>OY756968.1:2083543-6883543 GCA_963580455.1 Euonymus europaeus | reverse complement strand
CTTCATGATAATTGTTGGATTTCTGCCATGCATGATGAATTGAATCAATTTGTAAGTAATGATGTATGGGAATTGGTGCCTTGTCCTTTTGATGTGAATGTTATTGGTACTAAATAAATTTTTAAGAACAAAACTGATGAGAATGGGTTGATCACTAGAAATAAAGCTCACTTAGTCGCCCAGCGATACACTCAAGTAGAAGGAATTGATTTTGATGAAACCTTTGCTCCTGTTGCTAGGTTAGAATCCATTCGAATTCTACTTGTTGTTGCATGTTTTCTAAAGATCAAGTTGTATCAAATGGATATGAAGAGTGCATTTTTGAATGGTATTTTACAAGAAGAGGCTTATGTTGCACAACCTAAAAGATTTGTTGATTATGTGCATCCTGATTATGTGTATAGATTGAAGAAGACACTCTATGGTTTGAAACAAGCACCATGTATTTGGTATGAACGTTTGATAACCTTTCTTGTGAAATCTGGTTTTATAAGGGGAAATGTCAATTCTACCTTATTTGTGAAACTTGATGGTGTGAATGTCCTTATTGCTCATATCTATGTGGATGATATTGTGTTTGGATCTACTTCTGATGTGATGATTAATGAGTTTGGTGCCTTAATTACTAGTGAATTTGAGATGAGTATGATATGAGAACTTAAATTCTTTCTTGGATTACAAGTGAAGTAGTCAGATGATGGGATCTTTATTTCTCAATCAAAGTATGCTAAGGATCTTGTAAAGAAATTTGGTCTTGAAAATTCTAAACATGCAGTGACTCCCATGAGTACTTCCACTAAACTTAGCAAGGACATGCAAGG
The DNA here is from genome assembly GCA_963580455.1 of Euonymus europaeus. NCBI lineage: Eukaryota > Viridiplantae > Streptophyta > Magnoliopsida > Celastrales > Celastraceae > Euonymus > Euonymus europaeus. Next base: position 6,882,722 of record OY756968.1, on the reverse strand, counting down.
CAAAGCTGTGAATGAAAGTCTTTTTTGAAGCATGATAGGAAGCTTGCTTTACTTGACTGCTACTAGGCTTGATGTAGCATATAGTGTTGGTGTTTATGCTAGATATTAGTCTTGTCCTAAAGAATCACATTTGATTGCATTGAAACGTGTTGTGAAATATGTGAGTGCTACTAGTGAATATGAAATTCATTTTATACTTGGGTATTCTAATGCTAATTGGGCAGGGTGTTCTGATGATAGAAAAAGTACCATAGGACGATGTTTTTATGTAGGTCGCAACTTGGTTGCATGGTGGAGTAAGAAACAAAATTATGTATCTTTATCTACTGCTGAGGCTATGTACATAGCTGCTGGAGGTTGTTATACTCAATTACTATGGATGAAGAAAATGTTGGCCGACTATAGGTTTGATCAGGGTAAGCTTACTAGCTACTCTGACAATGTTAGTGCAATCAATATCTCTAAGAACCCTGTGCAGCATTTTCAAACGAAACATATTGATATTTGTCACCATTTCATTCGTGACCTAGTAGAATACCATGTTCTTTCTCTTGATTATGTTTCTACCGAGCTTCAACTAGCTGATGTGTTCACTAAGCCTCTTGACTTACAGAGATTTGAGTTTCTTAGAAAATCTCTAAGTGTTGATCCTCCTTGATGTTCACCTACATGCATTCAGTAGTATAGTCTGTAGTGTAGTTCATATAGTTGTATGATATTATATCTATTGCAAGTGGTGTTTGATTCATGTGTTCATGGTTAATATTTAGGTGGTATGATGTCATTAAGGATAAATTCAAATATGTCTTAATTTGTCATATAGATCTGTGTACTCATACTTACTTAATGAAATTCCCTTATATCATGCATAAAACATTTTTTATGATGTCATATCCATAAAACACTGAATCTCAAGTATATTATTTCTCTCATGACATGCATGTGTGCTAGATTTGTCTCAATCCACTCTTGTTTTTGTACTTCATGCTTTCACTAGTGTGAAAGCCACCAATTACATTCTTTCATATCTAAAAACTCAAAAGAGTTCAAAATTGGAAAGGGCTACCTAGTCATGCATGAAAAGAAAAATAGTGATGATGATAAGAGAAGTGTGTCTTAAAAGGGAGAAGAAAAGAAAAAAATGGATAAAAGATGGGAAGTATCTCATGAGTGTGCCTGTGTTGATGATTGATTTAGAACTTTTACTATGCTTTGCTTATGGTGCCTAGTATGCATACTTGAGTAAACACACACTCACGATCTGAGATATCATTTGACTAAGTGTATAAAGTATGTTTGATGGAATGATGAGGTAGTATTTTTACACCTTGATATTTGGCAATTAAGCTGATAAGGATGCGTCCTTGATTTCTAACTCCATATATTGATAATTATGTGTGATAAAGTTGCTAAATAATTTTGTGCATATGATTGCTTATAGCATTCATGTAGGTTTAAGTTCATGCACCATTAATGTAGGCTTCCTTACGGTTATGCAATCTTCATGTAGCCTACATCAGAAACTACTTTTTGCATGCTTGCCAAGTGTCAGTCATATGTGGGGCGGTTCATTTATTCCTATTGGTAGGGCAAGTCAGATATTTATAGGACAGTTAGTTTTCTTTCTAGAAACGGTCTTCTCTGGTCAAAACCTATACCTACCATCATTGTCGTACTTGCGTAGGCTTCCATTGATAGTCTATACTTCTGTTTTGCTTCCATCAATGGCACCCAAAACCATATCTTTCAAGTTTTCCGTTGTTTCTCCTGATACTCCAGCTACTGACCATGTGTCCCTTTTTGAGTCTAAGAAGTCTAGGCGAAGTTTCTTGCGTAAACACACTTGTCGTAGAGATACTGAAGTCTCCCCACTTGCCATGGCCACTGAGGAATTGAATGGGTCTTCCTCATCCTCATCTGATGTCGCTCCTACTTCTCCACTTCCAGAGAATCGATTTCGTTCATCAAAGGCTAAGAAAGAGTATACTGATTTCTTCTCCAATAAGGATTTTATACCTTATCACCATTTAATTTTGTCTGATTTTGAACACACTAAAATTCTAGCAATTGTGCGATCTAGGAAGTGGGAGAGTGTTTGTGATATCTCTGAGGTCATCTATGTGGAATTAGTGAAGAAATTTTATTCAAATATGTTTCAACCAGACTTTAGGGATGTCCCTGCAATTCAAACCAATGTGAGAGGTCAGGAGTTTGTGATGTCCCCTAATGTCATTGCTAGAGCATTGAACATTCCGTTGGTTAAGAAACCCACCTTTAAACCTTATGAGTTAGAGAAGTCTGAAATTTTTGAGAAGATGAGTGTGATTACTGCTTTGTTGAGAAGTGATGGATCCCTTGATCTAGTGGAAGGAGAGTTGCTAAGTATTATACTGAAACCAGAATATAGGGCAATGAATTTCTTTATGTGTAGTAACATTCTACCTACTAGGCACATAGGAGGTTTGAATGAAGATCGTCTACCTTTGTTACATGCCATTATTGTTGGAAAATCTGTATGTCTGGCTACCACCTTTTTTAGACGTATTATTTAAGCAAAATTTGAGAAAGCCACAAAGTATGGTCTTTCTTTTGGAGTTTTGATCTCAAATTTCCTTGTTGCCTCTCAAGTTGCCTTTTCTAGTACCCACATTCCTCTTGATCCCTCCATAAGTGCTAAGATGGTCACTAGAAGTGTCAGACAAAAACCTATTCTTCACCCTCACCCCAGCAATCAGGAAATTCCACCTCTTCAGGGAGAGAAAGTCCTTGATCTTGCTTCTCATACTCAGGGAGATGAAGTATCTACTTCTGCTTCACCATCTGTGACTGCTGTTGATTTGAACCCTATTCTGAATGTTATTACTTCATTGGACAGTAAGATAGCCACTATTTGTAGACTCCTTGATGTGAAATCGACTGCTCTATTAGACAAAGTGAATGACCTAGAGAAGGATAGGTTGCTTCTTGCACAAGCATTGGAATATATTGAAACTCGAGTTGGTGAAGGTGCCCATGTTCGAGGTCAGGATATGACAGAATTGAGAATTCAATATCAGTTATTGAAGACTAAGATAGTGGATATCAATCAAGCCCTTACTGCTGCCACCAGTCGACCAGGACATCGTTCCCAGTGACTCTTTTAGACTCTTGTTTTACAAAAAGGGAGAGATGCTTTGAGTTTTTTGTGAACAGTTTTTGAGAACAGTTGTTTACTTTGTTTGCATTATTTGTTTGTTGTGTTTGGCTATTTGAACTAATATGGATGGTTTAGTTCTTTGTTTTTTTATCATATTGATTCTGATCTGTTTGAGTTTAATTGTTTTAATTGAATGTGATGGGTATGTTGTGAGCTACCTATGATACTATGACTAATGTGCTTGGTGAGCTGTATGTTTGACAGGTGATGCTTGAAGGTTAGTTGGGATAAGGGTTCTGTGTGTAATCATGTTTGGGTTTTGTCAAGCAAGTGTCAAGGGAGAGTTTGTTAGCAATATGTATGTGACACTATGCTTGAAAAATGTAATTTTCTAATTTAGGATAGCTTGGATCCACAGTATGTTAGAATGAGAGTTGAGTGTGAACTAAATATCAAATGAAGATGTCAGGTAACCTGCACGGAGCTTACATGAGTTTACTGCAAGTTTAGGTAAAGCGCATGTAGCCTACATGAGCTGACTATGTTTTCAGGTAACTTGCATGTAGCCTACATGAACATCAGATCTTTTGCAAATGTGCACCTTGAATTATGTGATATGTTTTTCTATCGATAATGATAATTGTTTTTATTTAATCAATTGATATGGTTAACTTAATTGATTGAAATAAAATCAAGTTGGTTTTAGGAATGATTATCTCTCCTTATTTAGATTCATCTCTTTTCTATTTTTAGAGATAATCATCTCCTCACTTTAAGGAAGTCTTTCCTTATCTTTTATAGCCTTGATTCCAAGATTAGGACATCTTTTTCCTAATTTCGTGGGTTAATTTTATACATATCTTTTAGGTCATTATCTAGGATTTTATTGGCTCCTACACATCTCATATATATTGTCTTTGGTAAGCAAACAACCTTAAGTCTTTTACTCGCATGAGTTGAACAATTGTCTGGTGAGTGCAAAATGCACTGATATTTATGATGTTAAATACCCGATCTTTATGAGGTTTCTAGCACAAAATATCGTCCAAATGTGTGATTTAATGACAGGTACAGCTGGATGCTATCTATTTGGGGAAGTTGATACAGGGTGAAAAGTGAGTCGGGCGCGGCTGCGAGTTACGGGATTTGCATAAACGGGTCCAGCTGACGTGCTAGTAGGGACAGTGTTTTTTTAGGGTTAAAAGACTAAACCCTAGAGACTGAAATTATTTCCAGAAATTCTAGAACAAAGAGGATAGAGAGGAGGCAATTCCAAGATTGGCGACTCATTCTTTCCCCCATTGATTCGAACATTGATATTGAGTATTTGTTGATTTTTATTATGGATATGTGTAACTAATTACTTTTTAGCTAGGATTTGGTACTTTCTTCTACCGAAACTTTTGTGCATGAATTTGATTCTTGATTAGACTGATTTAATTCATTGTTCCATGGATTGATTGTGATTTCCTATTGTTATGAATGCCTGATCAACATCATAATATTTAGGAATTGTTAGTTGAACATATACAGCTGACCATGACCCGGTGTTTGACGAAGTAACAATAACTTGTTTTGCGATTCAGGATAGAGAACACTGAACATAACTGATTGGGTATAAATTAATATCCTAGGTTGTGCTATTGTCGATTTCCACGAGTTGATGCTTATCTTAGAATGTTCTTAGGAGAGACCAAACCAAGACGTCTTTGATAAGAAAAGATCCTAAGCTGGACCAAAGTTAGGATTGTTGTTTAGGGAAATCTAATTGATCGAGATGGACCAAAGTCTTTCAATTGACGTGGTTAAATTCTTAATTTGTGTAATTGATAATTGATATGTGTGCACAAGGTGGAGGTAAATGATTAAGCCAAATCCAAGCTAACTCTCATTAATTGTTGAATTCGTAATTTAATTTAAGTTTCCTCTATTGTTTGCTTTAAATTGGTTATGAATAGTCCCTTTGGATTCGATCTCTTTCATGGTTACTACTTTGCGACTGTACACTTGTGACTGGGTAAAATCTGTCGAGATTTATTGCGATCATAAATTGTCGACCACTGTTCTCATCAAGGACAAGGACCCTGTGGTCTTTTGGGAAATTTTTTCATGCTGATAAATCATTAGCAACACAAACCATAGCTGGTTTCTCAAGTTGCAGATGTGTGTCTTAGAACACAACTGATTAACAACATCAATTCAATTATCTACAGGATCTAAATGAGATTCGCATCAAGATTAGCTCAACAACACTTTGGTCTAATGTCCTAGATTTATCATTTTTCAGACACAAAACTTGACTTGGTTTCTGATGCATGAAGAGGCCTAGTGAAACTAATTTTCGATCAAAAAGTTGAAAATAAGCAACACAAATTTCTCATTCATTGATCATTGTAAAAAACAACAAATGGACATTACACAACGAGTACATTTTGAACAAATTTACATTATATTACATCGAGGATAACATCTGTTGCTTTGCTTCATTGTTGAACTTCAGAAGTACCGACAATGTAATCCTATAGTGGTATTCCAGGTAACATCAAAACACACTAAAGGGAAAAAGAATTTTTATTAGAACTCTCAAAAGGGTCAAACCCTTTTAGAATTCTATTGAAAATTTCTAGCAAAATCAAGAAGAAAATGATAAAAGTACAAGCACATGAACCAAAGGAAAAGCACCCTGTTACTCAGATCTTTAATCCAAAGCAAAACCCAAATCTTTAACTTACTTCTTAGCAAAACCCAGATATTTAAACCAAAGTTCCAATATACAAATATATGAATTGCACACCCAGATATATAATCCAAAATCATATCTTTAACTTACTTCTTTAGACATTGTTGATAAAAGTTTCAGAAAAAATTGGAGTCCAATAGGAACCTATTCAAACACTAATCACTCAAAATGGACAAAACATATCTGGGTTTGACAGCACATCAACCTAGACCTATTATATGCAAAAATCTAACAAACCCAAATGCAATGACAATGCACAAACCCATACCTTCCTTGACAGAGCACAAACCCAAACCTTGAAGTCGGATTCAATTTTTTGTGGTCTTCCAACGTCTCGTTGCACAGATGAGAGGAAAACGAAAGAATATCAGCAAAATCAAGATGAAAATGAGAGGGAGAGATTCAAATTAGGGATATCGAAACTCACAAATCCGAACGGTGAAGTTGAGTCCAACGAGAAAGAAGGAGAAGAAGAAGACACCAGATTCGATTTCAGGTGTCGTCCAGCTTCACCGAGTGTGGGAAATGCATAACAAACGGGGACTTAGTAGTTCGTAAGCAGTGCCATAGCTAATGCGAAGAAGCCAAGGACCTAATCTTTTAATGCAAATAGAAAGCAATAAGCCACCCACTATTCTTTGACATAGAACGCCAACAAAGATGCTTAATTGCATCCTCCACCCCTTAAAGTATGCATTATTTGAAACTACAAATCTGGATTTTATATAACATAAATAATCTTTCGTATGAGAGAGCATTAAAATGAATCATGATCATACCATAAATGCCTCTTCAAGAGTGGCTATTGTCTGATTATGAGAGCTCCGTGCAGACCAATGAGAAGACGCTTCATCACCGCAAATTCAAAACTATCCTTATTATGAGCAAATAATCGTCCATCAAGAAAGCCAACATAGAAAATAGACATAGAGATGTAGATATAAAGGATCTTAACAGACCTCTTCGACCGATATATTGTATTGTAAATTGTATATTGTACATGTTCCTCAGCTGCTAGTTTCCCGTCTCTCAAGCAGTCCATCGGTTTCTTATAAAACCTTCTCAACAGCGGACGACAAAAATAGTGCCATTGATAATAATTTCTTGTTAAACTTAAGTGAAAGCACAATCTACAATAGAAAATAGCTCAATCTGACAAAATTTAAACTAAGATGCCTATTTCAATCTATGCAAATATCGAATGTCCAACAAACTCAATATGAAGTGGAAAAAAGAGAGAAGAAAAAAAGGGAAAAAAAGAAGAAAGAAGAAACTTGAGATTCCCAAGAAGCCTTCTCAACCAAGCATTATATGTCTCTGAGCAGCCTCAATTTTCTTCGGTTGCTCTTTCACTATTGAAAGCTTATCCTTTTGCACTGTAATTAACAATATTAAAAGATAATAATATAGTTAAATAACAAATAAAAGACTCATAAATGGTTCAATTTTAGTAAATTAAGATTGTATGTTCAAACTGTGCAGCAGAACTTCCATCAGCCGTCAAGGTCGTCCAAAGCCATCATAGTTTCTTCTAATGTACTTTTGGGATCCCATTATTTGATGCCAAAGATGTTGCTGCATGGTTTATAGATCCACCATCGCAAAGCCAGAGTTAACAAAATTTCAATTTAATTCATGCACATAGTCATCAAAAAAATGAAAATCGAAAAATGAAGCACATAAAGAAAAGCAATAGAAAACTCAATTTCACACCCCATAGATACCAACAATATTGTCCACTTTAGATTATCCGCTTCACATGGATACATTGGGCCTGCATGACTTTGTTCCTCCTCAAGTCATGCAAATGGGTTAAGCCCAACTCACATGCCATAAAAAAAAAGGCATTGCTGGTTGTATGGAAGGGCTTTTCCACTTATAAAGTGAATCTTAAGTCCCACATATTTTGATGTGGGACAACACTTTCTCAAGTGGGCTGGGTTATATCACAGATCCAACAAGTGGAGTAGACGTCATACCCATGTAACCGGACCGAGCAACCTGGCTCTGATATCATGTTATAAATTGTACACCCCATGCATACCAACATTATTATCCGCTTTAGGTTGTCCGATTAACTGGATACATTGAGTCCATATATCGGTTATCCAGTTCACATTGATACATCAGACCCGCACTACTTTGTTCCTCCTCAAGTCATGCAAGTGGGTTGGGCCCAACTCACATGACATGGGAAAAGGCTTTGGTGGTTGTATGGGGGGCTTTTCCACATATAAAGTGGACCTTAAGTCGCCAAAGAATGATAGAAAACATAAAATTGAATTAAAAAAAAGAGACACACCGAGGTCATAGGATTTACATATGAGCATGAGCAATACCTGAAGAGAAATTCAGAGACGAAGCCAAAACTACCTCAATCACCCGTAATAACCTGAAGACACAAAAAATAGAAGCGTGGACCCAGAGCAAATGCAAAGTGATAACAAAACCCAGACCCCAAAGGCAAACAACATGAAAAGTACCTCAAAAAAGACAAAGGGCAAGGGAAACAACAGAATTATAGTAAGGTATCCTAAAATTTCAATATGAAACACAAAGAAAGAAGAAAAGAAGGGTCTGACTGTTACTGTATTGATCGATAGCCTGGGAACAATTTGGGGCAAGTAGCAAAATCACTTGACCATGCTGATTATCCAGACTTAGACGAAAAACTTTTGAAAAAGAGGTGAAAACCTAGAATAAACAACACAGAGGGGGAAATGAAGTCTGACCTTTCAAAGAAGCTACAACAAAATGGAGCTTACAGAAACCATGTGTTGACACAACAGATGAAGAACGAACCAAAGAAGTAGGGAATCAGTGGAGCTCACCTTTGCGTGACGGAAAGTACTAATGTGTGTCCCATCTAAAGCTCCAAGAAAATTATGTACTTCAAAGTAACCTAGTTAGTCAAAGGGTGAATGATGAATGAATTATAATTTTTTTAAAAACCATTGAAAAAAGTTACCTTAAACCATTTCCATCTCTCATCATTAGAGTTTACAGGAATCGGTTCAGGTTTCTTAAACAACACTGTTGTACACGAAGAATAGCCTTCAACACTCTATAGAAATGCCTACTAATGGTTTCTCTCGAATGTCTAAAGTTTACACGGATATAACTATTTTTGACATGGTGGACAATTATGTTTAAGAACATAGCAACTTGTTCATCTATGAGAAGGCTAGTTCTTTTCATCTATCAACAAGCATAAATTATCAAAGGCTCTTCGATTCAACCTAATTTGTGTAGTGCATGTAAAATCATTTGCATACACCATCTTCATAAGATGCATCCTCTTTGCAACAAAATCCATAAATTATGTCCTAGTAGGAGTTATTTGATGTAATGAAAAGCATTGAAAATGGTAAAGAAGAAGTAATGAAGTACACGTATAGTATTGTCCGTACAGTCTTCACATTTCGATTCTTTCTCTCAATATCAAAATTTCTTCTACCTAAGGACAAACGAGCCATTACTGTAATCATAAAAAAGCACAATCAAAATAATTGAAAAAATATGCAGCAAGAATAGCCAAGACAAATCATAAAAACCTCACATAATTGATGCACTAATGTACATGTTACTCTTATATATTGAAAATGTGGAAGAGATATTGTAGCATAATCCATTGTAATGAGATTGCTCATGAATTGGATTTTACACAGAAGTACAATGCATTTCAATTGCTGAATTAGCTCTTGAGGGGATATATATAGCAAATAGCAAATACAAATCATTCTCCTAAATATGACACTAATTAAGCCTTAGCGCTTCCTTTTCTATCAAGGAAATATCACAAGCAAAAAGAAAGTGGAGAAATATTGATTACTTGGACAGACCCACCTATTTGGCAAGGATTTAACAAAATCTTTCTATTCATACAACCCAAATGACAAGGCAACACAAATAGAGAGAAAATCTAATGGAAGAACCCCTAAAACCCATCTCTCACCATGAAAATTTGATAGATCAAAAGAGACAAATAAAATCAATCTATAATTTCATTCAAATCCAGGAAACAAAGTCAATAATCGAACTAAACACTACAAAAATGAGCAAAATACCCATGCGAACCATTCACCCAAAAAAGTAATCGAGATTGTAGACAAGAAGAAGATAGCTTACATGTGGAGCAGTTGGAGGCATGATGTGGATGACGGAGACCAGATGGTGATGTTGAAGGCAGAGAAGAGAGAAGTTCAATTAGGTTTTAATATTTGTTTTAATCCAATGATCATATTTGTTTAAATCTTACGGTCCCGATTTGATTTAATTGGAGTTAAATCTGTCATTTCAAAAAATATGTTATTCTCCACATGTGGAGAATAGGGCCCATGAGCATGAGCATGAGCTCATGGTCCATGTTTTATATGAACCAAATAAAGGAATGAGCTTTGTAGTACCCTATTTTTACCCGGGCCGAATTATTTTTGTGGAAAAAAAAGAAGAAAAAAGAAAAAGAAAAAGAAAAAGAAAAAAAGAGAAGCCTCAGGCCCAATTCCAAAAAGCCTAATACAAAATTTCCAATAAACTTGGCCCAATTACAAAATGCACAATCCAAAAAACCACAAAAATCCGAATAAATTGGTCTAATAAACCTGGCCCAATCAACCCAAACCCAATTCACTAACCCAACCCATAAAATCTCCACATTTACTCACCACTGTCTACCTCCTGCCTACACTATTCATCACTCACTACCTCACCATAAACCCTCACCTATCATCCCTACCCATCACCTGTAACAGCCATTAAAAATGGGCACATAATTCAATCCATTCAACATCACCATCTGTACCCACCTATCCCGAGAGTCATCTTCCCCATATTGGAAACACACCAGAGGAACACGATTATCATCATCTACCCAGGGGAATACTCTCGAACTGAGCCATCCAACCACGGAAGCTAATGACAACCATTACCATTTTCTTCATTTTCTGTCACCCAAACCCTCCTCTTCTCACATTCATCCTATCACCACCAAGACCAGAATCTCACATTCATCTCTCTCTTAACCTCACAGCATCACCCCTTCACTGGTTTTCTTCTACCCATTTACTTCACTAAACAACAGCCTCTTAACCCCAAACATCTCCCATTCACTCGCAACCCTCAACCCAAGTTATCACCATATCTACTCATCCATATTCACTGACCCATCACCATAGAACCCTCACCAAATTTGGCCAATCCATCATCAAGCATCACCGGTTCTCCTCTTCACCAAGTCACTCGAATCCAACCTCAACTCACTACCATCATCCCTCATATAGATAATCCTGAATCTCTATATCTCAATCTAAACTCAACGATTGGAACCGCATGAACTCCCCATTTTTTTCATCATCATGACACCATCTCCTTTGACTTTTTCCCCCTCACAGAACCATTCTCCATCTCTATTTCTTCCTACTGAGTTCCACCACCAATATCACCCTGACATAATCCCCAACCCAAGATCATTTTAGCACCTTACTAATTCATCACTCCCAAAACTCAGTTGGATCATCCTACTTCCATCACCAATATTTCATCATCAAGAACTAGTTTCTCAACCTCACCAGGTGACCATCATTCAAAATCTCGGCTCACAACCTACCCAAATCTCATTATCTCTCCCAACCATAGACCCGTGATCTTCACCACTTCACCATGAATCATCACCACCGAACTCCAATCCTTCACAAGAGAGCCAGCCAAAACTCCCTCTTCTACCTGAGTACCACCCATCAAAAGCCCTCTCTCTACTTTGACCTCACCGAACCTCTCCTTCCCAAACTTTTGTCTATCGCCACCAGAATCTCCACTCGTAGCATTCCCTTGTTGGAGATCAGTGAATTGCTCAAGAACTGTGCTGGTGTTGCATGGTTATGTCATGCATGTCTTTAAGTTTAATTAGTTGTATTAAATGCTTAAGGGGTTTTTAGTCTTTTCTCTACAGTTCTTGTTTGGTGGACCTATATGGCTTACCTGTAGTAAAAATATCAAGAACAATAGTTTATGGAAAAGTATTAGGTTCTCTCTGTAAAGGCCAGTGCTTTATTCAATGAACACAACCTAATTTACGTTGATTCAAGTGATTGCAATCAGTGGGTTTAACACTATCAGTGGTATCGGAGCAGTCGTTATTCTAGACTATGATCCCGTGAAGAGAAATTACTTCTTTCGAAGGAGACAAAATCTCAAATCTCACTCCCCAATTCACAGGGGAAAATCCTGGAAAGTAAAGATGAAGACTTTTTTGATGTCTCAAGGCCTCTGGAATGTGGTGGTCAATGGGTTTGAAGAACCTGAAGATGACAGTGTTTTAGATGCTATGTAGATGAAAACTTTAGAGGTCAAGCGTTTAACAATGCCAAAGCCTTATCTCGAATACAAAATGGGGTTGGTCCTACTATCTTTCCTCCCATCATTCAAGCGGAGAGTGCTAAAAAGGCATGGATATCATCACCAGTGAATTTGAAGGGGATAGTAAGACTATCATCATCAAACTTCAGAACTTGAGGCGTGAGTTTGAGAATTTGAGAATGTTGGAGGCTGAATGTGTTAAAGACTTTTATGATAAAATTATTGATTTGGTTAATCAGATGAGGATTTTGGGAGAACTAGTGTCTAACCAACAGGTTATTCAAAAAATGTTTATCAGCCTTCTAGAGAGGTATGATGTGGTAGTTGCTACTATTGAGGAGTCTAAAGACCTTACGGTCCTAAAACCAGAAGAACTTGTTGGATCTTTGGAGGCTCAAGAGCATAGACGACTGAGAAGAGGAGATGGGAACTCATCAGTGTCTTTAGAATTTGCTTTCAAAGCCAAAGTCTCAATCAAAGATAAAGGTAAAGCATCAAGCTGGAAAGCTCCAAACAAAGGTATGTCCTAAAAATCTTCATCTCGGGCTCCATCTGAGATCTGTAAACAAAAAAGTCATATTGCTGCTGCCTGTTGGTTTAAAGGGAAACCCCAATGTCATCATTGTAAACGTTTTGGTCATGTGCAGAAAAATTGCAGACTGAAAAATGAGAATCGAGCTAATTTTGTTGAAACTAGTTCTTCTCCATCTGAAACTTTATTTTATGCGAGTCATCACCAAACTATTTCTGTTGCTGGTGTGTGGTATTTAGACAGTGGATGTAGTAACCACATGTCTGGAAATATAGATTTGTTTCAAGTGCTTGATCATTCTGTTCATTCTAAAATCACTCTGGCCAATGGGGATGTTGTAGAGGCACAGGGAAAAGGAAACGTGAAGGTTCATACTCGTGAAGAGGTGAAGTATGTATGTGATGTGTTGTTTTTTCCTCAGATTAGTAGCAATTTATTCAGTGTTGGCCAGATGATGGAGAGGGGCTACAAGCTTATTTTTGAAGATAATAGATGTCGTATTCTGGAAAAAGATGATGGAGAAAAAGAACTAATGGTTGTTCAGATGAAAAATCACAGGAATTTTCTTTTGGAGTTTCAATCTGCTGATAATATTGCTCTTAAAGCAAATGTAGAGAGAAATGAAAAGGCTAAATTATGGCACTAGAGTTTGTGTCATTTGAATTTTGTTAGTTTAAAGCAACTGATCAATAAACAACTTGTGTTGGGGATCTCGCCGATGACTGTTGACAAGGAGTTCTGTGAAAGCTTTGTGATGGGAAAACAACATCAATTGTCCTTTCCAAAGCGAGGAATGTGGAGAGCCAAAGAATTACTTGAATTGATTCATACTGATTTGTGTGGACCCATGCAGGTTCCATCATTCATTAATGATTATTCAAGGCACACGTGGGTGTATTTTCTTAAAGACAAGTCTGGTACTTTTAAAGTATTTAAACAGTTCAAAGCTCTAGTAGAGGAGCAAAGTGGCAAGCAGATAAAGATGATAAGAAGTGATCGAGGAGGGGAGTACACCTCCAATAGCTTTGAGAGTTTTTGTGCAGAGGCAGGTATATGGAAGCAGCTTACCGCTGGTTATAGTCCTCCGCAAAATGGGGTGGCTAAGAGGAGGAATCATACTATCATGGAAAGAGCTCGAGCTATTTTGAATGAGAAACATTTACCAAAGGAGTTCTGGGCTGAGGCAGTGCATACTGTGGTGTTACTATGAATTTGAGTCCTAATAAGGCCTTGGATAATATGATTACTTATGAAGCATGGTGTGGTATCAAACCTTCAGTTGAGCATCTTAGAATTTTTGGTTGTGTTTGTTACATGCACATATCAACTGAAAAGAGAAGGAAGCTTGATAACAAGAGTGTAAAATGTATATTTGTTGGCTACAGTACAGTATCCAAGGCTTATAGGGTGTTTCAGCCTGAGGCCAAAAAGTTGTTTGTGACCAGAGATATCATATTTGATGAAAAAGCCTTCTAGAAATGGGATGAAGCATGAGGTGAGCAGCAAATAGAGTCTTTGATAGAGGAAGTAGAGAAGTCAGATGAGGAATGTGAAGCGTTAATCATTCAGCTTTATCCACCAGTAAGTCCAGCAAGTTTTTTTTGTTGGACATCAGTCAGCTCAATCTGTTGGTTATCGTGTTGCTAGTTCAGTGTCAACTACTAGACAGATGGAGGTTGAGCGAGGTGAGGAGTCTTCTGATGATGAGACTCCACCTAAAAGACTGAGATCTGTTGCAGAGTTGTATGAAACATGTAACTTAGCAGTTGCCGGACCATAAAATTTTGAAGATGCCAAGAGCAGCGTTGTCTGGTTGAAAGCCATGTAGACAGAGATTGACATGATCAATAAAAATAGTACTTGGGATTTGGTTGACTTACCTAAAGATAAAGATGTTGTGGGAGTAAAGTGGATTTATAAAGTGAAGTTAATTCCAGATGGTAGTACTAAAAAACACAAAGCTCGATTAGTGGCTCAAGGATTCACTCAAAAGCCTGGAGTGGATTTCTTTGAGACTTTTGCTCCAGTGGCCAGATTAGAAACCATAAGAATTGTAGTGTCTATAGTAGCTCAGTTGAGGTGGAAAATTAATCAAATGGAAGTGAAGTCAGTCTTCCTAAATGGCAGACTTGAGGAGGAAGTGTATGTAAACCAGCCTGAGGGTTTTGTGATCAAAGGGAAGGAGGATAAGATGTATAAGCTTAACAAAGCTCTATATGGCTTAAAACAGTCCCTTAGAGCATGGTACTCTAGGTGAATAAATTTTTCAAGGGGAGAGGTCTATTAAAGAGCAAGAATGAAAGTACCTTGTACAGCTTGAGGGAGGGCAACTATTTTCTTTTTGTATCTATTTATGTGGATGATGTGATAATTACAGGTAATTATCAAAGTCAAATTTTACAATTCAAGGAAAGTATGATGTCTTCTTATCAAATGAGTGACATGGGGGAGATGAAATACTTTCTGGGAATTGAAATGGAGCAAACTGAGAAAGGGATTTTTATATCCCACTCTAGTTATGCAAAATCTATTTTGGAAAAATACTGTGTGTGGAAGTGTAATCCAGCTGTAACTCCTCTTATTGTGAATGAAAAACTTTTGAAAGATAACGGAGCTAAGAAGATAGATACAGGTAGTTATAGAAGTCTAGTGGGAAGTTTGTTATTCTTAACAACTACTAGGCCGGATCTTATGTTTTTTGCCAGTCTTCTGTCTCAATTTATGCAGGAGCCTAGCAAGCTTCACATGGGAACAGCAAAGAGAGTTCTTCGATACATTCAGGGAACTCTAGATTTTGGCATAATGTACGAGGCATGGAAAGAATTGAAGCTGCAGGGATGGTGTGACTGGGCTGGGTGTAGAGATGATATGAGGAGCACAATAGGGTATGTTTGTAGCCTTGGTCTGGTGTGTGTGTCTGGAATTCCAAGAAACAAAAATATGTTGCTTTGTCATCTGTAGAAGTAGAATTTGTTGTGGCTTCAAAGGCTGCATCTCAAGTCATTTGGGTGAGAAAGCTGCTAAGGGAGTTGGGATTATCCCAATCAAGTTCAATTGAAATTTTTTGTGATAGCAAATATGCTATTGCTATTGCCAAAAGTCCAATTGAACATAATCTCACTCGTCACATAAAGATCAATAACCAGTTTATTAGAGAAGTTGTTGAGTCTGAGGAGGTGAATCTGCTTCATTGTAGTTCCGAAAAACAAATTGCTGACATCTTGACAAAGGCTCTGCCTAGGGATCGTTTCTGCATGTTGCGGCAATGGCTTGGAGTGATATCTCTTGTGCAATTCAAGGGGAGTGTTGGAGATCAGTGAATTGCTCCAGAATTGTGTTGGTGTTGCATGGTTATGTCGTGCATGTCTTTAAGTTTAATTAGTTGTATTAAATGCTTAAGGGTTTTTTAGCATTTTCTCTATAATTCTTGTTTGGTGGACCTATATGGCTTGCTTGTACTAAAAATATCAAGAACAGTAGTTTATGGAAAAACATTAGGTTCTCTCTGTAAAGGCCAGTGCTTTATTCAATGAACACAACCTAATTTACGTTGATTCAAGTGATTGCAATCAGTGAGTTTAACACTATCACCCCTCCATCATTGGTAAATCCTCTTTACCATCACAAAAACCCACCCCACCGAACTTCTCATTAGCCTCTTCTTCCTCAATTTCGACTATACAACATAGAACCATCCTCAACACTTTAATCTATCCCTCACATCACTCAGTTAAGCCACCATTCCCCGACCCCTTCTTCTTTAAATTAAGTCACAGAAACTTCGAACTCCTCACCAGAAAACCAAAACCACTATCTCTCCTCTCAACCCGACAGTTGCCACTCTTTGATTTCGCTAGAGTTTCATCCGTGATGAATCTCGGGTAGTTGAAGAGAATAGAGAAAGAAGATGCTGGAAGATAATGGAGAAAGAAAGATCCATATGCTAAGGGTATTGGGTTACAAAAATGGGCCGGATTTATGCAAATTGATTTTGGTTTAATGTTGGGCTTTGTCTTTGTATATCATGCGTGGGTTTGTAAAATTGTTTGGATGTTTGATTTGTATTTTCATTGGGCCAGTTGCTTATGTTTGTTTGGGAAATGGATAGTTGGATTTCTTGTGTTATTGGGCCAAGTTTGAAAGTATGGATTTTATTTGTTTGTGTTTTTGGGTGGGCTACATAATTTGTTATTTGAGAGACGAAGTATTGGGCATTTAACTTTGTTTAGATTATTAGGCCTCCATTCGATTTGTATATAGTATTGGGGCTTTGGGTTAATTTAGTTTTGCAGCAAGTCATGTATGGGCCCAAAGTCATGTGATGTATAAATAGTGAAAACCAAATAGTGAAAAATGCATGCATGTTT
This sequence comes from Euonymus europaeus, assembly GCA_963580455.1. NCBI lineage: Eukaryota > Viridiplantae > Streptophyta > Magnoliopsida > Celastrales > Celastraceae > Euonymus > Euonymus europaeus. The sequence goes on along the minus strand of OY756968.1, from coordinate 6,865,593 downwards.
TTTTAGGTTATTAGACGCATGTAGGCATTTATGATTTTATTGTTTGTTAAAATTAATTTACTTGTTTAGGATTTTTTTATAGGGGAAATTAGGCTTAGATCCAAATTTACTAACTCTTAAGAGGAAAATGATAGCTGAATTTTTTTTGTTAGTTAAGATCCAGCTGATTTTTAAATTTATTGAATTAAGGACGAAACTTGAAATTACAGATTTGTCATTGTTATTCCAATCAAATATGATTGAAAACTTACTTTTCTCGTTTCAGATGCTTCCAACTTTGGATCAAGGAGAGACCGGTGGCATTGAAATCTTGAGGCTGAGACGAATCCAACGCTATTGGCCTTTCCAAGATCCAACATCGAAAATTATCAAATCGAGGCAAAATGTTTAGAACGTGTTTTGCCTCGTTCGATCATTTCTGGTGTTAGATCGAGGTGAGGCCAGTGGTGTCAGAATCATTAGGGCAAGAAAAATTCAACGCCACTAGCCTTGCCGAGATCTGACATTGGAAACTTTCAGATCGAGGCAAAATAGTCGGCACCAATCAAAACTCGTTTTACCTCGATCTCGTCATTTCTGGAGACGGGTCGAGGCGAGACCGGTTGGATTTGTCTTGGCCGGGCAATTCAAACGCCATTGGCCTCTCCTCCATCTGCCATCGGAAAGTGATTACCTGGTGAAAAAATATTTTCAAATGTTCTACAGAGAAAAATAACACTGTACATTTTATGATGATATTATTTGCCCATTATCTAGGCCTTGCTTTAAGTGCTTCCAATGGTAAGAATATTTGGATTTAGCGAATCCAAACTTTCTAGTTCATCACTTGGGACATAGGTTTTTAATAGCGAATCCGAGTTTTATTCCGTCGAATAGAGAAAAAATGGTTCTACAGGAAAAGAGTTCTAGCCAATTTTGGAAGTTTGAGCCCGATGTTTAGGGTACTCGAGCCCATTAGGGTTTAGTAGTTAGGACCCTTGGATTTAGCACTTGTGACATTTAAGATTTTATTAGTGAATCCGTTCCTTGAGCCCGTTAGGGTTTAACGAATCCAAGCCTTGGGGGTTCATCATTTGGGATATAAAATTTTATTAATGAATATGTGCTTTGGGTCTGTCGAATAGAGAAAAAAATTACATAGAAATAAAGAATTGTACAGAGAAATAAAGGTTCTACATAGAAATATATGTTAAAAAGAGTTATGCACTAATAGTAGAACAAAAACTGTGATTTCATATTCTTTTGGCTTGACTTTTATGTCGGAACCTTAGGTTCATCACTTGGGACATAGAGCTTTAGTATTGAATCCGAGCTTTGGGTCTATTGTATAGAGAAAAATATATTTTACAAAGAAAATGTGATTCTAAAGATAAATAAATATTCTACAGAGAAATATAGGTTATAAAGAAAAAAAGAGTTATGCACTTGTAGTAGAACGAAAACTGTAATTTCATATTTTTGACCTGATTTTTATGTCAAAAAATTAGGTTCATCACTTTGGACATAGAGTTTTAGTAATAAATCTGAGCTTTGGATATATTGTATAGAGAAAAAGTGATTTTAAAGATAAATAAATATTCTACAGAAAAATATAGGTTATAAAGAGAAAAAGAGTTATGTACTAGTAGTAGAACGAAAACTGTAATTTCATATTTTTTGACCTGACTTTTATATCAGAAAATTAGGTTCATCACTTGGGACATAGAGTTTTAGTAATAAATCTGAGCTTTGGATATATTGTATAGAGAAAAAGTGATTCTAAAAATAAATAAATATATTCTACAAAGAAATATAGATTCTATAGAGAAAAAGAGTTCTACAAATAAATAAAAGTTCTACAGAGAAATATAGGTTATAAAGAGAAAAAGAGTTATGCACTAGCAGTAAAATGAAAACTGTAATCTCATATTTTTTGGCCTGACTTTTATGTCAGAACCTTGAGTTCATCACTTGGGACATAAGTTTTTAGTATTGAATCCGAGCTTTGGGTCTATTGTATAGAGAAAAAGATATTTTACAGAAAAAATGATTATAAAGATAAATAAAGATTCTATAGAGAAATATAGGTTCTACAGAGAACAAAAGTTTTAAAATTATGATTTCATGTTTTTTAGCCTAACTTTTTCGTCCGACTACAAAAATGATGACCGTTGGTCTCAAAAGAAGCACAATTGTGAGAGGAGTAAAGCCGACCTATGGGGACCAGAACAGAGGTCCACAGCAGCCGAAAAGCCACCGCGAAGCTTCGCGACGCCCCAAAACTTCTTTTCATTGCTGCAGCTATTTCCGATGTTGAATCAAGGTGAGACTGGTAGCGTTGGAATCTTTTGGCCGATACGAATCCAACGCCACTAGTCTCACTTAAATTCGATGTTAGAAACGTCCAAATCGAGGCAAAATGTGTTTCAGACATTTTGCCTCAATCCGGCTTTTCCGGCGGTGGATTGAGAAGAGATAATCGTCGTTGGACTCCTCTCGACGATACAATTTCAATGACAATGGTCTCTCTTCGATCAGATGTTGAGAGGAGGAGATATGATTGTCGAAGATGAAGACGCGAGATTCACGTATAATGAGTGAGAGGGGTAGTTTGGATAGTTTAATAATTTTTTCATTTTTTCTAATTTTTTAAATGGACCGGACCTCCTTCTAAGATTGAATATGATTATGTCCTTCTATCTAATTTGCCCTTTTTTATATGAAAATAACACAACGCGGTAATGATTAATCAAAGTCGTCTCACTTTTAACCAATGCAAAATAATTTATTATCATAAATTGGTGGTTTTACAAATTAAAAAAAATACAATAAGTTGGTATTCCAAACTCAAATTTGTATTTAAATATCATAAGTTGATATTTTAAATTCAAACATTGTTTTTTATCATAAGTTAGTATTTTCAATCACTACTTTTTATAAACTTAATCTTCTTGTTTTGAAATATCATCTCCATCTTTTTAAAATTAAATACCATAGGTTGGTACTTAGTTCTTTTTTCAAATACCATAAATTGTTATTACAAAATGCACATTTTTAACAAATAAATACCATAATTTGGCATTCCCAAATCCATTTCAAATCCGATTCATTCATTGTGATTCCATAAGTTAGAATTCCAAACCTGACCCCATTTTAATTCCAAACTGATCATCAAAATATAACACCATAAGTTGGTGTTTACAGAATTCGATTCTCTTTAATGTCATAAGTTGGCACACTTTTAAATCAAACGTCATAAGTTGGTATCCAATAAATCAAATCATTATTCCTTCAAAATAACTCAATTTTACAAACAATGAGTTTTCATATAATAGTCAATTATTTAAAAATTCAATAATTATTTTAAACAGAAGTCGTAGGGTGCCTAATATATTGTCTACGCTCAATCAACACCGTATCCCTATTTTTGATTCGCAAATTTTTTAACTGTCCAATGACATTCCAATTGATCACAACTCTGTTTTGCAGACCCATTGCTATAAACTTCGGAAAAACTCATTCGATTAGCTCACCTCCCAAACCCCCCAATCAAACGTGGGGCAAATCATCAGAGTATATCGCATAAAATATTATATGTACGACAGAGGCCACTTAACTCTCCTTGTTTTAAACTATTTCCTTTAAATTATTTCCAAGCAGAGTGTCTCACTCTCAAGTCTCAACCCTAACACCAAACCCAAGCGGCCAAACCCACCACCACCGCCACCCCATCCGCCACCGCCACACTCTCGGTTTATACAGTCTCCCCTACCTGTTTATCGTGCCCTAACTATATCTTCGATCTCTTTCTCGCAAAAACTGTGAAATTAGGTTTTGACAAATACCGTAATTGTTCGTCGGTATGGGGAGAAATTTGTTTGCCAAACAAGGTAGGACCTAATTATGCTTCTGTTTCGTTGCTGAGAAAGCCAATGCAATTTGAATGGTTGCGAAATAATTATCTATTGAAATTGAATATTGAAAATTTTATGTGAATGGTTGTTGTTTATGGCAGTGTAATAAGGGTTTCTTCTTCAGTTACTGGTCAATTCGGAAGCAATTAATTAGTGTCAATTCATTTTATTTTACCATGCTCTTTCTAACAGGACTGAAGAGGCACACTGTGCCGGAGAAGGAGAGTTTTATCACGAGCAAACATGCGAAGAAGAAGCGCAGTGAAGAAAATATTGCCCAAGTTCCCTCCCCAAGTTCTTCAGGCATGATAGAAATCTCTTCATCGCTTGCTGGATAAAGTTTGGCATATGTTTATAAATTTCCTTTCATTAGTTGTTATAATAATTGCGATAATTGGAATCACCACTAGACTGGGTTGAGTTTGGTGTTGGCATTACTAATTTTTAGGTGCTTATGCATTAAAAAAGAGCGTGTAAAACATATAGAAAGTAAAAGAAAAAAAAATCCACCTCAGTTTTTAGTATTGTAAATTTCATAGGGTTTGGATGCCATTCTATTGTTGATTGTTATTTTGGCCAATTTAAGATTTGGGAGCTTAAATTTTTTAGTAAGATTGTCGCATAACTTTGATTATGAGTAGAGGATATGGTTTGGATGACCTTTATATTGACATCTAATTTTCGGTGAGCTATTGAATACAGGGGAATTGTCAAAGGAAACATCAAATGGTGTGGCTCCTGAAGATGTCGTACATAAAGAGGCATCTACATATGATAATCTATTAATGGCGCTGGGCTCTTTTAATGAGCCTCTTGTTAATGCATATAAGAAAAGGTAATGATCTTCTCTCAGGGACTAATTCATGAATTGGTTTCTGTCATTTGAAAGGCCCAAGAGCTTCTTGTAGTTTTGTCTCAAAACATAAATCATTAATTTTTAAGGTCTGATGTCATAAAATCAGGTTAACTTTAAATCATGAGTTATATGAACTTTTCCGGGACTTAGTATTACTAACTGATAATTTACTAATTTACTTTCCTTGGCAAACCAGTTGAAAACTTTTGAGTGATTTGTATGATAAAGGCTCTGCCTAAAACTTTTCTGTGTACTTTTTGTATAGACAACATGAAGAAGGTAAAAGTGACTCAGAAGAAGAAGAAGAGTCTGAATCCATCGGTGTATCTGAGGAGGATAGTAGTGAAACAGGTAGAAAGCATCATATAGTTTCTATTGAAGTTCAATCCTTAGCAACCTTTGATTTTTAAATATTTTTGCCCTATCTATTAAACTAATTTTCATGTCATCCTTTTCATAGTTTCTTTTATACTCTTTTCAGTCCGCGTTTCTTTTTATTTGATTTTTTGGTGGTTATTATTTTGGAGTTTTAAACTTGGATGCTGGCGTGATTACTCTGTCCAGGCTTAAGAGAGTAGGGAATTACTCTGTTCAGGCTTTCTTCTCATTTTCAGTATCAGGAAATAGTTGCCTTATTATATTCTTATGATATGAGTTGCAAGGCAAATTTTTAGTGCATATAGGACTAACCTTGTTTTATCATCTGCCTTTCATTATATTATGTTATTTACGGTCTAATATAGTATGCTGTCTGTGGTTTTAAGCATTTTTTATTTCCTTATTTTTGTGCTCAAAATTGTACTCAGGAGCTGATACAGACTCCCCTAGAAGTCAATCCATTAGTAAAGTGCAAGAGAATAGAACAGGTGGGGTTATGGAGGAGAATGAAGAGGCTGAAACAGAAGATGATGAAGAGGCCTCTGACACTGATCAGGAGCTCGAATTAGGTGTGGAAGGTGAATCTGCTATCAAGGAATCGGTCTCAACAAGGTATCATATACATGGTTTTGTGTTTTTTTCAGTTTAAAATCTTTGCATGGATATTCATGTGCATAAATATGGTTCTTTCACATGACACAAATTCTTAGTTAAGACTGGGCTTATTTTCTCGTATTTGGAAGTTCCCTTTTCATTTTATCTTTGCTGTCTGTGAACACTGTTCTTAATATTCATGATATAACTTCTATCAATGACCTTGAGTGATTGGTGCTGAATTGTTTCGTAATTCTTGGGCAACATGATTTGTGCCTTTTTTTTGCCCTGGGTAAATTCAAGAGAATAAAAAATATATCCAAGTTAAAACTTGAAAATATCGTCTTTTGATGAAGAATAGTTCAGAAACCCAGACATTCTTTTATTGACTCAGGCTTTGGTTGGACGTCTCTCTATCAAATGTTTAACTGCATAATTGAACACATTTTTTATTGCGTCTTAGTAGAACTTGGAAGCATTTAGATAATCTTCCAATTATCTATTTTTTGAGTTTGAAATGTTTTTATGTCAAATATCTTGAGTGGAAAATGCCACATGCATTATATGAAATGCATTATTTAACTGAAGTTCTTGAAACTTGACATGATGATTAACTGTTCTTGAAACTTGACATGATGATTTTCAGTACATTTGTGGTTGACATCTTGCAATAGTTTTGCATAACTGGATAATAAGCTTAAAGCGTACTCACAATTCTTAAATAAATATGATTTATGGAAGATAAAAAACAAAAAAGAAGAGGAATGTTGCAAGTACGTAGTAAGTACCAGAATACTAAAGCTTAATGCTTTATTAGTTTACCAACTCTGGAAATATGTGTCATCGAATCCTTAAAGTAGACTTTATTGAATTAAGTTTTTCAAAGCTGAAACAGTATAGTAGATTTATAGCAGTAACAGTATTAATTTATATAAAGGTTGCTTTAATTTATAATGAAAACTTCCAAATTTACTTTTTGAGGTAAGGTCTGCGTGATCCTTGTGCACGAGAATTGTTTACTAGGTTATTGGTGTGTCTGCTTGCCCGTTCTTGAAGTTCAATGTAATTTCTTTTTGACACAGTTCTTTTTATAAACACTTGGGGTACAAGCTGTTAGAAGGAGAGGTTGAAAATTTGTCAAAGAAAAAATGGAAGTATGATTGGGAGATACTGGCTGGTGACATGTCGAAGTGCAAGTGGATGGGAACTGGAGAGTCTTTCCTTGAGGTATCATATACCATGTTTTTACAGCTTTTGGTACTGTTTTCACTTTTCTTAAATTTTGTATATCTTGCGAAATTCTTTTATTCCCTTGTACTCCTCCAACAAGTATGTTGTTGCACCTTCTTGGTACCTGCAAAATTTGTGAACTGCAAAGGCCAATGTGGAATTTAATGAGAAATTGAACACCTTGAGATTTTAGACTTTAAGTTATTCCAAAGAAAAAGTGTGCAGGAGCTCATCTAATGGGACTTGCTGAAAAATGTATTGAGAAACCACCACTCAATTACTCAAATATGTACATGGAATGTCAATTTCCCTCAATATTATGGTTATTCGTTCCTTAATAATTCTTCATTTCCAAAGTGCTAGTATCCTACGCTAGTTTTATTGGCATAAGTGGGAAGAAATGAGAAATATTCAAATGCAACGGACAGGTTTTCAAATCCTATCCTTGCTCGACCACCCAATATGAGGCAGGCTGCCGTACTCCTTTTGAAAACAGGCACCTGACTCTACCCGGCCCACATGTGTTAAGTGTTTTTGGTATATTATTATATTTCTACGTAACAATTAAATGTGACATTTTACGTTCTCAAAAGGTTCAATTAAAGTTATAGAAATGCTATTTTTATTTTCAGTTTTAACAATGTTGATGAGTTTGAAGTTTGTTTCGTTAGGCTGTGGAGCAGGAAAACAGTATCAGTACTGGCTACGGTCTCAAGCAAAGGTTATATAAGCATTGGTTGGATCTATATAAAACATCTGGAGGGGATGATTTTAGTTCGTCTAAACAGAGATTCTTCTTTTCCCTTTGTGAGTGAACTTCTTCATGTTGCCTGATGTTATGTGGTTGTGTCAGAAACTCAGAATTCAGAAAGATACTCTCAAGTCATTATTTACTTGTCTGGTTTGGTGTAAATAGGAACATGATGTTATAATTATGCATTTCCTGATGGATGCCATGCAACTTTTCTCTAATTTCCCTACAATTTCATATCTGATTCTAGTGTTTAAAGCCCTAATTTCAAGTTTTTTCAGGCCCTGATTTAATTCTACTTGCTTAAAACCCCCTTTCAAGAACCCTTTAATGCGAGGTTAGTGAAAGCTGTCCTACGTCAGCTTATGTGTCTAACATGGTTTTGATTTTCCTAGGGAACAGCTACCGAGATGTACTGCACTGCAAAAAGAAGCCTTTTTATCTTAAAGGGCTTGAAGAAGATTCAAGTATCATGGACTCATACATTATGCATTCTGTGAGTGCTTACCCTCATTGTCCAATGGGTAGTTCGGTTGCTATTTGATTGTTAAAAAGTGTATTTTTGCCCCCTCGTGTTAATTAAAAGAGTATATTATGCAGCTAAATCACATCTTCAGGACTAGAGATCTTGTGAGAAAGAATAATGCAAAAGTTTCCAAACATCAAGAGAGTGGTAAAGAGGAAATACTGGCTGGTGACGGTTTCCTTGATCGTGGATTTACTCGTCCTAAGGTAGTGTTTAGTGCTTTTTATTAGGTGTTTCCCATGCCAACTGCATTTGTGCCGTAGTGGGGAAGGTTTGCATTTAGTATTTAAGCTTTAATTGGATCTTTCTATGTATTCAGCTTGCCATATGGCTGCTAAATTAATGTATTTATATGTTCTGTTTTGTGATCTCTTATATTATACCTCTAATAGTATGTTGCAAGTTATCTGGTAACATTTAGTAACACAATGTTTCGATACACTTGATAGATGTTACTCTGTAGTCTGTACATCATGGAAGTTATACTTTCCGATTCTTACGAGTTGAAGTTCAAAAACCAATAACAAACCAGAGTTATAAACTTATAATTGTCACATAGTCTTGGTTATAATCTGGTTGGAAAATTAGGAGAACCTTTTAGTTTTACTTAGTTGCTTTATTGATATGGGCAGTATTGATTTTCAAGCATCAACTAACTTTGACATATCTTGTCAAACTTTGTCATATTTGCTGTACTTTCTGAAGTTGTAACTTAACAACAAATTTGGATTATCTCCTCTTTAGAGATAAGCATGTGAACTATGCTGGTCTCATACTTGGCTAAAAGATCATTCTGGTTGTCTTACTGCAGCCGAAATATTTCAGATGAGACTTTTTTACAATTTCTTTCACTCTTAACTTACTCCTCCATGAGGATTGTATTGTCCATCTAGCTGAAATATTTCAGTTTTCTTCTTTCCTTTTTGATTTTTTTTAATATATCTCACCGCTCAAATGTAAGTGATAGTATTAGGTATTTAGGTTTCCTTGGTTATGTGATACTTATTGTTTATGTGATATCCTCCAGGTTCTGATCCTATTGCCGATTAAAAGTATTGCATTCCGGGTTGTTAAGAGGCTAATCCAGCTCACTCCTACATCTTACAAGGTAATATATATTAATATATCCTTTGTCATGATCACTTGGAGCATTATTTAAAATTGTCTATGGAGTTGGCTACTGTTTTAGAGATTATTTCCATGTTGCATATCCTTGGCTATTCTCAATGTCTAGGTTGATGGAAATTTTTTGGTGATTTATATAACAGAAGTAGCTTTAACCTTGGGTCTAGATTAAGTACAATCAGGAAGGAAAATTTTTGAAGTACAAGGAGATACCATTGGGACATGTGGCCTTGTTTGCCATCCGACACTGAAGGATTTGAATTCTTCCACCTTATTCAAAAGCCCACAGAGAAGTTCAACTGAATATTCTGCAGAAAATAACTCATTTAACTATACCCCTCCGGAAAATGAGTGTAGAGCTATTGACAGTTGGACGTTGTGAGAGCCAATGATTCACAGTGTCCCTGTCAGTTCTGCTTGTGACCAACATTCCTCTATCTTTCTTGTTCAAAGCTTGTTTTTTAACAATAAGTTAGGCTATAATTACATTGACCTCTTTTGTGGTCTGCAGTGAATTCCTTGTCATTTGCTGCCTGATTGTTTATATGCTCCAGCATTTTGTAGTGTTTCATTCTTCACAAGTTTTTGCTGCAAAATAATTGTTGTTGACACTTTCTAATTCCTTTGTTATATTTCTCGATTTTTACAGGTTAATGTGGAGCACGGGGACCGTTTTACTGATGAGTTTGGACCTGAAGACATTGACGACGATCAAGACAAGAGCAAGATGGCCCAAAATGGGCACAACACTGAAAATTCAAAATCTCAAAAGTCTTCAAAACCTTCTGATTTTGAAGCTCTTTTTGGTGGGAATGATGATGACGATTTTATGGTCGGTATCAAGTTTATAAGGTAAATTGTTTGCCTTTTCAATGATTATTTTTTCTAATTTCTTCTGTACGACCAGATAACCATAAAAAGTTTTCTTCGTGGTTTCTTTATTGGAATGTCATCCTTTTTTCCATGCCATTTGAGAAGTCTTAAACAGTTCTTTTTGTAATGAAATAATTAATAGACATAGGGCTCTTAATGAATAGAGAGACTGAATCACCCTGTTACTAATCTTTTATGTACGACCTTACTTATTTTTAATTTGCCCCCCCTTTTTTTAGGAGCATAAAGTTGTACAATGATTTCTATTCATCAGACATGATAGTTGCTTCTCCTCTTTGTTTACACAGAGTAAGTACACTTTTGTTCGTATTTCCTATTACTTTGTTTCCGTATGTTGGTGTAGGGACTGGCCATATTTAAAGTTAAGAGGATAATAAACTTTTGGTAATTCAATGTGTTTCTAGAAAATTGAGATTTCAGAAGTTGACAAGGCAAAAGATGTGGATTATCTTTCTTCTATAGAGGTACTTTCAGTTATTTAAATGTCATGTTTTGGTTATGTGATTATGTCATTGCAAGGTCTTACATTTTCATCTTCGTCTGTTATATGTTTTGATCTAATAGCGAGAGTACATCTATTTGGCATGAGCAGGTTCTCATTATAGATCATGCAGATATTCTAGCAATGCAGGTACATTGTGGTTTGATTGAAATGCTTCCTTAGCAATTTATCATAGTGCAATGTCAGGACTCGATAATTTTTGTTTGTAACTCAATGTGTGAACTATATGCAGAACTGGTCTTTTCTCACCTCAGTTGTTGAACATCTGAACTGCATACCTTCTAAGCAGTATGGAACTGATATTATGCGCATTAGACCATGGTACCTCCTATCTTCTCCAGCTTAACCCTCGAGCTTATTGAACTCTTCCCATTAAGTTTGTTATTGTAAAAGTTTTTGGAATGGATGTGGAAGATTCTTTTAAAATACAGGATTTAATAACAAAAATTTTTCTATCATATGAAGCATAATTTAGAGGTTGTGATGACTAGAGTTTATAGAAGCATTTGAAAAGAATTATGAAGAAATATTCTTTAATTTAGATGATTGCAACATTCTTTATAAAGTGGATGTGATTGAGTACATTTTTAAAACAGCTGATTCCTAATAAATTTTTTTTATGTCCAGGTATTTCGATGGATATGCAAAATATTATCGGCAGACAATAATTTTAAGTTATCATTTAAACCCAGGTATCAGTGTTTCTGTTCTTCTGATCTGTGTGTTTGGAATTTTTTTGCCTTTGTTTAGTTTGGGAATCCTCTTTTCATTTTTTTGAGTGAAAAATAATTTTATTGGGGCACCAAGCAGGTGCCAACAAAAATATTCCAGAGAGGCAATTTTCATAGCCTCTAGCAGATGGTTGTAAGCAGAGCCATAATGCGCTTTAAGACATTAACATCGTTTACAAGGAATCCCTCTAAGGAGGGCATCCATTCGCATTTACCTTGAATAAATCTAGGCTGCTAATTATATGGTTTCACTTTGGTATTTGCTGCTGATTGATTGCAGAAATAATTGTTAGCTATTTTGTAATTATACCTAAAAAATAAAGGTTAGAATCTCCTGCAGTGGAGGCAGTAGGTCAGGAAATGCTATTTTAACCAGACTGTGATGCCTGGGATAAAAACAACTTTGCCACTGGGCCGCCGGTTGGCCCTTATTTTACATAAATCTCACCTCTTAATGCTCTTATTCATTGATAATGATTTTCTTTGTTCTATCTGGTAGTATGCATGCTGAAATTAGCTGGTACATATCATCTTGTTGTACGTCAATACTAATTACACATGATGAGTAAGTACTTTGCTTGTACTTTTTTGTACCAGAAATGAATGCTTTGTTCAATCACCAGTGTGTTAACTATGAAGGCAAGGTGTGTTTTCCTTCACCGTTTTCTTTCCCAAACTCTTATAGTTTTATATTCTTAATGCTTGTTCTGCATTTCCTTATGGCTTTAAAAACTAACATCCATTGAGAATAGGTAGAGAAGATGTGATGATACAACTAATAGATCTTCTCAGAAACGAGAATACAAATAATAGATCTACGCCCTTTTGCTGTATTAGTTAATCTTTAATTTATGGATAATAAAAATAGAAGGTTGAGCAGTACATCATACTCTGCATTTTCTATGTATCAAACATGGAAGGAATCCCTGGGTGAAAAGACGGCTGTAAGATGAAGACTGGTATAGATGCAAGTCTATGATTTTAGTTGGCTGACTTCCCTTTGTTCTTGCGCCTAGTTGATGTATTGTCATTTTTCATCGGTCATTCCAAGAAACAAACCATATTTTAGCTTTCATTCTATTTAGGTTTTGCTGAAGTCTGAACGGTTTTTGTTTTGCTGAAGATGCTAAGCGCACTCCTATATATGGAGGGAACTATTATTTCTATCTTTGTTTATTGTGTCTTCTTTAGCAGTTTTTTATATAAAAAAAATCAACATGAAGATTAAATAAATGATTGTAAAGGTTTTAGTTTATCTTATGGTGAATAAAATGCATCTGAATATGCAGTTGCCTGCAAGGAATACTGCACAAACTTAATCAATCTTTGTATCTAATTGAAGCATTCTATTTGCTTACAATGATTTTTCTGTGATATTCATTCGTTTAAAGATATCAATAGGTGAAGTTGGTGTGCAAGTACAAAGGTGTTCTTCAGAAAGTACTCATCCAAGTACCACAGGTATGTCTGCCCGGCTTTGTTTGTCCCTTGTATGAATTGGACAAGTTGAATTACAATGCAACAATAATTAGATGTTGAATGAATATTCTGTAAACTTGGAAGTCTTTGGTACAAATACCAAGTGGTGCATCTTGATTGTGGCTTGTAGGTTCCATGTCATTGTCATATTTGTCTATTCAATTCAAAGCCTTAATCCCAAACAGTTTAAGCGTGTTACATGAATATAGTTTGTTGAAATTCTCTACGTGGATTCTCCAAGGCCAGTCATGCCCTTTGTATTCACAGACACAAGTGGCTTATTGGGGCTCATACACATGTCAATGCATGATATAGTTTCACGAAAACTGAACAAGTTGAATATATCGCCAAAATCTTTTGTCGCATGGATGACAAGCAGCTATAGCCAGCAATGGGAAAGCAAAGCCATCTATAATTTGACAGATGGGAAAATCCTTGTGGAAACTAATGATGTAGTGCTCTGTTATACATGGAAGAATGGTCAACGTTTATATTTTAATTCAGACTGCCAAGTATAGGTGGCTACTTGGAGTCCTCTAGGATGCTTGTAAACATGAAAAATAAAAATAAAAAGACAACTGTATATTTTGTATTGTCAATTAGTTTACTAAAATTTTCTCTAATCTACTTTAATATAGGTTGTCAAGGGACTTTTGTGGCTGCTTTGGGGTCCTCTAGGATGTTATAAACATCGCTACAAAAACATAATAGTTCAATTAGTTAGATAAAGCCTAAAAGTCCTTTGGTACTTGATTTCCTTATTATTTTTATTACAACTTCTCCAATGCTATCACTTCTCCAATTTTTAAGTTACTAAATCTAGTCTTCGTTATTGCTTCTTTCTGTTTCTATCTTTCATCTGGCATCCTGGCAAGTGCTCAATTACTATTATTTTGTATTCTTAGCAAAACCAGCAACAAGCTAGATTTCTTCAATGAAATGGAAAATGCTTGTAGAAAAGTATTTTTGAAATTGGAAAAATCTAGTTACACTGACTTACCAGAGCCTCAGGAACAGGATTATACATACTTTCCATAAAATAACATGAACATTGGGATCTCTTAATATATCATCCAATTGGTTTCATGTAATATCGCCATGCAATATTGACTTGTATCATGGAAAAATGAGGAATTTTATAGTTTTATTTTATGCTAATACATTTTGCTAATTATTCAATGCTACAGATCTATTATCGATTTGATGCGGACTCAGTAGCAGATGCTGATGATGCTCGGTTTGATTATTTTGTTAAGAAGGTTTGTTTGGCCTGTCATTTTTTGTTCAAATCAATTAATTAAATGCACTTATTTATTATTTATTTTTCATTCGCTCTTATAAGTGCATGTGATCTTTGAATATCTGGTATACACGTTTTATGAATCAAAAATGCTTTTTCGCTTGTAGTTTAACCTGAAGATATTTATACTTTTTCTGATGCAGGTCTTTCCAAAGATAAAAGATTCTATTCAGGTAACTGTTTTTGGTCCAAACATAAGATGATAAGATTAGTTCGGTGGTACATGAGCTTTAAGATTGGTTTTGGCTTTGTGATTGTTCATGAAATTTGATAAATCTGCTTAACTTTAATGCAGGGTGGGATTATGCTATTCATGAATTCTTATTTTGAATATGTTCGGATTAGAAATTTTCTCAAGTCACAGGGATCGTCGTTCTGTTTGCTTGGAGAGTAAGAAGCTGTCTTTCATCTTCTATTTATTCTCTGGCCAATGAGTCAATCTCCCCCCCACCCCTCTCTTCATTTCTCCTTTTTGTTCGATAGAAGCCTCTAAACAGTTTCTGATTTTGATTGCAACTTTAATCCCAACAATGTCTTTCCTATTTAGCTATGCAAAAGCAGCTGATATATCTCGAGCTCGGGTCTGGTTCTTTGAGGAAAAGCGAAAGATCATGCTCTACACCGAGAGATTTCATTTTTACTACAGATACAAGGTGGCTCAAACAGTGTCCTTTCTATGCCTTTGAAAATCCTTGCTGTTTTAGCAGCTTCGTGTGGAGTTAATATGCTCAACCTACCAAACTAACGCCAAACATGCCTTTGAAAATACATATTGTTTTAGTTGCTCAGTTTGTGAAGTTAATATGCTCAACTTACCAAATTAACGCAGAACATGTTACTGTATGACAACAGATATGTAAGAACGTTATTATATTTAAGTTTCGTGGTATTAGGTTAGCATAGATTGCTCTTATATAAAGGCCAATTTGCATGTTCTGTAATGCATAATTTGCTTTGGTTTTCTGTAATCGTGATTTTAATCAGAGTGTTTCAATTTTTTTTTTTAATGATTAATTTTTTTTTTGGGTACTTCGGAAGGATTAATTTAACTTTTGATTTTCCTTTTGAGCAGATTCGTGGTATTAAAAATTTGATCATCTATTCACTGCCTGAGAGGAAAAGGTTTTACCCCGAGGTAAGTATGATTTAGCGTATTGTCTCTCAATCTGCTCATTTTATCGCCATTTGATAACTACTGTTGAAATATGATTCCTTTGATGACTTCATGAGATAACATAATCTTGCAGATTGTTAATATGCTTGAAGAGTCCCATGAAATGACATGTACCGTGGTTTTTTCTCGCTTTGATCTGCTCCGGGTAATAATTTACTGTCACTTCGTTTTAGTTGGGATCTATGTTCTGGGTACCTTTTCTGCCCCCCAACATCAAGGGCGGAATCATTGGGCATAGAATTCGTTTTACATCAAAAAGTATAACTATGATCTCTTTGCAATGTTTTAGCTAGAGAGAATCGTTGGAACTGATCATGCAAGAAAGATGATTAAATCTGAGAAGCACATCTTTACCTTCTGTTAAGACTTCCTCCAGAATCAATGAGCTCAGCATGGTGGAGTGGAGTTCTAAAACTGATGGATTCTGCAACTATGATACCTGCATGTCAGAATGGTCGTGGAGACTTGTGTCTGGAATTTTTGTTCTCTCCTCAGAAAGTGGCCCTACCCAGCTTTGTTTAATTTTGTCTCTTTTTTCAGGCACTCTTGTCAAAGGAACGTGGCTCGTAGTAGTATTTCTGTAATTTTTCAACGTAGTTATTTTAAATCATCTAATTTTATGGCATTTGTTGCGTAACTCGTGATAGTTGATAACATGACATAGTGAAGGCACTGACGGGTCCTTAAAGCAAGGACTAATCAAATTTTATTTTATTTTATTGAAGGACTTAATAGTTAAGTATAAAATATTGTGTAATTGTAATCTTGCTTTATATAAAAAAAAAACTATTGTGTAATTGTGAATTTGTAGATCTGTTTTATTGATAAAAATTTTTGAAGTACAATTTTCTATTCAAAATTGAACGTATATTGCACTGTTGAATCGATTGACATTTGAGAAGATTAGTAGAGAAGAATAAGGAGATTGAGAGATGAAGAAAGGCTATATTTATTTATTCAACTTTCTCTCGTTAAAGTGAGTTTTTACATGTAAAAAAAGGTTTCGTTTGATGCGCTATTTTAGGAGTAGTATTGCTGTAATATATATGCTATCTGGGCATCAACATCCATAGAAAAAATAGTATGAGTAGCATATCAATCAATGAATACCTATAACTAATATGTAATTACCAACTTTTATAACTAAAATGGAGTCACCAACTTCTGAGAAAAGTAAATCTACTATCCATGTCACCACAAAAGTATCTTCAATTCAATTAGTTGGGTTATGTCATTTTTTTCATGCTGTTGTATTCTTCAATTCTTAATAAAATCTCGCTTTTATCAAAAGAAGAAGTGAATCTATGTGGGTACATTAATTTCATTCCAATTGACTTGTTGGTAACTTTACTTCTTACTCTGCCTGTGGTGGATTGGTGTTATTATTTGGTAATGTAATTTGCTTGTAATTCAACTCTATTGTGTGGTACATGCTTGCTGTGATTTGGTGAATTGGAGAGCCTTTTTGTTTGTTTGGGTATTGGGCAAAATAGAAAGGGAAATGATGATAAGTACAGTTTAGAGGAGAGAGGAGAACATGAAAGAGAGAGAAACTCTTAGGCATGAAACAACAATGATTGGAGGGCTGGAGGTGACCAGGGCAAAAATGGAGCTCCTCCAGGACTTCAAAGCAGGCAAACTCAAAGGACATCAAAGCTGAAATCGCCTTATGCAGAGAAGCCCCAGGAGAAGACAGAGTGACTGCCAATCCCAACTCTCGCCAAAGTACAGCATTTCTTGCCACTCTAGTTTACTTGCAGCATATTTGAAAAAAAAAACTTATTTTGTCAACTGTTATGGTATTTGCTAAGAAGTGAACTTGAATATATGGCTTTTATTGTGACGGATTATGCTCTCCGAGATACTTAAATTGGCGAGATATGTAAATTTGTAAGTCAAATAAATAAATAAAAAGTACATATCTGGCGAGCTCATAGTAAATAGCTCAAATGCAAGGTGTTACTCTTGCCCCTGTATATGTATTGGAGGTCGCCAAAATTTGAAAGTTGTACGCCCACTTGATGCAAACTTGACTGATTATCCCCTTGTCCCCAAGTTTGAATCTTATTAGAATGAAGGACTACAATAAGAGCAAATTTAACCTGTAGGCATGAACAAAATTTCAGAACGGTTTCATCAACCCTATGCCGTTCAACATTAGCCGTTGAAAATTGTCAAATGTTACATAATGGAAAAGACATTGACAACATAGAATTAAAAGTGATAGAATTTTAAGTGTACAACATTCCAGCTATTGGCGATCACCTTTCCTTCTTTGGTTTGCAGCTTGTAAGCGCCCCCACCTCAAAGACTTGGCGATGAAATAAGACCCCTCCCAATTAGGCCCCAGTTTGCCTGCATTGAGCTCCTTGGTGTTATGGAAGACTTTCCTAACAACGCAATCTCCCTCCTTGAAGGTCCTAGTCCTCACAATTTTCTTGAAGTGCTCAGCTGCTTTTTTCTTATAAAGGGTTGTCCTAATGAAAGTTGCTTCCCGTACCTCATTAATGATTTCCTAATTGTCACTGACGTGCACTTTGTTTGATTCCTCAATTGCCCATTGGTAGCGAGCTGAAGGCAATCCAACCTCAACTAGAAGAACTGCCTCTGAACCATAAACAAGCGAATAGAGGCTCTCTCCAGTAGATGACCTTGCTATAGTAAGGTAGGACCATAGCACACTAGGTAACTCGTCAGTCCATGCTCCCTCATATTTTTCCAGACGTTTTTTCATAGTATTCAAAAGGGTTTTGTTGGATGCTTAAACTTGCCCATTGGACTATGGATATTTTGGAGGATAGAAATTGAGCTTAATTTTCTAGGTTCTGCTGAAGCTCTAGAAGTCAAGACTAATGAATTGCGAGCCATTATCAGTTAATATCTCATTGGGCACCCCAAAATGACAAATGATGTTCTGCCAAACAAATTTCTTGACCCGAGCTCCAAGCAATTTTGGACAAGCTTCTGCTTTTATCCACTTTGTAAAATTATCTGTCAGGGCAAGGAAGTGCGTCCTCTGCCAGGATGTAGTAGGTAAAGGTCCTACTATATTCATCCCCCACTTCATGAATGGCCAAGAAGATTGAACAGAGGTAAGCCTCTCTAGAGGTAAATGAGAGATCTGAACAAAGCATTGACATTTATCACACTTCTTCACGTACTCCAGCACATCTGCTCTCAAAGTAGGCCAATAATAGCCCATTGTCAAACACCTGTGAACAATACCTCTTCCTCCAAAGTGATTTCCTTATTCACCCTTGTTGTGCTCCGCTAACACATACTCAGCTCTTTCCTTATCAATATATCTCAATAGAATCTTGGAGAAGGAACATTTGTACAGCTCGTCTCCAACTAACATGAATCTAGTTGCGTTAGCTACCAACCTCTACGCTTTGTTGCGCTCTGTGTTAGTGTACCATCCATTAAATAGCGAATACATTTGACTCGCCAATCATCTAATGCATTTTCCTCAGTGGACGAACTCACAGGAAACACCTCAACACATTGCTCCTCACCAATAGCAGGCCAATGTAGAAAAACTTAAGGGATGATCTGTGGCTCGCCAGTTTGGATTGATGACCCCAAAGCCACAAACGCATCAGCGTGAGAATTTTCTACCTGAGGAATCTGATATAATGAGAACCCTTCAAAGAAACCCGTGAGCTCTTTTACCACCTCTAAGTACACCACCATATTAGGTTTCTTTGCTTGATAATTCCCTTGAAGTTGATTTGCAATGAGCTGGGAGTTTGAAAAAACTGAGATGTGTAACACTCTTAAGCTCTTGTCGAGCTAGAGGCTAGCAATGAAGGCTTCATATTCTGCTTCATTATTGGTAGCCGAGAACCCACACCTGACCGCTTGTTGAACCAAATTCCATATGGAGACTGCAGAACAACACGTAGACCACTGCCTTTACAATTACTGGATCCATCAACTCATAAAACCAATGATAGGTGCTAAATTGCATCTATAATTATGAACTTTAAGAATGTGTTTTGATATGTTTGAGTTCAAAATACTACTCAAGTAGTGTTTAAATTGGACAGGTGAAAGATGAATGCAAGACAAGGAATAGAGAGTTTTTGGGCAGAAATTGTAGCTTAAGTGGTACTTGTTTGCTGGCACCAATTCACGCAAGCTAGTTACGTAATTTAGGAAGCTGACGTGACACTTAAGGTTTCTAAAAGTTGGAAACTCGACCCAGAAGAGGACGTTTTGACGGCAGAGAACTCGAGAACCAGAGATGAGACGGAGAGAAGAGGAATTCGAGCAAAATCAAGCATCATCATTCTTCTCCAATTGAATTTATGGATTATTTATCAAACTGAATCATGAACATGTGTAACTAAATTTATATTTAGTTTAGTTTGGTTAGTTTCTTCTACTACAACTTGTTGCACGAATTGATTGACGATTACACCATGTTTAATTCATTGATTCTCTGAGTTTAATGTTGATTTCTTATTATTGTGCTTGCCTGATCAACATTATGATGATAAGAATTTTCAGTTGAGCACATTCGGTTGACCCATACCCGGTGTTTGACAAAGTAACAAGAATCTGCATAGGATCCAAATTTGGAGATTGTGAACACGATTGATTAAGTGGTACACCAACACTTGAGATTGTGCAATTGTCGACCTTCTCATTCATATGCTTGTCTTAGGGAAATCTTAGGGTACACCAACCAAGACCCTTACGGTAAGAAAAGATTCTGGGCTGGACCAAAGCTAGAGTTGTTGCAGGTTAGACTTGTGATATTTTATATCCATCATCCAAGTATCAAAAAGTTGGTTGGAACATCTCGCCAACTCTTTATCAACCTTCTCACCCAAAGTAAAATCGCTACAAATTCAGCAAATATTTGAGACTTGATTGACGTCCTAGGCTAATAGGAAATTTCTTACTCGCTGAGCTCCGCAGTAGACTCGAGCAATCTCCCAGAGAACTCAAGCCTATGAAGAACATTTCTGAGAGGGAAACTTGTTAAAATAGAGATGGGATGACTCTGCAAATACGGCCTGAGCTTCCTGACTGCTACCATTAGTGCTAAAGCCATTTTCTCCATTCGAGTGTACCTTATTTCAGCGTCTAGTAGTCTCTGACTCATGTAGTACATAGGCCACTGTCTGCTTCTCTCCTCTCTAACCAAAATAGCACTCAGCGGTTGACAATATAGCAAAATAAAGATACAGTTGTTCCCTAGCAATCGATTTCGACAATAATAGTGGCGATGTCAAGTACCTTTTAAATTGTTGAAAAGTTTCCTCAGATTCAAAATTTCATTCAAAGTTGTTGACTTTCTTAAGTGTTGCAAATAGACGCCGAAATTTATCTAAAGATCTAGAAATGAACCTTCCTAGAGCTGCTAGCCTCCCATTAGTTCTCTACACATCTTTGATACTCTTTGGTGAAGGAAGATTGAGAACAAAGTGGATTTGATCCGGGTTAGCCTCAATACTTCTCTGCGTGACTAAATAACCCAAAAATTTCCAAGAGGTCACACTGAAGAAGCACTTCGTCGGGCTAGGCTTCATGTTGTACTTCAAGAGCAGCTCAAAAGCTTGCTTCAAGTGTTCCAAGTACTGAGTAGCCTTAAGGGATTTTACCAACATATCATCAATATACACTTCCATAGTGTTCCCCAGCAACCCATCAAACATTTTATTTACCAACCTTTGGTATGTCGAGCCCGCATTCTTCAAGTCAAACGGATCACCTTGTAACAATAAATGGCCATCTATCATAAACGCAGTACTCTCATGATCCTCTAGAGGCATCAGAATATGGTTGCACCCTGAAAAAACATCCACGAAGGAGAGGTGCTCATGCCCTAAAGTAGCATATACCATTATGTATATATGCAGCAGTGGGAAAGGATCATTCAAACAAGCCTTGTTGAGTTTGTGAAATCAATGCAAAACCTGTATTTGCCATTTTTCTTCTTCACGAACACCACGTCAGCTAGCCAATCCGGGTACTATTCCTCCCTTACAAAACGATTATCCACCAACTTCTCCACCTCCACATTGATCACTTGGTTCCTCTCTGGTGCAAACTTCCTCTTTTTCTGGTGAACTAGATGTAGATGGGATCAATTCTAAGCTTCTGAACTGCCACCTTAGGATCAATACCAGTCATATCAGAGTAGGGCCACACAAAACAATGTTGATGCCTAGCTAGAAAACCTACAATTTGACCCTTCAACTCTGGCGTCAAGCGTGCTCTGACAAACACTATTCTTTCAGGGAATTCTGAGGAAATTTGGACTTCATCTAACTTCTCCATCTCCGATTCATTACCTGAGTGGCTGGAGCTCCCACACTGTAATTGCTATGCTGACTCTGCAGGTTTTTTCATACAGTTCTTGTAACAATTCCTTGTAGCCACCTGCTGTCCAAGGACCTTCATCACGCTAGCTCTAGTTGGGAATTTCAACACTTGATGGTAAGTGGACGGCACAACCCCCATCTCATGTATCCATGGGTGACCAACTATCATATTATAAGCAGAAGGACGGTCCACAACCAAAAACTTTATTTGACTATTTACTCCTCCAATATAGATTAGCAATACAATATCTCCCACTGAGAACTTTGACTCGCCGCTGAGCCCATATAACACCATTGGCTGCCTAAAAATATGCTCCTCATCAATCCCCACCAACTTCAATGAGCTTAAGAATAGTATGTTGGCAGAACTTTTGTCATCGACCAAGATTCTTTTCACATGAATATTGGCGACCTATAGGGTAACTACTAAGGCATGATGGTGTGGGTGGAGAAGCCATGTAGCTTCATTGTCAATAAAAGTCATCACCTTATTCGTGGTAGTAGTCAAACATTGTCCCATTCTACATTCAGGATTCATGGCTTCCTTAGTGCTTCGACGAGCTACAGAGTGAGAGACTCCACTTATCTCTTAACCTTAATATATTACATGCATAGTGGGTAGACCATCAACCTGCTTGGTCTCCAGCTCGATGGCCTTTGTATACATTGTTTTTCCCTTCTCGGTCAACAAGTCCCTAAGGTGTCTCCTTTTTAGCAGCAGGGTGACCGTAATTCTAAGAGAATTACAATCCATAGTGTTGTGCCTATAATTGCGATGGCAATCACATCACCTAGAGGTGTCTGCATGAAGAAACTCCGGCTTCCATGGCCATTGGACCGTATCTTCCATGGCTTCCATCACTGTCACCACCTCATGCGGTTCTATATTAAAGGAATAATTCAGCGGAGGCAATATACTCCACAAAAGGATAGTCAGCATAACAAGTATGTGGAGTCTTCTTCAATGGAGCTACTATCCCCGACACCCTATTCATTTTAGCTTCCATTTCATCATATGTGTCATACAATTCTTTAAGAAACTCGAAGCCAATCATTTCTTGTTCGATAGTGACAAGTAAACTTGCTCATCGGCTCAACGCATCAGCCACCTTATTTGAAACACCCGATTTGCTTTTTATAACAAAAGGAAATTTTTGCAAGAATGTGCTCCATCGCGCATACATTTTATTCAAATGCTTTTGAATGTTAATAAATTTCAGCGCTTGATGATCCGTGTACAAAATAAACTCTTTTTGAACCAAATAATGCTCCCAATTTTTCAAAGCACGACTATCGCATAAAATTCCTTATCGTTGGTGCTCCACTTTTGCCTAGCGTCACTCAATTTTTCACTGAAAAATGCAACTGGCCATTTTTTCTGTGATAGGACAGTGCCAACTCCAACTCCACTGGCATCACATTCAACTTCAAATAGCTTACTAAAATCTGCTAAGGCCAAAACTGGGACTGAACAAAGTCTTTCTTTAATCAATGCAAAGGCCTGTTAGGCTTTCTCAACCTAGAAGATTTTTCCTTTCTTCAAACACTCGATTATAGGTGTTGCAATGCCACTAAATCCGAAAATTAATCTATGGTAAAATATTTTCAATCCATGAAAACTCCGCACGTCACCCACTGATTTAGGTGTTGACCACTCTCGAATTACCTTCACCTTCTCCTTGTCTACATGAATGCCTCCGGCACTCACGATATAACACAAAAACATTAATCTATCTATCAAGAAAGAGCACTTCTTCAATTGAATGTATAGGGTATTTTCCTTTAATTCTGTGAGTACCTCTCGTAGGTGCAAAAGGTGTTCATCTTCACTTCCACTATAAATAAGAATATTGTTGAAATACACAACAACAAATATGACAATAAAATGACGTAATACTTGATTAATGAGCCTCATAAATGTACTTGGAGCATTAGACATGATTAATGAGCCTCTCGTAGGTGCAAAAGGTGTTCATCTTCACTTCCACTATAAATAAGAATATTGTTGAAATACACAACAACAAATATGACAATAAAATGACGTAATACTTGATTAATGAGCCTCATAAATGTACTTGGAGCATTAGACATGCCAGATGGCATCACTGACATTTCAAATAATCCATCCTTCATGTTGAACGCCGTTTTCCACTTATCTCCCGGTTGAATACGAATCTGATGGTATCCACTCCTCAAGTCTATCTTGGAAAATAATTTTGATCCTAACATGTCGTCTAAACATGGAATAGGAAATCTTTACCAGACTGTAATTTTGTTGATTGGATGGTTGTCGATAAACATCCACAAACTTCCATCTTTCTTTGGTGTCAACAATGCAGAGACAGCACAAAGGCTCGTACTTTCATAGATAAACCCTTTCTTCAATAATTCTTTGACCTTGTCACGCAAGATATCATTCTCCTTTGGACACATATGATAATGAGGCAAATTGGGTAAACTTACCCTGGGCACCAAATCAATATGGTGTTGAATGTTTTGCATAAAAGGCAATTCATTAGAAATATCATCAGACACCAACTAACCAAAATCGGCCAAAATAGATTGGACTTGATTCGGAAACTTTGACATCGGATTTTATGGTTATTCAACGACCAAGACTCAAATTAAAATCGCACACTTTTGAGCTTCTTTCATGTCAATTTCAAATACTTTCTCAGAATTTGCTATAGTAAAAAATGTCATTCCAACTTCTTTAGGAGAATGCTTACACTTAGGAACCATGACTATCTTCTTTCCTTCCCATAGGAACACATATACGTTATCTCACCCTTTATAATTAATATCCACATCAAATTGCTAAGGTCGACCAAGAAGGATATTACTAGCATCAAATTACCAATGAAAATAAGAACCCTAGAGGTTTCAACCACCTACACTTTCGGTCCTTTTTGGATTCATCCGATCGTATATGGTGAAGGGTGTTTTTCTGTCTTCAAAACCAAGTGATCCACCAACTTTTTTGCTACAAAATTCTCACAACTACCATTATCAATAATAAGGTCACAAACATTATTATTAACAATGTTAAATCTAAGAAATATTTTCTATGTCAAAATATAGAATGTGTTTTTGCACTATCAATCAAACACATATCTTCGTTAAGCATATTTCTAAAGAAGAGAAAAAAAAAACTTGCATCACACATTAACCCAAAAGTATCATATAGATAAATATTAAATTGTATATAAATTTGACAAAAGTATAAATTTGTCAAGCCTGAGATTAGTGCTCAAGTAGTGGTGATCTAATAAAATATAGAATAGGGTTTGATGATCGAAATCCACAGTCGTAGGTTTAGGGCAATTCATTTTCATTTTTTAAAAGTAAACTTATCATCAAAGAAATATTTATAAAATACTAATTTTTCTTGGTTGTAATTAAATGCTTTCATGATCAAAACAAAATACAATAATTAAATTTAAAATATTACAAGTAAATAAATTTATTTAATATTAACACTTTCATCACCAATCAGATAGCCAATCTTTCCATTTGAATCTTAAAAAAAAAATAGAAACGTCAATATGAGAGCAATCAAAGTCAACATCATCATCAAAGTTTGCAAAGTTTGTTTCAACAAGCTTTAGTTTTCCTATGACTGAAGTTTGGTATAGTTTAACCAAGTGCTTTAGTGTGTGAAAATTTCGTAATCTATGTCCATGACCGTCACATGCACCTATGGCAAATAGTTTCGCGACCCTTCTAGGGCTTATTATTTTGTTGACTTCTTTCTTCTCCATTATATTGTTTATGGCGATATGAAGTATATGAGGCTTTACGGTTTTGATGACCGTTCCAAAGACCTATTCCTTTTACTTTCTCTTCCATGACCACGTTCTCACCCACGACCACTATGAGATATTACGTTCATTTTAGGAAATAGTGCGTCTCTAATGGAACGAGACTAATGATTTTTCCATAAGAGCTCATTGTTTTGCTACCAAGAGCAAACATGAAATTAATTGCGAATATAATGTGAACCCACGTTCACTATGTTTTTGTTGTAATATCATGTTGGATGCAAGAAAAGTAGAAAATGTTTCTTCTAACTTTTGAGATTCAGTAATCTCTTCACTTCTTAATTTCAATTATATAGTAATCTTGAATAATATAGAATTATAATCACTTACATATTTAAAATCTTGTAGTCTTATATGCATCCAATCATGTCGCACTTTAGGAAGAGTTATGTTCTTGTATTGCTCAAATCTTTCCTTGAAATTGTTCCATAAAGCAAGATAATTTTTTGTAATTAGATACTCATTTTTCAATTCATCATCAAAATGATGACATACGAAAATCATGGCTTTTACATGATCCTGCAGGGATGCGTCATTATTTTCCTGGATGGTATTACTAAGACCCATAACTTCAAGATGGATCTTTATTTCCAACACCCAATTCAAATAGTTCTTGTCCAAAATATTAAGTACAGTAAGTTACAAATTTATAAGCTTTTCCATGAAAATAATAATGATAAATGGTAGTAGTAATAAACTTAAATTTGATAAATATGATATTAAACAAGCTCACTACTAATATTGTAGTATGAATATACGAATCCTCGGATGATAAATTGATCGTGCCGACAACCTATTGTAAAATAAAAAATCAAAGTATTCCAAAATCAAAATTAAAAAAACTAGTATTTAAGAATAATATTTAGAGAAAAAGTTTACAAGAAAGAAATTAGAGAAAGTGAGAATTCTCTACTTTTGATCTCTTAATAGCATTTAATACACTAATAAAGTGAGGATGCATTATAATCAATAATTAATATCATAATAATAAGCAAAATAAAAACTGAAATATAAATAAATAAAGGGATAAATATCTTACAAGCCCCTGTACTTTCGAAAAAGAGTAGTTTGAGCCCTTATATTTTTTTTGACTGATTAAGCCCTTCTACCTTGAACGATAGGCTCTGTTGGACCTCTATTCAAAATTCTGTTAAAAATGGCTGAGTTAGATCTAAATATCTGGCATGATTTTATTTTTCCTACAAATGGAAATTAAGTGGAAATTGTGACATGACTTTAAAATGAAAAAAAGAAACAAAAAACAACTTGTCACTTTTCTTCACCACCATTAATGACGACACTTTTCTTCATTCTATCGATTGATCTTCAAATTTTCTTACACCAAGTTCCTCCATCCCATCATGACTGGATCTGAGATTTTTTAGGTAAAAAATTTAAAATTAAAGTTCTTAGTCCCCTCTGTCAAGCTCCTCTTTCCTCTTCTGCGTGAACAACTCCAAACTCATGCACCTCAAATTGATTGCCTCCGCCTCGCTTGCAACTACTATTGTGGAGGCAACGAAAGAGTAGTGGCACCACACATTTGATCTGTTTTTATTGAGATTTGGAGGTTGTGAATATGTTGAGGGTTTTGACTGAGATTTGAGACCGCACATAACCACTTCCAAAATCAAATTTGATAAGCAAACAAAAATCATGATCTCGACATCCATCCTTTTCTACATGTAGTCGCTGATGATGAGATAGTTAACTAGGTTTGTTTGGGGAAGAAGGGAATGGAGATAAAAAAAAAAGTTACACGTATAATTTTTTAATTGATTTAAAACATGTGTTTGCACATTAACAATAATAAATAAATAAAAATTACAATTTATAGATTTAACGGGTCAAATCTGTGCCGTTATAACAGTGCCGTTATAACAGAAATGGATGTGAGGGCTTATTTAATTCATTGTGCTAAGAAGAGGGGTTTGAACTTTGAACAATCCAAAAAAAACAGTTCGACGATTTATCCCATAAATAACGCGGGTACTTGGAGATCCGTCCGCAAGCTCTGCGTGTGAGACAGAGGGAGAAAGAGGAGGTAGAGAAGATGATGTCCGGTAAGTACACCAGCATCGAGAACCAGAAAGTCTCAGGACCGGTGCCTGTAAGTACTCGATCCATAATTATGCACAGTTACATCTGTACTCGTACGTATGTATATCATTCAGATCTAGTTGTGTCATTTTGTTCGATCTCTTAGGCTGTTTCGGATCCAGGGCATGTCACCGTCCAATTTGCAGGTTTGAGTTTTGAAATTTCAGTTTCTTTAAATTTCTGAGATTTTGTTATTTGGAGATTTTTAATTATATAGGAAGATGAACTGAGCATCTGTTGAAGGTTGAAACTTGAAACTTAAGCTGTAGTTCTGTAGTTCTGTAGTATATATACTGTGCATGCCATCACTTAATTGAGCATAAAATTAAATCATTGCTTTGAAGGTTGTTATCGTTATCGAAGTATGTGAACTTTGGTGCTAATGTTTGTTTGTGTTAACTGCTTAATTTCTTGCTGCAGACTCAAATCTTCAGACTTTTCCTCCATCTGGAGTGCAAGGAAAGATCTCTGGTGGTTCTATTCCTCCTCGTGACGCTGATGGTATTCCTTGCGATTTTCATTTTGATTTTCGGTTCAATTCTGCTTGAATTTTAGTATGGGGTCCAGGTTATTAATTCAATACTTTCATTTTCGATAATGCATCAGATGCTATCATCCCTTTTTAGTTATCTGTACATAAGGTGCAAATATTAAATGAAAAAGTTGCCAATGAGCTGTTCCTATTTCTATCTTAATGTTTCAACCTCTACTGATGCAGATACTTTTTCAAAACCAACTTCTGGTTCTGATGAGCCTCAGTCAAGTGGTTGGTTCCGAGCATTCACAGTTGCTGTATACAAGCCATACTTTGATGTAGATACTTCTGATGTTTTAGAGAGGATTAAAGATTCACTATTTCCATTCAGGGGAAGTTTTACTGAAAAAATATCAGACAAGCCAGACTTGTAAGTCCTCTTCTCCTGACTTTTTCCCTGCCTGGTGCATTGGGACTTGGGAGATTGCACTAGAAGAGGTTGAATGCTGTGTTAAGTTTTTTGAACTTAATTTTACTTATTATTGGAAAGGTTATCTTGTGATTGATATAACCAAAACTTAGTTTGGGGGTGGCGTTGGGGTGTGTGCAAGCAAATTTGGTTTCAGGTTCAATAAACTTTAGCATGAAGTAGAAATGTTATTGACATGAGGATAAAATTGCGATCTTGCCAATTCAACAATCTAGTTAGTTACAATCAACATATTGTGTTACATCAGGGAAAATCCTGTTCTTGTTGATGGTCTTAATGGCACATTGTAAACTTATTATTGAATAATAATATGTGTTGTGCTAAGCCTGTCCTCTTGAGGTCCTTAGTCTAGCAACTCCAAATCTTTGAGCAAGGTGGAGTTTGGGATTGCTTGTTTTTCCTGTTTCTCTTTGTTTTTTCTTACTTCACCACATCTTTTCGTTTAAAGATAAATAGAAGCATATGAAAATAGGCACATGCCAGCAAAGTTGGTAAGAAGTTACTTTATTGTAGATACGTTGGAAGTGAGGCAACTTTACTGTCCTTTTGGCTTTCTGTGTTGTAGATAAGCCAAATAATGTAACAATTTGGCCAAAGTGCATTTCTAGCTGTTACGATCCAATGCATCTAATGATAATGTATCTGAGTCATTATTTGGATATTTGGAGTTTTGTCATATGATTTGTTATTATTTTCAGTTGAAACTTGGAAGTTTTTATAGCAGCGTAACATATAAATGGATACTGATGGAACTGTTATTTTTGACCTCGTTACTTTGGTAGCTTGAAGTATAATTTCTTCCTTTTGTCAGCACCATCTTGGAGCCTTAATAATAAAAAAAATCATTCAGAAAGAAAATAATACATTTCTTCATTATAGGTAAAGACATGTGTAACACATTAAAAAATACTTTAATACCCATGGAACTGTTATTATAATCATATAGCGGTTATTAAATGTAATGCAAAAGCATGAGGTGATTTGGACTATGCCTGAAGCTATTGAGCCCTGAGTATTTGCAAGCAAATAACAATTCTGTCTGGAATCTCTATTTCTTCCATATCAAGTTCTTTCGCAAGCTTTAAGTGAGGAATGCAATATTACAGTTTTATATGATGAATCAACATCCTGAAATAATGCTTTGAAAATATCTTGTATATCTCTAACTTGTTTTATATGATGAATCAACATCCTGAAATAATGCTTTGAAAATATCTTGTATATCTCTAACTTATTATTTATGTGCGCTGCCTTTGAAACTTTGAAAAATACTTCTCCAGAGGATTTCCAGATCTCTTGGACGTTTTCTTTTGTCATCTACAGTTCTACTTTGTGTGCTTTACTGGCTTTTGTAGGGCCCATGATCAAATTTACTGTTTGAACTTTGAAGTAAGTGATAGGTTCCAGCTCAAGCCATCTTGTCATCCCCATGGACGTATTCTACTTATATAGTTATATATGTTTATCCTCATCTCTTCCTTCTCTTTCTGTGTCAGCACAAAGTCATCGTATGTTAAATGTTTTGCAGGTATGGACCATTCTGGATATGCACAACCCTAATATTTGTAGCAGCCTCAATTGGTACTTTTGTGACATACATAGCTCATAAGCTGAAGAATAAAGAATGGGAGTATGACATAAATCTGGTGACTTGGACTGCTGGCCTGTTCTACGGATATGTCACCATTGTTCCTCTTGGGTTGTATGTTGTACTAAAGTACTTCTCAGCACCTTCCGGTCTTGTGCAGCTTTTTTGTCTCTATGGCTATTCCTTATTCATATTCATTCCAGCACTGGTGAGTTCGTAGTTATCAAATATTCAACTGCTATGTATTCTTTGTGGGGCATAAACGTGCCAACAGAAACTGACTTCATTAATTTTATGACTATAACAAATTGGTCGGACTAAATGCAACCTAGGTAATGTGCATATGTGCATAGATACATTGCTAAACAAAAATGACACTTTTTGCCCCTTCTGTTGAAGGATGCCTAACACATAATTATGTCAACTGTGTAGTTTATAGGTACTGCTTGTGAGATAAATACATGGACTCTGATAAATCGGTTTATACTCCAGATTTGAGCATTAAATCTGTAGGATGACTTGAGGCAATTACATGATTTAGAATTCTATAAGAAATTTTATCAACTACCAACTTTAATGTATAGTTTGGACAGGTCCCAAAGTTTAATAGATTTCGCAGAAGCGCAAAGAGAAATATGTGAGGAAAAAACGAGAGAAGAAAGTTCATGTATCAAATTCGGTTTCCCCCTATTTGCTCACAATTCACTCTATAAATGTAACATTGGTTTTAACTTGTCTTTAGTGGTCCACTTTTTGTCTGCATATATGCCACTCATGCATTCTGGATCCAAGCAACTGATACTTGGGATGGTTACTTCCCATAAGTTGTTTTTGTTACTTGCTTCCTTGATACATATTCCATAACTTATGATGCACTGAATGACTGAAATGCTCTCCTTTGACATGGCTGCAGTGTTTATCTGTTGTGCCTTTCGAGATTTTCAGATGGGTTATTGCTGGAGTCGCTGGGTTCATGTCAGCAACTTTTGTGGCAATTAACCTCCGAGCACATATCATGTCAGCAGGTGAAAGATGGTTCTTGATTGTTGCTAGTATCTTTCTATTGCAAGTGGCTTTGGCAATCGCATTGAAGCTGTATTTGTTCACTGTTTCAGTATAGATGAGTAGAGATGAACTTTCCTTATTTGAGGATATGTGAACTGGCAGTAGATCATGAAGAGTTTTTTTTTTTGTCTTTTGTTTTTCTTAAAATCCATAGAAGAAATATTCATCATAGAAACGCCCTGTATACATTCTTTTGTGCAGCAATACAAGTTCGAATGACCATTCTCATTTTGACATGCCAGGCAAAAACTGACAAATACCTATATTAAAGATTTATAGAATTAGACGTACAGTATTG
Source organism: Euonymus europaeus (assembly GCA_963580455.1). Taxonomy (NCBI): domain Eukaryota; kingdom Viridiplantae; phylum Streptophyta; class Magnoliopsida; order Celastrales; family Celastraceae; genus Euonymus; species Euonymus europaeus. The sequence continues at coordinate 6,833,988 of OY756968.1, read as the reverse complement.
AAAGAGAATCAAGTCCAGAGGAAGAAACAAACTAAAGATGATTTTTTGACCCCAAAAATATTGATGTTATTTCTAAAGGCAAAGGCCCCAGTTTCTGAAATAAAAATTAAAAACATAATTAACAAATAAAAAATGTCTTAATTACATGGCTGGAAGTACAGCTAGATCCTAGAAAACTGCATTAGCATGGACATTAGCATTTAGACATGTGCTTTGAAGAAGGAACTGAAGAACATGAATACAGGCATACAGCCTGAGGGATAGTCAAAGCTAAGATCCTGAATTTGAGGTCTTTTGTAGACAATATTTCACTTGTATTAGGTTCAACTTCTATATATATGTGTGTGTATATATCTATTACTGTTTAAAATTGTCTGACTTTTGTTGATGAGAAATAAGGGTTCATCACATGGAAAGGTGTGGGACACAACAATGCCCTCACAACTGGACATTTATGAGCCTTGCCTCCCTCATTGTCAATACTAGGATTTTGACCAGAGCTTTTGGATTTCACACACAAACCCCACTTGACCATCCCCTCCTCTGCAATTCCCTTTATATTCCACCAAACCCACACATCTCTCTCGTTATGTTTTCAATCTTCTTGTGTACTCTAAGCAGCTAGGAAGAGAAACAATTAATGGCTATGTCAAGAGGACAAGTTGGGTGTCTCTTGCTAGTACTTTTGAGTATTTCAGTTTTACAACATGGAGTATTGGGAGCTAGATATCTATTAGAGAAGGTTGAAGACATGGAGAAGCCTCAAAGTTTGAAGGAAAGTGATCATAACAATGAGCAAGATGGATTTTTTGCCACAATCAATAGAGAAGTACCCTCTTGTCCTGATCCCTTACATAACAGGTAGGTCTTCCAAAGCAACATCAATCTTTGCAAGTCCCACAAAGATTTTTTTTGTTTTGTTTTGTTTTGTTTTGTTTTTGAAGGAGATCCATAGATGTATAGAAATTTGTTATTCGTACTGCTGCTTCTCCAAGATTATAGGTTATAGGTATTTCAGTGTCAGAGAGATCTTATGTGGTTTTGTGAAAGATATTTATTTGTTAAGTTCAAGACTCAAAAGTGCAACTTCTTTTTTTGTATGGTGGAATTGTAATAGTGAAATGCTACAAAACTGATAGCATATACATAGTTTGATGATTATAATTATTTACTTGTGGTGTGAAAATTCGGCTGTCCACATAATAGAAATTCAGACCAAACCCAATCATCTCTGGGATTGAGGGAAGAGGGATGTGACCAATATGGCAGGGATCGACCGAACTCCTAAAATCGTTGAGGGATCGGCCGAATCAAAACCATTAAGGGATCGACCGAACTCCTGAAATCATTGAGGAATCAGCCGAGTTGCAGTTATAGTATAGTTAATCGAGCAAGATTTAAATAAATAATAGAAATTGATGTATTAACTAAGTTAATCCGATCCCACATTTTGAGGAAAGGATTTCGTACCATTCCCATATAAATATAAGGGGGAGATCCAGAAAAAGGGGATTCAATTTTTTTTTTTTTTGCCTTTTGAGAGACAAAAGCTCTATAATTTTGAAAGGTCTTGAATAAATTGAATAAACGAGGAGAGATTGTAGGTGTTTAATTGAGACGAATCACCTATTGTTCTTGAACATAGGGAACGGCCCCCTTAAAGATTTTTTTGTCACTACATTACTTATTGCTCTCTTGTTTCTTTATATATCGAACATTTTTTCTTTATAGGATTGTTGCTCATAAGATATAACTATAAAAAAATCTTCAATTTTCTATCTCCATTCATAACACTTGCTCCCACCTCATATTTGTCAAGGCCAGTTCTGTTTTTCTCAGGCATGCCCCCACTGACCCTTTGAAGTACAATTTCTACAAGTCCTAATGGAAATAGGGAATGGGTTTGTTGTTGAGGTGATTGAAATAAATGTATTTGTTAATTAAGTGTTTCTATGGGTAGTCTCTAAACCTCACATCGCCAATCTGAATGAGTGATCCTATTATTTGAACCAAATGGCACAGGAGAATAAATCTGTGCGATAGGTACCTTACAAAACAGGATCATGAAAACATGAAACAGGTAGGTGAAAACATATAAAAAATGTTGGCAATGGATGTGATCGTGGACCCTTTCATTAAGCCACTCCTATTAAGAAATACTAAACGCGTTTTAGAACTTCCAATAAAAATGATACCAGCAATGCATCGGTTGTCATAGTCTTTGACCTAAGTGTATATATATATAAAGATACAGCTCTCTTAATGATAATACTATAAACTAGTGAAAGTGAGATTTCAACATTGTTTGACATGCCTCCCAAAGGCTACTTTTGAATATTCAACTAGCCTACTCAAACTTTTTACTAGTCAAGTTAGTCGGTGATGAGAGTACCCGGGTCTTGAGTGGGCGTGGCCACAGTATGCAGTGGCCTGGCGAGCTATCAAGGAGGATGTTTGTGTTCTAAATCTTACATCGTCCAGATGTATCCTTGTGATGCTCTTAGCATGTGGAAAACTTTCTCTTTTAGTAGAGGTATTTTCTAGATCAAAATGCTAAGAGAATATTTATCGTGTGGGTTCAGGCTCAAAACGAACAATATCTAAATGATTGCATCTAAAACAATCACATCAATATCAATATCGAAAATATCTTCACACAACTCAGTTCGAATAGACTCGACACAACATCTTTGAAGCAGCAAGGCCAGAATTGAAACAACGTAACATTTCCATGTGATCTAGATGCCTGCTTGGTTGACAAACTCAGGCCTATCGAAGATCAATTATTGTAACATCCCTTCTCCTTAACATTATTATATCTAATTATATGAATTATCTCAATAATTTGGAGGTCGATACCCTCTCAGATGTCGACTATTCTCGACTGTAATTGTTTCAATTTCTTCTAAAAGAAGAAGACAAAAATTCAAAAGCATGGCTTAAAACAGTAAAACTACAAGTTGAAGTTTGGTAGCATGGCACTTCAACATTAATATTGACAAGTGCCTGCTACAGTCTACAGATGATACCAAAACTTTGAAGTGTTGTCAACGAGCCTCTTCCTTTGACAAGTTCATAGTCGATAATAAAAACAAGTCATGCATGCATAATCAGCATGACAGGTGAGACAACAATAAAGATTGTGTAAGAGCTCCCTCTAGAGAGTGAGCCAGAGAAGCAACTTAGGAACATGATAAGATCTCAAGTTCCAACACCCAAGATAAATTCCAACGCTTAGGTATTAACATCTAAAAACCATAACCAATCTAAACACAGAGTTTAACTGGAGTTAAATGATAATCTCAATCATCAAGATGAGTTATCTTATCAAATAATCAACCCCTACATCAGGAAGATGTAAGGTCGACCTAAGGTACAGACTTGAATACATAATCGATTACTAAACTACTTCTCATTAGAAAGACATTGACTTGAACGTTGGAGTGCTAATGGACCAATAAGGGCTTTCATTTCTTTCCTTTTCTTGTAGGTCATAGAGGATCACCGCAGACATGTGGGTCATGCGTGATTATTTCCTATCACTACAAGAATTTCGCAAATTACCGACGGATATGATTTCGTCGGTAAAACGCTCGTCGGTGATCAAATGCCGGCGAAAATATATTCTGGAGCCGAGCCTGAAGCCTGAAAAATATTACATACTTATCTATCTATATATATATATAAATGCATAGTGTAAGTGTTAGTGTGCACCTGTATATATATGAATGTGAATTGTGATATAATGTGTGTGTATATATATATATATATAGTACTTAGGCCCGACCTATTAGTCCGAATTATTTGGGCCAAGGCCGGGCTTAAATTTATAAAATTGTCCTAGGCTGGACCTGAAGCCGGAAGAGGGTTCTCAGACTTGGGTCTAATATTTTCGGCCCAACCACATATACTGCCATCGCTGCAAGATATACTATATTGGCCTAATATCCACATATACTTTACTGGCCATGAGATTACTGCCGTCACTGCAACATGAAGCCTAATGCTGCATAACAGAAAGGCAAGCTCGAGTATGTGCTAAGGTGCTTGAAAATTGTAACGATAAGAGATGTTGGGATCGATCAATAGAAGAAATCACGAAAAAAAAAAATATGCGCACAAAAAGATTTACATGATTCGACAAATTATGCTTACATTCACGAATTTGCAGAGAGTTTTTTACTATTAGGAGAAAGAGTGTAATAGCTTTTTAGGTTACAATCACTCTTTTAATCTTGAACCCTTTTATACTTAACAAAATGGCCTAAATAATACATTAAAATGGGCCAAAAGAACAGGTTCCACACAAAAGCTCAAAAAGAGTTCTCAATGCTGATATGATCCAGAGCACGAAAATTGCAAGTACTGAGAAGTTTCAAGTCTTTCTTCCTTAGTCTGCGATAAATGGTGGTGATGATGATTAGTGTATGATAAATACCTCATAGATAAATCCCATCACGTCTTTCAATCTTAATACGACCTCTGTGTTTTTATCTTTACGGTGACTTGACTTAAGAAATTCTAATTGAACGATCTATTTCAATATTCCATAGTAATCATTATCTGATTATCCATAATTATTTCTCGTACACATACTCTGCTGTTGATTGATGACTTGACTTCGCTCCATTTATCAATGTTAAATTTGTATCCATTTACGTAATATGTATTCCAGATCTTAAGCCTCCTTAATGGTCCTAATGCCACATTTCATAGGAGTTCATCGATAATCATGTTTTGTGGTTCATACCCCTTAAATTGTAAAATAATAAGTGTCATAACATATATTAATATCATTTAATAAAAGTATATCATATTGTTATAATATTATTTATACTTATGAAGTTTTTGAACCATGACGCAAAACCTATCTCAATTTAATAGTTGACTTTTTCATCATTCGTAGTGGGTCCTGACACTCAAACATAATCCGTATACAAGCCGTAACACACATAGTGTGAATATATTTAATTTTATCACAATTTGTCAATAAATGTAGAATCGAGTAGCATACTTGACAAAAAGTTAGATAATGTCACAATTCAGAAAAATGTACAATATCGCGACATTGTATTCTTGATCTGTGAGGTAGCGCCTATCAGCTTCACCATTAAGCTGACCAAGTTGATTGAAGATTGATATTCTAGAGAATTTTGAGTTCAAAATTTCACCATCATCATTTCCAGGAACTCTGGTTCATCGAGAGCTCACATGTAGTTCAAAGTAGTGTGAAGCAAGTTGACGTCTCTTCGACTATATATGTTTTACAAATAGATCCTTCCACCCGAGATTTATTTTGAACCTTCTTCAAAAAGTGAAGGGACCTATTTCGAAGATTAATCGAATGTATAAGTAAATCAATTACCACATTATATATATATATATATTAACATGATGATATATAATAAATTAAGAAAAATATCTTTCAAAATGATACATCCATCTGTATTGCACAGGCTTACACATCCTTGCTTCAAATGGTAGATGTACTAAAATATGTTCCATAGATTCAAAAAAAGATGGGGAAAAATACACTCCAATTTGTAAAGGATCACATGAATGTTAGCCTTATGATGCTCAAATGATCCTCCCATATAGTAGTTGAACATGTATCTTTACAAAAACTCAGTAAGTACTACCCAAATCAGATCCAGCAATGCCTGAAATGCAATAGGAAGTAGCCTTTCCATGAAAATATGACAGTCAAGACTTTTCATCCCAAATAATTTTTCTTCCTTCATATCTATGCAACTGCTTAGGTTGGAAGCATAACCATCTGTCAACTTCAACTTGGAGATCCAATCACACACTTCCTTTTTAGACAAAAATTTTCCTTAGACTTGAAGAATTTACCTCTCACATTTTTCACAAACTCTAAAGCTCTATGTCTACAATAAAGTGGAAGATCCAGTCGAGCCTTTACATTATCTTTGTTTTTCCCTTAAAGTTCATACAAGTCTTAAAAAATGTTGTCGAACATATTCTTCTCAATATGCATAACATCTAGGTTGTGTCTGATCTGATTGTCTTGCCAATAAGGAAAATCTCAAAATATGCTCTTCTTGGTCCAATTATGTTCTTGTCCATAGCCCGAGAATATTAAATGTTTTCCATTCTCAGTAATTTTTGGAAAATTTCATAGTCTAGCCAACACTTTTTCACCAAACAAACGTGAGAAGGTTCTGAACTCTCAATTCATTTTTAAAAAAATGCATCCTTGTTTCGTCTGAATAGATGTGTCATAGGTAAAAACTATTTTTCACAATCAAACCATGAATTTTTTTTATACCATTTTTCAAGGTAAATGCCTTTGAACGATACATGCAGTAAGAAAATGCTAACTTCCCAGCAGTACTCCATCTAGACAATATACCATAGGCAAAAAAAGTCATTGATAGTTCATATCAACGCAACTCTCATAAAAAAATTATCTTTCAAGGACACATCGTAGGTCCACATATCTCCACAACACAACTGATTGATTGAGCTTATCTATCAGTGACTATAGATAAACATCAATTTTGTTCTTCGAATTTTTGGGACCTGAGATAATTATTGTCAGGAACATAAATTCCCTCTTCAAACACATCTCAGGCGGTAAATTATAAGATGCCAAAATGACCGGAAAACATGAATATCTTTCTCCTGATTGCCTGAAAGGAGTGGAACTATCTATTCGTACATAAGCCTAACCTTACATAATTACATTCCATGAATTTAAAGCAAAGTCTTGATATTTTTGAATAAATTGCTTCCATCATCACTCCATCATATGGATGACAAAGAACTCCGGATTCCATTTAATTTGATGGTCATAATGCCACCTCATTTCTTTAGCAGCAATAGTAGAACTGAACAACCTTTGCAGCTTGAGAATCAGTGGTAGGTACCACATCTGTTTAATTGGAACCTCCTTAAAATTTTCATTACCAAATTTACATTGCTTCTCATATGCATCATCTTTATAGTATAACATACAATCATTCACATAACAATCAATTCGCTAATATCCAAGTCCGAATATGGATGTCAACTTTTTGATCATTCACATAACAATCAATTCGCTAATATCCAAGTCCGAATATGGATGTCAACTTTTTGATCTGGTAGAAATCTACAGACATCCAATTTTCAATTGGCATCATCTATTTCATAAGATGGACAAATTCATCAAAACATCTGTGGAGTATGTTATAATCAATTTTAATGCTTAAGAGCCTTATTGGAGTTGACAACTCTAATCATGACTCGGAACCTAACCTAGCCACAGTGGTTCTTGAAAGGCAGACAACATGTCAAAAAAAATTAACCCAAAACTAATTAGAGACCCCATAACTAATTAGAGACGGAATATTATTCTTTCAAATAACATAATTAAAAATGTTAACATTAGCGACAGAATTAGTGATGAAAAATTATTCATACCTTCAGCCACAGATCGAATATTTAAAATTTGCGACCAAATGACGAAATTCCGTAAATAAAAGTAAAATATTTTTCAAACTTTCTGGACAGAAAAAATTAATTTTCCATCACTAAAAAGAAAATTTTAATTTTTCCATCGCTAAAAAAAATAAATTTGCGACTGAATTTTTTGCTGTCGTTAATTTCCGTTGCTAAAACTGTGAGCTACAACCTTTCTATCATAAATCTCTACAAACGCACTGGACATATGCTGCATTTTATAGGATGAGATGCAAATGCTCCAAGTGTGTTTCGTCATGACAAAGGGAAACAAAAATTAGCATACAAATACTAACAACAAACATCTGGTGTTCAATGATATTAATATTACACCGGCAGTCCACTCTACGATCTGCACAACACTACACACACTTTACTCTACAATGAACAAACACCACATAAGCAGAGAAATTTTAAAAAAAAAAAACGACTGAAATCAGTCATCACTTTACAAGAAACAGAAATAACAGCACCAACGAAGGCACTATACAACTGCTACAAAAACTAACCAAAGCAGCAGCAGCAGCCATGGTAGTTGCTCCATTAGCGAAACTTCCAGCAGGAGTGTTAGTGGTCAAGATAACAACCAGCCAATCATCCTCAGAACCAACACCAACTCCAGTGTACTTAGACCCATTAAGATAGCTAGCATAACCAGTCCGCGTGTAGTTCGTTAGGACTAAAGTTGGCACCAAGTCGCGAACACAAACAGGCATTACCACTGCATCAATTGTCGTGTTAGGGTCGACTTTGCATTTTGACAACTGATCCTTGTAGTTGGATAACTGTGGTGTGGTGGTTACGGTTGGAGTACAAGGCTGGTCCTCTAGATCTTCTGCGATTTTGTCCGCCAAGCAATTCGCGTTGTCGTTCTTGGCGAGCGGCTGGAGGTTTAGGGATGTTCGGTAGCTGTTGATGCCTTGGAGTAAATTGTCTTCTGCATCTGGGAAATTAAGCACAGAAATTGACCTCAATTTAAGCAATACTGTAGCAAGAAGTAATTTGTTAACTAGAGCAGGAGATCATGACTAGTACCGTCACATTTGACTATTGAAGGAGAAAGCAAGAGAATGGCATGAACAGTAACGAAGTAGAAGACACTAATCTTAAGGAAAGCCATATCCATTTCTAGTCGATCGGAGTTGTAGCTTGGGAGCCTAGAGTGGCTTTGTGAGTTCAAACTAGTTGGCTTTTTTGGATATCAGGTGGGACTTCCAGTTCCAGGTGTCACTTTTTGGGCCCACTCTTCCGTTCAGACTGACAGGTATAAACCCATAACTCAAATTCCCTACACGTGGCACACATGCAAATTAATTACTAACCGATCACTTCTTTTGTGCATTAATTAGTACCCGGTCAGATAGAGCTGAACGCTACAATTCTTTTAACTATAATTTTCTACAATTCCCCTCGAGTTATATTAAATCATAGTATTTGTTTAGAAAAACGAGTATTAAGAGCACATGCAATGATTAATAGATTATTCTCCCCATTAAAATTATTTGTGGATCCCATTTTTATCACACAAAAATTCAAACCACACACATTTTTCAATACAGTCATATCGGCAAAACACATATTCCAATACAGCCACATCAACAAAACACATCTCCCAATATAATTATTTTTTTCTCCATTATTCAAACCAACTATTTTTCTTTCCTACATCTTTTCCGCAACAAAATTACACAAAAATCAAGATTAGTCCCATCAAAACACATATTTCAATACAACTAAATCAACAAAACACATCTTCCAATACAGCCATATCAGCAAAAACACACATTTCAATAACATCTAATGTCCCCATTAAACACACACCATTGCATGTGCTCTAAGATAAGAGTTGAATTTTAGGACCTGCTTTGAAGAGATGTTGGAAAGGGTTGGGAGTTCGTGAATATTTCCGAACTCTTATTTGGCGGGAACATTTCAAGCTGTTCGGAGAAATTCATGAACCCCTCCCAACATCTCCCAACTCCAACCCCTCAAAATGAAGGGTTAGGAGATATTTACTCACAAAAACACCTCTCAACATCTCTCAACCCCTCTCAACCTCTTTTAATACCAAGTAAGGGTTCAATTTAATAAATTCCTCCCCCTCATGCCTTAATTTTTAGAATTTTGGATTATGTGTTAGAGTAGGGTGGTGCCAAATATCCTACGTTTTTGTAGCCCAACATTAACACAAGTTTACATGACATGGTTTCTAAGCGTATGACATGAAAAATTGAATTTGAAAAGGAAAAAAAAAACTCACAAAACATTTTTTTTCCTAAAACAAAATTTTAAAATACTCTTATCTCTTAAAATACAAATTAGATTTCGAAAAAATTACATATCCAGAATCAGCAAGAAAATAACTATCCAACAAAATTCATCATCGATAGGTTTTATTCAATCATTCAAAATTATATTGTTTTTAATTACATTGTTTTTATATTAATATGTGGGCGACGTAGGTTCCAGTGTTTATTTATGTATACTGATATGGTCTCGTATATCGAATTTTCATGTTATAACCTAAACACTAAATATCAAACCCTAAGGGAAATAGATTCGTTAAACCTTAACGGGCTCGTGTATCGAATTTCCATACTTTAACCTAAAAGGCTCGGATTCGCTAAACCCTGATGAATTCACTACTAAAATCTTAAATGTCCCAAGTGTCAAACCCTAGGGTTCGAGTACCGAATGTAATTTCAATAGAAATGGAAAAAAAAAACAACAAATATATATTATAATATCATAGTCTAATAAAATTTTAGTTCGAATAGATAGTTTACGCATCATATATATGAATTACGTTGTTTTTTAAAATAATGTAATTGAAAAAACGCAATAAAAACTGATTTTTTTTAAAAGTCCAACATGGAGTGCTATGTAAACTTAGGTTGAGTTGTGGTAATAAAAGTTGGCTTTTATAACATTTTTTGTTAGACAAAGATCTATATCAATTTAAAATAAAAAAATGTTATACAACCCAACTTTTATCAGCACAACTCAACTCAAGTCTACATCGCACTCCATGTAGGTGAGTCATGTTGGACTTTTTTAAAAATCAATTAATGATATTAATTTTTTCATAAACGAAATTTTAAAATGTTTTATCTCTCAAAATACATGTTAGATTTTGAAAAAAATTACATATTCGAACTCAGTGTGTAATTTTTTTTTCTAATAAGACTCATTGTCAATAGTTTTTATTGCGTTTTTTCAATTATATTTTTTAAAAAATAATGTATCTCATATATATGATGTGTAAACTATTTATTCGAGCTGAAATTTTATTACACTATGATAGTATAATATATATTCGTTTTTTTTTGCATTTTTATTGAAATTATATTGGGTATCTGAACCCGTGAGAGTATAATAGTTTGTACCCTAGGGTTTAACACTTGCGATATTTAAAATTTTGTAGCGATTCCTTCGGCGTTTAGCGAATCTAAGAATTTTAGGTTACAACATGTAAATCCAATACACGAGCCCATTAAAGTTTAGTGAATCCGTTTTCCTTGGAGTTTATAACACTATTAGATAGGTTACAACAAGGAAATCCAATATACGAACCCATATCGGTACCTATAAATAAACATTAGAACCTATGTAACCCACATATTAATACAAAAAAAACAATGTAATTAAAATGACTAAATAAAACCTATTGATGAGAGATCTTGTTGGATAAATATTTACATGCTGATTTTGGATTCGTAATTTTTTTTGAAATCTAATATATATTTTAAGAGATAAAGTGTTTTAAAGTTTGATTTAAGAAAAAAAAACAATAAAAATGTGCTATGAGTTTTTCAAATGAAATATTTTATTTTTTAAAATTTTAATTTTTCATGTCATTTGCTTACAAAACATGTCATGTAAATTTGGATTAATGTTGAGCTATAAAAATTTGGACTATTTAGCGCAACCCATTTAAAATTTACTATTTAGAATTACGTGTCAGGCATAGACTTCTAACAATTTAAGATTACAGTTTAGGAGTTTGAATTTTATTCAATTGTCAAAGTATGATATATTGGGTCGGAAGTTTATTCGTTTCAAAAAGTTAAAGATTTAAAGATTATATCAATTATTCAATTGACAAATTTATTTGGTGTAAACAAAATCATTAAAATATGATATTTTCTAATATATAGAATGATTTTGGAGAAAAATTATACAAATATTTAAAAGAATTATAGCCCCATCCATTCATTTAATTTTTTTTATCAAAATTTACTTAATTCATTATTGTTCTTGGTTAAATAACGGTTTTTTATGATCAAAAATTTTAAAATCATTATTCTGGGCGATTAAATAACAGTTTTTTTCAAAAAGAAAAAAAAAGATTCATTAAAAAAGATTAAACTAGAAGTCAGTCGTAAAAGGTACTATCCACGTCACTCTCATGAGTACAACTTGACACGTAAACAACCTTTCCACGTGTCAATTTGGGAACTCACTATTTATCACTGTAACATCAACATCCTTTGCAGTTACACCTTCACAAATACAAATGCATGTTCTCCCGCTCTTTTTTGTTCACATCGACCAGAGTTTTATCAAGCAGACTCTGTTTTTTGTTTCCTCGTACAACCTACTGTGAAAAAGTTTTTAAGATCAATGGCTTCACAGTTCCCACCTCAAAAACAAGAAGAACAGTCGGGGAATTAAGGAACATCCCATCCCATGGAGCCAAACCCCAATTCACCAAACCCGATTACAAGCCTTCCAATCAACTCCAAGTCAGACATGATCACACCTCAAATTTTTCATTTCTTTAATTTCCCAGAGAACTGATTTTAATTTTGATTGTGCAGGGGCTGGTGGCCTTGGTGACTGGTGGTGATTCCGGGATTGGCAGAGCTGTGTGTCACTCTTTTGCAATAGAGCGCGCAACCATGGCATTCAAGTACGTGAAGGCTCGAGAAGAGAAGGATGCTCAAGAAACTATTGAGATAATAAAGCAATCCAAGACCAGTGATGCTAGGGGCCTATTGGCTATAGCTGCGGATTTGAGTTTTGAATAGAATTGCAAGAAAGTGGTCGATTGGTGCAGTCCAAGGCCCACGTGGGAATTTTAATAAGACTTGACTCCTTGGCTCAGTGGAAGTCCATGTTGGCTTGTTTCTTCTGTTTGGGATAACTGGCTTTTGTGGTTTGGTTGTAGGGCAGTTTTTGGATAATTGAAAGTTCTTATTTTCCTTTCCAAATTACTGTAGCTGTTTAGCGCCACTTGGCTAGGAGTGAATCCAGTGTAAGGAGAGTGATTCCTCCCCCCCTCCTAGACCCCCTTCTTTTAGAGTGAATCTCATGTATCTTGGATCAAATATCACTTCATTGTTGTTGTGATATTGAATTGCAGTTCATCTCGTCATGTGCTTAGCTCTTTTGGGTATTTTTCCAATTTGGTTGCATCAAATTTTGTATCAAAGCGAGGTTACGAATCGCCGTCATGAGCACACGCAGTGGACAAAACTATGGGACGTCTGAGTTGAGAGTGGAATAGCTGTTGGAGTCATTGATTCAGAGGGTGGATCTCATGTCTGATAAACTGGACACAGTATGGGAACATGTCTTCCCAGCTTCCATCATTGATTTGGAAAGTGAATCTACTCCTTCGTATCAGGGGGATCCACCACCACTTGATGAGGTGGGAGGAAATGTGGATTGGGGTAGTAGGATACACAGCCCAACTCACCAACAAAACCCGATTGACCCTGAAGACCCTATGCTACCCCCACCTAGACCACCCATTCGCCCTGTGCTACGGCCACCTCCACCACCACTTATCAACATTGGGCTACCCCCAACTCGACCGTTGCTTCCGTCCCCTCCTAGGATATTCACCACTTAACACGCACCCCATATCCCAGAACCCTCTCCTGCACAATTTTATTCCCAAGTTCATCCACCAAATCAAACTTCCCTTCCCAGTCACCCTCCTCCATACTTTCCAAATGAATCCCAACCAACTTCCCATCCTTATTATCAAGGATACTTACAAAACTCATTTGATCACCAAATGGATGTATCAAGGAGGGTCAAGCTTGAAGTCTCATATTTTTCGGGTAATGTGGAACCTCATGAGTTCACTGATTGGTTGACAATGGTGGAAGAGTACCTCCAGTGGTATAGGGTTTCGGCTGAAGCCAGAGTGCAGCTTGTCAAAGCTAAGGTTAAGAGTGCTGCTAAGATTTGGTGGCTAAATGTGCAAGAACAACTCTATCAACTCCAGAAACCATCGATTACAGATTGGGATACGCTTAAGCAAGAAGTATCTCCACAAGAATTACAAGGCTTTGCAATTTCGAGCCCTCCTTAACGTACGACAGGAACGGTTGACTATTGATAAGTATGCTCACAAATTTCATGACCTCAGTGTAAGGAGTGGGGTGACGAAGGATGAAGAGCAAGCTCTGACTCGGTTTATTAATGGTGTCCACGATGATATAAAGAAACATATGTTGGCATTGCAATTATCTATTACTAGTCTAAAGGAGGCTCAACAGATAGCTAAAGGGATAGAGACGCAACTTAAAGGTTCTTTGGGTCGAACTCATCCTGTGCCAGTTGAATCCCACTTTGCAGAATTTCATCCACCTAAACTCGGAAGGACTAACCCAAATGCTACCCGCCCCAATAACTGGACAAAACCACCTGAAAAACTTGTTGAAAGAGCTAGACCCCGATGTTATAAGTGCAATGGTTTGGGGTATTATGCGGTATTGTGTCCCACTAAAAATCAAAAAATAACCCTCATCTGCGAGACAGATATGATTTAATGGAATCCTGAGGAGGAAGTCGAACAAGACCCACAACTGCAACAAGAAGTTGAAGAGGAAGAGCTCGTTCTTCTACTCTTTCGAGTTGTGTTATTAGACGAATAAGCACGGGTCAGATTCGAGATGATGAAGGTGACACTCGTTGGCTGCGTACCAACATTTTCCATAAGCGGGTTTAGTTTGGTAGTGGTGCCATAGATGTCATCATTGATAATGGCAGTGGTCTCAATGTAGTGACTGAGGATTTGGTGACGAGCTGAAAAATTCCACGACTAAGCACCCAAAGCCTTACCAAGTGAGTTGGGTTAATGACACTTCAATTCCGGTGACTTTACAATGTTTGATTTCTTTTTCATTGGGAAATTATAATGATGAGCTGTGTTGTGATGTATTATCTATGAAGGCTTGCCAACTTTTACTTGGTCGCCCATGGTTGTATACTTCTATGATCGTGATGTCGAGTATCATGGCAAGGCAAATACATATTCCTTCCTGGATAAAGGAAAAAAGATCACCTTAAAGCCTATGTGTCCCATTCCTAATCAAGTTTTGTTGCAACCAACTGTTGCTCCCTAAGTTCTTACAATGGCCAATTTTGAAGAGGCTTTTCAGGACTCTCAATATTGTTTCCTTCTGATGGTGCAACCTTCCACAACGTCTACAGAGATTGGTGTCACTATCCCACCCAAAATACAAACCCTCCTCACTGGGTACTCTGTTTTGATGTCTGATGAGTTGCCCCCGATAAAACCAATTCAGCATGCCATTGATTTAATTCTGGGCTGCAACTTGCCTAATTTATCTTCATACCGTATGAGCCCCAGGGAACACGAAGAGTTGAAAAGGCAAGTTGAGGGTCTGCTTAGCAAGGGATTTATTCGGGAAAGTACTAGCTCGTGTGCAATGCCCACTCTCCTCACCCCGACGAAAGATGGCACATGGCAGATGTGCGTAGACAGTTGAGCCATCAACAAAATAACTATTAAATATTGATTTCCAATCCCGAGATTGGATGATCTTATAGACTAGCTGAGTAGTTCTCGCATTTTTCGAAGCTTGATCTGAAGAGTGGGTATCATCAAGTGCGTATCCGATCGGGGGATGAGTGGAAGACAGTATTCAAGACTCGTGATTGTCTTTATGAGTGGTTATGCCCTTTGGGTTGTCCAACACGCCGAGTACATTCATGAGATTGATGAATCATGCCTTCCGAGCACACATTGGGATGTTTGTAGTAATCTATTTAGATTTTTAACAAAAATCATTCTGAGCATTTTCAGCACTTGCATTTGACTTTCTAGATTTTGCAGGAAGAACAATTGTTTATTAACAAGAAGAAGTGCTCATTTCTTCAGCCCTGCCTCTCCTTCTTGAGATTTGTAATTTCAGAGCAAGGAGTGAAGCGGATCCCACGAAGGTTAAACCCATTGTTGATTGGCCGACTCCAACCGGTGTTCATGATGTGCGAAGCTTCCATGAAGATTTATTCGGGGATTTAGTTCTATTGTTTCTCCCCTCACAGATTGTCTAAAACTGGAATTATTTCAATGGACCTCTACTGCCTTGGAGAATATTAAGAAATTAATGACTCAAACGCCAATCTTACAGCTGTCTGACTTTTGTCAAGTCTTTGAAGTTACCTGTGATGCTTCTCACATTGGCATTGGGGGAGTTCTTAGCCAAGGGGGGCATCCAATTGCTTTTTTTAGTGAAAAGTTGAACGATTGTCGAAGAAGGTATTTCGCATATGATGTTGAACTATATGCTTTGGTGGAGATGATTAAATATTGGAAGCATTATTTGGTTTATCGCAAGTTTGTTTTATTTACGGATCATGATTCACTCAAGCATCTTCAGTCTCAGCGAAAACTGAATGCTCGACATGCCCGGTGGTTTTATTTTTTACAACAATTCACCTTTGTCATTAAACACAAGGCAGATAAAGAGAATCGTGTAGCGGATGCTCTTAGTTGTCGTGCCCATATTTTGGTCACCTTTGAAGCCATTATGGTGGGGTTTGAGCAGTTCCCTAGTTTATATGCCACAGATAGTGATTTTGCTGATGTTTTGGCCACTCGCCAAGCGGGTGGAACTTCTACAGCCTCTATGAATAACCTTTATGTTTTATTTGAAGGCTTCTTATTTAGAGGTCTGCGATTGTGTATTCCCGATGGGTCAACCCGAGAATTCCTAGTCCATGAGCTGTATGATGGTGGACTTACGGGACACTTTTGAATCGATAAAACTACTTCTCTTGTCGAGGATCGATTCTATTGGCCCAATGTAAAACGAGATGTGATTAAAGTAGTGAAATCTTGTCATACTTGTCAGTTAAATAAAGGCACAAAGCGGAACACTGGGTTATATACCCCTTTACAGGTTCCTGATCGTCCATGGGAGCATGTTAGCCTCGATTTCGTATTTGATTTACCTCGCACAGCTGAGGGAAGTGATTCAATCATGGTGGTGGTAGATCATTTTTCTAAAATGGCACATTTTGTAGCATGTAATCGCACCAATGATGCCTCTTGCGTGGCTTCTCTATTTCTTAAAGAAATTGTGGGGCTTCATGGCCTTTCTCTAAGCTTAGTGTCGAATCGTGATAGCAAATTTGTAAGTTATTTTTGGAAGACTTTGTGGATTAAATTGGAAACAAAATTGAAATTTTCGAGTGCCTTCCATCCTTAATCGGATGGGCAAATGGAGGTGGTGAACTGAAATCTAGGCAATTTATTACGATGTCTGGTGAACGATCAAAGAGTATCGTGTGAAAGCATTCTTCCTATTGCTGAGTTTGGTTTTAATAGCTCTTCCAATCGTACCATTGGGTGTTCTCCTTTTGAGGCTGCTTATCGTCTTCGACCCAGAGCGTCAGTTGATTTACATGGCCTTCCTAGTAAGCTTCAACCCAGTGAATTAGCGTTGGAGTTTGCAGAGCATTTAAAATCAACCCATGAAGAAATTAGGCGGAAAATCGTTTTGAGTAATGATAAAAACAAAGACTTTCATCGTCGCCATGAGAAGTTGCAAGTGGGTGACCGGGTCCTTATTCAATTACGTGTAGAACGGTTCCCTCCTGGCAGTTACCATAAGCTCCATGCTCGTAGGGCAGGCCATATCAGATTCTTCAGCAGTTGGGATCAAATGCTTATCTTTTCAGTTTGCCAGAAGCACTGAAGATTAGTCATATCTTTAATATCGAGGACCATACTCCATGTGATCCGCCTGCTACTCAAGAGTTGGTAGTTCCTCATTTTCCTCCCCCGCAACCATTTGTCGAGTTCCCTGCAGAAATACTGGATCACCAGTTTTTCTCAATGTGCAGAGGTGGATATGATAAATTCTTAATTAGGTGGCGTAACAAGCCTTTGGCAGAGGCTTCCTGGGTGAAAGATGCTCAGCTTCAATCTCTTTGTCCTGGTTTATTGGAGTATTTCCTTCAGAGTTCTTCGTTGGAGGCGAGTTCTTCTCAACAGGAGGGAATTGGTGCAGTCCAAGGCCCACGTGGGAATTTTAATAAGACTTGACTCCTTGGCCCAGTGGAAGTCCATGTTGGCTTGTTTCATCTGTTTGGTTTAAGTGGCTTTTGTGCTCTGGCTGTAGGGCAGTTTTTGGATAATTGAAAGTTCTTATTTTCCTTTCCAAGTTACTGTAGTTGTTTAGCGCCACCTGGCTAGGTGTCAATCCAGTGTAGGGAGAGTGATTCTCCCTCCCCGACCCCCTTCTTTGAGAGTGAATCTCATGTATTTTGGATCAAATATCACTTCATTGTTGTTGTGATATTGAACTGCAGTTCATCTTGTCCTGTGTTTAGCTCTTTTGGGTATTTGTTCAATTTGATTGCATCATCGATGAAATGCTGAATGCATTTGGACGTATTGATATTCTGGTTAAGAATTTTGCAGAGCAACATGAGACTATCTCCATGGAGGAGAAAGATGAGCAGAGGCTCGAGAGGGTGTCAGGACTGATGTCGATCAAAGAAGACAATGCACACAAAAATAGGAATGCAAGGGTTCACACACGTAGCCTTTAACAGTAGAAATTAGCCAATTAGGGTAAGCGTTGTCTCAACAAGAGAGACGAGCATCAATTTTTATAATCACCAAAAAAAACCCCCCAACCAAGGGCAACCCTACAACTTAAAAAAAAAACAAAAGGGTCAAGACTCAATAGACTAACAATAAAGCCCTCAAAACGGTCAAACATGTTCAATAAATCGAGCTGCCTTCTTACGACTACGAGTACTTCTCCTTTTTTGTTTCTTTAGCATCTCTTCATAATCAAATGCAGCTTGCTGTGAGTCTTCCCAAGTGGAGAAGAGTTCGACCTCGTACTCAAATCATCATCAGGAATCAAATTTTCGCCATGATAAGGGAGAAAATGCTTAACATTAAACACATCAGTGATTTTCAATTGACTTGGTAGCTTCAATCTATAAGCATTGGGATGAACATTGGTTGCATCTTCAATTGGCTCGATGGTCTTTGACTTCAACTTATTATATTCACTTGCAGAAATATGGTCTTTTGTCAACACGGCCCAAACAAGTTCTCCCACATGAAATTCAACATGCCTTTGTCGTGAAGTTCTTTGATGATTTTCAACTACAAGCTACACTCAGAAATACACAACTTTGACCCTTTAAAAAGGAAGCCATCAATCACTGAAAATTTAGATAACTCTTTAGCCAGAGGAATAAAGTGGGATAATTGATTCAAACCCAATCACCTTGTTTTGCATAGTTGTAAGTAGAGCCGCACCCCTTCTCAAAGCATTCGCAACGCGATTCTGAACCCCTGACATACGTTTAATTACAAAATTGAGCTCCTAAATATAGGACACCCATTGAGCATGCCAAAATGACAACTTTTTTTGACTACTCAAAATGACAACTTGTTTTTACTACTTGTCGCAACCGGTTTTGCGAAAAAGGATTTTAATAAAATATAAGAAGTCGCCACCAATTGAATAGGTGCAATTGGTCACCATGAAAATATAATTTTGGTCTACGAAAAATCCAGAAAAAGGGTAAGCGAGTTTGTTGCGTATGGGGAAGGTGTGAGGCACCCCACAACGCCTGTTTTAAAAACAGTTGCCAACTTAATTTTTATTATCCCATTAAATGACTTTCCTCGAAAATATTAATTGTAGCGTATATAAAGTACGATAATTATATAAGTTATACAAAAATTATATAAAATGAAAATAATATTTAGATAAGTATAATAGCTACATAGGATAAAATAATTTGGGTAAATATATGGTTATATCAAAATAGAATAAAATGAACTTATAATATATATATATATATATTCAAATATAAAATAATTTTATAATATATATATATATATAAACTATATTAAAAGTCTTAATATTGAGGTTCATAGGGTTTTTCCATCCAATGGCCAAATTTCCCAAGAAACACTCTCACCTCAAGAATTTATTCGAGGGTGCATCCAATGCATTCCTCAAATCGATTCCATCGTAGGTAAAAACTTTTAATATAATTTTTATATACCGCATAGGTTTAAAGTAAAGTAAAATAAAATATAAACCACAAATAATATAATAATGAGTAAAATAAAAATATAAATAGAGATAGATAAATAAAACGAAAATAAAATGAAATAAAATAAAATATTATATAGATAAATAAAAACAAGGATAAAATAAAAATAAAAATAAAATGTTGGGAACCGAGCTTTGTGGATTATACGATATTGAATTATCGCAAATCCCTTAATCAAACATATTAACATATTAAATCATATAATTCATACATATAATCACATAACATGGAAAAACACATTTCAAGTAAAAACATATCATCAACAAATAACAAATAGCAAATAAAAATTACACATTGAATGGACTCGGTTCCCGTTTTTTTATATTGATAACTCATCTCAACCATACTATTAAATTAGTATGATTGAAAAATTATGATTTATTATTGAAATAAAATTATTATATTGAAGGCTTCACCTTAGACTTTGTGAAACCCTTTTCCATCCAATGGTAAGGATTTCATAAAATCATTTCCTCAAAAATCCATTCGGGAGAGCATCCAATGCTTCCTCGTTGGTTCCGTCGTCGGATTAACATTCAATATAATAACTAGGGCCTTCGTAAATAATTACAATACATTTACAAGCTAAAAATTCAAACTGAGTCAAATGCACCAAAACAAGAGATACAATTGTAATCTATGACGGTTTAAAGAAAGTCACTTCAAGGTAGCAGATATTAACAGACAAAGTTAAACAACTCTTAAGTATTCAAGCTATTAAAATTATTGTAAGGAACAAAGGACCCATATCAATTGCAATTTACAAATTTGGAGTCTGCACATGCCACAATAACAATTCAAAATATTCTTAAAGTGTGATTCCCTTCATTGTTTTTGTTGACCCGATATCATACACATATACATACATATATATATATATACACACACATACACAATATATTTATATCATGGTTCACATCCACACAGCATCCACAACATCCATATATATATATATATATATATATCACTCATATACGCGCAGCACCTTATGCAATATATATATATGTATCATACACAACTAATACAATATTTATATATATCCTGTATGAATATTTAAGTATATAACTCACGACATCCATACTCACACACACATATATATTTATATAGATATATATATATAGATATATATATATATATATATAACATATACACATAACACGATATCTATCTATATATCATATATGCATATATAAGTATATATAATCACAGAAATAGCATATAGATGACAACAAAGATACCTGTAGATGATTAAAGGAGATGTGGAAGGGTATTGTAAGGATGTGGCTTTTAGCAGAGAATTGGTCAAATCTTTCCAAATGAGATTGACTGGTGATGAAGTTTCGATAGAAAGAAAAAATGGGGTTGAGAGGGGCTATTATGGTGGTGACTTTTGGAGTGACGAAATTAAGATAATGGTTCGGGTGATTTGGTGATGAGGAGGTAGGAGGTTGCTAGTAAAGGTGATTACGGGTACTGCCGGTCAAGGGAGGTGGCTGCCGGTGAGGGTAAGTTTCTGTAGGTTCCCAGAAAAAATGTTAATGATGGGCAATAATAATGGCTTGGGTCAGAGGTATCCCCGTGAACTTCCCCCAGAAATGTGAAAGGAAAACCAGAGTCCCCCCCGAAAGAAGAAAATCATCCCCCCATCTTTTTCCGGAATTCCTTTTTTCTTATGAATATTTAAATCGCTCGCTCCGTTTCCTCAAACGAATCCAGAAATCATTCCAAAATCGAAACTGTTTCCCCAAATAAGTCCTAGAATCCCTAAATCTAAGACTCCAAATCAATCTTTAGTGTGAACCTTCGAGAGCCCCTCCTCTTTCTTTCCTTTCCGGCGAGATTTCCTTCAATATTTCGAACACTGAATCACTCCCCACTAGGTAACCTTCCCCTAATCAACCTTTCTATTTCTATTTCTATTTCTGGCTCTTTCTCTCTTTCTTTCCTTCCTTTTCTGTTCACAGTGGCGGCATCTCCCCTTCTCCCATTTCTTGCTTTTTTCATTAGGGTTAAATGGAGAGTTGGGCTGGGCTCAAATTGTTGGGTAAATTCTTTGTGGCTTAAGTGACTTGTTGGGCTGGGCTTCCATTTTAATAAATTTTGATAGATCTTTTTTATTGGGTCAACTAATTAGATTAATACATGGGCTTCTGAATGGTTTTATAGAATTTTCATTAAAGTTTGAATTAAGATATGGATCGAGTGTTTAAGTAAGCTAATGATTTTTTATGTCTAAATGGGCTCTTACATTGGGCTTGAACCAAAATTGGGGTACAACACTACTCAAATGTTTTAAGGCCATGTGGTCTAACTAGAGAATAAACTCACTATGAAGAAGGTAGTGTCGCCAATGTCTGAATGCTTGAACAATAGTAAACAGCTCTACATCATAGGTGCTATAGTGCCCCTTGGCTCCAGTTAACGTCTCACTATAAAATGCCACTAGTTTCCTCTCTTGGCTCAACACAAGCCCAATACCACATTTAGAAGCATCTCAATGAACTTCAAAGGGTCGAGAAAAATCGAGAAGGATAGCAAATGAGCTGAAGTCAACTTAGATTTGACCTCCCAAAATGATGCTTCAGCTTCATTAGTCTAGTGAAAATGAGTGCCCCATATACAATCAGTTATAGGAGCAATCAAACTACTAAAATGTGGAATAAATCTTTGATAAAATAAAGTGAGCCCATGGAAGCTTCGCACCTCATAAATTGTAGTTGGCTGCAGCCTATCACGGATTGTATCTATTTTCTTTGCATCCACTCGAATTTCATCCTTGCTGACATTATACCCCAAGAAAAGCACTAAATTCGTGGCAAACTCACACTTGTGCACCAAGAGATAAAAACATTCACAAGCCAGTACTTCAAATATTTGATTCAAATGTTGCAAGTGCTTATCCGTGATATTGCTATAGACTAAAATATCATCAAAATATACCACCATGCTATGCCCAATAAAAGGCTGAAGGACTTGGTTCATTACATGCATGAAAGTGTTGGTATGAGTATAGGAATTGATTTGTTACCAATTTGTATATGTTGTGATTAGGTGATTAGCCGAAATTATAGGAATAGATTTAAGTTGGTTTCCTTTATTCTAGATAATGTATAACAATGTAGGAGATATATCTATATATATATATATATATATATATATATGGGTGTATGCTGATTGAATAATTAATTGAAAACCACTATCTGCAACCTATCTTATTCTCCTCTCATATATCTGTTGACATGGTATCAAAGCTGGTTTAACCGGAGATGGAGACAACACAGCACCGTGTTCTTAGAGTCATGGAAACACCAACTACCAACGCATTAGCCGAACAAGGAACCGATGCAATCCTAGTTGATCTTGTTGCTAGAATGACACAAGTTATGACCCAAAATCAACCAAAAAATCAGACCTTTGGCCATGAATCGATGCATTATGGTCTCAGTTTATTGAGACATGTCTCGGGAAAAGACAAACATGGATATTTGAATGGTGATTGTTCGCAACCTGTGATGATGGATCTAAGCTTTCATAAATGTCGAACCGAGAATGCAGTAGTCAAGAGGTGGCTGCTTAATTTTCTTGATCCAAAGTTGGTTGGAAATTTCATTCGATTTCCAACGACAAAGGCGGTGTGGAAGGACATCTTAAGAACTTATTTTAATGGTACTAATACCTCACAAGTATATGATCTCAAGCAAAAATTGTCTACAATCAAACAAGGAGGAGGATCTCTTAAGACATATTACAACAACCTGCAAGGTCTCTGGAGAGAGATCGATTTTTGATGGCCGAATCCAATGAAGTGTCAAGTGGATATCTTAAAACATAACTCTATTATCTAGGAGGATAGGGTTTATATGTTTCTATATGGACCTGATGAAGGACTTGATAAGATCCGATGGGATGTTCTTCATCTAACCCATCTCCCTACGGTTGCAGAAGCTTATGCCTAGATCGGGCGTGAAGATCTCCAACAATCCGTAATGTTGGGAAGTGATGCTATAGTTGTACACAGAGGTGTAATGATCTCAAAGGGGAGCCAAAAATCACAATAGCTTACTTTTCAAGTGCCATCACATGGTAGATCAATGAAAAAACCAAAACCACAAGGAGAAGGAGGTGGGTGTACTCATTGTGGCAACATGAAACACTAAAGAAACTTGCTTTAAGTTGCATGGTTATCCAGATTGGTGGCATGAACTTAAGGGAAAGAAGAAACGAGATACACCGAGGAGTGATAATCATGGTCGTGCTGCACTGATGGCTGCCAAACCTCAACTCTTTCTTATTCCAAAACAAGAGTTTTCTACTACTGAACAAAGTGACTCAGGTAGTGCACTTTTATTCTCCAACTTCAGTATTAGTGCTGGCTAGATTATTGATTCGGGCACTACTGACCACATGACATTTGATCCATCTGAATTCTCCAATACATATCCACCGAAGATAGTTTACATTGCAAATGCTAACGGTGTCAAATATCCAATCACTGGCACTAGGACTGTTGCTCTTTCATCAACTTTCTCATTACCAAATACTCTTTTGGTTCCTTCTCTTTCCAATAAATTATTATTTGTAGGTCAAGTAACTGAGGAATTAAATTTTTGTGCTCTGATGTACCCTATGTTTTGTTTGTTTCAGGATCTTCTCACGATGTACTAAGTGGGATGGACTGTATTACATGGATGATTTCAGCAATGGTAAAGCACATATCATGTAGCATCTTGAGAATAAAAATAACAGATTATGTTATGGCATGACCGTTTGGGACACTCGTTGTTTTGTTATTTACAGATTTTGTTTCCTGCCTTATTTTCAGAGTTGAAAGCCTCATATTTTAGTTACAAAGTTTGTATTAAGGCTAAGAGTCTTGGTGTTCCGTATCCAGTGAGTTTGAATAAAAGTGACAAGTCTTTTTTGCTAGTTCATTCTGATGTATAGGGTCGTGCTCCTGTTACTACTTCTTATGGTGTACGATGGTTTGTCACTTTTGTTGATGATTGCACTAAAATGACATGGTTTTATCCAATGAAAAATAAACATGAAGTGTGTGGCATATTTCAGAATTTTCACAACATGATCCACACATAGTTTTCTACCAACCTCCAAATTTTGTGGTCTGACAATGGTGGGGAATATGTCAATCTCCAACTACACAAATATTTTCAAGATCATGGGTTGTACCACGAAACCAACTGTTCTCAAATCCACAGTAGAATGGCATTAGCTGAAAGGAAGAATTGACAAATTTTGGACACCACATGAGCACTCCTCATTGGTGCATATGTTCCGCAACGTTTCTGGCCCGATGCTGTGGCGATGGAAGTATATTTAATGAATCGGCTACCCTCACGTGTCCTCAACTTCAAGACTCCACTCGAAGTTTTAGCACAACATGTAACCTTACCTTCGATACTAATGCTTCGACCCAAGAAATTTGGTTGCGTCACCTATGTCCATCTTTCTAAAAATCACCGAACCAAGCTTGATCCCTGCACAGTCTGATGTGTATTTTTGGGCTATGGTTCTCACCATAAGGGTTATCGGTGTTATGACCCTACCACCCGACGAATTTATACGACAATGGATGTTACATTCCTTGAAACGAAAAAATTATTTTCCCTCTTATACCAATTCTACCCTTCAGGGCGAGACTGCAAGTAATGAAGTGCATAATTGGGATGCTTGGGATGTTGTTTGTGATAATGACATGGTCCCAATATCACAAGACTCAAATGAACCAATATCACAAGAAAGTGAAACTGAAGTTGGTGAGATTGACTCTTCACCGAGGGATAGTGCTCCAACAATATGTGAAGGGACTAATGAATCTATCCAGCAAGACAATGAGGAACGTGAAGCTGATGAAATTGTGGAGAGGGGAGGTGAACAGCTCAATAGTAAGCAGTCGTAGTCCATGCTTTTGGCTTTAGTACCATTCCCAAATGATCAACTTCCTGAGAATATTCTTGAGGTATAAACTTTAAACTCTTCTCAAAATATTTGTGATAATGAATTTATTGGCAGTAGACTTCCAGTCAGAAGCACTCGGGCGAAACCACCAGCACGTTATTCACCGAAGCATGTACCGTACAAATCTAAGTACCCAATTGCTAATCGTGTCTCAACTCAAAGATTGTATAAGAATCTCAAGGAATTTCTTCAAAAATTATCAGCGGATTCAATCCCGAGGATAGTGGAGCAAGTTATGAAAGATCCAAAGTGGCCCTAAGCAATAAATGAGGAGATGAAAGCTTTACAAAAGAATAGTACCTAGACACTTATACCACTATCGAGAGGGAAGAAAACAGTGGGTTGTAGGTCGGTGTTCACTATCAAGCACAAGGCAGATGGCTCGGTGGAGAGGTATAAAGCTAGACTCATAGCAAAAGGATATACACGAACATATAGGGTTGATTATCAGGAGACAATCTCACCAGTGGTGAAATTAAACATAGTTCATGTGTTGATTTCTCTTGCAGAAAACTTGGACTAGCCACTACACCAATTTGACGTTAAAAATGTCTTTCTTCATGGTGAACTAGAGGAAGAGGTATATATAGACATTCCCCCGGGTTTACCACACCCGCGAAAATGAAGACAATATGCAAGTTACGAAAGGCGTTATATGGCTTGAAATAGTCACCAAGAGCATGGTTTGGCAGATTTAGTCTTGCAATAAGTAAATTTGGTTTTACACAGAGCCAAAAGAATCATACCCTTTTCTTGAAACATCAACAAAGGAGGGTAACAACTCTAATGATATATGTCAATGATACAATAATTATGGGGGATGATGAGGAAGAGATTTTGGGGTTGCAGAAGTACTTAGCAAGGGAGTTTAAGATGAAAGAATTTGGCGAGTTAAAATATTTTCTGGGAATCGAAGTGGCTAGATCAAGAAAAGGTATTTTTCTATCACAACGAAAATATGTGCTTGATTTACTATATGAAACAAGAATGCTTGATATTAGGCCGACTGATGCGCCAATTGTTCAGAATAATGGACGGGGAGAATTTCAAAATCAAGTTCCTACTGATAAGGATAGATATCAACGTCTTGTAGGAAAGTTAATTTATTTATCCCATACATGGCCTGATATTGCATATGATGTGAGTTTGATAAGTTAGTTTATGCATTGCCCAAGTGAAGAACATATGGGGGTGGTTATTCGTATCCTAAGGTACTTGAAGTCCTCACTAGAGAGGGGTTTGATGTTTTAAAAAATCAACATTTGCAAATTGGGGGATACATAAACGCAGATTGAGTAGGGAACATCACTGATAGAAAATCTACATGTTGGTATTTTACTTTTGTGGGTGGAAATTTGGTGACAAGGAGAAGTGAAAAACAAAAGGTTATTGCTTTGTCTAGTGCAGAGGCTAAATTTAGAGGCATGGCTAAAGGGCTGTGTAAATTGGTGTGGTTAAGAAGATTGTTGAAAGAAATTGGATGCTTTTCCAAACATGTGATTAACTTGTTTTGTGGCAATAAGGAGGCAATAGCAATTGCACATAACCCAGCCCCACATGATCGGACTAAACATGTTGAGGTGGATCAACACTTTATCAAATAGAAACTAGAAAATAAAGTGATTCAGCTCCCTTTCATAAAATTAGAAGATCCGTTGGCAGATATACTCACAAAAAGAATCCTCTGAATTTTGGATAAGAAATTCACTGAATTTTTTTTGCATAATTTCAAAAACTCATCTGAATTGTTTTGGTGATTTTTGTAAAATCCTCTGAATTCTGGACAAGTTAGAAAATCATCTGATTTTCTAAATTTTTGATAGTTTTTTTGTTTGATTTTGAGAAATCTTCTAAATTTTTTATAGGAAATTTTGAGGATTTATGGTAATAGGGTATAAAGTTTAGGGTTTTAGCGTTTAAAATATTAGAGTTTAGTGTTTAAATTTTAGAGTAAAAGGTTTTGGGGTTTAGAAGATTATAATTTATTATTTAGGATTTTGGGGTTTAGTAGTTAAGGTTTAAGGTTTGGGGTTTAGGAATATAAGTTAGTAAAATTTAATGATTTTCTTCTTATTTTTATAAATTCTTCTTAATTATTTATAAGATTTTTTGTTCAAAATTAAAACTAAAATTGTTAACATTCAGAGGATTTCTGGGAAAATCAGAGGATTTATAGTTATAAGGTTTAAAGTTTAAGAGTCTAGAGTTGAAAATATTATAGTTTAGTGTTTAAAATTTAAAATTTTAAGATTTAAGAGGATTTAAGATTTTGGGGATTAAGAGTTTAAGATCTAGAGTTTTGGGTTGTTTTTTGTTTAATTTTCAATAATTTTTATTATATATTTTATGAAATCCTCTAAATTTTTTTGCTTAATTTCAAAAATTCATCTGATTTGTTTTCATAAATTTTGCTAAATCCTTTAAATTTGAGACAAATTTGTGAAATCTTCTGAATTTTTATTTGATTGAAATATTTTATGAAATCATCTGAATTTTTTTACTTAATTTTGAAAACTTCTTTGATTGGTTTTGTTGAGTTTTGAGAAATTCTCTAAATTTATTCAGAAAATTTGAAGAATGAACATTTAAACATATCGATCATGAATCTTATTGGAAAGAATTTTTCGTGCTGATTATGAATCTATTTTTTTATATAAAAAAATCTGACTTGTATTTTGAAAGATAAAATTATTTTAAAATTTTTATAAGAAAAAAAAATCTAATGATGTCAGCATATGTCACACATAAGAATTTATTGGAATAAAGATAGTTTTGTTCAGAACTATTTGAAGGATGTTATATTATTAAAAAATTGAACGTAGTGAATGAAATACATATTTTTATTAAAGAATTTATTGATAAATATCCCATATTTTAAATATTTAAATTCTTTAATCTACCTCACTCTACCTACTATCTAAACAAAATTAACAATTTATACTCTAATTAACTAATACTTCATCCAATCAAATGTAGAGTTTCATTTAATTACTCTAGTCTAATCTATCCCACTTAATTATCTTTTACACTACTGCACTTAATCCTTTTTTTTATCCAAGCAAGCCCTTAAGGCTGAAATTAACTAACAATACAGCAGGAACAAAAATAAATTATTGAATAATATTCTGCTAAGTGAATAACAATACAAGAATAATTTGTTGAGCAAACATGAAGCAAGAGTATGGATATTGTCAGTGAGAGAACAAATGGCCGTTTGGCCAAACACTCTAAAGATAGAGGCCGGGAAAAAAAATGTTGTACAGACAACAATCTTGAAGCAGAAAATTTTGAAATGCGGCAACATATTTTTCATGCAACTTGTACAAAGAGATCATAGCTTACACTAATTCTTGCCGCCTCAGAACACTTACGAGCTTAGGGCTGCTCATCGAAGCAGACCTCGGTACCGCTGCCACCAATAGCAGCTGTAAAACATTGAAACCCGCATGATTCAAGCTCAGCGATCACTTTATCAACGACTATTCCTGATAGTACTGTCATTATGGTCAAGGCAACCTATAAAATGTGAAACTTTTCTGTGATTGAAAATGAAAGTTTTAGGACGAGATATCTTTAAAATTGAAATCTTAACTTTGGATAAAAATTTTCCCTCAAAATTTGTGTGGAGCCGTTGAGGAGAAAGTAAAATTTTGACAAATATAATGAATGACATGATCATGGCATTTACCATAGAAGATAGAGAGAAAAATCAATGAAGGCCTTATCTTATGTATGCAGCACAGGTAGAACAAATCTGAAGGAAAAGGATACAGCTTGGCAACAGTGTCAGCACACACCCTCCACCTCCAGCTCCTGTCAACTTAGATGAGAGCTTATACTTTAGCGTTGTCCGAAGAACAGTTTCGATAGAAGCATGGCTGACCCCGAAGGATTGAAGTAAACCCTGATTCATTTCCATTAACTCTTCCAGCTTTTCTTCTGTCTGAGTCACTGAAAGGTCATCATGAACTGGTGACTGCAGTATGGTAGCTAGTTCCTCACTAATGGAATTAACAGCCTTGAAGATAAAACTCATGGCATCATGATGCCGTAACATCCTCTCTGATACTCCGGCAACTAATGCTTTTGTGTTTCTCCCAACTTTGGTGTTAGTGATGAGCATTCTGAGCGGGAAACTGGACTTGATGCGCGTTAAACTACCTGATCTGAACTTTATCATGTTGCCTGTCAAACAAAAACTACCTCCCTTACATATGTATTCAGATACAGCACCAGCAAGTAATCAGTAGAAGAAGTAAACCATCCGAAGAGGGAGTATATCTGTGTGTGGTTTTAGGCACAATTAAGTGAATTATTTTACTTTAAAAGGGTTAACTTCTTAGGGATTTAATTTCCTTGTCTTTCCTTGCCTGGTGGATGTTGGTCCATACAAAAGCACCCGTCATATATGTTGATTACAGCGTTCTTTATTTATTTTTAGAATGGCGGACAAGTTGTCTTATGCTATTGGGAACTCATTTTCTTCCTTTTCCTTTCCTCTTTTTTGTCTTCCTATGTTTCAATTAGCTATTAATTTTCAAACTCTCTCTCTCAAGGAAAAATTCATTTTATTCAAGTACAGTATGACTTCAAAGTATAACCAGTGTTTTTGTAGAGTAGCTAAATGATTTGATAACCGAAATAAATAAAATTTATCAGGTAAAGCTTACAATGGGTAACATACCATATGCGCTGACTGTGTTATCAATTCCAGATGGCTTTCCATGAATTAACTTTTCACCCTCAAAAGCCCATTTGTTCAGCAATTCAAGGTCACTCTCCTGAAATGATAGCCATCCTTGGTGGCTAGTATCCAGGGGCACAGAATCCGAGAAAGCAAGAAGAGCCGCTGAAATCGCAACACATAGTGACGCAGAAGAACCCAGGCCAGAACCCAGGGGAAGGCCAGAAGTGACGACCATTGTAGCAGGTTTAAACCTGATATGTAAACAGAACTCAATCAGAAATAAATACCGAGGGAGAGACAGTAATCAATTAATGACACAAAGTTATTGCATACCCCTGGATACAAGTGTATAACCAGAGAAAAGCTGACACCCCAGAAGCAAGCCCAATTTTTGCCTCCGGAATATTCTGTTCTTCAACTAAAGTTGTAATTACTTTTATGGACTCTGCTGAGCATGTGCTGGGTGTTGATGGGAAAGGAAAACCTAAATCAGGAAGTGCTTCTTTGATTCTTCCAATAGGCCAAGAAAATTCCAATCCCATGTCTGTAAATTGTAGCTTCAGCGTATCATTGCTCTCTGTAGGTATTTAAATCATTAATCAGGAAATAAAACATACCTAATTTCATGCATCTAAACTCTAAATCCAATTGACCTACATTAAAGCGGAATTCATTTACAAGGAACGGGAGTGAACTGTTTTCCATGTTCGTATGTAATGCCCATAAAATTTACTGAACGTGTCAACCAAAGCCTATCATGTATCACCACTATCAATTTGAGCCAACTGTTCAACAGATTCGACCAATACAATGAATCTGAGTCACTATTGAATCTATAGGTCAATGAAATACTTCAAAAGAAATCCCCTCAAGATTAATCCTGATATGTCACAATTTAACTATAAAACAGATATAAATGAATCAAAATGCTAACTTCATCCAATCACAAAATATAGTTTTCCGAAGAACAATAGAAGTCAAACCAAAACTAAACTCAAAAACACTGCCACTTCAAAAGGTTGGCTTTAAATAGAGCAGACCAAGATGTTGCAGCTAAATTGGAATCATCAAACGAATTGTGGCCATATTTGATGAAGTTTCTATACAAGATTATCTTGAAGTAAGCAAGAGGGATCCAATCACAGAGAAATTATTTTTGACAACTTTTCATGTCCATAAAAAACAGATCCAACAACGCAAATCAAATCTTACAAAATAGAACAAGTAGCTCAGTGTAATCTCACGGGTATCTCTCACTCTTCATTCTATACAAATTTTAATAAAACCCATGTAATAGAATCATCAATTTTCAACATTTATCAAGAAACCCCAGCCAAGAAAAATCACCATGACCAGACAAACATCAAAGCCTCCAACACAGAATAGCTAAATCAGTAAAACAAGCAATCCAAAAACCCAAAGCAAATGAAATGGAAGAAATCTCAGCGTAATCCGAAAAGGGCGTCTCCGACTCTCCATCTCAAGCAATTCCCAATAAAACCCACGCAACTCAAAACCATGACCAATTCCCCACATCTATCACCAGAATCAGAGAAAATAAACACAGAGTACAAAAAATCAGAACACGTGCATTAACAAATCATCCGTACCAGAAGGAGAAGTAAAGCGGAGGGTTGCGTAGGTGTAGAGATCAATGCAGGCGGCCACCGCAGTGGATTCGTGAACCACAGCATGCTCTCCGGCAAGTATGATTTTTCCAGGAGCTCTTGCTTTGACTTCCATTTCCACTACCTCTTCAATCCAATTTGGTTCCACTTCAATCTTTTAATGTCGACGAACTGATTGATGAATATGATTGAAGCACAAGCAGTGGAGTAAATTAATTTAGGCGGAGTCGCGGAGAAAAACTGAAAAATCATGAAAACAAATAATTTTTATCTTCCTTTAATCATCCCCTCCTCGACTTTTGTAGATTTGGAAAACACGTCAGAGGTAGATGCATATGATTGGGTCGTGAATGCGAAAGCAAATAACATGCGCTTGGGCTTTAAGAAAACTGCATTTATCACATAGTTTTCTAGACGACATTTTTTAACCAACAAATTCAAAGGCCGCCAGATTGAAAAGATTCTTTGAGCAAAGGCTTGTTCCTGGAAGGCCAGGCCACTGACCCAATGAGTCCAATCAAGATTTAAGCAAGCCAGAATGGACCTCTTTCTTGTTCTTTATGTCAACTTTGAGCACTCAGTTTTGGACTTTTATCTGAGCTGCATTCATATACAACAACTTATGAAACTTGCATTCTTGTGTGCTTCACACTCTGTGTCAAACTTGCATTCTTGTGTGATAACTGAGACTTGAGCCCACGTTCAGCTCCCAAATCACATCCATGAATGCATCTTCTAATCTTCATATATAAAACTTCAAAATCTCCAAGTAGGAACTTCAAAATCTCCAAGTAGGAACTGCAAAAACTCCAGAGTTCAGACCTTCGAAGACTGTCAATGAGAGAGACTTTCATGGTTCTGCATTGTTATCTTCAATGAAGGATCACCAGATAGTGTTGTTCAGAAATAATGTGACAAAGCAACATGAGAGTGCAAAACTAACAGATCCTTCAGATGCATTTTTGTGAAACAGGATATCTATTAAATCAATATGCACGAATGAATATACTGATTCACACACATTTCTTGTTACATTGTTGAGTATATATACATACACAATGTGAACATCCCAAGCTAAGCTTTAGGCTTGATACAAGTATATTTATCCTAATATAGATGCACGCCATTATTGTAGCAATATCACTTGATATTGGGAATGGAATTTTGTGTGATTACTGACTGATTTGTCGGCTTGAATGTTGAGTATGTTGTCTCATGCGTGATTGTAGGCTTGATTGTTGGTTGTGTCTTTTTTTTTGATAGAATTGTTGGTTGTGTCTTAACATCCCCCGCAAGATTGATTGTCCATTAAGGACAACAATCTTGGGTCGATGTGTGAGAAACCGATGTCGAGGGAGAGGTTTTGTAAGAGAGTCAGCTAGTTGATCATTGGTATATTAACATGAGTAATTCGTAACTGCTTTGTGGCAACCTGATGTCGAACAAAGTGGAAGTCGATGGCAATGTGCTTCATATGCGAGTGAAAAACCAGGTTGGTGTAGACATAGGTTGCACTTATATTATCACAATAGATCACTAGCTGGGGTTGCAGCGGTGATGTTGGTGCTTGAAGTTCACACAGTAAATTGTGGATCCTTGGTCGATATAAAATATCGCAAGTAAACATGCAAAATCAAATACTGACGGCTCTTACCCAATCGCAAGCCTACGTGTCCTGGGACAGTATAAAAGTGAACGAGGTCGAATTCACAGAGACCGTATCAATCACCAAACAAACAAAATAGTAATAATAATGTAGAAAATTCAGATTGCAATAAACAAGTAAAATAGACTAAAGTTGGATCAATAAATATGGAAGAGATCTAGCTTGGGTTGGTGTTGTTCTTCTAATCTCACTAAGTATCACAATTTCAATACGCAATCACACAATTTAAAGACCTAATGTTGTCAATCAGAAGACCTTGGTCGGGCTCTCCTAACTAGACTTTCCTAAGCAACGACTTTGGCTTTGTTCCAGCCCAAAATCTTTTCTTATCAGAGGAGTCTTGGTTGGCGTACCCTAAGAATTTCCTAAGACAAGCATATGAACGAGAGAGTCGACAATCGCACAACCTTAAGCGTTGGTGTACCACCTAATCAATTGTGTTCACAATTTCCAAATCTGGATCCTATGCAGATTGTTGTTACTTTGTCAAACACCGGGTATGGGTCAGGCGAATATGCTTAACTAACAATTCCTAATATTATGATGGTGATCAAGCATGCATAATAATAAGAAATCAATAATAAACTCCGAGAATCAATGAATTAAATCTAATGTAATCATCTATGAAATTGGTCAACAAAGTTCAACTAGAAGAAACTAACCAAATTCCAAACCAAATAGAAATTTAGTTACACATGTTCATGATTTAATTGCATAAATAAACCAGAAATTCAGTTGGGGAAGAAGGAGATGCTCAAAAGTGCTGAAATCCTCTTCCTGGCATCTCCTCTCTGTGGTTCTGAAGTGCAGCGGCGTCCACAATGCTTTCTGGGTCGAGTTTCCAACTATTAGAAACCGTAAGTGCCACATCAGCAAAGTAAATTATGTCACTGGCCCATTAAAATCCGCGGCCGCGAACAGGTCGCACTTAGGCTGTAGTTTTTGCCCAGAAAACTCTTAATTCCTTTTTTTGTATTCATCTTTCACCTATTCCATAAAACACCATTTGGGTAGTAATTTGATCTTGAAAACATAAAAATTGAGACTTTTAAAGAT
The DNA here is from genome assembly GCA_963580455.1 of Euonymus europaeus. Classification (NCBI taxonomy): domain Eukaryota; kingdom Viridiplantae; phylum Streptophyta; class Magnoliopsida; order Celastrales; family Celastraceae; genus Euonymus; species Euonymus europaeus. The sequence continues at coordinate 6,799,154 of OY756968.1, read as the reverse complement.
TGGATATATAGATGCATTTTGCGCCTAACAATCCAGTTCACTTCAGCGGCTGTGGATGTGATGGCTCGGTATTCGACTCGGTGGAAGATCGAGTTACTGTCTTTTGCTTCTTGGAACTCCAAGAAATGGGGTTGGAACCAAGAAACACAACATAGGCAGATGTGAACATATGATCATTAGGATCACCAGCCTAGTCCGCGTCGACAAATGCATGAAGAAAATTGGTTGAGTTATGGCTAATAAAAAGGCCATGAGTAATTTTCCCAACAAGGTAGCGAAGCAACCGTTTAATAGCAGTCCAATTAGCGACAGTAGGACAGTGCATAAACTGAGAGAGTTTGTTGACCGCAAAGGAAACATCCGGTCGAGTGAGAGAAAGATATTGAAGTGAGCCAACAGCTTGTTGATACACGATCACATCCGTAGAAGAGGTACCATTGTGGAGCTGGAGTATCTTAGATGGTGACATGGGGGTGGATACTGGCTTGGCATGGGTCATGTTGAATCGTTGAAGTAGATCACCAATGTATTTGTGTTGAAACAAGAACAACCCAGTAGGTGCATGTGTTGCTTCTACTCCAAGAAAATAGGATAGTTTGCCAAGATCCTTGAGTGAGAAGTGGTTGGAAAGAACTAAGATAAAGTTTGATATTGTGACTGGAGAAGAGCCAGTGATAATAATGTCATCAACATACACCAAAAGATAGATGACAGATTGGTGAGCATGATGCATGAATAAGGAGGTGTTCAATTGAGAGACAGTGAAGCCTTCCGATATGAGAAAACTACAGATTTCATGATACCAAGCACGGGGTGTTTGACGAAGGCCATAGATGGCCTTTTCAAACTTGCAAACATGTGTAGGATGATCACCATGGATGAAACCAGGAGGTTGTGTCATGAAGACTTCATCATTGAGGGTGTCCTGCAAAAAAGCATTATTCACATCCAGTTGACGTAGTGGCCAACTGTTAGTCACAATAATAGTAAGCAAAAGTCGGATAGTGGTAGGTTTAACTACGGGACTGTAAGTCTCAGAGAAGTCTATCCCGGGCTCGGGCCGTTGATGAAACCCCTTTGCTACTAATCGAGCTTTGTGACAAGCAATGGACCCATCGGGATTGCGTTTGATTTTATAAACCCACTTACAACCAATAACATTTTGTGTGGACTTATGGGGTACAAGGGTCTAGGTATTATTAAAGATAAGAGCATTATATTCGTTACTCATAGTTTGACGCCATGCGGGATGTTTATTGGCTTGTTTGAAGGTAGAGGGTTCAATCTGTGAGGTTGTTTGAACGTATAGGTCAAGAATTGGTTTGGGTTTAGTGATATGATTTTTGAGTCGGGTATTGTAGGGGTGCACAACTAAGGGTGAATTTATGGTGGCAGGCGATTAAGGTAAGGAGGGAAGACATACCTATGAGGAGGACAATGTTTGATGATGCTGTAGCGGAGTTGGAGCGTGTGAGTCGGCATGAGGCAGTGATCCAGACTTGCAAAAAGTTGGGTTAGTCGTGAAAGTGTTAGTGGAGGACTTTATTTAGTGAGGATTAGGAGGTTGGGTCGTTTGGGATGTCTGGTATAGTGTGATGGATAGGAGTTGATGATGCAGGCAAGGATGTTGTGTGTTCGTGGGGTATTGGTGTAGTAAGCCAAGTGCTTACTGGAAAGGAAGACAAGTTGGAGTGAGGGAGTCAAGAGAATGGAAAATTATCTTCCACAAAAAGGACATGCCTGAAGATGAAGATTTTGTTGGTGAGATGATCAAGACAGAGATATGCATGGTGAGTTGTTGAGTAACCAACAAAAACACATAGATGAGAGCGAGGTTCAAGCTTGTGAGTATTGTAAGGGTAGCAAAGGCAACCATAAACCTTGAGCGAGTGATAGTTTGGTGGTTGTTTAAATAAAAGAGAGAAGGGAGATTTATTTTTAGTGACTGAGGAAGGCATACGGTTGATGAGGTACATGGCAGCTTGGAAGGCTAGTGACCAATATTTGAGAGGAATTGTGCCATGATAAAGCATTGTAAGAGCAGTTTCTACGACATAACGATATTTACATTCTATCGTGCCACATGTTCAAGAGTGTAAGGTGGGGAATGAAGATGTTGGATGCTTATTCGAACAAGAGAATGGTCGACTTTTGTTGCTTCCCCACTTCTATCAGTATAGAGAGTTTGTATTTTGGTGGAGAAGTAGTGTTCTACTAGGGGTTGAAATCTGGCAAAGACAAAATAGATGTCGAGTTTTGTTTCATAGGATAAAGCCATGTATATTTTGTAAAATAATCTACAAAAATTAGATAATAGCGAAAATTATCAAACGAAAAGAGCGGTGTAGGCCCCCAAACATCCATAAATAAAATCTCAAGTGGTCGAGAACATTGAATTGAAGAGACGCCAAAAGGAAGTTTATGATGTTTATTACAGAGACAAGAATTGCAAACAACAGAATTAGACATAGACTTAGACAAAGGGAGGGCATGATTGTTGATGATTTGATGAAGAGTTCTAGAAGATGGATGTCCAAGACACCAGTGCCATAATTGAGTAGAAATAGGTGAGGAAGTGGTTGTAGAAGCAGCCATGAGCGTAGGTTGATTTGGTGAGAGATAGCGATTCACTGACATAGGTCACTCATAAACATGTCTATTACTTCGGCGACACACCAATGATGCCCCCATGATTCGATCCTTCACAAGAAAAAAATTAGGGAAAAATTCAATTGAAGCATTATTTTGAAAGCAAAATTGAGAGTCAGACAATTTATTTATTTATTTATTAATTTGAGGAGCACACAAAACGTTATTTAGTTTGAAAGTATGGTTATAGGATGCAATAGCAGTAGATCCCACATGAGTAATTTTTTACCATTGCCGACAGCAGCAATTTCCTCAGTACCACCATACTCGGAGTGAGAGGCGAGATTCTATAAGTCAGAGGTGACATGATGAGAAGCACCAGAGTCTATGAGCCAGCCAGGTTGAATGCTTTGAGTGTCATATGCTGTGAAGTTAGCTTGCTGCCAAGGAGAACGTGGAGATTTAGAGTGGCAGTACTTAGCTACATGACCTGGTTTGTCACATAGTTGACAGACGGGCCTATTCTATGAGCCATTTCCACCACCAGGTTGTCTCTAAGGAGATGAGTGTCCTCAAGTGCCTCAATGATAATTACCAACATTTCCATGAAAATTTTGTGAGACTTGATTCAAGTTATTGCCACGATATTGACCCCCACTGCTACCATGATATATTGAATTGCCATGGTTGGATCTTCCTCTTCTATAGTTTTTCTTTTGAGAATATTGAGCAATGATGGAGTGTTTTTCTTTTATTGGATCCAATTGTTTAATGCTAGTCTCATAGTCAAGAAGTTCGTCAACCAACTCTTTAAAGGTAATGGGAGTCTCTGGTAGAGCAACCTTTGATTTCCTTGTAATCAATGGTGAGACCATTAAGAGTGTGCACTAAGACTTCTCCATCACTTAGATGGTCACTAATCATGGCAAGATCATCAATAATGTCTTTAACAATTTGCATGAAATCAGATATGATTTTGCTTTCTTGACTGACCTTTGTGAGAGAATTGATAAGACTCACCAGAGGAGTATTGGATTTGTTGGCATACGTTGAATTGAGAGTCGTCCAAACATCATGGGACATTTGACACCTAGAGATTAATTGTCCAGGAGAACCTTTAACAACAGTTTGAATGGCAAGAAACAACAACATATCTTGACGCTGCCAGACATGATGTTGAGGATTTGTATCTAGTAGACATGGATAAGTGCCATCTACATATCCCATGAGATCATAAAACGAGGATGAGAAAGATGCAAGGTCAACGGATGTGATCGTGACGTCTTGGGAGTTTTCCATGGATGATTGGAGAAGAAAAGATAAGAATATATGAGTAGAAAAAGAAAATCAAATGAGGAGAGAATCAGGGCTTTGATACCATATTACGAATGAATATATTGATTCGTACACATTTCTTGTTACAGTGTTAAGTTCAATTCATCAATTTTTTAATTTGGGTGGGCTCATCTGTTATCAAGAAGTCATTCTTATAGTGAATCTAAATAAGTATGAGAAACCCCGTCACTGCCAATATTGGACAACAAAAATCCTTGGCCTGTGAAGCATGAGAGTGAGGTATATTTGCACACAAAATATATAGATATTATGACACAAGAAAGTTATTTCCACAGCTTCTAGCTTTAAGAGAAAATATACCGATGGAATACTAAACTTCATTTTTTATTAGAAATAAAGAAGGCGCACCTTAAATAAGAGAAAGTTTGGAGCATAATACTACACTCCTCTGTATGTCAGTGTGAGCATAACACTACTTTCCATATGTTAATATGGCTCCTAAAGATTGACAGTTTTCAAACCTTCATCCAAAAGTTATCTAACAACGGTTACAATCGGAGGAAAAGGTTATCCAACAGCAGTTACAACAGAAGGAAGCAGTTATCCAACAACAATTACGCTAGGAGGTTACCAAGGTGGTTATATAGTCTCAATGATTGGCATAAATACATCAATTGTCAAACCCCCAAGGCCTATAAATATATATCAATCTCATACATTTGTATAGACAATCACTAATAAATAAAATATCAAACTCTGCATACATAGACAAGTTGTTGAACAACGTATATTCCTTAAACACCTTTTATTTACTTAACCATTTCATTCCATTAGTACAAATTTTGCAACGACAAATGGCGCCGTCTGTGGGAAACAAAGAGTTTCTATCAAAAGTCATGTCTCAAGTTCTAGAAGGATCAAAACGGGAAGAACATCCTCCTCCTAATGATGACGAGAAACTACAAGGGAATCTAAATGGAGAAGAAGGAAGGCTAGTTCCTAATGAAAAGGAGTTAGATAAAGCCCTTCTCCAAGCTAAAGAAGACCTCTAGCAATGACAGGAACACATAAAATCCTTGAGGGAGAAGTTGCAATCCTTAAGAAGGAAGGGCAAACGTCTGGAGAGTGTATTCTAGAGTATTGGTCTAGAAGGCAAGAGGTTTACTCCTAAGTGTGTTAGGGAGGAAGAGAGTGGAAGCACAGGTAGGTCTCGTAGAAGAAGATACAATTCATCCCTAATCGGCATGAGGAATAGGTCCTCTATGCCAAGAAAGACGAGATGTCAAAACCACTCTCAAGGAAGGTCAAGAATTGGCTTGAAGACAGATGTCAGAGAAGACCGAATGCACAAAAAAATGTGGAGCGAACTCTCGAGAGGATTACATACATCATTTGTATGGGCTCTATGTCATGAAGATCCTCCGAGTGACTTCTATCATCCAACATTTGTTATATACAATGGGAAGACAAACCCAATTACGCATATATTGGCATACTCTTATCAATTGACTTTATGGGTTGGACTAGGCCTCTTCAAATGGCCAGTGGGTCATGACCCGGTCCAAACCTAGCCCGAGCCCGTGGGCCAAAGCTCGGCCTAGGCCCGAAGTTGCATTGGGCCTTGGAAGCCCAATCTCATACCTCGGTTGGGCCTGGGCCCCATTTTTGGGGTTGAGGCCCGAGCTTCTAGGCTGAGTTCAGGCTGGCTCGAAGCTCGACCCGAGTGTATGACTTAAATATTATATATATTGATGCATTTTTGCTTTGCTAAATTTTGAAAACAAGCGTTTTCTTAATCACCTAATTCACAATCATTACTCCAGTCCATAAACAAGTTTTGTATTCTACTCAATTGCTTATCATTTATCAGTTTATCACAATTTACAAATCACAAATACATAAGTACACAACCCTGAACCCCCTTTCACCAGTCAAGCTCAAACTATCAAATTGACAAATCACAATTCAAATTGATAATTCAAATACTCAATTCACATATTCAAACATGACACATATGATTCTATGGAAGTATATTGTATAGTAAAAAATGAGCAAAATCAAAAGGCCAGAAAAGAAAAAAAGAAGAAGAAATGATTCTCTCATCTTTGTCGGTGACCATTCTTCTCACCGTGACCGTAGGTCGTAGGCATGTTGGGCAGTGTCACAGCCTCGTAGCTAGACTGCAACTCTATTGTGTCCTCTGTCTATGAAGTCTGAACCATAACCATGGTGAAAAATCAGGAAATGAAAGTTGAGGCCAATCGTTGAAGCTTGAAATTGAGCCGTTGTTTCATCAACGGCCAAAAGTCCAACTCTCCAACTCAACAAGACAGTCACAATCTCTCCAAGCCTATTTCATATACTATAAATACACCCAAATCTGCATCCCCTATTCTCTTTCTTCATCAAAACAAACTTCTTTCTCTAATCTCCAACTCTCCGTCTCTCTCTAAGTTTGAATCCATCTTCTCTCTAAGCTTGAATCCATATCTATTGCCTCTCAACCCATAACCCACTATGAATTTGTTGGCGAACTTCGGCTCCATCGCGTCGAGTCTTGCGGAGCATAGACGGCATAGTTGCAATGTCGCACTATCGCCTCTCAACCCTAACTCATTGGGCACTGACCACTTAATCCATTATTCAATATTTCAATTCCACACTGGGCACTGACCACACATAATTATCGTCATTTGAATTATAAAAGTGAGACAAAATGATTATCTCAGCAGATTTTGTACAATATCGGTCAAGGAGCTTACTGATGTGGCATTTCCAGAACGGACATTATCGTCATTTGAATTATAAAAGTGAGACAAAATGATTATCTCAGCAGATTTTGTACAATACTGGTCAAGGAGCTTACTGATGTGGCATTTCCAGAACGGACATTATCGTCATTTGAATTATAAAAGTGAGACAAAATGATCACCTCTGTAGATTTTGTACAGTATCGGTCAAGGAGCTTACTGATGTGGCATTTATAGAATGGACACTGCTCAAAATATGCTTATGTGGCATGTTTATTAGACATCCAAGTCAATAAATAACTATGTGTCAATGTATAATATTTTGAAAAAATTGATGTGGCAAATATAATAATTTTCTCAACATTAATATTTTTTAAGAAAAATGAGGAACCCTAATGCACTTCATCCCTGTTGTCACTGCTCCCTCTATTGAAGACGCCGACGAAATTCATCTAGTCATCCTTCCATCTTTAGTTGAAATTACAAAGAAAATTGGCCCTCGCTCTTGTTGGAAATTATATTATACTCATCCCTGCTCTTGGAATCAACCATCTCAAACAAAGAAGACAAGACGATCCTTCCATTATGAGGGAGAAGTAGAGATTTCAACTCTAGGGAGATTTCACTTCTCCTGCAACCCACCAAGCAATTAACACTATGGAGATTTCAAAGGGGGCTTTAGAGATTATGATTTTTTAGGTTTTTGGTGGAGAAGAGACCCACTTTCAATGATTTTTTTTTTAATTTTTTTTCCTAAATTCTACTTGTATAAATAGATATTTATTTTATTTCAAAAACGGGAAAAATATATATTACCACACATAAGCATATTTTAAGCATTATTTGTTTGGATAAATGTCATATCAGCGAAAAAACCTAACCAATACTATAAAAATCTACCTGATTGATCATTTTGTCTCACTTTTATAATTCAAATGACGACTTTGTAATAAGAAATCATACGGTGACTAAAGTATAAAGCTCATATTTTTTGGTGCTATAAAGTATAATGGAAAATGATATATATCCCATGGGGTTGTATCTCATGGGATCCCATATTTTATTCCATTGTATTATTACAATGGAATAACAGATTTTATTACAATGGAATAACGTATTCCATTGTAATAATACGTATTCCACTGTACTAGAATCTGTTATTCCATTGTATTATTACAATGAAATATCTCATATTTTATTCCATTGTATTATCACAATGGAATAACAGATTTTATTACAATGGAATAACGTATTCCATTGTAATAATACGTATTCCACTGTACTAGAATCTGTTATTCCATTGTATTATTACAATGAAATATCTCATACGTTATTCCATTGTAATATTCCATTGTATACGTTATAATTAACCCCACAAAAAACCACTAATTTTATCAAGATTACCAAAATTTCAATATCCCGATAAAAAATAGGATATGGAACGGGGCACAATGATTAGCGTCACTTTTGACGTGTTCTGTCTACAAGCTCAGCTATAAATTGAGGGAAAAAATTGTTCCTTATTTTTCCCCCTTTTTTTATTCAAAACCAAAACAAATATTTATGTAGGTCCCTTAATTTAATTTTAAATCAAATAAATTGAAATTACACATTTTATTTGTGACCATGTAATATTATTATTTTGATCGGACATATTTGTAAATTATTGTTAATATATATGTCAAAGATCACTTTTAAATATATGCAGTATAATTAACTTCCTAAAAAAGGTAAAAAACTAAAGATGAGGTGCTTTTGGTCATGCCATTTGCAAATTGAAACCCATATTTTTCAAACTATTTTGATTGAATTTTTAGACATATATCCGGCATGACTGTTTATAACTATCAAAAAATTGAATGGCAAATGTTTATTGATTTATGCTGGAAATATTTTTTTTTCAAGTAGGGTGGGTTCAAATTTAGGTTTGATAAAACATACGATCCAACTTATCAACTGAGCTACTTGAGATTCAGGGAAAAAATATTAATTTACCATGGTAATGCCTCACAATATATGAAGAGGTAATAATTTAACTGTTAGACACTAGTTTTACATAATTCTTGAGACTCCCAAAAGTGACTCCCAACTAATATGAAGTATTCGAAGTCAAGTAGATTCTTTATGATATTTAAAATCAATAACTAAAACACATGTCAAATAAATTTTTGGATAAAATGGGGTAATATCTTTTGTGGATGTAGCATTCCTCAATAATTTTGTTATATTTTTTAATTTTTATTTCTGATGTCTGTTGAGGAGGATTAATGGGCTTTCAATTTTAATGGGCTTGAATCTTCCGTAGATAAGATAACTAATGATACAAAAGCCCAGCCCCAACCTCTTTTTCGAACATTGTCAACCCGTATGTTCTCAGAATCTTAGTTCTCTGTCATTGCCCTTGAAGCCCTAGCAGCGGAGAGAAGCGAAGCAACACCTGCTGCCCCCCAATATCGAACTTCCCTGTCTCGTCTTCAATGGCTGTAAGTGCTAATTTCTGTTACACTTATGTGATTTACTTCGAATATTGTATTCATTTATGATTTTGAGACCCTGCAGTTTATTCTTTACCCTTCCTGATTGTTAGACGGAGGATTTTTATTTGCTCTAAATTGATTTTTTGGTCTTTTTTTTATGAACATAGATCTGGTTGCATTCTAATGCCGTTTATGTGAATCCTGCAGACAATACCAGTTAACCCCAAGCCCTTTTTGAACGACTTGACTGGAAAGACTGTTATTGTCAAACTCAAGTGGGGAATGGAATACAAAGGTATTTTATTTTATTCAGCTTTGAAGTTTTCCTTTTTGTATGAATTTTGCTTTTATTTTTATAATCGTTTTCTTTAAATTCATGGGTGTTGCTAATTTGAACTTTTCTTTCTCAGGTTTTCTTGGGTCCGTAGATTCATACATGAATTTACAGGTGCGGCCTTCAATTCAACATTGTGTAACTTTATGTGGATTTGATTGCATTTAAATTAGCTTCTTATCTTCTATGATCTAGAAAAATAAAATAAATATTTATGTCTTTTATGCTGCATATCTTGTTTAGCGCATTTCACATTTGTGAGCCATTATTTGGGATCTCTGGGAGCTTTAACTATGTAGTTTGTTACTTGGTTTACTTCTTATTCAATCTTTATATGATACACAAGCATGGATCGTGACTTGCATTGGACAACTTCATCTAAGCTCATTCCTGGATGGTAATTTTTCTGAATTATTTGCAGTTGGGAAATGCTGAAGAATATGTTGATGGGCAGTTCACTGGAAATCTAGGAGAGATTTTGATCAGGTAACTTTAACCAATTATTGAAGTTGTTTACAATTTTAAACTTATATATCTTATCATGAAATAGTATGAAAAACCTCTGATTTCACGGCATGGGTGTTCATTAATCATGTGGTGCTTTGTATATATATTGTGTGATTTTTTTGCATTTCCTTTATCTTTGGGATGGCAGGGAAACGTAAGTGTCTGATTTTTATTGTACGGGATCATAAAAACTGCTGCTTTGTTTTCCTATATTTGCCACTGTTTTTCCAACAATGAAACATGAAGGATGACAGAGATGAATTTTGGTCTCTTCTCTTCAGCAAATTTCCAATAAATATAAACTTAGCCACCCTCTCTTAAATATTATTGCATTGTACTCACTGTCTCTCTTTGTGCACCAATACTGATAGTGATAATATGCATCACTTATGCTGTGTTGAAATTTATTTAGTATATTATTGGTGTAACAACACAGTTGTTCTGATTGGAAACTTTCTTTGAACCTTGTTTGTGTCTATAGCATTCAAACGGTCTTTTCTTGTTTACTTGTTTGTGTGCTCGTGATGATGTTAATCAATCTTTTCCCTAAGGGATAAAGCTATTTTTTTTTGTTCTTTCGAGGAAAGTGCCTAAAGATTTCATCAAGGAGAGTTCCTGAAATTTAAACTTTTTTTTGGACTCTTATACCAACCGCCAAATGTAGGATATTATTGGAAGGAAAATGTTTCCGAGAAAGTGATCAATTTTCATTTGTTTGGTTTATTTATACTATGATGTTGTGCAGGTAACATTCTCTGATTTCGTATTCCTCGGGAATCTTAATATGTTTCAGTAGTTAAAGTTCTTTTATCATTAATAGTAAACTGTGGATAGAGATAAATCTTCATATAAGTAAGAGAATAACGTTCCATTTTTGGAGTAAGTGAATAGTTGCAAAACAACTTGGTATTTCAATTCTGTTGCCCATTTTCATCTGATTTGCTGCTTTCTGTTGGCCTTTAACATTTTTTGATGTCTCATTTTCTGTTGCATAAAATAGCCTGAAAACATGGTAGCCTAATCAGCTTGGTCTTTCTTTCTGATTGCATATATATACTAGAAAACACAATCCGAAAATGAAATAGGATTCAATGAAAACATTCTGCAACTAAAGTCTTATGGGTTTAAGATGGTAATAGTTTCGAGTTTTGACGGTCACCTTTTGCTCTGTGTCTTGTGTCTGTTATTTTAGAAAGTGTGTGCTGCGTGTTTTGTGTGCAGATGAGATACTCAATTTGTGGTTGTAAATGGATTTCTCTGATATGGGGAACTTACCGTTTCAAGAGTTTTAGTTTGACGTGTCATTTATCCATGTGTCACTGCTAATGACACTCATGACTGCATTTTCATTTTAGAATTCCAGTTATATATATATAGGTTCATCGGTTCCTTTTGTATTAAGATTAAGATTAACTCTATATTTTTGGTGTCTTCTCTCCGCAGATGCAATAATGTTCTTTATCTTCGTGGGGTCCCAGAAGATGAGGAGATAGAAGATGCCGCCCAGGACTAGAAACTGCACTTTCAACTATTCAGTGAAGTGTCATATAGAACACTTGGTTGTTATTAAATAGTTCGTTAGCTGAAGAATGATATATTATGGTTTCGGTAGAGCTGTATGACTGTTTAACTCGCATGTACTGCCCATGTCATTGCTGAGGCCTTGGAAAGAAGGCAAAATCAATTGGATATTCTGTTGATCGTCTGAAATCTGAGCTGTTCTTTTTCTGTCTGACCTTTTTATTTTATTTTATTTTCTGAACTGTGAATATAGCTCTTTTACTTATGTGTGCGTGGTTGATGTTATTGGTAGTTGATCTATCCATTTATTACTCACTTTAATGCTTTAATTTTCATATGTTATCGTCTATGAGAATCCTTGGTATTTTCAATTTCAAGGAATATGCTCCAAGTGTTATAAAATCAATGGAAATGGGATTTTGATGCAGAAGAAGCGCTGGAGCGTTGGAGTACGCTTTAGCGTGCTAAAACTGTCATTACAAACTAGGGAATTTCTCACTGATGACACGCTCGATCACCTGAGATCGCTCGAGCATTATTGAGCCAAAATAATAAATATCTATAATTTTAAATGTCTGCAACTTACTAAAGGTAGTAAGTTATAGATATTTATGGAAAGCAAGTGAAAAGTTAAATGAGATATTATTTTTATAGGTTGTGGCCACCATTCCAAGAGGAGACTGAGAGATGTTAGAGTGAAAAAACGCAAAGAGGAAAGGAGGAGCTTTTGGTTTTTCTTCTTCTGGATTCTTTAAGAAGGTTGTCAAAGGATCATCCATCCATTGAAGGGGTTTTTCTCCTTCTACTTTAATTCATTAATTTTATTAAATCATTTCTTTTTTTATTGAACATGGTTTGTAACTAAAACTTTTCTATTGGGATTGTGATGTAACTCATATTGAGGATTAGGAGTTAATAGTTATTGTTATACAAATTCAGTTTATAGTTCTTATCTTTAATCTCTATGCTTATAAGTTTGTTGTGTATTTAAATGTTTGATCACCATTTGAGTATGCTTATGAATTAACCTAGTTAAGACTAAGGAAAGATCCGAATTCACATGTCTTAGTGGAATTGAGATTGAAGAAATTAATTGTTGAATCCGAGATCACGGATTAGATGATTAATTGGTTGTTATAGTTCTTTAGAACTTAATGGGTCATTAGTCTTGTGTTAACAACTGCGATCGAACATGATTAACATTTGTTAGTGATACGTGTTGGCACCGCGACTGAACGAACCAACATATTTAAGAAAAGAATCAACCTTTGAATTGGAATTAAATATGTATATTTGATAATTGCACTCATAGTTTGATTGTGTGGTGAAATCATTATCCCAATATTCCCTCTTATTATTTGAAATCCAGGTCTGTCAAGATTAATTTAATTGTTAAGTTAAGTGATTCTAGTTGAATTGTTGTTTGTCCTCATGGGATTCGACCTCGTTCTTGCATTCGTTATACTACTATATCGATTCGTGCACTTGCAAGATTTAACACATAAGTAGTAACGCATTTTAAATTCTAGAGTTGGCAAATCCTAGTAGTTGCAGCTAGAAATATGTATTTCGATACCTTGGCTTAAAAGCCAACAAATCTCAAGAGACTTTTTAATAAACCCATCCATCTTGTGGTTGCTCTCAATTGTCACCCATCGATCGATAACACACAAGAGTTGTCCCATTTTTAAGGTCACTTTCAACTAACAACAAAATATCACCATGCCCGAAATGTAGGGTACCCACAAATTGGAATCATGTCAAGACTTGGAAAACAGTTGTTCATCGATTTCATAACATGAGAGTTCTTAGAAACAGCAGACTCTGCTCATTGTAATGAGTCTTATACACGAGAGTTGTTTATCGATTCTAGTTCTTACAAACAGCAGACTTTGCTCATTGTAATGAGTCTTATACACGAGAGTTGTTTATCGATTCTAAATTTTTGGATAAAAACTCGAATGATGTATCTTCTAATTGTACACTAATATGATACTCTTAAATATTTTTAGATGTAATGTGCACAATAGCGTTCTTTTAAAAATGGATGTTGTGGAGTCCAATTAACACCCATCCACAAGGTTCTTTTTCAAGAAATAACTAGGATTTGCTTGACATGCCTGCCAAGAGGAATAAACCTAATTTATCTGACTTTATAGTCTTTAATTAGCGGCACAAGAAATTGGCTATCAAACTTCAACCATAAGCAGGCTTACCGAGTTCCTTTAGTCTCGATAAATTGGCCTCAATACTGTGATAAATGCAATTTTTTTTGTACATGCTCCCCCTCGACACAGCAAGTAGTAGATTACCATACATCCCGGAGATATCTTCCTGTAGTCTGCAGATTCTTCACCATGCTCTCAGCCTTGGAGCTGTCTAAAGATCCCTGAAATCAATGAGAACCAAATGGTAAGGCAAAAAGCCAGTTGTATCAACATATATAAGAAAAATGAAGAATAAAGAGGGGAGGGAATCCTAAAGTAAATATATGAAAGCGACAATTTTGCAATAGTTAGTCTAGTTCACAATAAACTCACTTGAGTTTTTTTGCTTTGGGTAGATACCACTTTCAAATAGCTGCATCTTTTCAAGCACTTGGCCATTGAGAAAGATAGCTAGTCACAACTCACAACAGAACAAGTGACTGATGAGCTAATCTAGGTCAAAAATCAATCTAACATACCTGCTCCTGCACTATAGTGTGCACCACTTTCAACAAAGTTATTCAGCTCCTCCTCATAGATGTAATCCTGCAGAAGTAATTAAGTCGCATTAAATCAAGTTATTGAAAATAAATTATACAGATGCCTCTGCAGTCTGCACCCTCTCCCACACACAAAACCAAGGAAGAACTTTGAAATATGAAAAAAACTGAGCAGTCCCTAAAAGAGTTTGAGCTTGTAAGATTAAATTGAGAGTTTTATCATTCAATAATACATGAAGCTATACAAGAGCAAAATATATACACAACAATGGTACCGTTGAAGTAACGGTAACTATACAGTGAGATGAAGAGACATATGTTGACAGTGACTTGTCAAGTAATAAATGAGTTTGTATTATTTGGACAATTAGTCAATGAAGCTGTTGGTCAAGTGGGTTCTATATGTCCTCGCAAGATCATGGTGCCATCATGCAACTTGATCTTGGCACGTAATTGAAGAAAGCGCGGTTTGGAAAGAGATTTAGTGAGAATATCAGCTAGTTGAAATGTGGTAGAGAGATGTTTGACATGAAGAACCTTCTTCTGAACAAGATCACGAAGGAAATGGAGATCAATAGCTATGTGTTTCATCTTGGAATGGAGCACTGGATTGAGACTAAGATGAGTGGCACCAAGGTTATCAAAAAGTAATAGTGGAGGATGAACAAGGGGAACTCGCAGCTCACGAAGAAGTTGAGTAAGCCATACAACTTCACAGGCAGTGCTGGCCAAGGAACGATACTCCGCCTCTGTGGAAGAACGAGCAATGGCGCGTTGTTTCTTGGAGCGCCAAGAGATGGGATTTGGGCCTAGGAAAATAATATAGGAAGTAATGGATGATCGATCATTAGGATTACCAGCCCAGTCTGCGTCAGAATAGGCTCGAAGAGTGTAGTTGGAACCACTATGAAATAGAAGACCGTGGTGAATGGTTCCTTTGAGATAATGAAGAAGACGCTTCAAGGTATGCCAATGGGCAGTGGTTGGATGAGCCAAATATTGAGCCAGACGATTAACTGCATAGCTAATCTTAGGTCGAGTGAGAGACAGATATTGAAGACCGCCAACTAATTGACGATAAACTGCATAGCTAATCTCAGGTCGAGTGAGAGACAGATATTGAAGACCGCCAACTAATTGACGATAAATGGTAGCTTCCTCAGAAAGGGTAGTGCCAGTGTGTTGAGATATATGAAATGAGGAAGGAAGTGGAGTATCAACAGACTTAGACCCAAGCATGTTTGCACGAACAAGCAAGTCTCGTATATATTTGTGTTGACATAAGAAGAGTTGACCAGGAGTACGCACAGCTTCAATCCCTAAAAAATATGATAAGTCAGTTAATTCTTTAAGAGAAAATTTAGCAGCCAAGGCTGTAGTAACAGAATGAATAAAATCCAAATGAGTACCAGTAAGAATTAAATCATCTACATAAACTAAAACATAAGCAGTAGTAGAGCCAGAATTGTAAATAAAAAGAGAAGTATCGACTTTAGAGTTTAGAAAACCCAATTTAAGAAGAGCATCTCGTAAGGCATGAAACCAAGCTCTTGGGGATTTAAGTCCGTAAATGGATTTTTGAAGCAAACATAGATGCTTTGGATGTTGAGGATCAATAAAACCTGGAGGTTGTTTCATTAAGATAGTTTCATGGAGTGTGCCATGTAGGAACGCATTGTTCACATCGAGTTGCTTTAAAGGTCAGTTATTCATAACAGCCAAAGAGAGAACCAGGCGAATAGTGGCAGCTTTGATAACAGGACTAAAAGTTTGACTGTAATCGAGCCCAGGACGCTGAAGAAATCCTTGTGCAACAAGGCGGGCCTTGTAGCGTTGAATAGTGCCGTCAGGGTTACGTTTAATGCGAAACACCCACTTAGAATCGATGGGTTTGGCATGAGGATCGGGTGGCACAAGTTTCCAAGTAGAGTGTTGATGAAGAGCATCTAGTTCGGCTTGCATAGCTTGAAGCCATTCTTGAGATTTAAGAGCTTGATAAATGGTATGAGGTTCAGAGGTAGTAGGAGCCGGGTGTAGGGTACTATGATGAAGATGTTTAGGTTTATAGATATTGCCCATGGAACGTGTGACCATGGAGTGTGTTCTTGGTGGAGGAGGAGAGAGTGGGTAAGATGGGTTTAAAGAAGTAGTTGAATGAGGACTTGTGGACAAAGAGGTAGTGCTTGGGGGTCAGAGGTGGACAAAGATGAGTACTTGGTGGGTCAGAGGGGGAAAAAATAGGCATTGATTGTGGACTTGTGGAAAAAGGAGAAGAATTAGAGCTACGTACAGGTGAAATAGAGTGTAATAAAGGAGAGGTGGGACATGGGCTAAAGGAAATTGGTGTAGAAAAAGACATGGGAGGTAAAGTACCGTTGGAAGAGTTTTCAAAGGTAGGGTCTGAGTTGTCATAAATAAAGGTTGATTGAGAAGAGGTGATAGGGACACCGGAACAGATGTTTTCACGAAAAAGAACATGACGTGATAGATAGACTTTGCCAGATTTAGGTTCATAACATTTGAACGAGATTTGAGAGGTAGAATATCCTAGAAAGATGCAAGGAGAATATTTGGGTTCTAGTTTGTTGGGAGCATAAGGTTTTAACCAGGGATAGCATAGGCATCTAAACACACGCAATTTGTGATAGTTAGGTGAAGTTTTGAATAAAAGCTGGTAAGGACAATAGGGTTTTGTGGTAGTGAGAGGAAGTCTATTTAGTAGATATACGACTGTCTCAAACGCAAAGGACCAAAATTTAGGAGAAAGATGAGCATGAGCTAATAGGGTTTTCCCAGTTTCTACAATATGACGATGTTTTCGTTCAGCTAATCCAACATGTTGAGGAGTATATGGTGGAGATTGGCGCCAAGATATACCAAGTTGGTTTAATGTAGCTTGAAGCTTAACATACTCTCCACCATTGTCAGTGTATAGAGTCTTTATCTTAGCATCAAATTGGCGTTCAACAAGCCTTTGAAACTGTAAAAAGACAGTCAAAACATCAGATTTGCAAAATAATGGAAATAACCAAGTATACCTAGTAAAATGATCTACAAAAATAACATAATATTTATGACCAAAAATAGAAGCTACCGGGGTTGGTCCCTATACATCCGAATAAAGAAATTGTAATAGGGCAATACTAGTAACAGTTGATTGTCCAAAAGGAAACTTGTAAATTTTATTGATATCACAAGAGTTGCAAAACAAAGAAGAAGATGACACTACACGACTTAAATTTGCATTTTTCAAAAGATAAGATAAAAGCACAGAATTGGGATGACCCAAACGTTGGTGCCAAACACCCAAACTAGATTTTTGTGCAAGCAAAGCAGATTTGGAATACTGAGGTGTGAGTTGATAGACTCCTTCAATGCATGGACCCTGAGCCAACAATGCTCCCGACTGCAAATCCTTAACCAAAAAATAAGAAGGATGAAATTCTAAGAACACATTATTAGTACGAGTAAACTGGTGAACAGACAACAAGTTTCTTTTAATTTGAGGAACGCATAAAGTATGTGCAAGAGTGAATGTTTTGTTAGGTGTGTGTATGTGACATGTGCCTGTATGTGTGACATTCAAACCTGTTCCATCTCCTATTTTGACCGCATCTGTGCCATCATATTCAGAGTTAATGTTGAGATGGCTAAGATCGGCAGTCATATGATGTGTAGCACCTGAGTCTACAAGCCACGGTTGGGATTGAGGTGTTGAGCCAGTCCATGGTTGATATGTTGAGTTAGTAGATCCTTGTGAGCTAGATGCATAGTGAGCTGCAGCAGGAGGCATAGAGTCAGATACATAGGCCTTAAGTTTTCTGCAAGTACGGGCTGAATGACCTGGTTTTTCACAAATTTGACAAAATATTCTTCCTCTTTGCCGATTTCCTCCATTGTTGGCCTGATTTTGAAAGTTTTGAAAAAATGATGGTTGATGAGATGAATTATTCCTATAATTTCCTTGAGATTTTTGATTTTAATTCCGTTGATAGTTGCTAGAAGGCCTTGATTGTTGAGAAGTTTGTTTCTGGCCAAAGTTTGCAGTGGCAATAAGTTGAGCTTGGCTTTGTTCTAGCCGAAGTTGGTATGCTTCTTGACTGAGTAGTAGACTTCTACGAGCTTCATATGAGATGGGATTTTCTCTCCCATTTACAGATTTTACAGTGCCCTTGTATTCAGCTCCTAGACCATTCAAAATGAAAATGACAAGGTCTTCTTCTTCAACTGGATTTCCAGTTAAAGCAAGCTCATCCGCTATTTGCTTAATCTCGTTGAGATACTCTTCAATCTTTTGATTTGCTCTCAAAATGGTGACTAATTTATGTTTGAGCTGCACAATTCGAGACCTGGATTTATTTGCAAATAAACCATGAAGTTTTGTCCATGCTTCTTGGCTTGTAGAGTGTTGAGTCTAAAATAACCTACTAGCAAGTGCACTAGTCAGAAGATTAGTACAAGTGGTCAGTAGAGATCGTATCCACAGAGACGGACATATGACTTAATCCAAGTGTTTATTTACATATAATTATGGACAATGCAAGAAATTAAAGTTCCACTCAAGTTGATTTGGTTTGCAATTTAAAAAGAATACAAGCAAGAAAAGTAAAGTGTTTTTGGAATTTTTATATTGAAGAATGCAAATGCTAATGCAAACTGTCACGAGGCAAGCTACACTAATGTAATGAATTCAAGTAGAAGAATGAAGCACCAGGACTTCGGAATCCACCAAGGGTCAATGATGTACAAACACAACCAATTCACTCATACATTCATCAATTCGGGTATAACGAATCCGTACCTAAGTCGGTTTTAGCGCACTCAAGCCAATTTCCCTCATATCAATCACTAGCCATCTTATTGGTCTAGGTTGGAAGTTCCTATCAACATTCTAGCCATCTTATTGGTCTAAACATGCTTAAGAATTCATGAATGCTCAATGGAAATAGGATTCATACAAACTTGTTCCAAACCTAATGGAAACAACAATTGCAATCTAAGGTCCCAAGAAGCATGATTAAATAGATATTTCACCATCTACAAAATCCATCCAACAAATCCATTCAAAACCCTAAGTGGTGATCAAGCACAAAGGATAAGAAGAATTCACAATAATCATAGAAACCAAAGATTTATACCCAAAGAGATTCACATATAAACAAATCAATTCATACAACCATCATTCAACCCAAGGCTTCATCCTAGCCTTGGTGATAAAGAGTTTAGTTACACATAGAGAGAGAAAGAGATAAGCAAAGAGAGAGAAACATAATGGTAGAACCCAAAATCGGAAGAAATGTAAGCCAAGATGAAGAATCCGTCCTTCAAGCCTTCAATCCTCCTTCTTTCCTCCATTTTTCGCTCCCTGGAACGGCCGTTCGAGATGTTCAAAAGTCACTGTTTTCTAGGGCTTTCGCGAGATAAAACTGGCCGATTTTAGTGCAGGGGCGCCTAGGAGTGTAGGAATTGCGCCTAGGCGCCCAACGCCTAGGCGCACGCCTAGAAATGACAGTTTTCTTGAATTTTAACATTCTCCCCTGATCCGTGCGTGGCCCAGACCGCCCAGGCGTGTATAAATCACGCCCAGAATACTTTGGAAGCTTATTCTTGCCCTCATCTTGCCCATATTTACCATCTTTTTGTTCCGCACCATCAATTGCCTATCAAAATCCAAAATGATAGATAAATGTACCGAAATGGTAATATCAATGAGATAATATAGGGTTATTATCACCAAAAACAATAGGTATATTCATACCTATCATAGAGACATCTCTCAATAATGGAATGGTAGACTCATGTAAGGAAGCGATGATTGCATTCAAGAGTAGGCTATCTTGACATATCCAGTGCTCTTGTTTCTCTGGTTCTGAGGTGGGTGGACAGGCAACACTTCCATCCACATAACCCAGCAACCTGTAGCCTTGAACACTGTCATGAACTGTAATCTCCATGCAGGAAAATTAGTTGTGGTGAGCTTTAACGCCAGTTGTGAGCTTGCATTAATAGCTATGAGGGATTTCTCAGATTTAGCCACAACAGTAGAAACTTCATCTCCAGTAGCAGTAGACATGAAGGCAGATGTTGAGAAAGAAGCAGAATTTACAGTTTGATTATCAACCCGCTTCGATACCATAAAAGAGTTTGAGCTTGTAAGATTAAATTGAGAGTTTTATCATTCAATAATACATGAAGCTATACAAGAGCAAAATATATACACAACAATGGTACCGTTGAAGTAACGGTAACTATACAGTGAGATGAAGAGACATATGTTGACAGTGACTTGTCAAGTAATAAATGAGTTTGTATTATTTGGACAATTATTCAATGAAGCTGTTGGGCAAGTGGGTTCTATAGTCTACGGTTTCGGCAACCAAAACATAAGATAGATGATCCAAGTTTCCTCCAGACTCTTTCAAAGCCAATCTTTCCTGAAGGAAAGAAAAACATAAATCCCAATAATTAGATTCAATACTTTGATGCGACAGAAGGAATGTCAAAGTCATCAAACATGAACTTGCTAAAACCTGTAGGAAACCCCTGAAAGGCACCAATCCAGTCCCTGCGCCGATCATTATAATAGGCACTTTCATATCAACAGGAAGCTTCGAGCTAACTTGGTTCCTATCGAGCTACAACGCTATTTACTGATGCGTTTAGACGAGGCCTAATGAGGTTAATTACCATTATCATCTCAACTGGGTCATCATATATCTGTTCGACTATGGCTACACCATTCTATTTCACTCGTGGTTTCTCAGCTTCATTGTTTCTTACACATTTAGACAACTTTCCCTACTTGGCTAGCTTCTTTAAGTGACTTTGAAGTTTACGACAATCTCCTGTTCTGTGGCCATGGTCTTTGTGAAATGCACAAAACTTCTTGGAATCTCGAAACTTTGGATCACCGAAAAGTTTCGATGGTCGGACAATGTATGACTCGTCATTAATTTGAGCAAAGATTCGTTGGATCGGGGTATTAAATTTGACAGAATTGACCTGCCCCTTATTAGATTTCCCTTAATTTGATCGGCCTGAGGATGATTGGACATCATTCCCTGTTCTTCCTAGCTGCATCTTATACTCGTCCCTTTTTGGGAAGAGAGGCTTCTTGCCTTCCCTAGCTTCTCCCTTTGTCTCCACCTTCGAGTACCTTCTCACCCGATCTTATAGGGTCTC
Source organism: Euonymus europaeus (assembly GCA_963580455.1). Classification (NCBI taxonomy): domain Eukaryota; kingdom Viridiplantae; phylum Streptophyta; class Magnoliopsida; order Celastrales; family Celastraceae; genus Euonymus; species Euonymus europaeus. The sequence continues at coordinate 6,777,791 of OY756968.1, read as the reverse complement.
AATCGAGTTCAGCTCATAGAGAGTCAATGATTCCTTAAGTCTACTTTCTTTCGGCAGTCCTAATTTAAAAAAGGTCATTGTCATTTGATTGTCACATCCATCTACATCTGCGAACATCTCCAAATATCTTGCCAGGTAGTAGTTCATAGACTCCTAGCTGTTTGGTCTCTGTGTGAGAAGGTTGATAAGAGTCTTTTGCTCATGACTCCCCGCAATAAATCGATTTATGAATTGCTTGACCAAATCCCTCCAGGTTAACACTGAGTTCAACCTCAAATGATGGAACCAGCGAGAAGCCATAGCCCAAGGATGAGGGGAAGACCTTACACAGAATTGCCTCCCCCCCCATACTAGAGGATTATTTTCCTCATGTAATGGTTCAGATGAACAACTAGATCCGTTTAGCCATTGTAGTGTTTGAAGTCTAGTATCACTAGCCTCTTTGGAACCTCACTCCTTCTAATTTCTCTAGTGAAGGGGGATGAGTTATTTCATCTAATGCCTTCATGGCCCGCTCATGAGCCCCATAAATAAGATCGGCCCTTCGTGCGTTAGGCTCCTGGTTTAGCCTTTTGTACTTTACCTCTCTAGGCCTTTCACGACTTTTCGCATGACATGAGTAACGATCACCTCGATCATCCTCCAAATATTGTCTGCGTTCATGCTTTTCATGCTATCTTCTGGTGGTTGAATATCGATTAGGAGAGTGTCGCTTTTCCACCCGCGAAACTACCCTCTCTATTCTTACAGATCTCTTCGAGGGACTATCCATCGGGCGTTTCCCCATCAGATTGGCGTTCGCCAACTCTCGTTTTAATGTCTCGAGGTAACGAGTTGTCCTCTGGATTTCGTTTTCAACTTCTTCAACAACGGGGTGAATAGCGACATTCTCTAGCTCGCCTGCTTCCACTCTGCGGACATTTTTCCCGAGGGATCTAGTCTTTGAGAAGGAGATTTTGAGAATCATTTCGCTCAACTACTTCTGATCTAATCGCCGCCATTCTTTCTTCGTAACGTGGAAGTGCTATCGCTCCCACTGTGGTCGCCAAATGTGGTATCAAAAAATCACCAAGGTTCACACTCTAGAAAAATCAGAAAAGATCTAGAATGAATTTTCCTCGTTTATTCAATCTCAATATTCACTTCTCAATATTATACCAAAAATCTCTTTCTCAAAAAGAAAAATTCCCCTTGTCCTATATTTCATCTTCCTATTTATAGGGGTTCATGAACATAATAATTACATTCCATATTTAAGGAACTGGACCCACCTATCATGGTATTAACTTTCTCATTAGTAAGGGGAGATCGGTCGACCTCTCGTATAAATAGAGTGATAGGACGATCTCAGTAGTTCATGGTCGGCCCCTCACCAAATAAAGGATTAAGTCGGTAGGGGTTCGTCCAGTACCCTAAAGACATAAAGGGATCAGCAGATCCCTTCTTCCTTGGCGCCGTCCTTCTCCCTTTCATCTGCGAGGTCATTGTGCTTTACTTCTTTGGCTTCTTCTACCACGTGGATATCTAACACCTGGCCCCACAATACTATTTTATTTGTTATTGCTTAACTCGATGGACAACTATGAAACAGGTGTGTTTCTTTTATGTTTTCAAAACTCTTTTCTGTTTTAAAAAATTAAATGATTGAAAAAGGGACATTCACCAATAAGTTCTTTAGTAAAAATGTGTATTTCATTCTCTACGTTCAATTTTTTAATATTTCAAAACAACATTTAAATAATTCTAAACAAAACTATCCTTGTTCCAATAAATCCTTATGTGTATGACATACGCTGACATCATCAGATTTTTTTTAAAAAAAAATTAAAACGATTTTATCTCTCAAAATATAAGTCAGATTTAAAATAAAAAAATAGATTTATAATCAGTATGAAAAACTCTTTCCAATGAGACCTATGATCAATATATTTAAATATTCATTCATCAAATCCTCTGAATGGGTTACAAATAAAAAGATTTTTCAAAGAATTTCTCAAAACTCACCTAAACAAATAAAAAGATTTTTCAAAATTAGGCAAAAAAATTGTACAAGTAAACATAAATCAATTTGTCAAAACAAAACATTCACTAGAAGAATTGAACAAAGCATTCAAGTGAACGAGTAAAACCCTAAACAACATTGCAAATCAAAATCGCGAACCAGAGAAACCCTAAACAACATTACAGATTGAAAACCCTAGACCGAATTCACAAGTGAAAGCATAGAAGTGAGGATAGAAGATAAGACCATACCCCCTCAAAAGCGTTGAGATTCATTAGCAAATGAGTTAACCTTTTGCTTACAAGTCCAATATGAAGGAAAATTTCAACCCACGTTGAAAATCATTATTTTCATGGGCATCTATTTGATTACAATAGACACTATTTTGTTGTGTAAATAAAAACTCATTTTAGACCCTATTACTCTAGCTTCTCGAGTCTATACTCATATGTTCTTTTAAAAAAAATTCCACCATTAATATATATATATATATATATATATATATATATATGTGTGTGTGTGTGTGTGTAAAAATATAAGTGAGGTGGGCAATTCTCCATTTCCTACATGTATTGCCTTGGAAAAATGTTCTACCATTAATAGATATAAAAAACAAAGGTCAGACCCTTGACTCTACTTACACCCGCCTATGGTCACAATGGTATTACTCTCAATGAGAATCATACTCAAGACCTTCCAAATCCATACTATTTAGCTCTAAAGATATTCATCACAAGGTGTGGGGGAAAATCCCAACAAAACACATGGGAGAACATTGACCAAATATGTGTTATCATTTGAGGTGAGAAGAAAGGAAGATCCTGTAGATCATGGTAGGGATTGACCAAGATCTCTAATTCAGTGGAAGATCAAGGGTTTGATCACATTCAATGACATCAAATCTTGAAATTTAAGGGGTTGACAATTGGATCCTCCAACAATAAATATAGAAGGGTGTTGCCTCCTTAATTTAATTAGGCCTCAGAAGCCTAATTGAGCCAAATTGGACAAAATGAACTACTTTCGTTTAAATCCATCACGTAATTGGCAAATAATTGAGACCAGTTTCTTTGTGAAGAAGACAAGGATTAAATTATGGGCGGGTATGAGAAGTTACTCGAGTAAACCAATAAAGATGAAGCTCTAAAAACTATAAGAGGGGATCAAAGAGACAAACAAATATGTCTAGAACCAACACAAATTTACACTTTTTAATTAGTTAGTGCTGTAACTTTTGTAGATCTCTTAGTTCATGCCATTCTTTTCCATGTAAGTTTAAGTTTGTTTTTCTCAAGTAATATGTTCGCTTCTCTTTTTCATTCCTAGCGTAGTTTTCTTTTACAGTTTTAGTCATTTTCATTTCTTTATGTAGATTTCAGTTTAGACATTCTTTCAAAGTCCTCTTAATTGAAGCATGGTAGAATCCACCCTTTTGAACATCCAACTTCATCAATTTGTACACGTCATTTGACGACTTTCAAGAACAATCGTGAATCATTCAAGCAATTCGATCAACCTCAAAAGTTCCTCAAGAACAGAGAAAACCAAAGGAAATTTTAGGCACTATTTTATAATTTCAAGCTCTGTCAATTTACTCAAGTTTATTATGACTTTTGTAGTATTGAAATAAAAAGTTTATTCATTGTAATTGGTCCAAAGGAGGAGAGTGATGCATAATCTCAACTGGACTCCACCTCAGGATGGTCACCTCAAATGGAATGTCGACTGCTCGTCTCTAGGAAAGCCCGAAAGAGTTGGAGTTGGCGGTATACTTTGTGATTCAAATGGCAATATAAATTGTATTTTCTCATGTTATGTTGGTGTTTGTGAATCAAATGAAGCTGAAGTAAGGATTGTCGTGAAGGCTTTATCGCTGACAATAGCATGTAGGGAGTTATTAGTTCGTGGCATCACCTTAGAAAATGATTCCAATAGTGCATATAATTAAATGGGTGGGTGTCGAAGCTGGTGGAATTTCCTTAGAAGCTCGAGCAACTGGGAAATTCAATTGATTTATCCAAGTTGCAACTGCCAAATTTATCACTCTCTCATATTCGACGAGGCAGTAATGGTTAGCCGATTTGTTAGTAAGGAAGGCACAAGAAAGGATACTGATTTTGTTGTATGGTTTTGAATTTATTTTGCGCAACAGCGGCTGTGAATTATAGGTTGCTACTGGTTCTTTTATTCTCATCGTGCTCATGGTAGGCCCCTGGCAAGGGGTAATTGGAACTAATCTCATCCATCATGTATTTCTTCAAATTCTAGTTTTGCTATTTTTATTGTTTTTTGACAGAAGTCTGTGTATTTTGTTTTGTTGTTCCCTCTTAGTTTTGTTTGTCATCTCCTTGAAGGCTGGTATTGTATATTGATAATAATGCTTATTAATATATTCTGTAGTTAAGCCTTTTTATCCAAAAAAAATAAAATCGAGCCACCCATTATTCTTGAGCAAAGAGAGTTCGGCCGATCTACCGTTGATTTTACGCACTACACTCGGCTATTACCCAAAAAGATTATGTGTGCATGCTACGACATCAACGTAAAATTCATTTATTCGAAATGTTGGACTATATATATATATATATATATCCACAAATGGTCAAACGTCACACCTATGATTATACTATTACTCTATAATATACAAAAAATTAAGACCCTTAATAGATCTAGTCTCTCTTATTATAGACAACAAAATTGAAGCTTCTCTCAACACAACCTCTCTCTTTCATGTGGCCTAGCTAGCTTGGATCTCTCTCTCAAGCTCTCAAAATGGCAGCCACAACCTCATCAAGTTGTTCTAGCTTCTTCAACCTCAGGTCAACCCCGGACGAGCCAAGGGTCCGGACCACATCGACCCATGGCTCACCAGGGCGTGGAAAGCTTGACGGAGTAGCTATGTGGTTCATCAATGGTCTGGCAAGTGCATTCTTTGGATCACTAGAGAGATGTTCCTGTATTAGGATTACGACGGAAGACGACGGCGATGAAGCTAACGATGCGCCGTTGATTTACAATGATGGGAATTATTTGAGGGCGCATGACGGTGGTGGTGGTGGTGGCACTCGCACCACAAGCAGGAGGAAGACATGGAAGGCCAAGTGATGAAGCTAGAGTGGAGGGAGGACTTGTCGATGACAAATGGTCTTTTAATTTGTGTAAGTTGTGAGGTTTTGGGGAAGATTAATTAATTATATAACTATCTGTTGTTTATGGTCTTAAGGACTCAAAATGAACAAAAGAATTGTTTTTACTGGGTTTGTAATATGTTAATCTCTCCCTAATTTTCATTTTAGATCTTGATACACTATGATCAATTTGAGACAAATTCCTTGTTGTCTTAAATTGTGGTGTTTCATCTTCAATTTTTGAAGTTCATAATGATTATTTTCTTCAATTATATAAGGTTTGAGAACAATTATGGCTAGATTAGAAGAAGCATTAGTCAATTTTGTTTGTGTAATTGATTAGTTAAGTGGGTCATCTTTAGCCTTAAATTAGAAATTTTTATGTCAATACTATTATGAAAAGCTAAGCGTGCATTGGTTAAAGTAACTTTAAAGGGTCAAGGGGAAGCTTTTCACCATGATTTTCAATCATGCTTGTCATTTGGTCTTTCATAATTGTTGTTGTTTGTTGGCGTGGCCAAAAGTTCTTTTATCTTTGTTTTACCTTTTTATATTCACATGCAGCAAAGGAATCCAAAGTTGAGTACTCAGATTGGGCCAAATTATTGATCAACCAATTAACCTAACCTCAACCTCAAACTCAAACTCAAACTCAATTGTGTCCTTAACGATGCTACAATGACTTGATTTGGTATTTCAATAGCATTAGCATTTTGGAGAATATTTTGAAATTATTTCTTGAAGTACCATTTCATCATTTTTTATTTAAATGTCCAAAACACCCTCCAATTCACCCCATCCTCACCTACGGAATTCACACATTCTAGCTATTTGTGAAACACACACGGATGTTCCACCTTCTATCCTTCATGCATTTGTTTATCTTTTTCAGCCCTCTATTTATTTGAAGATACAAACATGATAATGTTTCAAGATCAATTGTCGGATTTTTTAGTACACGAAGAAAAGAGTTTGTTCAAATTTTAAAATATGACACAATTTTGATAATATGTAACAATATATTTTTCTTTATTTTTTTAGTATTGAACATGTCTCTTGATTGAAAATTTCCTTAAATGTGGTACAATTTTATAATCAATTGCTTCTTTTTACTATGAAATGCAAAATAATGTAATTTGGCACAGCATTTTAAACAATAAAAATATTATCAGCAAAAATTAAATTTAACAATAACGATAATGATTATATCTGAACTGGATAGGGGCCTCCTATCTAGTCTTAATAGTCAATGTCAACTACTGAACGATTTTGAGCTTTTCATTTGGGCTATATTTAGGATGGGCTAATTGTAGTCCACACCCTAAAAAATCCTACAACTTATTCTCTAAACACCCATTCCCGGAAACTACACCATCCACTTCCCCTCTTTCTTCCCATCATGCTCTGTTTTTGCCCTCATTTGGTGTCTTCAATGATGTGGAGCTGTTTCTACAAGTCAAACAGAGTTGTTCATACAAGGAACTGAGGCGACTACGAAAAGTTGTAGTTCATCTTGCCTGAGTTGCCTCCACCTTCATTTCTTGCACATCGCTCTCTTTGTTGGCATTTGTTCATACATGGTTGTTTTTTCAACTACTCATTAGTAACTCCCCTCTAGCTTTAAACACCAACCCCCTTTCGTCCTCGATTCTTTCTTTGTACTTTGTTTAGACAAGTTGAGTTTGCATTCTAACTACGAAAAGTTGTAGTTCATCTTGCCTGAGTTGCCTCCACCTTCATTTCTTGCACATCGCTCTCTTTGTTGACATTTGTTCATACATGGTTGTTTTTTCAACTACTCATTAGTACATCCCCTCTAGCTTTAAACACCAACCCCCTTTCGTCCTCGATTCTTTCTTTGTACTTTGTTTAGACAAGTTGAGTTTGCATTCTAATTTTGGGTTTGGAGTTTTGAGTTATGTCTATGAGAGTAGGTTTGTTGGTTTCTGGTATGATTATGCATTTTGATTTGGATTTCAGGCAGTATGGATTGGTTTTCGATTTGAGATATAAATGCTACTCCAATTGAAGATATATGGGAAGCTCGTCACTTCTCCTACTGAGGTGCAAAAAGAATCTTCGAAGATGATTCATTGAATCTACTTCCTACTGAGTTTGCTCAATTCGGAGTTGAGAAGTACTTGAGTAGTTCATGCTCTGTTTTATGTTTTTATAAAAGTTGTTGCTTTTGTGATTTTGTTAAAGTTGGGGTGCAGTGGAGTTTATTTGAAAAAATAGGCCATAGGAATGTACTCAGTTATGGATAAATTTTCCTTGGAATTTTCTACATTAGAGGTGTGGCCGAGAAAATATGGACTGCAATGAGCGCCACACCTATATCTATTTGAGCTCTAGAGTATATTTAGATTGAGGAATTTGGAGGGAGGAGAAGAGAAGTGAAGTGACCTTATTACTCATAATTCTCTTGTTTGGATTGGTTATGAAAAATAAAGGAAGGAATTTGAAGAGAATTGAAGGGAAGAATTATCTAATTTTTTATGAAAATGTTTCTCTTCAAAATGAGGAAAAGAAAATTAAGTTATTTATAAGTGAAAGTTTTATTTTGCGCATGTACATAATACTTTGATTTAAAAATAAGGATAAATTAGTAAGTTAAACCATTTTTTTCCCTTTCTCTTATGATGACTATTCAAATAAGATAAATGACAAATTCATTCCTTTATATTTTTTTTAATATATACAAACATCAGAAAGAAAAAAAAATATTCTACCTTTCTCCTCTTCCTTTAATAAATTTATCTCTCATTCTCTTTCTTTTCCTCAATCCAAACACACCCTGAGATTTTTGGGTTAGTAGATTGGGCTAAAAGTTCACTGCAGTAGACACTGTTGATTTATCATTATTTGTGAACGTGGCATAGCATCACCATGTTTCGTTATTCCCATTGCAGAACTCAGTTTGTCTCTAGAAAACGAACCCAAAAGCATCATACTCGTCTTTCGAAGGAGGCAACTCTACTGACGTAGGGAAATTTGGCAAAATGACACTTTTACAAAATATTTTTAGCTAACTAACCCTTTTCTATAAAACTAAATTTCTAGCCCTTTCACCCATGGAAAGGTCCCAAATGTTCCCTGCCACACTTTCAAAGATTTATATATTTTAAACAAAAAAAAATGAAATTAAAAATATTAAACCAACTTTTCCTTCCCAAAATTGCGCATCAACGTCTCGATTTCAAACCTTGAATGTCATTTGCTAGCGTGGAGTCTCAATTTCAAAACATCAAACCACTTCTCCTTCGCGACTACCCCAAGCTTGAATTTAAAGCTCGAAGTTGTTTTCAACCAGCTCAAAATTGGTATTGACCAATCTAGGAGACCTGATTACATACAGAGCTTGCCTTTATTTCGTGCATACAATCACCACAGTTCACATCTTAAATCCAAATTTTTTCAAGATCAGGTTATGAATTGTTACCTTCACTGTGGAGGTCTTCACTTTGTTGGGGCTATGAATACCAAAGTTTTCTGGTTTAGAAATGCATGATAGTTTTCTGGTTTAGAACAGATTGTGAGTTATAGGAAACAAATTGTGAAAGTACTTATTGTTTTTTGCTATTCAGAACAGAGTAAACTTTTTTTTGAATAATGTTAAATTATGTTTAGAATAGTGTAAATTATGTTTAGAATAGTGTTTTTATTTTGAGTAGTTGTCTATTTTGTTGAAAACAAGTTATGCGTTTTTTTAAGGAATGAAAGAATTTAATATTTTAATTCAGTATTTTGAAAAGTAGGAAAAAAAAAGTGACATACATTACATATATAAATGTGAAAAAATAAGGCTATCATTGTTTTAGAGTTGATTTCTTATGGTCAATTAGTTGATAAAGTCCACGATATAACAAAGCTCCACCATCATAGACATGATATTCAGATGAAATACATTAACAATGTGCGTTGTCCAACCAACCCAGTTGATATTGTAGGAGATTATGATGTTTGTTGTTTCATTTAGTATAATATGAATAGAGTATCCTCGCTACATCCCTATGCATATATTCAAATACCAGAGAAAGTAATGATGATTTTGAGGAAATAATGTGCTTAATTATATAGAAAGATAAGAATAATTTTCTGATCTTGGATTCAACAAGAACAACGAGACATTGTAGAGTTTTTAGTATTAATCATCTCTTTTGTAACCATGCTTTTATAGCAATTTCAGCTAGGAACTTGACGCCTATGGCCTTATACTCAAAATAGTATACCACAGATATATTTCTCCTCGATTATGCAGATCTCATGGTGAGAACAACATATTTTTTAAAATGACGAACTTAACCTTCAGTTTAAAATTGTCAATTTATTATAAAATGATAGAAATGTGTTTTTATCTAGATTATAATCCATTCAAATCAAAACTCATACTCATTCTCATATTCAACCAAATATACAAAATTTTATTTTTAAACTCATTCACTCTCTCTATTCTCTCCTCTCAAGCTTATGTTCAGTTCATCTTAAACTCATTTCATCACCTTAAGCTCAATCTCAACCAAATGTGGGATTAATTTTTTAGAAAATTAAAGAGGTTTTGATAAATGGTCATTCTGTCAAATTTACCACCGACGTATCATAATTCATAAACCTAACCAAACGTAATAATTTCTCGAAACCAAATGTTTCCCTAACGGAGACGTCGTCGTCTCATCGGTCCTGACCAAAGTATCGAATCAAGCATCACACGCGTCAGACTCTAAGGCGTTGTTTAGCATTTTATAAATGAGGGTTGAGAAAAGTTGAGAAGGGTTCGTGAATCCCTCCAAACCCGTCAAAATTAGAGGTTCAAATTTCGAGTATTGAGAATGGTTCGCAAGGATTGAGAGTTGTTCGTGAATCATACTCATAATTTTTGTCAAATAAAATTTGGGAGGGGTCCACTAATGTGAACCCTCTATCGAGAGGACTTGAGACTGGTCGGGAGGGGTTTACGAATGTGAACCCTTGCTTGCCTGAACAGCTCCCCTAAACAAGGGAAGACATGCTAGGCGATGGAGGAGCTCCCTGAGGTACATTTTCCGGCACTAAACTGCCCATTTGATTCAATTCTTATAATGCAATTCAATCGCAATCCTAATGGTACCGATTGAGTTTGAATTTTAGTTTTTCATGTTCATCAATTGTTTCGAATCGTTGAATTTGTATTTCTTGTGAGTCATGAAGTATGTGTTTGGTAGGTCTGAATTGCTGAGTATAGTGAATAAGCACTCCAAGAATTTGCCCGCGAAAGCTGCCGTGGATGAGCAGGATGACTCCTCTGATGACGTTGATATGGATGCGGGATTCTGGCATGCTGCCTTCGATTTGTATTTCGTACTCGGTAAGAGCATCTCCCACAAGAGTCGGAGATGAGGCCGCATACCTCCAACCGTTGATATACAGCTCCAATTTTGAGTTTCGCCGTTGCCAACAGAGGTCGTAACCCAGTTACACAAATTAGCTTGTGGACTTTGTTAATCAATTTCTAATTTTTTCATCGGGTTGAAATTATGCTGGAGTTTTACACAAATTAGATTGGATTGGTTCATTGGTTTGTTAGTTCTTTTGCGTGAGAACAAGAATAAGAGCAATATCTGATGTTTTCTTTGTGATGTTTGTCTTACTATGATGTAGCTTGGAATAAGAGCAGTATTTGATTCAATTCAAGAATTTGCAGCACCCTTATCTTGATTTTTGATTGCAAGTCACACAATCTTATTATATCTAAAAGGGCTGTAAGCAAGCCACTCTAGTGCTAGTATTCTGTTGTGGTGAATGTGTAAAATATGTATGTGTTCAAAAATGCAGTGTAACTGCAGAATGTTAATTGTTCTCCATTGTTCTAACTGCAGAATGTTAATTGTTCTCCATTTTTTCCTCATATGGTTTGCTGCCATGGTTGGTCCACATTCTAAATTTGTTCATTTTACTATTTGTAGCTATGGATCCCATGTACGAGTCATATGCATCGTTGCTCATGAGTGATGAGCTAGAAATTGATCACGAGGTTGACCTTGCAGACTCACAATTGCCATCCGATGTTGCTCCGAGTACAAGAAACAATCAAAGGTCCAAGAATTTTTCAATTGAAGATGACAAACTACTGGTGTCTGCTTGGCTCAACACTAGCAAGGATTCAACTCAAGGGAATGCTCAAAATTCCAATAGGTATTGGGAAAGAATTCATGAATACTTCAACAACCATGGAGGTCCTCGTAGCCAAGCATCTCTTAAACAACGATGGAATGACATCAACAAAAAGTGTCAAAAATTTTCTGGTTATTTAAATCAAATAGAAGGAAGACATCCTAGTGGGCAAACCGAGCATGGAATGGTAAATAATTTTTTCATTGATACATTGTTGTATTAAAGACATTAATTACTTTGTATCTTTATTTGTAATATTTGGTGGTCTTTACAGTTGGATGAGGCTAAAGGTATGTATTCTGACTTGGAACAAAAACCATTTTTACATGACCGGTGTACATCCCCTGCCAGGCAGTAGGACAATTCCTCCATTTCCAATGCATACAATCAATACTTCCAAGCATACCTGGAAATCCACGTTCCTCATTCTGAGCTAATAGGCGATATACATCATTTTGATCGGGTGCCCTCAGATAGCGTTCACCAAAAACTGCTACGAATCCTCTGACAAAATGTCTTAGACTATCAATCGCAGTACTCTCACCGATCTGTATGTACTCGTCTAAAGAATCAGCTGGAGACCCGTACGCGAGGATCTTAATCGCCGCTGTAATCTTTTGGAGGGGAGAGAGACCTAAAACTCCAGCCGCATTTCGTTTCTGAAGAAAATAAGCATCATTTGTAGCTACACCATTTGCAATATGGAGAAAAAGATTTCGACTCATTCGAAATCTTCTTCTAAATAGACCTTCGTGGTAAACTGGAGCTGAACTGAAGTAGTCATTCCAGAGTCTGGAGTGGCCGTCAACATGATTACGATGAACTATTCTATGTCCAGGAATGGAACCTCGATGACCAGTTCGTCTCCTCCCACTAGCTTGTTGATCATCTGCCTCTCGTGTTGAAAAAAGTTGCTCCAACTCATCTTCAGAGTCAGAGTTGAAACTAAGAAATTCTCTCAAAATTTCAGAACTCGAACTTGGATGATCCATGGATTTGTTTGAGAATACGATTTTTTTTATGTGAATGGTTTGATAAAATGAATGAGAGACTAAACAATTTATAAGAAAAAATATATGTACAAAAAAAAATGCATACCCAATATGTATACCCATTGTTGGAATCAAAAAATTAAAGTAGATTTGCAAAGTACTATTCAAGTATGCAAATCCAAATATGCATACCCAAAATGCATACTTGTTGTTAGGGATGGCAATTTTAAACCGATCCGGTCCGATCCACTTGCATCCGATCCGAATTCATTGGATTTTACCCGATCCGCCAATAGAACGGGTCGGATTCGGGTTTTAAAATTATAACCCGGCCCCGGGTCGGGTCGGATGCGGGTATATACAACATCTGACCCGGTATACCCGGGATATACTTAAATAATTATATATATATACGCACACTAATAATCTAATATACATATTATATATTTGATCCTTTGTAATTTGTGTATTGAGTTAGTTCGGAATATTGTTTACTAAATTGGTTCGAAAATTGGAATGTTGTTATTCTAATTGAATATTCTGCAACTATTAAATTGGAAAAATTACATTTGGGGCAGGTACCCGATTTCGGGGCAGGTATAGTCGGAGTTCGGATGCGGGTAAAAACATTAAGACCCGAGAGCGGGTCGGAGGCGTAGTCGGATAGGATGTATAGAGGAGCGGGTCGGATGCGGATTTTACACAGTCCGAAAACAATCCGACCCGTTGCCATCCCTACTTGTTGTTGGAGTTGCTCTAAGGAGTCCAAAAAGCGCCAGGATGACGACCTCTTATTTTTTGTCCGGAAAAGGTGCTTCTTATTCATCCATTATGATTCTTTCTATAAATCCTTTTACTGCCCCTTCTGTTGCAAAATTATGCGCGTACCCTAAATTCTTGTGTTGCAGAGTTTGCCAGGGATTGGTTTCGGTGATTATATGGAAGGTGGTTCTCCTTACTTTGTTCGCAGGTGGGCACCTAAAGGTAGGAAAGCGTTGAAGTCCACCTTAAGCGTTGGGTATTCATTCTGAAATTGGTAAATCTTGTGTTGATTATTTGTGGAGTCTTCTTCATATTGGTTTATTGAATTGCGGCTCTTACCACCACCAAAATGCAGCTGTGAATGAGGAGCAGTATTCTTAACACTTTAGGAATTTGCTATCATTAAGAGTCTCAAGACAACCGTGTTGGAGAAAAAAGGATGGCTAGTTTTTTGTTTTTTATGAAAAATTATGATTTCTGACCTTATATCTGTCTCTTTGACATGTAATTTTGTTTTGCTACAGTTCTTATGTAATCTTCTTTACTTTTGTCTACCAGTTGGATAACTTAATTAGTGATAACTCAGCAGAGGTGGATTGGAGGTGTTCATTTTACTTGAACTTGATTGCTCACACTTCATTCACCATAACTTTAGCAATTTGCAGGTAATTTATTTTTCTTTTTCATGAAAGATTACAATGACTAGTTGGAGAGCAAGAGAAATAGTATCAATTAGCCATGCCTAGTGGCATAAGGAAATCCGCCTATTGTATTTTGTAACTTAGTTTTTTCTAATGGTTTTCTGTGGCTGACCACAAAATGGTTACAATTTTGATGATGAAGATGAACCATGTTTGTGATGTATTTGATCTGGATTTTGTTCTTCAGCATTGTTATCATCATAAAATTGAAAATCCAATACATTTTTTCAGTCATCAGGTCCTTCAAAATCACCAGCCTGGCAAACATACACCACTGACTCCTGTATGCAAGTTATTACTATGATTTGACATTGAATTTTGAGAACTATTAAAAGCTGACAAGATGGAGAGTCTATGACTTCTAATAGCATCTTTTACAATGGCATTTACCTTCATGCCAAAGACAGAGAGGATAACCATGTACCTTTGCAGCTATCAAAGGAGAAAAGTCTCTAAATAGCCCTAAAAAATAGTGAGCGACTACTCAATGGTCCATCGTGATCATCGTCATCTAATCTCGTAGTCCCATTGTTTGTTTAACATCAATCCCGCCCAAAGGTAAAAAAAAAAGACAAACAACTTCGGTGGACAAGGCTCTTGCAATGTGTAGGGTCGGAGAGAGGTAAGATATACCCAGTCTTCCCCTACATAACATGCAGAGAGGTTGTTTCCTAGGTTTGAGAAAAACAAAGAATTTGAACTTTTCCAAAGAATGGGAAAATAAAGAGAGGAGAGTAGAATATTGATATCCTCATCATACCTATATTCTGCTAGCACATATACCAAAATTGCTCTTCATAGATAAGAAACCTTGAAACAAGTTGATGCAGGAGCATCCTCGAAACATTTCAAGCCTAAGCATTTCAAGCCCAAGTTTTAATTTTATTTTTATTTTTAAAAGGGATCATGTGACTGTCACGTGACTATTAGGGTTTCAGTATTTAAGCATCTTTTGTGTCTTTGTAATGAACTTTTGCTTTGCTAAATACATCTAGAAAAAGAGACTGTTGATCTCTAAAGCCTTTCTTGGCTTATATTTGTTTTGTCTTGAACTTGTTGTCTGTTCTCTCCATTCCTACTGTCGACTCACTGCTAGAATAGTGTTTTGTTCCACCAAATTGGTATCGAAGCCCTCGATTTGAACCATGGTTGGCCATGGTGGTTGCAGCGCCCGGTTCCAATCGACAGAGATGGCAAAACTGCGACGTATGATTAAAGATTTGACGCGCGTGGTTCAAAACCTTCAGCGTCCAGAACATGTGGGAGCTCGTATGGAGATTCTAAAAGGCAACCACGACCCTCCTGACATACTGGAAGGTGGTCTCGAGGTTGACGACTCCAAAGAAGAAGAGTTAAACTCCTTTCACGACACTGATCGTTCAACTCGCGGTGCCTTAGAGGACCATTTAGTGCGTGCCCCTGACTTGAACAGTGGGGGAATTACAATCGAAGTTGCCGACTTCTTTGGGAAATTACACGCAGAAAACTATTTGGATTGGGAAGCTAGCATTGAGAATTATTTTGAGTGGAAACCCATGGCAGATGAGAGGAAGGTGCTATTTGTAAAACTTAAACTGAAGGGTACTGCACTTCAATGGTGGAAGCGCATTGAAGAGTAGCGAGGCCGCCAAGGCAAGTCGAAAATCAGCACATGGGACCACATGAAGGTTAAGTTGAGAAAACAGTTTTTGCCAGCTGATTATGCGATGGAACTATATGAAAAATTTCATGTGTTGAAACAACGAAGCATGACAATGGACGAGTATACCTCTGAGTTTCTCAATCTCTCTCTTTGAGTTGGTTTAAACGAGAATAATGAACAACTGACTTCTCGTTATCTCTCTGGTTTGAACCAAGCATTTAGAGATGAGATGGGCGAGGTACGTTTGTTCAATCTAGAAAATGCTAGGCAATATGCCTTAATGGCCGAAAAACAAGTCCTGCGTTATGATGTGCGGCGGCCCTTGTCTGGGCAAATTGATGGGGTCTTAAAGAGAAGTATTCCTGCTGCTAGAGGTAGTGGAGGTGCCAATTATAATCCCAAAAGTGAGGTAGTGGCATACTTGATATGGGTGAGAAATGCAAGGGAATTGCAGTACAGGGTGGCCAAAATGCTGCTGGTGCAGCCTAATCAAGGCCTGGCAGTAGTTCGCAGGTCCATTGTTTCACTTGTGGCAAAAAAGGGCACACATCTTATGTTTGTCCACAGCGATTAATTAATTTAGTGGAGCTTGGGAATGAGGAGTCAATGGCCCTCATATTTGATGAATTTTAAGATGAGTAGGAAGATATTGATGTTCTTCCAGTAGAAGGGGAGTCATTGGTAGTGTGGAGAGTGATGACAACACCCATATTGAACGAAGAGGAGGACTGGAGAAGGCACAATATTTTTTGCAATAGTGTTTTTTGTGGTGGTAAAGTTTGCGATGTTATTCTTGATGGGGGTAGTAGTGAGAACAACATTTCAAAGGAGGCCGTTGAGAAATTGAGATTGCCGATTGAAAAACACCCTAATCCCTACTAGATTGCTTGGTTTCGAAAGGGGAATGAGGTACCAGTTACTTCTCGTTGCTTGGTTAAATTTACTTTGGGAAATGTTGTTGAAGAGGAGGCTTGGTGTGATATGGTGCCTATGGATGCATGCCATATTTTATTGGGAAGGCAGTGGTTGTATGATAAAGACATGATCCATCATACTAGGGCCAACACATATACTTTTTAAAAAGGTAGCATGAACTTGACCTTGCAGCCTCTGAAAGAAGAAAATGTAGTTTCGTCGAAAACTAACAAGGTTCAAGGTGTTTTCAGTGCTCAACAATTCCAGACAGAGAGTAGAGAATTGGGAGTTATTTATGCAGTGATAGGAAGGGTTGTATTGAAGGCACAACAAACTGAATTTCTTAATTTTCCATAAGAAATTCAGCACTTATTGAGGGATTTTCAGAAGCTGGTTGGTGATGCATTACCACAAGGTTTGCCACCAATGAGGAGTATTCAGCATGCCATTGATCTTTTACTAGGTGGAGCCTTACCTAATTTACCAACTTACAGAATGCCTCCTGCGCATAGAGCTGAAATGCAAAGACAAGTAGGGGAGTTGATTGAAAAGGGTTTGGTGCAAGAAAGCAAGAGCCTTTGTGCTGTCCCAGCTTTACTTACACCAAAAAAAGATGGTTCACATGGAGAACGTGTGTGGATAGTCGCGCCATCAACAAGATTACAATTAAATATCGCTTTCCTATCCCTCGCTTAGAAGATATGCTTGATATGCTTGTTGGGGCGAAGGTGTTTTCTAAGATAGATTTGAGGAGTGGTTATCACCAAATTCGGATGCGAAGTGGTGACGAGTGGAAAACTATTTTCAGGACTCCGGATGGGCTTTATGAATGGTTGGTGATGCCATTCCGACTCTCGAATTCCCAAAGTACATTCATGCGAGTCATAACAGAGGTACTTAAACTATTTCTGGGATCATTTGTTGTTGTTTACTTTGATGACATCTTAATATATAGCCGGACCAAAGAAGAGCATTTATCCCATTTGCTCCAGGTCATGGAGGTTCTTCGCAAGGAGAAGCTTTATGTGAATCTGAAAAAATGTTCCTTCTTGTGCGACAGTGTTGTTTTTCTTCGCTTTGTTGTTTCAGCCAATGGCTTGCAACCTGACCCTGAAAAAGTACGAGCTATTAAGGAGCGGCCAATTCCACAATCTATGGGGGATGTACGCAGTTTTCATGGATTGGCTTCCTTTTATAAGAGGTTTATAAGGAATTTCAGCTCTATTATGAGTCCGATAACTGAATGCTTGAAGGGAGTTATTTTTGAGTGGTCAAAGTCTGCAAAGAGGGCGTTTGAGCAAATTAAAGAGATGATGACAGCATCTCCGATGCTGGTCCTACCAGATTTTGACAAGCTTTTTTTGTTGTGGAGTGTGATGCGTCGCATGTGGGGATTGGGGCTGTCCTTATTCAAGAAGGAAGGCCTGTTGAATTTTTTAGAGAGAAGCTGACAAAAGCTAAACGCCGTTCTTCCACGTATGATTTAGAATTCTATGCGTTGGTTCGGGCTATTCATCATTGGGAACATTACTTAGCATATCGGGAATTTGTTGTGTATTCTGATCACCAAGCATTGAAGTTCTTGAGTTCCCAAAAGAAACTTAGTTCGAAGCATGCTAGGTGGAGTTCCTACCTGGAAGCATTCACTTTTTCTCTCAAATACAAAACTGGTGAGTCCAATATAATTGTTGATGCCTTGAGTAGACGCTCCTTGTTACTGACTGTGATGCATACACAAGTGATTGGATTTGAAGAGCTGAAAAATCAGTATCATACAGACCCAAATTTCAGTCCTATTATAGATGATTTACAAACACCAGCAGGGAGGAAGAAGTTGCCATACATGATGCATGAGGGTTACTTGTTTAAAGGTAACCAGTTATGTATTCCAGAAGGATCTTTGCGTGAGCAGATTATCAGGGAACTCTATAGCAGTGGGTTAGGAGGACATTTTTGTAGGGATAAGACAATGGCAATGGTGGCTGATCACTATTTTTGGCCCAAGATGTACAAATATGTGGAGAGGTTCATCCGACGGTGTCAAAATTGTCAACTTGGTAAAGGTAGTTCACAAAATACTGGGTTATATACTCCTTTACCAGTGCCAGAAGCTCCTTGGATCTATCTTAGCATGAATTTTGTGTTGGGACTGCCAAAAACAGCAAAAGGGTACGAGTCCATTTTTGTAGTAGTGGATAGATTCTCTAAAATGGTGCACTTTATTCCTTGTTCAAAGACTCCTGATGCTACACATATTGCTGAATTATTCTTTAAGGAAGTGGTGAGATTACATGGTGTTCCAAGTTCTATAGTCTCCAATAGAGATGTGAAGTGCGTAGGTCATTTTTGGAGGACTTTGTGGAGGAAATTGGGAACTGATCTGAAATATTCTAGCACTTGTCATCCACAAATGGCCAAACGGAGGTAGTCGATCGAAGTTTGGGGAATTTGCTGAGGTGTCTTGTTGGGAGCTATGTGAAGTCATGGGATGCTATTATTCCACAAGCTAAATTTGCCTACAATAATTCAGTGAATAGGACTACTACGAAAACACCTTTTGAAGCGCCTTATGGGTTGAAACCTCAGCATGTTCTTGATCTGGTTCCTTTACCAACAAGGGCTCGAGTGAGTGAAGATGGAGATGCTTTTGCAGATCACATTAAAAAAAATCATGAGGAAATACGGGAAGCAATTACTGCTAGTAATGAAGTCTATGCAACAGCAGCTAATAAAAATCGAAGGGCCAAGGATTTTGAAGAAGGTGATTTGGTGTTAGTGCATCTGAGACGTGATAGGTTTCCCAAAGGGACTTATCATAAGCTGAAGTCTAGAAAGTTTGGGCCATGCAAGGTGCTGAAGAAAATTAGCTCAAATGCATATCTGTTGGAGCTACCACCTGATTTGCAAATTAGTCCTATTTTCAATATCTCTGATTTGTATGAATTCGAAGGCTTTGATGAAGAACTAATATCAGCAGAGACTCAAGTTAAGCAACTTTCGAAGGCTCGACCAGATGTAGTTGAAGATGTATTAGATGTCAGAGAGGTGCAGTCAAGAAGGGGTAATCAATATAGGCGATTCCTGGTGAAGTGGTTGGGTAAACCAGCTAGTGAAAGTACTTGGATTGTTGAGGAAGAACTAGAGAAGATTGATCCAGAAGTTTATGCTGAAGTTGTGGAGACTTTCTCGCCAAAGCTGAATTCTTTCCAACCCGGAGGAATTGATGCAGGAGCATCCTCGAAACATTTCAAGCCCAAGCATTTCAAGCCAAAGTTTTATTTTATTTTTTAAAAAAAAGGGATCATGTGACTGTCAGTGACTATTAAGGTTTCAGTATTTAAGCATTTTTTGTGTCTTTGTAATGAACTTTTGCTTTGCTAAATACATCCAGAAAAAGAGACTGTTGATCTCTGAAGCCTTTCTTGGCTTATATTTGTTCTGTCTTGGTCTTATTGTCTGTTCTCTCCATTCCTACTATCGACTCACTGCTGGAATAGTGTTCTGTTCCACCACAAGTTCATTTTTTGAACTTTTTTTAAAAGGCTGTCATACTTCATCAAGGCTAGCATTAGAAAAGTCATGTAATCTATAATTTCATAATTTCACACCGAACCAAATCCTATCTACAACATCATGTTACATCCTTCTCTAGTTTGTACTTACATTGTATCTTGTATCTGTTTCATTGTCAGATGAGGGTGGGCATGGGTGGGACCGGGAATTTCAGGATTATTCTTTTGAAGACCACTAGGCTATTGCAACTGAAGCTTACATAGGAACATAGCTCGTCCTGGGGGCTACTACTAAAATCAAATCTATTTGATTTGTCCAAAAATTTTGGCAGAGCTGCCCCCAGATTTTTTTTAATGACTAACCTAGGTACATAAAAATAATTTTAACTATCAAATTAAATGTAATGACATGTTACCCACTTGTCTTGGGTTTAGAAAAATATGAAATTTAAATGTCATGGCATGCACGCACATATTTGGGATTGAGAAAAAATTATCTATAAAATTAAAATACAATGGCATGTCATTCACATGACTAGGATTAATACGAATCTTACCTTAATAGTGATAGGTTAAGTATATATATTAGACAAATAATTTATCCTTTAACTATATATACAAGACAAATAAGTTTATATTTAAGTATATATATCGTTGCATGTCTCTGTATGTGCCTCAATCTAGTGATGTAATAGGACCATGTTGTCTTTTGAAGTTGGTAAAAACCGTTTATGCATCACCGAGTCTAGTGAATTTTTATTTGGACTCACAAAAGGTAAGTGCGTTGGTATTAACCAAATGGGGTCTTCTTGAATGTTGCTTTTACATAAGCTCTTATATGATTTTATTGATATCATTTTCTAGGAGGTAGAGACAACACATGCCTATTCTGATATCTGTTTTGCAGTGGACGACTTCAACTCAACTTTTGATGCAGTGGTAATATGCTTATGTTTTCTAGTAGTTGACTGTTATATTTTGTATATACCATAAAACTTTACTGATCATATTCGTGCTTTTATTTGTTGTCTTTTATTCTTTTGGTGTGTGGGTGAAGTGTGTTGAAATTTGAAAACCTTTTAGCATATCCCATTTAACTAATAAAAAGAATGCACAATGTTTTAAAGATAATAGTATCTAGAATATTTTCTCTGGCGTGCTGTGTAAATATTTTTGTTATGACTGACTTTTACCTAATGCAGGTCTTGACGAGTACAGATCATTGCTATTGTGTGGTTCTCAATGCACATGATGGGGAAGCATTTCCTTCAGAAAATGACCACATTATAGTGGTTCTAGTAGTAATAGCCCTCAGAAAAGTCATACTAGCACATACGCATTGAGTTGTTCTGGTGTTGCAGGTAAATGCCAAAACCTTGTCTTCCCCATTCCTAACAAATTGGAGTTGACCTTACCTTATATTTAGATTTGATCCAAAGATTCTGACAATGAAATTAGAAACTGTCATCGTATTGACTCGTGGATTATTAGTTGTTCCATGATCTACATTTTGTGAGTTTTTGAGATGCTAGTTCTTGGTATTGTTCTGCAATGCATTGTGGCAGGTCGCTGCCTGCAAATGATTTTTGGCATGCTAAAAGATTCTTGTTATTGCACTGCAATGCATCGTGAAAGATTACTGCCCGCAAAAGGATTTTCTTTGGGACTCTTGATTTGTCTTTATTAATTTATGGACCCTCCCTAGTGGTGGGGATAATCAATTTTGGGATATACACTGAATCTAGATGTTTATGTTCTAGACCAAAGCCAGGAGGATTCTGGCCCATTTTCAGCAGTATCATCAAAGAAAGGATTTGGGATTGGCTCAATTGTTCGTAAAGCTGCATCTGTTGCATCAGTTGCAGCAAAGAATGCATATGCAGCTGCCTCTGCCACCGCAACCTCTGATGAGATGGTGCCCCTCAAATGCTGCTTAATGTCAATATCACTGCCTTGGGAACACATTGCTTATGATCTTCTGTCAAGGTAAGTTCCTTATTTATGATTATGTAATGAATAAAATAGGTGTTGTTGGGTAATGGTGTCTTTTTTTATTGGGTTTGGGGGGAATTGTATCCTCTCTCTCTCTTCTTTTTTATTGGGTTTGGTGGACGGAGGGGTTGTGTTCAGAGTAATGTATTCTTGTGCGGTGTTTCTCTTTGGAGCAATAATAATGTCTTTCACTTTAAGGCTATGATTGGATGATGGGTTCAAGTGGGTTGGGAGGCGTTGGGTTGGGTGGGCTTGGGAAGAATTGGAGAGAGTTGGGTTTAGGAAATGCTTGTTTGGGAGAAAGGTGGGTTGGGAAGTGTTCCATTGTTTTATTATTAAATATCTACCAAATCCTCATGTTGAGGAGTTTTTAATTAGGGTAGGGAGTGGGTTTTGGGAGTGTTATCAGTTGCGAAGCAAACCCTGCTCCTCTTCTTGATGGTGAAAGGGATACAAGAGGTTGCATTTCATCTTTCTTGAGAAAATAGTGACATTATCTGCTATAATTCTTCGGTGTTCTTTTGAAAAGAAATCCTTGAAGTAATCCCATAATGACAATTCTTGCATGCCAAATACAATGCTGATATTGTTCTCTACATTAAATGTGGAATGCAGGGAACTCCTCCAGTGAATTTGTAGGCATCCCATGTTTTTTCCCTTAAAAATGCATAATAGAGATAATTGTTGCTAGAGGAAAGCATGGGAGATTGAGGATTCACCCTTGACAGATTTGAAGCCACCTCCTTGTCAAAATTGAAAGTTCGCTTTGTAATCTACTTGGACATTTTGGGGGCCGTGTTGGAAAGGATTGTATATTATTCTCGTTGTATATAAGTTCACAAGTGGTAGTCATTGTTCCCAAGTTGAATACAGTCGCGACCAAGTCAATTTTAAAGAAGTGTCTGAGTTTGGTATGTACGCCTTATACCTAAATTAGTATTGGGGGTATTTGATCCTTCTGCATCAACAGTAAAATGTATATTTCTGGCTTTAGTTTTGTGCAGATAAGATGGTTGCTTGTGCACTGGTATCATAAAATGTTGTTGATCTTCTATATAGTTTTGGGAGGGAATTACAACGCTGAGATATGAACCTCTGAAAATTTTGACCCCTGTACTAGGCGCCATTCGCAGCTTGAACTGTTGTTTATGAGCAATTTCGTTCATTCTTCTACTCAGTTTAGATCTTATAGAGAATTCTTACTCGGAATTTTTTTGATCCGACAGAGTAACTAATGTCAAGAAAATAAAGTTATCACTTTTGTTCTAGGGTTGGTTCTCATTGTCTGTTGGCATTGTGCGCCTCAATGTGCTTGAATTTTCAAGTGGCCCATATTCACCCATGGAAGTCAATATAGATTATTTCATTATGGGACAACTATGGTTTCTTCTTTCCCCCTCAAATCCCTCATTGATTTCCCTTTTACCCATATGTGCTCTGGTAGCTAATGGACAAGGCTAGCAACAATGGCACAGCAAAAGGGAGCAGTTGCTTAGTAATTCAACTTGTTTGAAAAGGAGGCATCTCTCTCTGCTTTGTTTAATTTCTTTTGTCAGTTGAAGCACATGAAGTCTACTTTGGAATGAGAATAAGCTAATACAAGAGGACAGGAGGCTTGATGTCACCTTATTTACATATGGAAGTTAATAGTATAACAACAGAAAGTACATGCATGTTAGCCTCCACTATATTGTTGCTTTTGAATCCGATCATTTTTTAGACACCATACAAGATTATATTTTCTATTATTCGATAAAGACCTAAATGCGGACAATGAAGCATGCGCATACAAATGTTTTTCACTGAACGATAAGATAAAGTTAAGCCAAAATTCAACGCTCGGCTACAAGAGTATAGCTCTTAATGAAAATTGAACTCAGCCTAACTCAAATTCGTACGATTTGACTCCATAAGTTCACCACTAAATTGTCACCCAAATGATTCTCTAAATCTGACAACCTGCTGTCAAAATGAAATCTAAGTGCTAACCATCAAAACTACCCTGAAATTATTCGTATCTTAACAGTTGGTTGCATGCCCTAAGTTTCCTCTAATTTCTAAATGTTTGGGAGCCACAAATTTTGCTTTCCACATGCCTTCATTGGCTAGAGGTAGACCTAATACTATATAGCATAGACCCAGTAAAAGGAGAACATGATAATATATAACGATCAAAGTATCAATTCCTGTACCAATTATCAATGGACATTCTGCCTCCCTTTTTTGCTCTCTTTTCTTCTTCCTTTTGAAAATTCACGTGGTCCATTGACACCAAATCAATTTCTCTTAACTTTTTTGGCTCATCATGTACTACTATAATATTCCATTTTTATTTGAATGTCCCAACACCATAAATTTGTCATGGCCAACCAGACACGAAAATTCAATTAGCAAACAGAGATTATGGGTCGGTTTGGTTTGGTTTGTTTCCATTTTTTATATTTTCATTTTCCGTTTTTCTTTTCTATTTTTATATAATATCTTCTTTTCGTTTTATATTTCAAGTAATTTTTTGTATTCCATATTTTCCAAAATGAAAAATAGAAAACAAACAAAAAATAAATATAACAAACTAGATAAATTATTGCATGATCGTAATATATTTTCACGTGACACATTTAAAGGTGTGAATGACATTCATTTGAGAATAATATCAATAAAAAAATAACACATGTTGATAATAATCACGTCACTAAATAAATATGTCATATCAGATATACATCCGAAGCACCTCGTAATTTCTCAATAGACTAACCCTAAAGTTTTCAAGCCTTTCTCTGGGCCAAAACCCGCACCGACATACAAATTCCACGTAACATAAGCTCATTAGACCACTTAAGCAGTGTCTACCTTCTTTTGTTCCTTTATTTATTTTAGGTAACTATACCCATCACCATATATTACAACTTTCGAGTGAAACAATTTGTTTGCATGTGTTTTTTCGGACTGATTCTTCGTGATTAAGCTACGTTAATCATTCTCAAGCCAATCAAACAAAGTGAAGGCCCCACCACTCTAATCTCTGTAGCCAATCCTGACCCCACAAAAGTACATACGTGGGAAAAAAAGCATCTCCCCCAACATAAATCACGTGCCACAAATCTTTACTATTGGGACAAAGATTCCTCTTCCTCAACTTGTGGAACCCACCTGTTCCATCCATGAAGTCCATAAATAGCCAACCCCTACACTTCGTTCCTTCCCTTTTCTCCTTCTTCCCTCTCTCTGGTTCACTCATAGAATCCGATCAGTTTCGTTGCTTAAGTAAGTTAGTACGTAGCCTCATTATGTTTGCTTCTGAAGAAGAGGTTCAGTTCCATTGTCCGGTTATTGAAACCGGACTCACTCCAAGTGATATCCAAGAACTATTGTCTCTGTTTGAGCTACCAACCACCCCAAGTTCCGGTTTGGAAGGGTCAAACCGGTCGAGTTACTCAGCCGACGAGAGGAAGCGTAGGCGCATGATTTCAAACCGGGAGTCGGCCAGACGTTCACGCTGGCGTAAGAAGAGGCATATAGAGGACCTGACGCATCAGGTGAACCAGTTGAAAGTTGTAAACCATGATCTGAAGAACCGGTTGGGCTCGACTTTGGGCCAGTGTCACGTATTACTTAGAGACAATGATCGACTAAGATCCGAATCCGTAGCTCTCCAGGCCAGACTCTGGGATCTATACCAATATCTAGTCTCCATGCAATCATGTCAATGATCATCGATCACTTAATCACCGACACAATAATAATGATCTGATGAACAATATGACAAAATAGAGCTCTCTCTCTCTCTCTCTCTCTCTCTCAAAGCACGTACATTTTATGAGAAGTAAAAGATGAGATGGACTACTTGCATGTGTTTTTTTGCTAGCTTTTGTACTTGTTTTTTCGCTAGTGATCACCAAATTAGGCCCCACCGATGTTAGTTATATACATGGGGTATATATATACGTATGTATCACCATTAACTCACTCTCGTCATTATCATCATAATTAGTGAGTGTGAATGTGTTTTTATGGGATTAATGAATGCAATTAATATTAATGTTTGATTAGCTTATATATTGGATTTTGATGAGTCTTGATAAAACTGCTGGACTTGACTTGAGGACGAAAGCTAAGTAAGCAATACAAAAAAAAGGAGTAGGAAAGATGTACGTGTGGTTGATAATATGTCTTCAACTTAATTGTTTTTGGACCCACAAATCCACAAGTTATAGATTGCGTACCTAACTTAACATGTTGATGTGAAGGCAATAGTTGATGCGACTTAACATGGCCTATATATATACACACAAATTATTCCTACATCTCATTTGTTTCAGATTATTTTCATTATAAACAGACAAAAAAATATCATCATTACTTCTTTAACTATTCAAAGAAAATATATTTGAATGGACCAAAAAAAGTTACTAGGCCTAGAAACCGACGGACCGAATCCCTAACTAAGTGACATATTGTTTGGTGTGAGCATTTCGTTGGCCTAATTTAGTACAATTAATTAGAAGAGATGTATAACATATTCTGGTTTCTTCTAGCTTTTTCTTTGAGATTCAACCACTCATAGTAGGAGGGGTCAAACCATATGGGAGCAGTACCTAGTTATGTGTTACACTTCGCTGAAATTATCATACTGTCAAATAAGAAATAGTTTTTTCACGTATTTAGGTTCATATCAAATGTCCAAAGGATTAAGTTAGGAAGATTTAGAGGCCGGTCCAGAAATAGATTCTCTAAATCCTAAGGGGTCGTATATCGGATTTCAATTTCATTTTGTAACCTAAACAATAACTGTTAAATCCTAAAAGGAACGAATTCGCTAAATCCTAATGGATTCGTGTATGCTCAGCATACTTGATTTCCATATATACGGTAATTGAATGATTTTTCATATTTTAAAAGGAACTTATGTAATTTAACAAATAAAAAAATTAACTTAATTACAAACAAAAAAAACCTGAAAATTAGATCTAATTACAAATAAGTTTAAATGAGTGACCTTACCCTTAATAAGTCTCATAAAGTAGACCTACCTATAATTTTTGCCATAAACTTATATGAAAGACATTCTAAGTTATATAAAAAATAGTTGAGAATTCCATGAGCTAGCTCGCTAGGTTTAGAATTTATTACAAGTATCGTATGCTTCTGTGCACGTCGCAAAGGGCGCTTTTTTGAATTCTTGGTCTCCTCTTTGTTAGAAGAAGACTGTATGACAATCCAGATTCACCACGAATGTTATACTATTGTTCAATGCATGGTATAATATTCTTTGTAAGAAGAATACAACTGTATGACTATTGTTCAATGCATGGTATATATAATATTCTCTGTAATTGAAAGACTGTATGACAATCCAGATTCATTTCACCACGCATGGTATACTATTCTAGTATTCTTCACGCATATCCATTAGCTTTATTTGAGTGCCGCTGGGGCTGCTGAATGCTCATGTACTAGCATTTTAAGATCAACCTTTAAAAAAAATTCCTAAATATGTAGCATTCAGCTTAACGAGTCGAGCTTTCGAATGACGAGAATTTGATTTTAGTTTCTAACAAAAGAAATATATATCGTTGGATTCATTAGTTCGAATACTAGACATTTACGATTTTTTTAAAAAAAATAAACAAAATAAAACCCCAGAATGGGCTACAAAAAAACTACAGCATACCCATACATATCCTTTAATATTTAAGCCACGCAAGAAACTGTAATGAAGATATTGTCATCACACATGAAAAGCTAGCTTTGTACTTGTCTGAATTGGGTTGGAACATTTAAACCAGTCAACTGGAGGACAAAAGAAGTGGTATTTATTTATTAATTAATTAAAGATGATGGTTTACGGTTACCTCACCAAAAGCCACCATTGTTGGCTAAATAAAAGACAAAAGATGGGTTTACATAATATATGTATATATGTGAAATAAAATGACAAGTGGCATGGACAATGTCACATCACAGATGATGTGGCCTTGGTTGATCCAGGTGCATGGAATGGATTTGGATAGTTTGAATTTGTAGTCGCCCTCCATATCATTCTCTGAACCCATCCAAAAACACAAAAGTCGAAGAGATTATCCGAATATTACGTAAATAAAGAAGAAGAAAAGATCACACTCTGCCACCCATAATTTTCTAACATTCAAATACATTTCTTCTTACGTGGCATGTTCTGATTGGTTCTCATATATGTACTTGCTTTGCTGACCAAACTTGACTCTGAATTAAACATCTTTATTATGTAGCTTTCTTTCTTCGTCTCCAAGTTCTCAGAAAGGATTGGGGACGCTGGACTTTTCTGAGAAAGGAAAGTTTTGAAAAGAAGAAGAAGAAAAAAACAGCCCCTTCTTTTTCATATTTTGGAGGAGTAATGTATGTTTCAATTATTCATTTATTTTATTTTTATTTTTTAATTCATTCTCCATTGGCTCTTTAATTTATTGACGATCATCTTTAGATTTGGTGGTGGTGTACGTAATTAAGTTGTCTTCCTTTTTATTTGATGTTTACTGCTGAAGTTTCTCTTTTGGTGTACGAATATGTAGTGTGAACTTGAAAGGGAGAGAGAACCTTTAATTTATAATGCTTTTGGTTATCTTGTTGCAATATATATATCTATTTTGCTGCGATTGAATCTGCAACTTTGAATTGCTGAGTCGAACACTTTTCATTCCATTTTTATGTTATGTTAGCTTATCCACTCGAGTTACATAGAGAAAAGGGTTTGCTTGTGTACACACAAGCTAAATCGTTTGATATTTTGTTTATATATATATTGAAATATACTCGATGTATGTAGGCTTTAGCGGTATACGCCTTCACAAAATCTAGTCTGGATAGTCACTTTTCTCACCTCCAATAGATCATGCCCAAGTAGTGGGAGAGGTGGAATAAAGTTTTGAAATAACATGTGTGGGTTCAAAGTTTAAAGTGCGAGATATCTAAGGTTATTTTTGGCATGAGAGTTGAGAGGGATTGGGAGACATTGAGTTGAGGGTAGTTCATAAAAATGAATCCATGGTTGATATTGAGAGAGGTTGGGAACACTTTTCAAATTGAGGACATATAGAATCTAGTTTGGAGGTGGCAAAACTTTGTCTAGTTCGGACAATGAAATTTGTCAAATACTAATTAAACTAAGTTTGAACATAAGTTATATGCTTGAAATCGGGATCCGAAATATAAGGTCTCCATGGATCAACATGCCCATGACATTGGATCCATGTACAAGCCCATGAAATGGTACCTGCAAGCCCAAGCCCATCGGTAGTCCACCAATGTTGTGAAAATTTGTAATATATCAAGGGACATTTCATTAAACACATCATTTTCAAAACGCAAAAGCCAAAGTTTCATAGCTTACCTCCCAATTCAAAATAAAATAAAATAGAGAAACCCCTTCTTCCGAAATCACACACACCACCTTCCATCTTCTCCGATTTAGTACAAAGTGAAATTCGAGCATCAATCATGGAGAAGATCTGTGTTGAAGTTAGGATAAGGCCACAAGTTTCAGAAGAAACTTTAAATGGAACCTACTAAAAGCTGGAGCACAATCGCATCTCTTTCTATGGCACCCCGATCTCTGGCATCTCTTATACCTTTGGTACTTGAATCTATAAAATTCCACTTCATGTATTCAATTTTGAGGGTTTATGCTCCTAGATCTATTCTTCCTAAGCTTCATCTACAATAGCATTCCATTGTATTCATTAAGAATGCTGCATGATTTATCCTCAAAACCTTAACTTTCTCTCCCTATATGTTCTCCTAAGTCTATCTTTCTATGCCATCTAGACTCTTAAGCCCTCTTTCAAAACTTTCTCAAAGACAGATGAATGTTGTTTTTGCCTACTTGTAAGTGTTATATTAGTTTTTGTCAGATTCTTATTCTTCAGAAGAAAGTGTTTTGGGCAGCAAGATTTTGTAGCAATTGGGCCATAGGTTGGGCTTAGTCTGTTTGAGTACCCTCTTAGGCTTTGGTTGTCATTATAGTCTGATGGACTGTTTATGAAGTCGTTTCACTTAGTCATTTTAAGTACTTCATTTTTCCTAAAACATGGTCATTTAAGCTATCATGTAGGTTTAGTTGCATGATTAAGATGCATGTTATTTTGTTAAGTTTGTATTAGTGTTAAAGCTTCTAGAAATATAATCATGTACTAGTAGAACGTGTTCCTGGACAATGATCTGTAACAACTCGTTCCTGATATATGGGCATGCTATAATGATTTGAGGTTTATGGGAAAAAGATTGATATTGTGAAAATTATTCTTCATTTACTCTCTAGAGTTACTCAAAAATAGTAGATTAAATATCTGATCTGATATCTTGTTCCCTTAGTTTCCAAAATCCTCACAAGAAAACCATTTTTATCAACCACGGCTTATGAACTTTTCAGTCAAATTTGTTTAGGTATTGAATCTCTCTCTTCAAAATATTTTTGAGGGTTTTTATATAATATTTGGTATCAAAGCGATATGAAACCTCAACCATGCCTCCCAAATCTATTAATGAACATGTCAAAGTTGTGGAAGAAACTCTCGCTTACATACAAAGACAAATTGATGAGCAAAGACTGTTGAATGACCAAAGAGCAGTGGAAACCCAATGGTGCTTGAATACAATATTACACAGACTCAAGTTACCTTTGAATCCTCCTGCTCTAGGTGTAGAGGTCA
This sequence comes from Euonymus europaeus, assembly GCA_963580455.1. Taxonomy (NCBI): domain Eukaryota; kingdom Viridiplantae; phylum Streptophyta; class Magnoliopsida; order Celastrales; family Celastraceae; genus Euonymus; species Euonymus europaeus. The sequence goes on along the minus strand of OY756968.1, from coordinate 6,747,311 downwards.
ATGTCGAGCCACGGGCATAGGTCAACCACAGAGGAAGGAATGTGCACATAAGAGGAGAAGAGATGGACTATGGGTTTGTGGGATTTAGAGGCCCAAAAGTGGATTTTTCAAAATTTCATGGTGAAAAACCTATCACATGAATTAATAAGGCCAAGAGATACTTTAATTTCTATCAAAATCAATTACATCACAAGGTGACCATTGCTGCTCTTTATTTGGAAGGTATTATTGCAAATTGGTTCCAAGAATAGGAAGTTTTAGGAGTTCCAGTGGACTAGGACAATTTCTCTAAAGCATTGAAAGGCTGACACGGTCCTAGTTTTCTTGCCTCGCCAATTGAAGAGTTAGCTCACCTTACGCAAAGCTCAATAGTGGATGATTACATAGGGAAATATGAAGATACCGTTGTGAAGCTAAAGGGGTTAAGTGTAGACCAGAAGCTTGACCTCTATTTATCTATATTAAGGGATGAGATAAGACTGACCGTTAAGGTTTTAAGGCCAACCATGGTAGCTATGGCACAATCTCTGGCCAGGATGAATGAAGAGAGTCAGGGTTTTACAAGGAAACGAGTCAGAGACTCGCACACAAATATCGACCCCTATGTTCAAATTCCTTCCAAGTCCTCAATTCAGTCATTCACCACCTATAGTGTTACCACTTACATATCCTGGTTATGATTCCTCTAAGGCTACTAAGGTAACAACTACTACCTCAACTACTGTCCCAATGCACAACTCTAAGGGAAACTATGGTTTTACTAAGAAAATACTCATATCATTTCCAATCCACATAATGAAAAAAGAAAGAAACTATGCTTGCGTTTTTATTATGATGAGGTTTATGTAAAAGGGCACAAGTGTACAAATCCTAGAATATATCTGTTGGATTCCCTAGGAGAGGCTGAGGAAAAGTGTGACTCTAATGGAGCTCTAGAAGGTCTCAGGAAGTTGGAAACGAAAGATAAAAGGGAAGAAGCATATGCCACCACCAACGTTCACAGAAGAAAATTTTCCCATACTTTCCCTGAATGCCATTTCTAGGTTCAGTCATCAACAAACCATGACTTTATATGGCATGATTAATGGGCAAACCATCTTGGTATTAGTGCATACGAGTTCATCTCATAATTTTATTGACTCTTATTTTTCAAATCAAGTTAATTAGGATAGGGGAACGCTTACAACGAGCCATGTTAGTTAAACTGGCCAATGGAACCATGTTACATAGTTTGGGGCTATATTGGTCTATTCAACTTACCTTGCAAGAATAAGTTTTCATTAAGAATTTCCACATCATGCCATTAGGTGGATATGATGTTGTTCTTGGCATATAATGGTTGAAGGAGATGTGGGGATATCCACTGGAACTTGCAACATCTTACAATGAAATTCCAACATTGAGCTACATCTTGCCAATTGAATGGTATTCCAAGAAAGCTTACTAAATTTGTGAACCAAGGAAATGAGTCCCTTGTGCATTCCCATGTCGGCACCATGACTTTTTGGTATGTCATTGATGGTGAAATTCTAGAGGAAAAGCTTGCAATGGACCTTGCTATAGAGTTAATTTTAAAGGAGTATGAAGACATTTTTCAAATGGCAATGCGATTACCAAACAAAAGGTCTCGTGACCATACAATTTGTGGTTGAATATAAAAAGAGGTTGGACAACAAGGCTGTTGATGCCTTGTCCAGGAAGGAAGTAAGCTTAACATCAGTTCTTGTCACATGCATATCCATATCAATACCGATTTATGAAGTTCTAGATGAGATTCATGCCTCTTACGCCCATGATAAGTGGATACAGGGTATACTATATAAGGTCAATGATGGGGAAGACTTACCAGACAAGTTTTCAATCCATTAGAATGCCATTTATTATTAGGGAAGGTTACTCATAGGGAATGATATGCAACCAAGAAAGAAGTTGTTACAGGAAATACATGGGGTTCCTACATCTTGACATCCTGATTTTGTAAAAAGTCTACAGAAATCCAAGCAAAACTTTTATTGGAAGAGTCTTAGAAATGATGTTAAGTCTCACAGCAAGACCTACAACATATGCAAGACCACCAAATATCAAAATAATCTTCCCCAAGGGTTGTTGCAACTCTTAAGGTGCCTGGCAAAGAAATCAGTATGGATTTCATTAGAAAAATTTCCAACTCAAAGGGCAAGTTTGTGATCTTAATTGTAGCTGATAGAATGACTAAGAGTGTTTACTTTGTGGCTCTCCAACTATTATGTTCAGTTTTTATGAAAGATTAATCATGAGTGGTAAGGTGATTAGCAGAAGTGGAGGCTTTTGGAATAAATTCTAGGCCAGCTGAATTTTGGTTAGTTTTGAGCTGGGCTTCCATATGAAGGGACTTATCTAATTTTTGTTAGTTTTTCAATACGGAGTCGTTTACTACATTAGGTGTTTTAGTGCCTGGATAATGTAGTTTAATGATTAATTACGCATTAGTTATCTTACGATAATGGGCATGAGATATTGTAATATTTTGACAGTCCTGGTAAGCTGTAGTGTCATGTCTCATATATATGTACCGATACCGCAGTGACAGAACATTATGATGAAATTAGTAAAAAGTTTATTTTCTCCCTTTTGTCCTTTGGTTATTTAGGGTTCCTTTCCTGGTTTTGCGAGCAAGAAAGTTTTCATCAATAGCTACAACTTATGCCAAGACGCCATTTTTTAGTCTAAACTTCATAATCCCACCATTTACTATTTTTAATGTCAATCTATACCTAATTAGAACAATATTTTCCAAGAAAATCTCACCTTAAACTTGATTAGCCAAAACCCTACAAGAAATCAAGTCTCTCCTTGATTGGGTTCAAAATCTTCACTTGAACCTAAAAATATAACACAATGGAAGCTTTATTTGAGCTACCCAACAAGAAAAGAACCATTGGATTCAAAATCTCCAAAACCCACTTTAACATAGAATGTTAGAACCAAAGATTTATCTCAAACTATCCTATTTTTGATAAGGAAATGAACTGATTAAGAGAACTCACTTATAAAACACTCTTGTTGGTTGGAAAATTTGTCGAAATCTCACCGAAAAATAGCTAGCCATGTGATGTGCAAAGAAATGGAGGCCAACTCCTTTGTTTCTTTTTTGTTTATCATTGATCATTTTTTTTATTGTTTTAAATACTTTTATAGTTTTGACCACAAGACTTCCTTCCATATACTTTAAGCCCTTCTAACATTTTACTCTTAAACCCACACTTTTTATTCTTTTCATATAAAGCCCTCACTTATTTTATTTTATAACTCATGCATTTATTTTGTTACTTTTCTGCTACACTTACTACACTTAGTGTTTTGCTGATGTGGTTGTATTGAAAGACGTGTTTTGAATATGTGAATATGTATGTGACTTAACTTTTGTGTAATAGAGTTGGGACCGAATCGAGGAATGGAAAATTTGAAGAGTGTGTTAGTATTGGAGTTGCTCTAAGGTACTATTTTAGGAATAACCTTTGTAAGATTAGCTCTATTAGATAGTTTTAAAAAGGTGAAAATTATGTACTATCTATGCAATGCTTTCTTCAATATGATACCTTTCAACATTTTGGTGGAAATCTGTGTATCCCAAGATGAACATGGGCATAGACCTCTACTTCCTACAGAAAAAAGAAATAAAATTCAAGGAAATCCCAATTTCTCAAATTCAATTGGGACAAATGGTCAAACAGGTTTCAAGCATCTCTGTATAGCTCACAATTTTGAAAAATGACCAGAAGAACATGTCAAAACTAATAAGCTCACCATGGTGTGATAGAAGCAAAAACACTTGTGTTTCTGTGTTGTTGAACAAATTGATTAACTTTATGGAATTCAATCGGGGATTGATGTAGTCAATCAGTGCAGACGATGGAGTCGTGAAAGAGAGAAGCGAATTGAATTGGTCATTTAAGCTGTTGAATTCAAAGGCGTCAGCTTGAATGTCGACAAACAACTGGGATTGTATATTATGATCCAACGATTGCAACAAACCGTTGCTTCTTAAGAAGTCTTACCCTGAATTTTGATCAAGTAGAGACACAAATATGTCGTGCAAGAGACTCAAGAGTGGTGCTCTACCACAGGCACGGGAGATATAATTCCTCTGTCATTTTTAGGGCATAACATCTTCCCTCTGTTTGGTTGATGAGAAAATTAAGGAAATGCAAGGAAATTCATGGTTTTAATTCTTCTACTGTATTGTGTACTTAATTTTCGCAAATTATTGAGGAAATTAAATAATAGAAATGTCAAAACATTCGTTATAGTTCCTCTTTCTCAAAGTGAATCAGTGTTGTTTCTCTGGTTTCTTAGAGAATAGAAATTATCATGTTCTTAATGAAAATTGTTATCAGAACATAATACTTCGTCTACCTAATGTACTTATCGGCTAAACAAGGTTGAACTTGAGACATTCACAATATGAAATATATCAGTAAACCTAGTCCAGATTAAACTTTGTTGAGTTTATGTTAATGAGGTTCAGCTGTACTTCTTGTTTTATAAATCGAAAAATGAGAGTCTCTATTTGGATTAAATTGATTCAGCGTTCTACGGTAAAACATAGAGGAAATTAAAGAAGGTTTTTAATGATGACAATTATTATGGGGCCCAACAGATGCACAAATCTATCAGTGCATGATACAGGGACTGTTGTTTTTGGACTTTTGTTTAGGAGCATCCATAGCGGAGACTATAAATCGAAACAGAACTAAGGTTTTAAAGTTTCTATTTTGTCATTTAGCAAACACTACCTCTACATCAGAGATGCAAGAAGAGATGCCATAACCTTGGTTTGCTACAATTCGACTCTCAAGTCTGCGTCTTCTCTTCCTCTACCTGTGAAGTATTTCCTTGTCCAAGAAAGTCATCGTCTTTCCACCGTCAAGATCATCGAAAGTCCAGTGGTCTTTGTTTTCATCACATCTGATGACCACAACTTCAAATCTCTAATCAGGTAACATCTCATACAAATTTTGAATCCCTAGTTCCACGAAATCAAAGCTCTATGTCCCAGATTGGTTAGATTTGCTTGCGGAAGAGGATCCATTTATTGCGGGGTTTTAGGTGGTTGATTATTTATTAGGTATTTTTCCTGGATTGTTTGAGGGAGAATACCCACTTTGAGCATTCTAGATGAACTTGTATTCACAATGAATTTGCTTTTTTTTGCTGAAATTTTAGATGATGTTGTGAATTTCTGAATGTAAAAGGTTTTTCCAGTTGCCAAAGCAAAATAAGATTGGAATCCAATTCTACTATCCAGTTGTATGCAAGTTGCAAAATACTTTGAAATAATAACCTGGCTTGATAAATCTTTGAATAAGTTGCAGAATAATCTGGCTTGGTAAATCTTTTGCATATAGAAAACACTTTTGGATGTTTCAGGCAAAATGAATGCAAGGTTCTAAGTCTTTGTGATATCCGGACCCGGGAATAATATAAACGATGAATACGAGAGTGACACGTGTACAATGATACACTAAAAAGGTTCGATAAATAAGTTCAGACTAGATTTATTAAATTGTGAGTAAGTATAATATATATATATATATATATATATATATATAAAACAATAATTATAACTTGAGGTCACCGCGGTGCATGGGTTATATTTTGAATAAATTGATAATCATGCATTGGGAGTGAAATGAAATAACATTATCATTGTTGGGTTGTCTCAAATATGCATGATTGGTTTAAAATAAATTTTAAATCTTAACTAGTAATGATTACAATGGAGTGTGGTGGAGGGGTATTTCCAATAAATATTTAGTTCATGGGAGTTCATGAGTAAAAATAGAAAGAAAGAAAGAAAACTTGATGGATAAGCTTAGATGTTTAGCCACTTTAAAGTAAAAAAAAGAAGGAAGAAAGAAACAGAAAGTTATAGAAGAAACGAGACAGAGGGAGAGTAGAGAGGAGCAAAAGCTAGGTTAATGCCTTCAATGTAGAAGTTGGGTTCTCAGGTTAGTTAAATTGAAAGCTTGACTTTGTAAGGGCTCAAATTTGGTTATTATGGAGTTTTGGTTATTATAGTGATGTTTGGGTAATTGTTAGGAGTTGAGGTGCTTGGTGCTTGGTGCTTGAAGGGTGCTTGGTTAAAGAAGTTCAAAGCTCTGTGTTGTTCATCCGAAGCAAGGCTTGTATAATAGGTAGGGGATGCTTCAATTTCATGGTAATCAGTAGTTAAGTGGAGTCCTTACAATGTTAGTCAACTTCGACCCTATGCTTATGTTTGAACATGTGTAGTTAATGTTATGGTTGAGCTTGAGCTGGACTTTCATGTTATAATTGTGCACTATTGTTATTATTATTGCTTGCTGGCTGATTTGTGTTAGTGGAGATATGCTACCGTGAAGGAACTGTAAATTCCTGGGTTATATATATATTGAAATGATGGACTTATGACTTGCGTAGCACATGATTTTTGTTGTTACATTGTTTGTGTTGATTCCTCTATGTACTTGTTATAATTGTGTGACATGTAAATATTTAACGGTTACGTAATCTGGGCTGCATAAATTGAAATGGTTACATAGGTCTTCCATTAACATTTGGATGGGTTAATTGGAACTGTGTTGTTGCCTCGGATTATTATCGGGATTTGAAATTATATGATATGAGTTACCTTATGACTTGGATATGGGAACCGAGAAGAGATTGGTTGTGTTAGGGTGATGGGAGCCAGAGTTGGCCCTGTACGTACAATGGGTGTAATTTGGGTAAAGATTCGCTATGCGGCCACATAGCGAAGGGTAGTACACCCCGGGTTGAAGAAAGTGGCAACCTTCCTTACTTGTCGAGAGACCCCAACGATGAGGTCGGAGAGGTCGGAGTGTGAATAAAGTGACTCCGGCGATGAGGTTAGACATAAATAAAGTAACACCGACAATGAGGTCGGAACATGAATAAGGGTGGTTCGGCGATGAGGTCGGCTTGAGGTGGAAGTGGGGTGGCAAAATAAGTATGAAGATTTCAGCCTGGAAAAAATTTGTGAACTTGGTTATTATGGTTACTTGTATGATACCTTAAATACTATATTATATTTGCTCGATTATCAAAAATTGTGGCATTTCCTACTGAGCTTCGGCTCACTCCTGTGCAAAAAAATTTCAGGTGAGCCTAGTAAGGTTGATCGAGCTAGCGATGGGGACCGGACTGCTAGATAGGGCGCACATACCGCAGAAAGGAAAAATGTCATTTTGGATTATATATGTATATATTAAATCACTCTATAAACTCATGGTAGGTTCTTATTACGGCACTGACTTATATTAGTAAATCTGGACTTAGATTAATTGTTGGAGATTGAGAGCTGAGCTGTAACACCCCGAACTTTTGAATAACTTGTTGTGATAAATGTGGTAATATCGGTGATGTCATGTATCAAGTAGGCGACTCATGTGTGCTTTAAATTGGGTTGGAACATTTTTCATAAATTCTATAGCGGAAATAAAAATTATGGGTGCGAGAATCATTATAAGCCGGGTCAAAATTTAAATATCACGAATATAAGAGGGAATAATTAGTATATGATATCGAGATATACACATAATGGCAAACTAATAAATAATACTAGATTCATGTGCAATTAAGCAGATAATGGGAGGGTATAAACATAAAAAGGGGGCTTAGAAATCAAATAATATAAAATAAGGGTAATTTGGCACAAGATTCGAGGAACCCTAGAGGGCAACCAGGGAAACCAAAGGCGGAGGCGGAGGAGGCGACGGAAACCGGATTTACGGGGATCGAGGCCAACGGCGACGAAACCGGTGCGGAAATGACGAGCTCGGTGAGGGGAACTTAACGCCACCATTTTCGTGCGGAGCGGAGGTCGTCCAAGCTGTCTACGGAGGCGGGAAAGGGCGCAGCACCGCACCTTGTGGACTTTGATCCGCCATTTTCCGGCCACTCTACAGGTAGTCGATGCCACCCTCGTACTCGTCGGTACACCCTCTACGTATCTACGCTGGTCATAGGGTCCACCGCGCCGCCAATGGTGGCGATCCGAAAATGGAGTCCAAGCGGGTCTGTCAGACCCGCTTGTGGGAAGAAGCAAGGCTACCGGGTCTGCCTGACCCGGTTAGAACTGGACTGACCCAGTGACTGCCATGTGGGTTGACCAATTGAAGCAGCAATTCAACCTAAATAAATTGTTTAATAAATTGAGATGAATAAATTGAAATAAATGTTAATGGATATGGGTATTATGTTGAATTTCAGGACATCATTGTTGAACTGTTGGGAATTAGGGAAGTGCACTAAGATAAGTAATACTCAACTGTATTACGGAACATTGCAATTTATGGTTTGTATGTTACATTTTCTGTATAAATTATTTGGCGATTGACTCGTATTTGATTGAATTTTAGGATGGGTTACGTGTGAATTATGATATGAATGGTTCGTTTATGTTATAACTATATTGATGGTGTTGTTTGTATATGGTGATTGGACAACTGAACTGTAAGATATTTCTGTGTAGAATGTAATGTGTACTGTTTTGTGCCTCAATTGATTATGACAATGAAACTGATATGATGATGGTTTGATGTTCTTAAAAGTGATTTGATATATATGGTTATTGAGGTATTAAATACTGTTCATAATCATGATGCATTGCATTACATGAAAAGGGAAATTTTCAGTTTAATGAGAGGATGTTTTAACGAACCGGGTGCAACTGCTACAGGGAGGGTGTACTGAAAGGTTAAGGTTGAGGTTTACTGGAAATGAAAAATGGAAATAGAAATGATATTGGATGGAAAGTATTCTTTGGTAGAATACTTAATTAAAGAAAAATCCCGACTGGTTGCTCTATAGCAATTTACCTAGGTTAAGGGCCTAAGTACTGGAAAAAAAAAAGGTTTTAAATGGCTGACTGTTTTCTAATGATGATGTTCACGTGCATTCATGCATTAATATTACTTGCTGGGCCTTGGCTCATTATGTTCCGTAATGCAGGATATGATGTTTCTACTGAATATGCTGATTGGGCTATTGATGGTGATGTCGTGGATCCACAGTGAGGATGCTCATGTAACAGAAGCAGTAAATCGATGTTTTCAATAAATGGTTGTGTAATTTATTTTATGCGAGGTAGATAGAAACTTTGCAGTTCTTATACAAGCAATTACTACAAAAATTAGACCGAGTGACATTAGTTGTAGGAGGTATTTTTTATTGTGACGGTAGGGTTGTGGAAATGGTAAGACTATACGCTATTCGGTATGATTAATAGTAAATTATTAATTGAGGTTGTTTAGTTAATCATTTCTATTACTCGTTTAATAAAATTTATATCTAGGTATTAATTGTTAATAATTATCGGTATGTGTAATAATTGGCTTAATGTGGAGACAAGCGGGATATTGGGAGTAGCGTTCTGGTCTATGGGCTCGTGAATTAGGGTTTCGTGGGTCGGGGCGTTACATGAGCTCTCCTTTGATGATGTGTGGTTCTATATATGTGTATGTAAATATATTTATATATGAATTTTCGTATAATGTATAGTACATCTTTATTTTGTCGTAAGAATTTATTATGTCAAATAATTATGCTAGTGATTATGTATTGGATCAATTGTTGGGGGCGGAGAACCGAGCTCTCTTTGTAAATGTTATATGATTATATACCAATATACATAAATATATATATATATATATATATATATATATATAAGTGTGAGTATATATCTATACAACTATATATGGATATAAACGGGGGGAAATTGGGGGTGGAATTTTTGTTAATTAGTTTAAATTAGTTAATTATCTCATTCCATGTCACGTTCCTGGGGTCGGGGCGTGACAGTCTTGGCCATTAATTGCTGATTCTTTTTAGATTGCTAAATCCTTCTATTTTTCTGCAAAATTGAGATTGTTGATTTGTTCCCCATTCTTAATTCGTCACTAATGCAATTATTTTTCTTTTCTAATAGTCATTATGCCTATATGTGTGCTATGTAAAAGGTGTCCTTGGCTAATAATCATGTTGCAAACTTTCTTATAATCATATTGTCATTCTGCAAATTCTATCCACTGGTTTTGAATGGCTTAGTTGGTCTTTCCTTTTGTGTCTGTGTATGCTTGATTTTATCGATTTTAACATCATTGCTCATGAATTCAACTGCATTCATTGGTTACTATACTCTTAATTTTTGGTACTTATTATCTTGAGGAGTAATATGTAATAGTCAAGGCTCAAGAGAATACTCTGTTGGAGGCACTAGGAGAACCTTAGTGATTTGCAGAGTACAACTGCTATGTGGTCTCTTACTCCCTTCTGAGGCATGGCTCTATTGTTGTTGATATATGATAATTGGGCTTTGAGAGATCTAAGGGATTGAATTCTAATGAGTAGTTAGTTATGGTGTTCTTTCGCCACTAAAGTGACCTAGCTATTTTCTTGATTTGGTACCACTGAGATGCTTTGAATGCCTGATTTTATCTCACCACTACTATTTAAACCAAATCATGTTATACTATTCCTACTGGACATAGTTCTCAGTTGATGGTTATAGTTCTCTTTTGTGCAATATCTTTCAGCCCAATACAATGGAAACCTATTTTGAAGATGAATTTTGAGCCCTTCCTTGATGATGCTTGCTACAATGCTAATGTTGAAGGCATTGTTCAGATAACTCATTCATGTAAAGAGGTTGCTACCCCTAAAAAAAATATTGTCAACTGTGGTGTGAACTTCACAATTGAAGAGGATAAGAATTTGGTATTTGCATGACTAAACACAAGCATTGACGCAGTCCAAGGAACCGACCAAAAGGCAAAGACATTTTGGAATAGAATCATGGTCAGGTAAAATGCTAATAGAGGCCCTAATCATAGGGTGCATACCGAACATTCGTTGTTAAGTAGCTGATGGGCAGCCATTTAACATGTCGTTAACAAGTTTTGTGGATTTGTAAGTCAAGTAGAGGCTTCTCGACCACCTGGATCCAATGAAATTGACAAGGTAAACATTATTGTGTTGTTTTAGTAAATTATTCCATTTTATTAATATTTCAATTGCTCATATGTGTGATTTGTAGATACAAATGGCTAAAGAGATGTACAATGAGATTTTGAATACAAACTTGCAGTTTGATCACTGCTGGAACTTGTTGAGGCAGCAACCAAAGTAAAATTTGCATATGGGGCACACATCTACCAAGAGGAAACACAATGGTTGTAGCTCGACCAATCCACAAGAGTCGATCAACTTGGATGATAATGGTAATGATAATGAGAATTCAAGGTCATTTAGGGTTGAGATAGACATACCAATTGGTTGAAAAAAGTTGAAAAGGAGCAGTGAAAGAAAGGTAAGACTGACAACAAAGAACTTTTAGAGATATTGTCGCAACTAACTCTTGACAAGAAGAAAGAGCATGAAGAAAGAATGGCCTTAGTTGAGAGAGAGAGAGAGAGAGTTAATAAGGAATGACAAAATCATTTGGTGATTGAGAATGAGAAACTTGAAATTGAGAAAGTTAGAGCAGAAGTTGCCAGTCAGAGAGCTAAATGTGAGAAGAAGAGAGCAATTGCAAAAATGCAGAAGGTTGAGCAACAAAGAAATGAGAGGGAATTTCATATTGTGATGACTCTGCTAGATAACTTGAGCTATGTGTAGCATACCTACGTGCAATCACTATACGCAGAGATACTTGCCAAACGTCAAGTTTGATGGTATCTTATGGGATGTGAACCTTTATTATTGATATAAGTTTGTATGTTTCTATGTTTTATATGGTTGAAGTTGAGAACATTTTTATTGTTTTTGATGCCTCTTTTCCATGTATTAATATGAATTGCAATTTCAATTTTATCATAATAGCTTCATTTTATTTAAAGTGAATGACAACAAACCAATACACATATATGCAGACATAGGGAACATAGGGAAAGTTGATCAAATATCACATTAATAAAATATTAATAAGTTAATTATTAATTAATGTCAATTTATTAAATTTAATATGATAAGTATTTGATGTTATAATAATTATAAAATGTATTGATTTTAAATTAGTAAAAATGGTTGGTAAAATGAATATTTTAATGATTTAGAATATGGTTAAGAGTGTCTGATATGTGGATATATTGTTTGAGAAATTGTAAATTATAAATATATATTGTTTGAGTTTCTGTTATGGATGGTCTTAATTTGAGTTTGGTGTGCGAGTTTACACCCCAAAAATCTAATTTCCATCTCCTGGCTCACCATCCCATCACATCTTTCATGTCATGTCTCCTCCTCTCTCTCTCTCTATCAATTTTTGCAATTTTAGAATCTAATTTTTTAAATGTCAATTTTTTTTAAAATTCTTAAAAAAATAAATTTAAAATATTATAAATACATTAAACAATACAACATGCATGCGATCTTATTACAACTTCATAGCATGATATATTCAAGCAATTGCCTGGACCTGAAGATTTTAAGGTCCATAGTATTATTTTCTCAATATTTATTTAAAAAAAATCTGTCTTCAAAATCTATTTAGTTTATCAGCATTGTTGTAGGCTGCATCCGATGAGACCACTTGCGGTGCAATGGTGAGATTTTACTTTATCATTAACTCATGCATTGGAACTTTAATATCCAAGAGATTCATATGATATGGAGAGTAGCATTTTTCTTTGTAAGGTCCATAATTTTCAATGTGTTGAAAACCTTCTTTACAGCATCCTTCTGTTGCGCTCTAATAATGGATTTCGAAACCTGAGAAACTTTTTCGGTGCACCCTTCTAGATCTTATGACCTGACTATGGAACAATGGAGAAATTGACTTTGACAAGGAAATTGTGGTAAAGACTTGAGGTTATGTGTACAACAAACTTCTTACCTGCTTATCTCTATTTAGGTTCATGGAAGTTACTGTAAGAAATGTTGAGGCAATAAAATTATTTTTTTAAGTTCTTACAGGACTAAGATATTGAGTCACGAAAAGTGAAAACTAATACAACTTTAATTACATGGAGTGAGCAGCAATGTAACAACTATATTCTAACATTATGAATACCAAAATACTCCAACGCATTCTAAAAAAAATGATTTTTGAGGAGAAATTGTATACCAAAATACTAAATTAGATGAATTGCTACCAACATGTTTGGTTGTCAGCTGAATTCTTTTGATCTCATCTCTACATGAATTCACAGGGTCAATCGGTGAGAATCCACCACAAGTTTGTTACTTTATTTCCAAGAGCATAACCTGTCAGAAATCATACAAACAGGAATCAATCAATACATTCGCTTAAAGAGTCTGGTTCAATCAAATTTCCAAATACACTGAAATACAAACATTGAATTGCTGGAATGAGTTGAATGAAGAGCATGAGACCTACCAACTGTCATGGCTGATACTGCTCAGGAAGCTGAAGACCAACACTTGCTGCAGATTTTCCAAGTACTCTCTTCATTTCATCTGATCTATCAATTGCAATATTGTAGGAGAAGAGCAAGTCCTGCAAAATAATAACCATGTAAAAATCCCAAAACATGGATATAAAGAGTGAACTTTTCATCTCTCCATAAAAATAAAAATAAATAGTGAAGAGTAACAAATAATATTTGGATAACAACGACAAAAAGATGTAAAAGCATTTCATAATACATCAAAAGTCCATTTCAAATAGCAGATAGATCCCATAAAAAAGAAGAATAACAGCAGATATATCAAAGGTAAACTGAACTAGAATAAATTAAAGAGAGCAATACCATGTGATGGTGCACACTGTTAATGAGAAGAGTGTAATCCCGTGCAAGCTTTATTTTTTGTCGAATGCACACAACATCTGAAAGATCTCGGCTCTTCTTGAACTCTTGTGTTATGTACTCCACAAAATGTTTTATATGGTCTTCTTTGCCCACGTGTTTCCTGACAGCTTTCAGAAGTTGGCGATATACCTTACAAGCTTGCAGTGCTTCTGAACTCATCTCCAATAGTAATTTCTGTTTTTCAGCACTTCCTTTTTTACTTCCTATCAAAGTAGTAAGCTCGGCACATAGTTAAAAGAACTGAAATGATAAGTGTATTATCAAGAAAGTCGAAGATAAAAAAAAAAAAGTTTCACTGCATACTCTCCACATTCTAAAATCTTAGCATTTAGAATTTAACAACTTCCAAACAATAAATATTGATGGTTTTGCAAAATTCACTAGTAAGAAACACAGACTGATTGGATAAATACCAATCCATTTTAGCTGAACTATCCCACTATAAGTTCAGTGAGTTGAGTATGCCCTCCGAAAAGTGTGCTTGTGTGTCCTCCACATTGTGTGTAATGTGCGTGTATCTGTACTTTAGTCCTTGTGTTTGTTCCTTCAAGACCATGTGTGTTGTAGAAGCCCATTTGGCATCCGCATAGTGAGTCTATTCTAAGTGTCCACAAATTCTCAGTCTCCCTTGCTATGTTTCCTTAACTTCACTAGTGAGAGCGTAGTAAAGCAAATTTGTTCTCAATTGAATAAGAGAATCTAAGCTTCATCACATGTCATGTACGAGGAAAGTAAGAACCGATGAACTTCAACTGATGAAGTGCTAATAAAAGAGTCAGACAAAATATTGAAACAAATATTGCACAAAAGAGACACTGCAAATAAGTTGATCAGATGCAATATTTCTTTGACATGTCATAAAATATACAAATTCACAAACTATAGGTTCAGAGATTAAAGCTATGAAGGCGTGGATTCACAAACAAAGAAGGCAGTTGACATACAAGAGACCACTCAAACGCTCTACTACTACACAACAGGGCTCGACGTTTTAGACTACTTGTGAACAAAAGAAATCATTAATCATGCCTAAATTCAATCCAGTTTCATACGAAAAAATTTGAGTCCAATGAAAAGGCCCGATCAAACTTAATATATGCTGAACCATTTATTTCAAAAAAAGCTCATTTTATCATCAACCAATATTTAGTCTACACCATGCTGAACTAATCCGATTAAACGTTTTGACCCAAACAACATTCAATGGGCACTAGCAGACCCGATTTTCATCTTCTAACTTTGCTCCTCTGTTTCAGCTTTTAACCGCAGCCGCAAAAGAATGAAACCACACCTTATCTACAAATACAGAGATAATTTACAGAATAATAACATCAAATAAAAACATATTTACATGAAAATGAAGCATCTATGAAAGCATAATCAGATTTTCCGCTTCCTCTCTCTGTTGGAGAACAGAGGCCTCACAGGGGCTTGCATCTTCCCTCAGCACATGGAGAGAGAAGACACCCTACGGGTGGTCTCTATCTCATCGTAGATCACAAAGGAATAAACAAAGAAAAATCAAAATCAAATGCAAGAAGAGTAAGAAAGGAACAAAAAGAGAGGCTGAAAGTTTCAGTATCCTTTTTACCTTTTTTCTGGCCAAAAAAACCGACATCAAAATCTCACTTAAACCTCTGTGTTTTTATCTCCAGAAAATTCCCTCCTCCTACTGTGCGGCTGCGCAGCGCCTCCTCTCTCATGTCATCCTCACTCCTCAGAACATTTTTAGATGGCCAGCGTTTTGTATGGGCCGCTGATTTTGGGTCTATCGTGCTTTTTGGGCCTTTAGTGGCCCATGAAATTTGGGCTTTTTGGTATGTTGGCATACTAAATTAGATTTGGGTAACTTTGGGTTATGACAATCGGCTTGGATTTTGGACATTAGCGGTATGGGTTCTCAAATTTAACCAAAAAATAAATAAACACATACAAAAGAGAAAATCAAACTTATAAGAAATCACGATATAGTTACAAGAAAAATGAATATATATAATATAAAATAAATAAAAATTAAGGAATAAAAATATGACATGGAACAGAATTTGGGTATTTAGATACCTCAATAATGATGCGTTCATACCCATCCAAGAAAGGTTGCATGCAAAGTCAAGAATTGCATGCAGTCACCATCCAAGTCACCATTATTTTTTCGAAGTCTGACACCTCCATTATTGAACAAGATCAAGTCTTCATTGTTGATTTTCTTTTGTCAAAGTGTGTGTGTGTGTTTGTTGTGTTCATACATGTATATGATCCCCATAAATAGAGGTGTGTGCGTGCGCCATTAAGGGTGTGGTAGAGAGTGGTATGAGTGGTGTAGTTAGTTAAAGAGAACAAAAAAAGAGCGTTTTTTTAGAGAGTGTTGGTGCAAGGTAGAGGCACTAGAGAATGTGAGTTGATTCGTTGTTATCTCCTCCTCTTGTATTATCTATTAATAAAAGTGTGTTTTCTCTCCCGTGGACGTAGGTCGTTAATGACCGAATCACATATATCTCTGTGTCTTTCTTTTTCATTGATTTAGTTGTTGGTTGTGCCATATTGACTCAATATCCTCAACCCTCAAGCCCCTATTTCAAATATCTCTCAAAGAAAAATGAATTCTTGTTTTGCCTACTTACAAACTAAAGAACAATCCCCGTCAGATTGGCTCCATTAGATAATTTTAAAAAGGTGAAAATTATGTGTTATCTTTGCAATGCTTTCTTCAATAAGGGACCTTTCTACATTTTAGTGGAAATCCATGAATCCCCAGATGAACAGGGCACGAAACTCTAGTTCCTCCAGGGAAATTCAATGAAATCTCAATTTCCCAAATTCAGTTAAATGAAATTCAATGAAATCTCAATTTCCCAAATTCAACTGAGACAAATGGTTAAACAAGTTTCAAGCATCTCCGTATAGCTTCATTAAGAAAAAGCACCAAAAGCAATAGGCTCACCTTGTTGTGATGGAACTGAAAACACTTGTGTTTCTGTATAGTTGAAGAATTTGATTGACTTTATGTAATTCAATCCAGGATTAATACAGTCAGCGCAGACACTGAGCCGCAGAGGAGAGGTGCTAAGGAAATGCAAGCAAAATCATGATTTTTGCAAATTAAAGAGGCAAATGAATAATAGAAATGTCAAATCATTCGTTATATTTTCTCTTCTCTAAGTGAATCAGTGTCGTTACTCTCCTGGAGATCTGGAGATCGGAAACTATCAAATTCTTAATGAAAATTGTTATAAGAATATAAATACTTTGCCTAGATATTGTACTTATCAACTAAACAGGCTGAACTTGAGACATGCACAACGTGAATTACGTAATGCCCCTCACCTACATTATATATATTATATATATTTTATCTGAGGATAGTTACGTAATTTACATAACAAAAAAAGCCTATCGATTATGGAACCTACATAGTTCATATCAGTACAAAAATATATATATATATATATATAATTAATAATAACTGAATAAAACTTATCGATGATGAATCTTGTTGAAAATATCTTTATTTATTGATTCATGAATATGTAAATTTTTCGAAAATTAATATGTATTTCGGGAGATAAAGTCCTACATTAAAAATTTTCAAATAAGATATCTTTACTTTTTAAAATTTTGATTTTGTCATGTCATCTCTTTACAAAGCATGTCTTATAGAATTGGGTTAATATTGTGTTATAAAAACTTGGAATATTTAGGGCCACTCGTACAAGATATATATTTGATACTCTATCTGCACTCAAAGTCTATGCAAAGGTCATATATTGAGGATAATTTGAATCTCCTTTCGTAAACATCGGAAGGCTTTTTCCCCCTTTAAATTTTGCAATGATTATTATTTATGTGTCTGTTCTATTGCATTTTCCTTTTCTTTTTTTAAAAAATATGATGACTTGATCACAAAATGATAAAATTGCAATTGCATAGCTAGACTCAACTGAAAATTGGGGACTAATTGTTTTAAAACTATAAAATTTTGTAGTGAATATGCAGGTAAAAACTCATGCTCAAATCTATGTATTTTCTTTTCTTCTTCTTTTTTGAAAAACTAGGAACATGTGGGAAATCTTTAATAAATACTGCAAGTCAGACTTGTAACGCCACAGTTCAATAATCAGCAACAATCAAGAATCACACACACGCACCAAGCAAGAATCAAAAACAAAATTGACACAGGATTTTAACGTGGTTCGGCCAATGATGTCTACGTCCACGACGGCTGCAATATACTAATTTTAGCTCAATCAGTTCTAAGGGTTACATGGGACAACTCAAATATATATCCCCTCTTTTTGGTATAAACCTACCAACCAGCCCAACACACAAAGCCTATGGACTAAGCCCAACCCAATAACTAAATAATAATAGTATCCAACTTAACAATCTCCCACTTGGATACTATCAAGAAACTGTAAGAACAGTTACATCAGTAACACCACTACTGACACCAACACGCAGCCTTAATCTCCATCTTCAAGCTAGAAGAACAACTGAAGTCTTGCACAGCTCCAGCTTACCAACCGTCACACTCTTCGTCAAAGCATCCGCCGGGTTTTCATTCCCACACACCTTCTCAAGCTTCAACAAACCTTCCTTGAGAACTTGGCGGATATAATGATATCTCCTTCGAATGTGTTTAGTATTTGAATGGAAAGCAGGATTCTTGGCAAGGAAGATACCACTCTGACTATCACTGTAGAGAACACCCTTACCATTTCCTTTTCCCAACTCTTCCATCAATTCTTGCATCCACTCCATCTCCTTTGCAGCTTCTGTTATCACAACATATTCAGCTTCAGTAGAAGATAAAGCAACAACCTTCTGTAACTTAGAACTCCAAGAAACAGCAGTACCTGCCAAGGTAAAAATATAGCCTGTAGTGCTCTTGCAACTGTCAAAGTCACCAGCCAAATCAGCATCTACAAACCCTTCCAGCTTTAATTCCCCTGAAGTAAAAGTTAACCCATGATCTACAGTTCCACACAAGTATCTCATAATCTATTTCACAGCCTCCCAGTGCTTCTTTCCTGGATTACTCATATACCTGCTGACTACTCCCACTGCATGAGCAATATCTGGCCTAGTGCAGATCATAGCATACATAAGGGAACCAATAGCAGAAGCATAAGGAACCTTACTCATTTGCTCCCACTCTTCATCACTCCTAGGTGATTGATCTTTGCATAGCTTGAAATGACTCCCCAAAGGTGTAGCGACTGGCTTCGCTTTGTCCATATTGAACCTGCTCAAAACTTTCATCACATACTCAGATTGAGAAAGTTTTAAAAAACCTTTGGTTCTATCTCTCGCAATTTTCATTCCAAGGATTTTCTTTGCATTCCCCAAATCCTTCATTTCAAATTGGCTTGACAGCTGCTGTTTCAGATTATTAATCTCCTTGATGCTTGATCCTGCAATCAACATGTCATCGACATACAACAGCAAAATAATGTATGAGTCATCAAACCGTTTAAAATAGCAACAATGATCTTGCTCACTTCTGGTGTAACCTGAACTGATCATAAAGTTGTCAAACTTCAAATTCCATTGTCTTGGAGCCTGCTTCAAACCATACAAGCTCTTCTTCAGTTTACAAATAAGTTTTTCTTTTCCCTGTACTGAGAACCCTTCTGGCTGATGCATGTAAATTACTTCATCCAATTCACCATGGAGAAAAGCCGTCTTTACATCTAGTTGCTCCAGATGTAAATTCTCACTAGCCACAATTCCCAGTACCATTCTGATCGTAGACATCTTTACAACAGGAGAGAAAATTTTAGAATAATCGATGCCATACTTTTGTTCGAAACCTTTCACAACAAGTCTGGCCTTGTACCGTTTACTGCCATCATGTTCTGTCTTGACCCGGTACACCCATTTGTTGTGCAAAGCCTTCTTTTCTGCTTTAAGTTTTACTAACTCCCAAGTCTGATTCTTCATCAAAGAATCCATCTCTTCTTTCATAGCCAACTCCCACTTCTTCACATTCACATCTTGTTTAGCTTCTACAAAGCTTTCTGGCTCACCATTATCAGTCAACAAGATATAATGTAAAGAAGGAGAATAACGATCAGGAACTCTTACAGTTCTAGTAGACCTCCGTAGAGTAATTGGAGGAGTGGTCAGTTCATCATCAACATCTTGTGGAATGACAGGAATGCCTACTTCCTGCTCAACTGATGTAGACTCAGGAATACCAATATGAACAGTTTCAGGCTTATCTACTTCTTTCACATTTTCATCAGGCTTGTCTTTGTACATCACGCTCTCATGAAAGATCACATTCCGACTTCTGATAATCTTTCGATTCTGATCATCCCAAAATCGATAGCCAAACTGCTCATCTCCATAACCAATAAAGAAGCACTTCCTTGATTTAGCATCAAGCTTGCTGCGATTATCAGAGTCAACATGTACATAAGAAACACATCCAAACACTCTAAGGTGTGAAAGTTTTACCTCTTTACCACTCCAAACTTCTTCGGGCAGCTTATTCTCTAGTGGGACGGACGGACTACGATTAATGAGATAAGCCGCGGTGTTAACCGCATCGGCCCAAAACATTTTAGGCAACCCCGAATGAATTCTCATACTTCTAGCACGCTCGTTGATAGTTCTGTTCATGCGTTCTGCAACACCATTCTGTTGTGGTGTTCTTGGGATAGTTCTCTCCATCCTAATCCCATGTGTAGCACAAAACTCCCTGAAACCACTATCAACATATTCTCCACCATTGTCAGATCTCAAACACTTTAATTTCAAACCTGTTTCAGTCTCAACAAGAGCTCTCCACTTCTTGAATATACCAAATAAATCAGATTTATTTTTCATAAAATAAACCCATAATTTTCTGCTGCAGTCATCAATAAAAGTAACATAATACCTGGAGCCACCAAGAGAAGTAACTGGAGAAGGCCCCCACACATCAGTATGTACTAAGTCAAGCTTGTTCTTCCTTAGTGTTCTTCCTCCTGTTAGAAAACTGAGTTTCTTCTACTTCCCCATAATACAACTCTCACACATGTCAATATGAACTTTCTGAACTCCAGGAAGCTTTCCCTTTGACACAAGTTCCTTCATGCCCTTCAGACTCATATGACCAAGTCTCCCATGCCAAAGTGTTGAGTTACTCAGTCCTTCTGCAACAGCAATAGTACCAGTGCAATTGGAATTCATATATAGAGTGTCAGTCTTCTTGCCTCGAGCAACAACCATTGCCCCCTTTGTCACTGACCACGCACTAGCACCAAATCTAACAGAATACCCACTGTCATCCAACTGACCTACTGAAATCAAATTTTTCTTCAACTGCGGAACATCTCTGACCTTCTGCAAAACCCAAACTGAACCATTCGAACTCTTGATTCTGACTTCTCCCATACCGACAATCTTCAGCTCTTCACCGTCAGCTAAGTACACCTTCCCAAAATCACCAGCCACATAGTTCTGCATGATCTCTTGGTGTGCCGTAGTATGAAAAGAAGCCCCTGAATCCAGAACCCAAGAATCAGAGTTTGAATCAACAGATAACAACAAAGCATCATGTATATCATCGGTTACTGCATTGACATCGTCTTTCTCGTTGTCTTCTTTCTTTAAAGACCAACAGTTCTTCTTAATGTGACCTTGCTTGCCGCAATGCCAACAACCATCTTGTTTCTTCCCAGAACGGGGTTTACTTTTACCTCTCCCTGACCTAGATTTGCTGCGACCAGAATTCCTATCTGACTGTCTATCTCTATCTGACTGTCTGCCTCTGTCATTCACATTCAAGGCTGACCCAGAATTTGAGGATTCTCCGGCATCCTTTCTTCTGGATTCTTCACTCAGAATTTCATCTCTCACAGCACCATAGGTAAGTTTCTGTTTACCAGTAGAGTTGCTCACTGCTGTTCTCATAGTCTCCCAGCTATTTGGCAAAGATGCCAAGACGATCAATGCCCGCACTTCATCTTCAAAGACAATCTCAACTGACTCCAACTGATTCACAATATCATTAAATTCATTCAAGTGTTTTGCAACAGGAGTATCTTCTTGCATCTTCAAATTGAACAACTTTTTCATCAAGTGAACTTTGTGATTCGCAGTCGGCGTCTCATACATCTCTGACAATGTATCCATAAGTTCCTTCGTAGTTGCCGCCTTAGCAACATTGTGAGCAACACTCCGTGTTAAAGTTAATCGAATAACTCCTAACACTTGTCTGTCTAAAAGCTTCCACTCGTCATCGAGCATCTTTTCCGGTTGCTTACCAAGAAGAGGCAGGTGTAACTTCTTCCCATACAAGAAATCCTCAATCTGCATACGCCAATATGCGAAGTCGGTACCATCAAATTTCTCAAACCCAGCAACTTTCACTTCATCGGTAGCCATAGCTTTCTACGCAATCAGTGAACACTGTACCCCTAAATCACAATATTTTTGACCAAGTACCCAGCAGATACAAAACACAAAAAACTGTGAATAGTACCCTCCGTGAACAGTACTTCTGAAATAACAACCTGCTTCGATACCAATTGTAACGCCACAGTTCAATAATCAGCAACAATCAAGAATCACACACACGCACCAAGCAAGAATCAAAAACAAAATTGACACAGGATTTTAACGTGGTTCGGCCAATGATGCCTACGTTCACGACGGCTGCAATATACTAATTTTAGCTCAATCAGTTCTAAGGGTTACATGGGACAACTCAAATATATATCCCCTCTTTTTGGTATAAACCTACCAACCAGCCCAACACACAAAGCCTATGGACTAAGCCCAACCCAATAACTAAATAATAATAGTATCCAACTTAACAATACTTACACATAGTGAAGGAAAAAAAATTCACTCCACAGAAAGGAGCAAGCTCCGAATAAAGCAAAACTATACATTTGAAATGTCAAAACACCCAAGAGACTATATCGAGATAGAACTGACTTAGTAAAGAAACAACAAAAAACACAAAAACAAAGAGTTTCAGTCTTCATACGGAGGAAAGATTGAGACAACAAACAACTTCATATCAGCATAAACATCATTCTCATCTTTAAAAGCAATCAAATCTTGAGATTAGGCCATTGAAGTCCACATACAGGCAGATCTGAAAGGAAAATATGATCCGAAGATAAATCCATCATTAGCAACATCGTCTTTGCCCTGAAGTGGTCAAACACCAAATCCACAGAGAGAATACTCGAAAAGCTCCCTTTATTCAAGAAACCTACAAAAGAAAAAGACCATGAAATGGGAAAGAGGAAGAAAGCGAAAGGATCTCATTCTCCTCCCCTGCTCAAATCTATGTAATGCGCATATAACTGAAACGATTTGAATTTTTCCTCATCGTCAATGAAGAAACTTGTTTTGAAATGACAGCCTATATATTGATAAAATTGGCATAGGTATATATTGGCTCAGAGATTGTTGCAACACGACCAGGTTTTTCTTTTCTTTTCTAGGTCTTTTTCTGATGTTTATCAAGTGTACTTTTTTTCTAATCTTATATGATGTAATGTAATGGGGTTACACACTTGGAATTTTCTTTCTACCTTTACTTATTTGCCTGAAATTATTCTTAATCAATGCATAACAAAATGTTCATATCATCATATTTGATAGAATATTGATATTGGATGATTAGAAAAAGGGGAATTTACACATAAGGACAAATAGAGCTTTTGTGTTAACTAAAATACCTCTCATAAAACAAGATAGTGTCATTTTTAACCTCAAGTATATCACTCTAACACGCTGATCTCTTCCGCCTCCTCCTCGTCTTCTTCTTCTTTCCGTCAATCTCCTCCTCCGAAAATCTTCTCTGTTCTTTCTTGATCGTTGCCTCTTCTCTCTTCTTATTTCGCTTGTGACGTAGATCAATAATTATTTTTCTTTTTTGCTACAGAGATTTGAGCTTATTTTTTCCTTCATTTGCTATAGGACAAATCTTCAAAGCAGAGTTTTGATATTGTATATTATTTCAGATCTGTCAATATTATATATGTTTTGGATCTATTTAAGTTATATCTGAAAAAATGTATAATATTTATTCTTCTTTTTTGTATTTTATTTTTTCATTGTGTTTGTTATCATATATATATGTATAATGAAAAATAAAAAGGCACTGATCTATCTTCAATATATGATATTGTATCTATTAAAATTATATTTGTTTCAGATATGCTAATGTTATATCCGAAAAGATGTGTTAATTTATTCTTCTTTGGATTTTATTTTTCTCCTTGCTCTTGTTATGATAGATTTATTTTGGATCTGTTTATATGTTATTTGGTTTGGATCTGTTAAAATTTTATCTGTTTTGTTTCCCCCCACAATGTTATATGTTTCACCCTTACGAAATCTGCTATAAATTTTCGAATGAAATATGTTATAAACACATAACAAAATTAAATTAAATCAATCTCACCTTCCCAATAATGTACCAATAACATATATCATAAGCAATCCATAATTATTATTATTTTTTTTTAAAATGTTATCTATGATAATAAAAAATTACATGTTCATGAATACAATCATTAAATCCAACAAAAATATCATAAAAAATAAGATGACAACATTACATACTTTTTTATCGCGCTTTCCTAACTTCCTACACCTACCACACATAATTCTGTAAAAATAAGATATATGTGAGAAACAGATAACATATCACTAGGTCAAAACAGATAACATATTCGCAGATCTATGGTTATGGAGGACCACCATCATTCGGCCACCAATCAAAGTGGCCGACCAACCAAAATGAAGCGTCGGAGCACCATGACCGACCCCAATCATCATTTTCCGCCGTCAACTACTGATTCCACTAAATTTTGACCTTGAAGTCGTGGTCAACCGTGAAGAAAAGTGTTAGATCCGGTTGTTGGAGACGCAGCTGCCATAAACCACTACCATGGCAGTGTTACCCAAACTTAGGCACACCATTTCCACCTATTGACAGGCCAAAATAGTCGCCGGAGGAGGAATCTCAAATTTTGGTGTCAAATAGAGAAGATGAGGGTATTTCAGCCAATAAAATAAATGTTAATAACTTTTGTGTTTTTTTGAATATTGATTTAATTTTATTGGACTTATTAAAACACAACTTATTGAAGTGTCCTTATTATAACAAAACTTTCAAATGAGTGACTTATCTCCAATTTTCCCTTTTTAAAATAACGATTTTAATTGATTAAGAGATAAACGATTTTAGATGATTTTATTAACGTTTTAAAACAATCTAGTAGATATGTGCCAGTACCCCAGAATGAAGACCCGTTAACAAACAAACGTAAAACGTAAAAGCTGAGAGTGTCTGAGAGTATGGGGACAGAGTATAAGTTAGCTTATACTCTGAAACAAACGGAGGCTATATTAGCTTATATGCTCAGCTTATGAGCTAGGTAGCTTATTAGTTCAATTTCATTGGTCAACAATCACATCAGTCATATATCAAAAAAAAATTCTCAATTTCCCATTTTGTCTCTGTTCTCTCAAACTTAACGAATGAAGTTCTTTCCAACAAAACCTATATTTGATAGTTCTTATTTCATTAATAAACTAATTTACATACCCCTAATAGTAAATTGACAGTTTATACGCTATTAAAATTTACGCTTTACTGAATAACACACAGATTATTTGATAACTTATATGCTATACAGCTTATCCGTCAGTTTATACGCTATCAAATATACTATCAAACGAACACACCAACGAATGGGTAATTCTGTCTATTCATCATCATTAGCTTTCTTTACCGCTTGGGTTGGTTCGCTCCTACTCATTTTAAGTTCGACCTATTTTGTAAACAGTAGTTATAGTCTGGAATGCAGAAGCCTAGCGTCACAACCGCCCAGTATTTTCTGTTGGAGGACTCTATACTCTTAAAGGAGAGTAATCAATCAACCACTTTCCCACCAAAATCCCAGCCTGTTACTTTCAGCTTCAACCAAACCCAGATCCTAAAACCGTTTATTTGTGGAAGGAAGAAGAAAAGCCTATCTGGGTCAAGAAAACTTGCGAAATTCGTGCTTGATTCCTTGCCAATTATCGCATCGAATCTGAAGATCATACCACAGCCGTTGGATCTGGTCATTGGAGAATTCACCGGCGGAAATGGAGAGAGATTGGGGTTCCGGAAGGGTTTTGGAGGAGGAGGTTTCAATCGGTGGAGTAAAGGAAGAAAGAAGAATTTAGACTTCTTAATGTTTGTGGTGGTGTTTGGATTATGGTATTTTTGGGGAAGAAAACTAAGGAATGACTTGTTTTGGGGGATTTCTGGTTTTGGTTTATTTTGGGATTTTCTGGGCAAGGAGTGGAGGAGAGGGGCTAAAATTTTGGTCCTTGGGTTTTGGTGTTTTGGGGTTTTGGTGTGTTTAGGATTGAAGAAAGGGGAACTGAGGAAATGTGTTCAAAAGATCGGAATTTTCTCACCGATCCCAGAAAATATTAAGAGCGGCAATTGCAATCGTAAAAGAAGATCATCATAAACTTGGAGGCAATTTAAACATTGTTGCTTGTTGATGACCATCTGAAGCATTGCATTGAGCCATTGACTGCCATATGTCACAGGTAGAACCATTACTCCCGTCTACTTCTATCATAGCATTTTCCAAAGATTGTTTATGCTAAAAGCATATGGTGTTTTTGAACTAACCAAGAAGTTCATGAAAAAACACTATAGAATCATTCTCTCTCTCTTAGAAAGTTGTACAACCTTTGGTCAGTTGAAACAACTACATGGGTTGATGATTACCACAACAGTGGTTAAAAATATAATTCCATTGAGTAGACTGATTGATTTCTGCACTACAACAGAATCCAGTAACCTCAACTATGCCAAGTTAGTCTTCAACCAGATTGATCAGCCTAGTGTCTACATATGGAACTCTATGATTAGAAGTTACTCTAGCAGTGACAGCCCATATGAGGCCTTGATTTTGTACAGAGAAATGCAACAGAGGGGTCATGTGCCGGATAATTTTACATTTCCCTTTGTACTGAAAGCTTGTTCAATATGTTGCGATCCTGATTGTGGAAGATGTGTCCACAATAGCATTGTGAAAACTGGGTTTGAAGTGGATGCATATGCCTCTACAGGTTTGCTCAATATGTATGCATCCAGCGGAGATATGGATTTCGCCCGCAAAGTGTTCGATGAAATTCCCAAGTGGAATGTGGTGGCCTGGACTAGTTTGATTGGCGGTTTTGTAAATAACAACCAGAATAGGGAGGCCATAACGGTTTTCAAAGAAATGCTTCATTGGAATGTAGAGCCTAATGAGATTACCATTGTGAATGTTCTGGTTGCCTGTGCAAGAACCCGGGATATAGATACTGGAAAATGGGTTCATTATCATATCCGAAAACTGGGATTTGATCCATTTGTATCACCTGCTCGTTTCAATGTGATTCTTGCAACTGCAATTCTGGACATGTATGCAAAGTGTGGCAGCTTAAAAATGGCAAGAGACCTGTTCAACGGAATGCCTCTAAGGAACTCAGTGGCATGGAATTCCTTGATTGCTGCGTATAGTCAGTATGGTCGGGCAAAGGAGGCACTGGACCTCTTCTTTGATATGAAAACTGTCGGGCTCGAGCCAGAAAAAGCTACCTTTATTAGTATATTTGATGCTTGTGCCTATGGGGGTGCTCTGGCTTTAGGACAAGCTCTCCATGCTTGTGTGATAAAAAGTAGCATTGACGAAGATACTGCTATTGTTACTGCTCTACTTAACATGTATGCAAAAATTGGAGATGTAAGAAGTGCTCAACAAGTTTTCAATGAACTGGAAGACAAAGATGTCATGGCATGGACTAGCATGATCATTGGTTTGGCTATGCACGGACACGGTGAGGAAGCCCTAGTCGTCTTTAGAAGAATGCAAGAGAATGGTACTGTCATTCCTGACCAAATCACTTATATTGGTGTCTTATGTGCATGTAGGCATCTTGGGTTAGTTGAAGAGGGTCAAAGGCTGTTCAATTCAATGACAGATGTTTATGGTATAGTGCCAACAGTGGAGCACTATGGTTGCATGGTTGATCTTTTGAGTCGCGCAGGACGTCTTGAGGAGGCTGAGAGATTGTTACAGAAAATGCCAACAGAACCCAGTGTCGCTATATGGGGTGCTCTTTTGAATGGCTGTGAAATGTACGAAAATATCGCTTTAGCTGACCGATTAAGAAGCCACATAACTGAGCTGCAACAACCTTTTGGCAGTGGAGTTTACGTTCTTCTTTCTAACATATATGCTAGAGCAGGTAGATGGGAAGAAGTGAGTCTATCTAGAGAATTGATGAAACATAGAAAGATTACTAAAACTCTTGGGTGTAGTTCAGTTGAGACAACTTTGAAAATTTGATAAATTTCACTGCATGGAAGAAGTTGTAAAATTAATCTAATATTCTTTTAGTTTTTACTTAAAGTTTATCTGCTCCATTTTTGGCTGACA
Source organism: Euonymus europaeus (assembly GCA_963580455.1). NCBI lineage: Eukaryota > Viridiplantae > Streptophyta > Magnoliopsida > Celastrales > Celastraceae > Euonymus > Euonymus europaeus. The sequence goes on along the minus strand of OY756968.1, from coordinate 6,719,059 downwards.
GAAAGTAGAGAACAACAAAGTCCTATCAGTAGTCCAGCAAAGACCAAGAAGAACTACAACGCAATTCTGACGAACAAAAAGCAAAGCATTAAAAAGCAATAGGAATTGGAGTTATTTGAAGACAATGTGAGAGAGGCCTACTAACCAATATATTTCCATTTCCAAGGAGGTTTGGGTTAGAGTTTATTTCACCCATAGATCCAATCATCCAACTAACACAATTTGCTTTACTCCTGCAGTCTTCGCTATGCATACAAAATATATAATTCAACAGATGCATATAAAATAAAATAAAATAAAACTGTACTTGTATATTCAACAGATCAAGGAGCATTAGCAGAGGAATTCTCACCATCATCTACACGATTTTTCTTGCCAACCCAGACAACCTAATATGCAAAAAAATAATCATCAGAATACAACTGTAAATAAAAGTTATCTGATTTTACATCATCAGCACCTCAATTTGTGATTTTATTACGTTAATTAGGCTTCACCCCCCACCCCCCCTATCTTCAGCATCCAAATAAATGCACCCAGTTCGACTTATCTTGCAATTCGGTACATGTCCAAGGTTTCCTTCAACGAAACTGAAGTTCCAAAACATCCAAATGTCCAACAACCCAATCCCAAAATAAGAAAGTGAGATAGGGTATTAGACTGAACCTTTGTTCCCCACTTTCCATTCTCATGAATTGATTAATGCAAGTATCAGGACATATATTTTAACAATATACTTCTTATTTTCACTGATTATTTAGCATCGGATAAAAGGGGAAAAGTGACAAAATGTTGAGGATCAAGCAACTACACAGATCCAGAACTCAAGAACAAAGCTGAAAAAGGGGAAAAGTGACAAAATGTTGAGGATCAAGCAACTAGACAGATCCAGAACTCAAGAACAAAACTGAAGCAGAAATACTTTTGTTAACTTAACGGGCAAGAATACATCATACACTCATATATATACAGAATAATAAATAAACAAATGATAAACAAATAAAGAAATACAATTATGTCAAATCAAAGAAAGAAAATGACGCTATGAATTCCCGTCTTTGTAGCACGATGTCGTTTGGGCATCATCCCCGCAAGAGGAAGGTTGGGTGTTAGCAACATTCATGTTGTCCAAAATAAATTGAAGTTGAGCTGAACTCAGGGCCTTGGTTAATAAATCATTGGGTTGATGTTGAGTGGGAATATGCTTTAACTTGAGAAAACCAAACTACACCTTCTTGCGAACGAAGTGACAATCGACTTCAATGTGTTTCGTCCGTTCATGAAATACCGGATTGGAGCCGATGTGAATCGCAACTTGATTATCAAAAAATAACCGGATTGGAGGAGAATAATGAAGCTGAAAATCAGTCAACCGATAAGAGAGCCACACTAGTTCACTAGTTGTTGAAGCAAGAGCACGATATTCAGCTTCGACCGAGGATATTGAGACAGTAAACTGTTTTTTGGACTTCCAAGAGATTAAAGAACTATCAAGAAAGCAGCTGAAACCGGTTACAGAACAGCAAGAATCAGGACACGCAGTCCAATCAGAATCACTGTAAGCGTGGAGCTGGAGAGTGGACAGAGAAGGCATAAACAATCCCCGCCCGGTGCTGCCCTTTAAGCAATGGAGAATCCTGTAGACACCATGAAGATGATCTGTAGTAGGAGCTTGCATGTATTGACTGAGAAGATTAACATAGAAACTAATATATGGCCGTGTGAGTGTGAGATGCATCAATCTTCCTAAGCTTGCAAACTACATTAGAGGTAGAAGTAAACTTGGCAGGCAATGAAAGACTAGGAGGAAGGCTCATATATACTTCCTCATGAAGGTCACCGTGTAAGCTCCCACTTGAGTACACTAGCAATCGCAAGGAACATTCGAATGGTGACCATCTTGACTACTGGACAAAATGTCTCAGTGTAGTCCAGTCTATATCATTGACTAAAATATTGGCCAAGAATTTCACTTTGTAAAGCCAACGGCAGCCAACAGGTCTTTCACCACTAGGTAACGTGATAGTAGATTTTGGACAAGAAGCATAAGAAGTGAACCACTTGAGATCACAGACAATGTGATCAAATGTCGATGATCCAAGACATAAATGAGATAAGTTGGAATAAGTAGAAAAATTACATGCTAAGGACAACAAAGAAGAGACATGTGGAGTGGGATCAGAAGAGCCACTACCTACTGAAACTGTAGAAGCACTACCAAACTGACTCTGAGAGTTAAGAAAAACAAGAAGATGAGTGCACTGCTCCAGAGAAAGACTTAAGTTGGATAGAGGTCGTGAACTTGGAACACTGGGTGAGGAAACTTGATTAAAAAATGTTGAAGTGGACTTGGCAACCATCTCAGGCACTTGAGAAGTAGATGAAGACTTAGCACACCGCTTGGCATAATCAGAATGATATCCTTTAGAGCATAGCATCGGTCTTTGGTATGACCAATTCGGCCACAATAAGTACATAAAAATGGTTCGCGACGACCTCGAGAAGCATCACCTCTCCCGCGCCCAGCAGAAGGACGAGATTGAGCAGCAAAAGCCATAGCAGCAAAAGGAGAGGAATTACTCATAGTGCTCCCAGTGGTAATCATACGTTGGCGCTCATCCTATAAGACAATAGCCAGAGCCTTTTTACATTAGGCAAAGGATCATACATGAGTATCTGACTGCGAACAACAGCATAACAATCACTACAGCCCATTAAGAATTGCAAAGTGCGTTGATCTTCCTGAAAAGTGATAACACCTTGTAGCTATCCATAAGAGCAAGTGGGCAAAGCTCTATAGTGAGCAAGTTCACCCTAGAGAGACTTCAAAACATTGTAATAATCGATCACAGATAAACTTCCTTGAAGTTGTGCTGTGAAGCAATAGCCTTGGTGATTTCAAACACACGTGGCCAATTAGAAGGTAAATACCGATCCTTGAGATCAAGCCAAAGCTCCCTGGCCGATGAAGGGTAGGTCTCACTGGTAGCAATGGAAGGAGAAACAAAATTGGTAATCCAAGTACTCATAAGACTTGGATTAACAAAACCACCATTGTTGCACGCATCAAGTGCTCAAAGAAAAGCCCAACTCCAGACATGATAATTGTCCCCGATTAGGACAAGAGAAATCAGTTGCTGAGTAGAGAAGTCATCATTACTAAGATGATAAGGATCATCCAGAACTCGGGCAACAGTAGATGAAGAAGGTACAGCAACCACAGTTGTATCAATAGATGCAAAAGACGAAGACATCATCACAAGAAGGGAAAGCAAAGAAGGAGAACATATTTTCAGCAAGAACCTCCCTCTGATATCATGACAAAATGTTGAGGATCAAGCAACTAGACAGATCCAAAACTCAAGAACAAAACTGAAGTAGAAATATTTTAATTAACTTAACCGGCAAGAATACAACATACACTCATATATACAGAATAATAAATAAACAAATGATAAACAAATAAAGAAATACAATTATGTCAAATCAAAGAAAGAAAATGGTGCTATGAATTCCTGCCGTTGTAGCACGATGTCGTTTGGGCATCATCACTGTTTAACAAAAAGTAACACCTAAAAGCACTTTTCTATAGTTTACAATGTATGCAAGATTTTTTGATGTACCACAACGGGCACAATAGGATGAAAAAAAAAGTCATGCATGTAAGCAAAGTATTTGGACTCATGAGAATGAAAAAACCGCAAACAGAGTTTGAAAATTTTCGACATTCGTTTCTTTTGCCAAAGTAACAGTTACTCTTTCAAAGCCAAAGGTACTACAACTTGTCAACAAGGATTGAAACAACGCAAACGAAATCAAGCAAGGACACACAAGATTTTAACATAATTTGGCAAATCAGTGCCTATGTCCATAGCTGCAGTGTTTCCTCCTTTTTTCACTCAACAACCAATTTTAGGGTTACAACTTTTGGTCCAAACTTACCAACTTGCTCGATAAACAAGGCGCAGGGACCAAGCTCAAAACAAAACCCAATCCAAGAACCAAATAACTAAATAATAATATCCAAATTTAACAATCACCCAGTTGGATACTATCAAAAAATTGTAAGAACAGTTACATCAGCAACTCCGTTACTGAGAACTACATGTTGCAGCTTTAAACTCTATTTTCCATTACTAGAAAATAAGATTTTTTGTGATGAAAATTTTTACGTCACAAAACTCTCTGTCACAAAATTTGTGACGATTTTTTAGCGACGAATAATTTAGTGACTGAATTTGTGACTCAATTTATGTTGATGTTTTAGTGATGGATTTAATTTGGAAACGATTTTCTGCCACAAAAATCGCGTTCTTGAAATGTATTAAGCGACAACATTTCCATCTCTAATAAATAGTCACAAATTTACGAAAATGATTTTGTGACGGATTCAATTCCGTCGGTAATTGGTGACAGAATTTTTTGTCACAAATGAACGACGGAAAACTAAAACAGTCACAAATTCATTTTTGGGAAATTTGTGACGGATTTATTTTCCGTCATTGATTTGTGACGGAAATGCCATCAGAAATTAAGAAATAATTTTTAAAAAATATATACATTTATATATATTTAATTAACGCCTATAATATTAAAAATATAGGATAAAAAAAGAAATTATATATAAAAAATACAATAGTATAATACTCATACATATAATGTGTCAAATAAACAAATACAAATACAAAAACATAAAACATCGTCATACAAAATCATCATCATCACGGGGTTTCCCTATTATCCTCACCGTCATCCGTAGGAGGTTGTATCCCCATCTTTGCAAAATATTGTTGAATCATCTGTTGTTCGCTTGTTATCATTTGCTCCATCTTCTGATCCTACTATGTAATACATTGTTTATGAGAATTCACAATATCTCATAACTCTCTTGCTACAAGTAGTACATGAAAAATTAAATACTAAAATATCAAATAGTGTGACATACAATATTTACGAGAAAAATCCAATCCAAGAAAAAATCTCGGGTGTTTGTAGTCATCAACCTTTGAAGCAATCCACTATTCACAAAGGGTTACAAGAATATCCCTAGAGTTAGGATCCACATAATCTACACTAGTTTCTTGCTTGATTTACTCGATACACCCAACCACAAGTAGATCGTTCCACACGATGCTCCAGAGTCGCACTAAAGTCTTCAAGTTTCGAGAACACACAAGAATGCCCTCAAAGTGTAACGCAAAAATGCATGAATTTTATCAACATAAAAACTCGTTCAAAAATAATTTTCGGTTCAACAAAATTCGAGTAAAAAACCTAAGGTTGTTCGGTTATCAAAGACAATATATATGACATGTATGAACTAAGAAAATCCTAGATAACGACCTAAAAGATATACACAATAATAACCCACAAAATTAGTTAAAGATTGTGTTCTAATCTTTTGACTAAGGCCAAAAAAAGATAAGGAAATACTTCCTTAATTTAAGGAAATTATTATCTCTAAAAATATGAAAGAGATAAATCTTAATAAGGAGAGATAATCATTCCTAAAAAAACTTGATTTTATTCCAATCAACTAATTTAAGCAAATAAATTAATTAAATAAAATTAGTTACCAATTATCACATAAAATCAAATCATGTAAAACCAAAAATGCAAGTTTTCAAAAATCTGATGCGCATGTAGGCTACGTGCAGCTTACCTGGAATCTCTGTGTACTCATGTAGAGTACATGCAGGTTATATGATAGCTTTGTTTGATCTTCAGCTTTAAACCAATCTGCATTATAACTTAATGCAAATCCCAACTATTCTAAATTAGAATATTACATTGATCAAGCATAGCGTCACACAATAAAACCTTACAATACTCTTGAGAATGAGACTCGATGTGGGATGAAACTGATGAGGAGGAACGTAAACGAAACGCCTCTGAACCAAGAGCGTAGACTCGACCTTTCTTGCTCATCAACAAATTGTTGCACACAAACATCAGTATCAGAGTTCGATGCTTGGCTGACATCTTCTTTAACTTGTTGATAATTTAATTTTGTAATTCAAAGTTAAAATTAATAGTAATCTAAAATTTTATTTCCTAATTATATATAATATTAACATTGAAAAAAACATTTATTACTTACATTCAAATTTGTGGATCTTTGATCAACGAATTGATCCTGTGTACCTTTTTTCACATGAGTAAGCTTATACAGATCGCGATAAGTAGGATCGCAAACAAGTTGTTGTCTTTGCAATGTAAATTAGAAAGTTCCTTTTTTTTTTTTTTGATATCAAGGAGGGGGAACACCCAAAACAACACCAATTACTCTATCCTCGTTACATTCCTGGGCAAACTAACCCCAATAACATCTTCCCAAAGCAACTTAGTCATGACCCTAGAAGTTCGATGAATAATATTAAAGCCTTTTTGGTAATTGAGAGCTTCTGAAGCCAAGAGATTTGCACATCTATTCTGCTCTCGAAACACATGGGTAATTTGAACTTCCCAATCTCTACTTAATAGAGAAAGGCACTCCAGAATCAAGTTCGCAAAACACAACGTAGGAGACTTCCCTTCCTTGAGCCAATTAGCCACCATAAGAGAATCTGTTTGAAGAACCACTCTTCGAAATCCATTATCCCATGCAAGGGTCAATCCATGAAGAACCACCCATAACTCTGCTTCAATAGGGCTACAGATACCAAGATTCACCATGACACCCACCTTCCACCTCCCTTGGAAGTCTCTAATTAGTCCACCTGCTCCAGCCTTTCGAGTCCTCCCCTTACAACAACCATCTGTATTGAGGGCAACCCAACCATCAGAGGGGTGCTCCCACGCAACAAGCTTCCACTCACTTCCCTTATCAACAACCTGGACATCTCTTTTAAAAGCTCTTTCCACCTCAGCCATGAAGTTCTTCAACACGACAAGCTTCACTTCCAGCGTGCTTCTCTTATCATTAAACACAACTTCATTCCTCCAACGCCAAATCCACCATAATACCACTGCAAATACAGGCGCCCATGTGTCAGCCCAGTCACAAGGAATAGGTTTTGTAAGGTTCTCAGATAGCCACTCCCGAAATCCCAACTAAGTCTGCCGCTGCAACTCCTCCAGAGATAACAATCTAGACCAAATCAAGACAGTCATAGGGCATTGTCGAAATAGATGGTTCAAATCCTCCACCAAACCTGGGCAGCAAGTACAATACGGATTACTAGTGAAAGAGCCCTTCAATCTCTCTTCATTAGTCATTATTCGTTGATGCATTACTTGCCAAAGGAAAGCCCGAACTCGTTGGGGAACCCGCAGCTTCCATATAGCAATCCAAGGGCTATTTTCGTTTGAGACCTCCAGACCAACGGATGCATTATAGGCCGACTTCACAGTAAAATTACTTGTAGTAGATATCCCCCAACAAATACCATCTGAGATCGATGTATCCTCCCTCACAAAGAAAGCCGCAAGCTTATCTACGACATAATCCGGCAGCAAATCTTTTAATTGGCTCCAATCCCAGCCCATGCCAATCCTCTAATAACTACTTACCGTACGGTACTGCTCAACCAAACTGAGAGGCTTTAGACTAACCTCAATCAGGCGCACGTCTCCTAGCCATTTGTCAATCCAAAAGCAAGTCTTTTTGCCATTACGAACCAAACTCCTCACCCCTTGTTTCAACAATCCACTAGCATGAGCAATACCCCTCCAAATGCAAGAACATCCATGTTTGACTTGAAAAGCTGAAATACCAGCCTCACGGTACAGGTATTTAGAAGAAAGAACTTGCGCCCATAAACTCTCCCTGTCATGGATTAACCGCCATCCAAGTTTAGCCAAAAAAGCTTGATTCATCTGGTTCATCCGCCTAATCCCGAGCCCACCTTCTTCAATTGGAGAGGTAACCTTATCCCAATTAATAAGGCTTACATGAACCTTATCATCATTCCCACCCCAAATAAATTTTCGCACAAGCTTTTCAATGGTAAGACAAATTTCCTTGGGCAGCAAACTTGTTTGCATAACATACAAAGGAATAGTTGTAAGAACCGACTTAGCTAAAGTCACCCTTCCAGCAAAGGATAAATAACGGGTCTTCCACCCTTCTAACCGAGAAGTAACTCTCTCCACCACATACTGATGATAATTACTTGCATTAACACGTCCATGGATCGATGGCGTACCAAGATATCGACCCAAGTTAGTAGTCAAAGGTATTCCTGACACCCTGGAGAGCTCCAATGCCACCTCTTGCTCGACATTCTTTGAAACAATGAGCTGAAACTTCAACACACTCACCCTCTGACCGGAACTAGCACAGAATAAATCCAAACATTTTATAATTGTACGCATTTGATCGACATTTGCCTCTGCAAAAAGGACTAAGTCATCCGCAAAAAATAAGTGGGAAAGAACCGGACCATGTCGAGCTAATTTTATACTTCTCCAATCCCCTCCATTAACTGCACTAGTAATTAGATGGCCCAACCTCTCCATACACAACACAAAAATATACGGGGAAATAGGATCCCCTTGTCTGATGCCTCGACTTGGCTTAAACCACTCCAGTTGCTTACCATTCCAAACAATGGACATCCTCGATGTTGTGACAGCTCATAATGTTTCGAATCCAAGACTCTGACAACCCCGCCTCAACTAAGGTATCCTGAATAAAATCCAAAGACAAATGATCATAGGCTTTCTCCAGATCAATTTTGAGAGCCATATATCCAACACCATGTTTCTTATTTCCCATAGAATGGAAGACTTCTTGATATACAATAATATTATCAGAAATTTGTCTACCCGGAAAAAAACTACTTTGATTCGGAGCAACCATATAGGGGAGCAATTTTTTCAGTCTATTAGACATGGCTTTAGTAATCACTTTATACCCCCACATTGCATAAACTGATAGGGCGAAATTGACTTACGACCTCAGGATTTTCAACTTTGGGAATCAGCACAATAAGCGTATCATTAACCCCTTCAGGCATACTCCCGTCTTCCAAAAATTTCATAGCAAAACTACCCAACGTCTCCTCAATAACATACCACATCTGTTGATAGAAACCCGCATGAAATCCATCCGGACCCGGAGCCTTAAAAGGAGCCATATCAAAGAGAGCTCGTTTAATCTCTTCTGTAGAAAACTTCTCCTCAATGATAGACGCTTGAGCATAACTTAACACCGGAAATCCTCCTCTCAAAGCCAGCGAAACATCCCCACCTCCTTCCCCCTGGAATAAATTCTGCCAAAAGTCACTCACCAAAGATTGCAAACCACCCGAATCAGAAACCCAACAATTCCCATCCACTTCACTTCGCAAAGCGTCCACTCGATTTCGATTTCTTTTAATAATAGTTGAGGCATGATAGAACTTAGTGTTTCTGTCCCCAGACACAATCCAATTCTCCCTCGACTTTTGGTACCAAAGCAACTCCTCCTGGTACAAAACATCATCTGAATCCCTTTTTAGGCGCCTCTCCAAATCATGTAATCTTTTAGAATAACGGCAAGCCAAGAGCCGCTGAACACCACCAATTCTTGCCCATAAGCGTTTCTTCTTACGAAAAATACATCCAAAATTCACATAACTCCACTGCTGGAGCACAGAGGCCATTTGAGTATTATTGGAAACAAAAGAACTCCCCCCTTGCCAAGCGTTCTGAACTGTCATTCTCAAACTGGGATCCGTTAACCAAGCTGCCTGAAAACAAAAACGATTCCTACTCCAAACTTGTTGATTTTGCTGGAAACGAACCAAAAGCGGTGCATGATCCGATTGATGCTTGAGAAGATGCACTACAAAAGCATTCCCAAATAGCTCACGCCAACTTCCAGTACAAAGAGCTCTATCCAGCCTAGCACCTTTATAAGTACTCCCATGAAGACCTCTACTCCAAGTGAAAATAGGACCTGAAAACCTCAAATCCACCAAGCCCTGTTCAAAAATCCAATTTACAAATCCCGAGCTTCTCTTGCTAATCCCACGATTATTGGAACTAACTTCAGTAGTAGAGACAACGGAATTAAAGTCTCCAACAGCTAACCAAGGTTCATCAGACTCAAATGATGCTCTATCTAAATCCCTCCATAAATTATTACGAAGCCCATAATCAGGACTCCTATAAACCACTGAAAGAAGCCAACTTTGAGTAAACCCATACTTCACACGAAGAAGAATAAATTGGGGATTAGACCGAAGAACCTCAACTCGGAAGCTATCATTCCAAAAAATCCAAATACCCCCACTAAAGCCAAAGGCCTCCACTCTAACCCAATTATCAAACTTCCATTGATTGCACAATCTATCAGCCTGAGAGCCACTTACTTTAGGTTCCAATAAACCTAAAATTCCTGGCTTATACAACTTCAACAACTCCTTAAGGGTACGACCAAACTCTTTCGAAGCCGCTCCCTGGCAATTCCAAATTAGACAATCCATAAATACGATAGAGGATAACAGACAACAAGAACCTCATAAAACTAAGAGCTAACAGGGATACTGCTACGCAAATCAACAAAAAGCCTTCAAGCTTTTTTACCATCCCCCATACTAACCACACTGGCTCCAACTCTTGGGTTAACCTCCCCTTGTATTGTATTATTCTGTAAAGGTACCACCTCCCTTTCATCTCCAACTTCACCTAAAACCATAAGATCATCATTTGGAGGATCCTGATGATGCTCCCCACTTGAGATCAATTCCTGCTGCAGATCAAGATTTTCAAACATAGGACCCTTATCATTCTGAACCACAGTACGCACAATTTTCATACCCCGATGAGTTCCTCTGACCAACACATGGTCATCCTCTGCAGCTACACGCCTGGATCTTATCTGATCTTTTGGATGCAGAACATCATTCAAACCAACTCCATTCAAAGTTACTCCCTTAGAAGGAATTATCCCAGGCTGATCCCTAGGCTCTGCAGAGTCTTTAATACCATTATGCCCATTGGGCTTCTTCCCACTACTCTGGCCCTTTTCAAAACGGAATCTCTCACGGCCCACAGAAAAGCCCAGATCCCTTACATCCTCCAACCCTCGACCCACAACAATATCCTCCCCTTGATCCTTAGCTAAATCAAGCACAGCAAACCTCGGCTTTTCCCCAACAAAATCCCGAGTATTCCGTGATTTTGAAATAATGTCCAAACTAGTATCCCTCTCATTTCCTTTAGCCACACTGGTATTTTGCTTCCTATAATTACGTCGAGACTTATTCGTTGCTAGCATCCATGGCCCAAAACTATCCAAGATTTTTGGTTGGACAATTAATTCCTCTTTCCTTTCCTGGTGACAATCTCCTCTCTCATACGCCATCGGAATCTCTCCATGCTCTGCCGGAGCTCTCCCACCCTCCGATAAACATTGTTCTCTCCTATGGCCATACATACCACATCCAAAGCAGACTAGATGAATCCCTTCATACTCAATTTTGCAAACACGACGTCGCAACTTGAATCTAGCAACTAGTGGCTTAGTGAGATCCACCTCCACACACAAACGAGCAAACTTGCCCCTAGTAACAGTCTGCGTTGCTGCATCAATCCGTACTGGCTTTCCTATTATTCCACCAATTTTCATGAGAAAAGCATGATCATAATACTCTATTGGAAGACATGGAATACGCACCCAAACCAAAAGTCGTTCCATACTGTCTTGCTCAGGATCAAAATTTGGATACCAGTCACGAACTGTTAAGTAATGATCCATTATCATCCAAGGTCCTTCAAATTTTGCAAAATCAAAATCATCCTTTGACGCAAACTTCACCAAAAAATAATCATTCCCAATAGCCACCAACTCTATGTGAGCTTTAGGACGCCAGAGAACCATTATTCTCCTGAGCAAGAAATTGTATCCTATTGTACGCCCAAGAAGTTTAATAATCAAGGTTTGTTGCCAAGGAGAACGGAGCCGAATCTTCTCCTCTCTAGACACATATATTACTGGACAGTCCTCAGCATCGGCATCCTCCAGAAATTCTCCTTCATCATCATTAGAATATGTGAGTTTCAAAAGCTAAGGTTATTAGTGGCCATATATATGAGGCACGTATATAGCAAGAAAACCCTAGTGAAGTACCTAACTGATATGATCAATCTTAACTCACGAAATTAGCTAAAGATTGTATCTTAATCATGTCAGCAAGGCCCATACAAATTAAAAAGAGCACAACAAACTTAACATATTGTTGCATGAATAGTGTCTAATGACCCAGCTAAATTCCACTTTATGCCACTAATGCCTTAGCAAAAATGGCCAATTGCGGGTGCTCAGCGAAGCATTTGGAATTTTTTTTTGTGTCGCACATCTTAAAAAGATAAAGGCACGCACATCAAACAAGACATAAACCACAACAAGCATTTAATCAACTTACGTAATTTTTTTTAATTTTATTGTTGACCTAATAGCCCAAAAAGGGCACTCATGATGGTGAAAGTGCTAATGATCCATTAAACACATATAATGGATCCCACCTCTATTATACAAAAAAACATCTCTCAATACAACCACATTAGCACAAACACATCTCTCAATATAGTCATATCAGTAAAACACATCTCCCAATACAATCTCATTAGTCACACCACTAACTTTCCATTCCTTCATAATTTCCCTACTACAACTAATTGTGGATCGCACCTCAATTACACAGAAACGCATCTTTCAATACATTCATATCAGCAAAAACATATCTTCCAATAACATCTAACATCTAATAAATATATATATATTAAATTACTAAGTTAATCTTATATTTTATCTGGACCATTGATCTTATGAATCAATGACCTAGATTTTTAAGACAAATAAGTAATGAAATGTTATTTTTTAGGCAAAACCTAAACCTAATCTTTGATTTTTCAATCTTCTTCAGTTCTTCATAAATCATCATCCTCTCCACTTCTTGCCTTCTCCAATCTACCTGCAGTTCTTTACAGCCACTACCCAAAACACACAAAGCCTCAATTGACAGCCCCTCTAGTCTCTCCATCTCAATATCTCACTATGCATTGTCTCTGTCACTCTGGCTTTAAACTTGATTTGATTAACTCTAGACACCTAGTCATAACATCTCGTCGTGATATATTAACTACGACACCATCTTCATTAGTTCATTGTACTCTCAATTAAAAAAATTGACTCTATTTTTTTTTCTTCAACTTTTCAGACTAATTCGTATTTCAATTTTCTCTATTGAATTTTATAATTTATTCTTGTTGTTTGATTTTATTTTAATTTATTACTATCTATGAGATATTTGACCATTTTTCAGTTTTGACGAATAGATTTTCAATTTCAACTAGAGATGTTCGATTTCAAGTTGGGGAAGGGGAATAGATTTTCTTTTGTTGTTGCTATGTGAATCTATTTGAGCCTTTATGGTAGTCTCTGAAGTTTGATATCTCTCTCAAACCTAACATGAATTATGATAAATGTGTTGCTCATTTTGCACTGTTTGAATTAATGTGTTCATTCTGTATTGTTTTCAGATGTATACAAGGCTCGGTTAAATTATTCCAAAAGGCTCGCAAAATTAGGCCAAAAATTAAGGCTTATCTCACCCAGCCCAAGACCAAAAAATGACTAAAATCCAAAATTTGATTTCCTCTAATGCATTCTGTCTTTGGTTGATTTTTGGTTTCCCCTAATGCAAAAATAGAATGAATTGACGGGGTGAAAATTTGTAAAAAAAAATACGATTAAAATCGACCCATTGTAGCCCTAAATCGAACCCATAATTCTTGATAACAAGCCCAATTTGCTAATGGGCCTCCTATCTAGACTCAATGGTAAATGACAACTATGGAACGATTTTGAGCTTTTCCTTTGGGACTTGGGTTTATATTTTTATGGTGTGGACATTTTGCATCCCACTTTTATCCATTCACACCCCAAAACTAAAACATTTAATTTTTTTTAAAAACTTGAATCAAAGTACACCATTTTTTCTAATTACTCAAGAAAAACCATTGACACCTAAAACACAATTGATATGAAAGACGAACGCTAAACACAATAATCATCAAAATTCATCATCCTAAAGTCTTAATAATCAATATTCATCACCCCAAGAAAAATTGATAAGAAAGTCACCGTCTATGGTGGTGAAGTAGTCTACTATGGTGTAGTTCCAACTTCGATTCCACTCCTTCAATGTAGCAAACCGTGGACGCAAGAGCATGCAGTCATAGCTCTTTTGAACCTTTTGCTCCTCGAAGAGAATAAGAAATTAATTGTTCATGTCGTAGCTGTAAAATCTTTGGTTTACTTACCCAAAGTTGGAATCAAAACTTCGAAAAAGAACGCAACTTGTGTCTTCCTTAGTCTCACTTTGATAAAACAGAACAAGAGCCTATCAGTGTCTACAGAGAAATACCTCCAATGGTTTTGCTAATACTGAACAGATCAAGCAGAAGGAAGGATGCCTTGACTACGCTCTACCAATTATGCTCGATCAAGCCCAATAAGGAGAGAGCAGTGATTTTAAGGGTCATAAAACCTCTGGTTGGTCTTGTTGCATAGCCGAGGACAAAGATGTTAGAGAAGGCCATGGTGGTGCAGCCTAGCATCGATTGAGGAGATAAGAAGGCGATTGTGGAAGAATGATGGATTACAACTCCTGTTAAAGAAGAGGGAAGAAGAGAATGAGAAATGGTTGGTGCAATTTAGGTGTTTCGAGACAATAATTTTTGTGTTTTTTGGCGTGTGAACGGATTATATTGAGGTGCAAATAGCCCATACCTATATATTTTGGCTTTACGATTTTTGGTTTGGAATATTGGGCCTAGAAGTCGACTAATGATGGACACTGTTGATTTATCATTGGGTTTGCTCAACATGGCATGACAACGATATGTTTTGTTATTTCCATTGCCGAACTTAGTTTGTCTATAATAAATGAACTGTATAATACTAGAGACTCTCAAAATGTGACCCATCAATTAATGTGGAGTATTGGATGTTAAGTGGTCCTACATGTATAGGGTGTCACCTTGCTTGGGTGGCTACTTTTTCTCAGTTTGGTTTCTTAGAGGATGATAGAGTATGGGCTCTTATAGATGGAAGGACAGGTTGGTGGAATAGAAATTTACCAAATTCTATGTTTGTAGTAGAGGAGGCCTCAATCATTCTTAAAATCTTGATACACATTAGTAGTGGCCCAGACTTTTTAAGTTGGGATGGTACTTCGACAAGGGCATATTTAGTTCAGGGTGGGTATCATAGAGCTAGGTCCCTTAACAAAGAATCAGAAGCCTCATCGTCATAATCGAAAATAAATGAGTCCTTGTGGTCTTCCGTATGGTCTTTGAAAGCCCTTTGACTCAAGTTTTCATCTGGAGATGTCGAATACTCTTCCATCAAATGCTAATCTTTTTCGAAGAATAATTTATCTTTGAGGCTTTCTGACCTTTAAGTTATAAGGAGGTGGAGTCGAGTATCCACTTATTATGGCAGTGTGAATTTTCAGTAAGTTTTTTTGCTCTGAGTTCTAAATCGATCTAGAAAATTTAGTCCTCTTTCTCGAATATGGAGCAGCTTTGGTTGATGGCGGTGGATAAATTGTCAAACTCTGATTTGGTTATCTTGACTTTGACGTTCCCTCTTTTTTTGGTATCGCCATAATTTGTTCCCCTATGAGAATGTTTTTATGTCAACAGCTCAACTGTTGAATCTTGCTTATACCATTGTTCTTCCCAATACACTACCTGTGCCCACAAGACCAGGGGTATGGGTGCTTCAATGGTCAAGAATATTGTGAGATGGAATCCACCAGAGAGGAGGTTTTTGAAAGTAAATTGGGATGCCAGGTTGAGCTAAAAAATTTCACGGTCAAGTGTGGTGGTGGGGGACTATTGTGGGAACCTACGAGCCGCCCAAATGACATCAAGATCGATAATTCTTTTGTCTAGCATGGCTGAGGCGTAAGCGACTCTTGCAGTGGTATTGTTGGCCCAAAACTTGGACATTCATAGGATCATATTGGATGGTGATTCGAGTATTATTGTGAGGGATATTCAACCGGAGGAGGAGATTCTGATGGAATGGGGAGGGGTGATCAAGGGTATTAGGAGGCGCCTAACAGAGTTTGATTATTGGAAGGTGGTTCATTTTTGCATGTCTGAAAATATGGCAGCTCATATCATGGCTAAAGAGGCTTTGAATTCAAACATTCAATGTTTCTGGTTAGAGAAGAGTCCTGACATTCTAAAGGAAGTACTTCTTGGAGATAAAAGTTTATGGGAGTTGGCTTAGAGTGCTGGTTTTATTATAATTGTTGTTATTTATGATTTGTTGTCTCAAGTTCTTCTTTATTTTTTCTTTGAAGGGTTAAAATCCCTTTGTTCCGTTGGTGAGATGTTTCCTATCATATGTAAGTTTGATTCTCTTACATCAGTTATGAATGAAATCTCCGAAGGTATTCCTCTGGCTATCACAAAAACATGTCACATAAATTTGGGGTATATTAGAGAGTGATTTGGGGGGAAGAGGAGAGAAGGAAAATGAAACTTCTCCTAAGTTCCTCGTTTAGATATGTTAGAAAAATATAAAGGGAGAGATTTGAAATGAATTGGAGGCGAGATTTATCTAATTAAGATTTATTTTGCTCATTGTTGATAATATTTTAACTTAAAAATAAGGATAAATTAATAAACTAAGTCAATTTTTTTTATTTCTCTTCTCTTATGATAGTTATTCAAATAAAAGAAATGACAAATTTATTCCTTTATTTTAGAAAAGAAAAATATGATAGGTTCACTTCTGTTCCTTTAGAGTGTGCTTGGAACGACGGAAAGAAAGAAAAGAAGAAGAAATTTTATTTAAGGAAGCGAAGTGAAGAGAAGGAAATGTAGAATATTTCCAATATTTTTCCTTTCTCATATTTGGATAGATTAAAAAGAGAATGAATTTTTTAATTTTAAATTAAAGTATTATATAAAGATAAATAAATATTTTACTTATAAATAACTTAATTTTATTTTCCTTTCCTTCCAAATGACCCCATTTTAGAGTGGAAATATTTTAACAAAATATTAATGAACTCTTCCTTCCAAATTTTTTTTCAAATTCTTGGCTTTATTTTTTTATTTCTAGTCTATCCAAATAAGGAGAGGAAGTTCTATCTTCCAAATCCCTCAATTGAAAGACACAAATGAATTTTTTTAACTCTTTTGTTTCATTACTTCAAAACAAACACAGCTTTAAAATCTAAAATCGAAAATTTTAAATATCCCTAAAATATTGAATCTTTTTTCACATTTTCAAAATTTTAAATTTCAAATTTTATTTTTATCATTAAAGTTTGTGGCTTGTGAATTGTGATTATGTCACACATGATTAGTTACGGATACAAAAATGGATTATGGATACGCGTCTTCCAAAGGAGGCAATTCTACCGACGTATGATTTCGCTAACCGTACGTAAGAATTTCCCTAAGCCCAACGTTACCCAGGAGGAGGACGTCTTCTTCTCGCCCTGTCCCAACCAAATTATAGGATCAATCTCGTCCTGTCCCAACCAAATTATCGGATCAATCATCGCAGCCGTCAGACTCGTAAATTACTCTAGAAGACATGCTCGGCCATGGAGGGGAGGCTCCCTCTAGGTACATTTTCCGGCGCTAAACCGCCATTTTATTCAATTCTTATAAAACAATGCAATCGCAATCCGAATTGTACCGATTTAGTTTGAATTTCAACTTTTCAAGTTCATCAATTGTTTTGCATCTTTGTTTCTTGTGAGTCATGAAGTGTGTGTTTGGTAGGTCTGAATTGCTGAGTATGGTGAAGAAGCACTCCAAGAAATTGTCAGCGAAAGCTGCCCTGGATGAGCAAGATGACTCCTCTGATGACGTCGATATGGATTCGGGATTCTGGCATGATGTCTTCGATTTATATTTCGTTCGCGGTAAGGAGTCGAAAAAGCGCCAGGATGATGACCTCTTATTCTTCGTCCGGAAAAAGGTACTTCTTATTCATCCATGATTATTCTTTCTATATTTTCCTTTTACTGTCCCTTCTGTTGCAAAATTATGCACGTACCCTAATTTTTTTGTGTTGCAGAGTTTGCCTGGGATTGGTTTCGGTGATTATATGGAAGGTGGCTCTCCTTACTTTGTTCGCAGGTGGGCACCTAAGGTAAAGACATTGAAGTCCACCTTAAGCGTTTGGTATTCATGCCGAAATTGGTACCTCTAGTGTTGATTATTTGTGGCGTGTTATTCATATTGGTTTAATAATACTGAATTGCGGCTCTTATCACCACCAAAATGCAGCTGTGAATGAGGAGCACTATGCTAAACACTTTAGGCATTTGCTATCATTAGGAGTCTCAAGGCAACTGTGTTGGAAAAAAAAAGGATGGCTAATTTTTTTTTTGGTTTGAAAAATTCTGATTTCTGTCTCCTTGACATGCAGTGAGCAATACAATTTTGTTTTGCTATAGTTTTTATGTAATCTTCTTTACTTTTGTCAACCAGTTGGATAAGTTAATCGGTGATAATTCAGCAGAGGTGGGTTGGAGGTGTTCATTTTACTTGAACTTGATTGCTCACACTTCATTCACCATAACTGTAGCAATTTGCAGGTAATTTCTTTTTCCTTTTTTCATGCAAGATTATCATGAGTTCATGACTAGTTGTAGTGCAAGAGAAATAGTATTAATTAGCCATGCTTAGTGGCATAAAGAAATACGCGTATTGTATTTTCATATTTTGTAACTTAGTTTTTTCTTATGGTTTTCTGTGGCCGACCACAAAATGTTAACAATTTTGATGATGAAGATGAGCCATTTTGTGGTGAATTTGATCTGGATTTTATTCTTCAGCGTTGTTATCATCATCAGAATTGAAAATACAATACATTTTTTCAGTCATCAGGTCCTTCGAAACCACCAGCCTGGCGAAGACACGCCACTGACTCCTATATACAAGGTATTACTATCATTTGACATAATAAATATCGAGAACTATCAAAAGCTTACAAGATGGAGATTTTGTGACTTTTAATTGCATTTCTTTCTTTAAAATGGCATTTACCATCATGCCCATAGTTACCAAGAACTCGGTACGTTCTGGGTTGTGGTACAGGTACTAGAATGGCATACATTACTACTTGATTAATTGTGGTATGATGAGAGTGTACTTAATTGGTATTCTAGTTGGGAACGTGGTACGGTTTTGAAGAGTTATTTCGAAGAGTATACTTTCAAGGCCAACGAGGATGACTGTGCTGATAACCAGATCTTGTTTCCCAATGTCACCAACAAGATCCTCTTGAAGGTTATTGAGTACTATAAGAAGCACATCGACGCTGCAAATGCTGACCTTTCATTTTAAAGTAGTAGATTTAGGGCGTCCCAGGTCACTAGTGTACACTACTATTCCAGGATGAGCGTCCCAGTTCGAGGGTAGCACCGTTCCTGATAACTATGAATTCATGCCAAAGGCACAGAGAAGATAACCATGTACCCTTACAACTACCAAAAGGAGAGAAGTCTCTAAATTGCCCCAAAAAATAATGAGGGATTAGGGTAATTGTAATGGTGCAATTTTGATGGGTCAACAAAATTGTATTGAAATATGTGTTTTGTTGATATGGTTGTATTGAGAGACGTGTTTTGCTGGTGTAAATTAGTATGTAGCTTGATTTTTTATGATAAATGTGGGACCCAATATTGATTTTGGTATAAATTTAATGGGGACAATTTGGAGAGAAAAGTTGTTCGCTTGACTAATATAAGGAGAGAAAAATGTATAGGGATTTGTATGTGGCTCATATGATTGTATTGGGAGACGTGTTTTGTTGATGTGGATAAGTATGTAGCTTGATTTTTTTGTCTAATAGAGGTGGACCCAATATGTAATTTGAATGGGCTAGTAAAATTTTGTTGTTGCGGATGCTCTTACTCAATGGTCCATCGTGATCGTCGTCATCAAATCCCATAGTCTCATTATTTGTTTAACATCAATCACACCCAAAGGTAAACGGGGGAAAAGAAAAAGAAAAAGCAAAGAAAGATAAACAACTTCTGTGCACAAAGTTCCTGCATTGAGTTGGGAGGAGACATGTAAGATGTCCGCAGGCTTCTCCTACATGTTATGTAGAGAGGTTGTTTCCAAGATTTGAAAAACAGAAAGAGAGAATTTGAACATTTTCCATAGGATGGGAAGAAGAAAAAAAGGGAGAGTAGAATATTGGTATTCTCATCATACATATATTCCGCAAGAAAATATACAAAAATTCTTAGATTAGAAACCTTGAAACAAGTTTGTTTTTGGACTTTTTTAAAAAAGTTGTCACATCGTCAAGCCTAGTGTTAGAAAAGTCCGTCGTGTAATCTATAATTTCACACTGTACCAAACCCTATCTACAACATCATGTTACATCATTTTCTAGTTTGCACTTACATTGTGTCTTGTATTTGTTTGATTGTCGGATGAGGGTGGGCATGGGTGGGACAGGGAATTTTTGGATTTTTCTCATGAAGACCACAAGGCTACTAAAACTGAAGCCTGCATAGGAACATGGCTCGTTATAGTTTACATGTCTTTGTACGTGCCTCAATCTAGTGATGTAATACAACCATGTTGTCTTTTGCAGGTTGTAAAGACCGTTTATGCATCACCAAGTCGAGTGAATTTTCATTTGGACTCGCAAAAGGTTAATGATTTGGTATTAACCAAATGGGTCTTCTTGAATGTTGCTTTTACATAAGCTCTTATCTGAGTTTATTGCTATCATTTTCTAGGAAGTAGAGACAACACCTGCTTATCCCGATATCTGTTTTGCAGTGGACGACTTCGACTCAACTTTTGATGCAATGGTAATATGCTTACGTTTTCTAGGAGTTGAATGCTATATTTTTTTTGTTGTAAAAGTTTATTGATCATATTTGTGCTTTTATTTGTTGTCTTTTATTCTTTTGGTGTGTATGTGACGTATGTTGTAAACTTTTTACCATATCTGATTTAAGTAATAAAAAACATGCACAATGTTTTAAAGATAACAGTATCTAGAATATTTTATCTAGCGTGCTGTGTAAATACTTTTGTTAGAGCACATACAATGGTAAGAAGTTATTGGGAAGGGGATAATGTATGTGAATTTGTGTTTTGGTGATATGACTGAATATATGACTTGACTTTTAAGTAATAAATGTGGGACTCAATATTAGTTTTAGTAGAAAAATGATGGAGGAATGAAATTTTAGTGGCTTGACTAATAGAAAATGGAAAAATTGTACTAGAAGACGTGGTTATATTGGGAGACGTTTTTTGCTGATGCAGATAAATATGTGGAATTATTTTTGTGTGATAAAGGTAGGACCCAATTAGAAAGCTAATGGGGACATTTGTGGTTAACCATTGCATGTACTCTTATGACTTGCTTTTACCTAATGCAGGTCTTGACAAGTACAGATCATTGCTATTGTGTGGTTCTCAACGCACATGATGGGGCTGCATTTCCTTCAGAAAATGAACCACATTATAGTGGTTCTAGTAGTAATAGCCCTCCGAAAAGTCATACTAATTCTGACAAGGCGAAAAATAGTAAGGTGTGGACTGACTTCTGTTAACATGTGAGAATCTGAGTGCTACCTTTTTATTGTTTTCTTGATCTGTCAGTGTTTCTTCTCGACTGACCTGATGAATCATGTATCTCTGATATGATGAAGACTTTCAAATTTCCAGAAAGTTTTTTCATGCGGCTTTCATGGATATCTTAGATTAAGCTGCTGACCTGTGCAACTTTAATACTATAAAACAGAAGGCTTGTGGGTCTTGAGGATAATTGTTGAGATATGGTGTTATTCCCTAGTACTATGTTGTGCGTCCTTCTCTTGAGAAGTTTAAACTTAAATGTCATTTAATCTCGTAACTTTTTGGTTGTAGTCTTGAATATGATGTGACTTTTACGGAACTTTTGTTTCAAAAACATTGTTGGTGCTCAAATTTCTTTGAACAGTAAGCAATTTGTGAAGCACTATTCAAAGTAACATGACTGTTATAGTTTACAGTTATAACCTTTTGATGACTGAATACAAGTAGATTGTCTTTCTGTGAAGATTTGCGTGAATAGTTAATGGAAAATTTAGTTTCAAAGACGCCCCCTTTGGGCCAGAATAGGATTCATGGATCTGTACACCCTGCACAAATAAATCAATACTGTGGGCATGTTATAGGTATTCAGTTATTTTATCTTTTATTTCTTTGTTACATGCTCATCCTTACATTGCCATTCTGAGAAGAACTTATGAATGGCTTTAAGATTCTTTTAGTTGCTGCTTGCTAGCTACCATTCAAGAATTTCATAATTGCAAATTGTATATTTAAGAAACTAGCCCTCCGATATATGCTTCATGCATGTTTTATGGCATTTTTCATTGTGATATCTTTTTCATACTTACAATTTTCTTTATGTTGCTGAAATAGATATAGCCATTTCAATAAGAAGTTTACTGCAAACTTCTGAGGAGTAACTTTCAAAAAATATAAAAGAAGTATAATTTGTTTTATAGCATGTTTAAATATTTCAGTTTTTCAAATGGTATAGAGGTGAAACCGGCACATGGAAAACATGTTCTTGATACTGTGCTCCAGTATTATATGTATGCCCAAAAAAAGTACTATATGTATATGCTGTCTAGTGTCTACGAATAACTGCTTTAGAATAAATCCTATCAAAAAGTGAGAGTTTCCTGTCCCTTTTTGTTCGACCTGATACTTAAAGGCCATTGTTTTTATTAATTCTGGAAAGACCTCTTTTTTGACTCAAATGCATGCTGCATGCATGTAAAACTTAAAGGATAAGCTTCGCCATGACTTTTCTGGTAGTTGTGATTGCAGATTACTCTGTTCTCAGGATTTGTCAGCTACCCAATGGTTCGAGAAGCATATGATGGTACATCTTCTACTTAAAGTCTTCGTTTTGCTTTTTGTATAAAACTGTATTCTGTTTTTGGTGATGAATGCATTATAGATGTTACTTCTAGGGTGTCCATGAGCTTATGGACCATTTTAAATATACCTTTTCGATTAGAAAAATTCAAATAGTTAAATTTTGACACATTTTATTAGACTGAAGTGGCAAGATTTTTACATCTGCACAGTTCCCCCAATTTCCTTCTCTCCTCTATCCTTCTAGAGAATGACATGGCAAAGAAAATTCTGGGAAGATTGGGGTCCTAATGGTTGCAAAATGATTGATTTCATAGTCATGAAAGACATGACACTATTTAATCCTCGATGATGCTGAAAAAGAGCTATATTCCTCGCAGCTATGATGGATCCATGCACCAGTAATAAAATGTCCCAGAAACAAACGGGCAACCAATCAAAGAAATGGACAAGGCTCTGGAGTACAGATCTCTGCAGTTCATGTTCGGGGAGGAAAGGTCTAAACCATTTGAAAAGAGAAGCTGTGTGAAAAATAGAATGTGTATACATATATGAATATTGAATATAAAAACCGGACAACTGCCTTTTGAGTACACATAAACTAAAATTAAAAACATAGCATGTAACAATTACATTTCAACCTTACTTGCAATAAACCTTCGAGAGAAGAATGCAATCTATTAAATCATATTTGTTCTTTGCACTGGCTAGAACATCAATCATTTAGTCACATATGACCCTTCTGCTCACTTTATTCTTGTTAAAGTGGATGACGGTCTCATCCTCCACTCTTGGTTACCCTTTTCTTTTTCAGCATTATGATGGAGTTGTCGGTAACATTTTTGTTTTTGACGATAGAAACAACCAACTGCCTACCCCATATGCCTTCTCAATCTTCCCAAATCCCAAATTTCTGAGTTATAGAGGTTTTTTTATTGTCGAAGATAAGGGAGATGGATAGGAAAATTATGGGAAATAAGCCAAATATGCAAAAATTGGGACAACTCTTCGGAATGAAAATTTGTTGGGGGTATTGTTATGACTATTCAAGTTGTAATTGCCCAGTTTCTCCAGTAGTTTTTGTTGTTTGCTTGTTCTGGTTTGCATTATTTACTTTGATGCTTACAGCTTGCTGTTTGTCGAGTGATGAGAACGTTTACAGAAAGGAATCTTTGTAGTCTTGGCTAAGTTTTTTTTCCTTCATGTGTTTACAGCTGGTAAGTCTCGCTTAGGGAGTCTTCTTTCGCCCCCTGGCAAAACGGACAGGCTTTACATGAAAGGCCCTGGAGGCCACGGTGAAGTTGAGGTAGCTGTTTCTGGTGTTGCAGGTAAATGCCAAAACCTTGGTTTCCCCATTCCTAACAAATTGGAGTTGACCTTACCTACTATTTAAATTTGATCAAAGACTTCTGACAATGAAATTAGAAAATGTTATCGTATTGACTTGTAGATTATTAGTTATTCATGATCTACATTTTTTGAGTTTTTTTTTTTTTTTTTTTTTGAGGAAAACATTTTGTGAGTTTTTGAGATGCTAATTTTTGGTATTGTTCTGCAATGCATTGTGGCAGTTTGCTGCCTGCAAATGATTTTTGGTATGCTAAAAGATTCTCGTTATTGCACTGCAATGCATCGTGGAAGTTTACTGCCCACAAAAGGATTTTCTTTGGGACTCTTGATTTGTCTTTATTAATTTATAGCTCTCTGTAGTGATGGGCATAATCAATTTGGGATATACACTGAATCTAGATGTTTCTGTTCTAGATCAAAGCCAGGAGGATTCTGGGCCATTTTCACCAGTATCATCAAAGAAAGGATTTGGGATTGGATCAATCATTCGTAAAGCTGCATCTGTTGCATCTGTGGTAGCAAAGAATGCTTATGCAGCTGCTTCTTCCACCGCAACCTTTGATGAAATGGTACCCCTCAAATGCTGCTTAATGTCTATATCACTGCCTTGGGAACACATTGCTTATGATCTTCTGTTCAAGGTAAGTTCCTTATTTATGATTATGTAATGAATATCCTCTTTTTGGGGGGTTTCGGAGTAATGTATTCTTTGGCGGTGTTGCTCTTTGGAGCAATAATAAGGTTTAAGGCTATGATTGGACGATGGATTCAAGTGGGTTGGGAGGGCTTGGGAAGAGTTGGGTTTAGGAAATGCTTGTTTGGGAGTGGGTTGGGAGGTGTATGTGTTTTTTAAGTGTTAAATACCTACCAAATCATCATGTTGAGGAGTTTTTAATTAGGATGGTGAGTGGGTTTTGGGAGTGTCTCCCTACACTAACCAAACGGTTCTGAATCAGTTGATGGTGAAAGGGATAGAAGGGGTAGAATTTCTTCTTTCTTGGGAATATAGTGACATTATCTGCTAAAATTCTTCAGTGTTCTTTTGAACAGAAATCCTTGAAGTAATCCCATTATTTGAGGATCATTGCATGCCAAATATGACGTTAATATTGTTCTCTACATGAAATGTGGAATGCAGGGAACTCCTCCAGTGAATTTGTAGGCAATGCATAATAGAGATAATTGCTGCAAGACGAAAGCATGGGAGATGGAGGATTCACCCTTGACAGACGTGAAGCCACCTCCTCGTCAAAATTGAAAGTTCGCTTTGTTATCTACTTGGACCTTCTGGTTTGATTGCCTCGGGCCATGTTGGAAAGGATTGTATATTATTCTCATTGTATTTATGGTATTCATTGTTCCCAAGTTGAATACCATCGTGATGACCAAGTCATTCTTGCCATGTTCATTGTTCATTACGGATGACATGTTTAATCATCAGGATTGTAGATCTTAATGAATTGTCTGAGTCTGGTAGAGTCTTAAGAACGCCTTATACCTAAATTAGTATTGGGGAAATTGATCCTTTTGCATTAACAGTAAAATGTTTATCTTTGGCTTTAGTTTTGGGCAGATCAGATATTCCCTTGAGCTTTGGTATATTGAAATGTTGTTCATCTTCTATAAGGTTTTGGGAGGAGATTACAACACTGAGATATGATTCTCTGAGAAATTCGACCCCTCTGTACTGGAGGCCGTTCCCTGCTTGAACTGTTGTTTGTGAGCAATTTCATTGTTTCTTATGCTCAGTTTAGATCATATAGGGAATTCTTCCTCGGCAATTTTTTTTTTTTTTTTTTTTGATCCGACAGACCAACTAATGTGAGGACAATAAAATTTTCACTTTTGTTCTGGGGTTGGTTCTCATTTTCTGTTCCCCATCTTTTGGCATTGTGCCTCAATGTGCTTGAATTTTCTGGTGGCCCATATTCGCACATGGAAGTCAATATTGTTTAGCTCATTATGGGCACCTTTGGTTTCTTCTTTCCCCCTCAAATACTTCCTCATTTATTTATCTTTACCCACAGATGTTCTGGTAGCCAAAGGACAAGGCTGAAAACAATGACACGGCAAAAGGGAGTAGTTAGTAATTGAAGTTGTCTGAAAAGGAACCATATCTCTGTGCTTTGTTTAGTTTCTTTTTCAGTTAAAGCACATGAAGCCTACTTTGAATGATAACAAGCTATATACAAGAGGACAGGAGGCTTGACATCACTTTTATTCACATCTGGAAGTTAATAGTGCAATGACAGAAAGTATATGCAGCATGTTAGCCTCCACTATATTGTTGCTTTTGAATCCTCACAATTTTTTTATATCCGAGAATGAGATCATAAAAGATTGTTATTTGAAAAAGTTAAACTCTGACAATCAGGCATACGAGTATTAATATTTTTCACCTAATAATAAAATAAATTGAGTCAAAAGTTAGCGTGTGACAATAAAATTATTATTCATAATAGGAATCGAACTCAATATATTTTGAGTCCATACGATTTGACCCCATATTCACTACTATGCTATTACCCAAAATGATTTTTTTAAATCTAACAACCTAGTGCCAAAATGAAATCTAAATGCTAACCATCAAACTACCCTGAAATTATTCCTATCTTATTCAATTGTTTGATCAAGTGAGTGGCATGTGCGTGCCATGTTTAGGGCAAGTTTTGGATAAATCAAATAAAGGAATCCCAACCCCCTAATGTGATTAAATGGTAAAAGTAGCCAAACAATTGGTTGCATGCCCTAACTTTCCTTTCTTTTCTATACGTTTGGGAACCACAAATTTTCCATTCCACATGCCTTTGTCTTCATTGTCTAGAGGTAGACCTAGTTAGGGGTATCAAAGTATCGATTCCTCTACCAATTATCAATGGATATCCTGCCCCTCTTTTTTGCTCTCTTTCTTTTTTTCCTTTTAGAAAATTCAAATGTACAGTAAATATTCCATCTTTATTTGAATGTCTCCAACACCATAAATTTGTCACGACCAACCAAACACGACCTTGAATAGCAAAAAGAGATTTGGTATTTTCCGTTTCTGATTTTTGTTATTTCTAAACAATATTTTTTTCTTTTCTATTTCAATTGATTTTTTATCGTATTTTTTAAAATATTAATTGAACGTGGAGCTACAATCTGCTGAAGCCTTTTAGCAGTCCTTGCTGTAGCTCTTTGAATTTTTTTCTGATAATTCAAAAAATCAGGTGATAACAGATGGGACTTCTTACTACCGTTCATATTGCACTAAACATCAGCATAAGAATCCAGCTATTTATTTACTATTACTTTTAAGTTTTTCTTTTGCTTCAATCCTCTAAATATCAATTAAATTTGATTTGAGATTGTTTTTAATCTATTTAGCTCTTAATATCATTATAGAGAATTTTGATGCTCTAAGGGCATGTCCCTCGAGTTTAATTTTTAGGCCATCTCTATAATGCCCTTCTATATTATTTTTATTCTTCGTTTCTTGAATATATCTGCGGCTTATCAAAAAAAAAATCAATTGAACGTGTTTTCTTAAAAAAGACGCAAAACATACATACGGGGAAAACAACCGACCCTAGAATTTTCAAGTCTTTGTTTGGACCAAATCCCGCACCGCACGGACAAACAAACTCGCGCATTAGACCCCTTAAGCAGTGCCTGCCTTCTTCTTTTTTTTCTTTATTATATTTACTTTTCGGTCTGATTCTTCGTGATTAAGCTACTTAATCAATCTCAAGCCACTCAAAAAAAGTGAGGGCCCCACCACTATAATCTCTATTGCCAATCTCGACCCCACAGAAGTAAATACGTGAAGGGAAAAAAAGGAGGGAAAAAAACCCTCTCAGGATTAGGAATAAAATTTTATGATGTGAGCGGCTCTCAATTTTTTTTTTAGTTATACATATGTATTCACAAATTAGTACTCCTTCCGTTCCTATTTGATAGGTTCACTCTCTATTTTTGATTTTTTCAAAATTATAGTTCACTTTTTCATCGAGAATAAATAAAAAATCACTAGTTTACTAATCTATCTTTATTTATTGTGCATCTTCATTAACAAATGACACTAAATTCTAACAATAAAAAGGTGTGAGTAGATTAGTTGAAGGGTATATTAAGAAGAAAACTAATTAAATTTTATTGTTTCAATGATATTAATTGAATTTTCTTAATCTGTGTGAAAAAATAAATAATTCTATTACATAGAGACCGATGAAGTATAAAAATAAAAGTAAAAAGCATATACATAAATTTAATCAAACGATTATGATTATTTTTTTAAGTTCTGAATTAGATCAAGTATTCTTCTCAATGTATGTATAAGCAGATAATCATACAAAGCTAAGACTTGATCATACAAACTACTTTTTCGCAGGGGTGGTTGGTTCCCCCTGCTATCACCCATAAATCACGTGCCACAAATATTTGGTAATGTGGGACCCACCTGTTATTTCCATGAAGTCCATAAATACTCAACCCCTCCACTTCGTTCCTTCCCTTTTCTCCTTCTTTCCTCTCTCCGGTTCACTCATAGAATACGGTTCAGTTTTGCTGCTTAAGTAAAAGTCAGTCGCCTCATTATGTTTGCTTCCGAAGAAGAGGTTCAGTTCCATTTTCCGGTTCATGAAATCGGGCTCGCTCCAAGTGATATCCAAGAACTATTGTCCCTGTTTGAGCTACCTACCACCCCAAGTTCCGGTTTGGAAGGGTCGAACCGGTCGATTTACTCTGTCGACGAGAGGAAGCGTAGGCGAATGATTTCAAACCGGGAATCGGCCCGACGTTCACGCTGGCGTAAGAAGAGGCATATAGAGGACTTGACGCACCAGGTGAAGCAGTTGAAAGTAGTGAACCACGATCTGAAGAACCTGTTGGGGTCGACTTTGGGCCAGTGTCACGTATTACGTAGAGATAATGACCGGCTAAGATCCGAATCCGTAGCTCTTCGGGCCAGGCTCTGGGATCTATACCAATATCTAGTCTCCATGCAATCATGTCAATGATCGTCGATCACTTAATCACCGACACAATAATAATGCTCGATCTGATGAACAATATGACAAAATAGAGCTCTCTCTCTCTCTCTCAAAGCACGTACATTTTATGAGAAGTAAAATATGAGATGGACTACTTGCATGTGTTTTTTTGCTAGCTTTTGTACTTGTTTTTTCACGAAATTTTAGGCCCCACTGTCCACTGATGTTAGTTATATGGTGTGTGTGTATATATATATGTATGTATGCATCACCATTGACTCGATCACTCTCGTCATTATCATGATAATTAGTGAGTGTGAATATGTTTTTTATGGGATTAATGAAGACAGGTAATGTTAATGTTTGATTCTCTTGTTGGATTCTGACGAGTCTTGATTAAACTTTGCTTGAGAAAGAAAGAAAGCTAAGCAACACAAAAAAAAAAAAAAAGGATTAAAAAAGATGTGCGTGTGGTTGATAATATGTCTTAATTAAAGTTGTTTTTGGACCCATAAATCCACAAGTTATATACATACTGCGTACCAAACAATAACATAACATGTTGATGTGAAGACAAATTAAAGTTGACGCGACTTAACCGGGCCTCTGGATATGTATCTTACATACAAATTCTTCCTATATCTCATGATGAGTTGTTTCAGATTATACGCACGAGAACATCATCATTATTTCAGTAACTCAGTGCCGTTTTATATCCTATCGGGTTGTATCCCATAAAATTCCATAAATTATTATATTGTAGTATTATAATGAAATAGCATATTCTATTACAGTGTAATGCGTATTATTACAACGGAATACGTTATTCCATTGTAATAGAATTTCTTATTTCATTATAATAATACAATGAAATAACGTATTACAGTGGAATATCACAAAGGAATAACAGATTCCATTGTATTCCATTGTAATAATATAATGAAATAAAATATGGGATCCCATAGGATACAAAGTTATGGGATATATATCATTTTCGTTCAGTAACTATCTATTCAAAGAAAATATATTTGAATGGGCCAAAAATAAGTGTGAACAATACTCTTGTGGTCACGTTCTAAATTTTAGCTCAACTTAATATGTCATCATGTGAGAGAATTTTGTTCATGCTGATCGTTATACCTAAATTTAGGTATATATCGAATATTCGAAGCATAAACTTATATGATATCATTCTCAGTTATCAAAAAATATATTTTAAAATTCCATAAACTAGCTAGGTTTAGAATTTACTAGCATCGTATGCTTCTGTTCACAAAAGGCGCTTTTTTGAATGCTTGTTCTTATCTTTGTAAGAAGACGACCGCATGACAATCCAGATTCACCACGCATGGTATACTATTCTTCACCGCATATGCTATCTACCTTTATTTGAGAGTGGCTGGGGCTGCTTCTGTACTAGCATTTTAAGATAATTTTTTTAAAAAAGAAAAAAAATCATAATTGTATTCAGTCTTGCCGACAAATCCACCATGTATTTTGTTAAAAATAAAAATTAAATTTGACATAAAACATATTTTAAAAATATGGACTTTTTGGATTTAAATTATACGATGAAATAGTTGATTTTTTTTATAAATATCGTTAGATTCGTTAAATCGAATACTACTTTTTTATAAATTTTTTAAAAAAATGAAAAACTACAGCTGACCAGACAGGCAGACATCCTTTATTTAAGCCAAACGTTAAATATTGTTGATCACCCATGAAAAGCTAGCTTTGTGTGTACCAATATGCATGTAAGCAATATATTCATGTCCCAATTAAGATGTGCATCATCTTAATTAACCGCGTGTTAATTACTTGTCTGAATTGAGTTGGCAGTCAAGTAGACAACAAAAGAAGTGGAATTTATTTATTAATTAATTAATTTAAGACTATTAATTAACAAATTAAAAGATGGGGGTTTGTTGGATTTACATAATAAAGAAATAATATTAAAATGACAAAGTGGCATGGACAGTCTCCCAAATGATGGGGCCTTTAATTGTGCCGGATGCATGGAATTGAATGGATTTGGATAATTTGATTTTGTTTGGATATAATTCTTGGAACCCAAAATTAAAGTTGAAGAGGTTATCGAATATATATTACATAAAATAAAGGTAAAAAAAAAAAAGATTTCATGGTTGAAATATTACAAAGAAAATTGCTTACATGGCATGTTCTGATTGGTTCCCATGTACCTGCTTTGTTGACCACACTTGACTTCTAATTTAAAAAGCTTGCCTTCTTTCTTCGTCTGCAAGTTCTTAGAAGGAAGCTCTCCTAAAAAAAAAGAGCTTTGAATTTAGCTTTTTAATATATTTTCTTTAATGAATTTAGTTTTTTTAAAATACAGTATTAAATTATTGATATTTATCAAAAAAAAAATGGTATTGATATAAAAAAAATAAGAAAAATAAGGGGCTGCTCTCTTTAATTTTTAGAAGCATGGTTACCCATTAAAGAACTGGTAGCACGTCCTTTTCAGTATTCTATTTCTAACCCAACTTTTTTTCTCTTTTTTGCACTTTTACCCCTCTAATGACTAATCCATTCTCCATTGGCTCTTTAGTTTATTGGCGATCATCATCGATCTTTGGTGTTATATATACGTAAGTTGTCTTCCTCTTTATTGGGTGTTTACTATTGAAGTTTCTCTTTTGGTGTAAGAATATCCAGTGTGAAAAATTGAAAGTTGAAAGGGAGAGATAGATAGCTCATATATATCCTTTTAATATGATTTTGGTGATCTCGTTGAAATAGCTAATATTGCCTTTGAAGTGCTTAGTCCAACACTTTTCATTCCAATTTTATGGTTGCTTATCCACTTGAGTCACATACTTGCATAGATAGAAGGGACGTTTGCTTGTGTGCACACGCACAAGTCCTTTGGTGTTTTGTTTAACAAATAGTTTTATTTTTTCAGTAATTAGAGATCTTTTATATTCATTAATTAGATGTTATATTTAGTAATTAGTTTATTTATTGAAAATGACATCATTGGCTTATTGAAAATGAGATCAACTTATTGACAAGTAAAATATTAGTTTAGAGCGATCAAAATGGTTGTTTTATATTGGGGATAACAAATATTGTTAAAGATACGTGTTTTTATTGATGTGAATGAAAATAAAAATTTAATATATATTTTTGTACAATAGTGCATGCAAATTTGTTGTCTTTACTTCTTACTTGTGGGTCCCAATAAAAAATAGGTTGTTGATGTTTGAAGGAAAAAATAAGGGTGCTGCTATTGTCATCCTTTTTTTTAATTTTTAGACCCCCGTACAGCAAGTGACATCATCACAGAGACATGTTGTATGTCATAATCTATCAGATAAGACGTGAGTGGTGTGCACTTACATTTATTAATTTTTTAATCTTTATTCCCTTGAAATGTATTCCCATTACATGGTTGGTGCAGTTTATAACATGACATTTTTTTACTATTTATACTTTTGGCATATTAGACTTGAAAATTTCAGCAATTTATTACAATCTTTATTTTCTATATTAATATTAATGGAAGATCACCGATTGGTTTACGCAAAATTCAAACATCAGTTATAATTGAAGAAAAAAATAAAGGAAAAATCAACATCTGGAAAATTTGTTATTTGAATGTAAAAATGGGTGTCGCCCCAATAACACTGCCAATTATCTATTATACAAATTATAATACAATGGTTTCAGGAAGACACTGAATTTATTTCTCAAGTTGTTTTGTGTGCGATGTAACCCATTCAGCTTCTCAATCATACCTGTACCTAAACCATTGAATCATTATGGGAGGCATTTGGTAACTATCTATCAAGGCAACTTGGACAAAATGATTTTTATTTACGAACCCGATAGTGATAGTGTCATGTTCATGTGACGGTGGAGGAATTGATCGCAGTGGCAAAAATGTTAGGCACTGATTAGAACTAAGAAGATGCAATATGGCATTATAACTTGAAGCAATCAAATGACCCATGTCAGACATTGTCAAGTGGGTGACTCTTAAAGCATAATTAGAAGAAACTTTCTTTTCTAATAAAAACTATTAAATCAGCTGCTTTGTTAGCACTCATGCTTGAGTGTTAATTTTCTCCAATACAGATCCATCTTGATTTAATCAGAATTTAAACAAGTGTTGATGACAATCTCGAAACAAATTTTTGATGTGTTTAATGATCCCCACCCACCAAAATTAGCAGTACTTGAATTATAATATAAATAAAAATTTCATGTGTTTAATGACCCCTACCTATGAAAGTTGACAGTACTTAAACTATACGATAGATAAATTTTTCATGTGTTTAATGATCCTCACTTGCAATAATTAATTTCCTTTTGAATGGATTATGTATTTTTATTTAATATATACAAATAATGAACCATTCTTACACCTTCCGTTCAAGTCTTTTTTTAATTGAACATTTAAAATGTGATGGAGATGGTTGTTGGCCGATGCATGATTGACCACACCCGTGCTTCCTTTGAAACACTAAAAAACTATCTTACAGAATTGTCATGTCATTTGCATTGATCGATGAGATAGGTTATATTATACTCAACAAAATTTGGATTGTATATAGATGGGTCCAAAATAATTGTTATTTTTGAGATGTGGGCCTTAACAAAAGTAAAAGGGAAAGAACAGTTGGGCCCAAATAATTATTAACCTTATCTAATTAAGTTTATCCTAATCCTAATCCAATTCAATATAGTTAGCAATTAAATATATCAAATTAATAATCAACAATTGATTATTTCAAGAGCATAATTAATAAATTCATCCTTATTATCATATAATAAAATACCATCTTTAATTGTGAAGATCTTTCACACGCTATTGTGTGTGAACTGAATAGATTCGATTTAACTTTTTCAATCACAGGCCTATCAGACATTTCTCACCGCAATTTCTTAACTGATTAACCACATCTTTTACTCTTGTGTAAAAAATTCTTTTACCAGTTTCCCTTCTTTCATCAACAAGTTCATTAACTCTCTACAAAGACTGTGGAGTTTAACGACTCTTACCATAGAACGGCCTTGGTACTCTGTACTCAAGGTTTCCCAAGCCTGTTTAGTTGCATATCGTGAGATACATGGAAAAATCACTTTTGCAACAATAGTTTGAATCACTAGCGAAGCATTATTATCTTTCTCAATATCCCTCTTCATCTTGTGCTCATCACTGACTACCTTGGAAACTCTTTCATTTTCTTTTTCTTTTTTTTTTGTCGGATCACCGACGATGCCTACTTCATTAAGACAAACAGGGTAACCCACTACAATGAACTCATATAAAACTTTTGACTTAAAATAGGTGCATAAAATAGTGCACCACTAGTCATAGTCCTCATTGATGAAGACGAGGAGACTACTGGTGGTCAGATTTGTTGTAGGATTCGACATCATAGAGAACATAAATAACATCAAAAGAGACGGATTGGACAAAACAACAATAAACACAAAAGATTTTCACCTCCGATACCATGTGAAACTTAAAGATAAATGATTCATCAAACTGGATTCAGAGATCTATAACATTCATAATATATAAGCCGCTGTCTTGAAAGAGATACGAAAAAACTAGAAATAGCAACTACAGTTCTACAAAAGGGATAACCCTAGCTCACAACATAAGGAAACAAATACATAAAAGGACAACACTTTAAAATAAGGAGAAACTACGTCGTATTACAAGACTAAGAAACAATAGGTGTAGGTTGGTGTATCTCACCAAGATCGTTAGCCAACAAATATGGAAATTAAAATTACGAAAAAATAAACGAAAATCAAACACCAAGAATTTTACGAGGAAACCCAACCTGGAAAAAACCTCGAGTCTATGAGCGACTAACCTTGAGGAACAATCCACTAAAACGAATCAGGAGTTACAACCCTATCTTAGAACTAAAGACATCGCTCATCCCTCCCATTCAGTTTATTGCTTCAACCTCTTCTCAACCTCAACAAGGTAGAGTCCACTCTTGAATCCCTCAAGAGTCCTCACACACAAGCAATTCACAAAGAATAATTTTCAATACAAATATCCTCACTACAAATCACTCATTCAAACACTCAAGATCACACATGAAATAAGAAGTGATTTGTTTTTCCAAAAACCCAACACACGCTCAAGACTCTCTCAAAGATAATTTCGGTCAACCACGCAAAACTAGCTTGCATGGAGTATTTAAGCCCAACGTGTGCCTTGGATAAATAGACTTCTTTTCTCACAAGGAAGCTTATCACCTTATCACCTGAAAAGATAGATTAACCATCCAATACTGGAAGTGATAACATCAGCATAATCAATGATGAGTACATCTCCACTATATTTGTTATCCACGGCATTCACAATAGTTCTATTTCCTATCCTAATGGAACACTAACTCTAGCATGCTCTCATGTGGATAGTCATATAAGGCTAGACTT
Source organism: Euonymus europaeus (assembly GCA_963580455.1). Lineage (NCBI taxonomy): Eukaryota > Viridiplantae > Streptophyta > Magnoliopsida > Celastrales > Celastraceae > Euonymus > Euonymus europaeus. The sequence goes on along the minus strand of OY756968.1, from coordinate 6,683,426 downwards.
CCTATCACAATTGTAAAAGAGATTCCATTAAACAAAAACACGTGCATGACGTTACACCAAGCCCATCATAAAATAAGGATTGAAAGCCCATACATTAAAGCCCACACAAACAGCTGAAGTAACTTACTACGCCTACTGAAGTAACTTACATCACTGCACATCATTACCCAATTATCAAAATTCAATTGCTTAAATATATCTCACAATTGTCAATTAGTTTTTATCTTAAATTAAAAACCAACAATAGGCATATCATAAGGGTTCAACATAAAGTTTATTCACCGGCAAAACATATATCGATGATTATAATTGCTGTTAAACGTCAAAATAAATGCCAATAAATATAGTTCTTGTTGTAGTGCATGCTCCATGCTTCACAATTCTCTCTCTCTAGGCTTCGATATCACTACAAGAATTTCGCAGATTACCGACGGATATTTTCGTCGGTAATCTAGAACATTCTCACAGTAATTCTAATTACCGATGGATTACCGACGGACTAAAATTCGTCGGTAAAACGCTCGTCGCTAATCAAATACCGACGAAATGCATTTTTGACGATAAATTAACGACGGATTTACCGACGGATTTTATTCCGTCAGTAATTTTTTCGTCGGTAAACCGTCGGTAAATAAATTTAAAAAAAAATTAAAATCCATCTGTAAAAAAAATAAAAAAATAAAAAATAAATACAGCATAGAAAACTGCAATCTATAAGCAAGATATCCAATAGGAATGACAGCAAGCTTAGCCAAGAGACCTCATAACTGAAGATAAGAACCAACTCCATCACAGATCCTTATATAGGCAAACCCAATTTCCTGAAAGTTTGAAAACAGCAAAAGCATGGGGAAGAAATGGAGGATCAAAATTATGAAGAAAATGTCAACTTTATGAGACAGAAGAAAGAAATGGCATGTCAGGCATAATAACTTACCTTTCAAGGAACTCCAAGGGCTCCTAAGTGTCATTGCATCATTACAATCCTGTCAACAATAGATGAAGCTAATTCCCAGCAAGGATAAGAATTTTCACACAGCACAAAGCAAAACAGTTTCACAGCCACCAAATGCTAATAACAAAATAGTGAAAGCTCTTGTAATGCATGAACACTTATTAAATTGAGCAAGTAACATTATCAATGGCAGAAACTAGTATGAACATCCAATTTTACCTTGAAATATATATATATATATATATATATATATATATATATATATATATCGATAGCACGATAGATCCCATCGTTTAATGGCCTGGTATAATTAGGGATAAGCAATGCAAGTGACTAAAATTTCTGCATTTTCAAGTTGACATCAGGTGCTACCTCAGCTAGATACCCATCTATCAGCATCTTAGAAAAGTAACTCAATTCAGGGGAGCACAAAAGGAGGGGGAAAAAGGAAGAAAAGTAACAAAGTTAGGATTTTTAAAAATTGATCAATCTATATCAAATAATGTAAAGTCAATAGATGATGCACATAAATATTTTTTCTATTATATTCTTCAAGATAATGTCTTACAACTTGCCTTTTAATCACCAATAACCTAGAACATCATGTTCCTGATATAATAAATCAATACCACTGCAATGCTTCAATTTTGCAATTTAAGGCAAACTATGAGATGCTCAAAAGCATAAAAGAATTGAATTGAAACTTTTCATGCTATGAGAACCAGCTGAAGACAAAGTGGATGCCCCCACTCCTTATAACTAGTAAAAGTACCTTTTGCCTCATAAAAACAGAAAGGTGTGGATAAATAAAATACATGCACCTTGTGAGAACAAGATGACATGTTTACCAACATCTATAAAAGAGAATATTCAATATTCCAATGGCAAGTTTTAGAACCAAAAGTTCTCAAAAAAAAATTATTGTTTATCAAGTAGCATGATGAGAATGTTTATTCTTGCGTCATTCTTTTACTTCCACATTCATCTAGACTTTGTTTATTTCGTTCTTCATGATCTACATATAACTACCCTCTTACGTTCAACTTACTAGGCTATATTATTACTCACCATCTTAGAGCATAAGACTCTCATTTTGATGTTGGGGTCCTTGCATAATAAATTCAACCAGAGTAAAAAATTCATCTTGGCACCACATTGATTACCATGGGAAAAAGCAAGAAAATGGAAAAAATTAGAAACAACATAACAGAGTAAAAACCCACCAGTATCAAAGACGTGAACTTGGTTGGTCTGGCAGTTGTTTTTTCCGTAACCACCGAACACATACAAAAACCTCCCTCCAGTGGAAAAGAAAGTGTGAGAAGGCGATCTTCTTTCTCCAGGAAATGCAGGCAGATATAGAAATCCCGAAAGATAATTTCTTTCTCATGCTAATTTTGAGCAAACAAGCAAATGCAAGAATTCAAAAAACATCTCGAAGTTAAAGATAAATTCATGAAAATAGTTGTCACCAACTCTTTCGTGCCAATGATAGCAGCCATAGATGGAAACATACCTTAGCCTCCAACAACGAAACCTCAAAATCAGATTTTTCTAGGAACCCTAGAACTTGTAATCGCGAAAAGGAAAGGAAAAGAGAAATAATTGAAATCGTACCTGATGAAGAACTGATCGCGAAAAAGATAATTATCCAGCTCCTATTCGCACAAATCGGGAATCGTCGTCATCCACGAAGAACAGAGGAAGAAAGAGGTGAAGGAACCCTAGGATTGTAGAAGCAGAGAGGAAGAATGGTGCAAAGTTTGCGTAAAGAAAGGCAGAATGCCCGTGTTTTAAAAAAAATTTAAAAACTTACCGACGGAATTATCCGTCTGAAAAAGAATTTTCAAATTTAAAAAATTGATAATAAAATAGTTACCGACGGATTAAATTCCGTCGGTAAATTATTTTTTAAAATAAAAAAATAATAATTTACCGACGGAATTTCTGTCGGTAATCGGTGGCTAATTTCCGCACCAAACTTGGCGCCAAATTTTACCGACAAAAATAATCCGTCGGTAATTATTCTGTCGGTAGTCCGTCGGCAATCCGTCGATAAGTTCAAAAATGAAAAGTTCATCGCTAATCCGTCTGTAATCTGTCAGTAAATACCGACAAAGAGTTTCCGTCGGTAAATTCCCAATTTTCTTGTAGTGTATATGCTCTCCATGGGTTGATTTTTTGTGATGTATTTGTAATCAAAGTTAGAGGAACAAAGAGGCAGATGCATGAATCCAAAATTTGTGTGATGCCACTTTTAAATGACTGCAAAACTTGTTCTCTTTCCTGCAACATATATGATTAAAGACTCGAAGATGTAAACAAGCAGGCAACTGATCTATAATAAGTCAAAGTTGTTAGACTTTTATGCTATTTCTTATTTTTCCTTTATTGTCTTTAAGTTGTACGGTGTCGTTTTATGCTTTATGGTTATGGTGCTGTGTTGTTTTCTATTTAAGTCAAAATGTATGTGCTAGGGTTTAGTAGTGTGTGTGTGCTGGGAAGTGTAGCCGTCACTACTTTTGTAAAACTCTCTAAGTGTGTTCTGGTAAGAATGAAGCTCTGTTGTTCTTGCATTACTCATTTGATGTAGATTTATGAAATCTAACATGGTATCAGAGGATTAGATCCACGTCTTGCGATTGGCGCTGTTCATCTTCTTTGTCTGCTTGGCCACCATGATGTCCAATCCTGCAAATCCTGTGACCTGTGCGTTGCCTGTCTTCTCCGGTGACAGGTACGATTATTGGTCTACATTTCTGAGAATCTATTTTAAATCCAAGGGATTATGGGAGTATATTGAGGTGGGTTGTCCAGTGTGTCTTGCTGACAACGATCCAAGTGCGTCGTCCACTGAAAAAGGGGGTACTTCTAAGACTGTGGTTGATGAAACTAAGGTAAAACAAGATATTGAACGTGATAATACAGCATTGTTAGTGATTCATAGCACTGTTGCAGAGTCCATTTTTCCTCGAATTTCTGGAGCAAACTGTGCTAAGCAAGCATGGGATATATTGAGCACTGAATTTCAAGGTCATTCTAAGGTTCGTGTTGTGAAATTGCATAGTATGAGAAGGGAATTGATGAATTTATTGATGAAAGAAGGGGAGCTTATTTCAGATTACTATACTCGGGTTATGGATGTTGTCAATAGATTGAGGACTCATGGTGAAGAAATGTCTGACCGAAGGGTGATCGAGAAAATCTTAATAAGTTTGACACCCAAGTACAATAATATTGTGACCACAGTTGAAGAAACTAAAGACCTGGACAAGATGACTGTCAGTGATCTAATAGGATCATTAGAGGCACATGAAACTCGGGTCAAGATTGAAGGTCTTAATCTTGAACATTCAGAGAGTGCATACAGGATCAAAATGGAGCAAGAAAATTGTAAGAAAAATATTGGTGGGTTCTCTGGAGGTTGGAATAAATCTGGTTCCAAACCTTTTTGCAATTCCTGTAAAAAGGAAGGGCATATGGAGGAAAACTGTTGGGGTAAAACGAAGCCACAATGCAGTATTTGCAAGAAGGAAGGCCATATTGATGAGCATTGCTGGAATAAGGGGAAACCTCAATGTCGAGGTTGTGGTCGATTTGGTCATGTTCTGAAAGAGTGTAGACAAACCGAGAAAGACAAGCAAAAAGCTAACATGGCTCAAGAGACTGATGATGAGGATGAGTTCTTATTTAGAGCTTGTTTAACCGACACTGCATCCATGGAGACATCTTGGATCCTTGATTCAGGAGCAAGTAATCACATGACGGCAAATGTAAATCTCTTCAAGTATCTTGATAGATCATTCAGTACTAATGTTGTTCTTGGAGATGGGGAGCTTGTTAGAGTTGAAGGGAAAGGTATTGCTCGTATTATAACTCTGCAAGGTGACTATCTGATAAGTGATGTTATGTTTGTGCCGAAGTTAGATTCAAATCTGCTCAGTGTAGGGCAACTCATGGAGAAGGGCTTCACCTTGATGTTCAAGGGAAAGACCTGTAAAATCCTTGATGAGAAAAAAAACTAATAGTGTTGTTGCAATTGTCGAAATGCAAAGGAAGAGAAGTTTTATTCTGGACTTCAATAAAGATCTTGTTAACAATTCTTCAGAAATTGCTTTGAAAGTATCTGAAGAAGAATCAAAGTTGTGGCATCAGAGAATGGGTCACTTAAGCTACTCCAGTTTTCAGAAAATTCAAGATTCACATATGATCTCTCATCTTTCAGTTGTGTTCGATAATTTTTCCTTATGTAGTAGCTGTATGGAAGGGAAACAGAAGCGAAAACCCTACCATGATGAAGCTGCCTGGAGAGCCAGTGAGTGCTTGGGCTTGGTTCACACGGATGTGTATGGTCCGATGCATACAACTACAAATGAAGGTAATAAATATTTCTTGCTTTTCGTTGATGATTTTTCGAGAATGACTTGGGTCTATTTTCTAAAAGAAAAGTCTGAAGTTCTTCACAAGTTTAAGAAATTCAAATCTTTTGTAGAGAATCAATCTGGTAAAAAGATTAAGATTCTCAGAAGTGACAGAGGTGGGGAGTTCACCTCAAAAGAGTTTGAAGATTTTTGTGCTGATTCTGGTATTCTTCATCAACTAACTGTAGGATATGCCCCAGAATAAAATGGAGTTTCCGAGAGGAAAAATAGGAGTGTGATGGAGATGGCAAGAACTCTATTGGCGGGTAAAAATCTTCCTAAGTGGTTGTGGGCTGAAGCAGTGAACACTGCTGTTTTTTTGCTGAATCGATGTTGTACTAAAGCTGTCAAGAACATGACTCCTTTTGAGGCATGGACAGGTATTAAGCCCTCTGCAAAACATCTTAAAGTCTTTGGTAGTGTGTGTTATATTCATGTTACTGATTCTAAAAGGAGGAAATTGGATAAAAAATCTGAAACAGGGATATTTTTGGGGTATAGTTCTCGATCAAAAGGTTTCAGAGTCTTCAACCTGGAAACCAAAAAGCTTGTTATTGTCAGAGATGTGGAAGTAGATGAGAAGGCTGTCTGGGACTGGAGTGGGAGTGAGATAAAACTGTATTCTACAGATAGTAGTCCAGAATCAAAAGGAATTTTAGAGGAGCAGCAAAATGTGGTCGAACAAGCAGTTGCTAGTGATAGTGAGATAACAAACCGTGATAGAGAATGTGAAAGTGAATCTAATGAAGATGATGACTTAACTTTTGAAAGCGATCCTGAGATACTAGAAGAATTTTCTGATGAGAGTGTAGAGTCTCCAGAGTTAAAGCATAGAAGCATTGCTGATATTTATGAATCTTGCAGATTGAGTTCTCTGGAGCCACGAAGTCTCACTGAGGCTTTTAGAAACAAAATCTGGATTGATGCTATGGAAGAAGAGATTCACCAGATAGAGAAAAATGAAACTTGGAGTCTTGTTGATCTCCCTGCAGACAAAGAGGCTATAGGGGCGAAATGGGTGTTCAAGACAAAACTGAATCCAGATAACACTGTCTCTAAATACAAGGCTCGGTTGGTGGCAAAAGGGTACTCTCAGCAGTATGGAAAAGATTATACTGAGACCTTTGCTCCAGTAGCACGAATGGAGACAGTTAGACTTTTATTTGCTTTGGCAGCTCAAAGGAAATGGAAGTTGTACCATCTTGATGTAAAATCAGCCTTTTTAAATGGCTATCTTGAAGAGGAAGTGTTTATTCAGCAACCTCCAGGCTTTGTGGAGAAAGGTAAAGAGACCAAAGTTCTTAAACTGAAAAAGGCTCTATATGGACTTAAACAAGCTCCACGAGCTTGGTATAGTCGTATTGACGAGTATTTCACTAGCCAAGGTTTTAAGAGAAGTAAGAGTGAGTCTACTCTTTATGTCAAGGAAATTGCTGGTAGTAGAAAGATCATTGTTTCTCTTTACGTGGATGATCTTGTTATCACAGGAAATGATGAGATCTTAATCTCAGAGTTCAAAGAAAATATGAAAGTGAAGTTTGAAATGAATGATTTGGGATTAATGAAGTATTTTCTGGGAATTGAAGTTGATCAACAAGAAGGGCAGGTGTTTATTTGTCAACACAAGTATATTCAAGAGTTGCTGGTAAAGTTTGGCTTGGAAGAATGTAAGCCGGTCTCAACTCCCATTGTGGCTCATGAGAAGTTCTTCAAAGAGGATGGTTCCAGGAAGGCAGACCCTAGATTGTATAGAAGCATGATAGGAAGTCTTTTATACCTATCTTCAACTCGCCCTGACATTCAATTTGCAACAAACTTGCTATCCCAATTTTTGCAATGTCCAAGTGAAAATCATCTTGGTGGAGTCAAAAGAATATTTCGGTATTTGCAAGGCACAAAGCTGCACGGTATCTTATATTGTCACAAACCTGATGCTCAGTTGCAGGGATTCTCAGACAGTGATTGGGCTGGATCTCCCGATGATATGAAAAGTACTTCTGGGTATGTGTTCATGTTTGGATCTGGATCTTTTACTTGGCTGTCCAGAAAACAACAAACTGTAGCCCAAAGCACAGCTGAAGCTGAGTATGTTGCAGCTGCTCTGGCAGCAAATCACTCAACTTGGTTGCGGCACATCTTGAATGATCTGAAAGAATTACAAGAAGGGCCTGTCAGCATACGGTGTGATAGCAAGTCAGCTATCTGTATGGCTAAAAATTCTGTGTTTCATAGTCGGAGCAAACACATCAAGATCAAGTATCATGTTTTGCGAGATTTTGTGAGCAACAAAGCTATCTCCCTGGATTTCTGTGAAAGTGCTTCTCAACTGGCTGACATTTTTACTAAAGGAGTGGATAGGATCAAGTTTGCAGAGTTACGTGCAAAACTTGGTGTGATGGAGAAATAGCATCAAGGAGGGGTGTTAGACTTTTATGCTATTTCTTATTTTTCCTTTATTGTCTTTAAGTTGTACGGTGTCGTTTTATGCTTTATGGTTATGGTGCTGTGTTGTTTTCTATTTAAGTCAAAATGTATGTGCTAGGGTTTAGTAGTGTGTGTGTGCTGGGAAGTGTAGCCGTCACTACTTTTGTAAAACTCTCTAAGTGTGTTCTGGTAAGAATGAAGCTCTGTTGTTCTTGCATTACTCATTTGATGTAGATTTATGAAATCTAACAAAAGTAGCATAAGGTAGAAACTATTAAAAATGAAGTGCCGAAACAATTAATAAATTGAATCATGACAAGTAGAACCAAAAATATTTTTCATAATCTTAAGAAGAAACAACATATATAGCATGATAGCATGGATTCCCTTGACACATACAAATGACTCAAAATGCCATGGATACTCATTTAAGGTTAGTCAAGAAACTCACCTTTTTCAATTTGTGGCACAGCTAGAAACAAATAGCACTGCAATTAGGGATGGCAATTTGTACCCGATCCGCCCGACCCGATCCGCCCCGACCCGATCCGCGCGGATATTATCCGATCCAAGCTAATAATGGGGCGGTTACGGGTCCAAAATTTTTGATCCGAAGGCGGATCGGGGCGGTTACGGATCAGTGATCTGATCCGCCCCGATCCGCCCCGTGATCCGCCCCGCGATCCGACCCGAATATATTATATATATATATATATATTTTTGTGATATGTAATATGTATATGTTAGGGGATGTAAGATATTTATACATATATTAATATAAGTATATAACACATGTAGTTTACTTATGTAGTATTATAGTTAATATTTGTATTAATATCAAAATTTTATAGACTAAATGACTAATGATGTTATTAATCATGAGATCTTTATAGGCTTTATACTTTATGTAGCATGTTTCATAGTTAAGGTTTGAGTTTTGACTTTAGGGTTAGGATACACAATTAGACTTAGTGAGTTTCTTAAGTTATGGTTATGTTAATAATATTAGGAAAGATTAGGATAAGTAATAGGGTAAACAATTAGGACAAAGGATTATTGGGACACTTTAGGGTTGTGAATTATGATTCTCTTAGTTTATGATTATGGACTATAGGTTAGGATTTGAGTTTAGGGTAAGCAATTAGGACAAAGGGTTATTGGGTTAATGAAACTTTCATATGTGTATCTCAACCCCAAGAGACCAATTGAAGGATCTTGTGAAATCAGATATGGGAAATCAACTTGATCTTCCAACAGCAAACCTAGTATATAATATTCAGGGAGTTTAGATTAATAGCATTCATTTTCTCATAAGCAGAGCATTTTTTTGATGTAAATTAATGTGACATCTTCTAGAACATAAGACCTAGCAAACCGGGGAAAAGACATGTCCAAGCCATTCATTTTTGTTACATTCTAGTACTATGGGATTATAATTTATGAAGCTTTGAAACTCTTGAAAAAGTTTTTAACTTTGCAGGACCTCTTCATTCATGTCATTTTGAGATATGAATATAATGTTTGTATTTTTTTTTTAAAAAAAAAATTGTTACCCGGGTCGGATCGGGTCGGGGCCCCGCGGATCAACAATGGGGCAGACGCGGATCAGTTCGATCTGCCCCGCAGACCGGGGCGGGGCAGATCGGGTCATCTGATCTGAGGGGCGGGGCGGTAGCAGATCACCCCTGATCCGTGCCCGATCCGCCCCATTGCCATGCCTAACTGCAATTATCCCGTTAAACACAACATGGCTACCGACGGAGCAAGAATTGACACATTCTAAATAGAAGACCAACCACTGGGGAAATCAAAGTAAAGAGAAAGCAAAACACCTCAATCACCCGGGACTACACAACACGAAGGACCAGCGAAGTGAGAAACAACCCTATTAGATGGAAATCAATTGACGATAACATGCCTAGAGTAGTCGAAATACGAACTCAGATATCCATACCTGGTCGTGATCATGGATTTGAATAAAGGGTTGCTAAGCAATAAAAGATGAAAGAACCCTAATCGCAACCTCTCTCTGTCACTATTTCTATTTCATGTTCCATGCTTCATCACCATTCTCTCTCTAGGCTTCGATATGCTCTCCATGGGTTTTTTTTTTATGTGGAACTATTTGTAACCAAAGTGAGAGGGACAAAGGGGCAGATCTAAGGAACTTGATTCAAAGGGGTTGGAAGTTCGACCGTTTGTGAAAAATAGGAGACGTTGTGTAGATTAAGAACCATCGTATCGTATCGAAAAAGGAAGGTTTAAGCGTTGTGGAAATAAATATGCATTTAATTTTATTAATTAATTAAAATTAGTCTAATAAAATACAGGCTAACATTGGATTGTATTAAGAAAGTGATGCGACATGCTCAAAATTTAGTATTCTCATCTGCTTCTGTATTAGTTATAGGTATTGATGATCGATGATTGATGATTGAAGCTTGGTGGACGCAAAATATAACGTCTCTATTGGATTCGGCAAGCCCATGAAATCGGATCCATGTACAAGCCCATGAATTTGGATCCAGCAAGCCCAAGCCCAACTGTAGTCCACCAACGTTGTGAAATTTTGAAACATATCAAGGGTCATTTCAGTAAACAGATCGTTTTCAAAACACAAAAGCCAAAGTTTGACAGCCCGCCTCCCAATTCAAAACAAACAGGGAAACCACTTCTTCCAAAATCACACACATACCACCTCCTCCGATTCAGTGGAGAGTGAAATTCGAGCATCAATCATGGAGAAGATCTGTGTTGCAGTTAGGATGAGGCCACAAGTTTCAGAAGAAACCGTCAATGGAACCTACTGGAAGCTGGAGGACAATCGCATCTCTCTCCACGGCACCCCGATCTCTGGCATCTCTTATACCTTTGGTACTTGAATCCATTAAATTCCTCTTCATTTCTTCAATTTTGACGGTTTTTGCTCTCAATTCTTTCTTATTTCATTATTATAATATTATGGTTGTTATTTATTTTTGCAGATCACGTGTTCGATGAGAACTCTACAAACGCAAGCGTTTACGAGCTGCTGATCAAGGAAATAATTCATGCTGCAGTCGATGGCTTCAATGGTATGATTTATTTACTATCTTTCTTTTGATTGTTAAGCTCAGCTTTGGTTTCCGTTGATACACAATTTGAATCGATTTGTGCTTTTAGGTTTGTATTGATATTTCAATATTGATGAAGCCTTTTGAGATGCTGTTTTTGAAAGCTAATTAGTTATTGTGATTGTGAATTTTTTAGGAACTGCATTTGCTTATGGACAGACCAGCAGTGGAAAAACTTACACAATGAATGGCTCGGAATCTGATCCTGGAATCATTCACCGTGCAGTCAAAGATATATTTACGAAAATACAGATGGTAATGACTTGTTTTGAATTCTGTGCGCGCATATACAACTTAATTTTGGACTAATTTATTTTAATGTGCAATATTTCCAGACGTCTGACCGAGAGTTTCTGATTCGAGTTTCCTACATGGAAATTTATAATGAAGAAATAAATGATCTTTTCTCTGTGGAGAATCAGAAGTTGCCCATACATGAGAGTTTGGAGGTTGGTTGATTGCATAACCATGGCATTCTTTTGATGTGTGTGTAGATTGAGTATTGCTTTTCTGTTTTCCAGCGTGGCGTTTTTGTTTCTGGCCTCAGGGAGGAAATTGTTAATGATGCTGAACAAGTACTCAAGCTAATTGAAGCAGGGGAAGGTTTGAAATGAATGACCATATGAATAATTCCAGTAATGACTTTGCTCAATATAGGGGCATTCTTACGTAAATTTGCAAATTATTCTTTATTTCTTTTAGTAAATAGGCACTTTGGGGAGACAAACATGAATGCTAGAAGCAGCAGATCTCACACAATTTTCAGAATGGTACCCCCTTATCGTATATTTGAAACTGTGTTACCCTGGAACAATTTCATTGCTACATTTACACGTAGATGCTTGCTTATTTATTTTTATTAAATGCACAGGTCATTGAAAGCAAGGAGAAGGATACCGACTCTGGTGGTGATTACTTGAGTGCAGATGCTATCCGTGTATCAGTATTGGTTTGTATTCTTTTTTTAGAGTTGTCTTGAACATTATTCTTGAACTCTTATTTATGGGTGTTGCTAACTCTTCTTTTTTCCTCTATGAGGAAAGTAGAATTTGGTCGATTTGGCTGGTTCAGAAAGGATAGCTAAAACTGGAGCTGGTGGAGTTCGGTTAAAGGAAGGAAAGCACATTAACAAGAGCTTGATGATTCTTGGAAATGTGATAAACAAACTAAGTGATGGAGCAAAGAACAAGTACTTTCTTCAGATGAAATACTTCAATTAATATTAAACAGAACTGTGTTTTAATATTAGTGTATACAAATGCAGGGGACATATACCTTACCGCGACAGCAAGCTAACCCGCATCCTTCAACCTGCTCTTGGTGGTAATGCCAAAACCTCAATTATATGTACAGTTGCACCAGAAGAGGTAGATTTTATGTTTATGAGTTTTTTTTTTAATGTTTTTGTTGTTTCATTTTACAATATTTAGGCATTATTGAGATAATTGTTTAATTTCAATGTAGGTTCATGTAGAAGAAACAAAAGGCACCCTCCAATTTGCTAGCAGAGCCAAACGGATATCCAATTGTGCTCAAGTAAACGAGGTTGGTTTTTTATTTTCTTTATCCCATAAATCTCTCCTAATTAGCATCCATTGGAACTAATTTGCTTAAATTGTGGTCAATAGTCACATATGCCAACTAGTGGATTTCTTGACCATACCAAGAAGAAGATGTTAAATATATTACCCGCAGCATTGATTGTCCTATAAAATAAGAAATTATTTTGAACTTCTTTATTTTAATTGATAATAAAGTAGCCAAAGAGTACTATCCCTAATTCAGATAATTCACTTTATTCTAAATTACTGTTGGCATAAGCCATTAGTAATGCCATGCGAATTTGATGGTGGAATCATTATTTTAGGCAACAATTTCATTCCCTCTTTTGCCTTTTGTTATGAAAGATTTATTTAACGAGAGGTTTCAGACTAGAAAATTATTTGTTATAAAATTTGAATAATAACATGGCCATGATGTATTTGATTCCAGTGTGGGCTAGGTTTTAATACTTCACAGTTCTGTTTATTGTGTTCCCATAGAAATGATTTTTTAATTGTATTTAAATTGAATCTTTCGCCAGCTAGTTGTTATCAATTGAATTTGAAGTTCAAAATATATAGTCATTTCTCCTTGCCCAAAATACTTCAGCTTATTATGGTAAAATTTGTTATAGATTTTGACGGATGCAGCCATACTGAAGCGGCAGAAGTTAGAGATAGAAGAGCTACGTAGGAAACTCCAGGTGATTATTGTATCTTGTTATTCTCAACTAGAAGTCCAATGAGTGCCTAATGTTGCAAAATAACTTTCAGGGATCTCATGCTGGGGTGCTGGAGCAGGAGATTTTAAAACTACGGAATGAAATGCTTAAGGTAAATTTATTATTTCAATTGATATGAATCAACTGAGCAAAAATCTTGCATGTATTCTTCTAATATGCACTGTATGCATTAATCCCCACATCCCACCCAATATTTTTGCAGTACGAAGCCGAGAGTGAAAAGCTCGAAATACAACTGGAAGAGGAGAGGAAATCACACAAAGAACGTGATCGATGTATTAGGGAGCAACAAATGAAAATTGATAATCTCAGTAGTCGTGTTGCCTTTTCAGATCATGGCAGGAGTTCTGGTCAGGTTGGCTCACATAAATACCAAAAGAGCATTATTTCTATTGGAAATTGGGAACTTTGTTGTTGTTGATGCCATATCGGATTGTATCTACAATCTTTTTCTTATTCTAATATCTGGTAACTCTCGAAACAGATAATGGGTAACTTGCATTTCCCATTTTATTTTGACCATAGTAACTCTTACATGTAGACCTAAACATTTTCTATGGCACAGTGCTGTCTAGTGATGGTCAGTGTGTCATACAGATGATCAATCTGAAACCTCTAAATTTGACTATCACTGATTGTTTGGCCTGATTTTGAAATTTCTTTCAGTAGGTCTATTTATTTACTAACCAATCCAAAGGTAACTATGCTACCAAATGTGCTTGAGAGTCAAGATTCCTTTTGTAGTCCTATTTATGTAGTGTCCAAATAACATATATATGAATGAACCCTAGACTTGATGGAAACCTTAGTTGCAATGTACATGAGTCACATGGCACAAATGTAGTCGTATAAGTATTTCTTCTCCTGATGAGAAGATAATTCCGCCTTCCAACATTGCGCTAGAATGACAATCTAGAAGTGATATATATTTATGTTCCTGAATTCGTTCTTATATAATGGTATAATCTTGCAATTATTATTCATTTTTGTCATTTTGCGTTGGGAAGATGATAAATTTTTGGTTCATAGCTATTATGTAATTGAATGTCATTGGTGAGAACAGAACTCTGGACAAAGCCATAAGATAGAGAGCAACGAAAGCAGCCAAGAAGACGCTTTTAGAACCCCTTGTTTTAAGGAAGCTCCCAGTGCATTCGTTGTAAAACGTTCGAATCAATCAAGACTGCCTGACTATAGCCCCCTCCCAGAGACTCTTAGCATCGTTGCAGATGAAGATACATGGTCGAAAATGAACAATGGTTTTATAGCTGACCTTGATTCTCTTCAAATCACTCCGGCAAGAAAAGTTCAGTCTTTTCCATCAATTGAAGCAACTCCTGTGAGTTTATGTATTTGTATACTCAGTTTTGCAGTCAACATCTTGTAATGCTGCGTAATTGTAGATTTTGCTTTCCATAAAAATTTTACATGGTAGTATATTTGAATTAGGTGTTTTTAACTTAGTTCTGCTTTTATATGAATATTACGTGTGAATAGTACGATAACAAATTTGAGGTTTATTTAAAAGCTTGTGTTGATTTCTGGTCATCTTCTTCATCTAATGAAACCGTTAATTTATGTTTTCTATTCAATTTTCTTGTTTCGTGTGGTTTTTGAATTTTGTTGTTTTTCCTCATGTTGGCTTCATTCAATATTTGACTGACTTTCACTTTCGTAATTTGCAAATCCTAAAAAACAACTAAATTGTCTGTGAAGTTCATATTTTATGAATGATGTCTGGTAATTTCAATGTATGTCTGTATTATCTGATACATGCTTTTGTATGCTGGCATAAATTTAGCAGTAAAAGATGTTTTGTATATTTTTTCATTGAACTCAATAAAATTTGCTTGTCAGGGTTGTTCACGTGAGCATTACCTAGAGGTGCAGAATCTGAAGAAGCAATTAGAACTTGTGACTGAGGAGAAGAATGAACTTGAGGTTTGTATTCTTTGAATCTTTTTAGCTCAAATATGTTGCACCAAACTAATTGCATGTTTTTTTTCTTCTTCTGGAAAATGGATAGAGAGTGAAAACTCTACAAATATGTTTCTGCTGAATCTAAACATTATTGGTAATTTCAAAGCAAGTTCATACTCAAAACTGAGTTCACTAGTTGTAACTTGTAAGTAAACTTCTTTTTCATCAACTAAAACAATGGACTTTCTGTTTTTTGTCAAATTTCATTATTTTAAGCATTGAACTTTAGTCTTCGTGAAAATTTTAATTCCATTATTTTTAGCATTTCTGCATGCAAGTAGACTTAATGTGTGTCACATGCACATGTTTGCAGAGAAAGCACAAAGAACAATTACTGCTGAATGATCAGCTGACAGGAGAAGTATCTGAGCTTAAGCAAGATTTACTGTTGATTCAAGAAATCCCTCACAAGCTGGCTGAATCTGTGGGAAGTTGCAAAGATATTTATGAACATTTTTTCTCTCTGTTGAAGGTGAAATATTTTTAAATATGCTTACTCTATATAAGCTGATATTCTAGTAAATACTAAATAACATTTACCTCTAAGAATTATGCATTGTTGAATAGAATGACGTACCTGAAGCAAAATCTTCCACTTCAAAATTGATCGCAAGCATGAGTGAAGTCGGTACAAGCTTTTTTTCAACACTGGAAAGCCATTTCTCGAGGATGATGAATGGTCGCAAATTTGACAATGGGAATGATTCCTCAATCGAAGAACAATCCAAAGTTCTTTATGAGATATTGAAAGATGTGGTTACATCCTTGGCTTTGTCAGAAACATTCGACGGTCAAAATAATCAAGCAAAGGATCCACCATGCTGCTGCGACCATAAGGTAGCTGCCTGGCCACAATTATCAAGATATAATTCATCTCTTGTGATCTTGTTTTTCATGCTTGTTTTGGGATACATAGTTTCTTTTTTCAGGATTTTGATACCTTGAATTGTTTGTGCTATATGTTTTATTTACATTGACATCATCATAGACTGATTATAATAGAAAAACTACTTACATTTGCTTTCTCCAAGATAATATGGTGACTCTGAATTACTATCTGCTATAAAACTATAAAAAGTACATGAATTATTTTATTGCGGATAGCAGACAGCACCTTAGGTTGCTTCTCTGTTATTTAAAGATTAAGTTTTCGAATGTGAAAGGACTGCATTCTCGGCGGACAAAATACTTGTTGGAAGGAGAAACTGAGCAATGATCTCAACACCATCAAGGAAAAATACCATGGCTTGGAGAAAGAATTAGATCACAATAAGCAGCTTCTGAACGTATCTAGAGAAAGATATGCTAGCTTGGAAAGAGAGCTTCAGCTTTTGAAAGAGGAGAGGGACAAGTTACGCGAAACAGTCTCTGAATCATCCTGTAAACTTGCTATGGTCACGAACCAAAAGGAAAACATCTTGCGGGACTTGAATGATGAGGCCCGTAGAAGAAAGGATCTCGAAGAAGATATCAAACAGTTTAATGGAGCTTTTGCTAGCAGGCAAAGATCACTTATGTCTTTCCACAGTGAATTGAAATCTGAAATTGAAAGATTGAGAAGCCTAAATCCAGTTTCAATATCCAAATCCCTTGAGCTTTGAAGGTAATGTATTGTTCCTCCTTTGTTGTTGTTATATCAGGCCAGGAACTTCTCTACATTGTCTGTTCCTTCTGTATTTATCCCAACACCTCTGTTGTAATGTGTTATGTAATTTTATGAACTTCCCTTCATACTAATTTCAATCCCCTTCTTTTGTGGAAGCATATTAGAGATCCTTATCTTCATTTATGAGGACTTATCCTGTGTTTCTGAGTATTGTGTGACAAGTGTTTGACATACTTGTATGGTTGTATGCTTCCTTGGCATGTTTCAACTGAACCTTGTCCCTGCAATATGAGTATATTTTTTCTTAATTTTTTGCCTGATGGATTGTTTTTTAGTTTATTCAATTGTGATAGAATGTTTTCCTGGACAACTAGCTGCCAATTTTTGTCTTTGTTTGGCACAGTTGTTGCAACAAGATGAAGCGAGGGCAGGTAAGATTGTTGGCACGCGTGTCTCTCTTTATTGAAAGAATTCGGCGCACGTGTGAACCTCTACCCCTTGAAAGATACCAGTGCCCTTAGTTAGGGACATAATCTGTCATAACCAACACGTGGATAGGGTCATAAACTATTCAACAAGTCCATTTTTTGAAGTATGAGTTTTCATCCATAAAAGCTCAACAACACTATTGAGTAATGGAGATGATATCCATTTCAGATTGTGAGACCCATAACTCAACCCATAATAACTCGTCAGTCAAAATATGACCAATTCCATGTGCTGGTGACCCACTTTTATGGTGAATTGGAACAAAGTATCTTTCTTTGTTAAAGCCTAAAGACACATACTGATATATATATATATATTGTGACCCCCAATCGATATACGCCTAATTACAAGTATTGGTGACCCACCTGTATTAATCAACAAATTAAAGCAGCTTTCTTTCTTAAAGAGAAGATGATTATATCACATTGGGATGCAACAACTTTCCTAACCTATTGATACATGACTTGTAGTGTGGGGACTTCCTCTAGATTATGATGTTTCACAATGACACAATTTCTTATGAGAATTTGAGGTGAGGCATTGTGTCATTTCTGATCCAATTGCTTAGTTAGTAAATCTCTGCAAGATCAAATTGGGTGGAGTCAAGAGATCACTGAGTTTTGAAAGTAATATTTTCATGGTCATGCATTTTGATACAACTTATTTTAATGATCTATTAAAATATTCTACGTGCGCAATGTTTGGATATTATTTTCTTTTTTAGTTTTTAAAAACGATTTTGGGTATAGTTTTTAGAAACACTTTTTAGGAAAAAAACTGTTAAAAAATTCTATTTGGTTGGTGATATTTGACTATGTTTTCGGAAATTGAAAAACGTGAAATTAAAATTGAAATTTAGTCAAATGAAATTAAAATTCATCCAAATGAAACTCAAACTTATCAAAATGAAATTCAAATTCATCAATCGGGTCAAAATGAAGGTGATTTTGGGTCAACACCGGAGCACGGCTTTCCGGTGGCCGGACGACGATGTCGGTGGAGAGAGGTGAGTCACCGTCGGTAGTGAGAGGAGAGAGAGAGAAATAAAATAAAATAAATTCATCTTAATTACAATTATCTCACTTGAAAACTTACAAAACAACAAAATGTTGTTGTGGTTTTCTAGTTTTTAAAAACTGAAAAATGAAAACTGTTTTTAAAAATAAATACTCAAAACAAGTTAACCAAATGAATTTTAAGCAATCATTTAATTTTTCAAAATAGAAAATAGTTTTAAAAACACCAAACAAACACATTACTGATTCTAATTTTGTCTTACAGCTGTGCATATGACAAATTTATCTCACGTTATTATCAGTTATAAAAAAAGTTCTCATTTATGTTAACCTTAAAGTTCTTTTAGTCCCACCCTTTCGTGCCCTAATATTTTTGGTTGCAAGTTGCAACCACTTGTGACTTTTTTATCCTCTTGTGGGTATGGGCATGAGACAATTTAGCCTCATAGAACAGATTTTCTGGTGCGTAACCGAACCTGCAACTACAAGAATTGCAGGATGATGCAAACACGTCTGAAGATTTTCACAAATTCCCGAATAAGTTAAAGTTGATTTTAAATAAAAATATCAATATCTTAAATCTTAAATCATATCCTCATGAAAAAGACAACCAAAATAAAAAATAAAACAAAAAGTTAAAAAAAATTATTTAATAATATTTAAGGTCTGTTTGGCACCTATATACAAGCAAAAAGACAAATTACATGGGAAAGCTTATTTACAGTCATAAACTACCACACCTTCCGAGTTGCATAATATTTGTACGAATCCCAAATATTCTTGCCAAACTCTCTTTTTTCAAAGAGTTTAAACTCCAACGTTTTATTTCATAGAAGTAAACGTTAAATATAACGCCACAATAATAGTTTAGAAGTTTACAAACCCAAACAAATGAATTATAAACCGAAGAATAAATATCGGAATAATACTATCCCGGGATGAATTCGGACAGACTAAATGTCAAACTCTATTTTGCCAAAAACTGATAAAACAATTTTACGGAGAATAATAAATAATGTAATCAAGCTTTTATGCCACAATTAAATTCTAATGCTAAACAATAAATCTTCTACTTCCCCCATTGTGATGCCTTCTCAGTCATGGTGACCACTGACCAATGACAAAACCTCACGCATCATTCTCTTTCTTTTGTCAGTTAGACATAAAGCTAGAAATCTAGAGAGAGAAATGGAATCTAATTACAATAAACCAAAACAAGTCAACATTCCATCTTCCTCTCTCTCTCTCTGCAGTGTCATGGATTCACCCATGAAAAAATTCATTTTAATTTATGTCTTTCATGTGAGGGATTGAAATAGAGAATTCAATGAGTGCTCTCAAGTCCACAGATGAAGACAAAAATCAACATAAGACAAAATCCTTGAATAGAAAGACAGAGCACTTAAGGCAAGCTATACATATTACATACAACCTAGAGATTGTCTGGACTGAAATTCACTCTCCAATTCCCTTCAAAACCCAATCTCTTCTCTCTCTGTTTTCTGTCCTTGTTCTGTCACATACTGACAGATGTGTTTTGTCTCTCCCATTTAACAGGCCTGCACCAGCACAACATCTCATCTTGCTACTCTGCTTATATTGTTAGAAACCCAACTGGCCAACTTCAATTAAAGCCTCTCCAATCACTCTGCTCTAATGGCAGCTCCTACAAGCCTAAAACCAGTCAAACTTGGAGAATTCCTCAGAGAGAAACAAGAACCATTTGTCCTAGACATTTACCTTGCAGACAGAAGGCATCAGAAGAACAACAGTTCATGCAAGTCTTTAAAGAGGTCATGGAGAAGTGGTTCAAACAAGATTAAAAGAAAGGGTATTCCACACTGTTCCAAGGTACTGAGAAGTGTATATAATAAGCTTACTTCTATTAACTTGAGACTGGGAATTAGAAAATCTTACAATGGGGAAGGAAAGTTTGGGGTACCCACCTCAACCCAAGTTGCAGAATCAGATAACTTCTCCACTGCTAGCAGCTCAACAGCTTTCAATTCATGTTCTGAGAGCGATGAAGAAGAAACTCCAACTTCATTGCAAGAAGATCATACCCTGTATACAGCAGAAACTTCACAGCATAAGAAACCATACAGTGGGAATCAGGTAGAAAAGAATATTCAAACACTCTTTCTAATTTCAACTTACTTTTATCACTCACCAAGTTAACAGGCTGTGATAGGAAAAAGGCTTCCATGGGGATGCGACAGTATGAAACAAGATAATTCGTCAAAAACGAAAATTACAGAAGAAACCATTTTATCCTCATCTATTTGGAAACTTTTTATCCATTCAGAGCAACAGAAGCCAAGTTTTAGAGGAATCAAAAGAATACAAGAGCTTGTCCAATCTAGTTCCTCTTCTCAGTTGTTAAAATCCAAGAAGGTGTTGAAGCAAACAAGACAGCTCCTGTTCGACTGTGTGAGGGAGATCATCAAGACCCATGTGTACAAGATGCAAGGGCGTCACAAAGAATATTTGGGATCGGAAGATATTGGAAAGCTCATTTGTGACAAAATAAAGCTATGGGGAAAACTATCCGCGGATGAAACAAAGTTACTGCAACTATTAGACTTTGAATTCCATGATTCAGCACAGGAATGGAGTAATTTTGAGCAAGAAAGAAGGGATATAGGATTGGAGCTCGCAGATACAATCTTCGAAGAAACCAAGAATGAAATTGTTGTAGAAATAGTAGAATATGTGACACAAAATGCATACTAAGCATCTCCCATTTCATTACTCCCATTCACTAACTTATTGCCATCCAATTGATTCATCTCTGTTGGTGATGATTGTGAAGCTCAGAGCACTTTGTATATGTTGATCAAGAGTTACTTGTATGTATTTTATTTTATGGTGTAAGTGCTGCCAGGTGGACCAGTTCATGTACTGGAGTGAGTTCTAGAAAATGTCCTCCTGATTTTGTATCTTAAAATCTTGAAGAAGCTTCAAAATTATTTTCAATTGTTCAGAACAAAACAAATGATAGTTTTACTAGGTCAGGTCCACAAATAGTGAAGGAGCTTGAATAGTGTATCCAAACCAAACAAGCAAAGCCATATAATGATTGGCCGGAAATTTATGCATATATATTCAGGAGAGAGGCTTAATTTGCGCAAGAAAGAATATATCACCAAGCTCAGCTTTTGTTGGGTTTTACACTCATGGTTATGACATTTATCTGATATGCATGTTTCACAAATATGTATTTCTAATTGAGTGAGTACAGGTAACCAAAAAGTATCTACCTCAACTGCCAATGTGTTTTAAAGACAAAAACGACTGTGTTGCGAATAAAGCTCTGGATTTTCTGTTTCGATTAATTTCTGGATTTTGTTGATAAAATCATTTTCTAGATTTATCCTTGTATGATTATATCTTTATCTATGGTTGTTTATTAAGATTTCTCGGCTGCCTATATAAGAGCTTGGTCGATGCGCATTGGAACTTGAAGCTTCGAAGCAATATTTCGGCCACATTGAATCAAGAGCTTTGGGTTTTATTTTTCTTTCTTGTTTCCTGAGTGAGTTATGAGATTTTCATTCATGTGTATTTAGTTTGAGAAAGAGCGGCGGGGAGTGGGGGAGTTCGATTTGGGTGTTATTTCAACTACATATCCATTGTTGATCCATTTGGAGAAGAAGGAGAACTTGTTGCACGTTTGAGGTGCCTGCCTTAGGGTTACTTGGATCGTTAATTTCAAAGACTCATTAAGGTGTTAGGAGCATTGAGTCATCATTGGTGGATTATTCCAAACTTTGTGCACAACTCATTAAAGAGAGCAAAATCATATTTCAAACTTACTTCATTTTTATACTTGATAAACATGTCCATTACTTCATTTTTGCTAGTTAATAAATAAATATAACAATATCTTGTGCAATCATCGATAAAAGTTATAAAGTACTTCTTTCCACCTTTACATTGAAAATTTTTCAAATCACATAAATCACAATAGATTAATGCTAGAGGCTCAGTATTTCTATCAATTGTGTGAAAGAGTTTCTTGGTAAACTTTGTTTCGACAAATGTTTCACATTTATGGTTGACATCCAAATTAAATTTGAGAATTAGTCCTAAGTTTGCCAAAAAAATTTATTGTATCATAGTTTACATGTCCTATATACCATGTCATAAGTATGGAGAGACAACAATGTAAATATGATATTTCTCTTCATTCATAACAGTTTTTGGGTACAAAAATTTGTTGTCACGAAAATGTTGGCTTTGAAAAGCTCTTCACAAATATGCCTCTTCCCCACATAAGTTTCATCATTGGAAACTAAAAATTTATTGGATTCAAATACAATCTTGAATACTTTGCTTATCAT
This sequence comes from Euonymus europaeus, assembly GCA_963580455.1. NCBI lineage: Eukaryota > Viridiplantae > Streptophyta > Magnoliopsida > Celastrales > Celastraceae > Euonymus > Euonymus europaeus. The sequence goes on along the minus strand of OY756968.1, from coordinate 6,660,795 downwards.
CACAGGCACAAATATCAGATTCTTGCAAATCTCTAGGACATGCAGTACATTCAGTAGTGTGAGCTTTGTGCCTTAAGAACTTCAAAATCACCTTTCCAATTCCTTGAATAGTGGCCGGATCTGAGTTGTCCATGTAGATCTTCTCTCCATCATCCTTTTTCTCATAAGATGTGAAGAGGTCTTTGTCAATGCAGATGTGTTTGTTGCACATACGTCCACCCACCAATCTTTGGTATTTGTCACCATGTTCACCTGGGTGACCACTCTAGCCAGCATCCCTTCTTCATCCTGATCAACCAGATGGGCTTGCTTTTATAGTTTTTCCTTTGCCCTTGGAATTTTCATTCTCCCTATTAGAACGTTTTATGCAATCCTCGGCTCGCTGTCCAGGCTTGTTGCAAAAAAAAAAAAGCAGTCCCCCTAGAGCTTCATTGTTTGCTTTTCCTTTGAAGGGTATTCTCTATTCTATTTTCTATTAGTCTTTGATTTGGAGGTCTCCACCAGGTGAGCCTTTTATCCCTTTAGAAGCATAGTATTCTTTCGATTGTCCTCTTCAATCCTTAGACGGACTAGCACGTCCTCCGTGTTCATCTCCTTGCATTTGTGTTTCAAGTAATTCTTGAAATCTATCCACCTAGAAGGTAACTTTTCAATGACTGTAGCCACTTGCAATAATTCACTTAGAGTCATTCCCTCTGCCAGAATATCATGAAGGATAATCTAGAACTCTTGAATTTGAGAGATGATAGATTTTGAATCTACCATCTTGAAGTCTCAATTTTGTACTTCTTCTCATGAGAGTTCCAAAACTTTTTGGCTGTAAGCACATTGCGGTACACATTATACAGATCATCCACAAGTTAACTAAGAACTAGATTTCTGAATAGATAATCTATGTGCTTCCAATTATACATGATTGTCTTTGTAGTTGCATCCATATCATCTTGAAGGATGTGGCAATCTTTTAGGTATACATGATTCAAGGTGGTCAAGTAAAAGTGCATCTTCCATTGCCACCTCTTGAAATCAGTACTGTTAAACTTTTTTCGGCTTTCTAGGGGGAAACATAAGACTTAACCTATTTCTCATAGGAACATTGTTCCCGATTTTCATATTCATAGTAGGCATTGCTTCCTCCAATAGGAGCACCTATAGGTACTACCCCAATAGGAGTGCCTCCACCTTCTAGGTTAAAACATGATGGACTATCATCACCGCCTATATGTATGGTGGATATCTCATAATTTTCAAAACACTCAAGTTAGGATCCATTTCTCTACAAAATAAAATACCTGAGTGAGTAAGCAATTCAATTTAACCCAATATATCAATTAAATACTCACAATTGCAAGTAAATAGATAATCAATTCAATTGTACACTGATATTAAATCAAGTTGTAACACGCATGTATATCATGCACACAAGACAAAAGTCATTCAAAGATTGCAAACATGTATATAAACACAAGCAATTGAATATTGTAATAGGTTATATAATTGCACGATTTTCAATGTTTCAAGTATCTATGCAAGTGTACATATATTGTTCTACGGCCTTAAGTGCAGATACAAGAATTTTGACTTTAAGTTTCATAGACTCAAAAGTAAACACAGTGACCAATGTAGATTCAATTATTCAATAGCTAACATAAGATATATGATGATCAACAAATGCAAAGTAGTGTCAATTATCATAGATTCATTGCATACAATATTAGAGCATGACATATATGATCAGTTTGTTTAAACTTTATAATCACCTTAAGATTGTTGGAAATTTATTGTCTAATATTCACCTGGATTAAACCACCTGAAAACAGTAGCCTTGAGATCCAAGGCATCTTCAAATTGAAAATCAATCAAAGAAGTTTATGTGATTCTTCAACCTCATAGTCATCAACTGTCTTTTCTCATCCTCCATATCAAAGATAGTGCATCCACCATTCTCAAACAATAATCTCTACTCCTTCTCCACCATCTACTCTACACTCCATAAACTTCCACTAAGAGCATGTGCAAATAGCACATCACACAATTGTCTTACTCTTTCACTTGCATCCAATTTCATAGAACCTTTCCCTTTGGCTTCAATAATCTTACCATTTACAAGACTGATGTTGGACTTCATAAATGATCTATCCTATCCAATAGCAACACAGTCCATAATTCAGCTATTAAAAAAATCATCTTGACCTTTCAAGAGGCATAATCATCCTCAGGGAACATAGGAGTGAGAGTTGAAACCCTTTCACTTGAAGTAGTCATTTTGCTCAAGATCTTCAACTTTAAATGACAGATTTGAGTTCGAACCAGGTTCGTGCGTGCTCCAATACCATTGTTAGTGGTAAAAACAACTTGAAATCAGCAAGTATATGTCTTAGAAGAATGATCAAACACACCTTGCAGCTCAAAGTGCTTTTTCTTATTTCATTAAGTTACCATCCAACTGCAAACAGAGTTCTTAACTAGTACAAACTTTAGGCACACAATATAATAAAAGCATACAAAGACTAAAGTAACCCTCACTAAGAGTAAACTTGTCTAATACAAAACAATAAATACCAGCTAATGTACACTGGTGCAATTCACTCAACATACTCCCACAGGGTACTATATTTTGAATGCATTGTAGCAATTTTAGGCTACTTATTGCTGAATTGGACTTCAATTATAGAAGCTAGCATAATCGATGTGCTCACTATCCCTATATGCCATATATATTAGGTTCATGTATGCAATATGATGAGTCTCTCTTACCTAGATCCTGTCACCCTATTCAAGATTGCATGTGTTATGCCTGCTAGGTTGGCCATACACTTGGGTTGTACTGCTCTTGGGATAAGTTTGAATTGAATAGACTAGTCTATTAGGTTAAATTACTATTCTTGTTTGTAGATCCAAGAACCATTGATCACAGCCAAATGGGTACAGTCAACGACCCTAATGTTGAAATTGAGATCAATGTTGTCAGGAGGTGCTCGAGCGTGCTACGGGCCTGATTAACGAGACAAATTCCACCATAATGGGGCATTTGGTTGACATTTAGAAGGGGAATGAGGTGAGGTGAGAGTGAGAATCACTCATTCCCTTGTTTGATTGATTTTGGAATGGTGGATTCTCAAACTCATCCAACCCTCATTTCCCTTTATAGAGATTAGTCAAGCTCACAAAAATGATGGGATTGGCTAATCTGCACAAGAGAGAATGGATTTTGATATTTAAAAACCTATTATGTCCCTCATTCTTATTAACAAGTAATCACAATTAAAATTTGAACAATCATGATCACTCTTCATTTCATACCAACAAACATGGTAATGCTCATCTCACATTCACCTCACACTTATTGAATTATCAATCAAATACCCCGTAAATATCTCACCAGCTCGCCTCACCTGAAGTGCCTACCTCAATCAGGTGTGGCCTACACCCATGCCCCCTCAATCCTAGTGCAAGGCTCTCAGGGTGCATGCCTCTGAAAAAGTAAAAATTTACCCAAAGAAAAACCAAAAATTGATCTACAACTATGACTTTGGATTTTCTTGGTATAAGAGGTCTTATCATGTAATAGAATGTGTTTGCACCACAAATTTGGCCAATGGGCTTGGCCCATTAGGGCCATACTATGGAGGTTCATGGAAGTATTGGATTGACCCAAGTAAGGTCATGGACATCCAATGCAATCAAAGGATGACACTTGGAAGACACAAGACTTGACAAGTGGCATGAAACAATTGAGAAGATCAAGGAATGAGACACTAAAGTGGGATGGAAGTTGATTGGATCAATTGGAGTTGAGGAGTTGACGCGTAAAGCATCAGAATTAATGGGCAATGGGTGGAAAATCAAGAGATATTCAGACAATCATGTTCTAAATGGTGAGAAATTCTAGGATTATGACCATCTAAAGTGGAGGAAATAGTGGCACATGATGACATACCTAAAGAACACAAAGTTGACTGTGTTTATGTGGCAGCATAAGAGTAAAATATGAGAAAGATGACAATGTAGAGTGAGAAATGAGGAGCATGGCCACAAAAATATGGAAAGTGGCGGCTGGTTCGCCATGTCAGTGAATATAAAAAGAAATCAAGGTCAAGAAAGAAGCTCTCACCAAAAATCAATCCAAGACAAGCTCAAGCGAAACAACTTTTTTTTTGGAGAGTGCCTGCAAAGAGTAGTTTCTTGCAGAGAGTAGTTCCTGCATCGTGTTTTTGCAGAGAGTGCATCGTGTTTTTGCAGAGAGAGAGAGAGAGAGTGAGTGATACACTAGGTGTGTTTGGGGGGTTTGGGTGAGTGGTTCCAAACTATTATTCTACTCTTGTATCCTGTAATGGCGTGTACTACGGAAGGTTGTTGTACCCATTATTTAATAGTGGAAGTTTTTAGCTGGACTAAAGTCCCGTGGTTTTTCCCTGTGAAGGGTTTTCCACGTAAAAATTCTGGTGTCGTTATTATTGGTTCCTCGGTATATTTTTCGATCAAGTAAGTTGTTATGATATATTGTGCTATTAATTGCATGTCTAGGAAAATTTTGTCTAAGGAGATTGGTATTTAAGTGGACCAGTGTGTCCCTCCAATCTTTCTTGGGAATTTACCTCGTGTAATTAGTGGTATAATTGTTCATATACTCTTCACTTGTATCGGTTCATTCCGCAACAGTGGTATCAGAGGAGGTTGATTATAGAGGAATCAGCAGGCGACATGATCAAATTTACTACTTCCAATTACTCGATGTGGAAGCCCAGGATGGAAGACATCATTTATTCAAAGGATTTATATTTGCCTATTCTAGGCGATTCTGCCAGACCCCACAAAACCATCAAGGAGGAAGGTATATCCAAAGAGACAGTTACCTCCATTGATGATGATGCGTGGAACATACTTCATAGAAAGTGTGTTGGAGAAATTCGGCAATGGATTGATCAAAGAATTTTCAATCTTTTTTTCCCAAGAGACCAAAACAGATGTCTTGTGGGAGAAAATTAAATCAGTTTGTGAGCGGGAAAATGCCGTGAACAAATCTCAGTGGGTAAGAAAGTTGGTCAACATGAAGTATAGAGATGGACGCAGTATGTCAGAACATCTCAGTGACTATCAAAGTGTAGTAAATCAATTAACTACACTAAAGATGGTGATCGATGAAGAGCTACAAGCATTGTTATTGCTTAGTTCACTGCCAGATAGTTGGGAGACCTTGGTAGTATCTCTCAGTAACTCAGCTCCAAATTGAAAGCTGAGTGTTGATGTAGTCTCAGACAGTCTCCTAAATGAAGAGATGAGACGAGTTGAGCACAAAGATGGAGGTGCAGAAGTTCTTGTCAACACAGGACAAGAAAGACGAGGCAGAAGCCAAAATCAGTATCGTCGCGATAATGACAATCGAGGCAAGTCGAGGGGCAAGTCCAAGTCAAGGAAGGACATTGAATGTTTCTATTGCAAGAAGAAGGGCCACATGAAGAAGAATTGTCGAATCTTCAGAAGGGACCAAGAAAGAGGCGAAAACAAAGGCGAAAGAGATGACGCTGCAGCTACAGCTGAAGGAGACATAGTTGTTGTCTGTGATGATGGCAGTATTAACCTTACATGCCAAGACAGTAGCAGTTGGGTCACTGATTCAGGTGCCTCATTTCACGTGACGGCAAATGCTGATTATTTTTCATCCTATACTAGTGGTGATTTCGGCCTAGTTAGGATGGGAAATAATGGAGCTGCTAACATCATTGACATGGGAGATGTTTATCTGAAAACCAATGTCGGTTGTAAGTTGCGCCTGAAAGATGTGCGACATGTTCTGGATATCCGCCTCAACCTAATTTTCGTTGGTCAACTTGATAATGAAGGCTATACCAACTACTTTGGTGAAGAAAAGTGGAAACTCACTAAAGGTTCTTTAGTGATAGCCAGAGGGAAGAAGATCAATTCTCTCTATGTGATGCAAGCATCTTTAATGAAAGGGGAGCTGAATACAGTCAAAGATGCCAGTATTGAACTTTGACATAAAAGACTTGGTCATTTAAGTGAGAAGGGGCTTCAGATGCTATCCAAAAAGCATCTCTTGCCTAAGGTCAAAGATGTGCAGTTGAAGACTTGTACTCATTGTTTGGCTGGAAAGCAACATAGAGTTGCATTTCGATCATTCCCTCTATCGAGAAAGTCAAACATTCTAGATCTGATCCACACCGATGTCTGTTACATGAAGGAGAAAACTCTTGGTGGTTGTTTATATTTTGTTACTTTTATCGATGACCGCTCAAAGAAGCTGTGGACGTTTGCACTCAGAACAAAAGATCAAGTTCTGGAAGAATTCAAGAATTTCCATACCATGGTGGAAAGACAAACATGAAGAAAATTGAAGTGTGTTCGTACTAACAATGGTGTTGAATACAGAGGTCCGTTCAAAGAGTACTGTAGAAGTCATGGAATCCGACTTCAGAAATCAGTGCCTAAAACACCTCAGCACAATGGTGTGGCGGAGAGATTGAATAGGAGCATTTGTGAACGTGTCAAGTGTATGCTCTCTGATGCGAAATTGCCTAACCCGTTTTGGGGTGAAGCAATGAGAACGGCGGTTGACTTAATTAATTTGTCGCCCTCAGTTCCTTTGGATGGCGATATCCCAGAGAGAGTCTGGACTGGAAAGGATGTTTCCTACAGCCAGTTGAAAGTGTTCGGCTGTAGAGCTTTTGTACATATCCCAAAGGATGAAAGGTCTAAGCTTGATAATAAAGCTAGACAATGTATTTTCCTGGGATATGGACATGACGAGTTCGGGTACAGAATGTGAGACCCGATGGAGAAGAAACTTATCAGAAGCAGAGATGTTGTATTTCTTGAAGACCAGACGATTCAAGACTTTGAGAAGGCTGAAAAGCCTAAAACCTCTACTGAAATTCCAGTTAATTTGGATCCAGTACCATTACCAACAGTGATTGATGATTACGGGGGAGTTGGACAAGAATTTGAAGAAGATAATCTTGCTGATGATAACCAAAATCAACAAGTTGATGAAAATGAGGAAGCTCCAGAAGAAGAACCTCATTTAAGAAGATCTAGTAGAGAGCGACAACTCTCTACAAGATATCCAGCAAGTGACTATGTGATGATAACTGACGGAGGAGAGCCTGAGAGTTATGATGAAGTCATGGCTCATGAAAAGAAGAACGAATGGTTCAAAGCCATGCAAGATGAGATGAATTCCTTGCATGAAAATCATACTTATGATTTGATGAAACTTCCAAATGGAAGGTGAGCACTCAAGAACAAATGGGTGTTCAAGTTGAAAACTGAAGAAGGCAATCGGCCAAGGTACAAGGCTCAACTGGTAGTGAAAGGGTTTGGTCAAAAAAAAGGAATTGACTTTGAAGAAATATTCTCACCAGTCGTGAAAATGAATTCAATTCGAGTTGTACTCGGATTAGCTGCCAGTTTGAACCTTGAAATTGAGCAGTTAGATGTGAAAACTGCATTCCTTCATGGTGACCTAGAAGAGGAGATATACATGGAGCAGCCGGAAGGGTTCAAAACTAAAGGCAAAGAGCACTTGGTGTGCCGGTTGAAAAGAAGCCTGTACGGGTTGAAGCAAGCACCGCGACAGTGGTACAAGAGGTTTGACTCATTTATGATGGATCATAAATATGGAAGAACCACGTCTGACCACTGCGTTTATTTCAAGAAATTCTCTGACGGTAATTTCATTATCCTCTTGCTATATGTTGACGACATGTTAATTGTTGGTCAAGATACTTCAAAGATTGATCAGTTGAAGAAGGAGCTCAAAAAGTCTTTTGCTATGAAAGACTTAGGACCAGCAAAGCAAATACTTGGGATGAAAATTTCCAGAGATCGGCAGAATAGAAAGTTGTGGCTATCTCAGGAACGGTACATTGAAAAGGTGTTGGAAAAGTTTCACATGAACAAAGCGAAACCAGTTTTCTCTCCACGCAAATCATTTCAAGCTAAGCTCTAGCCAAAGTCCCAAAAGTGCAGAAGAAAATGCTGAAATGAAGAAAGTGCCCTACCAATCCGCAGTTGGTAGTTTGATGTATTCCATGGTTTGTACGAGACCAGATATTGCTTAGGCAGTTGGTGTGGTAAGTAGATTTCTTTCCAATCCTGGAAAAGAACATTGGGCAGCGGTGAAATGGATTCTCAGGTATCTCAGAGGTACTTCGAATGTTTGTTTATGTTATGGCGCTAACAAAACTGTGCTAGATGGTTTCACCGATGCAGACATGGCAGGAGATGTTGATTCTAGAAAATCAACTTCTGGGTACTTAATTACTTTTGCTGGGGGAGCAGTGTCATGGCAGTCAAGGCTACAAAAATGTGTAGCATTATCAACCACTGAGGCTGAGTACATTGCAGTTACTGAAGGTTGCAAAGAAATGTTGTGGTTGAAGAAATTCCTACATGAGTTAGGAATGTTGCAAGAGAAGTATGTCATTTATTGTGACAGTCAGAGTACTATTCATCTATGTAAGAATTCGACTTTTCACTCAAGGTCAAAACATATTGATGTAAGGTATCACTGGATACGTGATATTCTTGACCAGAAACTTCTACAATTAGAGAAAGTGCACACAGATGATAATGGTTCTTATATGTTGACCAAGGCGTTACCGCGAGAAAAGCTCCAAGTTTGCAAAAGCATCGCAGGCTTGGTGGAGCCTCCAATGTGAAAGGAGATTCGTTGGTCCACCTTTATGGTGGGGTGGTACCTACAAGAGAAAGTTACACCGTCATAAAAAAAAATGATCCTTGAGTAGCAAGGTTACAGACTTGCTGCATTTCCCCACATGAGGTTGTAGGGGGAGATTTGTTAGGTAGTAGTACACCTCATGTGGTATACTACATTCTACATTTCACATTTGGTAGTCATTTTTGGTGGATGAAATTTGTATAAGGTCAAGATTAGTTAGGCAAGTTAGGCAAGTTTCCAATGCAAATAGTATTTGCATTCCATCTATAAATAGATGTGCAATTCATTGTAATTGATACAAGTGAAGAAGAGAAAAACTTGAGAGAGTTTTTGGAGAGTGCCTGCAAAGAGTAGTTTCTTGCAAAGAGTAGTTCCTGCATCGTGTTTTTGCAGAGAGAGAGAGAGAGTGTGTGTGTGTGAGTGATACACTTGGTGTATTTGGGAGTTTGGGTGAGTGGTTCCAAACTATTATTTCACTCTTGTATCATATAGTGGCGTGTACTACGGAAGGTTGTTGTACCCATTATTTAATAGTGAAAGTTTTTAGCTGGACTAAGGTCCCGTGATTCTTCCCTGTGAAGGGTTTTCCACGTAAAAATTCTGATGTCGTTATTATTGGTTCCTCGGTATATTTTTCGATCAAGTAAGTTGTTATGATATATTGTGCTATTAATTGCATGTCTAGGAAAATTCTGTCTAAGGAGATTGGTATTTAAGTGGACCAGTGTGTCCCTCCAATCTTTCCTGGGAATTTACCTGGTGTAATTAGTGGTATAATTGTTCATATACTCTTCACTTGTATCGGTTCATTCCGCAACACTATCCTAGTTCATTCAACCAGAAAGGGCCACGTGTTCGCTTACACTAAAAGCAGCAAACACAATGCTTCGGGCCCTTTGCTTATGCATGTTGCTCCTGGTCAAGGTTTAGGGTTGTCGTGCCATCATCACGGGTATTGGACAGCACTTCAGGGAATCCTCAACTGGGTTCATATCTAAAGACAAGGCTTCTTCTGAGATAGCAGTGATTCTCCAAATCTGGTCGCGAAATTGGACGGTCGTTCTTTGTGTGAGAGGGGCAGATAAGGAGAAAGTTGAAGTGATTGGTGGAAATAAATAGTGGACACGAAGAGATTTCATTGTCGGAGGGTTGGGCTTGATAGGTATTGGGCCACAGTTAAGTAGTTAAGAGCTCAATCTGGTATTAGCTATTCCAAAAATAGGCCCAGCCCAATATTCAGCTTCCTTAAAGAGATTCAAGAGTAAGAAGAGAATCGCTGTCTTTCTTGACACTGATTGAGATAATTGTTTGGGTGATTCACAGGTTACACCACTGGTTATCATTGTGTTGGTAGGTTTTGACAGTTTCCAGCATGTCAAGCTGAAGCATTCTGTGAAAGGATCAATAGATGGGATTCGAGTCCGAGATCTCTTTGCATCTGGTATATAGATTGTGGAGCTCTCGACTTAATTTGTAGTTTAAAGCTCTGTGTTCATAAAGCTTTACATAGGAATTAGAACGTAATTACTCGAACCTTTAGAGTTTGTTTCCGGCAAGAACAGTGTATGGTTTGATGGTGTGAATTAAATTTTGTTGAAATAAAGCTATCAATTGTATACAAATCTAACAGGACTGTAGCAGTAGGAAGTTGATTCCAGGACCACACTGGCAAGTGGTACCATAAAAGCTGGCCCAGATTCTTCAATGACTTTCCACTTACTGTACAAATGGCAAGAATGGGATGAGATGCCACTGGAAAAGAAGTTTACAGCGTCTTTGATGTCTTTGGCTTTGAGTGGAATTGATTCAAGGACAAAGCCATGTCTGCTTATCTTCCATCTTCATCTTTATATTGTTCCATTTGTAGAAACCAGATTTTTCTACTTGAATATATACCAGTATGAAGAGAGAATGAAAAGCATTCTGCATATATGTCCCACCTTCCACCAGCTTGCTTACCCAACAGCCAGCATGTTTGCTCTACAACAAACCTGGCATTGAATCAACAGAACAATCTCACCAAACTTTTCCATAGGGTGATGAAAATCATAACTTACAGTGCACAACTACACTTCCATAATATAAGCTACAACAAACTTTGCCTACTGAAGGACTCATCTCCATGGCAAGCAAGTCATGAACAGGAGATACATATTACAAAATTAAGATTAAAAAAAATAGCAAACTGAGAATCAACTCCAAAGCTAATTGTTTCGTGCTTGAATAACAGATTCAAGAAAAGACAAGTCTTTTCTTGTGCAAATAGACTTCTTTGTAGGCCAGAAATGTTACAAGGCCGGCAATGAGTGGACAACAGTCGAGCCAGTAAGGTCATTAGACATGATAATACGTTCGGTCTTGTTGTTATCGGTTCTTGGGCTGCTCCCGGCACTGCTATTAGAAAGTGAATTGAATGTTGTCCTTTGCAACACCCCTGTAGGAGATGACCCCATCCTAGGACTGCTGTCCCAGCCCTCGGTCATGAGGTTAAGTGCTGATGAATTCTTGCTGTCAGCAGCACTGTTACTAGTATTATGCAAAACCTCTCCAAGTGGTCCTCCCATGGAAGATCCCCACGATATAGGAATCCAATTTGCTTGCCTGCTGTGCTGTTCATGAAAGACACTACCGACTCCTAATCCCATCTGTATTGGGTCAAACTCTCGTGATAATCTGAGTGGGGAGAGAGTAACTTTCTCGTTATTAGGAGAGGAAGTTGAGGACATGAAATCTGAAGCCATGGGGATAGAAATTGAAAGCTGGGTTCTATCTGACTGCACATCAAGTGCAGGCCATGTAATGGAAGAACGATCGGACTGGTTTTTAGGCCAGTCATCCATGAATTGATGAAGGGAATGTTGTGACTCAGTGTCTTGGTCAGCCAATGCTTGAGCAGAACTAAAATTTGTGCAGCTAATTAAGGAAGATCCTTTATTTGAAGGGTTCAGGAGAGAGTTGGAGGTGACTAGTCCAAATTCAGTTTGCGATCCTCCATATAAGTTTTCTTGTCTCGAAATCAGAAATGGATTTTCTTTAGACTTCAGACCAATGGGAGCAGATAATATGGAGAGGCTTGAGGTATCTTGCATTCTCTCACCCACCTTTTCTTTGTTAGGATACGCCCTGCAACACAATTTCCATTCAAGAAACATTATCAATTACTTGACACTCTGAAATTCGTTAGTCACACAATTTTCTCCATAATCCCGTAAGAATAGCCATCACCAGTCAGTAGTCACATACCAAGAACTGTTAATCAAGACAATAAAAGGTGATTTAAGAGGCACTGCTGTAAAGGCATAAAGCAGAAGAAAGGAACGGCTGACCATATGGAGCCGCATCCCCCTACTAGTTACAGATGTATGTAGAAAACAAATGCGACAAATATAGGAATTTCGACACATCGGGAATATTTTTCTCTATTACCTGTTAAAAGAAGTGGCTGCAGACAGACTAGGTGCACCAGACTGCAAGTTCTTGAGCTGCATCTGGTTCACAACCGCTAGGCCACTGCCATTAGACCCCACCATAACCGAAGAAGAAGCGGTGGTGGGTGTGAGTGTCGTAATGTTAGTGGTTGTAGCAACGGAATGGCCAGTCTGGCCTTCCACAGGCTTTCTTGAACGATGGCGGCCTCTGTTCATGTGCCGCTCACAATATTTCTGGTCCGCGACTGCATCTCTAGAGCACCGCCATTTCTTCCCATCTGTCCTCCGACACCGCCCTGGCTCAGGGTCGGTGTTGTTCGAGAATCCCAGATGAAAATTTCCCCATCCCACTGCACACAATTACAACAAATTATGCAAACGGTCCTATATTTAGTCAAGCTAGCTAAATTCTTGCTTAAACGAACAGTGCCATTAATGATTGATATACTACACGGCACCTTGTGCATTGAACTAGAATAAAATCTGTGGTTTAACAGAAAAAAATGAATAAATAGTCAAAAAATAAATTTTCTTAGAACAAAGTTAACGCTGGCATATACAGGGCACTCTCTGACATCAGACTTTCTGATTAAAAACAATTACAAGGGAACTTTGTGCAATACAAGAGATGGACAGTTAAATCCCCAGACCAGTAGTCAGATTGAGAAAAAATCCAGCTAAAAAAATCTAAAACCATTAATCACAGAAAGAGTTGAGGCATAAAATATGTAGAAACTTTCTGCACGAGTATATATTGCATACCCTTTTGTGAAAATAGACATGCAAACCTTCTGGGTAAGAGGGAAAATGAACACACATAAAGAGACCGGCTTTATTTTTTCTTGTTTACAGGAACAAACAAAACTTACATGTATTGGGTCTGAGAAGTCCACCTGAAAAGCTTGAGAACCCAGCAGATTCAAGTGCTTTTCTTATGGGTATAAGCAGATTAGATGGTACAGGCACATTTGCAGTAATGTATTTGTAGATCAGGGCCTGGTGTTCCAGTTCCATCCACTGAGATGGGGTAAATGGTCCCCTAGCCCCAGGTAGAACCCCATGCATATTTCCACCATTGATTCCCAAAGTGCTGTAACCTGAAACCACAAAATCAAAAGGCACATCCCAAGAAATTAGAACTGGAAAGGTCGTCCTTACTAAAATAAAGAAGGAAAGAAATGTGAAGAACGGGGCCTGGCAGATGCAGGAACCAAAATCCAAAACTTCTTGGCAAAAAGTCATACAACAATCATGAATATCTTATCTTGGATTGAGCAAGAAAACAAAAGCAACGGTGGAAGAATAAAATAGAGAAAATATGAAAAGTAGGAGAAGGAAGGCTCCAAGCCAATCAAAGATTTGGGTATTTCAACCTCTCAGTGTCGTTCCTGGTCTTCCTAATTTTGCTTACTCAGTTTAATTTATTTATAAAGCTTATCCTTATTCACCAAAACATCAAGATCAAGACTTTGAAGAGGGGGAAAAAAACCTTACTTTTTCTCGACAAGACTTGGAACAAAGACCACGCATTGATTTCCATGAAAAGACCTTCCGCCAGTACCGAGAATTAAACCCAAAAAACAAATGACATTGCATGGTCTAATCCAACCAACAAGCATACAATAACCAAAAGACACAAAACCCATCACAGGCAAACATTGACCCTTTAAAGCCTTATATGTGGAATGAAATACCTGTATTTCTGTTATAAGCAGAAGAAGATGCAAGTTGAAAGTAAGGGAATGTAGTTGCATTTTGTGAAGTCCTATCAACAAAAAAAGCCTCAGTTTTAGGGGAAGAGAAACTCAGCATCTGCTGCTGTTGTGGCTGCACATCAGGAGATAAAATAGAGATATCACTATTAGATTTAGATCTCAATGAAGTGCTTTTCTGCTAAAGCAAGCAACTGCATTACCTTTGAAGATGAGAAATCATGATCAGTTTTGGTCAGTTTTGAGCTCCTCCAATCATCTTCAATGGTAGTACCAGATCTTTCTTGCTTGTTTAGCCCAGATCCGTAACATCTGTGATTTGTCTCAGGATCTGAAGCAAGAGAAGCAAAACCACTACTGGTCGTGTCTGAACCCACCAACCCATCTAAACCCACCACCCTAAAATCCATAAATGAACAGAACCAACAAGTCTTACAAAAATCTCTACAGTACTGAAGAAATGTTGAAGCAGTGTGTCATTGACACTGAGACTTGAAGAACGCAGAGAAGCTCATTTCAACAGACTGGTACGCTTTATGAGCTGAAACTGGAAATGAGACTTTGTCTTTTGTCTAAGAAGTTGATCCTTTTGTTGAAATGATAAAATAATTGGGCGGGGGGTGGAGGGGAGAGAGGGAGAGTAGACTGACTTGACAAAGCTAAAAAAGTACTAAATAGAGTAAAATGAGTAATACATCCTATGTATTTTTATTTTTATAAAAAAAAACTAAATTCAAAGAAAAATTGAAGAGAGAGAGATTGATGAGTGATTTGTCTTGTAGTTATTACTTCTATACAAGAAAGTGTCGTGTACCCAATGAGTGACTGTTCACAAGTTCTTCACAACTCTCAAAAATATCATATCAAACATCTTACTTTTAGTTTCTTTGATTACGCACTGCAAAAGTGCAAGTAATGAGGTTTCACCATACCATATGAAGGGGTGAATATGTAATTTCATGTCACACAATCTCGTGTTGAAATCTTTAGAAACTAATACCTAGGATGGGTTTGTTTCATATATTTTAATTTCATATTTTGCACCTTTTAGAGTTAAAGGATTTTTATAAAATATTGTACCAATTAAACACCATATTTTGCTAATAATTTAAAGTTGTGAGGAAGCTATGCAAAATGAAATGTCATCATTTGATAATTTTTCAAAGCTTAAAGATGTAAGACCACAGTATTTTACAATCCTATTACATAATTGTCCATTAGAATCTTAAAAGTTTTCAATTACTTTTTATTGTTATACATTTTTTTATAATTTTATCTACAAATTAATCTGACAGAAAACTGAATCAAACACCTTATAATATTTTATACAGCTTAAAGTTGTGGGCTTCACAGTCTTTCACATAACATTTTTCATAGCTTTAAACACAATATTTTTAATAAATTAAAATTATGAAATGCAATTATAAAACTAAGAGATCCTTATTAATGTGGTAATCCAAGATTAGCATTACGGCAGTGAGATTTGAGTGGTAAAATAGTTAATCTCCACAATCACACGCTACAAATCTATCTGATATTTAAGAAAAAGTGGAGATCCTATCATAGACTATAAAATATAGTTGGACTATTGTTGTGGGAAAAGATGCCTTGGTTTGCCTTGCAAAGTCCGCTGGAGTTTTCAATGAAGATTTTCTCAATAACTCTCTTCATCTCTATCTCTCTCACATTAAAGTTGAAAGGCCAAACAAGTGGTGGGCATGCATGAACAAAGATGAATTGCCACGTGACATGCAGCCACTACAAGTTCTACCATCATGTGTCAACCCCAATCTCTCTCACACTCTCTCTCTCCCTCCAAGGAGATATGTTTGGATCATCTCCATTAGTCTTTAAAAAAAAAAAGAATCAAGTTTTTTTCCCCTTTTGTCTCTAACGATCTCAAATTATCTCCAATCGTGAGATTGATGCATATAAAACATATGAAATTGTGAGTCTCACGTCATTCATATGAAATCGTGTGGATCCATTATTCGAGATAAGTCGGTAAAGAAAAAAAATATGATAGTTTTTTTTTTAACCAAAAGCACACTCTTATCTTTCACAAAGTGAAAAAAGTGTACACACATCCGAAGCTCGCCTAACCAATCAGTTTGGTTAAAGGAGACCACAATGTTTTCACTTATTTTCACTTTTCCAGTAAACACAATAAGTAGCCTTCATTGATAAGAGTAAATGCAATTAGTTTGGAGATATCTACTCTTTACAATATTGGCAGTCAAAGATACACAAGTTATGATGAAAATAGCTTTGTTTCCTATTTCTAGAAATCCATAGTGCGAAGCATCAAATAACCCACTTTTTCCTTTTCAAAAATGGGTTTTTATTTGTCTATATATAATATTACATGTGCAATAGCTTATGTTTTTTTAATTAAAAAGAGACCAAGTATTCTATCTGGAATCACGTGACTATCATATATGCACCTATCACTCCTGGCATTTTGACAGAAAACTTTCCTTCTTTTTTTCAGAGAAACAATGGTAACTATATAACTTGGACAAAAACTTTCAGTCAATCTGCAATGCCTCCACATTTACTTCCACGACAAATTGAATAATTCTCTATTCATGTTACTCAAAGGCAATTTCCCTTTCACTTCTTAACTTTTTTCGCTTGCACACATACATGTATGCATAAACTGGTATAACTATTTAATAGGCCTAAGTAGTGGTGGAAGACATGCATGGCTTCCAACTTTCGATTAATTTGTAATATTTAAAGAACCAACAAGATTATGTACACACATTAACCAAAACTCCTGGCCGGATAAGAACATATGTTATGTGTCGCACCAAAGCTGGATATACCTTAAATCCATTAAACCATTGTATGCGTATATGAAAAGGGACATAATACACCAAGACTAGTTCTGATGATGTCAAAATCAGGAGTCCGAGCTGGACAACAATCAGTATGGTCAGATATGTTGTTGATGAGCTGGATGCCCTGCACTACGAGCAAAATTAAGTTAGGAGGGACCCAAAATTGTTTCAGGGTGGCCCACTTCGACGCTCAGGTCGGTACAATAGTTTTCAATTGAGAGGGCTCAGACTTAGAGAGCTCTTTCAACTTGAGTAAAAGTAACGCAAGCTGTGATTTAACTTTTACCTGATGAGTGGGGCTCAAGCTCCTTTTATAGAAACTTAGAGAATCTTAGTTTTGCTAAGAGGTGAACTGTATTCTTCTTCACCTAAGTTTCTTTATCCGAGTTATAATCATATAAGTCTATGCTCCTCAATGGGGTAGGACTCCTAAGAGGAAACTGGACCTTCTTGAGATTAAGAGTGAATTGGGTGGACCGACAGACTGACCAAATGTAGGCCAAGACACTCATCATGTGGGAGGATAGGATGATCAAAAGAGGTCTTGTGGCCAAACTATCCTATGTGGCCAAGCCATCACATGTGGGAGGATAGAATGACCAAACGATGTCTTGTACCCAAGCTATATCATATGAGGCCGAGCCATCTCATGTGGAAAGATAAGATGGCCAAACAAGTCTATAAATGACGACGTTGTCCTATGTGGCCGATCCATCTCATGTGGAAGGACATGATGGCCAAGCAAGGTCTTGTAATCAAGCTATCCTATGCAACTGAGCCCTCTCATGTGGGAGGATAGGATGACCAAGCGAGATATTTTGGTCAAGCTACTTTGTGCGGCTGAGCTATCCCACTGATGTACCATGATAGGAGGCCTCTCAATTTTTACTTTTGGACGGACCGAAGAGGATATCATGGACCTTCCAAGGTGGAAGATAACACATGTCATTCCTTGATTGGTAGGAATATTTTTTTTTGTTATCAAGTTCCAATCACCTTATTGTATATGCTACTAGATCTCCATTAATATTGCCTCTACTAGTTGGTGTCATTGGTTCCTTCAAAATAAATGTTCATTACCGGTGGCGCGAATCCAATATTATTTCATTGGCGTTCGGGTGAATTATGTATAGGTTTAATATATCAAAGCCCCCGACGATATTAGATTTCTAATATATCGTGTCTCTAATGACTGAAATTTCTGAATCCGCAATTACTAATCCTACCTTTTTATTACAATTAAATTCACTAATTTGTTTGATCACACGATTAACAATTTTGTATGGTTGAGATGGAACAACGTATCCTAAATAAAACGTCCTCCTTGTCTTACATCGACTGCGGAGACATATATTGTCTAAATGGGCCATGCAAATATACACAGTACACGTCTCTGGCCAAGTTGACAAAATTCTAAACTCTTTTATTTTTTATTTTTTTAGGGTATTTATTAAACTCTTTAAAAATGGGAAAGGGGAAAAAAATGAGACAAAACAAATAAAGGCAAAAGTTGAGAAAAGCAAAGCAGAGGTCCCTCTCTCTCTCCCCATCATATCATCTCGGAATCCCCGTCAGAGACACACCCACACACATTTGTTCTTTCTAGAGAGAGAAACACAGACACAACGACAGTTGTAGTGAGAGAAAGATGGGGTATTGACGTGACGTGTCGACAGAGGATGTGGCCTTGACTGTGCCTCGTGGGCCCAATGTCATGGCCTACCATAAACTTCCCCCCACTATCTACTCAAACCCAACTCATGTTGGGCTTGGAGAGGTTAGCCTCCCCTTCGCCGACAAGCTTGGGCTGGCCCCCCACTCCCCCTCTTTAATCTTTTCCTTTTACTAGTTTGTCCCACTGGCGTCACTTCCCGCAGTACTAGTACATCTTAACGGGCCATTTTTTGCAATACAATTGGGCCCACTTTCATATTTTTTTATTGAGGGAAAATATTACATGTGGTCGACCACATTTCACCTACCATGCTCCCGCCGTCAATATTGCTTCTTGTCCTGTGATGAGCCTGACTGTCTGTGACATTGACCAGGAAGGATATAATGCAAAATAATAAAAATATAAAATAAATAAATATACTTCTGGGTTTCTTACAATTTTGGTTAAAAGTTTTGATATTGATCAACAATAAATTGGACTGTGACACTCCTACGTGGGAACCACTGCAATAAATTATAAGAGAGTTACGATTTAGAGAATTGTAATTTGGTTTCTCTTTCAAAAGAGGAAGTCAAATTGACTTCTCTTATTTGTGTAATTGAGTCCGTGCATGTTTTGCATTCTCATATAAATAGGAGGTGAGATTTCAGCATAAAGGATACACAACTCAAAAGTACATAACGAAAACAAGTGAAAGAGAGCTAACTTGAGAGAAAGAAGTCTCGAGGGAAATTCTCTTCTTGCATTTGTGTTCTAGGTAAGAAAAAAAATACTAACAGTGTGGTTGTAACGATTTTACACAGTGAATTTTTTCTAATTGTTTCTAAAAATAACCGTGATTTTTCTCCATTTTTTGAAAATTTTCAAATAAATTCTTGTATTATGATTATAATGTTATTCTCCATTTCCATTTATCATTTATGTTTTTGATATTTTTACAAAGTAGAATCATGATATTTTTCCCAATAAAAAGTTCGTAGTAATACTAATAATAGTTATAAATATCCAGAGACAAGGTTCGCCTAGCTACCACACGCCCTCTCTTGTCTGATCAGCCATGAATGTGTGTTAGCTTTGAATAGGTCATATGGCTACAGTTTATTTATTCTTTGAAAACAAGCCGAATAATTGGTAAAAGTGTTGGAAGGCTAGGCTAGCTACACACAATTCTAGAAAGGCCAGCCAGAAAAACATAATTATTACAAGACACGAACATATCATAGGTATCCTCCCATATGAGGTCATGATGATCACGTGACCCCCTTCGTCTCTTTACTGCTTTTTTAAAATAAAAAAAATTCCAAATTTTAAATTCTACAAACTCCAAGTGGTCGATTGGTTTGTATAACAATGAGAATAATAGTAGAAATGAGATTTTCTTTCCATGTTTGTTATGTATAAAAAATTGTTTTTGGAATGAATGAAATACCTGTTATGTTCATTTTATCCTTGATTAGTACATGTTTTTAACATTAAATCATCATCGCATTGCGAAAAAAATACATATGTTAACAAAATTGGATATAATTTTTGGATGAATTACAGATCAACAAAATAATATTCAATTTCATATTCAAAAATAAACAGATATAAATCCATAATTATCATCTAACAATATCCAAATATATTCTAAAATAGTCCAAAAACATGTGATAAGTCATACAAGAAAAAGTTAGAGGGGCAATAGTCTTTTAATATCAAATTTCATGTGGACTGGTTAATCCCACTTATTTGAAGTGAAATAGGAATGGGAGGGAGAGAGAGAATGGGGAATGAAGTCTATTTCATTCATCCAAATATTAACACACCAAATGATGGAAAAGAATGACTCATTCCTTATTCTCCTCTATTTCCCAAACCAAACGATGGGTTAAATTACTCTCCCTCCTCATCATAGACGGATCAATGCTGACTCAAAAAGATCACCAGAAATTACAATGCATTGGGAACTAATAAATTTGTGTGGTCTTTTTTTGGGGGTTAATTAGTAGTTAACCTAGATTGTTAAAATTTCTTGGTAACTGTACTAATTCATTAATGTACTGTAGAGGTTCATAGGGTTGCAAAAAAAAAAAAAATTAATTGAAACAATGACTTTTTGGGCATCGATGCATGAACGAGGTAGCTAGGCTAGCGTAAGGGAGAAAAAAAAACCCTAATTAATTGTGAGAGAGGGAGAGAGTAATCCCAAAGGCATGTTTTATTAGAATTTGTTCTTGGTAAAAACAAACCCAACTTATAAAAAATAGTATCAATTAAGGAGCTTCCACCATGACTGTGTCGTCCTTGTGCATGCATTGTTCAGGCTCCGAGGGTTTTGTAGGGTTTCATCATTTCCAACATCAAGGTCATTGGTCTTTGTGTTCTAAAACACTCTCTCTAGGTCTTATAGTGTCTTGAATTGTTGCGTGCATGTTTTAAATAATAATAATTAGTTTCAGACATGCACGTATTTACATTAACCGAGATGAGTGGTGGCATATAATTTGCTTTTTGTAAACAAAAACACTTCATATCTCAAGTTGAGACACTAAACAGTCCTCTTTGATTTCTTTTTGGTCTAAATTGTTTCATCTTAATTAAGTATAATAATGTGTAAAATCTGTGTCTCGTCTCTTAATTTACTACTCCCGCCACCCCTATTTAGTATATTCACTTTTTTATTTTGAGAATAATAGCTCAAATAATAATTCACTTTTTTATTGAGAATAAATAAAAAAACTCACTAGTTCACTAATTTACCCTCATTTATTGTGCATCTTTATTAATAAATGACATTAATCTCTAACAATAATAAAGTGTGGGTGAAATAGTTGAAGGATATATTAAAAAAAATCACTTAAATTTATTGTTTCAATGATATTAATTATATTTTTTAATCCGTGTAAAAAAATAAATACGAGTAATATATTAAATAGGGATAGAGGGAGCATCAAAATATCAATCGATTTTTCGTTACACTTGCACATGTATTCGTAATTCAAAAAGGAAAATGTGGTAGTTGTCTCTTCAATGTGCATCATACATATTCTACCATGTCATTTGAGGCGTTCAATTTAAATGTCAGTCGTATTAATATGTCAATGAATTCAAATTTTAGTCAACAATATGTGAATAAGTGTTTATGATTTAATATATATATATATATATATATATATATTTATAGATCCACCAAAATAAATTATTTGGGTGATAATTTAGTGATAAATATCTATGAAGTCAATTCATATGAATTCAAAAATTGAAGTCTAAGTTTGATTCTCTCCAAAAGAAATACCCTTGTGGTCACGTTGTGATCTTTGGGTCAACTTGCACCGTCATCAAGTGAAAAAATTAAGTTGTGAGGGCCTAACTATCCAAGTTCAGGTTCACATTGGATGTCCAAATTAATACAAATTTATATGATGTCATTTCTATTTAAAAAATGAATTAAGAAAAATAAAATATTCATATATATAAGTTACAATCTATAACAAACCGCTCCTCCATCTAGTAACACTTTGTCCGCTTTAATCTAGCCTACAATGACCCACACGAATTTATATTTCTAGATTCATCATCAGCACTCAATACTAATTTGAGCCTAGAAAAAGTTAGTGCTTGTTACTATGAGACTTGTATGTATATATATATATATATTTGTTAATGGTATATTAGTCTTCTTGTATCTAGAAGTTAAGGGTATATTAGTCTTCTTGTATCTAGAAGTTAAGGGTACATTAGTCTTATTGTGTCTAGGGTTGTTTGTAAATAGTAAAATGTAATACCGATTGAATTAATAAGAAGAACACCTTCAATAAAGTTTGGTAGACCTCATCTTCATAAAAGTTGATGACAATGCTATCATTTGTTACATGTTAATTTATAATGTTATTGTTAGGTTTAGGGTTTACATTATTATGTTTTTAGTATTCAGTACTAACTTTACTAATTAGAGTTTTAAAAATATTAGTCAATTGAATATTTGAATTAGTAATATGAGATCATATCCCATTATATAGTGTTATTACAAATTACAATTAATTCAAATTACAAAAAAAAATATATCTACATTGACAATTATAATATGTATATAAATATATTAATGACATTAATTGTCAATTACATAATTGTATATGAACTATATTATATGTGTGTGTCGGGTAGAATCAGATCGAATATAATCGGATCGGAGCATTTTGATTGTAAAGTTTTATGGACTTTACACTTTGATTTTAGAAAAAAATTTATGTTGCTAGATGATTTTTGATATTATTTATACTTTAGACTTTGGTTTATATTCCTAAATTAATGAATCATGAAGTTATAATTGGTGTCATAGGCTAGCAAAATATGTGTCAGCGTGTTTTTTTTTTTATAAAAGAGGACGGTACCTCCAAATTTTATTAATTACCCTCACATATGGCGGAGGAATACCGTGGAAACAGATCGAGAGAAAAAAGAACAAATATACGCGAGAAAACAATGAAGACCAACTTGAATGACACAATCCCTTCTTTTATGGCCACTACAAAAAACACGAAATTAAGCAGCACCTGCACAGAAAAACACTTAAACCTACTACACAAGCTAGGAACGACCAAACTTGAACAGCACCTGCAGAAAACACCTTCAAAAACCAGAGCCTAAAGCAGAACCACCTAACCAAAAAAGAGAGCAAAACCAAGGCAGAAAAAACCGAAGCACGATGGGCGAGGAGAACAGCAACATGAAGAGAGATTAGAGGAGGGAAACTGGGTAGGAGCACCGAACTACATGGCTCTGGAAACAACTTCGGCAGCTCTCTCAAAACAAACCCCATCGGCAATCGGCAACAAGGCCCGACGCCAACCCCTTCTCTCTCTGCACTTCCAGCGACAACTCCACCAGAACTCTCAGAGATGCGCTCTTCTTGAGCCTCTCTACCGAATCTTAACACTTTTGACTTTCTCGGTAATACCCAGAAATTCAAAATCCGCCCTTTGATCTGATTGGGAGTTGATATTCTGGGTTGTTTGGGTTTCTTTCGGCTACACCAGTGGTTGGGATTTTTTGTTGAGGA
This sequence comes from Euonymus europaeus, assembly GCA_963580455.1. Classification (NCBI taxonomy): domain Eukaryota; kingdom Viridiplantae; phylum Streptophyta; class Magnoliopsida; order Celastrales; family Celastraceae; genus Euonymus; species Euonymus europaeus. The sequence continues at coordinate 6,637,395 of OY756968.1, read as the reverse complement.
AATAGGGATGGCAAACGGGGTAGAGAGGGAGAGTGGTATTGCGATGTTTAGCGATGAAGGGGTGAGCGAGATAAGTGGGGTCTAGAGAGGGGAAGATTAAATTGAAGTCACGAGTGCGCCCCTGGATGCAATGAAGACAAGCTGACCCTCGAGAATAAAACAGCAGCCAACTCACAAGCCTAGCACTAGCCAAAAACTTAAACCAGCAGGATGCCGAGCAAGCTTGAGGAACAGCAAAGCTCTTCTAGCACCGGGGAGAAGCTTAAGGCTAGCATACGCCATGCAAGAAAGACCTCAAACTGAGAGCCAAAAACAGAAAAACCACCTCAAAACTGAGAGCCACACCAGCTGCTACTGAGCTACCCCTGCAAAGCCAGACCTCCGATAAGAGGATTATCCGGGCTCTGGAACCAAGCCACTATCAAGCTCTGAAGACCTCCTTTTATTGAACCACGGCGACAACTTTGAAGGAGAAACCCAAAGAGAATTAAATCAGTCATTAGAAAGCCAAGCCACCATGAGGTCATGCCTTACAACCCCTTGTTTAGCCATAAAATCATCCACCTCATTTGCCTCCCTCCAAATATGTCTGAAAGCAACCGAAGGAAAAATATTGACAAGATTCCTTATTGAGTTGAAATCTTGATCGAATGCCCAGGGATTCGAACCTTCTTTGAGCATCCAGCTGACTGAATTTAACGAGTCCGACTCTATGATCAGTTTACTTCCTCTACTAGTATGGTTAGCTGAAAGCTCCAAAGCTTTTTTTATGGCCTTCACTTCAGCCTTGTTTGCATCAATATTCCCTGCAGGACCAGAAAATAAACAAATGAAGTTGCCACTACTATCCCTTAACACACCACCAATACCCGAACCATCTCCCTGCTTGGAACCATCTGTATTCCACTTAAGAAATCCCGGAGGCGGAGCTTCCCAATAAGATAGAGGTCTAGGAGTTTTCTTGAGAGTATTTTTGAAACGTAAACCATCTCCAGAGTTCATAATTTCTGGACCAGTGAAAGGAAGTTGAATATTAACTGCCTTTAACCACAGCCCATATCTGATGAAGATAAAAAAATACACATTCTCCCACTCTACTTGCTTATCCTCAAAGACAAGATGATTTCTCTCTGTCCACAACGTCCATATAACAGCCGCAAACATCATGTACCATGCTTTTCGTTGGGTCTTTCCCATAGCGAAGGAGTTCCATTCCAAAAACAGCTTTGTAATTGAGTCTGAAGCACACCAAGAATTACCCCACCAATTCATTAGTTTGTACCATATATCATGCGGGCCTTTGCATAATAATAAAAGATGATCAATGGATTCCGAATGAACACCTCAAAAAGGACATTGAATGCTATCTAAATCCAGAATCCCCATATTGTATAACCTCTCTCGAGTATTAATTTTATCATTAATAACTAACCAAATGAAGAATTCCACTTTTGGTGGTGACCAGCCATTCCAAACAGCAGAGGAGGATATTTCGAGGACTGGAATATCATGAACCCTTGCGCCACTGAAAGAGATTTTACTGTGAAGTTCCCATCGATATTGTGCTTCCAGACGAGTCTATCTTGCTTTGAGGGACAAATCGTGATTTGACCAATTTCATTTAGGAGATTAGTTTCCAAATCCTCTTCCCATTGAAAAAGAGACCTGCGCCAGCTTAAAATCCATCTCCAATGCACACCATCCCAAACACCGAAATTTTCCACGGAAAGATTTTGCATCTCTGAGACTGCATAAAGTCTTTGAAATCTTTCTTTTAACGGCGAACTACCCACCCAAGGATCTTCCCAAAATCTGATTTTTTGCCCATTTCCAACACTGAAAAGAATCACCTCTTTTATAGCAAGCTCTACGTTGCCACCTGAAGGATTCATCAGCATTTGGATATTCCTCCACAAGGAGGAGGCAATACCTTGAGTAGGCTGAAGAATAACACTAGGCAGATTATACTTATCTCGTAAAATATTTCTCCAAGGCACTCTACTTGTTTCATTTGCAGTATTGTATCTCCATATCCATTTGAAAAGCAAAGCTTTATTCTTCTCTAGAATAGATTCTACACCTACTCCTCCTTTTATTTTTGGTGTTGAAATAACTTCCCAGCTGATATTATGAATTCTCCTTTTTTCATCTGAGTCACCCCACAAAAATCTCCTTTGCAGTTTCTCAATTTTGTAGGCCACTCCTTTTGGCATTTTAAAAAGGGACATGAAATACACAGGTAAACTGGATAGAACAGACTTGATTAGAGTAAGCCTTCCCCCTACAGAGAGATTTTTTGCTTTCCACATAGATAGCCGAGATTCAACTTTTGCTACCACTGGGTCCCAAATGCTAACTCTATTCATGTTACCACCAAGAGGAACTCCCAGATAAGTGGGATTTCGGATATTCTCCACTTATCCGATATCCATGGAGAATATCCGAAATCCGATGGATGAGATATGGATTTGGATTTTTTTTATCCGTAATATATGAATATGAATACATTATTTTTATTTCGGATCGGATATGGATTTTGAGAAATCCGATCCGATGCCATCCCTAATTGAGCGTTGTTGTAAACTTGTTGAGCAAACAACTTTGCCATTTAATAAAAGTTTAGCAATTTTTGCCACTCATTTCTCTCTTGTTTGATGTGTAGGCCCTGCTTCTATTGCCACAAAGGTGGTTCTATTTAGTATGTTTCATTTATGGATGACAACACTGGATTTACTTGGATTTATCTCATGAAACACGAGTTTGATTTCTATCATATATATCATTTTTTCAGTCCAAGGTCACTACTCAATTCTGAACTACGATAAAATTTTTGCATAATGATCTTAGGGGAAATATCTTAAGAGAGAGTTCACTTAATATTTTTCCAATATGATATCATTCATCAATCTTCATGTTTTGATACTTGAACTCAAAATCGATGGGTAAATTGCAAATATTATCATATTCTTGAGATTGCAGGGTCTCTTCTCTTATATTCTTTTGTCTCGGTTTCCTTTGGGGTGAAGCTATTCTTATTGCTACTTTTTTACTTATCGAATGCTCACTTCTCTTCTTTACGGTAAATCTCTTTATGAGATCCTTTTCTCTCAACCTCCTAACTATTTCCTTCTTTGAGTCTTTGATTGTGTCTATTTTTTCTTGTTTCATAGAAAGGATCATACTAGACTTAGTGCTCGCTCCATTCTTTGTGTTTTTCTAGATTAGTCTTACTCAACATGGGTATCGATGTTATCATCCTATCTCACAATGCTTGTATGTCTCTCGACATTTTGTCTTCCTATAAAGTCTTTCATACTATCTTTCTTCCAATTTTACCTCTCGTTGTCTTTAAATAGGAATTAACTCTTATTAATCCTTTTCTTGTTGGTATAGCTTTTGATAAATACATTTCTAATATTTCTTCTACCTCCCAAGTACCTTCGATTTCCTCTTTTGATTTTACGTTTATTTCTTCCGATCATCTACCAGTCTACTTTGGAAAAAAGCAATGCTCAAGCACATCACATGTAAATATAGTCTCATCTAATTCTCTTATAGCTCTGGATTGTGATCCTTCACCTGCTTATGTACCTGATGCCACTACATCTACTTTTTCTTATAGGTACCGTTTTTGGGATCAACGTCCTATTACAAAACTTAGCCTTCTCTCTATTTTTTTGTTTCTTATAGTAATGTTTTATTTGTTATTCACTCTCTTTGAGCATCAATCATACAAGGAAGCCTCCTAAGATCTAAAATGGGGTAATGCAATGGATGATGAGATTTTTGCTCTTAAGAAGACTTCGACTTGGGAGTTTGTTTCCTCTCCTCCAAGGAAGAGCATTGTGAGTTGTGAACGGTCTACAAAGTCAAGACTCAATATGATGGCCATCTAGAGTAGTATTAGGCTTGCCTAATAGCTAAAGGCTTTTCCCAAGGATATTGGCATTGACTATGAGAACACTTTTGCTCTTGTTGACAAAATATCTTATGTTAGAATGTTAACCTATATTGTTGAAGGCAAATGTTAGTCGTTGTACCAAATGGATGTCAAGAATGCTTTTCTTAATGGTTTCCTCTCTGAGGAGGTTTATATGCTACCTCCCCTAGTTTGACTCATCCCCTCGAGATGTTTGTCTCCTGCGCAAAGCTCTATATGGTCTTAAACAACCTTTCTAAGCTTGGTATGATCATTTTTTGGACACTGTCACTCAACTAGGTTCTTTTTTCTAGTGCTTATGATTCAACTATGTTGCTTCTCCAAATTGATGTTGGTATAATGGTACTTCTTCTTATTTATGTTGTTGGTATGATTATCACTGAGTCTAATAGTATTGCTATTGATCATGTAAAAGGCATCTTTTTAGTACATTTGAGATGAAAGATTTATGTCCTTGTGTTATTTTCTTGGAATTTAGGTTGCTTATTTTCGTAATGGCTACTTCTTGTCTTAGTCCAAGTATGCTAATGAAGTGATCCATTGTGTTTGTTTCACTTACTTTAGACTTGCTAGTACTCTAATAGAGCTCAACATCAAACTCAAATCTACTTATGGGACTCTTCTTGAGGACCCCACCCTTTATCCAAAGCTTGTTAGATGTTTGTTATACTTGATTGTCACTCACCCAAATTTAGTGTATGAGGTTTACGTCGTGAGTCAATTTGTCTTTGCTTCATGATCAACTCAATAGTTTCCTTGATCCGTATTCTATGACATATTTGTGGCATTATTTTTAAGAGACTTTTATTGTCCTTTACTTGTTCTTTGAAACTTCATGCTTATGCTAATGCCGATTGGGCTGGCGATGTTATGCAAGTCTATTTCTGGTTTACATGCGTCTCTTGGAGATTCTTTTATTTCTTGGCACAACAAGAAACAATATGTTGTTGCTCATTTATTTGCTAAGGCAAAATATAAAGCTATGGCCTATGCTACTGCAAAGATTGTTTGACTCCATTGGTTACTTTTTGATCGACTCTTAATCCTCTTTATTGTGACAATCGTAGTGTTATTCAGATTGCTCACAATACGGTCTTTCATAAACTAACCAAATATATTGAGATTGACTGTCATTTGACCCGTAACCATCTTTTTTTGACACCATCTCTATACCCTTTGTTTCCTCTACTCTTCAACTGACTGAATTCTTTACAAAGACTCACAGTAGCTTGCTTGTTTTTCCAATTTTTTCTTGACAAACTTTTGATAATGTCTATGCAATTATCCTTTGTTTGAGAGAGGGTGTAAGAGTTGTATATATATTAGTCTTCTTGTATCTATAAGTTAAGGGTACATTAGTCTTATTATATCTAGGGTTGTTTGTATATAGTAGAATGTAATATCGATTGAATTAATAATAAGCAATCAAAGACTTTCAATGACAAGTTTGGAAGTTTGACATATTTATTATGCATTTCACTCCTTTATAGAGTATAAGCTCTCGTAAAGCGTAAAAGTTGAGAGTGTCTGAGAGTATGAGTGACAGAGTATACGCTAACGTATACTCTCATCCAAACAGGGGGTTAGAGTATTGAACCCCTTTGTCACTTGGTAACTCGTCTAACATTACCAAGCTCAAGACTATAGAGACTTGTGACTATGTCCACTCAAGTCGGGTATTACAATCTATCCCTCAGGAACTCATGTCATCGTGAGTCCCACATTTTTAACCCTAAGGCCTCAAATTAATCTTGACTTAGACTTAGAATAAGCGACCATGCAATAAACTATAGTTATAACCTAACTAATTAATTGGAGATTTGGACTCCACTCATGGCATCCATTAGGCCCAAAATCCTAGGAAAAGATATGCTTTTACGAATGGAGGACTTCTCATTATTATGTTTAATAATCTATTGGCAACGACAAAGCGACAATTATTTCTATTTGTGATGCAAGTGAGATTGTTAAAACCACATTAGGGTTTTCTATTAGCACCCGCGTTGGATGGAAAACCCACATTTATCCTTATTGCTCTAAGTGATATCTGTTGTTATTGAGGGATATTTTTGTCATTATACGATACTCTTAGCCAATATATTAGTCCTTAATGTGGTTAAAAATAAGATCCTACTCGTTAGGTAAGCACCCACATGGCTCTACGTGTAAGATAAAGTAGATTATATTCTTAATTGATTTCTTAATTAACAAGATGGTTCCTTCAAACCTTAAGTCACATGGCTTGAGGGCTAAAAAAATGTGAAAAATTAAAGATTGATTAGATAAATGATTAATGTGGATTCTTATGTTTTACATTTATACTTGAAATAATTCATTAAATAATGTACAATTACTTTAATTCAAGCGCGATTATCGAATATTCGCACGCATACGACTAGTTTATTAGAGTAATTAGAATAAACTAGTCGTACGAAGGTGCAACATCGCATGTGAGAAGATTTTGGGATGAGTTACTGTGCACAAACTTTACACATATTTTTTCTTTATTTGTTTTTGTTTCCCAATATATACTCGCTTGATTGGATCTTAACCAACCGAGCTAACTAATTACTTTTATAATTACAATACTAGATGTTTTTTTTGCATAATATAATATGATGATATACAGTGTATATTTTTGAATTATCACTGAGAGCAATATATTTGTATCTACCCGTTAATTTTTGACTTATTATGTCGTCGGGTGAAAAATTTATGTTCGCACGAGCTTAATGGTTCGAATTTACACGCATAATCAAATGTCCAAAAAATAAATTTTATATGTTGTCATTTTTTAATTACCAAAATTTTGTATTCATGATAGCGCAAATACATGTATTTATGTAACAAGGTAAGAAATGACTTTTTTTCGAATAATATTAATTTTTGGACAATATAGTTATTTAAATATTCGAGAAATTCTAAATATTTAAAGAAAATAGAAAGATCCAAGTACACGTGAGAATTTATATATCGGGAAAAAAAATCGTCAAGGAAAAATATTAAAAAAAAGGTGTTATGATTAAGGGGAAGAAGGAAGAAAAAGAATGTGAGTTCAAGGCAACCACAAAAGAGAAGGTCCAGCTAATGGGCTTCAATTATTGGGCTTAAGTCTCTCAGCAATGGCCCAATATGTCAGGCTATCTCCATGGACTCGTAATTTGGTTATAGCCCATATAAAAACCCCAGTTATTTACGGGCCGAAATATGCTGCAGACAATTTTAGTCCATTGAAACCCAACATATTAGCGATGACAAGTGGATGCCATTTAGGAGTATGGGCTTGGGCCCGTAGAGATATATTCGGAGGTAGAGAGCGCCTTGAACTCTATTTGGCCCAAGCCATGATAAATCTCATTCGTTTTAATCGCAGTCAATGTTTCATTATAACTGTAGTACACTAGAATTGGGGATTTTGTATTAAATTAGGGTTTCTAGCTTTTTAGGGTTTCATTTGATGTGACTGATTTAGTTGAGAGATTTGGCTATGGAGTCTGATCAATCTGACGAACCGAAGCTTTTTGTGGGCGGGATTAGTCGGGATACTACTGAAGAAGCCCTCAAAGATCATTTCTGTAAGTACGGTGTTGTTCGGAATGTTCTTGTTGCCAAGGATCGGAGCACCGGACACCCGAGAGGATTTGGCTTTGTCCTGTTCGGTGATTCCTCTTCCGTCGATAAGGCACTGCAAGGCTTACATGTTATTCTGGGAAGAACGGTCAGTTTTCTCACTTGTTATGGTATACTCTGTTTGGTTACTGAATAGAAACACAGGGAGGAGTAGCAACGTGTCTATTTACTGCTCCATTGAAATATTTCAATTTAAGTCCTTAATTCTTATCCTTATGCTTAGTTTCTTCCCTTCCTTTTATTTTATAGAGTAAATAACAATCTTTAAATGGTGCTGTTTAGCTATGTCACAGTGCTAGGTTACAGGGGCCAATGGCTACTCATACGTCATTATTAGTGTTCGTTGCATGTTAGTTTGATTTTTGAAATACATTTTTTCTCAATTTTTTTTGCCCCGGGTTATTTTGTATAATATTGTTTTGGGGCCATTTTACAGAAATTTGAATTTAGTTTTTTCAGTAGAAAACAGTATTTTTTTAATAGAAGAAATTTATTGAAGCACAAGAAGATTCCAAGAACGTCTGAACTCTGAAGTATTCTGTTCCTTATTATTGATTAACTTGTAATTATTTTAGGTAGATGTAAAGAAAGCAATACCCAGACGTGACCAACACGACAGCCAGCAACAACAGCTGCAAAAACAACATCAATGTCAACAACAGCATGAGGGTTTATGTAAGAATTGTAGTATTGGTATTAGTGAAAATAATTATAGGACCAAAAAGGTATTTGTAGGAGGCTTAGCAGCTAGTTTAACTGAGCAACAGTTCAGGAGCTATTTTGAGAAGTTTGGTAGGATAATGGATGTGGTTGTGATGCATGACAACTTAACCAATCGACCGAGGGGCTTTGGATTTGTTACTTTTGATTCAGAGGAGTCTGTGAAGAATCTTATGCAGCAGAGCTTCCATGAGTTGAATGGTAAGCTTGTGGAGGTCAAAAGGGCTGTGCCTAAATTTCATGTTAATAGTTTTGACAATGGTTATAATCAGAAAGGTGGTGTCGGGAGAGGCTATTCTTATACTAGTCCTGAACCAGGGAGTTACCTTCACTATAGTCATGGATTTGGAATTTACCCTGCGTATGCTCCTTTGTCAGGATACAGTGGTGTTGGAGGGTATCACTATGGAACGGACATATATGCGGGCATGTACCCTATGGTGGGATACAACAGTGTTGGTTATGGGGTTACTCCAGTAGTCTCTGCAAGCCCATGGACTGGCCCTCTGGTGATTGAACCAAGGGCATACCAGTTTCCTTATAGCAATGCTGGTGTATATCCTGTCAGCATGAATGGTGGGGCTGGCAATATGTTCACAATGTCTGGTGATTTTGATGGGATTGTTCAGCCAGGAGTGAATGGGGGAACAAATCAGTTTCTTGGCAGCATTGGACGTCTGCCAGCTGATGTGACACCCCCTACAAGGAATGGGGAAAAGAAGCATGCTGTTTCTTCAGGTTTTAATGGAAATAATAGCGCCGTTTCTAGCTAACAGTATGAAAGATGCTCTGGTGGATAAATGAAGGTTTTATCTGATAGGCAATTTCTCTTAATCAGTAGCGCCATTCTTTCTGGGTATTTAGGGTCAGTGAATTCTTTAACCACCTGTGTGAAGACTGCTTTACCATTATGTTCAGATGTCCCTTTTAGATGTAGTTCCTGTATCATAAAAATATTGGTTCTTGCCATTTGTTTTATATGCGCGTATGACGTTTCAGTACAGGTTTCAACTTTGTAATATATGCTCTTTCAGATTTAACCAGTCTCTTTTTTGTTTTTTGCTAATTGCATAAGCGATTGAAGTTTGCCGCTGCCAAGGACGTCTTATTGTTGTTTGCTGAATAGTGAATAGAAGCTATTCATGACCTCTGTATGATTCTTTTGGCTCTGAGGTTTGTCTATTTTGCTGTTTCGTTTTTCTTTTGGTTTTTCCTTGGAAATGAGGATAAAATTAGCTGTAGTATGATTCTATATTTCCTTGCTTTATTTCTGGCTTATTACTCCACTGACATTCCAGAGAAAGAGAAGTAGTTAAATTCAGGCCCTGCCAGTGATAAATACTCTCTATTGTGACGTTCACTTTGTGAGTGTTTGGTTGCGACTTACTAGCATATTAGGATTATTTTTTCTTAAAAAAAATTCGAGCACTTCAAGGTCAGTTGTTAAGAACTAAGAAGCCCTTCTAAGTTCTAAGCACTTGTTCGTTTTTCTTCATTTTGATATTTGGCTAATGATCAAATCTGGATTCCCTACAGATGCTTTATTTAATACTACGTATTTTGTTGATGTTATTAATAATGAATTGAGCATTTCTAGCACATTTTATTATATTGATATTTTGCTCCAATCTTTGCAAATTACTTGCCATTTCTAATGAGGATTCAGTATTCCTGATCTAGATGCCTCAATTTGTGCAAGGGGTCATCATATAAAGCTGTGCCGTAACCCCTTCTATTGGAAATCTCTCTCTGTTCATGTGTGCTGTAATTCAACTTGTAAAAGTCTTGTCAGAAGCAAAGGTCATCAGGATTTGCTGTAATTATTTTGTTTTATTTTTTAACAATTACGGATGTGTTTGAATCGGAATTAGGAGTTCAACTCTATATTTTTTGTACAAAACAAAAGACAAATGGACCGTGAAAAAGACATAAAATTTTGAACAATTGAATATAAATTCGAGACATTTTATGTATTTTTTCATCCATATCTATTAGATTTTTGTTTGCCACAAAAATACTATTGTTGGACTTGATCAAAAATATGTTCATAATTTCTAAAAAATAAAATAAGTTTTGTGCTTCAAATTTCTTCCATTATTGCGATGTGGCTGTAGAATAGCACAGAACGAGAGGATATTGCGGTGCTTGTTTTTAACTTTTTTGTTGCAAGTCAACATGGTTTTGAAAATGAAAATAGAAAATATATATGTAAAATAAGTAAACCAAACAATTTTTTTATTTTTTTTAAAAAAATCATATTTTATGCAACTTGTCCATGACAAAACAAGAACAACCACCCACTAAAGAGAAACAAATTAGGAAAGCAGAAGAAACAGGAAATTGCCATAAATTGTATTAATTCAAAAAAAATTGTGAAATAGAAAAAATGGGTATTTTTAGAGATGTTTTTATTAATGTATAAAATATGAAACAAAAATTATAGAGGACTTGTGGCCAAAAGTAAAAGCAGAGTTGCACAACATGCTGCATCTAAGCCAAGCACCGGGTAGAGCTCTCTCGACCACTCTTCCATCTCCGCTCAAATTTGCCCATCCAAATCCAATTTTGTTCGCGAACAATCGAAAAGCTAGAATTTTCTCCACTAGCAGTCGTACCAGGCGTCTTCATCTCACTCTTGCAAAGGCCGATGGAGGGGTCGACTCGGGCTCTCCAACCAAGCAAAATCCTCTGCGTACCGCTCCTCTCGCCAGTGACGAAACCCTTCTTGTGGGTCAAGAGAGTGTTCCATTGGAGGGTGTTATCCAATTTGAGAAAACTAGCTCATCTTCGCGAGTAGACAAATGGGGGTAATTATTTTTATATGGCTCTAATAGCTTCGAAGTACTTGTTTCCTTTGTTTTCTGAACCTTTTCTTTCTATTACTATTAGTTTGCGTCTGTACAATTGCCTTGAGGGTTAATGGGTTTGAATGGTTTCGTTTTCATAGTCGTGTGGCTCTGCTTGCGGGTGGGGATGTGCTGACATTGCTTTTGTTTGCTGGAATTGGGAGACTCAGCCATGGGTTATCTGTTTTTGACGTAGGAACTCTCCGTACAGCTGACCCTTTTATTGCTGGTATGTTTGTGATTTATCTTCATAATTGGGAAAGTCTACTACTGTTTCCGATCCCCGTCTTCATCGTCGTTGATATTAAAATTAGAAGTGAATGTTGAATTGAGACTTGGGTAATTCTTTTGGCAGGTTGGTTTTTGAGTGCGTACTTCCTTGGGGGTTATGCCGAGGATGGCCGAGGAATGAATGGTTTATCTAAGGCTGTTACTGCTGCTGCCAAATCATGGGCTTTGGGAATTCCGGTATGTCCTTCATTCTTCCTCCATTTTGTTAAAGTTTTGTTCTCCTAACTTTATCCTTCATGGACTTTATTAAAATGTGTACAATGGTGGATTTTTGACCCTGCATATTGTGTTAATAGCCAATTTTATTCATGGTTGCTATCATTTGGAAGCATAGCAGCTTACCTGTGGCCTGTTCTTATGTCCACTGGAAACCAATTGCTATATCCTTCTCGTTGTGTAAAAATTAATCGTTGTAATGAACAAATACAGGAGTGTAACTATGATTCTCCCGGCTGTGAAAACTTGTAGTGATGGCATGTAATGTAATTCATCCTTAATCTCATGCAAGCAACTTGGGAATGCCTCTCTCTCTCTCTCTCTCTCTCTCTCTCCTTTTTTTTTTTGGGGTACTCCCACAATCACATTCATAATGATGGATTCATAAAAGCAAAATATCATGTTATTCTCAAAATGAGCTTTTATGGTTACCTTCTGCTTGATTAAATAATTTCTTCAGTCTTTTTTCGTTTTTCATTTTTTGGGGCTAATATTTTCTTTATTTAGGCCTTATGGTATTACGGATTGTTAAATACACAAGTAAAGCTTTTTCATACACGCCTTCTTAAAATTGTGTGATTGTACCGGGAATATATGGGTGTTGGCTCTGCTTTGAGGTTTTCTGTATCTTTCTGATGAGGCTCCTTTTATTTTTGTTCTATATATTTGAGACACATCACCTGCCCACATTTGTTTCAGTTAGGCTTTCTCAGTTGATGTGCTGATTGACTTATCTTCCCTGTTAAAGTATTAAGAATTCTTATTGTTTGCCTTTGGGCTTATTGTTTGTATATGGGCTGAAGGCTTGTTATTGTACTATTCATCTTAATAAAAGGTCTTGTGACTTAGGGTGAAAGACCCTAATGATCAGTTTACACATTTCTTCTCTCCAATTCTATTCTTTGCTTCTTAGTTCTTAGACACAACCTTCAACTTGGTATCATAGCCTTTCCTCTTCTAATCTCACCTTCGCTTCTTTTCCCTTTTTTTCTTTTCTTTTCCTCTCATGGTGCGTTGAAGTTGTTTTCGATCTCCAATGTGATTTCTGGAGATCTGTTGAACCGGTTCTTCTCTTTTTGTTGTTGTTGTTTGCGTGTTGTGTTGTATCTTCTCTATGTCGGATCTTGCCTCTCCAATTGTTGAGAGTAGTGGTGGCCATACTGGTTTGGTTATTGCGAGTGGTGCTCCTCCTCGTAGTAGTAGTCGTGATGTGTCTTTCGTCTTTGCTCTTCACAGTGACGATGTTGGTAAGTCTATCATCGCATGGTGCTAATTATTTCAAGTCTTCGATTGCCACCGCAACTTTGACAGTTCGACAACCACCACCCATCTTCTCTTCTCTGTTAATCAGTTCGACAAGCATAATTCAATATTGTTAACAATTTTGAGTCTTTGTTTCGACTGTTATGTGATTTATCATATGTCTCTACTGCTGCTTCAGTGCTTCTTTTTGTTATGTTAAGTTGTTAACAATATTTAATTATGGTTCGACCATTAAGCATGTAGCTGTTTTGATTCTTTCCGTCTTGCTAATTTACTATATGAGTCAATTTCTTACTATATTGAACTTGATTGATATATTGATTGGATATATTTTCATTTATATTGTGTTTTTACACATATATATGATATGTATTGCATACACACACACACATATATATATTAATTAAAAAAACTCAAAACAATTAATCCGATTAATCCCTGACTAGTTCCCGATTAATCCAATTAATCCCTAGTCCCCAATAACCGCCTAGCGGCCGACTAGCGATTTTTGCAACATTGAGCTAAACCTCTGTCTACCTCTGCCAATCCTGAACCACCAATGGCTGAACCAATGGCTTCTTCTGTCCATTTTGAATCCTCTATCTCTCCTCCAGACCCAATCCTTTATTCTAGACCTATTGCTCTTCACAAAGGTACTTGTGTTGTACTACCAAGTATCCTATTGGTAACTATGTTTCTTTACATTGTGTGTCTCCTTCCTTTCATGCTTTTATTACATCGTTATCCTCTATTTCTATTCCCAAAACTTGTAACATAGCTCTTTCTTCTCCTTACTGGAAACAAGCCATGGATGAGGAAATGAGAGCCCTTCATCATAATCATACTTGAGAACTCACTCCTCTTCCTCGTAACAAAAATTTGGTTGGTTGTCATTGGGTGTATACTATTAAGTATCACCCTGATGGTACTGTTGAACGTCTCAAAGCTCGGCTTGTCACTAAGGGGTTTACTCAGACTGATGGTGTGGATTATATGGAGACTTTCTCCCTGGTTGCTCGTTTGAATTCTATTCACATTTTGATATTTGTTGCTGTTCATGTGCAGTGGCCTCTCTATCAATTAGATATCAAAAATGCCTTCTTGCATGATGATTTACAAGAAGAAGTCTATAGAGTCAGCCCTCTGGCTATGTTGTTCCCGATTGATGTGACACGATGGTATGCTGTTTGAAAAAGGCCCTCTATGGCTTAAAACAATCTCTCATAGCATGGTTTGATAAGTTTAGCTCTGTCCTCCTTCAATATGGTTTTTCTCAAACCACTTCTAACCATTATGTTTCCTGTCGGTCATCTACTGGAGGTTCAATTATCTTAATTGTGTATGTCGATGATATCGTTATCTCTGGTAGTGATTCCAAGGGCATTGCCAGTTTGAAAGCCTATCTTGGTACCAAGTTTCATACGAAAGATTTGGGCACACTTTGCTACTTTCTTGGTATTGAGTTTGCTCGGTCTAAACTGGGTGCATATTTATCTCAGCGTAAATACGCTCTTGATTTACTCTCGGAAACAGAAATGTTAGGGTGTCGACTTGCTTCTACTCCTATGGAGTACCATGATAAACTCATCGCTGATGAGGGTGCCTTATGTGAGGATGTTGGTCTCTCGCAGGTTGATTGACAAGCTTATTTACCCTACGGTTACTCATTTTGATCTTACCTATGCTGTTGGTGTCTCAGCCAGTTTATGCAGGCTCCACGCATTCATCATATGCAAGCTGTTTATTGGCTTCTTTGGTATCTAAAAAATGCACTTGGTAAAGGATTATTTTATAAAGCTCTCTCCTCACCCCTTTCCTGGATGGTTATAGTGATGCTCATTGGGCAGGCCGCCGGACTGATTGGCAATCCACTTCTGATTATTGCAATTTTGTCGGTGGTCATTTTGTTACGTGGCGTAGTAAGAAACAAACTGCGGTGTCTCGATCTACTACGGAGGCGGAATAAAGAGCTATGGCTCATAAATGGGAGTTCAAGTTAGGTCTCCAATGAAGTTATTTTGTGATAATCAATCAGCTATCTATATTGGTCAAAATCCTGTATTTCATGAGTGCACCAAGCATATTGAAGTCGATTGCTACTTTATTCGTTACTGGTTAGCTAACAAGCATTTGGTGACTCCTTATCTTCGTTCTGCCGAGCAGTTGGGTGATATTATAACTAATCCTCTTGCCTATGGTCCATTTTCTGCTTTGTGCAACAAGCTGAGCATGTCTGATGTATATGCTCCAGCTTGAGGGGGCATGTTAAAGTATTAAGAATTCTTATTGTTTGCCTTTGGGCTTGTTGTTTGTATATTGGCTGAAGCCTTGTTATTGTACTGTTCATCTTAGTAAAAGGTCTTGTGACTTAGGGTGAAAGACCCGAACGATCAGTTTAGACATTTCTTCTCCTCTCCAATTCTCTTCTCTGCTTCTTAGACACAACCTTCAACTATCCCCATTGCAGATTGATAATAATTTAGCATATGTTTGGTACAGAGTATAAGCTAGACTCTATCAGACATACTCTCAGACACTCTCAGTTTTTACGTTTTACAATAGCTTATACTCTATCACACACTCTCTACCAAACATAAGTTTTAGTCTTATATTGATTTTCTTATTCCTTGATTGTATTGGTATGTGCTATACTACTATGTACGAAAAACTTTCTTCACTGAACTCTATTTTTGGCAGTTAGGAGTAATTATAAGGG
Source organism: Euonymus europaeus (assembly GCA_963580455.1). Classification (NCBI taxonomy): domain Eukaryota; kingdom Viridiplantae; phylum Streptophyta; class Magnoliopsida; order Celastrales; family Celastraceae; genus Euonymus; species Euonymus europaeus. The sequence goes on along the minus strand of OY756968.1, from coordinate 6,621,773 downwards.
CAGCAACATCTGGTCATATTCCACCATATATGTTTATCGTGGTAACAATGGGGAGCACTGCTGTTTTACTCGTCGGATGGAGAACACTATTATTCAGCATTCTCCCCAATGATAAAGGCAAGAAGGATGATGTATACCGACGTGGCAGTCCATTTGAACTATTTGAGGTACAAATGATTTTCTTTTTCTGTAGAATTTGATTACTGAAACCTGAAGAGTGACATTTCCAAATTTTCACCTCGTGAATTTTTTTTGTGAAGCGTTTTGTAGCTTGCTTATCCTTGCAATTTGAAATCATTTTTAACATGTGCTATGTGACTTTCTGTTACTTGATGGACGCTTCGTGGTTGAGTCTTTCCTTGAACAATATGACGAGCTTAAAGTCCTTGAAATACTCGGATGTATATGTTAATATTAACCGCACCATTCAAACCATTAAAGTCTCACCCTAACTAAACTTGTTATCACTTTATTTATTGTCTTCATAAAATACATGTCTTGAGTATTGAAGAGTTGATATTGGAGTGTAGAGTCCTATAGATTAGAAAAGTCGTTAACAATTATCATAGTTTCTGTTGTCAGTACAAATAGCAGTAAACGATCATGGTACCAAGTAGCAGATTACAAGAATACCGTTTCAAAAATACTTGTTTTGCAGAATTTTGGCTGCTTGTTGGGAACTGCCAGACTAATTAAGATCACCTTAGTGGCCGCCTTTGCTGTAAATTGAATTTAGAAGCCTTAGTAGAATAGGTGTCAGGGGAGAGAGGCAGGAGGAAGTAAACTTGTGGGATTTATTTTTTTTCTCTTCAAGAGTTTGTCTTCTGAAGGCCATGTTAGAAGCTGTATGAGACTTTCTAAAATTGAAAGGAAAGAAAAATTAACCAGCCATAGCTTATATTTGCACTTTGTGGGTTATATATATATAAAGAATTAACATCAATCCCTTTGCTTTGTTTTATGCGTACTAAATATGTAGCTTGTCTTGATTTTATAGTGGCTTGCATCCTCCTGCAACCCTCACTGAGAGGGTAATTACTCAATACTTACCTCTTATTTTTTCTTTTTTTTCTTTTTTTCAGTTGCTTACGTCATTAGTAAGAAGGTGGTGAGTGGTGAATGGTAGCCATTTTTCATGCTTGTAGGACGGTCATATTCTAGATCTGAGACATCAATCTTCTCAACTGTTGAACTATACATTGTACTTATGAGATGTAACTGTAGCAGGTAAAGATAATGTTGAGTTGATATTTATATATGATAGTCAATATTTCTGTTTCCTTTAGTGTTACTTTACCTGAAGTATATTATTGATGTAGTTTTTTGCTCAATTTAATGATTACAGAATCGATAGATCACAAAATTATATAGTTTGTTATGGAAATTGCTTTGATACACGCACTCGTATTCATCAAACCCTCTTTCACCTATTTATGAGAAACTACTTTTCCTTTAAGACAGGAAAAGAGGAGTGGATGACTTATTTCATTTCGAATCCATCAATAATGATACAAGGGCTGCCATTTACAAGGATCCTGATACAGTTGTAGTCATCATAGAATGTTTTGCATTAGTCTACAATAATAAAATTATTGTTTTTGACATTGTTACAATAAGAAAAGGAGGAAACTTGTTTCTTTCTATGCGTGGACCACAGAAATTAGGGTTTCCTCACAAGGTGCTTATTTTAAAGAGTACTTGGTAATAATTCCTGTAATCCTTAAGTAAGGCTCTGCTGGTGATTGTTACTTGTAAAGTAATATGGAAGGTCTACATTCTTTTTAATATCCTGAAGGGACCTACATGTTCAATTCTGAGTAAGCAGTTATATGGTAGAATCTATATTTAAATTTGCACAACCTATACAGTCTTTAGTCTTTATATGGTATCAGTTTGACTCTTGAATGGTTACCCAATTTCTGTACTTGTTCTGTATTCATTCACTTCAAGCAATTTACATTTTTTCTATGACAATATGTAGTCTCTCAAATATTAGTCATTCTCATATTTACCAGGAACTCGGTACACTCCTGGTCGTGGCACGAGTAAGAGAATGAGAATGGGATATGCCACTTGATTAATTTTGGTACGTTTTGGGTAGGATTAATTGGTACACTAGTTAGAAATGCAGTACAGTTTGAAGTGTTATTTAGGGTCACCACTAAATTGAGGTTGAAATAATTGATTCGATCACGTCACACTCTGCATGTAAGCTTTCTTCGAAATTATATTGTTGGTCATTCAGTTTTTATCCGAGCGTATTCGTCTAGCTGTCTATGTATTATCTTTTCCTTTTTTGAGAAACTACGTATGAGCAATGTCTTCTGCTTTATCTATGTTGCACATTAGCATGGTCTTGTATGCTTAACAGCATAGCATACTTTTATTAAATTAAAATTTCTCCAGTGATTAAACATTTCATCTTTGAAATGGTGGGATTTCGCATGATATTTGTGTAGTTGTTGCACATTTATACTATTTGGGCATTTTTAGAGTGTCATGTGTTCATGCTGCCTGTTCAAGTTACTTTTTTTAGCAACATAAGTAAATTTGAGTGTGTACTGTGTAGAGTTCTATGGAGTGAGACTGAGTCTAAGGCCGTTCGATCTTCTTGAACACATTATTAGCTAAAGCTTATACAACGGAGGAAAAATGTCATTTTTAGATGGGGTCATATGGTCATTATCACCTCATTAAATCATGTCGGCTGCTAGGAAGATTTGCTGCAAGTGGGATCCTGTTGATCCAAAACCCACACGCATACACACTCGGTCTCAAGGATTTGTAGCTTTCAGTCATGCTTTGTGTATCTTCATATTTGCTCGTTACTAGTACTGTAAAAACTAGAGCATATTACAGTTTATGTACTCCTTCTCAGCTCAGAAATTTATAAGTTATAGTCACTTATATCAACAAGCACGTCAAAAAAATTCCTCAATTTCTCTTATTGTTCGTCTCTCTTACATTTGTCCTTCTATATTTTAAAATATATGTTAGATTTGAAAAAAAATTACATATTCGAACTTAATATGTAAATCTCTTTTTAACAATACTCATATTCGATAGCTTTTATTTCATTATTAAACTATTTTATATATTTCTAGTAGTACATTGACAATTTATACACTATTATAAACTCACACTTTATCAAATATCATATAGCTTATTTTACGACTTATATGTCATTCAAGTTATGCTCTATCAAACAGTTAAAAACATTGATTAGCCAAAAGGAATTAAAAAAAAAACTCACGTGAAGTTTCATAGAAAAACTCCGAATATACATAAAATTGGAATACATAAGTCTACATAATTTAATTGGCATCTTAGTCAGCATGCCACCTAGGATTATCAAAGTTGAGTTTGGTTAATCCATTTACGTGTTCCTGCCTCTCTCATGCTGTCAAATCCAATTTGTGAGTCTCAATGATGCAATGGTGGTGCGTTTTCCTATTTTGGTAGTTCTAAACGTACATAGAAAAGTTATACATAATCTTACATAATCTATATGTCATCCTAGTTGGCATGTTGAGTAAGCAAATTCAAGTTCACAAAGTTGCAAAAGAAGTATTTGAAGATGACACCCATCTGGATAGTGTTGAAGCAACTAATGAGTGATGAGTTTTGTGACTTCCAACAAGAAAATAGGACGACATAATTTCTGATATCATGATGACATAGAATCCAAATAAGTGATGTTGGCAAAACCAACGTACATCTTACTAAAAATGATATAACCGTAATCTTTGAATTGTGTATATGTACACACAATATATATATTGCATTGTGTGTGCATTATATATGCACTGTCACAGTGCATATATAATTATCTCTCACACATAGACACGCGCATATATAGATGAGTAATATTAATAATTAGGCTTGAGACTCGACTAGAAGCTCAATTTATTAGCCCAAGTTTCTTGGGCTCAGACCGGATTTGAGTTCACAAAATTATCCTAGTCCCCAGCCCAAAATCCGAAGAGGATTCTTGGGCCGGGCCGGGCCTAGGCCTACAATTATCGGCCCGCCCCATGCCTACCCCTACTCTCATGTGCTTTGACTTTTACTCCAACATCTCATAAAAAACGAACCCTCTATTTCTAATATGTCAGTCATGGGTTCTGTGTTGACTGGGTTCTGTGTCTGAAGAAGAGAGTGTTTTATCTCATCTTTTGTATTTTAATTTTTTTTTATTTAAGAAATTTAAGAGAGACCGACATGGCGGGATGTTAAGCGTCCGTACAGTCACAGTGGATGTTGTCAACGTATATACTTCGAATCTTTACATTGGGCTTTGCGTCGACGAGACAAGAGTCCACTAATTGTATGGGCCGTGATAAGCCGGACTTGTTTTTGTATTCCTGTATTCCAGCCCAAACACGGAGGAAACTATGAAACACAACTCGTATTACCTTGACCCAATCTTATTTTGCTATATCCCTTAACTTCGGTTTCTGGCCTGCTAGTCATTTTGGGTCAGGTGCGGCCTGACAAAACTCATTGGGCCAATCCATGTTTGTACTCATACATCCTCGAACGACTTAATGGGCCACCTCTGTCAAGGTGACGCACGATAAATCTAATCCAGGCCCAAACGAAATCCGACAGGAATGCGGACCATGATAGTTCACTACTTGTACAACTAAGAAAAGCCTGACATATGCCTCCAGGGCATATGGCTCAGCGGCACCAGCTGGGGTCTAAGGTTTAGGGTGGAAGGCGGAGTCCCGGGTTCAAGGCGTGCCAATGGCCGAACGTTCCTGGTGATTTAACCTGACCCACCCAGTTGTCCCTGTCGCTGTGTCGCATAACCTGCGACTTACATTCCACTGACATTCCGAAGGCACGGGTCAGTGGACGGGTCCTTAGGTCCCGCCCCAACCTAAGACAAGCCTGACATACTCACAAAGAAAACCAGTAATGGAGTACCCTTTGTGGGGAGAGAGAGTAATCTTTTTGTCTGGTCATTCTTTGTTTTGTGGAGACAGGCATTGTCATGATTGTAGTTTCTGATGTAATCAAGATGACTTCCCTTGAATTAGAAATATGTATTGTTTGAGTATTGAAGCAAGAAATACTCAATTTGCCTAACCAGAGCAGAACATGACTACCATGGTGGTCTGGATATGTTGATGACTGGACGATTAGTACTTGGTGTTTCTTACCCAAACCTTATTTTGATATTTTCACCTGAATGTCCTACTCCATAGATTCTTGACAATACTTCTTTGAGTGGAAAAAACAATGGCTTATAATGATTGTCTGAGTCAGCCATCATGGGTTCGATGGGAGATTTCGTCGAACAGCTGGAGTGCAATACTTTCCTCTTCAGTTTCCTTAACAAGAACCTTTGCACTTTACTTTTAAAGTAACTTTTTTATCTGATTACTTCTCTTCTTCTACGTTTGTCCTTGAGTTAAATCTTGCCATATTTTAATTTCTTGTTGAGAGTCCTATTGAAAACACCATTAATTATTGAACTTGATTCGTTGATCAAATCTTAATCCAAGTGAGCTCAAATGGTTATTAGTAACCGGTTAATATATAAAATAGCCCATATTGGGCAGTAACAAGTGCTGTATACCTCAAATAAGTTGGTTTTAAATGCTCTCAGTTTCTACTTTTATTTATCCTTACTTGAATATCTCTCAAATCCCTATAGTTATAAGAGTAAACACTACCATCAATTTTTGCTGACTCATATATCAGATTTCATTTTTATTATATAAAAAGTGGTTTCATATACTTGTCAACATTAGCAAAATATATCTCTTAATACAGCTACATCAGCAAATTACAAATTCCTATACATTTTTTCTTCTAAAAAATGCCAAGCATCTATCCTTCCATTCACTCATCAATTTTCTAACAAAACTATATCAAAATCAATACTGAGTTTCAAATCTTTTATAAAATGTCAAGTCACATACTCATCTGGATCACCAAAATACATATTTCAATACAACTATATCAACAAAATATATCTTTCAATATAAACACATTAATAACAAACATTATCATACATTAGGATTTACGGGAGGATCAATGTATTTTCGTACTGATTTTAAAGTAGTGTATATCCGCACCATTAAATATATTTTATAAATCTTTCAATAAATATACTATTTCTCTCTCCATTTTCAATTTAAGATAATAAAATATACTAATAAATACATCGCACTCATCCTCCCCTCTTTTCCATACATTAATTCACTCCATAACAAAAATTCACCATTATGATGCTCTAACATCACCCACACCTAGTCAATGTAAATTTTGCAAACACAATTCAACTTCTCAAGAGATGATCGATCCCCTACTAGTAGCCCCCAGATTGGATTGGAATTGAATACTAGCCATAAGAATGATATAGCGTGAGTGCACACATTGGTAAGTTAGGTATGCCGTCTCAATCATCATATCTACATGCTGCTTTTGACCATGGAGTATCCCAAAGTGGGACCCTTCACCTATCCTAGTGTACAGTGCAGTATTTCACACTTGATAATAATTTCTATTGTTTCGGAGCAAATCAGCCGTTAATTACGCGATAATGTCATTGTTCCAGCGAGATCACTTGCTGTTGACCGGATGATAATATCGGTTGACCATTTAGGTTACTTCAGTTAGTCTTTGGTTAGGAGAGGCATCAAAGATAAAGCTGTCAGCAGTACAGGGACAAAAGGGTAAATTCAGTGATAAGATTCCATTATTCCTTGTGTAGTTGTGTTTAGCCAAAGTAAAATATATATATATATAGAAAAATATTTCTGCAGGTTAATAAAATGGGGTAAAAGGAATATGAGCAGTCATTGTCTGCTACTGCAATCCATAGATGCATCCACTTGGACCAATCAGAGCAAAGGGCATATTGGGTATGGCTCGTATTGTCCTTCAGAAATTCAGATTGAATGGTGTGGAATGGAGATTTAGTGGGGCCCTGTGTATCCAAGTGTTTTTTGGAGATGGTGTTCATGGAAGGCGATGGAGCTTAGGTGCATAATGATTGGTTCTCAAAAGAAATGAATTGGGGTTTGGTTAGTTGGCACTGAGAGAAGATGAGTGTATAACAGCAAAGAGAGGTCTGTTAGAATAGTTGGCAACTGTCAGTGAAAAAGAAAGTATTATGTGGATTGTGGAGAAGCAAGCAAGGCAAGCTTGGCCTTGAAGACAAGAACTCTCCAATCTTCATTGAGACTGAGAGAGACAATTAAAAAATCAAATCTTGAAGTGTATTATATTTGTGAGACCAGAAAAGAAGATAAAAATTACAAGGATTAAAGTGTGGGAGGACAAAGAGATTAGGTTCTGTAATAATTCAGGAACAAAGAGCAGTTGGCAGTGGTTAGTATGTCTTTTAAAATCATACATGTCACCTGTTAGCTTGGGCAGGTAAGCAAAGGCTCTCTCTCTCTCTCTCTCTCTGGGTTCTCTTTCTACGACTCGTAGGTCTCTACATTGTCTGTGATCTATAAAAGTCCCAATTTGATGCTCTCTTTGCTGTTTGTGCAAGTACCCAACTAGTGAATTTTGGGTTTTTCTCTTGGAGAATTTAAGCAGAGCATTTGATGCTCTGGGCGGTACTATTAAACACCCAATTTGGGGTAGTGTGATTGAAATCTGTTCCACTTCAGTTCTTGGCATAATTCTAGTTGAGTTTGATGCTTTTTGTTCCTTTTTGGGGCAACCCATCTGAGCATATCTTAAAAGGGATCTGCAATTTCCCCTTTCTTGCTTCTTCGAGTTTATTGGTTCTTGATTCAAAACTTGAACAGCTGGGCAATTCCTCAATTGGAGTCTCTAGACACCAATTCCCATACTACATTCATCCTTGAATCTTGGGTTCATCCTTTTTCCTTGATTTTTAGTTGAATTTCCAATCAATTTTGTCATTGAGAATATCTTAGTTCATGTCTAAGCAAAAGTGAAAAAGGAAATCCGCTTTCTTTTAATTAGATTGGTGAGCTGTTGCTTAGCTACTGCTGGTGTTTGTCTATGTCTACTTTATGCTTTTGAAAGGTTCACTTTATTGTCTGTTGGAAGCATTTTGCTTATCTTCAATACATTATAGCAGACTTGATCCTAGGGTTTTTGAAGAATATTTCCGTAGAGAGTCTTCTGTTTAGATTCTGTTGCTTATACTAAGTATTTCTCCTTTCACTTTCTTTGTGGGATGCTGCAATAAGAGTTCTCTTTTACTTTTACTGCCACTGAGTTCTATAAAGCTGCCAAGGTTTCTTGTTCCTTGTTGAGTCCTGCAAGGCATCACCAGCTAATTTTGGTCAAACCCACTTTTCCTTTGCTATATATATTTTTTCAGTTAAATATCGACTTCTTGTCCTGCTTTTGATTTACTGTTAAGTCGAAGTTTCCATCTGATTACAAATACACTTGGGTTCTGTAGATTTTGACCATTTGGCTTTGAAATCTAGAACATGAGTGGTGGGGATAATAATGATATGGGGTTCAAATCTAGAGGAGAGAGTATTCTGAACTGTCCCTCTTCAGGGATAAGCTCAAACCCAATAATTAGCACAATGTCCATGTTTAAGCCTTCAAATGAAGCAGATCCTTTCTATTGTCCTAGTTGGGATCCAATTGTTCCACTGAGTCAGCCTGAGAATTTTGGAGGTGCATCAATGGTGTCATATGGTGCCTTTGCAAATTCTACATATCCTCTCGTGATGGGAAATCGGGGAATTAGTGGCCCTTCTCACCTTGTTCGTTATGCACCTGATTCTAGTTATAGTGAGGTGGTGCCAAAGCTTCCATCCTTTGGCAGTGGAGGTTTTTCAGATATGGTTAGTTCCTTTCGGTTACCTGACAGTAGCCAGATAACTACTACCGGGTGTCCTCCAAGTTCTGCTGCACTACACCAGGTCAGGAATGAAGGGACTTCGAAAAATGGTGAACCATCTCTGGAGGACCGCCAAATGTCGGAGGGAGCTATTGAAGCTTCACTCAATGGAAGGAGGAGAAAACGAGCACCTGAATCTACTGCTCCATTTGACCCAAGTAAGGTAATTTGAATCGTGATTCATTTGTTCCGTTGTTATGTCTCTCAATGAAAGCACATTCAATATGTTCAAATGATCTGATTATGAAGTTGAAGGAATTTGTTTTCCTGTGAATTATGATGACATCCATTGAATTTTCAGTGTCTCACTGAGTATAGTGTATTTTTATTTCCATCAGAATAATGAAGGAGAGCGACAAAAAGCTTCCTCTGGAGAGAGCTCTGATGTTCAGAAGGAACAGGAAGAAAAGAAACCAAAGTTAGAAAGGAACACGGGCGCAAATTCCCATGGTAAACAAGCTTCTAAACAGGCTAAAGATAATTCTAACAACGGAGAAGATTACATTCATGTGAGAGCCAGAAGGGGTCAGGCTACTAACAGTCATAGTCTTGCAGAAAGGGTAACCGCTTATCTCAATGTATCAGGTTTCAGAAACTCTTGGATGCAATATCTGTATTAAAGCCAGAGAGACATTTGTGTGCAGGTGAGAAGAGAAAAGATTAGTGAGAGGATGAGATTGCTTCAAGAACTTGTTCCAGGATGCAATAAGGTAATTAACTAGAGATGGCCAAGCTTATCAACTGCTCCTTCTTCGCTATATATATAAGCATGCTGATTAGTTTAGTATTATTGAATCAGATTACTGGGAAGGCGGTAATGCTTGATGAGATTATTAACTATGTACAATCACTGCAACAGCAGGTTGAGGTATGCTATTCTAAGTCTTCATAATTGGAGTTTGAGTTATTCTCTATTGGTTGTTTCTGCAATTTTTCATGTAACTTAGGATCATAAACTTGGTTTACTTCTTTAGTAAACAGAAATTAGTTCCTCAATCTTCATTTACATAATAGCCTGTTGACGCATGTTTTTATCATGTTTTTATCGGGTTTTGTCGGGTCATGTTGGATTGCAAATTTGGTTGCAAATGATCCAAATATATGGTTATCCTTGTTAATTTTTTTCTTAGTATGTGATGGTAATATATGGAGAATGGGATCCCATGAGGGGTTTAGAAAGTAGTGATGTATTTGTTCATTCAAAATCAAAATCTGTTTTATACTTGTGCCCAACTTTTCTTTTAATCAAGAGACATGAACATTTTGTCAATTGCTTAATTTGCTTTTGTTAGAGACTATCCCCAGTGTGCGTGTGCAATGCATTTGCGTTAGATTGTGCTTACAGGAAGTTGTACTTGCTTTTGTATTGCAGTTTCTGTCGATGAAACTTGCCACTGTCAATCCAGAACTGAACATTGATATAGAGAGGATTCTATCGAAAGATGTAAGTTGAGATCCAGACTGCTAAAAGCAAAATTTGAAAGTAAGCTGTTGTGTATTTCCTTGTTGTGTCGGTAATAATATATATATTTTTTTGGTTTTTTCCCACGTAGATTCTTCATGCACGAGGAGGCAATACTTCTCTTCTGGGCTTTGGTCCTGGGATGTCTATTCATCCTTACCAACATGGTGTTTTGCAAGGGAACGTTCCCACAATCCCGAGTACAAATCCTCAGTTTACCTCATTGCCTCCAGTAAGTAAAAGATCTGTCTACTTTACTCTCTTTTTTCTGTTCTCTGTCTTGTTGAAATACTTATACAGGCAATTTTCATATGTGCACAGACTGTAATGGACAATGATCTCCACAATTTCTTCCACATGGGATATGACTCGAGCTCTGCTGTCGGCAATTTGGGACCAAATGGTAATTGGGAGGTCTTAAGAGCTTTTGTTAAATGTTATCCTCTCAGTTGCTAACCTCGAGATTCCCTCATTTCTGCAGGACGGTTGAAATCAGAGCTCTGAGGTTCAGGCAACAACGACGAATTTTTTTTATTTTCTGCTAACACTGATTTGAAGTTGACTGCAAGTTGAACACATTTATTAGAAACTGAAAGGAAAAAAAATCTCGAAAGGTCTTCAGTTGTATAGGGTTCTCAGAGGATAACTGTTGTTCGAAGTTTTAGCAGAAGCAGAAGGAGATTTTTTTAGAGAGTTACAAACCATGTATATGCAGATTTAAGACAACAAAGAGCGGACTTTGATTGGAGACAATGATGTAAAATTCTTTTTGTCAAAATTTCGTTTGATTGCTGTAGATTAAGGGAAGTGTGTGAAGATTTGTGATAAGGGTTTTTGTAGAAACTGTTGGGAAAAAGTTTTTTTTTCTTTTTTCCTTGTAGATAGGCGAATTGGATAGATATTGCTTGGACATGCATGTCTATATTAGCTTATCTTATGTGTGTTGCACCATGTTGACTTGAAGTATATTGTGGTGCAGGGCCCCTGCGACCAAACCACAGATTCCGTTTCCTTTCCTTGTCATGTTTGAGATTTTTTGAAAAGTCCGCTGGTTATGTTGAGAAATTTGGCAATTTGCACATGTTATTTAGGTCTTCCTTAACCCTCCTGAAGGTTAACGAAGACTTCACCTTGTATTTTCTCTGTCATTATCCAAACAGGTTTGAAAGAGCAAGTGAAACATAATTTTATCAGGAGAATGAGGGGTAAAGCTCGAGAAAAAGTAGGTTTAGGCTAAAGACTAAAGAGTCCAGTCAGAAGGTTCGGTACAGCTTATTCACTTATCCATGCGCTTTCGTCGAACATATATACATCATACTCTACAACAAGGTAGGAACCCTGGTGTTGCCCTGGAACGGTGTAAGATTACGACAATAAACTATTTTTGTCAGGATAAAAGATAAAAGATTGTAGGATTGACAGTTTATGTGGTGTTAAATATCTCAAAGAAAGCATTGTAAAGCACTTACAATACATTTGACACCCATCATAATCACATGATTTGACTTGATTTTTTAATTTGGAAACTTTAAATTATAGATATCACTTACTTCTGACATTTTGAAATGCTTACTCTTAAAGATACTTAATATGATTTGACTCAATGAGCGGCTCAGCGTTGGATTCGAAAAAAGCTCGAACTCGGCTCGTTTAAACCGTATGATACAGCATACAATTATCATCAGAAGACCATCATAAAAACCAATTTGCTAACTAACCTGGGCCATTACATCCTAATTAGTTAAAGTTCTCCGAAACACAAAGTTAAGCAACTATGTTAGCTTATATCAAAGTGAACTCACAATAATGGTGATGTTTAGCAAAACTTTTTTTTACCACAAACCCAATATTACGTCACACACGCATATTTCAAATGACAGACAATATAAAAATCTGTCAAAGCTGAACCAAAAAATGCATCTGAAACAAAGATATTGATACAGTGAACGAAGCAAGAAACAAAAAATTGAAGTTGCTATAGTATGTGAAGCAAACAACCGAGCACAAACCAACCAATGAAATAGATGCCATCACTTGTCAAGCTTAAACCTGAATTTAGAACACAAACTGGAAACACCCAAACAAAACCAAGAGCTGCCAAGGTTAACCAAAACACCCAACAATGAGTGACTGTAAATTAAATCACGTAAAAAACTACCATAAAAGGCTAACGCCATGCACAGCGGCACCAAGAATGACAAATCAAACTATAATACGCACCAGGAATTTTGCAGCAAAGGTAGCATGATGATGTAGAAGATGTGGCAGTGGTGTTTATGGCTAAAAGGGAGCAGTCGTGCTAGAAGGCAACCCGGAAGACGCGTCCGATCAGGTCCAAGGAGGCAGTGGCCTTTCCAGGCCCATAACTTTCAGTTAGGGTAGAGTTACGGGATCCATAATATGTTTTCGGAAAAGGAATTTCATGCCCTACACATTTTAAAAGTCTTTGTCCTCGTAACGGTTCGTCTGGATTCCTAATACCTTCGTTTTCATGGGCTGCGCAGACTTTCTATTTTGTTGCGCGTTAATTTATTTGTTTCCTATTTTATTTTGGTTTTCTTTCTTCTAGTTTGGCTGGAGTTTGGTATGTAATATAAATATTACTCCTTATTTATGTTTGATGACTTTTTGATCATTATTCTAAATAAGACAGCTATCGCCCCGTTTCTTCCTATTGAAATTGTGATTTGACTTGAATTATCATTGTATAATTTGAGTAGTTGTTTTCGCTTAGTCACATGACAACCAAAAGAAGCATGGAACCATTGAGTAGAAAGGATGAGTGTCCAAAGCTTCCTTTAACATTTTCATCAACCGCTAAAAGCGGAACTGCAAGGCCTAAACCCAACTGACAAAAAGTAGGATCGCATGCCTAGAAACTAAGCATCAAGAAGCAAAACCAATGTTTTAAAACGCTAAAGCGTAGCGCGAGGCGTTTTCGTGGTCGAAAGGCGAGGTGTAAGACTTTCGTGTAGAAGTTTTATATAGTGCAAAATAATACAAAAAAAAGAGTAAAGTATAGTTAAGACTAAGAGAAATATGCATAATAATCATGAAATCAAACTACTTGTTTGTAGTACCATACATAAAAGTTCCAATCAAATACTCAAAGTTGAAAATATGATGACATTCATCTTTCACACTCATTCAAAAGTTTGAAATACAAACTAATAAACTTCAATCCATGAATTTAGAGAACATCTTCCTCCTCATCCATTAGCATGTCACCATCCAAGCTATCATCATCATCACTTGATCGAAAAACATCTCTAGTACTTATATCATTAAAAGGATTATAATCTCGAAAGTCATCTTCTTCAACTCTTGGGGATTTCCCTTTCCCTTTATCATTTCTACCTATAAACATGAAGATATAAATTTAATTTAGAGTGAAATTGAAATAACTTAATTATTAAATAATTCGCTTCGAAAAGATTATACTTACTTGTACTTTCACGTCCTTTCCTTTTGTATGATAGAATGGGATCCCGAAAAAGACGAGTAGGATCACTAGGAAGAGTAGGCTCACTAGGAGGAGGAGGAGGAGTGCGCTCAAGAATGATTGGTTCTCTATTCCGCATAATTTCTTCATAAGTTGTAATCGGCACATTCTTTACGGCATCAACATCAAACAATTGAGCATCTTGAAGCCAATTTGGATTGGATGGAAGAGCCGGATGTTCTATTTCAGCAATCTAATTCTATTTCCTACACCACTATTGGATCGATCTTTCTACTCCGCATGATCTCCCTTTGCCTTAGAGCGGTATTGTACTTGACATATACCAAGACACTTAATCTTTTATGCTCAAGTCGATTCCTCTTCTTTGAATGCACCTAAAATAAACAAATGAATTAAACACTAACCCAATAAAAGTTACATCATTTTAACTTGTAGTTAGGACTTAGAATCTAGAAGCTAGAATACAAAACTTACCCATTGAAACGTGTTCCAATTCCGCTCACATCCGGATGCACTACAAGTCAATCCAACTACCCAAATAGCAAAATTCATCAACTCGGGTGTCTCAACCCCAAAAAGCTCCCACCAATACACTTGACAAAGCAAAAATGAAACCGCTTTAAGAATTATTTTGAAAGCAACCTTTATCCAAAAGAAAAAAAAGATTAACATATCAAAGAGTGAAAATGTAAGAATACTAACCCGGACTCAGTTTTAGTTTCCATAGTACTTCCAAAAAGACCAAGTCCACCATCATACAAATCCATTTGAAAATCTACTTTAAGATGATCATCTTCTCAAAGCATCTTATCCATACACGCATACAAAATATTCCTCACCTCATCCACGTTTGAAAAAGTGTCTTCATAATGAAATTGAGGATTCAAGTAATAACCCGCCGCATGTAATGGATGATGTAATTGTGACTCTCATCTTTTATCTATTCATTTCCAAATAGGTTTATACTTCCTCTCCACATTTCCAAGATTTCTTGCAATCTTCTTCTTTGCGGCATCCATCAACTCATATATGTATCACACTGCTGGTCTATCTTTCGCATCAACCTCTTTCAAGACACAAACAAGAGGGAGAATACTCTTCACACAAAAAGCAATATGTTGCAAAAAGAAACCATCAAACACCACAAATTTCCTCACTTGAATACCGTCATGTTTCTTTGCCAATGGACCATCACTCCACTCTTTAGAAGAAAACAAAGCACAAACAACTTCCTTTTGTTTGTACAAACTTTGCAGGGTGAGAAAAAAATTGGCAAACCTTGTGACCGTGGGATGTAAAAGCTCCCTATTATTGGTAAACTTTCTCATTAAGGCAAGAACCCATGAATGTCCATAAATGAACTTCACAACAAACTTTGCATTTCGGATTGTTTTCTCAAACACTGACAATTGACTAATATCCTCAAGCATCAAGTCTATGCAATGCGCTGCACATAGGGTTCACAAATTTTCTTCCTTTGCTCCATTAAAGTGCAACCCGTTTTCTTGTAGTTAGAGGCATTGTCCGTCACAACTTGGATGACATTCTCCTCTCCAATTTCATCTACAAGTTCATCAAAATACTTGAGCAACAATTCTCCATTTTTGATCATCTCCGATGCATCAATAGATTTCAAAAACCACGTACCTTTTGGGCTATTAACTAGAAAGTTAATAATAACCCTACTCTTCCCATCCGTCCAACCATCGGACATAATAGTACATCCATATTTCACCCAATCCTTCTTGTACTTGTCCAAAAAAAATTGAACATCTTCAACACTTTCCTTAAGAATCCAAGTTCTCAACTCATGGCTAGATGGAGGCTTGAAATCGGGACCAAAATTTGCAATTCATTCCATTTATGCTTGATAATAGGGTGTGCTTGTCATTTTAAAAGCAATTGCACTTGTATAAAACCGTAAGCCAACCTTCTTACAAACTTCTTTTCTTTCCTCCTTCTTGAAACGGTTGTTCAATGTACTTTGTCTTGCCTCTAAATTGACAAAGTTTTCCATCGGCCTCCTAGGCCTAGGCGCAATGAAATAAGCACCTTGTGGAGTTGAAGAACCACCTTGTGGAGTTGAAGCACTCCCACTTCTATAATCAAAATCTTCCATGCTTCCACTTCCACTTCCACCTCCACCAATCTCTCGTAACATTTCATTTTTTGCTTGTCTTGCATCTTTGTTTTTCTTCAAAGCAGAAATATATTCATCATTCACATTTGGTGGGACTTTTGAACAAGGTCTCATCCAACAATGAGTACGGCCAAGTGCTCTTTGAATCTTGCAACACCACCCATGCATTTTTTATCACAAAAACCACAAGCAAAATACTTGGACCCGAGTATCTCTCTAGTCCATTTCCAAGCTATATCCTTTCTATTGCTCATAATGGCTAGTTGGAAACCTAATAACAATTCAATTCCAAATGAGAAAAATATTTATGTAAATATAAATTTAAATATAATTCATATAAAATCAATTTAAAATGAAATTCAATTTTAAGTGACATATAACTAATTAACTATATATAAATAACTAAAATGTATGATAGAAAAATTGTAGTTGTAGTGTCAACTGTCAAGTGTGCTGTGTGTAGTGAACTAGTGTGTAGATGAACAATTACAGCAGATTATACGAAAACATTTAACAATAACTTAATAACATATAAATCATCTAATAATTCATTTGTTTACAAATTACAAATTACAAGTCAATGACTACCGTGGAGAAATCTAGAAAATAAGATCACAATCGACTGATGGAGTCCACGAGGACCACGACTGGTCACTGCCCAGAAAAGCTCACTAGATGACTGGACTACTGGAGCGATGGGACAAGAGCACGGGATAGAGCATCGATCAAACAAGGTGAGGGTGGAGTGGTAGACGAGTATACAAGAGAGAGCGTCAATCGAACAAGGGTGGAGTGGTGGACAATCGATCGAACAGAGAGAGTCAAGCGGGGTCCACATGTGGCAGTGACTAAAAAAGTTGAAAAAGTCATTGAAAAAATACAATAAAATTCATTATTTTATTTGATGATTTCCACACTAAAGTGATGTGTCTTCTAATTAAACACTCTTCTAATTAAACACTCATTAATTAATAGTATTTAAATAGAAGACACGTCACTTTAGTGTGGAAATCATCAAATAAAGTAATGAATTTTATTGTATTTTTTCCATGACTTTTTCAAAAAATTTAGTTACTTTTGGGGAATGCCACATGTGGGTCCTACTTATTAAGTACAAAAACTTATAATTGTTGTGTCCATCAGTCAAAAGAGTGAAAAGGAGTGAAAATGTAGACAAATGGTTTTGGCTTGGTTTGGAATGGTAGATTAGGAAATAATTGGGTTCCAATGCTAGAATAAGAAATAATATTTACTGACATGGTGTATAAGAAAAAAAATCAAAACATTGACACAAAGACGCAATAAAACATTCAACATCAGCATTTCAACAACAGCAACATCATTTTTCGAGACATATATCCAAGACGATGCGTGGAACTATAGCGAAACAGTAGGTACTTGCTATGACAATGCTTAACCTTGCAACTATATCTCGATTTCTCGATATTGTGTGCACTCATAAAGAAACTCTCTCTATATATATACATATATATATATATATATGTGTATATATACTTGGTCGATTTTATTGATGTATCTGATGGTATTCTCCACTTTGTCAATGATCTCCTGCAATCAAACGAGAGCTAAAGACCCGCTAGAAACTGTACTCTAGCGTTAGCGTGTCGATGCTCAAATTAGAACCGGAAGATATGAACCTTTACGAACTCACTGGTCAAGGCTCTAAGGGTCTACTTGGATTAGAGGTTTAGAGGGTTAAGTAAGGAGGGTTAATGTGATAGTGATTATATGCCGTGCTTGGTTTTAAATAAGAATTGGTTAGGAGGGTAGTGTAGAGCATAAATTATCCCCTACTCTTATTAATTGAAGCCGACTCAAGGTCTAGTTGCACCACTGTCTCAACATATAGATTTTTTGAACTTAACTTTTGTTTATTTTCTTCTGATGATGGCAGATGCATGGCATTGTCTTCTTAAGTACTCAAGAACCTTTTCCATCAAAAAGAGAAATATCAATACTAAAATATCGATGATAGAAGTCTTTCTAACACTGTGACTTTCGAGCCCACCACCCTTTCAAATCAAAGAAGCATCCATGCAATGCGTTGCCAAATTCCTTTTCAAGATATGTTGTCATTACTTCACGAAGCATCTTTTCATGCTCACTCACAAAACTTGGTGATTCAGCTTGAGTATCTGTTCTTGCAAATAATATGGCGGTATGCTACTAAGATTTGGGGCTATAAACTTTCCTAGCCAATGTCCTTGAAGTAGCCTCTACATCTGTCAAGTTTAGACTTCTATTCTCTAAAGAATGTGGTGATGGAATAACACTGCCTCCAATACTATCAAGAAGATCACCTCATAGAAAATTAATTGGGATACTTTCATAAGCAAAGTTTTCAAGGGCACCAATTATTTCAACTACAGGAATGTTATCGAAAGCTAAAAAAAAGTAAAAAGAGGAAAAAATTTTATTTTTCAATGATGAATTGGCAAATAATATGTAACAAGACAAATAGAAGAAGGGAATACCATTATCCCAAGACTGTGGAGAGATATTTTTATCACTCTTTTCTTCCATAGGGATATCTTTGGTACTAGTTTTGAGATCAATTTGTTTTTCAAAGCGTAGACGAGTAGATCTTCTAATCAGTGGCACCTCATCTGAGTTAGAAATATACTCAATTTTCATAGGAGCTCTTTCGGGTGCAAATGCAACAACTACAGACTTCACCTTTGGCACTATTTTGTCAATTGAAGTTTTCTCCCTTGAATGTCCGACTTTAGATATCTTCAAAGCACGTTCTTCTGGAATGTCTTAATCCACATTGGGAGACTTTTATTTCTGTGACAATGGAATAGAGGTTTTTTCTCCAACTCTCCTCTTGCTCAAATAGAGTTTATATGCAATATTCTCAACAAGTTTAAAATCAGCACGTTCAATACTCTCCAAAATCATATTAGAAACATTAAGAAATATGGGAACCACCGTGGTGTCCTACCGATTCTCATATTTTCGATCAATCTGATCGCCCATGTTAGTACAAGGCTTCAAAACATGAAATTCTGCCTTACTCCCTACTCTCGTTAGAGTTAACCAACAACTGTAAAGGATACTCGAATTCAACTCAAAAGAATGTGGGTTCGAAAACCAAGGATTGATTTGCTTGAATCCATGTTGTCTAGAAAATCAATATACACTTCCAAGGTGTATGATGACCCCCGATGGCATGGTAGATATCCAGGTCGAATACTCATCATAAATTCTTGCATCTCTTCTGACAGGCCTTCAATATCTGTGTGGGTACCAACTCTTTCGGAGGATGACTTGCTATCCACTTAAAGTTTTTGGAGTCCATGTCTCTGCGAAGAAGTTTCATGTAGTCTATCATGTTAGGCTCCTAAAACTGATAAACATTTAAAAATTTAGAATATCTCCTAAGAGTGGGATGCCCAAAGGATGTGTCAGTGAGGTCAAATATGCGACGAGGGAAATGCAATGCTACCCAACCATAAAAAAAAGCGCCCTGAGAATGATTTAACAATTCTTCCAAGGTCCTTTTTATCAGAAGTGAAAGTTTGGATACGACCTTTATAAATACTTGCTAGGAGAGGCAGAACCAAACTGTATCTTACGCCTGTAGCCATCCGGGAAGCAACTTTGAAAGTTGCAAGTCTCAAGTTGTCATTGCCCGATGGAAGAACAAATTGACAAAGCCAGATTGAGAGATATTCAACTATCTTTAGTTCATCACTTTTATCATTGGATAATTCAGGGTCCAATTCCTTTTAAAAAAATCCAAATACTGTCTTCAGAAGAAAAACTCTGGTTCGGGATAACTATGGGTCTCTGTACACGTGTTTTTGTTCCATTCTTTAGAAATTCAAACTTTTCCAAGTTTTTTCATTTCTTATACTCTGAATATGTTCGTGGATTTGGTTTTCGAGAAATTCCATTAAGTCAAAAGTTGATCTAATAAGATGTTTGATTCGGTCAACTTTCTTCCTTCCAGCTATATGTTGAAAAGCTTTAAACAAATGAAGACAAGATTCTGGAAGTGACTTTCCATCAGTGAGTTCCCTAAAACTCGGAATAACTTCTTCATACTAGTCACAGAGTATGGAAAATTTGGAAATATCTCATATTTCTCAAAAAGAAATTTCAATCTCTCCATGCCTCGTCACAAAGGTATTGATTTCAAGACACCATACCTCACATAGAGCTCGATATGCTGAAGAGGGACGATGATATTCTATCATAGCTGCTTGAACTGCTAGTGACAACTCCTCCAAGCCCCTATTTTTAAGGAGTCTAGCAACTCGTCTGGACCAGTCCCAAATGCTATTGAGATATAAAATTTCTCCTCTAGAGTTTAAATATTCCTCTCATCTAATATGCATGCTTCCAATACTCTCGGCCAACGTTGTCAATATCGGGATTTAAATGGTAGGATCTTACGATTACACGATTTTAGGTGAAGAAATCTTGTTGAATCGGTGCAAGATCATAAAAAATACATGATCAGTCGATCTCGTCTTTACAAATCATACGATATCACCGATTATACGATTTGACCGATCTCATTGATCTCACATAACTTTGTTGCCTTGTTGGGCACTTTTGCACTTGGGTTTTTTATAGGCTGCCATTATGGCCATATCCATATGAATCATATGATATCAATGTGATGGGCCAGCCATAGTTAGATAAGCAGATAAGTCATAACTCATAAGTCTTAGTGTCTTTTACAGATTGTCCTGAGTCTTGACTCTTGACTCTTGGTTCTTGGGTGGACTCTGTTTGCAGTCTGCACGAGCCGCACAACACAATGCCACAACTTACGGACTTAGGGTTTCACGCCGTTTTAGAGTTCAGTTCAAGTCTTCCATTGTTCCATATTTCACGATCTATTGTTCTTCCATATGAATACTAATTTCTGGTTATTTGGAGGCCTATATGGTTTTATTATTTAATTATTTATATGAAAGTCATTATTGTATGATTCTACATTTTATTTTTTATTTTTTGTAAAATCTTATGATTTTATGATTCGATCTTACGATTCAATTTTGTCTAACCCATATCGATCCTTGGTAAGATCCCGATCTTGACAACCTTGGTCTCGGCAATCAAATGTCGTGGGATGAAGTCGCCCTCATTATGTCATTATGATATGGAGGAATACACAAGTAAGGTAGGCTAGAACGTTGGGCATCCTTGGACGCCAATTCTTTGGATCTGCTAATCAAATACATATTCAAACCTTGAAACCGATTAACACCAGGGATATCAAAAACGAATGGTTTTCCCTAAGTTTGGGATTATTAGGTTCTATAATCAATTGTGGATTAGAGTTTGTGCTGCTCTCAGAATTTGTCTTTGAAACTGAATGCAGTTTTGAAGAAACCATGTCTAAAAAAATCAATTTAAGGAAATAAAAAAATTGCAAAAAAACAGGGGATGAAAACATCTCTCAATATGTATTCCAAAAGCCATGAAAAAAACTTTAGAGGGCTATTTTAGCACAACAGTCGATGATAGGTTCGAGTTTGATCCAGAAGAATGCAGCGTCATGCATAGAAAGTGGGTGTTCAACAAATCATTCAGTGATCTTGATACGTTCCAGTAGTGAACAAGTTGGTTAAGTAGTGTAGTTTGTTTGATCAAGACAGTAAATCTTGACGTCTGTTATCTTCACTGATAACAGAAATACAGTATATAAGTTGTATGTGGTGTACTGGAAAGTTCAGAAATGAAATGAGTCTCTTTCTTCTTCTACAATCTTCTTCCAATTCTCTCTTGCTTTAGGTTA
This sequence comes from Euonymus europaeus, assembly GCA_963580455.1. NCBI lineage: Eukaryota > Viridiplantae > Streptophyta > Magnoliopsida > Celastrales > Celastraceae > Euonymus > Euonymus europaeus. Next base: position 6,600,072 of record OY756968.1, on the reverse strand, counting down.
AGGTTGAAGGGGTTAACATTTGGTATCAGAGGACCAGATCTTCTCCACACTTCCCTTCCATTGCATGCCGCGACATCAAACCAGGAAACAAGTCATGGATGCACGAATGACTACTGTCGCAACCGAAATCACGACGCGTACCGGCGCTATTGAGAAAATGTCTGTAAAATGTAAGAAAATGTAAGAGCCGCCACCAATTGATTATAGTGCAATTGGACACTAAAATGTTAAGCCTGTGAACCAGAGAAAATGGGTAAGGGGGTCTATTGAGTGTGGGGAAGGTGTTAGGCACCCCACAACTCCCTAGTCGGTTGCCTTTTAAACTGTTTATGCCTTTTCTTAAAAATGTTTTATAAATGTCTTAAATTGTTTTGATAAAAATTTCATGTGTCCAAAAATTATTTATTGTTAAATGGATGGAGAAATTTAAACTTCGTTTTTTTTTAAAAGAAATGTTTCGAGAAATCAATACGTTGATATTCTCTAAACAAAGTTGGATGGAAAAGGAAATGTCTCGAGAAACCAATACATTGATATTCTCTAAACATGATTGGATGTTTGAAAGAAATGTCTCGAGAAACCAATACGTTGATATTCTCTAAACAAAATCAAATGTTTGACGGAAATGGATGTTTCGAGAAACCAATACGTTGATATTCTCTAAACAAGATCGAATGGTTTGAAAGAAATGGATGTTTCGAGAAACCAATACGTTGATATTCTCTAAACAAGATCGAATGGTTTGAAAGAAATGGATGTTTCGAGAAACCAATACGTTGATATTCTCTAAACAAGATCGAATGGTTTGAAAGAAATGGATGTTTCGCGGATTGAATATATAAAATTGTGTGATTTGATTGTCTTTTTTGGAAATTATTTAAATATACATTTTAAAATAAATTATAAAGTTAAATACAAGCATGCATATTAATCTAATTAATGTCTATACTACTTTACTATTTTATTATTTTATTACATGATTTGGGACTATATAATTGTCAAAAAAAATTATAACTTAAACTTATTACTAGCAACCCAACATAACCCAACAGGCCCTAATAAACTCAAACAAATAAAACACGAACCAGGCCCAATACAAGCACAAACAGAAACGCATGAAAAACAAATTAATCCTTAAACCCGGCCCAAAAAACAAATAAAGATAAGGACTGGCCCGAATAACAGAACTCGGCCCAAAACAGAAATAATCAGAGCCCGACCCAACAACCATCAAATCTACCATCGGCCCAACAACCATCCCCGGCCCAACGTCCCACTACTGTTCATCGTCTCCTCCAGCACATGTCCAGAAGCTCCTTCCCTGCCGCCTCTTCCCGTCCAGCCTGCAAACAAAGAAACAGAGCAGCAAACCAGCAAAACCAGATCCAAAAATCCACAATAACCTATTATTACAGTCACCTTCTATCGGAAACCGGGGTAAATAGACACCTTCAAATGGCAATCGCACCGATCAGAATAAAGCTCCAAGTGTTGTGAAGTTACTGTCCAAATTTCACTTCGATCGGACCACGGATCGTTGCCCGATCGTTGATTGAAAAACCTGTGTGCAGTGTCTCCTCTCCCCAAAATTGCAGTCACTTTCTATCGGAAACCGGGGTAGATAGACACCTTCAAATGGCAATCGCACCGATCAGAATAAAGCTCCAAGTGCTGTGAAGTTACTGTCCAAATTTCACTCCGATCGGACCACGGATCGTTCCCCGATTGTTCCGTCCAGAAAACTGGCGCAGCACCCCCAAATCCACTCTCCTTCCTCTTCTTTTCCTTTTTTCTTCCCTTTTTCTTCGAGCTTCGTTCGGCCTTTTCTGGTATTTTCCTTCCGGATCCCCCCCCAAAACCAACTCCAAGTCCTCCGGTTTTCTTCTCTCTAAAATCCTCTCAAGAACCTTCGGGTTCTTCCCCAAAAACAACTCTGGCTCCTCCGCCTTTTTTCTTTCTTTGTGTCGCTGCCTTCTCCTTTAATCACCAAAAACCAGTGGCTTCCACTCCTTCTCCACTGTCTCCCACCTTCTCTGCTTTTCCTTGTCATTCTCCACCAACCCTCTTTCTTTTTCCTTCCACTGCCGCACCTTGCTTCTTTCCTTCATCAAAACCTTTTAATTGTTTTAGTCCATTAGGGTTAGGTTTAGGTGGTTTTGGGCCAATGGTTTAGTTTAAGGTGATTTTGGGCCGGGTAGGTAAGTTAAATTGGAGTGGTGGGCTTAATTAGGTAGGTTAATTTAGATGGGTAGATATTTGGACCTTAGATAAGGCAATGGGCCTAGCTAGGTGATATTAGGGAGTGGATTAAATGTAAGTATTTAGGGTTTAACTTTGGGCCCAGATTTTGGTGAATATTGGTCATTAAGGTTGTTTTTTCCTTTTTCTTTTTATTATTATTTTTTCAAAATTTTTTTATTATATTATTAAAAATAATAAGCTCCCGGACAAAAATGGGGTACTACAGCTGCCCCACTTTGCGTGACTTTACAGAGTAAATGGCGCGCAAAGGAGTAGAAAGCCGATTTTTGTACCAATTGAAAAATGTAAAAATAATGCACGGGATCATTGTAGCCATCTCCGGCTTGGCTGGAAAAATAAAATTGCTCGGGATCACTGTAGCCATCTCCGACTTGGCTGGAATGTCTGAAAAAAATTGCTCGGGATCATTGTAGCCATCCCCGACTTGGCTGGCAATAAAAACAAATTGCACGGGATCACTGTAGCCATCCCCGGCTTGGCTCAAATTTTGAAATGTTTTTTTATTATTATATTTTTTTTATTTTTAAGAAATGTGCATGGGATCACTGTAGCCACTCTCAGCTTGGCAAAACTTTTGAAATGTTTTTTATTTTTTGTTTTAAGAAATGTGCATGGGATCACTGTAGCCACTCCCAGCTTGGCAAAACTTTTGAAATGTTTTTTATTTTTTGTTTTAAGAAATGTGCATGGGATCATTGTAGCCACTCCCAGCTTGGCGAAATTTGAAATGATTTTTTTTTAAATGTGCATGGGATCATTGTAGCCACTCCCAGCTTGGCTGAATTTTGAAATGTTTTTTTTATTTTAAAAAATGTGCATGGGATCACTGTAGCCATTCCCAGCTTGGCTCAATTTTGAATGAATAAAAATTGCTCGGGATCATTGTAGCCATCTCCGGCTTGGCTGGAAATAAAAACAAATTGCACGGGATCACTGTAGCCATCCCCAGCTTGGCTGAAATTTTAATGAATTGGATTTTTTTTGATTTTTTTTGTTTTTTTGTATCTACACACAGAAATTTGCACAGGATCATTTAGCCACTCCTGGTTTGGCTAAATTTTGAATGAATTGTATTTTTTTGATTTTTTGTTTTTGCAAGCAATTTTTATGAATTTTTATTTATTTTACATTTACACAAATATTTACAGGGCATTTTTGTAACATGGGCTGGACTTGGGTAAATAGTACAATCACTGTAAAAATTCTCAATTGGGCCTGTCCACATTCGCGACTACATTCAACAGTTGCTCCCACCTTTGTCGTCTTGCCTCCAATTGTTGCTCATGAGCTGGTATTTCCTGAGTGTGGTCAGGTGATGGTGGTTTAGCAGCAGACCGGGATGTTTCTCCTAGTACTGGACCTTGAGACCGTGATGCTTGTAGTCTCTTTACAGTAGTGACCATTTGGTTAATACCCTTCCGCCAGTTATTTTTCTGCATAGTAATTACTGGATAAAGTAGAGAAACTTGGTTTAGAGGAGGATGAATGTGTTTGCTCAAAACCAGTCGGGTAATAAGGCATGGAGAATGTTACCCCGTCGCTGGTGGTGGTGACCAATGGGACAGAGGTTGTGTCGGACAGCATCGTCCAGCAACCACATATTTGATGGCAGATATGAGCGACGTGTAGCCTTTACCTTCTCATCGATCTGTCCTCCACACATGTCATCAATTATCTCTTCCTTAGAGACAGACACCGGTGCTTTGAAACCAGTAGCCACTTCGTAAGAAGAGGGATACCCCAGGCATTCGCATATGTCCGCCGTGGTGAATCGGAATTTCATACCGATTATTTCCACTTGATAAACCGGCTGGGATTCGGTTCTCGCACTCAGTGGTAACGTTTCTAAAGTTTCGTAGAAACCACGAACTATACGAGGATACACTGATAAATCACCCTCAGGATCGGGGTTAATCAGAAATGACATGGAGTGATCCTGGAGGTATTTCATAGCCCAGCGGGCGTTGGAATCTATAAGAATATGAAAGTCAAATCGTCTCTCAGGAATGATTTCTGCTTTAGCAAACGATACAATCGTTTGTGAGCGGGATGATAGATTATCATCCATTTGAAAGGTCGAAAGATGGTATATCTGAAAAAAGTTATGGAAATGAATGTGCGATGATCCGAACAAAATCAGGAATGGTGACGAAGTGATGATAAAGGTAGTCAGAAAAGAGAAAATGAACAGATTCAACAACGAAGATGTACAGCTTTAGAAGAGAAAGAAAGAAGATTGGGTCAGAGCAGACAGAACATTACAGGTGAACTGCGAGTCTTTCAAGGGACGATGGAAAAAAAATTGGAATTTCACAGGGCGGGCAAACGTCGTCTCATGAGAAAATGAAAGATGTGACCGGTCACGTCATTGTCGGAAAGTGGTTAGAATATCATGATCAGGCACGGTGAAGGTGATTGAGAAATGTTGACTCCGTGATGAAAACGAAATTATTTGACCAGAAAAGACAAAATATAAAGAACGGTCCAAAACTTTTCAAAAAGACGCCGAAAGTAAAGGTCACGTCTGTCTTCCCCCTTTTCTTTTTGTCTGCCTTTTTTGTTTTTTAAAATTTTTCCATGGATTCGTGCGAGTGACAAGACATGAATGCAAATTGAAATAATTGATCGGGGTTTATAGCCTCCCGTCAGGGCAATGATGAAAAGATTGATCAGGCACGATGGAGGTAATTCAAAACCTGATTCGAGAAAAATGACACCTTCAACATTGTACCTTTCGAACAAACTTGCAACAATCATACAAAGGATATGCAATGATGATGTATGCAATGAGCCATTTTTATGACTTTTCAAAAACATGCGTGCAATTACGGATCCCTAGACCAGTCTGTTTCTTTATAGGGATTGTTCTTATTACTCAAAAAAAAAGTCTTCACTAAAGGATAAAAATTTCATGCACTCAAAAAACCAACTTTTGTGCAATTTTCAACCTTTCTGTGTACAAACATTGCTAGATTCAATAATTCATGTTCAATAAAATGTCTTTTTTTCTGTTTGTTTTTTTTTTGTGTTTGTTTTTTTTTGTTTTTTTTTTTGTTAATGCACACATTTTATAATCAGGATCGTCCCTCTTCTGATAATACTTGTTTCGACCACATGTTTATCCATCAGGTCTTTTTCAGTTGAGGGTGCCAACATCTATCAACTTTTCTCAAAAGTAATATCTTAATGCAGTCATAACATTCATTGTCAAGACTTCAATCAATGATAAGTTCAATAGTACGACTAAGCATGCCAAGAATGAGAAATTTTTGGGATATGGAATCAGAATATGGAAATGGAAGGAATGAGTAGCAAAGCCGAAGAATGGATAATGCCATGATATTTAAAAAAAAAGAATAGTAATCAAGGAATTCTTTTAGAGTAAGATATATACAGAAAGAGAAGAAGGAAAAGAAAGAAAAGATAAATCGAAATTCCTCAAGATGAAATATGTGATAAATCAAAGATTATGCCAAAATTGCCCCAGTTTTGGTGTGTACCCAATTAACAATAGTCAAATCAAGAACTCATGAAGTAGTCACTGAACCCAAAATATGTGTCTTCAAACTCCTTTTTCTGTGTGATTTATCCTGGATGAAATTGTAAAAACAGGAACGTCGCACCCAAAACTGCCCCAGTTTTGGTGCGTGTGCAATTAACTGTCATGAAGCCTGAATTTCCCATGTCTGCCAGCCAAAATTTCTTCGTCAAGATAAACAGAAACATTGCACCCAAAACTGCCCCAGTTTTGATGCGTGTGCAATTAACTGTCATGAAGCCGGAACTTTCCATGTCTGCCAACCTAACTTCTTTGCCAAGCTATCAAAAATGTCGCTCCCCAAACTGCCCCAGTTTTGGAGCGTGACCCATTCACTGTCATGGTGCGTGAGTAATTAACTGTCATGAAGCCGGAACTTTCCATGTCTGCCAACCAAAATTTCTTTGCCAAGCTATCAAAAATGTCGCTCCCAAAACTGCCCCAGTTTTGGAGCGTGACCCATTCACTGTTATTCAATCTAAACACCATGAATCTGATTCATCCATATCAATTTGAGACAAAGTACTGACCAAATCAACACCGCTCATTGATGCAAAAGGTTTATGCCCCATCAATTCTTCTTCAAGTAACCAGAACGTGCAGCCTGAATTTAAAGTGCAGGCCTTTTTCTTTTTCTTTTTTCTCTTTTTTTCTCTCTCTCTCTCTCTTTTTTAGAGCGTCATTTCTGACTTTTACTCTAGCATTTTGCTTTTTTACAAACCCTAATTTTTGCCAAGAATGCATTTTCAGGTTTTCACTCAAGCGGGTTTTTTTGTTGTTTTTTTTTCATTTTTACAAACCCTAATTTTTACCAAGAATGCCTTTTCAGGTTTTCACTCAAGCGGGTTGTTTTTTTTTTTTTTTTTACCTGTCGAATGAATAATTGTACCATCATGGTGGTAACTTTTATACTGCTCAAGGATCAAGTCGATCATAATTGTTCAAATACTTTCTTTGAAGATAACAAGCAACAAGGGACAGACATGGAGATTGAAACATATTAGCTAACTCTCCATAAACAACAACAGTACAAGGCTCACAATGTTCAACATTTAATGAAATGATGGAAAATAGAAATTCTCTGATTGGAATCCTGGGTTTTCATAATTTTCCAGATGATAAAGATCCTGTTGTTGGGCTAGTGAAGTCGGAAACTGCATGTTATGCACTCCAAAGTTGCTGGCCAGCTGATTGTGCATCTGATCCATGGTCCCATTGGAGCCTGTAATATGTGCAATTAACTGATCAATACTTTTAGACAGGTAATCCACACGTGCCTCAATCTGCGTCATCCTTTCAGCTATAGCCATGGTTCCTGATGAACTGGAATAATGAACAGTAGAAGATCCAATCTCTGGATGAGCGTCAACAATCTCATCATCTTTGTAACGATTGATTATCCTATGATCAATCACTTGTCGGGGATTCTGCACCTCTTCATGCGATTCCCAATGAACCCCAGCTCTCATACACAATGTACTAACCAGAGAAGGGAGACAAAGCCCTATAGTTGTTGTAGCATGAAGGCTGTGGATAATAGACTTGTGTAAAACTTTCCCAACATCAATCGATTTTCCAGACAGAATAGAATAAAGCAACAATGCTCTATCTTTGGAAACGTCAACTGAATGAGTACTAGGCATGAGTTTCGCCTAAATAAAACGCATCCAAGCCTTGCTGTTCCTGGTCATAGCTGCTGCGGGGAATGAGACTCCCTCCCCTCTAAATTTCTTCCAGGCAGCGCCTGGTTTACATGCTGTACGAATTACTGCATCCATATCAACATCAGATTCTAACAACTTAGAAAAATCATCGTCGACAAAGTTTGGAAGATTATAAACGTCATTAATGGTTTGGCTATCAAATGAAACTCTCGCACCTCGAACATTTATCTGTTCATATCCTACCATTGCATTGGCATAAAATTCTCTTACCAACTGAACAACTGCAGCTTTTGGCTGTGCAACGAGCTTCTCCCAACCTCGCTCAGCAATTATTCTAGCAATAGTGGGCTCCGTTGTATAAACAACCTGGATGCCTCTCTCCGGGATAATATTTCGCACACCAACTGACCGTTGGTATCTCTCAAATGCTTCCTGACTCACAAAGAGATTTTCATCATATATCTGAAGGGCTTGTGTGCGTTGTCTTTTGGAAGCCATAACGCGTATCAGAAAGAAACTCAACTAAAGGAGCGAAAGACTTATCAAAGAGAGAAAGGTAGTGAGTTGCCACTTGGTGAAGGACTTCAGACAGGGTAATATAACGGAGAAGATCTTGGCAATTAGCCTTTTGAATAATTTGGGTGGACAACAGCATAAAATCTCGTGATGTCAATTACATCATGAGCCTCCTGTCGGGAAATAATTGATAGTAGGCTGTAGAAATTTTAAAAATAAGCCCGAATCACATAATGGTGATATGACACTGCTTTTGACAATATGGGCATGAACTTGATTGCAGTTGGTGACCAGTGAAAGTGAACGTTGACCACTATAATCGGTGACAAGTTATCAACCGCTCATTCTGCCAAACAAACTAATACCGTTGTACAGCATAACATTTGTCATTTTCAATCATCCCCACAACAAATGGCTTCTCAAAAAGTGTACTTGAGTGACTCCATTCTCGAATGAAATATCCAAGCCAATCTAACGATATCTCAAATTCAGTCTTAGTGCCAGAGGAAGATTCAACATTGTCAGTGGTGAGCACACCCAAAAAGGTTTTATTAGGCTATCTTCTTCATTATCATCAATTTCAATCTTGTTGGATGGAATGATTAAGATTTAACATTTGGAAATGAAGTAGAATTCATGCAGAAATTTAGAATATGGACTTTACTTCACAAGGGACATAATAGAAATATGCAAATTTCGTACTATAAAACGTCATCAAATCAAAGTCATGATAGAACATAAATGGTGGTGCACTTTGGAAATTGCTCTTGGAGACAATTGATATGAAACTGGAAATCCCCAAACTGATCCAGTTAATGATCAAAACTCGATGGTCGTGAGATGACATAACAAGGATTAACAGCAGAGTTCATGTCCTTTCCCATGAAATTCTTTAAATTGCTCACATAGGTTCCCAAATATTCCTCTAGCATGATGCATTCACATTTGTCCAACCCTAAGGTTAAGAATTAATTTCCTCGAAATTGCCCCAATATTGGACAGATTGACAATTCTTAGAAAAATTCTAAACATAAAGTTATCGTAAAACCAATTGATGGATTTTCTCTAAATTATTGTGGATGCAAATGTCATGAATACTGTGTATGAAAGGTACATATGGACATGTATGAGTGGTTAATGAACATGCAAATAATGAGCAAATATATATATACAAGTAGTAAGTAGAGTCAAGAAAATAAGTGTTTCCCGTGATTCTTAATCAGGGTCATATTCCTACAAACTTCTGAAAGTCTCAAACCGGATCTAGGGTTATCTAATGCATATGGGTAGCGCAACTTTGCGAGAGGCCACTGGATCATGTGACTTTTGATCCATACTTGGATAACAAAAGTCCATCCCTTAATACTTTAAGAGGACGTCAATCCAGGAGAGTGTCTTCCTCCAACTACACAGGGAAGTAAATCCCAAAAAGGTGGTAGGTCAACCCTCACTAATTCCAGGAAAAACTCGGGCACAGAGTTATGTTTTTATATGGTCAACAGATAGTCGATTCGTCCATAGGCACTTCTGAAAGCTTTCATTGTATGCAAATCTTGTTCTTCCCATCTTTCTTGTAATTTTTCTAACTTCTCCCTGACCTCTTGGGAATCTTCTAATGTTAGTGCATTGGTCCCTATTGGTATTGATCATTCTGGAGGTACAATCTAATTAGATTACAAAGATTTGTGCTCTAGTGTATGTATGAACAAAAAGTAAGAAGGGATTTGCAATTTAGGACATGTAAAACAAACCATAATTTGGATATGCACAATTATGTACAATTAAGATAATCATAAGAGGGTATACAAATTATGTACAAATAAACTGTTAGAAATAAGGATGCCCTTGTTGTTCCTAATTCGATAGAAAAATCCTAACATATCTGGAGGTCTAATGTGCATTCGGGTTGTGTATCTAAACTAAAACGCGTCTTCGCGAGAGGTTTACTGGATTATGTGACTTTTGATCCATACTTGGATAACAAAAGTCCATCCCTTAATACTTTAAGAGGACGTCAATCCAGGAGAGTGTCTTCCCCCACCTACACAGGGAAGTAAATCCCAAAAGGTGGTAGGTCAACCCTCACTAATCACAAGGAAAACCCGGGTATAGGGTTACGTGTGTGTAATAAATAGTGTGTTTTCGATGTCATATAAATTAATAAACTATGATATTAAACTTTATAATAAACAAAAATCAAAAATTAAGAAAAAGCATAAACATCAATATAAAGGCTCGACCCCTTCAGTAAAAACCTGGTATCCCCAGCAGAGTCGCCAGTTGTCGCAACCGAAATCACGACGCGTACCGGCGCTATTGAGAAAATGTCTGTAAAATGTAAGAAAATGTAAGAGCCGCCACCAATTGATTATAGTACAATTGGACACTAAAATGTTAAGCCTGTGAACCAGAGAAAATGGGTAAGGGGGTCTATTGAGTGTGGGGAAGGTGTTAGGCACCCCACAACTCCCTAGTCGGTTGCCTTTTAAACTGTTTATGCCTTTTCTTAAAAATGTTTTATAAATGTCTTAAATTGTTTTGATAAAAATTTCATGTGTCCAAAAATTATTTATTGTTAAATGGATGGAGAAATTTAAACTTCGTTTTTTTTTAAAAGAAATGTTTCGAGAAATCAATACGTTGATATTCTCTAAACAAAGTTGGATGGAAAAGGAAATGTCTCGAGAAACCAATACATTGATATTCTCTAAACATGATTGGATGTTTGAAAGAAATGTCTCGAGAAACCAATACGTTGATATTCTCTAAACAAAATCAAATGTTTGACGGAAATGGATGTTTCGAGAAACCAATACGTTGATATTCTCTAAACAAGATCGAATGGTTTGAAAGAAATGGATGTTTCGAGAAACCAATACGTTGATATTCTCTAAACAAGATCGAATGGTTTGAAAGAAATGGATGTTTCGCGGATTGAATATATAAAATTGTGTGATTTGATTGTCTTTTTTGGAAATTATTTAAATATACATTTTAAAATAAATTATAAAGTTAAATACAAGCATGCATATTAATCTAATTAATGTCTATACTACTTTACTATTTTATTATTTTATTACATGATTTGGGACTATATAATTGTCAAAAAAAATTATAACTTAAACTTATTACTAGCAACCCAACATAACCCAACAGGCCCTAATAAACTCAAACAAATAAAACACGAACCAGGCCCAATACAAGCACAAACAGAAACCCATGAAAAACAAATTAATCCTTAAACCCGGCCCAAAAAACAAATAAAGATAAGGACTGGCCCGAATAACAGAACTCGGCCCAAAACAGAAATAATCAGAGCCCGACCCAACAACCATCAAATCTACCATCGGCCCAACAACCATCCCCGGCCCAACGTCCCACTACTGTTCATCGTCTCCTCCAGCACATGTCCAGAAGCTCCTTCCCTGCCGCCTCTTCCCGTCCAGCCTGCAAACAAAGAAACAGAGCAGCAAACCAGCAAAACCAGATCCAAAAATCCACAATAACCTATTATTACAGTCACCTTCTATCGGAAACCGGGGTAAATAGACACCTTCAAATGGCAATCGCACCGATCAGAATAAAGCTCCAAGTGTTGTGAAGTTACTGTCCAAATTTCACTTCGATCGGACCACGGATCGTTGCCCGATCGTTGATTGAAAAACCTGTGTGCAGTGTCTCCTCTCCCCAAAATTGCAGTCACTTTCTATCGGAAACCGGGGTAGATAGACACCTTCAAATGGCAATCGCACCGATCAGAATAAAGCTCCAAGTGCTGTGAAGTTACTGTCCAAATTTCACTCCGATCGGACCACGGATCGTTCCCCGATTGTTCCGTCCAGAAAACTGGCGCAGCACCCCCAAATCCACTCTCCTTCCTCTTCTTTTCCTTTTTTCTTCCCTTTTTCTTCAAGCTTCGTTCGGCCTTTTCTGGTATTTTCCTTCCGGATCCCCCCCCAAAACCAACTCCAAGTCCTCCGGTTTTCTTCTCTCTAAAATCCTCTCAAGAACCTTCGGGTTCTTCCCCAAAAACAACTCTGGCTCCTCCGCCTTTTTTCTTTCTTTGTGTCGCTGCCTTCTCCTTTAATCACCAAAAACCAGTGGCTTCCACTCCTTCTCCACTGTCTCCCACCTTCTCTGCTTTTCCTTGTCATTCTCCACCAACCCTCTTTCTTTTTCCTTCCACTGCCGCACCTTGCTTCTTTCCTTCATCAAAACCTTTTAATTGTTTTAGTCCATTAGGGTTAGGTTTAGGTGGTTTTGGGCCAATGGTTTAGTTTAAGGTGATTTTGGGCCGGGTAGGTAAGTTAAATTGGAGTGGTGGGCTTAATTAGGTAGGTTAATTTAGATGGGTAGATATTTGGACCTTAGATAAGGCAATGGGCCTAGCTAGGTGATATTAGGGAGTGGATTAAATGTAAGTATTTAGGGTTTAACTTTGGGCCCAGATTTTGGTGAATATTGGTCATTAAGGTTGTTTTTTCCTTTTTCTTTTTATTATTATTTTTTCAAAATTTTTTTATTATATTATTAAAAATAATAAGCTCCCGGACAAAAATGGGGTACTACAGCTGCCCCACTTTGCGTGACTTTACAGAGTAAATGGCGCGCAAAGGAGTAGAAAGCCGATTTTTGTACCAATTGAAAAATGTAAAAATAATGCACGGGATCATTGTAGCCATCTCCGGCTTGGCTGGAAAAATAAAATTGCTCGGGATCACTGTAGCCATCTCCGACTTGGCTGGAATGTCTGAAAAAAATTGCTCGGGATCATTGTAGCCATGATTGACAGGTTACGTCAAGATTTGTTCAAACAGAAATCTATTGATACTGGTTTACTTGAAGTTCTAGGACCATCATCTTCTGTTTGCAGAAATGATGAAGGTCGTGGGAATCTTGGATCTCGTATGCCATGGCAGAAGATTGAATTTCCTCGATTTCATGAGGGCGATGATCCATCTAACTGGATACATAAGGCTGACCAATATTTTGCTTATTATCAAATACCTGAAAACCAGAAGGTTGTGATTGTCTCTTTCAATCTGGAGGATGATGCCCTTCAATGGTTTCGTTGGTTAAACTGTCTTCACACAACTCCTCGTTGGGAGGATTTCACAGTGGTTTTTTGCAAAGAATTTGGGCCATCTCACTTTGAAGACAGTGCTAAAACCTTATTCAAGCTTAAGCAGACAGGTAATCTTAAGGATTACATTACTGAATTTCGTAAGCTTTCCAATAGAACCATTGGAATTAGTCCTATCTTGCTTAAAAGTTGTTTTATTGGGGGATTGAAGATGGAATTGCGTTATGATGTTAAGATACTGAGACCCGAAACAACTCAAGATGCAATTGCTTTGGCTTAGCAACTGGATTTAAATTGTCCAATCTTAAGCAAAATTCCACAAGACTGATTCCATCTAGGCCTACCACTAATGCAATTTTGCCAATGCTGCAATCAGGAGATCCTCCACCAACAAAGACAAATTTTTCTAACCAAGTCCACAAGAAAATAACTCCTGCAGAATATCAAGAAAAAAGGTTGAAGGGACTTTGTTTTTACTGTGATGAGAAATTTTTCAGAGGCCACCAATGTGCCAAGAAACAACTTCTTTTGTTAGAAGTTGACTTTGATGCAATAGATGATTCTTCAGCAGATACATTTCCGGAACCTATATTGGAATGTCAAAATTTAGAGTTGAGTGCATGTGCTTTCTTTGGTATTGAATCTGAATAGTCTACCAAGACAATGAAGATTAAGGGATTTCTTAAAAGGCAACCAGTTACAGTTTTAATTGATTCTGGGAGTACTCACAATTTCGTGGACTCCAAATTGTTGAAACAATTAGGTTGGACATATGACAGATCGAGAACCTTTGAGGTTATGGTTGCAAATGGGGGAAAAGTGATTGGCATGGGATCTTGCAGGAAAATGGATTTGACCATGGGAAATTACCAATGCCAAACCAATCTGTTTGTGTTGCCTATTGGGGGTTGTGATGTGGTGTTAGGTGTGTAGTGGCTTCAGTTAGTTAGTCCAGTTTTATGGGATTTCAAACTCCTACAGATGAATTTTACTCAAAATGGTGCATCTTATGAATTAAACAGTCAATTGCAGAACCATGTTCAGCATGGTAGTATGGTTAAAGATGTTACTTGCCACCAGATTGCAAAAGACTTGTCTACTTCTCGTCTTGGGTTATTACTATACTCCAGGAGTTGCATACTTTGCCAGATGGAAAAAAAATTGACCATCCAACAACAGGCTGAATTGGACTATTTACTGTCTTCATATGTGGCTGTCTTCCAGACACAATCTTCATTACCACCTCAACGAGAAGTTGATCATAGGATACCATTAGTTGCAAATGCACAACCAGTTAGTAAGAGGCCATACCATTATGGACCCCTGCAAAAGACAGAAATTGAGAAGGCAGTTCAAGAATTGTTGCAGGCTGGTTTTATAAGAAATAGCCAGCCTTTTTTCTTCTCCAGTCTTGTTAGTTAAGAAAAAAGAAGGAACTTGGAGAATGTGCATGAATTACAGAGAACTCAACAGTCTCACCATAAAAGACAAGTATCCAATACCTCTTATTGATGATCTCTTAGATGAATTATATGGGGCAGTATATTTTTCTAAACTGGATTTAAGAGCTGGATATCATCAAATCAGGATGCATACTGATGACATACCAAAGACTGCCTTTAGAACTCATGAAGGCCATTACGAATTTCTTGTAATGCCTTTTGGTCTTACAAATGCACCAGCAAGTTTCCAGAGCTTAATGAATGGTATTTTCAAGCCATATCTCAGAAAGAGTATATTGGTCTTCTTTGATGATATCTTAATCTATAGTCAATCATGGGAAGCTCATTTGAAGGATTTACAGAATGCTTTTGAGGTAATACAATCCAATCAACTATTACTCAAAAGACAAAAATGTGCCTTTGGACAGCACAAGATTGAATACTTAGGTCATATTGTTTCTGCTGAAGGGGTTTCAGCAGATCCAGGTAAACTTCAGGCTATCCAAGACTGGCCTGTACCTACAAATATTAAAGAACTTCGAGGGTTCTTGGGACTAACAGGATATTACAGGAAATTCATCCCCAACTATGGAAAAATCTGTCAGCCATTATACCAGCTGAGCAAAAAAGATAACTACCACTGGAATGATTTAGCTACTGCAGCTTTTGACAACTTGAAACACGTTATGTCTTCCCCACAGGTTTTAGCATTGCCTGATTTTTCCTTTCCATTTGATTTGGAATGTGATGCCTCAGATTATGGAATTGGAGCAGTTTTGCAACAACAAGGCAGACTTATACCTTTTTCAAGTCAGGCATTGGGTCCCAGAAATCAGTCCTTATCAACCTATGAAAAAGAATTGCTTGCCATTGTACATGAAGTCAAGAAATGGCAACATTATTTACAAGGCAGACATTTTGTGATTAAAACTGATCACAAAACATTGAAGTATTTCTTGGATCAAAGAGCTAACTCACCTTTCCAACAGAAATGGGTATCCAAGTTACTAGGTTTTGATTATGAAATACATCATAAACATGGAGCTGAAAACCAAGCTGCAGATGCTTTGTCTCGTTTGCCTTCTACTTCAAAAAAACAAGAAACAGTTTCTAAAGAAAACTTTGCCATATCTTACCCATATTTTGGCTGGTTAGATGACCTGAGAAGGGATTTAGAACACGATGAATGGATAAAGGCCAAGGTGCAGGAAGTTTTGCTCAATCCAGATGCTGAATCTGTTTTTTCATTGGATAATGGGTTCCTTAAATACAAGACCAGGATTGTTTTGAATCCTAGTTCTCCATGGAAAGAAAAATTATTCAATGAATTTCATTCAACTCCTACAGCAGGGCACCCTGGAGTTTTAAAAACCTATCACAGGATTAAAAAAGGTTTTTATTGGGGAGGAATGAAACGTGACATTAGACAGAAGGTGGCTGAATGTTCTGTCTGTCAACAGAACAAGTATGAGACTATAGCTCCACCTGGTTTATTGCAACCATTAACAATTCCACAGCAGATTTGGAGAGATATAAGTATGGATTTTATAGTTGCCTTACCAAGTTGTAGGGGCAAGACTATTATCATGGTGGTGGTAGATAGATTGAGTAAGTACAGCCATTTCATATCATTAACTCATCCTTATACAGCAGCTATTGTGGCACAACACTTCATTGATCATGTGTTCAAATTGCATGGAATGCCTGCATCAATAGTGAGTGATAGGGATCATGTGTTCTTAAGTGCTTTCTGGAAAGAATTTTTTAAGATTCAAGGATCCAAGTTGTGTATGAGTTCTGGATACCATCCTCAAAGTGATGGCCAAACAGAGGTTGTCAATAGATGTTTGGAGACTTATCTAAGATGTTTTACAAGCTTACAACCTAAGTAGTGGGTGAAATGGCTTCCTTGGGCAGAATGGAGCTTTAATACTTCATACCATTCTGCCACAAAAATCACTCCATTCGAGGCTGTATATGGATATCCTCCTCCTCATATATTTTCTTATGAGCTTGGATCTGCAAAGCTAGACATCGTTGAACAAACTCTTTTACAAAGGGATGCTTTATTAGGTTTGCTCAAATCTAATTTGCAGACTGCTCAGGAAAGGATGCAGGTTCAAGCCAATAAGCATAGGTCTGAAAGAGTTTTCCAAGTTGGTGACATGGTTTATTTGAAGTTAGTTCCCTATCAGCTGCCAGCTCTTCATTTGCATTCCTTCAATAAATTACATCCTCGATTCTATGGGCCATATGCAATTTTGGAACGAGTTGGAGAAGTAGCATACAAGCTAGACTTACCTGGAACTACCAAAATACATCCGGTGTTCCATGTTAGTTGTTTGAAACGCCACTTGGGATCAAATATTACTGTCAATGTGGATTTACCAGAAGTTACTAATGATGGTTTGTTTCATCAGAAGATTCCTGAGACAATTTTACAAAGAAGGCTTTATAAGAAGGGTGATAAGGCAGGCACTCAAATTTTGGTGCATTGGCAGGCTCATACCAAGGATGAAGCAACATGGGAAGACTATGATGATTTCAAGGCTCAGTTTCCTCTTTTCCAGTTATGAGAGCTGACTGAAGATTACTGATGAAACCTAGTGGACAAGGTTCATTTGGAGAAGGGATGAGTTGATACGTTCCAGTAGTGAACAAGTTGGTTAAGTAGTGTAGTTTTGTTAGTTAACTACTGTGCCAGCTGTAGCTTTATTACTGGCTGTTTTATTCTGTTAGTTACTAATGGTGTTAATACTTCCGTTAGTTTGTTTGATCAAGACAGTAAATCTTGACGTCTGTTATCTTCACTGATAACAGAAATACAGTAAATAAGCTGTATGTGGTGTACTGGAAAGTTCAGAAATGAAATGAGTCTCCTTCTTCTTCTACAATCTTCTTCCAATTCTCTCTTGCTTTAGGTTAAGGTTGAAGGGGTTAACAGATCTGTAAACAGATAGGCCATGCCCATATCTAGATAGGCAAGTTTATTGCATCAAAAAAAAAAAAGAATGGCCAAATTCGGATTATCGTCACTGGGAATGGCAGGGTTTCATCAATATGCATGGTTTCATGGAGGCTAATAGGAATCTTTAATATGCATGGTTTCATCAATATGCATGAACACAAGAGGTTCTATAGATTTGGACGTGCTCACTCAGTCTTTAAAGCCAAGGATCTCAATGTTTAAAAAATTCAAAGAAAATAAAGGAAGAATGCTTACAGGAAGGAATTGTGGGCAAAATAAGTAAGGAGAAAGCCTTGGAGTTAGTGGCTCTTTTATATGGTAAAGAGCCCTAGCTAAAGTCAAATCTCCCAATCTATCTAAGTAGAACTCTATTTGTTAGTAAGAAAAGAATTAGATATAGGTCTCCTACTCAAAATAGTTGAAATAATTCAACACTTAAATTATATAATCATTGATAAATTAAGACTTGATGTGCCATCTCTAGACATTAAAAATAATAATAATTAAATTACTAGAGCCTTCTAAATTAAATTAATATTATTTAATTTTTGAAGAGTCCAAATCAAATTGAGTTGGTTGAAGGGATAAAATCTAAGGTAAGATCAAATTAAATCAAATTAAAATCAAATAAAAATAAAATCAAAGAGATAATTTATAATTAGGTGGTTTCTCTATAATACCCTTAATATCAAAGTTAAGGCCAAGGGTATGTCAAAGTAAATTTCACCTCTCTCTTTTAGCTCATTTGGAAGAAAAGGGAGGACAAGAAAAGTTTACGAACTTTGGAAAAACTCTCCTCAATTCTCTTGAAGTGCAAGTCTCCAAATTCGGAATTCTTTGAATTCCTTCAATTTTAAGTCCTCCAAATCAAAGTTCTTCAAATTCAAGTGCAAGTTTCCAAATTCGAAATTTCTTAATTCCTTCAAGTTCAAGTGCTTCAAGTCAAGTCTTGAAAGTGCAAATTCCAGATTCTTCAAATCTCAAGTCGAAGTCCATCAAATCAAATCCAGCATAAATTTATTACAAATTCATATAAATTGTTTGAAGCATTCAACTGTGAATCAGAGAATTCAGTGTTCAAGTTGAATATGTCAAGATAAGATATCAAGTTCACTTTTATTCAAATTTGTAATTTGTATCAAGTTTTAAATGTATTAAATTTACACGCAAAATTTGTTGCGTATAGTAGGTTCATAGAGAGACGCGAATTGGTGTCAAAAAATGCCCTCTAGAGAGAAAAAAAATGAGAGAAAAGATGAAAATGAGAGGAATATAAATATAAAAGGGTGAGTATTTGATCTTCAAATTTTGAATAAAATAGAAATGAACATAAAAGAGGAAAATTAAATTTTAAAAACCTGTCTCACATGGCATGTCTATGTGACATGTCATATGGGCTTGGTTATATATATTAGGTACCTCAAAGTTGAGTACCATAACATTATTTAATTTTTAATACATGAGTCAATATTGATAGAGATATTTCATGATAATCTCTTCATCACTCTGTTACAATGTATGGGCTTGTGAGGGATAGATACTGTAGTCCACCAACAATAGTGCAAAATTCTGAGGGGTCTGAGAGTGTTGTGCCGGAAAGAAGAGCGAGTACAAGCACTGTGGCCATTGGGAAGGCAACCGGCTTTGCATCAAGCATGTGAGTGCGTTTGAGAAACTCCATGATATAGCGATGCTGAGACAGAAATAAACCTTTGGAATGGGCACGCACTTCAACACCGAGAAAATAACTGCCCAAGTCTTTTAAGGAAAACCTGTTTGCGCCAACAGTTGAATAAAGTGGTTAACATGAGCTAGTCATGTTTCATCTGCAGACCAGTTAGCTGATGCACTCACCAAGCCGCTTTCTCGGACCCGCTTTCTTCATCTGAAGTCCAAGATTGGAATCTCCTCCCGAAGTTCCATCTTGCGGGGGCATGATAGAGATATTTCATGATAATCTCTTCATCACTTTGTTACCATATGCGTTCCATAATCTTCTCCCATATTATTGTTAGTCAGTTTACCTTATATAGATACGTATCAGCTCCTAAATGTAAGGACTGTATCAATTCCCCAATTCCTAGGATTGTAACAAATCATAGAACCAAGGTTGTATATATACTCTACGTACATGCATACATCAAATGATAAGAAGAATTTATTTTCTTCAGTATTATTTCTATAAATATATGGTAGCACTGCAACTAAGGGCATCCTGATGACGTTTATAAAATAAAAATAAAAAACAACAAGTTAATTGCACGCCATATTTTCAAAACCATCTTCTTTAACTGTCGACATAAATAGAAAAATGCGAGAGGTGTAGAAATACCAACCTTGCCTTTTTAGTGGTCCAAATAATTAAGGGGGGATGGACAGAAACACATTGACCATGTCGATTGAATATTTTCTAGTTGGGCGAATAGTCTCACAATCAAATCTTACCGATTGTGAACTTGTGACTAACTATGTTGGCCACCAAGCAAGGCTTGACCCATTAATGAAGGAACCAAAATTATGCTTATTAATAAAGGTGTGACTCATGTAGGCATGCAGGCCTCATTACTAAGGGTGACAAAAATTTGTATCCGGGTCGGATAATATAAGGTGTCTATAAAATATTTGCATATTTGAATTATGATTGGTTTAGATTTTCGGACGTACTTAATTTACCGTACCTTGATTTAAATCCAGATAAGTAAATCAGACAATAATCCAATCCGAATTAGGGTTCGAACCATTAAATTGGACAACATTTTTGTGTTTGGATATGAACTCAATTTTAAACAGGACAAACTCTTTTAGTTTGTACCTGAATTTTGTACATATAACTTATGTTCAAATTTAATTTAATCCGAATTCGACAAATTGATTATTCAGATCAGACATAGTTTTGTACATATAACTTATATTCAAACTCTTTTAGTTTATTTATTTGTTTGGTGGAGTGCCCTCTTAATCAATTCAAAATTTTCAGAGATATTTGAGATTTTTTTTTACCTCGTACAATTATTAGACTCAAAGTCAGATTCATCGTAGCAATTCTATTAACTTTGACATTGACCACAAATTTCTAACACATCGGGCCATAATAGAATTGCATCCCATCTAAAGAGTCAACAACAAAGTGGATAGTCAGTTGTCACAATTTAACAAAAAAAAACACTTTTTTTGTTATATAAATTTTGGCATGACACGATGACGAGATGTCATCACCAATTTTAAGTATAGGGTTTTGATTACAACATATGTGGTCGTGAGTAATTGATAAAGTGAGTTGCAAGTGATGATAATGTGACAACTCATAAACTTATGAACCATCGACAATCGGTAGTCACCCTCCTTAGGATTTCCAGCATCACACCAAAAAAACTAACTAATGATAAAATTGGTATTACTTATTTAAAACAAATTTAATAACAATGTACATGTGTGGCTCGCATTAATTTGTTCTTTTGGTGTGAAAGGAGTTGCAGTTGCAGCCACCTCTCTATGGCTTTCAGCATGATGGGATTCGAAAGCAACAGAAGGCAGTAGACTTGTCCTTGTGGCCTTAATTAGTTCTTTTATGGGGGACACAACACAAATGTATTTTGTTGGATGGCTAGGGCCTTTTGTAATTGTTTTACAGCAGCAGGCCCTACTGCAAAGCAGCCTGCAAAGCTGTTTTTGGCACGATTTTTGTTTTTTCCAAAAAATCGTAAATATGTGGTATTTATCCTAACAAATTTAATATGTATTTTTTATTCGAAATAAAAAATAATTTAAAGGTGAAAAAAATGACAATTCTAATATATTCTTAAAGTTGTTAGGATGAACACCGCATATTTATTTATGATTTAAAAGTAAAATTTTGTGTGCTAAAAAAAATACTTCATCCGTCCCATTTTAATTATCCCCTTCATTTTTTCACACAGTTTAAGAAAATATTTAATTCGCTTTCAATTTGACTTTTATACCTCTATTTATAATGACAAATACTTTGGCACTATAATTAATGTGCATGGTTATTGAGCTTTTCAAATTAAGGGCAAATAAGGAAAAAATGAGAAAAAATAGTTTTCATTAATTAAAATGGACATGTATTTTGGGACATCCCAAAAAGGAATAGATGACAATTAAAATGGGACGGAAGGAGTAGATGGATGTTGACAACAAAAGAAGGTTGGGGGAATGAGTTATGGTGCTCTAGTGTTTCAAATCAGTGGGTCACCAACTTCGATTGGTGGTCGAATGGTTGACCTTGAGCTCCAAACAGTGAGAAGTGTATTTATTTGATATTTCCAATTTAAAATTTGTCCAGTCATATATCCACCCAAAATTGGGCCACCATAAGTCACCAAAGTCATAGGCTACATAAATGTCTCTACAAAACAGGCACTAAAATTGAGAATCTCCATGTATGCATCACATCATTTTTATATTTCATTCAAATTACCCTCAAAATTTTCGTTCTCTTCTTTTTATCCCTATCCAAACATAGTTTCATTAGAAAATGCAAGGATTTTGTAAACCATTCCATATATTTGTATTTGATTCAACCATGTCATAACCAACTTTGAATAATATAATCTCAGGACCTTAATTTACCTAATTACTTAATTACTTATTATAATAGTAAATACAATACGTACTTAGTGTACTCGTTCAATAATGCATCTCAAATGGTGCAGATATCGTGTGTTTTTTTTCTTTCTAGTAATATTAGATATCTCAATGAAAATCATTAAAAATATATTCTAACAATGTGTGACATCACACTCAATATATGAGTCTAACATGAAATTCTTTGGCGACGGTAATCGCTAAAATCTTTATTATTTTTGTTTCTTTAATTTTTTAAAATATTTTTTATTTGACAAATATCATAACCAAATTGTACACAAAGGGAGAATATAAATAAACCCCATTATTTACCCACAGCCCTCTGTTATACAGTGTGTCGGCTGCTTTCTTTTTCTTTTTTCAAATTTTTAGTTAAATATTTTTAAATAACTTACAAATGGCTACATTTGATGGGGATTAGTGATTTGACTTGAAATTCCGATGTATGTCTAGTATCCACTTTTTGACCTATGTGTACCCAACACTATAATCGGGATGGAGATGGTACTCAGCTGATAAGCTATCAAAATTTCTGCTCTATCTAACATTATTCAAATTTGTTATTAATGGGTTTCAAAAGAGTCATTGCCACAGAATATGTTCTTGAAAATAAGGTATTTCTAATTACACTCATCCTATTCCGAGCTACCTATATCCCAACCAATGTTTTAAAATGCGGCCGTCTAGCCCGAATAAGAGCAATTGGGTTGCTCTATGCGGCCGGTCGTATAGTCTCTGCCTAACTTGTCTAGAACACTGTCTAGGCTACGCTTAATTGTCAAAATTGCTTAATTGTCAAAATTGCACCAACAAAGACAAAATTATTTCTTAAACTCACGAGTTAGATTCTTATAATTAATATTAAAATATAATAATCACATTTTATTTTTATTTCAATGTTTATAAGTCTGAATAAAGTAGGAATATGTATAAAATATTAGTAATGAATACATCTGCTAAACAATTGCCTAAGATCCGCCTAAACGGTCTAGGCGTTAGAGTTAGCCAGCCGCTCAATTCGCGTCTAGCAAATTTTAAAACACTGATCCCAACTCACTATAAAAGGTTCAGTGTCAAATCCGGCTTTCACTTTATGAAACAATAGATTGATATGGAATTGGAAAGTTTGAGGGAAAATATTTAAATAATATGAATATTTTTGAAATATTTCAATAACATACATTGATTACTCGAGAAAAATGAGGATTAACCAAAATTTAATTGATCAACGAATTAAGGAACACTTTGGCCAGGCTGTGGGATCCAGCAGGTTGGTGCTGCCTACAATCAATATCGGGTAGTTAGGGTCTGCTGTAGAAATAGCAGACCTCGCTATAAATCAATTTCGATGAATTTAAAAAAAAAATTACTTTTTAAAATTATAGATGTGTTTTGATCAAGATTACAAGTCTAACGGTATATTAATTATGTCAAACAAAAATAAAATAAATAGTAAAAATTGAGATAAAATGTTTCGAATTTATATTTAACGGTTCAAAATTATCATGTCTTTTTTAAGATCCATTCAATTTTTGTTTGACACAAATAATATACCGTGAAACTTATTTAAAACAAATTTATTTAAACATATTAACACATGTTACATTTCTGTCTTCGTTCCGTTTCCAACAATATATAGTTCACTCAAAACGGAGTTCGTTAACAGTTACTAAAATATCGATTGCGTACCTTTTTTACTGATCAGTATGTTTTTTATTTTTACATTTTAAGCTTATTCTTCTCCAATTTTACGTGGATAAGATATGTTCCATTATAATTATCTCATACATTCTCCTTCTCTTCTTACCTATATTTCTCACCAACATATTACTATCGCTATTGGGTACATAAAATATTGACATAATCCAATGATTAATAGATAATTAAAAAAGAATTAATAGAATGAATGATAATCCAAATAGTCGTGGACTAATGATTTACACTCCTATAGGATGCCATGTTCCCCTAATGAAGCTACATACATGTGAACCCATACCCTCTCCTTCAAAGACTTCTCTCCCCTCCACGCAATTTCAAGAAGGGGCAAAAAAGTAACTTTACAATAACGACAGAAGCAAATGTGTACATATCATCAGTCACAACCTCTCAAGACCTAACACGTGGGACCCAAATGAGATTTGTTTAATTTATTTATTTGGAGTCAAATTTTTTAGTCCACACCTGATGTGTGTCTTGTCATTACAAATCATTAGTCAAGCCGAATAGAGTGGTTGTATCAGATTGGATGTATTTAGAAAGTCCCTTCTTCAATATATCATATTAACTCGGATTTTACTAGCGTTCAGTTTGATAAAAAAATTAGACGATATATAGTTCATTTTAATGCACGACATCTGGACGTTGACACAATTAACATTTACAATTTTTTTTAATTTTATTATAAAAAGAATATGACAAAAATGGAAATTTAGCTTGCTTAACGAAAAATTTAACAGGGCGATAATAACAAATTCATTATTATTTTTTGACCCATGGAATTAAAAATATATATTTTTCTGCCAACGGATTGTAGACGATTTTTTTTTTGTCAACATATTATCAATGTCATTTTTTTCCTGACGGATTACCGATGAAATTTCTATCGATATTTATCAACGGAAAAAATCCATCGATAATTACCAACAAATTTTTTCTCATAAGTGTTTAGATTACCAACAAGAGTTTTAAGAACATAAATTTTCAACCGATAATCAATATTACAGACGAAAAATTTTGTCGATAATTCGAAAATTTCTTGTAGTAAGACAAATGACATCAAATTATTAATTGGGACAAGATAAACATTCATGCAATTTTTGTTTTAATGGTGGAGATTAAAACATTTAATCTAAAGGTAGAGAGAAAGACTATTTTTGTACAGTTATTTGAGGAGATTGTTTTGTAGTTCAGCTCTATTAACTCCACCATTTAAATATGCATCATAACTCCACTTAATATTCTAAGCAACAACTTATAGTATTAAGCATTATCACATAATCCACGTAGGCTACTGTATCTCTGAAGTAAGTTACTTCCTTGCACAAAATCATTCAATTGTCAAAATTCAATTGATTAAATATATCTCACAATTGTCAATTAATTTTTTTTCTTAAATTAAAAAAAACCAACAGCTTTTATTTACCGAACGATGCAAGCAAACGGGTTAATATATAGATACCGATGATTTATTTTTAATAATTTCTTTTTGGTTAGGAGCGAATGCAGATACTAAAGTTAAATTTTGTTGTTGGGCTTTGTAAAAAATATGGATCACAATTTAAATATATTCGCGATGACAACAACCAAAGCAAAAAAACTCTTAATGAAGGCGACTAACACAACAAAAGAAAGAATATCCGTTCAAATTAAAAGGAACAAAAATAAAGCAAGATGATGACTAGATGGTTGACGTGTAATATCACATGGTTATGTTGATTAGTTTTTAGATATACCACATCCTTACAGTAGGGACATATAAGAAATAAGAGCGGATGAAAATTGATCGGTTTTACAAGTCTAACTATATTTTTTTTTGGAAAAAAAGACATAGAAATTCTATAATGAGCATGTCTTTACATTGTTAAATTTGCATACTTTTATTTTAAGCTGTTGGATTTGATCAAGATTAAGGTTGGTTAGGGTTCGGGGTATCCTAAATTCTAAATCCTAAATACTATCCTCAATCATCGGCCACATCCAAAAGTATAAAGCAAAAGCCTATTTAAGTTTTAAAAAGTTAGAACGTTCTCAATACCAAGCCAAATGCATGTGCATGTCCTTCATTTGTCATATTGGTTAGCCGTACACATTTCATTGAGAGTTACATATACTTTCTCTTTTTGAATCCGTGAAAATCAATAAGTGGGCTAAGCCCAAATCTACCGTGGACTACGACACACATTTTTACTTAGACTATGCTTAGCATGAGAGTTTGGAGGAATTGAGTTGAGAGGGGTTGGGTTGAGAGGTGTTGGATTGAGCAAGGTTCATAAAAGTAAATTATTGTTTGATATTTATAAGGGTTGAAAGGGGTTGAGAGGGGGTTAGAGGATTTATGTGAGTGAACACCTCTCAATCCTTCAAAATGAGGGGTTGGGAAGTGTTGGGAGGGTTTCGTGAACCCCTCCGAACATCTTGAAGTATTTGCGTCAAGTAAATATTCGGAGGGATTCGCTTATTCATGAACACTTCCCAACATCTCTCCCAAACAAGACCTTTAGTTGCATGTCAAGCCAGCTGTCACTTCGTTTCAATATAATTTTCTAATTTTTTAAAGTCACTCTTATATCAATTGCTAGACACAGTATAAGAAAATGATTGTCGTTATCTAATTAGGCAGGTTATTGTTTTGAAAGTCTGTGGTAGACCTAATTTTTTTTGTTTCATGAGGAAAACCATGGATGAAAACCAATGACAGTAGACCCGAAGTTTTTTTGTAAGTGAAATTTGACCGAACACAAATTTGTGGAAGAAAAAGGTTGCTTGAAATTGATGGCTCAAGTAAAATAGTTGTCTTGTTCAAACTAATTCATCCATATGCTATTCAATCATATTTACCCAATATGACACGAGGACAGTGCCAAGGTTCGGTCTTCACAGACTCACAGTCGGCACTCGGCAGCAAAGGTTTTGTCTCTGCGAAAATATCTTGTAAGTAGAAAAGCAACCCGAATATTATTACTATAATTACTATATATATATATATATATATATATATATTGGTGAGTTGAACCGTACGATGATATATATACAGTTGGTGAGTTGATTTGTAAATATATATTCTTATTGTGTTTACTTATTTTCAAATAAAAAACATATATAAGTTTGTTTGGATTTTTCTGTCACAAGCGAGAGGCTACAAGCCAGGGGATGACAATTTTGTCTCAACTCGTACATATATACCTAAATGATATAACTTTTTATTTGAATTGATATTGATAAATTCTAAACCTAAGTTAAATTGACTTAAATCTGTTTATATTACGATAGAGAGTTGAAAGCTTAAATATATGATTGTATCAGAATTTATTTATTTAATTTGATGTTGTGTGATTATAATGATTGCAAAATGCAAATGAATGCAAGAATTGGTCGCCGTCCAAAAATAAAATAAAAATTGCAACTAAACAAATTTGAAAAAGTTCGCCAATTCAAATGTTTCTGGTCCAGCATGATGACCTGTACGTTAATTCCAAAGAACCAGGTTGTATGCATTGAGATTGAGATCAGAAGGGGCCAAAAAAAAAAACGACGCGCACAGCAATCAAATTTGAACGGGTTCGACATCGGGAATTCAAAATTTGAGAATAATAATAGTCAATAATAAATTAATAACTGTTTGTTAGATCTGTTTAGTATTTTTAAACGTATTTAATTGAACATAATAAATTAATTTAAATTCAACCAAATAAATTGAATAATGATCCAATTCGAGTTAAGGCTCAAACAACTAAACAAGAATTTTTGTGTGTTTAAAACCGAATCCATTTTTAAATAGGACAAAAAATTTTTTGATGTTTAGATCTGAATTTCGAACATTAAAATTACGTTCAGATTTGATTTAATCCGAATTGCACGAATTGATCTAATATAATTTTCCAATTCCCACCCGAAATCCTTATAACACAGGCTCTTAGATATTTTTATTTTCTAAGAATTTTCTGTTTTTATTTTAAAAAATGATTCTGAAAACACGTTTTACCGTACATTTATAATAATAATAAACTCGCTTAAAAACAAAAACAAAAGAGATATTTTTTGAGAAATAAAAAAACACTGAAAAAAAAGAAGAATCAAACGGATCTTTGCATTCTCGTTTATACTTTAATAGAATGCTAGCCACACTCTTTCACCAGATATCCATCCCCTCTAAAAATGAATTCACATTCAGATTTTTTATGAATTTGTTTGACAATTTTTTTTAGTATATTAGTGCCTGTGAATCTTATAAAAAAAATAGTGGCGATGAATAATTCAGAACTAAACAATTCATTAATGTCACTGTTTGTTTGAGAGTATACACTAGCATATACTATGTCGCCTATAATTTTAGATACTCTCAGCTTTTACGTTTTACGATAGCTTATACTCTATGAGACATATTCTTATCCAAACAGACTGATTGTCTCATTCTATTATAACATAATATTTCATTGAACACTTCCAATGAAATTTGTAAGTGTTTTATGAAATATAATATTATAATGCAATATTACAATGAAATACGATGTTACAATGGAAAGACTATATCAACTGTTTAAACTTTAAAATTGTGCTACATCACATTTTTCTAAAAATAAAATAAAATAAAATAGTGGCTGTGAACTATATCAGGTGTTTAAACTTTAAAATTGTGCTGCATCACATTTTTCAAAAAATAAAATAAAATAGTGGCTGTGAATTTATTTAAACAAATGAAAACTTAAAGAAAAGGAAAATCACAGTTCAAAATAAACCACGTTGCCAAGGGAACATATGGTGCACGTTAGCATTAAGACGTATCCTGTTAGCCTGCGAGACATCGTGAGGCCTATAAATGAATGCGTGCCTCTTGTTCAAGTCCTCGTGCCCTCTGCTGCGTGACCCGGCGATTTCAAAAATAAAAAACAAAAAAGAAGGAATAGCCAGCGAAGGCACCACCACCAAATCATAACCAAACAAATTCTGCCAGAGCGAGAGAGAGAGAGACTCTGCTTTCGGGTCAGGGACAGAGACGGACAGAGGGAGAAAGAGACTGTTCTTGTGTCCGTGGCTTCTCTCTAGATTTGCATTTCAAAATGGTGGATCATTTTGTCCTCGGCTGGATCCTGGCCTCTGTGTTCGGGCTCTTCACTTTGTACCTTGTGGTGTTGAAGCGAACGAATGGCGAGAAGAGAGCCATTTTGGAGGCGAGAAGAGAGGGCATGAAGAGCCTCAACACGATAAACGGAGAATGCAGATCTACTCACGGAGACGACGTTGACGTCATCATTGTAGGAGCTGGTGTCGCCGGCTCCGCTCTTTCTCACACTCTGGGCAAGGTAATTTTATTCTTGCTCTTTCCCTTCATTTTTGTCGGCTACCGAACAAAGTATCTTTTGCTTGCTTGATGTTATTGTTCTCTAAAATATAAAAATGCAATTTCATTCCGGCAAATTATAAGAAACACCCGACTTAAATGAGTAAAATGTCATCTCCAACTCAATGAATTTTTAAAATCCGGTAATATCTAGGAATTCGAAGTATATATTTCTGGTTGCCACAACTGCAAGTATATATTATATATTTTTTTTATATTCCGCGTTTGAATTTTCTGGATATTTGCTGGATTTTATTTCGAATTTATGAGTTATATGATTGTGATGATGCCAAATTTGTGTGCTTATTTTTGTGCGACTCAGATGTGTAACATACTTGATTGCTGATATTGTCAACAATGGAAATCATAATTAACTTGTTCATGAGGTCATCAAATTCTGTGATTCCATTGATGTCCTTTTTTTTTTTTAAAATTTGTGGGGCTGTAGGCGTCTCTATCTGATGAATAATGATAATAATATTTAAAAATTTTGCATTTGCCAAGTGACTTCTTTAGGAGCTTCTCTTTATGTGGGCACATCTTTGGGAACTTTTTCTAATCGGTTTTGAGTGTGGGTAACTGGTCATACAAAGATATGTGTAGATTTCTTTATGATCAATTGACAAAGACACCTTTATTTTTTATATAGATTTTTAATGTTGCGTAATTATTTGTTTGTTGAATATCATAACCGATTGATACTTTGATAGTGTTAGCGGGGACCAAGATATGAAAATGAACCTTGCTATGGTTATGACCACCAAAATTGTGGTATGATAACACTTGAACCTTCTTACTTGCTAATTAAGTACTTCTAAGTGCAGGATGGACGTAGAGTGCGTGTAATTGAAAGAGACTTGACAGAGCCTGACCGCATAGTTGGTGAATTGCTACAACCAGGGGGCTATCTCAAATTGATTGAGTTGGGACTTGAAGGTTGGTGATAATTGAATTTCATGACTATGATAAATTTCCACTGTTTCAACTTTCAAGGTTCTTTTGATAATGTGCACTGCTTCAAAGTTAAGTTTGATGATAAATTGTTGGCAATAATTTAATGATTTCATTCATTCTTTCCAAATGTAGTATGACTATGTTGCTAATGGACCATGTGTCATTGTTTACTGCAGATTGTGTTGAGGAAATTGATTCTCAGCGAGTATTTGGCTATGCCTTGTTTAAGGATGGGAAAAGTACTCGACTTTCTTATCCCTTGGAAAAGTTTCACTCAGATGTCTCAGGGAGGAGTTTTCACAATGGACGTTTCATACAGAGGATGCGACAGAAAGTTGCATCGCTTCCCAAGTATCGTTTCTCCCTTCTTGAGTTTCATTCAATTTTTGTTTTTGGTATATATTGTTTGCCTTCTTCTTGCTGTAGTTTTGTTCTCTGTTACTTATATGTTTATTTATGCTATTGATAGTGTACAATTGGAGCAAGGAACTGTTACTTCACTACTAGAAGCAAATGGGATAATTCGGGGTGTGCAGTACAAAACTAAAAGTGGCGAGGAACTTAAAGCATATGCTCCTCTGACCATTGTTTGTGATGGCTGTTTCTCAAACCTGCGACGCTCCCTCTGCAAGCCAAAGGTGACATAGATGTTCATCATCTTGTTAGACGATAACAGTTCCATTGTCGTCGAGAATTTAGAATTGTCAGCAGGGCTGGCCATTCCTACATAGAAACTAATTCCTCCTCCCCCTTGGTTCATCTTCCACAGGTTGATGTACCTTCTTGTTTTGTTGGTTTGGTTCTAGAGAATTGCAACCTTCCATATGCAAATCATGGACATGTTATCCTAGGAGATCCTTCCCCTATTTTGTTTTATCCTATCAGTAGTACTGAGGTTCGCTGTCTAGTTGATGTACCTGGTCAGAAGGTTCCCTCTATCTCAAACGGCGAATTGGCAAAGTATTTGAAGACGGTGGTGGCTCCACAGGTATATAGTCTGCACACTTACATAGAGAATTTATAGTTTTGCCTTTTGTTTTATGTTGCTCTTGCACTTTTAACAATTTATGTAGAAATTGTATTTGAATGGATCTATTTTATTAACCATGTGGATGAATATTTTGCAGCTTCCTCCAGAAATTCATGATTCCTTTGTGGCTGCTGTTGATAAGGGAAATCTTAGAACAATGCCAAATAGAAGCATGCCAGCTTCTCCCTATCCAACTCCTGGAGCTTTGTTGATGGGGGATGCATTCAACATGCGCCATCCTCTAACAGGGGGAGGAATGACTGTGGCACTTTCTGATATTGTCGTGCTGCGGAATCTTCTGAGACCTTTGCATGATTTGAATGATGCCCCTACCCTTTGCAAATATCTTGAATCCTTCTACACATTGCGTAAGGTCAGTTGTAGTTTGTGTTTGGTTTTACTGCAGCCGTAGCAGTGCGGGCTTTCATTAGAGCACTTTTTTCTTATATTAAGGCATACTATGAAAATTTCAGTCTATTTAATATCACTTGCTGCCGCCATCTACAGCCCGTGGCATCCACAATCAACACACTGGCAGGTGCTTTGTACAAGGTCTTTTGTGCCTCGCCTGATCAAGCAAGAAAAGAAATGCGTGAGGCTTGCTTTGATTATCTGAGTCTTGGAGGGATTTTCTCTGCAGGACCTGTCTCTTTGCTGTCGGGTTTAAATCCACGCCCCTTGAGTTTAGTTTGCCACTTCTTTGCTGTTGCAATATTCGGTGTTGGTCGTTTATTATTGCCATTCCCTTCACCTAACCGAATCTGGATTGGAGTTAGAGTCATCTTGGTGTGTATTTATTTCCCTCTAATTTCTGAGTCTGGTTTCTAATTTTTTCAATATATAAGCTAAACTGAGGTATTCAATTGCAGGGTGCATCAGGAATCATCTTCCCCATTATTAAGGCTGAAGGAGTAAGGCAAATGTTCTTCCCGGCAACGGTTCCAGCATACTACAGAGCTCCTCCTACCAAGTGAGATCCATCATAACGACAACAAAATGAAGAAAAGAATCGAAGGGAATTGTTAATCTAAGTTACCCTGTACTAATCTACATTCCCTCCTTTAAAAAGTAAAGGGTAAGGCTGAATGGTTCATCAAAAAGGGTGTGCCTTGTCCAATCTTAATGTTTCTAGGAGACTAGGATGTCCATATTCTTTCATTATCAGATCAACCATACATGACTTATTCCCTCTGGTGGCTGGTGATCGTTCATCTCATTTTGGAAGGATAAAAAGCAATAAATTTATTGTGCCCAATAATGTGTGTATCTGACTTGGCAGGAATGGCGAACTATGGAGATTCTTTGCACATTTGAAGGCAATTATCAAAAAGACCAATCAGATAAATACTTGACTGAGTACATGACCAGTTCAGAACTCAACCCAGGTTAACGTTTGGGCCTTGTCACATTATGTGTGTGTATTTTTTTTTTCTTTCAATTTTTGGATGCTTAAAAAGGTTGATCTTCGGCTTGACCATTTCAAACCTAAAACTATAAAAGAGGGCGCAAATGTGTTCCCTTTCAGCACCAAAAAAGAACGAACGTTGGGAATCTCACCTTGAAAAGATGTGAAGCCTTCCCTCACTCTATTAACAATCTTTCTCTTAAACCTAACTCTTAAGAGAATATATGAGTATTCAATATCTTTAAAGCAAGCCCCCTCTTCTTCTCTATGAAGAATGTTTTTTCTTAGGATTAGATATTATTAAATGAGACGGTCTGAAAAGAATAAAGTTTGCGAAGCTTATTTACTTATGAGAATTGAATAATTCAAAATTAACAATTTTGTTAATGTGATTAAACTTGAGATTTACAACAATGCCTTTCATTACGGCATATAGTCTCTCCTAATTTTCTTTAGAGGCGCCTTTATGAACTTTTTGTGTTGTATGTTGCGGAGGAAAACTAAATGGAGAGTTTAAAAAAAAAGATACAAAAGTAAATGGGTAAATCCTACAAAAATACGAAACGTCCCAAAACTGTAGCAGCCATAATTTTCATAATCTAATTGGCATGACAAGTCATCATGCCACCTGGTTTTTTTCATTAAAAAAAGAAGAATTTGGGCGGCCAAAGCCTAATTTCTGTCCAATAGTTGTACTCGTTCTTTATTTTTCTCTTCTCTTTCTTTGTCACATTTTTCATGGTATGTAAAGCTACTTTAACCATGGATAAAATTCTCTCTCTCTCTGCCAAACTCTTCCAAATGCAATGTATACAACTGATTTTCGGTGGCTGTTGATCAAGCCATGCTAAAGAGTCAGTCATAAGCTGAAAAATATGCTTCTGTGCACATGTATTACCCAGGCAAGCCCACGAAAAGTTTTTGGCGTTCATGGCAGTCGAATCCATTAATTCGTTGGATGAGTTTCCTGTATATTTCGTGGCATAACCTCCAATATTGCTCGAAATGCCTTTCTTGGCTGATTTCTACTCTCTTCAGGTTCCATTGCATCTGAGACTGAGACTAGATCAATCTGATCCCCTACATAACCTTAGCATGTTATTCTTTGAGTTGCTTATGGTTATACTCTGTTTACAAACGTGATTTTAAATCCAAGAAGCACGATATATCTATTTTCATTATTGGAATTACATGGCATTGAGTTGTGTAAGGTACAACCAGAATATGAGGATTGCCCATTCTTTTTCTCCCTTTTGCTTTGCCTGTTCAACTGGAGAGGCATGATAACTCGCTACTCAAACAAGAGAACAACAAGCTTAGAGCCAAGAACATGTCTCTCAGAGAACATTGTCACACTACTGTCGTATTACATTGTCCATGTGTCATATTATAATGTAATAAAGAATTGTGTGTATTTTTGTAATTATAGCTAGCTTTGTTATATGGAAATGTGTTGACAATGTAATAAAGATTTGCACATGCAATAACAATGTAAATTGTTGCATTACTTTTGATAGTTTCATAGTAATTATTATAACTGATAGTATTTTCAAAGTTGCATGGCTTTAACATCCGAACATTATTATTTTTTATGAGACAGTACTCAATTATATTAGGTGGTGAGTCAAATACCCTGAACAATAGGCTAATCACACTGTGAATTTGTTATGACATTGTTTACGTTGGTAAATCACATTGTAAATGAATTTAATTTCATTGAGCATCCACATCTTAATTTAATGTGTGTTTTTATTTTGTTCGTAAGTGAAATGGTAAGATTAATATGAACATATTGAATTATTGCAATAAGTATCATACATGCTCATATAAATATCACATCTACAAATGAACAACAACATTGTCCACAAAATATTTCTGTGAATTTTATCCTCCATATATGGTGGGTTTGAATTACAAAAAACTAGATAAATGACTAGCATAACAACGTCGAACACTCCACACGGAATTTTTGTCGTTTATGAATTGATGGAACAAATATGCTTGATACATGAATAGCTCATCTTGTTTGAGTTTGTTGGAGATTTTTCTATGGTTGAATCTGTAGTTCATAATGTATATGCATATGATGTCACAATCCACTCTGTATTCCGTGTATATGGTTAATTACATTGCAACAAATCCTATATAGTGTAATAATCACATCGGGCAATGTAATTTAAAATTGAACACACATAGCCATTGTTATTGCACATAACATACAAGTATCTACTATTAAATAAAAAATACAATATCCATTGTTTGCATCATAAACCCCAGAATAAATCCAAATCTCAATGTAATTAATAGTAATACCCATGTCTATGTAATCATGTTAATCCAGAATGTAAATGACATCATTGCAATATAAAATAGCCCAAATATCAGCATTAAAGAATCCAAATATTAGCACTATAATTAACTAATTTTAATCCAAATTTCAATGTAATAAATATTAATACCCATGTCAATGTAACCATGTCAATCCATAATGCAAATGACATCATTGCAATACAAAATAATCCAAACAATAGCATTAAAAAATCCAAATACTAGCACTGCAATAAACTAATTTTCAAAGTGCAATAATTACATTGATCATTCATAATAAAAATACAATGTCATCGGTTTGGTAATCAACCCATAGCTTAATGTCATTGAAAGCAATTGAAATCCCTATTTTTAATCACAATGTAATCCCTTCATAATTAATATGATAGCCAATGAAAATCCAATGTCATGATCAACCAAATATAAAAGCAAAATGTAATAGGCACATTGCAATTCACAAATTAGCATAAAAAAATAACACTACCGAACATAAAACCATATATTCATAAATAATTTACGATTTATGAGTAATCCCATAACAAAATATACTAATATCCTTTAAATGAAGTTGATTATTGGTAGTAAGATATCTCAATATTTTTAAAATGGTCAAAATTTTCTAAAAATGTAGGAGAGTTTGTCGGAGAAGAAGGATAAACCGATAAATCGCCGGAGAAGATGGAGAAAGGGAGGAGAAATCACCGGAAAGAAGATGTGAATGAAATGGTTTCTAACATAAATGAGTTGTTTAACTCATTCATAAAAAGATGTGCAGTTAATTTCATAAATAGTGGTGCAACATTTTTGAAATTTAAAATTTAAAATTTAAAATTGATGACTCACCAAATCTATGTGGCACTTTCATCATACAACCCTACTTTTTATGAAGAAGAACAATCTTGGGGAAGGCTTGCCTGAATTAGAAGAGGAGCTTCCTCCCTATGCAGCTTATGGACACTTAGTCCTTGTGCAGCTTATTGTTCATGCCACATAGATTTGGGACACTTATGGACACTTAGTCTATGTTTCTCTAGTATTATCGATAAAAATAAGCATGACAGAGACTTAAAAAGAGAGAGAGGAATGAACCTCTATCTTTTTTGAGAGAATTGTAGGTGGATCTATTTTTGTAGATTTATTAATGTTTTAGTCTATCCATAAAACTTATTTGGAAGAGAGTTTAATTCACTACACTTTTTTTATAAATAAAATTTTAAAATATTTTTTCTCTTAAAATACGTGGTAAATTTTTATAAAAATTGCATATTCGAACTCAGCACGTAAAACTCTATCTAACAAGACCCATCATCGATAGTTTTTAACGTACCGTTTTAATTACATTATTTTTTTTAAAATAATTTAATTAATATATGCTATGTAATTTTTTTCATTACGGTAACCTAAATAATTAGTGTTAAACCCTAAGAGAAACAAATTTGCTAAACCTTAACAGGCTATTGTATCGTATTTTCATACTGTAACTTAAACAACAAGTGTTAAACCTTAAGGGGAACATATTCGCTAAACCCTATTGGGCTCGTGTATTAGATTTTCATATTGTAACTTAAACAATAAGTGTTAAACCTTAAGGATAATGAATTCGTTAAACCCTAACGGGCTTGTATATGCTCAGCATATTAATTAAGACAGTAATATAATTAATTAAAAGAGAAAAATAAATATATTTTTAAAATTAAATTTTCTTGATTTAATATGTACTTTTCTTAAATGCCTCCAACCTTGCCATGAATCTAGAAAATAAATCTCAAATTAATTAAAAAAAATCTAATAACTAAACTTAGTTGCAAATAAGTTTAAGTGAGTAACTTTACCCCTAATAAGACTCATAAAGTAGACCTACCTATAATTTTGACATATTTTTTGGACTATTTAATTCAATGTTTGGGCATATTTTATGATTGGGCCTTTCTTTTTAGGGGAGTAACTTAAATTTGGTCATATTTTATGAGAACTTTATGGTTGGGGCTTTTTTTTAAGGGGAGTAACTGATTTTTGCTTATATAATATGAGAACTTTATGGTTGGACCTTTTTTTTAGGAAGTGGTTTTTAATTCGAACACCAGTTTCGATTCGCTGCACATATTTGTTAAGGAAATAAATAAATTTATTAAATTATCTTTATATAAAATTATCTTAAAATTTATTTACTTTTTGTACACATATTTACTCAAAAAATTCTAATGGAATAAGATTCAAAATAGCCTTTGAACTTCTAAAAAAAAAAAAAAAACTTTGTCCTTTTCAACTTTTTTTCAGGCTAAACAAGCCTTTGAACTTTGTGTAATGAATTTTCATTTTCCCTAATACCAAATTTCGGTTAAAAATAGCTAATGTGACAAAAAAAATAATGAAAAAATGATGTGTATATTCATTAATGGTCAAACACCAATTATTAAATAATTTAAAATCTTCAATTGAAAATTTAAAAAATTCTAATCTCACGTTTGGTTGGGAGTGACTTTAATATGGAATGAGTTTGAAATGAGTTGAGCATGAGCTTACTGAGAGGGGTAAATGAGTATAAAAATATAATTTTGTATGTTAGTGAATGTGAGAATGAGCATGAGTGTTTGATTTGAATGGATTGCAATATAAATAAAAGATTATATTACTCTTTTATAATAAATTAACAATTTTATATAAACGCTAAATTTTTCATTTAAAAATTTTTATTGTTCTCCCTATGGAGAGAATAGGGCTCATAAGCTCATGTCCATGACCCATGTTTTACATAAACCAAACAAGGAAATGAGTTTTAAGCCTTGCCTCACCAGCTAATCTTCCCAACCAAACGTGGGGCAAAAATGTTTCTTTCTCTCTTTATAAAGCCTCCGCTACTATCTCCATCATCCATGGCAGACCAAAGACAGGGAAGCCGTCAGGCCCAACATTGTCCAATCAATTCTTGTGCGTGCTCCATTGGCCGACGAGGAGAAAGATGAAACTGTTTGGCCGATGAGAAGGACGAGTTTTTTCTCTCTCTAAAACTAACATTATGGAACAAACTATTTCTGACTTTATCATTCGTTTCATACTATTTTTGAAACTAGCACTCCAAGCCAAATCTTTTCAGCTTTGGCGTTAAAATACCATCTTGAGATCTAAAGTACCACTAGCTACTCCACTACCCCACCACTCGATTCTCTCTCCACCATAACATATTGCCCAATCTTTCCCCCTTCCCAACTGTTTGATCCTCTCTCTCCTTACCCCCATCGGCCGTTTCTCTCACCTTACCTTCACCTAACTGTTGATTCCTTCTCACCAGTAGATTTTGTTCTGGCTATGAAACCTAGGGTTTACAACGGAGTTTGACATCAACAGTAACGGTGGCATGGAAACGGTATGTCTAGCCTTGATTTTTGCTTTCTCTTGTATGCATGTACAATCGTGCTTGATCTTGGCTTTTCTGGTTTACCAATTCGAAAATACAATGGCTTCTATGTTTTTCTGGAAATACACTAGCTTTTTGGCTTATGTGCATACACTTTGTGATGATCAAATTTGTCCTTATGGCACGTTTTGGCTTTTCTGCTTATGCGCATATGAATTTTTTTGTCTAATTTGTCTTGATGGAATTCTTGGTGGGGTCTTACTGCTTAGAAAAAATTGCAATATTGTCTTATAATAATAGGTATTTTAATACGACATTGCAGTATTCTGGAATTTTTGGTGGGGTCTTTGATAGGTATGAATATAACTATTGTTTTTGGTGATAATAGCCCTATATTATCTCATTGATATTATCATTTCGGTACATTTATCTATTATCTTGGATTTTGATAGGCAATTGATGGTGCGGAACAAAAAGATGGTAAATATGGGCAAGATGAGGGCAAGAATAAGCTTCCAAAGTATTCTGGGCGTGATTTATACACGCCTAGGCGGTAACGGGCCGCGCACGGAACAGGGGAGAATGCAAAATTCAGGAAACTGCCATTTCTAGGCGTGCGCCTAGGCGTTGGGCGCCTAGGCGCATTTCCTACACGCCTAGGCACCCTTGCACTCAAGTTTGGGCATTTTTATCTCGCGAAAGCCCTAAAAACGGACGACTTCTAACTTATCGAACGGCGGTTCGAGGAGCGAAAAACGAAGGAAAGAAGGAGGATTCAAGGCTTGAAGGAGGGATTCTTCATCTTGGCTTGCATTTCTTCCAATTTTGGGTTCTACCAATATGTTTCTCTCTCTTTGCTTATCTCTCTTTCTCTCTATGTGTAGCTAAACTCTTTATCACCAAGGCTAGGATGAAGCCTTTGGTTGACTGATGGTTGTATGAATTGATTTGTTTATATGTGAATCTTTTTGGGTATAAATCTTTGGTTTCTATTATTATTGTGGATTCTTCTTACTCTTTGTGCTTGATCACCACTTAGGGTTTTGAATGGATTTGTTGGATGGATTTTGTAGATGGTGAAATATCTATTTAATCATGCTTCTTGGGACCTTAGATTGCAATTGTTGTTTCCATTAGGTTTGAAACAAGTTTGTATGAATCCTATTTCCATTGAGCATTCATGAATTCTTATGCATGTCTAGACCAATAAGATGGCTAGAATGTTGATAGGAACTTCCAACCTAGACCAATAAGATGGCTAGTGATTGATATGAGGGAAATTGGCTTGAGTGCGCTAAAACCGACTTAGGTACGGATTCGTTATACCCGGATTGATAAATGTATGGGTGAATTGGTTGTGTTTGTACATCATTAACCCTTGGTGGATTCCGAAGTCTTGGTGCTTCATTCTTCTACTTGAATTCATTGCATTAGTATAACTTGCCTAGTGATAAATTGCATTAGCATTTGCATTCTCCAATATAAAAATTCTAAAAACACTTTACTTTTCTTGCTTGTATTCCTTTTAAATTGCAAACCAAATCAACTTGAGTGGAACTTTAATTTCTTGTATTGTTCATAATTATATGTAAATAAACAATTGGATTAAGTCATATCTCCGTCTCCGTGGATACGATCTCTACTGACCACTTGTACTATTCTTCTGACTAGTGCACTTGCTAGTAGGTTATTTTAGAATCAACAAGTTTATGGCGCCGTTGCCGGGGACGGTAGCTTATACTTGATCCATTGTTTTGTTTGCATAGATACTTGCTTACATAGCGTGGTCATACTCGATAATTGTTTGTCTCGCATTATTCTCTTACTCTTTGTAGTTCTTGCAAGGACGGCGTTCGCAAGATACGGAAATTCTTCCAATTGATTTAGACTTGGGACGTCTACGCCGCAACAAGAGAGACAAGCAAATTCTTGGGGAGCATTCTCCCATTCGCTCTAGTTCTCCTACATCTAGCTCATCTGGTGAGAGCTCTTGTGGAGACAAACCGGAACGAGTAAAAATGGCAGAAAATCTTGAAGGAGTTGATGACAATGGCAACAACCCCAATGCTCCACGCACTATACAGGATTTTTCTATGCCTCAATTTACTACTCGTCAATCGTGCATTGTTTTTCCAACTATTGCACCTAATTTTTCATACGAGATTAAAGGTTATATGATTAACTTGCTTCCATCCTTTTCAGGAGAAGAAAATCAGGATGCTAGCGATCATATCGATAATTTCTTGGAGATTTGTGGCACACAACAGATTCAAGGGATTTCTGCAGAATTTATTCGCCTCAAACTCTTTCCTTTCTCTTTGAAAGGTGATGCGAAGAACTGGTTCAAGACCTTGCCTGCTAATTCTATCACTTCTTGGGAGCAGCTGTCTGCCAAGTTTATTCAAAAATTCTATACTCAATCTAAGACGCAGAGATTACGAGATCAGATATTTCATTTCAAACAGAATAAGGGGGAACCACTGTATCAAGCTTGGGGGAGGTATAAAACTCTGTTGATTGGGTGCCCACATCATAAATTCTTACCATGGCAAACTATATTGTATTTCTATCAGAACTTGTCAGATGACTGTCGGCATAGGCTAGATGCAGCTGCTGGTGGGAACATTATGGCTAAAGAACCAGCTGAGGCCACAATGATTATTGAGAATGTAGTTGCTAACTCTTCGCAGTGGGATAGTAGAGATACAGGTGGTTCTAGAGCAACTGCATATGAAGCTGGTACTTCCAACACAGAAATTGCTTCAATGGCTCAGAAACTGGATGCTGTAATGAGTCTATTGAGCAAAGCTGCAGAACCATGTGGTATTTGTGGGAGCACAGACCATCCGACCCATATGTGTCCTAGAAGTGGCACATTTTCTGAAGCTGAAGTGAATGCTGTTCAGAATTATCATCGGCAGCAGAATGATCCTTTCTCTCATACCTACAATCCGGGTTGGAAGAACCATCCGAATCTATCTTATGGCTCTTCTAATAACTACAGCCAAGGTCCAAAACCCTGGCAAGGCCAACCTCAAGCACCACCTCCTGAATCGAAGAGGTCTACTATGGATGATCTGATCACTCAACTAGCTCAGTCACAAGTGAAGATGCAGAATTCACAAGCTGAGATGAGTAATTCTATGAATCAATTGCAACAGACAGTGGCTAGTAACACACAGTCAATTTCTAAGCTCGAGATGCAAGTGAGCCAACTTGCGAATGCTCTGAGTGAGAGACAGTTGGGGAAGCTCCCAAGCCAGCCTGAAATTAATCCCACAAAACATGAAGATGCTAAGGCTGTTACTGTTTTGAGAAGTGGGAAGAAGGTTGACAACAAGATTAAGTTTCAGAAGCAAGAGGATGAGGGGAATAATGAATCGACAGTGGAGGAGCCCCGTGTATCTACAAAACCCCTAGTTGAAAAAGATAAGCAACCAGTGGAGGATTATGTTCCACCGGTGCCGTTCCCATCTTGACTTGCTCCTAAGAAGAAGAGCAAGTACAACCGGGATATTTTTGAAGTTTTGAAGAAAGTTGAGATTAATATCCCACTTATTGAGGCGATCAAGTCTATTCCAGCTTATGCCAAGTTTTTAAAGGAGATGTGCACTAACAAAAGGAAGATTGGTGAACATGAAGAAGTGTTTCTTTCTGAGGAAACTAGTGCTATATTACAAAAGAAACTGCCAACCAAGTTGAAAGATCCGGGGAGTTTTACAATTTCCTGCATTATTGGAGAAAAGCATA
This sequence comes from Euonymus europaeus, assembly GCA_963580455.1. Taxonomy (NCBI): domain Eukaryota; kingdom Viridiplantae; phylum Streptophyta; class Magnoliopsida; order Celastrales; family Celastraceae; genus Euonymus; species Euonymus europaeus. Next base: position 6,558,115 of record OY756968.1, on the reverse strand, counting down.
TTGAGAAAGCATTGATGGATCTTGGAGCCAGTGTTAATATCATGCCGTATTCTGTGTATTGCACTTTGAAAATAGGAGGGTTGAAACCAACTACAGTTACTCTACAGTTAGCTGATCGCTCTCTTGTTCATCCTTTTGGACTTGTTGAAGATGTTTTAGTGAAAGTTGGAGAGTTTGTTGTTCCAGTGGATTTCTTAATTCTGGACATGAAAGGTGAACCAATTCCTGGGAAAGACCTACCTCTTATTTTAGGCAGAGGTTTTATGGCTACTACCAATACCATCATTGATGTCAAATCAGGTGTTCTCTCAATGATAGTTTTCGATAAAACTGTTGAGTTTCGACTTTCAGAGGCAATGCGACATTCTGATAACACAAAAACCTGCCTTTGGATAGATGTAGCAGATAGAAGAATTGATATGGAGGTTTCTCGGAGTAATAAAATCACTACATTGGAGGCTTTTCTTGTGGGTGATTCCAAGCATTTATTGAGTGAGGAAGTTGAAGAAATATACAATATGTTTGCAGCTTCACCTCTGCATCAACATAAGTGGAGGCCTGTTTTTGAAAATCTGAGGAATCTTCAAACTTCTAAGAAGTTATTACCATCTATTGAGAACCCACCAGAATTAGAATTGAAGCCACTTCCTCCTCACCTGCGGTATGCCTTTTTGGGAAACTCTTAGACTCTCCCAGTTATTATTGCTTCTGATTTAACTTCTGTGGAGGAAGAGAAATTGTTGCGTGTGATTAAAGAGAATAAAACCGCCATTGGGTGGACTATAGCAGACATTAAAGGCATCAGTCCATCAATGTGTATGCACCGCATCCTACTGGAAGATGGAGCAAAGACAAGCCGGGAGGGTCAAAGAAGATTGAACCCTAACATGAAAGAAGTAGTTCGTGCTGAAATTCTGAAGTTACTTGATGTAGGGATTATCTATCCTATTTCAGATTCCAAATGGGTAAGCCCTGTTCAGGTGGTACCGAAGAAGTCGGGCATCACAGTTGTTACTAATGATAACAATGAGCTTATTCCTACCAGAAAGGTCACGGGTTGGAGAGTCTGTATTGATTACAGGAAGTTGAACACCTCCACACGGAAAGATCATTTTTCTCTACCATTCATTGATCAAATGCTGGAGAGATTGGCAGGGCATAATTATTATTGCTTCTTGGATGGATATTCTGGGTATAATCAAATTGTGATTGCACCGGAGGATCAAGAGAAAACAACGTTTACATGTCCATTTGGAACTTTTGCCTACCGTAGAATGTCATTTGGGTTATGCAATGCTCCAGCTACCTTTCAGAGATATATGATGAGCATTTTTTTTGATATGGTAGAGCGATTCATAGAAGTGTTTATGGATGATTTCTCGGTTTTTGGATATGATTTTGATCACTGTCTCCACAATTTATCTCTCGTTCTGAAACGCTGCACAGAGACAAATCTCATATTAAACTGGGAGAGGTGCCACTTCATGGTGCAGAGAGGTAATGTCTTGGGGCACATAGTTTCTCAAGATGGCATTGAAGTCGATAAGGCAAAGATTGATCTTATCTCCAAATTACCGCCTCCGACTAATGTGAAGGGAATTCGCTCTTTCCTTGGCCATGCTGGGTTTTATCGGAGGTTTATCATGGACTTCTCCAAGATTTCACGACCTTTATGTGCATTATTGGCCAAAGATGTTGATTTTCAGTTTGATGTCGAATGTTTAAAGGCTTTTGAGACATTAAAAGAGAAGCTTACTTCTGCTCCTATCATGATGCCACCGGATTTCTCGTTACCGTTTGAAATTATGTGTGACGCGTCGGATTATGCTATTGGGGCAGTGCTTGGTCAGCGAATAGAGAAGAAGTCACATGTGATCTATTATGCCAGTCAAACTCTGAATGATGCTCAAATTAATTATTCCACCACAGAGAAAGAGCTCTTGGCTATCATATTTGCGTTGGACAAATTTCGGTCCTATCTTACTTGTTCTAAGGTGATTGTGTACTCTGATCATGCAGCTTTGCGATATCTACTGACGAAAAGGGACTCGAAACCCAGATTGATCCGATGGGTACTCCTCCTGCAGGAATTTGATTTGGAGATTCGGGATAAAAAGGGGTGTGAAAATGTTGTAGCCGATCATCTCTCACGGTTAGCTATTAAAGAACGGGGCTCCAAAGACTTGGATTTTAATGAAAATTTTCCTGATGAGCAGCTTTTCCTTCTTGAGCAAACTCCATGGTTTGCAGATATTGTCAATTATCTAGTTGCACGTCAACTCCCTTCTGGCATGACTAAGCAAGCCAAAGATAAATTCTTTTCCTCCATCAAATATTATTTTTGGGATGAACCTTATTTGTTCAAATCTTGTCCTGATCAAATCATTCGCCGCTGTGTGCCAGAACCTGAAATGGAGAGTATTTTGAATTTTTGTCATGCTCATGTCTATGGCGGTCATTTTGGTGGGAAGAAAACAGCCGCAAAAGTACTTCAATGTGGATTTTTTTGGTCCAATTTATTTAAAGACGCTCATGCATATTGTACCACTTGTGATCGCTGCCAACGCACTGGCAATATCTCTTCCAGAGACCAAATGCCCTTGCAAAATATCCTGGTGGTGGAACTTTTTGACGTTTGGGGTATTGACTTCATGGGACCCTTTCCCCTTTCTTATGGCCATCTTTATATCCTGGTGGCGGTGGACTATGTAAGCAAATGGGTGGAAGCTATCCCATGTCGGACTAATGATCACAAAATAGTTCTGCATTTTCTCAAAGACATGATTTTTGCCCGGTTTGGCTCACCTAGAGCTATTATCAGTGATGGGGGATCACATTTCTGTAATAAGCCGTTCGAGAAATTAATGAAGAAATGTGGAGTCACTCACAAAGTGGCTACTCCTTATCACCCTCAAACGAGTGGTCAAGTGGAAATCTCCAATCGTGAGCTCAAGCATATTCTTGAGAAAACTGTGTCCTCCAACAGAAAAGATTGGAGTATGAAATTGAATGACGCTTTGTGGGCTTATCGGACAGCTTTCAAGACTCCTATTGGCATGTCTCCATATCGGTTAGTCTATGGAAAACCGTGTCATCTTCCGGTGGAAATTCAACATCGCGCATATTGGGCAATCAAAACCCTCAATTTTGATATTCACGAAGCTGGTGCTTCACGCAAACTTCAGCTTAATGAGCTTGATGAGCTCCGAAATGATTCCTATGAGAATGCCAGAATTTACAAAGACAAAACGAAGCTTTTCCATGATCGACATATCTCTCGAAAAGTATTTGAACCGGGTCAACGAGTTTTACTCTATAATGCTCGTCTTCGGTTATTTCCCGGTAAGCTTCGCTCAAGATGGAGTGGACCTTATGAGATTCTCCAAGTCCTTCTTCATGGTTCTGTTACTATCAAAGATCATCGCACTGGATTTGAGCAGCAGATAACTGGGCACCGTCTCAAACCCTATTTCGAGACCTCCTTCGACATGGAGAAACACAAACTTCGCCTTGAAGACTCTACCTTACAATGATTTTCCAGGTTGTCTCGCGTCCTTGTTCTTGGTGTTTAACTTTATGCCCATCCCTTGTTTTGATGCATTGAGGACTATGCATGTTCTTAAAGTGAGGGGTGGTAGTGTTTTCAATATTGTTAAGTTTTGATGCAACCTCTTTTATTTTGTAGGTGCATCTACGTCTGACTGAAGACCCGAAACTTAGCGCTGCCTGGGAGGCAACCCGAGATGTGATATCCTTTTTGTATCCTTAGGTGTTTTATTGTTCCATCTCTTTAGAAGGTGTTATGTGTTTCTGAGCTTGCTGGAATTTGTTTTTGGTGAAGAATTTAATGTGTGCTGAATTTTCTGGGTGATATGTGGAAGTAGTGGAGTTGGATGCCTGATACAGAGGAGCACGCTGTTCCGGGCGTGTTTTATACACGCCTAGGCGGTACGGGCCGCGCACAGAACAGAGGTGAATCGAAAAATTCAAGAAAACTGCTCTTTCTAGAGCAGCGCCTAGGCGCAATTTCTACACGTCTAGGCGCCCAAGCACAACATAAAATGGTTGCTCCTAGGCGCTCCACCAAAAAAAAAAAAAAAACCGCCTAGGCGCATTTTCCAAACGCCTAGGCGGTTCGGGCATTCTTAAAATCCTCATCTCTCTTTCACACACACACGCCCACCTCTCCCCTTTAGCCGCCCACCTCAATTCCACCGCCTAAGCGGAGATCTAAGCGCTCAAGGTTAGTAACTTTTCATTTCTCTCCTTTGTTTTGCGATGTATGGGTCGGATGGTCTACTTTGAGTTTGAAGTTTTGAACAAAGAGAGAGAAGGAAGTAAATGGGATTGGGGGTGAAAGAAAAAGAAATTTTCTTGGGTGTTAGTGATTTAGGGCTTGCCATAGTTTGTCTACTTTCGATTTGTTGATAAATCATTGCTGAAATTTCTGTGGGTGTGCCATGCTAGAAGAAACAGAGTTGAAAAAAGGGAAGAATGTGGCTGCCATGGCAGCCACGAGTGAGGAAGATGGACCGCGCCCAGGCGTCGGTCCATCCGCGCCTGGTCGTGGACCGCCCAGGCCCCTGTCCATTCGCGCCTGGGTGTGGACCGCCCAGGCGGGACTCCGACACGCCTAGGCGCCCAAAAAAAAATAAAATAAAATAAAATAAATAAATCTATATTTATATATATAATTCCTGCTATGCTAATGGAAGAAAATTATTTAATTTTGCAGGAATTATGCCCAAAACTAAGGGTCTCGCCCCCAAGCGCCCAAGGCAATCTGCTCGCACTACACCAGCTGATGGATCATCCTCTGCTGCCACTGCTAGGCTTTTTGAGGTAGCTCTCATTGTGCCAGAGGTTTATATATCCGGTACACTTTACACCATTGTGGGGGCCACGAGTGAGCCTTTAGGTCGACTCCGTCAATTATGCCCTTTCCTTGCTGTTCCGGATGATGTGGCTCATGACATACCGGTGTATCCACAGTTAGTGCGTACTTTCTATCGCACCGTCCAGGCTACAGACACCGGTCATTATACTATTACATTGCCCTCTGGAGTAGTTACTTTCTCTGCTGTAGATGTGTGTGCTTGCATTGGATACCCCCTTTTTCGGCCTGCTGACAGTAGATTCTTACCACCTTTATCTGGTATCGAGTTGCAGCAGCACTCTCGGATGGTGGAGCAGTTGGGTGGCACACGTGGGATTTTCTTGAGGAAATCTAACCTGCCAGAATCTATGTGGCTGGTAGATCGGATCGTGCACCAGAACTTATGGCCAGCAGGGCATCACAGCGAGCGACGGCGAGAGATTTTAGAGATCTTATACTGTATATGGGCTGGCATATTGATTGATCTAGGCTACTATTATGTTCGATCTTTTTTGGAGATTAGGAGGCGTATTGAGGATGACAGTGTTGGTGTGAAGAAACTTTTTTTGCCTCGTATTATCACGCGATTAGTAGCTCATCTTGGAGCGATCCCTCTCAATATACGCCCCGCGACCCTTCTGATGGAAGAAGTCGACATGCGCCATTGGCACATCAGTATATCTCGCATGACAGATATTCAGCACAGACGTGCTAGGGCGGCGCGCGATGACCCGGGTGTTGCTGTTGAGGCCGATGAGGAGCCGGCTGCTGCACCTACTATGCAGATGGACGAGCTACGAGCTCAGCTTACACAGATTGAGGATGGTCAGCGCTCCCTCCAGCAGCAGTTCCGGGCCCATACCGAGTATGCCCAGCAGCAGTTCCAGGCACAGACGAAGCAGACTCGGGCCATACTCGACATACTGGCGGAGCTACGACGCGACCGCTATATCACATTTGCTCGTCGAGGACCCTCTGGCGGTCCTTCCTCCTAGAGTCTACCTCCAGGTTGTGTTTTTCTTGGCTTGTCCTCCATTTTCTTCATATACCTGTTTCACGCTTTGAGGACAAAGCTTATTTTACAGTGGGGGGTGGGACTGTATTTTGTATGTATTGCGCATTTTGGCTATTTTCTGATATGAACTTGACCGCTGGTACTTATTATATTTATTTCTGATCAGAGCTGTTTAATCCCGTCTTTACCTCCTATATGCTTGAGTGAATTTTTGAAGTCTACTAGATTGCATAATAAATGAATTCACTTGCACTAAAGTGTTGTGGGGTATGACTTGGACGGATATATGTGTGAACTGTGATTTCTGTCTGAGATGAGCTTGGACACATGTTGGTGATATGTTTGTCACTAGTTATTTATGTTTTGTACCGAAAAAGAAAAAAAAAATGTTCCGCTCTTGCGTCTTATTGAGTAACCGAGGCTCTTGTCTAACCAACTCGAGTTTCGCGTAAAAAGATGAGACAACCATGATGAACATTCTAGGGTAGCTTAACTTCGAAGCCTTTTCAACTCGAATAATTGATATAAGGGGTGTCTTACCACCTAATGCCCTAAGCCAACTGGTTGGGAGTCATTGGTCGAGAATTCGCTACATGGGTTGAATAGAAAGCTTAATGGAGTAAGCATTGCACAGCTCTAGATTAAAAAAAAAGAAAAAGAAAATATATATATATATAATAATAATAATAATAATAAGCATATATATATAAATAAATGTGCCTTGATATTGCTACTTGTTGTTTTTGCGATTCTTGGAATGCGACTATGTTTAATACATATATAAACTCTTGGAAGCCGCATGTTGACATTTTCTCTTGCACATCACACCACATTAAAGGAGCAATTAAGTAGACGGAAATTATTCCTTGAGTATATAGTGTGATGTAAGTGTGGGGTGTTTGCGCTCATTTGATAGAAATGTTTATGGGTATCGTTCTTGTAAGCCCTCAGGAGACAACACTCCTCCACTAGGGACACCTAGGGATTTAATAGGTATTTTAATACGACATTGCAGTATTCTGGAATTTTTGGTGGGGTCTTTGATAGGTATGAATATACCTATTATTTTTGGTGATAATAACCCTATATTATCTCATTGATATTATCATTTCGGTACATTTATCTAGTATCTTGGATTTTGATAGGCAATTGATGGTGCGGAACAAAAAGATGGTAAATATGGGCAAGATGAGGGCAAGAATAAGCTTCCAAAGTATTCTGGGCGTGATTTATACACGCCTGGGCGGTACGGGCCGCGCACGGAACAGGGGAGAATGCAAAATTCAGGAAACTGCCATTTCTAGGCGTGCGCCTAGGCGTTGGGCGCCTAGGAGCATTTCCTACACGCCTAGGCGTTGGGCGCCTAGGAGCATTTCCTACACGCCTAGGCGCCCCTGCACTCAAGTTTGGGCATTTTTATCTCGCGAAAGCCCTAAAAACGGACGACTTCTAACTTATCGAACGGCAGTTCGAGGAGCGAAAAACGAAGGAAAGAAGGAGGATTCAAGGCTTGAAGGATGGATTCTTCATCTTGGCTTGCATTTCTTCCAATTTTGGGTTCTACCAATATGTTTCTCTCTCTTTGCTTATCTCTCTTTCTCTCTATGTGTAGCTAAACTCTTTATCACCAAGGCTAGGATGAAGCCTTGGGTTGAATGATGGTTGTAAGAATTGATTTGTTTATATGTGAATCTTTTTGCGTATAAATCTTTGGTTTCTATTATTATTGTGGATTCTTCTTACTCTTTGTGCTTGATCACCACTTAGGGTTTTGAATGGATTTGTTGGATGGATTTTGTAGATGGTGAAATATCTATTTAATCATGTTTCTTGGGACCTTAGATTGCAATTGTTGTTTCCATTAGGTTTGGAACAAGTTTGTATGAATCCTATTTCCATTGAGCATTCATGAATTCTTATGCATGTCTAGACCAATAAGATGGCTAGAATGTTGATAGGAACTTCCAACCTAGACCAATAAGATAGCTAGTGATTGATATGAGGGAAATTGGCTTGAGTGCGCTAAAACCGACTTAGGTACGGATTCGTTATACCCGGATTGATAAATGTATGGGTGAATTGGTTGTGTTTGTACATCATTGACCCTTGGTGGATTCCGAAGTCTTGGTGCTTCATTCTTCTACTTGAATTCATTGCATTAGTATAACTTGCCTAGTGATAAATTGCATTAGCATTTGCATTCTCCAATATAAAAATTCTAAAAACACTTTACTTTTCTTGCTTGTATTCCTTTTAAATTGCAAACCAAATCAACTTGAGTGGAACTTTAATTTCTTGCATTGTTCATAATTATATGTAAATAAACAATTGGATTAAGTCATATCTCCGTCTCTGTGGATACGATCTCTACTGACCACTTGTACTATTCTTCTGACTAGTGCACTTGCTAGTAGGTTATTTTAGAATCAACAGTCTTACTGCTTAGAAAAAATTGCAACATTGTCTTATAATAATTGGCATTCTAATATGACATTGCAGTGTATACGAATTTTTGCTGGGTTCTTACTGCTTAGAAAAAATTTCAATGTTGTCTTATAATAATTGGCATTGCATTGTACAAGTAGAATGTCGATCTCAATTTGATTCTCGAGATAGTAGCAGAGGATAATTTAAATGAAATTACTAACGATACCCAGTTCGATGAAGATCTTGATGAGGAATTTGGTGATGACCTTAGTGATGACGGCAATGAGGGTGCTGTTGATCTTGGTGAGCATAATTTCAGTTGTGGCAATTCAAGTTCTTGGTTGCAACGTCCTTCCCCTGAATTTGAGGATGTTAGTAGTTCAAATATAGTTGTGGTATGTCAATGGGTTCCTTCAAATCAAGTTGGGCAGAATATTAGTGGAGAATTTTATGTTGGTGCACAGTTTACAAGTAAGGTGAAGCTTTTGAATGCAATCAAGTTATGCCACTCTCGTACCTATATGCACTACCGAGTTAGCACTCCAACACCACAAGGTTGAAACTAAGTTGTAAGCAATTGACTAGATGCAACTGGAAATTGACTGCCCTAGTTCTGAGTGATTGGGATTACTTCAAGATTACGGTATACGAAGTTCCTCTTACTTGTTTCAATCCAATCTTAAGACAGGATCATCGACAACTTGATTCCAATTTTGTTGCTTATTCTATTAAAGATGTTGTCAAAGCCAATCTATCCATAACTATAATGCAATCGTTTTTGTGATTAAAGAGCAATATAACTACACCATTTCTTACAGGAAAGCATGGTATGCAAAACAACATGCAATGATGCTATTGTTCAGTGACTAGAAGGATCCTTATAAAGTATTTCCAACATTCATGGAAGAGATTCAGAGAGCTAACCCGAGAACAATTATTGTGTGGAATACGGCCCCAACTAACATTTCATTTGTTCAAAAATTCCAACGTGTGTTCTGGGCATTTGGGCCATGGGTTGAGGGTTTTAAATATTGCAGGCCAGTTATATGTATGGATGGTATGCATCTGTATGGAAAATATAAAGGGAAGCTTTTAGTAGTTGTTGCAATAGATGCTAATGGACATTTATTTTTACTTGCATTTGCATTTATTGAAGTTGAATCAAATGACAGTTGGGGTTGGTTTATGGCTTGCCTCCGAGAGAAAGTGACTAATTGTGTTGGTTTATGTGTCGTATTAGATCAACATATTGATATAGTCAATGCAATAAAAAATCAGTACATTGGTTAGGCGGAACCAATGGCATATCATTGATATTGCGTTAGCCACCTTGTCAGTTATTTCAATACCAACTTTAAAAATCAAGGTCTGAAGAAATTACTGGGTGAAATAGCCATGCCAAAGCAGCAACATAAGTTCAATAAAAAAATGGCTAGGATTGAAAGCCTTGATGTCGCAAATGTGAAGAAATGGATTGATGACTTATCCCTTGAGTCTTGGACACTACTTCACGATGGAGGGCAAAGGTGGGACAACATGACATTGAATATGGTAGAAATTACTAATTCTCTCCTGAATGAATGTCGTCGATTGCGTATTACAGTTTTTGTGCATCTCACTTTTTACGGGGTTAATAAATTTTTCTCGGATATGCGTGTCTGCTTGTGTATTATGGACAACCTTTATTGATGCAAAATTTGAAGGCTTAAAGGCGAAAGCTATTGGACATGAGGTGATTATGTATCATCATAGGCTCGAAGTGTTTGAAGTGCATACGTCCCGATCAAGATCCATGAATCGGGCTCGAGATGGACGCGTGCAGATTATCGACCTAGGTGAGAGGTCTTGTACATGTAATAAGTGGAGATTATTTCATTATCCTTATTCACACGTTAGGCTTCATGTGCTTTGCGTAATATTGATTCGCCATATATTGACAAGTTTTATTCCATGGAGAGTTATATACGCACTTGGAGTATATTATTTCATCCTATTCCAAATCGCAATCAGTGGCCCACCTATAACGGGCCAACGCTCATTCCGGATGAGACATTGCAAAGAAATAAAAAGGGTCATCCATAAACAACTCGCATAAATAATGAGAAAGATGCAAGGAAGGGTGAAAAAAGATCGGTGACTTGTGGAAGGAAGGGTGAAAAAAGATCAGTGACTTGTGGCTTTTGTAAAAATACAGGGCATAATAGGAGAAAATTTCCTACTAGAAACCAATGAAGTTTGGCTTGGAAGATCATTTGTAAGTTTTTTTTATTCAAGTTATGTGGCTGAAACAATGTCAACATTTTGTTGGAAAAATGTGCACTAGAATGTTTGACCCGTTTTGATTAAAATGTAGTTCTTGTGGGCTTATGGGGGAAGAAGCATATATCTCAGTGGCTCATTCACTAGGTGAGATCTTAGGTTAATCATATTTTGGTTGTATAACCACTAATTGGAATGTAATATTACTCTCAGTGAATGGCTTTTTGGATTTTAAGTCATTTGCTAAAGGATAAATGTATTTTGTTAGAGCTTTTGTGTTTTTCCCTCCCAAAAATTGTTGCATGAAAGGGTGCTGTAATAATGTTTATATTTTTAATGATAATATTTTATTGTAGAAGTATTTTTGTAATGGAAATTTTCAATTGTTGGATATAAGAACAGATTGCACAGTATTTGCAAATATTATGTTGGCATTGTTAGCCTCTAATTTGCAAATATTAAAAATTAAAAAGGAAAATCTTTAATGCTACTAGACTGTTGGCAGACCCATCCAGTTTCCGAAAATAGCTTTAGAGGTGGTATTTTAACACCAAGCTGAAAAGGTTTGGCTTGGAGTCCTAGTCTCAAAAATAGTATGAAACGGATGCTAAAGTGAGAAATAGTTTATCCCATAATGCTAATTTTAAAAAAAACTCAAGGAGGACATTGAATCAATTCCTAAAATATCTTGATTTGACAGTTGGTAATCTCCATTGCGAGATTTTGGCTCAATGAGGAGACAAAATACATTATTTCCTCTCTAATGATATGTTATTTGAGATCCACTAGAAATTTGAAGGAATGATTCCACCATAAATCAGCTTCATTACTTGAAGAACTTAATTGTCTTGTTCAGTTCCTTATGGACTTGGGAAGTTGACACAATTGAAGGTACTCGAAATTTGGAATAACACCCTCTCAAGAACATTACCTCGTGATTTTGGCAAGAATTTGCCATTGTAGTGGTTAGTCACAATTTGAGGTCTTCGATCTTTCTTCTACTGCATTGAAAGGTCTTTGTTTTTTGATTTAGAAAGTTATTCTTTTAATTTTATTTATGTTGGCACTTGACAGTTTTTTAAATATTTAGGGCATGTGTCATGATTTTATTAGTCGAAGAATGTGTCAGCCTTTGTCACGATGAGACTAACTTTTATTTTGTGATGCAGAGGTTATTTTAGAAATTGAAGTAGGATTATTTGGTGATAAGTCCTTTATATGGACTTTGTATTCCATTTAGTATTTTTGAAAAGTTTGTAGCCCAATACATTCCCACTTATTTGAAACTTAGCTCAATAAGGATAACTTTAAATTTTAACCTCAATAAATGACAATTTTACCCTCCCCTCATTTAAACCTATCCTTATTTTTATTAGTACATGATTGCTCCTTATTTAGGAAATAATTATTATAATAAAATAAATATAAATACAATCTCATAAAGTTGGATGAAAATCATGTATTTTATCTATATGATTTTAAAGATAAACTAATATTTTCACTTTTGATGAATAAAAGTGGAGTCGATCAACCAAATTTTTTTTTCTTTCATGAAAATTAAGCGCATGCACTTACATGCGCAAAATTTAGTTGACTCAGTAACCTATGCATATACATTAAAATCTGTGAATCATTATATTATCAAAATCAACAATGAAACACTTATCCATCAACAAAAAGTTATCCAATACAAATGTCAATATTTTTATTATATTCTTCACTAACAACCAAAGCTAATAACTTATGAGAATAATATCATAAGAAAACTCAATTCATATTTTAAAAACTCTGAATTCTGAATAAGAAATCCTCTGATTTTTTTTTTGTGCATAATTTCAAAAACTCTTCTGAATTGTTTTGGAGAGTTTTGTAAAATTATCTGAATTCTTGATAAATTTGAGAAATCTTCTAATCATCTAAATTTTTAGTTGTTTTTTTGTTTCATTTTGATAAAGTTTAGGGTTTTGAAGTTTAAGATATTATAGTTTAGAGTTTATGGTATAAGGTTTTAGGGTTTAGGAGAACATAATTCATTATTTAGGATTTTGAGGTTTAGTACTTAAGGTTTAGGAATATATGTTAGTAGAATTTTAAGATTTTCTTCTTATTTTTGTAAATTCTTCTTAATTATTTATAAGATTTTTTTGTTCAAAATTAAAATTAGAATTGTTTACATTCAAAGGATTTATGGAAAATTCAGAGGATTTCTGGTTATAAGGTTTAAAGTTTAAGAGTATGTGTTTAAAATATTAGAATTTAGTGTTTATATTTTATGATTTTGGAATTTAAGATATTAGGATTTTGAGATTTTAGGTTTATGATTTAGAGTTTCGGGTTATTTTTGTTTGATTTTCGAAAATTCTTATAATTTTTATTATATATTTTATGCAATCCTCTATTTTTTTGCTTAATTTCAAAAATTCCTCTGATTTATTTTGATAAATTTTGTGAAATCCTCTAAATTTGTGACAAGTTTGTGAAATCCTCTGAAATTTTTTGTTGTTTTTTGTTTGATTTTCAAAAAATCTATATTTTTTTGATATATTTTTATGAAATCATCTGAATTTATTTGCTTAATTTTGAAAACTTTTTTGATTAGTTTTGAGAAATCCTCTGAATCGTGGATAAGTTTGAGAAATCCTCTGAGTTCATTCAGAGGATTTGACGAATGAATATTTAAACATATCGATGATGGATCTCATTGGAAAGAGTTTTTCGTGTTGATTATTAATATATATTTTTTTTAAAAATCCGACTTGTATTTTGAGAGATAAAACTGTTTTAAAGTTTTAAAAGAAAAAAAATAAAAAGAATCTGGTGATGTCAACATATGTCATACACATAAGGATTTATTGGAATAAGGGTAGTTTTGTCCAGAATTATTTAAAGGATGTTTTGGAATATTAAAAAATTGAAGGGAGTAAATGGAGTACATATTTTTATTAAAGGATTTTTTGGTGAATCTCCCATTGAAGTATTGTATAATTAATATGTATTAAAGGATAATTTGAGAATGTCAATTTGTGTGTGTTAAAAACTATTTCAAGGGGTGCGATTGTCTTTGCCTCAGTTCAATATAGGACCAGGGTTGATCCTCTTGTGGAAGAGATGCTGGCTTTGAATATGGGAGTTCGGAGTGTTTTAGTGTTTTTCGATGATATTCTTGTTTTTTCTAAAACTTGGATGGATCATATCGCACATCTGCGAAAAGTGCTAGGAATTCTTGATGAAAACAGTTTCACATCAAGCTATCCAAATGTTCATTTGCCAAGGAATAAGTAGAGTATCTCAGGCACATCATCACAAGGCACAGGGTGCAAGTGGACCAAGGAAAAATTCAGGCAATGAAATCATGGACATTGCCACAAAGCATCTCCGCTCTACGCAGGTCCCTTGGATTGACCAACTATTACTGTAAGTTCGTACACCACTACGGTTTAATAACAAAACCACTCACCAATATGCTTAAAAAGGAGGCTTCACATGGACATATCGTGGTAAAGAAGCTTTTAATCAATTAAAGAAGGCCATGTCAACCACACCAAAGTTGGCTATGCCTGATTTCTCTGCCATGTTTGAGCTCCACATCCACAATCTGTTAATCATTGCCATAAAAATTACATATTCACATTTTACACCTAAAAAGTTGAACTAAAAAGGAACAAGAATAAAGTGGATTAAAGAAAGTACAAATAGTTGAAATTTCAATTAGAAAATGGGTGTTTCACCTGCTATTCTGCCTCTGTTGTCCGATGTCGATGTCGTGAATTGATTCCTCAATTGTTAATTGTGATTGTCAACTTCTTGTCCTCTACTGCGCACTGTTGTAGGAGCTGGCAGCTGCACTTCAAGCCTTCAACGATGTAATATAAAATTAGGACAACTGGGCAAGTTAAGTTTCCCTAGTGATTTACACAAGTGGCTAAGTGGGCCACTTCCCACTTGTGTTTTACGTGCACTTGCTTTGTATTATGAGATTTGTATTATTTATGGACTTAAGTTACTATTTATGGGCTTACATTCTGTGCACTTGCTTTATATTATAATGTGCTATGTTATATCACTGGGGGCCCATTTTATATTTCAATGGGGCCTATATAGATGGATATTACTAAAGCTAGTGAGTTTTTTTTGGGCCACTAGGGGGCCGTGCCCCAGTGACAATGTTGTAAGTCCGCCTCTGGTTTGAGGTGCACATGGATGCAAGCGATTACGGGATTGGTGCTATTCTTACTTAAAAAAAGGCAACCAATAGTCTATCTCAAGCACTAGGTCCTAAGAAGAAAGGTTGGCCAGTTTATGCCAACGATATGCTTGTTATTGTGGAAGCTGCGCGACTATGGCGTACCTAACTATTGGGCTGACGTTTCAAAATTGTGACAGACCAACAGCTCCTCAAACACTTACTAGAGCAGCGGATTATCACTACAGATCAACACAAATTTGTGGAGAAATTAGTGGGTTTTGAGTTCAAAATTCAGTACCCGCTTGAGAGTGAAAATAAAGTGGTCGACGCCTTGTCAAGAATCAAATATCAACAACTTGCATATGCAATTTCTAGACCTAGTTGGAGCATTTGGGATGAGATACGCATGAAAGTTCAAACCTGTAACTACTACATTGAAATTATCAACAAATTAGAAGGCGAGCCTGAGCAATGGAGTGATTTTTGAGTATAGAGATGAACTTCTTTATCATAAGGAACGAGTGGTAGTACCTAGTACCAAGGAGTTGCGCGATAAAATCTTATATCATTTTCATGACTCGACCATTGGCGGACACTCCGGAGTCCATCAAACCTGGGTGCATTTAGTTGTTGTATTTTATTGGCAGGATGCAACAAGATATCAAGTCCTATGTTTCAGCTTGTGACATTTTTCAACGAGTAAAAAGTGATTCACGGTAGCCGGGTGGTCTATTGCAGTCGCTTTCGTTCCTTGAAGAGGTGTGGGAGGACATCTCAATTTATTTTGTTGAAGGATTTCCTTGTTCTAATGGCTATGATGGAATTTTCATGGTGGTGGATCTTCTCACCAAATATGCTCACTTCATTCCATTGGTCCACCCCTACAGAGCATGATCAGTGGCCCGATTGTTTCTCACCAATGTGATTAAATTACACGGATTATCAAGGTCCATTGTCTGTGATAGAGATCGAATTTTTCTTAGCAATTTTTGGAGTGAATTATTTCGGTTTCAAGGCACAAAATTAGCAATGAGTTCATCCTATCATCCTCAGATAGATGGCCAAACGGAAGTCACTAATCGCACATTGGAGCAATATTTACGGGCCTTCGCATATCAACACCCTCGCAAATGGGAGGATCTTTTTTGGCATGGGCTGAGTTTTGATATAATACTTCATATCATGCATCAACAAAGCGAACCCCGTTTGAATATCTCTATGAGCGTCCTCTAACTTCCCTTGTTAGTTACTCAGTAGGCACTTCTTCTAACAGTGAAGTGGACCGAGAATTCTAAGAACGAGACAAATTGATCAAGTAGCTCAAGTTTAATCTGACACAAGTCAATAACCGCATGAAATCATATGCGGATCAGGGCAGACGAGAAGAGCAATTCCGTCAAGGCGATTGGGTTTATTTGAAGATACAGTCACATTGCCAGAAAACTCTATCCCAAAAAGCACTGCACAAGCTGAGTAGCCGGTTTTACGGACCCTACCAGATCATTGCAAAAATGAGAGAAGTGGCCTATAAGCTCGCACTACCTTCCGATGCACGAATCCATACAATTTTCATGTGTCTCAGCTTCGTGTTGAGTGGGGGCGGGAATGCCGAGCAGTTCAAACTTGCCGATTATAGACCATGATGGTAACATAGCTTTGCAATCGTTGCGAATCGCTGAGTATAGAAGGATCAAGAGATGGAATCGATTTCAATGGTCATGCTGCCAATTAGTAACTGCAGCTAATTGCAATTATTTCAATAAATGTCAGGAGAATTAAGGGGCTTGGAGTAATATTATCCTTATTTTTATCATAGCAGTTATTGACTTTAGAAGTCAAGCTCTATTATAATGTTGGGTTATCAGTTGATGAATCAAACAAGAAGCTGAGAATTTATTCTCAAACTTCTTGTTCTTCCTTGTTCTTTGAGCAAGAATTACTCCATTTTGGAGCGATCATGCTCTTATAGGCTCAGTCTATGAAAGAGAAAAGCCCACTTAAATGATTGGGCTCCTTTTTTTTTTTGAGAAGTATAGGGTTGGGCTTAGTTTCGAAAAGAGTAATAAAAATGAAAATAAAATAAAAAGATAAAGACACAGCCAACACAAGCGCGCCTTCCCGGATGGGTTACACTCGGAGTCTCCTATCGATGCTGAGACATACATGATACATTACAACTCACACGCAATCCGGATCTAGATCATGCTTCTGGTTCCGAATCATGCGGTTCCATGGATACCCAACTAATCCTCTTCCTCATATCCTCTTGTAGCGTGCTGTTGAACGGGATCTCCAAAATCACTGCTTTATAGTTTTTACTTTTTAGGTGACTCACGCGAATTTCAGTAGTGAAATTAATTGCACCCATGTCGAGGAGGCCAGGGAATCCCGCTCGGCGATACGCAGACGGCAGTCTTTACCCGTCCAAGTGCCGCTTCTCCCCGTTATTGTCCGTCGGGCTCATTGTAATTGTAAGTTTCATTGCTATCATTCTGGTTTGCTGAAATTATTTCATTTAGATTTTGTTCACGGGCAAGTCATTTTTTGTTGTTGGAATTTGTTCAGGGAGGAGTACTTGTTATTCTTTATCTGTCAAGAGGGTCAGGTTTGTATTTAATTATTGAACTTTAAATTTCTTATATTACAAAAAGTTAAGAGTAGCGATGCGATTTCTTTTTCTTTTCCCTGAATTGAAATTAAAATCATATGCATTCCCCTCTACTTCTATGCCTATGGTCATTGATTCAGAGAGTGCTTTCAGGATCCAAACTTTAACCATAACTGATTTTAATTCTTGGGGCATATGATTTGTTGGTTTATTATTGTTGGTTATATACTGAATCTTTCTTGCTGATTATTATATATTAGTTCCACAAATTGGCTAATCTTCTTTTTCACGTGCTAGGTGGAATACGTAACAAAGAGGCTCTTAGTCAGGTAGAAGGTAACCTAATTGATATACAAATGTTATTTCTTGTTACTGTAACGATTCAAAGATGTAATGGCTGTTACTTTCTCATAGTGGATGTTACTTGAAGCTTGGCATTTTAGTAAGAAGTGGCATGAAAATGCTGCATTAACATTGTGTATGTGGAATATATTTGAACTGTGTGATGCAAAAGAGATTGCATGAACAGTGGGGACGGTTTGCGTATGCCCTATATTATCTAATGGTTGTTAAGTTGGTGTTTAAGAGTGTAGAGTGCCCGAAGGGTTCATCTTAAATACTTATTTTTAGGCTTTCAGCATCTGATTTTATAAAGATTATAATTTCCTTTTGCAAACCCTTGATATTGAAGATTGGGCATCTCTGAGGAGCTGGCTCCTATTGCTTCCCTTTCATTCTTTAGGCATTATAGTATCAAAGGTTATTTTTGGAATCTCTCTCTTTTGACTAAACTGATACCAGCAGAAGAGATTGTACCTGCTATCGGTTGTACACTTAATTGGTTCTGTGGAAATATTGTTTTGGACGAAAATTTTGTCTTTCCATGCGTGTTTAAACTTTAAAGAATTTAAGCATGTGGAGAAGCAGCTGTTCAGAAGCCACTTTCGAATCCTCACTGGTGTTGGCCACTTGTTTACTTACATATATGGTTAGCCACTTGGCTAAAACCAAATTACAAGTAGTTCTTGGGATGCATGAAGGCAATCATATCTTTTCCTCCTCCCTCTGTGAATGCTACTTCTTGGAATTTGAAGATATCTTGTGAAATGGTCGGGAATAAATGTTGTTGAATGGCACACCCTGTGATTTTATTTTTATTTTTATTTTTTTGTACAAGGTAAGACTATTGGAAAATATTAGTTTTGCCAAAACAGGGGGAAATGTCCTGCCTGAATGCTTTCCTAAACATAAGTCTTCCCCCACCCACACACCCCCCACCCCCCCATAAAATGGCTACTTTTAAGAGCCAAATCTATGTCTTCTGCTCCAATCCTTAGGTCTACGCAACGTCCATATGGTAATCATGATTGTCCCCGGATTGGTTGGTTGCCACTCAAGAGATTTATCCTGGTAAGTGGTAACTGCCTTCTACAAATGATACGTGGGGGGCACTATGCCGTGCTCAAAGAGAGCCCCAAACACATTGTTAACTTGTAAAGAAAGGCTAAATCTCGACAACCTTTTTAAGATGTGAGTGATTGGTTGAGTTTTTGGGTTGCAACTTGCAACTGCAGATTATGGGGGAAAAATTGAATTTGGTTTTTGAAGAGATGAATTTGGATTATTTTTTGTTGATGTTCTGTACATAAGCAGGTCGACTTAAATTCTGAAGAGTGTAATTCTTTATTCCCTATTTTTGCAGGTGATTTTTCATGCACATCAGAGGTTCAACATGCTATCCCAGTTTTGAAGGAGGCATATGGTGATAGGATGCGCAAAGTTTTGCATGTTGGTCCTGATACTTGCTCTGTGGTCTTTGAGTTGTTAGATGAGAAGGAAATTGAAGCTTGGGGTGTGGATCCATATGATATAGAGGACGCTGATAATCACTGCAAGTCACTAGTGAAAAGAGGCTTTGTTCGTGTGGGTGATATCAAGTTTCCTCTTCCCTATAAGCAAGATTCTTTCTCTCATATAATTGTCTCAGATGCATTGGATTATCTGTCACCAAAGTACCTTAACAAAACCCTCCCAGATTTCGCGAGAGTATCGACAGATAGTGTTGTCATATTTACAGGTAGATGGAATTTCTGTCTTCAAGTAGGAGTGTAGGACTTTACAAAAGGACCTTCAATTTCTCACTATTCATTTTTTTTTCTCCTTATGAACACGTCGAATTTCCAATTTCTATTCTTTATTTGAGTAGCTGATGATTTCATCCATGTGGTCTGGCTAATCTTGGCATGCATTCACATATATTTACTGGAAAATCATATGCATGTCTTTCGTCTTTTGTTTGTTCTTTGAGAAAATTAATCCTTTCTATGTCCAGAAGTGAAGCTTTTATTTTTTTTTCTTGTTTCTGATGCTCCAATAGATTTTTTTTTTAGTATGCCGGATTCCTTTTTGAATTTTTTTATTGATGTAAATGTAGGATATCCACGTCAGCAAAAAAAAAGAGCTGCAGATGTGTCCAAATTCGGTAGGGCGGTAAGTTGCTGTTACTGGCTGGATTTCTAATTTTCCCTATATCAAACTGTCATTTCTAGTTGTTAAAATCGCCAAAAAAAATGTGTTAGTGTGACTGGAAATGATAGTCTGCAGACATTTGAGTCGTTTGTTAGTGTGGAAAAGCTGATATGATTTAGGCATTGCAAAATGGGGAGAGCTATATGTGTCTTATCCATTGGCTCAATGGTATAGTTGTAGGAGTGTAACTTAGAGGTTACAAATTCAATTATTGGAAAAAACATCTCCACATATAATTATGTACAGGTAAGGTATGCATGGGAGTTGGGAGTTGCTAACCTTTTAGTTGAATCGACAAATAACAATACGCGCTGTCGAAAGAATTCTCCCAGTTGACCTAGTTATTATTTTCCTGTTTCACTTGTGCTTATTATTGTACTGTACATAAACATAAAATCTTCACTTCTGCTGCATGTAGTTGTCATAGATATATATCTCAGTCATTATAGGCCAACTTCTTCCCTCTGAAACCTTCCCTTTAAGCAGGCTAAATTGAGGAGCTCAACCTGGTGGGTACAATTTTTCGATCAGAATATCTTAGTAGAAAATCAAGATGCTGCTAAGAAGTTTGAGGAAGCTGCAACAAAGAGTTCCTACAATCCAAAATGTCAAATTTTCCATCTTAAGTCATACATTTGAAGTTTTTCCAAGCTTTGGTAACTGAAAATTTTCTTCTCACTTTCCCTTTTTAGGCTACTTTTAACTATATTATTTTCCACTTATCATTATACACTTGTACTTATTTTGTAATCTAACTATAATTAAACCTTTGTTTTTTGGATTGAATTGTTGCTTGAAAGTAAAGCATAAATCAACATGGTTTTTGCATTCTTTGTCAATAAGTTGAAACAGGTAAAGCCAAGTATGAACATATATTGCTAGATATCTCACTGGAGTGATCAATTATTATCACTTGGGTTGGGAGGAAGAGTCTGTGCGGGTTTTTTAAGCACGAGGGAAAATGGCCGTTGGACAAGGATGCTGTGAGAAGGTTTCTGGGCCTTGTTGTGGCCCAAAATAACAAATTTTTAATGAACCCATAAAAAGACCAACTGGGGTAGTGGAACGGAAGTAAACAAAATTAATGGGCCTATGAGAAAAACTCTATCGGACAATCATTTGCTAGCCCAGAATGAATTTGGGCCGTCCATAAAGGAGCATGCTCTGCTTAGGCCTCAGGTGACGAAGTCCATAAGGAACATTGGGCTTTATGATCAAACTCCACTGGACAATACGCAAAGCTTTTTTTTTTTCCCTAATTGTATTGATTATTCCGAAAATGTCTATTAATTAATGCCTTCATCCCACTTTTTGACTACTGGATCATATGCTACCGATGGCTTCTTCTCCTTGGAGATGGAATAACAAAAACTACACCGCCACTAACAATTATTAAATTCATTATTCTTTTGGGTACTAAAATGTTTATTAATTAAGTGTATTTAATTATTGTAACAGACCGTCTCCTCTTGGCCTAGTAGATACATTTTAATTAAGCGTATTTAATTATTGTAACAGACCGTCTCCCCTTGGCCTAAAAGATATTTTCCGCTTTCATTTTCGGTCGGTTTATTGTAGTCTGCATAGATTTATTCTTCGAGACTTTTTACCTAAAAAACACGTCTATCAGATTGAAAATTTTGACATATAAATTATATTATGCACTTTACTTCTTCCTTTATGCTATGTGAAATCTAGAGCTCTAAACCCGTTCATCATTCGATAGCTGGTTCAATACCATCAAACTTGATACTTCACCACTCACTTAATCCAGGAATTATAATTATAATAATAAGAATGAGTTGATAAGGTCTAAAGGAAGGACAAAACTTGAAAGAATTTCTCGTGGTAGTGAGTGTCATTGTCATTAGATAAAAAATAATAAATGTAATTCAGATTAGATTATAATGTATAGTTGTTCTTGATAAGGATATTTTAATTAGCGCCTGAATTAATATAAAATTAAAAGGCAGTGACAGAAGTCGTCGTGTGGCCGTTGTCCTGGCTAGGGTTTATTGAAGACACAGGCCCTAATCACGGTTACTTTATGCATAGTTTTTTGGTGCTTATTATCGTCATGGAATTGACAGAAAATGTTAGCTAGCTAGATGCAGGCTGCAGCCTCAGTAAGTCAAATTTAAAATCTTGGTTTTTTGTTCAAGACCTTTTGTGATTTGCTTCTTCTTCACAAGGGATATTCCTTGTCACTTTACAGATCGAGTAGAAATTCCTTATAATTTTATATATATCTATACATACATGAATGTCTCGGGATTATTGGTAGCCCTGGCATTTTATCTGCCAGAGGTTATGGGTCGTGTCCTTGCTTGTGATTATTAAATATCAAGTAGTATTACCTGGACATCATGGTTAAAAAAAGTTGCATGAGAGTATGTGCATGGACATAAATGGGTATTCTCTATAGGGATCTCCAAAGATGTATACGTATGAGAAATTAAAATGGTACACCTAATCGCTTGTCTTTGGCTCTGGTCAAATTTGTGGCTTCTTGAATTGGCCAACTCAATTCAAACACCAAACAAGTCGTCGAAATATCAATTTGACGATTAATATTTGGGTTTTTTTAGCACCTGGTTCGAGTGGGTGAGGTGCAAACTATCAAGTGGATAAACTACTGAATAGACATTCGATACAATAAAAAAAAATGTCGTCCAGAAAATAAGTGAATTGCATAATATAATAGATCACACTTTCAAATATATAGTAATAACCAATTTTCCTTGGCCCAAACTAGCATGAGGTAATGCCGGATCTGAGAAGACAAAACTGTGGAGCCAATGTGCGATGGCCCAAAACAAGCAAAATGTTAATAGTGTGGAGGGATGGATTCACTTTTAGCTGGAAAAAAAAACCCATTTTTCTACACTCCATAATAATAAGCTATGCAAAGGATTTTGTATAAATGAACATCAATTACTAATAATGACCGATTTACTTATAATTTGGATACACTAGTAGAGAGCTTGTTTTGTGCAGAGAATGATATACCGTATACATATAATATATAGGCATCTCTCCCACATATGTAATGTGGATTAACACATTGATATCTCTAATGGTGACTAGTCATGGATGAATTAGTATTGTTGAGTGGTTTAGGTCATCTATATAAATACAATGCATTATTTCCCTCGAAAGAAATTGTGAATCTAAGGCAGTTTGAACCTCTCAATGTTAAGATTCTCCTAGTATTGTCTACATGATATTATTCGCTTAGTCTTTAAGTAAAATATGTGTACTACTATATATTTTTCTGACACAGAATTCAGATACATACAACACACTCAATATACTTTTATATATAAGTGAAATTTGAACCCGCGCAATAAATAAAAATATACTTTTTTTTATATATATCAGTTGAATTGAACACCGAGAATATGTGTATTACTAAGCACCTAGAAATAGGTCTTGCTCTAGCTAATTGTAATGGCACATATATTAACGTCTAGAAAACAATTTGACTTTGAGAGCATTGTGTTTGGATATGCTAAATTAATGGGTCCACAAATTCATCATAGCTTGACAAAAACAACCATCAATTTCAAAATATGTCAACTAATTCCAACAAATCATGACCATGGCTTACCAAACAAATGAATAAAATATATACAAACATATGTACATATAGGTGAAACTATATATATATATATATATAGTCAGCAGAAGGAAATTATGTTATCATCTATAAATTTAACAACTGGCACCAACTATTAGTTAATGCACTTCAAAAGAAGGTTAAGCAAGGCCATCGTCTTTGATTTATTTAACTAAGTATTTACCCTACCCTTTTATACAAGGTAGTTAACAACTGTATTGACTGAATTAATATATATATTTACAGTATGAGAAATTGTTATATTGAGCCAGCAAAAAACCTCGTGGAAAATTACTCCATATATAACTTGTTTGATTCAATTTTTTCCAAATGGTTCTCACTCTTTCTCTTTGATCTGCGTTGTTATTGTTATTCAAATAATCAAATGTATAATTGTATGGGTTCTTAATCCCACTATTTCTTTGAAATATATAATGTCACAGTATAAAAGATCATCTTGCAACACAGAAGTACAAGAATCAGGAACTTGTCCATATGGAAGAACAGGACTATTTCTCCATCTATCAAATGAGTTGAGTCCCAAACTTTAAATAGGTGTTGTTCTATAACACAACACATGGTTGTAGTCTTATAAATTCAATAGAAAAACGTGAAAAAAATAATAATTTAATATTCACAAATGAACCCAAAACCTAAAAATTTGTTTTAGTTTGTTTTATGATTTTCTTTCCAAGTGTTCTAAATTTTTTCATAAAACGTCTTTCTTTTATTTTATATTTTAAGTTATTTTCTATTTATGTATTGATAATGCCAAAAATACCCTCTCCTAAGAAGTCAACACGTGGCATGCAATAAAGGCTCGAGTAATATCATGTGAGGTACACAACTTGTAGTGGTTGGTTCATGTTGCTCAGCATTCTGATCCTCGGATAGTGTTGTAAAGGGAAACGAGTTCCCTATCCAACAAGGAGGCTCCCTCAATGGTTTCTTGTTCTAACAGAAACCTTACCTAAGAAAGAATTCTACTTCGAATAGGAGAAGGAGAATCTATTACTGTAAAAGGGATCTTCTCGCAGCTAAGTCTTAACACATTTCTTTACTCACAAAAATATTATTCAACCCCTAGAGCACCGAGCAGTGCTCTCCAGGAAACTTATCCATGTTCACATTTGATTTGAGCGTTATAGTGCCAAAGCCAGAGAACAACTTCTGGCAGGCTCTTAGCTCACATTTATTCGTTTACGCAGGAACATCATCAACCAAGAAGATCAATATTACCAAAAAGACCTAGCTTAGGCATCACCTGATACGTCACCCAAACAAGCTATTTTGGACGTCATCTTGTATTGTCCGAAATAGGTAACCATATGTTTTTTTGGAATTGTTTTTTATTTTTCCAAAAGATGAAAATAGAAAATACATGAGAAACAAACTTATCAAACAAACACTTTTGCGCATAATTACTTCCAATGAACAGTTTTGTTATTCTCGTATTTCTTGCCCAATATTTGATCCTTTGTGGATGTATTTCATCAAAATGCCACAACGATTTGATTGAAAGGAAGCACAGTGAATTTTTTTTCTGTCTGGGATGAAAGTTATTGAATATTTATATATCAGTCTTACATCACTTCCTCGTTCAACAAAATCATCATATCGACAACTACAAAATAAGTTTGAAATAGCATCATCATAAACTGTGTGCGAGTCTGCAAATCAGAGCTTCAGATTCAGATAATGACCTTGAGCTATCCATCAACATTCACACATTATTTAATAATCTATAGAGTTTAATTACTTTACTTGATTGTCTTGGCTGTAACCTTAGGAACATCACATCCCGTGCATAATCATTCTCAATTAAGTCTGATTTGGCCAGACATATATATATATATATATATATATATATATATATATATATATATATATATATATATATATATATATATTGAATGTTACTTAGTAGCAATAATAAAAAAAACCATGAGAATTTATGAATTATTGGACCATCTAGCTAAACCAAACTCCAAGACATCACGAATGCATGCATGGTTCGTATTCTTCTGCGAGCATTCACAGCAAACGATGATATATATATATATATAGTAGGAACCCTAGTACTTGTACAATCTTAAAGCAACAAATTATGTCCAAAATGTCATATAAGACATCAATTAATCATGTATGTTTATAATTAGGTATCTTCTATTTGGGATTTCAATGATAGACACGAATTTTAGAGAGATGAGAAGAAACAAGAAGAGAACGAAGAGAAATTTAATTTGACCGAATCTATTTGTAGAGGTTTTGTTTGTTTTGGACCTTAAAATTCTTACGGTTGGCTTTTATATATTATTATTACATTTAATCCTTAAGTGCAAAATGCAGCACACATCCAAGCACACTTGTCTTCACTCTACAAGCTAATTGAACTAATTATTCAAACTTTCATCACACGATCATAGCAAAAAAAAAAGAAAAAAGGCCTAGTTAGAGACCATCATAAATTAAGCAAAAGACAGCAAAAACCATTGATACATGTAATCGAATGAATTTATTAGGGTTTTTCTCTGAGATTCCCACACACAAAAGATGCCTTCTCTAAAGCTATAAATCCAGATATATATATATCATCAACATATATGAAACACATAAACTATAGGTGACTGGAATACCTTAACTGATCACTAGAAGAACCTTCTTGCATCATCTGTGGAGGTTGCACAACATGGGAAGCCACTGCTGGAGGAAAAACCAAGGAGCTCATCATCTCACCCCAACCTGCACTACTCTCAATCCTATTATTCTCACTGTATAGAAACTCCAGGCCCTCCAGGTTTTGTTGCAGATTATTACTGAACACCATATCACCCTCCTCAATTCCCACCGGAAAAGTACTGTTTTGCCCTTGCAACATATGCAAGCCACTGCTTGACCCATCTGAACTGCTGTACTGATGGTTTTGCACAAACTGATGAGCATCAGCAATATTGCTGCTATTCATGACCTCCAAGGAATCAGTAGAAGAGGGCATGTTATTCAGTACTAAGCACTGCTGCTCCAAGAACTGTTGATGATCAAAATTTGGGAATTGAAAATTTGTGCCCTCATGGACTAATACTTGATCATCATCATCAGAAAATCTCCCTCCAAGCTTGATAAGAAGTTTCCGTATCGACGCATGGTCTTTGTTGTTGTTGTTGAATTGTTGTTGTTCATATGGTATAATAGGAGCCATCACTGGCAGCTCAGGCCAACAAGGGGTATTATTGGTATCTGGAGGAACAATGGAAGAAGTAGTAGTACTACTCCTCCCGTTGGATCCAATATTTGATCTCTTGATCATGTCTTGATGCTTTAGGCCTTCCCCTCTATTACGAGCTGCGTTCTGTTCTTTGCGTTGCTTTCCAAGAAGCTTCTTCTTCAGTTTTGTGTTCCAGTAGTTCTTGATGTCATTATCTGTTCTTCCTGGCAACTGCGCTGCAATAATAGACCACCTGTACATATGAAAAATCAGGTGAATCGATGAAGCGCGTGTGTTTGAGGAAATTAAACAGATATACATACATACATATATGTATATATACCTGCTCCCAATACTAATATAGAGGCTACAAATGATGTTATCTTCTTCTTCAGAGAATCCGCCATGCTTGATGTTGGGCCGAAGATAGTTTAACCATCTAAGGCGGCAGCTCTTCCCGCACCTCTTGAGGCCTAAAAGATCATTCAGGAAACAACTTGTCTCTTCATCTGATCTGAATCTATACAAAACAAAAGAAATAATCGAGAAAAAAAAAAGAAGGGTACGTACCAATTTTTTGAGGCAAAGCAATCCAGTTGCCACCAGTGCCATGCTCTTCAATATATGCTTTAAGCTTGGCATCTTCTTCAGGTGACCATGGCCCTTTCTTCACATTCGCTTTGTCGCAGCAAGGAGCTCTCCCCATACTTACTACTTGCCTTTTGGAGCTTGATCTTTAATTCTTCTATGTGTGTGTGAGAATAATATAGAGAGACAAGGGAGAGATTACAA
Organism: Euonymus europaeus; assembly: GCA_963580455.1. Taxonomy (NCBI): domain Eukaryota; kingdom Viridiplantae; phylum Streptophyta; class Magnoliopsida; order Celastrales; family Celastraceae; genus Euonymus; species Euonymus europaeus. The sequence goes on along the minus strand of OY756968.1, from coordinate 6,530,599 downwards.
AAGCTGGTATGGTAACAACATGATTTCTCTGCAGAGGGGCATATGAGTTTTAAAGGGGTATGTCATGAGGGGAGAGAGAGGGAGTAGCTAGTGTGTTTTTGTGTATAGAAAATTGGGGGAATTGGAAATGGCAGAAGAGGAGAATACTTTTTTTTTTCTTTTTTTTTCCTTGTACTTTGTTGTCCAGAATCAATCTATTTATCAAGGGTAGCTAATAATTTTCAGTGTGGGACATGTTTTTGAGTAAGATTAAATAAATTAGCATATGATTAGTGAGTGTACACTAACCTATATAGAGATATGCCGTAACGGCTACGAGATAGGGGCTGCAATCGAGATTTTATGAAATATATACCTCTTTTAAATCACAACTATTCATGTGGCGATAATCAATGAACTTGCATACTTATTTTACCTCACATGGTGGATTGTGATTTAAAAAAGTACACATTTCATGAAATCTCCATTGCATAACCCCTTTCGTTACGATATTAAATTATATAATTAGCTGTTAATTATTAGATTAATTAGGACTACTAAATAGATGATATTTAGATTTCAGGCACTTTTCTTTAGCATTCAATGAAACAGATTTTTTCCTTAAAATAAATAATAATAATAATACTGATTTTTTACTTTTTTTTAGTGTGTTGCTTGTAATAACAAGCAAGATATAACTTTTGATTAGTATGTGATAAGAAATAATTTATAAACTTAAATATATCTAAAATTAATACAACTAACCATCACCAATTTCATTGTAAGATGTAATTAAATTAGAGATTGACTGATTTTTTTGTCAATATTTTTGTGGTCACGCGCTGAGTTTTGCCCCAATTTACTTTTCTTTGGATAAATATTGTTAAGGAAGTTATAAAATTAAAACATAACAGTGCAACAATCACTATACCATAATTTATCGTGAAAAACTCTAAATTCAGAGAAAAATCACAGGTGTTGTGAAAAGATAACCAAGAGAAAATTTCACATTATGTAGAAAATTTATACAACCACGCAGTTACAACTCTTTCACCAAAAAATCTAGGTAAAATCTGATAGTAAAACCATTTATTCTCTCTCAATGCTCACCACACACAGTCGTAGAAGTATCTCTGTTTTGTACAATCCTAAAACACTAATGTATCATTAGTATTTATAGAAGACTTAATTCTTGAAATTCTATTTTATCTAGGTGTCCCTCTCCAAAATGTTTCCAATTATAAATATGATACTTAGTAGTACGTTCCTAACTAGAAACTGAGTTGGAAACTTATTTTCTCAAAACAGAGATTTGTATTTCTAGCAACAAAAAAAAAAATTGCCCATAATTCTTCATTTTTTGTTCAATCAGAAAATGAAACTGATTTTCCCTTTTACGCTACATGTAACCCAAATTGAATTAACAGATCCTTGATTTGTATTTTCGACAAGCAAAAACTAATACCCTTATCAAACTTATCTATAAAATCTTGACATATCTGCTCCAAGAAACCTTAGCTCTATTATCAATTGTTGGAAATGTTATCAGATTCTTATTGTAGAATTTTTTTTTTCTCATTACAGTAGAGAAAATTGAAACAGAAAAGTGCAACAATTACAACACAATAATTTAACATGAAAAACTTTAAATCCGAAAAAAAAAAATCAAGGGTGTTATGAAAAGACAACCAAAAAATATTTATATATTATCACACAGTCAAAACTTAGTCTCACCAAGAAATCTAGGTAAAATCTTGTAATAAACCGTACAGAGCCCGAAAAGTCTCTCTTTTACACACATCTAAAACACTAATGAACCATTATTAATTATAGATAACCTAATTCTTAAAGTTCTATTCCATCTTAGAGGCCCTCCGGCCCAAAATATTTTCAATTACAAATATGATATCAATCGCGTTCTTGATTAAAAATTAACTTAGAAACATATTTCGTTAAAATAGAGATTTCTATTGGAAGGGGGGAAAAAATTGCCCACATTTTTTCAGCCTGCAAAGGTATATAGTTTCTAATTGGATGACAAATCATGAAATGACCCAACTAGAGTTTAGATATGGAAAATTGGTGTTGAAATTTGTTCACACCACAATATCACAATGGTCAAAATCCATTCTAATGTGTGAGTAACTATTTCTAGAAGCCAAAAAAGGCACTGGAGTATGACTATTAGAGGATGGTAGAATCAGGAGGAGATCAGAGTTTCATTCTTTGGTAGGTGACCAAATAACCAACAAAAATGATTTCATGGAGGAATTGTAACTCCTCGATATTTGTGCCCTGCCAATCTATGATACTCGGTGCAAAAGGCCCAACAAGCCCACAACACGTACCCCCCCTGCCCTTTTTAGTTTTTACGCACCTAGAGGCTAGACAGCGGAAGAAAATAAGTCACAGTTAGTTAACGCAAGCGATAACTTTAATTGCTGTGTATTTCCAATCCAGGTAAAAAAATTAATATCAATTTTCGAAAACAATTTCCCTATGTATTATGTGAAAGTAAAATTCACGTAATTTTTTTACCCCACTCAGCTCTCTAAAATAAATACCACATCAAGAACCTTTTTTACCGCATGTATATATCGGTTATACATATACATACATACATGTATATATATATATACGTGGAGTTTTTTTAATGGAGCTAAATGTTTGAAAAGTCAATTTATCTTTTTGACAATCTATCTCTTCAAGACAGCTCAAGGACTACTTTTTTCTCCAGGCATTTTATTATCTTACTCTTTAGTCTTTACTGTAGGACTAGGATGTGAAATTAACTATATATTATTAATATATTCCTAATCATGGGTTTAAAGTAAAATTAATAAATTATAAAACCGATTTTTTTTTCCTTGCGCATCAGCTGCTTCTCTTTGTAGGACAAGGACGATCTGAACCATAAAGGTACCAAGCGAAACCACTTATATTTTCAAATATGATCCATTAATTTGTTCATTTTTAAGGAATATGATCCATTAATTAATTACTATTAGTCTATAACTACCGCGGTAATGCACGTTGACTAATCAAACATAATATCAAGAGTCAAATTACAAAGAATTGTGAAGAAAAAACAATTACAGAAAGGTCAATATATATACGTAATAGGGTTATGTGAGATTACAGCTGGGGCGACTTATTTTTGGATTGTAAAGAAAGCAGAAGAAAGGTGACAAGGACAGTGAGGAGCATCTATAGAGTCTTCTCAGCATTGTCCCTGAAAGAGTCAAAAGACGAGCTAATTTCAGGCTTGTAATCCATGAAAGTAAGACAAATTTTACACAAACACACCATGTACACCTATATATATATATATATATATATGAGTATATCGAAAGAGACCTACGTGAAAAGCTACTTATGAGTGCATGCATGTGAATTGAACAGAAGTTTCCAGATATTTTTCAGAATGTCATCCGTCATGCTGATCAACTCATTACAACTTACAATTAAGCTGTAATAGTCGATTTTGTTACCCATTTTGCATTTATTTATTGAATCAAAATCAAAGTTTCAAACCACGTTTGGTTTAACATATAACTAGTAGTATTGGTGGTCACCGAATATTTAAATATTTCAAATCGATAACCTAAAGTTCGGAGCAGAACTATGATTTTAAATATAGAATGACAAAAAAAGATTACAGGAGTTTGGAGGCAGCGTCCCGAAACACTTTTAGGCCTGTTTACATAAATATTTTGCTGCAAAGTATCATTTCAATATGATTCATATACGAAAAATGCTTGTAGAATGAACATTGATAGCAAGCATAAGCCTAACACCACATGTCTGATGTCTTTTTAAAATATCTCTCCATGATGAGTCAAGAGAGGCGGAAAGCAATTGAGCAAAATTAAGTGGGTTTGAAGCTTTGAGTTTTGTGAACTAATAGGAAGCCTTTGGACTTTGTGAATTTGGTTGAGAGAAGTTTTAGGAGTTGGATTAAAAAAAAAACTTAACGGGATGGATTTGGTAATATATACATTTTATAGGGGATAAAATTGGAAATAATTGACAGTTTATAAATAAAAAAAAATTAAGGGGGACACAATTGAACAAAATATAAGATAGAGGGTAATTTTCAAAAAATTAAGGGGGGGAAATTATCCCCTTTAAGGCTGCCTCGTCCCATCTATATTTTAAATTTTTTCTAATTCGATAACTCGGACAAAATTTCTCATTTTCGAGAAATCAATCTGGTTACGTGGCACGTGAAAGTAAAACTGTGGAAATTTCTCCTTTATGTAGTCTACAATATAGATATTTATATATACAATCATATTGTATACCGTTTTATGTTAACCTAATTAATTATTGGTGTGGTTGTTCGATAGAGAGGGATGACAATTAAGCTTCCATGACCAAATTGACAAGGACCATATGAGAATCCAATGCCAGAAACTTCAAGATTCAACAATACGCCATTTGCATGCTAATTTATGGGCTTTTGCTTCAGCCCAATTAAGCCGTCTCCAAACTTGAAAAAATTAATGATATCTAGTGGTATCCAATAGGGTCAACTTTGTTTTTTAACTACAGTCCAACTTTGATCAATTTAACTTTAACAATAGCAAACAAATTTACCCATTTAAATAGTCGTAAACAACACCATTCCTCCATCACATCTCTCCGATAAATGGGGCTTTTATAATAGTGAATTTTTTGATATGTAGTGCGCTTTATTTATTTTTTTCATTAAAATGATTATAATTTATTATGAATTATCTTAACAGATATATCATTAACTTGTATATTGCTTTAATTATTATGATCTACTCTCCTTTAATTCATTTGGGAAAGATTTTTCCATATATGTACATGTTGTCACTGGTTGTATTTAGTATGTGTGAGTTTAGTTAGATACAATGTGGTTATATATTTTGCAATTTTTATAGGGTGGATACACTAGAATATAGTTGGAAAATAGTGTGCAAATAGAGCTAACATATCCGGCATCCAAGTGGATTGGGTTTAGCATAAAAAGTACTCTACAACTAGGCCTGCACACCGGGTCGGATCCCGGGTTATCGGACCGGGTTTGACCCGACCCGGTAACTTTTTAACACCATAGACCCGGTCCGATAGCCCGGTTTTTAAAAATCAGGCTACCGGATTCGGGTCAACCGGGTTACCCGATAACCCGGTTTTGCATGAGTCAAATGACTCACATTTTAAAAGCCCAAATTTTGATAGTTAGACTATTTATTTGTTGGCAATTGACATTTTGGTTGTATGCCATTATGCCTTGGCGTTGCACACTGCAGTGCTGCAGGCTGCAGCACACTGCAATAGTGCAATGCACAAAATACAAATGAACAGAGTCTTGAACTCTTTACTCCATAGTTCTTTATATTTCTTAGTTTTTAGTTAATTGGATGATTTAGACTATTTTTTTGAAGATCACAATCCATTAACCAAATAAAAGAAATCAAAGTTACAAATTTACAATCCATAGTTGAAGCTTCCAAGCCATACAACAAAAATTAAATCAAACATAACAAATAAAAATTATCCAAACTTCCAACTTCCAAGTCATATAACAAAAATCAATCTAAACATAATAAATAAAATTTATCCAAGGTTCTAACTTCCAACTTCAAGCCATACAACAAAAATCAATCTAAACATAATAAATAAAATTATCCAAGGTTCCAACTTCCAAGTTGCAAGCCATACAACACAAATCAATCCAAACATAAAAAATAATAAGAATTATCCAAACTTCCAACTTCCAACTTCAAGCCATACAACAAAAATCAATCTAAACATAACAAATAAAAATTATCCAAGGTTCCAAATAAAGTTACAGTCCAACATTCCAAACCAATATCCAAAATTAATAACGTTTACAAATTACAATACATAACTACATATCATCTTCCAAGTTCCAATATATTCATTGAACATGGAACAACACTTCAATAGCCACCTACAAAGATCAATAAGTCAATAATAATCACAAGAGCAATTCCAATTAACAAATGACATATTCAAAATAAATAGTAAAAGACATACCCAATGATCATTTCTCAAGATTTGACTTTAGCTAGCACCACCACCCATTTCTGATCAAAAAAATGAGACAACATGAATTTTGAAAGATCAATACAAGAGTTTTCACACACAAAAAAATGTATACAAAAAATGAATAGGATTTATTAACAAACCTTCCTCAGCAATGACTTCCACTTCTTGAGCGGCATCGTCATCTAAGATCTCCTCATTGGCATCAATGGAAATGACATTTTTCAGCCAACTTTGTGTGCACAATAGAGCTTCTACGATTCTTGGCAACAAACAGCTACGACGATCCGTAATCACACGCCCACCGGTGCTAAAAGCAGATTCCGAAGCCACAGTGGATGAGGGGATAGCAAATATATCACGTGCAATTGATGAAAGAATGGAAAATCTACCATTCATCACTTGCCAGAACCTCAACAAATCGAAGTCTTCTGTTGGTGACTCAAGATCATCTGCCAAATACTTATCTATCTCTGATTTAGAGCTAGAAGTCACATATTCAGAACGAGCACCGACTCTATCCCACAAACTTGGAGCAGATGATCTACCACCTCTATTATTTTTCTGTGATACTCGTGTTATTTGTGTGCTTGATTGCAGGAATTCAGTAACCGATTGATATTGATCAAATAATTCCTGCAATAACTTTGTTGTCGCCTCAAACAATTTTGCACTAGTAGTTTGATCAAAAGCTAGCTCTAAACCCTGTTAGAAAATTTCAAATTTGCTCCTTGGATCAAGCACCAAAGCAACATACACAAGCATAGTCACCTTCTCAAGGTTTCCAAAATACTGATCATATTTCACCTGCATCTCTTTTGCCACCTCAGAAACCACTTTGCATGTACTGAACTCTGATTCTTTTAGATGATCGCGAATAAGTTGAAATAGAGAAAAGTATTCATTGATAGTGACATAACTAGTACCTGAAAGTTTTGTAGTAGAATCATAAACGTGAATAAGTTGAAATAAAGAAAAATACTCATTGGTAGTGACATAAGTAGTACCTGAAAGTTTTGTAGTAGAATCATAAAATGGCTCCAAAAAAGGGATTAGCTTCCTAGCATCCGCCCAATCATTATAACTCGGAGCACCAACAACCTTACTACTCAAAAAAGAGTTCCGATATGCACTTTCTTCACCACTCAATCGATCAAACACTCGTTCGTACCTCACTACAACCTCCAACATCAAATAAGTGGAGTTCCAACGTGTGGGAACATCAAGACATACGGATTTAGTAACCTCAACATCAACATGTTTTGCACATTCCAAGAACTTGGAGAGTCTTTTTGGAGATGACCTCACATACTTCACTGCATTCCTAATTCTTTCCACTGCATCAACACATTGTTGTAAGCCATGTTTCACAATTAAATTCAATATATGTGCAAAGCACCTAACATGAAGATATTTTCCCTCAAACAAATTCTTAGACCCGTATTACTTCATCCACTCAACTGCACCATCATTTGCTGAAGCATTATCAACTGTTATGCACATAATCTTCTCAATCCCCCATTCTTTAGTGACCTTTTCTAGCTGCTTTCCAATGCCCTCACCTGTATGATCATCTACCATGCAAAAACTGATAATCCGCTTATGCAATTTCCAAGCTTTGTCAATAAAGTGCGCTGTTACACACATATAGCTTGTGTTGTTGGAAGAAGTCCACATATCAGTGGTGAGACTAACTCTTCCAATAGAACTTTTCAAAGCCTCTTTCAATTTCATCTTATGGGCATTGTAAATCCTGAAGATATGCCTGGAAACTGTCACGCCCCGTTTCCGGAGACGCGACTGGATGCTCTCTCCGCACCCTTCCTAGGTCACTAGTGTGAACATCCGGGATCAACCAGAAATCCGGCGGCACCTCCCCGTATATCGGAGAGTGCCCACCTGCATCAGAAACGCAGCAACAACAACATCACGCTAGCAACCAAGCAAACATAGGCCTCGGGCCTCAACCACATGCAATCCTGACCCTAGGCCTCAGGCCATCCACTACCAGCATGCACAAACTGATGGCATCACATATAAATCAACACACAGATTTATAACACATCAAATATAACCATATATCAACATCTACATCCACATACAAGCACCACCGTGCCAGATGGTTATATTCTCTCAACATAGATATACTACATACACCCACATGCATAGAGTATATCTCTAGCACCCTATTCTATCCAGGGCCATCCATGACACGACCTGCTCACCGATCCCCAGCACTAGTACCTGTACCAGTGTCTCATGTGGAAGGAAGAAAGTAAAGGAGTGAGCTAGAAGCTCAGTAGGGTATGAAGTAAACATCAATATAAGCTGAACCAAAGGAAAGTAATGCATCAATATGTTCCTACCACATGAACGTATACTCAACAATTCACATCAACATTTACCCGGATAACCCCTTCGGAGCATAACAACCACAATATCATTGCAACTCAATGAAATATTGCACGGGAGCAAGCTCACCACAACCAACCACTCCTAGGATCATCCGGTTGCGTGAACCTATCACGCCCGCACCCCACAAGGCAAGTCACTCTTGACCTTACCCCTAGTGTGTTATCCTACTTGGAGTTCACATGACTCAGTGGTAACTCTCATCACCTCGTCATCCCCCCAAGTAGCTTTCAAGAAACCTAAAGGTTCCCGAGTCCATACCCGGTCCCCCATGCAACTCTAATGCATTATGTCATGACATGTTGAATAGATATATATGAACAACCTACATATATATATATATACATAACTACCATGATGCATGAACGGAAATCACATCGTGTCCATAGGAGATGGAACACACACACTCGGGTCATGCAACATCAAGAATCAACAAGAATCACAATTAGGGTTCGTTTCCCCTTAGGAGCAATTAAGGCGGAAACACAAATGGAACGACCAATAAGGAATCGAAAAGCTCTTTACATATCGAAAACGAACGATAGAAAGTATGGTTGGAAATCCCCTACCTCGTGTCGAGTAAATTACCACAATTTCCCAAATTCCGTTCCTAGGGTTCCGGTTTGCCCAACCTACAATGTGGCATAACCGAACCCTCACAACCATCAATAAACAACCAACAACTCATATAAACATTAATTATATCCATAATTTCGAAATTACTCACCTTCTCTCTCTAGAAATTTCTCCAAAATCCTCCAAACTCAACCCAAGCTCAACTCTACTCCAAATCACAAACCAATCTACATAAACATCCAAAATCAACCTATAAACAATATATCTAAAGCATAGCACTCAACTCTTCAAGAATCTAGCAAATCTAGAAAAACCTAGAATTTACAAAAACTATGAAAAACTTACCAAATCACTTGAATCAACCTTGAATCTTCCTTACTTAGCTTCAAGGATCATCAATCTTCAATCCCCAAGCCAAAATCTTGCTAAAATCACTTTCTCTCTCTTCTTCTCTCTCTCTTTCTCTCTCTACTCGGGAGCTTCTCCAAGAAAATATGAAGAAATGTCTAAAAACTGGCTTAAAAACTGATTTCCCGATAACCGTCCGGACGCCTCAAGTGACCGTCCGGACGCCTCGTTAAGGTGTCCGGACGGTCTACTGTTCACAGCACCAAAACTTCCTCTAAAAACTTCTCTGCCTCAGTTCCTGCACAAACCGTCCGGACGGCTGTTTTGGGTGTCCGGACGGTCTCTGTTTTTCAGAAATCCAGTTTTCTTAAAAATTATATTTTCCGGCTCGGTTCAAGCTTCGATTTGATATATTACGGGCCCGAAACGGACATGTATACTAAAAGTTATGCCCCATTTACCGAACCAAACTCCAAAACTATATTTTTTCATGATTCCGTACTTCTCAGATCATCCGTTTTACAACTCAAAACTAAAATTTTTGGGTCGGGGTTTCACAGAAACTGTCATACTTGATGGCACAACAAATCTCGGCTCCAAAGCCTTACAGAACTCGATGAATTTCGCACTTTGGACAATCATAAAAGGGAGTTCTTCACAAATTATCCACTCAATTAGCTTGTCTCGAACCAAATCTGCATCAAACTTGTGGAGCATCATCTCATTTGTGCAAGACTTTGCACTTTGAGATGTGCAGTTTCAAGTTCTTTGTACCGTGCTTGTTAGGATCTGCCATGTACTTAGCACCACAATGGTTACATGCAGCCTCAGGTAGGTCCTTCCCATCTTTGTCCTTCAACCTCTTAAAATGATCTCATGCTTCTGAACGATCCTTTCTCTTCTTCGTAGTAGAAGCAACTGGAGATGTGATGGTTGTGTTGGTCACTCCGGTTGAGGGTGTGGGTATATGGCCTGCTGGCATAATCCCCTCTTCCGAGTTGGAACTCTCCACATCTTCGACTCTTTGAGCCTCTAGTGGTGGAAGTCGCTCCACTGGAGGTGGAGGAGGATTACCCACAGTTCTCCTTTTAGTTCTAGCCATTGAAAAGTCTAAAACCAGCACAAATTATTATTGGTAAAAGCAAAAAAATAAATATTTTTTGGCTGAATAAGCCAAAATAATCCCAAATAAATATTAATGCTTGTTCAAGACTAATCCATGCACACGGACACTCCAAAGTAGATCCAATTATATAATAGTAATAAGATGATCGAGTTTAACACATTAATTAAATTAGACAGAGAGTTCCAAGACAAGGAGAAAATTAGCTAAGGCTCCAATCCACAATCAGTTACCAAAAACTTGTGAATTAGGTTTTTTACACAATTGAGTTCAATGTGAAAATTACAAATTTAGTAGTCAAACATACTAGACAAACTCCAAATGTTAATCAGTTAAACCAGCAATTTGTAACAATTATGCATGTTCATGCCAGCATTTATATAAAACCATACCTAATATTTGTCAAAGAAACAAAAGCGAAGGAAAATATATATACACTGGATCAACAGACTACGCAAATCCGAACTTGGAAAATGCAAGAGTAAATGTAGTATAAATTCAAAACTAGGTTTAACCTCAATGATAAATGGATACCTACCTCAGCCGAGCAACGAATAGCCGAAGTAGGAACTAGGAACCTCGCACACGCACAGACCCACCCACTGCCCACTGCCACAGAGTGCCACTGCCAATGCCAAGAGCCCACTACCCACAGCCCAGAAAAATCAATTAGCCCCCAAACTAAAACTCTGATCAATATAAAGATATAAAAAAGAAACCGTATAGAAAAAGCCCCATTTGGAGCCTGCCAAGACTTTCTCATACGGTCATACCGGTATGGCAATATATATGCAATAACTTCTGTATGCCTAAGGAATATATGAAATTGATCTTGATTATCTTTCCATGAGATTACAGCCATAATACAGATCAATCACATCAAAACCTAACCTAGTATTTGTTAATTTTGTTTCGCTAGCAAGGAAAATAACAAAAGAAATCAACCGAAAGGACGAGCAAAAGAGCTGACCTGATTTAACTCTGCAAGCCTAGGGTTCGCGACTTGACGAACAGACGAGCACGGAATGGATTGGATGCCCAATTGCGCAGCCCACTAGCCCAGAAAAGGAAAAAAACAACCGGGTTATCGGGTCACCCGATAACCCAGAAAATGGGAAAAAATAAACCCGAAACCCGGTCCGAAATAACCGGGTTCGGACCGGGTTGTACCCGGTCATTATCGGGCCGGGCCGGGTGGGCCCGATAAGGACCGGGTCGGGTCAGAAACCCGATACCCGGTGTGCACCCCTATCTACAACCTTGGGTTTCTCATATTGGATCTGGGCCATCTGAAATGATAAGTACAGCCCATTAATACAGACCAAACCCCCAAAAAAAAAGTTCTTTAGTTAGTAAATATACCCTATACCCAAGTTGGATTGCGTTTGACAAGAATCACAAGATTGACCCCAGAATGGGCCGAAAGTCTAGCACAAATGGGCCACATCAGAGTCCATCATACTTGATATAATGATATATGATGGACTAATGGCTTGACTCACTTTTCTCCTCCATGGCTGGACTTTGGGCTTCGGTCCTGTTAGTTTTACTTTGTTTCTTGGTGCCAAAAATGAGGAATGCTGGTCATGTGCAGGGCTAAACTTCAATTTTCTATCTTTGTTAAGCTGCAATCTCATGAAAACAAAGAGCACAACTGATTCTCAGCCATGCACATTTCATTAAGCAATTGTACAAGTCCGGATTATTTAATCTCCCAACTCCTAATCGCTACCTATTTTGCTAATTTCCACAACACAAACTGCACAACCATTTCTACATTTTGTCAATTACAGTAGCAAGTATCATCTAAGAAAGGACACTGAGTTGCAACTTCGCCACAACTCCTGTAAACATCAGTAGCTAGAGCCTCCAGAACAAACTGATCCTCTCTATGTAATCCTCTTGAGTGAAACACGCACTATTCGTCTTTAACGCTGAAGGTTTTTCGGAATCTACCAGTGCTTGCATTCCTCAGTTCCAGTTTTCTAAAATCTGAGCTTCCATTTCTTGCAGCAACAGATTCAAAAGCACTGGCTGCCGCTGTGGCTGAACTTGGTTGCTCATTTTCAACAGCTTCATTGAAGCTCTCATTCTGCTTACTATAAACATCTCGCAAGGTTATGTCCTGATTGTCAAATGACTCCTGTAATATACTTCTGCCATTTGAAGCCTCCAAGCTTTTCACTTCCATAGAACTCCAAGCTGAGTTTGGAGCCGTACCCAAAACCTCTAATCTGATCTTATTACCATTTTCTACATTATCAAGTTGAGAAGAAAGAAATTCAGTCAACACATTCATACCAACTTCAGGGTCCGAATTGTTTATATCCTCTGCATCTACCTTTTCTTCCTTTAACATCCTCAAACCTCCAATCTGAAATATAGTGCTTATGGTCTGTGTGTTCTGGTCTTCTCTCGCTTCCCGAGCAGTCTTTTCACCTTCTTTCTGAACTTGATCGTCTAACAAACTTGCATGCTCAGTTTCATCATCCGTTTCTTCACTCTCACGCTCTTCACTTCCCTCATCTCGATCCCTATCGTCTACATCAATAAGATCCTCTACCTCTTCAGATTCTTCTTCATCTGCTCGCTCTTGATCATGCCCTTCTATTTCATCATCTCCACCCCCCACTCCTTCATCCATAATTTCTTCTGGTTTATTTTCCTCGACTCCATTCCCGTGCCCACCAATCACCAAAGATGCTCCCTTAATATGGGGATGGAGGTCCTTCCTCCCAAGTTTCATGGTTTCATGCCCATCCTGTAGTTCTTCTGATATCTTCTTGCCATATAAATGCTTGACTTGGTGAAGCACCCAGATTCCAGTGGCAAACAAGAGGCATATCTTAAGAACATGTTTTACTTTTAAACCTCTTGACCTTGGACTTCTACTAGGTGATTGCTTCAACATGGACACCAATTAAGATCCGGTACTTGATATTTTCTTCAATTATCGGCAGCAACTAACTGGTCAAACCAAATCTTTAAGTGAAACTAATAATCAAAATAAATAAATAAATCTGTCAGTCAACAGATAAAGCAACTAGACTATTGAAACTTTCAGCAATATAAACAATGTAAACGCCACTCTTTTTCTTGTGTGTTGGGGGGGGTGGGGTGGGGATTTTAGAACCTTAACCCTCTGTAAGTAAAGAGAGCAAAAGCAAGAAGGAAAATTTTTTGGTCACTACACCTAGTGCCACCGACAAGATTCAAAAGGAGATGATGACCTTGGAATTTTGTCTGTCCTATCAATTAAAATTTACACTACCCCTCAAGTCTCAACACATGGATACATATACTGTCGTCTAGTTATGATCACAAGCTGTAATCACCAATGGAAAATGACTTGGGGTCTTAATCTACTCTTTTGAATGAAGCTAATCATCCCTCTAAAATCTGTTGTTCATAGTATGTTGCTCTGCACAAACACAAATGTGCAGACAATAGTTTGAAGCTCAATTGGTACAATATTCACACCTAAGAATTCTTATTTAAAAATGTTACAAAAGCTTGAAGGAATCGCATGGTGAGAACCCTTTTGGAGCCAGAAACAAAGACCCACTTCCCCTAAAGAATATAAGATCCAGTTATCAGATAATGAAACTAAACTAAAACTTCAAGCCTTGAACAAAGAGTTGGGGAGGGAGGGAGATTTGACAGAGACCCACATGAGAATTCAAACAAATCCCCCATTAAAGCATTTCAATTTCATCATAAAATTCAACACTAAAGCATGTGAAGGAGGAAAATATTCGATATGAAGAAGAAAAATTGATGAGGAGAATAAAAAGAAGGTACCTAGGACACACAAAAAATGAGTATCAGGTGCTTGATAAAAGCAACAAGTGCAAACAACTGCCTAAACTTCTGTGATGGAGCAAATAAGTCGGTTTTGAAGCAAAATCTCTCTCTCTTATGTGAGGCAGAGTTGCTCCAGGACCAACTAGTACATAGATCAGAGAGGGAGGATAAGCAGAGTGTGTGTACAAGAGAAGTTCGAGAGTACAGTCCTCAACATAGGGCATTTAATTAATTTGCACACAGTTATATGTCCACATTTTGTTGGCGGATGCTAGTTGCTTTTAATCACGTGAGTGACTAGTGGCAGTTTGGCACCCAAAATTAGTGTGAAACGACATCGTTTTAAAACAGTTTTTGATATACAATTGTCAACTGGGCCACTTGCATGTGATATTGTTGGGCATACAAGTTTAATTTTCTTTCTATATTTTCCCATACAAATGTTGAACCGACACACACACAACCCCATTATTTCTATTAAAAAAAAGCTTAAATTTCTTTTTCAATTAAATCTTAGACTACATCTCTAAATCTTCATCATTCAAGAAATACTTTTTATTTTTTTTTAATCCGCTTACAGGTATTTGGCAGCGATGATATCAAAATAACTTTACTAATCAAAGCATGACATGTGAACATCAGTTTAGTGTGGAGGCGGTTAACTGGGTCGGAATCAAGGTATCTAAGACAACCACCTTAGTCATTCATCATCAAGGCACCTCGGTCGGCCTTCTTAAAGGGCACCTATGTCGACCTATATCAAGGAGTACCTTGATATTAATAGTCTCCACAAGAGAAGTCCTACTCCCATAAGGATAAGAGTTTAAGTAGGACTCAAACTCTCTAAGAATTCACCTAAAGATCAACAACGCAGATGGGAGCGAGAGAAAGTCTTAGTTTTACTGAAACTCTGACTCCTCACCTCCCATAGAAGACACTGCTCTCAAAATCAAGTATGAAAATATTCAATCAAAATCTACCCTAAAGTTTATAGATAACTCTAGAATACCGGTCTCTCTTACTTTTAAATATGAACTGATTTAAGTTTCCAAGTGTTAACGTCAAAGGACAATTTTTGTGAACTTTTTAACTCATGTTTACTTACTGTGCAGGAAAGATTTTCATTCATCGATGCAGTGCACACCCATACAAAAGAAGAGGCTTAATCGGCTGATCGTGTATTGACACCTTTTGACGTCATCAGGCAGCAAATTAAATGCCTATCCATCTCCTTTAACCTTTTGTCTCCACTTAGTTGTCACAAGAATCTTGGACCTGAAATGCAAACGGGCTTTGCATTTGCTCTCCCAACCAGTACAACGCATAAAAGAATCATGGGCCTCAATGACACCGGTTTCAATATTTGCAATAATGGCGATCGTTAATGGTGAGAGATATAAATAAAATGAGCCTGAGTTGCAAGGGAAGTCAGAGAATAGACAATTGGAGAGGGAAGCACTAATAAGGACAATGACAATGGTAGATTTTTAAGGATAATTGATAATGTATATGAATGTGTGTTTTTGATTATGTGTCTGTATTGAAAAGTGTGTTTTTGATGATATGAATATGTATATGTATGTGGTTTTATTTTTTGAAAAAAAAGGGATTTGGTATTAATTTTTATGTAATTTTGTTGAAAAATGGAAGAGTCGATATTTTGTTAATGAAAAATGAGAAAATTATATAAAGATTTGTGTTTTGATAATGTGATTGTATTAAAAATATGTTTTGATTAGAGATGGCAAATGTGTCCGAATCCGTGGATTTCCGATCCGATCCGGTCAAACAGTAGAAAAATCCGTTGACTGGATAATGGATATGGATATGAATAAAATCTAAATTTTTTGAATGGATATGAATCAGATATGGATTTATGCATATCTGATCCGAAACTCGTATCCGATCCGACCCGAACGTGCGGATATTCGATCCGATCCGATTATATCCGATCTGATTCTACCCGACACACGCATATATAATATAGTTCATGTACAATTATGTAATTGACAATTAATGTCATTAATATATTTATATACATATTATAATTGTCAATGTAGATATTTTTTTGTAATTTAAATTAATTGTAATTTGTAATAACACTATATAATGGGATATGATCTCATATTACTAATTCAAATATTCAATTGACTAATATTTTTAAAACTCTAATTAGTAAAGTTAGTACTTAATACTAAAAAACATAATAATGTAAACTTTAAACCTAACAATAACATTATAAATTAACATGTAACAAATGATAGCATTATCATCAACTTTTATGAAGATGAGGTCTATCAAACTTTATTGAAAGTGTTATTCATTTTGAATTTGTCAGTTGATGTAAGCATTTTGATTGTGACGTTTTATGGACTTTACACTTTGATTTTAAAAAACTTTTTATATTACTAGATGATTTTTGATATTATTTATACTTAAGACTTTGGTTTATATTCCTAAATTAATGAATCATGAAGTTATAATTGGTGTCATAGGCTAGCAAAATATGTGTCAGCGTGTTATATGGATAAATCCGATATCCATGGAGAATATTTGAAATCCGATGGATATGATATATATTTAGATTTTTTTTATTCGTAGTATATGAATATGGATACATTATTTTTATTTAGGATCGGATATGAATTTTGAGAAATCTGATCCAAATTCGATCCGATGTCATCCCTGTTTTGATCATGTCGATTAATATGTGGTTTAAATTTTTAAATAATAAAAATGGAATTCAAAATTAATTTTAATGAAAAAGGAAAAACTTGCTTGTTGCAATCGTCTAACAAAATAAAAAGGTCTTGTCAGATTGATAGAAGAAAGAGAGCAGACGCAGCAGGTAAAGGCAGCCCGCATTAATGTTGATGCTCAGTGGGTTTCCTTCCTCTACCTTCTCCTGATGGCCGCAATAAATTCGTATTGTTCGACAAATATTGTTGCGTAGCGTAAATGCTGCATGAAAAATATTTGTTCTCAAACGAGCATTAAATATAGCATATAATTTAGTATGAAGGCAGCATTTTGTGGACGATTTTGAAATTATATTTTTTGAAGCATTTGAGTAACATTTGTTGGATTTTATAATGTTATTCGGGTTTATTCTGTGTTTTCTCGAGATTGCCCCCAGTCCTTAAAACCCTAGGCACATTATATAATGCACGTTGAAGATAGTTTTTTTTTATTATATAAATATGTAATTTAATATTTTTTTATATGTATTAAAAAATTGTTGAAATATGTTAATATTATTAAAAATGTAAAAATATTAGTATAAAAATTTAAAAAAATTATTATATAAATATCAATATTTATTGAATTATACTAATACTTTTGTAGCCATAACATTATATGTCAAATTATATTTTAATTCCAAAATTGTTTCTCAAATGGATCCAAAAGAGGGGGGAAAACCTTTCAAGAAAGTTGTCAAGGCTTGCCTCAAAGATTTTTGGAACAGAACCCTAGAGTTGCTGAGTTTCATGAAAAATTAAATAGATCCCAATTAAAACATTGAAAAAATTAAAATCATTCACCATGAAAACCCATGAATTCCTACCATTATTGTTTAACTAAAATCCCCAAATAAATTGAAACATTCCCTTGCAATGCAAGCATTTGCAGCCGACTTTTGATTCATGTACTAATATGTCATTCCTTCTACTTTAATTGTTCATCTTTCTATTTTATTGATGTATTTTAAAATTGCTCTCGCTAAAGAGTTAAAGAGTTAAATGTTGGACTCCATTCATATTATTTTAAATAAATAACGATAATGTGACTCGTTAATGTTGGAATTCGTATGTTTTTTGAGAAGATTTTTCTGGCTATGTGTTATGTATATGGATTTTTATTGATTTGTGTTTAGAATAACCATGGCGGATTCATATAATTCATAGAACATTTTAGATCAGTACGATTATAGTCAATCTTCTCCACCGATTGATTATACCCAACCTCATTCTGAGAGTGGTTACCAAGATCTTGGTTCTGCTAGCAGAACTTAGATTCCTGGTTATGGCAGTGGTTATGCATGTGGCAACTAGCAACCATCTTTCAATGTCACAACAGTACAGGATGGAAGGACGAGACTGACTTCCAGTAATTTTAATTGAAATCACTAGAGAAATTGAAAGATCTAGAACACAAACTATTCGTATGTTTCATCATGACCCGCCGACATTTCAAGTGATTACTAGAGCAAGACGAACATAGGATCAAAATCACACAATCATGATGGAACAAAAAACTTGATCAGAGAAGTTGCACATACAATATATGGCTAATCCTTTAGAACGCTAGAGTTGCTGAGTTTCATGACAAATACATCCCAAAAACATTGAAAAAATGAAATAACTCACCATGAAAACCCATCAATTCCTGCCATTATTGTCTAACTTAAATCCCCAAATAAAACATTCCCTTGCAATGCAAGCATTTCCAGCCGACTTTGATTCATCTATTAATAATTCAAAATATTACTTCATTCGTTCTATTTTAGTTGTTTTATCTTTCTATTTTATTGATGTATTTCAAAATTATTCTCGCCAAAGAGCTAAGAGTTGGACTCCAATCATATTATTTTAATTTTTAAATAAATAAGAATAAATTTAAAATAATATAATTATTCTAGACACTCAAATTACATTAACTGTGTGTCTGATGAAGACGTTGGACTTTCAAGGAAGAGCATATTGGTGGAACTTGTGGTCATCTCATAATAGTAAGAGGTGCATACGTTATTTTCTCGTTTCTCGTTTCTCGTTGATGAACTTATACGCTCTACTCATTCATGTCAACAAGCACGTTAAAAAATTCTCTCAATTTCTTCTATTATCCTCGTCTCTCACATATTTATTCTATTATCTCTCCAAAAATATATGTTAAATTTTGAAAAAATTATATATTTGAAACAAGATGCATATTCGATAATTTTTATTTTATTATTAAACTATTTTACATACGCCTAATAATAAATAATTTATACACTATTATAAATTTACGCTCTACCAAATATCACACAACTTAATTAACAATTTATATATTATTAAAATTTATACAGTACCAAACAAGTGTTTACTGAAAAAGGTCTACTCTACAGAGGCATAGGCGGATTGGGATTCATCAGTCCGAGCTATGTTCATGGTCATTGCCTAGAAAAAGAGATTTTATATAAAATAGATAGTATTACAAATTAGTTAGTGGTAAGGATTACGTGCGCAGAAACCCAGGTTGACAACAACAAAAACAATGAACAGGTACGGTTTTGGGATTTATTGGTTCGAGGTGGGCAGAATAAAATACACAGTCACAGCCACAGGCTTTATTATGATGATTCACAAATCTTGTGAGATACGAAAACAGGACTGTGTTATCTGCCACACTTGGATACGCTCACCTCTTTAAACGCACCGTCTCGTCCCTTTGACATCAAAATTAGCCACCTCTCAAAATGGGAAAAAAAAAGGCAACATTTTTTTTGGGGGTCACAGACAACAACAACTCAGCATCATGCCGTTTGTACAATCCACTCAACCCAAACTCAGATTGGACTAGGCACCCGCAGACGCATCAGATCGGTTAACTAGGCTGAGACCCAGCGAAAATCAGTTAAAAATAGTGGCGCAAATTTAGAATCCAACTTCGAACTCTTGGCTGCAGTCAAGATAATCAGTTAGGCTATAGTCAAGTGGTTAGAAAGGACAGCAGAACATGCATAAACCCAGCTTCTTACCTTCTTGTATTCTACAATATATTTCCAAAGGCTTTTTCTTTTTTTCCTACATAATTAATTAATAGCTTTTCTTCTTCGAGTATGAGTGTGGGAAATATTGAAGTAAAGAATAATAGGAGCAAACTAAAACAGAAAAACACTCTGCAGCACTTCATACACACACACATATATATATATAGTATGCAGGAGGGAATCAAAATGGGCATACCCACAATTTGAAATATTGACTCATTTACCATCAACACATGATAATTGAGTCAAGGATTGAAAATCAAGTCCCCACATCTGCACTTCCAGCTCATAGGCTTGTAGTTGGAGATGTCATCACCTCTTGAGTAAGCAACTGTGGGAGTCCTAGCAACAAAGCTACTTCTCCTATAATGGCCATTGGCTTTTGTAGTTACAGGTACCTGAACTGCCTCACAATGTCTACAATTGCCGCACTTTCTCTCACACCTTGGTGGCATTGAACCAATCAAACTCCTAACCACCACAATCTTCTCTTCTACATGCTTGCGAGAATACATTGGAGAGTGTTCTCTTACCAGAGCAGTCTCTTTTAGCTGTCTAATTCCTCTACCTGCAAGTCAAAACAGAGCTCCTTTTGCTTCATACTTTTGTTTACTTGCCCATTTGAGCTGGTTAATACAAACTTAAACTAGGACTTACATACCTGCAGCAATCAATCTCACTTGGGTCAGGCTTGAAACAAAGAGTAATAGTAATGAAATGATTAGGTGTCTACTTCTGTGACAGCAAAGCCAATTCTGAGTAGTCCTACCCATTTTTTTCACAGGAAAGAGAGAAAGAGAGGATATTGTTGAAATGCAGAGTCTTGAGAAGAGAAATAATGGAAGGGAATGGACACAAACGCACAATATGTTCAGTAAGTAAAGGTGTTCAGTATTAAATAGCTGCAGAACACAGAAAAGGAACTGCAATCTGAATCCTGAAAAGTGATCCAAGTAAGGTTACTAATACAATGCCAGCTCAACGAATGAAACCTATTTCGAACCTTGTATTGTATCTCTATAATAATAACGAAGGAACGTGGGAAGGCAAAAGGAGTACTGCTAAGAAAAAGAGTGAGGACCTCTAATGAAAGGGGAAGGACCTCAAGACCTCGTTCGATGAGCCACCAAAAAAAAATCAAGAAAGAGAAAATGATAGAGTAAACAATTAGTGTGAATCAGTGTGAAGAAAATGCAAACAATGAATAAGACAACGGGGAGAGGTTCCATAAAGAGGGCTTGGTGGGTATGAGATGGGTTATTATTGTGTTCAATCTCTTTCTTATAAGAGTATTTTTCTTTCAGTCTGTCTCCCCACGTTTGTGTGTATTGGACTATTGGAGTTGGTATATGTAACAGTAGAGAGAAGTTCCAGCTCAACACGCCAAAATCTTTTTTTTTAAGAGCATTGAGTGTCTATTTCCCAAGGAGGATACTATTTGTGAATAGGCATCTATTGCTCAAGCTTTCAACTGGAGAGCTTGCTTGAGAATCAAAATTTGGGAACTGCAATTAAAATCTATCGATGGCCTGCAAATTCACGCACACCCATTGGAGAAAAGCATCAGGAAACCGTTTTGAAAGGAGAAATATGATCAGCTTTGTGACAGAAGATGACATGGGGGTGTGATTTTGTGGGTGTGTGATTACTTGTACTGGGAACATCAATAATATGTTCATTCACTTCTTCACGTACAAACAGTTTGTGCAAAGAGATTCTTATTTTGTCTCGGTGGCTGCGGCAAATTCATTCAATTCCGATCATGCTGCAACCTCTGGATCACTATCGATGAGAGGACATTTCACAAACAACAAACAAATAAAAGGGCCCAACAATGTGAGAGATCATATACTAACCTTTTCCAGCTTTCATTGGGTTCCGTCACTCATTGTTGATAGTGATTTGCACGATTCGTGACTTATCAATCAGCTCCCTGTTTGTGACCAAAATCCAGACGCAGCGTTAGACTCTGGAGCTGGTTCGGACCAGATCAAACTCGGGGATGGGTCAAGTTGCACCAGTTGGCCTACCACTGACTGTTTATCCAATGGGGCATGGATCCCAAAAAGTGTACAACTTGGGCTGAAAGAATAGTTCTTCAGATTCAGACCAATAAAACTGCAATAATATCGATGCTTTGGCTTTAGCCTGTAGAGTACAGAGATTTTAACTATTTAAGCAGTGAAGAAATATGAACAGTGTGATGAAGGACTGATAACCTCGCACTCCACAATCCACATTCCAGCATTAAAGAAAGAACAAATAAGGATTAAAAGAACAAGTCTGAAACTTTAACTTCACGCGTACACGTAAGATTACAATAAATATAAATAATTTTCACTGAAACCCCCCAACCCCCATGAAAAAGCAGAGGTAAGAGGTTAAAAATCTTCTGCACAACATGCTGTTCTTCAGTTGCTTTTAACATTGGTAGACTCACTTCAATATGGTCTCCCATGCATGTACATTCAGATTCCTTATTAAAAACCAATGTAACAGAAGGTTATGCACACAAAAAGAGATAGGCTAGAAAGCAGGTTTTAGCATATGAATTATGGAGGACTAGTACCTCCCCGCTCTGCAGTACACAGTCGAACACCATTGAAGAAACCTAAAACAACCCTGAAACTTTAACTTCATTTAGAGAAATAAACCACCCACATTATATATACATGTAAGCTTACAATAAATAATTTCAATCCACACTGGAAAAACAGAGGTAAAAAAAATTCCCTTCACAAAATTCGTTACATCGCCTTCTTTTATATTCTCGATCATACCCTTTCGGTTTCCTACACTCACTTCATTATGGTCATACATGTACATTCAGATTCTTTTTTATAAACAGGGTACTGGCTGCACAAACAAGAAATAACAACCATTGTTA
Source organism: Euonymus europaeus (assembly GCA_963580455.1). Lineage (NCBI taxonomy): Eukaryota > Viridiplantae > Streptophyta > Magnoliopsida > Celastrales > Celastraceae > Euonymus > Euonymus europaeus. The sequence continues at coordinate 6,507,679 of OY756968.1, read as the reverse complement.
TAAGAGAAAATTGTCAATCATGTGCTGGATTACATCAGCCCCATCAGAATTGATCCAATAGCTTTTAACCTGGAGCACAAAAGATGAGAAATTAATAGAAACGTCGTCGCAAAGCAGCTTATTTTATGTACATCCTAAAATGCAGCATGTGTTGGAGAGAACAATTTCTGAAGAGCAGCACCATCTGAAGATTGCCGACTTACTTGAATGGTACTGTGTGCCAGAAATCTTTGTTTACTTCCATTGAAGTTGACATCCACCCGTTCCCAGTTCAATTTTGTCAAACTTCTCAGCATTTTCTCTACATTGGTAGTCAAATGGTTAATAAGAAAGCGACGTTAGTTTTAAGCAAAGTATGGTTACTTCATGGTAAAAGGTAAAGCATTCTACATTTCTACTAGAGTCCAATTTCTCAAGAACATTAATCAGTGGGTTCCTAGAGTTATGAGGAGTGATGGTGCATACAAAGGAAGTTGATTTCATGAGAGTTGCCATGGTAAAAGTAAACTAACAATTTCCTCATTGATCAGAAGCAATACCAGAAAGCCCAGACCTAGAAGATTACTTATAGAAGACAGGATCAATCAAGGTCTCCCTCAACTCAAACTGAAAGTTGAAAACAAATATCAAGGATCATAAGCACTGCAACTACACAGGAATTTGCCCCCTACGAGAGCATCTCAGCCTATCAAACAATATGAACATATAAAGTTTGTCATCCTAATATGTAAGTTCATAAATTAGCATTTAAATTGTAGCTCATTTAGAATATTATTCCACACCAAGTAATATATGGAACCTATTGCACAGAAAAAGTATCAAACCTCTCCCAATGCATAGTAGGTGTCAGCCATAGAAAACCAGTTTGTTATATCAAGACGATATTCCAAATACACGACCTACTTCAGAGTTTGGTCATCCTTTTTCCAAATTTTCACTTATTAAAAATTATTTCTGCTTGTCATTGACTGAGAAATTCCAAAACTTCCCTAATGCACTGGCCCAATAAATACAGAATGAAGCAAACCAAGATACACTCCTAACATCCTTTTCTACGGACACCACTATGAAAACACTCAAAACAAATAGAGAAAAAATATATGGGAATAAGTAACAAATACCCTTTGTTTCTCTCAGTCTACTTACTCCAGGGGAAGTATCAAATAGACTAAGAGAAAGAGATCAAAAAAACTTCTGGTGTTTATTTAAACAAACATCTAGAAGTGCAGAAGACGAGTACTACCAAAGATTATTTTAGAGGTCATTTTGAAAGGCAAAAAAACGATTAACTAACCAACCTTCCATGTCAATCTTCTCACATCCATCAACCTTGTTCTGCAAAGAGACATCTTGTTCCAAGGTAGCAGCTTTTGATGTCTCCACATGCACAATATGCGGGTATCTGTCATCTCTTGAGAGATGTTTATGCTGTTAGGACATAAAAATCATTATGAGATATCTTTTTTTAAGCAAGAATAATAAATCTTTTAAAGCCAACTTAAAAGTTTCCCCACTTTCAACTCGTTACCTTAGGGAGCTCCCTTTGGTGCCGAATGGATGATGAACTCCACCCCACAAGATCTAGAATAGGTGTCAAGTTCTCCATTTAAAAAATGGCCTCACTAACAATCCACTGACTAAGAGTAATTGTCAATCTATTTGAAAGATGTACACGTATCTAAACAGTATTCCTTGAAGAAGTATAAGTAGAATAATTCATTGATAGAAAATGGATACGGTCAAAACATGTATTTGCATAAGCAACGTGACTCTGGAAGGACTTCAAAGCTGACCTGCAAAGAGATAAAAGAGAGAAGACCAATCCGTGTGGCAGATAATCAAAACTTTCCAGGAGTATCACAAAGGTATGTAACTAATTAAGATCTGTAACTGACGGGTTTGCAATCTTCAGTTGCCATTTTTGTTCATTTTGTACCTTTTAAATAGTGGGGATGAGAACTAATATAACCATAAACTGTTCATTTTTTAGACATTTTTAGTTTTATCACTCATTGATAAAAAATAAAATCTTAAGGGATATCGCATATCCGCTGTATCTAGGACTGTATAACAAAAGGACAATAACACGTCTGTTAAAACTCACATGAATTTTAGATCTTCGTGATCACTGACCATCCGAAGAAGAAGTGGAGGTCTTCCATCATCATGATCAGTCAAAAACAGATGTCTTCCAGTTCTACCAAGAAACCATGATGTCCGAGCTGCTACTTTTTCCAGGGTTTGGAATCCACAAAATACTGGTACCTGCAAAAGCACAAAAAAGTATCGAAGGACAGTAAGATATGTAGTTCATGTGATGTGAGGAAAAAGTTATTGCACCTAAATTTTTAATGGTGCCCATACCTCCCTAGATATCAGTCACCAAGATTGAAACACTAGATTTACAGAAAGATAATAGAAAATGTTTTGGTCGGTCAGCGTTCACAGCAAAATGCTTAATCTAGTTTTTCACCGAAGAACCCCTCAGAGAATTCAAAATTTAGTTGATCAATAAAAGAATGATAAATGGATATTTATTTAATCAGCAAAAGCTACATAATTGTTTAGTAAGAACATCTTGGTTTCTGATTCTTCTCTTAGTTTCTTGAAGCTGTTCCATCAATTCTTCAACAGCTTTGCTATTTCATAACCTCATTTCTTAGCTTCTCGGGTTTACTTATGCATACACTGCCTTCTTTGAGTTCTTTCACATTTTTGTCCGATAAATCCAATGTTAATCAATTAAATCTTCCCAAAAGTTTGACTTTCACATGAAACATTTACCAGAAAATTGTTAGTATGAACATTTCCGAGCGTTTAATATCAGTTGCACCAGTCAATATTCCCTCCAATGACATTTAAAAGGAACTCTTGGTTGTAGATAACTATGCTAAGCTCCTTGAATCACCTGTCTATGCCCTCTTGTGCCAAGGTGCGGGGTTGCAGAAGTTATAAAATTCACAGGCTCCAATCCAGCAATTTTGCATCTAAATTTCTCTCCATGGCACTTGTTGCCAAGTCCGTCAGTTCGGGAAGCTCCATTTCCCTGAGAAACCGTTGAGATATCTCGCCCATAGAGCTTAGCAATGGCATACCTCGCAACCAGCCCTCCTAATGAATGACTGACAAATGAAATCTTCTGAACAGACAGATGACGTTTTATAACTGATATAACCTGAAAACAAACAATACAGTTAAGTTCCAAGTTTGGTGTGAAAACCACAAGTTTGGAAACTTTGAAACATAGATGGTGTTAAATTTTTTCAAATCTTCTAAACCCAAACATTGAATAACACTGGGAAAATTGCAAGGACTGTGCGTGGTTCATTTGGAGACAAAGCATTTTGGGAGAGGGGGGGAGTTAGATTCATTAAATTGAAAGGAACACAGTTACAAAGGGAGGAAGAAGAACAAGAAAACAAAATGACGCGCCTCTTCTGCTAATCTCTCTCCCATTACATCAACACCATCAAACGTCAACAATGAAGAATTGCATTCACTGCCTGCATTTTCAGATTAAACGCATGAAATTTATTTCTTAATGGTAGCCAATGACACCAGAAAATGTAAAATCTAGCATCAAGGAAAAAGCCTGAAGCTGAATTTCATATTGTAAAGATATAAAACAAAACATAAGTTATTAAAGCATCAAATCAAGGTATTGGTTAAAACAGTTGAATATCCTGTTGCCAATATTGTAACAAGGCATAAAATCAGTGTACCATGGATTCCCAAAATATGCGTTACATATCATTTTTCAAGAGAAAATGTGCCCCAAGTTCCAATACATCATATTTGGCAATCCAAAAGTAGTTTCTTCACCAGCTAAGATTGTCTTCCTTTTGGTCCATAAAAAATTTATCCAGAGAGCAGAGAAAATATTTAGTTCAATGGGCAAATAGATCTAACATGGAACAGTTCTGGTCTAGGTTATGAAACTGACTTTTGACACTAAATATTTTGTGCTGCTAACAAAGTTAACCATTTTAGTAGAAGATAGAAGATTGCTATTCTACATAGTGGGAATAAATTTATTCCATTGTAAAATATCAAGCCCAAGACTTCTACAGGAAGTCAACAGCTTAAGCAGATGCATTTAAAGAGAAGCAATGGCAAACATAGCTTAAAACATCGAGGTGACATGTCCGTTTGGATCAGAGTATGTTGATAGAGTATAAACTCTCGTAAAACGTAAAAGCTGAGAGTGTCTGAGATTATGGAGATAGAGTATAACTTATACTCTGAAACAAACGGAGGCAGGAGATGATTATAGTCCCTGCCATATCTACCATAGTCCTTTATAATCAATTAGTAAATCTACAAGTACATTAAAACAACACAATTACCAACCACAATTACTCCCTCTGTCCCATTTTAATTGTTCTATATTCTTTTTTGGGATGTCCCAAAATATATGTCTATTTCAATTAATGAAAGTTATTTTTTTTCATTTTTTTCTTATTTACCCTTAACTTGAAAAGCTTAATTATCATATTTACCCTTAACTTGAAAAGTTCAATCACCATGCATATTAATTATAGTGTCAAAGTATTTGTCATTATAAATAGAGGTATAAAAGTCAAATTGAAAACAAATTAAATATTTTATTAAATTATGTGAAAAATTGAAGGGGACAATTAAAATGGGACGGAGAGAGTGTGAATTTATGACAGATTACCTTAACTGGAGCACCATAAAAGACTATACAAAACAGAACTTACAGTGAACAACAACGTCTCGGGGATAATGCTTCAGGAACTGCTTTGCAGCGAATCTCCAGCTCTGAGCACTGCACTAAAGGACAAAAACGTGAATCAAAACTCAAAAACCAAACATTAACACTTGACAATCACCAATTCTCTCTTCCAACAACAAGAAGAGCTGAAATCAAGTGTGGAAACAAAGGAAGACTCACCTGCCAATGATGCCGTTGACCATAATAACCAGGTGCGACGGCACGTGTGGCTCTCCCTCGACACCTACCTCCATATCAAAATTCCCCTTGTGGTCCGTTTCCGTCCTCAGACACCCAAATGTGGGCAAATACGAAGAACTTCTCTTTAGCCCTCCTATTATTACTGACAATGACGTTATTATTGCTATTATTATTATTAGTTTTGGTCGCACTCTTTTCTCCGTTTTGCATATTTTCTGGCCGTCCATCTGGCAGTTGATGTGAGGTCGGAGAACCTCCCTTCGACTCCACATTATCCATAGAGATCTCGAGAACTTCGTGACAAGACCTTATCTGTTTGGCCTTTCAAATGGTCTTTTGCAGGTTTCCATCAAGTCGCCATCCCTTCTCTATTTAATGATCGATTGGGACGACGACTCTTGTTCGTTTGTCATAATTACGAATCTGGTGGCTACAAGCGTAATCTGGTGGCTGCTTCAACGAACCCATTCTTTCGGCTCAAATATGGCGAAACCAATATATTATTTTCCTTCCTACATCTAAACACGTGAATTGCAAATCTCGAAGCTCCATAGTCATAATAGACTCAGTTTTAACGGAATAATAATTAATTAAAATTAAATTATAAAATTAAATAATTATTTAATATATTAATTAAATCAATAAAATAATTAAGTAGAATAAAAATATTAAATATGAGCCATTCTGACTTTCCAAAATATGGGTTAAATATTCGTGTTTTGTAGGTCGGATTCATCGAAGGACGTGCATTGAGACCCATGTGCGGACACCGGGCCCATGTGGCCGTACTTGACACTTGGGCTTCAGGGATTCCTAGTCCATATCTCAGGGAGCTTGAGAGTGGGCTTTTTCAGGGACACGGCCCATCTCATCATGAAATGGGTTTGGCCCTTTGGGCTTTCCTTTTGTCTTCGTCCGAACTGTTTGCCTTTGCCAGAGGCAGAGAGCTTATGCATCAGTTCTTAAGTTTCTGTTTTTGTCGCAACTCGCAATAATGTCTTACTGGCCCAAGAAATAATCTCAAAATTGGGCCGGGCTTTAGTAGGTAAGGGACACTAGGACAGTAGATGGTTGGAAAGCCTGGATCGAATCTCGAATCATTAGGGCCGTATTTGGATCATTGAAGAGCTTGTTGGGTGAAGGAATGAATGAGTCCACTTTCATATGGGCTCTTTTCTGGCCCAACCACTGTCATATCTACAATTTTAGGAGTTTTTTTTTTTTTTTACATTTTATTTGCAAGGGTTTTCAATTGAAGCTTCCTCTTGATCATAGTTTTAATGATAATTTTCTTTTTTTTTTTCTCCTATTGTGACATCGCCCATAACATGAAAACAAATATCCCGATGGAGAAAAATATTACAATATGATGAAAATGTGAAATTACTAAAGTACACATACATATCTTGCGCTGATTTTTTTTTTGGTAAAAAAAACTTTTGATTTATTAAAAAAATATGTTATAAATTTCTGGATGAATACACTCTCCACTTTTGGAATAAATAAAAGGGATGAGATTCTCATTCGGAGTTCAGATTATATATCGTCCCACTCATTAACTACTATTTAAATTCGTAATTCACTCTCCAGTCAGAGAGTGAACTTTACGTGATAGGTATACAATCAAACTCTTAAACTACATAAATTTTGTCATAAGAAATTATCGAATTTCCCTGATTGCATCCAATTTAGTATAACGGAATTAAAATCAACCGAATAAACCGTGACATTTAAGTTAGGTGTGAGATACACGCAAGTCCTTGGCATCTTGGGACCCTCCTCTTGATTCGTTTTTAGACTCTAATATCATATCAAATGAATTCCATCGGAAGTCGCCCTCATAGCTCTCTTAAACCAGAACAATTGAAGAACACAAATTTCTTTTTTTAAAAAAAAATCGTCAATTTTCTTATTTTTAATCATGGTTATCCAATCATCTACGATATTCTTAATGACGTTACTGATCAACATCAACAGCTATATTGAAAAGCCAACCCTTCCCAATTTAATCACTATCGAGCACCTCCAACAAGCATATTCTCCCTATATATAATCTTTTTTTTAATAATCGACAATAATATAAATTTATCCTTTAATTATTTTATTTTAATTTAAATTCGAACCGTAAGGTCCATATTTATTGTACTTTTTCAGGCGATAAAATAATAAATTTAGACAAAACGCATTACTCTCGAGAAAACAAACTCGAAACTTTTTAATTTCATATTATACAGTCTCTTAAAAATTCATTAGTAGACCGTCAGTAATTCTTTGTTCCTATATGAACAAAATTATGGCCCCCCACAAAAGCCATCACATCAATTTGATTGACTCCCACCATCCACTAGACAACTAGTTCCAGTACTACTATTAAAAATCCAGGACCCAGAAACAGTCTCATCTTGTCTCGTATACATGGCTAATACGGGCCCCACGTCCCACATGGGCAGCATCGATCAAAACGAGTTAACGTTTGATGTGATCGCCACGTGCGACCCATCAACGGAGGGATGTGTATGTGTGAGTGCGGGTGTTGGGAAGTACTGTTTAGGGACTGACACAGAGAGTTAATGACATGGTTTGTGCAGTACCGCATCGGGAAACAGCTCCCGCGCTGTTTTCGCGCGTCTCTTTGTCTGGTACAAGGTGGGGGCCCGGGACTGTCAAAGAGACTAGGGGACCCACAAATGTGTGTCCGTGTCTGTGTGTGAATGATCGTGATGATGATGTGTGGGGGTGATCACTTCTCCTCTTCGAGTGGTAAACTTCAGTTCATGTGGTAGTATTTCTGTCTTGCCTGTACGTCTAGTCTCTCTCGTCCTGGACTACTTATGTGGGTCCAACCCCAAACCTTTTGGTTAATTCAATCTGCAGTGTAAATTTGTTATTTGTTTTCTATTTTCTATAATTAGTATTAATTTGCTTTTAATGAAACACCGCAAGTAGGTGTGAACGGGACGTGTATATGGGCATCGATCTCTTTGTCCGACTCTGTATCCACTAGATAAGTCTATTATTTGTTTCTGCTAAAATATTCATCGAAGATTTTCATTTTCATTCCCTTATGTTGGATAATCAACTTAAGAGATTGATAAATATGAGTTTAATATATTATTAAGATGATTATTATTCATATTTTCTCATGAGTAATTATTATATTTAAAATATGAAAAAAATTGCTTAAAAAATTTGTCCAGATAAATAATATATATGTCTATCAAATATGAATATTTATTTATCCATGTATTTTTAATTATCTTTGTAATAATTATGCCCACATCAAACACCAGTGTAAGAAATTAAACGTTTTTATATATTTTCGTCGATTATAATTATGACAACTACAATAAATATAAAAAATGAATATATTATAAAAAAAACCTTAATATTTGAGTGAAAATAATTTATCTATCTATCTATATTATATATAATTCTTGAAGCAAGTTTTTGGTTGAACACCACTTTGACACATGTATAACTCTAAAATCTTCACATGAAATTTATATAGCGAGTAATGAATGAATATATGATTAATTCATTCCTCTGATTCATGGTGGGTTCATAAATATACATCTTCATTAGGTATAAATTATTGGGATTTTCCCCTCACTTTAAATCTTTAATTGCAAAAACAATATAACATCAAATCCAAGTCTTTTATAGGGAGTAACAAAATAGTTAGAGAGATGGTCATGAATCATGATTCTTAACCATGAAAATGGATGAGTGAGAGAGAGAGAGCGTGCGATGAATCCGTGGATCTGAAGCATATAAGATATTTGACTTTGGCGGTGGAACATTACTAGGCTCTAGCGACAAATGATTTGGCTGACTAATGAAGTTTCTCTTGATTCTTTTCAATTTTCAATGTTTCTTTTCTTTACTTTTTGTTACTTCTGTGTGGTGTATACGGAAAAATCATTTTTAAAGCAGTCAAAGGTGCATGTTTTTAAGATATTCTCATTCATTTTTTGTTTTATATGCATTTTTCATAATTTATATACAAATTATAAAAGTCTTACCTGAGTGACTGAAATATAATATTTAAGGATTTATTATTATATATGATTTTGTAGCTCGAAGGAAATGATTTTAAAAAAATAACTTTTTAAAGTTGTTATCAATATCTTCAAATATCTAGATATATATGCATACAATCAATTAATTCCCGTGGCTTAGCCACAGTTCAACGCTAGTACATATGTATATATGAAGATTGAAAGTAATGTATTAAATTTAAACTAATAAGTAAATTATAAGTATTATAAATAAAATATATTTAAGTAATAATATATGTGGGTATCGGATTGACATTGAAATTGTGGAATGAGAAATTTCCAACCTACACAACACTTCTAACTACTATCTTCCTTACATATATCAACAAACTAATTAAACAGTACTCAATCAGGTATCTAAGGTTAAACCTTATCAAAGAAAATTATATCAAAGATGTAGGGATTCAACAAGCAACAAGCTTGCAATTTAGTTGACGACCTAACATCTCAAAAACACAAATTTTTGTGTCTCCAACCAAACTAGGGACAAGAGGTATAAACCAAGAATAAGACAATACTACACCCCAAGACAAATAAATAAATTTTGTGTGGGCATAAAAATATTCCATCGAATCAGCAAGTCACATAACTTGCAGGTCAACAGCTGGATTTCCAGGACGTAGGGGCGTACACCCTACTGCTACATGCAGTCACGCACATGAGATTTTTTCAAAAGCATGTGATCGAGTCAAAGGAGATATGGAAGTCACCTATCTTCACGATAGCGTATCAATTCAAATTGACACGATCCAAAATTATCTCATCCCCAGTTCAAAGTTTAAATTGATGAACGGTTGCATGATAGGAGAGAAAAAGTAGGTGATCTGTTATTTCATTTTACTATAAATAGAACCATATGTATCAAAGGAAAGAGGCTAAATAATATTGATTTCTCCCAGGGACATAGGCATTCTTTCCAAACCATTTACTTTATGTGTGTTACTGATTTTTATTACGTATATTCAGTAGCCTAGCCATAGTACTAACGCACAACCTCGATTTCGTGTCATTGGTGTGGTTTTTTTGCATCGATAATTGGCCCTGTCTGTGGGAATGAAGACATTGTACCGCGAACCTGTGATAGTTGATGTGACAGAGGTTCAAGGGCAGGGCTCCCGATGGAAAGATGTGTTGCCTCCTCCTAAGAAGAAGACAATAAGCGAAAATCAGGACGTCAACATGGTCTCCCAAGAAAGGGAGATCAAAAGAGCACTACGTTATAAGGAATAGGAGATATGCAGGCTAAGGGAGCAGTTGCACACCCTGAAGAGCAAGGGGAAAATCTTGGCTAGTATTTTTGAGTGCTCGCCGGGAAAAAAAATAAGGATTGGCCCCAAGTAGAGGAGACCAAGAGCACGAGTAGGACTCATTGATGAAGAAGGAGTCCATCTCCCATGAGAAAGCAAGGCCGCTCCTTTTCCTTTTTCACATCTACTAGAGAGAAGAGACACTCGTCTATCTTTGTAAGAACTAGGCACAGGTCTTCCTCTAGCAATGAGGAGCAGCGACCACTGAGAGACGATGACACAAAGATTGGTGAGGCACTAATAAATGCCCTGAGGAAGGCGGGGAAGACGTATAACCAGTGGTGAAGCCATTCGTGTGTGAGGGGTTCACTCAAAAAAAAATTAAATAAGCTTAATTATATGTAAATTTTAAATCAATCCCTCCTAAATTTTCATTTTAGCCCCATATAAAATTAGAAAATACTCTTTTAGTATATATTTATTTTTTTACTTGGATGTTCTTAGTGAAATTGAAAATGAAGTTCTTATGCAACGCTTTCAATCTATGAAGTCTCAAATTATAATTGAACTAGATATTTTATAATCTTTAACTCTATTGGTTTAGAATTGTTATCTTTAAGTCAATCTGACTGGATATTGGATAAGTTTATTAGAGTGTTAGTAATTATCTATGTGTCATATAAATACCTTAAAAAAAATTATGAGAGCGCTGCTCTTGAATCCCCGCTAGCTTAGTTATGACACCGCCCCCCCCCCCCCCCCCCCTTCCCTCACCTCAAAATATGTCCTGCTTCGCCCCTGCAAAAAATAGGATGATGATCACCCCTTTCATCAAGGCTCTCAAGAGGGAGATCCACCATATAAGTTTATTGTCCAACTTTCGAGTTGTACAATGGAAAAACAGACGCGCTAGCTCATGTGGTTGCTTATGCTAACAAGATGGGCATATGGGCGAGCCATGACTCTTTGATGTGTAAGATATTTTCCTCTAGCCTTGGAAAACTCAATATATTTTCGGAAGGAGTTTGCGCAATCTTTCGTGTCAAGATTTCTCAGAGAACTAACAACTCTAGATAAATTGTTCTCCATTCGGCCAAAGAAGGTGTGTCACTTACAGATTTTGCTTCTCGTTATTTAAATGTCTATGCAGATATAAAAGAATGCAAGGAAAAGACAACAGTTGCAGCGTTCCATCTAGTGCTCCCAAAAGATAGTAGGTTGAGGGAAAGTTTAACTCTCAAGCCACTAATGAGGATGAATGATCTACAAGAAAGGATCATGAAACATATTAGACTGGAAGAAGATCAAAAGACAACTGATGAATTAGGTATTGACCAAGAGTCATCTATGGGATCGAAGTCCATTCATGAAGTGATTTATACGAGTTTCAGTGAACTGATCACCGAGATCTTTCAAGAAGTCAAGGATGATCAATACTTCAAGTCGATGTAGCCAAGAAAGACCAAACTCAATTTTGTTTTTGAGTTTATGGTTTAGGAAATAGTTTAGATGCAACACCCTCCTATTTTAAATTCCCATCATGGTTTTTCATGCACCAGTTTCCTTTGCGAAAGCTTCTTTAACTATTTTTTGACATTTACCGCAAGCTTACACATATCATTGAAAGTTCATCAAGGCTATAAGAGCAACCACATTGGTTGCATTTTGTTGGGCCAACAAATTCTTGTTTTGTGTCTCACTTATATTATACAAAAATTTAAACCACACATATCTTTTAATACAGCTACATCAGCAAAACACATTTTTCAATACAACCACATCAGCAAAACATAAATCTCTAAACATTTTCTTCTCTCAATTTTGTCAAGCTCAACAACTTTCCTATCCTACAACTTTCAGGCTCCTTAGCTCTTCATTTTCAACATCGCGAAGTTTGTGTGAGCTTCTTAGATTGTAAACTCTATAATAAAAATGGTAAACGTAATGTGTTGTAGTTAATATATATATATTCTTTTTAATATGTTATTTTGCATGTTAACATCAGCATTTATAATTGCAGACATTCAAAGTGCTAAAAAAGGATTGAGATCGATCCCTTCATGTTATCTTCTTTGTAACCCTAAATTTGGCAACCCAATAATATCTTACATGCATGGGGAAAATGCTTATTTTTATTTGATTCTCATGGTATTTTATGCAAAGTTGGTGCATGTTTAATAGTCAAGATAATTCAGTACTATTTTAAACACACAAAAACTTTTATTTAAAGATAGCATTAAGAATTGGAAAGCGTTTAAAAAAGAAGTTATATATATATATATATAGCAGGATTCAGACTTTCTTTGATTATTTTTAACATGAACTTCATTATGAATCTTGCCAAAAAGTAGCTTTGATAAAAGATTGGTGGGTGATTTGTTTTCTTAATAAAAAATATTATCCATCGTTTACCATAATTAAAAGAGTCTATTGAGTATAATTATTCTTAAGTAAAATGAAATTATTTCTATTAGTTATTTATTTTTTCATACTCGACAACGAAACCACTAGGTTTGTTCATTTTGAATAGTCAAATTGGGCCTAAATTCAGGTTGAAAAGTTCGCATTTACAGTCCTCCCACAAAAAAATATTAAGATTGATTGAGACCCAACACAAAACTAATGGAGCTACACATGAGCTGCGATAGAACCCTGAGAACTCGCATACAGGAGCAAAACTAGGAGAAAATGTGAGGGGGTCACGACTAGTTTCCATAAGAACTCGTTAGATTGAGACCCAACACAAAACTAATGCAGCTACACACAAGAATTCATGTAGGTCTTTTTTAAAATCTATCTATACGTAACACTAAGAGTGTGTTTGGATTAAAGAATTTGGAGGGAAGAGGAAATGAGTTTTCTCCTCATTTCCTTTGTTTAGAAAAAAATTAGAGTAACGAATTTGGAGAGAATTGGAAGGAAAATTTCCTAAATTTTTGTTAAAATATTTCCTCCCTAAATTGTGGTCATTTGGAGGGAAAAGAAAGAAGTAAAAACAAAATCATGGTGTCTATAAATTAAAAGTCCATTTTGTCTTTGATATGCTATAGTGTTTCATGTTTCCTTTCCTTTCTTCTTTGAGTATTATCAAAACAAGAGAAATTACAAGTACTTCCTCTCTTTTTCTTATTCTCAAACATGAAAAAAGGGAAAAATATCTTCTATTCTCTTTCTTTTCTTCCCTTCCCTTCCCTTTCTTCCCTTCGACCCGAACACATTCTAAATGATTTTATTTTTTTTTTTTTTTTTTTTTGGAAGGTCCTCTCCCTATCGCATGCATACATCTTTAGCTCAAGAAAATATCCAACTGGCCTATCACGTATATTTATTTACCCTTCACTGTCAAATCAAACTCAACCTATTCACATATATGATATATGAGGGGGCCACAATATATTCATAATCTAAATTATTAAAATGATAGTGCTCGTAACTTGTCTCCCAATTTAGGGTGACTAATCCATCAATCTTGTCCTTAAATGACATTTTATTGTTGGTTTATGAAAAAATGGGACTTTATTGACTGGGATTGATTGCGTTAATCTCTTTCATTATTCATTAATAGTAATGCTAGAGAGGAATATTTTACCTAATAAAGCAATTGACAGTTGTTTTTGGGATTAGATTTGCTTTTGTGTTCGTTAATTAAAAATTTGTTGCTACGTAGCTGTTTGAGAGCATGACACATACATAAGCCAAGAATCGTATTGGTCTCCCAAACCTAGCAAGTATGGGCTATATGATTCCACTTAATCAAATAGCATCTCTCCTTGGACTCTTGTTATTAATTTTGAATGGTTGCCAAAACAAGCAAGTAAGTAAACACATTTAATAGTCGTGTAAATACATTTTTGAATGGTTGTCAATCAGCCAATGCGAAATGCGTATGAAAATCTTTTGAATGGATTTAATATATAATTTCACCATTTGTAGCAAGAGTAATCTGCTTTCTCATAAATTTTGTGAGATTTTGGGTTGTATTCTTCCTTTCTCGGTTGGTCTTCCTATTGTGTAAGGAGTGAGAGGTCTTGTGTTCTAATATTTATTGTTACCAATTTGAATGAGATTTATCATCATTATGATGAGAGTTGTAAAATGACCACCTCCCTCCATGTAGTCCACTGACTCATTGAGTCTTCTTTTTTTTCTGTTGGATATTCCCCCTCCTTTGTATAAAAAAAATGAACATTTTTAGGTCACAATTAAATAGAGCCATTCTAACCTACATATAATTATATGTACACAAGTCTGTTGCCTTTGTTGAGGCGTGGGGTGTTCTTATTGTGTAGGGACCTTAAACTCTAAAATATTTGGGATTAAAACTGGTTAAACTATCATAATCTCTAAATTTTAAAATGTTAAAACCTAAACTATAAATCTAAAACCTCAAATCCTAAATTCAAAATTCTAAAATCTAAAACTTAAATTCCTAAATCCTAAATCGACTTGAATCTTATACATTTTGATCATATTTAAGAGTTTAAAAATAGAGATACTTATATAAACCCTAATAAAAATATGCTTACTATAGAATTCATATATATATATATATATGTTATGATTATGATTATCATATAAAGTCTAGCCTTATATTTTGTTGTACAATCCATCGTAAAGCTTAAGTCTAGAACATGGTTAATATGAGAGCTTGATCATCGGAAGAGTTATCTTGATTGTAAGGGATATAGATGATATATTTCTATTCTTAGTTATCATCATTCCTTCCTATTATAGTACAATATACACAAAATATTATCCCCCGTCTCTTACTTCTTTTGGGTTTCCCGGCTTCCAAGCTCAACATGGTATAAAAAGTCTGTTATCTTGAATCTTTGGCTATCGTTTCAGCCTCTTGTTACTCTGTTATCAACCCTATTTATTTAATCATGGAGAAACATGATGTCGCTTAACCTATTCACATAATTCTTGATGGGTTGAATTGTGTCTTGTGGTTTTAGGCTATCAGAACATTCTTGAAGGGTTGCAAACTCTGGCATATTATTATCGAAAATGTTGTTCAACCAACTCAAGCCATAGAGAAACCGTCGATAAATTTACAAATTGGCTCGATGACTAGGGTACTAAAAATCACCAGATCATTACCTGGTTCAACAATACAACCCTTCCCTCCATTCATCAACAATTTAGGCATTTTGAGACAGCAAAACAAATTTTGTATTTTTTTTGGCTCAACGGTACACCACCATTGGACTTTCTCATCGATATCAATTGACCAGCACCTTGCACAAAATGAAACAAGATTCGGGTAAGTCTATCAATGAATTTCTTTCTCATATGCAGTCCATCTAGGATCAACTTCAAATTTTAGAACCTTCCTGGAAAAATCCTACTGATGCTGCTCAATATGTTGCTTGTCATGACAAATTAACCCCACATTTGTTTGAGAGTGAGCATAAGGTGGGAATGAGTTTAAGATGTGCTAAGCATGAGCTTACTAAGAAGGGAGAATAGAGAAGTATGAATGATTTTAAAGATAAAATTTTGTATGTTTGGTTGAATGTGATAATGAGTATGAGTTTTGTTTTGAATGAATTGTAATGTAGATAAAATGACTATATTACCTTTTATAATAAATTGAAAATTTTATACGAGATTTAATGAAGGCTTAATTTGTTATTTTCAAAAAAATGTTATTCTCTCCATGGGGAGAATATGGCTCATGAGCATTGTTTTATACAAACCAAACAATGGAATGAGCTTTGAGAAAGCTCATTCCTTACATGGGGTAAGAGTGATTTGGTTTCTTATGGCCCTCACTGAAGTTTTTGAACCTGTTTGAGCCTCTCTACTTCAACGCACACCATTACCACTCTTGAATCCGAAGTCTCTCAATTATTTTCTGAAGAAACTCATCTTCGTTCCTCCAAAGTTTAGCACACTGAAGCCATTCTTGTAACACCCTCATATGAATAAGATGTGTGGACAATACTGCAAAATTGTCACAAGACGGTCACTCATTGTCCAATTGCCCGTTGATTGAATGTTGGTATTGTCAAAAGAAGGGGTATATCGCGTCAACTTGTCCTACTCGGCCTCCTCGACGAACTCCATCCAAGAATACATCATTTACTTCCAGTTCAGCATTCAAGATGCCTACAACAGTTGCTGTTGCTACTACCATTAAGGAGACTCCCTCCTCCAATATTTCTCTCAATGATTTAGAGGATTTATTCAAATAGATTTTGTCTAAATCCCAAACTCCTACTGCTGTATCAACAGTCTTAAGTACTTCCTCCTAGTATTTTGATTCTACATATCGTAACCAAATGTCACCTGACTCTAGTATTTTTCTTTCTCGTGTTCTCGTTCATTCTGCTCCCACTATTTAAACCGCGAATGGCTCTCCCTGCATGTTAATTTTCATGATTCTCTCTTTACTTCTTTAATCAGTTTACCCAACACTTATCATATTCCTCAGCTCACACTGAATCTCATTTCAATCGGTTAACTCTGTGATCTTTTTCTAACAATTTTCATTTCTCCTACTGGTTGTGTTGTGTAGGATCCTCATACGAGGAAGGTACTTGAGATAGGGAGTAGAGTTGATCACATGTTCGAGCCCTAGTCTCTTCATATTCCATATTTAGTGTCTTCCTCTGTGGTAGCGACCATGGCTTCTACTGAGAGTGCAGATATAAAAATATGGCATTTACGTCTCAGTTATGTCTCTCTTAATAAGCTAAGGTTTCTTGTTTCCAAAGGTTGTTTAGGATCTGTTAAAGACAACTATTTTCGATGCGTTTCTTGTCATTTGGGTGAACAACCTGCGTTATGTTTTAATCATAATGATTCTATTTTTGCAATTTTTTTTTGATTTTATTCATTTGGACATATGGGGGCCATCACCCAATCCAACCATAGAGGTTTATGATATTTTATTGTGTTTATTGATGATCACTCACATTATACTTGGTTATATTTCCTTTGCAAAATGGTATGTACTCAATTTGCCAAAGTTATTAAAATTCGTTGCACCGACAGTGCCATGAAATATAAAGATAGACAAAATATTATCATTATCCCTTGTATAATATGTATTCTAGTACAGTGCAATATACACCAAATATTATCTCAAGTCTCTTGCTTTTTTGTGTTTTGAGCTTCCAAGCTCAACAATATATATGTGTGTAAGTTTGTGAATAGATAGATCTGTCTTGTGACTTTCAACATAACCAATTGATGTCGTAGATAGATGGGACAACCTCTATATGCCTACGTTTGGGAAGAGCAGGGAAGTGAGAGATGAAAAAGTGAGAAAAAAATGAGAGAAAAATGAAATTTTTGCGTGTTTCAGAGGACGAGGTGACAGAGGAGTGGAAAATGAAGGGAAAAAAAATTGTGAATCCGACATTTTTTTTTCCTTCAAAAAGGGGGAAAAGTGAGAGAAATGAAGGCAAAATGTGTGGATGCGACACGTTTTTGAATGGATGGGAGGGTAAAATTTTCAATTTTCAATTTTTATTTTTTAAATTATATAAACCAAAAATTATTTTTTTCCTAATTTTTTTCTTTATTTTTTGACTATTTAAACAAGAGAAAAAAATAACTTATTCTCCCCTCTATTTTTCTTTCTCTCAGAGCAACTACAATAAGGCTTATTTGTTGGGCCATCAAATTCAAAAAATGGGATCCACTTCTATCTCACAAAAATACAATTTTCAATACAATCAAATCAACAAAACTCATATTTCAATACATTCACATCACCAAAACACACCTCCCGGTACTATCACATCAGCAAAACACATCCCCCAATACAAAACTATAATCCAACTATCTACTCTTCCATTCTCTCATCCATTCTCAAACAAAATTATACCAAAATTCATAATGGGCCCTACATCTTTTACAAAAAGTCAAGCCACATCATCATCCATATTACCAAAACACATCTCCCAATACAGCCACATCAGCAAAACACATTTTTCAATATAGCCACATTAGCAAAAACACACATTCTCATACATTTTCCCTTCCCCATTAAAAATGCCTTATTGGATTTGCTCTCACATCTTCCATTTCCTCCCCCTCTTTTGAAACATATAGTGAAAATATTTAAAACAGTTTAGGTGTGGCCCTCCCTCCGTTGCTTCAGGGCTGGTGACATGACAGGAACAGCTCATTCAAATGATGATTGAAGGTGAAAAAAGGGCAAGGAGCACCAATAATGGACATAAAATCCATCAAACTGTACAACGCACTACTCAATACTCCCAAGCTTTCAATCCCCCGCATTATTAGGCTTAAAACCTAGCTACCATGTATTTTTATTGGATAAAATTAGTTAGTTGAATATTCTCAACAAAGGGGGTCGACTTGGTTGGTGCACAAAATCCGCTCCCATTTAATTAATTTGTCACGTTTGTATCATATCAACATAAAATAAAATAAAAACTTGAGAACACAAGTTTTATTTCTAGGATTTATGATCTCTGTTCTTCTCTATCACCTATCAAATTTTACATACTCCTCGATTGTGTATTACAGTGATTGATGCTCCGACCTCTCATGTTAGACTCGGTACTTCGATGTAATTTCTTAAGTAAAGAAGAACATATTAAAAAAAATTCGTTGGTCGTTTAATTTTATCAGACTTTAGGATATATGACCATGAATTTAGTAGCATTGCACATCGACAAACGTTTTGGTGCTTAAAATGTATTTTTATGGGTATAGTTAACGAGAAAGATTCGCATGCATGGTCAGAGTAGTTTTTGTTTCAAATAAAAATTAAATTTATCGCAAAAAAAGTATGAAGTTTATATCCATCACTTCAAAATTTCCACATATTTTTTTTCTTCATGTTGCAGTTTAATCTTTGTTTAGAATAATGAATATATCCTAAACAAAGATTAGTTTAGAATATATAATAATTTTACTTTTAAAAAAAGATTAGTTTGGCTGTAGTCTGGTGTAGTGGCTCTACAGCTGCGCCCGCTCCCTCGCTCGTAGCTGGGTACTGGGTAGGAGGTTGTTGACTACATAGGGAAGAGGCGAAGAGAAGGAGAAGAGAAAGCAGTGGCATTGAGTGACAGGTGAACATGGAGTATCTGACTGATACAACCCCTAGTGCTTGTCTTGTCTGTGAGTTGGATATGTCCAATCCTCTGCAGACTTAAAGCAATTCCAATTCAATTTTTAAATATCTCATCTCTCTTCTCTCTCTCTCTCTCTCTCTCTCCCTCTCTCCCTCTCCCTCCCTCTCTCTCTCTGGTTGTAGCGCGCGAGTTTCGGGAGTCTGGGACTGTTAAACTCTGTAGGTCCCTTTTCTTATGTGTCTGTAATTAATTGGTTTGTATGGTAGAGACTGGTGGTCTTCGCCGCCAGCTATATGTTGTTTGAGGATGGCGAACATTAAACTCAGGCCAATTTAACCATGTCATTCACTCCCTCTGTGTCGTTCTTTCTTTTCTTTCTCTGAGTAGACACATGTCGTTTCCTCCAGCCCCTGGTCATCACAAACAGTTGTTTACATTATATAGATACGGATATATATAGATATATATTGGTCAGTCTTTTCACTGTTAACCGTTGAAATTTCGTATTATAGGGACTACCTGTTCTTATATTAAGCACCCTCAAATCTCAATTGCACAGCAATACAAACCCCATGAATCCTTCCTTCATCGCACATGGCGATGGCTGATTAATTTGGATTTCGAAGACATTTCTCTTTATGCGATTACTAACGTTTTCAATGCTTAAATGCATCGACATGGCAGTGGTTTTAGTAAAAAAAAAAGCAGAACCCAACAAAAATTAGTTTTGTGTTTTTTCTTCTATTGCAAATGTTAAGATAACGCTAGTAATGATCAATGTTATTGTTAGCTCCAAATGATCAGAAAAAAATTAATTGTGTGAGCGTTTGGTGAACATTTGAAATAATCGGAACGAAAAAATTAGAATATATAATTACTGATCTTTGGAGAGTACAATTTTTTATTATTTTTTTATCAATCATGTGCGGAGACCGGTAAGTCATCGAAAGGAACAATGTTATAATTTTTTGTTTAATAAAACAAAGGAACAGGGTTTTATTAATCATAATCAAGCTTTACGACTTTTATGTGTTTGTGCCTTTGAGGAATTTATGGATTATTATATATATTTAATCACATTGTCGAATGTAAATAATAGTTTGCACTTTTCCTCATTTGGATTAACGATCTTATGCAACTATTAAAAATTATTAGCAAGGGTCAAATTTAAGCCAAAATAATCGAACATCCTCGTATTATAATACTATCTCTTGAGTATTCTCATACTTAATTAATTAGTGTGTTAGTTTGACGACAAGTGTGAGTTGTGACAAAAATATAATTATGAGTGGAAAATTTAGATGAAATCAACAGTTAAAAAACAATAAATAGGTAGCTCTAAATTAGGTAAGTGGCACATCTTAGGTCAAGAGAAATGGCAAAATATAACAAGGTGCAAAGTATGAATACCAGTTTGTCTTTGGTTAAATGTATGTACTTAATGGGGTGGAACAGTTGTTTTTTCATCTTCCACTCCCATAAAAGCAGTGGAAAAAGGAATAGAATGTCAAACACAAAACCAAAAAGCAACTAAAATAAGGGTGATAAATTGAGACGTCCGTGAAACAAAGAGAATTGCCTTATCTCCATTCCTTTGCTGGCCTTTTATATTAATATATGTAGTTAGATTTCTTTCATCAAAGAAAGTCTTATTACGCTTACTCAACAATCTCAGCCATAGCTGGTGCTTGCTAAGCACACCCATCTCACCATGTTTTTTCCTCTTCTTCTTGTTTTTTCCCCTTTGATGTTGTCGTTCATGACATGATGATCGAGGCCTTGGTGCAACTTCACTTCGAGAAACACTAATCAATACTTTAAAACCACCCATCTCAATTTTATGAAATTGATAGCTAATTCTTCTCAACAGATGCCTAGAATTGCAGTACTGGTCTAGACTCTATAGCTAGGGTTTTAATTGAGCCCATTTTTTTGGTGATTTTCCTGATCTGGGATTGTTGGAGAAATGGACGAGTATGATCATCTCAACGAGAACAACACTCAAAGGGGGAATTTCTTGTATGCAACACCAGTACTTGGATCACATCATCACAATTCATCGACGTATAGCAGAGCCAGCACTGGATCTAATGTCAGCAACAATACCCAGATGCCTATAACTTCCTTTCACCTTCAATCTGGCGAGTGTTATAATAATCAAACTGAAGGGAATAACGATCCAGCAGTGGCCGCAGTGAAGACTGAAGCCAGCACTTCACAGCACGCCCAAAGGTATCATAATTACAATATACTAAGAGGGATTAGTCAAGCTGTCCATCACCAAGGGAGTCATGAAAGCTCAAGTCATGAGGTTGAAGCCATCAAAGCTAAAATTATTCAACACCCTCAGTACTCCAACCTCCTAGAAGCTTACATGGATTGTCAAAAGGTATGTTCCTCCAACAAAATCATGCGAGAACAAGACATAATTATAACAAACAAGTTAACGGGATAAACGGTGTTTCAGGTAGGCGCGCCGCCTGAGGTAGTTGCTAGGCTATCAGCGGCTCGTCAGGAATTCGAGGCGCGCCAGCGATCTTCGGTCAATTCTTGGGATTCTTCGAGAGACCCAGAACTCGATCAGTTCATGGTAATCTCTAATCTCTCACCATCTCAAACGAGGTGGGTTCTTTTTATTTTTTAAAAATTGAATCTTTGGCTTGGAACAGGAGGCTTATTACGATATGCTAGTGAAGTACCGGGAGGAACTTACGAGACCCTTACAAGAAGCCATGGATTTCATGCGAAGAATCGAAACTCAGTTGAATATGCTCGGCGGTGGACCCGTTCGGAGCTTCAATTCTGGTACTTTATTTCTTTATCCTTCTCTGATCTTACGAACTATTTTGCGGTGACGATTGTTATTGTAGAGGATCTGACAGTAATGAAGGGAAGGCCCTCCCTCTCGCCCCTTACTGTGACAACTACTTATCACAAGCAGAATATAGATAAACTAACCCTAATATTACGAGTCACACAGAGTCCATCGGGATTAATATGCGCTTTTGGTCAGCTTTATTAAACAATGCTAGGGTTTTATTGCTAAAATCTAGGATTGTAATTAGTGAGTTAACCAGGTAAATCTGATTTGGTTGGCTTTATTAGCATAACGAGATGGATGTACTAATTATGGTTTATATCGTTTCCCAGGAAAATATAATCTCAAGCCTCTCACGTTCTTTGTTTAATTAAGCCAAAAACTAGGCTCCTGCAGGAAACATAGGATGCTGTTCGAATCAGTGCTACCCCATGTCTGTCAGAGATGTATAGCTCTTTATTATTAATTAGCTTCTGTGCCATTCCCAAGTTCTGTTTTTGTTTGGCCTGTTCATTTAAGTGATGGAATTTTTTTTTTCGTTTTCCTCTTTCATCTAAACAAAGCCTAATTTATTAGGCGAGTAGTTTTTTTTCCAATTTCTATGATTACTGTTAATTCGTCGTTATTGATCCCATTGCAATTGTACCCACATTTGCTTACAAAAAATGAGCGTGATTGACTGTGAAAGGTTCTCTATACATGATGGAAGCACTTCATGGCAAGACTTTAGGTTACGGGTTAGGAATTGATTGAATGGTTTTTTATGTGGCTATTTTTCAACAATTTTGGATTAGTTGTCCGTACGGGGCATTACGACTATGATGATAATTGCATAAGTTATTACCCCAAATTTGAGTTTAAAATAGGCTTTGGTTACTTTCTGATAACCTAACTAGTTTCATTTATACTGGTTGTGGTTGTTGTGAACTTGTAACTATTTGAGTGATAGTTTAGTGGTAAATTTCTATGATGTTGAATCGTATGCATGAAATTTTGAGGTGTGAGTTCAATTTTCACTAGTAGTAATATCTTTGTTACCATGCGTTGTGTTTTGTCCCAAATGACTTTGTCATTAGGTAAAAAATTTGTGTGTCTAGTCTAGGCCAATATCGGAGGTCCGAAAGAAAAGTTTCGTGCTGTCATTCTCATTTACCAAAAAATTATCATTCTGGACCTACACTGACGAGTACATATTTTATCAAATTTTGTATTTCTTTGCATTTACGCATGCTCCATTTTTTTTTTCTTTTTTTTTTTGCAAGTCGTTTCATGTTATCAAAATTTTTGAGGGTTGGAATGATATGTATTTTGCAGATGATAAGGGTGAGAGTGGTTCATAGGATATGTAATTGTTGGTTTTGTATGGGAATTTGGGCAAGTTAATAATCTAATAAACATTTTCTTTTGATGTACTATAGTCATGACGCTACTTTGTCTCCCTAGTTAAAAATTCTCTGCAGAAACCCTCTTGTTTCAGTGCAAACTTTTTTTTTTTTTTTTTTTTGCAGATGATAAGTGTGAGGGTGGTGGTTCATCTGATGAGGATCAAGAGAATAGCGGAGGAGAAACAGAACTTCCCGAGATCGATCCACGTGCTGAAGACCGACAACTGAAGAATCACTTACTAAGGAAGTACAGTGGCTACTTAAGTAGCCTAAAGCAAGAGCTTTCCAAGAAAAAGAAGAAAGGGAAACTACCCAAGGAAGCCAGGCAGAAGTTATTAGCCTGGTGGGAATTACACTACAAATGGCCGTATCCCTCGGTAAGTTAATCCTCTGAGCTCAATCCTATCTACATTGCAAAGAGAAGCTATTAATTTTTTCTCACATTTTAACCTGTGACCGATGCCTAAGCTGAAGGGAAGCAATTTTGACGATTTTACATTATGGTGTTTGTCATGAAACAGGAATCAGAGAAGGTGGCATTGGCTGAATCAACAGGGTTGGACCAGAAACAAATAAACAATTGGTTCATAAATCAGAGGAAGAGGCACTGGAAACCTTCGGAAGATATGCAATTCATGGTGATGGATGGACTCCATCCCCAGAATGCAGCACTCTACATGGATGGTCATTACATGGGCGACGGCCCTTATCGTTTAGGGCCATGAAATGATAAGCCTAGCTTGGAAAGATTAGTCATGCCGGCCAAATGACAATGATGAAATTTAAGGATATGGAATTATGGATAGTGTCCTAAATATGCCCTAATCTTTGATAATTCTTCTATCACAAGCAATAGTTATTACGATAATGTTGTGAGAACCATATGGCCATTTGGAGTAATTTCTTGTACTCATCTTATGCGTCTTTTTTGTTTTTTATTTCTCTCGAGGAGATTCTCGTGTTGTTTGGAACTTGGAAGTATGCGTGTAAGGAGGTAATATACAGAAGTTGTGACTCGTTTGTGGTGTTGAAGGGGTGTTGTACACTCTATATGCATGTCTTTAAAGCTACTTGCTATGAGGTGCCTGCTAAGTGTATATAGTGAGGTCAACGTATGTATTCTGAAGATTGTATTACTTGCAATCTCTGCTTAATCTAAGTGTGTCACTTGTCTTTTGCAGTGCCATATCCTAAATTATTTCTCATAAATTTAATATGGTCTTGGTTGGAAAGGACGGGTGTCATATTCTCAAAGCAAAAGGGGAGAGTCAATTGGCTTTTATGGGCAAACTAAGGGGTGTCCTTTTAGCTAGGATGATAATTGGTGGATAGTCTTTCAATTAGAGAATCCCTAAATCGTGTGTTTAAGGTATTCAAATCAAAACTGTTAAAAAATTATTTAAATTTTTAAAATTGGAATTGTTCCGTATAACACTTTATGTAGGTGGGCTCAATTTATCTTGTCAAAAATGTTATATAACTCAATTTTTATTAGTCTAACTTAATTCAAGTTTATATGACACTCCATGTAATTAGTGAGTCATGTTGGAAAATTTTAAAAATCAGTTAATAATAATATATTTATTTATTTCTATCTTTTCATTTACTGTACATTTTTTATTTATTTTTCATAAACATTTTAAAAAGTTTTATCTTTCATAATACATGTTATATTTTGGAAAAAAAATTACATATTCGAATTGAGAGCATAAAAATATTTTTAATAAGACTCATTGTTGATAGTTTTTATCGTATTTTTTTAATTAAATTATTTTTAAAAACAATATAATTCATATATATGATGTGCAAACTGTTTATTTGAGTTAAAATTTTATTATACTATGATAATATTATATATATATTCGTTATTTTTTGCATTTTTATTGAAATTGCGTTGGATACTTGAACTTATTAGGGTTTTGTAGTTAGGATCATATGATTTTGCACTTGAAACATTTATGATTTTAGTAGCGAATTCGAGCTTTTTAAGTTACAGCATGGAAATCCGATACATGAACCCGCTATAGTTTAGCGAATCCGTTCGCCTTGAAATTTATGACACTTATTGTTTATGTTACAATATAAAAATTCGATAAACAAACCCCTTAGGGTTTAGCGAATATGTTCTCCTTAGAATTTAACACCTATTGTTAGGTTATAGAATGAAAATCCGATATATATGTTCATATCATTACCCATAAATAAACACTGAAACCTACGTAACCCACATATCAGCACAAAAAAATAATGTAATTAAAAACAATGTAATTAAAAACAATGTAATTAAGAATGACTGAATAAAACCTATCAATGATGGATCTTGTTGGATAAATCTTTACTTGCTGATTCTGGATATGTAATTTTTTTTTCGAAATCTAATATGAGTTTTAATAGATAAAGTGTTTTAAAATTTTATTTAAGAAAAAAAAATGTGCGATGAGTTTTTCAAATGAGATTTTTTATTTTTTAAAATTTTATGTTTACAAAACATGTCATGTAGAATTTGAATAAATGTTGGGCTACAAAAACTTGGGATATTTAGCGTCACCCTTAACTTGCAAATAGAATTTGTATTGGTCATTGAATACTTGAATGCCTCTCATATTTATAATCCTACATAGCGGTATTTCCTTTATCCTACATAGCGATACTCCATTAACTTGGGCAATCCTACATGAAAATCAAATTAGTATAATTTATAGTGCTATTAGTATGATTTTAATCTATAGATGTATGCTTCTATTATCTTTTTTTTTAAATTTATTTAATGTGATTCATCATGTTATAATAACATCATAATAGTATATCCTATATTAGGCATGACAACGGAGCGGATTGGGGATGAAATTCGGTCGCCCTGAACTTAAAAAACTGCCCTGCCCTATTACTCCCCGCCCTGTATCAAAAAAAAATTTTTTGAAAGAAGATTTTAGTTGAATTAGGATTAAGGTTTAGGATTCAAGGACTTTAGGGTTTAGATAATTAGATTTAATGTTTAGGTAAATTAGGTTTAATGTTTAGACTTTTTAGGTTTAGAGCTTAAGGTTTAGGAGTTGAGACTTTAGGGTTAGTCTTTAGGTGAATTAAGATTAGTGTTCATAATTTAGGGTTGAGCATCGAGGACTTTAGGGTTTAGATTTAAATGCTCAAGTTTAAGGAATCGAGACTTTAGGGATAAACTTCAGGTATATTAGGATTAGTGTTTATAATTTAGGATTTATGATCGAGAACTTTAGGGTTTAGATTTAAGCTTTAGATAAATTACGTTTAATGTTTAAACATTAGACTTTAGGGTTTAGTGTTGACAAATTAGAATTAGCATTTATACTTAAATTTTTTTACATAGATATAGTATTTATAGGGTTTATAAAAATATATGTATATAACATAATTTCGGGGCGGGGAAACCTGAAACCCCATCTCTGCCCTGCTGCCCGCCCCACCAAAGAATCATGGTGAGGTGGGCAAATTTTGCCATCTCTACCCTACATAGTACTGACATAGCACAAGTATAATAAAGCCTACAAGCGTAAGCTTAAAAAGAATCTAGAATTCACTAGAGAAAATATAAATTCAAAGGTTTTTGATTGATTAGAAAATATGACTTTAGGGCAATACAAAGACTGCTTAAATAGATATTCTCAACCCTTAGAAAAACAAGACTACTTAAATAGATATTCTCAACCCTTAGAAAAACAAGAGAAATTATTGGAATGTTAAGTTTTAAGAAAACGAAAAAATCATAATTTTAGAAAATAAGAAATTGCTTCATCTAGAAAATTGCTCCATCTTGTGAATTGTGTCATTTTGAAAATTGCTCAATCTTGGAATACGCCTTATTCTGAACTTTTGTGTCAAATCTTTAAGTTGAAAAATGCCCATTTTCCATACTACGGTGCATTATGTCTTCAATCCATTCCGCCATTTGATCTACATCAGTCCCCTCTACTTCAAAAGAACTCGACCTCGAGTTATGGTCAGGATAGAGGATATCATCTTCTTGAAACCCATAGAAATCAACAACATATAAAGGTTTTAGAAATTTCCATGGAATCGGGCAAGTTGATAACATAGGCATTGTCATTGATTCGTTTCAATACCATGCAAGTACCATATTTTTTTGGCTTCAATTTCCCATATGTTCCTAGTGGAAATCATTTCTTTCTTTAGAACACCATCACAAAATCTCCTTCTTGAAACACTTTCACTCTTATGTGCTTGTCTGCTGCTGCTTTGTAATTAACATTAGTATTCTCCAATTTTCACTTTACATTTGATAGTCACAACATCTTAGGCCATATGTTCTGCAGCAACACTCTTCACTTGACTTTTAGGCAACTTCACCAAGTCTACTACGTGATTAGAAACAGCTGTGTAAATAATGGAAAATGGAGACCTTCATGTTGCATTATGAATGACATTGTTCTAAGCGAACTCAACCTATGGAAGTGCATAGTCCCACTATTTTGGTTTCTCCCCCACAACCATATTTTCTAAAGTGTGATTTGTAACTTTAGTTTGTCCATCAATTTGAGAATGTGTAGTGCTACTTCGATTCATAGTTGTTCCAAACAACCTCCACAAAGTAATTCAAAAATGAATCAAAAACTTCATGTCTCGATAAGAAGTAATCGATTTTGAAACTCCATGCAAGCGAATAATCTCCCTGAAAAATAGTTTGGCTACGTAGGATGTATCAACTGTCTTCTTGAATGCTATAAAATGGACCATTTTGGAAAATCTGTTGACTACAACAAAAACATAATGATAACGCCTCTTTGAGTTCAGGGTAATTCGAGCAAAAAGTCCAAAGTAAGATCCTACCAAATATCTTTAGGAAAAGGTAAAGACATATAATCTAGTGTTTTGAACTTGTTCCTTCAAAACTTGACAGGTGTAACACTTTCTCGCAATAGTTCCAACCTCGAGCTTAAACTAAAGCCAATAAAATCGTTCTTCCAAACTTGCTATTGTTTTTATCTCGGGCCAAGTGACCACTCAATTCTCCACCATGTAAATCTTGAATCAGTTTTTCTCTCAAAATAGAGATAAGAATGCATAGCTTATTGCCTTTGAACAAGTAAGCTTCACTCATAAAATAATTTTCTACCACTTTATGATTCACACTTTGTCCATATTTCTTAAAAATCATCACTAGTTGTATATCCTCCAGACATTAATATCCCACGACTACTTGAGCAAAAAGTAACCATCAAAGAAGCTTTTTTACTAAGCGCATCAACAACACAATTTAAAGAACCGGATTTGTGCTTAATGAAAAACGAAAACTTCTGAAGAAAATTCACCCACTTGCATGCATTTGACTATTAATAAACTTCAAAGTTCGATGATCTGCATACAGAACAAATTTCCATTGAAAAATGTAGTGCTCCCATTGCTTCAAAGCTCTAACAACTGCATACAACCCTTGGTCATAAGTGCTCAATTTATGTCAGGCTTGCCAAAGCTTTTTCAAAAACAAAGCTATTGGTTTCTTCTCTTGATAAAGCATGACACCGATTCCCGCTCCACTAGCATCACATTCGACCTTGAATACCTTCTCAAAGTTTGGGAGAACTAGAATTGGCGCAATGCAAAGCTTTTCTTTAATGAGGGAAAAACTCCTATCTTGCTATTCTCCCCAACTGAATTTGCCTTTCTTTAAACACTCTGTGATTGAGATAGTGATGATGCTGAAATTCCTTATGAAACGTCTATAAAACGTTGTCAAATCATGAAAACTTCTTACTTCAGACACTAATTTTGGAGTTGGCCACTCCTGGATTATTTTAACATTCTCATCATCCACCTGAATATCATCATCACCAACAACAAAACCCAAGAACAACAACTTATTTGTACAAAAACTACATTTTTTGCAGATTCACAAACAACTTATTTTCTTTTTAACACACCTAAGACTTGTCTAAGATGAACAAGGTGTTCCTTTTTGGTTTTGCTGCAGATTAAAATATCATCAAAATAAACTACAACAAATGAACCAATAAAGGGTCGAAGAATCCGGTTCATAAGTCTCATGAAGGTGCTGAGTGCATTGGACAACCCGAATGACATCAACAACCATTCATACAATCCATCCTTACTTTTGAAAGCAGTTTTCCATTCATCTCTAGGCTTGATTTGTATTTGGTGATAAACCACTTCACAAGTCTATCTTTGCGTAAACCTTTGAACCTTTGAGTACATCTAACATGCCCTGCAAGCATGGTTTACGAAATCTATACTTTATTGTTATCTTGTTCATTGCCCTGCTTTGCACACACATATGCCAAAATCACCTTTCTCAAAACTAGAATGACAGGTATTACGCAAGGACTTATGATTTTTCGTATAAAACCCTTCTTCAACAACTCTTCAATCTGCTCTCATAAAAATTCGTTCTTTTTTTAGGCCCATACGATAATGAGGAAGATTTGGTAGACTCGCTCTAGGAATCAAATCAATTTGGTGTTATATATCCCTCAAAGTTGAAAGCTTGTAAGGAAGTTCATCGCAAATAAGCTCCTCAAAGTCTTTCAATAACTACTATAGCTCGAGTACCAAATCAATTTTGTTTAAATGAATTTTTCATATATCCGAAAAATCTTTTATTATCAAATGGGTGGAAGAATTCCATTAATTTCGAATTGAATATGAAACTAAATTTATGTAAAGAATTCCTTAATTAAAAAACTTTTAGGAAAAGCTGAATACTTTCAAATTCTCTTCCTGATTGGCTTTAACTAAGGTATCTAAAGAGATTAATTTTGTCATTTGTTCATTTTGCTTGAAATAAAATCCATATCCTCCAATGAAACGTTTCAAATGATCAATACTTTGAAACCCTCTAACGCTTACTTTAAAGACATAAATCTTATTTAGGAATAAAAATCGTGGTTGACAAATTGCGTAATTAAATGAGTAATTTAAATTTATATATTCCTAATTATAGACATATTTGTGAGAAAGTAAATTATATACATTTATGTCAAAATATACTTGATTATTCCCTAACATGCATATTAATTTATTTAGCAACCTAATATACAAAAAAGATAAAATAAAATCCCAAAAAACAAATTACTTAACCCAAGACCAATACAAGATTTACAAACCCAAATAAATTCCCAAGAGCCCAAATTTCCTAACTACAAGTCCAATACACAATTTACAAACATAAATAAATACCCAAAGGCCCAAAACAAAACATACTATACAAAAGCCCGAGTATTATATACAAAACCCAATAATGTTAGCCCAAATGATCAAAATTAATAACTATCCCAATAGGGCCAATACCCTTATCCTTCCTCCTGGCCCAACAAGCAATAAATTATCTAGCCCATGAACAATTTACACAAATCAATGTAATCTTTTCTTCACCTGAGCAAACTTCTTCTATTTCTAATACCCGAATTTATCAGTAACAATGAATTTCTAGTTGCTCCAACATATAATAACAATAATCCAGCAACACACATACATACATAGATTTGCCTATAAAACAAACAACTCATAAATCTTTCGCATCACCCAACCAACGCCCAATTCAAATTCGAACCAAATCCAATTCAACAGAATAGAAATGTACCTTGCAATAATTAGAATAGTTCAACAAAAATCAGTCTCCGGTAAAAGTGAAGAGATGGCGATGAGTTTTTGATGAAGAGATTTTTATGGGTTGTAATGGCATAAATTTCTGGTGACTTGGGCTGGATTTCTGATAGTGGGCAACAGTGGCGGAGCCAGAAATTTTGATTACCCTGGATTAAGGCTAAGCATAATGGACTGGTATTTAGACAAAAAAAAAATCAAACAAATAATTATAAAAGATTTTTTATTGAACAGGAAAACAAAGGAAAATACATACCATCAAAGCTATTGAAGTTGTGCTCTACGATACTTCAGGGTGTAGAATTCATCAATTATCGAATCATAATCGATATTTTCAACAAGTTTTCGTGCAATGTAGATAATCATAGAATCTACTAAGAACTTCTCTTCCATTTTTTTGCGAAGAGCAGATTTATCATGCTTCATAGTTGAGAATGATCGTTATGTTGTGGCAGTGGAAACAAGAAGAATTAAAACAAGACGTACCAACCTATCAATTAGATTGTAGTGTTCAATCTACCACCGACTGACCGGCCAAGCCCTACCTCAGTGAGACAGTGACGGTGGCGATCCTCCTGGCGTGGTGGAGACGGGAGACAAGAGAGGTAGCAGAGACGCGAAAGTCGAGACAGCGACGGATCCCGATTCGATGGACTGGGCTCTTAGCATTGTGTGGCAGTTGGCACGGTGGCTTCACTATCTTCCGTGAGACCGTGACTTCGGTCTTTGTCTACAGCCTTTGGCAAGTGGCAAAGATCATATCACAGGAGTGACGCATAGACGAGTGACTGAGTGAGGAGTGATGACAGATTCCACTTTCCAGGATGATAGCATATCGAGCCGGCTGATGGACTGATTTTTCATTGGACTAGCTGGTAGCATAGCGGGCTGATAATGGGCTGATTTTCCATTAAGCATTGGGCTAACTTGTATATGTAGTAAAAAAAATCATTTTTTTATCTCGAGCTTTAGCTCAGCCCATGCTCCGCCCCTGGTGGGCAATGTCCGGAGTAGGTTGATATCTCGGTTTAGGAAGGCTGCGGGTGAATCTAAAAAGAAGGTTTTGGGTGAGGACTTCTGGAGATAAAAAAAAAAGCGTAGGTGATGGTGATTTTGTGGTGTTTTTGGTAAGGGCTGTGATAGTGAGCTAGGGCAAAAGAAGAGAAGTCGTCGGTGGGGAAGTGGAACTCGAGTAGAAAATAAGGTGTGGATGGGATGGTGGTGAGCAAGTTAGTGAACAGTGGAGCAAGAGTAAGGTCCCCTTTTCTCATGTCTTTACCCCTCTTTTATACCCACTATCACAAATCAAATCCTCTCTCCAAAATCCCTAACTTGCTTGTTTGATCTATGAAAAATCATAAAACAAATCTCATGGATTAATAGAACATGTGATCACCGAAAGATGGGTCATGTTCTATTTTCGTTACCCAAAGATAAAATATTTCAACTTCATCACCCAACTTTTGATTTTGTTCCATATTGATCACTGAGACAGTTTTGCACAAAATCAGACAATCAAACTTAAGATTAATAGAACATGTTGTCACCTAAAGATAGACCATGTTTCATTTTCGTCGCTCAAAGATAAAACATTTCAATTTCATCATTTAATTTGTGATTTTGTTCCATATTGACCACTTGGACAATTTTGCTCAAAATCGAATAGTCAAATTTGCATTGACCGTTAAACATTTGTTAAATTTCACATAAATTTATATGTTAAATTGTGACTAGACTAACGTCTATTAGATGTCATAGAAAAAGGCGAACCCAAGAAAATCCTAATACCCTTTCCCCCATATCTCTCATTTCACTTCCACACAAATAATTTATAAGTTATACGAATGAAATCCATCATACTTCACCTAAAGCATCTCAAAACACAAAACCTAATAAGAACTTTAGGAGAATCGAACAATAACATCTAACATATGTTAGTCTAGTCACCAATTAACTACACATATACGAAATTTAACATATGATTAACGGTCAACGCAAGTTTGACTGCCCGAGTGGTTAATATGGAATAAAATCATAAGTTGAGTGATAAAGTTGAAACATTTCATCTTTGGGTGACAAAAATGAAACACAGTTTATCTTTGGGTGATCACATGTTTTATTAATCTCAAGTTTGACTACCGATTTTGGGCAAAACTGCTCAGATGATCAATATGAAACAAAATCATAGGATGAGTGATGAAGTTGAAAATTTTGATCTTTAGGTGACGAAAATGAAACATGAGTCATGTTTGGGTGATCACATATTCTATTAACCCAAATCTCATATTTCATTTTTGAAGTTTTCTTTCGTTATTTTCTCCCTAATCGACAGCTTATTCCTCTTTCCTTATTCCTACTGTGCGACTGCCCACTTCACTAACTTTTTGATCTAGGGTTTTAAAATATGTGGGCTTCTTAGGCTAAGGTTTCTTATCTTTAAGTGGGCCTCTCTTGGGTTATTGGGTTAATGTGGATAGTTGGGCTAGGTGTTGGATTTGGGTCCTCCTTAATGTGGATAATTGGTTTAATGAAATATCTTTTTTTTTTAACCTCTTCTGATTAGTATTTGTTTTTTTTTATTATTTTTTTCTAAAATTAAATTAAGACAAATAGTCCCCAGATAAAATTCTAATATAATAGGGAGAGACCTCCTCTGATACCAACCCGAAATTTTCATGGATCTGAAAATAAAAATCAAAAACCGTTTTCAAAACCTATAAGATCGATTTCCATATGTTAAACGAATTTGATACCTATTTTCATATTTTAAGCGAATTTGATGCCTTGGGGATAGTTTGCGGGTCACTCATATTATTGTTATGTGATTGAGATTATTGATTCTAACATCCAAGTGTTCTCAGTCACCCTTCCTCCAACGTCTGGTTGTTCGTGCAGGTTTCGAAATTCGCTATTAGCATCACAACCAGAACCTTAGTAGCTAAAGTATAGGTCATTTTTGCGTCGACAATTTTGATGATTAATAGTTTAAGGTGAAAATGACACCATGTATATTAAAATGCTTAAGCCAATCATTCCTATATTAACTTGGTTATATAAGAGGATGCATTGACGATAAACATAATTAATCAAGTCAGGAAGATTTGTCTCCTGATCTAACGAGCAGCCCCTTGACATCATCATTTACGGCCCGTGATTCAGTCATTTTTTGATAGGCAGGTATACGTTCAGATTAATTTATATCATTATGTCACAAACGACCATTTGGTGGTTGATTATTTTTTGGAATAGCATAATTAGCCTACACCATATTGTCCTGATAATCATCCTCGAATTAGTGAATAATCAAGTGGTGGGGATGCATTGCTTAATTAATAATTAAGAAATTGGTGATGCACTCAAGACATGTCATTGTTTTAGGTGGATATACATATATATGGTAAAATAAGGAATCAAAGTATTCCGAAATTAAGATTAAGAGAAACTTCAATAATATTAAGAGAGAAATTTTGCAAGTGAGAAAATGTTTTTTTTTCACTTGATGTGTATTTTTCATTTTCCTAAACTTCTCTTTATATAATAATTAAATTAATGATTTTAAATAGTCTCCTCCAACTACTAACGATAAAGGTTTAACCGGACATTGATATTCATAGATGGCACCAAAAAATTGTGACGAACTCATACATGTGTTATTTATTCTTAGTGGACCGACTTTTTTTGTTAATCAACTATTATTAATTTTATTCATAGTGTCAAATGTGAAGATTAGATATGCTTCAATTACACTCAATTTAAATATTACTCCTGGCTTGTTCTCTTCCAAAATTGACTTATTATTGTTAGGCTCTCGTTATCTTGGAATATTTCAGACTTTACATGATGAGTTTGTGTGACTAGTCGTTGTTGCAGTGGTAAACATGCCGGACACAATACAACAATAGTGTTGGGTCTTAGGAAAAGACCATGTTGTGTCCCATATGTGTAGAGCTACCTCAAGCAATGGCATTGTCATCACATGATACAAAAATGGGTATGGACCCTCGTGGACTCTTATATAGTACTAATAATATGCCAAATAAGGATGGGGACATGAATATAGTCCTTGTGCGTCGTGACCACGACCCTCCAACTTCTTCAATGGGATATGTCCATAATGGAGTGATCACAGTTATAAATGATCAATATTCTGTTCAATTACAATACCTTATATTTAATTTTTCAAAATTCAGCAAATCTTGTAATGGTTGTGATTGATTAATTAGGATGCGGGGACTCTGAAATTTTTCGGAGTCTACAATTCTCATCCAAGATTGGTGAAGAAAACACAAAAGCGTTGAGTGATGTGACACACCTCTCATATTATTATATGAAAATTTTATGAAAATTGCAGAGCTTCCAGATTCGATTGATTACTATTTGATCATAAGCTTGATATTTTATGGGTTTTTTACCCTAGAAAATATACTAATCTATTTACTTTTTAATTTCCCCTGAAATTGAAATGCTCCCTTAATATAAAATTTGACCCTCTAATTGTAGCTTCTAAATCCACCCTTGATAGTTAGCATAGAGAACAAAACAAAGGGGAAAATTTCATAAGAACTATATGTATATCAATGTATGAAATGTTATACCGATGATCACACTAGATGGGCTTTAGCTCCAAACAATAACAATAACCTAGTTACTTCACTCATTTGAAATAATTGTGCGCAGTGAAAATGATACATATAAGAGATAGTTTAAGATGATATGAATATGTTCAATGTAAAAATAGCGATGCGACTGTGAAAAGAATCGAGAGAAAATTTGTATAACTGTGAGTACGAAGTGAAGATGAAGAACTTAAAAGACAGGCCTCAAGTAATAAAAAGAATATAGATTTAATAAGAGTATATGATCCTAGATAGGAGAGAAAACATTCCCTCAGTCATCTTTACCCAGAACAAATTCACAAGCATGAAGCATGTACATGCTGCAGAGAAAATGTTCACTCACATATTAATTATAATTAAGTTTAATTTAGTAACTAGTTAATCTACAAATATAAGACCAAAATTTATATAACATAATAATTAGGCCTTAGAAAGAAAGTATTAATCTAACAAGCCGCAGATGGATGGCTGAAAGGATTGTAGAAATGATGAGGCGGCGTCGGTCCGATCGCGAAATCAGTCTTGGAAGAAGCATCTCCACCAGCAGTACCAGTTGCGATCCTCTCACAAGAAGGACAGAGAGCGAGAGTTGCCGGCGGCCGCTGCATATAAAACGGTGCAGTACTGTCGTTCATCTTTAACGATTTAAGCTCTTGTAGCTCCCTTTGCAGCCTCTTGTTCTCTTCTGTTAATGTTTCGCAGCATTTCTTCAACAACTCACAATCTACTTCTGTTTGCTTCAGTTTAGTCCTGCATACATATAAACATATACACCATCATACATACATACATACATACAAACATATATATATATATATTGTTAGTGATTAATTACGAACCTGGCTCTTCTATTTTGAAACCAAACTTCCACTTGGCGAGGTCTCAGATTCAATTGATCTGCTAACGCTTGCTTTTGTTTCTGTCGATTTGCACACACAAGAAGGAAAGAAAGAAAAATTAGCATGATATTATTATCAGCTTGAGCTTCTTAGGAGATCAAAATAAAGGAATAGATGACGTACAGACATACCGGATTAAGAGTACTTTGTTCTCTGAAGCTGTCTTCTAACACCGCAGATTGTTCTTTCCTGAGTCTAAGTTTCTTTCTAGGACTACCTTCTTCATCTTCATCACTAATTACCCTTGAAGACCCTCTCTCTACCTCCACTTCTTCAAACTCTCTCTCCTTCTTCACACTAATAGAGTTAGAGAAGGACGATATTGCTGTAGTACTAGGAGAAGGAGAAGAAGCCCGTTGTTGTTGTTGTTGCTGCAAATCTTGGGGAAGATCAACAATCTTCCCCGGCGCGGACGCTGTACGGCACACGTTGATCTCTACTGATGATGGGCCTAATGTTAGATCAGAGGGGAACAAGTAGTGGTGATCAGATTTCAAAGGAATAACCTTGTTGATGTTCTCCTTCTTTTCTTGATGATTATGATAATCATTGAAGCCGCCTAGCCCAAGAACAAGGCCTGTATTACAATTATCATCTAACCCCATATTATAGCATATATACATGCACAGACCACAGAGCTTGAAGATCAAGACTATGGAAATTGAAGGAAAGAATACTTAGAAGAGAAGGAGGAGGATCGGAGGAAATCAGGAAAGTGCGTCTAATTTGGAGGAGAGAGTGTAAAGAAGTGATTTTAGATATTGAAAGCAAAATGAATATGTGTTGGTTTTATGGAGTAACAATTATGAAAATTCCCATCTCTCCTTGTCCCATAGGTTGACCATTGCCAACCTTTTTCTCTCTCTTTGTCTGCATCCCACTATGCATGTATTTACAATGTGTATTTAATATTTATAGATTGTTGAATGGATACGGGGAATAAGCCGCATGCAATCACATGGAAATTAAGTGCACGTACACGGAAGCACATACGCACATATGATGATATTCCACACTTTTTTTCTCCATTTTTATATGATCAAGTATTCATCCAACCCTCCGTTTAATTCGCGGCGGGAACGGAAATAGAACAAAAATAGGAACGGAATTGGAAACAAAATAATTTTTAGAATTTATGTGTTTGATTAGTAAATGAATTATAATGAGAATTATATATTCCAACATAATTCAATACTATAAAAGATTCTCACTCATTCCTGAAGAAATTTGTAATTCCTTGATCTAAGTTAGGAATGTCAAATTCCTAATGTCAATGAATTCGTAATTCCATTTCTGTTTGATATGAGTAATCATACATGGGCATTTTGATTAACTACAGAATTGTCAATTCCGATCCGGTTGGGAAAAGCGTATGTATTTATGTCACGCAAATCTTAGGATTTATCAATTTATTTCACATGCTTGTTTCCATGTACTTCTAGAAAAATGAAAACAACCCGAAAACATGTATTCATTTTAAAAAATACAAGAATAAAAAATCACTTAAAAATAGTTTGTAAACATAAAACAAACACAAAAAGTATTCTAAAAAAAATAGAAAACACGGAAAACAGAAAATAAATCAAGCCGACCCTAAGTTAATTATTGCTCTTGATTTGGCACACACGGTGGCGATTATGAGGTAAAGTGAAATCGTAAATAATTAATTAATTAATTTATGATGATGAATGATTAAAGCGAACCCTAGAGAAACAGTTGATATATATAGCTAGGGAGACAAAATTATTCACAAGCATAAGCATGAGATGGAGACCCATTACCAATGTGTTGGCATGTACATCTAGTCGCAGACCCAAAAAAGATGTCCACCACTATATATGCCTCCCTTCACTCATAAGATATGGAGTCTCCTGTAACCTGATGACCTAGATGTTAATGTCTTATTTGAGGGATTATTAGGTGTCTACTATATATTTGGGTGATGGTTTAATGGTGAATATTTTTGAGTGATGCCGTATAAACATGAAAGATCGTGTTTAGTTTGACTTTCATTATGAATAATAACTATGTGACCACATACTAGGCTTCGACACAATTTATGATCATATTATCGGGTGACAAAGTATTTTGTGCATACCCTAGTTTAGGGTCACGTCGGATGTGCAATGAGCAATTTTTTATGATCTCGTTTTTGATCTTACACATTATTATTAGGTGTTCATTTTTATTTTTGGATATTTTGCTTGAACAGTTTTTATACTTTTTCAATATTAAATAAATTATTATTGTACATGATATATATGTGAAAATCAAAATTGAATATTCACGTCTTAATCCTCTAAATTGTCTCACTCACAGGAGTAATGTTGAAATATATAATAATTAATATTCACGTATTAAGACATCACAACTTATAACCACTAATCCAATGATTCATCATACTTTCCCTTCCACCATCACTAAGAGGCAAAGACCAAATTGTGTCGGCCCAAATCAATAAATATTTCTTTGACAAATTAAGGATAGCGCACATAATTTTCAAAACAGAAGTAATTAAGAAGTAATTAATGGTGGGCATGGAATATAATCTGATTAGGGTCGAACCAAATCTAATTAGCATGCCCAAGTTTTAACCGTATCATGTTTTAACCATAATCAATCTCTATAATGCTCTTGTTGCTTTGGTGCTAGCTGGTGGTTCACGCATCTTTGTCACATATATAACTGTACATAACTAAAATCATAAAATACGATTTTTGTTGTGTAACGTATAATGACATCATACAAGTTTATCATTTGGACATTTGATATGAGTCTAAATTCGAATAATCAAGCTTGCACGCACATAAATATTTCACCTAAAGACATGATAAATTGCGTCAAATATCATCACATGGGCCCAAAATTATTGTTTCGAGTGAGAATTGAATTCAAAATCTTGAGAGTTCATACAATTTGACACCAATAAAAGATCACCATTGTACGATCATCCAAATGGTTATGAAAGGAGTTTTTTTTAATATCATTATTTATTTAATTAATTAGAGATTGACGGAACAAGCTAACACAAAAAGGGAAGTTGAATTGTGTCCCCAAATTGCAACTGGGAATCCGCTTAATAAAAAAAATCCAAATAAGAATAAGAATGTAGATAAGCACACAAGTATAAATGATGATATAAATCAAGATATGTATTAAATAAACAAAGCAATAGGCGTAATGATGAACAAATTAATATGAGCAGCAACTTTCATTTGGAAGAGGCTGTTATTCACAATTTACAGTGATTCAAATGAACAATGGATTCAATAGACATGAATATGAATAATATAACAAGTTATTAAACCAAAGATAATATGAATAGATATGATGAAATAATAAGACAATAATTGAAAATGAAGCTCAGTTGACGAGCTGGATTGTATGTAATCTCGAACCCTGGAAAAGTCTTCTCTTCAAGTGTAGATATGAAAAATGTCAATTAATTTGATTTCCAAATTAGTCTTGATTTGTTCCCTAACTTGTCCTTCTATAACTTGAATGCTCCAGCAATTTATTCTTTCAAATATAGTAAGTTCTCCATAATTTTGGTGATATAAAAAATTAAGAGATTCTTTTCTTAATTCACAAAGTTGATCTCCAAGCTTTTCCGTCGATAATTTACAAAATTCTTGTAGTGTTCTTTCGATAATAGAATAATCCTCTTTATTTTGTACCATCAATATGGTAAGATATCATTCTTCTTTAATCTTCATTATATAATTTTCAATGCAAGATCTTCATATGGAAACTAAATACTCTCCTTAAGCTCATATTACATGCTTCATTTAGTACAACTTAGCTTCATCTCTTGCCAACATAGCACTTTCCATAAATACCTGAAAAACTATATTTTGCTTGTAAGCTCAATTTGAGCTTCATGCTTGAAAACAAATGTTAGAGCATCAATATATATATATATATGAGAATTTTGAAATTGAATAAAGAATAATTAATCACATAATGAGTCACATAAGTACATAGTTAAGAACTTAAAAAATTAATTTCAGAGTCATACTAGGGTAGCAATTTCAACATGTAAATGACCAAATTTAAACATATTTCCTTTATAGAAAATCTTTTTATGATGTGAACTATGTCTATAAAATTTCAACTTAATCTAAGTTAATTTGATATGTAAACAAGAGTCAAATTCACAAGGAGGTTTAGTGAAAATAAATTTTCTATATCTATAAAAAATTTAATGAGTGCATAGTCAAATTCATAACTTAGAATATATAATCAAATAACACGGCATGGTAGTTTCATTAAAATTTAAAAGTAGGAACTTTGGTCCAACAGAGATATAACTCCTGATTTGTTTGCTTGTAAATATGACAATTTGGCAATAACGTCACTTCATTCAAATTTTTTTTTAAATTTCTTTAATGACACTATTCAGAAAAACATCAGTTTGGAGTTTAATGAATGATGATGTTCTGAACAACGTCATTAAATTTTTTAAAAAAACTCAACCCAACCTCCTATCAATTTCGTTTAGGGTTTGCAAAATCATTTTTGCATAGAAATCATCGCACCAGAGCTCATTTTGCACCTTCGAGATCGGCATTCAACTTCTTAGTCACTGTTGACTCCTTCCATCGAGTTTAATCGAAAGATATGACCTATACTCGAAATTTGAATTCTTCGAACTTCTACATAAAATTTTGTGTGCTCCCCAAAGTTTTTCTTCAAAAAATCTTCACTTTTTAGGTGAACTGTAAGTTGTATGTGGTCCCCAAGATCATTTGATAGTGAAATTCGAGTTGGGTATGTGGTCCCCAAGTTGCACCCCTGTGTTTCATGCAATTCCGAAAATCAACCTAAATTTTTCTCCATTTTGGGGTTATACTTGCATTGATTTTATGGTTGATTTTATGATTGAGGTTTGGTTCATAAGTTAGTTCCAAAATTGGAAATTTCTTGTTAATTTTGTCCCAATTTCTTGTTGATTTGGTGATTCCACTACTAGCTTGTATGGTGATTGAGAATGTGTGGATTTTGTGGTTGTTTGGGTGTGGGGTAAGTTCTATGTCGATTTGGGTTTTGGGTGTGGGTAAGTGCTATGCCGATTTGGGTGTTATGATGTTTAGATAATTGTGTCAATTTTTTTTCGAATTATTATGCTGAATTACGATGTTTGTTGTCCCAATATGTTTGTTTTCTAAAAATTTATGTACTTTTGTTGTCTCCTATATGAATTTTTATCTAGATTTGTTGACGTTTTAAGTATATTTAAAAGAAATTCTATGTGTTAATGATTCAATGAATTGAAGAGTGGAGGAATGGTTAAGGTTTTGGATCCTTAATGTTAGAAACCCAAGTTCAAGGGGTGCTTACTACATACAATGAATATATATATAGGTCAAAGATGGGCCTTGATTTCTTTCCTTCTACACTTACAATTCTTTTTCCTTCTTGAAATATTTTTGAACATTAACCATTGATTTAGTCATTAGCTTAAACACGTTTTCTTGATTTTACTCTAAATGTTTCAATATTTACTTGGAAACGTTTTGATTTCTTACCTGATTTGGTGGTAACTATTTTGAAAAAAATTGATTTTCCATGACTTCAAAACGTGGACATGGGAGCTCTGGTTTTCTACACTTACAGAAAAAAAAAACAAGTTTTTGAGAGAGAAAGATAGAAAGAGAAACACAAAAATTCGAACAATGACCTTCTATGCAAAAGTTCATTGATACAGAGATTCTGAGTTTGTTTTATCCAGGGGACGACGTAGTTGTATCACTGCTTGGACACAAGAGCCAGAGCCGCGAATCGTCTCAAAAAGAGTGATGTAGTTCGTGACTCAAGCCGAAGAACTTTTCCAATCTCTTAGTTCCTGTTTCGATGTAATATCTTTCACAATTTTAAGACGAATACTTCTGCTATGGAGATTGAGAAAAAGTCTGCTGCTAGTGCTGATAATAACAACAATAAACCTTTCAAGTTTGAGGGTATGCATTTCAAAAGATGGAAAAATAAGATGTTGTTTTATATCACCACGAAAAGGTTGCTTATTCTGTTTCTACAGGTAAGCCTGCCCATGTTGATCCACCCACTGCTGAGAATACAAAAGAAATTGCTAACTGGGACTCTGATGATTTTTTTTGTGCAAGAACTATATTTTGAATGCTTTAAGTGATGATCTATATGATTATTATTCCTCTTTTAAGACTACTAAAGATGTTAGTCGATACTTGAAGTACCAAATGGTTGAGGAAAAATCTGTTGTCTCACAATCTCATGAACTCCATAAAATTACTCATGAAGTTTTGTTTGAAGGTATGCATCCTGGGAGATTTTATGATAGCATGCCAAAGCTTACAATTGTTGAACTACAATAGACTATATGTTATAGTTGGGTGGCCTTCAAAGTTCTAGCCACCGTTTATAGGAACTTATGTCAATGTTGCTTGAGCGGATCCAGACAGATGGGTGTGTGTGGTCTACTTCTGTAGTTATGATTGTGGAAGTGGCTACACAGATGTAGTCTCAAGATGCGTACCATCACCCGTCATTCAATGACAATATTGTCGAGGATGACCCACTATTATCGTTGAAATCGATATAAGTTATCAAATCATTTTGTACATTTTTATAGAATTTTATGTTAAAATAATGATCATCAGTTCACTGCATATTTGGTAGATAGTGAGGGACTCAAAAAAATCAACAATCCTTGAAAAGTCCTCACATACATTAGAGATGAGCTCATACACGATGTAGCGCTTATGTGGTTACATCTTTATGTTAAAAATTATTTAAATGTA
This sequence comes from Euonymus europaeus, assembly GCA_963580455.1. Taxonomy (NCBI): domain Eukaryota; kingdom Viridiplantae; phylum Streptophyta; class Magnoliopsida; order Celastrales; family Celastraceae; genus Euonymus; species Euonymus europaeus. The sequence continues at coordinate 6,464,271 of OY756968.1, read as the reverse complement.
AAATATTAATGGTTGTATTTACATGCAGGTTTTATGGACCCCATACACGATGCCCTGATTATTAGCTATGGTAGATATTTACTCAGAGGTAATCTTTTGTGCTAGTGCATCATTCCACTCATATGCTTTGAGGTGCTGAAGATTCATTAGCCTGAATGGGTCATGTAACAATTTAATTGGCCTAGCATATCCCAAATTCGGTAGATATGATCGATCGCTTACAAGACCATACGCCTCATCAAATAGCTAGTGGGTCTAAGACCACTCCGATCTTTACTTAACACAACAACTTATCTCATTAATTGAAAGATTATCAAAAGTCAAAATGTGATTTTTCATGAGAGCGTGATGTACAAAAACAAGTTTGATAATAATGTGAAAGAAGTAAAGAAGCCTGAAATGATTCATATCGGTATTCCTAAGTCTACATTGATTGAGCAAGAAGTAGGCATTCCTCTCATTTCGCAGGATAGTGATGATGAACCGACCACTCCTCCAATTGATCTACGGAGGTCTACTAGAACAGTAAGAGCTTCTGAACGTTATTCTTCTTCTTTGCATTATATCTTGTTGACTGATAATGGTGAGCCAAAAAGCTTTGTAGAAGCTAAACAGGATGTGAATGTGAAAAAGTAGGAGCTGGACATGAAGGAAGAAATTAATTCTTTGATGAAGAATCAGACTTGGGAGTTAGTGAAACTACCAGAAGAAAAGAAGACTTTGCAAAACAAATGGGTGTACCGGGTCAAGATAGAACATGATGGCAATAAACGATACAAGGCTAGACTGGTTGTGAAAGGTTTTGAACAAAGGTATGTCATTGACTATTCTAAAATTTTCTTTCGTGAAGTGAAGATGCCTACAATCAAGATGGTACTAGGAATGGTGGCTAGTGAGAATTTACATCTGGAACAATTAGATGTAAAGACAGTTTTTCTTCATGGTAAATTGGAGGAAGTGATTTATATGTATCAGCTAGAAGGGTTCTTGGTACAAGAAAAATAAAAACTTGTGCGTAATTTGAAGAATAGCTTGTATGGTTTGAAGCAGGCTCCAAGACATGTTGATTGCGGAATCAAGCATCAAGGAGATTAATAATCTGAAGCAATAGTTATCAAGCCAATTTGAAATGAAGGATTTGGGGAATGCTAAGAAAATCCTTGGAATGAAAATTACAATAGACATAACCAAAGGTACTTTAAAACTTTCTCAATTTGAGTATGTGGCGAAAGTTTTGGGCAGGTTTAATATGGACAAAGCAAAGTCAGTTGCTACACCTTTGGGGAGTCATCTAAAATTGTGTAAGGATCAATCACCTAGAAGTGATGAAGAGTGGGAGCAAATAAGTAAGGTTCCTTATGCTTCTGCTATTAGTTCCCTTATGTATGCTATGATCTATATTTGGCTAGATATTGCTCATGTAGTGGGAATAGTTAGCAAGTATATGAGTAATCCAGGAAATAAGCATTGGGAGGCTGTGAAGTGGATTATGAGATACTTGTGTGGAACTGTAGATTATCGGTTGACTTTTTCTTCATGTGAATTGAAGTTGGAAGGGTTTGTAGATTCTGATTTGGCTAGCGACTTTGACAATTGTAAAAGTACTACAAGCTATGTTTTTACCTTGGGAAGTACTGTTGTTTCTTGGAGTTCCAAGTTGTAGAAGGTTGTTTCTTTATCTTCTACTGAAGTAGAGTATATTGCTATAACAGAAGCTGCGAAGGAGATGGAGTGGTTGCAAGAACTGATGGAAGAATTGGGAAAAGAAAGAGGTAATGGTGTTCTCTACAGTGACAGTCGGAGTGGTATATTCCTTGCCAAGAATCCTGCCTTCCATTCGAATACCAAACACATTCGGAGAATATATCATTATATATGTCAAGTTCACCAGCATTTACCGCAAGGACTGGCTGCTCAACTGATTGCTTGCTGAGTTCAAGAAAGAGAGGGGTGGTGAAGCAGACCTTCCATGAAGAGTTTGTTTTACCCTTTACTGCTTAGTTTAAACTTTGCATAGGCCTGAACTTTGATTAAGGTTTAAAGTTTGTATTGGACTTATTCAAACTGTGTTTTTCTGGACTTTGTTTAGGATTTAAAGTTTGTATTGGACTTGTTGAACTTGGATTTCTTATGGACTTGTTGAACTTGGATTTCATTTGGGAAATGCTTTGTTCAACTATTTGTTTGGATGAGATCAGTGCTGTTCTTTTTTGAAGTGTAGCTAACTAGAAATTATTTTATCAGGTTATGGATAATAATGGTGATGAAAATAACCCTTTCAATTTGGTTGACCTAGTGGTGATCACGGGGAAGATGATTGCTGGGAGTGAGGCGTTAGGTTCGGTTCCGCGTGAACCTTGTTGGACATCGCTCCACACAGAGAATATGTATAAGATTGATCTTTTGCGTGGTAATCGGAGCAAGAGTTTGTCTATTTTGAGGATGGATAGGCGAGTGTTTAGGGAGTTCTGTAATGATTTAACTAACAGGTACGTGCTCAGATGTTCTGAAAATCTAAATATTAGAGAAATTGTGGGGATGTTTGTTTACACAGTAGCTCATGGTGTAAGGAATTGAATTGTGCAAGATCGGTTTGTACATTCTGCAGAAACTGTACACTGACATTTTCATAACGTGTTGGACAATTTGATGTTGATGGCTGATGATAATATATAATCAAGCCTCGAGATCCCCAATTCTCAGTAGTTTCGAGGTATAACGCAGATAATGAAAGATATTTTTCATATTTTAGAGATTGCATAGGAGCAATTAATAGAACCTATATACCTGCGGTAGTCCCAAGTGTGCATAGAACATGATATATCAAAAGGAAAGGTATAGAGTGACACAGAATGTAATGACAGTATGTGACTTCGACATGTTGTTCACGTTCGTCTGTGCGGGTTGGGAGAGATCAGTTCATGGTTCTGCATGTTCGTTGAAGTGCTTCGAATGCCGATGCTAACTTCCCTCACCCTCCACCTGGTACGTAGATCATGCGTTCATCTAAATATGTATTTTGCACCTTTTTTTGGGGACTAGCTAATAATGTTATGTACTGCTTTTTTGTAAGAAAATATTATTTGGTTGACTCTGCGTAGGGCCAGAGATGTCAAGTCCATGAGAGGCGTTTAATTATTATCATTCATCCCTACGTTCGATAATTGAGCGCACATTTGGTGTGTTCAAAACAAAGTGGCACATATTGACAAGAATGCCCTCATACGAATTCGAGACGCAAGTGAAGATAGTGGTTGCCTATATGGCGTTACACAATTTTATACAATTGCACAAGTTAGCGGATGGAGATCCCTCTACTTATGGTGATGCGGGAATATTCATATGAACACCGAGACAGATGTCGACAAAAGCTTAGGTGGGTCAAGCACATTAGGAGGACCATGGGGCTTCTGAGGATATTGAGATGGAGACAGTCCGCGATATGATTGCAGCAGAGTTGTTTGTCCAGTAATAGATGTTTGGACTTGTTAAATTTATGTGCATTTATCAGATGTAATTGTAATATGTAATGGATTTATGAAGTGTATGTTCGAATTTTGATGTATTTATTAAATGTTTATGTTATTGGGTAGATTTAAGTAAATTTTCATACATTTATTAAAAATACTAATGAATTTATGATAAAATGGTTTGTAATTAAAATAACACTGTAATTTATAGAAGCAAAACACTAAACTGTGTTTAAACTCACAGCACCACATTTTACAAATGTTGCACTGAATGTTAAACTGCGTTTGAACTCACCTCACACTACCGCATTTTTATGCCTCCAAATAATCCTGTCACTTTAACCAAGTGTGTAATGAAAACACAAAACTAGCAAGGCTAGGACGTGATAGGGAGAACAAATGATGGATGACCTACATACCATTTGGTACGGCTATATCCACCGACTAATCTGTCAAGTTCAATCCATACCTTGCTTTTACTTTTAGTGGGGCATTTTTCGTATTTTGATGCTAAATCTAATCATCCATCAATAATCAAACCAAGCATGTTTAGCGTATTGATCATTATAATTATTATAAAAAAATTAACGTTAACAATTTTATTTTACATTTTGATATTTCAAAAAAAGCTTCAAATTAAGTGGGCAAGGACACAAAAAAGGTACCATTAATCTAAAAAATCATTGGTAATGGAAACACACTGAAAAGCCTTTATCCACGCATGATCGATACCTTAATTAACAAGTTTCCAGGAGAGGATAACCATTGACTTTATTAAATAAATTAGAACAAGTAGTTAATTAATATCTAAGTCAGTCCAAGGCACGAATGATAATTAATCAATACTATTAATATTGTAATTTTAAAAAATAAAGTAATCTTCGTCTACTAACCCAAACAACAATGATAAAAGACGAAAATAATAAAGCGGAAAAGAGCATTAAAGATGCCTAGTTAGCAATCGTCACACTCTCTCTCTCCTTTGTACCCCTTTTTTAGGAGTGCGTGGGCCCACTTGTAGATTTTCTATAGCTCGCTCACCAGTAAATACATTTTAAGAGTTTTTTTAAAAAAATATATTTATATTTTTATGGGTGTTATACGAACTAAACGATATATTTTTTGTACGAAATAAATATCAAAATTATTTAAAAATTTTTGAAATGTATTTTGATTTATATCCAATTGTCTGAAATTATGATATATTTTTCATGTTGAATTTGATTTTTGTTTCAAATAAAAATATAATTATTCAAAATTTTAATCTCTATAAAACATTTACAATGGGCTCTTTCTTATAAAAAAATCTACCGCGAGGATCGGTATTTTTTTTTAGCTTGTGTGTAATATAATTTATAAATATTATTTTTAGCTTCAGACCACAAACTGCCGATTCTTATTCACATATTGACATACCACGTGTCAATCAACCAGGGGTGATACGTTGACATGGCGGCAATGGGAGGATAGACAAAGTGGAGCCCACAAATGATTTGGCATCAATTGGGAGCATTCGATTCTTGATGATGATGATGGAGACCGTAGAAATACTTGGCAATGATAGATAGACACATATATATATAGGTGTATATAATATAGGGGTTGTTGAAGATAAGGTTTTCAGATGTGTTGTCAATTTAAGGCTAGGCCAGTGAGAGAGCAGGATTGTGCGATATTTACTGTTTGGCTTTTCCAAATCTCCTCTCCTTCCTCTTTATTAATTCCTACCGCAAGCAAGACCCCACCTCCTTTTGTCTGTACTTTTATGGCAACTTGTCTTCTCTATTAATTTTTATAGACACACACACACATATATATATATATATATGTTTGTAATCTACGTTATCAAAAATAGCTAAGAAAAGGCACATTATTAGTGCTTGGAAAACAAATTTTGATTTGGAGAATGCTTGGAAAACAATTTTTTTTTAAAGGTAAGATTTAGGGTTTATTTTTTTTCACTAGAATTATGTGGTTATTTATGTACTTACAAAGTGTGGAGTGAGATAAATGCATTTCTCTATTTATATATATATATAGTAAAATTTAATTAACCCCATGTTATATATCGGATACTCGTGAGAGTACCGTATAAATCCAACTCACACGGCTCGAAAAGACAATGTTCGCTTACTTAAAACTTGCACAATTTTGATTTGGAGAATGCTTGAAAAACAATTTTTTATTTTTTTAAAAAAGGTAAGGTTTAGGTTTTTTTTTTAGTAGAATTATTTGGTTATTTATGTACTTACGAAGTGTGGAGTGAGATAGATACATTTCTCTATTTATATATGTAATAAAACTTAATTAACTCCATGTTATATATCATATACTCATGAGAGTACCGTATAAATTCAATTCACACGGCTCGAAAAAGGTAATGTTCGCTTACTTAAAACTAGCACAATTATTCTTAAAATTACTTTCTTGGTGGTTAGGGATTGAATGATTTATTAACCCCATCAATGACTCGTACCTAACTTATGTGTGAGACAAATCTTAACACTGCATGCGGTGATTTGTACCTAAACAAGCACCATCATGTCATGAGACATGATGATTAGGAAGCAAATCAATATTGATTTCTTCAAAAGTTCCAATAAATATATTTGCATAGGAAATTAAAAGAAAAAGGCATTTGACTCCCTCGCCAATCTAATTATTAAAATGATGCACCATATCCATCTCTATGTGCCAAGAAGAAGTATGAATGGAATAAGTCCCAAGTGGGACAACAAAAGCCTAGTCAGATTAACATATTGTGCCTCCTTTTTCCATTACATCACAGCATCATCCATATCCACCGACTCTTCTATAAAGCAAAACCTCAGCTTACCCCACTAAGATTTTTTTTTTCAATCTGTAAGAACTTTTTCACTATTTGCCCTCAAAATTAGAGAGAAATAGAGACACCCATGTCACTCCTTCCTCCATGAAGGTGACATGCATTGCAATTTCCATGATAAGGTGCCTATATGGAAAGCATATTGTGCTAAAGATATGGCTAGGGTGATGGCATGAGGGTCCAACTTGTTTTGGTATTGAAGAGTGGGAGGAAGCATCAGGCCCATATTGGTTGTTCAAGGCATTGTTCCCCAACTTGTGTGCAATGTGTATGCATGACATTTGATAATCACAAGATGTTTTGGTATATGTCATTAAGGAAACACTATTTTGTTCCACCAAAGGGTAGATAACAACTTGAAACTAGAGAATTACTATTATGTGTGAATCAACAATGCTTTAAGGATTCCTTACATGGAATGTCAAATAACGAATAAAATTTGGTACTAAAAGCTACTTGTTGGTCCCTTTTTTGTTTTCTAATCTCTTGTGAGAAGATTGTGGCTTTCAAATGATTATTAGGCTATTTTTTTGAGATTTGAGAGTTCTACTATATTGGTGCTGGTTCATATGATGTCAAGTCATCTCTTTTTCTTTCAATAAAGTAAAAAATTACGTGCGAGAAGAGAGGATAACGTGTCATTATTTTTTGAACCGTTGCATAAAAAAAAATGATGTGACTAGATTGACGGTTAAACCTAAAATTTTAGATTTGAAAATTTTCAGAGAATTATAGAGCTCCAAATCACTATTTTTGAACTATCCCGATTGTTAATATTGTTAGTGCCTTGTACTTCCATAGTTTCTTTATTTTCCTCCCACTCTTCAATACCAAAACTATCCCGATTGTTAATATTGGGCTCTTGGTCAGGCCTAAGATTGTATTTGAGTTATGGGCTTTAACAAGTAATAATGGTCCGGGAAACTTTATAAACAAGCTCGGCCCAAAACCATAAACCCTTATAGGCTATCAAGCTAAGCCCAGATTGGGCACAAATCACCGACAAGAGGAGCCTTTGTGGGCTTGGCCAGTCCTTTTCCGATGGTCTTTAATTGGAAACACCGGTACACAAATCGTAGAATCCTCTCCAAGTGGACTCGATACATGAACCTTGCGTTGCGTCCTGCGTATAATCAAAAGCAAGAATCTCATATGTTCTCCATCGCAATGGCGATGGCAAACGCACTCGAAGTCACTACTAAATTCACCTGCTACTGCATCAACTCTGTTACTAGTATTCGTCACTCCTCATCTCTCCAGGCGATTCCTCACTCTGTTAATCACTATTTACATCATCATTGAATTTGATTCTTAGTAGATTTATTTATGTTTCGCATTTTCTATCTGTCATGCAGGTACAAGATCCGCTTCGTTTTGAAGGCTCCTCTCATGGCCTCCTTTCCTGTGAGCGTTTCCCTGCTATGCGACAACCGACTCCACTGCGCTGTTCTAGGTAAATCGTTAATGTTTTTCTGGAGGATTTCAATTATTTGTTCATTATCGTGGCAACATTCTTATGATAAACTGCGATAATTGTAAATTCGTTTTCGATTGTGAAATGAGTTTTTTCGTGGCTATTTTCAAATTAATTTGATATCAATTTGAGCTTTAATGCTTTGACACTCTTTTATATACGATTGCTTTTTACCAATTCTTTGTAGTTAGATCATATGCATTGGCGTTTTTTATGGAACAGAACATAGTTTCGAACTAATTGGAAGCATATATGATTCGAGCATTTTGAATTTCAGTTTTGAAGATATATGTGCTCCTGTATTTCAAAACTCAGCTAAACTAGTTAGCAAATTTTTTTTCCTTTTCCTGTTTTCGATCTGATGTAAACATTGCCTTTTGATCAGGGACAAAAATGATTGTTAATGAAGCTTAATATAAGAGTGCAAAGGAAATGGATGAAATTAAGTACTCTGTGAAATACAGTAGGTGTTTCAACCATTGTTTTAGATGGGAAGGTTCTACTCATTGGACTATTAATTGAAAAAATAATGGCATCTATATGAGGAAACTTTGTTTATTTCCAACATTATTGCTTCTATGATTTGTTCACTGCTTGGGATCATACTACCTCATTGTCGTCTATGGTTAGTTCGATGGGAAAATTTTGGCAATTGTGATTCTCGGTACTTTTTATTGATGGAACCAGTACATGCATTAGTTCAAGGCTCCCATATTTTAATTATTTTATTCTTGTACAAGCACTCAACTATTTGCTTTGCGACGTTTTATCATTCATCTCTGATGAGATATTGATGAAATTCTCAAAATCAACAGCAAAAAATCTGAAGAATTGGCTGATATTAGGTGGGACAATCTTGGATTCAATCCCATTCAAACAGACTATATGTATATTATGAAATGTTATGGTGGTGAGAATTTTTCGGATGGTGAACTACGACATTTTGGAAACATTGAATTGAATCCATCAGCCTCTGTCCTGAACTATGGGCAGGTCAGATATGTAGTTGCTCATACAATGTAGTATGTTTTCTGATCCCTACATTTGAATTTTAGTACCATTATTGTAACATCCGAAATTTTGTTCTTATCTTTGTTGAACCTTGTATGGTGAACTCTTGGTCCACGCCAAGCCAAATCTGGATTCTCTTTTCTGTGCTCGACTTTAGTTTCATTTGTCAAGAAAAAGGACTAAAGAAACCCATCACTGTTTTGCTGAATTATCATTGAGATTGCTTTTACAAATCTTGATTTTCTTTGGTGGTTTTGATGGATGGCATCAGAAATCCATTACTCTTTTGCTTTATATCATGGATCCATCTTATATATTTTTATGCATTTATAATACTCATGCAACTCTTATTTGAACAAATGATTCATTTAGCTTTTTATCTTTGCATTTAGGGAATAATTGAAGGTTTAAAAGCACAAAAGAAACAAGACAAGTCTGTAATACTATTTCGTCTCGAGGAAAATGCGCTGCGAATGAGATTGGGTGCGGAAAGAATGTGCATGCCTGCACCCACTGTTGAACAGTTTGTAGAAGCTGTAAAGGCTACTGTATTAGCTAACAGACGTTGGGTGAGTCCACACTATATTAGTTAATTAAAAAAATGTTCACAGTTTGTAGTTTGTACTGTATTTTTCGCATCATAAAGCTCAGTATCACACTGCAGGTACCACCTCCAAATAAAGGGTTTCTACACATACGACCTCTGCTCATGGGTAGTGGGAGTGTTCTTAGTCTAACACCAGCTACTGAATTTGTCTTTCTGATTTATGTCACTCCAGTTGGTAATTATTTTGAGGTATGCTTTCAAAATTTCTTTTATATGTGCATGTGTTAATATTTTTTGTCTAATTGAATGCCTTATTGTACGTTGCCTCTTCAAGGTTGTGATTTTTGTGTAATATATTGCACCATCTGAATTTACCGATAACCAATCATGTCAAATATTGTTTCCCTTGCATATCTCAGTCTATTATTGTAACAGTGTTCAATTTGTTTGATAATGACAGGGAGGTATAAAACCAATCGATCTGGTGGTTGAAATTGATGTTCATCGTGCAACACCAGGTGGAGTTGGAGGCATCAAGGCTATAGGAAACTATGCTTCGGTAAGCTATTTGTGCAATGTATTGGACTTAAATGTTCCATCCTACAAGTAAAATGCAGATGACTTCCATTTTAACGATGTTGAGTGTTCGTGATTACAGTTAGGAGGTATAAGTCCATTTATTAATTTTGTTCTCGAGATGAGCAATGCATATCTTTTAAAAAGTCTGCAATGCAGAAGTCAACCTTTTCTTTTACAGATTACGAAGGCACAAGCTAGAGCTAAAGAAAATGGCTTTACTGACGTTCTATACGTTGATGCTATACACAAACGATATCTGGAAGAGGTTTCTACTGCTAACATTTTTCTTGTAAAGGTACATTTTTAATTCCTTAAGATTAGCTTACTAAGAATACAGTCTATGGGATCACCAATTGCTTAGTTCCATATATGCCTGGGAATATATAAACAAACCTTATGATATAATCAATTCCCCGAGCTGAATGCTTCCAAACTTGCAATGAGGCTGCTTAAGAAGCTTCAAGTACACAAGATGCTGCTTATTTAGCTTAAAAGTTTTCTTATTGTCATATAATTTGATATTTCTATCAATTGCACCATATTGGGGAAAGAATTAGTATTTGAATTATCTGTCATATCTTGGGGAAGCAAATTAACATTATGTACTAACCTATAGTATCTTTTTTTTGCTATATTAAAATGGGATAGAACAATCTTCGAATTACGCAAGTATATTCTCTAATGCTATATCTTGGTCCATGATACTGAGCTCAACAAAGCAACATCAGCATCAAGCACCATAGTATAGTAGCCTTTTGTCAGCGTATCTTGCAATTATACATTCAAAAGTAGTCTCTCTAGTCATTGTCATGTACTATTTTTTGAAGTCTTCTTTCAATGTGATTGTCTTAGTGGTGGATGAACGTAATCTCTTGAGTCGGCTTCCATCTACTTGCTTAATAAATCCACTTCTGTTAAGCCCATGTAATGTGCCATGCTATTATAGCGAGATGTTTTGGGTTCAAACCTCAGCTTCCGCAATTTAAACCCCATTTGTTGTTGGTCCAAGTGTTGACTTTTGTGTGAGTAGCTCAATTGCACAGTACACATGTGAGGGGCAATGTTAGAATATAAATAAATGATGTGAAATGCCTCCACTTAACAAGTAAATTTATTTGATTAAATGCCTAAGTAACTAATCTTAACATGGTATCGGAGCACGTTAATAGGTATGGTGAAGACTGAAGAAGTCCAAAGTCGCCCATACGGTGAAGGGTTCAATGTACCCCGTATGGTGAAAGCCCTATGTGGCCATATGGCGGATGGTTCAATGGAAAATGAACCCACACAATGAGTGTTGGAACTCACACAACGAGTCCCACATTAGAAAATGAAAGGAGTTGTCTATGGTTTATAAGGTGATGGATGAATTTGGTCTCTTGAGTAATGACTTTTGATATAGTAAATTTCCATCCATTTGCTTAATGCTCACCTAAGTTAGCCCAAGTAATGGGCTCCCCCAAAGCTCCTAAATGTCTACATTATGTATGTTGACTCGCTTGCTTTCATTTCATTTCATTTCATTTTCTTCTTTGGTTTTGTGATTACTTGTTGCATGATGTTCCCTCTGATATATTTTATTTGCTACGAGCTCGTAGGGTAAAACAATCATTACACCAAAGCTCAGTGGGACAATTCTTCCTGGAGTTACAAGAAAGAGCATCATCGAAATTGCTCCTACAGAAGGATTTCAGGTATATTTAGCTTTAAGTGACTAAGATGAATAATGAATGAGTGAAAGTTGATTCATAAAGTCTCTGTTTAGTACTTATCAATGGTAGCTGAGATAAGATTGAAAAGCTCTATCAAGAGTTCCTTCAAATTCTTATGAAGACCGGAAGCGGAAACCCGTGCATCTCATCTCATAGGATTTTCTAAGTGGTGTTTGTCTTCATAGTACATCCTTGCATTTTTTTTCCACTCCTATGAACCAATGGCCTCTGTCAATCTTAGCTGTGGAATTTCTAACCCAATCCTTATGTCCAACCAGCATTTGCTTTATTCACTAAACACCAAAATGTAGAGTTATTTAATCAGGTTCCTCCATCACATATGCATGTGCTATGTTTTGAAAAACTGGAAGTTATTCAACTAATATTGCAGGCAACCTTTTTAATTAACAATATTTCAGAACAGGCATCTTCCTGGCCATTAGAGTTCTCTCGACTCTTTTATTGATTCACTGAAGTGTATTTTCCTTTGTATTTTATGGATCCTATTATCTTAGAATCTTTTGACTTTGTACAATTACTTTCACTTTTTGCTTTTGTTCTCTATGTACTAAGCTAATGAATTTTTCAAGGAAGATCTAATTTGGGTCTTCCGCTATACGAAACAGGTTGAGGAGCGTGTTGTATCAGTTGAGGAATTGTTTGAAGCTGATGAAGTTTTCTGTACCGGAAATGCTATTTGTTTACTGCCCGTGGGTAGTATAACTTACAAGGGAAAAAGGTAAGATATCTAGTGCTCTGTTTGTTTGGAAAAAAACTAGCATCTCATGAAAAAGGAAAAACATATCATATAAAATCAACTAATTTTTAGGTTTTGGATAAAAAAATTGCTAATATGTTTGACAGAAATGCATCAACAACTGAGCTGCACCTATATGTTTTCAGCGAATGAGAAATGCATAAACAACCCCGAAATTGGAAAGAGTTCAGTTCAGGCTTAATGACTTCTTTTACTCGCTTTGATTAATAGAAATATTAGGGGAAATATACTTAACCCCTCAACTTTGGCAAGACCACCCCATACTATGAAATCTGACAAAAACCCCACTATTTAAAAACAAGGAACCACTTTCTTCTAAATCCGTTAATTTAGCCTACAGATTTCATTCATCTCTCCCGTGTTGTCGGCCGTCATTAGCGTTCTCTCTCTATTTGAACACACATTTTCTCACTAGCTAATGAAAAGCAAACATCTTGACTTCTATTCATGATGGCCGTTTAAGCGGTGGATTTGCTTCGAGGGAACAAGAAGAGTGGGTAACTTATTTTTCAATAGTTAAGTCTCAACATCCCACACTATTTTTCGATAGTCAAGACTTTTGACACACGGGTGCCTTAAAAAAATTTGTTTGATGTCACCTTGCTTATACAGTTATACCCGAAAGGTTAGCAATTTTTTCCCCAGGGAAACAGGGATCTGACTTCTTAAATGACCGTCTCATTCTCACTTATAATGTCTATAATTTTAATTGGCTTCTGAGTCGAGATTTTATAGTTAGTTGTTGTATCCTTTAATGCCTAGTTCATTGGCACTAGTAGTATAAATTTTTAAAATTCTACACAAGCCTATTTTCTTTCTCATTGGAGTCTCATAAGCTCTATATGCGACTGTGCAGAGTGTCTTATAGAGAGAGTGGACTGGGTAACGTCTCTCGGCAGCTCTACTTCACCCTTCGAAATATACAAATGGGCCTTGCAGAAGATAAAATGGGCTGGACTTGTATCCTGGCTTAGTGTGGGATCATAGAAGAATGTGAAGGATTAAAAGCATAGCCATTTTTTATGGTTACGTTCACTAGTCCAATTTGTTGAAATGATTAATCTTCGTATTGGGTCTCTGGTTTACACAAGAACTAGGTGGTTGCTGAGGCCTTGACAATTAACTCCAAGTAGAGAACTGTCTACTCTACCATAAAACAAATGAAACCTGTGACAACATGGAGAAAAGCTAGGATTGGAATGCAATGCCATTAACCAAACAGCAGCGTTCGTTTTCGCATATCCATGAAAGACTGAACCTTAAAAGGTTAAGAGATAACACTGACCAATGCCATTAGTTTCAGTCAAGCAAAAGAACATAGAGCTGCAACACATTGGTCAACAGAAAATAACTTGAAAACAGAAGAAGAAAAAAAGACGTTTCTGGAAATAGAAAACAAAATGAAAACAGACCAAATGAACTATTGGTAATTAATCCATAAACATAAGCTGGCGTGATGCTGGAAAAGAAAATGAGTTTGCGAAAATAGAACCAGTTAAAAGATCAGTCCTACCAGGGAAAAGTGGATATCAATCATTTTCAAGAATGCTTAGAATGGACTTTTTGGTGCACCTTCCACTGCAACAGCATCCAAACTATTGATGTGCCTGTTAAAAAGAAGATAAAAGGAAATAATGGATCACTCATAGACAATGCATACGAGACAGTGGCAAAATCAAGGAAAGTATATCAAGCCTTGTTCCAATACAAAGGAGAAGAAAGCGATTTATTAAATAGACTTTTGGAAAAAGTTCAAGGTAATATATGCATACCAGCAAAGATGCCCACTGTAGTCAGGTTCGCCAACGCCATTGTGTCATATACTAGGTATTCAGTTAAGAAATGCCCAAAGGCATAGATAAATGATAAAAAAGTTGCCAAATAAAGGGGCTTGTTATCAAGGTTAAATGCACAAAGAAAGCAAAGAGTGCAAGTCAGAAGTGTCCAGACTCCAAACGTCCTCCCATGAACATCAGTCACTACATATAAAAGGAAGGGAACAAATCAGAATTGAGTATAGCATGTTATCCAACAAAAGGAAAGGAAAAATAAGTAATGCCATAACTAAACAGGCCAATAATTTTCCTTTGATTTTTCTCATAGACTCGTGTAGCCAACCCTAAACTTTTGGGATAAAACTCGGATATGATGATATTGATGAATCATGGCATAGAAATGTTATTTTTCTTAATTTCCGATTGTCAAGTTCTCCTTTGTAAAATTCCCAACAGTCCAGTGCTCTGATTTCTGGTGGGCATACTTCCATCTTATGGTGCCTATTGTTTCATTTCATCTAAGGTAGTAACGTACATGCAATAACAACTATTTGTGAAACTTAAATGCTCTTTCTGATCACACTTAAATATCACAAAAAGCTTGAAGTATTGCACATTGTGTACCTTAAATAGATTTAAAATTGCAGCACCCAGTATAACTGCTGAGGTGCAGGGTATAGTTTCCACCATATGCAGGGAATATAACAAGAAGACACTCAGACAGGTAGCTATAACTCTACCCACCACAAACAACAGGGTACTAAGTAGTAATGTTATCTTTTTAACCAAGAAACATTCATGTCATCACAGATTACACAACATGACGAATGTTCTCAACTATGCATCACCAACCCAGAACAATTCTACAAGCAATGGTTATTAGTTCAGAAAGCTTATTTCTAACACATCCTTGAAGTATTGACAGAGAAGGGTCTCTAATCTTGAGCGCGTGCTCCTTCTTTAAAGGTTACAAATCATAGGAGGAAAATTTTGCTGGCCAAGCATTACTATTGACAGGGGCTTATCTTAGGCAAGCCAAAGGGTCTTATTAATGTTAAACCACTTATTCTTTGCCACCCTGGAGTGGAGCTCATGACACATAGCAGAGATGTACGGATGTACCGTAGCACCAGCTTCTAGTAAGATTAAAAATGCGTTTGGTTGAGAGTATGTCTGACAGCGTATAAACTAGCGGATAAGCCGTGTAGCGTATAAGTTGTATGATGTTTGCTAGAACGTAAATTTTAATAACATATAAGTTGTCAATTTACTATTAGAGGTATGTAAATTAGTTTAATAATGAAATAAAAGCTATCGAATATGGGTTTCGTTGGAAAAAGCTTTATGCATTTAGTTCAAATATGTAATTTTTTTGGAAATCTAACATATATTTTGACAGATAAAGGGGCAAATGTGTGAGAAAACGAGTGCAATAGGAAAAATTGAGAGAATTTTTTTTGGTATGTGACTCAGGTGATTGTTAACCGATGGAATTGAACTTATAAGCTTACTCACGCCCAACCAAACGCATGCTAAGTTCTATTGACAGTTTTCACCATTGGTCAAGCAATTCAAATGTTTTTACTACTTCAGTTAGGGATAGATTCTCGACGGGGTTAAAGAAAATTATGATTCCATTCAAAAAAAAAGTAAAAAAGAATTTTACTTTAACCTGATAACATTCAATTTCCAAATTGCATAATATTAATCCTTCAAAAGAAAGCACGCTTTTCTAATGATGTGTCATAGTGAAAAAGGTTGAAAGCCAAGAGCTGAATATGACGATGTTATCACCAAACTAACGGGTTAATATAACATGGCATCACCGAAAGATAGGTCATGTTCCATTTTAGTCACCTAATGTTCAAACGTTCCAACTTAATCACCGTACTTTCCATTTTGTTACATTCACATCACTCGGGCAGATTTACCCTATTTTGGGCAGTCAAACTGCCAACGTGGCAGTTTGACCGTGAATAACTCTTGCCCCCTGGCATTTTATATACACATGGAAATATAATTTTTTTTTTAAAAAAATAATCAATAATTGGACAAATGAGAATGTGCCACATGGATCATTACATAAAATTTGATGAATCTTGTTTCACAATAGCCACTGAAAATATAGCTTTTGTATCTAAAGAAAACAAATTATTTTCCAAAATCGAAAATGTGATCTAAACGAAACAAAGATAATATTTATATCAATTCATATAGCATACTGTCCAAAATGTGATTCCACACGATCAAAATATATCATTCCACATTTTCGATTTTGGAAAATAATTTGTTTTCTTTAGATACAAAAGCTATATTTCAGTGGCTATTGTGAAACAAGATTCATCAAATTTTATGTAATGATCCATGTGGCACATTCTCATTTGTCCAATTATTGATTATTTTTTTTAAAAAAAATTATATTTCCATGTGTATATAAAATGCTAGGTGGCAAAAGTTATTCACGGTCAAACTGCCACGTTGGCAGTTTGACTGCCCAAAATAGGGTAAATCTGCCCGAGTGATGTGAATGTAACAAAATGGAAAGTACGGTGATTAAGTTGGAACGTTTGAACATTAGGTGACTAAAATGGAACATGGCCTATCTTTCGGTGATGTCATGTTATATTAACACCCCCAAACTAACACCATGGATTTGGCATTCACCAACTCCAAGGATCCATGCACTAATGAAAATATCACTAAATATATCAATGCACATACAAGCACCATAAAAACCAACCTTGGTTAAATAGATTCCCCCCTTTCATTCTACTCGATATCTACTTTTATATGCTATTTTATCACAAAGACAAAGTCTATTACCTCTTATTTAATAATTACATGCACAAACCTGCTCGTGCACCCTATGGCCCTGGAAAATCACTTTGCTTCCAAAAGAAATTAATTGCATGCTCATGGCTAAAATAGTAAAAAATCCTCAATCTGCTGAAGGAATGCCTTTTTGGTTATTGTATAGCTTGAAATGTAACATTCTCAACTTTTTTTCCACTGCTAAATCCAAGATACAATATGCTCAGCATATTCATTTCTTTCATTGCTATTCCTAATATCAATAATCAATAATTTCATATATTTTTCTTCGAATTCTCCCTCAAAATTTACAATCTTGTACCTTCCTTGGTTTTGCCATTGAAATAAAGATATAAACATCTCCATTTTTGTCAAACCATCACTATTTTCATTCTATACAAGTATCATTGCAAAAACAACTGTTCCAACCAATCTTATTGCAAACTATAGTAATGATCCATACAAACGATAATAATGATCCAGAAATCTTCACCAATTATCTCTGATCCAAGGGAAAACACCAAAGTAAAGCGGAACCATAAAATCGATCCTATCAAGCAACAATATCCACAATTTCTAAAATGCTACCGATTCTGCCCAGTCAGTCATTCTATCTTTGATGGTAAGACAAATAAATGAAAAGGCACACATGAATGAACTTTCTCATCAAGTATTTGCAACTTTTTCAGTTTACAACCATCATCAATTTGCTACCTTCAATTCTAACATACTTAGCCACTTCACATACAATGCTCATACATGCATCCAGAAAACAGTATGGCAACATTCGGGAAGGCATTCAAATTGCGATTTTTGTTTTGTTTCACCTAATGTATAATTTTCCACACTTGATGCAAAATCCATTTCCTGCTTACTAATTTGGTCAATTATCCCAAAATAAGATTGTGCAATCTTTCCTGCGCAGATGAACCAAATTCCATACAATCCATCTTATTCGATATTCACTGCAATTTCATGCATCAATGTACCTCAAAGTATTTTAATTTAAATGTAACAATGAACACACAAGCACCACACAAATTAACTTACAACATCCAAGCAAATCCACATTGTGCTCAACAGTTGGCCAATCTCCAACACTAGAACCATGGGCAAATACATTCCCCTTGTCAATGTTCGACATGTACAGTTACATCATATGCTATTCTTGAGTTACTAAAGTCCACATTTCTTCTTATTTGGTAATTGAATTCGCTATGTCCTATTGCACCCTATGTGTGGATTGTGGAGCAAATATTTTGTTTCAAAATTTGCATATTGACATAAATTTGGTGCCACCAAAAGAACCAGATTGCAGGTTCAAGTATTCATGGATTACCTTTTTGGTTACCATATTGCTTGAGAATCTAAGACAATCTACTTATCTTACCCACTAGAATCCATAATGGTGCATCTTCCTTGGTCATGCTACATTGACCGGTGACAGACATAATTCTCTCTGCATTTCTCAGGTCAGCAGCATTTCATTCTATCCAACAGTCAATGTAAAAGCAAATGTTTTAACTGCCACTTTACACATAATACTTGAACAAGATCCAGAATCTTGTACCAAAAATATCTTATCAACTAGAAACATAAAGTACGGAAGAATTAAAAAATAAAAACCTAACCAGTACACGATTTCCACTCATAAATTCTTCATTGAGTGATCCTGCTTAGGCCTGCGCATAGAATTATATATTATTCTACAAATCTCCACATTTAGGGATCTTCTCCTTAAACCTATTCAACTGCCGAAACAATCTCTCCTGATTAACGCACAAATCCACACATTCACGCACAAACACGCACACCACCATGTCTCTAGGTCTACAACAACGAATCCGTCAGTTGCTTAATATGAACGAAATCAATTACTTCTCTTCTTTCGATGGAGATTGGTTTCACAAAATTACGAATTCTTTTTTCGCGATCTAAATCCAGTGAATCTATTCTAGGCTTTTACTTTAACTCGAAACTACGACTGACCAGAAAAATAAAAAAATAAAAAATAATCCGAAAAGATTATGCAGAATCGACAATGAGAGAGAGAGAGAGGAGCTTACTAGTTGTGTTGGAGAAGACGGCGAGTCTGAGAGCCCAAATGTCGAAGAATCCGAACCAAACAGAGGCCAATCGGAGCGAACCTACCAGCATCAACCACCATCCTAGCGGCTTCATTCTCCGACGCCGCCGATTCACTCCGGAGTTCCTGGGACTTTATCTACCTGACTCTGCTGGTACCGCTGACATCAATTGCTCTGAAACATTTTGAACGAGAAGGCAAAATTGAAGCGAAAATGCTAAACGTCCCAATATTAATTTCTCTTCTTATACCTTCACTTATAAGGTATCTAACAATAACATCAATCTTATATAAAAAAATTCTTCAATTTTTTATATTGTGTTCGTTCTTTACATATTTAATATTTATCATTTTATCTCTCAAAATATATGTTAAATTTTTAAAAAATATATATATTAAATTATTAAATTAAATTAAATTAAATTAATTAATATACCCTTATATTAAATTAATTTATATACCCTTATTATAAATTTCAAAATATATGTTAGATTTTGAAAAAAATAGATATTCGAACTAACTCGTAAATTTATTTCCAACAAGACTCATATCCGATAACTTTTATTTCATTATTAAATTAATTTATATACCTTTATTGTAAATTGACAACTCATACGCTATTAAAACTTACGCTCTACAGCTTATTTGTCAGCTTATAGGCTACACAGCTTATCCGCTAGCTTATACACTATCAAACATACTCTCAATCAAACACACAATAATACTCTTTCATCCCTAATATTCATAATCTATCTGTCATTATGAGTCATCATGACACATAGATTTTTGCAGGACAAAAATTGGTGTGTTTTCCAATGTATAACTCTACTTGTCGCCTAAAATATTACATTTCCTATTCTCTCTCCTCATTTTTTTAGCCACACATGTATATCATGATTGGTTAACTTTTTTGTTATTTATTCTCTCCTCCATAATCTTCTCTCTCTCTCACCATCTCTCTCTCCCTCACCATCTCTCTCTTGTATTTTCTAACAACGGAACTCCGGCTTCTGGAGAGATCTTTCACAATTCTTGAAGCTTAACCAAGAAATGAATAGTTCACGACCCTTGACCCTTGGGTGCTAGACCTCATACAGCGAAGTCGTAGCGACTAGGATAACTCATTTTATCCATTTATAGTTCATCATTTTCTTTTGTACTCTTACTAGTCTCTAATTAGAGAATTTGACTATTCAATATTGCAACATAATTCGAGTGAGGATATCTATAGTTCAGCAAGTAGTGTTTCACCATTTGATTCCATTTGCTTTCCAAGGCTATTCTTTCCTCTCCAATGCTCGAATGTCGAAAATTTGGCAGTTACAATTGAGAAAAAATGATGCTTCATGTGTAGATTATAGAGTACTTGTCCCATTTTTAGTAAAAAAAAAATTTGTTGCATTTTCGTCTCTGTATATTATTACATTTCATTTTTGAATTTCTGTAAATAATTACATTATTCTTATTCACAATGTAATATCACCGCAAAATCGACAAACAATTTCAACAACAAATAAGATTGTGTATTAACATTATGTATTCACAATGTAATAAACACCTGTATTATTTTAGGCAATGTAATTATTGCTGACTGTTTTTGTATTGTTTCAACATGATATCCTTGTAATCAATATTAATATTTTATTTTATTTTCAAGGAGACAAAACTCAATTTGATTGAACCGGTTGAGAGTACATATGAGTGTGATGATCCTGTTGGATATAATATACCAACATCTGAGATGTTATTTTATTCAGTTGATGACATATTAATTTTTTATATAGAACATGAAATTGCTAATGAGTTCTTTATGAAGATGTCTATTACCAAGGATGTAAGTAGGATTTACAAGTATTTGACGTTCATTTTTGGGAGGCTGTATAATTGCAATGTGTTATTAACATTTTACATTTTGATTTTATGAGAATGTAATAAGGCTTACTAACAGTGTAATAGAGACTATTTGTCACAATGTAATTATAACAATCAAATGATTACGCCATGTATTAGGCATTCACATTGACTTTACCCAATTTAATATAAAACATTCACTCCAAATGTTTCACAATGTAATAAAACTGTTAACTTAGATACTAAAATGTAATAATTACATGTCCATGAAAAGCTGACATATTCGAACAAGACACCTCTGGTTCCTTTGGTGGTCTATGAGCCATCTTCGACGAAGATACCTTTACTTTGACTGAAACTTTTGCAATATGTTTAGAGCGTAATGAACTACCATTCGCAATCTAATCACAATAAATGTAATTCATTAACAATGTAGAGCTAACTCAAATAATCAACAACATATTAAACTAAATATAAGTACTGTAATAACAATTTGTATAGAACACTGTAAAAGAGATTGGAGCACAATATGTCAGAATAATGCAATAATCATGTTCCTTTTAGCAATGTAACATCTAAATAAGAAATACAATGTAACAGTCACATTTTATCTACTGTAATAGGCACATTTATACACTATACTAGGCTATTTACATTGCAAATTAGATAATTACATTTAGCTTCAAAATTAAGGCTTCAAACTAGGACTCTCATTAATCTTAATTACATTGCCACAGATTGATTATCACTAAAATTACAGTGTAATTTTAAGGCCTAATTTTAGACCCAATGTAATAACGAATCGAATAATAAAATATCACAACAATGTTATACTAAAATAACCCTAAAAACAACAGTGCCTTAACCATAAACCTTGCACTAAAAACATCACCTTACCTAATTACGTTATATCCACACTAAAAAATTACAAAACTTAATATACAACACATTGTCATTACATTGCATTGCATGTAATTAACAACTAATCATATCCACCCTCATTTACACATTGTCATAAAAAATTAAAAAAACTCTTAATTCTAAAAACACGAGAAACCTAAAATCATTCATAAAAATACATTAAAATATCTTATATTATAGTGGCCGCCATGAAAACTCACGAAACTTCTCAGCTATAATTAAATATTGCTTCAAAAATGGATTAAAAAACATAAATCAATATATGTTATTACCTTGTTTTCCTCGCAAGATAGTTTCAATATCTTAAAGTACTTTAACTGAGTTTGAAAAAGCTTCATCGAGCTTCAACAATGGTAAATAGTTTTTTTTTGGAAGAAGAAGCTTCATGAAGAAACTGGAGAGAAGTGATGTCGTCTCAATGAATTCTTTAGGACATAAAAGCATAATACTAACCATGGTTAGCTCTGACATGTAATAACAAATATCAAGACTGATTTGACTAAAGCTGACACAATACTTTTGAATTTCAAACTGTTAAAAATGCTGACTCAAGTAGCTTATGTGGCATGCCACATGTATTAGGGACATTAGGGATACTTATTCTATGTATCTCTAGTATTATCGTATACTAAAACCTCTCCATTAGAGAAATATTTGGATAGAGAATTTTATGATACTCAACCTTAATTTTAGTTTAAGAATGTATGAACTCTTTTTTATTATCATTTATGATACAATTATTTTCTATTATGTTGGATACTCTTTGTTAAGTTGCAAAATCGACTGCCACCATACGACTCAATAAGGAAAGCATACCACTTACAAGACACCAGCCTTGTTCATACTGATTTATGTTCCTTGAACCGATCCCTTGGAATCTCAATATGTTACCTCATATGGGAGTCATTTGGTTGCAACCAAGTCGGGGTTCCACGACATTCCTCCCATATGACGTTCACACAACCTACGGAAGTCATGAATCCATACTCGCACTTCCATGTGACTCTAATGCAACAATATCATGTCATGGATTTAATATAGATATTAACGAATCCTAGTTATATATATAACTACTCATGATGCATGAATAAGAACCATACATATAAGACCAAGCAATCAATCGAGAATGCAATCTAACATTTTAGGAAATACGATATTTTTCCTAGGTTCATTCTTCCTTAGGGAGAAAATAAGGAAAGAACACAAATACGAAGACCAATGAAGATTAAATAACGCATTTTAGATAACAAGAAGAAAATGAAAAGATTGGGCTAGAATCCCCTACCTCGAATCCAAGCTAAGCACAATACCAAGATTTCTAATTTCTAGGGTTTTTAAGCCCTCTTCAAAATCCTAACAATTTGAGTAAATCAAATTCATTTACTCATCATTTAACACAATAAGCACATAAAAATATGGATTAAACCATAATTCCAAGAAACACTCACCTTCTCTCTAGAGTTTTACTCTAAAGCTTGAATATTCACAAATTTAGAATCTACTCCAAATTATCAATGGAGCCTAAATATACAATCATCATCAATAAAATCTCAATATCATTTAAACACCAACAATTCCATAAATTCAAACAACCTACCTTCTTTCTAGAAATTATTCCCAAACTTGAAAATCCTTTAAATCATACCTCAACGCTAAATCAATAATGAAACCTACATTCATAATCACAATCAAGTATATATTCATCTTACTTAAGCACCTAAACCCATATGTGAAAAATTGAACAAATCTAACAAAACCTAGATTTTTAGAAACTCTACAAAACTTACCAAAATCACAAATTCCTCCTTGAATCCTTCTTTATGTTGTTGAGCATTACCAAATCACCAATCTTCAAGCTTTAATCTTGGTCAACTCTCTCTCTCTCTCTCTCCCCTCTCTCTCACGGCTTCACTCTCTCTCTTGCACTGAAGAACCAGCACTGGTTCTTCTTTTCCTTTTTGTGAAATGTTGCTGGCGTGCCCAGTAGCATTTCACTCTTTTTTTTAAATGAATGGCCAAATGGCCTTTAAGTGGCCACTTTTGGTCTGGATTATATATATGTATATGTATATGTATAACATATATATATTATAACACTTCTATTTTATTTTATTGTTTAATTTTTTTCATTGAATTCTATTTATCCAATGAGTAACTCATCCTTAGTCAATCTTTCAACTCAATACTTGGTATTTTCAAAACCCAAACTTTCAATTTAATTAATTATTATTATTTCCTCTGGTGTTATTTTTTTTTCGGGTCAGGGTATTACAGATCTTACAAAGCATCAGATAACAAAGTTACATCAAGTCCACAAGATGAGACAACCAAGTAGGAAAAGAGGATGTCCATGACTCCTCCGAACCAAGATCTAGAGCAAACCTAGCACTATTATGAGCCACTATGTTGCATGAGCGACGAATATGGGAAAAAGAAATAGTAGAGAAAGTGGATGCCATAACAGCACAATCATCCAGCACAACTCCCTCCTATGAGAGAATATAAACTTGACGATGGAGGGCAGATATGGTGCAAAGGGAATCACCTTCCAAAATAGTATCATAAAAATCCAATTGAAGAGCTAAAGAAAGACTGACTCAAGCTACCATAGCCTCCAAAATTCTGATCGAGAGGCAACATTGAATGGGAACCGTGACAACCACCACCATGTTACCGTCCTCAGTTTGAACCACCGCTCCAAGACCAGCCCACGAAGTTTCCAAGCAAATAGCAACGTCAAAGTTAATTTTGAGCAGGCCTCTAGAAGGAGGACTCCAAGACTCTACCTCTAATCCTTTCATCCTCACCATTGCCTTACTGAGCCAGGCGCCTAGCCTCCACTAGACCAGCAGCTACCACTTCATGAGACCCATCAGCAATTCGAGCTCTTCCACTATTTTGAACCTGCAAGTCAAAAACAACAACCATTGGTTGGTTTAATCATTATAAGAGAAAAGAAACGAAAAGAAATTGATTTAATTTATTAATTTATTCAATTTTTAAGTGAAATATCATATACAAGAGCAAAATATATCTTTCACCTATAAATAACTTAATTTTCTTTTCCTTTCTTTTCCCTCAAAATGACCCCATTTTGAGAAGGAAGCATTTTTAACAAAAAATTAGTGAATTCTTCTCTTAAATTCTCTTCAAATCACTCCCATTATTTTTTTTTCTAATCTATACAAACAAGGGAATTAAGAGGAAGTTCATTTCTTGTATCTTCCCCTCCCCTAAAATCCCTCAACCCAAACACAGTTTATATACTACAATCATTGTGCGAATTTAATGTAACTTTTAGTCAAACATAACTCATGTTTCAACTTGATAACTGATACTAAAAAATGACAATTTGGTAATATGAAGTAAAATTGTACCAAACGACACTTTCAAACATATTTGGGACATGTCGGTCAAGGAACTTGCCTACTAGCAGGTTCACCGTTAACCCAAATTTACAAGTGGAAAATAATTTCCAATTTTTTATTTAAAAAATTTGTGTGGCCTAATAGGTGTTTTTACTGTTATATGCATGGATTCATGGTCCATGCATTCCAAATACATCATTGAAAGATCAAATTTGTTTTGTCATAAAGAAAAACAAGCAACAAACAAGAACCTTTTTTTAAAAAAAACAAATGCATCATCCTAAACCACTAACAATTACAAATAAATACTCCACCTCAGCATAAAAAAGTGCACTTAAACATTAACATTAACATAAGATTCCATGTCCAAAATAACATGGGTAAAAACTAATGGTTATGTCCTATGCTTTATGACTAGGATTGTTTGTTGATTCATATGTTGCACTCAAGATGGTGGTGTTCCTAACACTAAATGTTTCCCCTGGAATGTTGAAGTTGTGGCTGGCACTTTCCTTATGCCACTTGGACCAGGCAAATTCATCTCAAGGGGAACTAAAAGTGCCTCTTCAATATAGCTCATCCCAGACATCCTATATACGTGTAATTTGTACTCTTCTTATAGGCATCTTGGTGGCAACACCGTTACCAGCAATAACTCTTCCACCAGCCCCTATACCACTGACAACACCTCTATCACCACCCCTGTCACCAAAATTCCCTCTACTAGCACTACCTCTCTCTAAAGTCTCTTCATTTTCTCCTCCAGAACTAGTTTGCTTCCATTTAGAAGTACATGCAATGCAGTTAAACAATTTATATAGTATATACAATTTAGCCCTCACATAAAGTTCTAAATACCTGGATCAGTGGTGGTTTCTTGTATCCTGTTTTTGTTATGGCCTTGTCTCTTTCCATGGCCTCTACTCTCAACCACTCGAGCATTGTAATTATAGGTTTGTCTCTTACACTCAGTATCTTCGAGTTGAAGCTCTCTAACAAGTAGTTACAATATTATTCTCTCAATTGAATCTAGGATTACAAGGAATAAGATATAGGGTCTGTTTGGATCAAAGTATACGCTAGCGTATATTCTGTCACCCATACTCTTAGACATTTTCAGCTTTTACACTTTATGATAGCTTATACTCTAATGAGACATACCCTCATCCAAACAGACGGATATATTTCCTCTCTTTTGGTATAAAAAAATACTAACCAACCCAATACACAACATCAGTGTACAAGCCTAATATAAACTCAAACTAAAACAATAGTATCCAACACTTAATAATAACATCGTCTTCAACTAATTAGAAAGTTTATAAAAAATAGCATGGTAATATCATATAGGATGCACTCATATACTATGTGTGCATGAAGAACACTTGAAGAAGCTTCTACTTTTTTTTTTTTTTTTGGAGGTGGGTGGTGGGGGTGGAGGGTGGAGGGTGGGCTAACTAGAATAGGAATGAATGATATTATGCTTCAAATCTTCATATCCTTTTCGAGTGTGTTTGGATATTGTTTTCGTTTTTAATAATTAAAAACGATTTTGAGTATAGTTTTCAAAAACAGTTTTTAAAATAAATGAAGTGTTAAAAATTTATTTGGCTTATGTTATTTGTAAGAAGTTTTCTAAATAAAAAAATACAAAGTTTAGACACAAAAGAAGATTGGTTATATAATATAACAAGGAGAGTAATAAATGATGACGGAAAGTAAATCAAGTAAATTTGGAGAGATGATGGAGAAAAGACAAGAGAGGGAAAGAAATGAGAGAGAAGGGACATTATAACAACTAATGAGAAAGGGAGGACGAAGTAAAGCGAGAGGAAGAAAAAAAATGAATTTCAATATATTTACAAAAATGCCACCAGTCCATTTTAAAAATTCTCCAAAACATGATTTAGTTGTTTTCGATTTTCTATTTGCAAAAACACAATTCTGAAAAACTATAACACCCAAATGAATTTTCATCAAATTTTCTATTTTGAAAAACAAAAAACAGTTTTAGAAACATGTTTCCTATTTTCCTTTTCTTCCTCTTGCAAGTTGATTTTTTTTTAATAATGTTATTCTTGTTATAGATATTCTAATTAATATGGATGATCCACCAACCCACATTAGCACCAACCCACAATGATCCACCAACCCACATTTGACAATGTATTGTTGACATTTACATTGCTAAATATAGAAATATAATATTCTATATATATGTAATGTAATACATGCAAATGTAAAAAGTAATTGGAAGAGAAATATATTGGAGTGCATTTTCTTCTTCTTTCTTAGTTCTAAATCTCTTGTCTATTATTCTCTCTTTCTATTTAGAAGAAATTAAGTCATTGTTATTTCAACACTAGCAATTGTTATTTAATTACAACACGTTATCAGCACGAGTCTCTGCCACTGTTATGAAAGCAAGCACATCAGGTTGTAAGTAACAACTCCTCATATCTATATTTTTCTTAGTTTCTTATAATATTTCATTATGTCGAAGTTGAAAAGCTTAGAGTTTACGGCTCTTGATATTTCTGGAAGAAATTATCTTTCCTGGATTGTTGATGCCGAGACTCACCTGGAAGCTGTGGGTCTTGATAACACCATTAAAGATGGAAATACCGAATCCCAGAAGGATCGGGCAAAAACGATGAATACCTCATGAAAATAAATCTTCTTCAGTTGTGGAACGATTTAAGGGAGAGGTATGAACACCAGAAGAATGTCATCCTCACTAAAGCTCATTATGACTAGATGCACCTGAGGTTGCAAGATTACAAATTAGTCCAACAATGAGTTGTTAAAAAATCATGAGTCTCGTCCTACTAGAAGTACACCGTTCCCTGAAGTGAATGTTGTGGTACATAATAATCGAGGACGTGGACGTGGTGGAAGAAGAGGTTGAGGCTATGGTTATGGTCTTTGAAACCATGGAGGTAATTCTAGTTTTCATCCATACCACCAAAAGAGGTATGAGAACGAAACAAGTCAGGAAAATAAAAATTTGCCAATAAACCCTAGAAGGGTAATGATGAAACTTGTTTCAGGTGTGATGTTCAGGGGCATTGGTCACGTACCTACCGTACGCCTAGACATCTGATGGATTTATATCAAGTATCAATAAAAGGAAAGAGCAAAGTGGTGGAAACAAACTTTGCACAAGTTGATAATAATAATAATGATGTTAATAATTCTGATGATCTTGAAGATCTTGCGGATTTAACACATTTGGATGTTTCGAATTTCTTAGAAAATCCTGATATTTATAAATAAGTTTATTTCTTTGTTAAGTTTAATTGTTGTGTTGTGTATTGAATTACAAGAAATAAGATTGTAGTATTTTATAAATATTATTTTGATAAGTTTAAAAATTAACTTAAAAAAATGAAAAGCAAAAGTCCGGAACTACTAATGGTGGGTTCGATCCTCGAACCTTCTTTTCTATTCTATATTTTATTGGATCTCGCCACCACTCGGCTATCAGTCCCGGACTTGTCCAATTTATACGATTAATATAGTTATATACAATCTAATATTTCTCTATGATACTTTTGGATTAATATGTGATAAATGTTATTTTATTTTCTTTAGAAATATGGTAGACGAAGATATATGTTTAATTGATAGTGCGACAACACACACTATCCTTAAACATAAGAAATATTTTCTACATTTGACATTGCTTAAAACAAATGTTGATACCATCTCTGGCACATCAAAAATAGTTGAAGGCTCCGGAAGAGCTAATATCATATTGTCTAAGGGAACAAAAATATATATTGAGGAGGCATTGTATTCTCCCAAATCAAAAAGAAACTTATTGAGTTTCAAGGATATTCGTCACAATGGATATCATTTTGAGTCTGGAAGAGAAGGTAATAAATATTATCTATATATTACTTCTTTCATTTCAAGCCAGAAGCTTGTACTAGAAAAGTTTGTGGCATTCTCTTCGGGTTTATACCATGCAAGTATAAAATGGATTGAAACACATGTTGTGATGCACCAGAAGTGCCTTGATTCAAAAGAATCTATACTTTGGCATGATCGCCTTGGTCACCCAGGTTCTACCATGATGTGTAGAATAATTGAAAATGCAAATGAACATCGATTAAGAAATCAGAAGTTTCTTTTACCTAAAGATCACTTGTGTATTGCGTGTTCACAAGGAAAGTTAATTGTGATACCGTCCACCCTGAAGGTAGGTGTAGAATCTCCTAACTTTCTACAACGTATTCATGGAGATATATGTGGACCTATTCATCCATCATGTGGACCATTTTGTTACTATATGGTTCTAATAGATGCATCATTTAAATGGTCATATGTATGTTTATTATCTACTCGAAATATTGCATTTGCTAGATTCTTAGCTCAAATTATTCGTTTACATGCACAATTTCCTGATTATCCTATTAAGTCTGTCCGACTGGATAATGCTGGTGAATTTACTTCTCAATCATTTAATGATTATTGCATGTCATTAGGTATAGATGTTGAACACCATGTTCCACATATTCATACTCAAAATGGTTTAGCAGAGTCACTAATAAAGCGTCTTCAGTTGATTGCTAGACCGATGCTTTTGAAAAGTAAATTACCTTTTGATACTTGGGAACATGCCATATTACATGCTGCATCATTAATTCGAGTTAGACCTTCTGGTCATCATTCATACTCACATTTACAATTGGTATTAGGTCATCAACCTAGTATTTCACATTTTCGTATTTTTGGTTGTGCTATTTATGTTCCCATTTCACCTCCACAACGCACTAAGATGGGACCACAACGTCAACTTGGTATTTATGTCGGGTTTGATTCACCTTCTATTATTAGATATCTTGAACCACTAACTGATGATGTTTTCAAAGCTAGGTTTGCAGATTGTCACTTTGATGAATCTGTTTTTCCTCCTTTAGGGAGCAAAAATTCTCAGCATCATAAGCATGATGATATTTCTTGGAACACTATGACACAATCTTATTTTGATCCACGAACAAAACAGTGTGAACTTGAAGTTCAGAAAATTGTTCATTTACAAGGTATGGCTAGTCAATTACCTGATGCATTTAATGATACTTCAAAAGTTTTACAATCACATATTCGTGCTAGAAATTCTACTGCACGTATCAATGTCCCTGAAGGACAAACACCAAATGACGAATTAAAGCCACGTCAAAAACGTGGAAGACCACAGGGATCTAAAGATAGATTTCCCCGAAAGAGAATTGTCCAAATTTCTACCAAAGCTCTAGCAGAGCATACTCCAGAAGAGCATATGTATCCTGTAGAGATTACTCCTGAAGAGAATACACTTACTAAATCCCAACCTTCTAGAAAAATATCTCTTGAAGAGATACAGGTACCTGTTGATGAGAATAATGAGCGCTCAATAACTAATGAAGGGAGTTGGGATAGAAATAAGATTATTATAGACAATATATTTGCATATGCAGTTGCTACTGACATTACCAGAAGTAATGAGGATCCTGAGCCTAAATCAGTTGATGAATGTTGACATCGAAGTGATTGGCCTAAATGGAAAGAAGCTATGACAACTGAATTAAATTCTCTATCAAAAAGAGAAGTTTTTGGACCTGTAGTCCAGACACCAGAAGGTGTTCACCCAGTAGGATTCAAATGGGTGTTTGTTCGCAAGCAAAATGAGAATAATGAGATTACTCGTTATAAAGTAAGACTTGTTGCACAAGGTTTCTCGCAGAGACCTGGAATTGATTACGATGAAACATATTCTCCTGTCATGGATGGCATCACTTTTAGATTTTTAATTGGTCTAACAGTCGCTGAACGACTGACTATGCGTCTTATGGACGTAGTAACAGCTTATCTATATGGATCGCTGGATAGTGAAATTTATATGAAAATCCCTGAAGGATTTTGGTTGCCTGAGGCAAAGCCTAAAGGATTATGTTCCATCAAACTCCAGCGTTCACTATATGGATTAAAACAATCCGGACGTATGTGGTACAATCGATTAAGTGAATACCTTATCAGAGAAGGGTTTACAAATGATCTGATTTATCCATGTGTATTTATTAAAAGATCAGAATCTGGATTTGTTATAATCGCTGTTTATGTTGATGATTTGAATTTAGTTGGGACTCCTGAAGAACTCACTAGAGCTGCTGAGTATTTAAAGGCAGAATTTGAGATGAAAGATCTAGGACAGACAAAATATTGTCTTGGTCTTCAGATCGAACATTTACATACTGGTATCTTTCTTCATCAATCTACCTATACTGAAAGGATATTAAAGCAGTTCTACATGGATAGAGTACATCCCTTGAGTTCTCCAATGATAGTCCGTTCACTTGATGTTAAAAAAGACCTATTTCGACCCCAAGATGAGGGAGAGACATTACTTGGTTCAGAAGTACCATATTTGAGTGCAATTGGATTTTTGATGTATTTAGCCAATTGTACCAGCCCAGATATTGCATTTGCTGTGAATTTATTGGCCAGGTATAGTTCTGCTCCTACTCGACGTCATTGGAATGAAGTTAAATATATTCTGCGTTATCTACGAGGTACAACCGACTTGAGTTTATTCTACTCATCAGATCTCAAGTCTCAGTTGGTTGGATATGCAGATGCCAGTTATTTATCTAATCCTCACAATGCCAAGTCTCAGAATGGCTATGTATTTCTTTTTGGAAATATTGTTATTTCTTGGAAATCAGTTAAGCAAACACTCACATCAACTTCTTCCAATCATTCTGAGATAGTGGCGATTTACGAAGCTAGTCGAGAATGCGTATGGCTGAGAGGAATGATTTCTCATATTCAAGAGAAGTGTAGATTACAATCTGTTAAAAGTATCCCAACAATAGTATATGAAGATAATGCTGCTTGTATAGCTCAGCTCCGCGGAGGATACATAAAAGGTGACATGACTAAACACATCTCCCCGAAATTCTTCAGTACACATGAACTCCAGAAGAGTGGTGATATTGATGTTCAACAGATTCGTTCTTGTGATAATTTGGCAGATTTATTCACTAAGGCGTTACCACCGGCAACATTCAAGAAGTTGGTCTATGACATTGGTATGCGGCAACTCAAATGTCTACTTGAATCAGGGGGAGTAAAGACATGAAGACAGTGGTATGAATTGTACTCTTTTCCCTTCGTCCAATGGTTTTTCCCACTGGGTTTTCCTTGGCAAGGTTTTAACGAGGCAATTTCTGCACTGATCTTACTCAACTGATATACAAGAATAATGTACTCTTTTTCCTTCACTAGGTTTTTATCCCACTAGATTTTTCCTTCGTAAGGTTTTAATGAGGCATATTATTCGTCTATGTGGTCATCCAAGGGGGAGTGTTATAGGTATTCTAATTAATATGGATGATCCACCAACCCACATTAGCACCAACCCACAATGATCCACCAACCCACATTTGACAATGTATTGTTGACTTTTACATTGCTAAATATAGAAATATAATCTTCTATATATATGTAATGTAATACATGCAAATGTAAAATGTAATTGGAAGAGAAATATATTGGAGTGCATTTTCTTCTTCTTTCTTAGTTCTAAATCTCTTGTCTATTATTCTCTCTTTCTATTTAGAAGAAATTAAGTCATTGTTATTTCAACATTAGCAATTGTTATTTAATTACAACAATTCTATGATTATTCGGTCATTGTCAGAGGATTAGGGAGAAAGTGAACAAGAGAGGCCCAAAACGAAAACATAAATACTATTGGGCCCTTCAGTACAAAAGTCCAGATTTAGGCCCAACATGTCTGAAGCTAGAAACCCATGAAACAGTAAACCCAGGTGAAACCAAGGGCAGTTGAGGAATATACTACAACTACAATAGATAATGCATCCAATCCTCATTGGGAGGTCCACAAAGAGGTTCGCGGACCTTTCTTCTTTTTTTTTCGCCAACTAACCGGCACAGAGAAAATTCAGCCAAATCTGAGGACAACCATGTCAATCTCTTCCTCTTTATTTGGTTCTCCAATTCTCTTGCTTCCCAAACCATCTCTGTCTTCTTCATCTGGTATCTCTAAGACAACCCAAACGACTACTGGTGGTAGTGGTTTTGGGTTGCTGATCGAGGGCTCGTCGAGACCCCAGAAGAAGGCAACTGCACATCACATGAAGACAAGGCCGCGGAAGAGTCAACCATGGGACATAAGACGCAAACCCGCTGTGTATCCACCTCTTCCCTCTCTTCCTCCTGAGTGGACTTTCGTTTCTTCTGGTGGCGATGATGGCGGTGCTGGTTCTGATGATGCTAGTGAGAGTGTTGGGCCTTCAATTTCTACTTTACAGGCCCCACTTTGAAGTGGGTAGCCTGTTGTATGTTGTATTGTCATGTGCTTTGTATTTCTTTGAGATATCGTTGCTGGTGTTATCCTTTTGTGTGTTGGTCTTTTCGTTTTTTTATGAAGATTTGCAAGTGAATTGAAATTGGTGTTTGGGGTCGCCCTCCAGTTGTTTGTGGTTTTTACTCACAGAAGGAAGTACTGTCATTGCATAATGTTACAGAACGAAGACTGATCGCGTAAAAAGATAATTGAAGAAATAACAGTTTGTGTTAGTGTCCAATTTTGGACACTAAACAGTATGTAACAGGAAGCAATCTCCCGCAAAACAGAGATTTTGTATCTTCCATCGTCGTCAGTCATTCGCCCGCATCACGCAGGGTGAAGGGTGTGATTGATGCACTGGAGTTCATAGAATATGATCTCTTGGCTGAAGTTTAGTTGCTAAATTCCTCTGGAATCAAATCATAAAAAGACTCGGGAGTGGGAGGTCTTCGAATTCAATTCTACTAAGAGCAATATTTGTAGTCATAAGTTGAGTGATCTGATAAGCTCGAGTTTAGACGGATGTAAACTTTCTAAAGGACAAACTTCTCGGATTAAAAGAAGTACGTAAAGATAATTTTTCCTACTCTTTCAGAGCATCCACTCAAGCCATACCGATCTAACATTTGTGATGAAATAACAGTCCGCACCATTAGGGCATTAGCAAAGTCACAGTTTATATCTACGGAGCATCACCGTTAATGGTCTAAAATAATCCAGGATATATTTGGAAAATGCTCTGATATTAGATGGTCAGTCCAACTCCCCCAAGCGAATGACAGCAAGGAAAAAAAAGTTCGAAGCACAAGTTTTATTCTAGAACAGTGAACTCTGTTTGAGTACAAGTTCGAAAGACATTATTTCCAAATGAAATCTCTATAACTGCAGCAAGCTAGGCAATAACTCCTAAAGCCTTAACCTTTTTTTTTCCTTTCCCTAAAAGACAAAAGCAAAATACCAGTATTTACATAACTTGAACGCTTGGATTCCTTTTGTATTGTGAATTTATATGCCCTCGGATCCGGGCAGGAATCACTTCATGATCCTGGAAGGTATCATATGCTTTTATTCTCAGGACAATAAACAAGAGCAGGTCAAATTGAAAATTTATCACGCAAAATCTTCTGATAGCTCCTGAAGCATTATCAACAGTTACTCAATGACTTTGCACAAGGCCCAACAGAAAGTCGGTAAATATGTGCTCATATCCAGGCATCTTCCCATACCCTGCAATATTTCCAACCAAAACACTGTCAACTGGGATCTCGAAGTTGCAGGTAAACAAACATCTCCACCTTAAGTGACAAACAATGAGCGAATCACTTGCCTGGGAAATAATTGATGTCAATGATATAGAACTGATCTCTGGTCCCAACCGTCCCATGCTCTCGTATAATATCTAGATTGAACAAACGAAGACCCTACACGACCAGGAATGTTTAGTAAAATGTAAAAACAATTCAACAATTACCAAAATGGATGCTTCCAGAAATTAGAAGTCAGATGATGAAAGTTACCAGCCGACGACGGAGTTCCTTTGCCAGCTTCTCAAGCAAAGATCGAGGAGGCAGCTCTGTAGAGGAATAATAAATATGTTAGATGGCCCTCACAAGATTTTAAATCCAGGATTATCATATATGATTAAAAAAGGCAAACCAATACACCAAAACACTTGAAGTTCAAGTGACGTAAAAAAAATCCAGAGAACATGCCAGGTATCAAAACTTGGAACACCACACCACACACTCCCCCCCCACCCACCCACCACCACCACCACCCCCCCCACCAAGTTTTCTTTATACTCTGACAAAACATACAAGAGCTAAAAAAACAAATATTTTATTTCGGAACACCATGCACCTGCAACACAAGGATCCAGATCAGCATTATCTGCAGAGGCTGCTGCACAAGATACCCGAGGAAAACGGAAGACTCCAGCATTATTTGAAAGCTCCCATTTACTAACATCAGGCAAAGAGAAACGCCTGACAACTTTTATAGTTTCCCCAACAATGTATACCTTGAAAAGAATCCCCCCTGCAGTGACAAGAAAGGAAGTTGAATGTCCTATATTGAGCTTATGCAGAGAGAATTAACAGGGTAAATCAATGAAATTGCATTACATACCATGGTTAACAAACTCTTGAAGAACGAGTGGAGGCTCGAGTTTCCGTAGGGAGTACTGATCATAAGCAAGTGATAACTCGTGAGATTTAGCACTTCCATCAGCAACCAATGGTTTTGCCACTGAAACAAATAGGCATATGCACACTCATTAGGTAACATCACTGAGTGAGAGGAAAATTAGAGTTTATAACATTTATCCTGTATATTTCCTGAAACGTATCAAAGACACAGAATCTAGTAACATAACAAGTCCATGACAGAAATAATTTCCCTGAAAAATCTAATGCGCTACAGGAACAATAGACAGAGGAGTACAGTAAAATTGAATGCATAAGTCATAACTAAAGAATACCGAGGGGTAGTGTCAGCCCAGCTTTAGTAACAGCATCGAGAATGGAAGAAGCGTCTCTTTTAATAACTAGTTGGCGCGGAACACCTACTTTTCCTACAAAAAATTCAATGACATTACTTTGACCAGAATCATACCTCCAACTTAGCTTAGTGCTAGTTACTTTGATAACCTTACATCAAGGATGAAATTATTGCCAGACAAACTTCAAACTAGAGACTGCTTCCTTCGGAATCAAATGTCTATTAAAATATCATACTTAAATTACCATAGGATTCAGACAAATTCATGTCTGCAACACACTGGAGCATGGATTGACGATTGCGCAAATGCTGTATAGCATCTGGAGGATCAAGAACCGTGACTTCTGGGTGTGCACATCTGTAGTCCTAAAATGGTTTCAAACACTTTTAACATAAAGAAGAATTGGTATAAAATATTAAACAACGAAAAAGCTTTATTGAATTCATATGACATGCAGGGATAAAAATGCATGACTTGAAAAGAATCAAGATTAATAGTCAGATACAGGTATGGTTACAGAATCACAGGAAACATAGTTGGCATAACCCAGCCCTACAACATTAAGTATGGTAAACCTGTACATCAAGTATGGCGGAGTTTAAACTAGAATCAATGAACTCCTGTATTTAGCTAACAAAATAGGGAGGGTGACAATGTACTAATATGATGGGAACCCTTCCTTGAAAACACTTTTCTGTCAACAAATAATGCTTTCGAAACCTGAAAAAATGAGCTAGGTGGCCAAGTAAGTAGAAACATCCGCACTCGCCGAAAGCTTAAGGCCTCGACCACAACTATTGAGTGATGATTCATGATGGAGGAAAGAGCAAGCACTCTGCAAATTATTTCAGCCATGAATAAGTTTTAAGATTCTAAAGCTCACCCTCAATAACCTCAGCTAGGGAACTATACATTCACAAAAAAAGTACAACAATCATGCCAAATGCCAGCATAGATATTAACAATATCAAATGAATAAGGTATCATGTATGCCAGGATTTTCACAAGGTGCTGAAGCAAAGGTACAATATGACATGTAACACGAACAAACCTCGAGAATCTGGCGCCATTCCTTTCCAATTAACTGCATTAGGCGAAAAAAGAAGAAGAAGCAATTAAGTCCAGATACCGTACCATCCAATAGGAACAGGCAATGAGGATGGGCATACTAGGTGAACTTATGCAGAAATCCAGAGATGCTGGAGAAAAAATCTGAACACTAAAAGACTAACATACCAACCTTATGCAACACAATGTCAAATGGACCTTGGTCGGAAAGAGGCCGGTTTTGATCAATTGGAACAAACAATATCCCTTTGTTCCTGCAAATTTTCCCATTTGAATATGCTGATTAAACAAAAGAAATGGGAAAACCAAATCATATAATAAATAAATAAAAACAATGCACAAAGCTCCCACAGTGGGCGAGGTCGGCGATGGTGGGATGCATGAAAATCTTATCTCACATAATGTGGGGAGGTTGTTTCTACCAATTGAATTTGTTGCGTTCCTGCAACTCTACCAATGGGTCACATATTCATTTGTCAAATCATAGAATAAATACATAATTGAAAACAAAGAAATACAAGATTGTTACAGAAACATTCTGCGCCCTTCTAGTAGTAAGATCTGTATTTGTTTTAGATAGAAAAAGGAAGTAAAAGCCGAACCATGCCAAATTTAAATACGCAAAACAACCACTATATGAAAAGTGCTTTTCATTAGCTAAGCATTGTATCAAACGTATGAGGAGATTAACTCTAGATGATTGTAAAAAATAATGTAAATAATTGTTCGATAGTATTTCAAAGTTCACACCAAACAAATGGTCCTCCATCACCAGAAATAGAAAAAACTAGCAAATGGAATTTGTCTCTTAGATATGTTGTTACAAAAGCAAGTAGGACTGTGGGAGTTTCAACTTTCAAGACAACCGATAGGCTATCCACCCTCTTTTAGCAACACAGGCACGGAGCACAATGATCCTCCGTCCCCAAGGGAACAACACAATGAACACACCGACACACATAATCCAGTAAAAAAATGCTAGCGAACATCTTCCCAACGCAATAATACAGAAACTGACTTCCAAATGACCAATTATCAAGATTTAAAATTTGGGCAAATGATTGTGTCACAGAAGACCAGGAAAAGGAAATGTAGAAGGAACTAATATTTTTGACTTATTCGAGAATTGTGGTTGAGTGGAAATGCTTGTCAGTTGCTTCCATTTTCTGTAATAAGCAAACGAAAACGACATCTATGATCTACGGTGGAAATATAATATTCGAGTTCAATATCTTTGTAAAGAACCCAAAGAACCAAAAAAATGGAACAACTGAAGCGCAACAACAAAAAGCTCAGGCTGTACAAAGTATTCGCAGCCAAAATCGCATCACCAATTCAATTCCAATGAGATATAACCGACCAGTAGCCTGCTATCAGATATGAACAATACCTAGCTAGTCCTTCGAATTTGGGCTGCAAGAAGCTCTTAGTCTTCTTAGAAGTAAGGGCGTAGCCGACCACAACCCGCTTCGCCGGTTCAGGAAACCCTAACTCTATCAACGTTGCCTCCTCTTCTCTGTGATCTCCTTCTTCTCCGTTCTTTCTAACGCAAGATAGAACTTCCTCCTCCAATTTCACACCCATTATCCCTAGCTTTTCTACTCTCCAGAAACAAAGGGGAAAAAACAAGAAATAAAAATTCCGAACCAGAATTGTTCTCTTTTCTCAACGTTTCTGTTTAACCAAACAGAGCGGACTCCTCTGTTCTTGAATTGAATCTTTGTTCAAGAGATAAATGAATATAGAGATGCGAAAAATATGGTGTTTGGTACGATGGAATTCAAGATTTTTGTTTAGCAATATTTCGAGCAGGAACTCGGAGAAGACGATAATGAATGACAGTTTGAGAGCACAGATCCAGCGCTTGTGTTTTGTAGGGAGCAGGGATGGGGGCTTTGTATTTATAGGCGAACAGGGATTGACTATTTGGCTGTGAATCCTGTAGTTGTTGATATACGCGTTTTGGGGAATTGCGGGCTCTGCTACCATAATTTTTTTGCGGTGGACCCGTGCTAATGGTTTTTTAAAATGAATATGTTTTCGTTAACATTATCACTTTAACAATAATTTTTTTTATCTTAAATAAAAATTAAATGAATTGTAAAAAATATATATATGAAAATTCTAAATAAAATTGAAACATTTTATTTGATTTCTGTTGACCATAAAAAAAATATTGTTGAATTTATAATCGGTCAAAATACATTTTTTGAGGATATTCTAT
The DNA here is from genome assembly GCA_963580455.1 of Euonymus europaeus. Taxonomy (NCBI): domain Eukaryota; kingdom Viridiplantae; phylum Streptophyta; class Magnoliopsida; order Celastrales; family Celastraceae; genus Euonymus; species Euonymus europaeus. Next base: position 6,424,895 of record OY756968.1, on the reverse strand, counting down.
GTTGGCCAAAATTGGTACCAGTAATATACGTGCATTGTGATAGTCAATCTGCACTTGGTAGAGCAAAAAAATACTATGTATGATAGTAAGTCATGAATCTCGTCACATGCGTTGAAAATATAATACCATCTCTAATGGAGTTGTCTATATTGATTATATAAAATCAAATAATCACATTGCGGTTCCGCTTATAAATGGCCTAACAAGAAAGCAAGTTATTGAAGCCCATATCTTAAGAGTCACGACCCTGCGTAGTTGACCGGAGATTCCAAGATATAGGTTCAAATGGACAATTGAATTGTGTGTAGCACTAAGGAGTTAAAATACTCTTGTCCATTCCTATGATAAAATAGTGTTGTCTACAACGAGGATTAGGTTAAGCTAAGCTTCTAATAATTCTTATAGCTTGGGAAATTCAAGTGGGGTATTGTAGGATAATCTTTATAAGATCACCTATGTGAGTGTGAAACGAGACAATTTATATAAGAATTGAAAAATCTTAATTCGCTAGAGTGCTCACTGAAACCAAAACATGTTATGGGGCAAGATGAACACAACTGTGAGAATAAAAATTTGATCGAAAAGAGTTGTGTGATTCTTATTTTCTAGATTTACATGAAAATGCTGACCAGTTCAAAACGAGCTTCATGTTCACTAGATCATTGGATAGTCGAGTGAATCTGATAGGTCTCATTAAGAAAAGTTCAAAGTCAAAAGCCAGCTAACTTGATGTGATAACTTTTTCAACCTCTCTCTCTATCTGTCTCTCTCTCCATCCATAGTTTAAACATAAAATTCCATTCATGTGGAGGATTGTTGAAATTTTTGAATTGAATTATCATAAGTTACAAAATGATTAACTGAAAAATATCGGATTATTGGCCATGGCCATGTAAGATTTTGTAACCGAAAATCTACCATTAATCCTAATTTGATTTTAAGCATTTTAAAAAGACTTTTCTCATAGAAAGAAAAACGACAATTTGATTCTCTAGTTTTTTATTCTCAAATTTTGTTTTCTTCTTTGGTGTTAAAAACTCATTTGGTGTCTCAGATAGTGACCTCACTTCCTGATTCGTTCATTGGTGTGTAGATCGAGTAGACCCAGGAGGCAAAATTTCAAGAACTGCGAGCATGGTTTGATTAGCATGCAATTAATCGCTTTAAGGTCAGAGGTGCAACCTCGCCTCGATCTAGTTTGAGTTCGTTCTTATTTATTTTTTGGGTTTGAATTTGTTTTTATTATTTTATATATAATATATGCAAATACATATATGGGTATATGAGAGCTTTGCTAATCTATTTAATTTCTTAATCTTAGATTTAATACAGGTAATTTTCGAAACTCCACAATTATTGGATTTACATTTGCTTCTTCCTCCTTCATTTGATTTCTCCTCCTCCTCCTCTTTCTTTTGTCGCTCTCTTTCATCGATATTTTTCTCTATCAAATCCTCCATCGTCATAGACGGCAAAAGTTTCAATCTCTCTCCTTTGCTTCTTCTTTTTCTTCTTTCTCCACTGGTCTCTTTCGTTGATTTTTTGTCTCTATTAGATCATCCGTCCTTAGAGTCAAGAAAGTTCTGTTGGATAGCAGCGGAATGACCCGGAGGATGCTCCGGTTGACAGGGTGCACAACAAGCCACAAATCAAGTTTTAACCCTTTTTAATCAAGCTAACAATCCGGATTCATACCTTCAAGATCCGTCTAGATTGATCTTGGTTAAAACAACAGTACACCGATCGAGTAACACGAACGACTTCTTCTTCTCCAAGCTCACCAATCGAATCTCCGCACTACCTCCTTGTTCGGACTGTACAGATTGAACATCAACACTAACAAGCTCGGCACTATGTGTCTTCTGCTGTGTGACCTCCGATTGAAGAACTCAACTCCGGTGGAAGGAGGGAAAGGTGGCTAGGGTTTTGCTGTTTTAGAGAAAAAAACGTTTTTAGGGTTTTAAAGCTCCAAAACGTGTGTCACAAAACCTAGCCTTCGAGTCCTTTATGTAGAGGCACAGCAGGGACCTCATAACAAATATGTTTTAACTGAATACCAAATAGAAAGTTCTAATTATCACAATCAACCTTCATCTTTTTGTAAATTACAATTCACTCCACTAAAGAATTGTAATGACCTCAAAACATATTTCGGGCTATTTATTAAATGCTTATTAACTCCCCATGTTAAGAAAACCGATACCTGATTCATAAATTAAATTACTGAAAATTTAATTCATAAATCATAACCTCAAGACTTACACTTAACTTATTTAACGTGTCGGATAATTAAATCCACCTGCAAGGTTTGACACATTGAAAACTTATAAGCTTTCTCGAGGGGTATCCCCAATTCCTAAACCGGGACATGGTTTCCTTTAGCAAACGATATTCCCAATCAATGCATTGTCATTGTCCAACTCATCTACAATGCACATCACATTATAAAATAAATTCTCATTAAAAGGCAAAGCTTTTATTCATTAATACTATCAAATACATCATAGCATGCCTTGTAGTATGTTTTCCTAACAAGTTCATGATCTCTTCTATAGGATTAAGTTCATTCTTCTTTGATTGGATCTACATGTGTAGAAGAGACAAATCTTTAAGTGGAGTTGTTGATCTCGAGAGAGATAGAAAAACTAAATCTCCTGCTATTATATCTATTTTGGATATCCTGATATTAAATATGTTTAAATATTTTTTTTGTGTTTCAACTTTTATATTAAATATGTTTAAATAATTTTTTTGTGTTTCAACTTTTATTGTGATGATATTACTAAATATTTCTAACAGATAACATTTCACGAAGGACAAATAAAATTTTTGCAAAGACAAATAACACAAGACATATAATATTATGTTAAATATCAAATTACTAAACGCATATAATCAAACATATAACATATTAACTGATCCCATATTCGACTATATTGCAAACATATCGAAAAAAATCACCATAAAAATGGCCCAAAATATACTTTTGTGATGACAATCGAAGGAGAATAACAAGCTTCGTGTTGAAGATTAAAAAATTAAAATTCGAATACAATATTATCAAAACAAAATTAAAAATTAAAAAAAATCATAGAAATTATTGAAAAATACTTATGTGATCACAAACAAATGAGATTAACAAAGGAAAATCGAAATCCATTGATCAAACTTTGTTTTGTTGATAAGTTTATAATTTTATATCTGCAAGTATTTTGGAGAAAATAAAATAATTTTACGATGAAAGTAATTAAATGGATGTCTATTTTATTAATTGAATTATTGGTCGTTGAAGAGACTACTTAATAATGCATGTTACTACTTTAAGTAACAATGCCATCGTTATACTCTTTTTTTGAAAGGAATGTCATTGTCATACTTGAAGTGTTAGTTGATAATGGTTGTAATAGCATTAAATTATTAATATGGGGATTATACAAAATCTCTATAAAGAGAATATTGTGAATATTGAAATAGATACACCCAAAAAAAAAAGAGAAGCATTCTCTTAATTTCTCTAAATTCTCTCTTATTTTTCTATATTGCATTAGTGATAATAATTTGATTATAGTAAGGGATTTACAACAAATGAGTTATTTAAACTTTTTTTTTATCTTTTATGGAATAGTGAATAAATTTTATGGATTTTATGGAATAAAACTTATTTGATTGTTTTATTGGAATACATTTTTTTAATTGAGAATCTCTACATTTTCCCGTGAAATTTTATAATTCTAAGCTCTATATTAATATTATGCACTTAAAGATAAACTTATGCTATGTTTGGTTGCACCATGATTGCCGGAAAGGAAAGGAAAATTCCATTGACCGACTAAATTATTGTGTTTGGTATGTTGACTCATGCTGGAATGAAATTTCAAATTTCTTTCATTTAGGAATTCTCCATTCATTTATTTCCGTAAGGAATGAGAATTCTCAAACATGATTGAATTATAATTTTACCCTTAATTGAATAAATTTGAGCGTTAGATCAAAAGTATCTCATTCCATGAGGGACAATTTGGTATTTTGACAACAATTCTCATTTTTATTCCCCAATGAATTCTGCATACCAAACACAAGAATTCATAATTCCTGTTACAATTCCCTTGCTAACCAAACACGAGAATTATAACAATTTTTTGTTCTCATTAAGATTATATATGAACTCTACTTGTTAACTGAACGATTTAAGATTCGTAACTTACTTTTGAGCAGGTTGAATTTTTGTCTATTAAATTAATATTGAATGTGATTTTTTTACTGTAAAAAACCAATCACATGGGGTGAGGTTGAGGAAGAACAGAAAGAGGAGGCAAAAGAAATTACAGAATTTTTTTGGACATATTTTTGAGCTGGACGGAGGGAGAGACAAGGAGAGGTGCGGAAAGCAAGAAAGTAATCTTTTTTTTTTGAATTAGGGTAGCGAGTGTCAACTGAACTATTTAAGATTAAATACGAACTCTACTCGTGAACTGAACGATTGAACGATTTAAGATTTGTAACTTACTTTTGAGCAGGATGAATTTTTGTCTATTAAATTAATATTGAATGTGATTTATTTTTTTAAATCTGGTGCTGTGGTTTCAACCGGATATCCTAAGGATCAACTTAAATTGCTTTACTCGAGGGGCGACTAGTGCATTGTATTGACAAACAGTCAAACACCGCCGGGAATGAAAATTTCTAGAAGTTTCATAATAGTTTGGCATGCGGGAGTGTGCGGACAAATATAGAAATAGAAGGGTCATTTTCTTTGTTCTGAAAATATGGCGATTCTTCTCAAAAAATAAATAAATATGGCGATTGTCCCAAAATTGTCTTCAAATGTAGACATGACAACGCCTAACTGCCTAAGTGTTAACTGCAAGGTGAAGCCCGGACATAACTTGAAAGAGTCACAACTAAGTTAGCAGGGATAATTTTTTTTGAGTATTTAGATGATACGGAGATAATTACCAGAAAATTTACTCAAAACCTCAGTCAAATTGACATAGAAAAATAAAAATTATAAACCAATAGAGTTAAAAATTACAAAATATCTAGTTCAATTATAATTGTTCACTGGGAGGCTTCATAAGTATTTAATTTATATGGCATGGAAATAATTACTAATAAACTTACTCAATACCCAATCGGATTAACTTAGAAGAAAAATAACAATTTTAAACCAATAGAGTTAAAGATTACAAAATATATAGTTAAATTATAATTGTTCCCCGCAAGAATTCATAGATTGAAAGCATTGTATGATAACTTCATTTTCAATTTCACTAAGAGAGTTTTTTTTTTTTAAAAAAAATTATAGGGGGCTAAAATGAAAATTTAGGGGAAGCTTTTTTAAAATTTCTATATACATACCTAAGCTTATTATTTTTTTGAAGCTCACTTGAGCATAGCTTCACCCATGGTGTTGAGAGTTTGAATAAGTTTCAAGTAGGGACTGTTGACCGTTAGTTTTGATTGATTTTTTGACATATTTTTGTTAAATTGTTTAGTCGAATATCTTTTCGATTTTTGATGGATTTTAGTGAAAAATATGCAATTTTTTATAAAAAAACCGATCAAACGATTTAGTTTCGATCAGTTTTTGATTTTGTGAATTTTTTACAACCCTAATTTCAAGTCCATAAAAATATTTATTTTTAAATTAATTTTTATAGAACTCCTTTTAAAAAGATAAATAGGAGATTAAAATTGATTTATTCTTATAGGGTATTTCATTAACTTATTAATTTTAAAAGAGTAAAGGACAAAAATGATAGTAACACATTATCGCATAAATAAATGCACGTGATATTCGATGCAACTTCATGTACATTATCCTATACGTATGTTTACAGGGATTCGACATTTCGACGTATAAATTTGCCTGCTTGGAATTGCATACATTGGCGTCCACAGAATATTGGAAAAGCATTGCATGTATAGATATATATATAGATATGTACTCTTCCTTATTATAATTTATATCTACTCGTGGGGGTTAACAGATATGTTTGTCTGACTAATACACGCACCAATGATTTGGATCAATTTGGTCCACATGGTGTCCAGATGTACAAATCTCATCCATATTTTTTTCTTATATTAAATTCCTAGATATGTTTATCTACCAATATCATATATTTTAATGTCCACCTCACCAACCAAGCTTTCATTGGAAATAGATATATATATAACGATGAAAAAGAAAGTGAAGATGACAAAAAATTCCTTCAATTAGACACTGACATATGTGCCATCTAAAAAATGCTTCTGAGGACAATTGCAATGGTTCAAATTTAATGGGTCAACAAAGTTAATGTGTTTTGCTGATGTGGCTGTATTGAAAAATGTGTTTTGTTGATGTGGTTGTATTGAGATATGTATTTTGATGATGTGTATGATGATGTGGCTTGACTTTTTGTAATAAAGGTGGGACCCAGTCTTGATTTTGGTGTAAATTTGATGGAGATAATATGAAGGATAAGAAAATAGTTGGGTTGGATAATAGTTTTGTATTTGGAGATGTGTTTTGCTGATGTGGCAGTATTGAAATATGTGTTATGCTGATTTGATTGTATTGAGAGTTGTGTTTTTGTGAGATAGATGTGAGACCCAAAAATAAAATTGTTGGGCCATTAAATCTTATGTCATTGTGGTTGCTCTGAGCTTCGAATACTGACCAAGATAGAGTTTAAACGGAAATAAAATTCAAAATGAAGAATCCTTTTCCAATTCAAAAACTAAGAAGAGTTTGTTCTGCCTTTCTAAGATAAAAATTCTTTCAATGAAAGGAATTTATTTCTAATCGGAGTATGACTCATTCAAACACTATAAATAGAATTTTCCAGTTAGATATGAGACAGATTCACAATTTTTTACTATTTTAAATTTTTATTTAGAGCTCTGAGTGAGTGAGCAACGAGAACTTTCAATCTCATACTCATTCTAATACTAACGCGAGCGTGGAGCGGTCCACTAAGAAACACTCGGGGACCCTTTTTAGCTTACTTTTCTCTAATAGGAATGAAAATTGCCTATGCAATCACCTTTTGAAAGCAAGCCTAATCTCATGATATGTTCAAAAAGTCAGAGTGGATTTTTGATGTCATAGAAAATGAAAAAAAGGTGACAACTTGTGTAATTAAATACAAAGCAAATTAAAGCTGGACCATCTCCTCGCAGACATACGTTATATTGTCATCATTCGGTTGGGTGATAGACTAGTTGTTGAATCTCTCTAGTTTTAAATCACGTAGACTTGAGAGATTTTGAGCTCAATTTTCATCGAAAGAAATATCATTTTGAGTTTTTAGCAACACTAAACTTTGACCCAAATTACCATTGTCAGCAGTATACAAATATTGTCATTGGGGCATATTGATTATCTAATATTCTCATGCTTCGTGCGTATTATCCACCAGAAGTGACGCAGCGTTTCATAGAAACGTGAATAGCAGCAGAATCACTACAGTAAAGAGAAGTGCAATTCTTCTATGATTTTGTTTTTGGTGAATCTTATAATTACTAGAATGACAGAAAAACAAGACAAACTCTCCCTTAATTTTTATTTTCACAGAACTCTTTCTTCTTTTTGTCACAAGGCTACAAATTGACGGAGGCTAGATCGAAGAAAAGGAATTGTGGTGGATGAAGAGCCGTGAAGACCCATTTGTTATTCTTTTCATTTTATTTTTTTAAAAAAATGGTCATCTAACTTCAATTCATTGACATATGTTATTTTTTTTTAAAAAAATTATTAACTATTTTTCACTTAAGCAACTCACAGGCCACCTGAGAGGAAGACCAAAAAAAAAAAAAAAAGGAGGTCAAAGCAAAAAATCTGCCCGAAATTTTGGAAAAAAAAAAAACTCGAGTGATCAATTTGAGTCCAAAAAAAATTATTTCTATTATCAACTTGAGATAAGAAAGCAACTTTACTCTTAGACTTCCACAATTGACTTTTTAGACTCATATAGGATAACAATTAAATAAGAAATGACGTAGAAAACCACATGAGAGGTATGCAAACATAGGAAATGACTTGACCTGCATCAAGAACCAACTTTTTCTTTTTCATTTTCATTTTTTTTTGTCCACCAAAATCTATTGGAAATAAAACAAAAATGTTGGGATCAATGTGGGCCAATTTATACCTAATTTGGTTCTGGTCACACACACACAATTAACATTTTGAATTCTTATGAGTTGGGGAAAAAGTGTATGATATTTTTATATTCTTTGTCAAAAGTGTTGTTCGAATTTGTAAAAGTCTCAAGTCTCATCATGCTGCTCTGTGTTCAGTGCTGCATTACTGTCAGATGGGAATTATTTTATGTTCTGCGTGGTTTTCATGCTTAATGTTGATGCTCGTAGTTGTACTCATGTTCACATGTAAATGCGATTATGCGATTCCTGTCTTTTGGAGTTTTGTCTCCAGAGTCTAGACTCTCCACTATCTACGGTCCAGGTTTGGTTAGCATGAGACCAAATAACTCGTCTATCCGCCCGTGTTCTCAGAATGTCGGTAGAAATTTACTATCCAGATTGTCATGCTATTCACATGATGATAGAGAAACCTCATTTCATGGACATGTGTCAAATTAGTTAATGGCAAGAGTACTTGCAATACTGATAAGTTAATGAGCAGAGGATAATTAATGAGTAGGGGATAGTGTATCTTGTTTTTGTTGATGTGACTGTATTGAGGGGTTAATACAACTTTTAATCACCTAAAAGATAGCTCGTGTTTCATTTTGATCACCGAAAGATAAAACGTTTCAACTTGATAACTTAACTTTTCATTTTGTTTCAGTCAAGCCACTCGGTCAGGATTTCTCAAATCCGGGCAGCCATAAAGGTGACGTGACAGTTTGACTTGATTTGATTGATCCACGTGAAAAATAGAGAGATAGAGGGGCAAAAATTTAGACGAGGCAAGAAACTGGCCACCGAGTGCCGTTGTCAGAATGCTCTCGTGCGGCCTCTAAGTGAAATCATCATTCAGTGGCACGATTAATCCCGCGGCCAAACTAAGAAGCATAAATTAGGTTTCAGAGATCAAACCCTAAAACGTCATTCATACCCTAAGCCTTCTACTTCAAATCAATTCACCTCCATTGGCGCTTTGTTCCAATCGCTTAACAATCTAAGCAGAAGAAATTCAACTAATTCATATTATTCTCGCAAGTGGACCTTCACTTCTCACGATTGCTTTGAATTTAAAAATTGTAAAATATTTCCATGTGGTGACCATTTTCCTCGTGGACCAATCGAAAGCAAGTCAAACTGTTAGTTCACCATTTTGGCTGCTTGGATTTGAGAATTTTGGGTTGATTGTAACAAAATGAAAAGTTAAGTAACCAAGTTGAAACATTTTATTTTTCGGTGACCAAAATGACACATGGACTATCTTTCGGTGACTGAAAGTAGTATTAACCACGTGGCGACAATTTTCCACTTGGATCAATCGAAGCAAGTCTAACTGGTACGTCACCTTTATGGCTGCTCGAATTTGAGAAATCCTGACCGAGTGACTTGACTGGAACAAAATGAAAAGTTAAGTTACTAAGTTGAAACATTTTATCTTTCGGTAACCAAAATAAAACACGGGCTATCTTTCGATGACTAAAAGTTGTATTAACCCCCGTATTGAGATATGTATTTTGTTGAAATTGTTGAGTGTTTGACTTGACTTTTGAATAATATATGTGAGGCTCAATATTAGTTTTAGTAGAAAAATATGGAGGAATGAAATGTTTAGAGTTGACTAATGGGGAGGGGAAATTTGTATGGTGAGACTATTTTGGCTCATGTAGATAAGTATGTAAAATCACTTTTTGTATAATAGAGATGAGATCCAAAAATAAATTTAATGGATACATGTTGTGATTGCTCTCAGCTGATGACTTCTTATGGTAATATAATTTGTCACCCGATAAGATAAACCGATCAAAATAGGGAAATTCAGTTTTAATTATCAAAATGGAACAATTTTCAAATTTATTTTACCGATTCGAAATATGTGAACATTTGATGACAAAATTGTAGCAATCCACATTGTAGTTCATGCGTACTGAAATTATATCTCAGTCACTCATGTCTATATCATCACTCAAACGTTGTCTCTATCCTCACACTCACATGGAGGGTTGTGATTTTAAACAAGGGACATTTCATCATGAAATGATTGTAGGAACCCCCAATCCAAGCCATCCATGATGTGAAAAATAATGAATGGTTACTTTTAAATATCAGATATTCATACACATCCACTCATTACTTTTCACATCATATCTGGATGTCTTTAGGTGTCTAAAAGTTGTAGACTATACATATCATTTTCCTCCACTCTCAGCGGTAACATGTACTTGATTCGGGTGGCCACAGATTGAGACAATTTTCCAATGCTTTTGGGGTTCACGTTAGACCTAATGCATTATTACTGGTGATGGGGCCAGGATCCCCAAGATTTGATGTTAGTGCACAAAACTGCTCTCAGGTCATAATAAGCTCTTCGTCTTCGCAAGTTGGGAAAAAAAGTCGTGAGTCTGGATGTTATAATAATGATGGATGATGCACTTACAGTGAGAGACATGTCATTGTATAGGTAACCACCACGACCCAAACATGTCAGGACCATATAGTGTATGTACATTTAGTTTTTCTGCTTTTGACTGGCATAATGTTTGTGTTTCTGGCCCATAAGCCCATTCAAAGAGTGTTTCTTTCTATGCTGGCTAGTGTGGGCCTGTATTGGAGCCCATTTTTCAAAAAGGAGGAATTAGACAATGTTGTGTTCCGTAGTATGAATTTTAGGGAAAAAATTTGCCCCCAGGGCATATGGATGAGCGGTATCCACCTTGTCAAAATCCTTAACGGGGGAAGTGGAGGTTGTGAGTTCGAACCCTCGTAGAGGCATTCGACCACTTCTGAAGCGGCAGGTGGTCCCTACCGTAAGACTGCACATCCTGAGACTTACATCTGTTAGTGACTCTCAGGGCAGGGAACTGGTAGACGAATTTCGGTTTCTCGACCCCAAACCGAATCTTTAGGGAAAAAATTAGATGAATTCTCTTCCGTGGTACATTAATGTCAAGAGCTACAATTCAACTAATTCTATTTGATATTTTGTTTTTGAGCGTTTGTTTGGTAGATAGTATATCTAATATAATATAAACTGATGTGTAGAGAGAAGCTAAGCTTATAAGTTCAACGTATAAACTGTTTAAGTTTTGTTTGATCGAGAATATATATAAGCTAGTTTATAGACTCCTAAAATAACTTACTTTAAATTTGAATGTATATTCTATCAAACTAAGTTATTTTAATTATTTTTTTTGTATAGCTAAGTTATTTTAATTCAATAAGTGTTTAGTAATGCTAATTTGTTTATAGAGTAAAAATTATCAATTTAGTAATAAAAACATTTAACAACATTTAAGGCAAGACAACTGGATGGTTGAGTGACCAAATGCACAGTGGACACACAAAAAAAAAAAAAGGGGGAGAAAAGTGAGTCAAAAAACTAACTTGACGAAGTACGATGCATTTTTTATTTGTGTCACGCAGTTTCTCTCAATCAAAGCTCCACTTGTAAGGATTCGTTTGTTTCATAAGTGTATTTCATAGCTTTAAATTGTAAAAAATATTATTTTTAAAGTTATGAAAAATATTGTGTAAAAAGCTATGGAATCTACAGCGTTAAGCTATATAAAATGCTGTGGAGTGTTTAGTTTAGTTTTCTGTTAAATTAATTTTGTATATAATTTTTTTAAAAAAAGATATTACAATAAAAGATAATCGAAAACTTTTATGACACGAAGAGACAATTATATAATATGATTGTAAAATACTTTGAGTTACACAATTTTAAACTCATGTGAAAAGCTATGAGGCTCATAATTTTAAGATGTCAATAAAATATATCGTTTGATTAACACAACATGTTTAACGGGGAGGTCATAATTTTTAAGCACTACCAAAAAACAGGAGAGAAACACGCCATAAAACTTGGCTCTACTCGCAAGCGAGCAGGTTATTTAGTCAGTCACATGGCTACTTGTTCAACCTTAGGTACGTAAGGCATACTACTATAGTAGTTGTCAACATGAGCTTGCCTTTAGGGTTTTTGTTTCGATTTGGTTTCAGTTCTCTCTGTTTTGCGTTCTTTGGGATTGCATCTGTGTTGTATGTTTTCGTCTATCAGAATGCAAGTCTAAGATAATTATGAACTGGAGTGTGTTCTTGTTATGGGTACTGATTATTCGCTTGGAACTCATTTGATTGTATTTCTCCCAAAGAGAATGCTACACGGCGTTTGCGTAAGTTAGTATTTTTATACAGTCAGTCATTTTTTTGAAAAAACAGTTTGCTTGAGTTTTAGCTATAATTTTTGGTAGTTATTTGATAAACTTACTCCACTGGAATGCAGACACCACGGATTCAGACTGCAGAACCAACTTATGTGCATTGCTTAGTATAAGGCTACTGATATCTTTTTGAATCCAGCATTAGTTGCAGGAGCTCGAGAATTAGGTTTGAGTTGAATGGGAACTTTAACTTGTATTTGTGTCTTAAAGCTTGAGAAACCTCTGGGAAATGCATTCTAAGGATGGGATGAGTTTGGGCAAATTAAATCAATTGAGACTAAAAAACATATTACCCAATTAACCAATTTGGCAGATGAAACAGATTTAAGGCTGAACACTTTCGAAGTAATAAAAAAAGCTCTTAAAGTAGTTTTAATTTGGTTGAATAAGATATGAAAATGAAAATAAACAACCTTGTGATATTAAGGATTTAAAAAAAATTAAAGGGTCATTTTCATCCTAATAATGTTTTTCTCCTCTAGCCACTTGCATATCTTGAGATGAATCTATACGTAGATGAATTGGCACAGTCCTGAGTCATGTTTGTTAGTTGCTAATGGAGTGAAGTATACTGAGTACTGACAAGTGTAATTTTGAGAAACAGGCTAAGATAAAATGGCCATTAACTTTTGCACATGTTGGATAGCAGTAATCATGCTGTTGTTTATGATTTACAATTAATCTGAAAATCAAGTATCAAAGTTGATTAGATACACGTGGAAGATTCCAGAAAACTTGCAAAGACAATAAGGGCCTATTAAAAAACTATTTTCCTTAGGGAGAATGGGGACCTAATTTGGCAGCCAAAGTGATGGTATCATAATTCTTCTATTAGAACAAAATGGTTCATGGTTTTATGTTATCTTTGAAGTTTGAATTTGATAATGTTTTATATATCTATTATTGAATGGACATTATTTCCACTACATTACAAAATTTGCTCTGGATTTTATTATAGCTTAGATTGCAATGTATGGAAGACGCCACAAAATAATTTTATATAGTTTTCCCCCAGTATTGAACCTAAAATAAATAGTCTTGTGTCATTTATCTAGTCGTGATGTTGTGAGACCTTGATTGACCCTAGTACAAGAGGGAAAGGGAGAAAGCTTCTGTGAAGGGACTTTTCATCATATGGTTTTTTGGTTGTGAAATCGTGGTTCTGACGTTAGTATTTTTTGACTGAGGAAATAAGCTAGTTTATTGAATATCGTGGTGAGATTGTCAATTTACGCAATTTTGCTACTAAATAGAAAATATGACAAAATTAAGGAGATGATGTGGAAAAGGCACTAAAACATATGTCCATGTCAAGATGGCAAAGTGGTTCTCATTTTGGTTTTTACGATAAGTGGGTTGTTGGGTTACTTGGGTAAATGGGATTTCAATCTATTCAACGTTTGTAATGCTCAATATGTTTGGAAAAAACAAAAGTTGCAGCGTATGTTGCAGCCACTCTATTGAGGAAATATTGTAAAAACATTGAAAGTAGAACAGAAAACTCATATTAAGGATTGATGTTTCTTGGTAGCTGGAAATAGACTTCCATAGAGGCAGTGTCATTTTCATCTTCTTGAAGTCGTGTGAGGAAAGCAGAGTTTGGAACTTTTGTAATTTGAGAACTCAGATAACTTCATATAGAACAGGGTCCATGGTAGGTTTGGTAATGGCTTCGATATTTCCTTTTCTCTTCATCTTGGACTCTATCTTTGTGGTTCACTAATCATAACTTATCTTCTTTTGAACTATTTTGATTATTTTGTTAAGTTTGTGCTAAAATTAGCAAGGTGGTTTTGTTAAATCATCTACAGACATGTCTCATTCATTGATGCCTTCCAAAAGACTGAATGATTGGAAGCATTCTGAGCCAAATGCTAAAAGAAAATGGCAAAGATCGCCAGGATTGCATCCTCAAAACCTACATGCAAAGTCTTCTCCTGTCGGTGCAGCTTTTCACGTCTTGTGGCCTGCTTCCAGGATTGATGCTGTTATTGGTGAAGGAGGTATCATAGCGCAAATATGTTGAGAAACTGGTGCAAGTGTCACAGTTGAGGAAGCTATCCCTAAATGTGATGAGAGAATAGTTATTATTACAGGATCAGCTAAAGAAACTGAAGTCAATCGAAAGGCTGAAGTCAATCAAAAGTCTGAAGTCAATGATGAGACTGAAATCAATCAAAAGCCGGAAGTCAATGACAAGACCGAAGTAGGTACTTTGAAGAGAAAGGATGATGGGGATGAGGAGGCTAATGCAGGCAAAGATGTGGTTTGATGAAAAGAATCACGATGAGGACGATGAAGAAAAGGAATCTGTTCCCTTTGAGGACTCAAAATCTGAAATAGAATCTTCATCGGTGCAGAAAGCTTTGTTACTTGTTTTCGAGAAAATGGTCAAAGCAGAACCTGTGACTGATGGAAAAGATGAAGAAAGTAATAGGTCCTCCACTTATGTTCTAATGTTGCTTGTAGTTTCCAGTCGAGTTGGCTGCCTGTTGGGAAAGGGTGGCAATGTGATTAAGCAAACGTCCACTGACAGTGGGGCACAAATACAGATTCTCCCTAGGGACAAACTTCCCCTGTGTGTATCAGCTCCTTAAAAATAAGACTCATACCCACCACCTTATGTTTTTGGATTTTGTGATTTTCATGAAAGTCGTATAACTGGTCAAATTAAGAATTTTCACTTGTTTTGCCATGATGAGAGGGTTGGAGGTGTCATTGGAAAGGGAGGAACAATTGTAAGGACACTTCAACAAGAGACAGGTTGTTAGATCAGAGTTATGGAGGCTTTTTCTGATTCAGAGGACCGGTCTTTAAATAAAACAGCGGTATGGATCACAGTTTGTGTGCTCCCTGGATTGCACAGGGACTTGTTGAAGGTGGTTCCCGAGTAGGCTTTCCTGACTTTCCAAGACTCTCACAGAAGGATTCCAGGTTTTGGAGGGTGTAAGTGCTATAGGTTCTTTAAGTTATTCTTTGAGCAGTTCAGATTTTTCTAATTATTCATTTATAATTGTTTCCTAAATTTTGTTGTGCATAGGGGAATTTATCCAGCTATAATTACGAACACCACCTTTGAAGTTTCTGTTCCTTGTTCTCTTATTTCGGTGATCTGTTGAGAAGATGGTGCATGTTTGAAACAAATTCGCCAGGTGCATTCCTTGGTCTTTAATACTTCATTTCATGAGATAGTATGAATGCAACTGTAGTAATGTACAGACTTCTTAATGTTTGAAAGGATTTTAGAACAGTAATTCACATAATTGATCTATGTATGATTGTATGGGCTTCATTGCATTGGGAGAATCATGATTTGGTTCTAGTGTCTGTCATGCTCAAACACCAACAATTCTTCCTCACCAGCCTCTTTATGGAACTTTATCATCATCCCATTTTTATTCATCTATGATACAAAAAAAGGTTTACTTTAGGGTATAAACATTAACTTGATGCATTGTTGCATAACCATTGAATGTTGTACCACTGAGAGATTAGATGTTGATTATCCATTTCGAGTTGGGAATAAAGGGTTTACCACAAGCTCTAATATTTATTGTCTTTTTTATTAGCAAAACTATAGTATTCATTATACTACATTGTAGCTAAAACACATGCAGTTTCGAGGTGCAATTTCAATTGACAATCTAATTTCAATCTTCAAGTGCATAGGCTTCTTTTTTTTTTTTTTTTTTTTCTGTCTTAAGCAGGTAATATCTGTGATCTGTTATCCAGATTTTGGAATCCTCCTGATTTTCTGCACAAACAAGGCAAAGCTTATTTAGAATATTGACGTAGTCCTGGTTAATAAGATTGTATGGCAGAGATTTTAACTGTACTAATCCTTGATTTATAGCTTCAAAAAACTAATATGATATAATTATGTTTCAGATATCAGATTCCAAGATTACCATAATGGATCCAAAGCCTGGATCAACAGAGACTCTGATTATAATATCTGGGATGCCTGAACAGACCCATGCAGCACAGTCTTATTCAAACGTTGTAATAAGTGAAACGAGAATCCCAAAACACAGGATTCTCCGTATTCGTAACTCACGCACGCAGACTGCCAACCCAAAGTCATCGGTGACCGTCTCTCTGTATCATATTCGTTATCTCTGTCTAATTTCATTCCAGATTTTTCGATCTGGGTTTTGTGTTGTTTTAGGTAGGGTAGAAGTTGGGTATGGTTCTTCATTTAGGTTTGATTATTTTTCAATAACGGAAGCAGTTCACAGTAAAGCACTTAATCCTGGATTCTAGATTTGTAGGTGTGGTTGATTTCTTTCTCCTGTTCCGATTTAGTCCTGGTTTATGTCTATTCACCTCCTGCATTGAGTATGAGCCTATGCTTTAGCAAATCGAAAGCTTGTGTGTAGCTATCTCTCAATTCTCCATCTCTACTTAATTTCGACAGGGGTATAGAATGACCTACAATTGACATGTTTTATATCTCTCTTATTTGAAAATGTACTCTGCTGCTATTGTGTCCAGACTTGCTATTCATATGCTTTAATTTTCAGTTGGTTGCTATTCAAAATGTTCTCTGTTTGATCTTTTAGAGAAGGGTTCTTCTATGTACTTGGCTTTTACAATGGTAAAAATTTTGGCGGAGGATAACAAGATTACCTTTGTTCTTTCTAATCAAGTGCAATTGTCAGATACTTTGTTTTGGACATGTTTCATGATTTGGAAAACCAATTAATCATTTACTCCCTTCAAGTACAAGTTATTCATGCTTAATTTCCAGTTGGTTGCTATTCATATTGCAATTGTTCTCTGCTGCTTTAGTTTTGAAAGAAGGTGAAAAGAATCTCATTGATCTTATATTGTTCTTCTGACCTCCTATTGCCACTACTTTTTCCTGAGGAGAAGCTTCATGAGATCGACTGTTGGTCTTAACATCCTTTTTCTGGTAGGCTTATGACCCCACAATTTGATGCCGAAACTGCTCCAGAATGCTTGCACAGAACTGTGATCTTTGTGTCTGTTAACTATAAATGAATATTTAGACATCATGTAATGAATGTGGATACGTCAAGTTTCAGTTATGTTTCTATTTTACAATGCCAAGAATACTGATGTTGAGGTGCTTATTTGACTTTGGATATTTCAGTAAGTAACCTAGGTTTTCATTTTGTGGTTCATGTGGCATGTGTAACTCTTTTACTCATAATGAGTTGATTAGGCTTAGTACCTTCTGAATGCTCATCATATACGCTTATCACATAATTAAACCCAGCCTTTTAGAGCTATTAGAGGTGTTCTTCAAGCTTCAGCCTATTCCTTGAATATTTTTTTATAAATTTTTCTTTTGGTGATTGTGTTTTCTATTAGACATACTGTTGATAGTGAAATTGGGGTTCATCTTTTTTATTTTTAGTGGTCTCCTTAATCCCATCTATATGATATTAAATCCCTTTCTTCCAGTTCATGAAAAGGAAGTGCAAAGATTATGCAAATTCTGGCAATAATATTTCTCGTTTGAGTTAAACTTTTTTTTTTTGTTCTCCTTTTATCTCATTGTCTGAATGAAGGTGAAGTTGAAGTTGAAGTTGAAGTAAACAACGAGATGGTTTCTGATGTTACTTGGCAAGAAGAATTTCAACCCCCTGATGACTTTGTGGTATGAAGAGAGCTGTACAAAGGTCCTGTTATTAGAACTTGACAGTTGTAGTAGTGGTCTATTGTGCATTCGAAATGAGATCGGGTCTTTATTAGAAAAATATATTTTAAGGGAAATATGGATTAGAATTTGCCCATAACCTTGATATGGATTTGAGTTTCTGATAAACCTTGGCAATAGTTGATCATTTTGCATGTATGAAAGCTAGGCATATTATTGTGTAAAATTGAATTATATAATATTAATGAAATGAATATAATGTCAAAATTGAAATAGAAAATATTCTCTGAAAATTCCAAGTCAAATACGTGTTTTTCATTTTGAAAATCAGTTTTTCAAAACAAAATTGCAAACCAAATGCAACCTTATTATTAGTATTTTTGATGGGAGTAGCTTGGCATCAGTTTGATGACATAAAACAGGCATGACCGAGATACAGAGTTTAATAGCTTCTTTGTTACATAAAAGTAATACATTTTGCTGAGGCCTATTTTACAGTAACCAGTCATTGTTGTTGAGTTTTGAAGGGCTTGTATTCCTTGAGAGAATTGACGAGTCCCTGAACTGATCCGGCCGCAGCGACAAGTGACACTATCAAGCAAGCCCAGCTAAGAATTTTCAGCCATGTCCAGGTGAAAGAGAATTTCTTCATCTTTGACCTTGCAATGTACATCTCTATGGGGAAGTAAACTGTTAATGGCCAGAATGAAGCCGCCCCAATGAGACCCAAGAAGTTATTGAAGAATGGAAAGATCATGGCCATGACTGCTGTCACGATAACGTATGCAGTCCTCCAGACCAACCTGAAGAAGTTGACATAATACACGCCATACATCGGAACGTTGAGAGCGTATTCTCTTGTTATGAACGTATTCTCAGGCCAGTGCTTTTGGCACTTCTTCTCCACAAAATTGAAAATCGGCTGGCAGAACACCTGATTGCATGCATTCAATCGTTTCAGAAAAATGTCAGTTGGATTATTATTTTTGCAGGAGCGACAGGATTGGAGAATTCGGGCACATTGTTGTTATTTACCTGGTAAGCACCGATGAGATGGATGGCAATACACACATTGGCGAAGTCAATTAGCCAGAAAGGCTCATAGAATCCAAAACCTGTAAGGAAATTCCCCGGTGCGTCATTTCCAAACGCCGCATAACCAAGGCAACCGCACAGGACATAGAATAGAGTGGTGGTAGAGACACCGATAAGTGATGCCCGCTTCATGGCCTTGTTTTCAGGTGGACTTGATTTCAGTGTGTCCTGCAATTTCACAACATCCTCATCACCATTAAAACCATGTGGAGTAGTTAATTAGATATTCTATTAAAACCCAGTCTGAAGAGACTCTCCCATGTCTGTCCTAGGACATCTATGTTATGTTTAATAATTAATCAGTTCTCTGTAGATTATAAGATTATTTACAAAGAATGACTTCAGAAACAAAGAGATTAAACGGGATCGCATTACATGCTAGCCTCTATGTAAAAAAGTTGAGTGTTCTTCTTTAGGTCTCTTGAGTGCTCTCCATTCTTGAGTAATTTATTCTACGATTCGGGTGCATTTTCATATGACACACTCAAGGGTGTGGATGACATTCACACGAAATTGACGTCAATCAAAAAGTGAGAGAGATAACACAGATGTGGCACATGAGATATACACCCGGAACATTGAATAATTTCACTCTAGTCTTTATCGTGACAGTGTAAATTCAGACCCACAATTATACTGGTCCTCTGCATATAAAAGGACTACATCAACTTGCCAATGCAAATACAGTCAATGGTGGACCACAGAGTACTTCAGATTATACAATATTACTCACCTCATTTTCTACTTGTGAGGTAACATGACGATTATATGCTTGAAATTCGAACCCCTTCAGTATGTATTTTCTACTACAAAATCGCTTTCGAGAGACCTAATTCATCATAGATAATCATTTCGGCAACAATAATTTCAATCCTTTTAGGTTCTAAGCTCACTTTTAGCTACTCAAGTCAATTCGGCATCGGCAGATAATTTATTATTGTATAATAGACGTATTTAAAATAAAAGAACATCGTAAGTAAAATTATATAAATTTATTATTTGAATACTCGATATTAATTTAGAACTGTTAGGCCCGCACGCAATAGTAGGTGTACCTACTAACATGGTTTGCCTACATTTAATAGGGCACATAGCATATATGTATATATGTCTACACACACTCTTTTTCAATTATTATGCGGAAAATCGTTGCGTTCGAATTATTGGGACAGAATGCATGTTTTTCATTAATAATAAATATTACACCATACGTGCCCAAAGAAATCAAATATAATATTCGATTAATAAGATATTAATATACATGAATTAAGGTCGAAGAGGATTGGGGTTGCATGCCTGGATCTCGATGAGGACTGTTGAGTAAGCATAAGCAAAAGCAATGTCCCCGATTGCTTGGAATGTCCTCCAAATCTTCTCTGATCCTGACACGTCTACTCCTACTGTCACTCCCGTCAAGGTTGTTCTTGCATGTGTCCCACCTTCATATTCATTAATTAATCCGTAATTAAAATACTTCTATTATTATTAATTAAGAGACTCAAATCAACTGAAAATCTTCTTAGAAATATTTCTTGGTTGACATCAAATAATTTTGTCTTTTAGAAAACTGACAATGATGATTAGCGCACTCACACACAATTCACCGGACGATAGAGTAAATTCAGCCAAAACGTAGCACGTGATTACAAAGATTCGAATACTTACCTACAATTTTGGCTATGGAGAGAGCAAGACCTATTGTAGAATAAGAGAAGGACATGATAGCTGCAAGAATAGAGAGCCATGAAAGCTTGTCGAAGTTTGGTATTTGGCTTAGAACAATCTGGATGCAAGCAAAGATTATCATGTATGGATTGTTTGATGTTGCACACTTCACATGATGACCGTGCTTGTGGAAACAATTTGACCTCTTCACAGCCCTAATTATTCCAAAAAAGCAAAAAAAAACCATCAACAATAACATCAGAATTGAACCAATAGTTGACAGTTATCTCAACTCGAGTACTACTTACACTATACTAATGGACGCAGTGATAGTGTAACCAATTGTAACTCCAACTAGATTTCCATACTGAGCTAACCCACATAATTGTACTTTTCTTCCTCCTGTAAAATTATAAAAAACAGAAAAATAATTAATAACTCGTGAATATTCTTTTTATCTGTTTAATTTTCTATTAGAGAGTAAATCAGTTGGAATTTAGGTAAACTGAATTGAGACATCACATGAGGAAGTTATATATATTCTCTTGAATTGTTGTCTTGGGACTCACAATATGCAATAAAAAAGCAGATAGAAATTGGTAATAAGAAAATCGATTAATAAATTCAGTTTTAATTGAAATTCTTGAGTATCGTACCTAAGTGGGCTCTCACTACATCCATGTAAGTGTAGTTTCGCTTTCCAGTGATAGGATCAGGAGCCCTGTAACAGTCAGCTAACAAAGTGGAGGTGAAGTAAGTGATGAATGAGAAAGCAATGAGAACTGCAGGTCCTGCTACCCAACCCAACTGTGCTATTGCCCATGCAAGAGACAATACTCCAGACCCAATCACAGCAGTTATTATATGAGCACTTGCTGTTAACCATGTACCTATATATATATATATATATAATTCAATTCACAAAACAAAAAACCAATATCAGAAACTTCGAAAAATAAACATATATATATGTATAATATATATATATATATATATATATCTGTGTGTGTGTGTGTGTGTATAAGGAGTAGTACCTGATCTTTTGGGTCTTCCATCATCATCCAAGTTTTTACCAGCCTCAAACGCTTCTGGGTCTTGTCCAGCGTACATGCTCTCCTTTTGCATCTCTCTGTGTGTGTGTTTTGTCTGTCTCACAAGTTGTGTTGGAAGAGGAGAGATTTTGAGCTAGTTTAAAAGAAGTGGGACAATGAATGAAATAGATGGTATGGCCAAGAGAAAGTACCAGAAATAATTGCAAGAAACCAAAGCCAAACAAATTTAATTAATTGTTTGCCTGGTCTCTGGTAGAGTGGGCAATGTTAGAAGGTGGAAAACAAAAGAAGCCGTATGAGTAGTATAATTTAAAGAACAGGTGACAAATATATATTATAGAGACTGTGAAAAATTAAGGGTTCGTTTGTTATTCAATTATATATCACAACTTTAATTTGTCAAAAATACTCTGATTAAAGCCATGAAAATGTTATGTAAAAAGTCACGAGACTCACAACTTTAAACTGTATAAAATACTGTTAGATTGATTTTATATATAAAATTACAAAAAAATATTATGATAAAAAATAATTGATAACTTTTAAGATATATAATAAAATTATGTAATGTGACTGTCAAATACTGTGAGCCTCATAAATTTAAACTATGAAAAACTATGGGATGAGAATATTTCATTTTGCACAAAATTTTCAACAAAATGTAGCATTTAATTGACAAGACATTTTATGTAAACCTCATAACTTTAAGCTGTGAAAAATGCATACCAAATGGATCGTAAACTAATATACGGCTTAGGAAGATAGGTCTAAATAATTGATAGGGTTAGCACCTAGCACCATTGATGGTTGTGGTGGTGTCAACATGTCATAACTTGCGGGTCTATCTTACAAGTCAAGGTCCACCACTTTTGGGCTACGGTCCAAATCCAAGGATCGAGTAGTAAACTTATGGAACAATCTGGTCCAACCATTCAATGTGAAAATGTGCCAATATCTGTAGATCCTCTTCTTTTTCTCCAGTTCCTTTTGGAATGCTAGAAAAGGTGCCCCTTGGAGAGACTTTGAAACATTCAAGTAAGAATGATAACTCCTTTTGGGAATTTCAACTTTTGACTTTATCTCATGTGGGTTGTGATGAGTAAGTAGTATTAGATTGCCCAAAACAGCAAAAGGTAAAATGGTGAAAAAAATGAGTAAATGATTGTTGTTATACATAACACTAGCTCAAGGTATGTACTTAGAGCCTCCTAAGCTTTTATTTGTTTCTTTATTGATTTGAAAAGGAAGTGTTTCCTCTTCTTCCTCTACTACTCTTTTTGGTTACTAGCAATGTGATAAGCAACCTCTCTGCATTAACGACGCTTGTCCACTTTGAACTAGAATCCGCACGACTTTAATTTTTTGTTTAATCCTAGGCTCCCAAAACTCAAAATATCGATTATTATTTATTATTAGTTAGAAAATTTGAGGTATTTATATTGTACACTAAATTTTCACATCTAAGCGATGTGAGATTGTATCACAGCGATGATATGGATGAGAAACGGAGGCCAAGGTAGATATTTAATATTTGTCCAATATTAAAGTTGCAAGTACATATTAATGACAATTAGAACTTGTTTTCTTTTTAATGAGAACCATATCGAACTCTGTAACTTGTGCAAAAAATAAATAAATTATATACCTATAATTCCCTTAAAAAACAGAAAAATGTTAAAATTAAAATAAAAAGTAATAACATTAAATTATTTTTTTTAAAAAAGTGCAAGTTATTTCTCCAAGGGACCACGTTTTTGACCACTTGTACTGATTTTTCATTAGTGTTTGTATTTTATCTGCTTTATGTCACATTACATAACAATTTTTTGTCGAAAGTATTGTTGATATGTGCACAAAAACTAGCTGCATAGTCTGGATTCCCAATTAATCAAAATAATTAAGCTCGCTTTAGATGATTGATTGTGTCTTAGAGACCGGACCACAAAACCACAATTAAGCCACTATTCTTTTCTTTGCAATATGCAGGTGTGAACCTCAGACTACATGTCTAGGAAATCAATCTTATAAAGACTATATGATTTGTTTGATTGAGCTGATAGACATACTCCCAGACATTACTCTTTACACCAACTTATATTTTCAACCAAACAGAAGTTATGTTATGCACCAAAACTTTTTTTTTATATATATTTTGATTATTTGCTTGTATGATTGCAGATTAAAGAACGAAGAAAAAGATGGTTAGAAGGTTGAAGAAGAGAAAGAGAAGAATAGAGACATAGAAATGAAATTATCTTTCATTCCATGACCACCAAAGGGCAAAAGCATACAGATTTAAAAGGAAAATATAACAGTCACAAGATGTGACAAGCTACAGTGCAGAAAGAACTTTCAAAAACTAATGGACTTGAAACAAATAACCAAACTAAGATAAATGAGCCCAAAACAAACAAAGTAATGGACCCAAAATACAACTAAGCTCAATGAAAACAAACCCATAGAAGAAAGCCCCAAAATGCACTATCGAATCAGCTCCCCAAAGACAAAACCTAGCTTGCCTGAACACAAACCAGACTTGAAGACGATCCACGGTCTATCACCCCCCAACCCCTCAAGTTGATCATGATTTTGAATCATGTTCAACTTGCAAGAAAGGTACTGAATCCGGTGAATTGGAAGAATCTTTGTGAGTAGATCCCCTTGTTTTTCAAATGAACTGAGGTGAGTTAATTTGATTAACCCTTACTCCACTTTGAAGATCTAATTCAATATGCTTGGTGTGTCCATGGGGCACCGGGTTGTTTGCTATTTGAATAGCAACCTAATTGTCACAATGAAGGATCATAGGCTTGATCGTCGTGATCTGGTTTTCTTTGAGTAGGCTGTCTATCCACGAGAGCTCACTTGCGGTGGTATCCATCGCTCTGTATTCTGCCTCTGCAGAAGATCTTAACACTATTTTTTGTTTTTTAAACTTCCATGGTATAAGAGCTTGTCCCAATTTGATGCAGTATCCAGTTACACATAGTCGGGTGTCCACATATGTAGCACAAATAGAGTCACAAAAAGCTTGGACCTGCAAGAGGTTAGTAGTAGGATATAGG
Organism: Euonymus europaeus; assembly: GCA_963580455.1. Taxonomy (NCBI): domain Eukaryota; kingdom Viridiplantae; phylum Streptophyta; class Magnoliopsida; order Celastrales; family Celastraceae; genus Euonymus; species Euonymus europaeus. The sequence goes on along the minus strand of OY756968.1, from coordinate 6,400,039 downwards.
AGCCCTTGCTCTATAGTCCCCTTAACATTTTTGATAATGCGACGTGTAACAACCCAGTCCACCAACCCATCACCAGGCATGCCGTGGACTCTCCGGGCCCATGAACCACTACCTCCAACCTATCACTCCTTGCAAGGAGCAGGTTTAGGGTTTAGGTCCTGCCCTAAGCAAGTATTCTTTAAAAATAACCAGCTTACAAAATGAGAAACTAAAACAAACTACTATATTACAAGCTGCACAGCTTTTAGAGACAACTAATACACATAAAACTATTCTCCACCACCTAATAACGCACACTTAAACAACTATGACCCAACAAAACATATGTCTAGAACAACTAGAAACTAACAGTACAAACTAAATAAACACATAAGCAAAATGTACACTCCTCCTTGAGGTTTATCTTAGATACACCCAAATTGGCTATGAGAACTTCAAACTTGCCTTAAGGAAATGCCTTGGTTTGTATATTAGCAATCTGCTCATCAGTATGGCAGTGTACAAGTTTGATTTCACCAGAATTTTCAGCCTTTCATATAGCATGATATTTAACATAAATATGCTTTATTTTCCCATGTTGAACTAGATTTTTAATAATTGCAACAGCCAATTTGCTATCACAACGCATGACATTTCTCCACCTTACTTATACCCCATATATGGCATAATTTTCCTCAACCACAATGCTTGATTTGCTCTAGCTATGGTAGAAATGTACTCATCATCTATAGTTGACTAGGCTACCACATCTTACGTATTTGAGCTCCACGAAAAACATTAATTCCCAAAATGAAAATGTAGCTAGAGGTGCTCTTAAGATCATCGCCACTTCCAGCCCAATCACTGTCTACATGCCCTTACAGAGTTGAATCACCATTTCTCCAAAACCAAACACCATAATCTAAGGTACCTCTAGAATGTCTTAGCTACTCTAGAATGAGTTTGACTAGGTGAACTTACGAACCTAGATAAGAAACTTAATTCAAACATCAAATAGGGTCTGGTAGCAGTCAAGTAGAGTAAGCTCCCAACAAAACATCTATTAGTGGAGGAATCAAACTTCTTATCAGCATCATTTATAGACAATTTCTCATTAGCAACTAGAGGAGTGGACACTGCCTTGCACTTGTTCATGTTAAGCTTTCTTAAGATCTTTAGAGCATACTTCTTTTGTGACAAGAATATGCAATCATCACACCGATGCACTTTCATGCCAAGGAAGTACTTCATTTTAACAAAATCTATCATCTTAAACTCTTTCTCATAACTGCTTTAATAACCTCCACAGAAGTCAAGTTTATTTCAGTGACTAGAAAATCATCAAAATACAAAGACACAATTAACTGGTGTTCTCCAAACTTCACATAAAAGTCGACTCATTGTCACTCCTTTTGAAACCTTGTTGAAGAAGATAATTGCCAATTTTGGTGTACCAAGCCCTTGGGACTTTCTTGAGCCCATAAAGAGTTTTTTGGAATTTGTACACCTTATCTTCACTACCTAACACAGTGAAAACTTCATGTATATAGATGTCCTCCTCAAGTGCACAATTCAAGAAAGCCGACTTAACATCTAAATGAAAAAATTTCCAACCAAATTGAGCTGCCAAAACAATCAAAAGTCTCGTTGTATCATGCCTTGCTACTGGTGCAAAGGTATCCCCAAAATCTACTCCTGCCATCTAAGCATACCCTTTGACAACCAATATGGCCTAGTGTGTGAATACTAATCAATCAGAGTGAAACTTGGTCTTGTAGACCTAGTTGACCCCAATAATGTTCTGGCCTGAAGGCCTATTTATCAACTCCCAAGTCTGGTTTTTGTTTATCATAAAGAGATCATCTTCCATAGCCTTATTCCATTCATCAAATCTAGAGGCTTATGTATAGTTGGTAGGATCCACCAATGCAGCACAACATCTCTCATACACATATGAGAGAGATTTGTGCTTCACAACTTCCCTTTCATCATCAGAATCCACTTCTACAATATCAACATATGAGTCATGAGTCACTACAATTGGATCAATTTGATGTTTCACTCCACCAGTCTTTTGAACTGCATTAGGCTTTTGCATTTCCTACTCTTCCCAATTTAAGTAGTATTCCACATCAAATACCATATAATTCTCTGCTAACTAAGATATTCTTCGTCTTCACATTATAGACCCTATAGCCTTATGTTATGAAGCATAAGTTAAGAAAATCTCCATATTAGCTTTTTTTTATCAAGCTTTTTTCTCTTGTGTGATGGAATATGTGAGTAAGATATTGAGCCAAAACTCTGAAGCGTTTGGGTGATGGATTCGCTCCTAACCACGCCTCCATTGGTGTCATCCCTGCACAGACTTTTTTGGTAATATGTTTAGAAGTTACACTGCAGTGTACACTACCTCTACTCAAAATAGTTTCGAAAGCTTTATCACCACCAATATACACCTTGCCATCCTCATTACAATCTTGTACTTCCTCTCAAAGACCCCGTTCTGTTGAGGGGTTTCGCTCATAGTCCATTGGTAATCAATTCCAACATCTTCATAGAATTGATTGAAAACCTGTGGAGTATCTCCATGCCATTATCTGACTTGATAGCTTTTATTTTCTTTCCATTATGAGGTTCAACCAAAGTCCTAAACATCTTAAACATTGTAAGGACTTGAGCCTTGCTACTAATAAAATACACCCAAGACATCCTACTTAGTAATCAATAAACATAACAAAGTATCTACTTTGACTTAGTGACAGAATGTTTATAGGTCCACACACATCAGTATGGATCAATGCTGACTTCTCTTTTGCTCTTCATGAACCTTTGGTTGGAAAAGACAACTTGTATTGCTTGCCTAACTGACAGGAGCTGTAAACACCCTCACTAACATAAACATTCTTCATATCCCTAACTAAAACACCATCAACATCAACTTCAAAGATTGTATGGCCTCGTAGTATATGCCAACTGCCCCCGAGCATTGAAAAATAATTGTTAGTCATCTTGACTTTTGTCACTTCACAGCCTCTTGAATTTGAAATAATAAAGCAGCAATCTTTAAAGGTGAAAGAATAATCTTTCTTCATCATATGAGCAACACTGAGACGGTTATGGTTCAAATTTGGTCTATACAACACATCTAAGTGTTGCTTAATATCCTTTCTGGTACTCATAGAAATTAAACCCTTACCTTCTGCTTCAATAATCTCACCATTCCCCCAACTTAACTTTTGTTCTCACTAACTTATCCAAGAGAAGAGAAAAGACTAATGTCTTTGGACATATGAGTAGTACACTCACTATCAAGAAGCCATAAAATTTTCTCTAAAGTCTGTCAGTCACCCAAAAGCATAAACGAATGATCTTGCTCCTGCTTTTGTTGATCATCAGAAAAATTGACCTATTGAGTTACATTCTTGGGTTGACCTTGATCTTGTTTCTATCTACATAATCTTTCAATATGCCCCATATTCTTACAAAATCTGCATTGAATTTTATGTTTCCTATACTTCTTTCGACAGGTTTTCTCAGGATGGTTGTTGTTACCACAGTGTGGACATGGTGGGCATTTTCCTTTCTTGCCAGAGTCTCCAGAACTACTACTTTTTGTAAACTTATCTTTCCCCACCCTTGTCATTAGACTTCTTCTTCCAATCTTTATGAGCTCTAGACTGTATCCTTTTTGCCTAGCTTGAAAGACTCCATAGAAACATCTTCACTTCTAAAAGATGTTCACTGCTCATGTGCTTGCAATTTACTACAAAGTTCAGCTATAGTGAATTGCTTTAGATCACATGACTCCTCTATAGTTGAAACTTTAGCTTCAAAAGACACTTCAGTTACAGCAAAACTCCTCCAAACCCCTAGACTTTAAACTTCACAAAACCTTGAGTGCTCTTTGATTGCAGGTCCAATAAGAAGCATAGCTTCGATACCACTATTAGCACAACAGTCTTTTTCTCAGTGGGAAAAGTTCTGATAACTATGATCATAAATTTTCCTCGCATAACCTTTGGAGAATGTTTTTAGCAACTCTTTTCAAAATTATAGATTGGAAAATCTTAGGAATTACATTTTACATATCTCTTGAGTTAAAGGCTGACATGAATTGATTAGCATTTTATTCATTTTAATTAAGTGGAAAATAAGGATTGCATTGGCCTTAGTTGAATTATGGAACTAAGGACACAGGTTACAGAAAAAATTTATTTCTTTTGGGTTTTTTTTTTGATAGTCTTTATTCAATTTCTTTTGTGAATGACCCTTTAATTTTTATGAATTCCATGAAAATAAAATTAGTTTCACTTGAATTCATGCAAGAATATGTTTGGTGGCATGTATATGTTAGTTTCACTGTTGGTTATACAACAACTATGACAAATTATTTATGTCACTAAGCCAACTCAATATTTAGAGCTCTCAGTTTTCTATGATATTATTTACATGTCCTCCAGCTTCCATTTCTATAATATCTGAAGAGGAAGTTATTTTTTAGTTAGAATTTCTAACTGAGAAGCAGGTATTGATAATTGAATTTGGGATTATTCAGGCTTTGCCTCTGTTATTGGTTATCATTGTTATTTCCATCACACATGCATGATTTCAGATGCTCGAATTTCATATTGCTGATGCACAACTTGATAATATAATTTTTGAAAATTGTGATCTCTGAGGGCAATGATGACAAGACTATTCACGGCACACTTTCAAGAGGGAGGTAGTTGACTGGTTATGTTACATTTATTTCATTATTTTTGATTGAAAAATAATATTATCATAGGCACCAAGCAAATACACCACAGTTACAAGGAGACATGCATAAAACAATTTTTTTTTTAATATTTGGAGTCTGATCTTGTAGAAATGGTGCACGATTCCTCTGAAAATCAAGACTTACAACCATAAAGGAGGCCTAGCAGGAAATGGTTGCTACTTGGAGAATTGGTACATACTTTGGGCACATTTTTAAGCAAGCGTGTATGAGACCAATCGTGGGTTTAGTTGAAATCTTCGTCTTCAGGAAAATAGGTGGTTGTCTTTGTTCAGGAGTCTAATTACATTTTGTTGGTTTTGTAATTTGGTTTGACTGTTGAATTTCTCTTGAAGATTGAAGAGGAAGTGGAGTTTAAAGCATAGCTTGACTCAATAAGAGGAATATTAAAGTAATCCTCATTTGAGAAATCATGTATCCTAATCGCAATGCTTATCATTTTTTTTGTGTAGAGATGACCCTTTTTTCTCTGATATTTTAGATTCAATTTTCCAATTCTGATAGTTGTATACTAAAATGACTTCAAATTCTGTAAAAGTCTCACATAGAAAGATGTGAGACATTTCAAACATTTTATAAGTGTTAAGCCCACCTCTTACTATCAACAAAACATTTTCCCATGTCATATGATTTGGGTCCAGCTCACTTATAGCACCTAAGAAGAAACAAAGTCGTGTGGGCTGCATAACTCATATATGAGTCTGATGTATCCAATGAACTAGACAAACTAAATTGAAAATATTATTGATAAACTAACGTTGTTTATTCTTTATCTCACAATAAATCGGCTCTTTTTTCAACCATATAAATTATAAAGCACATGAATGCAACTTTTTTTTTTTTTTGATAAGCAGCAGATTCAATTAAGACAAGAAGAAATACAAAAGGGCATCATGCGTGATGGCCTTTATGAAACAAATAGTCTTTGCACCAACATAAATAGAGATGCAACCACACAAATGAACAAAACAAACAACAAAAAGATAACCCAGCATAACAAGCACAAGCTGGTTTCCTTGATTGGATTGAACCCACTCCCAGCCTTCATTTGAATATGAACACAGCAAAACCATCCATGTAGATAAAGAATAAACTCTCCAGCAGTGCATCCCAGCAATCTACCACAGTTCTTTTTTTCTTTTTCTTTTTTCAGTTACCAAACCAGCTTCTAGAATTATGATAATGGCCAAGCATTGGCGATCCAGATCTGCAGATATAGGACCTCATAAACTTAATTTCCAGTGGCTTGGCCAAGCGGACATATGGACATCAAATACATCAACCATTTTCCTCATCCAGTCTGTCATAACTCATGCATTCCACACTCAATACTCATGCACTTGAAGCTTAATTTCCTTTTAGTCTATCCTGAAGTGTTGGAAGACCTGAAAAAGAATTTGTATCCAAGCTGATTTTGACCATTCCTTCAATACGATACTCCAAGAAGTGATGCTTGATAGGTAGAAGTAGACTAACATCCAATAGTGGAGAAAAAGAGCCAGCGGCAATAGGACAGAAGAAAAAGAAGAAGAAAGAGGAAGGATGGAAAAGGCAAAAAAGAAAGGCAGCAGAAAGAAAGCAGAAGTATATGAAATACACCCCAATACTTGCTAAACCAAGGCAAAACCATCAGATAGAGGTACATGACAATTGTCGTAATACCCAAAATCCAATCTTCATCATCGCTGCCATGACATTATGTATAAGGTAAGGTTGCATCATAGCCACATGCTTGTTGTCTCATCCAAGTGTTTTCTCCAACTCATCATCAAAGACCTTCCAAATGCACTCTACAGTACTGTAGTAAAAAAAAAAGCTTCGGGCAAGAGTTCAATTTTGAATGCCGTCACCTTTTGTTCATCAATGGTGATTGCAATTGAATTGTGGATTCCAACAGTATTGACACTAATTAAGTGAGGCTGTTGAACCATCATAATCACCAAGATTGTCGTAGATCCAAAAAAGCCCAAATTGTACTGGCGAGGGCATTGTTGGAGACGACATGGTTCAGTGACGGTGTTTTCCGAGGACGAAAACAACGATGATTTAAGTGTATAAATTTCTTACTCGTCTTGTCATCGATTGAGAGATAAAAGGATGGGATGTGAATATCTTATACCTACAAAGAGGTCCATTTGGAAGCTATGATTTGGGAGAGATGGAACTATACTTGAAATCCAATCATGTAGCCTCACAAAAATCATTGAGAGAACAGATCAATCCACCTGATTATCCCTAAAAAACAACTACATTTCTCACTTTCCAGATGGACCACCTATAACATAAAAAAGCAACCTCCATACCTTCCCCGCCAGCTTCCTTTGCCCTGGTCTTTTAAGAGATAATTAGGTCCATTCTAACTTTTAAGTGCAAATAGTTTAATTGGTGGTGCGCTTAGAAAGCTCATTTACGAGGCTTATTATATCAAGTGCAAATAGTTCGTTTAAATCATGCGACATGGGAGAAGAAAATGGTCACACATCAATGGCTTCCTTAACGCATTCAGCTTCCATCGGAGCAGCTGTGAGAGCTGCTCATGGTTGGCTGTGTAGGCAAATCTCATGCATGTACAAGAACAAGTTAGACAAGACATCTCTCGATTGCAAGCTTGTTATGCCTGATGGAGAACAAAAGCTTTTTTCCAAGTATGCATTGTTGATGAAGAAGTGAATGGATCCTTCTTGTGCAAAAGTTCGACAACTGAAGTGAATTGCTTGAGCTTCAAATTGTAAAGACATTCAATAAATTAAAAATAAAGGAAACATATTTTCCAGGGACTAAACAAAATTTTCACCAGTAGTTCTTTTTTCCTACCGTCTCCAACCATGGAAGGAGAAAATACTTATTTTATAAAAATAAAAATAAAATTCATTAATTGAGATCTTAACAGCAGTAAGTGGCTCGTAGCTGATCATTAAAAAATAAAAAAAAGTAGCTTGTAGTTGATACCAAATACTGGAGAAACTGGGCCAAAGAATTAATTAACAGAAATAATTGACCAATCAAGAAAAGACTAAGCAATTGAACAATCCAGCATAACAGACGTCAGTCCAACAACATGGACTGCTCGTAACAAATGAACCAAACAAGTTTCTCATGGAGCAGAATCATTCACAATAGCAACAATATAAAGAAACCATGAAAACCAATCACAATACTCAATACAGAAGGAGCTGCATCCCTCGTCAATATTCATCCCCTTCATCATCCTCTCCTTCAGCCGACTCAGCACCAACCTCCTCATAGTCCTTCTCAAGAGCAGCAAGATCCTCACGAGCCTCAGAAAATTCCCCTTCCTCCATTCCCTCACCAACATACCAGTGCACAAAGGCACGCTTAGCATACATGAGATCAAACCTGTGATCAATGCGGAAAAACACTTCTGCAACACTGGTGGAGTTGGAGATCATGCAGACAGCCCGCTGCACCTTGGCAAGGTCACCTCCCGGAACAACAGTTGGTAGCTAGTAGTTGATACCACACTTAAATCCAGTAGGGCACCAGTCAACAAATTGAATTGTGCGCTAGTCTTGATGGTAGCCACAGCTGCATTCACATCTTTGGGGACAACATCGCCTCGGTACATGAGGCAACAAGCCATGTACTTACCATGGCGAGGATCACACTTAGCCATCATGGAAGAGGGCTCAAAGGCACTGTTTGTGATCTCAGCAACAGAGAGCTGCTCGTGGTATGCCTTCTCAACTGAGATGACAAGAGCACATGATGAGAGCATGAAATGAATCCTTGGGTAATGTAACACCCCAACCCAGGGAGGTCAACTTATTACCTCCTACGAGTGGAGCTATTCCTCTCATATCATTAAAATTTTGACAAAGGCACTGTAATTATAGTAGTCTCTTAAATCATTTATCATATGATACCCAAAATCAATACGTTATCACGCACATAGAACACCATTAAATAACTCCATAATAAATAATCAACTTCAAACCCGTGGCAAACCACTTATTAATAGGAACATATACCCTAAGTGCCAAATGCGATACTTTGATAATTTATTGTTGACTAACTACCCTTCGAGCCTGCCATCCCTACATGAGCATCTTACTGAGGATCCGCGCCATCACCATCCACAGCAACTCCCACATATTCATCATCACCTGTGTCACGGAACACAATGAGCCAAGGCCCAGCAAGTAACATTTTATGCATGGATGCACGTGAGATTCATTATTTCAATACCATAGTCCATTTAAACATATATAAACAGTACTGGGGCCCCTAACTCTAGTAAACTGCTGCAGGACAACCGGTCGGGATTTTCTTTCGGTATTCTTCCTTAGAGCATTTTCCTGTATTTGGCCTTTTATTCTTTTCTTTTCCTTACAATTCCATAAACCTAATCATTAACCTTATCAGTACACCCTCCCTGCAGCAATTATACTAGGTTTATAAAAAAAACATTTTCTCCGTTACATAACCTTATAGTATGAAATGCAATGTCATGTATGAGTCCTGTAATTAAATAAACAGTAATAAACTCCAGCACAGAGACTTTTCCATATATTTACATCAATTCACAAATCATCAATTAAATACATCCAATACGCACATAGCATCAAAATAAATCAATTAATATAGGTTTCGTGACACAGTTGAAATATTACTTACCTGGCACCGTTTCGTAATTTCCCTAATTCAATTATAACAGAACTATTCCTGCAATTTATACACAAAAGATCTCATTAATAATTCATTTAAATTTAATTAATAAATCCTGGTCAATCGGGTCAACACCCCGAACTGGATCGGGTCAACCCGATTGACCATTCCCTCACGCAGGTCACCGACACGAACCCCCTTAGAATCGGGTCATCGTCGTTCCGGTGGAGGTACGGTGCACAGCCACCTTCCCTGAAGGGCCCGTGAGCCGCCGAACCCGTTCGTGGTGGAGGTTACCTGATCGGTGGCCGGACTAGACCGAATCGAGTCCAAAACGATGCGGCCGCCGTGCTATTCTCTCAGCCGTATCTCGGTGGCTCCTCCTCCGTTTGATACGAAAACCGCACCGTTCAGTTCCCCTCGTCGCCCTCTTCACCCTGACACCAAGATCGCCGGAGTTCGTCAAGCCTTCCGCCGATTCGGGTTCCGTCTTCGTCCGTCGCCCATGCACAGTCTCTCTCCGCTGTTAGCAAGCTAGGGTTTTTCCGTCTCGATTTTCGTGCATTTTTGTTATTTTATTTGCCTATTGTTTGACCCCTTTACCCTTATTTTGGTTACCCTTTTTCCTTACACACTTTGTATTGCCCCTTTACCCTAAACCCTAATCAATCGTTTCCTCTACTAACATTCCATTTATCATTTTATTTATTTATTTATTATCTTATATATATTCATTTATTTATTTATAGATTATTTAATCATCCATTTCAACTCTAATCTTCTTCCACCGGTGTCATTTTACGCAATTCGTATTAAATTATCACATAATCTTACTTTACTCTAATACATGAGCTATACCTAATTCCGGGGTATTACAGTCTCCCCCCGTTATAAGAATTTTGTCCACAAAATTTGTTACCTGAATAATTCTGGGTATCTGGCCTTCATATCCTCCTCTCTTTCCCATGTAGCCTCTTCCGTCTTCTGATTCCTCCAAAGGACCTTTACAAGTGCAATCTCCTTATTCCGTAATTGTTTCACCTCCTTTGCCAATATTTCCACTGGTTTTTCTTCGTAGGTCAGATCCGAAGTCAGTTCTAATGGTTCGTAACTTAATACATGATTCGGGTCTTCGATGTATTTTCGCAACATTGAGACATGGAATACATTATGCACGCCTGACAATGATGGGGGTAAGGCTAATCGATATGCCCTAACTCCCACCCTATCAAGGATTTCAAAGGGTCCTATGTACCTCGGACTCAACTTTCCTTTCCTACCGAACCTCATCACACCCTTCATCGGTGCTATTTTTAGGAATACATGGTCTCCAACCTCAAACTCCAATTCCTTCCTTCTTCTATCTGCGTAGCTTTTCTGCCGACACTGTGCTGTTTTGATCCTAGCCCGAACCATCTCTACAACATCTTTAGTCTCTTGTATCACTTCCGGTCCAATTTGCTGCCCCTCCAGGAATCTCCTCTCCCCCACCTCGTCCCAATGTACCGGTGATCTACATTTTCGACCATATAATGCTTCATATGGAGCCATGCCGATACTCGCCTGATAACTGTTATTGTATGAAAACTCTACTAAAGGTAGGTATCGTTCCCACTTAGCCGACCAATCCATCACACAAGCTCTTAGCATATCCTCCAATATCTGAATCACCCTTTCTGATTGCCCGTCACTCTCCGGATGGAAAGCTGTTCCAAATTCTAGCTTGGTGCCCATCGCCCCATGAAAACTACTCCAGAATTTTGAAGTAAACCTGGGATCACGGTCTGACACAATGGACACCGGAATCCCGTGTAGCTTCACTATCTCCCTCACGTACAAATCCGCATATTGATTCATGCTAAATGTGGTCTTCACTCCTAAGAAATGAGCCGTTTTGGTAAGCCGATCTACAATCACCCAAATTGCGTTATTTCCCTTTTCAGACCTTGGTAGTCCCGACACAAAGTCCATAGTAATGTGCTCCCATTTCCATCTAGGTATTTCCAGAGGTAGTAACATGCCTGACGGCCTTTGGTGCTCTGCCTTGATCTGTTGGCACGTCAAACACTTCGCTACAAACTCTGCCACCTGTCTCTTCATTCCCGGCCACCAATAATGCAATCTCAAATCCCGGTACATTTTTGTACTCCCGGGATGGACGGAATACGGAGTGCTGTGAGCCTCAGTTAGAATATCCTTCCTTATCTCCACGTCATCTGGAACACATAATCTTCTTCTGTACCTTATCACCCCCATGTCATCCATTGCAAATTCTGTTGTCTTGCCCATTTCTATCTTCTCTTTCTGTTTAACCAACCAATCGTCGCTTAACTGTTTCTCCTTGATTCTATTCATCAATGTTGGTTGCATTCTCATCACTGCTAAGCCGCTTACTCGCCCCTTTGGAATTATCTCTACATCCAACTTTTGTAAATCCCGCAGTATCATTGGCTGCACCATCTGTGAGGCTAGTGTCACCTTCCTGCTAAGCGCGTCTGCTACCACATTTGCCTTTCCGGGATGATAATTGATTATACAATCGTAATCCTTCACCAACTCCAACCATCGTCGTTGTCTCATATTCAACTCCTTCTGTGTAAATAAATATTTGAGACTTTTATGATCTGTGTATATCTCACATTTCACCCCATATAAATAATGTCTCCATATTTTCAACGCAAATACCACTGCAGCTAATTCCAGATCGTGTGTGGGGTAATTCTTCTCATAATCCTTCAGTTGTCTCGATGCATAAGCGATCACTCTCCCATTCTGCATCAACACACAACCCAGCCCATTCTTAGAGGCATCACTATAAACCACAAATCCGCTTTTTCCGTCTGGCACTGTCAATACAGGAGCAGTTACTAACCTCTTCTTCAACTCCTGGAAACTCTCTTCACATCTCTCATCCCATATGAATCTGGTGTTCTTCTTCGTCAAAGCTGTCAGGGGTGTTGCTAATTTAGCAAAGTTCTTTACGAACCTTCTGTAGTAACCTGCTATCCCCAAGAAACTCCGAACTTCGGTGACATTCCTTGGCGTCGGCCAATCTACCACTGCTTCTATCTTACGGGGGTCCACCAATATTCCTTCTTCTGACACTACATGACCCAAAAACCCTACCTGGCTCATCCAAAAATCACATTTCTTGAGCTTCGCGTAGAGTAAGTTGTCCTTTAATACTTGTAAAGTAATCCGCAAGTGCTCTCCGTGCTCTTCTAAGTTTCGCGAGTAGATGAGAATGTCATCGATAAAGACAATGATAAAGCGATCTATGTGTTCTTTGAATACCCTATTCATTAGGTCCATAAATGCTGCTGGAGCATTTGTTAATCCGAATGGCATCACTAAAAACTCGTAGTGACCATAACGCGTTCTGAAAGAGGTTTTCTTTACATCATCTGTACTGACCCTCAATTGGTGATACCCCGACTGTAAATCAATTTTAGAAAAGACTGTAGCTCCTCGTAACTGGTCAAACAAATCATCAATTCGTGGCAGTGGATATTTGTTCTTAATTGTCACCTTATTCAATTCCCTATAATCAATACAAAGTCTAAAGGACCCATCCTTCTTTTTCACAAATAGCACCGGTGCTCCCCATGGTGAATAACTAGGTCGTATAAACCCTTTCTCCAGTAATTCCTCCAATTGTACTTTCAGCTCTTTAAGTTCTGCTGGCGCCTTTCGATAAGGTGCCCTTGATATAGGAGTCGTACCCGGCTCCGTTTCAATCTCAAAACTAATCTCCCTATCTGGTGGCAAAATTGTTAAATTATCTGGGAATACTTCCGGAAATTCTCTTACTACGGCAATATTTTCCACTCTTGTTACTGGTTCCTTCTTAGTTACCACCACACTAGCCAGGTAACCAATGCACCCCGCTTTCACAAGTTTTCTAGCTTCCATAGTTGAAATTATTGGGATATGCTTCGTCTTTTCATCAGCCTTAAATTCTAGCAATTCTCCTGTTGCAGACTTTACAGTTACCTTTTTGTTCTTGCAGTCAATGGTGGCACCATATTTTGCAAGCCAATCCATCCCCAGTATCACTTCGAATTCCTTCAAACTTAATACCACTAATTCCGCAATTAAAGTTTTATTCTCTATTTGAATAGGGCATTCCCTAACCACTTGATCGGACTCCATTACATCACCAGAGGGTAAAGTGACTAAATACCCTACGTCTATGCTTTCTGGTATAACACCTAATTTCTTAACTAATGTACGTGCTATGAATGAATGCGTAGCACCAGAATCAATCAACGTAAAAGCGACAAATCCATGGATAGAGGTATTACCACTTATTGCTGTTGCATCCTCTTGAGCCGCCTGCTCCTGTGTCATTGCAAAAACTCTAGCTGGCACCTTCTTCTGATCCGATGACCGCTTTGGACACTCCCTAGCATAATGGCCCTTTTCCTTGCACCAGTAGCACATGTTAGACCCCTCCAAGCATTCTCCAGTGTGAGCCTTATTGCATTTGGGGCACAATGGCTTGCCTTCAATTTTGGACCTCGCTGCATTGTTAGTTGTTGTTTCAGCCACTGTTTTTGGCTTCTTGTTGCTCCCTTGGGTAGTGTTTCGCTCTGGGGGATTCCATGGCCTAGTTGTCTTGTTGGAGGTTCCCATCCTGACATTTTGTCTCTGTCTCTGTATATCCTTTACTATGTCCTTCTGGTCCTCCTCAGCCATCATTGCCTTGTCCACCATATCCTCGTAAGTTATTGCTGTAGACATCCTCACCATACTCCTAATTCTGGGGTTCAATGTCCTCAAAAAATGATCCTTCTTCAGCTCGGAGCTCTCGGCGAGAAATGGAACGAACCTGCATCCTTGTTCAAATTTCCGAACTAGCTCCACCACTGTCATACCTCCCTGCTTGAGTTCCAAAAACTCCTTGACCTTCCTGTCTTTCACATCCTTGGGGAAATACTTCGTGTCGAACATCTCCTTAAATTTCCCCCATGTCATATTAGCTACATCCACAGCAAGCTTTGCCCCATCCCACCAGTCTCGCGCATTCAGAGTCATCATGAAAGTGGCACACTGCACCTTCTCCGTATCCTCTAATCGCAAGTGCTCAAATATGGTCTCAAGTGCTCTGATCCATTCCTCTGCCACTAAAGGATCTGCACCTCCTGAGAATTCCTTTGGACTGAGTTTCCGAAACCTTTCAATGACATCCATTCTCGGAGGAGGACGTTGTTGCACCTCAGTTAGCCTCCGCATCTGCTCAGCATGTTGCTGCTGCTGCTGCTGCATCATATCTAGCATACGAGCTATCACTTCCGAATTTCCAAACCCATTGTCTCTCGGTGCTGCAACCCCTCCTTGTTCTTCATTCACCACTCCACGTTCGTCACCAGTCCTTTCTTGTTCACCTCCGTTTCTCCGAACAAACCCGCTTCGATTCATGTTGCTGTCCACAGGCATTCCATGTAACATTCATTCAATACATAGGTGTTTGCTACCTCTTACATATCCACATTATATCATACTTTTAGCATTGTACATCATATAACACAGCTATTTACTCGATTCGTTTGTATTCGTACTAATTGCGCAACCAACGAAAATAGCATGATTTCTAAAAATAGATAAATAAATAAAATAATAGTAAATTCATGAGAAATTTTATTCCAAAAGTCAAATCCCCACTAGAAGTCATCAATAAATACTAAAAAAAATAAAAATAAAGAAGGACAAAGTCCTACAACTCAATAATCAATCGTTCCCCACTCTCCACTTTATTCTCCGTAATAAAACTAATGATAACTCCCTACTTAATTCCCTTACTAATTTCATATGCCTGACACCACTACTTGTTGAGACTTCTGCTGATAGTAGGCCTTGTACATGCACACTAGTGCATTAACCAGATCAATATTTCCTTGTGATTGCTTCTTAAGACTTTTCCACATGAGCTTCAAAATAACACCCTCTCCTATGGTTAGTTTGCTTAATAGCAGTCTCACTTTAGTCTCCGAAGGTAATATGTAGTCACCCTCAAGAGACGACAACATTCCTGCCAGGTATCCCACATAACGCTCAGTTGACCATCGTGGTTCTCTCGTCAATTGGTAGTACTTCTTTGGTCCCTGTTGCATGCACCTACCTCTCATTACTTTCCGTGTTTTCCTTATACTCTCCATCTCTACCTGAACCATACGCAATCGATACTACCATCAATTATCCCATCAAACCCGTTTCTATATCTTAACATGAACCATAAATCAGAAACCAAAAACATAAAAAATAGATCTTATAAAACAGTAACATTCTTAGCAAAGGGAGCAATTTTTTTTTTTATTTTTTATCTTAATATACTTACTTGCCGATGGTCGCGTCGATCCCCAGTGCTCATGTACCACTACTTCCACTTAACCCCCCTACACTTATCCTTAATGCTTTTACCCTATTGTGAAGGAGTCGTCCCTCCGATACCAACTGTAACACCCCAACCCAGGGAGGTCAACTTATTACCTCCTACGAGTGGAGCTACTCCTCTCATATCATTAAAATTTTGACAAAGGCACTGTAATTATAGTAGTCTCTTAAATCATTTATCATATGATACCCAAAATCAATACGTTATCACGCACATAGAACACCATTAAATAACTCCATAATAAATAATCAACTTCAAACCCGTGGCAAACCACTTATTAATAGGAACATATACCCTAAGTGCCAAATGCGATACTTTGATAATTTATTGTTGACTAACTACCCTTCGAGCCTGCCATCCCTACATGAGCATCTTACTGAGGATCCGCGCCATCACCATCCACAGCAACTCCCACATATTCATCATCACCTGTGTCACGGAACACAATGAGCCAAGGCCCAGCAAGTAACATTTTATGCATGGATGCACGTGAGATTCATTATTTCAATACCATAGTCCATTTAAACATATATATAAACAGTACTAGGGCCCCTAACTCTAGTAAACTGCTGCAGGACAACCGGTCGGGATTTTCTTTCGGTATTCTTCCTTAGAGCATTTTCCTGTATTTGGCCTTTTATTCTTTTCTTTTCCTTACAATTCCATAAACCTAATCATTAACCTTATCAGTACACCCTCCCTGCAGCAATTATACTAGGTTTATAAAAAAAACATTTTCTCCGTTACATAACCTTATAGTATGAAATGCAATGTCATGTATGAGTCCTGTAATTAAATAAACAGTAATAAACTCCAGCACAGAGACTTTTCCATATATTTACATCAATTCACAAATCATCAATTAAATACATCCAATACGCACATAGCATCAAAATAAATCAATTAATATAGGTTTCGTGACACAGTTGAAATATTACTTACCTGGCACCGTTTCGTAATTTCCCTAATTCAATTATAACAGAACTATTCCTGCAATTTATACACAAAAGATCTCATTAATAATTCATTTAAATTTAATTAATAAATCCTGGTCAATCGGGTCAACACCCCGAACTGGATCGGGTCAACCCGATTGACCCTTCCCTCACGCAGGTCACCGACCCGAACCCCCTTAGAATCGGGTCATCGTCGTTCCGGTGGAGGTACGGTGCACAGCCACCTTCCCTGAAGGGCCCGTGAGCCGCCGAACCCGTTCGTGGTGGAGGTTACCTGATCGGTGGCCGGACTAGACCGAATCGAGTCCAAAACGATGCGGCCGCCGTGCTATTCTCTCAGCCGTATCTCGGTGGCTCCTCCTCCGTTTGATACGAAAACCGCACCGTTCAGTTCCCCTCGTCGCCCTCTTCACCCTGACACCAAGATCGCCGGAGTTCGTCAAGCCTTCCGCCGATTCGGGTTCCGTCTTCGTCCGTCGCCCGTGCACAGTCTCTCTCCGCTGTTAGCAAGCTAGGGTTTTTCCGTCTCGATTTTCGTGCATTTTTGTTATTTTATTTGCCTATTGTTTGACCCCTTTACCCTTATTTTGGTTACCCTTTTTCCTTACACACTTTGTATTGCCCCTTTACCCTAAACCCTAATCAATCGTTTCCTCTACTAACATTCCATTTATCATTTTATTTATTTATTTATTATCTTATATATATTCATTTATTTATTTATAGATTATTTAATCATCCATTTCAACTCTAATCTTCTTCCACCGGTGTCATTTTACGCAATTCGTATTAAATTATCACATAATCTTACTTTACTCTAATACATGAGCTATACCTAATTCCGGGGTATTACAGTCTCCCCCCGTTATAAGAATTTTGTCCACAAAATTTGTTACCTGAATAATTCTGGGTATCTGGCCTTCATATCCTCCTCTCTTTCCCATGTAGCCTCTTCCGTCTTCTGATTCCTCCAAAGGACCTTTGCAAGTGCAATCTCCTTATTCCGTAATTGTTTCACCTCCTTTGCCAATATTTCCACTGGTTTTTCTTCGTAGGTCAGATCCGAAGTCAGTTCTAATGGTTCGTAACTTAATACATGATTCGGGTCTTCGATGTATTTTCGCAACATTGAGACATGGAATACATTATGCACGCCTGACAATGATGGGGGTAAGGCTAATCGATATGCCCTAACTCCCACCCTATCAAGGATTTCAAAGGGTCCTATGTACCTCGGACTCAACTTTCCTTTCCTACCGAACCTCATCACACCCTTCATCGGTGCTATTTTTAGGAATACATGGTCTCCAACCTCAAACTCCAATTCCTTCCTTCTTCTATCTGCGTAGCTTTTCTGCCGACACTGTGCTGTTTTGATCCTAGCCCGAACCATCTCTACAACATCTTTAGTCTCGTGTATCACTTCCGGTCCAATTTGCTGCCCCTCCAGGAATCTCCTCTCCCCCACCTCGTCCCAATGTACCGGTGATCTACATTTTCGACCATATAATGCTTCATATGGAGCCATGCCGATACTCGCCTGATAACTGTTATTGTATGAAAACTCTACTAAAGGTAGGTATCGTTCCCACTTAGCCGACCAATCCATCACACAAGCTCTTAGCATATCCTCCAATATCTGAATCACCCTTTCTGATTGCCCGTCACTCTCCGGATGGAAAGCTGTTCCAAATTCTAGCTTGGTGCCCATCGCCCCATGAAAACTACTCCAGAATTTTGAAGTAAACCTGGGATCACGGTCTGACACAATGGACACCGGAATCCCGTGTAGCTTCACTATCTCCCTCACGTACAAATCCGCATATTGATTCATGCTAAATGTGGTCTTCACTCCTAAGAAATGAGCCGTTTTGGTAAGCCGATCTACAATCACCCAAATTGCGTTATTTCCCTTTTCAGACCTTGGTAGTCCCGACACAAAGTCCATAGTAATGTGCTCCCATTTCCATCTAGGTATTTCCAGAGGTAGTAACATGCCTGACGGCCTTTGGTGCTCTGCCTTGATCTGTTGGCACGTCAAACACTTCGCTACAAACTCTGCCACCTGTCTCTTCATTCCCGGCCACCAATAATGCAATCTCAAATCCCGGTACATTTTTGTAC
Organism: Euonymus europaeus; assembly: GCA_963580455.1. NCBI lineage: Eukaryota > Viridiplantae > Streptophyta > Magnoliopsida > Celastrales > Celastraceae > Euonymus > Euonymus europaeus. Next base: position 6,381,180 of record OY756968.1, on the reverse strand, counting down.
TCCCGGGATGGACGGAATACGGAGTGCTGTGAGCCTCAGTTAGAATATCCTTCCTTATCTCCACGTCATCTGGAACACATAATCTTCTTCTGTACCTTATCACCCCCATGTCATCCATCGCAAATTATGTTGTCTTGCCCATTTCTATCTTCTCTTTCTGTTTAACCAACCAATCGTCGCTTAACTGTTTCTCCTTGATTCTATTCATCAATGTTGGTTGCATTCTCATCACTGCTAAGCCGCTTACTCGCCCCTTTGGAATTATCTCTACATCCAACTTTTGTAAATCCCGCAGTATCATTGGCTGCACCATCTGTGAGGCTAGTGTCACCTTCCTGCTAAGCGCGTCTGCTACCACATTTGCCTTTCCGGGATGATAATTGATTATACAATCATAATCCTTCACCAACTCCAACCATCGTCGTTGTCTCATATTCAACTCCTTCTGTGTAAATAAATATTTGAGACTTTTATGATCTGTGTATATCTCACATTTCACCCCATATAAATAATGTCTCCATATTTTCAACGCAAATACCACTGCAGCTAATTCCAGATCGTGTGTGGGGTAATTCTTCTCATAATCCTTCAGTTGTCTCGATGCATAAGCGATCACTCTCCCATTCTGCATCAACACACAACCCAGCCCATTCTTAGAGGCATCACTATAAACCACAAATCCGCTTTTTCCGTCTGGCACTGTCAATACAGGAGCAGTTACTAACCTCTTCTTCAACTCCTGGAAACTCTCTTCACATCTCTCATCCCATATGAATCTGGTGTTCTTCTTCGTCAAAGCTGTCAGGGGTGTTGCTAATTTAGCAAAGTTCTTTATGAACCTTCTGTAGTAACCTGCTATCCCCAAGAAACTCCGAACTTCGGTGACATTCCTTGGCGTCGGCCAATCTACCACTGCTTCTATCTTACGGGGGTCCACCAATATTCCTTCTTCTGACACTACATGACCCAAAAACCCTACCTGGCTCATCCAAAAATCACATTTCTTGAGCTTCGCGTAGAGTAAGTTGTCCTTTAATACTTGTAAGGTAATCCGCAAGTGCTCTCCGTGCTCTTCTAAGTTTCGCGAGTAGATGAGAATGTCATCGATAAAGACAATGATAAAGCGATCTATGTGTTCTTTGAATACCCTATTCATTAGGTCCATAAATGCTGCTGGAGCATTTGTTAATCCGAATGGCATCACTAAAAACTCGTAGTGACCATAACGCGTTCTGAAAGAGGTTTTCTTTACATCATCTGTACTGACCCTCAATTGGTGATACCCCGACTGTAAATCAATTTTAGAAAAGACTGTAGCTCCTCGTAACTGGTCAAACAAATCATCAATTCGTGGCAGTGGATATTTGTTCTTAATTGTCACCTTATTCAATTCCCTATAATCAATACAAAGTCTAAAGGACCCATCCTTCTTTTTCACAAATAGCACCGGTGCTCCCCATGGTGAATAACTAGGTCGTATAAACCCTTTCTCCAGTAATTCCTCCAATTGTACTTTCAGCTCTTTAAGTTCTGCTGGCGCCTTTCGATAAGGTGCCCTTGATATAGGAGTCGTACCCGGCTCCGTTTCAATCTCAAAACTAATCTCCCTATCTGGTGGCAAAATTGTTAAATTATCTGGGAATACTTCCGGAAATTCTCTTACTACGGCAATATTTTCCACTCTTGTTACTGGTTCCTTCTTAGTTACCACCACACTAGCCAGGTAACCAATGCACCCCGCTTTCACAAGTTTTCTAGCTTCCATAGTTGAAATTATTGGGATATGCTTCGTCTTTTCATCAGCCTTAAATTCTAGCAATTCTCCTGTTGCAGACTTTACAGTTACCTTTTTGTTCTTGCAGTCAATGGTGGCACCATATTTTGCAAGCCAATCCATCCCCAGTATCACTTCGAATTCCTTCAAACTTAATACCACTAATTCCGCAATTAAAGTTTTATTCTCTATTTGAATAGGGCATTCCCTAACCACTTGATCGGACTCCATTACATCACCAGAGGGTAAAGTGACTAAATACCCTACGTCTATGCTTTCTGGTATAACACCTAATTTCTTAACTAATGTACGTGCTATGAATGAATGCGTAGCACCAGAATCAATCAACGTAAAAGCGACAAATCCATGGATAGAGGTATTACCACTTATTGCTGTTGCATCCTCTTGAGCCGCCTGCTCCTGTGTCATTGCAAAAACTCTAGCTGGCACCTTCTTCTGATCCGATGACCGCTTTGGACACTCCCTAGCATAATGGCCCTTTTCCTTGCACCAGTAGCACATGTTAGACCCCTCCAAGCATTCTCCAGTGTGAGCCTTATTGCATTTGGGGCACAATGGCTTGCCTTCAATTTTGGACCTCGCTGCATTGTTAGTTGTTGTTTCAGCCACTGTTTTTGGCTTCTTGTTGCTCCCTTGGGTAGTGTTTCGCTCTGGGGGATTCCATGGCCTAGTTGTCTTGTTGGAGGTTCCCATCCTGACATTTTGTCTCTGTCTCTGTATATCCTTTACTATGTCCTTCTGGTCCTCCTCAGCCATCATTGCCTTGTCCACCATATCCTCGTAAGTTATTGCTGTAGACATCCTCACCATACTCCTAATTCTGGGGTTCAATGTCCTCAAAAAATGATCCTTCTTCAGCTCGGAGCTCTCGGCGAGAAATGGAACGAACCTGCATCCTTGTTCAAATTTCCGAACTAGCTCCACCACTGTCATACCTCCCTGCTTGAGTTCCAAAAACTCCTTGACCTTCCTGTCTTTCACATCCTTGGGGAAATACTTCGTGTCGAACATCTCCTTAAATTTCCCCCATGTCATATTAGCTACATCCACAGCAAGCTTTGCCCCATCCCACCAGTCTCGCGCATTCAGAGTCATCATGAAAGTGGCACACTGCACCTTCTCCGTATCCTCTAATCGCAAGTGCTCAAATATGGTCTCAAGTGCTCTGATCCATTCCTCTGCCACTAAAGGATCTGCACCTCCTGAGAATTCCTTTGGACTGAGTTTCCGAAACCTTTCAATGACATCCATTCTCGGAGGAGGACGTTGTTGCACCTCAGTTAGCCTCCGCATCTGCTCAGCATGTTGCTGCTGCTGCTGCTGCATCATATCTAGCATACGAGCTATCACTTCCGAATTTCCAAACCCATTGTCTCTCGGTGCTGCAACCCCTCCTTGTTCTTCATTCACCACTCCACGTTCGTCACCAGTCCTTTCTTGTTCACCTCCGTTTCTCCGAACAAACCCGCTTCGATTCATGTTGCTGTCCACAGGCATTCCATGTAACATTCATTCAATACATAGGTGTTTGCTACCTCTTACATATCCACATTATATCATACTTTTAGCATTGTACATCATATAACACAGCTATTTACTCGATTCGTTTGTATTCGTACTAATTGCGCAACCAACGAAAATAGCATGATTTCTAAAAATAGATAAATAAATAAAATAATAGTAAATTCATGAGAAATTTTATTCCAAAAGTCAAATCCCCACTAGAAGTCATCAATAAATACTAAAAAAAATAAAAATAAAGAAGGACAAAGTCCTACAACTCAATAATCAATCGTTCCCCACTCTCCACTTTATTCTCCGTAATAAAACTAATGATAACTCCCTACTTAATTCCCTTACTAATTTCATATGCCTGACACCACTACTTGTTGAGACTTCTGCTGATAGTAGGCCTTGTACATGCACACTAGTGCATTAACCAGATCAATATTTCCTTGTGATTGCTTCTTAAGACTTTTCCACATGAGCTTCAAAATAACACCCTCTCCTATGGTTAGTTTGCTTAATAGCAGTCTCACTTTAGTCTCCGAAGGTAATATGTAGTCACCCTCAAGAGACGACAACATTCCTGCCAGGTATCCCACATAACGCTCAGTTGACCATCGTGGTTCTCTCGTCAATTGGTAGTACTTCTTTGGTCCCTGTTGCATGCACCTACCTCTCATTACTTTCCGTGTTTTCCTTATACTCTCCATCTCTACCTGAACCATACGCAATCGATACTACCATCAATTATCCCATCAAACCCGTTTCTATATCTTAACATGAACCATAAATCAGAAACCAAAAACATAAAAAATAGATCTTATAAAACAGTAACATTCTTAGCAAAGGGAGCAATTTTTTTTTTTATTTTTTATCTTAATATACTTACTTGCCGATGGTCGCGTCGATCCCCAGTGCTCATGTACCACTACTTCCACTTAACCCCCCTACACTTATCCTTAATGCTTTTACCCTATTGTGAAGGAGTCGTCCCTCCGATACCAACTGTAACACCCCAACCCAGGGAGGTCAACTTATTACCTCCTACGAGTGGAGCTACTCCTCTCATATCATTAAAATTTTGACAAAGGCACTGTAATTATAGTAGTCTCTTAAATCATTTATCATATGATACCCAAAATCAATACGTTATCACGCACATAGAACACCATTAAATAACTCCATAATAAATAATCAACTTCAAACCCGTGGCAAACCACTTATTAATAGGAACATATACCCTAAGTGCCAAATGCGATACTTTGATAATTTATTGTTGACTAACTACCCTTCGAGCCTGCCATCCCTACATGAGCATCTTACTGAGGATCCGCGCCATCACCATCCACAGCAACTCCCACATATTCATCATCACCTGTGTCACGGAACACAATGAGCCAAGGCCCAGCAAGTAACATTTTATGCATGGATGCACGTGAGATTCATTATTTCAATACCATAGTCCATTTAAACATATATATAAACAGTACTAGGGCCCCTAACTCTAGTAAACTGCTGCAGGACAACCGGTCGGGATTTTCTTTCGGTATTCTTCCTTAGAGCATTTTCCTGTATTTGGCCTTTTATTCTTTTCTTTTCCTTACAATTCCATAAACCTAATCATTAACCTTATCAGTACACCCTCCCTGCAGCAATTATACTAGGTTTATAAAAAAAACATTTTCTCCGTTACATAACCTTATAGTATGAAATGCAATGTCATGTATGAGTCCTGTAATTAAATAAACAGTAATAAACTCCAGCACAGAGACTTTTCCATATATTTACATCAATTCACAAATCATCAATTAAATACATCCAATACGCACATAGCATCAAAATAAATCAATTAATATAGGTTTCGTGACACAGTTGAAATATTACTTACCTGGCACCGTTTCGTAATTTCCCTAATTCAATTATAACAGAACTATTCCTGCAATTTATACACAAAAGATCTCATTAATAATTCATTTAAATTTAATTAATAAATCCTGGTCAATCGGGTCAACACCCCGAACTGGATCGGGTCAACCCGATTGACCCTTCCCTCACGCAGGTCACCGACCCGAACCCCCTTAGAATCGGGTCATCGTCGTTCCGGTGGAGGTACGGTGCACAGCCACCTTCCCTGAAGGGCCCGTGAGCCGCCGAACCCGTTCGTGGTGGAGGTTACCTGATCGGTGGCCGGACTAGACCGAATCGAGTCCAAAACGATGCGGCCGCCGTGCTCTTCTCTCAGCCGTATCTCGGTGGCTCCTCCTCCGTTTGATACGAAAACCGCACCGTTCAGTTCCCCTCGTCGCCCTCTTCACTCTGACACCAAGATCGCCGGAGTTCGTCAAGCCTTCCGCCGATTCGGGTTCCGTCTTCGTCCGTCGTCCGTGCACAGTCTCTCTCCGCTGTTAGCAAGCTAGGGTTTTTCCGTCTCGATTTTCGTGCATTTTTGTTATTTTATTTGCCTATTGTTTGACCCCTTTACCCTTATTTTGGTTACCCTTTTTCCTTACACACTTTGTATTGCCCATTTACCCTAAACCCTAATCAATCGTTTCCTCTACTAACATTCCATTTATCATTTTATTTATTTATTTATTATCTTATATATATATTCATTTATTTATTTATAGATTATTTAATCATCCATTTCAACTCTAATCTTCTTCCACCGGTGTCATTTTACGCAATTCGTATTAAATTATCACATAATCTTACTTTACTCTAATACATGAGCTATACCTAATTCCGGGGTATTACAGGTAAGGAACCAGGTTGGTCTGGAACTCAGTTACAGATACATTCAGGGCTCCATCAAACCTCAAAAAAAGCCGTGAGGGATGATATCACCTGCAACATCAATGTCACAGATGCTCATTAGGCCATTACTAATTGACAAAGCATAACATGCAAGTAAAAAATCAATGGTAAACAAGAGGCACCAATCATTACCTGAGATTGGTGTAAGTGGGGCGCTCAATGTCAAGAGAGCGCCTGCAAATGTCATAGATAGCCTCATTATCAAGCAGAATGGAGACATCGGTATGCTCAAGGAGGGAATGGGTAGAGAGCACACTGTTGTAGGGCTCCACAACAGACGTAGAGACCTGAGGAGAGGGATAGACTGTGAAACCGAGCTTGGACTTCTTGCCATATTAGTCAACAGAAAGTCGCTCCAACAGAACTGAACCAAGCCCAGAACCAGTACCACCTCCCACAACATTGAACACTAGGAACCCTTGCAGCCAGTGCAGTTGTCAGCAAGCTTTCGGATACGGTCCAAGCAGAGATCAACAATCTCATTCCCAACTGACGCACAACAACAAGAATATCAACATTTAGCCAATATGAAAAGCCATTAAATTTAAAAAGACATAAGAGGGAGGAAGAATGTTGGCAAGTACTTGTGTAGTGCCCACGAGCAAAGTTGTTGGCAGCATCCTCTTTGCCACTGATGAGCTGCTCAGGGTGGAAAAGTTGGCGGTACATTCCAGTCCTCACTTCATGAATAACAGTGGGTTCCAGATCAACAAAAATAGCACGAGGAACGTGCTTCCCAGCACTGGTTTCACTAAAGAAGGTGTTGAAAGCATCATCTCCACCACCAACAGTCTTGTCACTTGGCATCTGGTCATCAGGCTGACAACAATAGGGAGTTTCAGCAATTTAATTCACAAAAATTCAAAGGTTATCTACATGAATAAGATCAACAAACAGTTACAAAGTAAATGTAGATCTGGAACATTGTGACTTCAGAATGATATATATGTTATATCATGCATCGATTCACATTGAAAATGGAAATTACTGCATGGAATTATGAGCTATAAATCTAACACTAACGGAATTTTTTTCCGTCACAAATATATTTTTAACGACGGAAAATTTAAATTTTTTCGTCACAAAAAAGTTTGGAAAAAAAATTGGCTTTTAGCTACGGAATTGGTGACGGAAATTTCCGTCACTAAGTCATTCCGATGCAAATTTTAATAATTCCGTCACTAAAATTTTGACCTTTTTAACTTTTTAGTGATGAAAAATATTTTTGTAGCTAATTCCGTCACTAAATGGAAAAGATTTCCGTCGCAAATTAGTGACGGAAATGGTTTCTGCAGTAAATTTCATCGCTAATTAGTGACGAAAATATTTTCGGAGCTAATTCCGTCAATAATTAGTGACAAAAATATTTTCGTAGCTAATTCCGTTGCTAATTAGCTACGAAAATACCAAAGCTTATGATTTAGAATCTACATAAAATTGACCAACAAAAGTTTAAAATTGGTTGAAAGTTCCTTCACAAAATATTCTTATAACAACTAAATTTAGGTATATGCCAATTTTCAGCTCATTCGGAGTTCTTGTGATCGATCACGTTATCAAAACTAGATATTTAACTTTGAACAGAATACTTAAGTGTATAATTTAGGTTTTTCAAAAAATTGACCTCCTAAATTTCAAAATTGGTCAAAGGTTTCTTCACAAAATATGTTTAGAATTGCTAAAAGTATCTACATGTAAATTTTCAACTCATTCGAAGTTTTTTTTTATCAATCACGTGATCAAAAACAAAAAGATTTAACTTCAAACAAGATACCTAAGTGTACAATTTAGATTTTTCGAAAGATTAACCTATTGAAGTTCAAAATTGGTTAAAGGTTTCTTCAAAATATATGTTTAGAATGACTAAATGTAACTACATGTCAAGTTTCATCCCATTTGGAGTTCGTTTGATCGATCACGCCATCAAAACGAGATATTTAACTTCGAACAATTATAATTTAAGTTTTTCGAAAAATGTACCTACTTAATTTCAAAATTGGTAAAAGGCTCATTCGCAAAATATGTTTATAATGACTAAAAGTAGCTACATGTCAAGTTTGATCTCATTCGGAGTTCTATTAATCAATCACGAGATCAAAACAAAGGGTTTAACTTCGAATGAGATAGCTAAGTGTATAATTTAAGTTTTTTGAGAAAATTGGTCAAAGGTTCCTTCACAAAATCTGTTTATAATTACTAAATGTAGCTACATGTCAACTTTCATCCCATTCGGAGTTCATTTGATTGATCACGTCATCAAAATGAGATATTTAACTTCGAACGAGATACCTAAGTGTATAATCTAGGTTTTTTGAAATATTGACCTACTGAATTTGAAAATTGGTCAAAGGTTCCTTCACAAAATATGTTTAGAATGACTAACATTAACTATATGTCAAGTTTCAGCTCATTTGGAGTTCTTTTGATTGATCACGCCATCAAAATGAAATATTTAACTTCGAACAAGATACCTAAGCGTATAATTTATATTTTTCGAAAAATTGACCTATTGAATTTCAAAATTGATCAAATATTCTTTCACGAAATATGTTTAGAATGATTAAAAGTAGCTACATGTCAAGTTTCATCCCATTTGGAGTTTGTTTTGATAGATCACGCGATCAAAAATAAAAGGATTTAATTTCGAACGAGATATCTAAATATATAATTTAGATTTTTCGAAAGATTAACCTATTGAATTTATTTATCCTTCACCCTAGGATGACTGAGACAAAAATATTGAGAGATTCATATGATTGTTGTTAGTAAATTTACCAAAAAAATAAAATTTAAAGAGAGACAAAAAAATCTCAATTTGTAGTGTTTTACGCGTTTGACCTACATGTTGTAGGCAGGCCCGAGTCACAGTAATGTTGAAAACAATGGAAAGGTGGGGACTAGGGATACTGCAGTTTCCCACATTGTCTTCAATTTCTACTGCCTTTGCAGAGGACAGGACATAAATGTCCAAGACACATCAGACAATAAGGATTTATTCAATGGGTGCTCCACGGAGAGGAAACAAAAAGTAGCAACCACTATTCCAGTGCCACTGACAATACAACAACTGATTTATCAACATTGATTGCTAAATAGAACATCCCATAAAAGGCAAATAGCAACTATGCAGCTAAGAGCGCATGATAGTACAGCCCTTTCTTTCTTCATTAAAATTAAAATAAGCCTCACTTCATTAAATAAAAAATTATGTTACATATCTATTTACATCATCAAAATACGTCTTTCAATATAATTACATAAGTAAAATATAAATTTTCATACAATTTCCTTTCTCTGTTAACAAGACTTGTCAATATTTCATTATTTCATCAATTCTTCAATAAAATTACATTAAAATCAATATTATATCTCATATATTTTATAAAAAGTCAAGTCACATATTTAGCTATATCAATAAAACACATACTCTCAACACTGTCACAACAATAAAAACACAAATTCTCATACATTATCCTCTCTCCAATAAAAATACACCATTGCATGTGTTCTAAGAGATATATTTCTAGCACATGTTACTGTCACAGAGAAGTCATCTCTATCTCTGTAGTTTGCCTCACTACATCACCCGCAAACAACATATGCAAAATCCCTCTCAGTTTGAATATGTCAGTTTTCTCACATTAATATAACAAATAGGAGACGAAATTTGTGTCGATTTCTGGTGCAAACCCCATTATTACACAGTTTAAATATAGTAAAAAAACATTTAGGTGACATGAATAGAGAGCAAAATCATATACAAGTGTGCTTTGCTTCCAGGAGAGACAAGCAAGAGTCCTGAACATGGGAGTCACTATGCCAAAAAAACTCAAAAAGTTTTAAGCAGCAAATAGTGAAGTATACAACTAGCTTGCACTTGATGGTTAATTTGGCGACTAAATAGTTGACTTGATGACAAAAAGGTACAGTGAACAGGGGCTATTAACACAAAAGCTACACACAAAGTTAAGTCCATTCAACCATAAATAAGAACATTTAAAAAGAATCCAATATCAGAAGGAGCAGCAGAAAAGTAATTTCACTTAATTAGTACAATTATATCAGTACGTGTGTATATCTCTAGGCCATTTATATATGGGGTTTTTTTTTTTTTTTTTGAATAGCAGTGATATATGGGTTTAAAAACACTTCACAATTTGAGATATCATTAAGAAACTCAACATCATTAAGAAACCAAATAGCTTAAGAAAGGATATAAACATCAAACTCAAAGTTACTTCCTGTTTTCCAGATGGATATAAGAAGTCTTAACAAGAACTTCCAGCTAAGAAATAGGACAGGATTGAGCACCATAACAAATACTTTGCTTGGTCCTGGAAACCAAATTGTATCACACTCAATTTAAATAAGACAGATGCCTGGTTCAAATATCATTTTGGAGTACATTCAATCCAACAAAAAGAGAAAAAAACAAGCTAATGAAACATTGGCTTTAATTTAGCAAGATGTAGTTCAAATCACATCAGCAGACAAAAAATATCAACCGATCACTAAAGACATCAGAATAAAACATCAACAGAAAATCTGAATTCATCATTTCATCTATTATAAACTATCTTAATGATGAGAAATTAATATAAACCACGGAAGGATTCCTTTTTTTCTTGATCCTGGCCTACTCTCCACTGAAAACTAAGTCAACCCATATGCTCTAAAACTCAAATGCACTAATTTCAAATATTATTGGAAAAATGGAATAGTTCTAAACTTCTACTCTCAAGTCTGAAGACAGCTATTTGGTAAAGTGGAAAACTAAGGAAAAATTATATTCAAAGCTTTCCATCTGGGAGCAAAATCCATACAAAAGAGAGAAAATTTGAGCAAGACAAACCCAACAAGACAGTGAAATCTTTGACAAAGAAATTATCTTGTAGCCGGTAAGAAAATCTATTGAAGAACTGAGTAAAAAACATGTCATCGCTAAGAACGAGTAAATGGGTACAATATTCTGCATAAATACATGCTAAAAAATAAAATCAAAATGCTTCATACACTATCTTCTTCCTGGCATTTTGACGCATGACATTGAAAACCCATCAACCCTGACGAATCGTATGCTCCTCCTTCTCCTTCAAAAAATATGGCAAAAAACACGAAATAAAATTAAATAAACCAACGACAAAGGGAGTGTGAAATTTTCTCTTCTTTTTTCCTATATATATATATAATATTTATGTATTTGCCTGGCTCCATCCTGTCTGCCTTTTTGCACGCAGTGAGAGTGGGTTTTGCAAACAGAGAGGGGGCTACATTGGACTCGCTCCCCCTACTCTCCGTATGCAGATAAATGACCTTCGATTAGCAAACGCATTTGGCAACAATAGCTTCTGCGGATCAAGGGCAGCTCGGTCAATAGGCAGAACGGAAGAGAAATACATGAACTCAACAACAACCATTGCAGAACAGATTTCAAGCCCAAACAACATCAAAGAAAAGAAATCTCTTTGTCTGGTTTATGGGGGTTTTAGAGAGAGAGAGGCAAAACTTATGTAGGCAACAATATGAGCTAGAGACAGAGAAAGAGGCAAAACTTGTATAGGCAACAATATGAGCTAGAGACAGAGAGAGAGGTAGATATAGCTTGCTTTTTGGTCTAAAAATGGGATTTGATTGGTAAAGAGAGGATGAAGTTTTGGCAAGCAATGGGGTTTTGGATTTGGAGAGGCCGGTGAAAAGCCATTTTCAACTTTCTCTCTGTTCCTTCTCTTCCGGTCTTTAGACTCGCCGTTTTGTCATCTCTCTCTCTCTCTCTCTCTCTCTCTCTCTCCTGTAATTCTTTCACCCAATAGACTATTAAATAAAAGTAATAAAATTATCATATTTTTAGGGAATGGTACTGTTACATGGTTGCTTGTCTTAACCGTCACAGCTGTGTCGATTATGTTTCTCACTTTTTCTCAGTGTTCATTTACTGCGATGTGGACTGTGAGAATGGCATTCGACAAACTTGGTTTGAATTGAACCTAAAGAACCCTAACCTGGTTGTTTTGAAGGAATTAGTGTATTTGATTATGTTTTGGGGTGAAGGAATTAGTGTTTTTGATTATTGTTTTGGGTTGTTAGCAAATTCAGGCGGAACACTACAAATTAATATTGACCAATTTGGCTTAAACATCTACATGACTTTGTTATTATTGAGTCATTGTCATTGATTCTTAGACTTAGAAAACGTGTTGGTTGTATGAGATATACTTAATCATTAATTATATCACTCGATTGAATTATATCAATTTAGTGTGAGTAAAGTCTTAAGATAAGTAAACGAATTTTCTTAAATTGGTATTGGCAGTGGCTCTAATAGACACTGATTTTTGATAGTAAAAGGTCCAAAAAAGGGAAAATTGCTAATGTTTTGCTTTGGTGATTTTCATGGGGTGAGGATAACCATTTACTATGTGAAGGATTCCAAGCAACCAAAAGACAGTATTAGGTATTAACATCATTTTTGGTTAGTTTTTGATCATATACATCACCTACCTTTCTTGAAAACAAAACAAGAAATGACTCAACATTTTGTTGGGTGAAACTGTAAAACCAAAAAATTGGAAAAATTATTTTCGCCTTTTTGAGAAACCATTGACTATAGATTGATGCTGGTAAAAGGGATAAAACCCAAATGATTCTCAAATCAGTATGACATAGGTAGGCAATATTACAGTGGCACAAAAGGGTAGAGACACGTAGAGAGGACTCCAGTACGCCACAGAATTGTTCATTTTAGGACAACCAAATGGGACAAATTCATGCAAAAAAAAGTTTTCCCAGGTCACCGGCACTGAAACTAAAACAAAATATAGACAAATCTAAGTGGAGTTTTTTTTTCTTTCAAAACAAAATATAGACAAATCTAAGTGGAGGTTTTTTTTCTTTCAATATATTGTGTTTTTAAGAGTCACACTGTTGATAACAGCGTGACTTACTTTATATTTTTTACACTAGTCACGCTATTGTCAATGGCGTGATAAAGGATCGAACATGATCGCGCCATTGTGAACGGCGTGATTATAGATCGTGGTTAATCACGCTCTTATCAATAGCGTGATTAACTTGTATAACAACCAAATATTACACATGATAGCAACATTTATCTTCTCTTACACTTGATATTTGAAAGAGTTTTCCTACACAAAAACTCAGTGAGCTCAAGGTTTGCATTTGAGGGCTCCAACTAGGTGAGTTTGTCGTTTCGATTGTTTGTAGTGTAAAAACATGGAATAATGTGACTCGTTTTTGTTAAAATGCATAAGATTTGTTGATTTGATTTTTCAAGGGTGGTGTTTATGTTTATGTTTATGGTTATGATTTCTACTTGATTTGTGTGTAGAATGACTTAATTAATTAAGATTTTGAATTGATTTGTTTAATATATAAGTTCAGATTTAGTTCCCTTTATGTATGTTAATTTAATATGTGTTTAGTGATAGTTTAATCTTTCTTAATAAATTAGGTGTATAAGAATGGCGGACCCATGAAATTTTTCAGACCAATATGATTATAGTCAATCTGCTCTACCGATTGATTATATATAGCCAACCTAATTCTGAGGGCATTTTCAACAATCTTGGTTCTATTATAGTGGTAACTAGATTCCTGGTTTTGGCAGTGGTGTTGCTTGTGGCAACCAACAACCATCTTTCAATGTGAACTTGAATTTGATTCTAGAAATATGCAGCACGGAGGAGATTGAGCAAGCTTATGTTGACACACTTTCAGATGTTGAAGAGGAAGAAGAAAAATGTGATATCTTTTGCAGGTTCCAGAGGTTGATATATAAGTGTCCGTAGGTGTGCTGCAGGGTAATGAGAGCACCTTTAAAATGAGTCATTATCTATGTATTCAATCTAATTTGATGTTTATGTATTGTATTGAAGTTAAGAGTTTGAGTCTGGTTTAAGTTCGATATATGAGTGATTATCTATGTATTCAAACAGTTTGATGTTTATGTATTGTAGTGAAGCTACGAGTTTGAGTATGGTTTGAGTTTAATATATGAGTGATGGTCTATGTATTCAAACAGTTTGATGTTTATGTATTGTATTGAAGTTACGAGTTTGAGTATGGTTTGAGTTTAATATATGAGTGATGGTCTATGTATTTAAACAGTTTGATGTTTGTGTATTGTATTGAACTTACGGCCTAAGTTTTATTTTTTTCTTCGCCTGATGCTAGTCACGATGTTGAGAACAGCGTGATTAAGTCAATCTGAGTCACGCCGTTCGAAACGGCATGATTAGTGTAAAAAATATAAAAGTAAATCACGTTGTAGGCAACAACGTGACTTTTAAAAACACAACAAAAGTCACGCTGTTCCGATTGTCATTTGTGTAAAAAAAATCAATTGTTATATCTGTAATTAATTTATTAAAAAATAATATATTGAAAAAAAAACTCCTCTAATGTACAGACATTTTTCATCTAACAACATGATAAATTAGGTCGAAATTTAATGTGTGGCTACACACACACAAAAGAGTATAGCTCTTATTAAGAATCAAACTCAAAATTTGTTGAATTCATTCTATTAAAATTCACCAATTAAATTATCACTCAAGTTATTAATAAGTGTATAATTAATTAAGTATTAAATACGAAGGAGAGTTAATTAATTTAGAGATCGAAGGTGAATATAGCCGGACTGTGGGAGGTGTCAGAGAGATGTGTAAAAAGCTACTGTACCTTGAACGTTACCGATCCGGGGGTGAGGAATCGGCACCGAAATGTGAGTTTTTTTTCATTTTTCTTCGGCCTTGAAAGGTCCAAAGGTTTATAGACCTGTAAGGGTGAGGACATGTAACCCGACAGAACAGTCCCTGCCTCCCCATTCTCACACTCTTTATTACCCTCTCTTTCTTTTCATTTTCTTTTCCTTGGTGTTTTGATCTTTTTAGGATAGTTGTAATGATGTGTTTTTAGGAGAAATAGATAATATATGGTAATTTGTGCTTTTATTTATATAATTATATCAAAAGAGGTGTTTTGATCTTTTTAGGATAGTTGTAATGATGTGTTTTTAGGAGAAATAGATAATATATGCTAATTTGTGCTTTTATTTATATAATTATATCAAAAGATGTGTTGATGAGTTTAATGATTATGTGACTTTATTTTTTGTGAATGATTTTATTATTATTTTGTTGAGAAATAAATGAAAAAATGAAATATTGGATGTTTTGTTGATAGAGAAAGAAGAAAATGTATAAATAGTTATATTTTATTGATGTGAGTCTATTTAGAGACGGGTTTTTTGTAATATAAATAAATATGTGATTTAACTTTTTTATTTAATGAAGGTGAGATCCTATTTAGAGACATGTTTTTTGTAATAAAAATGAATATGTGATTTTATCTTTTATTTAATAAATGTGGGATCCAATTGAATGAATGTGAAATTTACCAACTACAATTGCTCTTGCCTGCCTTTTTTTTCTTCTTGTTTTTGGTTTTGTAAATGATCTGATGTTGACAACCACTATTAAATCACCTATCTGCAGGCCAGTTCTACTGAATATGTATATTGGAAACAACCATTCTTTTACAAGGCATTTGGTTGGCAATTTGATGAATATGTATGTAAGTGTTATTAGTTTATTATTAAATAAATATTATCATGTTTGATATAAAATGAAGAGTAAGCATGAGTGTATGAGTGTTAGAATTTTAATTGCGCAATTTTTATATTACGCTAATTTATTTTTACATAAAAGAGTAGTATAGATTAATTAAATGCTTGTGAATATTTATTAATAATCGGAATAAAATAGTATTTTAAACATCAAAACTCATTCATCTTTGTGAAGATTAGCTATTATCACCTTATAGAGATTAACTAAACTCCATAAAAGTGAGATGAGTTTAAGATTTCATTCTTAAACTCAATCAAACGAGAGAATGAGCTATTCTCACCCTCGCCAACTGCATAGGCACATATAGGCTAAGGTGGGCTATAACCCGATTGAATTTTTTGAAAAACACTTAGTACTTATATAGCTTCAGTTCGCTTAGTTCAGTCCAAACATGAAACTACTAAATGTCAATTCAATAAAGTAATATTATTTAAGATCTTTGGCCCAAAAAATTTACTGACAGCCCAAGCTTTTAGGTTAGAGTAACATAATTATGAGTCAGACCCTAGATCTTCCCCTTTCAATTACAATCTAGATTTTCCAAGCTCTCAAACGTCGATTATAGATAAAATCATTGAATTTTGAGGTAACACACTAATTGTTTTTTATGCAATTCTTGACTTAATGTCTTTTGTATTGTACTCACTGATAAGTTACAGTGTTTCATCCAAATTATTTTTTATCTTATTAGAGATTTTTCTTAGTTCAATTAAAGTCTTATATGAAAACAATGATGCTATTTTTATTTGAAAATTTTTAAAGTGAATACTCTGATTCAATCATGTATAGTTAGCTTAGAGAACAATTATGATAAATAAAGAAGTAATATTTTTAAAATAATTTTTAGCGATTGTTTTTGTTATATATAAACAAAAAAAAACAGCCCCCCTCTATTGTGCCCTCATGAATTTAAATTCTAGATATGTCATTGATATGATTGATAGTCGGTAGCCCAGGACGGAAAAATTTCTTGGCTCCTCCCTTAGACCATCACCTCGCCTCATTTCCCCTCAAAATGTCAATCAAATGCTTTGTTATCACTGCTGATCCACCTTCAAACTATCCTTATGTGCATATTCGATGATTTTATATGTCTCGTTTACAATACACCTCCATGGACCTCACATTTGTATGGCAATTTGTCATATGAGAGGGAAGACAAGCATAATGCCATATACTACTGTACTGTTTGGCTCAACTGATTAAGCATTGTGTATTTACATTGATTGTGCCGAGTTTAGCTCTCGCCAGCACATATTTGTACGTATTTGGCGGCCTACATATATGAGAATATGTGTACGTTTAGTTATATAATTTTTTTTCTTGTTTAATTTATTTTCATTTCCTTGTTTTCACTTTTCAAACCGGAGCTGTTTAACATTTAAGAATAATTTTTAATTGAAAAAAAAAAAGAGAATATCTTTTAGATTTATTTCTTACACCTAGATAAAGCTCAGCCCGATTGAATCGGGCCAGATTTAGAATGAAACTACAGTGTGAGTGTGACTGGGCTTGAATGCCTCGATTCGTGAGCCCAAAAACCTCGTATTGCTGGATTTAAAAGGCTCGGCTGGGTATCTGGACACGGCCCTTAGATTGTTGTTCCCAGGCCTGAACACATTAAGCCCAAATTACTGGGCCTAGATTACGGAATCTACATCGTCCTATTGGGAATTATATAAGTAAGCCCATTTTGAGCTATCCACAACAAAAAGGTATTGTTAAAGCACGTTCTCTTTATTTACTGTTCCGACCTTTGCTTCTCAAACCACTTCTTGGAAGCAAACCAAACAGCGGTGGAAATTACAAGATGAGCTGATATTATTTTACAATCGTTAAATCACTCCTATAGTATGTTACAACTGGCTTGTATTGCTTATACTCTGTCAGACATATTCAGACATTATTCTCTTCATACTCTATAGGACATATTCTCTACCGAACACATATTTTACCTGCATTCCCAAACTGACCACTTGAGAAGACTTAATCCTGGTCTGGACTAAACTTTATCATATCTTTCACTTGAATTTCCTTATTAGGACCATCTTTGCTAATCACAATCCCAACTAGTTTACATGGCTCGGCTTCCTCCAGCATCTGAACCACACTTCTCATAGTGGGTCTTACCACAGGCAGACTTGCTGTGCAGAGAATTGCAATTCTTAACATCTTGACTGCATATTCCTTGAAACCATCTGGAATTCTCGAGTCCAATAGACCAAACATACTATCTTTATCCTTGATGATGCTACACACCCAATTCACTATGTCCTTGTTCTCTCCATACATCGGCTCTATCGGCCTTTTTCCGGTCACTAGCTCCATCAATACGACTCCAAAACTATACACGTCGCTCTTCTCATTCACTTTGTATGTGTATCCATATTCTGCGATGCCAAATGAAACACTAATTAGCAATCTGAACTCTTGAGAGTTACAAATAATTAAACATATAAGGCAATTTAAATTGGCTTACCAGGAGCGATGTAGCCGTGAGTACCAGCAATGACTTGTGTGCAGTCCTTGCCGCTGTTAGACTGAACAATCTTTGCCAGCCCAAAATCAGCTATTCTAGGCTTCAGAAACTCATCTAACAAAATGTTGCTAGACTTAACGTCCCGATGAATTACCGGCCTCTCGCATCCATGATGCAGATACTCTAACCCTTTGGCCGCCCCCACTGCAATTTCATACCTTGCCTCCCAATCAAGCTCCATCTTTTGGCTTGAGTGCAGCTTGTCCCATAAGCTTCCATTAGGCAAGTATTCATACACCAACAAGCTCGAGTCCTCACTAGTTATGCTGCAAAACAGCTTCACCACATTTACGTGCCTTATTGAGCTCAAGGTTTGCACCTCGGCTTCAAATTCCCATGACTTACTTCCACGTTTTCCGAGCATCGGAGAACTGCTACGAGTCCTTTTCCGGCCACTAATATCAGTATTCCAGATATGTTTGACAGCAAGTTCTTTACCATTAGAGAGTACTACTTTGTACACATTTCCTGACCCTCCTTTCCCTATTAGATTATCTTGCTTGATGGAATCAAGAATCTCGTCTTCTGTGAAGGTTAACACATGGAAGGACTTCACGTCCCAAGATTCTTCCTTCAAAGAACGTTCATGATCATCCTTTTCTCTCTTCTTAAGATAGAAAAAGCATCCAATAGAGACAAGGAGCATCACTGAACCTAAGACAGTGCAAACAATGAGTGTCCGTGCATCTTTGGACATTCCGGAATCCTTCGAACACTTCTGGAAGTACCAAACACTCTGGCTGCAGAGACCAGGGTTTCCTGCGAAGCTTCCATTATATGCTTCGCCGGACAGAGTTAGGGGTATAAGACCGGTTAATCGATTGCTAGACACATTAAGCAGGCTTAGTCTCAAAGAAGACAAACTGTTTGGAATTTGACCAGAAAGTTCATTGTTTGACAAATCCAAGTAGTTAAGAGTAGGTAGAGAACCCAAGGAAGACGGAATTTTGCCGGAAAGTGAATTGTGAGCCATGTTTAAATCACTGAGTGGCTCACAAGAGCCTAAAGACTCTGGTATTGACCCAGAGAAGTTGTTGTTCTGTAAATGAAGACTACTCAACTGCTTCAATTCCCCGATAGTTGCCGGGATGTTGCCGGAAAACTGATTGTCACTAAGCTCTATAGCAAACAGAGACGTTGCATTTGAAATCTCCTCTGGCAAGTGACCTGATAATCGGTTGCTCCCAACCATTAACTGCCACAAAGCTTTTGCATTTCCGATATCTTTAGTGATTGTACCTTCTAATTTATTCAGAGTAAGATCTATTATATTCACATTAGGCAATCCCCAAATTCCAGCAGGAACTACACCAGATAGCGAATTGTTTTTTACTCTGAACCTTTGCAACGATGGACAATCTGTGTAGCTCGCCGGGATTTCTCCGGAGAAATTGTTCTGGAGTATGAGAAGCCCCCTCATCTTCCGTTTCTTGCACATATTGGGCGGAATTGGACCCGACAAGAAATTCTCGGAGACATCAATGAAATCAAAATCAGACCAAGAACCGATGTCATGAGGCAGAGGACCTGTCAACTGGTTCGTGTACAATGAAAGGTTCACAAGCTTCTTGAATTCTCCAAACTCGACTGGTATTTCACCAGAAAACTCATTTTCAAACAATTGCAAGGTCACCATATTCGTTAAGAATCTCAATTCAGACAAGTCCCCCTGTAAATAGTTTGTTGAAGCATCGAAATTCTCCAAATTGCTGAGGTTTCCGAACCCAATGGGAAATTTTCCACTCAGGTTGTTACTGTAGAGCTCGAGTTGCCAGAGCTTCTCAAGCTTCGCAATCTCAGCCGGAATTTCACCGGATAAATAATTCTGGGAGAGCTCCAAGTTTATAAGCTCCGTGAGGTTTCCGATTTCTGGAGGAATTGTCCCTTCTGTGCTGCAATTTGTCATGTAAAGCCAATTGAGCTTCGTGAGGTTCACCACCTCCATCGGAAATGGAGTTCGATGAAATGGGTTGTCTCCGACACTCAGTGAAACCAGACCCGTCATGTTCGTGAGCGACTTCCATGGAAAATCTATAACAATCAAAAGAATTGAATTACAAATTGCTTGAATTATCAATCTAATAGAAGAAATAAGGGTTTGAATAACAATTATAACCTGTGAATCGGCTTTGATTAAGATAAAGGTGCTGCAATTCACTGAGAGATGAAACATCAGGGAACGACCCGGTGAACAAATTGTTCCCCAAATCCAAGTACTGAAGCTTCACGCATTTGTTCAAGTCTTCCATGATTGTTCCATACAAGAAATTGAACCCAAATGAAAGCTTGTCTAATGATTGAAGTTGACATATTGAATCAAGAGGAAGAACCCCAGTTAACTTCTGATTCGAAAGCTCGATTTCCTTCACCAACCGTGTTGAATCACACGTAATTCCTGTAAAATTACAAATTGAATTCGTGGATACCCATGAATCAAACACGTCTGTGTTTGATTTTTGCAGGGCGGTTTTAAGATTGAGTAGAATTTGATGGTCGTCGGATTTGATGGTGGAAATTAGGGATATGAAGAAGAGGAGACACAGAGTTCTCCGAGCCGTTGACATCTGGGCTGGCACAAACAGAGGATGGTCTTCTGGAGAAGAAAAATGAAGGTGCAAGCTTTAAGATGGGAACATTTTAACTGTGATGGCGGGCGTTCACACTTCTCTGTAGGGATAAGTATAAACTATTAAAATCCAGTAAATATAAATTAACGTTGATTTCATCATCAATGGTGGAGGAAAGAACCTGCGCGGGTAAGTTCACGAGCACCGACGAACAAGCAATATTGGTTTCTAGGGGCACTAGTACTAAAATGTAGTATGTAACCCACATTTGTTTTGGTAATCCACACGGATATCATACTTTTAAGTTTGTCCCTTAAAAATTTAGTATGGATCTAAGTCCGGATCGTCTTGCTGATGTACGGACAAATTTTTTACTTGACGATATAATAAATTGAACCAAAACTTTGAACATCGCCACATAATATTACTCCCGAAAAAATTGGATTCAAAACATTCTAAATTAATCCGTAAGGTTTGAAATATTCACTAGCAAGTGCAATGAAATACTTGATAATAGTGCTGGAAATTTTGGAGTGTGTAGAGAGATGGGGCAAGTATTGAAAAGGTCCCTGTACTTTCATTTTTGGGTCACTTAAGCCATTATACTTTTTTTCCCGGATCAAAGAAGCCCCTCTACTTGAAACAATGGGTCAAGTTGGCCCTTCTGTTACCTTTCCGTCAATTTTTGCTGACGTGTCCATTATGTGCTAACATGTTTTTTTTTAAAGAAAGAATAAAACTTAATCAAATAAAAATAAACTCAAAAAATTCCAAAAATCATTAAACAAAAATAAAAAAAATTGAGATACAATCAAAAACTTCATTCCTCCTCTTGAACTCGTCCCCAAGCTCATCGGGGCTTCTTCTCTTCCGATCATCCTCATTGATGGGACGAGCAGCCAGGATGACATGGACACTCTGCAGATCTGGTTTATCTTCACCAGATTTAGGGAAATCGGCCACTGATTGGAGATCCGATCCACACATATCTGGTTTATCTTCACCGACACTCCTCCTCCTGGGCTCTTGTGGGCTCTCCCTTCCGAAACGCCTTTCTTTCCTCCTCCTTTTACACGACAAATCTATGGGTGCTTGTTAGAGTCGATAATCACAAGAATCGAACACAGTCGCGCAAGATCAAAAGTTTACTCAAACAATAAGCAAAAAATCCAGTAAAATATCTTCTTCAAATTCTCTCATATCTGTTTGTCTTATATCGATCTCTGTATCATGTCGAAACTCGTCGAGGCTCTCAAACTGCTCTTGAAGACCAGAGATGAGCAGGTTGCAAGCGTCGGAGTTTATTCTTTTGCAAGTTGCAGGCGTTGATCTTCAATTTCATTATTTTTTTATTGTTTCTCAATTTTTTATTTTAATTTTTTCTTAACACAAGTGACGTGTGTCATTTTAGCTGACATGTCTTTTTGTCACAATTTTCTTTTTTCAAAAGAAATGACATGTAATTTATTAAATGGACACGTCAACGATTTTTGACGGAAAGTTAACAGAAGGGCTAACTTGACCCATAGTTTCAATTAAAAGGGCTTCTTTGATCCCAAAAAAAGTATAGGCGCTTAAGTGACCCAAAAGTAAAAGTACAGGGACATTTTCATTACTTGTCCCCAGAAAGATTGATTTGAAAAAATTGTATTGGAAGATGTGTAGAATGATAAAAAAAAATGAAAAATGCTATAAAAGTATGAGAGAAATGATGTTGACGATTGATATTTAAAATATTTGTAAATGAAAATTTTAAAAAAATTATATTAAAAAATATATTTTATTGATATGATTATATAGAGTCGTATTTTGCTATAATAGAAATGGAATAACATTCAAAAATTTAGATTTAGAGTGACTTACCAATCGAGATGCTCTACAACTAGTAAAATATCACCATATGGCTGATGTAACCTAATATGTAATATTGCAATGGAAGAGAAACAGCAGCCACAAAAGGTAGTCATGTTGACTTGCAGGGGAGAAATAATGATGGAGCCATGGAGGGGTCCTGATTTGCATTCATTGTTAAGTAATTAAGAAGTGGAGCAATAAGGATATGTCAAACTGCCAATTATTTTGCACTTTAGGAAAATGGATATTGAAAATCTGAAAATCAAATGCACTATATTGGCACCGAGTGATGGCATGATTAAATCACGAAAATGTCGTGCTAATTATATGATTGTGTAAATAATGATAGGATAAACAATAGAGTTGTTTCAATTTAATTAAAAAAACAATGAGAGAAGTTTTTTATTTATTTATTATTTTACAAGTAAATTGTAGTTTTCATTAATACGAATCAGAAACCATTACATCAATGATAAACAATGGGAACATAACTCCACTCTTCAAGATGAGACCCAGAATCTGCAATTCTAGCTAAATCATGAATTATTCGATTTGTTGATCTACGCACAAAAGAGAAAGTGCAATTTCTTGTATATCTGAAAAGAATTTTATAATCATCAACTATTGATCCAAAATAAGATAAATCGATATGAACCATTAATCGCATGAATAAATAACTGAGCATCGGACTCTATAAGGGCATTGAAATGGACTAACAACTTGAGCCAGCTCAAGGCTTCTCTACATGGCAAAGCATTCGCAATAGAGGGTTCCATGGGACAATTTAGAATGCCATGTCGTGCAGCCACCATTCTGCCTTCATCACCCCTAAGGACATACCCAAAATCAGTGCGTTTCGACTAACCAATTAGTGCTGCATCGATATTACATTTGAGCCAACCAACTCGGGGCCTCTCCCAAGTGAGTATTGTTGTACCAGCTCCTATTGATTGCTTTCTATAGAAAATTTTCACAGGAATGATCTTCATACAAACTCAACAAACAATTGAGAATCACATATTCCAACAACTATATTTATAATCACAAAATAACCACATATTCTAACAATATCGTGTCCCAACAATCTCAAATTATTCACACATTTTCAATCACAAAATCCAAAAATTTCATTTGTAGCCACACAAATCAGCTACCACATAAATTATTTATTAATCTCAATTACTAAACAAAAGAAAATAATAATATTTATATCATGTTATGATTATTAAAATGATAAGGTTTGATCTTGATACCAGTAGAAAAATAGATTGGGTTTCATTAAATAAAAGGTTATTGTATAAATGATTATTTAAATGATTTAGAGTATTGATTTGAAATAACTGATGTGTGCAGTCTAAGAGCTAGCTCTTCCCAAATATCGTTTATGCATGTTGAGGCAATGGCTTAGTGTGATCTCCCCTGTGCAATTCAGGGGGAGTGTCGGAGATAAGTGAATTACTCAATGAGCTGTTTTGTGTTGCATGGTTCTGTGGTGCATGTGTTCTTCTTTTAAGTGTCTTTTAAGGGCATATTGGTCTTTTCTCTATAGTTCTGGTTTGATGTGCCTATATGGCCAGCTCTTGTAGTAAAATATCTAGTACAGCATCTCTTGTTGGAGTATTAGGTTTTCTCTGTAAGAACCAGTGCTCTTTTTCAATGATCAAGGTATTCAATTTCGATTGATTCTAGTAACCTTTATCAGTGAAACTAATTGTATCAAAACAACCATCTTCCTTTATTCTAGAACTAAGAGGTATTTTCATAATAAGACTATGTCCCTATCCTCAACTAAAAGAATATCTCTATATCCCACCCAATACCATTTGCACATTTTAAGGTCTGCACAGTAGCTCCCTCAAAACCATCTTGCACTAGACCCACCACATAAGGCTTATTAGCA
The DNA here is from genome assembly GCA_963580455.1 of Euonymus europaeus. Taxonomy (NCBI): domain Eukaryota; kingdom Viridiplantae; phylum Streptophyta; class Magnoliopsida; order Celastrales; family Celastraceae; genus Euonymus; species Euonymus europaeus. Next base: position 6,356,558 of record OY756968.1, on the reverse strand, counting down.
TCCGGGAGCCAAGGATATGACCAAATGTTAACTCGATCATCCACCCCAATACTTCCCTAGGTTCCTGGCCGCCAACACACTATGCCATACATAACTCGGTTTGTGCCCAATCAGAGCCTCCAAAAAAGTGTGCTTAGGGAAATACCTTGCTTTAAGCAAACGAGAGACTAAGGAAGAGGGATTTGTAAGAGTACGCCAACATTGCTTCCCTAACATTGCCAAATTAAATTCATGCATCTTTCGAAACCCCAATCCACTACTAGTATTATGAGCATAAAGCCATAAAGTTTACCCCAAGAGAACCAATTAACCCCATTTGCTGGGTACCACCTTTATCCAATCAAAAGGAATTCATCATTCTTTCCAGCTCTTCACATAAATTCACAGGCAATAAAAATACATTCATAACATAAGAGTGAATCGCCCAAATGAACTGTTTAAAAATGTGCATGTTGGTTCTTGCACCGCGAAATGGAATCATTCGAGTGTATACATATACAATTCATTTGAGATTTTTACAAGGTTTCATGAGAATAACTTGAAAAAATTAAATAAGCTTAATTATATGTAAATTTTAAATAAACTCCTCTTGAATTTTTATTTTAGCCCGATATAAAATTAGAAAATACTCTTTTAGTATTTATCAATCTTCTTACATGAATGTTCTTAGTGAAATTGAAAATGAAGTCATTTTGTTATGAAGTCTCATGGGGAGTAATTGTAATTAAACTAGATATTTTATAACTTTTAATTCTATTGTTTTAGAATTGTTGTTTTTTATTTTTTCCAGTCAATCCGACTGGATATTGGATAATTATTAAATCAACTGTTCTACACCCCTACAATCCTATATCTTGTTTTTCCACCAATGCTATTTGTTTAAGCTAAATAAAAAGGGCTATCATCGTGGCTCGTGAAATGCTCTTGCACCTCCTCATCGTGTGTTATTGCGGGTGCGCCACTGGGTCTGTTGTAAAACTTTTAAGACGGATTCTGCTGTAACTGCTTATTTGAAGCAATAAAAAAATTATTTTATTTTTGATAAATTACGAATATGATTACATTAAAATTACGAATCTAACGATATATTATTTGTGTTAAATAAAAATCAAATGCATCATAAAAATGACAAAACAATTGTAAATCGTTAAATATAAACTTGAAACATTTCATCTTAATTTTTACTGTACATATAATTTTTGTTTGGCACAAACAATATCATTTTTTTTATCTCTCATGAGGTGTCATGGGTGGATCTCAACTATGAGAGGCACATTTAAACTCGTACCACGTCCAAATTAATCTCCGTTTGCACCGAGCCAGCCTAAGGGATAAATTACTGGCTAACAGGCACAGACAATATCATGGAACTTATAATTTGGATAGAACACATTTATAATTTTTTTTACTGCTTCAAATAGCAGATTACTACATTGTGTTTGCGTTGGTGTCTCCGTGTGAGAGTTGCCGTCCTCGTTGACTAAGCCCGACTCTTCACGTCGTTAATGGTGTCAGATCATCAAATAGTTGGAAGATAAACCCCACTCGCTCCATCTAGGCGCTTGTATTTACCTTCCGTCACATCCTGACAAAGTTGTTTGGATTCAACGGAGGCATTCAGATTCATTGAATACCATTATCGAATATCTTATCCCTTCTAGAAGGATTTAAAAAACGTGCAACCAGTTGTGGCATGATTGGATAAAGCTTTCCTACATTGCTTGGCAGATGATAATAATAATAATAATTTGTATTCATTTTAACAAAAAAAAACAAAAATAGATGCGACGTCCCTACTCCCAAGACTGACCGTGTGAACAATTTAAATATTTCAATGGGCCATTTTACCCAACATTAGGGGCCACAATCGGCAGTGAAGCCCAGGTGATTATGACGTCATTGGTTAAAAATTGAGTCTTCCTTATCAGTCAACAAAAGCTGGAGTCCTAGTAAACACTGAATGAAGAGAAAAGTCAAAGATTCCAGTTCTGACAATGAAGTTTCCTTCCCATGAAGACAATGAGAAATCCTTGAATTTCTCTTTTCTGAGGTGAAATCTCTACGATGTAATGGGACATAGACACATAGTTCTGAGAAAAATAAAGATGCAAACAGTCATAAATATTTTTATAAATATTTGAATTTTCTTCACTTAATAAGGATTTCTTTTTCTTTCAAAAAATCATTTTTGAAATAATAGTCGGTTTTTTTTCTTTCACAAAAAACAATACACGCTATTGTCAATATAGAGATGGTGATGGAATGCCTGCATTCTTCAACTAAATGAGATTGATTGTATTCTTAAGTTGATATATGGTTTCTTGTATGTGAAAAACCTAACATAATCACGCTATTACGAATAACGTGCTTAGTTTTATTATTTGTAAAGGTTGATCACGCTATGGACAATAGCGTGATTCCAAAAAGCACTATTTGTGCAAAAGAAAAAAAACAGTTATTATTTCTTAAATTAATTATTTCAAAAAAATTATTTTAAAAAGAAATCCTTAATAAGACTCATTTTAAAATCATGAACCTAAAACATCATAAAAGTCTAGGGATCAGTTTAGAATTTAAATTTATGGTTTTTGGGCATTAGGAAGGCAACAATGTATGTATATATATATATGTATATATACGACGTGATTACACAATTTATAATTCAGATTCGATGCATCTCGTGAGTGAAAGATAAGAAAGATATATTTATAGGAGAGTGATATTATGGAAATGATCTTTTTATATATACAATCGCGGACCACTCAAAATAAAAGTAGCAATCAATTAACGTGTTGAAAAAAAATGTGTGGATACGATGCACATACGGTTCTCTTTTTCCCTTTTTTCCACGTGAATTATGAGAAAAAAGCATGCATCCATACATATCCTAATTAATGGATCTACACGTTTTTGTTTTTAATTAGTTTTTTTTTATAAAAAAAAGGTCTAAATTATTATTTTGGGATGCTTTCGATTTCAGGTTTTATGAATTACTTAAGTTCTATAAACACTACAAGGGTATTATTTATTCGTTTTAGGTTGTTCGATTTCATGATATATTGGACTTGCACGATTTTTTTTAAAATCAACTCATTTAATCGTACTTAAACTTAGAAAAATGTCTTTTGGTGATATAGAAACATAAATTTTCTTATAAACTCACATCACTTAAAATATCGAACCGATTACGAGATTTTCAATTCTAACAATGAAAATGTTTGTCATAATCCAATTAAATTAACGGAACTAAACAAAAAGTCATAACTTGTAGAGGAACTTTCAATAGATTCTGTCTATACTCTCCACATAGGAAGAGACAATCATATTTATGAAACTTTGATGGAGGAATTAATATGATACATTTTTTTTTAAAAGCTAAATGGTCCACACTCCACACTTGGCAATCACATCCTTCTTTCTGTTGTCTTCTTTTGTTAAGAGGCAACACTAATCCTCAATGCATGTCCAGTTCAATCGTGAATATAATTTAAATACACAATTAATTCGAATATTTGCACCAAATCCCACATACCAAGCTTTGCTACCCATGCTACATTGTTGCTCCATGCTTCATTGCCACCCCTTGGGATTGCAATAAAACTAATCCATGGTTGTTGTAGTCAATCATCTCAGCTAAAGGTCTTATCAGTTATCTCACCCCATCAAATATTATCCATTTTGAATTCATTGATTGTTTGTTAAAACAATGAGAAGTGTACCATCAATCAAATAATTGTCAACATAACAAGGACAACATTAATGTTTATTTGAAATATAATGACACACAAAAAGGTTTGAAATGAAGAAATTAACAATACCAAATCAATTCACATCAGATAATCAAATTGGTAACCGACAGCATAAAATGTAATAACTATAGGTGTCCTTGAGGTGGGACGAAATAGACGGCCAGACACCCAAATTTTTAGAGTCCTATATTTTTAAAAGATTAATAGTATTACAGTAGTCTCAAACATATCTAGGTCTCATTTAGACAAAAAAATAAGCTAAATTCCCCTCATTATAATTTAAAAATTAACTCATTTAAAATTCTCTTTAATTATTTTTTGTGAGGGTCTCAATTTTAGAATTCTATCGAGCCTTCCAAGACTCAAGTGCGCCAATAACATTGACTCACCAGAAGGTTTTATTAATTGGGTACAGCCAGTAGTCATCAGCAGGCCCGCTACCCTATTAAATAATCCTGATTAATTAAGAGAAAAATACACTCGTTAATTAGATTAATGCTCCACTCTTATCTTCTCATATGTGTGTGTGTGTGTGACAAGTGACACCTTCTAGATGAGGATTTAAATAAAGTACGCAAACTTGACTTGTATAGTTGTATTATTTGGTCATCTCAATATGACTAATTAAAATATACTGTGCCTTAAAAACAATACAATTTCCACAAAAATATGTTGGCATGACAAATATAATACTCTTGCAGGGACAAGCACAATTTGCTTAAAGCAACAGAGCAAAGCAACAAATATTTCTTAATTCTAAGAAGATTAGTGACCATACACCCCAAACTGCAGAAGAAGAAACACTCATTCATCTAGTTTTCATGAAAAAGAGAAGAAAATAAAGGCCAAAAGACTCAATTAATGATTCGAGTTTAGACTCACATCGAATATTTTATACTATCTTTTAAGAAATGATTCGAGTTTAGGCTCAGATTCAATGTGTTATTTTGTCTTATAACAAAATAGTGTGGAAATGGAAGCAAATAGCTATTTTTGTCGTATCAAAGAGAAACAGACATAAAAGAGCTCACAATCCACTCGGAAAAGTATGGTCTATTATTAACTTCATGGACATTTAACACTCATTTGTGTCTCCATTAGGCCATCCCCACTAGACTACTGTTCCACCGTATAAAACAAAGAAAAAATAAACGAAATCTCTCTCTCAGATTGATCACAGTAAGAAACTTTGTCCTTACTTGGGCTTTATTATTGGGCCCCATACTTTAGACCCAGTATACCCTAAAGTCTTAAGAAAATAACCTTTGGTAAGTGCAGAATGCGTCACAACCCATCACAACCTTTTAATACTTGGATCATAAAAGAGCTCTCTTCTCTGACCAACTTAATCAAGTGAGCTTTTTTCCCTGCTTTGCTTTGTTTAGTCCTTCTCCACTATCTGTCTAATCATAGAGATTTGGATTTATATATGCTCACATGGTGAACAATTAATCATAATCTTCTGGACCCCAACAAGACTTAGAGCACCTACAAATGGCGACTTTTTACTGAGAAAGAGATAATACATGAGCATATGTGTTTCTGATGATAATGTAGTTGTATTGAGAGATGTGTTTTATTGACGTATTTATATTGAGATATATGTTTTGATGATGTGGATGAATATGCAGCTTGACTTTTGGTAAAATATATTAGCATTGATTTTGGTATAGTTTTTGTTAAAAATGCGATGAGAAAATGAAATAGTAAATGCTTTACTTTTTTTTAGAGAACAAAATGTATTGGGAGATATATTTTGTTGATGTACCTGTATCGAGAGACTTGTTTTGCTGATATGAATTAAGTATATGAGATCATTTTTGTGTAACAAAAGATGAGACTTAATATTGGTTTTAATCGGAATGAGAAAATGTTATTGTGGTGGATTCTCACTGTTAACAAAGCTGGTCAAATCTGTATTAATTAATGTAATAAAAAATCTTCCCATAACCAAAAAATATATTAATATCAAAAATAGTTTTAAAAATACATACTATAATAATAATAATAATATTATAAGATCATTCACTATAAAAAAAAAATTAGTTCACAAAATATATCTAATACATAACAAAACACTCAATACATATCAAGTTTCACATCATAAGTTGATAATATATAATAAAAAAATTCAATCAACAATTAAATTATAGTTCAATTTTTTTTAAAAAAATCACATTATTACATCATTCAAAGTTTTTAAAATTGAGATTGCTTATTTGATATTTTAGTTGAATTGTGCCGATTGATGGACAGTTCATCGATTTTATGATTCGATTGATCAAGTCGGTACGATTTTTATAACTCTGATATTAATAGTCCATTTTTAATTTTTTAGTATTTACTCCATAAGCCAGGTTTCTAGACTTGGGCCTGATCTTTGGCCCGCCCGAGTCTTCCATTTTTGGGCCTTAAGGGCTTGGTCTTGCCAATTCTTAAATTTTAATTTTATCGTGATACTTCTTAGTTTACAACGAAATTAAATTTAAACTTGATAAGTCACTCAGGTATCAGAATATGCAATATGTAAATAAATGCTGAAAATTATAATTTTGTGAATTTCGATAACAAATTAAAAAGCATAAGACTATGAGTACAGTCTTATGCTTTCAAAGGCCCAAAATGCATTAAAGCCAAAGGCCCATTTTTTTGGGCCCATTATTGCAAAATGATGAACTCTCTTGTGCGAAGAATGTTCCAGCATAGCCATTGACATGTGCTTTGATGACGTAAGCTTCTTGACTAGTCTACCCTCTACAGCAATGTTTTCGAAATCGGACCAGACAAGATGGTGGAATCGGGAACAGGTGACCTCTCCTGTTTGTTTGACATCAAAAATTTGGTGATCCGACCAGGTTTAAAAAAAAAAATCCTTTTCAAACTTGTTGCTCTTTTATTCCTCTCCTCATCTCCCCTCTCCTTTGCTTTGACTGCCAGTGCCTCCATCCTGCGAACCAGCCTCACGAAATCAAAGTGATGTGACTAAAATAACCATACGAATAAGATGATAACACGTGTCACCATTAATGCGTCTCGGAGAACAGATTTACTTGATGACCAGCCCGGCCCGGCCTTGAGATAACTGCGCCGGTTTCATGGGTTTGTCCGGTCCGAGATATAGCACTACCGGTCTTATATACCGGCCCGGCTTGTAAGGGATACGTGCCGTCGGAATGCTCTCCGGCCCGACCATGGCAATCGGAAGGTCATATTAACCGTACCGGCCCGAAAACCCATGTCGGGAGAGAAACTCTACTATGTAGCCGAGATAAGACGTCAAAGTTCTAACCTGTGTTCAACCCTCAGTGGGATACTAAAATTATAAGAGTCCAACTTTAGATAGGAGAAGAAGTCCTAAAAGGACCGTGCCTCCGAACAATACGCTCAACCAATAAATCAAAGAGTTACTATCTGTAAAACTCGGACCAGTTGACCCCTATAAAAGAGAAGCCTCATTCTTAGGTAAATTTCTAATGACTGTTTGCTATTCAAACTCATAGAAGAGCTCTGCATACCGGGGCACTTCCAATAACTAAATTCATACTGACTTGAGCGTCGAAGCGCCTATGCCTGAGGACAACCTCAGGCCCGGGTCTTTAAGCTCACGTTTATTCGCATTTATTTCAGGACGCTCACCTGCATCAGATCAAGCCTGACCGACTGATCGTCATTACGGTACTGTCACCTTTTTGACGTCATCACAAAGATTGACGAAGAGAAAGGGATTTTGATGATCGATTGGACCGGATTGACAATGGAGTATCCATAGCCAATACCCAATCTTCTCCCTCCTCCACACTATCAGCCACCTCTGCATCTGTGGCAGGTGGCAACAATAGCCGCAACAAACCCAAACCTGGCCTCTCTATGTGAATATAGGACCCGGGGACCGTCCTAGGCAATTAATTGCATAGGACGGCCTTGCGCAGCATATGAACCGTTGGATTTAGAAAAAGTTAATTTTAAAATTCTTTGTTCTCTCTCTCGTCTCTCTGCTTTTCTCTGTTCTCTCTCTTGTCTTTCTCACCCTCGTCTCTTTACTTTCACACATCTCTATATCTCCTCCACCTGCAATTTGGACCAACTCTACCCAACTGAGTCGCGACGAGTCTACTGATCGAGGACGGCGGTAACGAAAATTAAAAGTTCTCTAAAAATCTTTCTGTTGTTTCTTTGCTTCCACAGATCTAGTCGTATGGGCATGGGGAGTCGATCGGCCGACTGTGGTGAAAGAGTTCTTCCTCTTCGATTATCAAGGCAACTGCGATGCTTCCACAGATTGAGTCAAATGGGTGTGTAGTTTTGAGGTTGGGCTTTGTAATTGAGGGAATTGAGACAATTGAGTTAGGGATTTGTTTTGAAACTGTTGCGTGAAGTTTCCCTTTTTCTGGCTCAACATAGGTGATCAGAAGTGGAGATGAGATGGAGTTCTAGGTCGGGATCGCGTCTGCAAACTTCCTGATAGAAAATTTCTATGAATTTCTGCAGTGTGGTTGTGGATCGAATTGCAAAAATCCATTGTTTTTTAAAGTTAGGGAACTGATGAGATTGAATAGTCCTGTTTGTTTTGATACTTCCATATGCTAGGATGCTTTCAAATAATTCAATCCAATACACTTCTGTGATATTTGTTTGAGATGTTTTTTGAATTGAATTGTGCAAACTTATAATGCTAGTGAAAACGTCAGCTCTATGAGAACAGCAAACATACTTCCTTTTTTGTATGCCTTCAAACAAAATCATCTAAGGTGTCAATAACTCCTGTCAAAGCTTGTTATGTAGTGCAAATTTAAGAAACTAGAACACATCCTTTAATCAAGATGAAAAAACAAACCAAAATATAAATTCTAACAGTCCAGGCCAACTTCTAACAATCAGGCCAACATAATAGCTTTTCAAAACCACTCCATGGGTTCCAATTGAATCACTTGTTCTTCTTGTGTATGCCATGGAGCTTTAAAGCAGCTACCACCCAACTCTTTTGACAGTCTCATGTGTTCTACCCCCTGCAATTATTCCCAATTGTAAATAATGTTCGTGAGTAGCAACAATTTCATAATCAATCCTTATTTAAAATTACATGTAATAATACCTGTAGTGAGATGGTATCCACTTCATCACTCGGCACCAAATTATGGTCAAAAATTTTGTCTTGTACAAGAACATTAGAATGCCCTTGTCCATCAACATTAGGTGACGTTTGTAGGAGTGAAAAAGCTTCCTAACAAAAGTTAGAGAATTTTTTTTTATCAATTAGTAAAGTAAAGATGCAATCAAGTGCTCATATTAGAATAAAATATATTAACTTACCACATTAGATTTTGCAGGTTTTTTGGCTTTTCTCTTTCTTGTCTCATGTTGTGGTTTCATTCTTCTTTTTCCTTTGCCTTTCTCACCTTCCTTTCTCTTTAGTCCCTTAACACTACTCATTCGATCATTCACCCTTGTTTCAAGCACTTGGCTTTTCTCATTTTCTTTACCCATGGTGAAGTTTTCAAGCTTCTTGCCCACCTCAACTAACATTGCTTCAATTATTGAACGAGAATCTTTGTTCATCGAAGCTTGATATGTGTATCGAAGCTGTTGTGATTGGACTCTTCGAATCCAAACTTTTTCATTTTCTTCTCCCCTATGTCTCCCTTCATCCAATACAAACCTACTCTTTGCAACTCTCGTTAGTCTATTACAAATTTATATCTCCTGAATGTTTGTGATGTTTAGATGACTAAACTTTTTGCAAGTACAAGAGAATACATTATTGTGTGTGTCACAATAGACCTTGTATTCCTTCTCGATATTCCAATATGGACAAACAATGTACTAATGTGTGTCACATGAGTCATCCTTTAATATGAGCGAATCCACACGTCTATACTCCTCCTTGAATGGATGAAAAAATTTAGGAGTGTACAATCTTGAAACTTGTTTTAATAGTGGAAACTTAGAGAAACCTAGTGAAGGTATATGTTCTCTCATCTTGAACTCGACCTCGAGCTCCTTATCTCTTTTTTGTTCCAACACCCTATCAAAATGCTTGAAAAAATCTCCAACGCTCAAAGTACTATTTAAGTAATCTTTCAAATCACTATTAAAATTTTCGGACATTTGTGTGCTTCAAATACCCAAAGTAAATGGATTTTTCATGTAAGCCTTTGCCCATTTCTCCTTTTTTTTATATATCCGAGTCAACCAACTATTATCCACTACGTTATAGTCTACAAGCATTTTGTTCCAACAAGTCTCAAATTCTTCAACATCATCATATCCATACATGCACTTATTAAAGTCATCATAAAAGGAGACTTATTTCTCATGTAGCAACGTAGATGTTTCAATGCATTTTTCCTAATATGCCAAGTGCACAATCCATGTGAGACTTTTGGCCACACACATTCTAAGGCATTGGACATAGCAATATCTTCATCTGTAAAAATCGAACGAGGCTCCTTACCACCATGTGTATTGACAAAAGTACTAAATAACCATTTGAAAGATTGAGCAGTCTCATCATATAAAAGTGCAGGCCCAAAAATCACTATTTATCTATGATGATTATATCCTGTAAACACACATAAGTGTCTCTTACCTTCATTAGAGCCAAAAGTAGTATCAAAGGTTAACACATCACCAAAAACACTATTATCATCCACCATTTTGGCATCCGCCCAAAAAATATTTGTAACTTGGTCAACATTATCAAGTTGCAAAGCATAAAAGAAATTAGGATCACACATATTTTTTTTCCTCAAAATATGTGAAAATTCTTCCAAGCTCCCCATGACTCATATATCTTTTCCTTCTACATCTTAGATATGATTTTTTGATCTTCAATAACAAACTCAAGTTTATCCCTACCTCTTGCTTCCCTACTCAAACGTTCTTGTGTTACTTTAGGAGTTAGTCCTGAATTGTTTGCCAATTCAATGGCATATGCATGCACCGCGGTGATTTCTCTATGTGATCTTAGCATGTGAGTAGTTGTTGGAGGTTGTAACTCATGATTATGCTCATCAAAAAATTCCTTCACTATATACTTTGAACTACTCTTATCAAAGGCTACTTTCACTCTTGCTTTGCAATCGGTCCTCTTAGTGGATCGTTCAAGGGCCATATCATTATCATCTTTTCTCACCCTCTTTAGATCTTCCTTGCTACACATAAACCACTAACTGATCACAATTCCAGTTTTTTTATTCTTATGCCAATACTCTTTTCTAACACCGAAACCGATCCTCTTTGCATAATTTTTCCAACACAAAAATGCAGAATCTAAGGTGTCAAATTGCATACCAACAGTAGGTGTCAAAGCTTGCTCCTCATCATTTGCAAAAATATAGTTGTCCATTATATAAATCACCACCTACAAAAACAATTAACTAGCCAATTAAATTGAGTTGATGAAATGGAGCAAAATCTCCAAATACATAATTAAAGTGAAACTACGAAAATTATCGGAATTGGGGAGGAAAATTTCTACAATTGTGCACTTAACCCACTGGTTAAGAATTGATGAAATGCGTCTTCATTGTGGAGCCAAAGTGAGAGAGAGAGAGAGAAAGAAAGGGTTTAGTTTCTGATTTTTTTAATGCCAAAAATTAAAAAGAGAAGGGAAAACAACAATCGGGTAAAAGAAATTAATTGCCCAGGACCGTTCTGCGCAGGACTGTTCTGTGCAATTAATTGCGCAGGACGATCTCCGGGTCCATGAATATAAAATCAAATCCTCTTATTTCATTCCTACATAAACCAAGTTGCCAACACCAAAGGGTAAATATATAGATTTGAGCTTAAATAGACGACCATGGCAGCTAGGTGTGACCCAGCGACCCAGCAATCGCATCTGTCACTGCTACAGAACTCATAGATCTTGAACACTCTGTTTGGCCTCTTGAAGAAAGTCACTTGGTGGCTTGTCTTGTTTTCGATTCTCTTCACCTTCACCTTCACCTTCTTGTGCCCTATTTCAAAGATTTGATTCAGTCGTCATTCAATCATAGAGTCAGCGAGGTAGAGAGTTCACATACTTCTGCAACCTGATATTGAGAGGGCTAAATAATCCAAACTGAATAGCAGGAAATGCAGCCACCAAACCAAAGTAGAGGAGAACAATGCACCCAACCAAGATCAATGAACAAAGACCAAGCTTCTAACTCAAAGGAAACTAGAGAGGCATTAGCAATATTTTCCTAATATTAATGAGTTAAATTGATTTAAATCATGAATTTATAAGATTCTTTTAACCTCTCGTCAGTCTGACCGAGAACTGGTGATCACACCGGTTTCTTGGCTGGTCCAAATTTAAAAACATTGCTCTACAGAGCCAAATGTACCAGTCACAACATAATCTAAGCCTTTGTTCCGAGATTTTAATCAATGGTAATTATTTGTCCATCCCACTGTTGTCTCCATCTCCTCATTCGCAATTGGAACCAAGATTTTGAAAATCGAACCGGTTATCGAACCAAAAAAAATTTCAGCTTAAGGTTTAAAGGTTCAATTGGGTATAATAAAATACAATGTTATATGTATTTATATGGCAATGATAATTATTGAATAATATATAAATAATATTTAATACTGAATAATGTGTAAAAATATTTTATAAAAATACTATATATTAATTTTGCATGTCTTAAATCAAATAAAAAAAATGTGTCATGGCCTAGTGGTAAGGTATTTGCTTTGGTAAAAGTATGTCTTATGTTCAATATGAATAACAAACATATATTTTTAAATTTTCAAATATTAAAATTGACCAGTTTAGTTCATTAGAACTGCCTGATTTCACCGGTTAGGACAAAAACGATTGATTCATGAAACCATCGATTTATATGGGGGTTACCAAACTGGATACCTATTCAACCAGTCCAATCAGCCTGTCGGGGGTTGACATCCTTGATTGAAACTTAACTACTGCAACTAGAAACTGTAATGTCTGAATCGTAGAAAGAATCTCAAAAACCTTCCTCACTGTCGTTGCATGAAGCAAATCAACATTATCTACATTTGTCAGCATCACTGCCTTTAAAACCTCTAAAGCCTCCTCAGATTCCAAGATTTCTTTGTAAATTTATAACATTCTGAAAATTTGACCAGGTAAGTAACTCCGAACCCTAGACACATATCATGAGCATAATTTAATTCTTTAAGTTAAGAAATTCTAAATTTAAGACATGCATGGAGCCATGCATAGTAAGTATACTCATGTAAAATAGAAAAATAAAAAATAAAAACGTAAATATATAAGCCTATATAAAAATATACATACATGTATAAGTATATATACTACTAGATTATGGTCTCATGCATGTACGGAAAATAAGTACAATTGTAGTGCAACAAGAGTTGGATTCGACCTTACTTGAATATATGAAGGGTAAAGATGTTGGGCGGTGGTACACCTTATATGGGGAATACTGCAATAAATTGCCAATTGAATTGGCAAGACTTGAGAAAGTAAAATTGGTTTTCGACTGGTATCTTATGGTTCTGAATATGCGTGTCTCGCCTTTGTTGAAAATGTATACTTTAGGCAGTTGGTTAGCTAAACTTCATTAACTACATGGATTGGCAAACTCCTATAAATAGGAGGTAAACACAACAACAAAAAGAAAAACAAGAGAGTTCTTGTAAAGAATACATTTAGAGAGAGTTCCTGCACAATGTATTTGCAGAGAAAGAGAAAGGGAAAGAGTGAGTGATTATACACTTGTTGTATTTAGAATTTAAGTGAGTGATTTTAAACTATTATTATACTATTTTATTCCTTAGTGATTATTACTATGAAAGGTTGTTGTACCCATTATTTATTAGTGAAATTTTTTCAGTTGAACTATGGTCCCGTGGCTTTTCCATGTGAATGGATTTTCACGTAAAAACTATGGTGTCATTATTATTATTATTTGGGTATGTTTCCTCGGTATATTTTTGGTCGAGTAGGTTGGTGGGATATATTTTGCTACTAATTACATGTTTAGGAAAATTTTATCTTAGGAGTTTATTATTTAAGTGGACCACTTGTGTCTTTCCAATCTTTCCTGAGAATTCACCTGGTGTAATTAGTGAGATAATTATTCATATATTCCTCACCCATATCGGTACAATCCTCAACAGTGATATCAAAGCCTGTTTATTATGAAGGAATTCGCAGACGACATGATTATATTGACTACTTCCAATGACTCGATTTGGAAGCCCAAGATTGAAGATATTCTTTATTTAAAGAATTTTTATTTGCTTACTCTATGCAATTCTGCTAGGCCCGACAAAACTATCAAAGAGGAAGGTACAAGCTCTATAGGGAGTGGAACAATTACCAACGAGATAGTTACCTCTAATGATGATGTTGTTGGAATATATTTCACATAAAGTGTGTTGGGGCGATTTGACAATGAATTGATCAAAGAATTTTCAATCTTTTTTTCCAAGAGACAAGAGCAGATGTCTCGTGGGAGAAAATAAATCGGGTTGTGAGTGAGAAATGTTGTGAACAAATCCCGATAGGCAAGGAAATTGGTCAACATGAAATACATAGATGGACGTAGTATGTCAGAGCATCTCAGTGACTATCAAGATGTAGTAAATCGATTAACTACACTAATGATGGTGATCCATGAAGAACTACAGGTATTGTTGTTGCTTAGTTCGTTACCAGATAGTTGAGAGACCTTGTTAGTGTCTCTCAGTAATTCAACCCCCAATGAAAAGCTGAGTGTTAATGTAGCCTCAGAAAATCTTCTAAATGAGGAGATAAGATGAGTTGACTCCTAACAGCATCATCACCTGTAATAACAATATCATCTATATACACAATTAGGAAAATACAACCAATAGAGATACGACGATAGAAAATTGAATGATCTTTCTCTAATTGTTGCATACCAAACTATAAAACGACCATATCTATTGAGCATGAGGAAGGTGTGAGGCACCCCACAACTCCCGAAAATTGATCGCCTTGAAAATATTATCTTATTTGGCTCGAACGATAAACCACCAATGTAACAACACTTTTATGCAATCTGGTGCATTTTTTTTTGGAGGTGTGGTTGGGGGCTTAAGTTAGGCTCAATTGGGTTAGGTATCCAAATAAAAGACACATTCCTTTGCCAACAGTTAAATGAAGATCATATTTTGGATGGATGTAGTTTTGCTTTTATGATATTGCAATATAAATTTTACGCATTCGTCACTTAATAAATAATAAAAAAGGCAATGATGATATATGATTTGTTATGATATGGTGGTTCGTTTCATCAAATCTAAAAGCACAAAACAATGATAAAATGTTGAGATGATGAGGCGTTAGTCTCCAAACTTAATCATAATCATCAATACCAAGATAAAATCAAATCAACAAATAGTAAATATATGGAGCTCCATAATTAGGGGTAGAAATATGGTTTTTCGGTTCAATTTGAGACCGAGACTGAAACTGAAAAAACTAAAAACCGAAAGTAGAAAATAATATAAACCAAACCGGACTGTATATATCATGGAACCGAACTGAAGTGTAATAAACGGTTCGATTTTTCGGTTTAAACTGAGTTAATGAAGAATGTTGTATTCATGTATTAGTTCTGTGTTATATGATTATATCTCATATTGATTAGTGATTACTGATAGTCTGTTACACTAATATTAGACTTACTATTACTAGTTATATATTTATTTATTTAAAATACATATAATTAAAGTTCATTTTTTTGGTTTGAAACCAAACTTATTTTCAATAATCCGAAACCAAACCGAAAATCGTAATTCACAATATCATCAAACCAAAACCGAACCATAACCCGATAAACCGAACCGAACTTGGTCCGAGTTCTTCCACCTCTATCCACAATATAGGTAAACTCAACCGTTGGGTTTTGAAATTAGGGTTTTGGGCACTAGGCCGAGTTGAGGCATCAATTTTTTTTTTATTATAAACTCATTAGTTGAGACCAAAATTTATATTACACTATAAGCCTCCCAAAAATCAACCCTAATTTTCCTTCTCCTATTATTTTTTTGAGAAAATTGGAGCTAAGTCCCTCATGTAGAAATATTGTTCCAATGAGGACGCTCATATGAGTTTCGTTCCAATAAATTCATGAAGTTTGAATCAATATTTCAAAAAGGAGAAAAAATTTAACAAACTTTTTATAGACCATAATAACCTCAATTAGGTTATTTAATGATATAAGCCCAAATAATTATTTTTTGTTAAATAAAAAATAAGTTTTCCTATATTAGCGCGACTGACTTTGCACACTTGATGTGGATTAATTTCTTTACCAATTTTCTTCCTTCCATGTTCTTCATGAAAATTGAGTTTCTTATTTGATTCATGCAGGTATTTTGAGTTCATATGCTGATTTTAATGGAGATAATCAGGACAATATCAATGATTCAAAACATATATAATACCAGCATCTTCTGCTTGAAAAATGAATCACGAGAATTTCATTTAGAAAAGTCGCGACAAAAAGTCTTGAGACACAAGAATTTCATTAAAAACAATTTAATACCAGTAAATTCAAAACATATATAATATCAACAAATACAAAACATATATAATATTGGCAAACAATGTTTGAACAATGAATCATGAGAATTTCATTTACAAATTTAGTCGCAATGAAGGTTGAAACACAATAAATTCATTTAAGCATATTTAATATCAGCAAATTCAAAACATATAATAAATCAAAATAAATATAATATCGATAGATCCAAAACTACTATAATTTGTGCAGATCCAGTTTTTCTATTTCTCTCTAGATCAAGAACTCTGTTTGTTGATCTATCATCTGCATGCATAGATACATTCGAAGAAGAAGGATCTAGAGCCACTTCAACCAATAAGATAGATAAAAAAACTTTTGTTGGTTATGAAGATGAGGGTATGATGAAAACAAAGATCGATGGAGGAAGACCAAGAAGAAGAAGAAGAATGATGTGAAGGAAATAGATAAGAAGCATATAAAAATATCGACGAAGAAGATTGACAGGGGAGGATGAAGGAGAAGAAGGAAGAAAAAGAATGAGGAAAAAAGATTGACACAATGTTCTTTTACATAGGTAAGAATATTTTGGACAATTTATAATTATGTTCTTATTTCTAAACTTCTTTTTGAGTTGTATTTATTGAAACAAACCTATGTTATTTTGTGATTCTGTGTAAATTTCTTTTTTTTTTCTTCCTCATGTTGAAGAAGAGCATGAATGAGATTTTAATAAATTTGTGTGTTTACTGTCTCACTTTGCGAATTTTCTACTTTTCCAATAGGGCACCACTTTACCATGTCGCTTTAGGCATCAAAGTGGCTAAGGCCGGCCCTGAATGTAGGTGATATTTTCATTAAGTGAACGTATGAACATAAATAAAAAGATATTCATGCAGTATTTATAGACTTGGATAAGAAATTATAGGGTGCTTATAGAAGTAACGTAGGAGTAATCGTCAATTGAAGATATATTATAAGAAAGTTATTTAAAATGGTATGAGCATATACAATGTAAAGATGACGGTGAGAAAGATCAGAAGGATTTGTTTAATATAAATTAGAAAAATAAATATGAAGACTTTAAAAAAAGACTTGAAGTAGTAAGAATTAATACAAAAATTTAATATT
Source organism: Euonymus europaeus (assembly GCA_963580455.1). Classification (NCBI taxonomy): domain Eukaryota; kingdom Viridiplantae; phylum Streptophyta; class Magnoliopsida; order Celastrales; family Celastraceae; genus Euonymus; species Euonymus europaeus. Next base: position 6,339,190 of record OY756968.1, on the reverse strand, counting down.
AATTGATGAAAATTTGATAACAAACAGAAATGAATGATGAAAATGAATAAGCATAATTTATTCGCTTTGATTTTTTAATAGACCAATTTAACCGACCCTAATTTTTAGAGATTGGGGTGATGATAATGAATGGCTTAGAAAAAATGAAATTTAAATAATAAATGAAACGCAATTAAAGGATATTCTTTGTGTGCTCAAGATGAGATGTAAACCCCCGAAAGCTCCCAATCAGGCAATCATCATAATTTTTTTATTTTTGGAAAAAAACCGCGAACAATTAATTCCTGACGCGACAAAAACATAGGAGCCTCAATTATTTCCAATTATTGAAAGGGTGGTCCAATATTCAGATATTAAATTGTTTTCCAAACAAGAACTGCCCTACACTACTACATCAAAGTTGGCCGACCACTTAACCAAACATCGCATCATAATAAGAACACTAGTCATGCTTGGATTCATTTTCAAAAAAAATTAAGAATATAATTTTACAACTTATATCTATATCTATGTCTATATATAATAATACTTAAAAGCTCAGAGGTTTAGAGATTATTTATGGAAAATGATATATATCCCATGTGATTGTATCCCATGAGATCCCATATTTTATTCCATTGTATTATTACAATGGAATAACAGATTCTAGTACAGTGAAATACGTATTCCATTGTAATAAAATCTGTTATTCCATTGTATTATTACAATGAAATACCTCATACGTTATTCCATTGTATTATCACAATGGAATAACAGATTCTAGCACAGTGAAATAACGTATTCCATTGTAATAGTACGCATTCCACTGTAATAAAATATGTTATTTCATTGTATTATACAATGTAATAAATTATGGGATCCCATGGGATACAAAACGGTGCTGATTATTTATACGTCGTGCCATCTACATTCAGCTAAAAATATTTTTTTATTGGAAAATAAAAAATTTATAATGTACAATTTGTGTGACAATTGCATTTGAACTCCATAAATATTGTAATGCTAGTTTAATTATAATTATATTACTACGACATATATATTGAAAAAATAATTTTAATTTAATATTTGGGATAATTATTAAAAACACCCCTATTCTTTCACTTTTGGGTCACTAAGGCCCCTATACTTTTTTTTTGGGGCCAAAGAAGCCCTTCTACTTTAAAAACGGGCCACATTGACCCTTCTAATTACATTTTGTCAAAAAATGTTGATGTGTTATTTTTTTTTTATTTTAAAATTGTGACATGGAAAATATCAATCAATTAAAATGCAAAACAGGTCAATAAAATTAAACAAAGTTCAAAAAAATAAACAAAATACAAAAAATTGAAAAATTCTAGGAAGTTCTCCTTCCTCTTCCAAGAACAAAAATCCTTTTCACCTCTCCTCCATCTCCGGGTTGAGTGCACCATTTGTGGGCAGAACCCATCTGGGAGAAGGCAATTTCGTCGCACCTGAAGCAATTCAAGGTTGGATGCAGCATTGATTAAGGGTTTTATTAATTTAGAACCCCGCGATTTAATTCTGGATGCAAAATTGGGATCTAGGGTTTCTCGAAATGTGATTTCAAAAATGCTAAGAGCAATGCTTTCAGCGAAACAATTAAGGTTTAATAAAAAGTATGTCTAATAGAATATAAGCTGATGTAAAAAAATAATGTCTGAGAATATGTCTGATAGAGTATATGTTGTACAAATACTCTATCAAGTAGTCTTTGTTTTTCTCCATTCGCTCCCTTCTTTGTCAATCTGATGACCCAACTTTACTGCTTTACTTTCTTTTCTTTCTTTTCGTTCGATAATTTAATTCATGATCTACAAGTGAAGTCTCTCTACTTGCACCTTGGTGTAAGCAGTATAAAGCTAGAGGACTACTAAACAGTACCAAGACGCCATATCAACTACCATTACTACTAGTTTTATGTTTTTTTAGACGAAGTCAGTGCTTTAATAGTTTTTTTATTTATAATTTAATTCATAAATTTACAACATGTCTTAATTTAATTATTATTGCTACATATGTGTCATAATTTAATGACACATCAATAATTAATTGTCATATCATCAATTTTTGACCAAATTTAACCAAAAAGCTAAGGTGGCCTAAATTAGGAAGTGTCAAGATTTAATTGACCTGAAAAAATGTTGAGGGATGAAAATAGATCAAAAACGTAAGTATATGCCTAATATTGAAAAAATAATTTTAATTTAATATTTATACGTTTCCAAAACGAAATTTCGTCCCATTTTTGCCCTTGCAGAAATACAATAATTTCCGGTTCAGTCTCTGAACAGTGAATAGAAACACAGAAGTGAGTGTTACATCATAGGAACATGCAAAAGATTCTAAACAAAACTGACAGTTTTCTCTCTCGCCGTCTATCCTCTTCAAGTTGTTGAGTGACGAAATAGTAAACAGAAACACGAACCATTTAGAGAGAGAGAAAGAGAGAGCGCTCTAGAGAGAGAGTAACGAATCTGTAAAGGGATGGCAATCCCTGAAGTCGAGCCGCACAGGGGCAGGGCTCGACAGGCGACAACTCGACCGGCGGTGCGAGGAACTGTGCGGGCAAGAGTTCCACTTCGGAGAATTTTCCGCGTAGCCTCCGTCGCTTGCGGGATACAATTTGGATGGGCTTTACAACTCTCTCTGTTGACGCCCTACGTGCAGGAGCTGGGAATTCCGCACGTGTGGGCCAGCGTGATATGGTTGTGCGGGCCGCTCTCGGGCCTGCTTGTGCAGCCCTTTGTAGGCCATATGAGCGACCGATGCACCAGTCGCTTCGGCCGAAGAAGGCCTTTTATACTCGCCGGCGCTATTTCCATAGCCGTGTCAGTTCTGATCATCGGTCACTCCGCGGATATTGGCTGGATGTTTGGCGATAAGGTCGATCACAGACCCGCAGCGATTGTGGCTTTTGTTTTCGGGTTTTGGATTCTCGATGTGGCCAATAACATGACTCAGGGTCCTTGTCGAGCTCTTCTCGCTGATCTAACTGGTAATTTTGGCTTCAAATTTTTTCGCCATTTTCGTTTTTTATTTTATTTTAATTTTAGTAATTTGGAATGGAATGAAACCGAATATCTTTTAGATTTTTCTTGGTAATTATTGATGGCTATGAATAGTTATATATATCACTTTCTCGGAAATCTTTATTTAAATATTGATGTTACTTTTTCTGTATTTTAGGTTTTCTTGCTGTGATCTTTGTGTACTTTGACGGACATTTATGTCCCCAGGCCCTTGCAATGGGGTTGACTTGTTCATTTGTGAGTGGTGGCAAACCTTGTAATAATTATAACGTTCTACCTCCCTAAGGTCTTATAATGGGCTCTAAGATCGCAGAAGGATTATCATCAAGCTTAAAACTCAGAACTTCCATCCCAACCTTATAAAGTGCATATATCATTCACATGTTAACTTTCAGCTTCAATGTGTATTTGGGAGGTGTCTTTCTTCATTGTGGATAAATTCTTAGGTAATCAAGAATGGAAATTGTAGGCGTCCCATGATCTGAAGTTATCCCCAGATTACTCTGTAGAAGAGAAATCATTGGTAGGATGCTTCGATCAGTGGGGTCTTCCTTCCAGATTTCTTGTGAGAGATTGTTATTTGCATATGCCCATCTGATTCAGTAGCCATAATTATTTTAATTAGAATGATGCATAATTTCTTCTATCAGAAATCCCGTGAGAACTATACTTTTCATATGTTTCTTCAGAAGGCCGGAAGGAAAATGATTTTTAAATATTATAATAATAATATTATTATTTTCTCATAAAAATTCAATTGGCAAATACAATTGCAAAAAATATGTCAGAGATCAAAGAGTTTGAAGAAGCAGCTACATATTTAAATACCTCTCATGGTTGTATTCTGTTGTTTAGAGAAGGATCATCGGAGGACTCGAGTGGCAAATGCTTACTTCTCACTATTTATGGCGGTTGGTAATATTCTTGGGTTTGCCACTGGAGCATACAGTGGTTGGTTCAAAATTTTTCGATGGACCATTACCTCTGCATGTGATGTTCACTGTGCCAATCTCAAGTCTGCATTCTATCTTGACGTCGTTTGTATTACGATCACAACATATTTAAGCATCTCAGCAGCTCAAGAATCACCTCTGAATTTAAGGGATAATTCTGCTCCTTCTATTGAAGGACATGGACAGTCAAGCCACGTTCAGGAAGCTTTCCTCTGGGAACTATTTGGGGCTTTCAGATATTTCTCAAGTTCTATATGGGTAGTTTTGTTTGTTACAGCTCTCAATTGGACTGGATGGTTTCCTTTTCTTTTGTTTGATACTGATTGGATGGGTCGAGAGATCTATGGTGGAAAGCCAGATGAAGGGGAGAATTATAATGCTGGAGTTAGAATGGGTTCTTTGGGTTTGATGTTGAATTCACTTGTTCTTGGAATAACATCAGTTCTTATGGAGAGGCTCTGCAGAAAGTGGGGAGCTGGTTTCATTTGGGGACTTTCAAATCTTCTGATGACTGTCTGCTTCGTTGCAATGCTTATACTCTACTTTGTGGTGACCCGTTTGGACTATGTAGGCCATTCCTTGCCACCTGACGGTGTTGTAATAGCTGCTCTGATTATCTTTACTATTCTCGGTTTTCCTCTTGCAGTAAGTTTCTTTGTTCCCCTATTCTATATTTATTGATATTATTTTTTTCCTTTTTGAATGCAGATAGAATATTTTAATTTTTTCAATAAAAATTAAATAGGAAAATTAAATGAGATTCCGTACCTCGAGTTTTTGTGAATTCTGTTTCTCAGCATTTGGGTGGTCTTTGCCAGTAAGAATTACCATTAAATTGATTCTGACCTCCAAAATCTCATTAGTTGAAAGTGTAACAATCCTTTAATATGATATCTTTTTGGGGTCAGACACCCTATCACCTGCAAACCATGCACTCAAGAAAAATCCTTGAATAAGTGACTGACACAAAATTGATTAGCAGATGATTTAATAGTTTCCTGTTTAGCTGACAGTTTATGTTAGAGAGGAAAAATTAGTAAAAGTCAGTTAATTTTTGTTTAACATCAACAAAACATCCATTATCTTCACTTTCTTGATTTATGGGATCAAGGAACTTAAAGAAGTTCCTATATATTCTTTTACTCACCGATGGCTTTTTCAAAAATCAAATGCCCAGCCCCTTAAACTTTTCAAAATGCTAATCTTTTTTGTGTAGAGAATAATTTGTTCTCTAAGGAGTAAATCCTGCTTCCATGGCTTCTGTTGGCCAAATTTTTTTGGGGCTTGACAATGATCTAGCGGGGGCAAGAAACAATTGTGAAAATAGCTGGTTGTTCTCACATATTAATCCGAGTTTTTCTTTTGTGGTTTTCTTTTAGACCATGTTCCTTCACTCAATTAATTTATGATATATGATATATTCCTATACAGATCACATACAGTGTTCCATTTGCCTTGATTTCCTCGCGTATGGAGCCTCTAGGAGTTGGGCAAGGTCAGTATTTCTTTGATTGTTTTGTTGAAGGCAGATAGTCTGCTGGAATGTTGGTCTTGATGTTTGGTTCTCACAGGTTTGTCAATGGGAGTTCTGAATCTTGCAATTACAATCCCACAGGTATTTTTTCATTCTTACACTCTTCTTTTCATATGCTACTGTTGCCCATTATTAAGCTGAAATTACATTATAGTATGTATCTTTACTCTTGTCCAATACTTAGCTTCTAGTTGTCAATCCATGCTCACAGTATCTGAAGTCAGCTATGATCAATAATTATAATGCATATAATTTGTTAGTGTGGCTCTGAACATGCGACTGACACTCAGAACATATTTATAGCAGTTGTTCTATGAGGTAGTACACCTCCATTTTTATTTTCTATTAAAAAGAATTTAATCAGCTTAGTAACTTTTTTTCACGTAAGTGAGAGACTTTGCTACTGAACTTTATGGTGTTTATTGTTAGTGTTGCTTTCTGTGATCTGATGCAGTTCTAAGATCTGATACTTCAAAAAATTGTAATAAACATAAACCGCACAGACACACAAAAAACAGATGTAATCTGAATAACAAGCTTGATAATGCAATATTGATCTGGAAAACTGAGCTCGTAGCTCTTTCTTTCTGTATTTTTCTTCTTCTTTCTTCTAGATCAGGTACACGATATATATATATATATATATATGTAGAACTCTCTAACAAGGAAGTGTCTAGAACATAAGACTTGACAAAACAACATATTCACTCAATAGCCTAGTCAAAGGCCTTAAACAGACCTTGACAACATACCTAGGAAGCACCAAAGCGTGAAAATGGCCAAAGAATCAGCGTCGGACTCAAATTGAGTTCGGGAGCGCCATCGACGGGCCGGAGTTCGCGTCGGACTCGCGTTGACCGAGTGTTATAATTCTGGGCCTCCCTTAAGCCCCCCTTAAAAGGACCTATTAGGGGGGAGAGAAGCTTGCTATTATATACAAGACACCAAGGTCTTGCCCAGCCGATGTGGGATTCCCAACACGCCCCCACACACATGGGCTGGACACTCCAGTCCTCCAATTTTTTGGGCTTTTTCCATGCGGGGATGATACGTGCGCTGGGCCTGGCTCCGATACCATGTTATAATTCTGGGCCTCCCTTAAGCCCCCCTAAAAGGACCTATTAGGGGGGAGAGAAGCTTGCTATTATATACAAGACACCAAGGTCTTGCCCAGCCGATGTGGGATTCCCAACACGAGTCTCGACAGTCAACTCGCATTTTACACTTGTTCGACTCGAAATATCCTCATTTCTGACCTAACTCGAAGGTCGAACTTCACTCTGCCTCTCTCGTTTGGAGCTTCGCGTCTGCCTCTCCGTTCAGGTCATCAGCTCTGTGGATCTCCGATCATCAGCTCTGCTTCTCTCCGGTCGTCATCTCTGCGCCTCTACCACTTCGATTTCAGGTATGATTTTATGGGTCTTTGATTTCGCCCCTATTTGTCTCCCTCTCTCAATTCAATTTCGTCTCTGTCTCGCGTCTGTCTCCCTTTCTCATTTTGATTTCGTCTGTCTCGCGTCTGTCCGCCTCTCTCATTTACAATTCTGGAATATATATGTAATATATATATTTATTTATTTATTTTATTTGCCGAGTCCCCTGCACCCGCATCCTGGATTCTTTGAGAATTTACTAATCCACGTGTCCCGTGTTGTCGAATCCGAGTCGCCGTATCCGTGTCGGTGCTTCCTAGCAACATACATATTAGCATACATTTAAAAACTAAACAGATGACAATACAAACTATATGTAAACGTGTAGACTTAATACCAGGAAGAGCCTTAGAACCATCAACACTCCTCCTTAAGGCACTTTCTGGTGACTCCTAATCATGCACTTAGAAACTCAAATATGGGTTTTGGCAGTGCCTTAGTCATTATGTCTGTAAGCTGATCTTCTGAACTGCAATGTAGCAGCTTCACTTCACCATTCTTTTCTGATGCCAAACAAACTCGTTAACAGTACTTCAGTGAGATCAATTTACGAACGACACAACTAGAAATTAGGCAAGATGATGGATAAAGCATTCTTCTCTGAGAAGCGAATCAACATTGTTCATAACAAAAATATCAAAGTTCAACCTCTTCCCCTAACACGACTCCTACTACAAATAGCAGCTAATGGGCCTTAAACATGATGGCCCACAAAGCAAAGAAACAACATACCAAAAGCAAAATGAACAAAGCCCAACATTACGAACAACTTATGCTCCTGCATAAATTCAGCATGAACATCAGGATCAATAGCCTTCAAGTCCTTTGCAATCCAAGAACTCTCACTAGCAGATTTTCCCAGCCATTTAACTAAGCATTTTCGATAAGAGTTACTCGTCCTGGATCCCACTTCCTTAATGTCAAGGACATCTTCAATTACATCTGGAGAGGTTGAAGTTGCTCCTGTAGATTCACAACTTCATCTACATTCCCCTCAAAAGGATACAAGTTTGAGGTGTTAAGATATGATGATCCCCAGGCAAATCTAGAATATAGGCGTTTGAGCTATTTTTTTTAACACCTTACAAGGTCCAAACTTGATGTAGGAAATGTTGCGGAGAATTCCCTGAAGTATAATTCCGCCACATGAGACGCATCTGAAGTTTTAGAGCACGAAGTGCAGTGAACCATTTTCGAGAGTCTATCCAATACCAAAAAGATTGAATCAAAACCCTTTGACGTTTTAGGAAGACCTAAAACGAAGTCCATGCTTAAATGTGTCCACTACACATCAGGTTGAGGTAAAGGGGTATAGAGACTCATATTCTGTTTGTTTCGCTTTCCAAATTGACATACCGAACAACGCTGCATGATGGATCATGTCATTATCAAATTTCCATGGCCTTCCAAGATGAATATGGCTGGCATCCATCATAACTATATCACAAGAAGCTTCACTTGTTACCCCATTACTGAAAGAAAGTTGGATTATAAAACGTTTAGTCACCGGGATCTCGCTGCCTTTATGAAGCTAGGCCACTTTATAAGGACGGGGATGTTTTTCAACAACTAAATTAAGTTTACGTGCAACATTTGTAAATATGATGTTCTCACAACTTCCTCCATCTAAGATCACTGTGGAAACCTTGCCATTACAGTGAACCCGAGTTTTAAGTAACTCATGTCGTCGCCAATCATCATCAGCTTCACCTTTAGGGGTAACCATGACTCTCCAAACCACAATTGATTCCCCTTCAACGGCAAAAACTTTCTCCTCCTCCCCTTCAAACTTATTAGAGGTGGGATTGGAGAAATCATGTTTGGTGTCTGGGTCATGTTCCAGTAAAACTACTTTCTTCTGGGGACACACATAAGACATATGACCCTTTTCACCAAAAGTATAACAATGCAGATGAGAATTACTACCCCAGTTGGAAAGACTAGTGGTAGGGGCTCTTGCATCAACAAATACAATTTATTTACCTTTATCAGTGTTGTCAGGGATTCTAGTTGATCGCAGTGCATGGGAGGTGGTCCCCGGTTCAAACAAAACAAAGCCCCTTTTGGGCTGCCAATATTGTCTAGACTCGAAATAGGGCGACGAACCCCAAGGTGGGAGATACGTTGTTGTGCTTTCAATGCATATTGCCTAGCATCAGCCACTGTAAACAGTCGAATCACCCCCATTTCATCACACACAGAAGGATTGAGGCCTGTGAGATATTGGGAAGTTAATTGTTCTTCAGTTTCATTTAGTACCACCCAAGCAGTAAGATGGATAAAAGCAATAGTATATTCTTCACCAGTTTGAGCTCATTGGTGAAGTGAATTATATCGCTGATACAAATTCAGAGCATAATCGGGGGAAAAAAATTGTTTACGTGATTTGGTTTTCATATGGCTCCAAGAACTGAGTTTAGGTTTGCCCTGCCTGGCACATTGTTCTTCCGAACATTTACACCATTGTAGTGCTGCGTCTTTTAGCATTAGCTTGACAAATAAAACTTGACGGTCCGTAACCATGGTTTCCACTCCAAATAAGTCTCCAAATTGGATTCCCAATCAAGGTAGTCATCGGCATGAAGGTTACAAGTAAAATCAGCCACTCTGATCCGAATATTCCCACCTTTCAGATCTAACACATAGACCAAACAATCTTCTAAGCGATCACGAAAACCAACCTGAGCTGAGCATTAGGGAGGCCACGCCAAAACGGAAGGCTGATCATCCTCAGCAATTCCCTTAGGGCTACCTTCCGGTACGAGCCAAGGTTCTCTGTCACTCTTTGAGAGTTCCAGTGAGATCCGCCGCTGTAATGCATACACAACACGTGACAAATCCTCCACCAGATGGCACAACTCGTCGATCTCTGACGGCTGCGAGGGCTAGCTGCGACCACTACGTCCTCGAGCTCGTCTGACCATCTCTGATATCACTTGATGCCAAACAAAATCGCCGGTGAGATCGACTTACGAACAACGCAACCAGAAATTAGGCAAGATGATGAATAAATCATTGTTCTCTGAAAAGAGAATCAACACTGTTCATAACAAAAATATCAAAGTTCAAGTGTTCAACCCCTTCCCCTAACATGACTCCTACTACAAATAGCAGCTAATGGGCCACAAACATGACGGCCCACAAAACAAAGAAACAACATACCAAAAACAAAAGGAACAAAGCCCAACATTACAAACAGCTTATGTTCTTACATCCATGTGTCTAGTTCTCCCATGATGTACTAGATTTTCAGCTATAGCTATTGCTGATTTGTCGTCACAAAACAGCACTGTAGGTTCTGTTTCCTGCTGTCCAACATCAGCAATCAATTTCCTAGGCCATACAGCTTGGTTTGAGGCTGAAGCTGCTGGAACATTTTCAGCTTCAGCAGTGGAGTGTTCCACGATGTCTTGTTTCCTTGAACTCCAGAAAACACCCCCCAGACAAGTGAAGATAGATAGCCTGAAGTGCTTTTTGAATCATTAACGTCACTTGCCCAATCACTATCTGTATGGCCCTCGAGTGCTTCTCCTTCATTTTTCTCAAACCAAACTCAAAATCTAGTTTAGCCTTTAAATATCTAAGCACCCTCTTAGCTGCTCCGAGATGTATCTTGCTTGGTGCCTTTATGAATATAGACAACAAGCTAGAACAAAACATATGGTCTTGAAGCAATTAAGTATAGCAAGCTTCCAACTAAGCTTATGTACAATGAAGCATCAGCGGGTTCTGCATTGTCTTCCAATGACAGTTTAGTTTTCCTACCAATGGTATGGCCACAATTTTACAATTCTCCATAAGAATTTTCTTCAAAACATCTAGAGCATATTTCTTTTGAGAAAGGAAAATTATATTCTCATTCTGACTGATCTCCATGCCTAAAAAATAGGTCCCAAATCTGGCATTTCAAACTCTCTCATCATTTCTTCTTTGAATCTTTGCACAGCAGTGTGGCAACTTCCAGTGATGAAAAAATCATCCACATACAATGACACCACCAATCTATGCTCTCCATCACTGATATATAGAGTTGGTTCATTTATACTCCTAAAACCATGATCAATCAAGTAGTTGTCAACGCTGCTGTACTAGGCTCTAGGAGCCTGTTTTAGCCCATAAAGAGCCTTCCTCAGCTTGTATACTCTCTCTTCTTTTCCAGCAGCCACAAATCCTTGAGGTTGTTCAACAAAGATCTCCTCCTCAAGGTAGCCAGTAGGAATGCTGACTGGACATCCAGGTGAAAATTTTTCCACCATTCTTTTGCTGCGAAGGCAATCGACAAAATTCTATTCTCATTTTGACTAGCACTCTGTTGCTTCTTAAAGCATTTTTTCTTTATGTGGCCTGGTTTGTTACAGAACCAACACTGCAGAGTCTCTTTAAATCTACGGTCTTTCTCTTGATGATTTGTCTTCTTAAACACACCGGAAGGAGGAAACCTCCCTTTCTTTGAAGTCGTTTAAGATTTTCAGCACCCTTTCCTTTACCTTTGTCCCGAGCACCACTTTTATCTTGCTTTGAGGGGTTTCCTTTCTTCCAGCCACCCTTTTTGCTTGGCTTGAAAAGCTCCCTCTGACACTTCTTCATGCCTCATAGAGGCCTTTGTTCTTGAGCTTGCAGTTTACTGCACAACTCAAAGATGGTACGTTCGGTGAGGTCACGACTCTTCTATGGCAGAGACTTTGGCTTCAAAATTTTCTGGTAAGCTTATCAACATCTTCTCAACAACCCTTTGATCTGAAATCTGTTCTCCATAAAGTCTCATCTTATTCACAATACCAACCAGCTTATCTGAATATTCTTTTAACAGTTTCCCCATCATTCATCCTTTGTAACTCAAACTCTCTCTTCAATGTGAGGAATTTGACTGATCTGACTCTATGAATGCCTTGGAACTCTTCTCTTAGCTTCAGCAATGCTTCCTTAGCAGTTTTTAAGCCCACAATCTGAGAGAAAATCTCCTCAAAGACTGCTGCATGAATGAGGGTTAGGGCTTAGAAGTTTCTGGTATGATGCTCTTTGTGTTGTTTGATCTGCTGCACAGTTGCATCTTCACAATTTCTGATGGTGTATAACCATGCTCAATTGTACTCCAAAGATCATGTGCATTTAACAAGGCTTCCATCTTGACAGCCCAATAATCATAGCCTTCACCAGAAAAGACAGGAGAACTTGGCAAACATGTTGATGCAGCCATTATCTTATACACGAACCGCAGATCCTCCAAGATCCTTAATGGCTCCGAAACCACTGTTACTCTTTGTGATCTGATACAGTTCGAAGATCTGGTAGTTCAAAAAAATTGTAATAAACCACAGATACACAAAAAACAGATGTAATCTGAATAGCAAACTTCATAATAACTGGTCTGGAAAACTGAGCTTGTAGCTATTTCTTTCTGTATTGTTCTTGTTCTTTCTTCTAGAACAGGTGCACAATATATACGACTCTAACAAGGAAGTGTCTAGAACATAAGACTTGACAAAACAACATATTGACTCAATAGCCTAGTCAAAGGCTTTAACAGTAACCTTGACAGCGCATACAAACATTTAAAAACGTAGACACATGAAAATACAAACTATATGTAAACCTGGAGACTTAATACCAGGAAGAGCCTTGCAACCATCAACAATTAGAAATAATTCATCATGATCTGAGCATTTATCCTAAAAGTTTGTGTCGGTTACATGAGTTTACTAAAAAATCAATGGGGATTTGTTACTTATATTCGTTTACACCATTCATTTCTATTTAGGAGACTTAAATGTTAGAAACAATTAAGTCTCCTAAATATCTGGCTTTTCTTTCTAATATTGTTTTAGAGATATTCCACAAATTTTACCTGTTGAAAGCCTTGTTTTTCTTCATATTAAAATTTCACCTGCTGAAATCACTCAGTGCCCTTTTTTTAGACAGACTGAACCATAAAAGTGAATCCAAGTAGTTTGGTTAAAGATTCATGTAATTGATCCCAAACTTCCAAACTTTTGGATGAGGCTTCTTTTTATTGCTTTCGTTGAAATTACAGTAAACTCGTCATACTTCTGGTTATAGTTTTACTCACACTCCTCTTATGATTAATCAAAGTTGCAAGTGTTGGTAATTTCTAGATTTTCACCCGTAATGATGCACAAGAAGGGGGCTTAATTTAAATTTCTGCTTTATGGTATCTATCTTAAAGTGTGTATTCCGATGGCCAAACCTTGCTTCCAATACTACATGAAATTTGGTAATTTCATCTGATGTCTTTTTCGACCTTGCTTCCAATACTACATGAAATTTGGTAATTTCATCTGATGTCTTTTTCGACTTTGACTGAGATACTCTTCAAACTTAGGATATGCAAGTTCACGATCCTGCCTGCTTATTTTATTGACTATTACAGTTAGAGTCAATTTTCTTGATTAGGATAGATTATTAAGCTTGGAAATTTTGAGACAATGAGTGGGTCGATTATCAAGATAAAAATGTCTTTGATAGGTTTGCTGTGTAAGTTCTAGGACATCACCAATCTCTTGCTCTCTCTCAATCTCTCTTCTTGTAAATGAATAAGTGTCCCCTCATCGGTTTGCAAGCTTTCATTTCTGAACCTTGATGTTCTATGCAATTAAGAAATTTAGTTGCTTGCTTCATTGCCTTTGGAGCAAGAGTAGATTACCTTTGTACCAGATATGGAAGCTCTTGTAGGCTGTAGGTAAATATATATATTTTTTACTGCAGGTTATCTACCTTCATAATCCTGGTAAAGTTGGACATCTATTCATATGTAGTCATGCTGCCGTACATAGGAGGCCTGAAGTTTTAGTAGGGGTGGATTATCATCCATCCTTATTTTGTAGACTTAGCATGCAATCCTGTTCAAATATTAAATGCATATTTCCACACTAGGGTAAAGAGAATTTTCGGGCCTGATTTTCCTGTTATCATGTCAAAGTATTTCGTTCTCTGAGTTATCAAGTCCCAAAGTAAATCAATCAAATGTTAGTTATTGTCATTTTACCATTTTATTTTACAGTTATGATCTTAGTGATTACTGTATTGTTTCTGTATATGCGATTCAAGATTCTGCTGCAAAAGATTCTGGCAGTATGAGTATGACAATCTGTTTGATTGAATTGGGATGAAACTTGTCTTAAAAAACAGATGGTGGTTTCGCTCGGGAGTGGACCTTGGGATCAGCTATTTGGTGGTGGAAACTCACCCGCTCTTGCTGTAGGAGCAACCTCATCCTTTCTGGCTGGAATTATAGCCATCTTGGCTATTCGTCAATCTATCCCTGTGAAGCCCACACTTCTCACATGAGGTATTTTTGTCCCAATATTTTTTGTATGGCCAGCTATCAACACGAGTAGTACAATTTTAGCTTTAGGAAGAACTTGTAAATAGCTCTTTATTATAGTTGATCTATAAGGTCATCTACCTTGGATGTTCCCCTTTTGTCCTCTCTCTCCTTTTTATTTCTTTCTAGTCGTGTAATTCACTGAAATTTGTGCTATCGGTTTACCCCACTGTTTATTTGAGCAGAATCTTTCCAGAAGGTATATCGTTTTAAAATCCATAGTGGTCGGGCATATGAAATGATAAAAACCTCTCCGCCTCAAATCTTCCCCAACCCTCTCCTCACCTACCTTCCCTAACCCTCCTAACTCCAACAACTCCCAACTCCTTGCTAATCGTAGCCTAAATGAAAATTATTATTTTGAAATAGTGAGGCAAAATGTCTAGAAGGGGGGCATGTGACATCCCTTTGTGATGATGATTGAGACCTCTATATAATATTAAGTGCAATGGAAATAGACACTAGGCATAAGTAACCTTCTTGGCTGCATGCATTTTATGGGAGTTCATATATATATATATATACAGGGATTCTCGCATGGGCTTCAGCTCAAATAGGGCTGTTTACGCTGAAATCATCTCAGCCTTTCATTTTTAATCACCCACAAGGTATCTTAATCAGCCAAGACTTCCTTCAGCGAACACCAACCCTCCGGTGAATTGCCGTTAATTTGTTTCTAATTTCTAGAAAAGTAAGTTGGGGCTCAACTATAGACTTGTGGACACTTTCAAGACCAATTCCTTGCTGACCAAGTTATGTCGAGTGAGATTTATTCTGCATGAAAAGAAAATCACATTAACTGTGAAGGGATTAAAGTTGATCATACATTGGTGTTCCAAGAGGAGGTATTGGAATCTGATGTCTTTTGTTGTCTGTATTTGTATCACGAATGTTGAATGCAGTGGATTAATCTTGGTTGGAAATAACTAGTACGTGAGTTTTGTTGACTGAAATCTTGATGAAGACATGTCTTTGGTGCTACGATTTTTCTGAAAGCTTGATTGATCTTTTAGGGAATGCCACCTTTAAGATTGCTAGTATTATCTTCTTTTTTTTTTTTTGCACTCTGTTGTGTGCTTCCGAACCTTGGAATAAATTCTTGTGTCCATTGCTCCTACGGTATCTATGAAAGCATATTTTGCTTTCAGTGTCCCCATGCAATGCTTTGAATGGCCCCGGAATCATTTAAAAGACCCGTCTTTTGGTACAGTTTGGTTGATCTAACTGTCTGAAGGTTCTATGCAAAAAGTATTATGGCTTCATTATTAGACCTATTTGTCTTCAAGAATGTAAAGGAATCCCCATAACGCATATCAACCCACATGCTACAAGAGGAAAACCTTGAATGCAGAGAATAATCGGTGACATTATGGCTTTCATCTTTCGTTAGATGTTAACACTTGTGGTGATAGAAAGAGATCCTTGGGCATCCTTGCCAGCAATTAGTCACTTAAAAGACTGAGCACCAATTTTTTCAGAACATGAAAAAATGGCATTGTTGGGAGGATTGGAATCTGTGAATATGTTCGAGTTTCTAGAGAATTATAACCTTTCATTTATGTCAAATCCACACAAGTTCTCTCATGCTGTCTATCATTTCCCATTTTGAAACTTGCATTTAGCATTGTGAGCAGTTTTTTTTCCCTGTTAATTGGTGATGTTACAGGAATGGCATCTCCATGTAATCTAAAAACTAGTCACTTTCTATTTTCTATTATGCTTTCTGGTTGGATTGATTTTTATCATTTCCAACTCTATTGGTTCTGTTGCCATGACAAATTGCTCTCAGTTACAGTAACTTATTGAGCTGGAGACACATGGAATCTGACACCTGAAGAGTATAATTTTCAGAGAAGCAAGCAATATTTTATAAAAAGGGAACAGAGAAAACCGAATCTTCAAGTTGTTCAGACTCTGAAGGAAGAAAAAAAGATTGGCCAATCCTATGTCCTGCAGGCTTCACCCTTTGTTGTGAGAAAAAGGATACAAATTAAATGGTCAAGAGTTGGTGCACGTAATTGTCTCTCAGTGTTCCCTATCTTCGATCTGCCGGTTCTCTATACACCCATTTCTTGTCATTCCCATTAAAATACTTCAGTGGTCCTATCCATGACACAACACCTACATACCCATGTAGATAATATTCTTTTGAATATATATATATATACATGTATATCTAGACACATACATACATATATATATATATAACTGAAAAAAATATGTAGTGCTTAATAAGGATTCACTAGACATGATACTTTATTTGTCACTTAGATTAAAAGGGGGTGCTCTTAGAATTTTGTTCATTGGTCTGAAACCTGAACCAAAGACACCCACAATCACGGCTGTTCTAATGATAATAACTCACTCTCAAAACTTTAGAGTCTTAAACCAACAGAACCTCGTAAAATTGGGTGCCTGAAAAAAGTTACAGAAAGATCTGCAAACAGTGGTCTTTTGTTTTCTTGATCATTGATTAAGAACACTTGAAAAGGCCCCCACAGATCTCCCTAAATGAAACACAAATCTCACTCTGTTGTTCCACCACAAGCTGTACGTATAACTAAAATTTCACCAGGAAATTAAAGCACCATGCCAAACGTGAGAGAGAGAGAGAGAGAGAGCCAATCTGGTCTAGAACAGATCCTCACTAACGTATACTAACCTCTGTCACCCCACATATTGGGCATATAGTGGTTGAGGATGTTTGTATGTTTAAGTGGGTGCAGACGGTAGAATCAATCCTGTAATGGGTTTCATCACATGGGTTGTGCAAAAAAATAGAGAGCTAGCATTCACGGTTGCCTTGCAAAGAATGTCCCCGAACCCGATGTACCGGCATATATACATACCTATCTATCTATCATAACTCAACTAGGCCGAGTTTGTTTCTTTATCCATTCCACTTGGCAATCCAAACAAGATAAACTTCTTTAAAAGTACTTTTACATCACCACCT
The DNA here is from genome assembly GCA_963580455.1 of Euonymus europaeus. Taxonomy (NCBI): domain Eukaryota; kingdom Viridiplantae; phylum Streptophyta; class Magnoliopsida; order Celastrales; family Celastraceae; genus Euonymus; species Euonymus europaeus. The sequence continues at coordinate 6,321,940 of OY756968.1, read as the reverse complement.
AAAGATTAGTCGAGAGAGAGAGAGAGAGAGAGAGAGAGAGAGTATTGGCCCCTACCAGGCTACCACAACACAATCTCATATTCTTGAGAGTGAGCTTTTGGTAGCATTATTCAATAAGTGTTGACTGTCGTCGCGTAGTTTTGGAAGAAAAGTGGGGCCCACCTCTTCATCTATATATATAACAACACTCCAATATCTCTTCTCCATAGCCATATTGAAAACCCCTCCAAAACAAGCCGCAAAAACACTTACAAGAGCTCTCATACATACATTTCCAACCTCATTTAATTTAGTTTATTATCTTCAAAAGGGGAAAAAGACGATTCTGTACTTATGTGCAACCCAAAGCCTTCTTCTCCATCCTCATTCCTCCTCCCTAAGAAAACCCATGTCATGGATCCCCACAAAACTATGGATCTTCCCTCAGATGAGCAACAAGAACTACATAGATGGCCTACTCCTTCTGAGGTAAAACCCACAACTTTCTTACTTAAATATGTACTCTTAAGAGTTTTACAAATGCTTAACTTTTTTTTCCTCTATGATTTGTTTTTCTCTACAAATTCAGGTGGTGGAGGAAGTCAAAGCTATAGGGAAGATCTCAGGACCAACAGCAATAACTGGTCTACTTATGTATTCAAGAAGCATGATTTCAATGCTCTTTCTTGGCTACCTTGGAGAGCTTGAGCTCGCCGGAGGGTCACTCTCGATGGGTTTCGCTAACATCACTGGTTACTCTGTGATCTCTGGATTAGCTATGGGAATGGAACCGATATGTGGACAAGCTTACGGAGCAAAGCAAATGAAATTATTAGGATTGACCCTTCAAAGGACAGTGCTTCTCCTCCTATCCACATCCATTCCCATCTCTTTCATGTGGCTTAATATGAATAGATTCCTCTTGTGGTGTGGTCAAGACAAAGAAATATCAAATATTGCTCACACTTTCATCTTATTCTCAATTCCTGACTTGCTCTTTCTTTCACTTCTTCACCCACTTAGAGTCTACCTTAGGACACAAAGCATTACATTGCCTTTGACTTATTGTTCTGCCATCTCTGTTCTTCTTCATGTCCCACTCAATTTCCTTCTCGTAATCCATTTCAAATTAGGCATTGCAGGTGTTGCAATTGCTATGGTTTGCACTAATCTCAATCTCATCCTTTTACTGATATCGTTCGTGTACTTCTCCGGTATATATAAAGATTCATGGGTTAGTCCTAGTGCAGATTGCCTTAAAGGGTGGTCATCTCTGCTCGCTCTCGCTGTGCCAACGTGTGTTTCTGTTTGCCTTGAATGGTGGTGGTATGAATTCATGATACTCCTTTGTGGACTATTAGTTAACCCAAAAGCCACCATTGCTTCAATGGGAATACTTATCCAAACCACCTCTTTAGTCTATGTCTTCCCTTCAGCACTAAGTCTTGGTGTATCAGCAAGAGTTGGGAATGAATTAGGCGCTAATCGCCCCGCCAAGGCCCGCATTTCAATGATTGTTTCTCTGGCTTGTGCGGTCGGATTAGGCCTAACTGCTATGTTGTTCACAACACTAATGAGACACAAATGGGCTACATTCTTCACAAATGATGCAGAAATTCTTGAGCTAACTGCAATTGCATTGCCAATCGCCGGACTCTGTGAGCTCGGAAATTGCCCTCAGACTACCGGGTGTGGGGTTTTGAGAGGAAGTGCAAGGCCTACAATTGGAGCTAATATAAATTTGGGGTCATTTTACTTAGTGGGTATGCCAGTTGCGATATTGATGGGGTTTGTGGTAAAAATGGGATTTGCAGGTCTATGGCTTGGATTGTTGGCAGCACAAGGTTGTTGTGCTTTGCTGATGCTTGTGGTGCTATTCAGAACAGACTGGATTGTTGAAGTGGAGAGAGCCAAAGAGCTTACACAAACCAATTCTTCTACTTCTTCTTCTCTTCCAATACTGCCAATATCAACAACAAAAGCAGAAAAAAACACCACCACCACCACCACTACTAATGTTGAGGAGATACTGTGCATTAGTGGTGAGGCTGTGAAGTCACTTGAAACAGTCCCCTTGATGTCTACTACACAAACTGTGCTTTGATTAGAGTCCATGACTTCCCCCATTTTTACGGGTTAAGAGTCATTGTAGTTTTAATCACAGACGTTCAGTCTGTTTATCAGTGTGGGATCCATACAATTTTTTGAACTGGACATATGCGATGGCCACTATAGTGACTTCTACTGCAAGGCCCTCGTTGGCCATTTTTGTTGATCATTAATTATGTGAATTTTTATTGGTCTTTTATATTTCCTACTTGTATATACATATATATATATATATATATATATATATATATATATATATATAAGGTAATAAGGGTTGGAAAAAAGAATCTGCCTAACTTTCTTCTTGTTGTTCCCTTCCATGTACGGCAAGGACCATCACTGCCTGAAATGGAAAATTAGCATAATACCCTTTCAAACTTTGCCTAAAGCAAATCAACATTTTTTCCCCCTTTCATAAACACATAGTTAATAAATTAACTTTGTTTATTCTATGTTATCTTTTTTTGGCATTCACGGTGGCCTTTCTTTTTCTTTCTCTCTCTCTAATTGTATCCATCTATATAAGTTGGTCACAACTTTACTAATCTCCCAAACTAAAGAGGTTATAGATTCGAGTGGAGGAGATGTGATTATTTCTTGAAATAAATATGTGTGGACTCGAGAACCTTACTTAGCTACACTAAAATGTCAATTTATGCATCCACAACATGTATGAATATTATACTCATAAATATGTATTATACGACCATATTTTTATTAATTTAAACCATTTCCACGAGAAAAAAGAAGAAGATATATTTTGAACCCCTCATTTGATAATTGTTCATCAAAACCCTAGCAATATTGGGAGGACTTGCACTTTTTAGTAAGGAGATCGTACTATATCCAAACAAATTATAGGCCAAATTTATAACCCTAGATATATAACATTAGGTTAAAAGTAAAAAAAATTAAAGTAGCTAGACAATAAAAAAGAGAGGTAAATAATAATAGCTAGTAGGGAAAATGTACATGTACTTGAGGGGCACTGCATGCCCTTGAATGGGGGAGAGGTGCATCGTGTGGGGGCTGCTTATTGAAGCTGAATGAAAAACAAAATCCAGCTATCGATCAGTGTGTCGACTTGTCAGATGACAAAGCCTAGCTGCAGTGACTCTGCAAACACATGCAGTTCCCTTCCTTCCCTTCACTCGTAAACCACTTTGGATCCATTTCTCTCCTAATAATTCATCTATTCATATTATATCCATTTTTATGCATTAAATTTTGATATGTTCTCGTGTATTTTGGATAGAATTAGTATACTTTCTATGTGATTTCTTGATGTTTTGAATTTCAAAAAAATATATACGCAAAATTATGCTGATTAGGACATCTGATTTTGGAGACCAAACGAGTATGAAGTCTCTCGAGCATCGGCGAGCGCCCCAATAGGATTTCCGGAAACGAGAATAAAAGTGACGGACTTCCCCAACATTTTTTTCATTAAAAAAAGGTTAATTTTAACATTCAAAAGGGGTTTTAAGGAGATCTAAAGGGTTTTGGGAGATATATTGACTATAAGTTTTATAGGAGAAAATTGTGAATCAAGCTTTGAGATCTCTTTCAAACGCAAGATTTTCCAAGGAAATCACCAAGTATCCATCCAATTCAATGGTTTTTTCTTCTCCGATTTAGTTTATAATTCTTAGTTGTCTATGCTCATTGTTCTCCAACATGAATCGTAACTAAACTCAATTATTGGGTTTTGATGTAACGTATCATGAGGATTACGAATTAATTGATTACTGGTATACAATTTCAATTCATTGGTTCTTGTATTTAATATCCGTGCTCGTAAATTTGTTGTATATTTGAATGGTTGATTACCATTTAAAATTGTGTTATAATAGCCCATCACTTCTCGATTGAATCAGGTTACTAGCAGAACTGGTTTAACATACATTTGGATGATTCTCATATGGAGAGAGGTACAACAATGATGACGAAAAATCATCACCTCGCGACAATGATTATCACCTCGTCCTCGTGGGTAGTGAATTATAACTACACACTTTATATCCTATACGAACAACTTTCCTTGACAACCAACCAATGGATCATTATTATTAAACCATTGAACCATTAATTATTAAAGTTGTCAGGATTACGAGTTAATTGATTATTGGTATGTAATTTCAATTCAATAATTCTTGTCTTTAATCTCCGTGCTCATAAGTTTGTTGTATGTTTGAATGGTTGATTTTGCATATGAATTAACATAGTTAAGACTTACGAACAATCAAAATTTACATGTCTTAGTGGACTTGAGATTGAAGAAATTAATTGTCGAAGTTGAGACCACGGATTGGATGATTAATTGGTTGACATAATTTTACTTGTCCTCGTAAGATTCGACCTCGTATTTACATTCGTCATACTACCATATTCGATTCAGCACTCGCGAGATTTAACACATCAATCATACCAACTCAAAACTCTACAAACCCTATTATCATATAAGACAAAAAATAATATGTCGATTTCAGCTAAAAATAAATAAACAGAATATGTTGATTTTAATTTCTGTAGGAACTATCACATTCACATACATACTATAAATATAAAATAATCCATAAAAGAAGAATGAGTCTCCGGGTGGGATAGGGAGTGGGACCCATCTTCTTCCATGTTTTCAAGTGATACACGTCAACCCATTAATTTGTTGATATTTTTTTATTCTCTCCTTTTCTTTCGGTTGGTGGTATATATCAAATCTCAACTTAATTATCTCTTCATGATCGATCCTTACTCAGTTTGTTTTATATTTATATTTATATATATATATATATATATATGTCACTATCTATCTAGCTAGGTACCCATACCAATGCATGTGTGCCAACAGTGTCTTCCTTGTATGTGGGGTAAGTAGCTAGCTATCATGGATGTATTAGGCAAGATCTTAACGTCTTTTTGATGCCAATAACTAAGAGATAAACAACTCTCGTGTACACAAGACTCTTAAAATGTGAAATCGGAAATATATAAGATATACGTAAATTTTATTCTCATATTTATTATAAGAGAAGAGGTTGTTTCTAAAAAATTGAATTTATAACCTCTATGTTGCACCACTCTAACTCTACTAATGTACAACATATTCACTTGACGGAGTATTAGTAACGTACAATTATGTATGTATTTGATTTTCTTGCAATTCTCTATATATGTCGATTAATGGGACATATATATAACATATGCATGCATATATTATATATAGATGCTTTTGAAGAGACACTATAAGCATGTGTTGGTCATATTATAGTGCCTAGTATACTAGTGTGCATAAATAATGTTGTGTTGTAGTGAAATAGGACAAGTTCCTACCTTCCAAAAGGCAAAAGTTATATGTATATATTATACGGTGCAAAAAGTCCATATGATAAAAGCCAATTTGGTTTCATTGTAGCAGAGCAGATTAGAACTGGGACCCCCTCACTACTTTTCAAAGACAAATTAGTAGTACCCTACAAGTTATTCTACCGTCCAAACTTTCATTATTTTGGAATTTGTGTTCTGGCCGATTTGTGGAAAAAAATTTGATTTCGGTCGGACAACATATATGTTTACGACATATTTTACATATGGATATTTGGATTGATTTAGATTTTTGAACGTATTTAATTGATCATATCCGGATGAATTAAATTCATATCCGGATGAATTAAAATTTAAACAAATAAACAAGATAATAATTCAATTTATATTAGGATACAAACAACTATATATATATATGACCCTTATATCATGTGATGATGTCTTAGTCTGCTTAGATTAAGTAGGAGGAGCGTACTATGAGTGTAATACGTACACTCATTAGTGTGATCTTTTATAGGACCTTATTATAAATCCCACGACACAAGCCAGAGCCAGTCTCTCCACCATCTCAGCCTGGCCATGGCAGTTCTCGGCCCATCCAATTGGAAAAAGCTGGACACTGAGTTGAAGACATGCGTCAGCTTATATGCTGGACACAGAATCCCTCAGTAACCGATGTGAGACTTTTATCCCTAACAGACCTCATTTTAAGACCTTAACTATTTTAAGACCTCGCAGAATAATTATATATATATATATATATATATATCATATGATGATGTTTTAGTCTGCTTAAATTAAGTAGGAGGAGCATACTATGAGTGTGATACAGTAAGCTGTATAGTCTTTTGTAGGTATGTTTTTATATATCTAAATGTTTTGGTGTATAATTTTATTTTATTTTATTTTTCAAGTAATTAAATTCATCCAAGAACAGAAATTCTTAAACCGTATAGGGAAAATATTTTATATGTGTGTGAGTAGCAAGACCTCTATGGTAATACTCTATATAAGAATAACCTCCATTATTTATGCTCCCAATTAAATTGGGCCCCTTATAAATAAAAATAAACTCCATATAATAATGAGTTATAATTTTTCTAGATTCGAATTAAAGGAATTTATCTCCACATGGTAAGAATTATTTATATATTATAAAAAAATATGTATATGCTACATTACATTAAAGGTTTAAGTTCGTGTATTAACTTTTGGGGGCATGGTTGACTTTCTAGAGGAAAAGGAAGGGTATCAATTGAATTGGTTAAAGATTGATAGAGTTGAAGTATATATAGTACAATGTATATTTATATAATTTACAATGAGAGAAAAACATTAAAGAAAATATAAAATTTTAGACTTTTAAGATAGAGTTTGCATATTCTCAATGCTACATAAATAAATAAGTACTAGGTTTTTGAAATTATTTCTATCTCTTTAGTTATATACCTTTGATTTGACATATTCCGTTAATTAATTAATAATATAGTGCATATTTTACGTCCATACCACTTGCATTAAGAAAAACCAAGTCAAAACAATAATTTTTGTAAATATACCTCTATTAATTAAGTTATAATTTTTTTAAAATAATAAAATTAGTTTGGTCATACCATTATGACTACAATATATATATATATATATGCCTTGGGAATTAAAGATCTTTAAAGAAGAATTTTTTTTTATGAATAATGATAATGTAGCGAAGAAATATAGCGAGTCACAACATTCATTTATAAGATAAATGTGTTTCTGATATCAGTGTGATTGGACAGTCAAAACTCACTCCTTTGAGTTCAAATTGATACAATTTTTGTAGCATTTGAAAGAATACTCTAAGATCTAAAGAATTTCCTCTTATATATTTTTGAAGATCCAAACATTTTAGGGGTCATATCAGTCATAAACTACAGAGAAACAATTCGGCGCTAAATTTATCCGCACAAAGTTTATATGTACTAAATTTAATTACATTAATTATCTCATGTTATTTTGTTATGATTAATACATTTCAATACCATAAAATTTAAATAACATTTATGTACTAAATTTATTGCTAATTAATCTTTTGTGGAGAGCCAGAGAGGAATCTTCTTTCCTTCCTCTTTACAGGGGACATGTATCAATGAAAACCTCATTTTTAACTTTAATTTGCATCGAATAATTTTACTCCGCATAACGAATTTTTCAATCCTTTCGGCTACCCGATAACAAGATGCCACATGTCCCCCATCTCCAACCTCTCTTTTCCTTATCTTAGGTAATAATCCACCAATCGCATCATTTTATGTGCCACAAAAACCTAGCTAAGGAGAGAGATTATAATAAAGACTTTAATTAATACTATATATATATACATCTTGATATGGCAATAGCATATGTGCTCTTTTTTCCATATTTTCATGGGTCTGTTTCCACCACAAGGATGTTCATGTCCCGAACACAATGTAAAGAGTAAGGAATTTTGGTTTCTAAAACCCAACTAGTAATGCCTTGATTCCTCCATTTGCCGAAAGCCCCACTTTTTCTCCCTATAAGGGCTTTAAAATGCCTACCCATGATCTCTTCATCTTAAAAATTGACCCTACATTCACTTGCCTTGGTTTCTAAACCTAGCTAGACCATCGTCCGGCCATAACATTTGATACTCGTGTTGTACGGTTTCTTTCTTAAAAGAGTCTTCTTAGTGAAAATGGATTCAATTTTTAATTATAAATCACATCGATGACCTACACCTAATCGATGTGTGATATAAATTATAAGCAGTTCCCGAGGTCATTTCTTCCTATGCGATTGTGCAATCTACATGCCTTTCATTTCACACACAAACACATATGTGCATTCACTAGATAAGGTAACACATAAGTGCATTCACTAGATAAGGTAACACCAGTTAGCCTTTAACCATTTGATCATTGTATAAATAAAACCTAAAAGGTTGTGTACTATCCTTCATAGAATCATATATAGTAAAAAAATTAAAAAAGGGTAGCAATGTGTATGACCAGGCTAGATGGCTATAGCTAGTCCAACTTGGGTGATTTTAACCTTCAAAGATGCCAATCGGATAGCATTTTAATAGTGTACAATAAACAAAAGACAACATGAGGAGTGCCGTAATAGCTTTCCTTATTACATATATATATATATATATATAATATTATATACATAGAAATTCTCTTATGAGTTATAAAATGAAGATTTAAATTTTGGGCGTTTAAAAAATTATATTTGCATTTTGATATGTTTTACGAATCAAATGATATATTTTGGTTCAAAACAAAAATCAAATTCCTCATGAAAAGTGCATGATAATTTTGGATCATTTGATATAAAATAAAAAACATTTCATACATTTCCATATTTTATTTAATTTTTTTTCAAACAAAAATATATATCGTTGGATTCATAAAATTGATCAAAATATAAATACAATTTTAATTTTTTTAAAATAATTTAGACCCCCACAGCGACTCTAAAAATTAGAAATCTTATAGCCTATAATTCTATGTTTGATTGCAAATTTTTCTTCCTGAATTGGCATATGCACTACCGGACTGGCATGCGTACACCACTAGGAGGGTAACACAAAATTTATTGGGTGATAAAGGCACGATAAGCACCCTCCATGATAGAAGATGAGCCACGGCTTTGGCCACTAATTTTGAAAAGTTGAGAGATTATTGAACTTGTTTATTTTATAACAATATAATTAATTAAGCTAGAGAAGTGATGATTAAGACAATAAGACCAGTTTGTGTTTGAAGAACACGTGGATGGTAAGGCTATAAAATGGTCGGAGAAAGTATGTTTAGTGGTTGACATTTCATGTGATTCATGATTAACATATTGGTTGACCCATTTCCACCCTTTTGTTGTGGTTTGACTGTCGTTGCTTAGTTAATTTGTCTTTTAGCAACTACTCAAAGTACATCTTTATGTTATTGAGTTGAATAAGCAACCAGATAAAGAGATAATAAATAGGGCAAAAAATGCTTGGCGGTGGTGGATTAATTTGAAGAAAAGAACGATGAAAAGAATTCACAAGTTAACAAAAAGTCAAAACCCATTAATGTGTAAAGTTGCTGCACCAATGGTTAGAGCAAATTACATATGTACAGGTTTTATCTTCTTTCCTGCATTCTCAAATGAGTGAGAGTACGGTTTGATCACAAACAGATTCATCATTGAGCTATCATTCAAATGATTTACGTTCTATTTCTAGTAGAGTCTAGTGACCATTCTCTCTAGGATAAATACGACGTCCAAAACTCTCACTGTAGCATCCGACTTGAGTGACGGGGCGATAATTCTATGCAGTGCAAGCTTGGTGATACGTGCTAGGTGAGTTATCGAGTGACGAAATAACTTATATCTCTAAATCTCACATTACAAAAGGAAAGACCTGAAAAAGTTCAGAATATAATTCCAAACTTCTCAATTTAGGGCCATAAAGTCTAAGAGAACAAATTCATTTTGGTCTGTATGAACTGGCTCTAAACGAATAATATATGTACTCGGCGAGAGAGGGGACAGACTGTCGTAGAGTCTATTGAGCTCAAAACTTATTCAAAGCATCAAAATCTTGGTCGACAAACACGAATTGTACGTACCATTGTGGAAATTATACAAAAGGAGGATAGAGACCAGACCACTTGGGTTTGAGTCAAAATGTTCCAAACTCAAAAACCAGACAATTATACAGAGACAAAGATTCTGGGTATTGGAGGAGTAATTACTATTAGTCCTGGCCATTCGTCATACGCAAACGTGCATGCCTAGCTCTTGGGACCAACGTTACTAATTATAGCAATGCTAGGTGACTCAAACTCCTGCGCTGACCGAAACCATAAATATCTACCCTAAAAATACAAAGACCAACAAATACAATACACATTTGTTTTCTTCGAGTAATCACACACAGTGATATAAGAGAGGGCATTAGGTACCTAGTCTTTATTGCTTTGAATAACACAGAAGGATAAGGTGACTGTGATAAGCTTGTAAGCACCACTCGTTGCCTGCATTGCGACTCCAATTTCCTGTTTTTACAAGCAAATAGCATTAGACGTGTTTGAACGCTCTTAGATAAGTCTCCTCTACGGGCATTGTCAATAAGACTCATCGTCAATAGGTTTTATTCAGCGAAAATAAGTGCATTGTGACAATAGCTTGACTATTAAACTCTCAAAGAAAGCACATTGATGTACGTTTTCATTTCCTTCGAGATCTTACTAAGGATGGAGTTGTCAAGCTGATACATTGTCGTACTGAGGAACATGTAGGAAACAACTTGACCAAGCCATTGAAGCTGAAAACCTTATTGAAGTTGCGTAACTTAACTTAGTATGAGTGTAAGAATTTTAATAATATAATTTTTAAATTACTATAATATTTTTTATTTCATTAATAAGAGTAAAAAAATCTTTTGAATATAGAAACCAATTCTCCTTATGGAGGGGAATAGTCATTCTCACATCAAAATGTTGTGAAAATGACTGTTCTCCACATGGGAGAATAGAAAGTGGAGTGAATTTGTGATTCTACTCTCTCCAAATCAACCAAATAAGGAAATTGCTGATTTTTACCATCATTTCATCCTCTAAATACCAACTAAATGATGTCCCGCGCGTAAATAAAACAAGAAAACATTTTTTTGAGTATTACAGAATCTCATTCCAAGGGCACAAAAATACAAATTTGTATGTAATCATTGTAGATGCACTAATCCAACTACAATCATGCAGGGGAAATGTCAAGACAAAGTAGGAGAATTCCGAGAAATATAAGCGATAAGAGTGAGCTGATATGAATCACACTAGGAAAAATGTCAATTTTGGACCCAATACAATGCTGGCCCTCACACCAAAATCCAAATGCGATACTGTAGGAGGAGCAGGTGCTGTAGAGTGGACTAAACCATCAAGTATAGGCTTGAGCCCACACGTAGGTGGACCTGGACCTAACCTACAATGACCATTTTGAATATCATTACACAGATTCCCATACACAGAATTTCCTTATCCCATGAAAACTCCACAATTAAATAACATAAGATTTAATTTACTGAAATAAAAATTCATGCAAGTCTAAGAATATAGTTTTACTAATGGTATGTTTTTGCCACTGGCACTGGCCAATGGGACTGGCCATGTCCAAGTAGTTTGACTGGGCTGGACTGTTTAACAGGCTTTATATTACTGGGCTGATAAAGTAGCCTTATGGGCCTCATCCGACTGCTGCCTTGATAGTGGACACTGGAAATCGACGTAGGGCTTCGCCTTGGGCCAATGTTGGGTTTTTGTTCAAATCAGCAGTATAACAAGTTGGGCCAATGTTGGGTTTTTGTTCAAACCAGCAGTATAGCAAGTTGGGCCGGTAGAAGTTGAAGCCTTGTTAGAGTCGGTATGGTGGCGGATTCGAACTCGAAAAAGGGTCATTGCAAAACTGATTGTGTTGCTCTCTTTCCCCTAAGCTTCTCATTCATAGCCTCAGGAGAACACCGACAGAACAAGGAGTTCAAAGTAAAAAGTTTGTCCCAACTTCCCAGCACGTTTTAAACAATGATAACATAAAAATCACCGAAAAGGGACATAATAATAGTTGCTGTGTTGCTGGGATTCGGTGGTGCTTTTTTTTCAAATAAAAAAAAGGAGCTGTTCTTTCTTTAATTCTTTTTTTTTCTTTCAATATTTGTAAATACAATATTTTTAAAATTTCGATAAATTATCAACGAAAATAGAAAAAAGATAGGTTACACAATTTGCATCATAGTTCAGATTTACATAAAAGGAATACATATAGATTTCAAATCTTGTAAACTTTTCAGTAATGATTTTTTTTTAGAAAGAAAAAGTGAAAAAGTTTTTTTAGACCAGTTTCACTGGCCAAATGTTCAGAGCAATTACAATGATGATGGCTCATTAATTTTTCAATTAGTTTACATTTTTATTATTTAAAAAATAATTTTACATATTTCTTCAAGCCAACAAAACACGTCACAGTTACATAATAAAATATATTTTTCAATATAATTTTTTATTACCCAGAAATCAAGTAACTAAATATTTTATTTCTTCATCAATTCACCGTTAAAATTAATATTGAATCTCTTTTTTATTATACATAAATCACGTATTCAATCATATCAATAAAATTCATCTTATAATATAATTATGTCAATAAAAATACATATATTTTTATATATTATCCCTTCACGTAATGCCCTTAAAGATTGTGGTTGCTCACCATGGCCCGCCCGCCCAGCACTTCTTGGCGGGTAAAAGTGAAACGATGATATATAAATCGACCCAAAATGCTAAACACGAGCGCAGAAAAGTAAGATCTATAGCGACTGAGCTTCCCCACCATCTGTAGATCCGCCGGTGGAAAGGAGAGTCAAAATAATTCAAAATCCAAATTCATTTTTTCACTCGCATAAACCTAAGCCTGTTTTCTTCTTCAAATCCAGTGTTTTCTTCATTCATTTTTCTTCTCGGCTTGATCTTCGTCTAGGGTTGTACAGTCTCTTACCAGTTCGTTTTGATGATGTAATTGGCCATTGAATCAATGGCTTCCTTCCGTCGAACTTTGTCGCCACCGTATAACGACCGTTCGTACATGAATGGAGACCTAGGATCTCCACTATCAGTCCATTCTCCGTCGCACAAGGTTTTTGCTAATGGTAGACACTCATCGTGGCCTTTACCTTCCTTTCTTAGTTTCGTCGTATCGCTCCGCCAATTGTTCGCCGTGGTTTTCGTACAAAGATCTCATGGCAGCCGGAAAGGATGGAGACGATCCTCTTTCAGATGCCTTATCTTCTTCGCCTTGGGAGTTCTTTTAGGCGTGGTGCCGTTTGGTCGTGTCCTCAACGATGACATTGGAGGCCGCGACATCTCCTTTGACATGGTTAAGCCGCCAAATGTCAAAGTTCAGTTGGCAGATGAAGATCTGAAAAAACGCGGTAATGATTTCGTGCTAGATAGTGTGAGCTTGGGGGTTGATCATTTGTATACGCCTTTAAATCGCATCCAGACGAGGTTAGATTTCGAGCCGAGGAAGCTCTTAATCGTTGTCACACCTACATACAATCGAGCTTTACAGACGTACTTTTTGAATCGGTTGGGGCAAGTTTTGAGATTAGTGCAGTCGCCGGTGCTGTGGCTTGTGGTGGAGGAGAATACGGCTTCAATGGAAACAGCGGATGTAGTCAGAAAGACAGGGGTGATGTACAGGCATTTAGTATGTGTGAAGAATTTGACGGATGTGAAGGATAGAGGGGTGCACCAGAGGAACACTGCGTTGGAGCACATTGAAAGGCATAGACTTGATGGAATAGTGTATTTTGCGGATGAAGATAACATATATTCACTCCAGCTGTTTGAGAACTTGAGGGAGATAAGGTACTTGTAAATCAATGATTGATAAGTGTTTGATTTCAAGTTCTAATTCTAATTAGTACTTTTGGGTGGTTTGTTTATGATTGCAAATGTCGGGTATAAATCGATGACTGTTTGTGTTGCTATTGTTATATGTTTTTTTTTTGTTTATGTTGGTGACAAAGCAATTAGCGTGTCAGTCATAGGTTTGCACTTCACTTCTTAATAACTCGTGATATTATGTTAACCTTTTTAGTAGTCTATTAGGTTATTATCAGTTAATATGGCAGCTAATTTACTATAACTTGAGCAACTTCATTTAATTTCTTTTTCATAATTAAGGTGTTACTCATTGTACAGCCGGTAATATATGTTCAAGTCTATATATATTATATAATGCGGAAGTTAGCATAAAGATATATAGCAAGGAGCTGGTGGCTACTTTCTGACTTTAGGTTATGACCCGTCCCCTTGCTTTTATTTGAAGATTCTCTCCTACGAAATAATTTTGGACATTCTTACTCTGCGAATGTGAGTTTGAGTTATTCACATTACTTCAAACTTCATTGCTTTTGAGTGGGATTTTCATACGGCTTCTTATATATTTATATATCTTGTACAAGTTTTAGGATCACTTTTTATTGCTTTCATGAAAAGTTTCAGTATGAATGGCAAAGCTGATGATAGTACTGATTGAATGGGCTAAGAAAGTTTGTGTGCCGTATTGCAAAAAAGTTCTTACTTGCTAAAGCAAAATGATATGCATTTTGATATCTTCTTTCATTACTGCCTCGTAGTTTTGAATTGCTGATACAGTACTTGTTTTATAGCCATTTTGGCACATGGCCTGTTGCAATGCTTGCACAAAGTAAAAACAAGGCAATTCTGGAAGGTCCCGTGTGCAATGGCAGTCAGGTAATTGGATGGCACACAAATGAGAAAAGTAAAAGAGTGCGGAGGTTTCATGTGGATATGTCTGGATTTGCTTTCAATAGCACTATCTTGTGGGACACGAAGAGATGGCGACGACCTACTACAGCTCCGATTCGACTGCTGGACACAGTTAAAGAGGGTTTTCAAGTATGGCTGATCATATAATTGCAGTCACTGGATTTTCTACTGTAATAACAAGTTCCTTTTACTTATGTAGACATTGTGCATTTCTTTTTTGCTTAATAGGAAACAACTTTCATAGAGCAAGTGGTCGAAGATGAAAGTCAAATGGAAGGAAAACCAATTCGTTGTTCGAGCATACTGAACTGGCACTTGCATTTGGACACTCGAAAGCTTGTATATCCTAGAGGCTGGATGCTTTCCAAGAACCTAGATGCTGTTCTTTTGATAGCTTGATGGAATCTTGAACCTGAAATTTTGATCCAAAAAGGCTCAGCCAGGTAGTTTTCAATTGCTAGTGCATTAATCATATTTGAATTTTCCTGACTTGGAATTTCAAACCCTGCTGGTTGGGAAAGATTGACCTTCCTATAAGAGCTAATGAAGGTGGAGAGGAACGAAAGTCTGAATTTTCCAATATTCTCGTCTGCCAAGAACGAACAAACAAATTCAAAGATCACTCATGCAGGGCAATGAGAGCTATTATTTATCTGAAAGCTTGTTCCATACCTCCATCACTCTTTTAGGTGGGTGGCTCTTTCTCCATCATGTATGCTTGCCACCGTCGACATCTTGCAGCGCCAGTGGGTACAAACATAGAGGAACATGAAGATCTTTTTTGTTTATGGAAAATTTCTAGCAACAATGTTCTTTTGTAGATTTGTGGGTGGGTGTAGTTTGATTGTTTAATTCTTGGAATTTTCTTTCCACCTCCCAAATGGAAGGTGTTATGCTAGCTGATTATAAATCTGGCAGACCCGTCATGAGACTGATACAAACAGCTAAGCAAGCATCAGATGACTGCTTGGCTTACAATGTACTGTTTTCAAGTTCTGCTGAAATATTCTTAATTTTACCCGTATCGTTGAAAGCTAAGTTCATATGCTTGCTGGTAAAATGAAATTTGGAGTTCTGGGAGTGGTAGCATTTTTATTTTAATACGAATAAGGTCAGACTTAAATTTGAGATTCGAGATTATATTTAATTCAATTCGTCAACTAAGTTACAGAGCCATGGTTTGAATGGTCTATTGGACTTTTGGACTTGTGAAGCCATGATTTGGCCAGCAAGGTTGAAGCCCTTGCGTTGTCTAAAGATCTTTTTATTTTTAGTTTTTTTAAAAAGTAACTAATAGAGAAAATTGTTGTACAAACTTAGAGAACTGTGAACCACTCCATTTGTAGCTGGCAATATAAAATGTCAATAGCATAAACTGGAACAAAGAACTTGCCTTCCTGAATGAATCCTCCACATTTAGGAAGTGATACATTGTACATTGATGAATTTACACGTGGTAAAAGAGAACCTCTAACTGAGACTATATCATGGGGGCCTAGCTATTGCCTAAGGTAACTCCTCATCCCAATAATTTTATCGAAGGCAAGGTGGTTCAAAAAATAAGACTGGACAGTATTTCAGCAAGCAATATTTGGCAAACTCAATATGCATTCCACCACTTTGATGCATCCCCTGCACCCAGGCCCCAGCACATATTTGGGGTAGGCTCGCTCCGTTCACTCCCTCACAACTAGGTCCAGGTTCCCAACTCCATTCAAGGGAACCAAATGATTCCTTTCATTTAGCATCGATAGGTCCCAGGACCTTAGCTCAGAAACTTGCGGTGACATCATCTACTAGCCACCAATATTTACACATTACAAAGTCCATCCCCAGCCAGGAAAAATAGGGAACCCAAGTTCAAAAATTACAAAATGCCAATAAGTAATAAAACTAAACAATTACAGTTATGGTACAATACCCAGATCAGTATCAAGATGATGCTGGATGTGATTCTTTCCCAGCAGTCCTTGATTAACACAATATGCCATATGCCACCTGTTTCAGATTCTCAATCATAGGAACTGGCCAGCAGTGTAGCTTCCTTGTGAGCACTTTTTATATGGCTGGCCAATTTTTTTTTCCCTCTGTGGGCAATCAGAACCATTAACGGTAGAAAACAAGCTCCAGATTTCCTCTGCGGAATGCTCTGAGGTTAGCTCATCAATTAGAACAATTGCAAGCCTCTATCATGTCATAGTTGCTCCATGTACTGAAGAGCTAGTGTCTGAAGAGTGCAAAGAAGAGCCATGTGGCAAATGCGATTCACTAGCAAGACCAAGAACAGCAAGTGTTGATCTGCATATAACAAATGCAGGCCATGAAACAGAAGTAGGGCAAGCTAAATGAGAGAAACAATTTGAATATTTACGCACATGCAACGCACATGCATCACTGGCCATCTTAAGGAGTTCATTTAGTCCAACAAATCAGAAAATGGTACTAAAAAAATTGTCGCCGTTTGTATTTTCAGCCAGATTTAGGAAACCACATTTATCTTGTAGTAAAAATAGGTGAAGACACTGTTAGACAGAACTTCAAAACACCACATAATCAAACAACATTTGAAATCTATTTGTAATACAGATATTGAAAACGAAAAGATAAGTTACAAATGCCAAATAAGACACAAGCATACGAGTGTTTTTTTCTTTCCAAAAGGTTGAAGAAAAGTCTAATAAGAAAGGTACCTAGGCAGTGAAGCTTTCCTACTAGGTTGGCTGGCATAAGCAGCCAAGGCGCCACGAAGCTTAGCATGCTTGGTCAGAGCACTTTCAAGCTGAGGAGATGGTAGCTGCAAGAAACCAAAGAAAAAGAAACCAGTAAACACCTAGTAAGGCAAAGGTGAACTTGTTTTTGCACCAGAGACCATAAATACCTGTAACAACACATGGAAAGAGTGTGGCTGAGTTTGAGACACACACTTTAGGAACCCTACCCACAACTTTGGCATTCTCCATACCTGAACTCAGGATAGAAATCACATGCAAGTTTGTCTCTCTCAGCATTTAGTAATGAATTTAATAAGAATGCTAAAAAAAAGTAACCTAAAGTACTCAACGACACAAGGAGGAAAGGAGAATTATTAAATCCGGCTGATACCATTGAAAAAGCAAGAACGACTGAAAAAAGTATTTATTACAAATTTTTATTAGTAAACCTGAATTCAACGTACCTGTCTATTCACAAGTTTGGAAAGTATCTCCATAACAAAATCGACCTGGATCCGAAAAATTGTAAGTTCATATTAGACTACTGCAAATAAAGTCAATATTTAAAATAACAAAGTTAGCTTTGCTGATACCAAAGCATACCAGGCTACCAGCCAATAGAAGAATTTCACCATCCAATAGATCTTATTACTATTCCATTTAAATCCAGCCAATAAAATAACTTCCCCATCCAGTACCAGTTACACATCCTGAATTAAATAGCTATAGCAAGAATATACATGAAGTTATGAATATAGCAAAACAAGTGCAGTTACCAGTTTGGGAAATGCATCAATTGCCAGAATAACAGTTCTCATGAAGAGAAGAGGCAGAGGAGTTTGATCGACCTGAAATGTGGAAAAAAAATGAAAATATGGAACAACATTTAATATGTTTATCTTTTTTATCCACCCTGGATGGTTTTAAGACGTTTACATACCATCTGATTCAAGGCCCTTGCCAAGACCTGTTGTGTGAAAACTGTCCGTTGCTCAAAACAAGTTGAGCAAGCATCTATTATCTGAAAATACAGGGAAAAAAAATATAATCAAATAGTACAAGTATAGCTGCCTGACGAAACAATATAATTTTAAAAAGTAAAAAATTATCAAATACCAAACCCCCCGCCCCACCCAATAGTTCCACATGATGCTTCACATTTTAGAACAATGCCTAATAAGTAGACCTCCATAGTGAGACTCTTAATCTTGTGGAGTGTGGATGGGTGTTTCGAAGAAGATAACTGAAAGAGCAATTCATGGTGGCTTTACTCTCAGCTTGAAATTTTGAATAGTGCTAGACTTAAAATTAGTCAAGTAGAAGAGGCATATGATGATCTCCCGTCTATCGTTATGAAACTTTGATATTTTGTGGTGTGGAAACGAAGAACATGCTAAAGTTGAGGTACATCCTCTCAAGCTTTCAGGCGAAGCATATGAGGTGGTTTCAGAGCAAAAGTCAATCTTGGAAGAGAAACTTGATTACAGATGATGGATTTAGTTCCATTATGCCACCAAAATTTTTAGTAATATGGCCTCCTCCCCATCTATCCTCTGGGTGCTAGATTCAAGGGTACTATCGTATGGAAGAGGTGTAGAGAAGACACTCGACTTTGGATGACTGGCACTCTACCATGTGCAATTTGAGAAAAGAACTGCCAGCAGTGCACAGGATAGACACAACAACTCACGTAACATGAAAAACATTAAAAAATGAATAAAAAATACAAATTTAGTGGACTCAGTTGAACATGAAGTCACCCTTGATGAACAAAACCAACAATAAAAAAAGATGTAAAACTCGCCTTCTTCAGTGCAAGACCATCTTTCTCTGGACTGATATCATGGATGGCAACCAAAACTTCCGCAGGTGTTAAAGCTGGACCTGTATGAGCCGAACCCTGCCACATGAATATTGATTCTTCAGAGATAAGTTTTGCCTTACAACAGTAAAAACGAAAATAAGGGGAACCATAATCAAATAACTTAAACAGTGATGGAAAAGGCTGACAGAAGTATTAAGCTATCCCAAAGCAGACAGAAGTATCAATGCCTATAGAGCATGGATGAGTAAGAACATAAGAAAGTACTTCATTATTTATATTCACATGTTTATCAATTCAAAAAGATCTAGCATGTTGTTACATGATTCCACAAGATCTCTATTGCTGAATGCCTTCACAAAATGATATTATATATTTGATTAAATCCAAAAGTGACATAAGAACATAAGAAGGTTACAACAACCAACAACAATATTCATGCAAAAGTGTGCGTCTTGGCATGTTTAACAAGACTCTTTAGAACTTCCACAGAATTAAAAATAATGGTCAGCGACTCCAAGGTGAAATAAATTCATGCAAAAGTCTGTCTTGGTATGTTTAGAACTTCCACAGCATCAAAAATAATGGTCATTGTTAGCCCCAAGGTGAAAATTTCAATCAAATACGAATCCAAATAATTTAAATTCATTTATTTATACCTGCAATATATGAGCAAGTGCTGTCTGGAACTTCTCTATAGGAAGGTCAACCAGCCGAGGGAAAATAGGTAAAACCTGAAATCAGAGTATGATTACTATGCACATCTAGGGGCGGGGGGTGGGGGAACAACATTAAGTGGGAAGGCATCTGTGTAAAATGAACACAATGAACTTTTACAAGGATATATTTCAGAAATCCAAAAGAATCCTCTTTTAAAGAATGAATAATCAGGATGGGCCTAGAAGTGTTTTGTGGGTACATTAGGAGGCATGATTAAGGTTAACATGGAGGCTGAGAATGTAATATAAATTCCTTGAGAGTTGGTTTGTCCATTTTTGCACAGGTTTCATGCTTGAATTTTCCAACTCAGACACATTCAGTTGTGAAATCCCGCTCTCCCAAGGGACAAAACTGGTTTTAGGAAACAACCACTAATCAATAAGGGAAAAAGAATCAGATGAAGAATGTTATAGCTTATCAACACCGGAATAGCAAAATTGAGAGTAGCAGCATTTTTCTAGGAGATATGAATGTTGTGTTCCTCATAAATCTCTAAAAATGATAGGAGTGAAAAACGCATCCTACCATATTAAATTACTGAGCATGAAAAAAAAATAGAAAGAAGAAGGCCTCTAGCTTATGGCAACGTCAAAATTTCAGCCCATAATTCTGAATAAAAAAATATTTAAAGTCCCTTGCTCTCTTCAATAGTAAATAAATGTAACCAGAAACGGCAGTTCAAAAATTCTCTATGTATAATTTCAGATCAAAATGAACCATAATTATAGGGTCAAAAGAAGTCAAAACAAACCTCATCCTTGGAAAGCGATGAAAGTACTGGAATAAGAATCGACACATCCTAAAAAGAATGGAGCACATGTGAGGACCCAATGAGGCAACAACACTATCATATGTGAAAAAAATAGTAAGAACCTTCAACTTAGTCTCATATAAACGTTTAACGGTGGCTATAAGATCAGCAGATGGTGTCGTTTCCTGAGTCAATATTTGCAACACCTTGCCAGGGAAAAAAATATATAATTAGCATTATCAGAACCCTGAAAGTTGAAACAAAAACACAAGAGCTGATGTTCAAAGAAGAATTTTAAACATAAAATTGAAGGGAACTCACCAGTGTCAAAAGATTTTCACTCCCTTGGGGTGGATCAGATATAACATGAAGCAATTCAGAATAAAATGGCCCTACAGCCCTTATGAGTAAAGGGATATGACGGTGAAAAGCCTGCATCATTCCAAAAAAATAATCATAACAAAAATAATACAATGAACTCTCTTAATTGAACATAAACAGAGTACTTTTTCCATCAAAAATAAACTACTTCCTTCTACCACATAGAACTCCCATGTTACAAGGATGAATTAGGTTATTTGAAAAGTATTGATACAGCTGCAAGCTCCCACAATGGAGCAGAAGAAGGATTGCACACCATGAATGTTGTACTGCAATATATTAAACCAACACACTGACTACAGCCTGCAGGACTGTCCAGCTACAAAGACTGCTAAATCAAGAAGTGATCTGTCACTGGCCTGGTTTGACCAAGCCTCTCCTAAAAACCAACTCAAGTTGTGATCCAAAGTCATTACCAAAAATGGAGGCACTTAAGCAAAAATCTCACAGAAGAAGATGAGAAGAAGAAGCAGAAAGCCAATGCAACAAAGCTAAACTCAGTTTCCATAAAAGGATAACAGAAGTGAAAGAAATCATAACTATAGAAGCAGATCATGTCGCTTACTAATTACCAAGTAATACAACAGCGAAACAAGGTGGATGTAGCAATTAACTAATACAGACCTGCCTCACACTATTTGGAGCTTTCCCATAAACATCAAATACAAGTCGAAGAAGACTAGGTTTCTGAAAGAAAAAGGCAGATACTCAGTTATCAAAAGTACAAAAGCTGAAAAGAAGAAATTCTAAAAGAACTTTCAAAAGCAATAGAGAATTTAAACAAACCTTTGTACACAAAGAAAAATACAATGAAATTAGGCGTTGGGCTTCAGGAAATGACACTGTAGCCACACTCTGCGCGACTAGTGGTGCACCACTCATAATCTCATTTTCAGGAGTTGATGCTTCATGTCTTGCAACCTGAATATAGTTTATAGGAGTTATTACAAAGGAAATTGTAATTGACAAGACCAAATAGAGATAGACTAAGAGAAGTTTCGGTGGTTTAAGATAAGACCTCAAGCTTTCAAAGTTAAAACCTTTATAATTGAGACATCCCCATGAAAAATCTACATGCTAAAAAGCAACTCATAGACAACAATAATTGGTCAATTTTTTTGTTCTATTTACCCAAGGTGCATTACTAATCATCTTTATAAAGCAAGTTAGGATCAAACCTCACATTTTGGAAGACATTATAGCATAAAGTGTAATATCTCACCAAGATAAAAACATAGACCCCATTCAAGACCTTACATGCAAATGGCAAGCACTTAAAACAATAGAACCATTCACCATCCCCTAGGAAGTGAGTGAACCCCTTGAACCAAATATTTCTCTCCATCGAAACACTCAATCAACCCTTAAGCAATTGAGATTTTGGCAAAGTAATTACAGAAGGGGGAAATCAAAATGAAAGAGAAATGCATCCATACCTCTCCTTCAGCGCCTCTATTCTCCGACTCTGACTGTGAAAGCTCTATACCTAACGCGTGCTGATCCACAGCAGAACATAGCTTATCTGTTGCATATTTTTCAATATGTTCTGACATGTAGTTCAGCTGATAGAGTTTGTTTGCCACCTGTCCATCCATCCAGACAAAACACAGAATGATGGATAATTAGCATTTAAGCACATAGAGAACATAAATGCACTTTGGCATGTAGATTTAGAGGGCATGTCCACAAAAATAAAGGATGTAACTCAGTATAAAGTCTCCATACCAGCCGAATAGCTTTCGCCCGAATATCATCTTGTGAATGAACAGCACACTGACATCAAAAAATAAACCTTCTAATGAATAACCAATGTAATAAAATAAACATAACAAAACGCGCGCGCGCACGCTTGTGTAGTATATGTCTATATGTATGAATGTATCCATGCCATACCCCTACCATATATTTACACTCTTAAATATGTTATGTATACCAAAGATAGACTAATTTCAAGCATTATGGAATTTCGTACACTCAGGGTTTATGCCATTTACAGGCACAGAACATACTTCAGAGTCTAATATGAAATAGGTAAGCCATAATACAGGTCAATGTACCATCATAGATTCACAAGACTAAAGTATAAAAAAAACAAAACAAAAAATGAAAAAGGTGATAAACAACTCCATTGAACAGGACCCCATGGTAGAAATAGTGTTGGGGAAGGACATAAATAGCCATACCCCCCACACAGTGGAGGGCATGTTCTAACCTATGACCATTAGCGTTCACAAGACTGAAAATTTTAAATAAAAATGGTCTATTTGTGAAAGATGCATTGGCAAAGTTAAAATGGTGAAGCAGCATAGTTTACAAGGTATTATGTCATTAAGACGCCATCAATCAAATGCAAACTACATTAATGAAATTACACGAGTACAATATTCATAACTAACTGAAAGTAGTTTACAACAAAATAACAATATCAGTCATATTTACTCTAAGCCTCTCCCCTTCCCTGTCAACGCCGTAAAATGTGGAAAGAACTTCAATGATGGCACTGTTTTACCTCCAAATTTCCCAGCGAGTCATTGTGTAAATTTAGCATATTTTCCAAATAGATAACATATGAACCCAAAAAATTGGAACTAATCACCCAATACCAACAAACTTCGCCAATCATCCATTTTAATTCATGACATAGCTACACTACATCACAAGAACCGGTTTTACAAACGGATGTACTACTAAGATGCACGCTAATATTGTGACAGACATAGTAAATTCACATTGGATAATGCATGAATTTTTGGCAAGAGAGAGACAGAGTTGAGGTTTTCAATAGATACAATTCAGGTTTTCAAATGATAATCACTAGTATTCCAATATGCTCATAGCATGACAAGGTACCTTTAAAGCTATACTTAAGCAGCCTTGCCGATAATTTGGACGCCCCAAAATCAAACCCCACACAGCACCAAGGCCCTGAGTGACACGCTCACCATCACGAATCTCATTTCCATTGGGATCAAAAACATTAGAATAGCAGAGATCGTCTAACAATTTCAGGGAAGCATCAGGCAAAAATGGAGCTTCACCAAGAAGTCGACTGAAGGACTTGTCCGAAGAAGGTAAAATATCCAGTAAGGATTTAGCCTGCATTGAACAGGTTTATATGAATTTAAGCCTCCAGAAAATTGTTTAAAGTGAACCATTAAAATAGTGCTCACCACTGCCAATAGAAACTTTTCATAAGCAATAGCAGCAATGGAAGCGGTTTCAACTGAATCTGAGATCATGAGAGAATGCAGATGGTACAGGATGTGCAACACAAGCTCATGCCCCTAATAATCAGAATTAACCAACGATCAGATTATAGAAGTTAAAAAAAATGACAACACAACCTCATAAACATAAAGTAGCATATCAAGAACATATGCTCATGAGAATTAGTTTAAATTCAGAGCATCAATCAAAGGAAATAACCAAGGAAAACTGTACTAAAAAATCCCCTTCATGTTGAAGCAAAAAAAATCCATAGCAGCAATCACCTTATGTAAATCAAATGTAACCAGTAGAAAACAGAGAAGATTAATGAAGAGATTGATGCAGGCAGAAGAGCATTATCATGTGTCCTTCTGGTGTAGACTGTAGACTACTCACAATCTAATCAAATCAGACAAGAGAACATGCACCATTAACCCAACAATTCATTAAGAGCAATAGGGGTGATCCGATGGTCTAAAATAATGATAGAAAGGCCATGTGAGCCAATTACAGAAAGGAAAAAAAAAGACAACTACGCATGATATAAAAGCAACTGATACCAATGAGTGACCAGAAAATTAGGTCCATTAGTTTAGCGGACAAACAAGTGTTAGCCACAACAGAATACAACCTATCATAAGACCCACTGATAGTCAGCTATTGAACTATGGATATTTGATTACAGATTCTGAATTTAAAATGTGATCAAACCTATTAAAAGAAATTGACATGTATCTCATGCAAAAGAGTAATCTACCACAGTTATTGTAACGTAGGATTTCTACCACAAAATAAGAGAATAATGATTTATGGGTGAACTAATGCAGAAAAATGAATCTGATCACTTGTACTTTTGCACATTATCACTCGTCAGGATTTTTTTATTTTTTTTTTAAAAAAGGTAATGGATTCATCACAGAATTCAAAATCCAAATCCGGTTATGACTTTTCTCATAATGGATTCTAACAGACCACAGGAGTTATACTCACAAAACTGCTAAAAGAGAAAGATTAGAAGGAACAAAATGAACATTATTGTTCACGACCACATCCACAGTTTAGCCAAGTAACGAAATCCATTCTCGAGTAAAGAATCTAAAAAAGAAAATATCTAAACATACAACTTGTAACAACTACAAAGTACAAACATATTAAACTTATGAAACTTTTCACTTTTATAAAAGCTTCGAATCAACTATAAGTACTAGAAATTGGCTAACATGAAAATATGATAATCTGAATGGATTACAAAAGTAGATTTACTTCATCACAAGAATTGAGCTACTTATCAAAGAATCACAATAACACTCATACCAAAAGGAAAGCCTTGAGACCCATGAGGGCATGCAAAAAAAAACATAAAGTGAAAAAACAGAGACAGGTGGTCTATCAAAAAGACAAAGAAGAGACAAGTATGAGTGATTGGACTGCAGGAGTCATAAATAACAACCTTTTGCCATTCGCGATCCAAAACAATTTGTTTTTGTAGCACCACCACCACATCATCACCTACATCAAGCTGAAAGAAAACAGAGTTAGATGCAATTTTGGAAATGCAATTTGGACCATAAATCTCTTTGTATAGGTAAAACAAATCTAGTACACAATACTCCCAAGGTGGCAGGGTTTGGCATACGCAGGATCTACACAGAACTTGCCCCCATACTCATTTTCTTACACACAAAAAATGTGTAAACAACACCCATACACAAGGCTCCTGCAGTGGGCAAGGTATGGAACAAGCAAGATGCACGCAGACCTTAACCCTACAAAATATGTGAAGAGGCCGTTTCCACGAATTGAATTTGTGACCTCCAGGTTGCATCCCTATAACTTTACCACTGATCCAAATGTTCGCCTGTACCCTAAACCCTTTTTATAAGTAATTTTGGAAATGCAGCTTTACACAGACATAAAATTTCAATCATTATTGCATTCTCCCCTGTATGAGTTATTTCTAGACACTAGATCTTACAATTTAACTGTTTACTTAGCTTACCAACTTGACACGAGATAAGGTTCAACTATAAATCATAACAATGTTCAAATTATAGTGGCAAACTTACTGAAAACAGAAAATGATATGTGAACCTTACCTGAGCAACCAATCTCGCAAGTATTGCCATCCATGTCTTGCTAGAGTTGGTACCATCTAGATGCTCATATGATTTGATAATCCGTTCAACTGCCAATTTTCTCACACTTGTTTGTTGTTTTTCAGTCATATCAACATACATTGGGAGCACAGGTAAATCCACACAAGTCTCCTCAGATGCAGACGTGTTTGAAATGGGTGGGGAATTCTGATTGGTTTCCAGAAAAGATGATGTATCAGCTTCATATAATTCGCCAGCAGATAACCTTGATGCAACAGAATCCTCATCAGCGTCGCGAAGAGGAGAAAGTGACCGATCAGGAGAGACATCGACCTCTGGAATTGGGACAGCATCCTCAATTTTTCTCACACACTCTTCTTCAGGATTTCCTTGATCAGTTTCAGCATCCAATGTACTCCCCAAAAGATTATCACCGTCATCTGCATTGGACATCAACTGCGGTATCTGAATTTCGACAGATGATATAGCAGGAGGTGAAACAGGCTTTCCCAAGGAACTAGAGCCAACTGATTCAAAATGCACAGCACCAGTGTCATCGGCAACATGTGTAGAAGGTATTCCTGTTGGCATCACAACACGCCTTGGATCAAGGCGACGTGGATCCTGAAAAGGCTACAATCAAGTTACGCCAAACTAGAGACAACACTAAACTCCCAAATTCTTAAATGATTATGAAAACCCACATATAATCATATTCAGACGCACAAAAAAAGTGATGGTGAATATACCCTTCTTGGATCACGTTTAGAATCTACAGGAAAATTATTGACTGTGAATGTCTCGGACAATGATGAACTGATCGTGGAAACTGAAGAAAAATGTACTTGTGCAGTGCGGACTGGAGATTGCACAGAATTTTCTGAAGGAGATGGAACCACAACCTGTGCTGAACTACTTTGAGAGCCGTTTTGTTGAGTTATATGCAAATTCCCAAGCCGTGTTAGCGGTGGAGGGCTTTTAGGTAAGTGCCTCATATTAGTAATCACAATATCACCCAGCAGGTCGGGATGAATATTTGAAATAAGAATTTCAAGAGATTCAGCCCCTCTTTCTCCTTCCGCAAGCAGTGCACCAATCATCGCAATCATTTTTTCCACTGGAGTCAAATCACTGTCAAACAGGGGAACATTAGGAGACACTTCATTCA
Source organism: Euonymus europaeus (assembly GCA_963580455.1). Lineage (NCBI taxonomy): Eukaryota > Viridiplantae > Streptophyta > Magnoliopsida > Celastrales > Celastraceae > Euonymus > Euonymus europaeus. The sequence goes on along the minus strand of OY756968.1, from coordinate 6,294,343 downwards.
CAGAAACAGAATCCTGGCCATAATCATTCACTTGAACTTGGAAAGCCGGGGGAGTATTTGGACCACGACGAATTCGCTTGGAAGACACCTCATAAGCAATGTCTTCGTTGTCCTGAGGCATGGATCTTTTCCTTGACAGATCTCCAAAATCAGGAAGATTACTTGATGGTTGGTCATCCTGACAATAAGAATGTAGTTACTGTGGAAACCAGCGCCCGGATTCTGTTAATAAACACAATCACATAGTTTAGGTTGATTACCCTTCCTAGCCGAGTTTCACGAGATACACGCTCACTTCTTTTCATCATTTTATCAACTTGTCGGATAACTTGGTCAGCAGCATCCCCTGCATTCATTGCTCGTAAAACCCTGAGCAATTTCTCTCTTGACTGAGAAGGAAACAAAATAACTGACTTATCAGAGAGGAGATCAATTAAACAACATAGTTTCACTTCCTAAGTGTCTAACAATTAATGACCTGTGGACTGCAGTGCATCACTTTACTTATTATAACTAAGAAGAAATAAGGTGCACACAAGACCGATTTAGCATTGGGTTGGTATTATAAGCTGCACTTCTCTATGACCATAAATACTCATCTATTAATTAAAAGGAGGGAAATGAAACATCAAAAAAAGGCATTAAAACTGAAAAAGATGATATTTTCAAGCAAAAGTTTCAACCATGGCGCATTTACATTGTACAGCAGCTAAATGGAAAAAATAATATGAACTTCAGGTGCAGGATGTCAACATATTATCAAGGTTCACTTGTGGACTTTTGTATAAAACCATTTTTCACATCTACTAATTATGTACTATAAGTTCTACCATTAATGCATCTTATTCAATAATATCATTTGACAAGACGGCTTGGCCATGTATAACACATTGATATCAACGAAGTAACACAAAGATTTGAAAAAAATGCACGTAGGAGCAGTTTCTTTAATTTGAACCCTTGATGCCTTAGACTGCAACAAAGCAAGTTTAACACTCCGCCAAGGGTTTCCCTTTTATGGTCTCTCAAGGCCAATACTAATTTTTCAAAACTACCATAAGAATAATAATAAGTGATATTTAAAAACTAATAATAGCACAAATCTCACTTGAACAAGCAGATTTCTAAAATACAATATTAATTGCTCTAAGCAACCTCCTCAAAATATAGCTTGAAAGCACTTCCAGATGTGACATTTGTACAAAGTGTGGGGATATATACAAAGAACCGGAAAGAGAGGGTGGGTTTCTGCAAAGGGAATAAAACGAACACAAAAATTAAAATGTGAAATAACTTTACCTCCACAATGGGTGAATTAGTACACCTTAGGAATCCGAGAAACGCTGTTCTCAAGGCATAACGGATACTGGCAGTATGGAGACTCCCCAACCCCTCGAAGTTGGGATCAAAATCGAACAGTGCAGAAAGAATTGTATCATAGTGAATTTGCCTCTTCCTTGCTATGGCAGCAAGACTGTCAAACAGATAAGGTGTAGTTTTAGCGCTAATAGTTGCACATTAAGCTAATAATAAAAGGCAAACAACACTCGTGCAAAGTAATAATAGAACAAAAATGCAAAGCAAGCTAAAATTATCAAACCAAAATAGTCACGTCCTACAAGCATATAATATAACTACCCAACTAAAACCCCAAAAGCATAACATGGCATAAAATCACAACAAAAAAAAAGTAAACAACTCTCGTGCACAAGGCTCCCGCAGTGGGGTCGAGGACGGACATGATATACGCAAACCTTATTCCCAAATAATATGTGGAAAGTAATTGAACAAGTGACCTCTCCAAATTGCACCCCTCCACCACAACTTCCCAATAGAAATTTTTAGTGAGGCATATAACCTACCAAATATTGTCACAATGTCCTACAACAGTACAACCATGAATTTATTTGTAGAATACAAAGTTCCAGAGAATTCAGAAAATATATTTTCTCACATAATTTTTGCACGAGTATTATGCTTACACTAAATAGTGTAAGAAAAAAGTTAGCATGATGAAAAAGGCACAACTTAGTATTCAGACGATAGTCCAAACTCCAAATAAGCACCATAACCATTCCATGTCAAAATAAATAGCACCAAAAGATGGAATTAATTGCCAAAACTCATAACTAATTCCTAGATTCTTCTACATACCTTCCCTAATCCTGTCCAATAGAAAGAATAGATATCATATAACTTAGTATTCAGACGATAATCCAAATAAGCACCATAACCATTCCATGTCAATAAATATAGCGCCAAAAGATGCAATCAATTGCCAAAAGTCATAACTAATTCCCATTTCCCAGTTTCTTTTACTTACCTTCTAATCTTATCCTGTCCAATAGAAGGTATCCATATGATGTAGATATACTTGGCTATATGGACGTATTCACTTAGAGAATTCTAAACTGTACCACATATGGCCTCTAGTCAGTTGCTACATTTATTAATAGTCATAGAAATTAATAGAACTCCAATACCAGTAACAGGGACCCACATTTTCTTACCCCTCTGCCCCTCATACAAAATATACGGGGTTCCCTTATCTATGTTTGAGGCCTTGGATCCCCTTCATTTGGGAAACAAAAAAAAATGCCTACACAACTTTTCCAGGATATGAAGTGGGGAAACGACAATTCAAGAACCACTGAACACTCACACCTGCTATTAGTCCTTCAGAACCAATTCCATGAGAAAGACATTTGTAATGTGCATGGCCCACAATACCAGTCTCTTGCCTCGTCAGTAATCTAGTATATTCCAAACCAGCAGATTCTTCCTCAATAGCAAAACAAATCACTCATCAAACGATATTATCGGTAAATTGTAGTATCAATTCTATAAAAACAGCAAATGTGCACAAGACTTCCCCAGTGCCCTAGTGCGCGGGGTTGGCAAACCTTACCCCACATAATATGCGGAGGTTGTTATTGGCCTATTGGGAATTGAACATATGACCTCTAGGTTGCACTCCCGCAACTCTACCACTAGTCGCATGTTTGCATTTGCATGTGCAATACTCTTCAGTAGTATCAATTTTATCCCTAAAATTTTTAGCATCATTAAACAGATGTGCATAACCAAGCCAATAGCAGCAATTTATTGAGACATGCATTTTTAATATTCCTTTCAAAGTTATTATCAAAAATTCCACAATGCAGCTGAGATAAAGAAGTTCTAGCATGAGTGACCTACTCCTAATATCATTTCCTTTGCTTATTTAAAAATGGGAAAAAATTAAAAACAAGAAGGAACAATAATACATTGACCAATCAGATCACCAAAGATGCAATGTAATTATTGAGGCAAACTGAGAATATCCATGTACCTAAAATGTGCATTAGCAAACTTGCAAGCAAATGGTATACCGCAAGTAAAGATGATAAAAGGTTATTCAACTTCCTCAATGAAATCAAGGCGCATGCATTATTCAACTGACAGAATCAAGGTGTGTACATAACAAGTCAAGGTACATTGTTTTAAAACAAAAAATTCTTGGACCACTTGAAAAGAAAGAATACCATGTTACAATTGCCTAAAAAGGAGTACCTGGAAGACTAAGCTTTTCTAGTCGTGTAACTTTCAGAAAACAATACTTCATGGATCTCATCCCACGTTCCAATGTCAGTACTTATGAAAAGCATGCTAAAAAAAGACAGATTTTTCATACACCATTGGATCTAACTAATAAAAACATGAAGCAGAGGAAAAGGTAACCCAACAATATAAAGCATGTCATTTCAAACAGCGCACTGAATTAATACCATCTCTCATCCTAAAAATGTCCCTCCACGGACATCTAATAAAATCCGTCGCCCATAACATGAGTGCTAAACTCCATTGGTTACCATCGACAAAAGGGTTGCATAAGCCTGATTACCATTCTGATAATTATCAGATAGAAGTGGCTTGCATACAGATAGTAACTATTGATTTGGAAAGTCAAATACATTCAACGCAGAAGAAGAAAAAAAACAAAATTAGGGTTTAACAAATTAAAAATATCATAGAAAATAATCAACCAGATGAAGCGCAAGCTGGGAGAACCAATAACAAGAAATCGTCAAAAGACATATCTACCAAAGAAGAACAGAACATTTAAAACTTAAAAAAGAATCAGAGACAAACATTAAACAAAAGATGCCTAAATGGATAGCCAAATTAAGTCCTCACAGAGCTTATTTCTCATAATTCCAACACAAATCCTCAGTACCTTCCAACAGATCATATGGCCAGAGGTAGTACATAACAACTTCATTTCCAAGTGAACCAGCAACAATGCACAGTAGAAACAACAAGAAGCTCATTTGACAATCATTCACTATCCAATAGCCTAATAAAAATCTTATCAAAGTTCAAAATTGGGTGAGAAAATTTGTTATCCAAAAGCAAAATACTGCAAAAACAAAAGAAAAAACAGCCAACTTTGAATGTGCAATGAATATTCGCATGACATTAAACAATATTTTGCAAAACCTGAATGTAAATTTGCAGTAGTGAAACAGTAAATTGGCACAAACAAAAATATGATATATTTGAGAAGACAAATATTACATCTAACAAACAACCTCTTTCCCACACTTCAGAACGGTATTATCATAATGCAGTACTGAATTATGTCTGATTCAGCCACTTCTTTCCCAATATTCTGGTATTATGCTTTCCCCCAGAATAACCAAAGAGCATTTCTAAATCTTTTACTAGAAGTCAGAGTCTTCAGAAAATTTAAAGGTGACAGCAAAAATGTTTGGAAATCCCATAATAACTCATTATTTCAAGATTCTATGCATCACATAATAGCAATATAATGGAAACAAAACCTTCATAGGCAAATACAATTTTTGGCAAAATCGTCCCTTTTACCGTTCAACACGTCCCCCAATCAGAGGAGGAGGGAAAAAAAGACAATCTTAAAGGCAACAATATCCAGGCACAACAAATATAAACATTCCAGCAGTTGTAGATCACCAAGCAAGATACACCTTATAACATTGACAACAATATTCATCACATGCTTTGAAGTACAAAACCTTTGCGTCAAACTTTTCATAGACATTCCTGAATAATGATATCCCTGCTGAGGAGTATAGAATGTGTTTATCTTTTCAGACCAGTGCTTTTAGATAATTCCATTTCAAACATGAGCAAAACGATCTCCATCTACATGAAGTCCATCTTTGTTTCCCCCAAAGTAAAAGAAGATGAAAAGATTTTTAATGGACAAAAAAAATAAGAGAGGCCATCAAATTGCCGCTTGGAATGCATGTCACAAAGGATATCCCAGAAGTCACTTCCCTCACTCAATTTTAAAAGAATGTAGAAGGTAGTCATGACTAATGTACACTAGGGGATGTACATTGGCAACTCAAATCTGATGTTATTCAGTTATTGTCACATATCTTATTTTTGAAATGCTTAAATGCAAAGCATTGTTGACAATGACTATCACCAGTATTTGATGCATTGGTTTCAGTACTACTTCAATGATTTTCTTGCTGTGCTGCTTGAAATGAAGGTAATAAAGCCACTGGTAAGACTGACAACTTTCCCTATAGTGAGCATCTTGATCACACCATTGTGCATTCTTGCAAAGACAGTTAAATATGGAAGAACCTGGTCCATAAATTGATGAAGGACTCACCTAATAGGAGAAGAGAACTACAAAAACTGGAAATCAACGTTTTATGGCGTCTGGCTATTTAATTTTCACAAGCCACAATTTTACTGCCCACTTTTACCAGCTTACTACCAGAAAATGTGTAAAAACAGCATTGAGACTTGGAAACCGCAAATGAAAAAGAGAAAGATATAGCAGGTTAATCTAAAATGACTTCAGATTATTAAACATGTACAAGTCACAAAATAATAAATACATTTTTGGAATGGTTCGGTTAATAATATTGTACTCACATACAGAAGATAAACTACAAAAAATTAACAAAAAGAAAATGGTCTCTTAACAGTTTAGATATGACAAAATGCACTGCTTGACCATCAAGTTTCTCTCAGCATCTGAGATGATGACCATTTATCCATCGCTTAACATTACTTATCAACGGCCCACAGTGCTCCAAAGTAACCAAACAATGTGAGCATTGTCTATCCCTGTAAATCCGATTATGTAAGCCACCAATGCAGTAGCATCCAAGGCCATCAACTCCTCAATTAGAGAGCTGGTCAGCTTGCTGCAAATGATTAAAAAAGCAGCTGAACTTGTACTACAACCTGTTTTCAAGCTCCAGCTGTCCCTCTTAAAGTTTCAAGATTAGTAATTTAGTATTAGTGAGCACTAAAATGTAGTTTACTCCTTACAAGTAAAATAAACTTTAGCTTCATTAATTCAAAAAGATACAATTAATAGTGGGGAAAGAGAGAGAGAGACAGTAGAGAGACAGTAGAATTTCAGTAGTTCACAAAGAGAGGGTTACAAATACTTCTCACAGATGATAGACAAATACATACAATTCCACTGTGATATAAGCTTTGGCACACTTAGCCATTTCACATGCTAGCTTAATGCATATAGCCTGCAACTATTACACAATGTGAACTAAAGAATCTCCCATCCCACCCATACATGCAATACAAATAAATAGGACTAGATAATAAATGCATAAAAAAATGAACCAAGACAAATCAACATTCATAAATACTCAAGTGTATGCGAACATAATTTATCAATCACCTTCATGTAAATAAACTGGCACATACTCATTCCCTTATGATGGCCTTGTATCAAAAGGCATCTTCAGATAATATTTCTCTCTATTCGTATGATATTTATAAGACGAATTTGCATGTCTAACAGGTTATTGAAAAGGAGAAATTTCTAGTTCCCCAAAGCAGGGCTTTCAAGAGGTTATTTTCTTGGAACAATACTATCTATTTGTATGCACAACAACTAATTAGAAAAGGAAGAATGCTACAAAAATTAAGGAATTGATTGATGATTGCACCAGTTCATTTATATTAAATAAAACAAAAAAAATCCATCAAATTTTTTGAAGTTTTGATGATCCAAAAAAAAACATGGCATCTGCCAACTGTAAATCCACATGTCCAACTAGATTTATTTTCTCTCATTAAATATTACTGGCAGTTAAAAAAAAACCCGAGCCAGAGAACATTGCACCCAAAATTAAACAAACACGTGGCACAAACAGAACAAAAAAAAAGACCAAAGCTATCCTTCTTAGTTATCTCCCCTGAGAAGCCGATGAAATTCTCTGGACATTGAAATGTCCTCCCTCGACATTTCAGCCATTAGCCCATTAATGCATAGTTTAAGAAAACATCCCTTTGAATCCAAGCAAATGGCTAACTAGATTAAAAAAAAAGAGCTGCCAAAACATCTAAAACAAGAGCGGTCAGAGTCTTCCTTTTGGGAAAAAATAATTCTTAATATCTAACTTTTCTGGTTTAAGTAATGATATACTTATGTTTTGTTGCTCCAAAAAACCCAGATATTGGATGGCATTACAATATATAGATGCAAAGCAAAAACACTTCAAAATTCAAAAAAAGAATCCACGAGGGATAACTTAAGAAAATCAGTTGACACATTCATACAGGACGGTAGTACAAAAATAATGGCATTTTGAGATAGAATAGACAAGTGAGAGGCGCTAATGCAATCAATGATCACAACATGACAAAAGCGACACATTGCCACTGAATATTAGTTACGTATGAAATAACGTAATACATCTCAACTATGGCTCATTTTGCCCAAATACACCTATAAATTGAAGGGTTTCATAGATTATATTCAACCCCGAAAGAGAGATAAGTTGCAAATATTTTAATCTGTTCATCTGTGTGTATTCATTAGACAGCTCATTGTACCACTATTCAATTTTGCTAGGACATAAATGCATCCCCAAAGATTTGAACAGAAAAATAATTTTATAAAGAGGTTGAACTAATGCATCAAAATTTTTCATTTATTGTTCTAAAAAGTATTTTCCAGATAATCAATCATTAAAAGCTTTGCCCCAAACAATCGAGGGTCAGAAACATGAATTCATAACCGGAGTTAGTTGGCGCAGAGGTCCACCAGGTGATCCTCCACCACATTCATTCCTACCTAAAGATTTACTCTCCGCTATTCCTATATAGGCTATATCTCATTTCTCCTAATTTCCATCCATGTCTCTTCAGGTCTCCACCTCCTCCTCGTAACATATCCTACTTGTATTTTCTCAACTCTTTTGCACCACTACGCTACTATCTCTACATTTAACATGAACATATCATATTGGAGAATGTCATGCATACAATAACAACAGAAGCAGCAAGAATAGAGTACATATTTTCAGTTTGTTTCCTGATATACAGATTTTCAAAATGAAAAAGAAAAAAGAAGAAGAAGAAGAAATAAAGAGAAAGAGAAAACCATTAAAAATGGATCAAGGATTGTATCCAAGTTGAAAATTATTAATAAAAAAAGCCAGGCTTAGGGCTGAGATTCTTGCCCTGATAAGTAAATCAGTTCAGTTCAAAAGTTAAATATCCAATCCAGCACGACTCATACCCCTTCTCTGTTCATAATCATCTAAAAAAAATTCAGACAAAACATAGTCCAGGTAACAACCAATATTACATGGCATCCTCTCAAAAATTCATGGTTAAAAGTCAAGCTCAAAACACAAAACCGCACACTAAAACATAAATAAAACAAAACCCTTAGAAATTAAAAGAGAACCCAAAATCCAAAATGATAAGAATATAAAATTGAAGAAAAATGTAATTTTCACACTTGATCACAGCAGCGAAAATTGGGAGCCAGACCCTTTTTCGAAGACATAAATTTTATTGAGGCACCAAGCTGGTGCAACAAAAGATTACAGACAAGCTATACTTATAGCCTCAAGAACATTATTAAGTCAGAAGAATTTCTAAGAGGAAAAAAAGAATTAACAGGATCTCAGGATAACTAAAAATAATTATGCATCTAAATATTCATCACTAGCTCTAAATAAACAGCACAAAAAAGTTCAAAGTTTATTTTGTGTACAATTAGTAGGAAATCCTAACCCAATGGTCCCAATCTAAGGCCGTTATCAGCATATCATGCCATTTGTCGACTTCATCAAATAAAACAATTCCATGTACTAAACTCTATACCAACAAAAGTTAAGTAGTCTGAAGAAAGTTATGCATGCCCTTTTAACTCAACAAAAGTTATAAATTGCGTGTATGTGCAAAGATCATAAATTGCCTTTGAGACGTTTGTGTAAAAAAAGGAGATTTGAGTCTTGATACAAGGAACTAATATTCAATTAACAACCACATGCATTCAAGGGAAAACTATACATGGTGATGGTGTTCTTCAAAAAATAAATAGATTATACTGCCAAGAAAATAGAAATTCAGTGCAAGGACTGAGGAAGGAAACTCACCAATTGACAACAGCAATTGTCAATAAACCAGGGATGCTACCAGCTGATAGCAACAAACCCAACAAAACGCCAACAGTTTTATTTACTTCGGACATCAGAGCAACTGGATCCAAAATAGGGTGGCCACCAAGTAGACGGGAAACATTAAACGAATGCCCACTTCCTGCTATAGCTGGAATCACATAAAACAGCAAAGAAACTAATTGTCAAAAAAAAACTAATATGAAGGCCAGGAGAACAGGGGATCATGGCCACGTAACATCTTAATTTGCTAAATTCTGAAAAATATTTTAAGCCCCTGAAATTCAGAAAGCATACCTTCATATGCAGGCATTTCAGAATCAGTGGTGTCAATTGTAAAAATTAAAACATATGTTTCCAGAAACTTCAATGCTAGCAATTTTGTCTCAGCAGAACCAGGCTACAATGACAAGTTAAATAAATACTCAGGTTAGACATACAGTCCAAAATAAAATCTTAACTAATCAGAAGAAAGAAAATATCTCCAAGTTCCATAACAAAACAATTCTGCTAAGGGATTAATAAATAGCACAGATATAATGCAGAAGAAAGAAACTTATAGGAAAATTTGACATATAAATTGCACCAAAACATCAAAGGTGCTTCATTCAATCAGTTCCAATATCAGTAATGTGGATGCTCTGGCTTGAAAGGAATAGCAGAATCTTCAACAACAAGGAGTCCTCTATAGATACCTTCATAGATAGTTGGTTTGATTGCATTAGATTTTGGTAATCTTTTTATGGGAATATATTTGATTACCTGAATCTTTCTTCCTTGTAATCTGTTTGGGTTGTGCACCCCTGGTGCTTGAATAAAAAATTTCTTCATTCGGAAAAAAAAATTGCACCAAAACCCTAACAAAATAGACGAAATTTTGGAAGAAACTAGAAACCTCACGAAAGGTAAACAAAAATTTGCAGTCATCTTAATTAACTGATAAAGTACCACTGGCCATTTAATGCATGAAAAAGGCCTTCCAAAACACACCACAAAACTTTCTGCGAAAGCACAAAATCAAAGATCAACTGCCACTTCAACTAGTAATAATATATAGATTTATCTTTTTTTCTTGAACGGCCACAAGTAAACAAATAGATAACGCCTTGAGTTACACAAAATAAAAGGGTTAATCTAAAGCCAACGATGAACCAAGAAACATCCAGTCTTTCGACTAAATAAAAATATATTAATCATAAGAAATTAAAGTCACTTGGATTGATCAATGAGTGGATGTGGACATAAATCTAACTTATAATTGGAGTTTGATAGTTCAAATACAACTTGATAGTAACTAAAGACCAAGGAACAAACAACAAACAGTAAATTACATGTGGGATGGAATCATGGAAATGCTCACTACCAAAGGCCTTCATGGATGGGGTTTAAAAACCATATAAGAGGAAATTTTGATTCGCAGAAGTGAACATTAAGTTGGTCAATGGGAAGTCAAATAACTTCATGATGCATGGTTAAGCCATGTAGGTGCAACCCAAAAGGGAGACCACGTACGTGCAACCCAAAAGGGCAGAAAAGTAACATAGCTAACAAAAGCAGCAAAAAGAAAACAAGAAAGCTAAACCCTAAACGTAAACAAGAAAGCCGTAAAAAAGAACAATTAGGTAGTGTTCCTAAGAGATTAATCAAAATAACTAATTTTGGATTCAGGAAGATTATTATTTTGACATTTGTTATTTTTAGACGTTATGGAATCGAACACATGCTTTTGAAAGGCACCACCTAGGTGCTCCATCAAAAAAAGTTCCATTCAGATAAACAAATAATAAATTTGCAGAACTCATGTCCCAAAAGAAAAGGTTTGTGCTCTATAAAAAGACAAGAAAAAGTGTCACATACCTGCAAAATAAACGCAAAGACAGCATCCTTAAACTTAACCATCCACATCCATAGTTCTTCAAGCCACCGGTCCACATTACCGTGTCGATGAAACTATAATCATTAGAATACGTGTAACTCTAAGTTTCTAAACAATTATACAATTATCACATAAAAAATCAAGCACTCGCACATTTTGAACCAAAAGATACAAGGCTCCCGCAATGGGCACACACTAAAAAAATCAAAAATAACAAGAATAAAAACCAAAAAATACATAAAAACAATTTGTGAACAAATCAGCTTAGTTAAGATATAGCTATTAAAAACGCGTGATGAAGTGGGGGAGTGTACCCGGGGTTTTATGCAAACGAAGGGTTCCTTCAAGGTTGAAGAAAAAACTCTATAGGTCAGCTATACGACCACCAATGATGTATGGTTCTGTGTTGGGAAATTAAGAGACTAACATATCCCAAAAAATGCATACAACAAAAATATGAATGCTTCGTTGGATGTATCAGCACACAAGAAAAGATAGAATAAGAAATGAGATTATTTGATCTAAAGTAGCAGTTGCACCAATCGAAGGTAAGTTGTGAGAAAACCGTTTAACATGGTATGGGCATATTCAACGTAAAGATGGTAGTGCGACGGCGAGAAGGATCGAGAGAATTTGTATAGGAGAGGGTAGGAAGCAAAGAGAGAACTAAAAAGACAAGTCTTTGGAGTAGAAAAAATATATGAATTCAATACGAGTTTATGGAAGTCTAAATCATAAATAGAAAAGAATGACAGAAATGGATTCCAGTTGATTTTCTCCAACCCAAACTTCTAGGATAAAGACTTGGAAGATGATGATTAGCTAAGTTAAGATATTTTCACCAACCCAATAGTAATTCCTTCCTATATCGCATTGAGAATCATTCTAGCTAAACAAAAAAGCCCTTCATGATGTCGCAGAGCTCTCGTAAAATTTCAATTTTAACAAAAAGAATCAAGCTGAAGGCACCAATCAACAAAAAAATGCCGAAACGCAAAGAGGAAAGGAGGATGGGTGGAGAGAGAAAGAGAAAGGGACCTGCAACACCATTTCCTCTACAATTCTACAGTAGAACTTTGAGCCGCTGACAATTGATTGTCTTGCAACAATTGGGTCACCATCTCTTACAAGGGCCAGTATGACAGGTATTAGCATAGAACAATATTCCAATGCCTTTAAACCAACATCTTCTATTATCCTGCCAAACACACAGAATTTCAAATAAAATGAAATGCAAGATAAGTAAAAGACACACCAGCAAAATGAAGCACAATCCTCTCATCCCTGATCAGTACTGAGTGCCAAAAGATGTAGGTGTAGCTTACACGAAAATTGCATGAACGCAAAAGCAAGATGCCATAGTAAAGGATAAAAAAAATACTGAGTATGGAGATTTCCGAGAAACATAACCATCAGTGGCAATGCCATGTACTCGGAGTTCCTTAAATTCTGAGAATAGTATATGGTAAATCAATTAATTTCATAACGGAGACCACTCTTATGTAACAATGGAAGGGAAACTAATCATGACTCATGACAATGAAAATAAAACAACAAAGAGTTAGCTACAAGTGTATATTAATTTTTCAATTAAAAAAGAAAGTAGATCAAAATCACTAAACTAGCACGGAGTTCCCAAAAAAGTTCAAATACAACTAGCACCCCTGAAAATCCAGATGCCTTTCTGCACATTAATCAAGTACACTGGTAAATAATAAAAGGAAAATTCATATATTTTTTTCTCCAAACAAAGGGGGCAAAAACAAAAACAAAAGTCACGCTGTAGTTAGGGAATCATGTAACACATGCAGTGACACCAGCAAAAGATGCGCGATTGCGTGAACATATGCTACACCATAACGCTATAGCAAGGGGAGTAACATCGACCCAAATGGTCAAACAAGAGCGGCGATGCCAAAATTGGCTCAAGCGTCTCAAAAATTATCACTCAAAACCAGTGAATCCAAGTGTAAACCCCAATCCATAGTCAAGCAATAACCAACTAGATTAACAACAATAAAACAACTAAATTCTAAATTCTTAAAACAAAAGGGTAACAAATCAGCGTTTCGCACTCACTCGACAAGCACTTTACGAACGAGACTCTCGGGCGAGAACTGTAGCTCGACCAAATAAGGGAAAAGGTCGGCCGCAAGGGAAGGATCAACGGACGACAAAATATCTCTAGCTTGCTTTAGAGATGAGAGCTTCACGGCCAAATCGCCGTGGTTGTTTGAGGCGGCGAGTAGAGAAAGCGCCTGGTCTCTAGACGGAGCGGCCATGGATGCCCTAGAACTAACTGACCGCGGCGACGATCCCCGTAGACGCAAGGGCAAGGGTTTCTTTGTGGTTAGGGTTTTGAGAAGGAGCAAAGGACTTGTGAGTGAGGGATTACGGAATTTGGCGGATGAAAAAAAAGGCAAAACAGGAAGAGAGGACGTGAGAAAGGATGCGAACCTTTCTTCTATGACATGGGGAATGTGCACGGGGGTTAATGTAGAGACTCGGGGTTGTCGCGGACGAGAGTCCGATCCGTTACACTGTCACAGCCTCACGGGGGCGGTCTTATAAATTATTATTATTTTTCAAAGCAAGTAAAGAGAAACGGTACAACTGATTGGGTCCGAGCCCAAACTAGTGTCCAAACATGTGATGAAGCCTATTCAAAGACTTGTGAACGGGCCTCCAAAATAATTCCTCTGACTGCCCGTAGGCAAACGCATGACATTAGCCTCTCTTCTTCATGATTGATGAGATTAAAGGATGCTTTTGGATAAGTAATTTTTTTGCTTTTTACATCCCATAGGCAGACGCAGGATCTACAAAGCTATTTTGTCCCCGAAAAAACAAGGATTATTTATTAATTATATACTTTAGAAAGTATGATAAATAACAATAAACTCTTGTTAAATAAAGAATCGGGATGCGAAAGATAATTTGGGCTAAAATAAAATAGGCAAAAAGAATTATTTTTGGCCAGAATAAATTGTTTTAGAGGGTGGGCAGTTTCCCACCTTTGGTTTGCTGAAGGTCCGCCCTTGATCAGGTCTAAGCATATGACTAACAAAATAATGTAACAAGAAGGAATCAGAGACAAGAAGGACATTCTAGCTTTTTCTCGTCAAGACAACAACAAAATAAACAAGATGCAAAGGTGATTACTGCAGAGCGTTTTGATTGGAGGTGCATTTTCTGTAAATACATATGAAGTCTCAAGTGGTTAATTTTTTTTTAGAGTTTCCAAGTATTTTTGTCATTTGTCATATTACCTTGTATCTTAAGCTACCTATATAAAATAAAAATGAGTTAATTTCTACTTAGAAGGGTTCGTAGAGCAACATCCAAACTGTTAACAATGAAGCTCAAGGATCGTACACTATTTAGGTTTATTGATTTAAAGTAGATTCAATTATGTTTTTCTTTTCTTACAAAAAAAAATGACCTGAAAAATGACATGGATTATAATAATTTACATATGAAAAAATTCATTTCAACTACGTACTTTTAAAGCCCTCCTTTTAACTTCATAGCTCAACTCTTTGCATTACACTCAATGTTTTAAAAGACAATCGAGGCATACGCCCTAAGGCGCGCCCCGAGGCGAGGCGGTGGCCGGAAGCACTGAGTCTTCCTCCCCGTCAGGTGTCGCGAGGAAGAAGACGCAATATTTTATTTTTTTAAAAAAAATACAAAACTCAAAACGATGTCGTTTTGGGTTTTGTTTAATTTTTTTTTAAAAGAGTTTACCCAAAATGACGTCGTTTTGGGTAAACAGGTTGTCAAACTAAAACCCTGCGTTCTTTCTTCTTCGTATATCGTATTTGTTATCTGTTGTGTTCAAAATCGTGTCGTCTCACTATGTCTGTTGTGTTCAAAATTGTGTCGTATCTGCTGTGTTCAAAATCATGTCGTCTCACTCGGATTTTCCAGCTTATCCAACGGCAAAAACAAGCAAGAAGGTAGGTTATTTTACTGAACTGAAATCACTCCAAAAAATTCAATTTTTCGAAATTAGTTATTTTTTCTTGATTGATTTTAGGTTGCCATTTTTTCAACTTTGTAGTCCTTTGTTGGTTTATTTTCCTTCTAGTTCAAATTTATATGGTTGATGTGTCATGTGTGATGCCTCTAGGTTAGGGTAGTTCAAATTTATATTGATGTTGTTCTCAGCAATTACATTTCCATCTAAAAACTTATGGGTTTAGCACTTGGAAGCTGGACAAAAAAAATGCAGCATTAGTTATTTAGTTCATGACAATAAACTTCAAATAATAATGCTCTAAAATATGAGATATTTCAAGAGGCATCCGAATGCCACTGTACTCTGGCATTGAACTTATTTTGTTTGTTTACTTTATTTTGTTTTTATTCTTTATTGCATTGAACTTATTTTGTTTAGTTTATACTTTATAGTTGGCTGAATATGGTGAAAGTTAGTGGAGGGAGTAGAAGAGATCCTGCTTGGAAATATACGAAAGTGGTAGAAGTTGGAAATGAGGAGAAGAAAGGATATGTGTATGTGAAATGCAATTTTTGCAACAAAGTTCTTAAATGAGGCGTTAAAAGGGCAAAAGATCACCTTGCATGCACACATAAAAATGTAGCTCCGTGTCAGAAGGTTCCTGAAGATGTTAAGCAGGAGATGAAATAATATTTAGAAAAAGGAGTTGCGTTAAGGCATATGGCACAAGAAAGGTTTGAGGAGAGAGTTTCGATCGGTTCTTATTTTGAAGGCATGAATTATAATCCTATTAGCACTAGTGTTACTGGACCTAGTGGTGGTGCACGTGTGTCATCTCGAGGTGTTCGGAGGCCTATGGATAGGTAATTTGCTAATGACATTTATTTAATGCTTTTGACATCATTATGCATTTATGCTTATGAACTTTATTTGATACTTTTGCCATTATTTGGATAGGTACATTGCCAATGTTGATGATGATCATGAGGATGTTGATAGGGCAAAAACCACCATGACTACAACAAATGCAAAAGAAGCTCGGAGTCGTGTTTGTTTGGACATCGGGAGGTTCTTCTTTGAAAATGCGATTTCTTTCCATGTGGCAAGAAGTCCATCATTTATTAACATGTGTCGATCGATTAGTTCATATGGACAAGGCCTTAAACCTCCTACCATGCACGAGTTTAGAACGTGGATTCTAAAGGAGAAGTTGAACACTTCTGAGAAAATAGTTAATGATATTAAGAAGACATGGGCACACATGGGAGTTTCGATACTATCTGATGGTTGGACAGACATATCGAGAAGGACTTTAATCAATTTCCTTGTGAATAATCCTAATGACACAGTGTTCTTGAGATCTATTGATGCTTCTGAACATGTGAAGGATGCATATTTGATAATTAAGTTACTTGATGACATTGTTGTGGAGGTTGGGGAAGAGTTAGTAGTTCAAATGGTGACAGATAATGCAAGCAACTACAAAGCAGCAGAAAATAAATTGATGGAGAAAAGAAAGCATATTTATTGGACTCCATGTGCAACACATTGTTTAGATTTGATGCTGGAAAAGATTGGAGAGTTGACGCAGCATAAGAGAGCTTTACTGAAGGCCAAAAAAGTAAGCAATTGCATCTATAATTATGCTTGCGTTTTGGCTTTGATGAGGAAATTTACAAAGAGGGAAATCATTCGACCAGCTGTGACTAGATTTGCAACAGCTGTCCTCACTTTGAGATGCATGATAGAGCTTAGAAACCTCTTGAAGTAATGTTCACTTCACAACAATGGGCGAGTTGTAGATGGGCAAACACAACTGATGGCAAAGAGGTGAGGGAAATAATTCTTAAAGATGATACTTTTTGGCCTAATGTGAGTTATGCACTGAAAACAACAAAGCCGTTGGTGGGAGCGTTGAGACTTGTTGATTCTGAGAAGAAACCTGCTATGGGCTATATTTATAATGTTATGGATAAAGCAAATGAAGAAATAGCCAAAAACTTGGGTGGAGAACTACCAAATTACAAGGAGATTTGGGATATTATTGATGAAAAATGGGAGTTCCAATTGCATCGTCCTTTGCATGATGCTGCTTATTTCTTGAATCCCGAGTTTCAATTCAAGAGAACTTCATTTTTGATGCAGAAGTGAAGACATGATTGTACAGTCCAATGAAAAAGCTTATTCCTAGTTCAAGTGATTGCCTCGCAGCTAACCTACAAATTGATGCTTTCCGAAAGCAACAAGGAATTTTTGCATATGAAAATGCTAAGAGATCAGTGGGAAAGCGTTCTCTAGGTAACAACATGTCTTTAAAAGTTTCCAAATTAATTGAATTTAAATTAGGTACTAAAATTTATATGCTAAATTTTCTTTTTCTTTTTGTAGTTGATTGGTGGATCGACTTTGGAGATGAAGTACTAGAATTGCAAAGGTTTGCAATTAAAGTATTAGGTCTCACTTGTTCTTCATCCGCATGTGAACGAAATTGGAGCGCATAAATCAAGTGCACAAAAAAAAGAGAAACCAATTAACCACGAAGAAAATGAATGACTTGGTCTATATTTTGTATAACAAAAATTGAAAGATCGACACTTAAAGCTTCAAGTTAATGAAGATCCATTGGTTCTTGATGACATACCTTCGGATGATGAGTGGATTGCTAATCCTCCTAATCCAAATGATGTTGGAGATGCTATTGGAACTTCTACATTGAATCGAGGAGAGGATAATGTTATTGGTGATTCTCAAGTAGTGGAAGGAGGAAGTGGTGGAGCAAGTGGTGGAGGTGGAGCAAGTGGAGATAGAGGCGCTAGAAGAGGTGGAGCAAGTCGAGGCGGTGGTGGGACAAGTAAAAGGAAAAAGAAAAATCCAACTCAAATGGATTCAAGAACCAAGAAGAGCAAAGGTTAGTATAAAAAATATAGTTTATATTTATCTTACTACTTACTAATTTTAATGTATCAATGCTTATTGATTTAGGGAAGGATAAAGGAAAAGAGCTACTCATCCAAGAGGAGGAAGAAAATGAATTTCAAAATGATGATTTAGATGAGTTGGATGGGCTACCAATTCGATTTATGGATGACTCCTTTGATGATCAAACTAGTGATGTGGATGAGGATGAGGATGACTATTGAACTCTTTGGTGTATTTGTTTGTGGTTTGATTTATTTTTTCTTTGGTTTGTATTAAACATTTAAACTTGTAAATTATTGGTGCTGTTTGGGATTGCTGTGAGGTGTTGTGAGGTGTGAAATTGTGGTGCTGTGAGGTGTGTTTAAACGCAGTTTAACTTTTGGCGCATCGATTTCTGAACTGTGGTGTTGTGTGTTAGAACGCAGATTAGCGTTTGGCGTTCAAAACGCGGTTTTACATTTAGTTTGTTAACATGTTATTTTGTTCAAAGTACTACTAAATTAACTTACAAATGCTATCAAATACATTATCCATATACAATAATACAAATAAAATACATACATAATCCTACAAGTAATCAAAGTACCCCACTTTTATAAACACACAAAATGAACTACTGATCATACACCTCCGCTGCAATCATGTCGCGAACTACAGCCATGTCCATATCCTCACCATAAACCCATGGGTCGCCTGATGTGCTCGCTCCTCCGCCGCTCGTACTGGCAATCGTCTCGGGGTTCGTCTGAATGTTTTCATCACTGTAGGCAAGGAAATTTGGATCCTGTATCTCATGCAACCGTACAAAATTATGTAGCGCCATACAGGCCACAACCAGCTTCACCTGGATATCAAATGGATATGAGGGCATTTTTGTCAGTATGTGCCACTTTGCCTTAAGCACACCGAATGAACGCTCGATAACCGAACGGAGAGACGAGTGATAATAATTGAATGCCTCCCGTGGACTGCTGACATCTGGACCATTACGGAACAACTCCAGGTGGTATCTATGCCCTCGATATGGTGCCAAATATCCCGTTTGATTTGGATATCCTGAGTCAACCAAATAATATTTACCTACACAAATAGCAAACATTCACTTAAAAGTTGACGACAACAAAATATAGTCATTTTATAGATAATGAGCACAAATATTTTACTAACCAGGAGGTGGGTGAGGGAAGTTACTGTCCTCCTTCGCAAGCACCTCCTGAAATATGCGGGAATCATGTGCTGATCCTTCCCATCCCGCACAAACAAATGTGAAAAGCATGTCAAAATCACATACTGCCATGACATTCTTTGACACAATGCCTTTTCTGCCAATAAATCGAGTGTGATCATCACTTGATACTACCGCAGGAATGTGAGTCCCATCAATTGCTCCCACACAATCTCTAAAATAGGGAAAATATCTCTAATTCTCTGCTATGTATCTCGGTACTGTTGAGAAAGTCGGATCTCTAGGCTTGATGATTTCATCTGACATCCGAAGCAAACTATTTAGTACCCTCCAAAATTGTCGAGATACAATTTCACCTGAATGCTTAAACCGATCTTTTATAACACGATTTCCAACCCCGTGAGCAACAGTATAAACAAACATACCAACAATCTCAATAAGACTGACTTCACGGGTGCGTTCTAGTCCGTACCTCGTATTTAGCTGTCGGCACAAATCCCGGAATACCCTTCTATCCATCCTCATAATATTCATACAATTCTGCGGATTACCACGTAAAAGATCATTCATATACATATGTCCAGTGTATTTCGGTGGCAAATGAGGTTGACGTTGAATGGGAGACATTAATTCATCTGCGGCAACCACTGCACCGACGCATACCGCAATGTCAACCAAATTAAACGGATCAAGATCTGAACCGTCTGACGGATCATTTCCGTCCATTTTTAGTCAACCAATTCTAGCAAAATTCCAAAAAACAATATTAGCATTAAAAACTAAATCAACCTTCAACAATATCATCAACAATCACTAAACAGATATAACCAAACCAACAATATATTTAGCTGTCGAAAAAAAAATCCAACAAATAAAAAGGTAGCATCCATAAAATCCAACAAAGTCCAAATCATAAAGAAAATCTCGCAGAATTATTAGACTCGGTGACAACACACAAATAACAAACTCCGACATAACATCTGAAAAAAAAATGATAAACTCATCATGGCATAGAAGATGGATCACCACCCCCCTGTTTTTTGAACTCAGCCTCAACCAGTTCAACTGCCAGTCAGGGCAGAAAGACAAACTCGTGAAGTAGTCCCGATTCCCTTTATCCTTGAACAACAACAAAGCAAAGTCAAGTAACGGTCCCCCAGCTGCCACCTCTGGAATATCCTCTAGCAAGCGCAAGCAATCCACAATCTCACCCTTAGGATCTCCTACCGGTGTGCTGGAGATGGAATCTGTCTTGCTATGGACAACCGAGACCAACCTGTTCAAGGAATCACTGAGATCAGCACGAATTTCAGAAGCCCTCCGCCTCTTCTTGCCACGTGATCCTGGTGTCACTATCTTCCTCCTCTGTCGAGCTGGAGTAATCGGTGGGCTATTGACTTCTGCCTCTGCCTCTGCCGCAATGTCAAACTCTGGATCAGTGGACTCATCAGTGTTGATCAAATCAATATCCACATTTTGCCCAGTGTTTGATCTCCTTCTTTGCTCCGGTTCAGCATGATCAGCACCCCTAGATTGTGTTCCCGGTATGTAGGCATATTCACCAGTTGCACATAAACCATCAAATAGGAACTCCAACTCTTCCAAATTCTCAGGACCTGCAAGTCGAAACTTAGCCACTTTTTTGTCCTCTTGCAAATCATTAAAAATAATGAGTGATAATAAATAATAAAATCAAAATGATGTATTAGTCACCCAAAGTCAACCATGCATAATACGTTATAATTTACCTTAATTCTCCTCTCCCACCATTCCTTGTCTGCCAAAATAGTGTTGCGCACAGTATCCCAGCCAGTCCCAGTGTCATGTAGTTTCAACTTCTGCCACAGTTTATACTCTTTCTTCAAATTATCCCATTTATTCTTCATCTGTGGTTGATCATACCTTTTCCTAGTTTGTTCTGCAAAACCAGCCACTATCTTCTACCACCCTTCCTAGTTGAAATGAGAGTCGAGCCTCCTACCAGCTTTCACTTCTTCAACACAGAGATTCAAAAATATTTTTGTTTGGGTAGAGTCCCAATTAGCCTTGTCTGCTCCTTGGCTAGATTGTGTAGGAGGCGGGATGGTGGTACTCATACTATTAGCAACATCGAACAATTCATATATATAAGCAAACAGCAAGGAATAAGAGATGCTCATAAACTGAAAAGTGCATAACAGATGCTCATAAACTAAAAAGTGCATAAGAGATGTTCATAAACTGATGGAGAAAAGAGTTATCATCATGCAAATTAAAACTCAGCAATGGAGCAACAGGCCTTACTTTATACTCTTCACTGTTGGGCCTCTAAATCCTTTTTTCTCAAAGCTTATGTAGAGATCCCTTGCAATGGAGCAACAGGCCTTCAAAAAAAAATTTGACAGGGGATAAACAACTATGCCTTGACACAGCAAAACAGCAAAAGAGATCCTAGAAGCACATTCTATATTTCTTAAACAATTATTTCAATTATAACATTTAGTGCTTACCAAACAACACACCTGGGTAAAAAAAACTAACTAAAGCAAACCCTTTTCAGGTTAACCTTTTGTTTTTATCTTTTTTTGTCTTCATATCCCCTTGTAAATCATACAGGACTAATTGGAGACACCAAATTGAGAACACCGAGGTCTCTCAAGCTTAAATTAAATCCCATAAGTTATAATTTCTCAAATTTTAAAAAGACAACTAAAGCAAGCCAATTTCGTTGATTGGAAATCCAAAGCTCATGAAAAAAGGGATTGGCACAAAACTAATCCCAAACATCATCATCATCATAAAACTCCATGCTTTGTCTCAAACTTTGTATGATATGAATCCAACAAATAAATTTATCTTTTTTTTTCTTCTAGCAATTACAGAATAGTTGTATAGCAGGGTGAAATCCTCCATATAGTGGCTATTGCCAAAAAAATGTTGAAATGCATCGTGCACTCTGATATAAAAATTATATA
Organism: Euonymus europaeus; assembly: GCA_963580455.1. Taxonomy (NCBI): domain Eukaryota; kingdom Viridiplantae; phylum Streptophyta; class Magnoliopsida; order Celastrales; family Celastraceae; genus Euonymus; species Euonymus europaeus. The sequence goes on along the minus strand of OY756968.1, from coordinate 6,272,022 downwards.
TTTTATTTTCAGTTCTGTAATCACATATGGCAAACAATAGAAGGGAACACAAGAGGCTGTCGGGCAGAAATCAGAAGGAGCTGTAAGCAAATCTATGTTGCAGGATCAGTGACTCAATGAAGGACATTGAAAATCCCAAAACTAGCGAACATAAAAGAAGAATGAGAAGCCCAACACAAACCCCAATCATGAATGAATACCCAAACTGAAACCGACACTCGTGACTCAAAACTCTGATGCAACTATTGCAATACCAAATCAAATGAAGATGAAGATTGACAACAGTCATTCTGCATCAAGTGATAGAAAACGCCACTGGTGTAGACATGGCACTAAATTTTGTTGAGGATACTGACCTCTGTAAGCACTAGTGAAACTGATTTAAGAAAGCAGTAAGTTTGGCGGAGAGAGAAAAATGACTGGAGAAGCAGTCTATATGAAACAATCGAAGAGATCAATGGAGGCATATTGTGATTCAACCACATCGAAGACAACAATCGGTAATATGATTACACTAGGAGAAATTACCTGTTGTCCACCAAGGCTCCAACGAATAGCTTCGATTAAGCGAACGGACAATCAAACGCAAGTAATGAACTGAAAAAATTGAGGGTTTCACTATAACGATGGAAATTTTAGGTCAAAATAGAAGCTAAATCAAACAATGGACAAACCCATATTTCTTTCTGAGACGAGGGGAAAGATGCTCGACATAGTTAGACAAGGGAGAGAAAAGTGTACAAGAACAGAAGCGAAGGGATCTTACCGGGTTTTGTTCGCAATAGGCGGAGTGGCGGCCGCTACAAATCTGAAGATTTCGCAAATGTATAAGCTTGCTGGTTTCGACAAGTATCCCCCCAATCCTCAGATATTTGTCACGTCACCATTATCCTAGCTACTAACAGTTGTGGGGCATATTATTTGACAATATAAGTTTGGGTTTAAATAGGCTTGAGATTGTTTATCTTAATTAATCAAATGAAATGGAAAGCAAAATGTATAAGCTTGCTGGTTTCGACAAGTATCCCCCCAATCCTCAGATATTTGTCACGTCACCATTATCCTAGCTACTAACAGTTGTGGGGCATATTATTTGACAATATAAGTTTGGGTTTAAATAGGCTTGAGATTGTTTATCTTTATTAATCAAATGAAATGGAAAGCGACATTTTCATGGGTTTTTTTCTTTAGAAATCTTATCATTTTTTGATATATTTTATGAGATCCTTTGAATTTTTTTGCTTAATTTAAAAATTCCTTTAATTTATTTTGGTGAGTTTTACAAAATCTTCTGAATTCTAGATAAATTTGAGAAATCTTATGCATTCATTAAGAGAATTTGAGGAATGAATATTTAAAAATGTCGACCACGAATCTTATTGAAGAAAAAAATTCGCGCTGATTTCAAATATATATATATATATATTTATTTATTTAAAAAATCAATTTGTATTTTGAGATATAAAAATGTTTTGAAATCTTTTAAATAGAACAAAAAATCTAATAATTTCAGTATATATTATGTGAGAGTAATTCTATCCATAAATATTTAAAAAATATATTAAAATATTAAAAAGTTAAAAGTTAGGCAGTCCAATACACATTTTTTATTTTTTTTGACTTGTGGGTGAATTTCCTTAATTTTTTTGGTAAAATTATACTTTTAGTCCCTCAACTATACACCATGTTTCATTTTTGTCCCTAAATTATTTTCGCTCTTTAAATGGTCCCTAAACTATCTCCAAGTCTCCCCTTTATCCTTGAGCTGAATTTGTCCCCTGAAAAATCCTATGTGGCACGCCTGATTTGTCCTACCTAACATATTTTCATTAAATTGGATGATATGTCCCTAAACAATGACAAATATCAACTTCCAGTACTCAAACTTCAATAAAAGTTACAAAAAATAAATTACAAAAAATCAGAAAAAGTTCTCAATCATCCAAACCATAATTCCCTGCTGATTGTACCAAATGCAATTGCTATAGGTAGAATCCCATCATTGAGATCTTTCCCAGCAGCAACCAGGTGCTGTCCACCATACATCCCTTTGAGAAAGCATCCATCAAGCCCCACAATTGGCCTACAAGCAGAGATAAATGCCTTCTTGCACCCATCTAAACACATATACAACTTGTCAAACTTTGGTAGCAATGTTCTAGGTGGAGCAGACCCATCTACATTCAGTTTTGCTAGAGGGACCAACTTTTTAGGACCCAAAAACACCCAATCCTATGTGACAATGCCATGTAGGCTGCTTATGTGTCAAATGTTGACTTCTATATAAATACACTCTTTCTTTCTTCAACCACTACTTTATCTCTCTCATCTCTCATTCTCTCTCTCATCTCTCCTTCTCTCTCCCAAAAAAACCTAGACCACACCGGAGCTCCTCCCACCCGACCACCGATCGGAGAAATTGACTGTTCGAATGGAATCGTCCGACCACCACATTCATTTTCCGACCATCCTCTCCACTCATTGTTGCTCGGATCGTCGGGAAAAAGCACTCTAAAGAACAAGGTCTTTGTGGCATAAATTGAGTCGATCCGACCACCTCCAGCTACATCTCCAGAAACCAACTGCATATTTGGACTCCACGCGTCGAGGCGTAGCTTACCCATCCAATTTTCGGCCTCATAACTACCGAAATCCAGCAACCCCGACCAAATTACATTGTTGTTGAAAATAATGTAATATGTCAATCCGACCATCCACCATCTTCAGCCACCTCTAGCTACAAATGTAATTTTTCTCTCATTTTTTTACAAATTTTGAAAATTACATAGTATTTAAAAAGAATGTAGTATTGTATTTTGACAATCATTTGGATGAATATTATTTTGAGACGATGTATCTAACTTGTTATCATTGATTGACAATGTAATCTCAAGTCTGTGTAAGGGGAAAATATTTTAATCGAAGTTGTGTATGGGAAGCAAACAAATATCTAGTCTTTCTGGTAAAAACAATGCAATCAAATTTCTGTTTAGAAAAAAACAATATAATTGAAGCTCTGTAGGGGTAAAAAACAATATAATATCAGTTCTTTTTGGGAAAAAAACAATGCAATCACATGTATGTCTAAGAAAAACAATGTATTGCACGACTGTATGTCAAAAAAATAATGTAATCGCATCTCTGTAGCGTAAAAAAACAATGTAATCAATTGTTTGTCATTGGCTGTGTTCTCTATAGAGAGAAAAACTATATCAGAGAGAAAATGATAGAGGAAAAGAAGAGGGAAATTTATGTGGGAATATTTGATTTTCAAATTTTGAATAAAAGATAAGAGGGAAATTTAAATACAAGTGTGCATTTTTTCATACCACAACTTTCCATGTCACTAGCGTAGATGGCAATGACACATATGATTGGGTTACATTGGGTACTTAAGAGTTGGGTACCAAATCATTTTTCATCTACATTTGCAAACTCAAGTGGCCTATCAACAATCAATCCACAACTACTTCCAGGGTTTGATCTTAGGATTTCTGCACAAAAATCATGCAATCTTTTGTACTGTTCTTTGTAACTACCATGAACAACCTCTAATGCTTTTTTCCTAGCCCTAGATGCCACTGTTTTGCTTATCTCAATGGTGTATTTGTCCCTCACTTTCTGCATTATCTCGGTTAGTTTCATTTTAGGATTTCTTCTCATTTTATCAACTAACCTATTGGCAAGCCACTTTGAATTCAACAATTTATTCTGACTTGTCCTCTCACATAAATGCTTGGATATTACTGTCTTAAGCTCCCAAGTATCAACCCCCTTAACCTTTGAACAAAACAACAAAAAATTGCACCCATCCACGCAACCAACCCTAGCTCTAATGTTGTCAAACTTGATCCACTTAAGAGACCATCCACCCTGAATTGCATAAGTTGCAATAGCATCCTTAAAAATGTCCGTTGTTGGAAACCTAATACCCGGATGCCACTTATAGGTTTCCATGTGTTTAATCTCTCTAAAGATTGGATGAGCATCTCTTCTCCCCTCATCCGTACCATCTTCATCAGACCCTCCATCATAACTATCCAATTCATCAGATGCATATTCATCATCATCTGGTGGCAAATATAAGAACTCATCATCCCTCCCCATCACACTCTCATCACCTTCAACCTCAGCATCAGTGTACCTCCTAAACAAATCATCGTCACCTATGTCATCTTCACTATCATCAAATTTGACATTCATAACACTGTCATCACTATCACTCTCCTCATAGCTCCCATCACTCTCAGCCTCTAAATCATCATCAACGGCTACCAAATTGGTTGCTTGACGTTTGACAGCACGAGTTTTTACCATTCTTACAACCTATAAACAACGTAACAAATAGCAATTCCAGAATATAAACAACACATAACAACAACTCATTGAACAAACATTATCAAGACCCACATAACAGCAACCAATTGACCAAACATTGATGATTCTAGAGTATATACAACACATAACAGCAACTCATTCAACAAACTTTACAAATTAACATCAACATAATTCAAACCCAATCTCTAGGTGAAGCTCTTATCACATTTGCATCAAAAGAAGAATGACTGAGTTTGTTCAATTGAAAATCCTAACCTTTGAACACCACTGCTAACAATTATGAGAAGAAGAAAAAATGGACAATCATGGAGATAAAAAGTGTCCACAGATGCAAAAACACAGATCAAATTGAATAAGGGAAAACCCCGATTTCATCAACTAATATCCCTAAATTAGAAACCATAAAATCAAAATCAACATACGAAGAGGAGAAGAAAAAGGCAACAATTACAAAAATTGTAGGATTTACTTGTGAATGCCTCTGCTAAGATGAATCGCCTTGATGAGGGAAAAAATCGAAGGGATCAATATTGGTAAGATCATGAAATTGAAGATCGAGAACAGTGACAATAACAATTATGACTGGTCAGAAGGTGAGCATAAGAACAACAACTGAGAATGGTAAGAACGAGAGCGAGAGTTGAGCCATTACCTGTGAATGCCTTTGGTTCGCCTCTGGTAAGAATGACAAGTTGAGGGAGATTAGGGTTTTTTTGGGGAATTAGGGCAATTTTGCGAACATCTCAACATTTACGCCACATGGATGCCATCTATTCTATAAATGATTAATAAAATCCACGTAGACTTGCCAAGTAGGATTCTTCCGGTGAAAAACTAGTCTGAGGGACAAACGGTGCAACCAGGGATAGTGTAGGGACGATTTAAAGAGCGACAATAGTTTAGGGACAAAAATGAAACATGACATATAGTTTAGTTACTAAAAACATAATTTTGCCATTTTTTTTTTAATTGAAGCAGATTTCTATTAACGGATCGCCCGAATTCGAAGCAGGAAGTCTACAGATCAAAAATCGAGGGTTAACAAAAGAGAAGAATAGCCAGACATGGAGGGTTGGGATCCGAATACGAAGTCGACGCTGACACAGATACCGCTCTTGACAACCAAAGCAGGTCCAAGAGACGGAGCGGCATGGACGCAGAGACTCAAAGAGGAGTACAAGGCACTGATCGCGTATACGCAGATGAACAAATCCAACGACAACGACTGGTTTCGAATCTCCGCTGCGAATCCGGAGGGGACGCGTTGGACAGGTAAGTGTTGGTACGTGCACAACCTACTCAAGTATGAGTTCGATCTCCAATTTGATATCCCCGTCACTTACCCCTCCACGGCACCTGAGCTTGAGCTCCCGCAACTCGACGGGAAGACCCAGAAGGTGAATTACTTAATTCATTATCACTTTTACTCCGTCAGTCTCTGGGTAATTTGGAGTTCTCTAATATGTGTTTTTCTAATGCAGATGTATAGAGGAGGGAAGATTTGCTTGACCGTGCATTTCAAGCCTCTTTGGGCAAAAAACTGGTATGATAACTTTGTTTTAAATTAGGCCGTTTGTTTTCTTGATGAATTTGGTTTGCTGGTTCGATGTGAAGATTTGAGATTCGAAATATGTGATTTTGTGTATGCTGTTCGAAAATGTGATTTTGTTTATCTTATTGTTTGTGATGAGAGAGAGGTGAATTCTCCATTTTTATTCAACTGGGCCTAATTGCACTGATTCTCATAGTTTTATCTTTTATGGTTTTTGGTGGAAGAAGAGCTGTAAACTAATCAGGATATATTTGTTTGTGTCATTTTACTTTCTGAAGTTTTATCTCAAAGTAAACTCCACACCTGCATTTGATTCATGGCTTTTGTCCTGGACCTTTCTCTATTGATTTTTTTTTTAGTTTAGTGGCTTTGGATTGATTTTCCTTGGCACAAGAATAGTTTATCTTTGTATTCAGAATATTAAGAAAATATTGTGTTCTGGTTATATGGTTATATATACTGTTTGCTGATCTATTAGTCATGTTTCTAAGTACATTCATATATTTTAAGGTACAAAATTGTAGATGTTTTCGTGTTAGGGATTTTACAATTATGCATAAAGTAAAATCTCTGAAGTGAAATGGACATGGTATATTGAGGAAAAGGAATGATTTGGAAACAGCATATTGGCAAGAGATTCATGAGATTGCTTCATACACGAGATATATTTTAACCAGTTTATCCCAGACCATATTTTTTAATCTTTATTGCATACGTATAAGGTAGACCAGATACATTAAGTATTGATCTAAATTTTTGTTTGCACGCTTTTGTGATTTTTTTTTTGGTTTGGCAGTCCTAGGTTCGGTGTGGCGCATGCACTTTGTTTGGGTCTGGCTCCCTGGCTTGCAGCAGAGGTTCCTGTTCTTGTGGATTCTGGTATGATCAAGCACAAAGATGATGCAGCCACAACCAGTGAGTCCTAATATTTAACAAGACATTAGTTCTGTCAAAGTAACTCTTCAACGACAACAAGTGTTGAGCCTTTGTCATTCAGGTCAAGGGACATTCATTGAGGTGTACAATTTTTTTTTTTAAGAAAACGGAGATTACAATATCTATAGGAAGATGCATACTGATGAAATGATCTTCCTGCTTGGCTTTTTAAATTTAAATTGCAAACTACTGCGTGGTTAACCTCTCCCCCTCATCTCTCTCTCTTTTTGCAACTTCAATTATTCAAATATTAATGCACTGCTTTATTCTTTGTTTTAGCTAATTAAATTGAGCCGTCCTGCAAAGAAATTTACTTTCTCTTCTCTTCATTCACTTTTTCAACTCCTTTGGACTGCTTGCTTGGGAGTTTGTTTTTTTAGTGATGAGAAGAACAAAAAATATGGGTATTATTTGGGAATCACTCTCTGTTGCCCAATGCTGGTGGCTGGTGAAGGTTGATGTAAAAGATTGCCAAAGATTTAATCAGTTATTTTGCCATTCAGAGATTTAATTAAGTTCTGCAGACCATCCGGCAAAGGGTTGGGTTTTGTTCTTTTCCGTATGAGCAAAGATGTGTTCTGTTGGAGATTATTTGCTAGACCAACGAATTTATGATACGTAGACATTTTCAATATTCTCCAAAATTTCCAGATGAATGTTTCAAGGAGGCTTTAACAGCTCTCAAGGGCATGTTTAGTGCCGGTGAAATCTTGATTGACATCTTTGGAAATCCAGTCAAGTCAGATGGATAATTTGTTTTCCTTCACAGTTTTTTTTTTTTTGAACATATGCCTTCAAAGAGTTTTGAACTTCTGATGCATTGGAGAACCGTTTAAATGACTCTATATGACTTCAAAGGCTTTCATTTTTGGTGGAATGTGTACTTGAATGAAATCACATCCATCCAAAGTGATTTAAAACAAATAACAAGTACACTACCTGATTGGCAGTCCACTTGGATGTGGCTGTGATTTCGAACAATGGTACATTCAGCCCCCATCCCGGTAGCGTCATCCAGGAAAGATGGGACGGGATCTCACCCCTTCCTCTTGTGCTCCACAAGGGTATTAATGTATTCACATTCAATGATCAGTGAGCCGGAACGGGACCAGTTTAAGGAGCACTTCACCGGAATCTGTTTTATGGTCCACAACAAATTCCGGTGAAGCTTTGAAAGAGGACTTTCAAAGAATAATTGATAGAGGGCATAAACAGGCGTACTCATAGATTCATTCAAACCTTCAACAGGAAAAATAATACATTACATGCCGTGCGGACAGTCTGCAACGGATTTGCATCACAGTAAATATAATAAATATAACTAATTTCAACTTTTTGCAAACCACCCTAAATCCAGAAAACTCTTACCCCTCTAAATAATAAACTGTAAATAAAGAGAATCCAAGAAAGTCGATGTAAGCTACAGCAAGCATGTGGTGAAGATTATGTGGAAGGTGTATCAGCCTTCTCTTTATTCTATTTTATTTTTATTACTTTCACTTCTTTGCAGCAAACTCTTGTAAGTCATCTGGATCAGAAAATAGGACCAGCTGCAACAATCTCCTCAGTTAGGTTGTTGTCTTTTCCAATCTTATGACTTGTGAATACCTCAAAATTCTTCTTAAATAGACCTCCCAGCTTCAAGAGGGTATCTTTATAGGCCTGCTTGTCTGACCACTGCATTTCAGCAGAAATTACACGGATTAAGTCTCTCAGCTTCACAAGAGTATATAAAGTTTTTGTGTATATAAAGTTTTTGTTTGGAAGAGAATAATGGTAGCTTACAGTGTTAACTGGATCCAAGATTTCAGTAGGAACACCCTCAACGTCGGTAGGGATCTCGAGTCCAAACACTTCAGTCTTGGCGTAGTTAGTATTCAGAAGGCTCCCGGAATGTATTGCATCAATGATTCTCCTGGTGTATGCTAATTTGATACGGCTTCCTGATCCGTAGCTGCCAAAAAAAAAAGACAGATACAGAATTATTTAATTGCATAGCATGTATGTGGTTTGAGTATTTTTATTTACATACCTTCCACCTGACCAGCCGGTGTTGACAAGCCATCCGGTAGCTCCATGCTTCTGCATCTTCTCAGCCAGCATAGCGGCATACCTAGTAGGATGCAGCATTATGAATGCAGCACCAAAGCAGGCTGAAAATGTGGCTGTTGGCTCTTTTATGCCATCCTCCGTTCCGGCCACCTATATTATTAGCATTAAAGGATTTGTTAGTATAACATGCTACATAGCTCTAGAAACCACTGCATTATTAGCCTGATAGCTGAAGATGCAGGTAACTTATTGCATATTTACTCAAAAAAGTTGTGGAGAAATGCAGTTTTAAGTAACTACCAGAGCAGTGTAGCCGCTGATGAAATGGTACATGGTCTGCTCCAAGCTTAACTTGCTCACCGGTGGGAGCACGCCAAATGCATCGCATGCCAGGAGGATTACATTCTTTGGATGGGGGCCAACACAAGGTATCTTGGCATTTGGAATATACTCAATTGGGTATGCAGCTCTAGTGTTCTCTGAGACAATTAAAGTAATCTTAGCCTGACGGGAAAGCAGAATCAATATCTCTAGCCTGCCTTGATATGTTAATGTTACCTGTTACAGATTTGTCTGAGTAATCCACAGTACGATTATGCTCATCAAAGACCACGTTCTCCAACACTGCAACACACTAGGAGTATTAATACTCGCTATGGGGCTTATTGACATTCAAAAGAAAGACAAATCAGAATGGTACCAGTCCCAAATTTGATGGCATTCCAGATATCAGGCTCCTTCTCCCTTGACAAATCAATGCACTTGGCATAGCAACCACCTTCAATGTTTGAGACCCCATTCTCACTCCAGCAGTGTTCATCGTCTCCAATTAAATACCTATTGTGATCAGTAGACAGAGTTGTCTTCCCAGTACCTATCACAAGCATTTGCAGCAGGAGATTCGTAAGTACAAAACAAGATTAAATGGAAAGGGATGAAGCAGAGAATCATAAGAGGCACATATCGGTTGATTGCTGGATTGGTGCGATGATCGATCAAATGATACTCTACCTGACAGTCCAAAGAAGAGGGCGACATCGCCTTCTTTTCCCATATTGCAGCCAGAGTGTAAGGAGAGAATTTGTTTCTTAGGCATGAGATAATGCATTACGCTGAATAGGCCTTTCTTCATTTCCCCAGCATATTGTGTGCCAAGGATGACCATTTCCCTTCTAGCAAGATTGAGGTCTATGCTAGTAGAGGAAGTCATGTAGTGTGTGTAACGGTTACATGGGAACTGTCCTGCATTGTATATAGTGAAGTCCGGAGTTCCAAAGTCCTCCAGCTCTTCAGGAGTGGGTCGGATGCACCTGTCACCCACCCAGTTATTGCATACGTTCACTAATTAAGCTAATATACCTGGCCTGCTTTTTTTGTTTTTTTGTCTTACAAAATTCAACCTATTGGAAGTGTTTTTGCAGCATAAACGATTAAGAATGCTTATACGGCCATGATTAGCAAATAAGGAGAAGCAAGTAGCACAAATGAATGAATATATATATAGCTGAACTCAAGCATTCTTGATCTTGATGCTTACATGTTGTGCATGAACAGAGAATGGTAAGCTCTGGCAGATACAATACGAACTTTGATGCGGTTCTCTGGGTCCCAATTCAGAAATTGATCATTCACATAGACCTGAAACATCCAGAATGACCAAATTATTATTCATATAGGATAATAATCCAAGATGATCAAAGAGAATTATCGTAAAGTATAAATCAAACCTATATTCGCTGATGATGTAGAAGACATTAGGAATTAGTCAATGGCCTATAATTTTATATTTGTTTTTCTACTACATGGCAGCATGTACTCAGTTATAGAGTTGCAAGATACAATAAAAGTCACATGTTCTATTTATAGATGTTAGAGCTATTTTAGGTGTTTGTTCAATAAGTGTCCCACTTTATTAGGGATTCTTTATCTTTGATTGTTTCCAGTTTGTTATACCACGTAGTACGTGGATGGTGGTTACTATTTTCTCTCATGTAAGGCTATATAGCCATAATTTCTGATTTAGTAATATAAGATCTTTCTCCCATATTCAAAGCTTACTTGTTTGCAAACAATTTAGTTCAACATTTGGTATCGGAGCCCGATGTCGACTGAAGGAAGCTTTGTTCAGCCGGCCATCCCGAAGTTTGATGGCCACTATGATCACTGGTCAATGTTGATGGAGAATTTTCTTAGATCAAAAGAATACTGGAGTATTATTGAGAATGGAGTTCCAGCAGTAGCTGAAGGTGTTGACTCCACAGATGAACAACGAAAGCTGATCGCAGACCACAAATTGAAGGATTTGAGAGCCAAAAACTATCTTTTCCAGGCCATTGACAGGTCCCTCCTGGAAACGATTCTCAACAAGGATTCTGCAAAGGGCATTTGGGACTCAATGAAGAAGAAGTACCAAGGCACAGCCCGTGTGAAGCGTGCTCAACTTCAGGCTCTCAGAAGGGAGTTCGAGGTTCTGCAAATGAAGGTTGGTGAGTCAATTACTGACTACTTTTCACGTACTCTTGTTGTGGCAAATAAAATGCGGCTTCATGGTGAGACGATGGGTGATATCATTGTCATCGAAAAAATCTTGCGATCCATGAGTTCAAAGTTTGACTATGTTGTCTGTTCCATAGAAGAATCACATGACTTATCCATCATGTCCATTGATGAACTACAAAGCAGTCTCCTTGTTCATGAGCAACGTATGAGCAATCATGACACAAAAGAACAGGCTCTCAAGATTTCTCATGATGACTATTCTGGAGGTAGAGGTCGTGGTCGAGGAGGCGGATTCAGAGGTAGAGGTCGAGGCCGTAGCCAACAGGGAGCTTTTGATAAATCCGTTGTCGAATGCTACAACTGTCATGATTTGGGGCACTACCAATTTGAATGTCCTAAACGAGGAAGAGAGTCTCGGGCAAACTATGCAGAGACTCATGAAGAAATGCTACTGATGGCCTATGTCGATGATATGAAGACTAGTAATGAAGAAGCATGGTTCCTAGATTCTGGATGCAGCAACCATATGTGTGGCAAGAAGGAGTTTTTCACTTGCTTAAATGAAAATTTTCGTGAGACAGTTAAGCTTGGCAATAACTCTAGCTTATTGGTGATGGGCAAAGGGAATATTCGCATGCAAGTGCAGGGCATAACACAAGTGATTTCTGAGGTGTTTTATGTGCCAGACTTGAAAAATAATTTATTGAGCATCGGTCAACTCCAAGAAAAAGGGCTCGCTATCCTCATTCGTCAAGGCAAGTGCAAGCTTTTCCATCCAGAGAAAGGTTTGATTATGGAAACTACTATGTCCCTAAATCGCATGTTCATCTTGCTTGTGAAGATTATGGCTCCAGATCAGTATTGTCACAACGCATCTACTTTTGATCTTGATCACCTATGGCACTGCCGGTATGGCCACCTCAGTTTTAGTGGTTTGAAGACTCTTCACCAAAAACAAATGGTCACTGGATTACCAAAATTCAAGACTGCTGCACCTTTATGTGAAGACTGTGTCATGGGGAAGCATCAACGAGATTCTTTTCCACGAGTAGGAGCATGGCGAGCAACTCAAGTTCTGCAGTTAGTTCATGCGGATATTTGCGGTCCTATTACTCCTATTTCCACTAGTAACAAGAGGTATGTGTTGTGCTTTATTGATGATTTTAGTCGGAAGGTCTGGGTCTACTTTCTAACTGAGAAGGCTGAAGCCTTTGGTACATTTAAAAAATTCAAGATAAGTGTTGAAAGTGAGTCAAGCTTGTGTCTCAAGGGATTGCGTACAGATAGGGGAGGCGAGTTTACATCCCGTGAATTTCATGATTTTTGTGAATTGCATGGCATCAAACGGCAACTCACCGCTGCCTACACTCCCCAGCAAAATGGAGTGGCCGAAAGAAAAAATCAGACCATTATGAATATGGTTCGTAGTATGCTCATCGCTCGGGGAGTTCCTAAAACTTTTTGGCCAGAGGCTGTAAATTGGGCTGTCCATGTTCTCAATCGGTCACCAACTTTTGCTGTGCGTAACAAAACCCCTGAAGAAGCATGGAGTGGTCTCAAGCCATCGGTGGATTATTTTAGAATTTTTGGCTGCATTGCATACGTGCATGTTCCCGATTGTAGAAGGACCAAGCTTGATGACAAGAGCCTCAAATGCATCTTGCTAGGACTCAGTGAGGAATCCAAAGCTTACCGACTCTTTGATCCCCTTGCCTGCAAAATTATTATCAGTCGAGACGTGATATTTCATGAAGCGGAGAAGTGGCACTGGGATGACAGCCACAAGGAAGCCATTCAGGCTACTTTGGACTGGGGAGATGTTGAAGTCGACGAGGAGGACACTGGGCATGAAGAGGAGGACAATGGGCTTGACCACACTGATGAGGTTAATGCTGGTGACGTCTCTTCTCCAAGTACTGCAGCCATTTTGGAGGACAATCCAGCTGTACCCTCACAAAGTTTACATGTTGGGCGACGTAGTCGAAGACAACCAGGTTGGATGCGTGATTATGATACTGGAGAGAGTTTTTCTGAGGATGAAAATATCATTAACATGGCTTTGACCATGGAACCTGATCCCTTGTCCTTTGGAGAAGCTACTAAGAGTGAGAAATGGAGAAGAGCTATGGATGTGGAGATGACTGCCATTGAGAAAAATAAGACTTGGGACCTCGTAGATTTGCCACCCGGAGGACGAAAAATAGGGGTCAAATGGGTCTACAAAACAAAGCTCAATGAATTTGGGGAGATAGAAAAATACAAAGCCAGGCTCGTAGCAAAGGGCTATGTGCAGCAACATGGGGTGGATTATGAAGAAGTCTTTGCACCAGTGGCTCGTATGGATACAATCAGACTTGTCTTAGCCACTGCCGCACAAAGAGGATGGCCAGTGTTTCAGCTTGACGTTAAATCCGCTTTTCTTCATGGAGAGTTGGAGGAAGAAGTGTATGTAGAGCAAGCTCCAGGCTATGTTCGAATTGGAGAAGAAGAGAAGGTCTACAAGCTCAAAAAGGCCTTGTATGGATTGAAGCAAGCTCCAAGAGCTTGGTACAGCCGCATTGAGACTTATTTCTTGAAGGAAGGCTTTACAAAGTGTCCACATGAACACACTCTCTTTATAAAGGTCGGGAAAGATGGTAAAATGTTAATTGTGTGTCTTTATGTTGATGACCTCATATTCACTGGGAGTGATGTTGGAATGTTCTCTGTGTTCAAACAATCTATGATGGCAGAATTCGATATGACAGACCTTGGCAAAATGAAATATTTCCTTGGCTTGGAAGTGACGCAAAGGCATGATGGGTTTTTTCTCTGCCAGAAAAAGTATACGTTTGAGGTCCTAGAGAAGTTTGGAATGGCAGATTGTAATGCAGTATGTAACCCTATAATTCCTGGTTGTAAGCTCAGCAAGGATGAAAATGGGGTAAGAGTGGATAGCACTCAATACAAGCAATTGGTAGGTAGCCTTATGTATCTCACGGCTACCAGACCAGATGTGATGTTTGATGTGTCTCTTGTTAGTAGGTACATGGAGAAACCTACTGAGCTTCATTTTAATGCAGCTAAAAGGGTGCTGAGATATTTAAAAGGCACGGCTGAATTTGGTGTGTTTTATAGCAAGGGAGGAAATCAAGAGTTGGTGGCTTATACGGATAGTGACTATGCTGGTGACTTGGAGGACAGAAAGAGCACTACTGGATACTTATTCATTTTAAGTTCTGGAGTTATATCCTGGAGTTCACGAAAACAGCCTATAGTTACTCTTTCTACTACTGAAGCAGAGTTTATAGCTGCTGCTTCATGCGCTTGTCAAGCCGTGTGGTTGCGAAGATTACTTGAAGAACTTGGTAATGTGCTGTCTGATCCTACTGTGGTATATTGTGATAATAGTTCAACCATCAAATTATCAAAGAACCCAGTGATGCATGGTCGCAGCAAACACATAGACGTGAGATTTCATTTCCTTCGTGATCTCACCAAGGATGGTGTTGTGAAAATGGTACACTGCAAGACTCAGGAACAGGTGGCTGATATTATGACAAAGCCTTTGAAGTTAGATGCTTTCTTGAAGATGCGTACGTTAATGGGAGTGTGCATGGAACCTGGAGTAAATTGATTGGTACACAATTAGTTTAAGGGAGGATGTTAGAGCTATTTTAGGTGTTTGTTCAATAAGTGTCCCACTTTATTAGGGATTCTTTATCTTTGATTGTTTCCAGTTTGTTATACCACGTAGTACGTGGATGGTGGTTACTATTTTCTCTCATGTAAGGCTATATAGCCATAATTTCTGATTTAGTAATATAAGATCTTTCTCCCATATTCAAAGCTTACTTGTTTGCAAACAATTTAGTTCAACAGAAACATCCTCTCAAACACATGTAGTAAAATTTGCATATATATCCTATTCATCCCTGACCCCCGCCTATTACGAAAGTTTTGCAGAAAAGAGTTGGTTTATTTTTTTTAACCTTTTTCTTCAGAATTTTACATTTCGTTAGATGCGAATAAAAATAAAATTTAGAAAGCACGCAACAATACACTAATGGTTGGTTGGGACCTGGAGAAGGTTATGGAGTCTTATCTGTCCTAATTCCCATGAGCCGAATAGCACCTACAAGATTGGATAAGGCTCGCAAACCAATAATTCGAAGCTTGATAAACTTTAGAGTTCAAACACGGGTAAACAGTGAGTGACAGGGAAGTGGCTTTTGTTTCTGCCATATGTCAACCTTCTGACATTTTCTTATCTAGGATTCTGGGCACAGGATAGTTAACCCTGTGATGTAAAGACAAAATGGGCCATTTGGGTAAAATACAGATGCATATATAATTATATATAAAGACACACATGAGACTATTCTCAGGTGCGAGATACCGTACCTGAAATTACGTGAGGGACACTGCGACTGCATGGTGTGCAGATGCGGGACCCATACATGATGCGCACCCCCACTCGCACCCATCCAAGGGTGTGAGAGTAAGTGCAATGCTAAACCATTTTAGAGTATTGAAAATTTTGGAGCCATCCAAGGGTGTGAGAGTAAGTGCAATGCTAAACTATTTTAGAGTATTGAAAATTTTGGAGTGTATAGAGAGAATGATTTGAAAAAATTAAAAAAAATTGTATTAAAAGATGTGTAGAATGATAGAAAAAAGTGAAAATTGGTATAAAAATATGAGAGAGATGTTGTTGAAACTTGATATTTAGAGTGTTGGTGAATGAAAAGTGAAAAAATTATATTAAAAATATATTTTATTGATATGATTGTATTGGGATACATATTTTGCTGATGTAGATAAATAAGTGAGATCCAATTATGTATAATATAGGCGAGACTCAATAGAAGAATTTGGAATGCCTCAAATTGTTGATGCATTGTACTTGCTCTAAGAGACATCCCGAACGTAAAATATCCAAGGGTGTGAGAGGTATTACGTGCGGGACTCTACCTACAGACACGTATATGTATATATATGAGATGGGTCAGGCCCATTCACTTAGCAATTAGTTACGTCAACTTCCTGGACCATGTAAAGATGGGTCAGGCCCACCCACTTACGTCAACTTCCCGGAAACAGGTCCGTCCAAGGAAGGAGAACGCGGTTCCATTACCCGTAATCATAAGTCATACTACCTAGGAAACTGTCAAAAGCTGAAATGATGAAACGACAAAATACCAATAAAATCATGATTGTTATGAGTTATTGACGACGCTCCCAACAAGGGGTGGCTGGCTACAGCAGGCCCCACTGAGCTACGGTTTAATATATATATATATATTACGAAAAAAAAAATATACATAAAAAAATGAAAATCATGGGATATATAAACTAAAAATATTTTAGGTTTCTTATATGCGAATTTAACTTATATTCGGACCAGAAAATATATTGTTAAATTTATAAAATTAATCAAATATATAATTAAAAAAATAAATAAATTTTGTAAAAATCATTGCAGCGGGTGCTGATAGTTGAACTACAGCAGACCCCACGATAAGAAGACAATGCTAATCCATTGTATTTAAACTCTGCTTGGACTGAAGATTAGGAGAATTAAGTGAAAGAAAACAAACAATTTGTTTTGATTGAGGATGGTGGTTTAAGAAGGGATAATAGAGGGTTAAATGAGTGGAAAATTTAAAGTCTTTTGTCTATTTTTTTCATTCCTAAATCGGGGGTTAAAGAGGGAAAAAGATACATATTTTCTAAAAATTCAAAATATTTTTTAGTAACTATAACATTTTAAGAATATTTTAATACTTATAATATTTTTATTGCTTCTCACTCAAAACCTCAATCTAAGCAAAATAATAATGAACACACCTCACTTAACTTTCCCTCAATCCAAACGAAGTTATGTATAATTTTCCCTCTTCTTATTTTTTCCATTAATGCAAACAGAACCTTAGGAACGTCATAATTAAAAAGAAGGAAAAACTACACTAACGTACAATTGAATTTTGATGCGTGCGCACTAATATAGGCAACTTTAATTTATCTAGTATTACCTTATCCAATGAGTTCAAGTAATCAACAGCTCTTTCCCTGTTAACCAAGAAAGTATGTTCGTCCATTTCGATATTGGGTGAGCCCCTATCCAACAAAAGTGGGTATTCATTTCTTAATCCACAACACAAAAGTGGTTATATATACGCATATATGGATAAAATAAGAAAAACAGAGAAGGAGCACTTACTTTCCCCACCAAAGGTCATCGTCGGTGGTTTCGTCCTTGACCACACGCTTATCTCTTGGAGCCCGGCCTGTCTTTGCCCCGGATAGTGTGGCTATAGCACCCGTTGATGTGATGAACGACCCCTTCTCATACTTGATCGCTTGCTCGTACAGCTCTGTACCATAAAACATGTTTAATAACATTAATTCATGTATGTTATTAATTGATTGGTCTAGATCACAGATTTAACTCTGCAAATTTAATTTGCGTGCCACGTGTCGGACTAGTAAACTAAAAGAGCAATATATCCAAATTGATCTCATCTAAAATCTTCTAAAACTATCTCTATCATGATTAGCTTTAAAGAAAATAAATTCATAAGTAAACCGTGAGTCCGTGACTTTCTTACAGTATCACCAAATACTACAATTAAAATTTAAAACTTAAAACTATTTCAAAAATACATATCAAATGTCAAAATTAACCTCTTATTACTATAAATATTTAATTTAAATTTAAGATTTGGCATTTTTTTTTTAAATCGAGAATTATGGGATACAGCCTTGTCCTAAACTACATAGGAGTGAGAATCGAACTCAAAGGAGTGATTGATTTGTCAATAATCTAATAAGCTAAGAAACCATAAAATCTTTTTCAATAATTTATTTGAGTTGTTTGGTTTCGAATTTTCGTTTGAACTGAATACGGTTTCTAAACGCGTGGAAATCGCATCACGGTCCAAGCATGAAAAGTAAAAAAAGTACCAGCGGCGGAGAGATTATAAAGGATGTGAGTAAACTTCAGAGAACTGTCGCTGATGTTCAGCGTCGGCGTGTAATGTTGAGCGTGACCAACATGCGCCATAGTATGCCCCTCCGTCTTCCTCGCCGGATCTCCCTTCACCACCTTCGGTCCTGTCCCCCTTGTCAGCGACGCCAATGACGCACTATCCCCAAAAAAATAAAAAATTAACATCATATTCGTAAGCAAACGACACGACTGTCTATCGTTTCGTAAATAAGACCTGATGGACTGGAGCTGCTGTTTGTTGCGGTCCTCTTCTGAAATGGTAGCGAAAGCAGCCGCACCGTCTCTGATTGGAGTAGTCGGAGCTGATCTTTTCTTCTGAAGAGAGTGAAGCTCGTCGATAGTCTGAGCTTTAATCGGCGTTGTACTGTCGTCGTGACACACCTCGGACGCCTTATTCTTGTTTGTTTGGATTTTCGAAAGGCCATTGCGTCCAACGGCACCACTTCGGTTGTTCGCAAAGCTGAATTCACAGTTCTCTGCCATTTCTTCTATCTGTAATATCATCAAACACATAGAAGGTACATCAGTCAAAATTCACAAATTAATCCCTAAAAATATTACCAGAGAAGAAAGAGACGACCGAACCGAAAGTTGTGATCAGTATGCAAATGCAAAGGAGAAAGGAGGACGTGGTCTTTCAAAGTAGTGGATGGGTCATTTTATAGGGGACGGGCTCTCAATGACTTACAATATTAGCTTGACCATGGTTAGAATTGGGAGCTAACCATGGTTAGGTTAACCAAGGCTGTTGAAAATACTGAATTGGCATTGAAAAGGAAAAACGGTATCCGATATGGTACTTTCAAATGAAGCTTCGTGACAGCGGCACACGTTTGGGTAGTTTAGGCATATTTGTAATTTGCTATTATGTACTATTCGGATATATATGGAGTCAGGGATACGATCGCTTGCTCACTGCCACATCTTAGTCTAGCTAGTCCACATGACAAGCTTTGTGAGGAGATGAGTGTTACTACAATAATTGCTGGTTGAAATGTGATCTATTTTAAATTAAAATCATCCAAATGTTAAAATGAGAGATAAGTTGACATAAATTAATCACATGGATGGTTGTGATTTAATTGAAGTACAAATTTCAGTCTACAATGATTGTATAAGATAGCAAAATCTTTTTTTTTAAAAAAAAGTATCTCATTTGAAACGATCTACTGTGCAGTTTTTTTTTCTTAAACGAAATTTGAAAACATTTGATCTCTTAAAATATATGTTAGATTTCGAAAAAAAATTACATATCCAAAATCAGCAAGTAAATATATTTCCAACAAGATCATGTTGAACTATGAGTCTTACATGTTGATTCTGATGTTAAAATATTCATAGTGTGTGCTACATTCCTTTTTGACATACATATGTGTTGTAGTGATGAAAATTTGTGAGATATAAGTCATATGCATGAATGTTTAAACTAAGTGTACCTTAGAGACATTTTTTTATATCATACCGGGTCAAAGATCTTATTTTTAGTGCTCTTAAACTTGCTGGAATTGAACAATCAAATGTTACCTATTTAATCTATTAGGGTTTTGATATTTGATTGACCATATCTTGATCAATTAAACTCCAATTAAATTGAAATTTGGACCATTACTAGATATATGTGTTATGTATGATATGAAACATGAATGAAGTGATTTAGAGTTGTATTGAATTTTTTATGACAAATCTAATAAAAGTCGCATAGACCTTAATTAGGACATCACTAGCCCTAACTTTGAGCCTACTCCTGGTTTTAGGTCAAATCAACCCCAATTGAGTTGAAATTTGAAACAAAAATCTTGACATGATTTATGATAGTTTGGATATAGAGTTGGTTAAGAAAATATTTGAGATAAGATGTCAAAACTCAAACCCTAATTTATGGTGCATTTTCGGGTAATCGATGCACTAGGGAAGTTCATAAACCCATATTCTCAATCAAATCAACTCCAATTGAGCTAAAATTTTGTATGATAACTTTTTTACTCATAAATTTTGTATGACAACCTCTTGTCCACAGGGCCCCAAATTTGTTCTTTGAGAATTCATTCAGCTGAAATTTTGTGACTTGCCATGGTGCTTGGATTGACTTTAAATTTGATGTGTATGCTTCAAAAATGATATAATGATTTATAATTTATTCATCTGAATGAATTTTGGGTTGATTTGATATGATTTTAACCTATCATTCTTAGCTTTGAAGCTCTTTGAGCTAACAAGCTAAATTGGAGTGTTCTATCACTCATTTATTTGTAGGTACAAATCATACACCTCCTTGGGACATAAATTGAAGATATCAAATGTTCATGGAGCATTGATATGTCAATGGGCAAGCTTAAAGTGCCCTAGAACTCAAAATCTCCTAGGAAACCCTATTCGAAAGCAATTGAGCTTATGAGATATATATGAGCTGAATTTGATCAAGGCTTTGAGATGCATTGAATAATTTATTTAGGCAATGGTCTAAGATATTTTTATTAAAAAAATTATCAGATTTAAAGTTAAGAAGAATTAAATGTGTGCAACCCAATTCTTACTCAAAATAGCACAAACTCCTCTACCTTGCGCCTAGGCGGCCGTATTTTAGAACACTGATTTTGATGATGTAGTGGACGGTTGTGATTAAAAAGCTTAAAACAACCCATTATGTTGACCTGATTAGAAAGTCACCCAAGCATCTTCTCAAACCTTACATCAAAATCATTTATTCTCAGCAGACAAATGTTTCTTCTTCTCCTCCAACTCAAATTGATTCAGAACGTCCCTAAACTATTATTCCATACATAATTCCATAATTTATGTGGCATGACATAGGTGTCATGTCACATCGATTATTAAATAATAATTAATGATGCACTTCCAAAAAAAAAAAAACCCTAACTCCCTCCTAAAATTTTGGTCTTCCTGCTTCTATCTCTTCTTAACTATATATGTTATCATGGTTGCTTCAACTATGGTGAACATTGGGAGTTGTGAACTTGTGTTTTAGTCTTACGGTGTCTTATTACATTGCGTTGATTATTAGGTAGGTTTTTATTACGTTGTCTTTTATTTTGGCAATGACTTATTGCATTGCTTTTGAATTTGTCAATGCCTTATTACAGTGTATTTTAATCTGGCAGTGCATTATTATCTTGTATATTAATTTCCAACTGTCTTATTTCATTATCTTTTATTTTGACAGTGACCTATTCCATTGTGTATAGATATGCAAGCGCACAATGTAACCCACATGTCAACCACTGCAAAAAGCTTCTTCCACCAAAAAAGTGCTCAAACAATGTAACACGCCGACCAAACAATGTAATAACAAAAAATGTTGGAAATTTTGAATTAAATTGTCATAAGTTTTCAGTTTCTGTAACCAAAAAATGCAGGGTTGAATGGCCATTAACTATGTATTTATTTTTTAGGCCTTTATAAAGGCTTCGTCTATAATATTTTTCTCTGGTTTTTCACTCTCTAAAAAGTAGCTTACTTCTTTGGTGTCAAAAATTCATTCCGATTCCATCCTTGAGAGAGTAAACTCAATTGTTGGTTCGTAGAACATCTTCGAAAGTGCTACCATTGGTGTTTAGATCAAGTAGAACTGCGAGCACAGTTTGATAGCAGGCAATTAATCGCTTTAAAGTTAGAGGTCCAACCTCGCCTCAATCTGGTTTGAATTTGTTCTTGTTTTCTTTTTGAGTTTGAAATTGTTATCACAATATTATGATATACCCAACTACATATTTGTGAATGTGTGAACGTTACTAATCTGTTTATTTTCTTAGTCTCAGATGAATATAGGCTATTATTCGAATCGACAATTACCGGAGGGGTTTACAATCTTAAAGCGATTAATCCCTTTTCTGGTAATTGTTTGAATATAATAGAGTTTTGCAATTTTGGTACATTGATATGTATGCATGGGGTATTGTGATATACATGTCAGTGGTAGAATAAAAATTACCTGTTTAATGATCAAGTATACTTGCTTTGCCTATTGGTATATGTTACCTTTTGTTTTCTGCTAAGTGTTGATCAAAAGCTTTACACGGATATTATTGATTGATAGGTTAGCAATTGACATAAACTGCAATCGCGAATTTATAGGAAGAAATATTAATTAATTAGAGTATTTGTAAAACCAATAATTAGAAATTGTTTGCGTTAAATGATACGGTTTTTTTTAAAGGCTTATAATAGTAGAATTGTTTCAAATAGTAATTTTGTCATTGAGTTGTTGCCATGATATAAACAATTTGTGATTGTATTGATTTCTGAAATATTGATGATTGTAAATAGCATGTCTGACAGAAAGTAATTATAATTTAATTTTGACATAAATGATAAAACAATTTTGGTTCTTTAATATTAGTAGTATAATTTGTTTGTAACAGTTAATAGTATCGGGATACTACTTGATTGGTGTATTTATTGATTGGTGATTTTTAGTATAGCATTAAGTATGTATATATATATATATATATATAGCCATTCTCTTATGCGGACATGGTTTTCTTTAACTTACGGACTTCTAATTACAACCATCAGATCACATGGACGTCCAAGATTTAAACAACACAAGATGACCCATTCTCTTCTATCTCTTCTCCCATGCTCTTCTCATTTGACTTCGATTCCAATGCCGTCGAGATCAGTTCTAGTCTTTTCTCCTCTTCGGCGTCGGATCCTTTGATTTCGATTCCAGTCGTTTCTCTTCTCCGACATGGAGAACTCTCACTAAAATTTACTTTCCTAATTAACTAGAGAAATCAAGCTAAAAAACCAGAAAATAATGAAAATAAAGGAAAATTTTATCTATATTTTTCTTCAATGAGAGAGAGACTAGCTCACTAGTTTTGTTGTTGGGCTTGTCGGGTATTCTCAATAGTTTTATCTCTAACCTTCATGAATTTTTTGTGGTCATGGAGAATAACTTCCATATTTGAGATTTGGGTAGGAGGTCGCCGAGAAAAAACACCGATTGGGTCGTCAAGAAGAACTACCAGGTTTGAGATTGGGTCGAAGGTCGATTTGATTTGGATTGAGAATAAGAAACAAATAGTTGGAAGAATAATCGAAGAAGACGGTCGACATAAGCTTTGGAAAGAGGGAACAAATGGGTTGTAGACGGGGTATTTCTTTGGCAGCTAATCCGGACCATCCATTAGATCTCACGAACCAGATTACAAGCCCGTAAATATTGAAAAGCACAGGCGTGCGTATAGGAGCAGAATTATATATATATATATATTTGTGAGTCTATGTATGCAAATAAAAGTGGATTATTGGTTTATATAACTTACGATATTTGTAGAGATATTGTGTCATTTATTACATGTTGAGGAAATTCTGTTAAAGAGATTGGTATTTAAGTGAACCAGGTGTGCTCCTCCAATCTTTCCTGGGAATTTACATAGTGTAGTTTGTGGTACAATGTCCATATATTCTTCACTCGTATCTTTGTTATGTAAATAATGAAATCAATGAATTCTAATATATTATAAATTTTGGTATATTATTGTGTATAATAATTGAGTTGAACCTGTTATTTAATAACATATGGCTAGTGTTGAGAACACCGATACTTTAACTGCTCCTGTCGCCGTTGCTCGTGTTGCCCCCGTGGTGAACAATGTTCCTTCACATGTGATACATGGGGAGAAGCCTGAGAAGTTCACTGGTGTGGACTTTAAGGATGGAAGCAAAAGATGTTGCTCTATCTTACTACTTTGCACCTTGCACGGTACCTACGAGAGGAGGCCCCAGTCCTTAGTGAAGGAGAGACTGATGTCACTACTGTTGTTATAGTGCATTAATGGAAAAACCCAGACTTTTTGTGCAAGAATTACATCCTCAATGTGTTGGATAATTTGTTGTCTAACACATATAGTCCAATCAAGACTGCTAAGATTTTGTGGGAGTCTCTAGAGAAGAAGTACAAGAATGAAGACGTCGGTACAAAGAAATTTGTAGTTGGGCGGTTCTTGGACTTCAAGATGGTGGACACCAAGACTGTGATTACTCAAGTCCAAGAATTTCAATTAATTCTACATGAGATTCATGCAGAAGAGATGATGCTTAATGAGTCCTTCCAAGTAGCTGTTGTAATTGAGAAGCTACCCCCGGGTTGGAAGGACTTTAAGAATTATTTAAAGCATAAGCAAAAAGAGATGTGTCTTGAAGACTTGATAGTGCGGTTGAGAATTGGAAAGACAATCATGGTAGCGAAAAAGGCCTAGAATTCCATCTATGGAGGTTAAGGCAAATGTGGTGGAGCACATTCAAAATACCAATAAGACAAAAGCGACTGTACTAGGACCTTCCAAAGGGAAAGGAAAAGAGGGTGTTGCTGCCGATAAGAAGTTCAGTGGAACTTTTTTTGTCTGCAATAAACCAAGGCACAAAGCTAGACTGTTGCATTCGTAAGAAACAAGCCAGTGTGGTTAAGAATGTCGATGATGATGACATGGAGTTTCTTGATGTGGTGTCAGAAGTGAATATGGTGGAAAATCCACAACCGTGGTGGATTGATACTAGAGCCACTTGTCATGTTTGTTTTGACAAGGATCATTTTTCTGAATATGAGGAAGCTGAGGAAGGAGAGCAGTTGTACATGAGAAACTCCTCGGTTTGCAAAATACAAGGTCGTGGAAAGATGGTTCTGAAGATGACTTCTGAGAAGAAGCTAATATTGACAAATGTCGTCCATGCTGATGGGATTCGTAAGAATCTTATATCTAGAAATTTTTTGATCAAGAATGGTTTCAAGTTGGTTTTTCAGTCAGAAGAATTTATCATCGCCAATGGAGGGGTATTTGTTGGGAAGGGTTATTCTTGTGATGGGCTTTTCAAGCTAAATGTGGAGTGATAACATTTTTACCCTTATTGAATAAGATTAATAAAACTAGTATTTTATTATTTGTGTATGTTAATCTATTACTTAATAGATTATGTTGTGTTTATTAGAAAGTATTTGATATGTTCGGAACTTATGGGGAATGATTTTATCATTAAATTCTAAATCAAATACTTCATAACAAATTGGATAAAGACACCATATGTATGATTTAAGATGATAGTACACCATCCATTAAATACATGAAATGAGAGGGTGTCTAGCCAAAGTAGCCATAGTTAAATTGAAATTTCTTAGAGGATACTTCATTTTGGCTAAAATATATGCCAACAATATGTGTGCATTGTGATAGAAGGCACAAAGAATTAAGTGCGAGATTTGCTCTCCGATGGGGTTATCCTTATTGACTATGTAAAGTCAAAGGATAATATTGCGGATCCGCTCACAAAAGGCCTAACAAGAGGGCAAGTTGTTAATTTATGGAGGGGAATGGGGCTAAAGTCAATAGCTTAAGAGTTACCATGATGGCAACTTTACCTAGTTGACTGGAGATCCCAAGATCTAGGTTCAAAAGGACAACTGAATTGTGTGTTGACTTAGTGGAGCACTAAAGAGTTAAATTACTCTTACCTATTCCTATGATAAGATTGTGCAGTCTACCGCGAGAATCAGGCTAAGCTATGCTTTTAATGATTCTTATATCTTGAGAAATTCAAGTGGGATATAACAGGATATCCAGTTCAAGACATCATGTTCACTAGATAGCCAAGTTAATCCGATATGTTTCACTAGGGAAGGTTCAAGGCCAAAAGCCACCTATGCAGTAACTCTTCAATGTTACTATCTCTCTCTCTCTCTCTCTTTGTGTCTACTTTGTATTTTAAATGGACAATTCCATTCATGTGGGGGAATGTTGGAAATTTGGAATTGAATTGTTGTAAGTTTTCAATTTCAAATATGTAACTGAAAAATATAGGGTTGAATGGCCATCAACTCTGTATTTATTTTTTAGCCCTTTATAAGGGTTTCTTCTCTTTGAAGGAAAGATATAATATTTTTCTCTAGTTTTTCAGGTGACATAGCAGCGACGGGGCGCTATGTTAAATGGTGAGGTCGTTGGTTTGAATCTCAACAACAACTTGGGCGCCTGCAGGGCTAGATGAGTTGATGGTATTGGCCCATAGGTCTGGTGGGTAGTTAGTGAGACTGGCCTGATCATTACATAAAAATTGTCTTTTTACAAGTTTCCCCATCAACCCCAAAGGCATGCCGTGGGTACTTCCCTGGGCCATGACCCAGACAGCCCAACGCCTTCCTCCTTGCAAGGAATGGGTTGTTGAAGGTAGGAATCGAACTTTTCATCTCCCTTTAATATAGGAGCCCTTGCCCACCTATATCACCAGTTAAGCCATAACGAAAAAATCATCGTTTGACTACCATTCATGTTGCCATCATCTCGAATCAAACCCTCAAGCTTCAAACAAGCTAAATCAGCCGCCACTCACACTCAAAAGTAGCTTAAACTATCGAAAAATGCTTAAAAAATGGTGTTCTCTGCTAGAGAAAAAAGGCAGATCCAGCCAACTTTGATAATATCTTCGTGCACTGGTGCCACCGTTCAACTTCTTGTGTTAATGCGCTTCTGATCTAGTCATTTTTTCGGTCAACTCGACCATCGGATTCTGATGAACTCACTATCACGTGCTTTCTCTGTGCGAGAGAGAAAAAAGAGAGATAGAGGGAATGAGTGAGAGAGAGAATGGGTATGAGTCTGATTGATTTACTTGAATTAAATGAGTTTCATTTTTTAAATTCAAAATTCAAATATGTTAAGTCACAAATCTATTACCGAATCGATTCTTCTCCACTGACCAGGGTTTCTTCTCCACCACCCGCTCATATCAATTTCTCTCCGTTGACAAGGATTCCTTTCCACCTCCGGGCCGAAATGATTCTTCTCTGATTTTTGACACAAGTCGACCTCTGACGCAATGCAAGGGTTTCTTACTTTCTTCTCTAAATTTGCAATAGTCGTATTTGCCTTTGCCACTTCACAGATCTCAACTTTCCAATAGTCTTATTGGGCTTTTCTATTTGACTTCTTTCTTCTTCTTTTTTTATTTGGAAGTTCTTATATATGAAGAAAAAAAATGATAAGTATATGCAGAAAATGCTGAGGAAAATGATATGTGTGTCTATATAATTAAAAAGAAATTTATATTTAAATGTATAATCCTGATAATTATTTTTAAAATCAAACATTGAAGGAAAAATCCGAAAACTAACTTACAATTAATTATACTAACCAAACACTTGAATGTGATTACGTTTTGTAATTGTATTGCCTTAATTTAATTAATAAAATTTCTATTACAATGGCAAATCAATGAAATCAAACGAATCCTTACATGTCTAAAAGCAATGAACTAAGAATGAAAGACGACCCCATATTTGACTATTGGTACGTAGCCAGCAGTTTCATTAATCTCATTGCCTCATTCATGGTACTGCGTAAAATTTCAATTAGGGTTGGCGTCTTTTGTTAATTAAGATTTAAGACTCGAAACTTTTCAACAATGTGAACCAAAAAAAAAAAATTAACCTTTTAAACCACAGTAAGAGCCGTACATTTTCCAATGACGCAAGGACCATCAAGTTGTGAGAAACATTAATGAATTTTTTTCTAGCCAATATACGAACTTATCATCTTAAGAGAAAACGCAATAAGACATATTTAGAATGCGTTTGTTTCACATTTCGTGTAGCTTAAAGCGGTGGATTTTACACTTTTAAGCTGTGCAAAATAAAATGTTATTATCCCATAACTTTTTAGAACTTAAAGCTGTGAGACACATAATGTTTTATTACCAAATTACATAATTGTCTCTCCCAATATTAAAAGTTTTTAATTACTTTTTATTGTAATACATTTTTTTTTTGTAATTTTATCTATAAAGTTAATCTAACAGAAAAATGAATCAAACACCCCACAGCATTTATACAGCCACAACTCCACAGTTTTTTTACGCAACATTTTTCATAACTTTAAACACAACATTTTTGACAGCTTAAAGTTATGAAATGTAATTGTGAAACAAACGGACCATTAAATTTTAAAAATGGCAAGTTTGCCCATCCGAGGACATTAACATAATTAAACAAAGTTTTTCACAATTAACACGGCGTTGACCAACTTAATTAATTAGGTTAAACATGCATACGTGATGGCAGTGCCAACTCCTTTGGAAATAATTTATTATTCGTTTTATTAGATTGTCAAAGGGCTTAAGTCAAGGAGATGTACTTTAAGATATCCGAAGTTAATCATTAGAACTAATCGACTCATCATGGATTTAATTAGAATTAACATATTAATTAAGCAATTGGGTTGGAGTATAATATAATATAATGCTAAGATTTTCATCAAAAAGTTGGACGAGTTCTACAAAAGGAATCGCTATTTTAACGAAATATGTTTGTAAGTCTAAGTTGATATCTAATTAGAAGCATAATTGATATAATATTTATAGTTTAAAATATCTTTAGAGAGGGACTCCTAAGTAAAATAAAACTTCAAGAATTAGGTATTCTATAAATACTATTGATTTACTAGGGTTTATCTGGGTGGTGCAAGAGAGAGACTTCTTGCTAGAGCTTTGTGTGGTAAGCACTGAGAGAGAATATAAGAGCCCGTTTGGTTTGCCATTTTCACCTCGTTTTCAGTTTTGAGTTTTCATGAAAACTCAAAACTCGTTTGGTAATGTAATTTTCGATTCTTGTTTTTGAAAACAGCCCCAAAATACAACACAGAAAATGAAAATGATATTTTGACGTTTTGAGTGTTTTCATCAGAACACCCAAAACACGGAAAATGATTAAAACGCGAAGCGGAGTCCGTCTTTTACGAGAACTACACTCCGCTTCCCCCCTTTTCTTCCAAATCGGCGTCTACTACCATCTAGGGTTCCCAATCCATCCTTCGATTTGTGCGAGCGATACAGGGAAGTAAAGGTAAGAGTAGTTTTCAGAGATCCGGCACATTTGTGTTCTTGATTCGTGTAAGATTCAACCTTTTTCGATTCTCTTTTACTGCAGGTTGAGGGCTGGTTCATCTTCCTCTTAGATTCAACTCTGCTTCGACAATCAAAGGTCAGTGATTCTTCTCTTTGTTGTGGTGTTCTTCAATTTCTTTTGGATGTCTAGTCGATCGGGTACTGGTAGCCTTTGCAGGTCGTTCGAGCAACGATATTGTTTTGTTTAGGGCTGCTAATACAGAATCAGATCAGTCTTTGCTTTCGAATTCTTGTAACTTCTTACGCTAACTAGAAATATAACTAAGAAAAAGTTGTTATTGTCTGGGCTTCTTCAACTTGCGATCATCTTGAATGCGTGTTTTTTCAAATAAGTTCCTATCTACCTTCCTTAATAAATGACTTGAGCAAATTCTTTCAAAGTCAACAACAGTGTTCTCCTTCGAGGGAATCCACCTTTTGAGCTTGCTGACTTTACCCAACTTCGTACAATTTCCTAGATTTTTTGGTGAAAAAAAAATTAGAGCTACGTGGTTGTACAAATTTTCTACATGGTGAAATTTTCTTATGCTTGTCTTTTGATAACACTTGTATTTTTTTCTAGATTTGAAAATTTTAAAATTAAATTCTTGTATTGTGATTGTTACACCTTTCTATTTCAATTTTCTTTTGTAGCGTGATATCTCTGTAACAAGAATCTGATAATTTTTTCAACATTTAAATGTAGGATTACATATGGGTTCAAAGGTATAGGAGTCAGGTTTGGTGTTTCCCAATAATTCTAGAGCTATTTGCGTAATGGTTGAGCTAGATCCCAAAAAATTGAGCATTTTTGTGATATGGTGCATGTTAAAAATATAAAATGTTCTCCTTCTATGACAGTTAGGTGATAGTAAATTGCATGATTTATAAGTTTGAGTCCAACTTATCTCAATTATAGACTACTGTTCGTTTAAAGAAAAAAACATGCCAGCCTTTTAAGTCTAAACACAATACATCTACAAATAGAATTGGTAAGATTCTCTTTATCTCACTACAAATGGATTGGGACAAAATATCACATGTATACAATGATCATGTGGTATAAAAAGAGGGTGGAGGGTGGAGGTCTCCTCTCTAACCTTATTTGCGTGGATGTGTAGATAAGCCGGGGCGTATCTAGCATTAGACCATCCGCATTAGAAACTATTAACAAAAGTTCTAAATATCATTTTTTGAACACTTTTCAGAAAATTACAGCTTCTCAAACAGAACAATCACACATGAGACACTCTTAATTATACTCTAAATCATTTAAATATTCATTTTTTCAATTATTTTTTTATTAATTTAAAATGATTGATCACGATACTTTGTCACGCCATAATCCTCTATACGAGAGATAATCATCGACTAGACGAACATGCTCCATCCTCCTCGTCTTCTCGTCATTCGCCATCCTCACTTCGAAAGGTACGAGCAATGTCTTCTACTAATTCTGCCAATGATTCTATCCAGGCTCTTGTTGATTTCGACATCCATATCTCGGACGAATCTTCAAGACATAGTTCCCCTCCTCCTCGGAGGAGACCTAGAATTGCTCGGTCTGAGCTACCCTTAGGAGCACCCCCAGGCTTCCAAGTCTACAGAGATTATGTTCGATCAGTAGGGGATGGTTCACGGGCACCGACCAATCTAAATTGTCGGTATTCTTTTTCCGAAGTGGAAAATATTTGAATTCTATACAAAATACCCTTCCCCTGTAGACCTGTGCCCTCTGATTCTTCTGTCTTTGCTCCTCGCAGTGGGGAGTTTGTCATTTCTGTTACGGCCTTAAATTATGGGGCTAGGATACCTATTCCTCCCGCCATTGCTTCTCTCTTTTCTCGCTTCAATACTACCCGGCATGCTTAGCTCCAAATGCCTGGACATTCCTTGGAACAGTGCTCTTTTACTGTGCTGAGAGAAAATTTCCCTTCTCGTCTAATATTTTTCAACATCTTGTCTCTCTTTGTAAGATTCCTGCCAATCCTAGTCTTTGTTACTTTAAGTTTAAAAAAGGTTTGTGTGCCCTGAAGTATTCCTCTTCCAATCATAAGTGGAAAAATATGTATATCTTAGTCAGTGGTCCTCTAGCTGAGGATGAGGATTTTCCCTTTCCAACATCTTGGGTGCCTCCCAGATATAGTAGATTTTATAACTTACCCGAGCTATCCTCAGACGAGTTCAACTGGTATACCTCCCTTAGGGATATATTTTCTCCTACAAGTAATGTTTTTGTTTGCTCTGCCGAGGATTTTGATAGAGCAGCTCGGTCCGAGCAAGCTCAGCAAGGTGGGGGTCTCAGTTTACTCTGTTTTTTTTCCTTTTCAACGGTTTTTTACTGGCTTTCTGCTCGGTTTGTTGCAGATATGTCGGCTGTTCAAGCTTATGCCAATCTACAGAAGAAGACCGGCCTCCTTAACAAAAAGAGGAAAGGTAAGGACGTTGCTGAAGATGCATCAAAGAGGCCGAAGAAACCTGCTCCTCCTCATGGTAGGGGAAAGGGCTTGACCATTGGTCCTCCCCCGGTGTTGCCCACCCCTGGTTTCAAACAAGTCCCCTCACCTCCTCGGACCAGAATTGCCAGGTCTACATCTTCTCCCTTGAGGATGGCCAACATCCACGATCCTTAATGGGATGTTAAGGTGTCCGAGAGTGTCTCCAACTCAAGAGTGGCACTTGAGATGGTTGAGAAATTTGCCCTTCCATCCGACAGGCAGAGCGTCTCGAAACTCTCTATCGAGGAGAAAGTTTATGGGGCAGCGACAAAACTAGCCGAGGTAGGTGTTTTGTCTCTTTATTATTATTTTTACTTTTTGTTTTGATTGGTCCACAACAACTAACTTTACTCTTATTTCTATGAATTCAGCTGACTTCCCTCTTCGGAGGTCTTACTTTGGACGTAAAGGACATGACCATCAGGCTCAATATATAGCCATGACCGAGATATGTTCCTCGTCAAGGGCGCCCTCGACCGCATGGAAAAAGCTCTGACTTTATGTCGGCAGGAGTTGCAGAAATCTAAAGAAGGAGAGGAAACTGCTAACATCAAGCTAGCCTCAGCCAAAGAGGAGATCAACAAATTATCTTCTGTCGCTGAGTCTGAAAAAGCTAGAGCCTTCGAAGAGGGTCGTCAGCTCGGATTCAAGGAATTTCAAGATTCCAAGAAATTTGAATTTCTTCTTCAACAGAAGGGTTTTTTCTGCTATCAAACTGCTATCAAGTCTGCTCAAAGGTGTCTTCTCCAAAACGACCAGAGTGTAGGTGTCTTGGACGAGATATGTCCCTACCTGGTCGGGAAGGATGAGATGGACGTTGATCAGCAGGATGCTTATCATCAATATTAGCAACTGCAAGAGGTTAGCGTGGATGCCGATGAAGATAACATAGAGGCATATGTCGATATTGAAGGCGAGCCTTCTACCATGCACCTGCCTCCAAGTCTCCTCCTGCTAATCGTTCTCCGGAGAAGATTGATGAAGCCAAGAAGCATAACTCCCCTCGCCCATCTCCTCTTGTACAGACTTAATGAACTTTCCCCTTTTTTGTGTGCACTGTAACGTAAGTTTCGGAACTTTATTTGATGATATTAATTGTTCTATGTTAAGATTGTTGTAGTATAACATCTTACTATAACAATCATGATCTTTCTTTTCGGATAGTCAGCAGTAGTATTGCGACTTAGGACCGTAGAAGTTGCTAACTTAACCATTGAAACCCCCACGAGGGGTTGTAACAGTTATCCGAGAAACTTATTGTAACTTTGTTGTTTTAAAGTTGTAATGTACTAGTTTACTCGGTCATCGTAGCGAACGAAGGTTTGGCTGTGATTTAAAGTACGAAAGGCCAACTGAGCATTGTAGCCTAGGAATCCGAGCTGTAATGCTAATTGATTTCTCTTGAGTCCAATACCGAGATAAGCTTGAGGCAAGAATGTTCGGGTGTACACATGCCAACTTTATTTAGATAAGGGAAATCCTAGGTCCCATTAAAGGGACACATTGCATTGCTAAATGCAAACAATTAAAACTAAACTACTACTGGAAAGGAAAAAACTTAAACATAATATCTGCGGAGATTCTCTACATTCCAAGGCCTCATTTCCTTTGGTCTCTCAGGATCCTCAATCCTATAAGTTCCATCGAGCATGACTTTAATAACTCGGTATGGTCCTTCCCATGTTTCACCGAGCTTGCCAGGATGTTTTCCAGCCGCTGTAGCCTTTCTCATAATGCAGTCTCCTTCCAAGAATTTTCTTGTCCGAACTCGTTTGTTGAAGTACCTGGCAGTTCTCTGCTTATAGGCCGTTGTTCGTATCCGAGCTTCTTCTCGCATTTCCTCAAGTAGATCAAGGTTGTTAAGGAGTAACTCATTGTTCTCGTTCTCAATAAACCCTTCAACCCAAGGATTAGGAATGCCAATTTCAATGGGAATGACTGCTTCAGTTCCACATGTAAGTGAGAAAGGAGTTTCTCCAGTTCAGGTTCTTGGCGTTGTCCTATAGGCCCACAAGACGTTGTGCAGCTGCTCGGTCCACTGTCCCTTTGCTTGATCTAGTCGAGTTTTTAGGCCCTGTAGGATTATTCAGTTTGTAACCTCTAACTTGCCCATTAGCCTGTGGGTGAGCAACATCAGTAATCCTAAGAGTGATTCCAAGATCTTTGAAAAACTCTCAAATAGAATTACGGACGAACTGTCATCCGTTATCATTGATGATCACCCGAGGTATACCATATCGACATATGATCATCTTCTAGATGAAATTTTTGACTTTGTGGTCGGTAATGGTTGCTAGTGGGTCAGCCTCTACCCATTTGGTGAAGTAATCCACCGCCACAATGAGGAATTTCCTCTGCCCCATTGCCTGAGGAAAAGGCCCCAATAAATCAAGTCCCCATTGCGCGAATGGGTGAGGTTGGCAGGAGGTAGGTGTGGTGTGTTAGCGTGAGGTTGGCACTTATCACATTTTCTAACATATTCCTCGGCAGCTTGGTGGTAGTGTCTCCATCTCGTTTACATGAGGTCAAGTGTTCAATCCCTTCCTCATACAAGTGCACGGGGGGACACGAAGGACCTCATCATAAAAGGCGCCTTTTATGATGATGCAGAATTGTGTAATTCGTACAGCATCATGGAGAGGTCGATCAGCTT
Organism: Euonymus europaeus; assembly: GCA_963580455.1. Taxonomy (NCBI): domain Eukaryota; kingdom Viridiplantae; phylum Streptophyta; class Magnoliopsida; order Celastrales; family Celastraceae; genus Euonymus; species Euonymus europaeus. Next base: position 6,237,610 of record OY756968.1, on the reverse strand, counting down.
GGTGGTAGTGTCTCCATCCCGCTTACATGAGGTTAAGAGTTCGATCCCTACCTCATACCAGTGCAGGGGGGAACACGAAGGACCTCTCCATGATGTTGTACGAATTACACAATTCTGCATCATCAAAATATAATAATTAATTATGAGAGTCAATAATTAATTATGGATCTCGTCGATGATGTCCAACTTTGATCTTGATTTTGATGATGCAAATAGAAGCCAGGCCAATGTGAGAGAGGTGGTTGTTGCAAGAATCAATATTTGTTATTTAAAAAATACATCAGTTTGCTACAGTAACACCGCAGATGTTGAGTGTCGCTGTAGCAAACCAACCTTTGAAGTCTTATACACAGGCTCTGCTATAAGACAATTTTTCACAAACAGATAAAATTTTAACTCTGACGTAGGCGCTTCGACGTTTGCACAATAAGCAAACGTGAGCTTGAAAATTCACTAGAGGTTGTACTCTGACGTCGGCGTTCCAACAATCAAGTCAGTTTGTACTCAAAAGTAAAGGGAGCTCGGTTGTCCGGAGCTCTCTATAAGCTTAAATGTAAAAATTATGCTTAGATAATCTCATATATGACTTTGAAATCCTTATATAGAAGTAGGAGAGTCTAAACGAGAATAGAACTTGGACTCTTCCTTTCTGCCATCTACACTATTGATCTCTGGATTGCTGGAGTTTGAGTCTCAGTAGGACTCTTCTCTCAATAGGAGTCAAAATATTTTTCAAGGTTAGTCTCCTAATTATTTTAGGAAACCGTGCAACATTGAATACTTCATCGGTAAGTTGAGGAGACATGCCTAACATTAGATGTCTCTTACCGAGGTGCCCTCCTCGGTAGGATGAGATGACTCCTTGAGCCCAAATTCTCCTTCCATGGATCGATCCAGCACACTTCCTATAGTGACACGTGTCATGTATTGATTGATAGGATTATTTTAATATCATCTATAATATTGTTTTAATATCATCAATAATATTGTTTTAATATCAGTTCATCCCAATATAAGTTCCCGACTCCGCCCTTGTATATAAGTGGAGAGAGACTATGATGGGTGAGTGGAGCTGGATTGTGCTTTGTGCAGGCGATATCGTATGGTCTTGGAGCTATTGGTATGGTCAGTTTAAGTGTCCAGTTCATGGAGACGGCGACTCTACATTATCGAAGCCATGCTGCAATATTAAAGTTTGCAATCCATGTCATTATGCATACACCAGAAATTCCGATTGAGATTTCATGCAAATTTTATTTTATTTAATTTATTGCAAGTCTGACGTTTGAATCCAAGGAAGGAAAAAGAAATAGGCAAAATTATATGTAGGTTTACTTTATGAGACTTTTTAAGAGCAATGTCACTCATTTAAATTTATTTGAAATTAAGTCTAGTTAATAAATTTTTTTCTAATTAATTTGACTTTTATTTTCTGGATTCATGGCAAGGTTAGATGTTTTCAAGAAAAATACACATTAAATGCAGGAAATTTAATTTAGAAAAATATATCAATTTCTTTCTTTTAATTAATTATTTTACTACCTTAATCAATATATTGAGCACACACGAGCCCGTTAGGGTTTACGAATTCGTTCCCCTTAAGATTTAATACTTATTGTTTAGGTTACAGCATAAAAATACGATAAAAGAGCCCCTTAGGGTTTAGCGAATTCGTTCCTCCTTAGGGTTTAACACTTACTGTTTATGTTACAACATGAAAATATAATACAAGTGCTTGTTAGGGTTTAGCGAATTCATTCCACCGTAGGGTTTAGCACTTATTGTTTAGGTTACGACATGAAAATACGATACATGAACTCGTTAGGGTTTAGCGAATTCGTTCTCACTTAAGGTTTAACTTATTATTTAGGTTACAGTAGTGAACAAAAGACACAATTACATAACATATGTACTAATTAAATTGTTTTTGAAAAATAATTTAATTAAAAAAGTACATTAAAAACTATTTATAATGAGTATTGTTAGAGAGAGTTTTATGTGCTGAGTTTGAATATGCAATTTTTATTTTTATTTTGTGAAATTTACCATATATTTTGAGAGATAAAATGTTTTAAAATTTTATTTATGAAAAAAATACAAAATTGCAAGGGATTGGACTAATCTCCAAATAAATTTTATGGATAAATTTACATATTAATAAGTTCACAAAAGTACACCGACCCTGCGATTCTCCCCCCAAAAAACATTCGAAGTATTTTCTACGAGCTAAGACGGCCACATATAACGACTAAGGAGCTCAGGCCACTGCCTAAGTCCAGCCCAATCATAATGATCTTATGTACAGATTGCTATGAACCCCCAACGGCTTAAAGGCTCATTCGTTGGGTCTCAAAGGCCCACATATAGCCCAATTGTGAAGACTGTGTTGCGGGCCTGTGGGCTGTGCTTCAATGTCCAAAACCCTTGGAATTCTTTTTTTAAGGAAAAAAAAGACAAACATGAATTTTTCGATCCACTCTCTAGCCTAAAATTGCTTCTTTTGTTTCATTTGAAAATCATTGATTGCTTTTCACAAAATATCACAAACTGCCCAACAAAAAAGGACATACTAACGTTCTTCTTAAAGTGAATATTCTAAGGACACACATCCACCATAGTGTCCATATCTTTGGAAGATATACTATTCTCCACGTGTCGATTTTTAACCTAATTTTTATGCGCATACATACGATGATCCGAGTTTAAACTTGTAACAGATGTGGAACCATACACCAAAACGTGTGTCGACAACAAACTCTGTAGTAGTTATCTTGGAATGCAAAACAAATCACGTACTTATATAGTATGAGAACATATTGAAGCTAAAGTACAGAGATTGCTTCATTTGAACACCCCGCAACATAATTTCTTAGTGTTTGTGAATAAACTTGATTAGATTTTATGATGAACGAGTCAATATACAATCTCGACATCTGTGTTTCGGTGAATTAAGATCAAGAATTAACTAAATAAAGGTTCTTGGAAAGTTGGAAATCTTAAGAACTAATGCAAGATTGTCGGACTAACTCATTTGTTATACACGCAATCATATTAGCATTGGAGTTAGATTGAAGCTATCTCGTGTTGCCCCTGTAATTCCGAAACAACTTGCTTCCATAGCCTAGTCATGAATTTCTCTTCAATGAAACCATATGGACTCAAAAAGACCCTAAGTTCGATTCCATTGTGATCGATATCCTTGTTGTCGCACGCACTGAGTTTTAATCCAACTTATCTTATCGTCAGTTGAAAACATTTCGTGCATTTAATCTTGACGGCTCGAGTTTAAACCCATATTGGATGTTCACATGACAAACTTGTACGATTTTTTATTTTATTTTAAACTCTACCACATACCCAATCTTTGATTTTGTGAATCAACATGCAATTGGTGCTAGTGTGAGTGTGTTGCTACAAAGGCCAAACTTGGTAGGCCATACATGTACGTAGATGGTCCATATCTAAAAATGTGAGGGTATTTACATTCCACGACTTTGTGTTTCCAACTGGGGGTGAGCGGGGACCCTGAAATCCAAGAGTAGGATCTCCATCACAAATGTTCAGGATCGCCTCTTCGTGCCTTACCTCTCCTCCTTTCATTGGATCCTTTTGTGCCACTTTATCATCGCTCGCCCATCTCATCTTTATAATTATATATATTCACTGAAGAGACACGATGTAACAATTTATATGGCTCTTATTGTTGATTTACGTATAAGAAAGTTAAGTGATCAATTCTTTTAAAGTTTTAGGTCTCAATCTATATGGTGCGTGTGATACTTATTGGTGATAAACATAAATACAGAGCTCCTCAAACATACAACATGGCAGCTAGACGAGTTTTATAATGAGGGAGAAGAAATTGGGGGAACGGAGATATGTTAACTTCCTTCTAATAAAACCATGCATTAAGAGCAAGAAAAAGAAACGAGTGGAAATTATCATTTTTTACTGTGAGACTGCCCAAAGCCCATAATTGAGAAAGTTCGGAGTCCATTGTAAAAAAATTATGGTGGATCGAATTGTAATAGCATTTTTTAGCATTAGGTTTTTTATAATAAATAAAAAACATAAATGTGTAGTATTTATTTTAACGAATCTAACGATATATTTGTTCAAAGAAAGTTTTCTTTCTTCTTTCTAAAAACCACCCAAATTGTTTTCAACATTTGAAAAGGAGGCGAGCATCAACCGCCTTCTCCTCTCCCTTCCTCTCCTCATCATCTCTTCTTCTCTTTACCGCCTCCACTTGTTTAATGTTTTTTTGAGTTTGACTTAGCTTCAATAATATGAGTTTTTCTTCGTTTTAGAGATGACTTAGTTTCACGAGCGGTGTATGATTCACGATATAGCAACATATTTTGAATTTCAAGCTTTAGAATGTTAGTATAGATAGACATGATTTCCATTGATCTAGATCTAGATCTAGATCTCAATCTAAATCTAATCGAAATATTACAAATCGAGGCAATTTTGCTATCAGATTTGTTAGGAAGCTAGGGTATTCAAATGGATAGATCGATCGAGCTTTTGGTTCGTTTGTAGATCATTTGTTTTCTGTTTAGTCTGCCTGGGCTCATCTCTAGACAATGTTATTCGGGTACATCTCACTATGACCCGATGTTAGTCAAGCATTTATTATTCGATTTATAATTCCTGGCTTGGATTTGCAAACTCCTAGGTTTGTAATTCCTAAATCCTAGACTTAACTTTTGTTCTATAAAATACAGAATGAAATTATGAGATTTAAATCATTTTTAAAATAGAAAGAATCTCACTATATATATTTTGTTCACGACAAAAACTAAATTAATTGTAATCGAATACTTTGAATTTATATCTAAGAGTGTAAAATTGTCATGTCTTTTATGTTAAATTTAATTTTTATTTCGAATAAAAATTTGTTAAATTCGTTCGGTTGAATACTACACATTTATATTTTTTTAAAAAGAATAAAAATATTTGTGCCTATAAATACTTTACAACGGGCCTACTATATAAAAAAAAATACAGCAGGGATCAGCCATCTATTATTTGAAGCCCAAAATATTTTGGTTTGTCCAAGTAGGAGTACGGCTTGTGGAGGGACAGGGAGTTTGGATAAAATGTATGGTTCACCCACCAATCAGAATTCAAAGAATAAACGAAGAAATCGCAATCCCTTCGCCGTCCGGTGGTTTCCCATCTGATCTCGTTTACCTTCTCCAATTCCACTTGGGAAAAGAAAGAAAAAAAAACCAAACAAGACTTAATATAAAGTTTAGAGATTGGTCAAAAATCCACCAAACCCAAACAAACACACGCTCATTTTTCACAATTCAACGCCGGCACACGCCCTTCTCTCTTTCCTGGAACTTGGAATTCTTTCATCCTCCATCTCTGACTCCTTTCTCCTTGAAGAATATCTAGGGTTAGGGTTAGGGTTTGGAGAGGATACAAATCGTCATGGCTGTTGCGAGTGGATTTGCCACCACTTTGGTTGGTGCGAAGCTTGAGACATTGTTTTTGAATTCTGCGACGTCATCGTCTTCGTCGGCGTTGAGGGGCCATTCGAGTAACCAAGTGCGGCTCCTTTGCAAACCGGCTCGGAATAGCAGGAGAGCATTGGTTCAGAGAGGATTGATTAGATGTGATGTCTCTGCTTCAGATGTGGCGGTTGAGTCCGGGAAGGTCGATCCCAGCAATGCCTCCACAATCTCTGCTCTAGAACAGCTCAAAATCTCCGCCGCCGACAGTATGTCTTCTTCTGCTGGCTTCTCAATTTTGATGTGTTCTGTCAAATGTTTCGATTTTGTTTTTGGTGTTTTGAGTTGAATTTTGCTCATTTGGTATTTGGCTGAAACTTCCCCCAAATCTGCTTTTCTTATCGACTTAATAATGGTAAAGGAAGTGCGGGAAGTTTCTTTCAGGATAACAATGATATTGGCTAGTTTAGTCCATCATATAAGTGCTGCATAGTTTTGTCTTCTTTTTTTCCCTCTCTGTATCCCAATTTAAAACTGATGCATGCCTTTTAAATCTCTATTAATGTAAAAAACATGAGGAATTGCTTGAAATGAGGAATTAAGAGAAGACAATGTTGCAGGGGACATTGTCAATGGCTGGGTGGGTGTCCAGTCCTTCAAATTGGATGAGTCCCTGCTAACATGCTATGCCTTATGATTTCACTACATTGAATTGGTTAGATTATTAGGGGAATTGATTCTTTTGCCATTTATCCATGCATTTGAAATGTCAATTATAGAATATATCCGTATGTGATAGGAATCAAAGGGAATCCATTTCTGTAATATGGAATCTGCTGGCTCTTAGGTTTTTTTATTTATTTATGAATCCATTATCTAGAGACTGCCACGCAAGTTCAAATCCTTTGCTTTGTCTGAACTCTGAATTTGTGTTGGCTTTGGACTTTGATTCTACTTTCCTGTCTGTACTGCTTGATTAAATTTTTTATGATTCGTCTTTGACTCTTTGTAGGGTATACGAAGGAAAGGAGCAGTGTTGTCGTTATTGGCCTTAGTGTTCATACTGCCCCTGTTGACATGCGTGAAAAACTTGCCATTCCTGAAGCAGAATGGCCCCGAGCCATTGCAGAACTCTGCGGTTTAAATCATATAGAAGAGGCTGCTGTTCTTAGCACCTGCAATAGAATGGAGATATATGTCGTAGCTCTGTCTCAGCATCGTGGTGTTAAAGAAGTGACTGAATGGATGTCAAGGGTTTGTCTCCTTCCTTATATTGTGGTCCTACTATTCATCAGTCATATGCACTATAGAAAACCTTTAATTTTGATCTTATTCAACGAATTTGGAGGAAAATGCTGTTGCATGTTTTCATGATCTTGTTTTAAATGACTTATAAACATAATGACTTCTTTATAGATAACTTATAATTCTATCGCATTGTCCCCCTTTTATGGTACCCACTCCGGCTAGTTTCCATGATCTTGACATGCCATGCAGAGATAACTGACCTTAGATTTTGTGCTGGTGACAGTTTCTAACATGTGCCTGTTTTTTGGCAGACAAGCGGGATCCCTGTGTCAGAGATTTGTCAGCACCGGTTTTTATTGTATAATAAGGATGCCACCCAGCATCTTTTTGAAGTATCAGCTGGTCTTGATTCTCTAGTCTTAGGAGAAGGTCAAATTCTTGCGCAAGTTAAACAGGTTGTCAAAGTTGGGCAGGGAGTTGTTGGCTTTGGGAGGAACATTAGCGGACTGTTCAAGCATGCAATCACTGTTGGAAAGAGGGTTAGAACTGAAACCAATATAGCTGCTGGGGCAGTTTCTGTAAGCTCTGCTGCTGTTGAATTGGCCTTAATGAAGCTTCCTGAATCTGCACATGCTACTGCCAGAATGTTGGTAATTGGTGCAGGCAAGATGGGTAAGCTAGTGATCAAGCACTTAGTAGCAAAAGGGTGCACAAAGATGGTTGTTATAAACAGAAGCGAGGAGAGAGTAGCTGCAATCCGTGAGGAGCTGAAGGACGTAGAAATTATTTATAAACCTCTCACTGAAATGCTAACTTGTGCTGCTGAAGCTGATGTGATTTTCACAAGCACAGCATCTGAAGCACCATTATTTTTGAAAGTGCATGTCAAGGATCTTCCCCCTGCTGGTCCAGAAGTTGGAGGTGTGAGGCTCTTTATTGATATATCTGTACCAAGAAATGTGGGTTCATGTGTCACAGACGTGGAAGGTGCACGAGTCTACAATGTGGATGATCTTAAGGAGGTTGTTGCTGCTAATAAGGAGGATCGGCTCCGTAAAGCCATGGAAGCTCAGGCAATTATTTCTGAGGAATCAAAGCAGTTCGAAGCTTGGAGGGATTCATTGGAAACTGTTCCAACTATCAAGAAATTGAGGGCCTATGCTGAGAGAATCAGACTTGCAGAACTTGATAAATGCTTGTCAAAAATGGGTGATGATATCCCAAAGAAAACAAGGAGAGCAGTGGATGATCTTAGCCGTGGTATAGTGAACAAGCTCCTTCATGGTCCCATGCAGCACCTTAGATCTGATGGAAGTGACAGTCGGACTTTGAACGAAACCCTTGAGAATATGCATGCGCTTAATAGAATGTTCAGCCTGGAGACAGAATTATCTGTATTGGAGGATAAGATTCGAGCCAAGGAAAAACAAATCCAGAAGTAAGCTTTGATGCATCTCTCCCATGATACTTGGATTCACTTCCTAAATATTGAATAAGAGAAAAACTTCCTCATGTTCTTGTGAGTTCATGCACATCATTATCACATTCCCAATTTTCATTTAAGATTCTTCATTCCTGTAGACTCTGGACACATTCACTAGCAGCCATCCGGCTTTGTAGTGTATACATACAGTTGAGCATCATCCTCGTTCCAATGTTTAGCTGGAATTTTATCATTTACTATCAAAGATACTGTTCCCTGTAATTAATTTTCTTCCGATGCCGATATCGAGCTTAATTTTTGTTTCTGGTGTCTTTCTCGGATTTGTTGGCCAAGCAGCACAGAGAAAAATATGTTGCAAGGTCTTTTGCTTTGTTCTTCGTGAGCACCATAACTTCCCTGTATGAATGGTGGTTGGTTGAATGAGCAGATAAAAAGTGGATTCTCTTTGATTTTGCTGTTGAGTTGTTGTGTAGGTGAGTTTGATAATATAATCCAGCCAGAAGTGAGAATTCATGGAACGACAAAGTATTCATGGATGGAATCATTACACAGGACATGTAGCCTCATCAATCATCATAACTTCCACAAGGGCATAGAGTAGCACCTTTTGTGATTCTTTAAAGCAAATATCATAACAACAAAATGATTCATTCATCATTTCTGCCGCTATCAAAAGGTCCAAAACCAAATCATTTTGGCCTACTTGTTCTACAAAATAGGCCACTTCCTACCTTTTCTAGGTCACACACCCTTCAAACCCTAATGGATAACGTCTTTTACAACCTTAAATTCAACACTGTCCCTAATTTGAAAATACAAATATTATAATCTCATTTTTTTCATTTTTAAAGTTTATAAGAAAATAATTAAAATTAAAAATAACAAAAAATAAATTAAAATCTAGCATTTTCGAAGCCGTGCAAATCGCTGACTTTATTAAGCGACTTCTTCATCATGGCTACTTTAGCCAGCCTCTCAGCCGCTCTCCAAGCCGACCCAGGAGTAAGCGGCTCACCATTATCGTCCATCACCACCATCATATCCTTATCCATCACTCTCCGCCGCTGAATCAACTGTTGCTGTTGCTGCTCCATCTGTCTCTGTTTATGCCAGTTCAGCTCCGCCAGCTCACTCTCTAGACTCCTCACATATTCGTCAGCCGGAATTGAACTCGACTGCAACAGCAGCGCTCGAGACGAAGCCAACAACTGATACGCACTAGTTAAATCTCCGTGTTCGATCAACTTCCTACCCTCCGCGACGGCCCTGGTTGAGATGAACAAGTTCCTCAGCCGTTCGATTTTCGGCGCCGATGATCTGACGGCGTGAGGGCGGGGAACTAACAGAGCCTGATCTCTTCCGTACACAACCTCTTGGGTGGCAGCGTCCTTGTAAAGACAGCGAACTGACATCACGTGGTGAGCCCCAACAGCTGCGCATGGAACCCTCATTTCAACCAGTAGTTCCCTCTCTTCCTCGGCGTAAAGGTCGCCAAGCCGCACAGATCCTGAGCTGAGCACAGTGGGACGTCCGTTCAATGAATAAACGGCTAAGATCTCTGCGGGCGCTGAGCCAGAAGCGAAGTTCAGTTGAATTCTCAAGTCTTGCACTACTACGTTTAACAAACCACCAACGCACTTGGCGAGCATCCCCTCCGCCGTCTCCTGGCCGTAACCACCACTTAGCCCGAACCCAGATTCATGGACTGGGATCTCAATGTGAACAAACTGGGTCGAAGACACGTGGCTGTATATCTGCCGTTGATGGCTTGTATTGGTCTGGACCCGCTCATCCTGACCGTCTGAGAACAACATGACGCTAGCCACTGGATTCCTTTCCCTCCTATCGTCGAGTACTTTGGTTGCTTTCTTCAAAGCGTCTCTCAAGCTGGTCCCTGGACCGCAAACAAGCCGGTCAATGATGCGCCGAGCCGCGCGCTGACCAGTAGCCGTCATTCTACTCAGAGGCAATATCCTCTTTGGATTAGCTGAGAAAACAACTATAGAAAGCCGGTCCGTCGAGCCGAGAGAAGCGACCACCAACCGCATGGCTCGTTTCAGCATTTGCAACTTCGCGCCGGTCATGCTATCACTCACATCAAGCACAGCAACCAAGTCTATAGGGGCACGAAGATATGGATCCAAAAGCGGCGCCGTATTGGAGCCGTAAGCCAGTGAAAGAGGTCGCGGCGACTTCACTCTCAGTGCCACCGCATGAGTCTCGTAGCCACGACCGGCGGAAACCACGGCGGATTCTGGCAACAATCTAACCTGAACATTACGAGAATCTCTGCCGCTGTTTGGCAACTCGTCCGATTTGAGCGAAGACTCTGGAGGATTTGGATTCGGAATTGGATTTGTATTGACGAAGAATCCTTGAAATTCTTCAACGTCCTCTGTTTCTTCGGCATTCTCATCTGCTTCTGGAATCGGATTGAATTTGCCACGGGCGGTTGGAGACAGCAGTGGCTCGTCGTCGTCGTAGGATCTCGAATCGGATAATTTGGGAGACAACTGTCTGGGAGTTTTGACTGCTCTTGGAGAAGACTCAATTACTCTCTTCTCGTCAATCTGGGGCTGAGTGTTTATGGTGTTGGCGTTTGGTTTGGCCGGAAGGGGATCGACAGTGTCGTTTTGCTCCTGCTGATATTCGGTGTGGAGATTCTTGTGGAGAGCGAGCAGAGGAACGTCTTTCCAAGTGAAGTTACAGACAGGACACACTAGTTTACCGTACTTACGAACGTAGTCTGCTATGCAGGGGAAGTGAAACGCATGTGCACACTCTGCTGTGTATATCGCCGTGCCTTGACCTGTTTTCACGCCATTCAAGCAGATTCCACAGCTACTCTGCCAACACAAATATCATATCCATCAAAATTCGTTAAAACAGATCTATCACAAGAAAACACCGACTGATAATCCAATCATTCGATGGAATCTGTGATTATAAAACGCTTACCCTGAATTTGAAGCTGTTCTTGAATAGGGACAATTTGAGAGGAGATCGAGGAGAACTTGGGTTTGAACCCAAACTCTTGGTGACTTTGGGATTGCTTTTGCACTGGAGCCGAGGACTCTCATTTGTTGAAGGTGATTCTGCAGTGGTCTTGCAACGCAAGCTTGTGCTTGAGATTGGTTGAGAATGGAGACGAGGAGTAGTGGGGTTGGAAAAAAACCCAAGCCTGGAACAACTTCTAGGGCTGGGACTAGAAGGGTTTGTTTGTTGTTTCTCTGCAATTACACCATCTGGGTCACGACGGATCGTCGTACAAAATACTCTTCTCCAACCAGTGCCCATTTTCACAAACAATGTTTTCCTTCTTCTCCTTTTCCAATCTTCTCTTTATCTCTCAATCACAATCTCAGCCTTTCCTTATCGTCTTGTACAGATGGGGATGACAAGGAAGTTTTTGTTTGTTCTAGATCGGTTTCAGACTCCTACAGAAGACAAAACAAAAGGTGCTGGTTCCGATTCAGAGATACGAGTATAGGATCAAACGAGAAAGGCAAACAGAGAAAGTAGAAGAGATTAATAAGTACTTGAAACCTTCCTTTTGCTCTCATTTGTTCTTTCACTTTCTATATTTCAGCTTTATAGGGGTAGAGGAAATAGTGTTTTTAAAGTAGTTGTGCTCACGGCGCGGTTTTGAATATTTTTAGTAGCGGTTTTTAAAATAATTTATTTGAATATTTAAAAAAATATTAAAATATTATTTTTTTAAAAAATATATATATAAGATTAAATTAATTTATCTTCATAATAATAAAATTCAAATTTCTCCTGTTTTGACAGGTTATGAGGGTCGCAATTTTAGATGTTTTTAGTTGCGGTTTTCAAAATAATATATTTGAGTATTTGGGGAATATTAAAACATTAGTTCTAAAATGATTTTATCAGGTTAAATTACATTTACCCTCGTAAAAATGGAGTCCAAATTTGTCCTCTTAAATTAGACAGTATTAGTCCATAATCAGACAGTAAATGTAAAAATTCGGACTGATAATAATATCTCAAATATGCTTGATCACTCTAAACTAAAATACCTCAAATATCATCTCTAACATTGATGTAAGAAATTATTGCTCTGCGTAATAATCGGCAAGTGCTTTTTGATAACAAGACAAAAGATGAAGTAAAGAAAGTTGAACAACTCCAGAGCAACTCCGTGGCAAAAGTGGTACAAAATTTTGAGGTTTTCAGTTGAATCTCATATTTATTACATAAAATTGGATCTTATTTACTTATGCACATCTGCAAAATATGTCTCTGAACATAATTAAATCAATAAAACACATCTTTCAATATAATTTTTTTTTTCATTTTCTATTTGTAAATATTTCAAATATAAAGGATCAACATCATCTCCCTCATATTTTTTTAACAATTTTTTCACTTTTTCTTATCATTATACACATATCTTCCGATATAATTTTTTTAAATCACTCTCTTTACACACTTTAAAATTAATTTCCAATGCTATGAAACATCAACCCACTGGACAACCCTTATACTGATGAGTTTTTTACCGAATTGAAGGTTTTTGTGCTGCGTGCGAGAGAAAGTTGCATGTGAGAGAATTAGGTCAGGGGCAAAGAAGACGCCAATTATTAAAACCGGTGATAAACCTCTCAAATTTGTATTAGACTGATTTTGAATGATTTTAAAATCTCTCAAAATCAGTGAGTAAAAAAATCATCTAAGTAAGAATTAATAAAACTAATCTTTTTTATAAAATAAATATTTCCAATGAAAATCCTTCCCCCAAGCAGAGCCTAAAGGATCTCTGCAATTGAAAGGCTTGATATCCATTACCTATATTGAGCCGCTGTGGGTTTAATTATGGGAAAAAGTGGGGCTGCAATTCAAATTATATATATTATTATTTACTTTTTTAAATCAACACCGTCCAAGGCTCCAAGAGATTGAAACAAGGCAAAGTTTGATGGCATATCCCACTTCAATGGTGTTGATTCGAGACAAGTACTTATGTAGAGACTAGAGAGGGGCATTCAAGATGGGAGGGCGGGGCCTGCTGTAATTTTTTTACAGCGGGCCCAGCTATAAATCATTTTTAAACATTAAAAAAAGTTCTTTTATTTTTTAAAAAATTTGTGTGTTTTGATCGGGATTACGAGTCCAACGGTATATTTTTTATGCGAAATAAAAAGCAAATGGATAGTAAAAAAAATACGATAATTTTGAATCATTAAATATAAACTCAAAACATTTTATCTCAATTTTACTATTCATTTAGTTTTTATTTGACATAAATAGAACTCATAATCTCGATCAAAATATATTTATAATTTTTAAATGATTTTTTTTTCAGGAACAAAATACTCTACAGCAGGCCCCGCCCACCCGGGATTCAACTGATTTCTATATTCCTTTAAATCGGTAAATTACGTATTTACCATTTTACCGGCACGTGTATGTTTATATTAAATTTCATTTTAACATGCCTTATATGCTCTATGCTCTTCGTCACTTCTCTCCTGCAGTCGCTCGCACGCAAGCGAAGTGCATGTCACGGCTTTGAAGATCATGTTTGTGCGCGAGTGGAATTTGAATTGATATTTGTGCACTCTCAATATTGACCGACCCTTGAGAGTGAGCATCTCCAATGACAATCATTTTTCTACCACTTAGATATGTATTTATTGAATCTCATCTCTATTACACACTATTAAATCTCATTTATTTATCGACACATGCAAAATATGTCTCTCAATATAGTTATATTCACAAAACACATCTTTCAATAAAAGAAAAAATCACTTTCCATTCATAACTTCTCTAAATATCAAATATCAACATCATCTTTCTCATATTTTTCACTTTTTTCTACCATTATACACATTTTTCAATACTAAGAGTGTGTTTGGATATTATTTTCTTTTTCAGTTTTTAAAAATGATTTTGGGTATAGTTTTTAGAAACACTTTTTAGGAAAAAAAATTGTTAAAAAATTCATTTGGTTGGTGATATTTGACTTTGTTTTCGGAAACCGAAAAACATGAAATTGAAATTGAAATTTAGTCAAATAAAATTGAAATTCATCCAAATAAAACTCAAATTTCTCAAAATGAAATTCAAATTCATCAATCGGGTAAAAATGAAGGTGATTTTGGGTCAACACCGGAGCAAGGCCGTCCGGTGGCCGGATGACGATGTCGGTGAAGAAAGGCGAGTCACCGTTGGGAGTGAGAGAAGAAAGAGAAAAATAAAATAAAATCATCTTAATTACAATTATGTCACTTGAAAATCATACAAAACAACAAAATGTTGTTTTGGTTTTGTTGTTTTGGTTTTCTAGTTTTTAAAACTGAAAAATGAAAACTGTTTTTAAAAATAAATACTCAAAACAAATTAGGCAAATGAATTTTAAATAATCATTTAATTTTTCAAAACAGAAAACTATTCTGGAAATTATTATCAAACACACCCTAATTTTTTTATCACTCTTTTTCAATATTCCAAAATTTTCAGTGTTACGAAATACTCTCCCATTGGAGTTGCTCACTCTCAAGGGTCGGTCAATTTTGATCCATTTTTGTTGATTTTGTGATTTTATCCTCTTTTTTTACCGCCCTAATTAATCTAATAATAGCCATTGATTAGATTAGATGAGATGATTTGGTGATTATGAGATATCCATCGGTTTGGTGGGGCCATTTAGAGAGATGAGACAAAGCTAGTTGGAAGTAGAATTAAGAGAGAGAGTAGGAGGAACCTAGGATGGGCAAAACCTAGGGTGGTGTCAAGTAAATATTAATGACCTTGATGTCAGGGTCCAGCTTTGCATATCTTGGAATATTAATTACCGTATCACTGTAGAAAAGTTAAGGGCAATTAAACACACGCACACACACCCACATTGTGTCTTCCATTCCATTGGTGTCAGTGGTTCGGAGACCACACTTTCCAGTTATCAGTCCCATTTTTAGGACTTTGTGCCTTACTTGTTCTTTCAGTCTGTCACTTCCTGCGTTCTTGCCTATCAAAAAATTATTTATTTTTAAATTTATCATACTAATATTACAAATTTATGACTTTTTTAAAAAATAAAAAATAAAAAAACCAATTGTATAGCACTGGACTTACCTAGTATGATCCATTTCTCACTCCATTCAATCCCTCATAATAGTGTAAAAAAAAAAACACAAGGCAATGTTTTATAATCGTTCCACCTATTTTAACCAGACCAAGTATTAATAGTATTGATCCATCTGTGAATTGATAAATTTTTAGCATCACGCTACTCTTAATAGCGTGATCAATGCTTCAAAGAATTACATTGATCATGTTGTTCGTGACAGCGTGATTCAATTAGGTTTTCAAGAAAACCCCCAACCCAACCCCCTTCTCTTTCAGACTAATAATTTGGGTTTTAAACACAAATTTTGTCGCTCCGCCGCTTCGTGCTCCAAACACAAATTTTGTCGCTCCGCCGCTTCGTGCTCCAAAAGTCATTTTCATCCTCCTTTCCTAGCAAGATTCAGGCATCGTCTTCCTCATTCTCTAGCGAGTTGGTCTACAGATATGATTCATATCCTAAATGGAAATGGAGCATGAGATTTTGATCCAATATGGCATGTGGTCCCCAATTTTTTTTGTTGAAATTTCCTACTTTTCTAGGTGCAATCCGATTGTATTTTATGGTCCCCATTTATATATATTCTATTATTTGTGGAATCATAGTCAAATGTGTGGATTTATACTCGAAGATGGTCTTATTACAGTTCAACCCGAAAATCCACCATTTTTTTGGGCTTTCTTGGCTAGATTTGAATGTGGTGGATTTGGTGTAGATTGAGTTGTAGGGAAATCGTAGATTGGTATTGTTGAAATTGTGTTTTGTAGGTTGTACAAAAATGTTAGATTGAATATGTCAAATGGTGGATTTGCATTCTACAAAAATGGTAGTTTGATGCTATTTTTTTAGACTAAATATGGTGCGTACTAGAGGCGGTCGCACTTCTTCCACCCGAGGTGGTCATTCCTCGAGTCAGAGAGATAGATCCACCACATATATTAGGAGGGATCAGCTTCTAGGTCTAGTGGATCACTCTGTTTTATGCTTGCAGCAAGGCCATCTGTCCAAGGACATATGAAAGTGGCCATTAGACATGTCTTGTGATGGTCTTCAGGCAGCACCATCTATGGCTTGTCACCTGCGTGTTAGGCCTTATGCCATTCAGGTCAATTTTTGCGGGGTGACATAGATTGGGCATATCAAGCTGGAACATGCTCTATAACAAATATTTCGTAACTATTATGAGTGTTTATACTCTTAAGCCCGATACAAATAATATGAATGATCATGAACTAAATAGTGACTTGAGTCACAAAAGAATGAGACTCGTTTATGAGTCAATAAACTTAGTGAGTTGGATAATGATAGTAAATTGATCGAGAATATTGTTTGTTGAAGGAATCCATGTCCCAGTTTAGGGATTAAGGATATCATTCAAGAAAACTTATAAGTTTTGATCGTGTCAAATCCTGCGGATGAATTTAATCATTCGACACGTTAAATAAGTTAAGCGTAAGTATCGAGGTCTATGATTTATAAATAAAATTGTTTGTAATTTAATTTATAAATAAGGTATCAATTATTCTTAAGATGAGGAGTTAATAAGCATTCATATTTAGCTCGAAATATAGTTTGAGAATATTACAATTCTTTAGTAGATTGAATTGTAATTTATCAAAGGAAAAAAGTTGATCATGTAAATCAAAATTTTCCTTTTAGTATTTAGTCAATATATTTGCTAAGAGGTCCTTAATGTGCCTCCATATAAAAAACTCAGAGTGTTTAGTACTGTTTCACACATTTTTCTCATTTTGAAAATCGAAACCTTAAGGCGGCAACCTTCCATCGGAGTTCAAGTTCCAAGAATAAGGTCACACTGCAGAAGACATCTAATGTTCTAGCTCTTGTTTCTATTTGTGTTTGCTTCGTGTTTTTGTATTTGTGATCAGTTTGTAGTGTTGTATGGTTCGTGAACGGATAAGAAGTCGTCGTTCATTGTTACCTATTCGATGTGTTGAACCAACTTTTCAAAGGTATAGGTCCGAATTGATTGATTGTAAAACATATCTAAAAAAATTTAAATATAGTATACTTGTGTGCTCTATCGATCTGAACATCTTTTCATATCAATCCATTGCAAATCCTTCACTTTTGTGATCGTTAGAGGTCACATATCGATTTCCCCAACCCTTAGGGGTTTGGTGACTTGTAGTTTTCTAGGATGATCGATGTGTGTCAAGCCGACCAAGGAGATACACTAAGGTATCATCTTGGTTGGCCAAGATGTTTCCAGTTCAGTCATACTGCAATGCCAATCTTCTTCCACGTTCATTTAGATGACACGTGTCAACATCTTATTCGAATGATAACTTTAGTATTACTCACTTCGTCCCATAAAGATAATTCTACTTTTTATATTTACGTCTCAAATTATAGTTTAATTCATTTTTTAGAATGTAGTTAATCAACTAAATTCCTAAAAGAATCATATTTAATGTGTTTCATTATTTTACAAACTTTTCCATCTTCTATGATTATTTGACCTACAAAAAATTTCATATATTAATGATATATTATGAAGTGTACAAATAAAATTTAAATTTCTGATTATATTAATTAATTTTTTTTAATGTATGTGGAAAAAAAAAGTAAAATTATTTTTATGGGTCGATGTAGTATAAACCACTACTTACTGTACCATTTTGTTGAAAGATGCCTTGAAATTTGACTAATAAACAGTAAATTAGTTACTTAAAAGCTGGCAGTACTTTGTAAACCGTAATTAAATAAAGTTACGGTTCTGGTCGAGGTGTTGGTACCTTCCCGAAAATAGCATCGCCAGCAGTGACATGACACAAGTGAGTGTCAATTAAGTCCAATAATTCCGACACTCACGTGGTCCCCCCTTAACGTTATTGGTTGCTTCAGCTACTGTTAATTCAATTCATGCAGAAGTATATATACCTATACCTATACCTATACCTATAGCTATACCTGTATAGGTGATAGGTTGATTGCTGACGTTGTCTGGTCATAGGGCGGAAGAAACTGGAGACACTGTGTCTGCGTCAAATGTCAACTCCTTCCGGTAATAAAGTATGATGAAATCCCCAATCTTTAAACTAATCATTATTTAATTACGTTAATTATTATTTAATTATTATTATTTTCACTTTTTTCTAGAAACGGTGCCGTGTGGAAACTAAGAAAGTAGGTCCTAGGGTTGGACGCCTTTTGTTATGGGATTCGGAGCTAAACATTTGTAGACTGGATGATAGTGTTATTTGAGGCGTTTATGTATGTTTCGCCAATTTGTCATGGTGGTCGACAACACTCAACCTCCTTAATAGAGGAGAGGAAAAACATTCACTGTTATGTCACAGCAACAGCTGCTTGTCTTGTCGATTTAGTGACAGTTGCTGCCACAGAGAACCCCCAGAGTTCACTGTGTTTATATTCCAAAACGATGCCATACAAGATTTTACTTCACATTTGACGTTGGTTAAACTCGAGTCTTCAAATTCACGTGTACTGTGTACATAATTTTTTTTTATCTAGAAACATAGTAAATTGGTCCTAAAATCCAGTGCGTGGCTACAAGTTATTATTGTTCTAATAAAAATCATATTTATAATCTTTCGAGTCCAAATAATTTGAAACCCGAGAATCACCCATATGGTTGTCTTATATCTAATTATATGTGCTATATATAAACTTGCAACATCTGCTTGATGACCAAGTTTACATTGTGCCTTCAATTATGTGCGCTGAATTGCATCAGAAAAACTTGGTACTTTTGTGATTGATGTTAACGTCCACTGTATTTAAAAAATGGTGAGGTTAGAGAAGAAACAAAGTGAACAAGATATGCCAAATCTGAATGAAGGTGAAATTATTCAACAAATTGGGTAAAGTCTACCTTCCCGGCTTTTGAAGTGCGCATCATTGACACTTGTTAAAGATATACAATGCACATTATGGAGTAGCCTTATCTAAATTGGCATGGCCCCATCTCGTTATGTACGTTGGACTCATTCACTCCAGGATGTACTACCAAAAAATATACGATTCGAGTGTTTTTTTGTCTCAATTATTCCAAATGTTAAGATGAACGCATACTATCCATGTAAATCTTGAGTCTCACATCGCCGACATATAATTTATATAAAATGGTGTGCGTTCGTGTCAATATTTATAATAACTAACATAAAAAGGACGATTAATTGTGTATTAGAGCCTCTTCACAATATAATAATAATAATTAAGGTAAAGACAGAAAATAATTTCGTTTCTCTGAGTGGAGCCCACTAAGACTGCCACGTTGGCCAAAGCAAACCATGTGGATTGTGGGATGCCCAAGTCATCAAAACGGCCCCCCGTCCTACAACCACGTGGCAGCACACCTTTATGTTCATTCCAATATGCATCTTTGACTTCGGGAGCATTCTTAGGGAGATGTACTAATTTCATTTATGTTGTTGTATTAACATGAAAATATTTACATGAATATATATATATATATATAATAGATATACTCATGAAAAATATATATTTATATATATATATATATACAGCACCAAAAGAGCTAACACCTCCATATATAAAGCCCCACAAACCTTTTTTTGACTAAAGTGGCAATCAAATAATAAGTTTGAATCGTATTATTACGTAGGCTCAACCATGCATATGCTTAATTTGTTGTTATTAAGCACTTAAAACAAATAATTAAATACATTTGTATTCAATGGAGGCCGAAAGTCATAGTCTATAATCATGGGCCTTTGAATGAATATGCATGGCACATGTCACGTGATATTGTGTGAGTTGTTCAGCCAATTTAGCATGCATCTGTCATGTAACTACTCGAGTGATACCTATAGGCTATTGGTGAATCCTTTTAGAGTCAAATCACGGGAAATTGAAAGGTTTAGAGTTTACTGATCGTAATTTCCTTATCAACTCAATTTATTCTGTCATTAAATAAGAAATTTACATATTCACAGGCCTAATGATTCAAATTTAGACTCGTATTGAATGTTCAAAAGAATCAAACTTGTATAATATCGTTCTCATTATCGAACTAAATGTATGAAAAAGCTATTGAATTGAATCTGCAAAAGAGAAAACATGCCACTTCCTTCCTTTCAAAAAGAAGAAAACAAAAAAACAACATGCCACTTCTTATGGTTTGAGGTCTTGTTTTAGTTGAGCGATCAAATCATTAATTAATTAATCCAAGTTGCTTCCATCTTGTTAGGCACATAATTACATCATAAGCCTACATTGCGCATGGTTTAATTTATTCACAACGCTAATCGTCTGACAATTTTTGAAGATTTTTGGCCTCATTTAGGCTACTGAGCAGAAGGTACACATACATATACATATACATATGCATAGGCTGAGCAAGAGGTACGTAGGTCACAGAAAAAGTTAGAGCAAGTGCACTACTTAAGCTCTCCTAATTATTCAATTAGCTTTCACTTTTATTACAAAAATTAAACCACATACTCATTTACATCACTAACAAAATCTTAACTTTTTTCTTTATGTAAGGAACAAAACCTTTACTTTTTCCATTCTCTCAAATGTTTGTAACAAAATTACACTAAAATCAATATTGAATCCCACATCTTTTATAAAACTCAAGTTACATACTCATCCACATCATCAAAACATATCTTTCAATGCAGTCACATCAACAAAAATACACATTCTCATATCACTGCACTTGCTCTTACCCGTATGAGATGACGGGCACAAGGCAACTCCAACCAATACGTAAGACAATTCTAACTGTTCCAATGTCGAATGAAAGTAACGGTTCAGACAATGGTTATTGAAGGACGTTATCAAGAAAGGTCAATCGACAGACAACCCTGCATAAACACTATATAAATAGATGAATCATTCAGACATTTTATAAACATTCACATCATTCTCTACTTAATAAAAGATCAAATCTCGTTGATATAGGCAAGTTATCGAATCATGCACATCATTGTGTACTTATATTTACTATTTTCTCTTTATTCTACGTATTTTACCTCCAATGCAATTTTAGCATCATAGCTACATAAACAATGGCCAAAAATTTGTATTCGTATTTTAATCATTTTTACGAATTCAACGATACATTTTTTTTCTCTAATAAAAATTAAATTCAATATAAAAAAACAAACGTCCAACAACGTTTTTTTTCAACGTGGGAGGAGAGTAAGCATCCATGTGGGAATGTGATCACAACCATGAAGGAATCCCCGAAGTAGAAGCTTGACCATTTCTTTTTTAACTACCCCCAAAAAAGTTAAAGTTGAGTACAACGGTATCCTTTGTGAAGAGATCTCAAATCAATTTAATCAGATTAATTAATCAAGATTACTCAGATTTGATGGTGTCATTATAGGCCTTGTCATAAGAGCAGTGCATGCATTGTATCTTCACATCGTCAATAACCAACTATTAAATAATGAGTTAAATAATATTATCTAATTAAGCTAATATCAATAAACAATTTATATACCATATAATATATTTGATTTCAAGGGTTTCTTGTTATTGAGCACCCTCGGACTACCTTATTTATTTATTGATCAGACTGACATTATGATGCGATCTTATAATTGGGGCATTTTGGAGAAGTATGAGTGGGACGAGGAATTGAGACATAATAGTAATAAGACAATTGTTGACAGTGTCGAATTAAGCTAAACATTACACGGTTGACTCGAAACGGCATGTACTTAAAAACTAATCGTTATATCACTACATCGTCGGTTTTTGGCCAAATTAATTTCATTATTTATGCCTTAATCCTGATGTTTGTGATTTGAATCAACAGCATCAGGTAGAGCGTTCCTTCAAGAGTCACATTAAATAGTTGGTGAGGTCACATGGAAGAAGAACTGATCCTGGGGTTCCAAAAATCATTAATATAACTTATAGTTGTTCAAGTTAGGAGTTAGAAAATTAGTCCATTAATGAAAGCCTTCATCCTCCCTTCCGGGGGTGGTTGAGATGTTTCCATAAATGGCCACGTTCCTGACCAATAACTGCTACAATCCCATAACCACCACATATCATTCATTTTTATATCATACACCATCCCCAGCATGGACACTACAGTTTTATACCATTTTACTAACTATTATTGTACTTCAGGCCGACTTCATACAATGTACTTATCTGGAGAATCACTTGAGTGATAGTTCAATCGTGATGAATGGTTAAATCGTGTGAGCTTAAAGGTTTTGAGTTCGATTCTTATTAAGAAAAATACTCTTATAATCATGCATTGAGTTTTAGCAAAAATTATCATCTCAATGCTAGACTAGCTCGCTCATCGAGCGAGCTAGATTCGAATTCGAAACATGGTGTGTCGCAACCATCATGATGCATCGAATGGTATAAAATTAAACATACACAGCAGGGGCTGCAGTCAATTTCCCAATCTAGTTTTTTAAATTGTAGGTATGCTTCGGTACCTAATTAATTCCATGCCTGTCAATTTACTTCACTTTCAAGGTATTCAATTTAGTTACCAGAATTTTGGTATAGTACCATATATATTCCATTTTTCAACTCTGAAGGCTGACTGCTCTTTAATTACGAAAGTCATGTTATTTTATTCCAAATCGAATGTCTCCTTATCCAACCGAATGACATATAAATAAAAGTCTAATTCCTCACACAAATTCGCAATCCACATTAATTTGTAGTGTTTGGGGTGAATGAATTTTCTAAGAGGATGGCCTCTGTCTTATTTTTTTTATTTTTACAACTTGTTGGTTAACATTGTGCTATGTTTTTAGGAATTCCACACCGAATATACAACAACTTGTGGAAGAGACAGCACATGAACTCGATCCATAGATGATCAGTTCCATTGAGGATTTTTCATGTGGGAAAAAATGATTGTGTTGATAAATAATAATGATAGGCTGACTGATTAATGTGTTGAGTTGTTGACAATAATCACTTATTAGAGTCAAAATAGCAATTATGAAAGTAGACATTAGTTAGAATTTTTAAAAGGATTGGCAGATTACCATGATCTTCTCCAACAAATCCCAGTTTCACATCTGCTAACAACTCCAATTCCATGGAAAACATTTGACTTTATGAGGAAAAGAAGATACTATGTCAAATTGATTAAAATTAATTACCACATCTCTGCCTAACTATATTTCAACACTGTTGACATTCATGCAGGAACAATCTTATCTTCATTGCTTTTTAACTAAAACTCGCCTTTTGTATTAATTAATTATGGGCACATGCATGCATTGGGAAATCCCAGGGAAATATTAATTTTAAAATATTGGATGTGTTTTTTTAATTATTTAATTATTACTTTTTTACAGAGAATGAAATTGGTAGTTGAACATTCGATATATAAGTATAAACTCGGACCATTAACCCCAAAAGCACAAAAAAAAAAATCCATCCGATGTCGATTATGTTGGGGCAAAATCCAATGCATAGCCACAGTCCTCAAGGGTATTGCTCAAGGTGAGAATCGAACGTAAGACCTCCCAAGTCTATACGGATCGACTCCAGAAAAATTCACCAACTAAATTATCACCCAACTAAGCTATTACTCTAATCATAGTCAAAGCAAAAAGAATTAATTATAAACAAATTCAACCCTGGAAACCAAGATTCTCTTGGTCTTCAGTCCTTGGAAAAAGCTTATCATTCATTTATCTTTAACTGACATGGGATTGTTGAACATGTCCTAAATGGGCGTGTTAAACTATGTCATCCCTATATGTTTCAAAATCTCTGCTGCCATGCACAGTTGCAGAAGGATTGCACTTGACCATTGATTTTTTTTTCCCAGCTGTGTGACTGAAGGAATGGGCATTAGATTGGGATTCAGGTCATGGGGCTTTGGTCTATGCAGATTAAATGCATGTCTTTATTGATATGGGCAAGCTTGAATCTTGTGACATGATAACACAATCGCCTGTCTTAAGCATACTACACCACCAGAATTGTATGCCTTGCCAGTAAAAAATGTGAAAAACATGTCCTAAATATTCTCTCTTTCATGGGCTTCCTCATTAGTGGGCCACACCCATATAACAATCCACCACATATACTTTCACTACTTCATTGTGGGAACTACGGTCCCATGCCGTATCAAACTTATTTCAGTATCATAAAATAGAACCACTTTCTTGATTCTTAGTTTGTCCTAAGAGCTCCCTAATGTTCATGAACAGAAAAATATTTGTGCGTTCTAAGTTTTAACCAAACTTACTCAGCAACAGCCGTTAGGTGTGAAACATCTGTGCTCGCAGACTTAATTGTTAGTTTGGTCTAAGAGCTCTCTAATGTTCATGAATAGATAAACATTTGTACGCGATAGTTTTTGATCAAACTTATTCAATGTCAAGTGTGAAACATCTGTGCTTGCAGGTTTAATGAACCAAGTTTAATTTAGGCTCGTACCAAATATACAAATTGAAAATTTGTATGATATCATTCTCGATTTGTTTTTTCATAAAAAAACAGGGACAGTTCTAAATGACAGAACAAATTGAAAATTTGTATGATAACATGATGAAAAAAAAATCGAATCTGATTAAACCCAAAACAATTCTCTTGACAAGTATCCCTCCTTCGAAGCGACAAAGGTCCAATCTCAAATTTCAAGTTCAAAATACCACAACGGATCCTTCCATAGGCATTTGATCTGACCCTTTTCATGAACCCCATGTGGCCTTACATGGACATTATAGAACATAGATGGAGACAAAGCACCATTTTAACGCATACCCACAAAGACAAATGTGGCAATCTTATCAATCTTTCATTTCCTCCAGCCCATTTTGACATTAAAATATCAAATAATTTAAATGGAATGCCTTATCTGCACTAGGTCAAGGTGAGTACAAAGGCATGTCAGTCGACGAACTACACTGGAAGGTAATTAAGGACAGTGCCTTTACAAACAATGGTACTGAAGCCTGAAGGTACAGTAACATCACTCTCCCATAACTTCTATCAGGTCAATGGCTCGCAATTCATTCACGTCCTTGCACCTAATACAGCCTTTCCATGATTCTCCCCACTGTCTTAACTATTCTGGTCCAAGTCATCTAGGACATCAATAATGGCATTCATCACATGCAAAGATCTCAATAATGAGTACCGTCCGACAGCCATATCTAAGGATCTGCCGACATCTCAATAGTTTAAACAAAACTCTCGAAATCCAACAAATAATACCTTGGATTCCAATTATTTCCTGGTTTTTCTTTGCCCACTTGATGAATAGAGAAATGTGCCATTCCCAAATCTTCTTCTATCTGCTGCTGACATTTTACAATGCTGACACTGCTCACAATGATTAAGAATGCTTCAAAGATAAACAAGGCTTTGTAGAAAGAAAAAAATTCAAATGGCGCAGCTATAACACTGCAATGCCGTGCTATTTGCCTGGATTCTTGACTGCTTATGTAAAGATAAGAACAGTCAGCGGATGAACTAACTTGCCCGCACGTGCAAAGATCTTTAAAAGTTACTAGCAAGTCAGAACGAAAGAAAAATGGACAAAAGGCTTTCAGAATAGGAACAGAAGAGTAGTTAACAAACAATTTTTACAATACAAACTAAGACTCCTTCGTGAAGTTGGACCAGGAAACAGAGCTAAGAGTACATTGATTCCTCACAACGAAATCATAAACATTGACAACATAATACATAGCAGATATAAATGATTTCCTACCCAATCCAGTAACCTATCATTCCTCATCCTCCAAATTGAATCTAAGTCTTCTCTACCTCTGAATTTGAAACAAAAGGACCTGGAATGATAGGCATCACCGAATCAAGAGCTGACTAGTTCCTGTTCCTGCATTTCTCCATGGCCCTGGGGGCTGCAAATAAAATGAAAAATTATACAACAAATGAGCTCCAGTAAATAGAAAATTTAAGAAAAATACTGCTTATGCATATAATTTACTAAAAAACAAGCAATCTCTAGTCTTATCAGTGAATTTGGTCCTTATTTTCAAACCCCTTATCTAAGTGAACACACGTTCCTATAGGCATCAAAATAAATGAGTGCTTTTGAACAAATGTTAGCCCAGAAAGCATGTTTCTCCATATAAAAAATGGCACCTCTATAGGATCCTTACATCCATCAAACAAATATCTTTTGACATAACCCTCGAACAATTTAGTATGTAACTTTAGTGGTGGGAATATAATCTCTCTAAACGATCCAACATTTGTGATAGGATGATTTCAATCTTCCTTTTGTCCTCAAACAAGGTCATATGTTGAACCCTGTCTTCAAGGGGCAGTTAAAATTACTCTATTTCAACTACAAAAAAAGGATAAAATATAAAGACCATATAAAAATTGCTCTCAACTTCTAAAGCTAGGTATCAACATACTACACCCAAGTTTGCAAGGCATCATCAATGTAAGGACATCTGTAAATTCAGAATGGCTGAATACACTGCTTTACACAAACAGCCAACAAATTACATTTTAAGATGGTAAACTTCCCATCATATACGTACCTAGGCCAATTGCATCGGAGCTCTTCATGATCCTCAGCCTCTTGCATGTATCAGTAAACATCCTGACACAAGCAAAAAGGATTAGGGTAAACTCCAACAGCATAACTCTAATACTTAATAATGGAGATTATTTAATAAGTTCGAAACCTCGAACTAGCACGATGCTTCAGAATATTGTAAATTAGTCGATCTTATTAATCGACAATTCATTAACACGATTCAGGGGGCTATTTTTATAGGGTTTTTTTTCTTCCTTTCATCTTATTCTATTCAGGCTTTTTTTTATTTTTTTATTGTTGAAAGACAGAATCATGTTTGATATTTTCCAATTCGCATGGACGTGAATTCATGAATCCTTTAGGGGACTTTGTAACAATAAAAATGTTTGTGCTCAAAAGAAGGGCTTCAGAATGCATTCCAGATCATAATCAATCACTCCTCTTCAAAGTCCCTACGTGTTTTCCCATTAACATCACTTTCACAAAGCAGCAGTTTGCCTAAAAAGATTATGCATCAACGCGGTGAAAATCATGCATTGGTTCAGATGCAATTAATGTCAGGTAAAGTTTCCCTGTAACCCTATTTATGGCAAGAAGGTATGATCTAGCATTGAGCTGTTCAGATTAAATTAGTTGAAAACCAGCATCTCTCCTTTGAAATGCTAAATAATGAAAGGACATAGCACATAGGTATCTACAATTACATAAGTAAGAGACAATAATTATCACCATTGAAGTTTCATTAAAAATTGTTAAAAATTCATATTCATTTTTGAGGGTTTCCTAGGTTCACATTCCAACATATTTAAGCTAAGCGGTACATAAATCAAACAAGATGTCACCTTTTGAGTTTTGCTCACTTCGAACATCAATTAAATCCCCTCAATCCTAAAATGACAGCAAGTTTTCAACAATCCAACATGTAGACGGAAAGGGAGGGATAAATAGTTATCAAACCATATTCATGCAAGTATATAATATCGACATATTCACTATTTAGCCCACACAAAACAATCAAAAGGAAAAAATAAAATGAATAACAATGAAACTCACTCCCAAGGCACATCACCAACAAGCATCCAGTCACCGTCTTTGTCCTCATAAGTAAGAACATATTCTGATCCATGTAAAAGATCCTTCAACTTGCTCTCGCTTAGCATCTCCCTGCCCAGAGCTCCATGAGATCCATATTGACCTAACATCATAATAAAACATCACTAACCGGATCCATGCATACCAGTATGGCAGTATGCAAAATCTTTCATAAGAAAATACACGTTCACCCCAAAAACATTATAAACTCCACTGACCCAATTTTTTATACGACATAAAATTTGGGAAAGCTAAAGCTCACCTAATGTAAAACAGCTAAACATTTTCTCAAGGGAGGAAGACAGTTCCTTGTATGCAGAGTAATTTCTCAAGTCAACTTTCCTCAAATAAGGAGCACCGTCCATGCTAACCTTCACAAATAGAGCGCCAGGTCCAGCTTTTCCATCTACTTCATCGTTGTTCTTCGAAGTTGTTGCCAATGAATTCTTCCTAAATGATCTTATGGGAGGCCAACCCACAACTTGTGCCCTGCCACACAAAGAAAATTAGACCCTACGCTCACAATAAAAGCTGGACTCATCAGAAAACTTTTTCACTCACTTGGGTGCAGGAGCACTGCTGTTGTTGTTTGAAGAGCTGTTAGGATCTGGACGGGTCTCATTAACAGCATGAGACATTTCTTGTATCACCTTATGGGCTGCTATTTCTTTCACTTTAGCAGGTTGGGCACCAAGGTTCTCGAGGGTAGAACCTGATTTAATACCCAAATTTCCAGAGTGCCTTGGTGATAGCATCATGTTTACATCTGAACTTGAAAGAAATTTGATCTGCACCACAGATTTGTTTTTGCCAAGTTAGATGAATCAACAACAAACTTCCAATTCACATCAATAAGAGCAAGGTTTGCACCTCTGATGGTCCATTCATGACATCTGAGAACCCCCTTTTGTTGCCAGACACAACATTTTTCTGAAGCGAAGAGCTGAGACCGTCATTTAAGGGATGCAAAGGGAATAGAGTCTTCTCATCGAGTCTTACAGAGCTTAACAATGATATCTGTGGTTCTCTCTCAGGGGACTGGGATCCAGGAAGCCCTAGCCTTAACTCTGTGGCCTTCAGATTAAAACTAGTTTTAGTTTCATCAGATGCAACAGAGATCACAGAGCTATCTGTAGAAGAAGAATCAGATAATCCCATGTAGTTACGCTCTTTTAGTTGTAAGCCAATCTGGCATACACTACCCCCAGTGGTCGACGGGGCCAGTAAAGTTTCATTGCTCTGACCCTCCTCCCCAACACCAAATGGTGGAGACATCGGAATTACAAACTCAGTCTTTCCCAGACCTGCTTAATTACAGTAAATATTTTTTTTCTTTAGAAAACCAAAAGAGGCATTGAATGCAAATAAAGCAAATTACGCAAACATGAAATACACAAAAAGATGAAAACAAGTAAATGCAAGGAGAGTTTCAACTAAGCAATTCAAGTAGTAAGGAAATGAATGATTAGATGTGAAATTCCCTCAGTTTAATTAAACATCGCTTACATCACAAATTACTCCTTTGAACTGCGACAAAGAGCACTGCTAAGAGCAGCAAGGTCGTATTTGATAATTAACAACTCAAAGTCTTGCAGATCCGAGAACCTAAACAGAATCTAAAATAAACTAGAATGAAGTTTAAAGGCCCAAGTGATCATAGCAATAATCATAGCCGAAGAACAAAATCAATTTTCGCCTCAAAATAAAAACTGAAACTGAACAAATATACTGCATGAATCTAATAGATATTTCCAAATATGCAGTTATAGAAGTCAACCCCTCTGAAACATGATTGAACAAAGTTAAGCATTAGCCTTAAAATCCAATAGATCGAAAATTTTCGCGCTAATCAAGAATCTAAGCACCACAACAATAAAACTTCACACAACACAAAAGCATACGCAAATTAAAAAAAAAGACGCAAATGTACAGGGCGTATATTCTGCGGAGAAAGCGTGAGAAATCTTTGAAACTCCGATATGTCATATCCACAGCCTCCAATGAATCTCAAGCTACTAAATGTCCCTTGCTCAAGCTGATTATACATTGTACGGAAACGATAACCAAACTCAAATACTTAAACATTTCTGCATTTACTTCCATCATTTTCCACTGATTTCTCAACAGAGAAACAGAAACTAAAGACCAGAAGTACAAAGAAGAGGAAAACAAGGCAGCCACGGAAAATAAGTGCAGAATCAATCCCTCAAAACGGGAAAAACTCGGCTTAAAACTCAAGAGTAAGTAGAAACTGAGTGCTTCAACCGATTTACCTGGCTTCAACAGCTGATTCAGTACCTAAAGAAGAAGATCAATTGAGAGAGAGATTTTGGTTTCTGCGCGGAATGGAAGA
Organism: Euonymus europaeus; assembly: GCA_963580455.1. NCBI lineage: Eukaryota > Viridiplantae > Streptophyta > Magnoliopsida > Celastrales > Celastraceae > Euonymus > Euonymus europaeus. The sequence goes on along the minus strand of OY756968.1, from coordinate 6,207,436 downwards.
AAGAGTTCACAGGGGAAGCAAAAAGGGGGCAGAAACAGCTAAGGACCCTCCATTTGTCACAAAGTAACAAAAGCTCATTGCCGTCGGATGGGAAACTCTATGCATTAAAATTAAATTAAATTAAATTAAAAAAAACTTTTTTAAAATTACTTTAGTATTTTAAAAAAACTAAAAACACTCTTCCTTTTTCTCGCCTGAAATTATTTTTTTGTGCTGCTTTTGATAATAACCCGCCGAACGATTCGAGGGAACGGATATCGATGGCTGACGTTTTGGATGGTTAAATCCGAGCCGTTCGTTTACTTCAGGGGTATATTTGGTATTGTGCTCATCTTCAGGACTGGACTGATTTGACCTTCGTCCTTCAAATCTCCTAAATGAATAATAATAATGCTGCGAATAATAAATGAGGAGAAGGAAGTATTTTTCTTAATATATTTTTGTAATAAACTATTTATCTTATTTTATTTTATTTTTAGGTTCTTGAATCAAAAAATACGTTAAATCAATAAAAGAGAGTCCAATTTATTTTATTTTTTAACAAGAAATATTGAGTGAAAAAAAAGGTTAAATAAATAAAAGTGATTAAAAAGAAAGAGAGTCCATTAACCGGCAAAGCTCATTTAGTCTCTCTCTCACTCATTATAGCGCTTCCCATGACAGGTACGACAGTGGAGGAGTGTTTAATCAAAACGACCCACCCTGTCCCTTTTTAATGCGCATCTACTTATACACCTTTAATAGTGATTTAACATACACTCTCTCTAGAATTTGAACGCAAAATAATTTGTCCGTTTGGATCAGAGTATGTTGATGGAGTATAAGCTCTCGTAAAATGTAAAAGTTGAGAGTATCTGAGAGTATTAGGGACAGAGTATAACTTATACTCTGAAACAAACGGAGGCGCTAGATTAAATTGTCAAGACTTGAATCTCATATTGATTAGGGGTAAGTTATCGATATAATTTAATTTAATTTAATATTTTTAGATAAGAGAGTCAACGACGGGTTGCAGAGTGAGATGGTAGTAACTTGTCCGTGTGACTCCTCTTTACACACGAGAGGTCGTGGCTTGTGAGTTCAAGTCGTAAGGGTGTCATTCTTGTTATTGTGTTAATAAGATCTTACCCAACCCACGTCATCTTCTCGTATTAGGCCTCGACTCAGGATTGACTGATCCATGAGGGTGGCTGGGTATTTCATGTGACCCGAAATTTGAATATGATTCAAATATCATAATGTGACATGGTGGATTGAAAGTTTTCTAGCTCGTAAAAAAAAGAGTTAAGAAGAGAGTCATTTTAAGAACAAAATAACGTGAGCAAAAGCGTACGGACTTTAGATTCAAAGTGGACATGCCATTTTGAGTTGTTTGACTTTAATTTATCTTTCTTGAGTATCCGATTTATGACTAATATTGCAATGATACAATTTATTACTATGTGATTCATTTTTAAAAAATTATTCCATACTTATCCGAATTACTTAACCTTATCCATGTTGTCCATAAAGCATATCCAAACTCTAATGGAGGGAATTAATTCTCAACATCTCAAATAATGAAGATTGAACAGCCAATGGGGCCATGCCATCATGTCATATGTTAATGCCTTTGTTTTTTCCTACCATGCACTACCTTATATTTTTGTGCGTACTAAGGATTCGTATAACACATGGAGTGTCTGTCAACTACACAAGCGTGGCATATTTTATAGTCCATCCACGACTCCTTGGTGGCAATCTTGTCCTTTCACTTGTCATCGTCAAAATCAGGACGACGTGTCCAATATCACTACCGTCCAATTTCCTTTTCCGACTAAAAAGTCCGAGATAGTCCAACGGACGCGCAATGTTGTCCTCTGCTTTTTAGGCAACAATTCACAGATTCGCATACTCCTCAATCGAGTGTATCCATTAGTGTTCAAAAGACCGTTTTGCCCATGTCCAAATTGTGGTTGATTTATATTATTCGTGTTTTGTATCTCATCAGATTTCATACGTTATTTTATTGTATTATTATAATGAAATAATAGATTTTATTACAATGAAATAGTACGCATTCCATTATAATAGAATTTGTTATTTCAGTGTATTATTACAATAGAATAACGTATGCGATCCCATGAGATACAAAATCATGAGATAAATATCATTTTCGTTATATATAACTCGTGTAATTGGTAATCATTTGGATGATAGACTATTGGAGAATCGAGCGACAAATCTATAAAATAATTTTACGGGGGATCTATTTATGGTAGAGTTAGAAATTTAGAATAGAAAGATAAAAATTGACACCTGCTTTATTTATTGAAAAGTAATTGAAAATGAATAAATATTTAAGTTTAGGAATTAAATTTAATCATTATATTTATGTGGAACGAATTTAATTTCTAATTTTTAAGGGGACTTTTGTTTGAGTACTAATTAAATCAAAATATAATTTTACGTTTTTATAAAGAATATATATATATATATATATGGTGGCTTCGCTACTGGATGGATTTCTCTGGGACTAAACTATATGGACCGTAATCGGATGCATGATTTCAACACATGAGGGACAAAATCATGTGGGGTTCGGAAGCAACGTTCTAGATTTTTGTTTGTTATTAATTATGCTAATATGATCCTCATTTTACCCAAAAATATTTGTCGCATGTATGATATGCTTAACAACCAACACTCCATATTAAATGGAGATCATATTTTGGGATCTTAAGCATTATTCTATGAAAAATAAAACTAAAGAGTGAAATAATATGTTCCGAGAAATCAACGCATCAATTACAAAAGTATAAAAAATGCCAACAACTCTATAGCATAGAAGCCCTTTGGATAACATATTTTTGAATATTCTCTTTCTTCTTTCAATTTGCAAACCCTTGGATGACAAAAGATTCACCACCCTTTGATCTTCAATTTATTATTTGAGAAGATAACAACAAAGGTAAAAGAAAAATATTATAAAACATGAGTGGGCAAAACTATATTAATATAAAAAGTCAAAATTTAATATTAATTATTAAAATTATTGCAAAATTATTTTGTCTTTAATTATTATTTTAAAAAAAGTCAAGGTGGACAAGTTCCCACCCTTGGCTATCGATAGATCTGCCAAGACTGAAAAGGTCTTAATTTGAGGAAGAAATAATTTTATGATTATCATGCATTTAGCTTTGATTCAATTTATACTGGTGTCGGGTGAGAAAGTTGTATATGCACTGACATGAACTCAATTTTATGTTCATATCTAATATTCAAATTATAAATTTATATGATATCATTTTGGATTAATAAAAGTTGATGTAATCAGTGTATCGACAAATTTAGGATATATTGCATGAATACATACGACAAATTCTGTCACACAGTTGCAATTTGAAAATGACGTCTTGCAAGTCGCATCCTAAATAAGAAATGGAACCAAAAAAGATTTAATGCATTTCTTCACCACCATAGGAAAAGAGCTTCTTTAAGGCAACTGCCAATAAAGAGAGAATCAGAGTGATTATGAGAATCAAATGAAAACAGAACTTGTTTAACCAAATATAACAAGTTCAACCACTACGAAGATTCCCTTCTCTGTTGCTTCATGTTCACAGAATCACAGGTCGTCACGTGAGATAGGGACTGCCAGAAGGATAGAATTGTAAATCCAACAAGTACTGTGTAGGGGCGTGATTGAGAATATTTGAGGGTAGAAATGGAGATTGGAGGGATGTGTAGAGTGAGAGTTACGTAGAGGATTATTTGAGAGGGGGACAAAGAAAAACAGGGAGAAGGGAAATAATGCGTTGGGGGACAAGAAAGCGGCTTTCCAATTTTAGATTGCCGGGTACAGAACTCGACACGTAACTACCATCACTACAATGGCCTTTACCTCACGCGCACTCGAAAGCATGTCCCATTCACGGACCTCTCATAATTCTAACTCTCCGCACGGTCATGAATCGCAATTTCCTCTCTATTTTTTTTTTGAAAATCAATTAAAATAGTATAATAAATATATTGATTCGTCAACGCACTTTCTCTTATATATATATATATTAATGATGTATTATCTACATCAATATATGAAAATTTTATTGTCGAATTCTAATGAAGTTCTAAGGTTCGGTTTGGACATGACCTCGACCAATAAGTAATTTATTACTTTTAAATTTTTTAAAAATGATAAGGAAAAAAAAGAATTACAAAAAGGTTTTTGGGTCATTTTGATATAATAAAGTAAAGGGTTTAGACGTGTAAGAATTTTAAAAATAGTTTCACTTTTGATCCCAAAATGTAATAATGTGCTCCTTCTTAAGGAGGAAAGTGTGATGCACTCGCGCCGGCCGATCCATCCCTCGTTAAGCAACCACAATAATAAAATTTTGCTGGCCGAGTAAAAGTAGTCTTATATTTATTATATAAAAAATCAAACCATAAATCCATTTATATCAATAGATTATATTTTTTAGTATTGACATATCAGCAAAGCATAAACTTTTATATATTTTCTCTTTAAAAAAAATTAAACATATACTATTTCATTCTCTCATCCCTAAAATATTACCATTGCATTTGCTTAGAGTTGTAAAAAATATCTAAAGTAACTGAGGTGACCAGTACCCTCACGCATTGATTTGATTCTAGAACAAGATTTTTTTTTACAGTAACACAACTCCTACGGTCTGCTCTGCTTCTGGGATTTCGGACCAGTTTCGACTGATGGACCCAACCTGATTTATGAATATGAAAGAAATTCAGTTTAGGAGTTGAAAAACAAGAAATTAACATCACTGAAATGAAGCAGATTTTGGAATCAATTTGGTATCGTGCCTGTTTTGCCTTGTTTAGTTGTTTTTCTAATGATTTGAAATAAAATTATCGATCGATGAGACAATTAGACTAACACTTCATCAAGTATAATTTGTAATTTAGTTTGAAATGACATGTCTGATTAGGTTCATCTCCTCTTTAATCAGAAGCACTAATCCCAGCATGCATGCACACGAGTGAGATATTTATAAGTGCTGAAAGCAACATTTCTAGGATACTTTATAATATTTTTCTCCTTCTTGTTTGGATAAATGAAAAAGAAATAATTTGTGATTTCTCTGGTTTAGACAGCTTCGTAGAAGAAAAAGAAATTAAAACAATTGATTGAATTTATTAATTTTTTCACTGTTTTAATTTTAAGTTAAATTATTATGTAAAATGATAAATTAATTTTTCATTTATAAATAACTTAATTTATCCATCTCTTCCTTCCAAGTGACCTTATTTTGGGAGGAATCATTTTGACAAAAAAATTGGTGGACTCTTCCGATCTCTCCAAGTCTTTTCAAATTCCCCCTTTATTTTTTTCCTCTCTAAAATATTCAAACAAAAAAAAGATTGAGAGAAAATTAATTTATCTTCTTTTCTCTTCCCTTCACCCCGAATTCCTCAATTCAAACACTCTCAAGCTCTTTTTCTTGATTTATAGGATGCAATTTACAAGGTAAAATGTAATTCCATGTAAAGGTTTTGTTTTGAGAGATAAATATTTTTTTTTTTGAGGATAAGAGAGATAAATATTTTGTATCATATGAAAGGAGATGTTTTTGTTGATGGAAATTAGTTGGTAAAAAAGAAAGTCAACTTTTAAGTTGTCTTATTCGAATCAAATCAAATTGGGAGATCTTTTTATTTAAGGATTTTATGATTTTTTTTTGTATAGTATAAGTAAGCTATATGCTCCAATCCTAAAACTAAGTAAAACATAGTCTTTTCTTTGAGACAACCATTTAGGCATCTTTGCGATTTTGTTGATCCACATCGATTGGGAAGAGTGAGTGAGAATTGTTAGTTATTTCAAGTGAAATTTGGGTAATTCTTGACAGAGTTTTTCTTATTGGAATTATGTGTAACATTCATTTATATTAGTGAAAATTAAAGATACATAACTTTAAGGTACGCTATTCGCATTTAAGTTGTCTTATTCGAATCAAATTGGAAGATCTTTTTATTTAAGGATCTTAGGATTCCTTGTACAATATAGTAGCAACATATGTTGCAATACTAAAACTAAGTTAGATATTCTTTTTTTTTGCGGCAACCTTTTGGACATCTTTGGAGTTTTGTTGATATGCTTTGATTGGAATGAGTATGAGAGAGTTGTTTGTTATTTTTAGTGAGATTCTCGGAGTTCTTGGCATAAAGAGATTTTCTCACCCGATGAGTAGACAATTTACCGAATTTCGTTAACTTATTTGTCAGTTATGTGATTATTATTATTCTCTATTTTATTTCCCCAATATTTTGCATGTTAAATAAATTGGCTCATATTTGTAGAATTATTTACATCTAAAAGTTCTGGAAAAAGGGAAGTTGTGCAAAAGGGAGCGGAGCGTACCAGTCGAGTGTTGATTTATTTTAGTAATGGCGGTGATATTCTTGTTTGTACTTCACTTATGCGAATGACTTCTCTGGATTCCACTCTAACTAAAGCCTTGGGAGCATTGCAGACCGTCAATTTTTATTTCTTAATTTGGGTTTCTCAACTGTGATTTTTGAGGGAGATTCGTCTATAGGTGTCGAGACAATTAATAGCTCAGAATCAAAGCTTGCTTTATAGTACCGGCCGGTAATAGTGGAGATTAGGAGATGGTTTTATTTCCAGATGGAGTTTTGTCCATGTTCGTCGCACCGCTAAACCTGGCCGCTCATGTTATGGCAAAATATGCACTCAGCAATCAAGATTTCTAGGCCTGGATAGACGATGCTCCATGCTCAACCATGAGTGCTGTCCAAGCTGAGAAGCTCTCTTGGGAACCTATATCTTGTTGTGACCTTATTTGATTTCAGTTTATGTTGTGTTTCATTATTTACTTTCTCTTATATCTCACGTTAACTTGTATGGGTGGCCTGAGTACCATTTCTTGGTCTTCTACTCTTTTACTTCTTCAAGTATGGAATATCTGAATATATTTGGTCTCTTGCCTTTTCAAAAATGATAACAAATAAGAACGAAGAAGGAATACAACAAATGTTATCTGGACCCGGGTTTGGGCCAGTCAGGGTTTCCTTGACCCAACTTGATAAAACCAAGGGCCTCCAAATCAGAAACACATGCCTCGAACATAATGTTCCTTTGTTTTCTTCTACCGGATCCAAAAGTGGTCCATTTTTATTTTATGTTTTCTCCGGATTGGGCCTGAGTTGTTAATATCATTTGGGTTTTTTCTTATCATTTGTTGGGTTTTAAGGCCCAGTACCGACGACTCAAAAGTAAAAACCCTTGATTCATTTTATATATCTTTTTGTTGAGAACGGGATGGGACACTCAAACTCGAGACTTATATGAGATATACTAAACATAAGCGACTCATGGTTCTCCTTTAAAAAGAAATAAATTACCACCCCGTCTTATATAATCAATTATTTAGGAAAAAATCCCAGCACCCCAAAACTAAAAATATTTTGTAGGGCGTACGAGACAAGTGGATTTTACATAGAAGGGGGAAAAAAACAGTCCAAAAATCTCTCACTTAATTGGATAATTGCAACTAAAGAAGTTGGGGATCCTCTGTTGTAAATTTTTATTTCTAAAGACATCTTCCTCCATAGCCTGCATTTCTAAACAATGCTTCTTTTATGTCGTCAGCACTCATATCTGATTTCTGGTCCAAATCCTGCCACACAAACAAAACAAAAAAATAAACCAGGGAATTCATCAAGTCAAATAGCTATGAAAACTAGCTATAGTACCTCTGGACAGGAAGCTTGCATTGCAAAGTCATTGAAACAGCTTATGACACACTGTTCAATCTCAAGCCCTAATGCTTCTAGAGTAGCCACAGTGGAAAGAAGCAATCCTGGCTTCCCTGCACAGCAAATCTCAATCTGGGTCTCTGCGTTTTTTCTTTCCACTTTGAACTGCAGAAAAAACAGATCGAAATGATCAGGATTTGAGAATCAGCGGCGTTCAATTATGGATAGTACACTACGCAGTCCATATACCTTGGGAGAATTCCTTGCAGCATTTTCACTTGAATTCATAGCCTTAAATATGTCCACCATCTTCACCTGGTCCGAACCCGATTCGATTTCTTGTTGCAACTTGTTGATCCTATCCAGAAGCTCCTTCGTGTAATCAATGGTGTCTGCAAGTATTGATGTTCTGTCCATCTATTTGAACCAGCCAGATTAGTGGTTGTGAAGACATATATCTCACATCCAATTCATATAATATCCAATCGAGTGGTAAGTATACATGACAAACACGTTTTCCTGACCTAGTATACTAATTAATGGAGACAACCCAGAAGAACAAATCCGTGCAGGCTCGAAGAAAAAGAAAAAAACAGAAATACTACTTAGTATTACCTTGCTAATCTTTGGAACAATGGATCTTAGCATCGAAAGGCGATCATTCAATCGCTTTCTTCGCCTTCTCTCAGCCATTAGATTCTTTGATGGTTGCCCTTCCAGTTTCTTACCTCTAACTCTTCTTTCACTGAAAGTACCAAAGTTGAAATCTGGTGGTACTTCAGGGGATTGAACTGGTTCCAACTTACACAACTCCTCCTGCAGGTTCTGTATATCATCTCCAAACATACCTTCATCCTCTAACGTTGACAAATTGTACTCTTCTTGAACCGGAAACGGCGCCGTATTATATGATGAGTCAGTGAACTGTGGAGCCGAGAATTCATGTGCTTCATTGTTGAAGGCGTTGTTGAAGTTGTAGTATTGTTGGTCGACTGGACTAGAAAATCCTTCACAGAAAGAATTAGCAAAACTCAAATCTGGGTTTTCTTCAAAACGGTTGGAATTGAAATCAGATGGGAAGAACTCATTCATTTCTGATGGAATGTTGGTATCCCAACTGTCTCTTCTTAGAGCTAGTAGCTCCTCCAAGAAACCATGCTCATTGTCCATTTTCTCTCGCTTTCTCGGGAATGTTTTGGTGAAAGAAAGTTAAGAACTACCTTGATTGATAGACAAATCAATACCAAGTTGGAGAATATATAAAGGCACATACGCATGGGCATATTGGAAATTTTTAGAGTCTAAAGATTAAGTTGGAACCTGTAGGAGTGTGATTTCAAGTCCTTTTCACCGAAATCTTTACAACCAAACAAATTAGGTAATATTTTAAATATTTATTTTCTCGGGAAACTTTGACCGTCACAATTTGTCTGGAACCCTAATAGGTTCATAGACCCTGTCAGGTTCTTTGTATGCTTTGAACTCTGGAGAAATATGATTTGGTCATGAACAGAAAAAAGTTTTTGTCTCTCTTCCTCTCACTCTCTGTCACTGAAAAATTGAGTTGGGTCCCATGCATGCCTCTCTCTACTTCTATCTCTCTCTAGAGTTTGTGAAATTCAAGTGAGTTGGTGGGCCTCTTTTGTTTTTCCTCACTTTTTTCTTGTTTCCATACCTAGAAAAATTTGTTTAATCTTGCCCTCTATTTGTGTCAGTGTATACGTTAACTAATACTCTGTCACCTATACTCTTAGACACTCTCTGTTTTTATATTTTACGATAACTTATACTTTTTGAGATATACTTTCAAATAAATTATTGATTTTTTTTTCTTTTCCTGTTATTCAAAATTATTAAAATAATTGCCTGTCTGTCTGTTTGATTTGATTTATAATGATTTTGCCTCAAACACACACACACATTCTGTTCCCTCCCGGACAAATTAACTTTCAGTCTTTATGATTCTATTTTCAATAATGGTCACTCCAGTGGCATACCTGAGTTTACAAATGTCCTGGGCGAACTTGATAAAAAGATCCTTTTTAAATTTGTTTAAAATGTCGTATAATTGTTAAATATCTACTCTAAATTAGATATTATATAAATAAGATTTTCTAACATTTTTAGATGTGAAATCATTAATTACATTGATGTAATCATTATATCAACTTCGACTTTGGAAATCTTTCATGTGAGGAGACTTTTGTTACCATAATAATTAATAATATTCTATAAGCAATCCAAGCATTTGAAAAATCACAATTTATGGTTTGCGAATGATTTAATACGTCAATACTACTCAATAAGTTTTTATTTTATTTTTTTAAGTAATTAAAATGCTACATTCAATAGACTTTCTACCCATTATTGTGACTAAAAATCTCAATTTAGAGAAAAAAATTAAAATCTAACAAAAAAATCACAAATAACACTATCGATCAACCACAATAACAAATAAATAAAACATAAGCCCCACCCAGGGCCGCCACTGGGTCTCACTCATGCATGCATGGCCCATTTTTTACATTACCAATATATGAATTTTTTTTAATTATTAATCTTGTTAACTATTATAGTTTCTATGGCTCTCTCTTTATTTTCCTAGTAAGTAGGCTCATACCAAGGAAAACTACCATTTATAAAGAGAATGGGGACACAGAGGCTCCAATTAGAGGTGCAGAGGTTTGAAGACTAGCTTTTCTATTGGTGCCCGAGAGTACTATATATATTCAGTCTTACGAATCTGACAATATAATTTTTTATTCAAAATTAAAAAAAAAATTCATTACAATTTTTTTTTGAGTTTATATTCGACATTTCAAAAAGACTGTCTCTATTTTATGTTGAATTTTATATGTGTTTTGAAAACGTTGGATTCGTGAAATTAATCAAAATACCAACATATAATCATTTTTGAAATTAATAAAAAGAATACATTACGACCCCTTTTTTATATGCATAAATTAATAGAGACTAAAATTTGGGAAAGAATGAGTTACTTTGATTTATTTATTTACTCCCACTTAGAGATTTATGTAATAGATATTTATTAATTAATTACCAGAATATATATATATATTTTAAAAAAGAGTGAAATGAAGTTAAATTTTAATGCTTTCTTGATAAGTAGTACTACCTATATTATATACATATATTTTGCTTTTGTTATCATTCAACTAAATTATTATTACCATTTATATTTATAACAAATTATCGCACCTTCACCATCATGTTGATTTTGTAATAATTAGTATGAGGGAGGGCCAGAAGGCGAGATAGGAGCTTCTCTCATTATTATTGTCTTCTCATTTATACAGTAATGTTCAATTTAGTTTCCCACTGTTTTTTTCCTTCTGAAAATGGATTAAATTTAAATATTTTAGCAAAGCTTTCTAGCTTAAGGCTTTAAGATATCATCTCTTGCGTTTGATGAAAAGAAAACATCTTCTTCTTCATGCTTGTAAGAAAATGAAAGTTTGTTTATTGCAATTAAAACTCAGTTAGGATAATATATATATATATATATATATATATATATATATAGCCCAGCATTGTTAGTGTCATAAAAAAAAATAGAATATCTCATAAATATCTTAGATAACTAATAGTCTATGATATAAATTAAAATACACATAATGTAAGATAAAAAATTTAAAAATAAAAATAAAGTTAATTTTTGATAGAATTAGAGAGTTTTTCTCTTTTTATATACGTGATGAGAGGGTGTTTGTGATATCTGTACCTTACCAAATTAATTAAGATAGGTAAAATGGGCAGAATGAAGCGTAAATTAATTACATTATCTTTTTAAATTAGTTTTCTCGAGACACGAGGGGATGCAAAAAGAAGGCATGGTTAGGGACACCGAAAAAAGAAGAAGAGAGATTGATTACGATAACTCTATATATATATGACTCCATGTGGAAAATGTTTTGACAGCCAGAAATCATTCATTCTATCTACCAAATGATTAAACATGGAAAATTATAATTATAAATTCCACGTCAAGATAAAAATTAGAAGCTCATAAACATCACATATATATATATATATATAAACATACGTGAGTTCTGAACTGCTTGAGATTCTTAATTTTTATATTTACGAATCTCCATTTTTTATATGTATTCAAAAATAAAACAGGTGAGTCTCATGCACCGATTCACAAAAATAATATATGTTTATAAAAATATATTTGATAAAATATAAATTATATAAATGCTCAATCAAACAGATATAATATGCGTTTATAATAATATTTTTGATAAAATATAAATTATATAAAAACTCAACCAAACAGAGAGGTATGAAATTACGGACGTCCATGCATAGGACCAACACTAACAAAAATTTGGATAAATGTATATGATGTAGACATGACAGGAAGGATCGTGCACGAGAAGCACAAGCAGAGTCGAAAACTGGTTTTTGAAGTGTGAGAAAACCGCGGGCTGTTTCTTCCCCACCAACCCGACAGCCCACAATATTATCAAATTAGGGTTTCAATTCAACAAAACCACTCCTGTAAACGTCAAAGCTTGTCAGTTAGTGCCTTGTTTGTTAGGGCAATAAACAGTACTGGTAAGGCCACTGTGTGTTGAGCTAAGCTAGCTGACTAGCTCTGTCGTCTTTTTCTCTTTTGTCATTTTCTTATTTGTAGTTTCAGCACTCTCTTACTCTCGCGTGTGTTGGATTAGTAGCATCTCCTAGACTTAATTTTTGATATTTTCTTACTTCTAAGAGCATGCATGTACAATGGTTAGATACTGGATAATATATGAGAATGTGTATTTTTGTTGATGTGACTGTATTAATATATGTGTTTTGGTGATTTAGATGAGTATGTGACTTGACTTTTTATAAAAGAAGTGAAACTCAATATTGATTTTGATATAGTTCTATTGGATGATGAATGAGATACACTAAACATTTGGAGTTTTTGTTAATAGAGAAATGAAAAAATTTATAAAAATTTGTATTTTATTTGATATGACTGTATTAAAAAATGTATTTTGATAATATAAATGAATATATGACTCGACTTTTTATGTAACAAATATAAGATCGAATTAAAAAATCTAGAGAGCATTGACAAACACTGCATTTGATACTGCCACGTACGGTTGGCCACTTGTACGTGGTGCATGTGTAATTGTTTGAGATGGAACAATATTCGGTTTAGGGTCGAGAAACCGAAACCCGTCTGCCAGTTCCCTGCCCTGGGAGCACTGACAGATGTAAGTCGCAGGATGTGCAGCCTTACGGTAGGGACCACCTGCCGCTTCAGAAGTGGTCGAATGCCTCTACGAGGGTTCGAACTCACAACCTCTACTTCTCCCGTTAAGGATTTTGACAAGGTGGATACCGCTCAGCCATATGCCCTGGGGGCAAGAGATGGAACAATATTAATGAGGGGGAGGGGGGAGAGAGGGAGAGAGAGATCTAGAGAGAGGAAATAAAAGGAAAGTCCCTGATGATCACGAGTAGCACCACAAAATCTAATGCACAGTGACAGTGTACTCATCTGAAGATGTGTTAGCAGCTAGGATCAATTGTGCAACAGAAGAATCAGAAAATATGATGACAATGATGATTATCATCATATACAAACAATATAAACGTACTGTTGTTTGGAAGCTTTATATCTGTTCGTCTGCATGTGAACCACTGACGTTGTTTATATATTATCTCTATTTATTTCAACCGACAGTGATATTATGCACACTAAGAGTCCGTTTGGATCAAAGTATGTCTCATAGAGTATAAGTTCTCATAAAGCGTAAAAGCTGAGAGTGTCTGAGAATATGGGTGACAGAGTATAGGCTAGTTTATACTCTGAAACAAACAAAGACTAATATATTTTAACATCTGACATGGAACCGTTTGGGAAACAATTTTGAAATTAGTATATAATTTGACATATGTACTGATAACGTATATGTTATTTTAAATGTCGATACATGTATTGTTTCAAATGCTGTGAATATTTGATTATTTTTTATAAAATAAATATTGTTTCAAATTCCGTGACTGAACATACAAAAGTATTATTACAATTTAATAAATATTGAAATTTATATATTTATCTAATAATTTTTATACTAATATTTTAACATCTTTAATAATATTAACATGCATATTTCTACAATATTTTAATACAAATAAAAACATTAAAATACATATTTCTTATAATAAAATAAAATATCTTCTACGTTTATCATATATTGGGAGAAAGTTTATCAGACAACCGCCTTAGGATTTTTAAGAATTGAGGGTAATCTCGATATTAAACAAAAATAACATGGATATATAGTATTGACATTTGACCCCAAAACTCAAGAAATGCTACTAAAATGCTCCCATAAAGCACAATTTCGGCTACTCAAATGATATTTTGGGTCAAATTATGCACATGCACTTCAACTTGGATCTTCTCCAGAAATGACTGATATGAAAGAAAAAAGGAAAATTGTTGTCCCACCCGCTAATTCCGATCTAGGAGAATAAAAGTTTCTTCCTTAACAAACGAAATAAATTGGGCCAAAATTCAGTGGGTGTTCACAAAAATATTACTGCCAGTAAAAATTGAATTTACATAAGATCTTCTAAATTCATATAGTTTGGTCTAAAAAAACTTTACTATTAAGCTATCGCCCAAATATGATTGTTTATACATTATCCTACAAAATCATAAAAAGGATATGCATGTGAATTGCTAAATCTTAATCTTTTATATAGTTATATAGTTAGTGGGTGGATATATGTTCCATCTGATTTATTGAATGTTAATATGGATAGAAGTTTATTCTTTACTATTTTTTTTTAATGTCAATGAGGGGAATACCCAACACAAATACAGATGCCCAATGGGGGTGCGCTACACAAAGAGAGCTTACACTCATCATAATGGTGATAAATCTCACTCAAATTGGTAGTAGAGGAGATTCTAACACAAGATCTTCCACTCCCTACACATTAGAAAAATCAACAAACCTACCACCTGTTGGTTATTCTTTGCTATTTAAAACCTTAGTTATACTTCGATCTTATTATTTCTTGAATAATATTTGAAACGAAAATTTGACAATCATATCTTACTCAATTTTTTTTTTATGTGTAACAAACAATTTCCTATCTATATAAACCTTTTAAGACAATGTGCTTCCTTCAAGTCCATAATAAACAGGCCATATTTGTGACTAGATGGTATATACTAAGTGGGCCAAGATTGTAATAGATCAAGCCCATTAGACTTGAAATCTTGAATCACGGCCCTGAAAGGGTCCAAGTAGGATTAGCCTAAACATGCAAAAGCAAACTAAGACCAGTTGCGAGCTTTGGATGGGAAGAATGACTTTATCGAACATGTGGGCTTCAATGTTGAATCTTTGTGATGCGATTTGAGTGGACAAATTCGATATACTTATGAACAAGTGGGGTTGAAATGCAATTTGAGTGGAAAATGTTAGAGATATATACTACAAAACAGACAGTATTGTATTGATAATATTTATTAATAAAAGTCTTTATTTCACATTTTCCTATAATATAATGTTGTGTACATGTTTTTAAATATTTCATATAATAAATGATCATGATCTATTGTGTAGAGTTCGGTGTACATACAGAATATTAGGTCACTAGTTCTTATGAAATATAAATATTAGTTCACTAGTTCTTATGAAATACAAGTTTTAGTTCACAAGCTAAGATGAAATTCATAAAGTCATTGGTACAATTGTAACACATGATTAAATATGTTTATCTAGACTATGAGAACGGTATAATTCCAACTTCATGTGCGTATTGAATTGGACCAAGTCGATGAGAAAAAGTCTCCATGCGAAATATTTTACATTGTTTGGGACCTGCAATTTCCATAAACAACTCCAAGGCACTGAGGTAGGAGACCTGGGTGTCCATGTTGATCCCGTGGCTATCCAGTAGGCTGATTTAATAGTAAAATGACCTTTGGTGTCGTAGATCCACATGAAGGCGTCTCTATGTCGAGGCCCATGCAAAGGAATTCCAAGAATATTACCAATATCATCAGGGCCGAAACGATTTTCCAATTTTGTCGTATTCCACCGGTGCATATTTGCATCAATTAACTCATTGACTCGTAGGTTTGGATCATGTTTCCCTAAAGGTGAACTTACTTTTCCATTTGATGACGAAGGGATCCACTTATCTGTCCAAACCGATATTGAAGAGCCATTTCCAACTCTCCACAACAGTTCTTGTTTTAAGATTTCTTGGCCTGCCAATATCGATGACCGAACAAAGAATGAGGAATGTCCTTTTTGAGCCTCAAGAAAAGTGGAGTTCGGAAAATATTTAGCTCTCATGAGTCTGATACATAGGGACTCTGGTTGTTGAATAATTCTCCAGCCTTGCTTGGCTAGAAGAGCAAGATTGAAAGCATGCATATTACGTGGACCAAGACCTCCACTTGAAGAATGATTGCATGATTTATTCCAACTAACCCAAGTCATCTTCTTGACTTCATTGCGCTGTCCCCATAAGAAATTTCGTGCCATTCTGTTCAAGTCATCATGTAAAGATTTTAAGAATTTATAAATACTCATCGCATAACAAGGAATAGCTTGAACCACCACTTTGAGAGGGCCCCTCGGCCAGTTTAGGATACAAAAATTTCCTTCCATCTAGAAACTTTCCTCCATACCCTTTCTTTTATGTAGCTAAACATGGCTCTCCTGAATTGGGTAATTAGGACTGAGAGTCCTAAGTACTTTGTATCCTCCACTAGAAAATTCATTCGTAGTTAGGCCCACATGAAATTTTGTGTGTTCGGCAGTGTTGTGGCTAAAATGAATTGATGACTTAGCTAAGTTGATACTTTGACCCGCTAGTCTCTCATATAGATTGAGGATATTAAGAAATTCCCTTGCTTTATCTATGTTTGCCTTGCAAAATAGAAGACTGTCATGTCATTATAATTTTATATATAATTTTTCTGTGTAGTTAGGTTAGTCCAAAAAAAAATAAAATCCAGGAAGGTCCCAGACCCCGCCAAAATTTTCATGCAAATCAAAGACATTTAATTTTAGTAATACCCCTACTAACATCAACTCCTGAGCTCCACCCCTGTGAAATGAAATTCAGGGGTCTAAATTTGCCAAGAAAATACAACCCTCCAAATCCGCTTATTTTGAATGCAAAGTGAGCGGCGTTGGAAAAACTCTCGCATTAAAATTTAAAAGAACAGTACACTGAAATAAACGCCAATATCGGAATGGGAGAGCTGGAATCATTCCATACAATATCATCACATCTCCACCCTTGATTCAAATCATGGTGGGTTATGCCAACACCATCACCAATCACCAATGCATTCAATGGTGGTGATACAATGATATTGCATGGAATGATTCCAACAAATCCATTTCTTGAAATATCAATAACGGTCAACATCATAGCTCTCAACCAGCTTTTCCCTCCTTTTTCTTCCTACTCTCACTCAGCCTGTACGATTTATAAGTTACAACAATTCTTTTGTTGAGCTACGATCTTCTAAGAAGCACGAATCCTACCAAGACAGAAAGGAAAAGGAAGAAAGCAGCAGCTATAACATTGATACTAGTAGACTTCCCAGCTTTTTCGCTGCTTTCTGAGATGGTTGGGCCGACATTATCCTTATATAAGGACAATTTACGTGATGAAGAGAAGGGGATCGCCACATCCCAAAACGACTTGGCTTTTAATGTGGTAGCCTCTACTTCTGGTTCTAAAATAGTTGAGGCATCAGTTGGTGCTTCCATGGACATCAACTCCACACAGTGATCTTTTAAAACCTGATAGAGCATAAATTGGAATAAGAGAAATTGAAATTGAATAACCTTTTCCAAATGCCCTAAAAAATGTGTAACCGGATACACAGAACTAGGGAAATATTCAGCGTAGATTTCAAGCGCACTTAACCACGGCATTCCAATACAAAGTCCCATAGTCCAGCAAAAAAGGGAAATGGTTTCATTGTTTTCTGTCATGGTCAAACTCTTTCAATGACAAGCAAAGGCTCAGATTGGAGGAATGCCTCAATCATAAATATGCTAATGACAGGATTTCCTCTTTTCGAAAAGGGGATTTAATCGCAGAGATTAAAGAATATTTGAAATGCAAGCTGCACACTGCTTTTATGTGATCAAATAAAAAGAAAATGGAGAAATCTACCAACCTCAAGTGTCTCAGATGGTTGTAGGTAGTCGCAAATGAATGTATTCTCCAACCAAGGAACAAAGACTCTTCTAGGAAATGGAAGACAGCATGTATTCCTGTTTACAGCAAGATTTTAACAGAGGCGATCATACTGGAATAAATTAAAACAACTTAAACCAGAAAATTATATTAATTTTCAATCAGGATGAAGGCTTTGATGAAATTGATTTTCAACCATATGCTTCACAAGGGGAGGGCAATATTGTTGGCTTTTTTTGGATAAAAAAATGGAAACAATAAGCTAAATTTCACTCAAAATGGAAGCAATGAACATGCCAGCTTGCCTTGAAGGAATACAGACACAAGAATCGGCAACATTTGAGCCCAGCTTGAGGGTTCCATACTTCCATAAAGCCCACCCAAAGAAATGTGGCAACATAAACAAACATTCTACCTAGCTGAACCAAAAATATGTGCAACTGCACATCAACACGTTGGTGTGCCCATGTACACACTTTCAACATGCAGGTGTACATACGCTTTTGTAGGGGAGAGAGGCTATATGAGCAAACCACATCAGGCAGAACATCTATGATCACAAAACAATAGACCAAAACTAGATGAAAATACAGCACAGCTATTTGACAAAATCACTTTCACTTGATTTGCAACCACCAACCACACTTGAGTTTGCAAAAATGACTTGACTACCACATACTTTCTTAAGGATCTTAGGCACCTAAAAACTGGGTCAAATTGTTTAATTTTTTTCCCAATATAACACAATCAACTTGATGGCGTAGAGAAAAGTATTACAGGCTACACTGCCATGAAGAATGGCATGCAGGAGAAAAAATCTGGGAAAACATCCAAGTTTTGCATCAGTGATCAGTCCAATCAACATAATTAAAGACAACTTCGCAGGCCAGAGTAAGATGTGAAGATTGCAAGGAAAAACCACACTGTCCAAGTATTCTATGGGAATGAAAATGCAGTACATCACTTGATATTCTACTTTAAACTGATTAATAAAGAAGGGCATAATTACCTCAAGCAGAAGAAAACAAATTGACGAAAACCATTGGGGAAAAACATGTATCGACAGTGAGACATCTTATATCTGTAGCAAACTATTAAAGCTGACATACCTCAGTGAGTTCAGGGAAAGTTGGAAAACGGGTTTTCCAGGTGATTGTTCTTTGCTTGATTCTATGCTAGCATCATCCGCTGCATCACAGATGATGTCCAATCTGCTTCGTAGACTTCTAATTATATCATCCTAGACACAATGAATTATAATTATAGAATAGTAGGCGAGCAAAGCATGAAAAATTGATATAAATGTGAATAGAGAAATGCATAATTAATTTTGAGCATCGACCTTCTGTGGAAAACAAACAAAAAAACCTATTAGAAGGAATTTTATGATTTTTTTAAGCAAAGTACCATTTGGGGGTTTGTGAAAATTCATGTTTTGGGAAAAACTAAAACCTATCTAATCAACTTAGTGCCACAAAACCCATAATAAACTTTGGTATTATCATTATACAACCCTGATGCAGATTTGTGAAAAGTGAGGAAAAATTATCGCCATCTCATAACTTAAAGATGTAGATACACAAAGTGTTTGTCGTACTAATAGTTCTATCTTCTTTTAACACGTGGGTTATGGCTTACTAACTGATTTGAAATTTGCTAAAGATAAATAGTTCAAACAACAGAAAAATCTTCCATACACTGAAGAAAGGGCTGCATCCTGCATTCATGTAGCAGGCTATGAAGCACGGACGCGGGAAAATTGCCGAAGAATCAGCGTCGGACGCGAACTGAGTTCGGGCGCGCGGTTGACGCGCAGGAGTTCGCGTCAGACGCGTTGACCGAGTCTGGACAGTCAACTCGACTTTGGCAGTGGCTTGATTTTAGTCCGTGACCTAATTTCGAAGGTCGAATGCCCAAGTGAGTCTCGTTCTCGCCTCTGTCGCGTCTCTTTTCGAGCTTCCTCTGGTTCCGATCGTCTCTGCGTCCCATCGCCACTGCCTCTTCTCTCGTCATCTCCCATATCGAGCCATCTCCGCCTCTCTCTGCTTTTCAGGTATGCCTCTGGTTCGATTTCGCCTCTCTCTGCTTCTCTCGTATGTCTGGTTCGATTTCAGTTTTCGCCTCTCTCTGCTTCTCTCGTATGTCTGGTTAATTTCGCATCTGTATTTGCTTCTGTCTCTATTTGTAGTTGATATATACAATGAGTTCAAGTAGAAATTCTTCAGCCACAGTTGGGAACAGTATGAGTGATACTGATGCCAATTATCCCCTTTGGAGATGTGTGAATGTGTTAGAAAAAAGTGGCAAGAAGGGAGGAAATGAAGTTCCAGTGTAATTTTTGTCACAAAAATTATGTGGGATCCTATTCACGCGTGTTAGCTCATCTACTCAAGATTAAGGGGCAAGAGATAGCAGCTTGTAATTTTGTTACTCCTCAAACTAAATTTGAGATGCAAAAGCTTACCGAAGAAGCAGAGATTTTGAAGAGATCAAAGTCTGTATCTATTCCACTCCCACCTACTGTAAGTCCATATGATTTAACAGCTGTTGGTGGAAGTTCAGTTATGGGTGAAAGTTCAATGATGCCAAATGTTCAATTGAAAAAAAGAAAGGGGTTGATGATCAGAGTTGTTAAAAGCGCTAGGCGCTGCAAAGCGACAGAGGCCTCCAGCGCCTTTGAAGCGCTAGGCGCTAGCTTAAGCGCGCTTTTGCAAACATGCAGCAAAAAAAGATGATTTCCTGCATTTTCATGGCACTTAACACTCAATTCATAAATAAAATAGACATTTCAACATCCATGGAAGGCTGGAACAGATCTAGACTGCTCAAAGTCATAATTCATAAAAGCATACATAACACATAAATGGTTGACAGTGGCAACTGTTCAATAAAGAAGCCAAAAAAACATAAAAATGCAAGCAAGCAATCAAATAATCTAACAGTCACAGATGCAATAAGCCAATAATCAGCCAATCATGAATCATCCAGCCAATGTCTGTCAACTCCCTTTCCTTTGACTTGCCTCTTGTATTTGAGGATGTAGATGACACTTGTTTGGACGGATTAGACCCAGAACCACCCTCCATTATATTTATTTATCTAATTTGCGGACCCCCTAATCCCCCCCCCCCCCACAACTGATCAAACGAAGTAACGAACAGAAATTAGCAATTGAGGAAAGCCGAATAGGAAAAGTAGAAAGCAGAGGAGCAAAGTGGAAAGCAGAGGATCAAAGAGAATGAAATACCAGTTGAAGAGCAGCGGCAGCTTGAGGAGGACTTGAAGAGCAACCGAAAGCAGTCGCAGATCAGCAAGGAAGACAGAGTCGCAGCTCGCGCGAGTGACAGAGAGAAGAGGAGTCGCCACTCGCGCGAGGGCCAGAGAGAAGAAAGAGATGCAGAGGAGTCGCCACTCGCGCAAGGGCCAGAGAGAAGACAGATACGCAGAGGAGTTTCTATTTTTGTTATCGCGGGGCTAGGTAAGCTAGGGTTTCATTTTGTTATGTTTTTATGGCTTCAACACAGCAGGCATTAGGCGCCTGTAAGCGCCTCACAAAAGCGCGAGTAAGCGCGCTTAAGCTCGCTTCGACAAAACACGCAGAAGCGAAGCGATCAAGGCGCTCAGGCATCTGATCGCTTCGCTTTAGCGCTTAAGCGAGCTTAAGCGCGCTTTTGACAACTCTGTTGATGATTCAGCTTTGGCACAAGCTTTCAATAATCAAGCTAGAGAGCAGTTGAGGAGTGAAATAGCTAGGATGTTCTATTCCTCTGGATTGCCATTTCACTTGGCAAGAAATCCTCATTATATCAATTCCTACATTTTTGCACCATACAAAACCCACCATGCTTTTGGATCAAGTGATGCTCGATCCTTCATAGAATCATATGATGAAAAAATACCCATCATTGCGGAGAAATTGACAAACTCTAGAGATACACGACTCCTCTCATCGTCATCCGGGAAGTATCTCATCAAGCATTTCGTCCTTTCATTTGAAATTTCTAGATCTTTATGCGGAGGAACACGATTTGGAGCACCATTAATCCAATCCTTGCTATAATACCTAAAAATTAATTTGTGTTACATTGTTAGATATTGTAAGAAATTTCAGTAGTGTGGAATTTGTACTTTAGGAAAAAGAAATTTACCTTGGGTTCAAAGAATGTGCTAAGCAATGTAGTGGAGTGTTGCTCTTGTTCCATCTATCAACAAGAATAGAATGAACAACAGAATAAAAGCTTGATTCTTCATAAAGTTCCCTCCCTTCAAAGCGATATATAGATGTCTTCACTCTCTCAATCATAGAATCCCACATATCATAAATCAAATGAAGTGTAGGCTTGTCCGTGTCAGCACACCGAAGCATTTCATATATTGGATTAGTGAATGAAATTACTTTCTCAAGTCTATCCACCAAATATCATTCAATATTATCTCTTTCACATGTTGAGCCTTTCCCACATCATCTTCTCTATATGCTTCCCACTCATCAGAGATGGCTAATTCTTTCAGACCACGCTTGATAAGCTTAAACCTTTTCAACATCACAATCACAGAAGCAAATCTGGTTTCAGCAACAGAGAGCAATTTCAATGGCACAAATTTGTTGAACAAAGCTAGTCTCATAGAATGATTGGAGATAAAATTCTTAATCAACACTGCATCCTCTGCAAGATCACTTATCCAACGACACTCATCATAAGCAATTCGATTAGCATCCGAATTCTTTGGTGAACAAATATTCTTAAGAGCAAGATTTAAAGTATGCACCACACACGGTGTCCAAAATATATGAGGAAATTGTGACTCAATGATCAACCCTGTAGCCTTGCATACTGGGGCATTATCGGTAACAACTTGAACCACATTTAAGCTTTCAACTTCAAGAATTGCCTCTTTCAATAAATTGGCAACAAAAAACTTATCTTTAATTTCACCTTCACAATTGACAGCTCTTAAGAACATTGGAGAACTCTCTGTTACAGCCATAATATTGATAAGTGGCCTTCTTTGAGGATCCCCCCATCCATCAGAAACTATACTAACACCCTTCTCACTCCAAGTCTCTTTTATTGGCAGCAACAACCTCTCAATATTTGCCCTCTCCTTCTGAAGGAGTGTAGTCCTCAATGCATTATAACCCGGTGGAATAAAGCCAGCAATGTTGTTGTTGGATGCAAAGATGTAGGAATTGATATAATGAGGATTTCTTGCCAAGTGAAATGGCAATCCAGAGGAATAGAACATCCTAGCTATTTCACTCCTCAACTGCTCTCTAGCTTGATTATTGAAAGCTTGTGCCAAAGCTGAATCATCAACCCCCTTTCTTTTTTTCAATTGAACATTTGGCATCATTGAACTTCCACCCATAACTGAACTTCCACCAACAGCTGTTAAATCATATGGACTTACAGTAGGTGGGAGTGGAATAGATACAGACTTTGATCTCTTCAAAATCTCTGCTTCTTCGGTAAGCTTTTGCATCTCAAATTTAGTTTGAGGAGTAACAAAATTACAAGAAGCTATCTCTTGCCCCTTAATCTTGAGTAGATGAGCTAACACGCGTGAATAGGATCCCACATAATTTTTGTGACAAAAATTACACTGGAACTTCATTTCCTCCCTTCTTGCCACTTTTTTCTAACACATTCACATATCTCCAAAGGGGATAATTGGCATCTGTATCAGTATCACTCATACTGTTCCCAACTGTGGCTGAAGAATTTCCACTTGAACTCATTGTATATATCAACTACAAATAGAGACAGAAGCAAATACAGATACGAAATTAACCAGACATACGAGAAAAACAGAGAGAGGCGAAAGCTTAAATCGAACCAGACATACGAGAGAAGCAGAGAGAGGCGAAATCGAACCAGAGGCATACCTGAAAAGCAGAGAGAGGCGGAGATGGCTAGATACGAGAGAGGCGGAGATGACGAGAGAAGAGGTAGTGACGATTGGAAGCAGAGACGATGGGACGCGGAGACGATCGGAACGCAGAGACGATCGGAACCAGAGGAAGCTCGAAAAGAGACGTGACAGAGGCGAGAACGAGACTCACTTGGGCATTCGACCTTCGAAATTAGGTCACAGACTGAAATCGAGCCACTGCCAAAGTCGAGTTGACTGTCCAGACTCAGTCAACGCGAGTCTGACGCGAACTCCCGCGCGTCAACCGCGCGCCCGAACTCAGTTCGCGTCCGACACTGATTCTTCGGCAATTTTCCCGCGTCCGTGCTTCATAGCTTCTGAGGAAGCTGAGATAGTGATACCCAAGTTTATTAAGTCTAACAAATGATGAATAACATACCCATGTTTCAAAAGTACGATTACATTTTGTCTTTACAACTGAAAAATGAATTGGATACCTTCAGCTCTATGTTTATTTGGCACACACTTGACGCATGCAATGCTCATACAAATGCTACATCAGGAGATCCATGGACTTGGTCTAATTTTATTGTGCGATGCACTGAAATGGTAAGCCACAATAAATTCCCTAAGCGACTAAAACAGCCCATCCCTCCCCCAAAAGAAGGGGAAAAAATTATGGAAATTATGTTTTTTTAATTCAAAAAGAAATTTATTGAAGATCACAGACGAGGTGAAATCCAATGGGAGAGCAGAAATTTAAACTTGACAGATACCTTTATATCAGCAACAGCCTGAGAAATCGGTTCTTTTGCATTCAAGCATGCGAATGAACACACAGAGCCACTAAAGACAAGAACTCCAACAACATCTTTTTGGCAGCATGCTTTAAGACACAAAAGAAGGAAAGAAAAATGTAAAATGTATGTGGGATATGTCAAACACTGAAAAAAGGAAGAACAAGGATTAAAGGAAGAAAAGACGCACTCCAAATTCATTTTAGAAAATGCCAACAAACCTTCGACAAATGTATTCTTCATGAATGGTAGAAGTAATTCAACTTCATGCAAATCATCTGTTGAGCATGGTTCATCATTAAGAACCTGAAAATGCACAAAAGGCCAGAAAAGGCTCTTAATGGAGTAAATTTATATGAACAATATACCAAAAAACTAATCAGTTATATTTGTGCAATGCATGTTTGTACCTGACCCACCCACTGCAGTAGCCTTGTGCACATGTGTTGAGTAACTTGAGTGTCATTTATCTTTTTTATACGAGGTTGAGAAACCAAGGTGTGGACTTAGATAAGGTATCAAGCACATCTAGCTCTTAAATATTGTCAAATTATCTGATTTTTTTCATAGTGAAGCAGCAAAAAATGGACATACACGTATTGAACAGTTTTAACTTTTATGTAATAAGTTCACACAGGATGACCAAAGATTCTTCCATAGCAATCAATGACATATTTCTTATTAACAGACATGCAAAGCATATTAAATATATGTAAAATCTGTTGACAAGAGACTAATCTTTAACTTGATGCATAATCAAGTTTCTACAGGTCTAATCTGGTGGCTCATGATCTTTCTTTTTTGAATGAAAAGCCTATGCATTTTTTGTAATTGTGGCAATAACCTGTACACTGGAATCAATTTGTTATGCAGCTCAATGAACACATGATGCATGAATCGCTATAGTGACGGGGTAGTCTTTAATCTGATATTCCAGCACTGCACTACTATCGAACATTGCCTCATGCAAATATCATGTTTGACTTTTTCTTTGAATCTTTTTTCACATAATTCTCTACATTCCCATCTCTTTCAGTTAAATAAGAATGATTTGGTCCAATTCTTGCAGAAATAGTAAAGAGCGGTAAATCATACTACTACATACCAAATTTCCATCAATCATGGCATTTGCACCTTTTAACTCTTTCCAATGAACTGAAATTCCATTACGAAGGGTGTCAATAAATGTATGGTTTGCACTCTCATGATGTATGGGCAATCTGGAAAAATAAGTTAAACAGATAAGAAACTACAACATCAAACACCAATATATTCTCTATAAGTATATGCAAAGAACAAAAAAACCCCTCCCCAAAAAAACCCCCAAATTATCGCTTTGTTTATGGCAGCTTGACATTTCAGGCTTAACAGGCTAACAGCAGAAGAGAATCACAATATGACAAGCCCAATAGGGTCCATCTTAGCCTAGATGCAGCAATAAGCATAGTCAACTTGCATGCGACATAAGACACAACTAACTATATTTACTTGATTGATAAGGCACTAAGTCATTCGTAAAAAAGATTGATCACAAGCACACCGTAAAAACTGTAGAAAGAAAAGTCAGATTCGAGCAAGCCTTACTCAAAAAATACATTGCATATACATAATACGAGATAATCAACCCAATTGTGGCCTATATTAAATTATAGAAACCAAATAAAATTGTTCAATAGTAAAGGACTGGTTAGTAAATGAGAGGAAGATACTTCACCTTAGATTAAAGTTGTGCATGCACTTAAAAGTCCGAAGGGAAGCCAAGACCCTTCCCATTTTGAAATCACATGGACGTAGACTGCTTGATGTAACATTTGAGGACAGGGAGCAATTCCGACATGTCCACCTACATAAGTAACTCTTTATAGCAGAACACAAATGATCATAACAGGAACATTAAGATAGCACAGTTCAAATGGGGAAAAATACACAGGTCTTGGTATGAATATACCTTCTTGGACTATAACAAATGTGAATTAATAGTCTCTCATCCATATCTGTCTCTGAGATGGGGGCTGCGACTGCAACTCCATTCACGGTCTGCAGCATTAAAGTGATAACTGAGTTACTGAGGAAGTTGATCAAAAACAAAATTCCCAAGCTAATGACTACTGATAAACTCCGCTAAAAAATATGAAATATGCACAAACTTGGGAACCAATAAAAAAACTCAGAAGAATGAAACCTGGCAAAGCATTAGGGTTGAATTCTTGAATGCTGAATCGCTAATCCATACATAAATTCCAATTACTTTCATGCCACCGACTAACATCCTCGAAACCTAAAGGCACACCAGTATCCACATAAATGCCAACAGATTGAAGGCTAATACATACATAAACATTTGCAGGATGTCCAAAATCATAGCACAAAATCGTCCGCATTCACTGAATTCTTGCTGAACTGAATAATCACAATAACAAAGCAAAACTCGCTATTGTAAATTTCATTAAAGATGACCTGACGGGCGTGTTCGGCAACCCAGTCCTTATCGACGACCAAAGAGGATGAATCGACGGCCGGTGATTTTGATTTGGTTCCCTTTCTGTTGTCCTCTCTGGTGGTTCCGAGGAGAGAACAAGCTGGTTCGGAGGCATCGTTGGGCGGGGTCGGGACCAAATCGAAGACAAATCCTCGGTCTAAAGATGAGCTAAGCTTACCTATCACAAGTCCCACCTGTAATGGTAAGAAAACCCTAAGTCAGATTTTAAATCAAACCATCGACAACATGTAACACGCATTCACACATTTCGAGCGGTGTAGTGAGAACCACCTGAGAGGCGAGTCCAGATTGGCTGAGGCGATCCTCAGCCAATTTGAAGCGAGTATCCTCTCCAACTACAGCTTTTACCATCACTGATCTCTTCGATCACTGCGCGTTCTTTGACTCGAAAGCACCTGAGATCCGAACAAACCTACAAGGCAACTCCAGGCGCTTTTTTGGGTTAAGAGGTGGGAGGCATAGGCGGCTAAAATATGAAGATGGGCCAAGTTTAATAAAATGTTGGCCTAAGTTCTCACCCAAAGCAATCAAGTCAAAAGTCAAAACTGCCTACAACGTACAAACTACAAAAAGTTCTTGAATCAAGAATAAGTTGAATGAGGATATCTGTTTAGATCAGAGTATGTTGATAGAGTATAAATTCTCGTAAAACATAAAAGTTGAGAGTGTCTGAGAGTATGGGGATAGAGTATAAGCTAGCTTATACTCTGAAACAAACGTAATGTATGAGAATGTATGTTTTTATTGATGTGATTATATTGAAATATGTATTTTGGTGATATAAATACTTACGTGACTTGACTTTTAATTATATATTAATTAATGACGGTCATTATTTTAACAATTATGAATACCATGTTCACCTAAGTAACTTCTTGAATTTGTTTAATAGAATCTGTTGAATCCTACTATTAATAATTTGTTGGTTAATATTTTGTACGAAGGAAAAATTTATGAATACCATGTTTACCTAAGTAACTTCTTGAATTTGTTTAATAGAATCTGTTGAATCCTACTATTAATAATTTGTTGGTTAATATTTTGTACGAAGGAAAAATATATTGTTGGTTAATATTTTCTACTATATCTTTGATTTTTTTTTAAAAAAAAACCAATATTGATTGAAATTAATTAAATTAATTAATGAATACGTTTTCAAAAAAGAAGTGATTTATTTTTTTATATATTATATGATTGAAATAAGAGGTTATATGATTGATGTTAAATGTCGGTGCATTATGGAATTTTTTTTGTTGGTTTGACAATGTTTGTTGTGTAAAATTGATAATGGTGTAAATTTGAGTATGATTAAATTATTACAGTTTGTCGCTTCGATGAACCCCAGATAAACAATTCTGCTGAAGCTATCCAGACAAAGTTGCGGCCACCCAAATATATTTTTTAAATAACAAAAATACTTATTTAAATAAAATCAGCAATGCTATATTAGTTTTCAAACATTCAAAAATGATAACATTCAAAAAGTCCACGCCCATAACCACCAAAAGCACCCGTAGTACAGAATTCCAATCCTTTCCTACACCAATTATAGCCATGAGATCAGTTTCCAGGGAAGTAGAAACTCAACAGTAGAGATGGCATCGGATCGGATTTCTCAAAATTCATATTCGATCCTAAATAAAAATAATAAATTCATATCCATATCCATATCCATATATCACGGATAAAAAAAATCTAAATTCATATCTTATCCATCGAATTTCGGATATTCTTCACGGATATCAGATTTATCCATGCGACACGCCGACACATATTTTGCTAACCTATAACACTAATTAGAACTTCATGATTCATGAATCTAGAAATATAAACCAAAGTCTAAAGTATAAATAATATCAAAAATCATCCAGCAACATATAAAGTTTTCTAAAATCAAAGTCTAAAAAGTCCATAAAATGTCACAAATCAAAATGTTTGCATCAACTGACAAATTCAAAATGAATAACATTTTCAATAAAGTTTGGTAGATCTCATCTTCATAAAAGTTAGTGGTAATGTTATCATTTGTCGCATGTTAATTTATAATGTTATTGTTAGGTTTAGGGTTTACATTATTGTGTTTTTAGTATTAAGTACTAACTTTACTAATTACAGTTTTAAAAATATTAGTCAATTGAATATTTGAATTAGTAATATGAGATCATATCACATTATATAGTGTTATTACAAATTACAATTAATTTGTATTACATAAAATAAAATAAAACATACATATGTTGACAATTATAATGTGTATAAATATATTAATGACATTAATTGTCAATTACATAATTGTATATGCACTATATTATACATATATGTATATATATATGTGTGTGTGTCGGGTAGAATTGAATCGGATATAATCATATTTGATCGGATATCCGCACGTTCGGGTAGGATTGGATACGGGTTTTGTAATACCCGACCCAAAAATATCGAAAATAATAACAATAAGAATAATAATAAATTAAAGATTAAATTATGAATTCGAGTTTGGAAAAAATATCAAGAATAAAGTTAATCTGACTAAGGATTAGTTGATCATTAGTTCAAGAATTAAATAAAACTAAAAATATTATATATATATATATATATAATTAGGACCACTTTCGGTGGCCCATGTATGGCCACCGAAAGTGGCCATTTTTGGTGTGCAATGGCCCAGTGGCCATTGTAGTTTACATATATATAGATAGTTATATAAAAAAATAAAAAAAAAACAATAAATGAATGGTGCTGGCCGGGCCAGCACCATTGTTTAAA
This sequence comes from Euonymus europaeus, assembly GCA_963580455.1. Lineage (NCBI taxonomy): Eukaryota > Viridiplantae > Streptophyta > Magnoliopsida > Celastrales > Celastraceae > Euonymus > Euonymus europaeus. The sequence goes on along the minus strand of OY756968.1, from coordinate 6,177,541 downwards.
CAAAAAGAAAAAGATTGTGGTTTGGCCGAAAGCCACAAACAGAGAAACCACGAGCAACAAAGAAGGAAAAGAGAGAAGAAGAAAGAGTGGGAGAAGGAGAAAGAGGGAGGAAGGAGAACTAGGAACTTAGTTTTGATTTGGGGATTTAAGCAAGGTTGAAGGTTGAAGGTTCAAGGAAGACTTTGGTTTTGTTTGGCTCTTGAAAGAGGTAAGAATATATTTCGAATTTTTCATGATTTTGTTCAATTTTTCTGTCATTCATGATAGAAATGTGATAAGAGTATGAGAATGAGTAAACTTGTGGTTTAAAAATGGAAGTTAAGAAGATTATATGCATTTTTGGAGAAATGGGTGCCTAAGGAACGAATTTCTTCGATTCCGTTGATTGGGTTCGATTTTGAGGCTTAATTTTGGATATGTTGGTGATTTAGGAGTGGGTAACCTACCCTCCAAATTTGAGACGATTCCGTTAAGGAATCGATAGGGTGTTAGTGTAAACCTAAGAGGGAAACTTAGGGTTTACGGGGCTCGAGTAAGAATTTGAACTTGAAATTTCATATGGGAGTTTAATTATATATATTAGGAGACTTGAAGTTGTTAATTTGGAATGTGTAGGTATAAAGGAGTGCGATTGCACATTTTAGGCTAAAATGGCCTAGTTGAGAGAAATGTTCGATTTTAATGTTTATTGAATTTATTTCATATATATATATGAGGTTGGTTATGTTTTGACATTATATGGGGTTCGACTTTGCTTCTTTATTAGGTTTGGGAAAGTCGGAATCCTAAATCGGAAATTGGTAATAACATTCTCTATTGTTGCTTGGATAACGAGGTAGGGATTCTTACCCTTTTAAATCATTCCTTAGAGATTTCTCTCTTCATTCTAAAGAGCGGTTGGTAATCCTTCATTGGTCTTTGATTTGAGTTCTTGCCTAGATTGCTTCCTAGGAAGAACGAGCCATGAATGTTATTATTGAATTTATTGCATAACCGATTACATGTTTGATCAACTATCAAGCATAATTTATTCTCAAACATGCATCACGTAGTTATGTATAAAGGATTTTTATATATATGTTTAATCTTGCATATTGGACATGCTCATTAGATGCATTAGGAGCTGCGGGCACGGGCTCGTAGTTCCTATAAGAGTTACGTGTGGATGTGGGAATCCGAGGGCGGGACGAGACCAACGTCTTATGGCTGGAGAGCTAATTAAGAGTTTGGTCATATAACCGTGTCGGATGTCTCATGAGGTGACCCTATGTGGTCTGGGGGCAGTGTCAAGGTTTCCGATGTTATACCGGACATCCGTTGAAAAATGCCAAGATGGACCATATGGTGATGAAGTTCTTTATTATTAATGTGCTCATAATAGATGCCATGTTGCTGCATTATGCCATGTTTTCCAATTCAGCCGAATTATCTCGTTAAATCTTTATTTCCCTACTGAGCCTTCTGCTCACCCTACTTTTCTTCTATGATCTTCAGGTGAGTCTGGTACGAATGTCCAGTCGACGGATCAGTAGGTGGAGACGTGACATGGGAACGCCACCTTGGAGCTTAGGTTTTTGATAATGTGAACACTCTTGTTTATCTAGTACATTTAGTACTTAGATTGGTTTAAAGGATTAAGTATTATCTTTCTTTTATCTTATGAGGAGAATGACGGACGGTCGAGAGCTGCGCCGTTAAATCGGGACTCTCGTACCGGGATTATGGAACTATGTTCCGGATGTTGAATTGTATACTGGTTATGTGATGAATGACTTCTTTACGTATCTTGCATGTGAATAGGTGGCCTGAGGCCCTGCCTAGAGTGTGAATGTGGTTAGCTGGCCTGGGGCCCTGCTAGGTTGTGGATTGAGATTCATTTATGATATATATATACAGATATTGGTGTTGATTGTTGCTCAGGTTGGCATTCTCCGATTTACGGGGAGATGCTGTCGGATTTTCGTTAGAATCCGTGTTAGGTTGACGTGAGAGGAAGTCTTTATGAGACTAGTGACGTCATCGGTAGCGCTTTCGGTTTGGGGCGTTACAGGTTTTGGATCGAATATGTCTAAATCCATATTCAATCAAAAAATTTGGATTTTATCCATATTCATATAAATTATCCAGTCAATGAATTTTTCTATTGTTTGACCGGATAGAATCGAAAATCCACGGATACAGACACATTTGAAGTAATCAAGCGAGTCATAGCTACAATGGCCGGTTAGTTTTTTTTTTCTCTAGCAAAGAATCTAGTGTCTTCGACTACTGAGACCTTCCTCTCTTCTACCATGTACTTTTTTTCCCCTTTTACTTTTCAAGCTAAATGTTATATATATAGGGGTTATATATTTGGCCTACATATTTTGTGAATAGTTCGATCTACTTAATAAAAAATGTAAGTCGCCCCACTTCTGCTAGGGTTTTGATGGTTTTTTTTTTAATAATCAATTTAGGGGTTCAAAATATAATGCGTAGCATTTATGAATATAATATTCATAAATGTTGTGAATGTAGAAATTGAGTTTTTTTTTTTTTTTTTATGTTGACATTTTAGTGTCCTTTGGGCAATTCTTGAATATGCCAATATTTATTTCAAGAAATAATCTTGTCTCTTCCACGGTAGTCCACGCAAACCCACAAACCCATAATTTTTTTAGCTTAAGAGATTTGAGTAAAGTTGTGACAAACCTATACAGATGGTTACCAATAAATAAAGAGAGAAAAAGGCTACCGTGAATGCCACAAAAGATAACACAAAACAAACAAAGTTAATTTATTAACTGTGTTTGTCAAAAAGGGGAAATCGTGTTAATTTGCTTTAGGCAAAGTTTGAAGGGTATTATGTTATTTTCCATTTCAAACAGTGAAGATCTTTGCCATACATCGAAGGGAACAACAAGAAAGGCAGATTCTTTTTTCCTTTCACTTTTAACCCTATATATATATATATATATATATATATATACACACACGGTGATTCTCACAGGCGGGATCCCTCACTTAAGTTTTTGTGCGGGATCCCGCCTCCTGGCCGTCCGATTAAATGGACGGCCAGATCTTTATTTTTTTTAAAAAAATAATAATTGCTACACAGTCGGACATCCCCCCTCTCTCTCTTAAAGCCCTCCCTTGCCCAACATGAAAATCCATTCCGTGTGAATTCTCATTTGGAAGAAAGTGGATCAAGCAAGGAGATCTATAGCATTTATAAGGAGATCTAGTTAAACTTGGACTGAGATTGAAAGGAATTAGCTAACCACTGCAACTTCAGTCACAGAGAAGACAAAAGCACTAGTTAAACACTTTTAATGGCTTAGACCAGGTGTTCAATAGGTAGTTCTGATTCTAGCTCATTGTCTAGATGTCTCCATCTCAAACCCACCATCTGCGCCTATCAACGGCGAAGTAGGACCATGGATCTATACACGATTTTGTGGGTTTGGAACTAATTTTTGGTCTCTGCAAATTTTGTTAATAGTTGATATATTCAAGTACATACCCATTACCCATATCCAGTGTTTGGATTTCGATTTTGTTCAAAATAACACCACTACTTTGATTTCGTTTTGTCTCCACATCCTTTGCTATGAGATGGAATCGGGGTCGGAGGAGGAGATGATTTTGGCTACGAGGGAGAAGCGGAGTGAGGGAGAGAGAGAGAGCTCTGCAAAGAACTCATGAAGAGAGAGAAAATGAGATGAAAGATCGAGTTATTTACAAAAATTGACACCGGTCATTTAAAAGATGAAGCTCTGTCTTGACCGTTGGATTAATCCAACGGTTAAGAGCAGGATCCCGCACCAAAACTTACTTGCGGGATCCCGCTCTTGAGCAATTCCCTATATATATATATAGATAGATAGATATATATTAAATAGTAAAGAAAAATTATATTTTACAGTACAAGTGGAGAATATTAAAGACGTCAAAATAAATAAAAATTCACATAATCAATGATCACTAAAAATGCCAAACAACGGCCTTGTAGAAGTCATAGCAGTGGTGATAACATAACTTTGGTTTAAGAAATTATATGGATTCTATATAGGTATACAGAACGAACGTATGTGATTAAAACTGCAATGACTTCTACTAGGGCTGCACAAGATCCGTTACAAAACCAACCCGACCTATCAACCCATTTAAAAACCGACCCATACTAGTCGTTTAGTTCAGTTCAAATATAGGTTGGTAGAGGTAACCTATTTGTCTTATGGGTCGATTATGATATTTTGTTAAACCCGACACGTTTTAACCTGACCGAACCCTACATCCTCAAAACGATTACTCATGACCTCAGGTCGGTCATTAGTAATTTATGTATGTCATGCAAATATATTTGACCTTTTTTAAATGATTTTGTGTTTGTAAATATTACAATAAAGTATCATTTTGTATTTGACCAAATCCTATTTAACTCAACCCAACCCAACCTCAAATAAAGTTTGTTATAGGTTGATCTTCTTCCCACTTGAACCTATATGGGTCAGGTGATGTATGATGATAAATCCGACACAACTTGACCTTTGTGCAACCCTAACTTCTACTAAAGGACCCTTAACCCTTAAAATGGTCCAAGTCATGAACTCTAATCAATGACGTCCAAAGGTGGATACAAGGCTGGGCTACACTAGGCTGTAGCCCGGCCCAACATTTAAAAAAAAAAAACTTATGCATATATAGAATTAGAACAAAATTTTATCTAGTTAAATGAAAAACCAATTAATTAAACTAAAAAAACAAAAAAGCCTTAACATACTAAGTTAGTAAACTTCTGCCGTTCACATCTTTGATCGTCCACCGAGCGGTCGAGCTGCAACTTGAAGTCTACGAGCACTAGTTCAACTTTTTCTCCGATTCTTCTTTTCCATTCAGATAGCTTCTCGAATTTAGATTTAATAATAGATGATTTCTTTTCTTTGAAATCCGAATAGGTGTCATTTCATCTTGTGCATATAGGCTTTAGTTTTATCAATTTTAATACGTACTTTTGCTAATATTTTTGGATTACTGAACTAAACATTACGAGAAATGCTTATAAATGATAACTAAGTTTCTTGTTATAAATAGTTTTTTAAAAAAAATCGGAGATTCTGCCCCGAATCCCACCAAATTTTTCATGAAAATAATGTGAAATTATTTTAATAGTAGTACAGCCACAAGTTAGTAGTTGAGAGACGATACAAACTGAACAGAAACACAGACCAACCATTTAGAGAGAGAGAGAGATGTGACCAGCGATGCGAAGAATCATGTGGGCCAGGGTTCCACTTCAGAGAATTGTCCACGTAGCCTCTATCTCTTGTGGGATAAAATACGGATGGACTTTACAACTCTTTCTGTTGACGCCCTACGTGCAGCCGTCCAAGAGCTACGGATTCACACGCATGGGCCAGCTCTCGGGAGTGCTTGTGCAACCCTTTGTAGGCCATATGAGCGATCAATGCACCAGTCGCTTCGCCCGACGAAGGCCTTTTATACTCGCCGACGCTATTTCCATAGCCGTGTCAGTTCTGATCATCGGTCACTTCGTGGATATTGGCTGGATGCTTGGGGATAAGGTCAATTACAGACCTGGAGCGATTGCGGCTTTTGTTTTGGGGTTTCGGATTCTCGATGTGGCAAATAACGTGACTAAAGGCCCTTGTCGAGCTCTTCTTGCTATAATAGGTAATTTTGGCTTCAATTTTATTTTTTTGCCATTTTCGCTTTATTTTTGTAATTTGGAACCGAATCTCTTTTAGATTTTTCTTAGTAATTATTGATGGTTATGAATAGTTATATATAAATAACTTTCTCAGAAATCTTTATTTAAATATTTGTCTGTATTTTAAGTTCTCTTGCTATGATCTTTGTGTACTTTGACCGACATTTATGTCCCTAGTAAATGGCGGTTGTTCATTTCTGAGTGGTGCTAAACCTTGTAATAATTATAACTATGGCAGTGCACGGTCCGATAACCCCTAATGTGGAAACCCAACCCAAAATTTGAGTTCCTCAATTGTGAATTTTTCATGAATTATTTGCACAGTTGGTTTTATAATTTTGGTTTATGCACGTTGACCTGTACGATTAAGTTAAATATATGATTAAGCAAAATGTTATGTTTGTCCCCATTTTTTTACAAATTAATATTGACTTTAATTAATAGATTTTTTTTTATAGCTTGTGGTAGAAATTGAACCTTCAACCTATTTCAGACCCTAAGGAGTGGCTACCACTAGGCGAAGAGCTCCTTGTGTAGTTATATTTGTCCCTTAAGAGGTTTCTTTTTATGAGAAACTTGTTATTGGAAGGTGGTGCCTCAATGAGCTCTTCAATATATCTGTTAGTTTAAATCTGCTGGATTCTAGCCATTAGCAGCCTTTGGAATTTTGGCAGATCCCAAACTGTAATAATTCTCAGAGTTGTCATCTTGTGTTTCTCTGTATTTCGACTGAGATATAATGTATTACTTAATGTTTCGGATGATCTTCTAATTTTGGTGTGTCAGCTTAGGACGATCTTCTGAGTTTTGGATATTTAGCATATTGAATCAGCTTCCTGTTAGTTTTTTTTTTATGTGAATGAGTTATTGTGTATGGGTAATAAACTAACAATGCCTTGTGCAAGTATTTTGAAGGAAAGGGATTGACATTACTTTTGTAGCTTATGAATCCTGTGGCTATGATTGTTTATTAGATTTGGTTTGATTAATTGTGTTACCATTGTTTATCATGGGAAGATGGATGGAGCAAAGGGCTTCACTCGATTGTTTATTGTTAACTTCTGTACAATATCCATTTATCCTTTCTTTTGCGGGGACATGTGTTTCAAATGATATTTCAAGCTAAATTGGTGGATCAAATATTTCTTTGGAGTTAAATATTTCCTAAAGCATAGTTCAAAATTGAACAATTGTTTAGTTTGATCGAGCATTTTAATTGCGTGCATTTTCAACTTCTTGTGGATTAAAACAATCAGTGTTGCATGCTTGGGTAGCAAATGTTGTTCTTGTTCCTAGTGTCCTTTTTTTCCCAACAAAACTTGTTCTACAAGTGTACTATGTGATATACATTATTCACCATGAATTACTTTATGGCCTTATCACCTGATAATTTGATGACATCTTCGAATTGATGAGTGAGATACTAATTTAATAAATCTAGAAAGATGTGAAATTTGTGGTGATATGCATGGTTCTAAAGAAACAAGCTGAGGAACATTTCTTGAACACCCATGCTCTAGTATTTGATCTTATTTAGGCACTTTTCTTCCTTCTTGACTCCTACAAAATGGTAGGGTGTGTTTCATAGAGGAGTTATGATTTTTTCTCTGTTTATAAGTGGTGCCTTGTTGCAAATAATTCAACACTATAATTTTCCTTTGGGAGGTCCTATCTTCCTGCTGAGATCATGCATCAGTTGTATCTCATTGTATTAACTAGTTATTTATTCCCTTTTCTATTTTTTGGTGTAAGAAGGTTTCTTCAAGAAACCTGTACAATGCAGTGTTGAATTGAATGTAGACTAGGCTCATCTTTCTAGAGAACAAGTGACGGTGCTTTCTTAATCTCAAGCCAAGCTACTATATAGTCTTTCTGGATGGCTAGCAATGATGTGATTAACAGCAGGTAGTTCAATAACTTCTGCAGGTTACCACTGATTTGTAAAAGATTATTTTATTTCTGGTTGATTATCAAGATGAAATCCTTTGCTACATTGAGTTTCTTACTAAATCGACTCAGGATGTTCTTTTTATGAACAGTAGAAAATTGAATTCAGTTTTATTTTGTTGTTGGTTATGATGTTTTCTTTTCCTTGGCAGGAATGGTAATTTCTTGAATTTAATAAAATAAGTTTGCCTTTAGGGAATTTTGTTTTTCATATTCCATCGAAGGTTAGCATAGGTTTACGAGAGGATAACTACAAGGAGTTGTGAAATATGATTTACTTGGGTTACAGTTCTCTCCTGCTGACTGTCGCTCGATGTTTCGTATAAGGCATCTAAAAACTTGACCTATTTATTCTTGAATATGTAACTTGTTCATTGTGCAATGCAACGATGAAACGAGAAATTTTACCCATCCATAAAGGTGAGAATTGCCAAGGATCGTCACTTGTGAGTTTTGCGAGTTTCCATTTCCAACAATTGATCCAGTTGAACATCAGGTAATACCTATCTATGAATTTTCCATTTCAAGGTACATTTCTTTCACCAATTAATTTGTACTTTCATCTATTTATAGGAATTGTGTGGGAATCGGATAGAACTTTGCGATTTGTGTAATAGATATATCAGACTACGAGAACTATATAATCATGAAACTAGATGCACTGGGTCTCAGATCATATTGCGGGATCATCAAGGTAGATATTCAACCTTTTCTTGTTTAATTTTGATTTCTGAAATGAAAACTTGAAGTCTTTTTGCATGAATTTCCACTTAGTTGTCTTTAGTATATGGACACTGTGTAGTCATATGTCATTGCCGCACTTGCCTGCATAAAATTATTATAGAAAGTGTAGGTAGTTTATAACATTAGAGCTACTGGAGCTTTGTTTTCCCTCCCAATTTACGATGGGCAATGAAATTGTAAACGGATTCATTGATCGGAATGTATATTTATCATGCATTCTTTTTTTGAATGGAAAAAAGTTTTATTTAAACACCAAGGGGGTGCAACCCATCAAAAATTACAAAGGAGCAAGATTCGAATGATTAAAAACATTCCCAAAGAGAGACCAACTCCAAAACTTAAGACAATCAAACCAATTATCTATGAAAATGTCAATGGAGGATTCTTTGTTGTTTCTCTCAATCCATCTCATCCACATCATAGAAATTGGAATCAATTGAATGAAGCTCCTTTGGTGCTTGTCCTTGCCTAGAGACTTCCATGCTAGAAGCTCCTTATCCATGCCATGAGCTCCTTATTCACTGGAGATTTTGTCACCCAACAAATGCCCAACATGATCATGGCATTTGTCCAAACTTTTGAGGACCAGAGCAATGCAAAAGCATATGGCTGATTGATTCTGAGGCCTCCTTGCGTAGACAACATCTATTCACTACACATAACCCTTTCTTATGTAAGTTGTCCATAGTTGAGATTTTTCAGTAAACAACTTCCCGACAAAAGAAAACAACTTTAGGAGGAACCCTAGGCAAACGTGGATCAGGGGTGCAACACGAAGACTTCCCAAGAGGTCACCCATCCTAGTACTACTCTAATCAGCACATTTAATTATGGAGTTTTGATGGAATTTCGGTGCATTAGTGCTAATATCATGCATTCTTGGTGTTGGCACTACATGAGTTTTGGTATTTATGCTTGCATTGAGATTGATGTTTGGTAACATTGTATTGTACTTGTTATTCCTGATCATAATTGTCATTTTTGGGTGTTTAATTTGCATTGGAGCTCTTGAGACTCTACCTACGTTGAGCTGTCAGTTTCTTCTAACTCTTATTGGGTTTAGAAAAATGATGTCTCATAGCTGTTGTTAGTGTCCATGTCATTGATGATATATGAGTGAGTGTGTGCAAGATATGACATGCTCTCATTTGGTTTGATTTTATTTTATCCGCTTGTTTTACTACCTTTTTTTTTATCAACTTCAATAGTTTGTTTTCTGAATCTACCTTTTTAGGATAGTTGCGTCATGCACTTCTTCATTTTCTATGTACTGGAATTTCATTAGCATCCTAGAATATGATTGTCGTGGCTCATTGACATGTATGTAATTTGTTTAGAAATGATCTGAAGGGACACAAGCGTTGCTGAAAGAGAGCAAAGTGCTCGGAGAAAATAGTCGCATGAATTTTCACCGAGACGTTTGCTTTTTACCATAGCAATAACTGGCATTGTTGTTTAACTAGCTAGGATTACTTTTTTCTGTGGAAAGCTTAGGATACTGCAGTGCATTAGCGACATAGAGATGCATGTCTAACATCTGTAAATCAGCTCAAAGCTACTCATTTTGTTCCTTTTGATGTGTGGTGTTTGATGGTGAGTTGGTATTACTGTATTAGAAACCATGCGGATATACACAAATGTTCCCTATAGCTTGGGAACCGAAATTTGTTGGATTCAGGATACAACTATTTACATCTGTTGGATTATTGATTATTCGTGTAACAGTGGGCTAAATATGTCCATCTTTTGTGAATAGTTGATATCATTGTTGAGTCGAATCTTTAAAATCCGCAGCATACACACCTGAAACTTTGAGGGTGGATTGGTTACTTTGTATTGTAATGGGGAAATTAAATGACAATATTTGGTTTAATTTTAATTTTTTATTTGTAGTAATTGCATTATCAATACTTTAGTACTTGACATATACTGGATGTTTACCCGCGTTTCCCGCGACATTCTTTTATTTATTTTGTAATATTTACATTAATTATGTTATTAACATTAACCTGATTAAACCAATTAAGTTGAAATCAAACAACAAATTAGCAAAAACAACTTAAAATTTGAAATTGGAACATCTATATAGTTACATGAGTCTTCAAAACTACTACCTTGTCCGTTCATTCACAATCTTTGCTATGCTGATTTTCATTTGAGAATCCCCTCAAAGAGACAAAATAATATATATGCATCCATCAATCCACGCTAATAAAATTAAAGTGAAGGATCTTTAACGTCCATTAGTTATTGTCTTTTAGGTCTTTTATGTAGATTTGCGCGCCTTTACGTGTGAAGCTTGATTGTTCTTTTCTTATTGAGCTTGCGAATGGAGTTTCTAATTGTTGTTTCTCGGATAGGATGAAAGTTTGGTTTATTGTGATTGACAGTTGTTTGGGTTGGAGTATAGGAGTTTTCTTTTACCGTGAATGTGATTTCCACCTAAGAAGGGCATATAAGAATAATCGATAAATTTTAGGATAAACCCAGAAAATAAAATTCATCAAAACAATCTCATGACAAAGAAATAATCGAATGCAGATAAGAGGCGACCTAAAACCATTAGATGTGTTTCATTAGGGTACACCCATATATAAAAGCAACTGATACATACTCACAACATAGAACTGACGAATACATATAAAAGGCTGTCTAAACCATTCAATCAAGATGAGTTTTTTAGTCCACTAAAGAAGAAACATATAACTTTCTGAAGACAAATGCTATTTAAATCTTAAGAAGAGCATATGAACATAATCAGCCTATAATAAATCAAAATAGGATATACCCATAAAATAATACCAACCGATACATTCTCATAACATAGAACAATACAAATAAGAGGCGGCCTAAAACCGCAAGGGAGATGAGCTTTTTGTTGTCGTAGAAGAAGAATATAAAAAAAACTCACTGAAGACAACATAGAGAAGTTGTGAAGTCATGTGTTTGACGATCAAACTTGCTGATCTCAATCGACTGGGAAGATACATGAACCAAGAAACGTCTAAAGAATACGCATTAATCAGTATAACTATTAGGATCAGCTGACAGCTAAATAATTGAACGGCCAATATTTACACATAAAATTATTTGCAAGTGTCAAATATTGAGAGAATCTCTCTTAAACATCAAATTTCTTCCGTTAGGCTTACTTTGCAACTTCTCTCTATTTAGTATGACGTGTATCACTGTGGATCAAGCGTGGGACTTCCATATTACTTATATATATGTGTGTGTGTGTGTATAGATAGATAGATTATAAAATTTATAATCACAATATCCAGAGTAATAGGATTCCTTCTACAATTGCACTACATCAAAACAAATAGTGTAGCTTATCTTGAATTTTCAAAGAAAAGAAAGCATATATATATATATATATATATTACTGCTTGTTGAGAGATAGAGAATATTGGATATTTTTAATTAATGGTGTTATTATTTTTTTAAAACTTTATATTACAGGAAGCCTGTTGAGCACAAATTTGTTCAATTTTGTTGAAGTATTGAATGGAAAGTTGGCGATCACTATTTGCAGTTCTTAGTTTCTATTGTGAGAGATACTCTCAGTTTTTCAATAGCAAAAAATTCATTATTCCTTCTTTAATAACTTGTGATGTATGTAATTTCGTTTACGTTTGTAACTCCCATGATCAGTTTTTAGGTTTCAGATAGGGAACACTTGCTTATCTGCTTTAATGACGATTTTCTACATTTATTTCTTCCCACAACGAGTTGTCTCGTCATGAAGCAGTAGTACTATAGATGGAGATTCCAACTTAAAAAATGAGTATATAACCCTTTTTTTAGGATTATTGGGTGATAAGTCTTTATATGAAATTTATATTTCATTTAGTCTTTTTGAAAAGTTTGTAATACAATACATCCTCAATTATTTGAAGCTTAACTCAATAAGGACAACTTTAAATTTTAACCCCAATTAATGAAAATTTTATCCGGCTCTCATTTAAACTTATCCTTATTTTTATTAGTATATGATTGCTATTTATTTAGAAAATAATTATTATAATAAAATAAATATAAATGCAATCCCAGAAAGTCGAGTGAAAATCATGTTTTTATATATATTTTTTTAAAGATAAAATAATATTTTTCACTTTTGATGAATCAAAGTGAAGAGTCGATCAATCAATTTTTGGACTCTTATGCACAAAATTTACTTGACTTAGTAACCTGTGCATATGCATTAAAATCTGTGAATCATTATATTATCGAAATCAACAATGAAACACTTGTGCATCAACAAAACGTTATCCAATATAAATGTCAATATTTTATTACATTGTTCACCAACAACCAAAGCCAATAACTTATGAGAATAATATCATAATAAAACTCAATTCATATTTCAACAAAACCAAATATCAAAACAATTTCTAGCCGTTTTGGTGACTTTTGCGAAAATTCTCTAAATTATGGATAAGAAATCCTCTGATTTTTTTTTTTGCATAATTTCAAAAACTCTTTTGAATTATTTTGGTGAGTTTTGTAAAATCCTCTGAATTCTTGACCAAGTTTGAGAAATCCTCTAATCATCTAAATTTTTGGTTGTTTTTTTGTTTGATTTTGATAAATCCTCTAAATTTTTTATAGAAAATTTAGAGGATTTCTGTAATAGGGTATAAAGTTTAGGGTTTTAAGATTTAAGATATTAGAGTTTAGGGTATAAGATTTTGGGGTTTAGGAGATTATAATTTATTATTTAATTTTGGGGTTTTGGACTTAAGGTTTAAGGTTTAGGGTTTAGGAATATAAGTTAGTAAAATTTTATGATTTTCTTCTTATTTTTGTACATCCTTCTTAATTACTTATAAAATTTTTTGTTTAAAATTAAAACTAGAATCGTTAACATTCAGAAGATTTCTGGAAAATTTAGAAGATTTCTGATTATAAGGTTTAAATTTTAAGAGTGTAAGTTTTAGAAGATTATAATTTAGTATTTATAGTTTAGGATTTTGGAATTTAGGGTTTTGGGGTTTAAGATTTAGAGTTTTGGGTTGTTTTTTTGTTTGATTTTCAAAAAAGATTTGTTTCTGCTTGTAATATGAGTCAGGGACATAGCATAGCTGAGATTATCTTTTCGTGTGTGTTGCAATTGGGCTGATGGAGTGATGAGTGATGGGTGATGGGCTGGTAGCAAGCGGACTGGTTGATGAATATAGACTGGGCTGATACATTGGGCTGAGTTATATCTGTATATGTACTAAAAAAAAATTCAAAATTTTACCCCGGGCTACAGCCCACCCCAGCCCAGCCCAAGTTCCGCCTGTGATAACAGGCTCACATGTACAAGTTAATAGTCTTGTCTATGAACCTTTGAGGGATGGCCCCACATTGTGGGAGATTGGCATACCGGATCGATTTGCTGAAGAGTTTTATATTCCCGATTCTGAACCCAATTATATCAACAAACTTTATGTCAATGATGCCGCAGACAGGTTAGTCTTCTTATGTTGTAATAGGAAGAAATACTACTAATGATGAATGGTTTTGCTTCCATTTACAATTAGTGTATCAATCTAACAGCTAAGACTTCTTATCATTCGTACTCCTTTCATTTGTAGGTTCAGACAATATGGATTATGGGAAAAATATGCGGACTTATATCCTTATGGAGATTTGGTGTTCACCGTTGGCACTAGTGACTATAGAAAAGATTGGTTCTATGCTCAAGTTACAAGGTTTTTTCTTCTTCACATGCAACATATATTCTCTTCCAATTGCTTCAAATTTAGTTCTGTTTTTTCCCCTTTCCCTTTAAGTCATGGTTAGATTCATTACAAGATCTGAAATTTACAGTTTAAGGGACATATGCAAATCTTAAAATGAGTAGAAAAGGAATCTGTCCACCTTAAAAAAATGCTAGACAATATTTGATATTCCTAAGGCGGAGAAAGGAACTTGTTGAAGAAAGTAAGCGAATTGGCCAGCCCATACGTGAGGAGAGTCTTTGGATGTGGTCAATTTAAGCACATCCACCACTTTCCAACAATTTAATCAATTGAACTATTCAACAACAATAGTAATTTTATACAGTAAATTAAACAAAATCAAACTCATATTTATTTGACAGTTTATATCAATATGATTGCTTTACATTTCAGGAAGATCGCTCTATCAAATTTCAATGAACTACTTGGCAAATCAAGTTCAAACTTTCCCAAGTAGATAATAGAAAAACGTACAAACTGAGAGTGGCAATAGCAAGTGCAGAATTAGCTCATTTGCAGGTATGGAACTACAAAACCCATTATTTTATTATTTCGGATGACATGTATGTAGTATGTATCGAGACAAACACTTTTAGTTGTACTGGATAGGGCTGGGCAATGGGTCAGTTTTTCCCGCCAACCGACCCATACCAATCCATTTTTTGGCCGATAATAAACTGTCAGCCGACCCTCAATGTCAGGTCGATAATTTCACCCTACTCATGTAGAGATGAGTCAATCGATGGTTGTCAAAATACTCCAAAGTCGGTTGGTCGATAATTACCCGACTGACCGACTATTAAAATATGAAATTCTGCAAGTCCCACAGATTGATATACTAAGCACTACTACTGAACTAACGAAATTTCTCTTTAACTTGCAAGGTTTGTGTTAATAATCCAAATGGAGCACCTGTGTTTTCAAGTGGACTATTCGGGAGGGACAATGCGATCGCAAGACATGGGATTCAGGGACTCTACTTCTTGTACAACATTGATGTTCCTGGCGCTTAGCTTGTGGCAAGGGATAATACCATTTTTCTGACACAACTAAGGAGTGATGACGCTTTTCAAGGGATCATTTATGACTATATTCGTTTAGAAGAAGCTCCATTGTTGGATAATACATCTAACAGATTTTCTTAAGGAAAAAAGGTTATTCGTTATGTGATGCACGCTCCAGTTTTCAATCTGCTATGAACATTGTTAATATGAAAGAATTTGAGCTGGTGTCCTAATTCCTAGTTCCTGTATCAGGAACTCTGAAGCAAAATATATTATATAAACAAAAATATCAAACACCGCATAAAGATGAATAAATTATATATTAATTTGTACAATGATTCAATAGTCTCAAAAGAGCCTTATGAATAGCATTGTAAAGTCCACCTACATATGGACTCATTGAGGCCCAAACCACTCATTATCAAAGAAATAAGAGAGAAAAATGGTCAATTTTATTTGTAACTCACTGTTTTTCCACAAATCAATTTTGATCAACTTAACTTTCACTATTCGTTTATAGGATTATCACACCTTACCCACTAGAGCGAATAAACAGTGGGCTAATCATGTCATGGCTGAGCATAACCTCCCCACTCTGCACCATTGTTTTCAATTCCATTATATCAAAATCCAGCTAGATGAAGCTAAGTACCGTATCGTGTCATGTCTTATGACTGTTTTTTTAATAAATAAATAGTATTCTAACCAAATATTTTAGACATGTTTTCACCATGACTTATAAGTCATAATTGGGAGTTTATAGGGTTTGCAATACATTTTCTTTGTTATTGGATATATGGGATTGCATCAGAGGCTAACATATTCTAAATTTGTTATTTTTGTTGCGTTTAGGATGTATTTAATAAATGTGTGAATTTTTAGTTATTTAGGGCGTGGTTATATATTTTTTAATTTTTTTAGGGTGCACATACACTGTGGTCTCATTGAAAAATAATGAGGTGCAAATAAAGCTCACAAAAAAAACTATAATAGTCTATAATGAGAAAGATAGTAAGCCGACAATAATCCAACTTCACATGAGGCCAAACAGAATCGACTAAATTAGTCTACAACAAGATAGTAAAACCCACAATAATCTAACTTCACATGAGCCCAAACATAACCGAATATAGTAATTTACAACAGGGATTATAGTAAAGCACACAACAACCCAATTTCATAAGAGTTTGCTCGAGCCCAAACCACTGGTGACATTTAAAGTTATGTATGATAGTATTAAAGTTCCTAATACGACTCAGCTTGTCAATTGAGCTACTCGATATTCGTCTGCATTTTTAATAATTAAAGATGATAAAAAAAATAAAAAGGAATGTTATTTCAATATATATCTTAATTGATTAATGATGTTTTCCTGATATAAACTTCAATTATAATCCCAGATGAGGCTTAAAAAAAAGATAAGTTCTCCAAGAAAATCTGCATAAAAGAAGTTTCAATTAATAATTTAACAAAAATTAATTTTAAATAACAAAAAAAAAAGAACAAAAATGAACGGAATCTGATATCATATGTCACCTGGACCTTCAGTAAAACCGCCTCTCGCAGGTATCAGAGCAACTCTCAAGTCTCAAATACTACTGTATTGTATTTAGTAGTATAGTATTTACTTGCCTTGAGGGCTTGCTTAGATAAAAAGAAAAAGAAAAAAGAGGAGGTTTAAGAGGAGGAGTGTAAGAGAGAATTAAGTGGGGTGGGGTGAGGGTGATTAAATGAAACTCTACCTTGATTGAATATGATAAAAGTTAATTAAAGTATAAATTATTAACTTTGTTTGGATATGAGATAAAGTGAAAAATTTAAACATTTAAAATGAGTTATCCCCCACTTTATCCTCCTAACCCTCCAAATCAAGGGTTACAATTATCACTCTGCTTAGATTAGGGATTTGGAGGGTTAACTATGGAGGGTTAAATGGGACAGTAATTATATATCTTGCTTGATTTTAAGTGAGAAGGGATTATGAGGGTAATGTAGGAGATAAATTATCCCCTACTTTACTCTCATTAAGTGATAATTATAACTCATTTATTTGGTGGGTTACGAGAGTAGAGTAGGGGATAAATAATTTTAAATGTCTAAATTCTTTAATCTACCTCATATCCAAACAAAGTTAATAATTTATGGGTGAATTGCAGGTGGATCTACTTTTTTTAGACTTATTAAGGTTTAAGTCCACTCAAAAAAATTATTTGGAAGGTAGTCTAATTTACTGCAACTTTTGTATTTTTTTTTATAAACAAAATTTTGAAACTTTTTATCTCTTAAAATACATGATAAATTTCAAAAAAAATTACATATTTGAACTTAGCTGCTAAAACTCTCTAACAAGATCCATCATCAATAGTTTTTTAATGTACTTTTTTAATTACATTATTTTTTAAAAATAATTTAATTAGTATATATGCTATGTAATTTTTTTCCACTAAGATAACCTAAATAGTAAGTGTTAAACCCTAAGAATAACGGATTCGCTAAACATAACGGGCTCGTTTGTCATATTTTCATGTTGTAACTTAAACAACAAATGTTAAACCCTAAAGCGAACGGATTCACAAAACTCTAACAGGCTCGCATATCGTATTCTATGTTGTAACATAAACAATGAGTGTTAAATCATAAGGGGAACGGATTCGCTAAACCCTAACGGACTCATGTATCAGATTTTCATACTATAACTTAAATAATAGATGTTAAATCTTAAGGAGAACGAATTCACTAAACCCTAAAGGGGTTCGTATATGCTCAGCATATTGATTAAGACAGTAAAATAATTAATTAAAAGAGAAAACTTAATATATTTTTCTAAATTCATTTAATATGTACTTTTCTTAAAAGTCTCAAACCTTGCCATGAATCCAGAAAATAAAAGTCAAATTAATTAAAAAAAGCATAATAACTAGACTTAAATGCAAATAAGTTTAAATGAGTGACCTTACTCCTAATAAGTCTTATAAAGTAGACCTTGCTACAATTTTGCCTAATTTATATTTTAATTAACTCTTACTTCATCCAATTAAGGTAGAGTTTCATTTAATTATTCTATTCTACTCTACCCCACTTAATTCTCCCTTACACTACTCCACCTAACTCCCATTTTTTTTATCCAAGCAAGCCCTTAATGAGACTAGAGTAGGAGATAATTTATCCCCTACACTACACTCCTAACCTCTCATAATTTAAAACCAAGTAAGGTTTATAATCACTGCCTTACTTAACCCTCTCTACTTAAGGGGTTTACTAACATTCAGTCTGCTCAAAGAACTAGACATTGTACAGTCCATTCTAATGCACGACATGTGGACGTTTACTTGGTCAACATCCATAAATGATTTTTATTATTTTTTAAATTTAATTATGAAAAAGATATGACAAAAATGGGTATGAGAATTTAGCTTATTATTAACGAAAAATTTAATACAGCGATGAAAACAATTTTTTATTATTTTTTGCTACAAGATTTTTTTTTTTTTTTTGCTTATGGATTACTGATTGATTTTTTTTTTGCCGACGGATTATAAACAACATTTATTTTTTTGCCAACATATTATTGATGTAATTTATTTATTTGATTTTTGCTGACAGATTGTTAGATGAAATTGTTGTCGATATTTACCAACGAAAAAATCTGTCGATAGTTATCAACAAAATTTTTCTCATCAGTGTTTAGATTACTCATAAGGATTTTAACAACATAAATTTTCGATCGGTAATCATTACTAGCGACAAAAAATTTCATCAATAATTCACAAATTTCTTATAGTCAAACAAATATCATCAATTATTAATTGAACTAAGATAAATATTAATATATTTTTTTTTAATAGTGAAGATTAAAATATTTAATATAAGGGTAAATGGTACAAAGCCCCCTAAAGTATGACCTAATTGAAAAAAACCCCCAAATTATGAAAAACTGGATATAACCCCCCAGACGTTTGTTGACCGTCTGAGATGACGGTCAACCCACGCGTTTAGCTCACTTTTAAAGGGTAAAATGTACAGAGCCCCCTAAAGTATGATCAAATTGAAAAAACCCCAAATTATGAAAAACTGGATATAACCCCCCAGTTAGCCACCAGGTTCGTGGTTGATGTGGAACCAAGCAGTCCATCATTGGTGAAACCACAGATTCATCATGCACTCCACCTCCAGGCAGTCCGCCACCAGGTTCACCTCCACATATTCATCCTCACAGTCCACCAGATAATACTGCACCCTTATTCATGCCAACACCAACAATGGGACATGAAGTAATTCTAGATGTATTTTGGACAAGTTGTATGCTGACTTTGACTGTTAGTTTAGTCTCACTGTTATTGTTATTGTCATTTTCAATACACTCCTATAGTTTAGTCTAATAGCATTTATCCCCTATGTGGAGGTGAACCTGGTGGCGGACTGCCTGGAGGTGGACTGACATGATGAATCTGTGGAGGTGAAACCAATGATGGACTGTTTGGTTCCACATCAACCACGAACCTGGTGGCTAACTGGGGGGTTATATCCAGTTTTTCATAATTTGAGAGGTTTTTTTCAATTAGGTCATACTTTAGGGGGCTCTGTACATTTTACCATTTAAAAGTGAGCTAAACGCGTGGGTTGACCGTCATCTCAGACGGTCAACAAACGTCTGGGGGGTTATATCCAGTTTTTCATAATTTGGGGGTTTTTTTCCAATTAGACCATACTTTAGGGGGCTCTGTACCATTTATTCTTAATATAACGATAGAGATGAGACCTATTTTATTTTGATATTTTTCTCATCAGTGTTTAGATTACTCATAAGGATTTTAACAACATAAATTTTCGATCGGTAATCATTACTAGCGACAAAAAATTTCATCAATAATTCACAAATTTCTTATAGTCAAACAAATATCATCAATTATTAATTGAACTAAGATAAATATTAATATATTTTTTTTTTATTAACGAAGATTAAAATATTTAATATAACGATAGAGATGAGACCTATTTTATTTTGATACAATTATTATTTGACGTGGGAGTGTTTTATACTTCGGCCCCTCACTTAATACTCCAAACCCTCTAATACAAGCAGACGCTTCACAAAAACACACACAATTCTCACACAAGTCACAAACACCTCTGTCTCCGGTTTCGCTTCACTTCTTTTTCTGCATCCCCGAAATCAATCGATCGGATGTGTTTGCATCTATCGCAACTCGTTCTCTTCTCTCTCAGGTACGCCCTTTGTTCCTCTTCTTTGCCTGTATCTATTGGTGCATCTATAGGTTTAATTGGCGTATTTCCCGATCGTCCTATCCCTGTTGTTTCGAAAATCGGGAACTCTGTGTTCTTTGTTACGTTTCGGAATCGGTTTTGTTTTCGGCGTGATTTCTGATTTGGCTTTGTTTTTGAATGGGTTATGCTATGTGTTTAGGGATTCTAATTTTTTTTCCCATTTGTTTGTAGTTCAAGGTAGAGCAGTGGAGGCAAGATGGCAACGATAAGATCGAGCTTGCCATCAAGGTTGCGCCAACTTTTCTCGAGCGAGAGCTCCATCATGCCCTCCATAAAGCTCGACTCCGAACGGGTGAGTTCTAGTTTTTTTTTTGGCCTTATATTTGGACTTCTGTATTTTCATATTTTGTATTTTAATGTAATTGTAATGGGGTACTGATCGGAAGAAAACGTTTTGTCTTATGAACTTGGTGCTGGTTTGCTTAAAATTAGTCTGGAATCGATTTTGTTTTAGTTTTAGTATTGTCTTTGTTTTATGTTTTGACTTATGCGTTTGGAATTTTAATGCAATTGTAATGGGGATGCTGATTGTTATGAACGTGGTACTGGTTTTGCTTAAACGTAGAGTGGAATCAATTGGTTCTTTGCTGTTTTTCCGGACTGATTTTAGCTGGACATATGGCTGAAGAATGGGTGCTCTTTTGCTAGCTTGTAGGAGTAGTGTTGTAACTTTATGCACAGTGCTGTGTTGATTAGTTCTGTCATGTTTGTCACTGCACTTTGTTTTACTCCCGGGTTTCTGTGTTGATTTTTTTTATACCAATGAATCTGTCCTATTGTCTGCAGTCTCATGTAATTACTTTCATGTCATAATGTTGACTCTGATTAGATGCATAGAGTTGAAAGAGCAAATAAATTATAGTAAAAAAGCACAATTATTTGCATACTTTATTCACATATCTAAAAGCTGAGTTAAACAAACCCTGCTGAGCCTTGTCACAGTTCATATTGACCTAAAATTATTAGGCCTCTGCAAAGTTCAATATATTCTTGAAGACATATCACTGTATTTTTAACCCATTATTTCTCCAATTTTCATTTGTGTAGCATAGAAGTTTTTCTTGTGTATTTCCATGCATTTAAGGGCAAGTTATCTTGTTGACTTTATCTGCAAGCATCGTTGGCACTTCTGCATATTATTTCTCATAGTCTGAGAAGGGTGTGGCATGCTGTATTGAGGCATGCAGTCCTGATAATTAACTTATATTGTTACATGCATGTACTCAACTATCATGGAAGACTTGTTTTGGAGTTCAAGGCCTCAAACAACTGTTTTGGTGAATCTGTTATTGAAGAATGGTTAAATAAAGCTTTAGACCTTGTAAAGATGAATAAGAATACAAGCTTGTTGTGCTGATAACAAGAGATAGAGATTCTATTTCCTCCTTTACAGAATTATAGATTAGGCATCGTAGGAAAATATATTATTCACCGTACTATCATAGTCATATGCAATCAAAAACATTCTCATGGTCAAGGCGGGACTGCCTCCTTCCCTTTCATCTTGCTATTTGTGTATAAATATAGTTTCGGAAGAAAACAGGCCCAGGGTTAGCTTATTTTATCAATTATTAGTCTAGTCTCCTCATCCCAATCTCTTGAGCGTGCTTGTTAGATGCACAATTGTATTCATGATGTACATCTAACACTTTATTATGACTTTCAGCCGCCTAAAGTCAAAGCATCCATCGATAAGGTTATCCAAAGTCCATTGCAAGATATTGCAATACCGCTTTCTGGCTTCCACTGGGAGTTCGGTAAGGTAAAAGCATTATCTGCCTGTGTCAAGTTCTTATTTTATCTGAATTTCTTCTTATTTTATTGATTTGTTTTTTTTATACAACTTTGTTGCTGAGGTTTTCAGGGTAATTTTAATCACTGGAGGCTATTGTTTCTGCATTTTGATACATATTTCAAGGCGTACTTGGCTAGTAGGAATGACCTTCTCTTGTCAGATAATACGTTAGACGATGATATGCCGTTTCCAAAACATGTAGTTATGCAGATTTTACGAGTGATGCAAATCATTCTGGAGAATTGCCCGAATAAAGGTTCGTTTGAAGGTCTAGAGGTATGTTTACGATGGGCTCTTAGATCACATGTACTATTTGCTGAGGTTTAATGTTGACTTGCTAGTTTATTCTTTTTATCTTGCTGGTTCATATGTTTTTCTTAACCAGCTTACATATTTCGTTCTTGTCTTTCTTATCAGCATTTTAAGCTTCTACTTGCATCCACGGATCCAGAGATAGTCATAGCTGCTTTGGAGACATTGTCTGCACTTGTGAAAATAAATCCCTCTAAGCTGCATGGTGGTGGAAAGCTTATTGGATTAAGCTCCATAAACAGCTGTCTCCTTTCTCTTGCGCAGGGATGGGGAAGCAAGGAAGAGGGCTTAGGTTTGCATTCTTGTGTTGTGGCCAATGAGAGAACCCAGAATGAAGGGTTATGTTTGTTCCCAGCTGATGTCGATAATGATTGTGATAAATCTCAATGCTCTATTGGTTCCACTGTTTATTTTGAACTGCATAATCGCAAATCCCAAACTGTAGACGCTAATGCAGATTCTTCCGGTTTGAAAGTTGTACACATGTTGGATCTTCATTTGAGGAAGGAGGATGATCTGGTACTGATGAAACAATGCATTGATCAGTACAATGTACCTGCTGACCTCCGTTTCTCGTTACTTACTAGAGTCCGATATGCGCATGCTTTTCGATCTCCTAGAATATGCAGGCTGTACAGCAGGATTTGCCTTCTTGCATTCATTGTGCTTGTGCAGTCCAGTGATGCTCACGAAGAATTGACATCCTTTTTCTCTAATGAACCAGAGTACACCAACGAGCTGATTAGAATTGTGCGATCAGAAGAAATGATTCCCGGATCTCTTAGAACTCTTGCAATGCTTGCCCTGGGAGCTCAATTAGCTGCATATTCATCATCCCATGAGCGTGCACGTATTTTAAGTGGATCTAGTATCAGCTTTGCAGCTGGAAACCGCATGATACTGTTGAATGTGCTCCAGAGGGCTGTCTTGTCACTGAAGAACTCTAGTGATCCATCTACCCTTGCGTTTGTTGAAGCTCTTTTGCAGTTTTATTTGCTCCATATTGTTTCTTCCTCTGCTTCAGGAAGTAATGTGAGGGGTTCGGGAATGGTTCAAACATTTTTACCTCTTTTGGAGGATTCAGAACCTAATCATATTCATCTTGTGTATTTGGCTATTAAAGCTCTGCAGAAGCTTATGGATTACAGTAGTTCTGCCGTATCATTGCTTAGAGAATTGGGGGGAGTAGAGCTTTTGGCTGAGAGACTCCAGATAGAAGTGAATAAAACTATTGGTTTGGATGGGGAAAGGGAGAATTTGATGATAATAGGTGAAAGCTCAAAATACAATGATGATCAAATGTCATTTCAAAAAAGACTCATCAAGGTTCTTTTAAAGGCACTTGGATCAGCTACTTTTACTGCTGCCAATGCTACAAGATTCCAGAACTCTCATGAAAGTTCACTGCCTATGACTTTGTCATTGATATATCAGAATGCACAAAAATTTGGTGGCGACATTTATTATTCTGCTGTGACTGTTATGAGTGAAATTATCCACAAGGATCCTACATGTTTTCATGCTTTGAATGAAATGGGCCTTCCTGGTGCCTTTCTCTCTTCAGTAGTAGCAGGGGTACTTCCTTCTTCAAAGGCTCTTACATGCATTCCAAATGGTCTTGGAGCTATCTGCCTTAATGCGAAGGGCTTGGAAGCTGTAAAAGAAACTTCGGCATTGCAGTTTCTTGTAGACATCTTCACTAGGAATAAATATGTTGTGGCCGTGAATGAAGCTATTGTTCCTTTGGCTAATGCTGTGGAAGAGCTTTTGCGTCATGTATCCTCTCTGAGAGGCACTGGTGTTGATATAATCATTGAAATTATTGATAAGATTTCTTGCTTTGGGAAGGCTGACTCTCATGGATTATCAGGAAAGATAAATGCAATGGAAATGGATATTGAAAACAAAGGAGCCGAAGATTGTGGGGGTTTGGTCGGTGGAGTTGATATAGCTACAGAAGGAATCAGTTATGAGCAGTTTATTCAATTATGCATCTTCCATTTGATGCTATTGGTTCATCGAACATTGGAAAATTCTGAAACATGTCGGTTATTCGTAGAGAAATCTGGAATTGAGGCGTTACTAAAGCTTCTATTACGACCTGGTATTGTGCAATCGTCTGAAGGAATGTCCATTGCATTACATAGTACCATAGTATTCAAGGGTTTTACCCAACATCACTCTGCACCTCTAGCTCGTGCTTTTTGTGCATCTCTTAAGGATCATTCGAAGAAGGCTTTAACAAGATTTGATGTTGTTTCGGGGTCCTTCTTATTGGATCTAAATGTAACACTAGATGAAGGAATATTTCCATCTCTTTTCCTTATTGAGTTTCTTCTATCTCTTGCTGCCTTGAAAGACAATCGATGGGTGGCTGCATTGCTGACTGAATTTGGAAATGATAGCAAAGATGTTCTGGAGGATATTGGACGTATCCACCGTGAGGTTCTTTGGCAGATTGCACTTCTTGACGATGCTAAACTTGAGATGGAGGATGAGGGTGGTTCTAGTTCTGCTAAGTCCCAAGTTTCTGAACAGGATGGAAATGACTCCGAGGAGCAAAGATTCAATTCATTCAGGCAGTTCCTAGATCCGTTGTTGAGGAGAAGAACATCTGGGTGGAGTATTGAATCACAGTTTTTTGATCTTATGAGCATGTACCGTGATCTTGGACGTGCTACTGGCTTTCAACAAAGACATGATAGTTTTCCGAACCTGAGGGGCACTGGTAATCATCAATCCCGTCATTCTAGTTCTTTGGATACTGTTGGGTCTGCCAGCGGAAAGGAGGATGACAAGCAGAGATCGTATTATTCTTCTTGCTGTGACACGGTTCGATCACTTTCATTTCACATAACCCATTTGTTTCAAGAGCTGGGGAAGGCGATGTTGCTTCCTTCTCGTCGACAGGATGATACAGTTAATGTGTCTCCTTCATCTAAAGTTGTGGCTTCTACCATTGCTTCCATTGCACAGGATCACATGAATTTCAGTGGGCGTGTTCATTCTTTGCAATCAGAGTTGTCTATATCAGTGAAATGTCGATACTTTGGCAAAGTGATTGACTTCATTGATGGCATTTTACTGGATAAGCCAGATTCCTGTAATCCTATATTGTTAAATTGCTTATATGGTCAAGGAGTTATCCAATTAGTTTTGACAACGTTTGAAGCTACCAGTCAATTGCTCTTTACAGTTAACAGGGCTCCCTCATCTCCCATGGAGACTGACGATGGGACCATAAAGCATGATGTAAAGGAAGATGCAGATCATTTGTGGATTGATGGTCCATTGGCAAGCTATGGTAAACTTATGGACCACTTGGTTACATCATCGATTATTTTATCTCCATTTACGAAGCACTGGCTTACACATCCTCTTGCAAATGGCGGCATTCCATTTCCACAGGATTCTGAAACTTTTGTGAAGGTGCTTCAGTCTATTGTGTTGAAGGCTGTGCTTCCTGTTTGGACTCATTCACTGTTTGTTGATTGCAGTAATGAATTCATTTCCACAGTCATTTCTATAATTAGGCACATCTACTCTGGGGTTGAAGTGAAAATTGTTAATAGCAATACCAGTTCTCGTATTAGTGGCCCTCCTCCTAATGAAACAACTATTTCAACAATTGTTGAGATGGGCTTTTCTAGGTCTAGGGCTGAAGAAGCTCTGAGGCAAGTGGGATCGAATAGTGTTGAGTTGGCAATGGAGTGGTTGTTTTCCCATCCGGAGGAAGCCCAAGAAGATGATGAACTTGCTCGTGCGCTTGCCATGTCCCTTGGAAACTCCAAATCAGACACAAAGGAAGATGCTAAAACTGACAGCAGTCAGCTACTTGAAGCAGAGATGGTCCAGCCTCCTCCTGTTGAAGAGATATTGTCAACATGTGCAAAACTTCTCGAAGTGAAGGAACCTCTAGCTTTTGCTGTTCGAGATCTGCTTGTGTTGATATGCTCACAGAATGATGGACAATACAGGGGTATTGTCATATCCTTTATTCTTGACCAAGCAAAGGGTTATTATTTAACTTCTGACTGCCAGAACAGTGCCATCCTATTTGCTCTCTTTCATGTGGTTGCTTTAATTCTCAACGAGGATGTGGCAGCACGAGAACTTGCTTCAGAGAATGGTATGGTGAAAATCGTGTCAGATTTACTTTCACAATGGGATTCTGGTTTTAGCAACATGGGAAAGAGCGAAGTTCCAAAATGGGTGACAACAGCTTTTCTTTCTATTGATCGTTTACTTCAGGTTGATCAAAAATTGAATTCACAAATTCTAGAGCAGTTGAAGATCGAAGATGTTGGTAAACGAGAAACCACTGTTAGCATAGATGAGGATGAGCAAAACAAGCTGCAACCTGCATTTGGTTTATTGCCAAAACTTATTGATATAGATGAACAGAAGAGACTTATTGAGGTTGCTTGTAATTGTATCAGGAACCAGCTTCCTTCAAACACAATTCATGCAGTGCTACAGCTATGCTCTACTCTAACTAGAACACATTCTATTGCTGTTTGTTTTCTGGATGCTGGGGGTGTAAGTTCTTTGCTCTCTTTGCCAACAAGCAGCCTTTTCCCAGGGTTTGACAATGTTGCTGCTACCATTATCCGCCATGTCCTTGAAGATCCCCAAACTCTCCAGCAAGCTATGGAATCTGAGATCAAGCATAGCCTTGTGGCTATTGCCAACAGGCATTCAAATGGGAGAGTCACTCCACGTAATTTTCTGTTGAATTTAAGCTCTGTCATCTCGCGACATCCCGTGATATTTATGCATGCTGCTAGATCTACTTGCCAAGTGGAGATGGTTGGTGAAAGGTCTTATATTGTCTTGCTGAAAGATCGCGAAAAGGGGAATTGTAAGGAGAAAGAGAAAGATAAATCTCAGACGACTGATGGAAAGATTACTCTGGGCATGAATTCAGTAGCTTCTGGTAATGTGCATGGAAAACTTCATGACTCCAGGATTGTCAAAGTTCATCGAAAATCTCCCCAGAGTTTTGTACATGTGATTGAACTGCTTTTGGATTCAGTCCTTGCCTTTTTTCCTCCTCTAAAAGATACTAACACAAGTGCGCTCGTGGATCCATCATCATCAACCGACATGGAAATAGACATTGCTACAATTAAGGGGAAAGGGAAAGTTGTCGCCTCTGTGGCTGAAGACAATGAAGCCAATAGTCGGGATGTTTCTGCTTCTGTCGCAAAGATTGTGTTTATTTTGAAGTTTTTGACTGAGACTATACTTATGTATGGTTCATCGATCCACGTTCTACTTCGAAGAGGCACTGAAGTAAGTAGTGGCAGGGGTCCTAATCAATGCACTAGTGGAATATTCTATCACGTTCTTCATAATTTCATTCCAAATTCTCAAAATTCCAAGGAAAGGAAAATAGATGGTGACTGGAGGCATAAGCTAACTAATAGGGCAAGTCAGTTCCTGGTGGCATCTTGTGTTCGCTCTGCGGAGGCCAGGAAGAGGGTTTTAACTGAAATCAGTTGTATTTTCAATGAATTTGTTGATGCATGTGATGATTTTTGGCATCCAGTTAACGAGATACAGGCATACGTCGATCTGCTCAATGATATACTGGCTGCTCGTACCGCTAATGGCTCATACATCTCAGCTGAAGCTTCTACTACTTTTATAGATGTTGGTCTGGTTGGGTCATTGACTCGGACTCTCCAAGTTTTGGATTTGGATCATGCTGATTCACCTAAAGTTGTGACCGGAATTATCAAAACTCTGGAGTTAGTAACCAAGGAACATGTTCATTCTGCTGAATTTTCAGGAGGAAAGGGGGAGAATTTGAAGAAACCTGGTCAAAATAATCAGTCTGGAAGTACAGGGAATATTGGTGAGACCTCACATTCCATGGACATGACATCTGAGCCCAATCATGATTTTGTGGCTGTTGAGATTGTTGAGCCTTTTAATGCCATCCAGAACTATGGTGGGTCAGAGGCTGTCATTGATGACATGGAACATGATCAGGATCTTGATGGAGGTTTTGCCATTGGCACTGAGGATGATTATATGCAAGAAACTCCTGATGACACAAGGGGTGCTGAAAATGGCATTAATACTGTTAGCATACAATTTGAGATCCAGCCCCACGGACAAGGAAATCTTGATGAAGATGAGATGTCTGAAGATGAAGGGGATGATGATGATGAAGACGAGGATGATGATGAGCATAATGATCTGGAAGAAGATGAAATCCATCATCTGCCACATGCTGACACAGATCAAGATGATCATGAGATTGATGATGATGATGATGATGATGATTTTGATGAGGAAGTGCTGGAGGAAGAAGATGAAGATGATGAGGATGGAGTCATACTCAGGCTGGAGGAGGGCATCAATGGTATAAATGTTCTTGACCATATCGAGGTTTTTGGCAGAGATCATAGCTTGCCAAGTGATTCTCTGAATGTGATGCCAGTTGAACTTTTTGGTTCCAGACGTAATGGGCGAACTACATCCATATACAATCTTCTGGGTAGAAGTGGGGATAATGCATCCCCCTCCTGCCATCCTCTTTTAGTTGGACCGTCTTCGTCACCACAGTCGGTCTCTCAGAGACAAACAGGTAAGCTCCTTTGTTAAATTGTTTTATGCTTTATGCATATTGACTATGTAATAGTATTGTGACCTTTGACATGATTTACCAGATAGGAACTTGGAGAACTCGTCACAGTTGGATACTATTTTCCGGTCGCTTAGGAATGGGCGGAATGGACACCGTTCAAACTTGTGGGTGGATGAAAACCCACATAATGGTGGATCAAATGCCACTGCAGTTCCGCAAGGGCTTGAAGAGTTGCTTGTCTCACAGTTAAGGCGGCCATCTACAAAGAAACTTTCAGATCAGAATCTGTCAATCGCGGAACCTAAAAATAATGGTGAGGCTGATCAGATACAGCAACCTGAGGCAGGTGCAGGGTCTTGTGCCCATGCAGAAAATGGTGTGAACAATGACGGCGGCAATGCAACTCCTCCCTCTCCTGCAACACTCGATAGTTCTGGTAATTCTGAGGCCAGACCCGCAGCCCATCGTCAGCAAGGAAGTGATTCATCATGCATGCATACACAGTCTGTGGAAATGCAGTTTGAACAGAATGATGCAACTGTTCGGGATGTTGAAGCTGTTAGCCAAGAAAGTGGCGGAAGTGGGGCAACTTTAGGGGAGAGCCTTCGAAGCCTAGATGTTGAAATTGGAAGTGCTGATGGCCATGATGATGGCACAGAAAGGCAATCTTTTGCTGATAGAATACCCATGAGTGATCAACAGACGGTTCGCATACGAAGAGTGAATGCACCTTTTGGGAATTCAACACCATCGAGTGGGAGAGATGCATCCCTTCACAGTGTAACTGAAGTTTCAGAAAATTCTAGCCGAGAAGCAGATCAGGATAGTCCAGCTGTGGAACAACAAAATAATGGCGATGCAGGTTCTGGATCAATTGATCCTGCATTCTTGGAAGCTCTTCCTGAGGAACTGCGTGCTGAAGTTCTTTCAGCTCAGCAATCACAAGCAGCACAGCCTTCAAATCCTGATCCACAAAGCAGAGGAGATATAGATCCAGAGTTTCTTGCTGCTCTTCCTTCGGATATCCGGGCAGAAGTTCTTGCACAACAGCAGGCACAAAGGCTTCATCAGTCGCAAGAACTTGAAGGACAACCCGTTGAAATGGATGCGGTTTCTATAATTGCAACATTCCCTTCTGATTTACGCGAGGAGGTATGCTAGTGACTGAATTGTGACTTATTAATTTGGGAATGTGTTACAATTTTTTTTCTTCTTCATGTACAGGTTCTCTTAACCTCATCTGAAGCTATTCTAGCCAATCTGACACCTGCCCTTGTTGCAGAGGCAAACATGTTGCGTGAGAGATTTGCACATCGATATCATAATCGTACCCTATTTGGTATGTACCCTGGCCGTCGCAGGAGTGCTGCTGCCCGCCGCAGTGACGGTATTGGATCTTCTGTGGTCCGAGTTGGGGGGAGCGTTGTCTCACGCAGGTCAATTGCTTCCAAGTTTATTGAAGCTGATGGGGCTCCTTTAGTGGATACAGAAGCTCTCCATGCGATGATTCGGGTGATTCGCATAGTTCAGGTATGTACCTGATAAAATAGAGCTTGGTTTTCTTTGATGCTGTCACATTCTTACTTTATGCTTCTACTGGTTGTAATATTGTAGCCACTATATAAGGGTCAACTGCAGAGGCTTTTATTGAATCTGTGCGCTAATAGAAAAACCAGAACTGCTCTGGTGAACATACTTATGGACATGTTGATGCTTGATAAAAGGAGGTCTATCAGTCATGCACATACTGCTGAGCTATCATATCATCTCTATGGTTGCCAGAATAATGTGATGTATTCTCGTCCACAGTCCTTCGATGGTAAAATCCGCCCTCTTATTTATCTTTTTCATGGGCCTTGTGTCATCAGATGATCAGCTAAATAGCTAATACTGTTGAGATACATAAAGGTTGACATTATTTTACTAGTTCTTATGCAAGATATATGTTTGGTTCTTCTCCAGTAAGGTGGTTATCAACAAATAATCGTGCCTTGTTTTTTTTATTTTTACTAGAAAGTCTATGGAATTCTGTTATTTTGATTATTTTTAACATTCTTGGAACTTGGAATTATGTTAATAATATCGAACATTTGGAACTTAAAATTTTGTTTGTTATTTCGTGAAATTAATTTTAAACCTCTGAAATTGTTGTTTCACCTTTAGTTGATCCTTCAATGAATAAAAATGCTTTCATCTGAATCTTCTGACGTCAACTTGCGATACTGTTTTAGAACACAAATACATCATTGCATTATAGCTTTTATAGGGTTACTGGTGAATATTTTTGGATAATATTTCCCTCTAATATTTCTGTTTCTATTTCATAGGAGTTCCTCCCTTGGTATCTAGACGAATCCTTGAGACACTCACTTACTTGGCTCGAAATCACCCCTATGTGGCAAAAATTTTGCTTCAGTTTAAACTGCCTCTGCCTGCCTTAAAGGAGCAAGAGAGTGCTGGCCAGGCACGTGGTAAAGAGTTGATGGTTGTTGAGGAATATGAAGCAGATAGAAAGCAGCACCAGGAAGGGCATGTATCAATTTCATTGCTTTTGAGCCTCTTGAACCAACCCCTATACTTTAGGAGTATAGCCCATCTTGAACAGGTAATTATTTTGCCAACATAAATTTGGTTTCTGTCATTTCTATTTGGTTGTTTAGGAGGTTGCAATGTTCTAATATTCATCTGGTGTCCATCATGTAGCTTCTTCATTTATTGGAGGTCATAATTGATAATGCCGACTGCAAGTCAAGTTTATCCAATAACCCTGGTTCATCACCTACTGAACAACCACCATCTACCTCTCAAACATCCTCTCCAGATAAACAGATAAATGAAGGAATTGCTGGTTCATCTGTTGGGGTTGGTACTTCCTCTGAGGTTGCTTATTCTTCTAAACCCACAACTTCTAGTGCAAATAACGAGTGTGATACTCAAAATGTACTTCTTAACCTGCCTCAACCAGAACTTCGTCTTCTTTGCTCATTACTGGCACGAGAAGGGTACGATTCAACTTTGACCTTTCAGTCTCAGTTTTTATTTGTGATGTTCTTTAATCCATTAGTTATGCAATTATTTTAACTTCTATGTTTCTTCTGTGATATTTGCGAGTTAGAAGTTCTAGATATTTCGTAATAACCATTTTCTCTACTACTTCGTTTTCTGAGATCGGTATTAGTTATGTTTGGTCTATCTTACATGTTTAACTCTTGTTTTCTGATGCATTGATGTTTCAGTGTGTTATATTCAACAGTATGTTGTTTACTCTCTTTCCTGATTAACCTATGTGCCCTTCCCCCCGGTCTACCATGCTTCATTTTCTTGTTGGAATTTTTTTAGCGCTATATGAAACGTATATTGGATTTAATAGCACATATGAGTTTTCATCAGATCATACGTAGATACATTGTTCTGCTCGTGAACCTTGCTATACAGCTTGTGGTGAGATTTGGTATATTGACTCTTTTTATGTCAGCAAAGAAGTGGATTTGCCCCACCTGTAATATGTTCATGATGTGAAGTCTCTTTCCGTGCTTTTCCTTTTCTTTTAATGCTTCTAAAAGTTGTTGATCGTGGCTTTTCTATGTTGTTGTTCGCTAGCAACTTTGACATTGGATCAAGTTTTTTATATGTGAGAACATGATATCACCACATAGTGCTATTGTCATCAACTCATCATAACAGTTCTATTGATGAATGATATATTTGTTATTGCTTATTAGCCATTGGCTTACGTCAAAGGATTAAAATTATTTTACCTTTTGCTTTCATTGTTTTGATTAAATTTTGAGCTGGAGTTTATACGAGATACAATAACCTTGATCTGGCATGTTACTTTTTCCCCAGACTGTCTGATAATGCATATACTCTGATCGCGGAGGTCGTGAAGAAATTGGTAGCAATTGCTCCCATTCATTGTCATGTGTTTATCACAGAGCTGGCAAATGCTGTACAAAATTTGACTGGATCTGCTATGGATGAGCTACGCATGTTTGGTGAAACAGTGAAAGCACTCCTCAGTACAACCTCTTCTGATGGAGCTGCAATTTTAAGGGTTCTGCAGGCATTAAGTTCTCTTGTTGTATCACTTATTGAACAAGAGAAAGATAGGCTGGTTCTTCCTGAGAAGGAGCATACTGCTGCTCTTTCTCAGGTATGGGATATCAAAGCAGCCTTAGAGCCTTTGTGGTTGGAATTAAGCGCCTGCATAAGTAAAATAGAGAGCTATTCAGATTCGGCGCCTGATTTATTAACTCCATCAAGGGCTTCATCATCTAATCCGTCTGGAATAATGGCTTCCCTTCCTGCCGGTGCCCAAAACATCTTGCCCTATATTGAATCATTCTTCGTGATGTGTGAGAAGTTGCATCCTTTCCAGCCTGTTTCCTCATGCAACTTCAGTGTCACTTTAGTTTCTGAAGTTGAAGATGTCAACACATCTGATAGCCAAACCAAAATCTCTGGACCAGCTTTGAAAGTTGATGAAAAACAGGTTGCTTTTGTAAAGTTCTCAGATAAGCATAGGAAGCTGCTCAATGCTTTCATCCGACAAAATCCAGGTTTGCTAGAGAAATCTTTCTCACCGATGCTGAAGGTCCCCCGGTTTGTTGACTTTGACAACAAACGTGCTCACTTTAGATCAAAAATAAAGCATCATCATGATCATCACCACAGTCCATTAAGAATATCTGTAAGGAGATCTTACATTCTTGAAGATTCTTATAACCAACTGCGAATGCGATCAACCGAAGATTTGAAAGGCAGGTTGACTGTTCACTTCCAAGGGGAAGAAGGTATTGATGCAGGTGGACTTACAAGGGAATGGTATCAGTTACTGTCGAGGGTTATATTTGACAAGGGAGCTCTACTTTTTACAACAGTGGGCAACGAATCAACATTTCAGCCTAACCCCAACTCTGTCTATCAAACCGAACATCTTTCATATTTCAAGTTTGTGGGGAGAGTTGTGAGTATATATTTTGGTTGATTTTAGTTTTTGAGTTTCTTTATGTGCTTTATTGACAAATTCTAAGATTCTAAGCATATTCTCCAGGTTGGGAAAGCACTTTTTGATGGGCAACTCTTGGATGTCCACTTCACCCGGTCTTTCTACAAGCATATTCTGGGGGTTAAAGTGACTTATCACGATATTGAAGCTATTGATCCTGATTATTTCAAAAATTTGAAGTGGATGCTTGAGGTATACTACATACCAAATTTTCTGAGTTCTCTTTCGCCTAAAACCTTCCATTTTTCTTAGGTCACCTTTCTTAATTATCTTGTTTTTTAATCATGCAGAATGACATTAGTGATGTTCCAGACCTGACATTCAGTATTGATGCTGATGAGGAGAAATTGATACTATATGAAAGGACTGAAGTAATGATTTAGCCAATTCATTCATGTAATGATTCATCTTCTAAAAGTTATCATTGTATTATATCTGTGATCATATTGCAGGTAACTGACTATGAACTCATTCCTGGGGGCCGTAACATTAAAGTTACTGAGGAAAACAAGCTCCAATATGTTGATTTAGTTGCTGAGCATCGCTTGACAACTGCCATTCGTCCTCAAATTAATGCCTTTTTGGAAGGATTTATCGAATTAATTCCCAAGGAATTAATATCCATTTTCAATGACAAGGAATTTGAATTATTGATTAGTGGTTTGCCAGATATTGACTGTAAGTTTTCTTATGCCAGCATTTTTTACAACACTGGCATTCATGCCATAAATTTCTTTGCAATATGGTGAGGATGTTTTTATTTATTGTGCTTCATTGACTCTTTCAGTGGATGACATGAGGGCAAATACCGAGTATTCTGGATATAGTGCTGCATCTCCTGTTATACAGTGGTTTTGGGAGGTTGTTCAAGGGTTTAGCAAGGAGGATAAAGCTCGACTTCTCCAGTTTGTTACTGGAACCTCAAAGGTAGTTACGTGATGCAACTGGGGTATCTATTCTCTGTTTCTTCAAGCAATTTGAATGTATTTGGTGATCAATTGCTTGGACCTTCACTAATTAAGTTATTGAGAATTGTGTTCAATTGGTGGTCAGCTACTTCAATTTTGGATCATCCTCTATTAGAGTATAAATACCATTTCTGATCCTTAATACCTTTTGTGGCTTTAGTTTGTTGTATGCTTTTTTATTAGTTGGAATCTGAAGATCTATATATTCAGAGTCTGAGTGATGGCCTTTCTGTTTTTCCAGGTGCCTTTAGAAGGCTTCAGTGCACTTCAAGGAATTTCGGGTTCACAGAAGTTTCAGATACACAAGGCATATGGCAGCCATGATCACTTGCCATCTGCACATACTTGGTAATTACAAATTGTAGTCGTTTACACTTGCACGTTTTATTATGCTTGATTGCTTTGTTTGAGTTCTGTCAAAAGTCCACCACCTTCTTCGGTTATAAATAGTTCATATTGGCATGTGGAAAAATTGCTCATTTTGATTTATTAATTCTTGCAGCTTCAATCAGTTGGATTTACCTGAGTATCCCTCCAAGGAATTTCTAGAGGAAAAACTTTTGGTTGCGATTCATGAAGGCAATGAAGGGTTTGGATTTGGTTAAGTATTGGAAATGGGGATTATCATGTAGATATGTTAGATTGTGAGAAAAGTTATAATTAATGTGTAAAGAGCTCTGGTAAAAGGTTTTGATCTGGGAAGTTTTTTGATACATGTTAATATACTGTACAGTCATATATTGGCTATTGATTATTGCCTAAGCAGCCAATGTATTCCACCCTTCCAGGCTTGCATTACTGCTCATTTTATCACGAGCCTGACTTCTAACGTTTAAGTATCTAGAAGTTGTTAACACAAGCATCTGTATTACAGGTATTGGCAGCACTCAGCAGAAGCCAATATGTTATTGCTGAAGATAAAATCTTTTCAGATGTTGATAACTTGATATTCAAATATATAGAGAAGGAAGAAACAAAAGGTTTTTTTTTTTTTTTTTTTTTTTTTTTTTTTGTGAGATAAGCAGAAGACTTAAGGGATGTATATCACTGTGTAGATAGACGCTTATGCTAGAGTTTAGTCCAGAAAAATTGAATTGCTAAGGTGCTAAGATGGTCTTTAAGGTAAGCCTCATCGTAAGAGAGAGTTGTCCATTCGGGCTTCCACAAAGAGCATTGAAGGAAAATAATATCATTTAAAAAGAATTAGACGGAAGGAGATTGTTTCTCTCTGAAGCAATTAAGCTTGATGAGACACTTTTTCGAGTAGAGTTGTGCTAAATAGATCAAATTTTTGTATACATTAACTCAAGTTTATATGACATGTTTTGTAAGCATATGACATAAAAAATTAAAATTTTAGAAAATAAAATATCTTATTTGAAATTTCACAACACATTTTTTTTAAAACAAAATTTTTAAACACTTATCTCTTAAAATACATATTAGATATACATATACATATTAGATTTCGAAAAAAAATACATATCCAGAATCAACAAGTAAAAATCTATCCAACAAGATCCATCATCAATAGATTTCAGTCATTTTTAATTACATTGTTTTAATTACTAATATGTGAATTACGTAGATTTCAATGTTTATTTATAGGTACTGATATGGACTCGTATATCGATTTTCATACTATAACTTAAACAATAAGTATTAAACCCTAAGGGGAAAGAATTCGCTAAACTCTAACGAGCTCATGTATCGGATTTTCATATTGTAACCTAAACAATAAGTGTTATAAACCCCAAGGGGAACGAATTCGCTAAATCCTAACGGACTCATGTATCGGATTTTTATGTTGTAACCTAAAAAGCTCGAATTTGCTACTAAAATTCCAAATGTCTCAAGTGCTAAACCCTAACAACTAAAACTTAACGAGTTAAGGTACTTAACATAATTTTAATAAAAATACAAAAAATAACAAATATATATTCTACTATCATAGTGTAACAAAATTTCAACTCGAATAAACAGTTTACACATCATATATATGAATTACATTGTTTTTAAAAATAATATAATTGAAAAAACGCAATAAAAAATATTGATAATGGATCTTATTATAAAGATTTTTACTCACTGAGTTTGAATATGTAATTTTTTTCAAAATCTAACATATATTTTTAAAGAAAAAACGTTTTAAAATTTCGTTTGTTAAAAAATAAATAAAAAAATGTGATTAATTGATTTTTGAAAAAGTTCAACACGACCCACTTATATAGAGTGTCATGTAGATTTGGGTTAAGTTGGGCTAGTAAAGTTGAATTTTATAACATTTTTGCATCAAGTATACTATATTAATGACCCAAAAAATACTGTCTTTGAACACCTGTGTTGTCCCTACACCTCTCATGCATTGTTATTCCTTTCTACCACTTCACTCTTTTCGCGAAAACAGAGCATCTCAAGTTCTCAACTCTTCTACTTCTCCCGCAATACGGATGTCGATGGCAATGATCTCAATTTTGATAGTGACGTGATGGACGCCGAGGAATCCAACTTCGACAGAGAAGAGTTCGACAAACTATTATTCGATACTATAAAGTTCACATATTTTCGCCCCTACAGCGCGAGTCTGGCCTACTTCTCCACAATCGCGCTACACTGGGTGTCTTCGTCGAACAACAACGACTTCGTTCTCGACCGGACCTTGGTATGCAAAATGACGTCGTTCCCCCATCGAGCACATGATTTCATCCTCCTTGCACGAACGTTTCACTGCTGCACCGATTCATCACCTCATATACAACGTCATCGGCGTCATCTTCCACAACTGATGTTTGCCGAACATATCAACAGGGAAAGGAGATGCATGTGCCTCGATACCCGCGAGATGAAGCATCGTGTCATCTCCACGAATTTCTGCTTTACAAACAGACATTGTCTCAGAAACCACAGGCGTCAAATCATTGATAAGTACCTCTACGACATTGTTTTGCGTCATTAACTCACAAAAGTAATCCCTCACAAATGCGAAATAAAACTTCAATTAAAGCAAACGCATGGAGCAGATGTATGAACCCCGCAAGAGAATACCAGGTTCGTCGCATTTACTTTGTGAAGTTGTTCATGTTTCTTCAATCTCGCGTCAGCGAAGCGATAGCTTCTCTGGAGAATAAAATTCACGAACTATGCTCGCTCATGAGGTAAATGCATAAACTGAACTTGTGGGTTTCTGTCCATTGCTACTGTGACTGCGTCAGATTTGTTAAGTGACCCAACTCACCCCTCTAAAAGGCCCAATAGAGAGGGGGATGATACCACATAATAAAGCACTTCACTAGGGAAGAATCCCCCGATGTGGGATTCTCTAACACTCCCCGCACGTGTGTGGGCTTACGGCCTTTCTGAATGGGCCCAACACACGTGGGCTAAGGGTATTGCCCAAAGAAGTGCAGAGTAGAGCCCAACAATCGACGCTCCGATACCATGTTAAGTGGCCCAACTCACCCCTCTAAAAGGCCCAATAGAGAGGGGGATGATACCACATAATAAAACACTTCACTAGGGAAGAATCCCCCGATGTAGGATTCTCTAACAAGATTTGGACTCACTTTTGGGTTCCATTCCAATTGTGCTTCTTTTTTTATCAGGTTTGAATTTTTATGCTCGCATATATCTCGATTCTTCTTTCAATGGTTCCTTTTGATAGTTTTCTTTTTCTTTTTCTTTTTCATCCATCCCATTGTCTGGTTTTGACCCATCGAGGCATTTAGGAGGAGGTAATGTTCCTGGCTTCATGGTGCACTATCATAACGCATTTTCTCTTTGAAATTATTCAACAATATTAATCTATCCTGAACTATATTTGTTTTTATTAGCTACAGATCTACCCAAAACTCAATAAAGTTTTGTTCTTGAATGATGGTATAGTGGTGCAAAAGGATCTTTTTGGACAACACCCCTCTTCTTATCAATCAAGGCAAGTTCTCTCTCTCTGTTTTTTTTTTTACTTTTGCTATGCTTTCTATGATGTTATACACATTGGTGAACATGCTGTAGATGGTGATGTTGATGCTGAAATTAAACCTTGAACTTTTTGAAGATAGATGATATCATATCATTGCTCTTATTTTGTTGGTGGTCGAATATAAGGACATGGTTTAAAGAATGTTCTGTTATTGGTGAAACCAGAAGCCTTCTCTGTTTTTTCTTCGTTGTCATCTGGTGCTACCAAAAAGAAGTACGGTGCCCTGTTGTGGTTGTTTTCTGGTAAATCCTCATACCGTTTAACATTTTATGTCAAGTTTGATTATTTTTGATATTTTGTCATTTGCTCATAAAAAGTTGTCTATTTTACCTTTTCTCTGTCTGTGTTTCGTTTTTATCAGCTGCTGCTTCTAAGGAGCTCATATGGTTTTGATGCCCTCCATCTAATCTGAGCCTTGAACTTGGTATGTCCTATTCTTAATTATTATACTACTACTACTTAATTTCTCTTTCATGCCAATTTTTTGTTTCATTTCTTTGTTTACTAGCAAGAAGTGCCCAATAAATGGATCACAATCTATCATTAGCTGTTGTATTGTTTTTCCTTCCTCTTTTTAAATCAAATCCCTACAGTTATTATCACTGATTGTGTGTTTTCACATGTGCTAACATGAATTTTACTCTATTATGTTCTGCTACTTATGCTTTTCACTATAGCAGGTGGTTTTTGTAAATTCTGGTGCTGCCTTGAATGATATTTGTTACATGGTTTTCACTTGATGATTCAATTCGATGAGTCTACGGGACTTTACTTGAGAGCAGCAACAATATGGCATGACTGACTGAACCAAGGCTCACAATATCTTTTTGTCATGTAAATACTGGAATACACTCCCTGCTTGCTATAGGCAAATTGGCCACTTTTGAAGCAACTTTCTATTAATTGAAATCTCTTGGTAAAGAGGTGTAGACCATTTTTCAGTTACCTGTGTATAAAACTATTATCTTATAGACTCATAGTCTTTTTGTCTGAACTCAAATGCAGAAAAATGTGAACTTGAGCTTTTTAATATTGTCAATACCACGTCATTTTGTAAAGAGAAATATGTGGAATTTTATTACCACCTTGGTACAGAGATTGAAGCTTCTGACATATCTTCACTCGAGGCTAGCATAAACTGTGATGTCGAGAGATTGATGTTTGAGAGGGAAGCTGAAGTTTAGCAGCATAGGTTAGCTTGATTATTTTTCTTAATTTTAACCTATATTAGTTGGGAAATGTACGTTCATGTGAAGCATGTTTATTTTCTGGTGTACTATGGAGTAGATACAGAGGCTCTGAAACTTCTATTTGAGTGTTGGGAATCCATGGATGCGGTAGGCATCGAGCCAGCCTGAAAATAGTAAGTCCAGGCTCAAGCCCAAGCCCGAAAAACCTCTTTGAGCTGGGCCTAAGAAAATTTGATAAGCTCAAGTCCGGCCTTAGTCCAACTAATTCAGGCTAATAAGTTGAGCCTCAGGCTTGTTATATATATATGTTATATTTTCGGGTCGAGCTTAGGGTTGGGCTACCCAAGCCTAATGTCATTTCGGGCATGAATCGAGTTTTGGCCCGCGGGCCGTTGAATCAACAACTGTAAAACAGTGATTTTTTGGTGGTTGGACACTTGGACAATGATGATTGCAAAACTCATATGGATTAATATTCATTCCATTATTTTTTAGCTATCAATGGTTTACGAATCCCTACTGTTACATATTTTATCTAAACACTAAATTGGACTCAAAAGGACCCGGGGGCAACGCCCAGGCATAGTGCTAGTATATATGTATGGTCAAATCGAATGAGAAACACATACTTTATCAGCTAATCTGCCCTCGCTTCCTTTGATGGGAGTTTCAAAAGCAAGTGAAATTCTCGACAAAACGGAGCTTCCCCAATCTAGGCCTTCTGAGTTGCATCTATCTTTATCTTTGTCTTTGTGTTCGTATTGATGGGTCTGGAACTTGCTAATGTGTTCTTATGAGTTGATAGGAAATTGCATGTCACATTCGGGCTGTGAAAGAGCCAAACAAAAGAGACCGGCTTGGTGAATTAGGGTTTTGATTTCAAGGGCTAATTTTTGCGTCGTTCCAGCGGAGTTGGAGCAGAGATGGTGGAGTGTTCTTTGCAAAAATTGGGAAAAAGGAATTTGTAGTGTATTTATAATGGTTATGTTTTTTGTGAAGCTTTTTAAGACGGAAATATACTTACTAAAAAATCGGGGTGCAAAGAGGACGAATGGCCCGTATTTGAAAAATAGATTTGGTCTCGGGGAAGCATGTTTGAATCTTGGCGTGTTGGCATATCAGAATATCGGGTGAGCCGATAGGAGACAATTACATATGAAGGCTTGGCTAATATATTTTACTTATCAGCTTTTAATGGAAAAACATGAAAAATGCTATTTTTTAAGGGGAAAGAATGATATTATAAATGGTTAAAATGTCTCCTTAATACCTAAATACGTAAATAAAAAGGGAAAAAAAACATAAGATGCATTTAGAGCATGTCCAACCTAAAACCTAAAAATGGGATACTTTAATTTTTCCTATTTTAACCCAAAAATTTATTTTAGACTACCTCTATTTTAAGACATTTCTAACCAAATACCTCATTTTAATATTGCATTAAATATTTTAAAACCTTCAAAACTTTTTTAAAAAGTTATGAGCGAATAAAAATACAACAGACAATATAACTAAACAAAAGAGAATACTAAATGATAAATTGACAAGTTGAGTCATATTTAATTTAGAATATCACTCTTTTTCTCGATTCAAGAAAGCAAGAGAGTATAAAATGTCTGTTGTAACGATTTAGGGGATGTCAACTTTGGATATACAACATAGACAAAATAAAAAATAGGGTACCATCGGAAGCCAAAAATTAACAATTTGTGCCCCAATTTAATTAACGGTCATTTACTTTGAAATTCAAAACTTGGGTGCCATAATTGTCTCTCACTAGTACAAAGAGAAAGGGCAAGCAAGCACAGCAAGAAGAAACAAAAACACTCCATTCTAGCAATCTACATTCAGATTCCTACGTCTCTCCCTGTCGTATTGATGGTTCTCCACGAAGACACTTGTTCTCTACTAGTAGAGAAACGAAATCAAGATTCTTGGTCTCATAATGTCGGTATAAGCGAAGACGTGATCGTAAATTACGATGCGGACTCGGTGCTTTGCGTTTCGGGTTCGAAGTTGGTCAAATCAGGGTTTGTGAGTTCTAATTGCACAGGTCTGTTGCAATTTTGAGTCTTTGTCCGAAAATTTTCCAATCTTGGAAGTTCTGTCCGAGTCGAATTCCTAATTTGGAGATTTTGGTTAAGAAAGGAAAATATCTTAGATCGCAAATCTTGAGTTTCCAATTTAAGTTTTCAGGAACTCAAGATTACGTGATATTTGCGCATTATCTGATTTGCTTCGTATTTTTATTCTTTTTCGTTGAAACTACAGTAGTATAATGTAGCTTCCTTTTTCTTATTTTGAATTTAATTTTCGAACTTTTATTTCTTAGAAAATTTTATGAGTTACTTCTGTGCGAATCAATAAGATTTTACTATTTTAGGTTAATTGTTTAGTCGTAATAAATGGCAGCAGTGAATAGTTGCTTTTAAAACTTGGAGCGGCATATGGTTTATTAGAATCACACCAGTGAAGTCGAAGTGCCTTGCTGAAGCATCCTGTGTAATTACAATCTTCAATAAATGTTCATTTTTTTTCTTGAACCAGGCAAATCTGTGATATTTGTAAATTCTGGAGGTGGGGCTGTAAGGGAGGAAATCAATTTCGGTATAAATGTTCTGCCAGATAGCTTTTTCCAAGGAGGGGATGTTTTGAGAACTGATGAAAGCATTACTGATGATGGTTGCGATGTACCGTCCATTTATAATTCAGCACGATTTGGAAACTTCTGCTATTATTTCAACAACCTATCTCCTGGGAATTATTTGGTTGATTTCCATTTTTCAGAAATTGTAAATACGAATGGTCCTAAAGGAATTAGAGTCTTTGATGTCTTCATCCAGGAAGAAAAGGCAAGCAAAGTTGTTATTTTTTCTTCCTTTTCTTTCCCATTGATTTGAAATATTGACATATGAAAAAGCTCATTTGATGCTATTCAATTGCAGGTCCTATCTGAGCTTGATATCTATTCTATTGTTGGCGCAAACAGACCATTGCAGATAGTGGATCTTAGAGTGTCTGTTGAAAGTGATGGGGAAATGCATATAAGGTTTATGGGAGTTAGTGGAAGCCCGATTGTTAGTGCAATTTGTCTAAGGCTTGCAGGGGAAGTACAAGGTGAAATTTCATGTCCATGTCTGGTTTTCTATGAATACATTTTATCTTTTTGGGGAAGAGGTGCAAAACTAATATGTTTTATCTGATTTATTGGTGAAAAAAAGCATTCAAGGTGAAAGAAGAACATCTAATTTGTCACAACTGTACCGCTGAAATAGAGGTTTCTCCAACTCAGGTTAGGAACAACTTGAATAACATGTAGAGTTTGAGAGCTTTGAATTTATTTTTTTGATGCAGCTGTTTTAATTTGATTTGTACTGCAGTATAAACATATGAGGATGAAATTAACAGCCAAGTATGAGAAAAAGATTGAAGGGCTGAGGACCCAATGCCAGCTCAAGGCAGATGAATGCTATGAAGCCTGGATGTCACTGACAGCTGCAAATGAGCAGCTAGAGAAGGCGAGGATGGAACTTGACAACAGATTCTTTCTCAATATGTGTCTAGGTACAGTTATCTCCCTTAGGCTTATAATATGAGCATAGACAGATTGCAGTAGGGATTCTAAAGTACAAGTTTCTTGCTCAGTATATCCACTTCATGTGTGTGCGTGGTTTCTTGAGTATTTTAACTAATTTCGTAGTCAATGTCATTCCACATTTTAAAAGTCTCTAGCAATTAGGAGCTCAATACTTCTAAATCTCTAACCATTCATTATGTAAATTTAGATCAAGAAATGAAAAAA
The DNA here is from genome assembly GCA_963580455.1 of Euonymus europaeus. Classification (NCBI taxonomy): domain Eukaryota; kingdom Viridiplantae; phylum Streptophyta; class Magnoliopsida; order Celastrales; family Celastraceae; genus Euonymus; species Euonymus europaeus. Next base: position 6,133,466 of record OY756968.1, on the reverse strand, counting down.
CAGGTGGTTAAGCTGAAAGAGGTTTCAAGTCAATATGAACATGACAAGAGGCAGTGGATTGCAACCATAGACAATTTGGAGAGAAAAATTAAGGTAAACAGCTATTTACCATCTGCTCTGTTATTTCTTATGGATAGATCGTTCAATATCGAATGCTTGACAGACCTTGAGGCAAGAACAATCTGTGCTCTCCTGTGAGGCTCACAGGTGTACTGATTCAATATCTGAATTAAATAGCATGATGTCTGCAGTTCAAGCATTGGGTAAGTACAACCAGAGCTTGTATGAAGTTGAGGTCACAAATATTCAAATCTTAATAATGTTTTCAAATTGCAGTTGGACAATGTGATGATCTCAAATTGAAGTTTATCAAGGAGCAGAAACTGAGGAAGAAGCTTTACAACCAACTGCAAGAGGCAAAAGGCATAATTTGACCTTGAAATTTTGAATTTTCTTATATTAAGATCCTTGGTTTTAAAATATTCAGGCATTCTCATGTAATTACACATTTCAGGTAATATCAGGGTTTTCTGTAGGTGCCGTCCATTGAATAATGAGGAGGTGTCTGCAGGGTATACAACAATAATAGATTTCAATGCTGCCAATGATGGTGAACTTGGGATAGTTACAAGTGACTCCACCAAAAAAAAATTCAAATTTGATCGAGTTTTCACACCGAAGGATGATCAAGGTTTGGACAAGTCTAGTAATCTTAACTTTCATTTAGTAGTGGATGTAGCTTCACTTAATGGTGTATGATTCAGTACTCTATTCATGACATTACTCAATTCAAAATTCTCAGCTTGGACTTTTTACATCATTTCAACATTTCAGAAGTACGAACATGAGCCTTTTCTTCTGTGTTCCTATAATATGCATGGGTTCTGAAATAAATATACCCTTTTTGTTTTACATTATGTTCTTCTTGAACGAAAAAATCAACTCACATTGTCCTCCTACCTGATTGGGACACCACCAGACTTGCATTACTTTTCCCAGTGATTTATTAATTTGTTAAGGAGCCTATGCAAATCACTATTGAACTTGGTTAGGAAAGTAAAGCTGACCACTTAAATGAAATTACCGTTTGCTGCTACAGTTGATGTATTTGCGGATGCTTCTCCTGTGATTGTATCTGTGTTGGATGGATACAATGTTTGCATATTTGCATATGGACAAACAGGGACGGGAAAGACTTTCACCATGGAGGGCACAAAGCAAAACCGAGGAGTCAATTATAGGACATTGGAGCAATTGTTCAAAACTGCTGAAGAGAGAAAAGAAACATATGCCTACAACATATCTGTTAGCATGCTTGAAGTTTACAATGAGCAAATCAGGGACTTACTTGTCACCTCACCGGCATCAAAGAAGTAAATTTATAAATTTGTGCATTCATTTCAATGCTCATTAATTTTCTAGTTGCTATACGTTGGCAATTAAACTTAGGGTTCGGATCCTTAAACTGTAAATGATTCATACTCTGTGTTTTAGGTTGGAGATCAGGCAAGCTTTTGAAGGTGATCATCATGTTCCAGGGACAGTCGAAGCCAAAACTGAAAATATGGAGGAGGTCTGGGATGTTTTGGTGGCTGGAAGCAATGGAAGGGCTGTAGCATCAAATAATGTGAATGAATATAGCAGCCGATCACATTGGTCAGTGTCACTATGCTCTTGATTCTTCTTATGCTTACATTTGGTAGTCTTTTTCTGAAGGGGAGCACGCGTATGAATCACTTTATTATGAAACTTGTTTTCCTCTTTCCTTGGTTCTCATTATCGTTGCTTAGCATTAGAGTAAAAAAATCAATTTAATATATGACTATTTGATTTGTGTTTAGCATGCTTTGCATTTCGGTGAGAGCAAAGAATTTGATAAATGGTGAGAGCACCAAGACCAAACTATGGCTTGTGGATTTGGCAGGCAGTGAGAGATTAGCAAAAACTGAGGTGCAAGGGGAACGGCTTAAGGAAGCTCAGAACATCAACAGGTCGCTGTCAGCTCTTGGGGATGTGATTTCTGCTTTGCAAACTAAAAGCAGCCACATTCCATACAGGTTGGTTTCTATATTATCCTCAAAGGTATCAATACTTCAAATAGACTTACCTGATTTGTTTGGTGGGGTTTGCAGGAATTCAAAACTCACGCATTTACTTCAAGATTGTTTAGGTAAGCTGGATGTAAGTTTGTTCGAAAGCTCATTTAGTTGCCACAAAATGGGGGATGAGAAGTCAGCACCCCAAATTGCTGAGACTGTTTCTTCTTGTTTTAGTTGCTATTAATAGTGATGCTTCATCTTTCTAGAATGGTGGACCTATGGTGACAAGTTGTAATTAAGTATTAGCATCCTTGAGTATTTATGGTACATATAGCAATGCAGATGCATTAACTGTGGTATAAAATTGGAACTGTTCATCTTGAATGATGTATGAAGGAAATCGTGTTTTATATGCAGTTGCATTTTGTATCTTCTATATGCTTAGATGAAGTATAAAATCTGATTAAGGACACCATTATCCTATGTTTATACTTCAACCAGTAGGTACCAATCTTCAAAGATTTTCTCTGTGTTACAGGTGGTGATTCAAAAACCGTCATGTTTGTACAGATCAGCCCATCTGAGCAGGACCTAGGTGAGACACTAAGTTCATTGAATTTTGCAACCAGGGTTCGAGGAGTCGAGCTAGGTCCTGCAAGGAAGCAGGTTGATGTGGGGGAGTTTCAAAAACTGAAAATAATGGTAATTTAACATGTTAATTATGTACTTGTTCGGGCAGATAATTGAATTTATGGTAATTTCTTTTTCCATTTTCTTTGTGAATTTTCTTAAGCTTGATAAAGCAAAGCAAGAATTAAAGTCAAGAGATGATGGTATGAGGAGGATGGAAGAGAACTTCCACAACTTAGAAGGTAAGGCAAAAGTCAAGGACCTAATTTGCAAAAACCAACTGGAGAAGGTAATTGAACTTGAAGACCAACTTGCCCTGAAGACAGAGTTATACAGGCGAGTGGAGAAGCATTTCCTACAGCAGTCAGAATCAATGAAGAAGAAAGAAGAACTTTGCTTGAGTTTTCAGCAAAAGGTATTCCATTTCATGGATTATCTTAACTTCTTTCGTTTCTATTCTTGTTTTCCTAATCCATAAACAAAATTATGCTCTGTGAGACTTGACTTCCATTATTGTCACAGGTTATAGAGCTTGAGATCAAGATGAAAGAACAAGGGGAACAAGCAGAGTCTAAGACTCTTCAACTTAAGGTCTATACAATAGTTCTTTTCTTTTTGTCCTATGATGGAACATCTAACTAATCAAAGTTCGTTCCTCCTTAAATTTATAGCCATCTCAAAAGGGGTACTACCTATTATATTGAGGAATAGGAAACATCATAATGCTTCAAACTGGATTAGTACTTTTATCGTGAATTGGCAGCACGCTCTTTGCAGGGCTTGATGTAGCCTGTTGGTGGCCATTCTAAGAACAATTCTCATCATCAATTCTCCAATATGAACCTCAGTTTCTTCTTTCCTTGTAGAAAATGCGAAGTGTTCTATGAATTACTGAGCATTAATTTAAGAGCAATTGCCATCTTGTGAATAGACAAAGATTTGACTGCTTAGATTACTCAAGTTGATATGGAATATTATTTCCTTTTCCTTTTGTTACATAGGTCAACGAGCTTGAAAATCTGTTGCAAAAGAGAACACAAGAGTTCGAGCTTCATTCATCAGGGCTCCAACAACAGGTAGCTGTATTTTTGCAAATTAGCAACCATGCTTTCTCCTATGTTTCTTTCATTCCTGCCATCCTATCCTTTTGTTCCTTCATAAGAAAAATCTGAAGGATACGCAATATTACTAGCCAAATCTGTGGAAGAACGAGGTATATAGAACTTTGTGACGACTCCAATTGTCCCTACGGAGACTTTTCTTTTTCATTCCTCTCCTTCCATACCCTCAAAATCCACAAAACTGCTTTCTATGTACAAGTTATATGCTTCAACTAATGTAAACTGACTTTGCCTTGCCACATGTTTTGGCAGATCAATGCGTTGGAAGAAAAGTTGAGACATCCAGAGCAACCACAGATTGTGCCAATTTTATCATCCAATGAAAAGTCTAGAGCCACTTCTGCTGAAAGGAAGGTATCCAGAGTTTTTGTATGCGATGTGGATACCCCTGATATAAGGAGCTTAAACTCTATTAACCGGACGACAAATCAATGCTCTAGCTTGCTCAAGGGAACTAACTCTCTCTGCGAATTAAGGAGAAAAAGGGAGATAAAAAGCAAAGGGAGGGAGAACAATGCCTTGTTATCTGCTTCCTTACTCGAGAAGAAGATACTGCCAGCTGAACCAAACAAGGCGAGGCAGATAAATCCATCCAAAGCAATATCAAGGATAACCAGAAACGAAAAGCCTGAAAGTATAGCTCAAAGGACATTCTCTAAGAAAAAAATTAACAAACAGCAAGTTCCAGCAGTGAAGGAGAGCAGTGACAGGTTAAAGATATGGTTAAGGTAGTATCCTCCAATCTTTCTAGCATTTCAACTTCTGGGTTGGTTGATTACGTTTGGTCTGTTGTAAATTTGTTGTATTCAGCGTCTCTGTTCATAAACTACTGATTCTACAACCCTGGTGATGGACGCTTAGATATATACACCGTAGATACATAGATTTCATTAGAGATAGACTGTGTTAGTCCCTAAACCAATGTGCAGTGCTTTGTTTTGATTAATTCGGTTCTTAAATTTGTTCAATAAAGAAGATTTACTTGGAGTCTTGGACGACAATAGGGGTTACCGTTTATAGGCTCTGGCCCCGTTCACGCCGATCTTGCATTTAAGATCAAACAACTTAAAACAGGTTAGGAACTAAAGTCGAGAAATTATTCAATGATCTGCACATATATTTCATGTCACATATTTAATGGTGTAATTGAAATCAATATATATTTTCTTTTATTTTTTAATTGATATCATTTTCATTTTCATCTAGAGATCATCTATACCTTTAGATGTGTCATATAAAAATGTACCGAATCACTGAATAATTATTCACTAAAGTCGACAAGATAATTTTCTAAAATAAAATCATTGCAGACCATATCTCGGATTTAAAACACGTCCGCAACGGCACAACTTTAATCACACCTGTCAAAGATTGGATGGAATACCACCCATACAGCCTTCTGACACATCATCAAAAATTTGAAAATAATTATAAACTAATGCTCCGTTTGTTTGACAAAAAATCAATTTTTGAAAAATATTTTCCTCATTTTATGGTATTTGGGGATGGAAAATAAAAATAGTAAATTGAAAATGTTATATAATCAACTCAATTTTAAGACTCTAAAAATGGAAAATAACTTCCCTTCTCAACTTTGGGATGTTGTTTTTCCCAAAACTATGAGCATGGATGTGAACATATTGAGTCACATATATTTAACCCAATGCACATTTATGACTCGTAATACTTTAACCAAGTTAATTTAGATTGTGTTTCGCGTACATATAAACATATACATATGTATGTATACACACAATAAAAAACATTTAACAATAAAAATGATTTCTTCTAAATAATTTTCATTACTGTCAATATATATATATATATATGAATTCATGTATATTCACACGAAACATACACACACATTTGTTGGTCAACATAATAAAAAGTATTGTATTTCAAATTTTTAATTCCAAACAAACAAACAATGAAAAATATTAGTAATTTTTTTGTCCAAACACTAGAAGTTAGTTGTTTTTACATGATATGTTTTTCTTTTTCAATGAGATGCTTGTTTTCCGTCAAACAAACAGAATGTAATTCAGTCAACTGTCGGTCTTCCACCATTGAAGGGTCCAAGCCATGTGCTAAAATTTGAAAAAGGACTAAAAAAATTACAATAAATTCGCGTTAGTTTTACTTGGACGTTAGTTTGTTAAAAAAACCTACTTTTTTTTATAGGGGTAACGGCCGGTTTTGGTTTACCTTTTGGTCAAATTCTTTAGTTAGTTATCGATAGATTATATCGATTTTTGGATAAATTTTAGTGTAAAATGCATTCTTTTAAAAAAAATCATCGATTTTTTTTACAGCCTTACCTTTTTTGTGGAGGAGACAAAAAAAAAGCGATCGTAACAGCCTTACCTTTTACAGCAGTTTGTGTTTCAATAAAATTCTAATTTTTATTTATCTAGAACACGTTTTTAATAATATAAAATTGATTTTTATGTCATTTTATTTAAGAGATAATTCTCTTCTTATTGTTTTTGATATGGACTACTCGTGGTTTAATTGTTGGATAAGAACTTACAACTTTTAATTGAGATAAATATTTGTTGGGTTTTATATTAATCCAAGACAGTTATTATCTTTTGGTGGATATCATCATGATCGACTTTTACTTTTATCTAAATGAGATCTAGACGCTTATATAAAACTCATGCTCATGGAGATTGAGAGACCAAAGTTTGGGAGATGATTTATGGTTGAGAGCACGTGAGTTTTGTTGTCTTTGCTTTTTCACTTTCTTTCATGTTCGTTTGAGCGTTACAAATCTTTATTAGTTATGAAAGAGTGTGAGTTTCATGTTTGAGTGTTGTTCTTTGAGTCTCGAGATCCAAACGAGAAAATATAAAAAGGAATAAGTATATATTTTAGGGAGAAATTACTTAATAATGCAAATTGATATTTAGAGAAAACAAACTCCATGTGAGGAGAGATGACACTTGTATCATACAAGTAGCAAAAAATATATTTTGCCGTCGGACTGAGGAGCACCTAACTTAGTCTTTGTCTAATCAACCCAACCACCAAAAAACCTTGACCTAGTCTTGACCCAAAATGGGTCCATTTTGCCCCGATCGGATTTCTATTTGTGGGTGACTCTAAAGCTTAATTATAAAATATTTCATGGCTCTCAACTCGATCCCGTCAATTTTGACACTCAACACACATTTTGAAAAGTACGCCAAAAGTTAAGAGATTTTACTAGGGTCAAGTAGACTTGTCATCAAGTCCACTTCACCATTTAATACGTCTTATTTTTTAAAATAATAAATTAAATTAAATCTCAGCCCTATGATGAATTAATCACATCCATCTAATGGTAATTAGGTAGACTTGATATGTCAAGTCTTTATACCCAACTTGACTGTAGGGACTCCCGAAAGTTAGTGATAAATAGAGTTTGAAAACTTATTCGAATAGCACAAATCAAAGAAAAAAAAATTACACAATCGTTTTTAAAATACATTTCTAAAATCATTTTTAGAAACTAAAAAGAAAATAATTTCTAAACATTTTTCCAAGAGAATAGGTGCTGAGGAGAAGAAAAGTATCTAGCCGCTTCCAACTACACAATAATTCTAGCTATCAATAAGTAATTTGATTGCAATCCAGTCATTTTTCAACGTACCAATCCTACCAAGGCCACACTACAATCACCTTCAATCATAAGGTTACATTACAATCACTCCGATCATTTTAATAACAAGCAGCATTAGAGTAAATTGCAATCTTACACAGGCCTAAAATTAAATTACATCTTACAACCTGACTAGGGGATCTCCTAAAAAATTATACACAACCTCGGCTTTTACCAACAAAAAGCCGGCGCTTGATTACCGTATTTCAGCTAAAGCAGCAGCAGCACATCCTTTCCGGTCATGAGATCATGATGTTACTTACAATTCAAGACATTATTGTTTCATGTTACAACCCCAGTCTCCTGAGATGCTAATGACCAGTACAAGAGGATTGATTACTTTAACCTGTAATGGAGCTTGGCCTTTATGAAGAATCATACAATTGGCACCCAAACCTCCTGATATTATTGCACAAGAGAAATCACCATCTTCTAATCAAAGTTAGCTGGAATATCAATATCTGTATCTGAAGGATTAGGAAGCTCAACCAGTGGTTCCTGCAGAGCCAAAAACCTTCATTATGAGAATTGAAAAAGAACACGGAAGAACCTAACTCACCATTCCAATTCTTTGTAAATTGTCAGTGAGTACAGCCCACCTACCATATCAACCTAAAAGACAGCAAGACTTCATTTTAATTTTTTTTTTAGAAAACATGCATCCTCTCCAAGCCCCTAGGAAAGACTGTACTGGACCCACACTTGCAAAGTATACACAGGATACTGGCAACCAACTAAAGGCTATCATCAATCCCAAACAATATTGGGGTTGGCTATACAAATCCAAAAAATGGGAAATCAGTGAGAATTCACCAAATGAATCCTTTTCCTGTGCAAGGCAACCTTCACAGGACCCACCCTAAACCCACAGACCAACAATACGTGTTAAATCCTCACTAAAAGCGGGAAATTCCTCCAAGTTTACAGCGAGTCTTAAAGGTCACTCGCTGTCCCACTAGCTACCTTTGTTTAAGTGCTGCCTCATCATCATCATAGCTTTGGTTTAAACGCTTTCTATTTATTAATTTTTAAAAATAATAAAATATATTAATTCCTTTAAATTCACAGATATGAAAATCGAACATCCACATGAGTCAAAGTAAACACAACTGAGAGAAGGAAAGAAGTTTCTGTCAATGACAAAATTTCCAAGCCACCCAAATTTTGAGCTGCACCTTTCTTTTCTAATTAGCATCTACTGTCATTTGACGAGAATTAACGCACAAGCAATCCTTAGCATCCATGGGATACTTGACAAACGAAAGAAGGCACAAGCAAGGTCCTTGATGAAGAGGCCGAGAAGTAGGCCAAATACGAATACAGATAAGAGTACATTTAAATTCAAAAATATTTGAGTTCACTAAAGAAGGTGTTGACAGTGTTGTAATTGACAAGAAGATTGAACATATTTTCATAAATTATCAGAATACGTCAAGAATCAGATAAAGTAAACAAATGATTGAGAGAAGAAAAAAAGTACAATAAAAATAAAATATCGAAAGGATAGTCTGAAGTTCAAAATTCAAGGTTACCTGCTCATCATCATCAGCTGAGGAATTGACAATTCCCATGGGCAAAGTATTTGACAGATCTTCAGTGGCTTCCTGCAAATCCTGTCCCATCCAAAATCAATCAACTTCAATTTACGTGACCTACAATTAACTTTAGGATGATTGCAAAAGAGTCTTGGTGTTCCTTATAGAGCTTTTGAGATAATTATATTACTAAGATAATAAATGTTCCGACCAAAGATCAACAACTCAAATATCCTTTCTTCCATGATACCAAAGGGAAACTTTTTACCGCCAAGCATCTATCTAATCTTCTCGATGATACCAAATTACCAATATCTTTCTCATCCAAAACAATCAAGAATAGAGGATCTTCTCTCCCCCTCCCCTCACTACACCCAAAAAATAGGTGGACACATAAATTTAGACAATGGACACATATAAACCCACTGAAATTAGTGGATCCACTTAAAGTTGCTTCAGACTCCGAGAACTTAGATAACAGTTCGTTAAAAATAAACTAAAGTGTTTCAAGCAAATGCAAACAAAAACCGAATACACTTTTAAGCACTAGAAAATTGGATAATTATTATTTAGTTGGAAATGGGCAAACCGAAAAGGTTACAAGAAAACAATATATATGTATGGAACAAGCAAGACCATCGGTGCTTTGACTCAAGAAAAATACTTCTTCATCTGGATTGACAGAATGATTGTTGGATCCTACAGTAAATGCCTTTGAAGGACCTTCAGGGTTTCCCTGCATACACACAAATCAACTTACACGGTGGAAACATATTTCACAGTTCATTTAAAAGGTGACGAATGGTTAAAAACAGTACATTGTCATCCTGGTGGCCAGAGAATGCTCCTTCCACAAATAAAGGCTTAACATCAAGTGGCGTTTGCTGCAGAGTGCATCAATGTCACCAGTTAAACCAAGTCAAAACAATGATAGCAAGTATCACAACAACAAAAGCAATTTAGCTTCAAATGATTAAGCATATATTTCAAACAGGCTATCAGCACACAAAAAAAAAATCCGACCCAAGAAATAACAAAGGCATAAAGTGTGACGATAAGAAAATTGGTGCTTTCAAACAAATCAAGCTCATGAAGAACTCTAATACAGAGAATTCATAAACCCGGTATTACAAAATAAAAATATAAATATAAAGCTACAAGAAGCATGGAACAAGAAAATCCGGGTTGTCCAACCGTAAGACAAGAAATAAAGATTTTGTGCATCTGTCAGATTACTAAAATGCAATGCGACCAGAAATTATGAAAACCCAACATTTTAAATATCTTTATCTTTGTCTCTTCCCCCAACAGAGTCACCAAAAAAAAAAAAAAGAGGAAAGAACTACATCCGCAAAGGGCGGGGAGATTGGAGGGAGAAGATGGACAAAACCAGTAAATATAAATACATCATTTGAACATGGATTCAGTAGCGTATTCCGAAGAAAATACACACTCAGAAAGCAAAATGTCACAGCTCTTTACAACGGCACGTACCAGTTCAATCTGGTCCATTGAAAGACTCCTTCCTCCCTTACTGAGATCTCTGAGTGTTCCCTGCAAATTTAAAAGGGATAAAAGAAATAAAAAAGAAAGCAACATACAGGGTATAGTTTGAAAAGATTGGTTATGAAACAAGTAGTTATGACATCGAAATTAACACCATTTGAAATATACAATTATTCACATATCAGTTACTTGCATGAAGTTTCACATAAAAAAAGGTAAAAATGAAAATATATATATAAAAAAACACTAGCAAAGTGACCAGTAAACCAACTCTAAAAACCAAAACAACTATTCTTGTAGTCAAACATGATACTGAACAGACAGCACAGCACAAATTAATCGCATTCTACTAGCAACTTTATTGACATCAAAAATCAAATCTCCTCACAGAGGCCCACCTAGGCAAATGGTGAAGAAATGAAGCCAAATAAAATATTACGTGCATACCATATATAGAAAAAACTATCGATTTTTGTGAAATGAGTTTCCAGGCATCTTGAGTTGTGGTAAAGATTGAAAGGTGCTCAACATTTCCCACAAATAGTTATTCAGGATAATATGTATGTGTGTTCTTGCTTACTTAATGTAAAAAACTCTACATAAACTCTTGCTATTGGTTGCTAACTCAAATCTCACAAAAAAAAAATTCTCAAACCTCGATATAACTTAAATCAGTACTCTTACCAAATTTATATAAACTGTTAAGATTTATTTTGACCAAAACCCACACAGATGAAGCTTTCAGAAAGTATTTATAACAAGAATTAGATAAACCTTATTAGCCCACATAAGCCCGCATGCATTGCATAAAGTTCTTGGTCCAGCAGGCCCACGACGCATTGCAGGAGTATTATTTTCACTCACACCACAATGTTGACATCTGCGAACTCTGGAGGACATAACAAAAAAAATAAAAAATTATGACCTATATCCATACAACACATTAGAACAGTTACACTTGATAAATATTGCAATTCGGAACACAATAATTTAGACAGCCAGAAACTCACACAGTTTCCGGACATGCAGTGCCATCTTGACTGCAATTCTGTGCAGAATCCCAACTTGATCCACCAAAATTGTCTTTTAGGGATGCAAACTGCCCATTCTTACGATGCATCCTATAATGATTATGAAAGCACAAACAAAAGAGTTGCATGACACGACAAATTTAGAACCCAAATATTTGAAAATGTTCCATTCTCCAAGCATGAGATATGAAATTCTAAAACTTCTTAAGAAATTTATTACCTAGCTCCTGTAATGGACAACTTTAAATATGTTTCAACAATTCTAAATTGTTGCCTCCAAAAGCATCCACACAATCAAAAAGCAAAAAATGACTTCTTTAATGCATTTAATCCAAAAGGCATTAGATTCCCAAAAAAAAGGGAAAAAATCTAGTATTTGCACTGGCACACAATTTCCTGTGGAAGGTTTACTTACATGAAAAGACTTGTATGAAACTAGCATAGCTTGTAGAGTCAATGACTTCCAGCAATAATATATTGCAACCCCACAAGGCCTCACTACATTTAAGTTTTTATATGCATAAACTTTTTTTGAACTTCCAAAACAAAAGAAACCGCTCATAGTAGTAACCTAATATTGACCCTCAGCCACATCCGCACTTCAACACCATTCAATACATTCAAATTAGGTAAAATCATTAGGAATACGATACCTTTGTGCAACCTCTTTCCGCACAGTATATCTAATTTTCTTTTCAAAACATCTCTCCTTTCGTTTCTCACGGAACCTAACCAAGGAGGCTATTCTTCGTGAGAGATTTGAGCACTTTGGTGCGTCACCTACACCCTAGACAGACAGAAGATCAACATGAATATAAGTGAAAAAAATATCCATTTAAAAAAAAACTTGAACCCAAAAATCCTACATACCCTGCTATTTTGATCACACGGTACTTCAATTGTAGGTACACCGGAGGGTATATCACGTCCTCCCAAAAGCAAAAGAACTGCTTCCACCTGTTGTTCAGAAGTTCCAAACCAATGTATCTCTTACAACAGAATATATCACGAGCAGAGACTAAAGAGTAAAGAGTTGCTTTGCTAAAGTGACTAACATCATCATCACCATCACCATCACCATCTGAGACTTTATCCCAAATTTTTGGGGTCAGCAACATGAGTAAATAAGAAAATCAACAGGAAGCCACTACATATATTCTTTTCCACCATTCATTTCTCCCTACGATTCTCTCGCAATTTATCTTCAATTGACATTAGTTCAACTTATCTAAAGTGTACTAAGAACAAAAGAAAAAATCATGAACAAAAACAAAAAACAAATAAACAAGCAGATAACATCCATTATATGAAGACTGCAACAACCAAAGTACAATTTAGATTTCCACCCATAAAAACTTATGTACTAAGTACTAACATGCAAACAAATGATAGTTAATGTGATTTCCAAATGTGAACGCACTATTGCCACCCTTTGAGGCACAAGTGCATGACAAATTTCCTTTGAAACAGGACAAATAACTCCGGTGACATATTTTTGCTTCCAGGAAAAAAACAACTTTACTGCCATTTCCAGCCTACCTGGTAAACTCACTGAGTTAACCATGGATGCGAATTAACAATGAAGAAGAAAACATGCAAAAACAATTTTACTACCGTTTACTTTTCAAATAAAATTAGGAGAAAATGTAAAACTTACTCATAAGAAGAAAAAAAATGCCATCGAATACCAAAACTAGCTGATGAACACGATTTAGAAACGTTAAACAAGTAAGGAAAAGAAAACAACCTACTAATCTTACTATAGCAAATATTCCTACTCTCCCTCTCCGTACAAGCGCATACACGTGCAATTTGAGTAGAAGTAGGGAAACGAAAGGCAAGACACCCAACCTTTTCAGGTGTAACCGCGGGAAACACATAAACCTCTCCCTCAAAAGAAAGCGTAAGCTCACTAGTCCTCGAGGTCGTAACCACACCTCCACCAGCAGCTATTCCGCCATGCTGCTCTGCCAAGTTCACCGAATTAACGTTTACCTCCTCCGATTCTTCCATGGTATCATCTCCGTCATCATACTCCGCACCATCGTCGTCATCAATTTGTATTGGACCGCTCGGCGCGTGACGGTCCTCAAACGGTCGCGCCTGCAGAGGCTGCGGATTCGCTGCCGCCATAGTAAAAGACACAAAATCCTAACCACGACAGAACTGAATTAAAGCCCAATCGAAGTGCCTGTTTCATTGAATAAACCACATATTGGCTTTCGTAACTGATTCCTTCACGTACTTCTCAAAAACCCTAAAAGAACCAACAAAATCTAGATTGAAAATGATTCGTTTGTACGTAAGCTTGTTTGAAGGAGAAGAAGCTTCGGAAATGGAAGAAAGAAGAGGGAGGAGACAAATACCCGATAATAGCTCAGATTTGCAATTGCAAGGCATGGTCTCGTGTTTCCTCGAAGAGACTCAATTTGGAAACTACACCTTTTTTATTTATCTTGTCGAAAATTACGACGTTTATATGAAATTCGGGTAATGATCTGCTGCTACGCAAGAGAGCAACTTGACCTTGTCCTGCGGGTTTGTGACCTTTGGTAGATGGATCCGTAGAAAAAGTAGGGATGTGTGCGAACCCCACTCAAGGATCCAACGGCTTCCAGAGTTCCGCTGATGCTACGAGCAAAAAATTGGGATGCATCTTTTAGGATAAAATTATTAAATTTGTAAAAGTATAGTATTAGCTTTCCTCATTTATCTTTTCCAAGATAAAAACATTTTTATTTTTCATTTATGGCGATACAATAGGAAGGGAAGTACATTACGAGTGATATTTTTTGCATTTTATCCAATGTCATTGATCAAAGTCTTATGATGTCCGACGTGAACAAAAAAAGTCAAGCACGAGCTGATTTGACCCTAGTGAAGGAGTGAGATGGTCAACTATGCAGGAGTGAGATTTGAGAACACTAATAAGCACCCACAATCGTGGGTATTTACCGGGCGAATAAAGACTGTAAAAATTTATATTTTTAATGATGTGGTTATATTAAATATGTCTTTTAGTAATGTGAATTTTGATATGACTTTACTTTTTGTAATAAATGTGAGACTTAATCTTGATTTTTGTGCAAATTTGATAGGGATAGCATGAAGGATGAGAAAGTAGTTGGCTTAGATAATGATTTTGTATTGAAATATATGTGTTTTGTTGATATGACAGTATTAAAATATGTGTACTATTGATTTAATTGGATTGAAAGTTGTGTTTTGTAAGAGAGATGTGTGATCCATTTTTAAAATATAATGGGTCATTAAACATGCATTATTGTTGCATTTGCGGTGAACCATGAACTTTATAAATTTTACTATTACGACATTTTATTTTATTTTTTGCTACAAGTAACGTTTTGATCCTTCCACTTAAAAAAAATAAAAGCGTCACCACTCACTTTTTTTGAAAGGGAAATGTTTATTAAAAAGATGAATCTATCATAAAAACATCAGCAAGAAATGAAAGAGTGTCTAGACACTACTCCACAGAGTCAGACATAGAACCTACGGCCCTAACTAGCACATGAGCATCAGAGCAGCCTGATTCACCGACCATTTAACAAACCGAACATGACACTACTCACTTGAGTTGCTCAAATTTTTGTTTTCATGTCAAAGAAATCAACTTTAGATAATAGATCACATTAGAATCTAGATTTTTTCGTGCAATTTGGCTAACATGACCGTTAACCGATGATATCTCTTTTTTTTTTAATAATATTCCATGTGGCATCTGGGTGTCTTAGAGTGTGTCTGTTTTCAGTTTTGAAAATAGTTTTGAATTTTTTGAAAATAAAAATTCTGTCAAAATTCATTTGGTGGTGAAGTGTTGAAAAACAATTTTCAAAAATTCTGTTCTTGAAAACAAAAAAACAAAAACATAAAAAATGTGTTTTGGCCAAATTTTCTCATTTGAGCGGTGGCATTATCGTAAATAGCATGAACTTCATTTATTGATTTTTGCCTCTCTCCTCTCTCACTCCACCCGACAGTTTCTGTCACATTGCCGGCGTCGGATCTCCGCCGTCCGACGATCATTCTCAACGTGATTGGTCTTAAAAGAATCACAAGACGACGAGCAAGAAAACCCAACCAACCTTGCCTCGTTTCGTCAACCGTAGCTCCCGGAATCTCTCTTGAAAGAGTTCGGCCACCGTGGAGAAAACGGCTCGATCCGGCCACCACGGCCAACGACGGTGACATCCACCACCTCCATTGGACTCGCTGGCATGAGAAGCATATAACCCAGTGATTTTCCGGTCAGATGAGTCACCGAAAAGCCGCGACCCAGTGTTGACCCGAAATGAGTACCCTGTGTTGACCCAAGAACTTGAATTTGAGTTTAATTTTGATGAATTTCATTTTAATTTGACTTGATTTCAAATAAATTTCATTTTTAATTCATGTTTTCAGTTTCCAAAAACATAGTGAAATAACACCAACCAAATGAATTTTTTACCAATTTTTATTCCTAAAAACTATACTCAAAATCATTTTTAAAAGCGAAAAAAAAAACAATCTTCAAACACACTTTTGCTGCCTTTGGCCAATACGACAACAAACCATGGCATCATTTTATATATAATTTAAAAAGAAATAAATTGTAATTAAAATTTTATAATAATAATCTCAACCGTGGATCTGGAATAGCATGTCATTATTGTTGATCTGACAATCCTCTTTGCACCAGCCAATGCCAGCGCCCGGCGATCACTGCCAGGACAGTTGGATGGTTCCCAAACTTTCCCTTTGAAGCATTGCTTGATGGGGGATTGTGTAGGTTCCTGGAATTGGAATCATTGATGGCCTTAAAATATCCACTTTTCCCTCCCTGGTGTTTTTGCTCTCTACAATACATGAGCTTAGATCCCCATCTACTTTTTAATTGGTATGATTTGGCAGAGTCTGTAGAGTGACCCGTTGTCAAAGAGTTCTCTAAGTCGGAGATTCAATTTTGCCAATATAAATACATAGAGATGCGTCGGGGAGTAAGAGAGTGGGAGGAAGGGGATGAAGGAGAGAGCGATTTGGGATTTGGCAAATGGGGTCTATTTGGGAGAGGGGTTGGGTTTGCGAACCTTCTCCGAACCCTAACCCACTTTCCCCAACCCCTCAAAATGTGAAGTTGGGAGGTGTTTACTCATATTAAAAGTTTCCAACCCCTCTCATATTAAACAAGGATTAACTTTTATAAACTCCTCAAAACCTCTCTCTCAAGCAGCCTAAGTAACTTGCACTTGGTTTTTATCAAATACATGAGTTGCCAAAGAAGTGTTGCCGTCGTTGATGGAGAATAATTTTTTGTTCTCATTTTTGTTGGAGAATATGTAGACCCAGGTTTAAATTTTATTATCATTTGAACTTCTTTTTTATATATATTTTTGGTTTTAAAATAAATCCACATCATATTTAATACTAATTTTGACTGATTTATTAACAGTCACGTCAATAAGTTTGGATAAAAAATGAAAAAAAGAACTAACAAGATCTATTATTTAAAGTAGAGGCCTTCTTTGGAACAAAAAAATAAAATAAAATAAAATAGAGGACTAATAAGTGACATTTTTCAAGTAAAGGGGCTTTTTTTATGACTTATCCTTTCCTTTTCTACTTGAATAAGTTGTTCAAATGATGAAAGCAGTAACATAAGTGGTGACACCAGCTCTCAGCCTGCATCTGCTGCCCGTTAGATTGACTTGAGCACTAGGCAGGTGGTGTCTTTTCCAGACTTTAGGGAGACGAAGATAGAATCCACCAACCCAACCCAACCCAACCCATTACCGTTACCATTACCATTACCATTACCTAGCTCATCTAAAGATAATATCAGAAGCTTCATTTTTTCCATGGCCCAATATAAAAGGACTACAAGCAAAAAGCCAGTCAAGATCAAGGCTACCCTACTTGCTCTTGTATTTATCTTGAAGAAGCAGATACAAATCATAACCTTAAACCAAATGATTTTCCCAGATGTATTACACCAAAGAACAAACAAATAAGAGTCCAAAACCCCGCAAGCGGAACTACATCGTTTGTGTTTTTATGTTCAACAAGACCTAAGATTGGCAAAAGTAAATAGTTCAGTAATGTTCACCAACTATGATATTGTTGCGAGCACGTAAAATAAGATTCTAAAAAAAATTAAACACTAAGGTTCACCAACTACTATACAAATTTAGTACATTCTTATCTTTAAACTGCAGTCATGTTATACATCCAATGCGAGTTCCTCGATAGGTAATCTCATGCAATGTACCCAAAAGGGAAAAAGAAGAGGGATAACCCTCATGCAACGTACCCAAAATGGAAAAAGAAGAGGGATAACCTCATGTATTAATGAAGGCACTGTAGTATCTGTACATTCAATGGGACAACCTGAAAAAAATAACTTGGGACCTCGATCGCTTGAAGGGTGCAAAGGAACCACTGACCTTTCTAGTTTCTACTACAACTTCTCCATAATTATTGCTCTGCAATTAAAGCAGAGTTTTCGCCACTAGGGAAAGTTACAAGTTTGGCATGTGTATGGATGGAAATTTCAGATGTGGAGTCATTTGCTACACCGTCACCCTATAGTTCAGGCGAAATCACAATATCTGAATTACAGATAGAAGTATAACATAAATAAATAAAAAAGGCACAGAGCTCAAAGGCAAAAGTGGAATATACCTGAACAATTGGAGTCGAAGCATGATCCTGAGTCTTCTTCGAAAGATCCCTTAAAGTCCCCTGCAGAGTTTTGGCATTAAATATGATCATTGAAACTTAAATTAAAACTTTTAAATGGTCAAAAGAAAAGTTACTTGATCTGAAAAAAAAATAATGTCCATGATTTTATCCATGAACTAATTATTGGATTGATTGAACCTGAGAAATCATAGCGCATTGCAAAAAAAACCTAGCATCTTATTGGGATAAAGAGATAGAAAAAAATCCATTTTCTTCACCCCAACCAAATGTTGGGGTATTGAGATCATACAAATGCTACACTAAACGTTCATATTACTAATATATTCCACACTCGGCCAAGACTCCCAAAAGCAATGCAAGCAGAAACACGAAACTGAAGATGCCCCTATATGCAGATAAATAATAAGCAGATAGACTGACCCTATTTGCCCAGAAAAGGCCACATGCATTGCAAAGAGACCTTGGACCAGATGGCCCACGCCGCATCATTGGAGTTGATTTCGAACTGATGCCACAATGCGTACATCTGAAAAAACCATGCACATGATAGTGATACAAATCAGAGAGGAAAAAAATTATAATTGAAATCTTCTTTTGGAAGAAAAAAAATGCCAATTATGTGTGTGAGTCTATATATGTGTATGTGTGTGTGTGTATGGATAGGTATCACTTAATTGTTATTTTATAAAGAGTTTCTATAAAGTCTTTCTATCCGTGCACATTTATTGAGATCTCCTGCAACCACTGCTTTGAGGCAATCATCATTTCCATGAAGATCAACATCTACCCTCCACCTTCTGGCCAGGAACCTCTTCCTTTTTCTTTTTTTTTGATGTAAAAGAAATTTATCCAAACTTAGCCAGGTGCTAATTAACCCCCCGTTAAAGGATTTCATTGGAAAAATACATGAACTTAACAGGACCATGGATCCTTGGATGCACTATCTACTTCAAATGATAATACAGATAGCTAAAATTGTATAACTTGTGTAAATTAATTTACTGAAACAAAAATTAGGACAAAATAGCAAAAATGCACATCTGGCAAAAGAGATACGTTGACTCAAAGCTATATCGTTCCATTGCAGGAGTGTCATCTAGATTACCCATAAATTATCTGTGCTGTACTATTCTTCTTGTTTACTATTATGCTAAACAGGACGTAACAGCCAACTAATTCAACCAGGAATGCCAGCAGTTCAACAAGTCCAAGCAGATGAATAAACAATAAAGCCAACTCCTAAAAAAGGGAAGACTACTACTAGTACATACAACCTAGTTTTAGTGAAGATTTTCCTTTTGCAAGAATTCTTCAGGTCAAAAGTTTGATTAAAGCATTATATTGATCTCTAGTACCTCATAGCTTTAGCAGGCTTCTACTGGCCTCAGCCTATTGGTCAGACCTGATGCATTGAAACTGGTAGGATAAGCTGCACTTTACCTACACTCTTCTTTGTTTTGTTGCTAAAATACATGATTAGCAATTTTACTAGACATTTGCCAATATATAAGGCAGTTTCTAAGTTTCACCAAATGAAGATTATGTTCAGTACGTCTCACATTAGCCTATTTAAGGACATTAAAGTCGAAGTTACATACAGCGAACAGGAAAGAATTAAGTATTGGCATAAAAAACATACAAGAAGCTATCGGACTAAAAAGCTGAATGGCGTCTTTCTCAAGTATTCAAAAGGATAAATATTATCTAAAGTTCACGAAGCTAACTGCACGACATCTTCCTTGAATCTCGAGTGATTTCATCAAATGCCAACATTAATCACAGCATAAAAACTTTTATACTTCTCAGTTACCAGCTTCTAAGCCAACTACGCAACAGTATTACAGTAAGGTGCGTGATAAAATATAAAATGCCAAACCTGAGTGCGACTTCTTGACGGACACCATATCTAACTTTCTTATCAAAGCATCTTTCTTTTCTTTTCTGGCGGAACCTACTGAGTGATGCTGCTCTCTGTGGTTGACTAGACACTGCTGGAAAGTCCATCACAACCTAGAAACCAAAGAGGAGTTTTAAAAAATAGCATTTTTCACCAACACAAAGACTTATTAAATTTGACATTTAAGAAAATACCCGTTGGTTTTGAAATGTCCCATTGAGACCGCGTGGGCCTGAAGACAACTCACGTCCTCCTAACAGCAAAAATACTGCTTGAACCTAATGCAACACAACTACGTATTATAATCAGAATATAGGGCATATAAAATTAAAGCCTAGGCAAGTGAAAAACCACGCCTAATCTTATTTCTAGGCTCACTGGATTGAAATTACTTATCTGACAGTCAAAAATATCAAAATTATGATAAAAAATGATAAAGATTTCAGTGATTTTCATCCCAAAAATATTACAGTAATATTATATATCATTCATTTGTTTATTGGGTGTGATTTTTAATGATTCCTTGCTATGATATGATCACAGCCAATGAATGAATGTCACATACTATTGGGATGCTTTTGACATGAAAATCACTGGGATACCGACACCAGACCCCATGTTCCTTTATCACTCCCATATTCTACAAGCAACAAAAAAAACACACGCCAAGAAACCCTAAAACACCAAATCAAAAAACAAAAACAGATAAAATTTTCACCTTTTCAGCAGTAACAGCATCAAACACATAAACCTGCCCCTGGAAGGACAACGTGAGTTGACTGGTGTCATCGTTGCGCTGGATCGCCAACTCAGAACCAGCGGCACCGTTGGAAACATAGACAGATTGGGGAGTAACGCCCTCTAAGGGGACGTCCTCAGCCGTAGAGTCCTCAAGGGCGTGGGTATCGTAACGAATGTCGTGGTTTTCGAGGGAATCTGGAGCGGCAGAACCGTCTTCCTCATCGGCGGAAATCTGTCGGTGGATGCTCATGGGCAGGGACTGAGACTGACCATACATTGGTGAAGCTGGAAAAAAAAAATTAAGGGCTTGACGTCGAAGTATTACAGAGATCGAGATGCGGTATAGAAAACATAACCCTAACACCACGACGAGGGACGATAGTGGGTAGAGAGCGAGAGTTTTGGGAGAGTACGACGCTGCGTGGATGTGTTTGTACCTGTAGGAGTTTCTGCGATCGAGGGGAGGAGAGGGGGGAGAGAGAGGGAGAGAGAGTTATTTCTTGCCCTTTTCATTGCTGTGGGCCTATTTGGGCTTTTGTTATTGGTGGCCCAGCTCAGCTCATGTTCGCTCCATAGACAAATCGGGGTCCAAGGGGGCTACGATCAAAACCCAAAACTCCCAGCTCACAAAACTAATGGCAGGCCAACCCAATTATTGGTACGATTTTGCTACCACTGACAGGCAACATGATCATCAACTTTAAGTACCAAATATAGGTGCCTATTTATGCAATTATGTAATAGGTGTTGGCCTAAAATGGTGAGGTTGCACATGTGTCACAGATTTAAGTGTCTATTTATGTAAGAACATTCACAATGGTAAAACAATTTGGAGTACTGAAAATGTTGAAGTATGTAAAGAGAGTCATTTGAAAAAATTGTATTGAAAGATGTGTAAAATGATAGAAGAAAAAAAAATCGTATAAAAATATGAGAGAGATGTTGTTGAAACTTGATATTTGGAGTGTTGGTGAATGGAAAGTGAAAAAAAATTATATTGAAAAATGTGTTTTGTTGATATGGTTGGATTGAGAGAAGTGTTTTTCTGATATGAATAAATAAGTGGGACCTAAATATGTGTAATAGATGTGAGACCCAATTGAAAAATTTAGAGAGCTTGAAAGTAGAGCCCACTGAGATTGCAGGTGTGCCACAGATTTAAGTCTTTTAGTTGTAAAGAAAACATACACCAATTACTATATAACATAATCAAATGAAAATGCAGATTACCTTGGGACCTTAGTAATCTTGGATTTCTCAACTCCACTAAAATGCATTTCGTTAAGATTTAGGTACCATTTATCCACCGTTGGTTGACATTGACACTTGATAGTAATAGTTTGAATACACAACTCTCGAAAAAAATACTTATTGGAATATAAAATTGACAATGAATTTTATTGAAATTGCAAGATTGTTGGTGCTTGTTGGTCTTTAGAATGGTTATATGTTCTGCTTTTTTTTGCGTCTTGTGTTTGTTGTTGTTTCTTTTGTCTACTGCCTCTCTTTTTAAGGTCCTCCTTCCGTCCACTCTTCCTCTCATCAAGCCTTACTGCTGTCATTATCTCCTATTTCTTTGGGCCCAATTAAATTCCTCAACGTGTTCGGGCATTACAGTAACTTCTGCCACGTAACTCATGTATTGTAGATATGGGTTCCACTTTTTTAGGACTGGTTGTTGCTCACCTCTGGTTGGACCTCACTCACTACTACCTCGATCGGTCTTCATTTATGTTACTCCATCCATCTGAGCTAGGCCTTCCTTGGTTGATTATCATGGGGCGACCTTTCGGGCTCATTCAATTGGGTCTACATGGATATAGTGCCAACAATTGTCCCCCTCAGCTCAAATATAACTATTTAAGTTGGATTATGAGATGATTTGTCGTATCTTTTCACATTATTCTCAGGCAACAACTGACTTATTCTTAGGCAACAACTGACTTAAATTCAAACTTCCAGCTACCATTCTCTTAAATCTCGATTTTTCCTTTTAAAAAATTTCTTTCAAAAACCCTCGATAACCCCAGAACAATTTCGTCTCTTCTTTCTCCTCTCTCTCATGGTGTCTTTCCTTCCAAATGATTCACCCATTGATTTTCATCTTTCACCCAACAAACTGAACACCCTTGAGCTTCTAGACCATGAAGAACTTCTCGCCAATCAAGTGGATACTTTGCCCATCTTAGAAAGCCATCGTTCCTAGCTGTCGCAACCGGTTTCGCGAAATAATTTTTAAAGAAAGATAAATAAAATATAAGAAGTCGCCACCAACTGAATAGGTGCAATTAGTCACCATAAAAAATATTTTTGGTCTGCGAAAATTCAAAAAAATGGGTAAGCGAGTTTGCTACGTATGGGGAAGGTATAACGCACCCCACAACGTCTGTTTTAAAAACAGTTGTCAATTTAACTTTTATTATCCCATTAAATGATTTTTTCAAAAAAACAGTATTTGTAACAAAAATACGTATATAAGGTAAAATAATTATATAAAAACTATATAGGATGAAATAATCTTAGAAAATATAAAAACTATATCAAAATAAAATAATTTTAGAAAATATATGACTATATCAAAATAGAGTAAAATAATTTAAGAAAATATAAAACTATATTAAAATACGGTAAAATAAAATATAAATTAACAAATAAAATAATAATAGAAATAAAAATGAAAGTAGAATTAAAATGAAGATAAAAATAGAAATAAAGATAAAACGAAAATAAAATACAAAAATGAAAATAAAATAAGGGGAAATTAGGCTTAGGTCCAAATTTATTAACTCTTAAGAGTAAAAGGACATCTGAATTTTTTTTGTCAGTTAAAGTTCAACTAATTTTTAAAGGAAAAATTAGGCTTAGATCCAAATTTATTAACTCTTAAGAAAGGACAGCTGAATTTTTTATGTTAGTTAAGGTTCAACTAATTTTTAAATTTATTGAATTAAGGACAAAGCTTGACATTATAGATGTATCATTATTATTATAATCAAATACAATTGAAAACTTATTTTTCTCGCTGTGGATGCTTCTAACTTTGGATTGAGGAGAGGCCAATGGCGTTGGAATTGTGAGGCCGAGACGAATTCAATACCATTGGCCTTGCCAAGATCCAACATCGAAAAATTTCGAATCGAGGCAAAATGTTCAGAATGCGTTTTGCCTTGATCCGATCGTTTCTAGTGTCAGATCGAGGTGAGGCCGGTGGCGTTACAATCGTTAGGCCGAGACAAATCCAACGCCACTGGCCTTGTCGAGATCCGACATTGGAAACTTTCGGATCAAGGCAAAATAGTCGACACCAATCGGAGCGTGTTTTATCTCGATCTGGCTGTTTCTAGAGACGAATCGAGGCAAGATAGGTGGCGTTGGATTCGTCTTGACCGGGAAATTCCAATGTCACTGGCCTCGCTTCAATTTGTCATCGAAAAACGATTGCCTGGTCAAAAAACATTTTCGAAGGTTCTACAAAGAAAAATGTTTTGTACAGAGAAAAATAGCACTGTACATTTTATGATGATATTATCCGCCCTTTATCTAGGCCTTGCTTTAAGTGTTTCCAATGTTAAGAATTTGTTGGATTTAGCGAATATGAACTTTCTAGTTCATCACTTGAGACATAGGTTTTTAATAGCAAATCTGGGTTTTGATTCGTCGAATAGAGAAAAAATGGTTTTACTGGGAAAAAAAGTTCTAACCAATTTTGGAAGTTTGATTCCCGATGTTTAGGGTACCCGAGCCCGTTTGGGTTTAGTAGTTAGGACCCTAGGGTTTAGCACTTGTGACATTTAAGATTTTAGTAGTGAATCTATTTCTTGAGCCCGTTAGGGTTATCGAATCCGAGTATTGGGGTTCATCACTTGGGACATAAAGTTTTAGTACGAATAGAGAAAAATATATTTTACAAAGAAAAAGTGATTCTAAAGATAAATAAAAGTTCTATAGAAAAATATAGGTTCTACAGAGAAAAAGAGTTCTACAGAGAAAAAGAGTTCTACAGAGAAATATAGGTTATAAGAGAAAAATAGTTATGCACTAGTAATAGAATGAAAACTGTGATTTCATGTTTTTTGGTTGACTTTTATGTCGGAACCTTGAGTTTATCACTTGGCATATAAGGTTTTAGTATTGAATATGAGTTTCGGGTCTATTGTACCGAGAAAAAGATATTTTACAGAGAAAAAGTGATTCTAAAGATAAATAAATATTTTACAGAGAAATATAGGTTTAAAGAGAAAAAAATTCTACAGAAAAATACAAGTTATAAAGAGAAAAAGAGTTTGCACTCTCACACACACACTCAGACATAAATGCATTGTTTTTTCATGGTTGAGGGATTTGGTTGTGGGAGAGTGTTTGAGTTGAGAGATCATGCCCTTCGATGTATGAAGTGAAGGACTATATATAGTCCAGTCGTAGAGTGGCATTTGCGTAATTTGAGATTCATAGTACAGGGTTTAGACGGCTGGTGTAGGTACCAAACTACTACAAGAGCAGGGTGGCATCAATTATCTTCATTTTCTTAATCCACTGATAATTCACAGGGACCTTAAATCTCAAAATTAATTGGTTGACAAAAACTGGACAATAAAGGTATGGTAAAAGATATTCTGATCATGGTTCTTGTTTTCTTCAATTAGCTACAGTACTTGCCACATGTAATTTCATATTTTGTCTCTTGATTAAGTATGTGATTTTGCTTCTCAAAAAAAAAAAAAAAAGTATGTGATTTTGGGTTGTCCAGATTCAATGCAGATAGTTTCATATCATCCAAGTCTGTTGGTGGAACGATTAGTTAGTCTTTCTCTATCATACAGACACACACACACTTAGACAGAAATGCATTGTTTTTTCATGGTGAAATTTATGAAACAATCAGCCTTTGCCACCACATAGTACTGTAGAGGGTTTTTTCTTCTTGAAAGCGAGACTGTGATGGCTATTTACATGGAGATTACTGTTGGATTTTTCGTATAGAAATAAGAAAGTCCACATTGAAAAAGTAGAGAATGAAAGAATTGTTTATAAGTGTGGACTCACACATTTACTTCTTTTTTTTGACCAAGTCAATTATTTTTACATCCCATTTTTGTTCTGTCCAAGAGTTATGTTTTGTTTGAACGTCGGTTGTGTCCGATCAACACAACTCGTCATCAAACTGTTTGTATGGATAAGGATGTTGGCTCTCTATAAATATAAGGAGGAACATCAAAACTCTCTAACATAAAAAAAACCTTCAACATATACGATTTTGATCTCTGAAGAAGTACTTATAAATTTTTCAGGACCAAGAATCAAGAGCTCAATTCTTGATAATAGATTGTTGAATCCTAGTGGCAGACACTCATCAAACTACACGCACAACAGTAGGGCCGAATTTCTGCTATAGGACATAGCATTACGCTTCCTCAATCTCAATTCAAGCCAGTATTCAGATTTTATTTTTCTATATTTATTTTGTATTGATAATTCATTAGAATCTAGCATTGCATGTATTGTCATTTTTCATTGTTCTTAACAATTACTTGTCTGGCATCTGAAATATGTGCATGATAACTCTACCCAATTGAAATAAACGACCAGAAAGTATCCGATTATAGATTTGTATAGACATGGCTCGCAGTAGGTTTGTATCGTCCTATGGTTCCACTTAGTGAGGGTTAGGTGTCAAGTTATTTTACTTAAAATTAATGGTCTTCAATCACCTTGGTTGCTATTTTTCCCTCGAGGATCAAATTTGACATTTATCATCGTCTTTCAAGAAAAATTGGGCAGTCCATCTTAAAAAATTATATTTTAATGGGAGTGATATGAATTTTGTATTAGATATTATCATACTTATACTTGAATCAAATTGCACTTTGTTGTTCTTCCTCCTCTTTGTGGAAGGGGGAGAGGTTTGGAGGAAGTTTTTGTGGTGTAAGCTCAGCGTCTTATTTTATGCTTGAGATAGAAAAGTGCCAAATTCAGCGGGTGCGTCATCATATCTGCTATCTATGGCACTATGATCTCAGCCATCACGTCAAACTTGGTGTGATCTCTCAAGGAAAAGCAATAACCTCAGTCACCATTGTTAAAATTTTCTCGATATTGCTTTTTTTTGGTAGGCAGATAAATATTATCCATTATTAACTATGTGCATGTTCCATTCTCCATAGACTGCTAGATATTTCAGCCTGAGTGGATGGATCCAGAGTTCCTTCGTGGAAAGTCCTCAAATGAAAAGTTGGATGTTTATAGTTTGCCGTGATACTATGGAGCTTCTGACCATGCAATAGCCCTGGAATGGACCTTCCCTTCACAGGTAATAAGCTAACAATCTCTTTGTTCCCTCTGTATTTGCATGCTTTCCGTTTTCATTTCCCCTGTGGATAGTAATAATGTTAGATACCGCTAGCTAGTTTACATTATAATATGCTCCACGGCTGGCTATCTTTGTTCCCTCTGCATTTGCATCTTTTCTGTTTTTTATTTTCCCTATGGATTGTAATGCTGTTAGATCGATCCTGCTAGCTAGTTTACATTATAGTAGCTGACATGACTTGTGCATACTCTTTTTAAGGTTGTTGGAGCTGTAGCTTTTGGGAACAGAAAGCTTGTTATCCCACCAAATAGCCCGCCAACACTGGCTTCCCTGAGGGAATCTTGTTGGCCCGAGTAAGTATGCTTTAGCCTCGTATTCTTTTGCGTATTTTGTTTTACATGCATAGCATTCGCTATTGGAATAATCTTATAAATATGGTAAGAATGATGGTGTTTGATATTGCCTTCTTTTAATTAATTCTGATTGTGTTTTATGTTGTAGTGAACTAGCAGAACGCCTATCTTTTGGTACGATAGTTGAGTTGCTCAAGAAGTTGCTTAAGTCTCCATTACAGCTGGTAGGTAGTCAATAAAGGACGACCCTGTCGGAAGCCGGCCGTTTGTCATATTTCCCTATGTGAAATAATTTTGAATCCATTTATCTGATCCTTTGGAGATTTAACAAGCTACAATGACCACATCTTGATTGACATTCAGCTATCCGAAACCTTCTCGGTTCAAGATAACTGTAGACGTCTGTTGATCTAACCCCATTTGAGAGGTCTGAAACTCATTGAGCCAAATCCTATAATCAAAACAAAAATGTTGATAAGGGCATTATATTTATATAAGTTTCTGTGAGCTGAACATAGTTTTCTCATGTATAAGTTATTTCTGATTGTAAATCCGAAACGTTCAAAAATTCGAAATGAGCTTTGTTATGCTCCAATTCCCAGCTGTAGAGTTTACTTAGTCTGACATATCACTAGATCCATAGCTCAATCAAATGTACCAATAGATCCATAAAATTTATTTAGACTAAAATACCATTATCACTTAAACATATCAAAAATATATGATGAGAGAAGCAATGCAAACTCATGGGTGCACCGTCCGTCGGCACGTACCTCAACCTTGCCTTCCTCCTTCAGCTTCAAGAGATCTCTATTTTGCCCTCCTCTTCCTCATAATCGTCTGTAAAAGATACTGAGTATGGCCTTCCTAGGCGAGATGAAACTCTTCATATGTTTGCTTCTCACCTATCGAACAAACTATCAAGGTGCTAGCAAGAAGTCATCGATAATTTGTTCTCTTGGGTTTTGGAGAGAGAGAGAATGTTGTTGCTTGTGTATTTTTGAAGTCCATGTCTATGCTTGTGCCATGTTTGATAATTGGTAGTAGTTTCTTTAATTTGTGGTTGGGTTGTTACCTTGGGTTTTGGTTTGGATAGTTGGTGGCTGGGTTGGATTGCTCCCTTGTGTATTGGCTTGCATAGTTTGCGGCTAGCCTATCCAGGCCATTGGTGCCGTGTCTTTTGGTTAATTGGAGGGTGGTTCTCTTCTTGGTATCTTTAGGGTCAAATTCTCTTTGAGCTTGTGTCGTTTTTGTGCTTGACACAATATATATATATATATATATATATATATATATATATATATATATATATATATTTTTTTTATTTTTTATTTTTTATTTTGATTTATCAAAAAGTTAGGCCTTTGATTGACAACTCTTCAATGGCACATGCACCTCTAGTCAAGTCAGTGCAAGTCTGAGGAATGACTGCAACATGCACTAGTCAATCTTTAGCAAACATGAGGAAAAAAGAGAGAAATAGAATCAATCTTTAGAAGAAAGGCCAATGTAAAGCTGGCTATTTATTTCCCTTCAGTAAACATGAGAAGAAAATGAGCCAAAAAACAACAGTAATTCAGTTGCATGTTTGAAACTTTAGAGTTGCAACAGTAACCTTAATATCTTTAAAAAATGATATTGATGACGTCAAAAAGGTGACAGTGCCGTGATGACGATCAGTCGGTCAGGCTGGAGCTGATGCAGGTGATTGTCCTGAAAGAAATGCGAACAAACGTGAGCTAAAAGACTCGGGCCTGAGGTTGTCCTCAGGCGTAGGCGCTCCGACGCTCAAGTCAGTATGAATTTTTAGTTATTGGAAGTGTCCCGGTATGCAGAGCTCTTCTATGAGTTTGAATAGCGAAACAGTCATTAGAGAATTACCTGAGAACGAGGCTTCCCTTTTATAGGGGTTGACTGATCCGAGTTTTACGGATTGTAAAACTCTCTGGATCATTGGTTGAGCGTATTGTTCGGAGGCATAGTCCCTTTTAGGACTCCTTCTCCTATCTGGAGTTGGACTCTTACAATTTTAGTATCCCACTGAGGGTTGGACACAGGTTAAAACCTCTTTGTCTAATATCCGTCACGGAATGACCTTATCATCCCGAAATGGGTGACCGGGCCGGTGCAGGTCTTCAAGCAATACTAGGTCGTTGCGACAAGTAGGTGGGGCCGCCAAATATGACATGGGCCGGAGCAAGTTCTGAAATCATACCGGTCCGGCGCGCCCTCTTTACTACCCCGGTCCGGCATACTAATCCGATATCACTATTCCTTATACCGGTAAGCGGGCTGTCACCTAATGGCCGGGCCGGGCCAGTTACCCAACGATGATGTCCTTCCGGACTCATTAATAATGACACGTGTTATCATCTTATTCGCAGGGTTATTTTAGTCACATCACATATCTTCCCCAAGACTTGTACAAAGGTAAGGTACTTGCACCTCTAGTCAAGTCGAGGTACTTTTGTATGTAAAAAAAAAGTAGCTTTGTCATTGGCCATACCATATTTTATCAGCTGGGGACATACCATGAACAACACCTCTCCAATCATTATTCACTATTATAGACTATAAACCCATTTCAATAAGAAAAAATATGTAAATGTACTCGGCCAGTAAAAATAAGGGAAAAGAGCTCGTCTCGTTATCCAGGTTGGTCCAACTGATTTTGAATCTCATGGGCATTCTTGTTGGCCGTTTAGCAGTGTCAAAAGAAATATCTGCAGGTGTTGTGATGCAACGTCCCACTCAATTGATCAATCACAATGTTCATACCAAAGAGAGAAAGAAGAGAGAGAACATCGTAGAGGGAGAGAGGGGAAAGCGAAATACATTTAATTTGAAAAATCAATATAATTATTAAAATAAGGATAATTTGGTTAATAAAATTTTATTTAAATTAAAAATGTCCCTAGCAGTATAAAATTTAGGGTCCGTTTGTTTCATAATTGCATTTTATAGCTTTAAACTCTCAAAAATATTATGCTTAAAGCTATGAAAAATATTGTGTAAAAAACTGTAGAGCCCACAACTTTAAGCTGTATAAAATGTTGTGGCATGTTTGGTTCATTTTTCTATTAGATTAATTTTGTAGATAAAATTACAAAAAATATATTATAATAAAAAATAATTAAAAACTTTTAAGATATGAAAGGATAATTATGTAATGTGGTTGTAAAATATTGTGGGTCTCACAACTTAAAATTCTAAAAAGTTATGAGATGACAATATTTTGCACAGCTTAAACTGTGAACTCCAGAGCTTTAAGCTATCAACAAAATGTGACGTTTAGTTGACACAATATTTTATGTTCATCCAATACTTTTAAGCTGTGAGAAATGTGAAACAAAAGCAAATCGAATGATATATTGGTTTATAAATTTTAATGGATGTCTCTATCTATGCAAAATAAAAGTCTAGTTTCTTTGATAAACAATTAACAATCTTAAGAAAGATATTTAGCATTGGGAAGCAGCAAATGAGATCGCATGGTTCGGTAAATGTTTTTTTTTTGTCCGATTAGTTAAAGTCAATGTTGATCTGCCAACAATCGGGACCACTAGAATTGGTAGGAGGCTAAAAAATATCGAAGATGTGATCAAACCCACTTTATTATCTTTGTATTTAGGTGGTTACAAGGTTTTTTTTTGTGCAAAAAGATTGGTTAAAAAAAATTGTTCTGTGATAAATAGCAATTGTTTTAGGATAATTTATCAAAGAAACTTCTATGAGTGTTATACTTATATGTTTATTTGGACCAAGTAAGAAAAATTGAAGTTCCTATTTTTTAATAGAACAAGTAACGAAATGACCCGTATATTTTTTTTAAAAAAGGTCATTTGAGCTCCTCCCCTATTTTTGGGGCAAAGGAAGCCCCTCATTAAATTGTGGAGCATGTTAGTCCTCGTTCATAATTTTCATCCATTTATTCATAATTGGTCATCTGGTACAAATGAGATTCACAAGGTAAACTGAATGATTGGGTGTTAGGTTTCTGCATATCTGATTTTTTAACGATAATATATATTCCCTACATCTCGGTCATCATTGTTCTGGCTTTTGACGGATTCAAGTGGCAAAGGATATGTATCATGAGATGACAAAGACAACATTTTCAATTCGATCACTGCTGGAACATGTTGAGGCATCAACCGAAGTGAAACTTGCATATGACTGGTTCTTCCTAAAAAAGAAAACAAACTAGTGCTTCAAATTATTCTATTGCAAATGTTATGAACTTGGAAGATGATGAGTTCTCAGGTTCAGTTTCAATTGAAAGACTGATTGGCCGCAATGCTAAAAAAGAGGTCAGGAAAAAAGGCGAGGTCGATCGTAATGGGCTTATTGAGGTTGTCGGCCAACTAACACTTGAACAAAAGAAAGCACATAAAGACAGGATGACACTTGCTAAATATGAGAGAGTTAGAGTTGAAAGATAATGGAATGAGCATTTAGCATTGGAAGCTAATAAACTATAGGTCGAGAAAGTGAATGCTGAAGTAGAGAGACATTTGACAATTGCCAAGTTGGAGAAGGTAGAGCAACTCAGGATGGAGAGAGAGTTTCAAATCATGATGACAGTTGTGAAGTCTCTAACTGATGTGCAACGCTAATATATAGAGGGTTTACAAGCACAGATCCTAGAGAGGCGTGGACGTTGAAAACTCATTTATTTGGTCATTATCGTATTATTGTTATTGAATTATATGATGGTATTGACAATGTTTGAGACTACTGTATAATCAGATTTGGATATTATTTCATAATCTAATCATGATATTAATACTAACATACTTGCATAATCAATTATTCAATTTACATAATCCCAATACATTTATATAATAAAATTACACGCTACGACCACACTTGCATAATAAAGTACACACTACTACTACACTTTCATAATAAAATTACATGGTACTTATTCCAACAATCACATGTGTTGTTAATGTTTCAAAAATTATATCGATGAAAATATATATTTTTACTTGAATTTAGCGAACCAGTTAATAGATGCAAATATGCTGCTGGACAACCACAATGGTGTCAAAGATAATGGGTCGTTGGTTGCTGATGTGACTGTATTGAAAAATGTGTTTTGTTGATGTGCTTATATTGAGATATATATTTTGATGATGTGGATGATGATGTTGCTTGACCTGTAATAAAGATGGGACACAGTCTTAATTTTTGTGTAAATTTGATGGGGATAATATAAAAGATATGAGAGTAGTTGAGTTGCATAATGATTTTGTATTGAAAGATGTGTTTTTACTGATGTGACATTATTGAAATATATATTATGTTGATTTGATTAGATTGAGAATTATATTTTTATAAGATAGATATAGAATCCACTTTTAAAATTTAATAATCAATTAGGCAACCACAATGGTTACACATCTAATGACCCAATAATTTTGTTTTTGGGTCCAATATCTATCTCACAAAAATATAATTTGCAATACAATCAAATCAACATAACACATATTCCAATACTGCCACATCAGCAAAACACATCTCTCAATATAAAATCATTATCCAACCCAACTATTTTCCTATCCTTCATATTATCCCCATCAAATTTACACCAAAATTAAGGTTGGGTCCCACCTTTATTACAAAAAGTCAAGCCACATCATCATCCACATCACCAAAATACATATCTCAATACAACCACATCAATAAAATATATTTTTCAATACAGCCACATCAACAAAACACATTAACTTTGTTGGCCCATTAACTTTACACCATTTCAAGTGAATTAGTAATGAATTATTGTGGTTGCCTAAGCCGCCAATTAAGACTTTTACTCAATAGTGGCAGACTCCACAGGACGGACGGACATGGGCGGCTGCATTGAATAAATCCCCACCCCACCAAAAGAGGATTTCATTTCTATCATCAAATCTTCTCTTGGAGAATTTCAAAGCAAGCTCGAGATGGAGAGACAAATGGTGACTGACATTCTTTTACAGGCAGGCTCGATCCTGGCCATGGTGTTTATGTTTTTATTCATGTTTGATATTCCTCGCAAGACCTTCCACAAGCTGCGCTGCTACCGTGATCGCGCAAATTTCCGAGCCAAGCGTCACTTCGTTCGCGGCGCACAGATCTTAGCCGAAGCCAGATCTCCCTCCAACTCCCGCTCCTCCTCCTCCTCCTTAGCTAAGCAAGCTGAAGAAGAAGCCGAGAAGGCCATCTCTCTGAACCCTAAGGACGCGGCCGCTCATATCCTCAAGGCTCTTGCTCTAGATGTCCAGGGCTTCAAGACCTCTGCACTCGACTCCTTCAACGTGGCTCTCTCGCCTCTGGCAGTGAAATCGTTGAGCCAGATAGAGAAGGGCGATGCGCTGTTTAAGCGAGCCGATTTGATGTTGCGGATGAATCGGCGAGGTCAGATTGACTCGGCGATCGAGGATCTGAGTCAGTCTGTGAAGCTGACTTCCGATAACGCCCGGGCGTTCTGTTTGTTGGGAGAATGTTATGAGGGGAAGAAGATGAGGGAGGACGCGACAACAGCTTTTGAAGAGGCTCTTAGGTTGGATCCCAAATTGTCCGCTGCTCGTGAGGCACTGGACCGTTTGAACTCGGAGTGAATTAATGTCTTGATCTGAGGTCATATATGTTAAACACTAACAGTTGATTGGAAAGTCGTCGTCCTCAATTTTAGTGGCTCTTCTGGTAATTGGTAAGCACATACAGTTTCTTCAAGAATCACTGTTTCAATAAATGCTAAGACCTCTTTGATTTAGATTCTGATGGGAAGCTGAGAATTCTGAATGTAAATGCTTTGAGAGTGAGAGATTGAGATACAGATTGTCTATTAGGGCGTTATTTTTATTTTATTTTTCTGTTTTATTATGCACTGTGTTTGACTGAAATGTTGTTGGTATTATAGCCTGACTGCTTGTACAACATCATGGAAGTAAAACAGGACGAAATTGCATTCTGGAGAACATTAATGGTATTGAGAGTGCCTTTTTTTTTGGATTTGTGTTGTTCTAATTGTCAAAATGGTCTCTCTCCTGTAAGTTTGTACCGGAAAACTGGATTGGCATCTCTATGATACATCATGTTCAAATCTTCATCTTTGAAAAATATATTGATGTTTTCCACAGGGTTGGTTTTTTGCGTGTTTTTTTGCTGGGAATTATATTGGCAGTTTGGTTAGGCTGTGGGTAATTCTTTTTTCCTTCATATAAAATATACTATTTCATAGGTTCTCTGTCTGTTGTCATCATGTCATGCGGCTCTGAATTAGAGAGATCTGGTTAACATTTGCAGCCCCGTTAAGGTGAAGGTTGTAGGTTCATCATCTTTGTTTCTATTAGGTTGATCAAACTATTCAACATACCCACTAGTGGACTTCTCTTAGGCTACATAGTGATTAAGCTCGAAGTTTAGTGGCAAGTACTGGATTATAATCTTAATGGAAAGGCTTGCTCAGTGGTAGAGTTGCAACTCATAGAGATTGCAGGTTCAATGCTTGAAAATAGCTTCTTCATTTATTATGTGAGGTAACGTCTGCTGTGTAGATACTACTCGTTCTTGACTCCGTCCATTACGGGAGTCTTTTTACCTTTACTTTACCTTAAATGGATAGGCATT
Source organism: Euonymus europaeus (assembly GCA_963580455.1). Lineage (NCBI taxonomy): Eukaryota > Viridiplantae > Streptophyta > Magnoliopsida > Celastrales > Celastraceae > Euonymus > Euonymus europaeus. The sequence continues at coordinate 6,098,347 of OY756968.1, read as the reverse complement.
GGACTAAGCACATAAAGTGGACAACGTCAAGAAGTTGAGGATTTGTTTAAGTATTGTAGTTGTTTGCGAATGAAGCGTGCTATACATTCATCTTCGAGCTGCATCATGAACATGAAAGCACTAATTTCGCAATCTTTTGAGATTTTTTACTATCTTTTCCTTTGCAACTTTCCTTTGGCTTTGTGCAATCTCAGAAAACTGGAACCAGGTATAGATTCATATGAATGATAGTCAAGACTGAATCTTGGAGCTAACTGTAACAAAGTCGCTGGTGCTAACTGTAACTAAAGTCGCCAGTTCCCACCAGTGCCGGAGCTCTGTGTATGGTAGACAAACATTACTGCCTCCCTTGCATCTCCTTCTAGCTCAAGGCATGAGAACTCATATGAGGGTTGTTGGATGTAGCATTCACAATACCTGACAACATCGGTTGAAAATTTGTCCTTCCAGACTCTAATTCTATTATTAGTCCCTCCATCCACATTTGATAGATCAAATTTTTATTTTGATTTGTCTCCAAATATAGCTCATTTCTTTATTGAAAATGAGTAAAAATTACCAATTTATTCATATATTTTTATTTATTGTGCATCTTTATCAATAAATGACATTAAATTATAGTAATGATAAGGTGTGAGTGGAGAATGGAGTCCTAAATGAACGGTGTATTTGAAACAAAGTTAACTAAATTTATTGTTTTAATGATATTAATTGATTTTTTTTAATCTTTGTGAAAAATAAACGAGCGGGAGGAATAGTTTCTACTTTAATATTGTTCTTCCAATGTTCTGGTAATGCTTGAAACCAACGATATTAAGAGAATTTTGAAAGCAACCAAATCAGAGAGTCGAAAAAAAGGCTAAAAGTTATTAACATCCTTGTGGTTTAGGTCATTTTGACATACATTCTTTGTGCTTCGATGGCCCGTAATGGGCCTTTTGGGCTGATATTGTTCTAGAAGTGCTGGCCACTGGGAGTGGGAGGAGACTATTATTCTATGACTCTGTAAGCCATGGGCCGTGATTATGATCCTTAGGAGAAGGTCCACTTGAAAATGAGCTAGTGGGCCTAGGGCACATAACTTGATTTATTATTTACTTCAAATCGACAGATAAAGAACAAAAGTTTCTGTATTTAACTATTATTTACTTGAGGAGAAGATGACCGAAGCTGAATTGATTCCTAACTTCAATTGTGATTTCATTTCTTTACACGAAGAGTATGTATTTATTCGTCGAATGTATTTTTTTTTCTCTCACTTGTTTGATCTATGAAATCAATTGCGTTTTTTTTTTTGTTTTATTGCAGTGAAGACTGTTTTTATTGGTTCTTCATCAAAAGTTGCGATGATATGGATCAATCTCTTTTTGCTTAATTTTTTCATTGCATTCTGTGTTGTTTCATAGCTCTTTGAATTTGGTATGGTTAAATTTTGGTTCTTTTTTTCTTTTGGTTTCATGGGGTGGCATTTGAAGAGAACTCTCATGAAACCATTGAAGAGCAATTGGTGATTTTGGCTAAGCACTTCAGGATCTTTTTTGGGGAGAAAAAAGCTTTTATCCTTTGCTTCTAGGGAATCATAGGCATAAAACTGCTGCTATTGTATTAACTTATGTAAATCTTGCCAAGATAAAAGTAAATCAATTTGGAGACCTCTTTACATGCATGTAGGTATTAGGGCTCCTTTCATAAGCGTATTATGCTCATATCAAATTAAAAAAAGTACTCATTAGCTCCAAAACTTATGATCCCCTTCAACTTCAAGGTGTGTTTCCTGAACTTTTTCATTGCTTCAAAACCTGCAAGTGAATGTTTGCATCATTGTCATCCTTCCCTAGCACTCTAATTTTCATTGAAATGAAGATGCCATCCTGTGTTGGATGTGATAAGAGTTACTTTTGAATTTTGCAGGATTGGATGATTATTTAATTATTAAAAAATGGAGGACTCGGAGAAAAGAAAGGAACGATTGAAAGCAATGCTCATGGAAGCATCTGCCCCGGAGCAAGTTTCTAGTCGCGTTGAAACTTATACGGGAGCTGAGTTCCTCTCAAATCCCTTGATCGAAAACTCCACCACAGCAATGATGCAGGAAACTTCTAAAACTCCGAGGTTTGATTTTTACACAGACCCTGTAGCAGCATTCTCTGGAAACAAGAACAGCAAGGCCAGTAACCACATTGGTCAAGCTTACATTGCACCTCCAACTCATAGCGGATCTCCTGAAACAAGGTTTTCTCCTTCAGTTCAAGGTATCACAATCTATTAAGTTGTGTGTTAATTGTCTATATTTGTAGAATTTCTTACTGATACATGGTTGCTGTTGATTTTGGCCATATTTTATATTGCAACTATTTGGTGTTCACATTTTATTTTGTTTTTTTTCCACCTGTTTACTTGATCAAGTACAAAACAGAGATTAATCGATTTATCATATGAGAGGTATTGATTGTTCACATTAAGAACAATATGGGCTTTGGACCTTTTGTAGAGCCTTAAGAGGTATGGGAATAGTTACTTAACAAACCTTGAGAGACAGACTTGCCTCTCTAGGAACGGCTAATTGCACATAACCAGCATTATCTAACCAACTCAGAGTTATTGTGATGCATTTGAGAAGTAGGGGCATTGTTTGTAATCGTCATTAGCCATTTATTTGTGGTAGTTATTTAAGTCTAGTCCTTGTCAAAGCGATTAGTATCCTTTTACGAGTCCAGTATCTTTTCTTACAGGGAAAGTTTTGATGGTCATTAGCCTTCTAACAATAATATAAACTCACTGCAGTTCTGTCACTGTATTTTTGTCTTCCTGCATCATATTGGCCGCATAAACTATTTTTTGTGTACATAAATTGATCTAATGCCTCAAGTGAAAAACAGCTCTACGTGACTTAGTTTAGTTATTAGTGATCTTGGGTTTTTCTTTCATATGCTTTCTTGTATTTTGACCCCCTTATTTAATAGGATCAATAAATCCTGAAATGACCCCCCCTGCTCATCAAGTGCAACAAAGCTATTATTCTACTGGTCAGATACACCAAAGACCCGTTCACTACAGTGGCTTTGCTCCTTATGGAAACCCAGCAGGAATGGGCAGTCCGTTTTCTATGCATCTGGGAACTACACCTGGAGGTTGGAACAGACCTGGGAGCATACCTAATTATGGTTTTCCATCTAATGCGGGAGCTGGCATACTAGCCCCGTATCCCGGTGCGTATGGCTCTGGAGTCAATCATGGGCAAAGCAGGGTTCATTGGCTTGGGACTAGTCCAAAGTTTGCTTCAGGACAAGGAGGTACATCTAGTCCAAGAAGAGGCAGAGGGCACTGGCATGGAAGCATCATAAGCCCAGGTTCTGGACAGAGTGGCGGAAGAGGGCGTGGATTCCATCCTCGTGGTCTACTCCCTGATGGTACATTGATGCCGGAACGATTTTACGACAAATCCATGGTTGAAGACCCATGGCAGAATTTGAACCCTGTTATATGGAAAAGTTTAGATACCCCCAGCTCTTCAAATTCGTGCTTCCAAAATCTATCGGCATGAAAAAGGAGATAATTCCTGAAGCCACAAACAAGACCAGTTCTCAACCAAGCCTTGCGGAATATCTTGCCGCCTCATACAATGAGGCTGCGAATGATGCTGCTGGAGTATAGTTGCTCCAAGTTATAGGAGGTGCCACAACAGAATTTATTATGGAGCCCTCCATTCGAATTGCAGACAATATTAATTTTCAAATGAGTAGGGAAGAACAAGATATCAACTCCCAAATAATTACTATTTGTGAAACATGCCGAACCGTCTTACATACATAACCATCAGCTCGGCCTGCTAATAAGCAGATTGATCTGTGGATTCATACTTGGTGTTCTTCCATAACAATGCAAAATGCCACGTAATCAATGCAGCTTCCACTGCTGATAAAACATAAAGGAAATGATCACCAGAATTTCATTTTCAGGATCTAAAAGAAGTAAAAACCAGTGAAAGAAGTAGACCTTCTACCTTAATGACCTGACCAAGTAAACCTTGTTGTTAACCTGAAAATCCTAGTCGTCTACAAGAAACGGAAATTAAAAAATGGACCAAAGTTCGTTACTCAATTTAATGCCAGAAGCTAGTACAGAAACCAGGCTGCGGAACTGCTTTGTGCTCACAATATATCTTGTCCGTGAAGGTATCAATGAGCTGGCCAGCCAAGCTTGGAGGGTCATCAATCAAAACATTCACAAAAACACTAACTACCTTTCTCTCTTGCATTGTAGCTTTCAGGCTGAACCAAGTGAGAAATTTTACTCTGAAATCCTCATCTATGTGGCCAGCAATCTCTAGCGATTTGACCACTCTGACAGAGAACTCATAATCATTCTCCAGCTGCTTTCTAGAACCCAAACCCGTTACTTCTTGCATTCCATTGGACTTGCATGGAGTAGACGGAGAAATTGATTGTGATATCATCAAAGGATTGATCTCTGAGAGAGGAAGCTTTGAGTAGAGCCCACCATTGTAATTCTTCTTGGTGCCCTTCACTGATTGATGCCGTCCCTGGTGATCTCCAGAGGTTAATCTAATGACGGCAGAGTTGATTGATTGTATCTGAGAATGAGTCTCAGCATCTGCTATATTTTCTTCCTTTTCACGTTCACATAAAGCAGTCACACAGGTATCACTTGATGTGGGTGTGACCCATTTAGCTTCAGAAACCCCCACAATTCCAGTGCTACTAAATAGAGAAATCTTGCAGAAATACTCAGTAGAAGGATCGAGATCGGTCACCCTAAATCTTTTTTGTGGCGTAAAGACAGTAAATGTGGGCTTTTGAGGGTAACTTTTCACACTAGACTTACGATGCCACAGCTTGCAGGCATAGAAGTCCCTATATTGATCAACCATGTAGTCAAGTACAAGGGCTACTGAGTTTGGAGAGGATTCTTCAAATTTAATATGGCAAGCTGCTGAAAACAAAATTAATAAGAAACATCAGAAAAGAGAGGTTTCTTTTGGTTTGTATGTAACATTTTATAAAAATATACTAAACCATCTAAAGTTCAATCTATTTGATTGTTAACAATTAAGAGAATAATTCTGCGCATTCCTCAGATTCACATGCATACTTCATAAATTAACACCAGCTTTGTATTGCAATTACAAGAAGGGGAAAAAAACCGTACTTGCACTTTCTTTCCTTCCCGTGGTATTGTTGTAAGTGTCATCAAACATTGACTCAAAAACTTCCACAGCAGAAGCGCACAACTTCTGAACCTCAGCACTGCAGGAAAGCCTGTTGACAATACTGCGTGGCATATTTGCGCATTCGAGACCCAGTGGCCCCACTTCATTATTCAGCAATTGCAAGGCAGTTTCCACGATGCTCTGTACTTTCTTATATTGCTCAGTTCCTGTGAGAATCCTGTAAGCCAGCAGCACTCTTAAACACAATACATCAACTCTTCTGGCCTCCATAGCAATTAACAATTGTTTTCTCCAGACTCTGTAGGCATTATCATTCAATCAGAATTCCCTCTTGATGTTGCACGCTCAGAATATTTTTCTCTAAAAGCTAGTCAGTATTAATTTTAACGATTCCAACAATGCCCTGGCTCACTCAGTTTGAGCTAGGCCTTGCTGCTAGTATAATGTATTCATTTTTGAGTACCTAAACTTTCGTAAAGTAGAACCACATGTAAAATATGTGAAATTAAAAAATGATTTTCTATGAAACTTGTTCGATTTTTAGTAAACCTGAAATTTCAGACCTGAATGGGCCAAATTCCGATTGGTGTCATCTTGCCATCAACATGATGAGGACAGTCATCATTTGAAAAAAAAATATGCACAGGCAATGAAAATCAATACTGTAAAATTTAAACTGTAAAGGAATGCCTATTTCATTCTCCTCCTACACAAGAACAAACCTGAGTATGCACTCGTCAGGAATATTACTGATACATATATTCACACAAGGTTCCATGAGACCCCCATGGGAGCACTATTGATGCCTTTTACTTAAATCTGTATGAGGTATGGGAGCATCTCTGTAAATCTGGACATGAATTGTTTCCGTCTCACTCTGGTTATAGATTGTCTTTTGTTTTACAACTACATAAGTCAATCAGAGTTACACAATGCTAAAGAACTGCTACTGCACATTTAAATGTTCCTGGAAGTTAGGAAGGAGGAGTTTTTCTTACCGCATCAGTCCGTTAACTTTCCCACAAGAAACACAATAGAAATTGCCTTCCAACTTTTCATAGCAGCCGATCTTCAGAATTCCAGATCTTTCCTGCATAGCACATATCAGATGGCATGTAATTCCACAAGAGTCATTCTCACCAACATATTCGGAATTGCATGTTAACCATAAACTGGGATCTTTGTTGCCATCATACTGATGGCAAATAAAACAAGAACATCTTTTGCAAAAAGGATCTTCTGTACATAAAGTAGCTCTGCAAGCAGCATTCGGACAGACTTTGGGCTTTATATGTTCTTCTTTATTATTATTATCAAGAGGAACATGATTAATGTCCGTTGACATAAGTTGTTGGAGCTCTATCCACCTTTCACTTCTCAATCCAGTTTGATTTTTCTCAGGAGAAGAGCCAGGAAAATCCTGGTTGTTGCTCCTCTTGGGTTTTCGAGAAACTAACTTGAGGAGGTGCTTTATCATTTGAGATTTATTAAACCCTGTGTACTTTCTCTCTTTACCCATCTCAGCACAGATGATCTCAAGAAGCTCCTTGCGAGTGAACAAACTAAGAATCTTAGGAGCATCTTTTGACCACAGGGCAACTTCATGTACTAGTTTTCTTTTCTCCTTCAAACTAAGCTGACTACATTTTGCCGGGTCAAGTACATAGCCTGAAAAACAATAGCAAATGAATTAGGTAGAAGACATCAAGACACCGGTGTATTGGATACCATACTTCAATATGTAAGTCATCACATCTTCACATCACCATACGACAGAAGCCTCGGGCATGATCTTATTTTTTTGATAACTCATTTATTTATTAGCTAAATGGTTCGGACGCTCATTTGAATACTACATTAAATCATTGCACATTAAGATCGATATCATGCACGTGTTATAAATGGCATAACAAAGGTAAACAAACAAGAAATTGTTTAGGGCAAGATACTTGTTTTAAGTATTTAGACAGATCAATGGGTGCTATGGAACATTATTACCTCCGAGTTCTTGCCATCCAAAGACAAAAAAATCCATAAATATCATGCAATATCATCATCATTCACCACTGCCATTTGCCACCAACATCATCATAGCTCAATTACATTCCCACTACTACAAGGTTAGCTCCAAAGACTCATCACAGTTCATACTTAGATAAGCAAATAAAGAGTCGGTCAATTATTTGACAGGCCGAACAAAAACATTCCTGCATTATAAATCATGACTGAAAAGTAAAAAGGGGCACTGAACTGACTTTGAACAACTGAAACGGCACACAGGCACACATAACCTAGACAGCGCTGGTTTGCTAAATAAAACAACCTAAGGGAGCAAATATTTTCAATTGGCAACGTCATTCCTTGGCATTACTACTTTCTATGCCTCTCCTACAGAACTACCATAATCAGATGGTCTTTCGAGAAAGCACCCAGAAAATATCAACCATTTCTCAACATACATTTTCAAAAACCAGCAAAAATCATGCGTTACAAATAGAACAAAAGTAATTCAGGCTTGAAAAACACAAACCCAGATGCAGAAACAGTTATAAAATCACAAAGATTGTAAAGACAATACCGGAAAGGCAGATTAACTCGCCCTACTCCAAATGTACCACCAAAAACAAAGAGAAAAAAAGGAACTAGAAAGACGAAACAGACGGTGACAACTAACCAGAGAACGCCGAAGCCATGCCTGATCTTCTCTCTGGTTTACTCAGGCCTGACTATACCCAAAAAAATTAGAGAACTTATTAGAGCAATCAAATCATCATGCATTGAAGCATATAAAACATACAATACTCAGAAACTTCAAGACGAAAAGTGTGGAGCTTAGGAAAAAAAGGATAGGTGTTGTTGGGGACTCATTGAGAGAGAGACCTGTTAGAGTGAGGGAAACAATAAAAAGAAAGAGAAAGAGACAAATTTTTATTTGATAAATTGCCATTAATAGAGTAAATAAATTTGATTTATAAATATATTCCATCATTTCATAAATATAATCTTACCTTTTTTTCACACAGAATAAAAAAAATTTAATTAATACAATGAAAAAATCAAATTTTATTTATATATTTTTTAATATACACTTAATTAATAAATATATATATATATTTTTAGCTCAAATAAACATAGGAGATGGAAAGACTTTTAAGATAATGAAACACATTAAATATGAATCTTTTAAGAATTTAATTAATTTCTAAAATTGATTAATTAAATTTTAAAAACTAAATTAGATTATAATTTAAGACATAAATATAGAGAGTAGCACTATGTTTATGATCGAGTGAGTGTATATCACGTTCCACAGACCACGCGCGCAATGCTTTTTCTTTAATTGTTTGTGATACAATCGAGGATTATGGTTTCTGTTGTCACTCTGGCTATGATACAGTGGGGACAAATCCTGTTTAAAGGTCATGATCCGGTGCGGGAGCATTCATTTCCAATGGTAAGCCCCACAACTGCCGTTGACGTCCTATCTGAGTGGGTTGGGCCTATCACAATTATGGGCTGGGCTGATTGCTTTTGCAGCCTGGGCTTGTTCATTTGTGAAATTCATTAATTGGGGCTATTTAAGTCTAGGGTTTTCTTGTTTCCGCCAGAGCCTTTGCTGTGGGCAGTGGGATAGCGAGCTTTTCTTAACCGCTTCCTTGTACTCCTTCAGCCGCCGGTCGCTTCTTTTTTGCTCAACCAGGTCGGCCTCGCTCGCTTTCCTCATCAATTTGTGTACCTGTTGAAATTTTCTACTCACTTGTATAGTGTGACTATAGGAATGGCAGAGGCGGTGGTCCAAGCAGTGAACCAACCCGACCCCTCCCAGCCTCAGAACGATGTCAAGCTCTTCAACCGCTGGACCTTCGAGGACGTTCAGGTTGTTTCATATAAAAATTTCAAATAGGAACTATAATGAACGAGGATATATTTTTGATGGTCATTTTTTTTTTTGCAGAAGTGTTGATTTGCTCTTGATAATGCGTTTCCTCAGTAATTTCTTGCTTCTATTTTTTTTTTTTTTGTGATTTATTTATGATGCTTTTGTTAAGTGCTGAGAAAAATTGAAGCTAGACTGTTTTGTTAGATTAAGATATGGGAATGCATGCAGATTGATAGAAGAATTGGCTCATTTTAATTGTACTTTATTCATTTTGGAATCTCCCAAAATGCATGCCCATTTCAATTAATGAAAGTTATTCTTTCTCATTTTTTCCTTATTTACCCTTAACTTAAAAAGGTCAATAAGCATGCACATTAATTATAGTATCAAAGTATTTGCCATTATAAATAGGGGTATAAACGTCAAATTAAAATAAAATTAAATATTTTCTTAAAATGTGTGAAAAAGGGAAGGAGACAGTTAAAATGGGACGGAGTGAGTATCATTTATTGAGGCTATGTGTACCAAACTGGATGCTTTTGAATTAAGTTATTTTCCATTAAAAAAAAAGATGGTTCTCATCTTGATGAAAAACAAGTTGCAACTTATTTTTGTTGGAGTCACTTTCTATGTATTGATATCACTATGTTAGCTGGTTAGGGGATTTTCCTTGGTATTGCTCTTGAACTGTAACTATGGTTGATGATCTATGTTTCTTCTATTTTTTTCTGAGGACTTGCTTCACAAGTGGTTTACTGTTTGGCATACACTGCTGTTTTGTTTTCATACATTGGAAAGCCAGTACTTTTACAATCAACGATGGTGTTTGTGTCTATTGTAATGCATTATGGCAAACCATTGCTTTTACAATCAACTTAGTGGAAGTAAATCATGAGTTCATTATCGATGCTGCGTGCATTATACTTGTTCTCTGTCACCTCCTTAAATTTGTCCTGCCAAGATTTTTTCTGTTTTTTAAGAAAATTGTTAACTTTTAATGTGAAGAGACAAGTAGCTCTCTGTGCTTGGGGTCAGGGTGGCAAACTCTTTTACTGGTTAGATATCAAGACATTTGACATTGATGTTCACAAATAGAGTTGTAATATTCTCATTTCTCATTAACAATCAGGAAGGTGGTATTGTTTTTACACATGCCATGATTTTTTAATCCCCTACATGCTGAGAAAGTCGATTATTTGATTAATCTCTACTATTCTCACTCGTGGCTTCATGTAAGCTATCTATTAAGATAATTGAAATCATTAATCGTTTGTTGAGTTGTATGAACTTGTCTGATATAGGTAGGTGACCTTTCTTTGAGTGACTATATTGGAGTCCAAGCAGCCAAGCATGCGACGTATGTCCCTCATACAGCGGGGAGGTACTCTGCCAAGCGCTTCAGGAAAGCCCAGTGCCCAATCATAGAGAGGCTTACAAACTCACTGATGATGCACGGAAGAAATAATGGAAAGAAACTCATGGCGGTTAGAATTGTGAGGCATGCAATGGAGATCATTAGTCTATTGACTGATTTAAACCCTATTCAAGTTATTGTTGATGCTGTAATCAACAGGTAATGCCATGGCGTAAGAACATGTTTATGCTGGTTTATGATTTTTGCTTGGTTTAGGATGAGATTTGTGTGTATGCATTCCTTTGCTGTCTATACTGCAAAGAAGGAATGGACTGGTGCCATTATAAAAAGGCTTAAGCCCACAATGACTGAATGAAAAGTTCACAAATTGACGTTGTGAATTTTGTTTAACTTGGTGCTTTGCCTGATTCTTATATTTTTTTTATTATGTTTTAATTTTGCTCTCTTTTGTGTTACCACAGTGGGCCTCGTGAAGATGCTACTCGGATTGGCTCTGCTGGTGTTGTCAGGCGTCAGGCTGTGGATATTTCCCCTCTGCGGCGTGTAAACCAGGCCATCTATCTACTGACAACTGGTGCTCGTGAATCTGCATTTAGAAACATCAAGACTATTGCTGAATGCCTGGCTGATGAGCTTATCAACGCTGCAAAGGGTTCTTCAAACAGGTAACTAAGCCTCACTATTACTTTATACGTTCTCGAATGTTGTGCTTACCATCTGAAACTTTCTTTATACAGTTATGCCATCAAGAAGAAGGACGAGATTGAGAGGGTCGCCAAGGCTAATCGTTGAGAAATCCTCTACGAGACAATGATTTTCACAAGAGAATTTTGTTCCTATCACTCAATCTTGTTAGTTTGGTAATTTCTTTTACCTTGGACATATCATTAATGATAGACTGTTCTTTATGCTGAAAATTTGGTACGGTTTATGAGATTATCTCGCTATTTCAATGGAGAATTATTGTTGGAGTTTATACTAAAAAGACTCCCTCCGTTAACAAGCTCTAGGCCCACACAGGAGCTTTATAGATGAACTACTCTAGATAAAAAGAGTACTGGAACAGATGTGTGAACCGGGATGGGTACTATGCATGCATACTGGATCGATGTGCTTGTGAGTTGTGAATCACTTGTGATGGCAGACTCTGATTATCGACCTACTTTCAACAGATTCAAACGCACGTTTCTTTTAAGTAGCGGGGATAAAATTAATAATAATGTTAAAAATCCCTGTACGAAACATCCTATATAATTCATTCCATGGTAATATTGTATCCATTGTATATCACATTTCATTGTACAACTATAATGGAATATAATTATTTTATTGTAATATTCCATTGCAATCTCATATTTCATTGGACATTTATAATGAAATATGATATTTCATTGTAAAATTATGATGGTACAATGGAAAAGGAATGTGATGTTTTAAGCTTAGGATATATATCATCACTGTAAAATTAATGCAACCAACACCAATGATAGCATACAAATAAAATTCACAGATGAACCCAAATCTCACTCAAGCTGCTGATTTTCTTACTTGCAATCAATATGTGGACACTCAAGCTACTGATCTTCTTACTTGCAATCAATATGTGGACTTGCTCGAACACTCGATCAATGGAGGAAAGCAAATGCACAGAGGAGAGAGAGGACTGAGGGACAGCTTTGCTTTGGATTGTCGATGAAGAAGATCCAAGTCGAGAGGTGAGAGAGAACGAGGGCAGATTTGGGTATTCTACAAAGCGTAACAAAATAATCTCATCAGATGAGCGAGGTTGATTTGAGCTTCTTACTCCAGCGTGATGTTGGTGTTTGGTTGTTAATGCGGGAACAAGCTTGGCACGCCAGCGGTACACGCTCTATCCCTCTCAATCAAACGAAAGCTAAAATGTTTCGTTCAAATCCTAAGCGGAATTGTATAATTGTTTGATTTAAATCAATGGTCAATTAAGTATGTTGAAAAATTCAAATCAATCTAATTTACACATATAAATATCTTTTAAACACCTTATATTGTCATATCCATATTAAAATTTTTGCCACACCTTGCTGGGAGTGTTAAGCTCGAATGGACATTTGTTGAAACGACGCTGTTTGGTAGCCTGGATTCCCAAAGATTGTTTCTTTTTTCTTTGAGGATAAGATGTTGCAGTTTTGGATAGTCTTCTTCACCCAATCCCTCAACTCTTAACAGATATAGTCAATAGTCACGCAATCTAGTCATCCCAACGTGAAGTACCATACTATCTGCCCTAATGGCTAATACGGAAATATTTGTCAAAATTATCGATGATTGGGAGCCAAGAATTGTCACAATTTATAAAAGTGGTCCTCAAAGGGAAGAAAATAACCTTCAAGCAATGATTTGCCGATGCTTTTGGCTTTGGATCTATTTTTTACGTTTTTATTTTAATTTTATAAATGGGTCAATTTTTACTTAGAAAAGTAAATTTGAATTGGTATATACATTGAAGCATATCTTTTCATCCGCCTCTAATGAGAATTAGGGTTAGAAATTCGAGTTTTCGGATTTTTTTGGGTTTACTAAGAATCAAAATCAGCTACTCATGGTAGATATCCTTTGAAGCATATCTACCATGTGGCAAATATTTTCATTCATGGCATGAATCATATGCATCTCCTATTGATCCATTCAGATTTCATTGAACATGCCATAGTAATTTGTTAATTATTTTCAACAAATAAGCCCAAAAAATGTGATTGAAAACCATTTGGCGAGTGGGATGTTTGGCCACCAAATTGTTGAAGGTATTTCTAGTAAGGAGAAAATATGTTTTGCAGCGACCTAAATGGACATGCAAGGGAGAGTTAAAATTTGATAGTGTACATGGAGGATATGAGTTTCCCGTTTCATATCACATTTAATTACCTCTAGAAGTGGGCATAACTCTAGTCAGATAGATTTTATTTTCATGCAAAGATCTTGTAAGGACTGTAAAGTGTTTTTCAAGACTTGTGTATATAACTTATAAGTTCCCAGTCTGCTACCAATTTAGATTTTAATCAAACTGCCATCCACTTGACATTTTTCTAGAAATGCTTCGTCTTTGACTTGTGACATTTTTGTGCTTGAGCAGCACCCCCTGGTGCCCTTTTTAATGACAATTTTCTTGTGTTTCACGGCAAAAGAAGATGACTTTGTGGTATTTCTTGTTTATTAGCTGTTCGATGATTTGGAATTGGTAAAGCATGTCTGTCTTTTTTGTCTGTATCATTTGCGTTTCATTATTCGATTTATGCTTCTCTCCCCCCGTATAATTTTCAGGGAAACATGGACTCATCAAAGACAGAGTCTATGGTGAAGCTCCTCCAGATGGAAGGAAGATATCTTCGAGATGTCTGGTGATAGTTTAGTGTTCACTTTTCCTGACGATTTTGGTGCATATCCTTGATATAGATGCGGTGGATTCGATATTCTTCCTGCTCAAGCTTTCACTGGTTCTTCTCTTTCCTCAGAATATGTAGCCTCAAATTGTGATACCATGGTGGGATGAGTCTACCTCTTCCCTTGTGATGAGGAAGATGTTAAGGGTCCAGCCCATTTGACCAAGCCTTGTGTGTGTTTTGGTGGCCCAGTCCATGAGTGGCATATTAGGGCAGCGTCTCATGAAAATACGGAAGAGGGACAGCAGCTGAAAACAGAAAAACAGAGAAGGAAATTCTGGGTTTATTCTCTCACGCACAGTTTTGGAAACACTGACAGTTGGAGAGTTATTCATGGTCCGATTTGGCTGAATTTTGAACAGAAGTTATAGGACAGCTGGTTCTTCATTCTGAACGGTCGAGATCTGATTTCGAGTTCCATAAGGTCAGTTTCGAAGGTAGTTTTCAGGCTGGTCAATGCAGTTTTTCCTGCAGTTTGTGTCTTCTTTATTTGTGCTTGAGCTCAAACCAAGTTAATGTGTTTGAGTAGAACGTGATTCCATTGTAAAATTGACTTATAGTGGATTTTGATCGGAGATCGTCCCGTGGTTTTTCCCTCTACACCGGAGGGTTTTTCCACGTTAAATTTGATGTTGTTATATGCTTTTGATTCATAGCTTTGTCATTGCATTTTTCTGTTGAATTTTCTGCTGGATTTAGTTGGAATATTGTGCTAGATTTTTTGCTGGAATATCTGGAATATTAAGTTGGTTATGTAGCCTTGTTTTTGTGTGCAACAAGTGGTATCAGAGGCCGAGGTTAATGGAGTCTACAAGTGTTTCGGGTATGATTAAATTGACCAACACGAATTGGTTGATTTGGAAGCCCAAGATGGAGGATATATTGTATTGCAAAGACTTGTATGATCCTATTGAAGGTGTGAAAGCAAAGCCAGCGAGTATGTCAGATGATGACTGGAAGAAGTTGAATCGGAAGACAATTGGTCATATCCGACAATGGCTCAGTGACAACGCATTTCATCATGTAGCAAATGAAACTGATGCTGAGGCTATGTGGAAAAAATTGCAGACCCGGTATGAGCAGAAGACTGTTGGCAATAAGGCACTACTTATTAAACAACTTATAAATATGAAGTACAAGGATGGTGGTGCTATAGCCGATCACGTGAATAATTTTCAGAGTGTGTTAAATCAGCTTGCTACAATGAAGATGACCTTTGATGAAGAGTATCAGGCACTATTGCTTTTGAGCTCACTACCAGATAGTTGGGAGACGTTGGTTATTACTGTTGGTAACTCAGTTCCTGATGGTACATTGACTATGGACTTGGTGACTACTAGATTATTTAATGAAGAGTTACGACGGAAGTCAGCGGGTACAGATTCCTCACAGGCTCTTGTCACAGAGAACAGTGGCAGAAACAAAAATAGAGGTGGTGGTACTCGGGATAAATCTAGAGGACGGTCTCAGTCTAAGGGCAAGGGTGGTGAGAAAGGCAAATGTTACCATTGTGGTAAGGAAGGACATATTAAAAGAAATTGCTATGCTTGGAAGAGAAAGCAGAAAGAAGAAGAAAGTTCAAATAATGGTGGTGACAAAAATAATGTGGCTACGGTTGAGAATGATGAAGAGGCTCTGACTCTGTTTTCTGAAGATGATAATTGTATGCACGTCTGTGAAGACATTGATTGGGTGGTTGATACAGGAGCCTCATATCATTGTACTCCAAACAGAGATTACTTCACTTTTATCAAAGAATGTGATTTTGGGAAGGTGAAGATGGGCAATAATAGCTACTCACAAATCAAAGGTGTTGGTGACATTCAGGTCCAAACCAATGTCGGGTGTACATTGACTCTGAAGGATGTAAGGTATGTGCCAGACTTGCGACTGAATTTAATTTCAGTTAATACTTTTGATAGACAGGGTTTTGAGAACAACTTTGTGGATGGACGTTGGAAAATCTCAAAGGGTTCATTGATTGTATCCAAGGGTAAGAGATGTTGCACACTGTACAAGACACAGCTGAAAGTGTGCAAGGATGGTTTATTTGTCACGGAGGATGATTCTTCACTAAACTTGTGGCATAAAAGGATGGCGCACATCAGTGAGAAAGGGTTGCAATTGTTGGCAAAGAAATCCCTGATAAATTATACCAAAAATCAGAAACTTAGTCCTTGTGATCATTGCTTGTTTGGAAAACAACACAGGGTGTCCTTTGCTAGAGCCTTGTCAAAAAGGACTGAGTTGATAGAGCTGATTCATTCTGATGTTTGTGGTCCGATTGATGTGGAATCCTTAGGTGGCAAGCGGTACTTTGTCACATTTATCGATGATGCATCCAGGAAAGTGTGGGTGTATTTTCTAAGGTCTAAAGACCAAGTGTTTCAGTATTTTCAGCAATTCCATGTTATGGTTGAGAGACAAACTGGGAAGAAGCTGAAGTGCCTCAGATCTGATAATAGAGGTGAGTACACCTCAAGAGAGTTCAGAGACTACTGTACGAAGCACGGAATTAGACATGAAAAGACTGTTCCGGGAACCCCGCAGCAGAATGGTGTGGCAGAGAGGATGAATCGCACCATATTGGAGAGGGTCAGATGTGTTCTGAAGATGGCTAACATGACCAAGAGTTTTTAGGGTGAAGCTGCGAGAACAGTTTGTTATGTGATTAACAGGACTCCTTCTACAGCTTTGGATTTTGATATTCCTGAAAGTGTGTGGTGTGGAAATGATGTCTCATATTCTCATCTGAGAGTATTTGGGTGCAAAGCATTTGCACATGTGCCTAAGGAACAGAGGACTAAGCTTGATGATAGAGCTCTTCCTTGTGTTTTCGTTGGTTATGCTGACGAGGAGTATGGGTACAGACTATGGGATCCAGTTCAGAAGAAGATTATCAGAAGCAGAGATGTAGTTTTCCATGAAGGGAAATTCGCTAGTGAAGCTGAAACTTCAGGGAAAGATGAGCGAGTGGTTGAAAGTATAGTTGATCTTACACCTATTACTTCTCATCCGTGTACTGAAGATGGGGGAGCAGTTCCAGAAGAGTCCACTGGAGAGACTGAATATTCTGATACTGATGAGTTAGATGAAGGTATGGAAGATGAAGCTGTTGAGAAGGGGGAGCAGCCTACTCAAGTGACAGGTGGAGAACCTCAAGTCAGAAGGTCCACCAGAGAGCGTCAACAGTCCTCCAGATACCCTACATCAGAGTTTGTTCTAATCACTAGTGAAGGGGAGCCAGAGAGCTTCAAGGAAGCACAATCTCATGAAGACAATATTAACTGGATGAAGGCTATGCAGGATGAGATGAATTCTTTGCATCTGAATAATACCTATCAGTTGGCGGTGCCTTCTAAAAGCAAGAAAGTCTTGAAGAACAAGTGGGTGTTCAAGTTAAAGAAAGATTCAGATGGAAAGATAATAAAACACAAAGCTCGTCTAGTTGTGAAAGGTTTTGGTCAGAAGAAAGGCATCGATTTCAATGAAATATTTTCACCAGTTGTGAAGATGAGTTCTATTCGAGTTGCCTTGGGTCTGACAGCTAGCATGGATCTAGAGTTAGAGCAAATGGATGTGAAGACAACATTTCTCCATGGTGATTTGGATGAAGAGATCTGCATGGCTCAACCAGAGGGGTTTGAGGTTAAAGGCAAAGAACATTTGGTTTGTAAATTGACTAAAAGTCTGTATGGGCTTAAACAAGCTCCTAGACAGTGGTACAATAAGTTTGACGGGTTTATGTCAACTCAAGGGTACAAGAGGACAAATGCAGATCATTGTGTCTATGTCAAGAAATTTACTGAAGGTAAATTCATTATACTTTTGCTCTATGTAGATGATATGCTGATTTTGGGCCAAGATGCTGGGATGATCAAAAGACTAAAAGAAGATTTGTCAAAGTCTTTTGACATGAAGGATTTGGGGCAGGCACAACAAATTCTAGATATGCAGATTCAGCGAGACAGGAAAGCGAAAAAGTTGTGGTTGTCACAAGTGAAATATGTTGAACGTGTGCTTCAACGGTTCAACATGTTCAATGCTAAACCAGTTAGCACGCCTCTTGCTAGTCACTTCAAACTATCCAAGAGCTCGTGTCCAGGTACTAAAGAAGAAAAGAAGGCAATAGATTCAATTCCATATTCGTCAGCTATGGGGAGTTTTGATGTATGCTATGGTGTGCACACGTCCTGATATTGCTCACGCAGTTGGGGTTGTTAGCAGATTCCTTTCGAATCCAGGGAGAGATCATTGGGAAGCTGTGAAATGGATCTTCAGGTACTTGAAAGGGAGTTCTGAGATGAGACTAGAGTTTGGTGGCGATAAATCAGTTTTGACAGGATATACAGATTCTGACTGGGCTGGTGATTTGGATCACAGGAAGTCGACTTCAGGTTACTTGTTTACTTTTGCTGGAGGTGCTGTATCATGGCAGTCGCCAGTCGAAGTTGCAAAAGTGTGTCGCGTTGTCTACTTGTGAAGCAGAGTACATTGCTGCAAATGAGGCTACTAAAGAGCTACTATGGATGAAGAGATTTCTACTAGAGCTTGGTGTTAGTCAAGAAAAGTATGTGGTGTTTTGTGATAGCCAAAGTGCTATTGACTTGAGCAAGAATGCCTCGCATCATGCTCTTACAAAACACATTGACGTGAGGTACCATTGGTTGCGTGATCAAGTGGAAAAGCGACTGGTGCAGTTGGACAAGATTCACACAGAGAAGAATTCGTCTGATATGCTTACAAAGGTACTTTCCAAAGGCAAGTTTGATTACTGCGTTAAGAACGCAGGTTTGAGTCCTTGATGAGATTTCGAGGATAATATCTCTTCCGTTAGGCTGGAGGGGGAGATTGTTAGTGGTCTAGCCCATTTGACCAAGCCTTGTGTGTGTTTTGGTGGCCCAGCCCATGAGTGGCATATTAGGGCAGTGTCTCATGAAAATACGGAAGAGGGACAGCAGCTGAAAACAGAAAAACAGAGAAGGAAATTCTGGGTTTATTCTCTCACGCATAGTTTTGGAAACACTGACAGTTGGAGGGTTATTCATGGCCCGATTTGGCTGAATTTTGAACAGCAGTTAGAGGACAACTGGTTCTTCATTCTGAACGGTCGAGATCTGATTTGGAGTTCCATAAGGTCAATTTCGAAGGTAGTTTTCAGGCTGGTCAGTGCAGTTTTTCCTGCAGTTTGTGTCTTCTTTATTTGTGCTTGAGCTCAAACCAAGTTAAGGTGTTTGAGTAGAATGTGATTCCATTGTAAAATTGACTTATAGTGGATTTTGATCGAAGATCGTCCCGTGGTTTTTCCCTCTACACCGGAGGGTTTTTCCACGTTAAATTTGGTGTTGTTATATGCTTTTGATTCATAGCTTTGTCATTGCATTTTTCTGTTGAATTTTCTGCTGGATTTAGTTAGAATATTGTGCTGAATTTTTTGCTGGAATATCTGGAATATTAAGCTGGTTATGTAGCCTTGTTTTTGTGTGCAACAGAAGACTGGGAGGGGAGGAATACTTAATAGAAGTGTCATTTTAAGGGTACAAGACAATAATTTAAAGCCCAAATACTAACAATTGGGAGAGGGGTAATATTAAATTTAATAGAAACATCATTTAAGGGTACAAGGCAATATTTTAAAACCCAAATGCTGAACCGCATGTTAGTGTGTGGCAATTAGGTTCTTAGGTGGTTTTGAAGTTTTTTCTTGTGAACTCTCGAAGTGAATGATGTTATTCTTCAATAATTTTGCCCTTTTCTTTGTTCAATTAGATTCACAGGCATTTGATTATGTTAACTCTAATTTGCATCAGTGATTCCAGTGTTTGATTCTTGAAATCAAGTTTATATATTAATATCTATTCGTTAATCAATTCCGAGAGGGCATTTTTTTGCCATTTGTAATCGTTGTGCAATCGAATAGGATATCAATTATTAAAGGATAGTTTTATTGATCAATAATGAAGCTATTATATAATGTTTTCAGTAATGTTAATATGATAATTTATGTTCGATATGATTATAGCTCTGTTTTATGTACTAGATTTATGGTCACAAACGACCTATAAATATGAAAAGAAAAAATCGAAGGTGCAACCCCCTCATGCTCAACGACTACACCCCTAGAAGTCAATATCCATTGAATTGTACCTGGGTTGGCATGTACCCTTTGCATCATATATTAAAATTAGAGTGAGCTCTGAGATTCTTATTCAAGGTGTTGATGGTTAGAGCGACTAGTGTTCGGCTTTAAAAATGATGTCTCCATTAACTAATGACATCAACATGTCATATGGTGTAGTGGCGAAGGGTGAGCCTTGTGCTGATGGTGTTCCTGTGAGGGCATGAGTTTGATTCCTAACTCTACGCTGCATATTCTGTCATTTACTTCTTATGCGATAGTTGAGGGCACAGCTGGCATAGGCATACTAGTTAGGCCTATAATCCCAAACATGACCATAGACTCATAATAGAGTGCAAGAGATGAGAATGACCCATCAAGAATTTTATGAATTCATCACAAGCTTGGGGTTGAGTAGGGGCGGGCGGATGTAAGAATTTAGGTCAGAGTTGGCAAAGTTAATCGACGTCAGTGGCAGTGTGCTCATATTTTTTTTAGATTATTTATCAATTTTGCTCTCGAAAGTATGAAAAATAGGACAAAAAATAAAAGTTTATTTACTAATAATAAGTAATAATTGAAAATTAATACGATTCACAAATAGCGCAATTGGCGAGTTAGATCGTATGTAATTTCGAACCCTAAATTTGAGCCCCACCACCTCTGACTTATTCAAAAATAATTGAAAGTTAATTTGCAATGCCTATGACGATTTTTCACATTTTGAAATTGTTTCGGAATTACCTTATTTGAAAGCTAAGCTATACTAGACTGGGCTGATCAAAGCATATCAGGATGAACAAAGTTATTCCCTATTGCAAGAGCCAGATAATACTCAACCAAACTAGCTAAAGCTGGAGGAAGAGCATCAGGACATAAACATCGAGAATGCAGAGTTGATCCAGTCTTGGCCACAGGAAATGAGCGACTTGGTTGAAGGCTCTACGAACATAAGAGACCTTCCAAGATGAAACTGACTCCAACAACAATTTTACTTCGTATGTGATGGAGACCCAATCCAAAAGGTTGGAAGAATCAATAGCCTCACCAACTTCAGGAATAATGTTAGCAGAGTCACCTTGTATGTGAATTAGATTGGAATCCCAAATTAATGGCTAGACAGACAGTATGAAGAACATCATAGGCCTCAACCAGGGCAGGCGATAGAGCCACAGGGAACCAATCAAAGAAAGCGAACAGCATCAAAATTCAATTCAACAAAACCTGAACTCAAGAAACACCAGCTAGAAGCCGAGGATTCGCTTGAAAAACTAGGGTTGTTGATGAAGCCAATTTTCTATTTTCGATATTATCAATTTATCATGAGCTCAGGCCAGGCAGCCAAAGTGATGGGCTTGTAATTGTGCATTAGCTCGGGCCTGATGAATGGGCTTAGGTTATTTACTCTTACGGCCTTGCTCCTTCATTTGGAGTTTGGGACCTTAGTAATGGGCTTTTAAATGTTTACTACTTTAGTCTTGTTGGTTGTTGCCTTGCCTTGCTCCTTCATTACGGGCCTATCTCATGTTAATTAAAATGTGATTATAAGTTTGGGCCTGTGTTTAGGCTAAGCCCATTAATTTTTTATTTTATTTTTATTTCACACAATGTCCGGGCGGTCGGGCCAGCCCTAAAAGAATTGTAAGCCGACTCGATCCATTTTATTTCAGACAAAACCCTGAAGAAGACAGAGACTGAGAGAGTTGAAGATCCCTCAGTGTCTCCGGCCGTCTGCGCATGGAGTCGCTCTCGCTTTCCTCCGGTTCACCATTTTCGTTATTCTCTACGTTCTCCGAGAGCCAGACAACGAGAACGCGAACCTCTCTCTCGTTCACGCACAGACCGATTTTTACTCCCAGAGCCACCATGGACTTGTCTTCTCAGAACGACGCGAAGCCCAAAGAGGCAAAACTCTGGGGTGGAAGATTCGAGAAAGGCGTTACTGATGTTGTTGAGAAGTTCACCGAGTCCATATCATTTGATAAAGCTCTCTACAAGCACGACATCATGGGTAGCAAGGCCCACGCTTCTATGCTAGCAAAAGAAGTATGAGTTTTGATCTTTAGAATCGTTTTTGAGCTTCAGTTCTAGTGAGCGAACTAGGAGATTTACTGAATTTATGTGTTTTTTAGGGTCTGATCAGCGAGAGTGATCGGGACGGAATCCTGCAAGGTCTCGATGAAATTGAGAGACGCATTGAGTCCGGTGCGTTCGAGTGGAGGATGGACAGAGAGGACGTGCATATGAACATTGAAGCTGCGCTTACTGAGATGATTGGTGAGCCTGCAAAGAAGCTTCACACGGCACGGAGCCGAAATGATCAAGTTTTGACAGATTTTCGCCTATGGTGCCGTGATGCTATTGATCGTATTGTTCCATGCATCAAACGTCTGCAGATGGCCTTGGTGACTCTGGCTCTGGACAACAAGGAGCTTATTGTTCCTGGTTACACGCATCTTCAGAGAGCCCAACCAGTTCTGTTGCCTCATCTTCTATTAGCTTTTGTTGAGCAGGTATTGTTTGATAATTTTAGCTTACGTTGAGCAGGTATTGTTTAATAAGTTTTTTCTTGTTTGTTCTTGTGTTTCACTCCTCTGAAACATATTTCAATTAATTATTTGGAAAAATTGAAACTTGTGTCAATCAGTAAAACCAAAGAGCAAGATAGGACACAAAAAGTAACTGGATGTGAACATGGTACTAGGAATCTATTTGATAACAGCATCTTATGGCGAAGAAGTGGCTACATAGGCATTAAGTTATCAACTTGTCAATGAGGGTCATATTGGATCTAAATTTTGTTTTTGATTCACACCTTCAATAATCTGTTTCTTTTATGTATTTTTGTGGCTCGTTTGGCTAATCTATTAGATTTTGGATCATGAGCGTGAACATTGTTTAAATTTTTTTGGCTTTGAAACTTGTTATCCACTCTCCTGGCTAGTATCATTGTTGCCTCCAGAAATTTTTAACTCTAGGCATAATGTTGTCTTGCATAGCTCGAACGTGACGCTGGACGTCTACTCGATTGCAGAGAAAGGCTGAATTTTTGCCCCTTAGGTGCATGTGCACTGGCAGGCACTGGTCTACCCATTGACAGGTTTATGACTTCTGATGCTTTAGGATTCACTGCTCCCATGAGAAACAGGTATGTGCTAAACAGTGTCGAGTGATTTTCCACTTTGGGTTTTCAAGAATGACTATATGAGTCATTACTTCAGCATCCATAGAACTTATGACCCCACCTTCCCTAGGAAGTTTGTGCAAATTTCTTTGGTTTGTCCAAAACTAACCATTTCGGTTTCTAGATAACAACATATGTTGACTTTAATGATTCCTCCATTCACTGTTTATTCTTACTTTATTGTATCAGAAGTGATGTATGCTCCCATATTTACATGTTGACGTTGGTGCATTGGCCTCATTTAAAAGTGTATGGAAAGTTATAGAAATATATGTTATCAATTTGAATTTATAATTTTCATGTGAGATACACAAATCGGGGCTTGCGTTTTATTTTCTCAAGTGTTCAATATAAATTCTCATATCCGATTGGACTCTATTTTCTATATGATTTGATCTGTAGAACTTTAGAATAGCTCGTCACATTTCATTATTATTTTGGGTAGTATTGATGCAGTGTCCGATCGGGATTTTGTCTTGGAGTTTCTCTCTGCAAATTCTATTATAGGCATCCATCTTTCTCGGCTTGGTGAAGAATGGGTATTGTGGGCTTCTGAGGAGTTTGGATTTATCACACCAAGTGATTCTGTTTCAACTGGAAGTAGCATAATGCCTCAGAAGAAAAATCCAGACCCAATGGAACTTGTTCGAGGAAAGTCGGCTAGAGTTATTGGGGACCTGGTCACCCTTTTAGTTCTGTGCAAAGGACTTCCTCTTGCTTATAATCGTGACTTGCAGGTGAGCAAATGTACATATTTATCTTGGTATCGCGTGGTTAGATATCCACTAATGTGTAGAGATGGTAATACCTTGTCCGGCTTTTATGCTCTTGAAATTGAGAACCCTAACCTTTTGTGTTGATATCCATGGATGCATTTGTAAGTACTTCTAGAACTTCTTAGCTTGATTGAATGCATCTTTATGAGACAGGAGGACAAGGAGCCTGTATTCGACAGTGTTAAGACTATCATAGGGATGCTTGAAGTTTCAGCGGAGTTTGCCCAGAATATCAGCTTTAACCAGGAGAAAATTCAAAAGGCTTTGCCAGCTGGCCATCTTGATGCCACAACACTTGCTGATTATCTCGTGAAGAAGGCAAGTAACTTCTGTGACAAACCGTCCTTTTAATAATAAATAAAAGCTACATGTCTTCCGATGTCATTAGTTTCCAGCACAATTAGAAGCGCATCATTATGATACAGTGATATCTCATTTGCTCACTTCTCTATAAAATGCATGTTGACCACTTTTTTCTCTTCCATTTTTTCCCTCATTTTTTCAGGGAATGCCTTTTAGAACTTCACATGATGTGGTTGGAAGGTCCGTTGCCTTGTGTGTGCACAAAAACTGTCAGCTTCAAGATTTGAGTCTTGAAGATATGAGAAGTATAGATCCAGTATTTGATGAGGACGTGTACGATTATCTAGGAGTAGAAAACTCAGTTAAGAAATTCTGCTCATATGGTTCCACAGGGTCAACCTGTGTTGCTAGTCAACTTGATTACTGGGCAACTAAACTTGTTGACAGAAATACACCTCGCCCATGAATGTTGCTCTGAGTTTGAGGTGGAGTAGTTTTTACTTGCTTGAGAGGAATTTTATGCTGTATTAAAATTTGCGATACTTTTGATATATTAATTTATGTGCTTCTAATTGTTTATTCTTCTCGTAATTGAGAATTTTATCAAGCATCTCAGTTGATTATGAATATTGGGTTCACAATGGTTTGGGAAGTGGAGGGGGAGGGTTGGGTATGGTTCCAATAGGAAAATAACCTTATTCTATGCTATGGCAGCCAGGAGCTGCATCCGACAGGAAAATCTGACTTTGTACCATTTGCCATTACCATTGCAATCAACTATTCTTGATGAAAAACTTATTTATCTCAGAAAAAATTCATCTTAAAACCCAGAAGTTCAACAGTAAGCATCCAATGAAGTATCAGAATTTTCTTCTTCAAAGAAACACAATAGTAGAACTGCTCTCCTTGGCGTGTATACTTCGATGCTGAGTACTTGCTTTCTACATTTCAGAACTGGACTTCATTAGTTTAACAACAGTGCATAACTGACCTTGACTCTGTCCTTCAACTTCGGCTGCTAGCTACGCTATTGTCAGCTTTCTTTGGGCCTTTCATATTTTCTGAAGATGAGGAAGCATCAGGTTGCTTAACTGGCTTCCTCCCTTTGTTTTTCTGAACGGGCTTTACAGGTTTGGTATTCAACTGTACAGAATAGGATAGGTGATAAATAAACAGCAGGAAAAAATGCCAAAGAAACTATTCCACCATATATAAAGATGCTGAAGTCCAAAAAGGAATGTCCAGCATGCACACAGAAACTTCTAAATGCTACATGGGTTAAAGATTGTAAGGAGTGCAAGCAAGCTCAGCTAGAACAGGCTAAATGGAAGCATTTTCAAAGCTAAGGTAAATAACTTACACAGTAAAACTTCTTGTAGTGATACTCTATATAGGACTAATCTCTTTATAATCATAAAACATTATGGTTCCAATTTGGGCAAGTTATAAAAAAGAATAAACTTCACATTGTAATAAGTCATAATTTTTTAGGTTCATCTTAAAGAAACTTACCTCCACATAATAATAGTTATATGCATATTGTAAAAAATATAAACTACATTACATTAAATGTTTAAGATGAAATAAAATATTTATCTAAAGTTTTATGGGACAATGATTTCAGCTTGAATACCTTCTCGTTGAAGCCTAAATATTCTAGCTTGTCAAGCATGTTTAGAACGCTCTATATTTTCGTACTATCATTCACATAATTATCTCATTCCTCTTCCTGTCCAATTTCAAGAATGATCGTCTTCAATTAAAGCATACAAGACTTAAATATTAATAGAGTGCATATTTTACTTCTATACCACTTGCACTAAAGA
The DNA here is from genome assembly GCA_963580455.1 of Euonymus europaeus. Classification (NCBI taxonomy): domain Eukaryota; kingdom Viridiplantae; phylum Streptophyta; class Magnoliopsida; order Celastrales; family Celastraceae; genus Euonymus; species Euonymus europaeus. The sequence goes on along the minus strand of OY756968.1, from coordinate 6,072,278 downwards.
TAACTAAATCAAAACAGTAATTTTTGTAACTACACCTCTATTAAGTTATAACCTTCTCATAGTAATAAAATTAGTTTGATCCCACCATTATGACTCGAGAGAGGTTTTACTGGACATTGCTATCCTCTAATCAATTGGTGGCAGAGCAACAATTTCATGTGGAAACAGATTAGCTGAAAAGATTAGGTTTAACTGAATGAGGTTTTGAAGCATACCATAGTATTCCCAATGTCACGTAAAGGCCTCTTTCTCCGGCCACATTCCTCGTTCACCTTAGCAGGCTTCTCAACCAATTCATTCAGAGGACGCATTGCACATCCAGAGATGCCTGAACAGTTTTCCAATATCTCTGGTTGTGATGATCCATCTGCCCTGGCTGAAATAACTTTTCTATTGGTGCATCTAGACACTGCACAGCCACAAGATGACCCACAGATGCTCGCAGCAGACCGACATCCACATTTTGTAGTCTTGCAAAGAGACTTTTTACTACAGGAGCAGCAAACTACTGGTTTAGGTTTGCCTGACACAACAACGATTCCTCCAGAATATTCGGATTCAGAGGACTCCACACCTAATGACGAGGGACCGCTTCGAAGAGAAGCAGAGGATTGATCTACCTGGAAACAAAAATTGTGATTGAAGAACAAATTGCACATTCAATACAAATTTCCATAATCGGGAGATCTTATTGAATAGACTTCTGTGAAGCAAGGTCTCCATCTCCTATAATCGAAGCTTCAGCGTCAGTAGTTTAAAAAAAAACGTTAAAAGGAGATGAAGGAAAAACAGGGTGCCAAATGCAATAACCTCTGGCTTCTGCATGTGAAGATGTTGTGCTTCTGGAATTTCTCGATGATGAATTAAACTAGTTAATCTGATTACTTCTTCTTTCAAGTCTCTAAATTCTGAATCATTCACTCTGCAGTCAACTTCTTTTTCTTGTAACAGGAACCTTAAAAAAAGGGGTAGTGGGTCAAAGAAAAGTTCAGAGAACAAATTTAAGCATTAATGGCCTTATAATACAGCAAAAGAAAGAAAGAAAAAGGAAGGCTGCCAACAGTTGGAGGATCAGTGGATCACCTAAAATTCTCTTCCCTCAGCATCTCTGCTTCTTCCTCAAATTTTTTGACCTCTTCAGCCATCTTAGCACAATACATGAGTCAATTTGAACAGCGCAGCTACATAATAAAATATGTTAAAAATTATTCTGCATCCTACTGGCAATACTTTTGCACATTATCAATAAACGAATGCATAATTTTACACATCATTTTAAACAGTCCATCAACAATTCGAGTCCTATATGGTTGGGTAACTAGGTAAACTTCTTTTCATAATTGTGCAGCATCCATTTAGAATGTCAAAAAATGAAAATTTATTAGCTAATAGTGTCCAGAACCAAATCAAAATCTAGTAAACAGTACTATCAGATTCAACACTCCACATTCATTCAAATTTGATGATTGAAGGAAGAAAATTCTAGGTCGACACCTTAACCAACCTGTCTGCCTTGAACAAGTCAGGCTCATGTCAATGAATCGGATAGGCAGGCTCACAAGCATCGATACTTGTCTAAATATCATTTTAAAGAGTCAAAATGGATAGCAGTTCTGCTTAAAATATCAGGTTTTAACTTTTATAACATTGGATGAAGATAAAACTGATGACTGTACTTCCATAATCAATCTACTGTCGTTGTAATAACACTAGGATTTCCACCAATTCTAGGGATAGATATTGAACTGATGCAATGCCAGATCATCAAAATGAACACTTCTGATAATACTACCAGCTCGTTGAGAAGAATCCTATTCAAGATGCTATAAATGGGGTGAAATGTGAAGCAATTTCCAGCAGAACACAAAACTATTGCTTCCAGCATATTTGCATTTCTGTTAATAAACTCGTTTCAGGAATGCATAAATCAAACAGAAAAAGATTCAGAAAAGTGATCGAGGGCTGAGGTTTTTTCCAGAGTCGTAATGTAAATACTGACCTCCTTTACAGATAATAAATGAGTCAGCCTTAGAAAGAACAAATATATTTCGTCTTACTCTTCCATTTGTCGTTCATAATCAGCACGTATTTCATTCACTCGTGCAGCTACTTCAAGCTCTCGCTCAATTCCCTGAACATGTTTCCATCAGGAGTGAAAACAACGCATGAAGACTGTCAAACTTGCTCAATACTCAGCAGAAAGCATAAATCAGTTCGAGTGTTGTTGATTTGTACACAGTAACTGCAACATATAACATTACAAATGCTGATTGCAGGCGGTAACTGACGACATTCACGGATTCACGCCATATGCAGAATCACAAAAATCACACTCAAAACTGTAACATATCATTCAAAATAAAGTCCGTCCATCTCTGCTTTCCTTTGAAGCAGACACATGAACCTCATTAGTCACCACAACAACATTTAACCGTATGTTAATAGCACATCTGAACAAAAAAAACTACAAGCCTTTGAGGGATGCAGCTACAGCTATAAGGGGCCAAAAAACATAGGTCTCGCAGGTGTAAAGGTCTTTTAATGTTTTCAAATTAAATATTTTTAATCAAACAGGGAATTAGGGAAACACTCAATTGTCGCCATTTTGGGAAAGAAATATCATTGTAACATTGTTCATCCCTACACCACGCAAAATATTTCCCGGATTTTTAAGTTAACGGAAACTGGAAAGAATATTCAAGAGACAGGTCTGGACAATCATGCAACCAGCCAGAACCAGATAGAATGGCAAACATCCATCTTTGACTCGAAAAATTTATTCGTTAACTGTACCAGATTCCCAGTACCAGCACAAAAACTCCAAAGGCACTCAAAAAATGAGGCTTAAATATTTACTGGATAATGTATCGAGATAAACGCAGAAGCACATATTAATCTAGCCAGTCTGATCATGCGTACCTGAATTCCAGTCTTGATGCCATTTTGAGCACCTATATGAAATTTAATATATTGTAACAGCATCAATGATGATGATGATGATGATGATGATGAAAGATGAACAGAAAAATGAAGTGCTTAAGGAGATGCAAACCAAATGTTTAGGGTAATAAAGCCTTTCGAGATTCTAATAGCTCATTAAAACGCCTTGCAGCCAGAGCAGCTTCTGTCTTGCGTTGTAATACCTGATATTAGACATATTGGAAAATAAAAGAAAGAGAAATCCTCCAACAGTTAATTCTAAAAGGGAATCAGAAATGATGGTAAAACCTGTTGATGAAAAGATATATCTCAAAACTTAAAAGAATCAATATATACAACAGAAATTTTGAAAAAGAATGCCAGCTTACCAGCCTCTGCCTCTTATTTAAAGCTAAAAGTTTATGCATGTCAAACTCATGCCTCCTCTGCTCCTTCTTAACCTGTTGACACAGAGTGTAGTATAAGTATAACAAAGAAACTTAATAATAGGCATCATGAAATTTTCAGATTAACATTGCAAAATCCAAAATTAGATAAAATAAGAATCCATAGTGTACTCTGGCGAAAATAATATGCTGGAAAAATCGCCAAAGATCATAATAAGTTCTATACGACGGAAATTCAAACTCGGACCAATAAAAGTACAATTTTTATCAATCTACAGAAACTCCTAGCATGTTTTAAGAGGTTTACAGAATTGATTACCAGCAAGTTGAGTCCAAAATCCAAAGTTGTAATTAGATGCATGTAGCAGTGGACAACTACATCTCAAACCAATCACCTCATGTATATAAGGAAAACTGTGTCATACCAAATTACCAATAAAAATGGCTGACAAAGGCACCAACTCCACAGATCGCATGATTATAGGGAACTCTAATATTTAGTCCACCTAGATTCACCAAATTCTGAGCATGTCCCCAGCCATATTAATGGAAACATCATACATTTAAATAGAATTATCTAGATGATGAATTGTAATTTTTGAGAAATAGAATGAAACACCTGCTCTTAAGAATGGTGATCTGGAACAACATGTATCATGGAAATGCCGAAAAACACCAATTAACGAAGCCAAGGATGATGATTTATTGCAATTCGATACCTGAATAACTTCTTTTTCTAGTGCAGCCTTACACAACCTGAATTGAACAAAATCTAGCTTGATCTTGCAGAGAAGTTGAACCTAAATAACACAAGATGGAAATAATATTAGAAGCAAACTAAATTTATCAAGGTATAACTCGAGCATCATGCGGACAATTTTGTTAACACCAAAAGTACCACCTTTTGAGACTTCAATCTCATAATCTCCTTTCGAAACTGATTTCCTGACTGATCATTCTTTTTCCATTGAGAGTAGAGATTGAGGATTTATATTCTTCTTCAACTCCTTAGCCTGAAAAGAATGAATATACTTGAAAGTGAAATATCGTCTATAACACAATAATAATAATGTGAATCAAAACCCACCTGCTCTACAAATGCATGCAGTTTGTGAGGATCATCTTCCTTTGGCTTTTGAAAACCACCATCAGAATTCGGCAAAATAATGGTCAGTTTGTCTCTCATTTCTTTCTGCAAATTAATGAGAAAACTAAGGAAACAAACACCTCATACTGAATAACGGAGTCACAGAGAAACACTTATACAGTTTTACCAATCTTTTGACTTCAAAGCAGTGAAATAGGTCAACTAACTCAAAAACATAAAAAATCTCAACCGAGATTATCCTGGTTGCAATATGGCAGACTAGTCAATGAACTCAAAAACATATTTCTAATATTCTACATCTAGATATACAAGGCTAACATAGTAATATACAGCATATCACTTAGTTCAACTACCAGGTGGTGTTATATTTTGTTCCCCAGATCACAAAGATCAAAGAAGTTCTAAGCTTTAAAACAACACAGCTCATACAAAATTCATTCATCTTCCCATCCGCCATGGTTGTGAGCCTTAAAACAATGCATCTTATACAAACTTCATTCATCTTCACATCCGCCACTGTATTCTACCCATCTATTTTCTTAAGTTCAAGTGTTCAACACAACATTTTCAACCGTCTCTCAACAGTTTTTCAGCAAACAAACATATTAATTGTAACAAACATGAGCTCGGTTCTCAAAATTAACTCTATATCAAGTATCAACAGACGGCAAAGGTGAATCTCGTGTTGGCAGTCCAACCCAAACCAGTTCAATTTGGAATTGGTTGCATTAACTAAGTTAACAAAACTCAAATATACAAACATTAGAAGATCATGTTTACATTGTGATATTTGAAGAAGTCAAATTGGATTTGAAGACTTGAGCCGGTATTGGAACCGCAGTGTAACACTATTGTTATTTTGGCTGGTATTGGAACCGCAGTGTAACACTGTTGTTATTTTGGCAATGATCTCTATGTACACTAGTACACTACTACTGTTATTTTGGCCATGATCTTACATAGAGATGAAATTAGTTATTCAAGTAGACTGCACTCATTACACCATAGAGCAGAAAGTTCAAGTGAAGCCACGGAGAAGTGAGTGTGAGAGATACATTCGGTGTATTGGGAATTGGGTTAAGGATTACAAATTGTTGTTCCACTCTTATAGCTATGGGAATGCACACCCTTTATTTTAATATTGAAAGTTATTCAAAAATTATAATGTCCATCATTATTATTTTATTCTAAATTAATTTTCTCAGCATATTTATTCTAATTATTGTGTCAATAATCCCAAAATCTTCTACTAAACTATTTAATTAAAAAGAATCGGTGAAATTCAAGAAAGAAAACAGGCTGCATCAACCTCATTTGCATTTCAACTACATTCGACCCAACGCCAATGCTTTCAATTATATTTCAATCTTTCAACATTTTCTTTCCAATCAAGCTTAACCCTACACGCTAATGAAACAACCTTCTAATCCCTCCAAATCATGTACAAGAGAACTAGGTACCTCAAGAGCTTGATTTTATTTCTCCAAATCTTCGATTCTCTTCTCTAAATGCACATTATCATCAACAATCGGCGAAGGAAAACCAGTCCCGCTTTTCTGCCTCAAACGACGATTCGCCTTCTTCATCTTCTGCGATTCGGCAGGGATTGTTCGATTATCAGACGACTAGGAATTTGTGTTTCTCAAAAAACATAATCCGATCAATCCATCTAGGGTCGATCTCACCTGGGATCCGGAGGTTGTGGAGGCGATACTTCTTCGACTATGTGGTAACCCTTTTTGAATTTCTTTGAATTCCCTCTTTTTCTATTGCATTGAATGAAAGTGCGTGGGTGGCCCGTTACAGCTCGGGCTCAGCTTTGGTTCGTATGACTAAAGGAGCCGAGATTGAGCCCATTTTCAAGTCTGTTAACGCAGGCCCATAAAACTGCTTATTTTCGAGCTCTCATCCTCAGTTGTTTGATTACTCCAACAGCTGAGATTAAAACAAACTTAAGTAACTCCTAGATTCAGAAAAGTGGGCAATTGCAATGGTTAAATTTTGATGGGCAGTAAATGTGTATTAAAATATATATTTTATTGATGTGATTATATTGAAAAAAATGTTTCGTTGATGTGAATAAATATATGACTTAACTTTTTGTAATAAAAATAAAATCCAGTTTGAATTTTGGAATAAATTTAATGGGAACATTAGGGATGAGAGAAGCGTTGTTGGTTTGCTTAAAATGGAGGAGAGAAAATTGTATATGGATTTGAGTTTTATACTTGATATTAATGTAAACTCTTCGGCAGATAACATGGTTCAATCTTTGAAGAAAAATGTAAGCATTCGAAGATTTTTATATCCCAAAATGTACAAAATGAGACAATGCACTTGTTGGAATTTTAAAAGTGTATTTTTTTCTCTAAACTTGTGGTCTATGACTTGGAACATAATATTTGGAATCTTTTGACACACTTCTATTAGATATACCTAGTACTATCGGTATTTGAAAAAATAATCTAGAAAATTTTCAGAATGCTTATTCTTCTGCAAACAGAGCCACCAATCTGGAAAATTTCCAAATCCATTAGCATATTCTCTTGATAGACAAAAAAGAATACATAATCAAAGCTCCAACTGATCAATGTTAGATCCCACTTTCAGACATCTTACAACAACTAATCCAATCAAACAATATATTAAATGGTAATTGTGGCAAACAATGTCCAACGACCAAATATGATACCACCCAACAAGGGAGGAAGGAATGAGAATTAAGCTACATGCCATGGTTCTCTTTCTCTTCTGACCTTTTCGGTGGTCGAGCAGTACTTCTTGGAGCAAGGTCACCATTGTCCTTGTTTATTAATTCATCTGGTTTATCAGCATTCCTCTCCCTCAAAAGATTGCCACTATTTGATGCTGCTGATCGCATAGCCCTTGGCAACTTAAGAGGGAAGTTGGCCTCGCTTGTACTATTATCTGCATTCTGGGGTGGTGCTCCCACATTTTCTGGCTGTGAAGATGGAGGAGCAACTGGAACAAGTTGAATCACGGATTTTCGCCATTTCTTCCGCTGGTTAGGCTTTTGTGCATTGGACTTGGCCTGTCACAAACAGAAATTTCAGTCTAGGCAAAAGTTAATAAAGTAACTTTCTTAACATGGAGAAGAAAAACATGTACAAGGATTGAGCTTTGCCTTCTGGCATGACTGTACCATCTACAGACCCTTATAATGCTGAAGTATTTAACAAATAGAAATCTAAATTCACATAATATATCACTTGTCGCAGCCGAGGCCAGAACGAAACATACCACTGTGTTCCCAATGTCAGAGAGAGGTTTCCTTCTTGCCACTTGCTCACTGTTTGTGCCACCCGTTTTCCCCACCAGTGCACTTTGAAGCAACATTGCTCCCTGAGAAGCAAGAGTCTGAGTCCTTTCTGATTCATCCGTTCCTGGAACTTCAGTAGTCTCTAATTGTCGTGATTCTTCAGCCTCAGTAGAAGCACCTTCTCTGTTAGAGCATCTGGTTTCTACACCGGCAGCTCTGCAGTCACACTTTTTTGTCTTGCATAATGAAGTTTTACGGCATGTGCAACATATTCCAGTTGCAGCTTCCCCCACAACATTGACTCCATCACTAAAAGAATCTTTATTCAAATTTTCACGATCATTGATATCTCCCACAATTGAATGGCCTCTTGTTCTTGAAACACTTTTCCTGCCTCGTTTTCTTGATCGCACCAAGTCTTCATCTGTTGCATCCGTATCTGAATGTTCTGATTCAGATGTATCCATATCCTCTAACCAAATCATGGAGTTCCGGTTATCCTATTTATAAAAATACATTTAGTTAGTGTATCTAACAACTGGTTGCAAACGAAAAAAGGCAATGTAGTAATCCACATTTATAAGCATTTTATAGCCCTAGCAAATGAAAAGCTGGTGACTCGAAAGGAATTTAAAAGGAAAAAATCAACCTGCTTGCGCAAGTCAGATTTGCGTCCTCCATTGTTCATATCAGAACCTGAGAACTCTGCTTCATTTTTTATGGGATGCTTTCGTAATGCTGAATTCTGTTGAGAAAGAACAGAGGATATTAAAACTGTCAGTTAAAAGAAAAGCTTCTCCAAAAAAAAAATATAGCATACCAAATTCCCCTAGTTGCCAGTCCCCCTTCCTCTTTTACTTGACAGTTTTATTTTCTTTTAGGGGAAAAGAAGGATTAAATCTCCAAAACTCGGTTTTGTTGTGCCAAATTCAAACATACCAAAGGGCCGGACAATCAGATACAGCATACTTATTGACTGTTTCTAGACACACCAAATTTATTTCTATCTTCATCAAAGAATATTCATTGGTGTCGTAGTGTTATTCTTATGGCTAATATTATGTACTGACAGCCAATTCACTAACCTGCGATTTCACTTGATGAATAAGTTCCCCCTTCTGCTTCTCAAGATGTCTAACCAAACTACTGACTTTGACTACCTTTTCCTTAAGATCTCTTATTTCTGAATCCTTTTCCCGGCAGTCAACTTCATTATCTCGTAAGAGACACCTAGAAAAGATCAGAGGGAAAAATCAGTCAAATTCATAACAAAATTGCAAAATTTCATTTAAACAAACACAGAAAAGCATAATCTGATAATCTCAGTTACCTCTAAGATGATTTAACACCACCACCACCAATAATCTATACATATATACGCATAGATTTTTAGAAAAATATTTGCATTTTCACATGGTGTCAATTAAAATCATGCAATGTTTTGGCCTTGTAATTTGTATTGTTCCTCAGCTTCAACTATAATGCAACGTTTCTTGGCTTTCTAGCAATTATAAGAGAACTTCTGAATTCACAAAAAAAGAGAGTGAGGAACATCTTACCTGGAAGACGATGCTAAATTGAACAGAAAATTCATCAGACTTTTTGCATCGGCAAGAGACCGAATTTGGTTCCAACGTCCTCTTCCACTAAACACGCGCTCATGCTCTTCTGCTTCTGACAATTGTGACGCCATAGAAACCAGGGTGCTGGAAGAAGTTGCAAGCATATTCTCTAGTGCAAAAATTCTCGAGTTTCTTGCACCAGGAGACATTGACTCGGTACCATCACTGCATCAGACACCATCCTTAAATTAATTCAATTCTCTTTTAGCTTAGAATTGTTAGGCAAAAATTAAAGAATGCAGACTAACGAACATAATCAAAGAAACCATTTCACCTTAAATTGCTTCTCCTACGCATTTCTTCCTCTTCCTTCAGCCTTGCAATCTCCAGTGCCATTCTAGACCTCCTGAAGTATCAAGAAATATAAAAATAACCTTACACTAAAATTGCATACAGAAATTTGAACAATGCATGCCTTTCAAAAATATTTTATTGTGGGAACATACAGATGAAGCATAAAAAACAGTCACGTGTAGAATTATTGAATATAAGTCTGTTCTAACTTCTAAGGCCTGAAGATGCGCAGATATCTAGCCCTAACTGAAGTGGGAGTTGGATGCTGAAGCCAAACTAATAGAAAGAAAGCTTTATCATTTTATACACTGTAATATTACTCTTTCCTCAATTTATTTGTAATTTGGTACAAAGTATAGGTAGAACTTTTCAAGTCACCCTACATTTTCCATTATGATAATGAGGCTACCTACCAAGCAAGCAAGAAAAGTTCTATCAATTTCTATGTAACAAAATACTGCTCAAGTGAGAAAAGGAAGTATGGAACATAAGACAAAATATGGTTATTATTTTTTCTTCCTGCTAATTTCAGGTGGAGAGTATACAGACCTTCTCAAGCCATTCTACATTTCCCCGAAAACCTAACAAACAAGAAAAAAAAAATTGCTACAAAGGTGAATAAGCTGGACTTACTCTTCCATTTGGCGTTCATATTCAGAACGCACTTCATGTACCCTTACCGTGACTTCAAGCTCATGCTCAATGGCCTGCATCAGAGCCTTCAAATATAAAACAATCAGTATGGACGGTTGAAAAACATTAGTGTGCCCCTCAAAAAATTTAACAGTCACTCAAAATCAAAAGTTCTTGAACAATCATACCTGAATTCCAGGGCCATGTCCATTTCCAACACCTGAATATATTAACAAAAAAGAGTTGAACTATAAATACGCAACATGTATAGAGTTGCAAAAGATAAGACATTTATTAATGTATAAAGCAGTGAACTTCCTAACTGGATGTTTCACGTGAGGAAGCCTTTCGAGATTCTAGAAGCTCCTTTAGCCTTTTAGTTGCCATATTAGCTTCTTCTGTCTTCCTCTGCAAAACCTAACAAAATTAACAGAAAATAAGTAGACGGGATATCAACTGACATCTATAACAAAGAGAATATGCTAGTCAATGTTAACCAATTTACCATTTTTTGTTTCTGATTCAGAGCTAAAAGCTTGTGCATCTCATACTCACTTCTCCTTCCTTCTTTCTTAAGCTGCAAATTGGAAGAAACATGATCCAAGGGAATCAGCATTTTGAGATTCTGAAAAATTTAGGTAAAACAAACAACAAGACTTTGAAGTAGTTCATGTTATACCTCAAAAATTAATTTCTTCAAAAATAACTCAAATAGATATTAGTTAAATTCTCTCTCATATTCATGATGCTCAACATTTCAGAATGTCCAATTTCAGCAGCATGAAAATTTGTACAAATAGTATATGGTAACCACCTTTAGAGAAGAAAAAAAAGAATATATAGGTATACATGCACAAAACAATAAGTGTGCATCTTTTGGCTCAATGGTAGACTTGCTTTGTTGCAAACCTAGGGGTACAGTTGAAAAAATTGAGGATTCTACCACTTCAGGTTTTTTGTGCACCATGTGTATGTATATATGACAGTGACAATACAGTTGAAAGAATTAAGGAATATCACCACATAACAAGACCAAAAAAATTACATGTGCAAGTGAGCAACTTGTCAATCTATAGAAGATCCTAATGAAGCTCGTGAATTTTAATCATAGTCTTGGTAAGAAAACATCACTTTTAATCATAATATCACCACATAAGGATTATACGTTTATATAGCTTTTTCTTCGTGCATAGCATATCATGGCAAACAGTTGAAAGGATAGATAATTATTACCAAGTAAGAAGAAATAATTCAGTTCATAGAGAATAAAATAATGTCAGTTCAGTCCATGGCATTGCAACATTAAAAGTTAAATCACAGGAAAAAAATCATAGATTGAGTATGGAAGAACATTTTTGAATTACCTGAAGAACCTCTTTCTCCCTTGATGCCTTCCACAGCCTAAACTGTTCAGACTCTTGCTTGATCTTATGTTGAAGTTGAACCTAAAAGATAAGCACTCTTATTGGTAACAGTGACAAACCTTTTGTTATGACGAAACAAAAGTTGTGATGAAACAATTTCAGCTAAATGAAGGAAACCTTTTGAGACTTGATTCTCTGAACCTCATCTTGTAATCGTCTTGCTGCCTCATCACTCTTCTGCTTTTGTCTCATGAGTTGAGCTTGAGCATCTTGTTTTTTCTTCAACTCAGAAACCTGCAAAGCAGACCATGAATCTCAGACACAATACTGCAAATGAAAGGGAAAGAAATTCAAAACAGACCTGTGCCTCAAGAACATTCAACTTTTGAAGATAAGATTCCTTCAATTTTTGTGCACCATCATCAGAGGCGGACGAAATATTGGCCAGATTGTGTCTCAGTTCCTCGATCTCTGTCTGCCAATTCACAATAGACATACAGATTGATAAATTACTATTAGCATAAACTTATACCTATTTGATGGCTTGACTCCAGTTACTCTATGTAAGTGTTATATATAGCACTAAGCCTCTTACCTGCAGATCTCTCTTTTGTTGTTCTAACTCGTGAACTTTCTTTTCATAATGGTGTTTCAGAACCGATGTATCAGCACTCGTAAAACACTTCATTTCCGCCTTCAAAGAAACAATAGAGTGTACAAAAAGTCACCAAGACACACAAGACAGAGAGTGTGAAAATCCAGAACCTAGGCAATTGGAATTCAGAATCAAATGTCCACTGCACTAGCATATTTCTGCCGCCATAGACATCTGCAAAACTTTCTGTTTGCATTCCTTAGAAAATATCAAAATAAAAACTTGTAAATTCAAGTAATTGATTTTGTGAAATGTTTCTGAAGATGCACGCATGAGTCATGACTTGAAATCCTAAGATAATTTTCATTCTAATCCTAATTTGGGGCTCCTTTAATGTGGAATCAGCATTAGGATGTAAACAGAAGCTTATTGTAATATATAACTTCTTACAGTACAAATGTATATTAATAGGTAAACAACTTTAATGCACAAGGCTCACGCAATGGATCAGATCAGGGACAAGTATAATGTACGCAAACTTTACCCTCACATAATATGTGGAGAGGCTTTTTTAGGAATTTCCGACAACTCTACCACAAATGTAGCTTAATTCAATGTCTAGGTATCAAAAATAAAGGTGGCAATGAAAAACAATCTAAGCAACATTTACCTCCTTTTGTTCTAGTTCGCGGTCCAACTCTTTGAGCTCCCTATCCAATTTTTCTTGAAGAGAAGAATGCTCGAGCTCCTTTTCATCATCGTCTGCATCACCTGGATAAGACTTAAAAGAGCATAATTTGGAAACTTATATCTCATTGAAAGCAAAATGGTATAAAATCACAACCGTCACTTCGAGAGAAATCAGACAACCAGAGTCGAACAAAACATAATTTCTCTAACCAATGAAATTTGTAAGACCCCCATTCTCATGAAAATAGCCAAAATTTTGGAACAAATATTTAATTCAACAACTGCCAGAGATATAAAAGATGTTATATAAAAGATTGAAAAATTTAAACACATCTCACCTGAGACATCGACAGCTGTGGTATCACAATCAGAGGACAGCTCATTAAGACATGGAAATAATTCATTTGTAGAGTGTAACTTGCTGTCATCTGATTCAACACAATTAACATAACGACTGCATTTTGAGTTGCACTGTTTTTTCACCTGTGACAACTCCCCTTCTAGCTCCTGAATTTTGGACACGTAAGTCTTCACCAGATCATAATCCTAAAAGAAATTTAGTGGCTGCTGTCAGTGAAGAATTATTCACAAGACAATAGTATTCCAAAGGGAGTAAAAAGTCTTTCACTCTGACCTGATCAGAATTAGAGTCAATCTCATCCCACGATTTACCCTTACGAGCACCTTCAAGTTTCAGTATTAGTTTGTCTTTATCAACCTGAATTTGACAAAGATGAGATCAAATGGATGTCTTTTGACTGGTGTGAGGCATCTTAAAGACAAAAAGACATTGGGAATAAATCACCAGCTAGAAGAAAAAAGGATTCAAAGAAAAGTCTAACAAAAGAAAGGAACAAAAACCTGAGAATCGATAGCACGTTGTGTTAAATTCTCACAAGTGACTCGCTGTTCTTGAAGCTCCCGCTGTAGTTCTGCATTGCTCGCTTCAAGTAGACATATTTTGTGCTTGAGAATCTGAAAAAATAAAAGCAATGTTATTTAAGAAACCATATCTAGTATATAAGGAGCAAGAACCACTCTTCGCATGAACTAATAGTAGCATACCTGGAGTTCATCAAATGGTGAACTTGCATTACCACGATAAAATAGAAGCTCGGCCTGCAACTGCTCAATTTGGGCCCGCATTCCTTGGATCTGAGCTGCAATGGGGTCACGATTGATCTGAAATCAAGAGAACAATTTAAAATAATCAAAGTGTGAAGCACGCCATTCAAAGACGACATATAGCTATAGAAGATTAACTTACGATTGCTTTGTTTTGAATATTACGTGCACGGTTGGAATATTTCAAAGTGTTCAGTGTCTCCTCAGCATTTGTATCAGCAGGACTAACACAAGCTACAGTCAAATAAGAAGTATTAAAACAAAATATCAAGGGTTCTGAAAAGAAATATCCACATTCAAAAATGAATGCTCAAGCATATATAAACAACATACCAATCATCACCGTTTTGCTATTCCCTCCGAGCGAATCCTATGAAATTATGCATTAATCAGTTACAAGAAAACTTTTTAACAGAGAAACGCATATCAAACTCTGCTAAATCAGTACTTGTGCTTCTCTCTTTACTTAACAAATTGAAATTTTAATTGTTCGTTCAAAACATTGATGCCAAAAAGTAATACAGGTAATGAGATCTTAAATTCTCCTATTAACATCATTTAAGGAAAAGTCCAGAAAACTCAACTTAAAAAAAATCTAGAAAAATAATTACACTTGTTACCTGTAACAATCGTGTCAACTTGCTATCACGATATGGAACGTGCCCTCCTTCTTTCCTCTTTTTTTCATCTCCTAAGGCACTTATCACATTGCCAAGAGCCAATAAACCCTTGTTGATATGAATGCCTAAATCATAAAAGCCACAAAATTTAAGCACAAATATAATGACACCCCAGGCCCTAGCTAGATCACCAAACAACAAAGGGACAATGTCACTTTCAAATTTTTTATTTAACAACAAATATTCTATGATGCAATGAACAAAAATAATGCAGCTGCAAGACACTGAAACAACACACTAAAGATGTGATATTGTTACAACAGATCATGAGAACAGAGTTCTTAAACCTAGAAATTTCGTTCAGCTTGGAGATTACATTATACCTTCTTTCAAGCGCATGCCAACAGCACATGTCCGTTTTGCACGCTCAGAACCTGCTAGATCTACCAAATGCAGTTTTGCACATAAGATGTCATCTCCAATATCATCACTATCTTCTCCACTTGTGTTGTGAGCAATTTTCTTCTGCTCCATAGTAATTGTGAATATAGCATGTGAGCGGCTGAAAATCAATGTTGTGAGAATCTCATAAAATTAATAAGAATGTAGTAATGGGATGGGAGTATTATGAGGATTTGCAAGCCAAATGGTGAGGTAAAAATAAAACATTAATTATACAATGCAAACAACTTTCGCAAGTTTGGAGACAAAATCTTTCAAGAAACAGCACATACTAAGTATTGTCTAGAGCTCTAAAGGTTTGATTAGGCACACTGCACAGTTACATTATGAGGCGTTTAGGCAAATAGAATAATCAAGTAGCATCCCTGACATATATCATTTGTAAAAGAATAACCTTCTTACTCGTGACAGCATGAGAAGATAATTATTTTCAGACTCCCATAGTCCCATGTCATTTTTCTAACAAACATGAGCTTAAAAAGGATTTTATGTCCATTCCTTATAAAGTTCTATTTTACTAGGCAAGCCGGCACTTAAAAGTTGAAAACTGCATAGAAGATCCAGAAAGAATGTGAAAGATGGTTTTTTCTTTTAAAAAAAGGCACCTTGATTCGCTATTCATGTTGGTGCTTCCAGTAGCGCGAGATAAAGAACCACGTGACAAGTATAAACCCATCTCTTCTTTTGTCCTGACTTCCGCTTCAGTCACACCAGCAAGTGTAATCCCTCCACCTACTGTTTCTCTAATTTGTATAGGAACTCTAGCAGGCCCAGCAGGCTTGGCAACGGATGTGCCTTCCCCTTTCGTTTGAGTTGCAGAATTTGGGTCAAGCAAGTCGAAAACTTCTTCCTTGAAAATCTGTCACACAGACATCACCTCTTAGATGATAAACAAACCATTTGATAACTAAAAAGCAACAACTGAATGGAACCATTTCTCTACCTCTATAAATGATATTCTAATCAAAAACTCAGTAGAGTCTTTCATTTTCTCAACACGTTTGAATATGTTTTCCATAACTTTTGGTATGATTCCTCCATTGCTTCCTTCCCCGGTGTAATTGGTTCCCATCGTATATGTTTTGCCCGAACCAGTCTTTGAATTGAATTCACACAAACACAAAAGGAGAGACGGTCAACAGATATTGCATTTCATAAAAATTAAACTAACACAACATAGATAAGTGGTACTGTCAAAACCTGGCCATAGGCAAGAACTGTGGCATTGTAGCCATGAAAAATTGCATCCACTAGTGGAGCCACACATTCATCATATATGGTAGAAGACGGAGATCCCTTACTACCATATACGTAATCATAAGTGAACGAATGCGACCCAATTTGTACCTGTTTTTAGTACCCAAATAAAGCATGAGCAAATAACCAACGTATTAATATTCAGATGAATATTAAACAAGTTCCAGCCGGATTGAATAGAAACATATCATTTTTTGCAAGCTAAAAGACAACGGAAGGGTAAAATCCCTACCTGCGGCTCTCCAGGAATGACTGTTATACAGTCAGTGCAGCCAAGAAGAAGCTCCGGGGTTATCAAAGGTCGAATATTTACAGCAACTCGCACACACTCAGGGGAATCCATCTCTCCCTTGAAATGATTCGTTTCGAACGAATCCCAATCCCTTACGCAATAAAATAACAAAAAACGTTCGTTCACGTGAATCACAAACAACAATTCAAAGGAACAAAAAACAAAAAAAGGAAGTTCGAGCTGCGCACATTGCTGATCTGAAAACATAAAGGAAGCAGAAGATAATGCTGATCCGAAAACATAAACGACGTAGAATATAATCCGATTACCTATTGAGAAGGACGAAGGAGATCTACAGGGAGGGAAAGAGAGACTCGAGGGGGTGTTTGTGTTTTGTTGTGTTTAATTTGAACGGTGGGAGACAAATTGTATTTGATTTGAAAGATGGAAGGGATTTTGGGATTTTATTAAATTATTGAATTGGATTGGAGAAAAAGGCGCTGAGGTCCGAATTCAAATGTAAGAGGGGGTTGAGTCACGTGCGTGGCATGTGAGTCTTGTATTAGGAGGACACACCACAAACAAGCAGGTTTGTAGTTCTGTACAACCCGGTGCTAGCTCAGCTGGTTACCACCATTCGTGTTGCATATATGTTTAAGTGGAGTTTGAATCTCATGGACGGTAATTAGTGTGCCTTTGTTTGAGTGTGTGACTACATGCGTGTGTTCTATGTGCCAGAAAAGAAAAAGAAAAAAACAAGGTTTGTTTTGGTACTTTTTTATGTATCTTTTTAAACTGATTTGTTGGTCTTTTTTATTTTTGGAAGATTTTTTATCGGTTTTAATGTAAAATATATTTTAAAATAAAAAACGATCAAAAAATTCGATTTTGGTCGATTTTTGATTTTGATGATTTTTCTTATAGCCCTACAAACAAGGTTTTGCAGGTAAATATGAAATAACTATCTAGTAATTCTAGCACACTCTATCACATGTCGATACAATGGATCAGTCGATAGTACGATACCAATTCATTAGCGATTGGTATATTTTTAAAATTTAAATTGTAAATTATCTATTTTCATTTCTAACAACTCGTGCATTATTATTAGGGATGGCAACGGGGCGGGGCGGGGCCGGGTATGCTCTCCCCATCCCCGAACCCGAACTCCATCCCCGCCCCCATCCCCGAACCCGAACCCATCCCCGAACCCCAAAAATACTACAATATTATATGTATTTGTATTTGTATTATATGTATATACATGTATGTGTTAGTATGTATGTATTATATATATGTCATATGTATATATGTATGTCAATATATATATATGTGTGTGTATGTTTGTCAATGTATATATATATGTGTGTATATATGTATGTCAATGTATGTATATATATGTGTGTATTAATCTATTAGATATATGTAATATATATATATATATAAATAATATATGTATTATATATATATTTAAATAAAATATTAAAAAAAATTCGGGTCGGGTTCGGGGCCGGGTAAGGTATTACCATACCCTACCCGTCCCCGGGCAGTGGGGTTCGGGTGGCACCCGAACCCGACCCCGAACCCGAAATTTCGGGTCGGGTACCCGCGGGGAATTTTGTCATCCCTAATTATTATCAACGGTCGGTGAATTGACAAATTAATCCATTTTTAAAACTTCAATTGCAAACTTTTTTATTCTCATTCGTAATTATTTATATATTATTATCAACAGCTCGTGAATTGACATTATATATTTTTCGATAAATATGTGATCCGGATAAGTGTATGATTGCGTATATACAGTAGTAACCTCAACCACACACAGTTAAAAACATGGTGATCAAACAATTAAAGCTGGCGGGTTGGAATTTCAAACTACTAACGACTTTACAACGGTTCTTTATTGTATTACTAGGGATTATTTTTCTCTTTGCCTTTTGAAACCATCATGACTAAATATTCGTTCGTTACGCAGAGAAGAATAAAGATAAAAAGGAAAGGAAACCGAAACTCTTTTACGTTTCTTTTGGGGGGCCTATTATTTTTCTCTTTGTCTTTTGCTCCAATTTTACCTTCTTTCTTCCTGTCAATGGAAACTTAGAAAGAAGAAGTGCACCAACGGGCTGGACAGAGGCCCAAAGACTGCACTGGAGCCTGGAGGTTTGTGATGCTATCATAGCCCATTCGTAGGGTCTGTCAGCCCATAGATTTTCAATAATGAGCCCATTGAGATTTCTATGGGCCTCTCAATAGTAAATAGCCCATGATTCATTGGATATTGGACGTGGACCACAAATCCATGCATGTGCGTAGCTGATTGACATTTCGTAAGGTTGTGAGGAAGATAGGTTAATATGATCGGAGAGCCCCACACCGATTTGCTTATACGATGTCGTTTTGTCAAATATAACTATGCGATGAATGTGGCGTAACAAATAGTCTCACATAAACCATTAGGCTGTTTAATGGAGTTTATTTTAAAAATTATAAATTAGCGGTAGTCGTTTTACTGAACACTTCACAATCGCTAATTTATAAGTTTAAAATAAAAAATAAAAAAACTTCAACATGAATTTTTTTAAAATATTTTTAGAGTTATTTTTATTTTGTCTATCAAAAATTGAAATCTCTTCAGGTATACCTAGCGAAATCATTGGAAGGTCGGTTGATTTTAAATCACCCGATTTGTTCACCCAATGATTGAACGAGATCCTGAACTCTTACCTTTATGTCCCTGGCTTCACCAAGATTTCTCTCCCATCCTTTGAGAGATTTGTTTTTGCCCTCCTTTCAGAGATCCGTTTCCGACCGACGTCTTTCTTTGCCAAAAGCTTTTCAAGGTCGTTCAGCTCAAACGAGGTGGGTCTGGAACAAAGTTACCATTCAAAGGTAATTTTTCATTCGACCCTAGACGACTCGAGACCTACTGCAAAGAATACGAGATGAAGGCAAAAATTTCAAGTGACACAAGTGGATTGCTTGCGGCTTGCCTCTTTTGATAATTCGATTTTTTTTAGTTTGATTTTTTGTTTTGGTTTTTTTTTAATGTAATAATTTTTATTTTCTTCTTTTTTATAATTTTCAAATATATAGTTGTCACTTGTCAGGCCACTTAGAAAAAAATTGAAAACGTCAACTCAAAAAACTGATCGAAAATTGAGAAAAATAGAGCGACTGATTTAATATAAAAAAAAATCATCCAAAAGCTAACTGAAAGAATACTTTTATCATTTTTCAAAGAGTAACCTGTCCGATAGTCGATTAGTTCTCCATCAACTTTTTCCTGTATGCAAATTTACTAACTAAAATTACGAAAAACAAACTATTTCTAGACGATCGTAAGCAAAACAGGTATATTTGGAGCCACGACAGTATCTACAAATGGCACATCAATACCGATAGAGAGCACGGATTTACATATATATGAAGGAACTAGGAAGGGTGCAAGATGATAATTAATGAGAATGAGACTTGAAGCCAACCTTCAAGCAAAATTTACAAGCAGAAATCCTACTCCGGCAGACTTCTGGCGGTTACATCCTCCCCCTCGGCAGGAGATGTAAGCCGTAGTTTCTTTGCCACATGCCCCCCTGCTTCTTCTATTACGCCATTTTCCATAATTTGCATGTCATCATCACATGAGACCGGCATGCTGCCAACTATTTCAGTATCTTGATGCAATCTCTTTTCTGCCATTTTAGGGTCTTGTAGAAACAATAAAGTCACATTTTCTTCAGAGGAAGGAAGGTCTCCATTTTCATTGTTATCACGCATTTGCGAATCTTCAACGACGATGCCAAGATGCATCCTATCAGGGTCTTGAGAATCTTCAACGACCATACTATCATGAATCTTACCAGGGTCTTGAGAATCTTCAACCACAATGCTATCAAGCATACTATCAGTGTCTTGAGAATCTTCAATCACAATGCTATTATCCATCTTGTCAGGGTCTTGAGAATCTTCGACGGAAGTATCGTGCATCTCACTTGAGGCCGACACAATGTTCTCTGTTGATGGAGACTTTTGATCAACTATCTCCTTTCCGTTGGCACCCACATCTTCCTCCAGAGGGCCATTTGCAATGATCCCAACATCATTTAAATCAGCTGTTGCTTTGTGAGATGTTTCTGGGGATGAATCAACACCATCTTGCGCTTCTTCCACTGGAAATCCTGGATTCCAAGAACCCTCTGCTCCAAAACCTTGGAATGAAAATGGAATATCACTGCCTTGAGGTGTTGTTGCTGTTGAGATTTGCTGAAAAGGAGTTCCTCCAGAAGGCAAATAAACAAACTGCTCTCTGGTTCCTGGATTATCCTGTAATAAAGCCAAAAAAAAATCATTAAATTGCAGATTTTGTTCTCGACTTTCACCAAAATGTCTTAATACATTAAGATGGCAATATGGCATTATAGTGCTTAATTTTTATTGTCAAGAAGGAAAGGATGGGAAGGCAAGAGTGGTTCACGGCCTAGTTATGGGATATGGGACGATAACACTTCCTCCGGCAAAAATCAATTAAATATCCAAAAACAGATCACAAGCAAAGGGTATTGCAAGAAATTAAACTATCCTTGTAACAATCACTACTCAGATTTTTTCTTCTTTTTTTTCAATTACAATGTTGTCTGGGTCACATAATATCACAAATAGAATAAAACATTATTCTGAAGAGGAACAATGTCAATACCTCTAATGGCGATATAGTGCTATTAAGACTGTAGTAAGAAGAAGACTGGTCAAAGGAGTGATACTCCGCAGGTAAAGATCCACCACTAGTTCCTGGCTCAAGCAGCTCACGGAAAACCAACCCTGTGTCATTAAAGCACTGAGAATTTCTCAAAGAAGATGCTCCCAAGAGAGTCATTTCAATCCCCTGGTCAGATTCAGAAGCTGATAAACCACCATTACAGTCTACTGCAGGACTGCACTCCACAGAAGAGACTTCCCGAGAATGGCTTTCTATAATTCCAGAAATTAATCTCTCAATAAAAGTACGCTTTAGTGAAGCCTCAGCAGGTGGAAACCAATCACCATTGAGCTGTCAACAAAAACGAAGTCACTATGCATAGAAAAATACCACAAATATACACTGATGAATTAACATTAGCAGGTCACGTCCAAAAGTTTCATAGCAGGAGCATTAATACGTAACTTCAGCATGACTGACTACCAGAAGCCAACAGATATCATGTATTCTAAGAATTTAAGTTAAAACCTTAGTTCAATTTCTGTAATTGAATTTCACTTGATTTACAATTGATCTCCACCATCTTGCAGAAAACATAAAAATGGGTGCCCGGAGAGTCAATAGCAGCACAGCATGTCACCCCACATAAAAAAGTAACTTTTTTAAGAGCCGTACTACATAGATTGCACTTTTACTATCCAACAGAAAGATGAGACATAAATCAAAGTAAGAACGAAAAGCATGCACTAAGGCCAAAGAAACTAAATATTAAAAGGGCTAAGGAAGCTATTAATGCATAGAAAACCACTCACAAATTTACAGAACTTAGTTATCTTGAAAAGATTGAAATTGGAAGGCGCTTCTGCCAAGAAGAGCTCCAAGTAGTGAAGCAAAAAAAGTCCACAGTCAAACGAATTTTCCTGCTGGGGCAGCTACATGGACCACAAATTTAACGTCAGAAAAGTAGCATGGCATTAATTTTTGAGAGTGTGTGTGTGAGAAAGAGAGAGAGAATAGAGAGCACAGACATTATGCACTCAACTCAACAACAATGTATCTAAATGTACCCCTTCTGAACAGAAGATGCTAACAAAATAAGTACATAACAGAACCTGTTTTTTAAAACAAATTTTCAAAATGAGTATCCCGTTGCTGTCTTGGCAAAAAAAAATCCAGAGTTATTCTAGAAAGTAATTTTTCTAAACAAAAACTCAAAGGCAAAACCAATCATGCCTATGATGCATACAGAACTGGTGAGAGCAACCCTTCCACTCATTCCTGCTTACAGTACACATTCAGCTATAGTTTTTACAGCAATTTATCCACCCCATCCCCCTCAAAAGTAACTAAACGTATTTAGCCAGAACTGGAGGCTATACCTCAAGTGGGACAAAGCGCAAATTCAAGAACTTCAAAGATATAGCTTCTGACGACTCCTTTTGCCTCTCCTTCCACTCTTCCCACAAATAACTGTCAGTTCAAGGTACAAAATTTTCATCAACAGATAACCAACACAAATGTATGAAATCTGATAAATGAAAACAAATGATAAGGAAATTTTAAGCAAATGAAACCAATTAAGTCACCAAACTGGAGGCAGAAAGCCATTTGGTCTCAAATGAAAGTTTTAGTTTGAGTGTTCGACTAAAACTACATATATCGAGCACCCATTGAGTAATTTGATATGCTAGGTATCCAGTATTTCAACGTACTTTAAATGATAATTATACATCGTCATTGAAGCTTTATTCCAAAACAATTTGGATTTTCGGGTCCAAATACATGAATCCATAATAGAAATTAATAAGTCCACTATTAGGATTCCCCTTGCTATTTGTTTGGGATCTGAAGCAAAGATCCCCATTGATCCTGTAGAACTCATGTCCTTTCTTATCCCTTTCATCCACGACATCTTTGGCCTTCCTATTTCCATTTTATTCTACTCTACCTGATTTATTTTCTCACTTTTCATATCACCCCATCAAGATATCTATGTTGTTGTACATGGCCATACCATGTTTAAATTATTTTCTTAGGTGCTACCCAGACTCTAGATCATCCAAATTCTCCATCAAAGGAAAAAAAGAAGAAGCTATTATACGTTTGACAGATCCTTTTCCCGGTAAATATTGCTCGACTGATTCAATCTTTTGGAATTGCACCCAAAAAAAAAGAATTTTCAGAATTACGTTGTACACTACGTCTTTCACGTAGCAATCTGCAGCAAAGGTTACGGTGAGAAGTGGGCAACAATCAGTGGACAAACAAAGAAGGAAATGTGCCAATATTTTTCTGGAAGGAAATGACAGGCATAGGCTTTGATAAGAACCCAGCCAAGCGCGTGCCCATACACACACTCAGCAAGTCCAACCACTACTCACGTATGGGCTGCTTGTAACCCACAAGCCCTATAGGTTTTTGCCTAGAAAACTTGTTGGTTGATTAAGAGAAGGCATTTGCCCTCCTTATCAATAGACTACAAATAGATGTGGGACATTCATATCAGGCTTGAAATCTAACTTCGCCAAAAATGTCGCATCTTTCACTTTCCAGGAGAAGAGAAAATCCTACGGTAGTACATGAAAAATAGGAGAATAACGTGTGCGAGTACGAATCCCCATATCAATGTCTCTTTAATGTAAGCATGTAACACACAATATAAGCTTAAAAAGTTTTAAAGGCACCTTTGAATAAGATTCTTCAGACCAGCATGTGTTCCTTTGATGGAGTCCATGTGCAGTATACAGGGTATTCTGGGTGACTTGGCTAAGTCTTCAGCTAAAAACAAACATAAATGAATCATAGCAAAATTCCCAAACTTAGTTTACAGTAGAATAACTACAAACCCCCGTTTATGCAATAACATACCTTTAAAATCAGCCACATCACCAGGATGACATATAACCAATAAACTCCAGTGGAGACTGTTTGCGCATAAGAAATTCATATTAGCTACAAATGCACAAAGATAGCCTTTTAATGAAAAAAAGTTTCATTGAAAATTTCGTTACTTGAAATTTACGGGAATAAAGATATAATCTTTTCCAAATATATCCACTTTTCTTGTCCATTTACGAACACGTAAGAAAGCTGCCTTGCCATCAGAAGCACTAGATGGATCTTTGTCCATATCAGCAAGCTTCCTGAAGTAAAAACTATTAAAAAAGTGGAACCTATGTTTATCTTCATCCGGGATCTGATTCTTCAAGTACCTGCCAGCCAAATGTATATCTATCATTTTACATGAACGCTCAGTAGAGCATGGTCAAAATTCTGCACACAATAAAGCAGGGAAGCTCATACTTAGTACTTCTTTTTCAGTTATTAGTTTGTGTGTGGTCCTTTGCTTGGTAGCTTTTAGATTAAAACAGTATGAGAATGGTCAAAAAAGTCTACAATCTCCAAAGCTAAAAGAGCTCATTGTGATCCAATGCAAGTCTAAATATAAAAATTGATTCACAACCTTCACATCAAGTGTAGCAGAAGTGGAAGTATTTACTTGATGTAAAAGTCAATGATAGTGTCATTGACAAATGTTTCAGGTTGCAGTAGGTCAACATCTCTTTTACTAAGGGAAACTGCATCTGCATCACCTTCTGGATAGACGACATCTTCAAAAGCCTCGTCAAAGCTGAAATATTCAAAATTTCAGCACAGGTCTCATAAAACCCACCCGTGCCCTCCAGACAAACAAAGAAAAAAGAAATACATAACACATTTCATCCCAATTAGACTACAATAACAAGCATCCATGAAAAGACGATGAACTATGTTCAGTAAATTAAATGCATGAATTTAAATAAAAAGACACCGGAGTTGCCTTTTCTAAACAATGAAAATGAAAATTCTTTGATTCTACGTAGAAAGTTCAGACATGATGTATACTTTCCCCTTCTGTTCCATTGGATGGCAACAACCCAAAAGGGTAAACCTCTCCATCCCATGAACTCCACCAAGATAAAGGTAAACAATGTTTTTTTTCCCACAAAGAGGTTTAGAAGTTCTTAAAGGGACCCATAAGCAACCCCCCATATATATATATATGTATCAAAGAATCCCTCACTTTAACAGCTTCAAAAGAGCCAAGTTGCTATTGCAGATTCATAAAAAATTAGAGAATTCATAAATAACTATCACGAAAATTTGTGCACACACAGATCAGTAAACAAAAGATATGATAGTTTGTTATGGACATCAGCAACAGCGTCAAGTCAATGTCTTTCTAAGTTGAATGGGTCGTCCCTGAAAAAATTCTACACGCCAAAAAAATACATCAAAAAATTTCACTTTATAAATTCGGCTTGCCATTTACGTCGAGATAGGCATAAGGTCCATAGAACATATAAGCATATAACATTGACAAAGACATCAATAACAAAATTTTAAAATTTAAATGTACTCAGAACAATAATGCAATTAGAAAACATATTCAGCCAAGTGAAAGCATGGAGGAAGAAAAATATACAAGTGCAAAAAACAAAGAGTTACCCAAGATAATGGAAATAACATTCACGAGGGAAGAAAAAGGTGAGAGATAACTTTCACTCACTTGGGAAAATAATGCCCTTCTCTAACTAAGTCATCACCATCCGTTGTCACGTCAATGCTACAAAGAAGAGAGGAAAAATAAAAGGCAAGAAAAAGTTGAGAAAATAAATACATCTACAATTACAGAAGTGAAAACAAAAGTTCAGCGAACCTGTTAACTTTTTTTGCCAGATTTATTTTAATATTTCTAACAAGAAACTGTTAGTACTACAAGTCTACAAGTCTACAACGAGTTGATATTTGTGAGTGTCTTCAGGAGAAGATAAAGCCACATGCAACATATAAAAAAAAGTATGAAAACTAGCATTGTTTGGTTCAAACAACTTTATCCAGGGAGCCAACTTCTTGTAGCATATCTGCATATGTCCAGTCTACAGAAAAACAAGGGCATTTATATACTTACAACACGATGCACACAAATATATGCAAAAGTAATATCGGGCAGGAAAATTTTGAAACTTACTTTTGCTCAATATCCCAAATATCCGAGAATTTTACGTTTAATGCCATAATCTTTTCTTGGTTTTTGGGCCAGCTGGGATCAAAAATTGCAAATTTTACCTCCTCAATGCCTGAAAATGTTTAGGCATGTAACAGAAATCAGTTGTACAACTAACAATTCAAGAGTTTGCAGTTCAAAACAATTTTGAAAGCATGCTACCAAATTGGTGAAGTCCCAAAAACAAAGTAAAAAAGAAAAATAAATCTATAGTTATACGAATAGAAACCACCTAATGACCTTGACTAAAGCTAACCCAGTCTTCACTAAACTTGTTTTTGGAATGACCCATGAGGGTGAAAATGAAACACTTATGATTTATGAACGAATGAAAGGAAGGAGGAGAAAGATCCCAAATCTTTCCCAATAGCGGGAGAGTAAAAGATGAAAAGATTGCTGTCTTTTTACCCATAACTCCCAAAATCCTTAAAACAAGAGGATTGAAATTATTCTTCCAAATGTGTGAAAAAACTCAGTAACTAACACCATCGTAAGGACATTGCAAATTTATCCTTTCACTGTTCACTTGTTCAGCATTTCTAGACCTAGTATGTACCAGTGCGATTTGAAGGCCACTTCCTTCCCCCTGTCTTGTCATTTCCACCAACCAATCCTATCTATTTAGCTTTTGATCTCTTGCACCAAGCAAAAAAAATAAAGGAAAAGTGGGAGGACGGGAAAGGAAGGATGGACCAAGGGCATTCTCAGTTATTTTAGATGAGGAAAATGAAAAGCAGTAAGGTAAAAACAAACAAAAAAACTAGGAACCAACATTAACTTTTCTAATTCCAGCAGAAAGCTAATAGACAACATAAAATACTGTGAGGCATTGCGACGATTACCATTATTGAAATGATAAATGTTAGCATGTAATGAGATATAAATGTTAACATATGATGAGATAAGTAACGAGGGTAGAAGTAAAAGTGCATGGAGGATAAACATGGTCCATTCTTCCACTTTTTAATCGTTTCAACCTAATGCATTCCTTTCCATTTCCAAAATTGGTAATAGCAAAGCAAAAAAGTAAATTAACAAATATTTCTGACACCACTTAAAAACAAATTCTCTGTTGAGTTTACATTCGGATTCGGGCAGATAAAAGCTGGACATACAAAATTTAATTATAACAACAAAAACTTCCCTAATATCTAGAATTTGCAGTCGATAAGAGGAGTAAACAAA
Organism: Euonymus europaeus; assembly: GCA_963580455.1. Lineage (NCBI taxonomy): Eukaryota > Viridiplantae > Streptophyta > Magnoliopsida > Celastrales > Celastraceae > Euonymus > Euonymus europaeus. The sequence goes on along the minus strand of OY756968.1, from coordinate 6,044,742 downwards.
ATTATTGCTGCAACTGATATGGATATGTGTGTAATTAATGAAATTTTCTATAATTAGTGCACTCATGATGAAGATGTGAGAGAAAAGAAAATGAGCAATGGGTAGAGAGGTAAAACATGAGTATTACATTAGAACACAATTGTAATATAATAGAAGGTAAGTGAGTTATTGTGCACAGATGGAGGGAGGGATAGCGAAATAATCAGATAATAGCAGGTCACAAAAAAATTCTCCCTAAGGAGGTTACCAGATATTACCCTTACCAAATGACACATAAAGTAAAAGAAAACAAATCAATTTCTTGAAAAAAAAATGCAGTATAAATGAACAAAAGATATGAAAGAAACTTGAGCAAAGCTACCAACCTGAAGTACCATGTACATTATCAACTTGTTCAGTATCCCTTGAGAACATGCGAAGCTTTACCATAAGCGGTCCAAACTGAATATAGTAAAACATAAAAACTGTACACTTTAACAGTACGTGTACTGGAAAATCAAGAAAGGTTATCTTCAATATGAAAGTTGAACTCACTCTTTGAATATGCTGGGACCTAATGTCCATAATATCATCAATTCCTCTATCAATGCTAAAGATTCCTTGGCTTTCATGTGCACTTGAATAGCTAATTTTGATCCCACTGCCAGAAAAAGTTACGAGGCCTCCTGTAGAATAGTTGCCCTGATACTCAACATAATCAACCACAATATTTATGTCCTCCTGATCACAAGAAATGATATATAGTCAGTATTCATAAAGCCTGCAATCACGCAAGGAGACAACAGAGCACATCATCATCAAGCAATAGTAAATGATAAAAGACATAAGAAGTACAATAGCAGGGATGTTTCCGTACAGTTACTAGACAATGTAAAGAAAACTAGCAAACACTACTAGTGACAGCATTTCAGTATGTATGCAGTGCAGGTAAAATGGTAGCACCAAAAATTATAAAAAATGAACTAAGAGCATAAAATAAAATAAAAAGAGATAGAAAAGTTCATAGTAACATTTTTACAGAAAACCTGAGAAAAAGGAATGAGCAGCTTAAATGATGATTTTACATAAAATCAACCCCCAAAAAAAACACACACACACACAATAATCAGTGACTTAACAACTTACGGCAAAATCCATATCTAACAACTGAACTAAAATACTATTCTTAGTTGTTAGATATGGATAGAATACTGGATCCCTAAGCAAAATGAACCACAATTGCCACCTGTAGTTCATTATCTCATTGCATAAGTTCACCATATAGACAAGACATTTTACCCTTTCCAACTCGTCAAAGCAATCTGTAGTTTAATATAACACAGTATAAAATCACAACGGAGAAGACATTTACCGTTTCCAGCTCGCCAAAGAAATTATCTGATGCACCACCATATGGAAACACTGGAATCATCCGGAAAATACCATCAGTCCAATAAGATAGATAAGTAGACGATGAAAATAAATTACACCGTAGATAAGTATCATGAGAAAATACCACTGTCCTCGGCAATATCAGCAGGACTAGATGGAGAACTCTCAGTCAAGTGTGCATCAACATATGATTTAACATCAAGTGGCTCACTTTGTACAAAATCAGAACCGAGAACATATTTTGTTACCTATATATTCCCGGAAGGCAAATAAGTTATTCAATGGAATTTTTTTAATGGAAGGACAGTTAATTCAATCCTGGAGTGAGAATGTAATTAAATTAAGGAAGTGAACATACACTTGTCGGAGTGTCTGAAAAGGAACAATTTGATTGGCTACTCCCAGGTGAAGGCTCTTCATGAAATGAAACTCTTCCCTCCTGTTCGAGAAAGACACTTACACATTCATGATTATCTAATATGGCACAATGATTAGGTTCGTTTATCGTTCTCAACTGTGAAGCAACACCCAATATCGGATTTCCTTCTCTAATGGTGAAGTCATCTCCACCTTTGCTCAGATGGTCATATGTAACAGCATCGTCGCAACTCCGATCACTTTCAACAGCATCAACACCTATACAGGGTGTATCAACGGCTTCCTTCTGTGAACCTCTAGTTCCTTGGTCCACTGGAAAGTGGAAACAGATTTTATAAACTCGTAAACAAATGGAACAATGATATTTATGACAATTCAAGTTCTCCTTTACCACAAGTTTGACATAAATAAACATGTAGAAGAATTATATGAATAATGAAAGAGAACATTATTATGAGTGATTACAGCTTATAATTAAAAACTGTAATAATAAGCCTCATCAACCAAATTAATAACGGAGACAATGATTCAGCCCTTCAAATATGATACTGTCAAGGTCCTCATTCCTGTGACCGTATTGCTTAATTTGGAGGAAATTAGTTCAGTGTTCCACTTTTTTTGTGATAATTTTCAGTGTTCTATATTTAATCAAATAAATTGTGCATTTACTTTATCAGCAATTTGCACAGGATGGTAGCACCAAAACGTCGTACTTTTACAGCATAATGTTAAAATCAGGAACAAGGATTAATAAACTTATCATGAAAAGCCACTAAATGTTTATCATGATGCGTGAATCACAATATAAGGAGTTTTGGTGAGCTTTAAAATTGATTTACGCAAGCATGCAACAAATTATAATACAATTCTTCAATTCAATCACCAAAAGTATAACAAGGTAAAAAAGGATAACGCAACTACAACAATACCGATTCAGGGCGTAACGCGAAATGTTAAACCCTAATCTGGATTACATCACAAGCTCAAAAAAAGGTTAGGGGACAATAAAAGACATACCACATTCGGGAAAATCGTACATCTCATGATTGTCGATGTTAGGGTTTTTATACTTTCCCGAAATTCTTTTCGCTGCAAATTCTGGTAACTCGTCTTGTTCCGTGAAATCGAAAACCTCCAAACCGTTCTTCATGATGATTGGATCGAAGCGATCAAGCTAAAGCAGGGAGTAAAACAGAAGTTCGAGTGAGTAATTATGGACGAATCGAGTGACGGGGAAGAAGCAGAAGTCTCGAATAACACAAACCCGATTTTTGTACAAGGAAGCCTACGCACGAGACCAATTGTTTATCGTTCACGCGTCAACGTTAGAGCGTGGAAAACACTGCTTCTAGCTTGAAGCCCAGAATTTTGACTTTCCTTATTTTAGATTTTAGAGAACAAATATAAAAAAAAAATTATAGAAAAATAGCTCCTACTGTTGTAAAATAAGAAATCAGATAATTTTCAAAATTAATATTAAGAAATCTTGTACTGTAAGAAGAATATCTGAAATAATATTTAGAGAGAAAATTTATATTAGATAAATTAGAGAAAATGGGAAAATATTTTCTTCAATTGATGTATATCAAATGTGAAGTTTAAGCAACTATTTATAGTACAAAAACTCACAAAAATCAACAAATACAATAAATGTTAATTGTATTTTTCCATTAATTCCAATATCTTCATCCATCACTATAAATTCATGTTCATTCAGTGTGTGATATAATTAATATATTTAGTGGATTTGTGGTTGAGTTGGTTAAGTGTATCATCCACATTAAATAAATATTTTTGACATTTATAACATTCTTCCCTTTGATGATCACATATACAATGAATATACCTTGTTAAAATCTTATTAAGGAAAACTCAGTGGGATAAAATTTAATGAAGGAAAAATAGTACACCATTCTTGTATAGCAACTCAGTGAGAAGACTGTCTCGTTAAAACCTTACCAAAGAAAACGTTGTGGGGAAAAATCATTGGTCGAAGAAAAAAAGTACAATTCATACCACTTGTCGTCACGTCTTTACTCCCATGATTCAAAAAGATCTTGGAGTTGCCGCATAACAATCTTATAGACCAATTTCTTTAATTTGTAGGTGGTAATGTCTTAGTGAATAAATCTGCTAGATTATCACAAGAGCGAACCTTTTGAACATCTATATTACCACTTTTCTAAAGCTCATGTGTACAGAAAAATTTCAGAGAGATGTGTTTAGTTATGTTTCCTTTTATATATTCTATTCGAATTTAAGTTATACATTGACCGTTGTCTTCAGATAATATTGTTCGAATACTCTTAATAGATTGAAACCCACACTTTTCTAAAATATGCAAATTCATTTATATCAGCCACATGCATTCTCAACTAGCTTCATAAATTGCCACAATCTCAGAATGATTAGAGGAAGTTGTTGTAAGTGTTTGTTTTACGAATTTTCAAGAAATCAACACTTCCAAAAAGAAATACATAATCAGTCTGAGACTTTACATTATGAGGATCATATAAATATCCAGTATCTGCATGTCCAACCAACTGAGATTTGGGATCAGATGAGTAGAATATACCCAAGTTTGTTGTACCTCTCAGATAACGCAGAATATGTTTAACTTCATTTCAATGTCGTCGAGTAGGAGCAGAACTATATTTTGCCCATAAATTTATTAGAAATGCAATATCTGGCCAAGTACAATTGGCCAGATACATCAAAGATCCAATTACACTCAAATATGGTATTACTGGACCAAGTAATGTCTCCCTTCATCTTTAGGTCGAAATAGAACTTTCTCTAATATCAAGTGAACAAACTATCATTGAAGAAATCAAAGGATGTACCTTATCCAGGTAGAACTATTTTAATATATTTTCAATATAAATAGATTGATGAAGAGATACTATTATTCAAATGTTCAATCTGAAAACCAAGACAATATTTTGTCTTTCACAAATCTTTCATCTCAAATTTTTGCCATTAAATAATCAGCATCTTTAGTGAGCTCTTCAGGACTCTTGATTAAATATAAATCATCGACATAAACAGCGATTATAACAAATCCAAATTCTGACTTTTTAATAAATACGCATGGACAAATTGGATCATTTGTAAATCCTTCTTTAATAAGATATTCACTTACTCGATTGTACCACATGTGCCCGAATTGTTTTAATCCATATAGTAAACGCTAGAAGTTTGATTGAACACAAACTTCTAGATTTTACTTCAGGCAACCGAAATTCTTCAGAGATTTTCATATAAATTTCACCATCCAGCAATCCACATAAATAAGCTGTCACTACGTCCATAAGACGCACAGTCAGTCGTTCAGCAATTGTTAAGCCAATTAAGAATCTAAAATTGATTTCACTTATGATAGGAGAATATGTTTCATCATAATCAATTTCTGATCTCTATGAGAAACATTGTGTTACAAGTCTCGTTTTATAACGAATAACCTCATTATTCTCATTTCGCTTGCGCACAAACACCAGTTTGAATCCTACCAGTTGAACACCTTTTGGTGGCTTTGTTGTCATATGTTTATTTCCATGTAGGTCAATCACTTCTATATTGACATTCATCAACGGATTTAGGCTCAGGATCCTCATTACTTCTGCTAATATCTATAGCAATTGCATATGTGAATATATTGTCAAGGATAATCTTACTTCTATTCCAACTTCCTTCTATAGTTATTGAGCACTCATTATTTTCATCATCAAGTACTTGTATCTTTTCAAGAGATATTTTCAGAAGGTTGGGATTTAATAAGTGTATTCTCTACAGGAGTATTCTCTACAAGAGACATATGCTCTTCTGGAGTAATCTCTGCAAGAGCTTTGGTACGAATTTGGACATTTTCTTTCGGGAAAAATTTATCTTTAGCTCTCAGTGGTCTTTCACGTTTCTGACATGGTTTTAATTCATCACTTATTCTTTATCCTTCAGGGACATTGATATGTGTAGCAGAATTTCTAGCAGAAATATGTGACTGCAAAACTTTTGAAGTATCAATAAGTGCATCGATAATTGATTAACAATACCTTGTAAATGAAAAAAAATTCTGAACTTTAAGTTCACGCTGCTTTGTTCGTGGATAAAAAATGAGATTGTATTTCTATGGTTAGATTTAAGCATATAATGTATCAATTTCATGTCTAAAAAGGAAAAGGACGGGATTATTAACATCGCTCTTCTTACTTATTTCACCCTTTGTCAATATTACACAAAATTTCACAATCCTTTTATCTGTCCTTTTGTATAGGATGATTGATGTCTTTTTTTTTTAAAAAAATTATCCCTCCAAATTTTGGCAAAGTGAGCTGACTTGTAATGTGTGCATTATAGCTTTTTTTGCCTTTTTAAAAATTGTGTGTACAAGTAGTTTTTTTTTCTATTATTTTTGTCCTTTTATTTTTCTAATTTCAAAAAAATAATGATTGATGACTTGATGTGATGAATAAGGGAGAGATTGTATTATGTAAAATTCTCAGGCAAGAAGCACAAATTAAGAAATTGAATTGTCTGATTTTCTATCAAACTTAAATATTTAATGTAATATCATACTACTCTTACAATAGCCAAGCAACCCAACAATAGCCTGAAAGCTATAATTTCTATCATATCTTACATCTTTTACGAATATAATGTAAGGATGGAATGTAAGTGGAAACTAACTAAGATATACATGTTCATGCTTAACTAAACTCGATCTTTAAATCCTTTGTGTAGAGAGTGGTGAAGTATAGGAAAGAGATGAATAACCGTATTTACCTAGTTCTTGAGAATGAAGAAAATCTTTATGAACGAGCTTAGACGCTTTAGCACTAGTAGATCTGTCTATTTTCTTATTTAAGGAGGGCATGCTAATAAACAAATGTGTCTACTTAGTTCATGAGAATGGTTCAAATCATGTTGAATGAACTTGAATGGAGACAGATTACCACGAGTGGATATGTCTACTTTCTTTTTTGAGGAGGGCATCCTAGAATATTTGACTTTACAACTAATTGAAGAAGTGCAGTTATTAATGTATTAATTATGTCCATCAACTTCCTTAGTGAACTAACTTTACTAGGCATGGTATTAATTATCTCCCTCAACTTTCTTAGTGGATTAACTTTACTAGGCCTTCACTAATGACTAATGTTTAAATTGTTATGTGAACATTTGTAGCTCGACATTACAATCGATATCATCATCTCAAAGAGAAACACATGGCAAGAAGTCAAGTTTTTTCAAAATTTATCAATGCTCGATCTTGAAATTCTGTGTAAAGAGTGGTGGAGCATTGTAGAAAATTGTGTTTACCTGATTTCTGAGAATGAGAAAATTGTGCTAAACGAACTCAGACGCTTTGCTACGAGTAGATTTGTCTATTTTCTTATTTGATGAGGGGGCATACTAATGAACAATTGTATCAACTTGCTTTTAATTTGTATCTACAACTATTGATAGTAGGGTTCATGGTTTGTACAAAAGCCAAACAATCTACTCCGATACATATTCATGCTAACTATTGTCCATTGTACAACTAATTTAACATTTATTTGGTAGAGAGTATATTAAACAGAATATGAGTTGATGTAAAGAATAATGTTTGAATATGTCTACAAAAATATAAACCAATGTGGACACTCTACCAAACAGAGGCTTAGAAAATTGTACAAATTTCATGATCACAATCTCTCATGATGTAAGTTATGACAATCCAAATTGTCTCTCACTTGAATACTCACTCTCTCAAAATAAACAAGTTATAATTAATTTTCAATGACAGATACAAAATTAATTTTTAAAATAAATACGCATGAACCCAATAAGAGTCCAATACACACAATACCTCAATTGGATTGAAATGGCAGAATACAAAAGGTGGTCGGGTGAGAATACGAATCATCATACTTCAGCATTCATCCTCTTCAATCAATGTTAGATATTTTATATATTTAAACAACCATATATTAATCAAAAATGTTATAGAACCCAACTTTTAGTAGTTCAACTCAACCCAAGTCTATATGGCATTCCATGTAGGTGAGTAATATTGGACTTTTTCAAAAATCAATTAAGCACTTTATTTTCTTAAAAACGAAATTTTAAAACAATTTTTCTCTAAAAATACATGTTAGATTTTGAAAAAACATACATATTCAAACTCAGCGAGTAAAAATCTTTCTAATAAGACCCATTGTCAATAGTTTTTATTGCTTTTTTTCAATTACATTGTTTTTAAAAACAAAGTAATTCATATATATGATGTGTAAACTGTTTTTTCGAGTTAAAATTTTGTTACACTATTGTTGTACCCCAATTTTGGTTCAAGCCCAATGTAAGAGCCCATTTAGACATAATAAATCATTAGCTTACTTAAACACTAGATCCACATCTTAATTCAAACTTTAATGGAAATCCATTCAAAAGCCCATGTATTAATCTAATTAGTTGACCCAATAAAAAAAGATCCATCAAGACTCACTAAGATAGAAGCCCGGCCCAAGCCTTCATCAACCCTAATGCCAAAAAAAGAAACGCAAAAAGAAGGCAGAGAGAAGAGAAGGGGCGCCGTTGGAGAAAAAAATGGAAGAGAAGAGAAAGAGATGTGCCGGAAAAGAGGGTGAAGAGTGAGAGAATCGCCGAAAAAGAAGAAGGAGAGAGAGATTCCGAAAAAGGAAAGAAGAGAGAGAAGCCAAACTTTTCAAGGTTTTCACACGGGATTTTCAACCTAGGATTCAGTGATTTTCGTGGAGACGAATCGAGTCGAGGTATTAGTTTAGGAAGAAAAGAAATTTTGGAGTGATTAAGAAGGAGATGATTGAGAAGTTATAAAGGAAACGAAATCAATAGGAGAAGAAGAGATCGAAGTTGAAAAACTATAAATGGGGGAAGAGAACCAGGATTCTGGGGAGGATTTTTTCTGGTGGTTTTCTTTTTCCTTCGAGAATCATTTTTTTGTGAATTTTTGGACTTTTCGGGGTGCTTCTTCTTCTTCTTGCTTTCGGATTTTCTGGAAAAAAAATTTTGGCTTTCGGTTTCTTCTATGTTCAGTTTTTCTGGGAGTGATTCTGATTTTGCTCAATCGAAATTTTCTGGAGAATTTCCTTTTGCTTTTACCTTCAGAATTTCTGGGGAATCCTTTTTCTTTTCCTATTCTTTCGGAATTCTGGTTTTACTTTGGGTGTTCTGCTTCGGTTCTTTGCATCATTTGTTCTGTGAAATTTCAGTGTTCGGGTCTTTGATTTGAAAGGTATATGGCTGATTTTGAGAATCTGATTTTGCTATTACTGTTATAGGATTGCTTATAGGTATGAATATACCTAGTATTTTCTGGAGAAATAACTCTTCTTATGCTTGCAATGTGATAAATTAAGTTTATTAACCGGTTGTTATTCATTATTATAGGTGAATTGTGGTCCAGAGTGAAATGCTATCAATTAGGGTGGTTTTGGAAGAAATAAAAGCTGGACAGGATGATTACTGTCCTGGGCAGAACAAGTCACACGCCTAGGCGCAGAGAGGAGCGCCTAAAGCAGTGAAGACGCTGGAGAAAATAACTCAAAAACCGCGCTAAAGAAGCACGCGCCTAGGCGGTGGTCGCCTAGGCGCCGAAGAAGAATGCGCCTAGTTGCCAAGCGCCTAGGCGAGAATCCCCCACGCGCCTAGGCGCCATACGGGTTTTCCAGGTTTTTTTTAAACAGTGGAAACCCTAAAACCAGGGGGCGGAAAAAACATTTCGTAGAGTCCGTTTCTGCAGCCAGGGGGAGGAGAAGAAAACATGGTTTTTCAAGGCTTGAAAGAGGAATCTTCAGCTGAGTCTTGGATTCTTGAAATCTTCGGTGAAATCAACATGATTCTTTCTCTTCCTTTGCTTTCTTTCATTTACATGTATAACTAAGCTTCTTATCACCAAGGCTAGGGTGAAGCCTTGGGTTGAATGATGGTTGTATGAATTGATTTGGTTATATGTGAATCTTTTTGGGTATAAATCTTTGGTTTCCATGATTATTGTAGATTCTTCTTACTCTTTGTGCTTGATCAACACTTAGGGTTTTGATTGGATTTGTTTGATGGATTTTGTAGATGGTGAAATATCTAGTTAATCATGCTTCTTGGGACCTTAGATTGCAATTGTTGTTCCCATTAGGTTTGGAACAAGTTTGTATGAATCATATTTTCATTGAGCTTTCATGAATTCTTATGCATGTCTAGATCAATAGGATGACTAGAATATTGATAGGAACATCCAACCTAGACCAATAAGATGGCTAGTAATTGAGATGAGGGAAATTGGCTTGAGTGCGCTAAAACCGACTTAGGTACGAATTCGTTATACCCGAATTGATAAATGTGTGAGTGAATTGGTTGTGTGTGCACATCATTGACCCTGGTGGATTCCGAAGTCTTGGTGTTTCATTCTTTTACTTGAATTCATTACATTAGTATAACTTGCCTAGTGATAATTTGCATTAGCATTTGCATTCTTCAATACAAAAAGTCCAAAAATACTTTACTTTTCTTGCTTGTATTCCTTTTAAATTGCAAACCCAATCAACTTGAGTGGAACTTTAATTTCTTGCATTGTCCATAAATATATGTAAATAAACACTTGGATTAAATCATATCTCCGTCTCTGTGGATACGATCTCTACTGACCACTTGTACTATTCTTCTGACTAGTACACTTGCTAGTAAGTTATTTTAGACTCAACAATTGCCAATATGCATGTTTCGATTTTGATTTTGAGAATCTTGATTATGCTTGGTTTGTTGTTTGGATGATTGGAAGTGTCTTTAGGATGTTAGCTTTGTTTTGTTTGTGTTTGGTTGCTTCTGGTTTGTTTCTTTTATTCTGGATTGATTCTCTTTCTGTTTAATTTGAATGGTCGGACATGTTGATGTTTGATGGCTTGGTTGATATGAGTTAAGTGGTGGGTCTTTAGGTGTTTTATTTGGGCTTAAAACATGAATATTCATTTGATGATAATTGGGCTCCATAAATGGATTAGGGGAAGCATGTGGACTTTATATGTAAATATGATTTATTTGTTTGGATCAATGTATTGGATTTATTTTTGTGGGCTTATTTGTAATTTGGTAATTGTTGGGCCATAGATGTTGAATTGCATAAGATGTGGGCTTTATATGTATGACTTATATGTTTGGGTTGAATTATTTATATGGGTTATCATGAGATGAAGGTTTAATGTTTTGGGCCAAGAGATTGTATGAATTATTTGGGCTTTGAGATTTCTGAATATTTTGATTTAAAAAAAGCATGAAAATAAAATTTTATGTGACATTTTTATATGTTCATTGCATTAAAGCAATTGATTATAATTTTTTCAGCCATGATAATTCAATGTCTTGGTTGAAGTATTCAATTGCTAATAAAAAAGGGAACCGAGATTGCATGTCATTCATCATTCTTCAACATTGTTAATATGCTACTTGAAACGTATTTTTATGTGAATGTTGTTTGAAACGTGTTTATATGTGAATTGAATAATCGATTTAATGTTGTTTGATTTATGTGTTAATTACGTGATTTAATATTTTAATATGTTGGATTAGGGGATTTGCGATAATTGATATCGTATAATCTCCAAAAAAAACTCGGTTCCCAACATTTTATTTTTATTTTTATTTTATTTTTTTTTGTTTTTATTTTTTATTTATCTATATCATATTTTATTTTTATTTCATTTTATTTCCGTTTTATTTATCTATATCTTATTTTTATCCTATTTTACTTTTGTTTTATCTATAGCCTATTTTATTCTTATTTTATTTTATTTTCGTTTTATTTTTATTTATTTATATCTTATTTTATTTTATTTCTTCTTTATTTTTGTTTTATTTTATTTTTCATATTTATATATGTATAGATATACTTTTGTTTCATTTTTGTATTATTATTACAATCTTATTTTTATCTTTTACAATTATTTATCATTATATTTTTATATTATTTTATGTTATTTTTATCTCTATTTTACTTTATTCTTATTTTTCATTTATACTTTATCTTATTTTTATTTTTATTATATATATAGATATATTTTTACTCTATTTTCGTATTATTATTATTATCTTACTTTATTTTACTAACTTTGTACATTATTATGTTATTTATGGTTTATATTTTATTTTACTTTACTTTAAACTTGTGTATTATATAAAAATTATATTGAAAGTCTTAGCCTACGATGGAATCAACTTGAGGAATGCATTGAATGCATCCTCGGAAAGATTCTTGAGGTGAGAGTTTTTCTTGAAAAATTTGACCATTAGATGGAAAAATCTCATGAACCTCAATATTAGATTTTTAATATAGTTTTTATATATATATTTATAAAATTATTTTTCTATTTTGATATAGCCTTATATTTGCTTAAATTATTTTATCCTATATAGCTATTGTATTTTTCTAAAGATTATTTTTATCCTATATAATTTTTGTATAATTTATATAATTATCGTACTTTATATACCTCACCATTAATATTTTCGAAAAAATCATTTAATGGGATAATAAAGGTTAAGTTGACAACTGTTTTAAAACAGGCGTTATGGGGTGCCTCACACCTTCCCCATACGTAACAAACTCACTTACCCGATTTCAGGATTTTCGCAGATCAAACTATTTTTATGGTGACCAATTGCACCTATTACAATTGGTGGCGACTCTTTTAAATTTCTTTCGCAAAACCGGTTGCGACAACTATGATAGTAAAAAATATATTTATTATTTTTTGCATTTTTATTGAAATTATGTTGAGTACCCTAACCCGTTAAGTTTTAGTAGTTAGGGTTTAATACTTGGGACATATAAAATTTTAAATAGCAAATTCGAGTTTTTAAGGTTTCAACATGAAAATCTAATGCACGAACCTCTTAGGGTTTAGCGAATTCATTATTCTTGGGGTTTATAACACTTATGTCGCAACCGGTTTTGCGAAAGAGAATTTAAAAAGAAGAGTCGCCACCAATTGTAATAGGTGCAATTGGTCACCATAAAAATAATTTTGTCTACGAAAATCCAGAAAAATGGGTAAGTGAGTTTGTTACATACGGGGAAGGTGTGAGGCACCCCACAACGTCTGTTTTAAAACAGTTGCCAATTTAATTTTCATTATCCCATTAAATGATTTTTAAGAAAAAATTAATTATGACAGGAATCATATATAGAGTAAAATAATTATACAAAAATATATTGAAATAGGATAAAAATAAGTTTGATAAAAACTATATTAAAATTGAATAAAATAATTTTAAGAAACATAAAAACTATATTGAAAGTCTAATATTGAGGTTCACAGAATTTTTTCATCCAATGATCCAATTTCTTAGAAGCACTCTCACTTCAAGAATCTTTCCGAGGGTGCATCCGATGCATACCCCAAATCGATTCCATTGTAGGTAAAGACTTTCGATATAATTTTTATATACCACGAAAATATACAATATAACTATTAGAAAAGCGTAAACTATAAAAATAAAAATAAAACTAAAATTAAATAAAAATAAAATTGAAATAGAAATAAAAATAAAATAAAATGAAAATAAAAATAAAATGTTGGGAACCGAGTTTTTGTGGACTATACGATATTGAATTATCGCAAATCCCAATTTGAATATATTAACACTCTAAATCATACAATTTACACATAATCACATAGTATGGAAAAACACATCTTAAATAAACACATCATCAACATATAGTAAAAAAACGCACATAGGAGGGACTCGGTTCCCCTTTTTATTTAGGCAATTTATCATTTCAAGCATACTATTAAATTAGTATGATTAAAAATAATGATTTATTACCAAAAGACGGTTATCGTATCGAAGGCTCCGCACTTCATTAAATCATTTTCCATCCAATGGTAGGGATTCCGTAAAATCATTTCCTCAAAAATCCTTTTGGGATAGCATCCAATGCTTTCCCGTTTTGATTCCGTTATCGGATCAATTAATCGATCATTTACTATACAATAAAATATGAATTAAACAAAGCATTTTAAGCCCCTTTAAAAAAAATCAAAGCTCAAATAATTAATATAATCCATTGGCCCAAACCATTATTAAACTTTTATTTGATACTTAAACCCATGTACTTTATTTAAAAGCCCAAACAAACAATGTAGACAAATGAGCCCAATTTTTATCAAGTTACATATTAACCTCATGATCCATAACTTAAACCAAACCAAAATGCCACACAGAACATCCAAGAAAACTCTCCAACATTCTACAAAGCAACCATGCCTATTTTAATCTCCCACAGAGCTCGGCAATCAAGACATTAATCAGCCAGAGGTGGACTAAAAATTCTCAGTATCCTTTATAGCTATCTCAAATAAGGGTTCATGTTCAAATCACCAAAAACATTCATGGATATCAAATTCAAAACAACAAAGAAATTGCTCTTCCCTTGGCTTTCTAGCCATCCGAACATCCATTAAAATAAATACATTTAGAGCATTACGAACGAATCCTGCAACTATATCACCACTGAAACAAATGGACATCAAACAGCAAAGGAAAATCCAGTATTTGACGACTGCATAGCAAGAACCATAATGCGAAGATTTAAACCAAGCTTTATCCCTCAACAATCATGGCAATGGAGCATCAACACATCTCAGAAATCAGTAAAGACATACGAAGTCTAATTACAAAATCATAATGAAAACCAAAATCAATAACAGCTAGACATGCACATCAGAGGTTACAGAGCACAAAAACGTAGTAAATTCAACACCTCAAGCAGGATTCAAGAAATATCATATATATTTTCCTCAAAACGATCCAAACACCCAATCTTCAGGCATGGATATGCAAGAAACAACAAAATTCCAGAACTGAAAATCGAGACAGGTAAGAAAAAGGGTGGAAGCTTTTGGGATTTCAGTATTTGAGGAACCAGGAGATGTAAAATCAAAATCAATTCCCCCAGAAACCAGAAGAAGAAATCTAGAAAAAATGAGAACTCCAGCCCCCTCTCGAAAAATCGAAATCACCAGAAGAAAGGAACAACCTCGAAAATCTTCCCAGAAAACCGAAACAAAGAAAGATGAAGAAAAGAAAGAATTCCCCCGCCAGAAAACCGAAAGAACTTCCCAGAGAACTGAAGTAAAAGAAGATAGGAACCTAGAAATTTTCCCAGAAAACCGAAAACCCCTCCCCAGAGACCAGAAGTGAATCTCCCGAAAAATCAAAACAAGCTTTCAGCTCCTCCGAAACAAATCGAAATCCAAAGAAAGAAGCCCCACCTCTCTGGCATCATACTCGGCCCTTTTATACGACCAGCGCCGAATCATCCGATACCCAAAATCAACAACACGGCTTCAATTTTTCAACCCGAATCCTCTTTTACTTATTTTCAAGATCGACCGTTGAATCACAACCCTCTCTCTCCCCGTTTTCAAACCTACGGCGTCTCTTTTTTTTCTTCTTCCCGTTTTCTTCCCGTTGTTTCTCCCTGTCTCTCCTCCGTCTCTTCTGCACTTCTTTCCTGGCTCCTTCTAGAATTAGAGATAACTAAAGTGGGCCGAGCTTTCAGCATCTTGGTTGCCAAACCATTAAGGGTTTGAGCCGGGCCGGGCTTAACTTTAACTTGTTAAAGATTTGGGCTTAAATTACAAACGGGCTTTTTTATTGGACCAATACTTTGAGTTTAAAAGGGGTTTATGACTTA
This sequence comes from Euonymus europaeus, assembly GCA_963580455.1. Taxonomy (NCBI): domain Eukaryota; kingdom Viridiplantae; phylum Streptophyta; class Magnoliopsida; order Celastrales; family Celastraceae; genus Euonymus; species Euonymus europaeus. The sequence goes on along the minus strand of OY756968.1, from coordinate 6,029,288 downwards.
CTAAACAAATGAGTTACGTTTGGGCCTTTTATTCAGTTAGACAAAGTTTTAAATGAACTTATATTGGACTTGTAAATTAATTTTGAAATTTCGTTACTTTGTAAACTTCGACAAAAATTGGGGTACAACAACTTATTGTTTAGGTTACAACATAAAAATTTCATACACGAGCCCGATATGGTTTAACGAATTCGTTCCCCTTAGGGTTTAACACTTATTATTTAGGTTACAGTATAAAAATCGATATACGAGCTCACAACAGTATCTATAAATAAACACTGGAACCTACATAATTCACATATTAGTACAAAAAATAATGCAATTAAAAACAATATAATTAAAAATGTCTGAATAAAATCTATCGATAATAGATCTTATTGGATAGATCATTACTTATTGATCGTGGATATACAACTTTTTTTGAAATCTAATATGTATTTTAAGAGATAAAGTGTTTTAAAATTTCGTTTAAGAAAAAAAAACATGCTTATGAAATTTCAAATAAGATATTTCATTTTCTAAAATTTCAATTTTCCATGTCATACGTTTACAAAGCATGTTATGTAGACCTGAATTAATATTGCGTTGCAAAAACTTGAATTATTGAGCACAGCTCCATATTAATTCTAAATAATTTTAGATAAAAAATCGAATGATAATACGATATTTCCATATAAAAGATTATAATTTTGCATGAGATCTCTAGATTTTGATTACTCAAACAGTCAACATTCACACAATTTAATGGCTTATGACATTCAGCAAATACATCTAGACGATTTAAGTTATTAAGATTGCAATATCACCCACAAGTAGCATATAAAGTCAGAAATATATGTCTTCACGTATTTTCTAATTACCACATAATAAGACATATGGAGAGCCAAACACAATGCAAATGCCACGGCCAGCTGGATTTACATCCAGACAAACAAACAACACTGTACACAAAACAAGCAGACCCCTTCAATCATGCTCAATATTACATATCAGATCACATTACAATGGGATACATACATACATAATTCCAAGAGGACATAAGTGCCTGTGCATGGCTTTATCCCCCTATTAGTTGCATGGCTTACCGTCTCGCTAGAGAAGGGATAGCCTACAAAATAGTTGAGACAGAAACTGCAGTTAAGCACCAATTTTTACTAAATTTATATAAAGTGAACAACTCTCGTGCACAAGGTTCTACAGCAGGCAAGATTCTACAGTAGGCGTGAATCGAGTCAGACATATGATGCAAACAGATTTACTAGTACAATACGTAGATAGACCGTTATACATAAGCTTACCCTAACTTGAGACAAGTATCGGAGCCGTCGTCTTCAGGAGGAGGGCCACTGCTGCAGCTACAGACATTGTTTGCAGACTGATCCGAAGACAAGCCTTCTTCTTGAACTGCAGTGCCAGTATCCGATTCTGCAACCACAACTTTCTTTCCCTTGCACATTTCCATCTGCATTAATAATATATATATATATATATATATATATATATATATATATATGCCAAGAATCTCAGAGACAGGCCCACTATTTTACAAATCTCAAATTAGAGAGAAATGTTACAAAATCATGTTTGCTTACTTTCTGTTTCAATAGCTTGTTCTCCTCCATCAATTCAGCTTCCTACATGATAATTCCCATCAAATCAACCCAACAAAAGTAGTTATATACTTACATATATATATATATATATATTGTTAACAAAGTTGTGTATCTCCTCCACCATAATATTATTACTCGCTACTTTTACAGCCACAACCTGTTATTATATTCAACACATTCATGTACACACATATATACCTTCTTTTCAAGAGCAGAAATCTCATTAAAAATTCGTTCACCCTGAAAATAACATAGAATACTGGCAGGTTATGTGAGAACAAATTAAGGTGTATAAGTTAGTTAATGTTAATTTGTAGGAAAAACAACGAACACAAATTAATTAAACCTTAGTCTCGAGCACACGACTAAGTCCGGCTTCAAGAACTTTCTCCAGCTGCTGCAGCTCTTCTATTTTCAATCCTTGTAGATCCTCCCCTCTCATCTGCCTGTCAAATTCACGACCAGAGATGCATGGAAATTAAATTTAGAAAATAAAAGATAATGACAATTAATTCTTCACAGCCACACCAAATTAAGCATATATTTATATACACCTTAGTTCATGGCCTTTTTCAGCCAGATCTTTCTTCAATCTGGCATGATTGGTATTTTCCAGCTAGAAAAATAGAAATTGAGCACAGACAGTCAAGCTTCAAATGGAACACAAAGAATCTAAACCTAATGCCGTATATAAATCTAAACCATATATATATATATATATATATATATAGAGAGAGAGAGAGAGACAGAGAGAGAGAGAGATGTATTAGGGTGAAAAGAAAAGAAAAAAAGTACCTGCAATTCAAGGGATGGGCGGTCTAGTTTGTTGAGGTTATCAGTGTGGAGGTTATACCTTGATAGTATATGCTTCATGCTTCACAATCCAGGCATTATATACAATGATTACTTAAAATGTTATGATAAAAAAAACAAAAAAAAACTAAGCAACTCCTCAAACCAACATAAAATCCTCACCGTGTGCCATATATATTAGCTAGTTCTCAAACCAACATAAATATATAGAGAAAAACATACACAAATGGTAAAAAAAAACAATATAAATTGTGAGAAGATCTTGTACTCTGATGATAGTTTGCTCGATACTTGGAAAGAATATTCAATTCAAACAATTTACAGAGCTTATCCGTCTTGGACCTTAAAGACTGCATGATTTTGTCATCTTCGATTATTAAGAGGAGTTGCATCTTAACTTATAAAACATTAATTATGTTTTTTCCTAATTTTTGATATGAGATATTTTTGATGATTATTTTTCGATGTTTTTGATTGATTTGTGCCAAGAACAATTTTTCTTTTTTTTTCCTTCCCTTTTTATGAATAAGAGAACGGGGCAAGCTCGAACTCTTACATACGACCGGCATAGCTCACCAGCTGAACTACTCGAGATACATAAGAACAATTTCACATGATTACCTATTATGAAAGATAAGATCCAAGTAGACACCCATAGCTACATAAACTTACTAATTGACATTTTACTTATTAGTAATAATGCATTTAACTTAATTAGAATTACAACAAATCGATGTCATAGTTTCATTTTAATAACAAATTATCAAAGAGATATAATGGTTTTGTTGAATGCTACAACGCATATATAAGAAACATTAATATATAAGAGGATCTCTCTTTATTTTTCAACAATTATTTAATTAACCTCAGCTTTTATGGTTAGAAAATAAAATACGAAATAATATTTATTTATTAGAAAAATTGGAAAGAAAATGTGAGATTCTTTAACTAGCTTTACATAAATAAACTTCCCTATTCTTTTCATTTTTTGGAATTTCCATTGGATCCAAGTAACCAACCTCAAGCTAGGTCGAGCTCTATACCCATATTAAAAGGTTAATCTATTTAATTAAAATGCTTAACACACAAAAAAAGCTAATACTATTGTTATACCTACCGAACCAAACATTAACCCTACAAGAGTTTCATCATATAATCGGATCCGGATCCAGCCATATTTCAAAATAAATGAAAAGGCACACATTAGAATTCGTTGATTGATTTGATACTAATTCCTATCATATATATGTAACTGATGATCAGATTCTGTGATTTCCCAACTCAACCTCCAGTTCCTAATTAAGGAAAATCAATCACCAATGACAAATTAATTAGCACACATTGATCACATGGAAGATGATTATAACTCTCAACTCCCCAAAAAAAATAATATCAATTATTTCCTAATAGATCCTGATTCGACATCAGAATGTACGCTAGCTAGTTCTTACTCATGTTCATATCAATTACTTCTCTAATTCTAACGTTGTCCGAACTAGGTCTTGATAACACCACCTCAAAAACTTCGTTAAGATCCCATTATTGCATGTGTAACAGTACTGGAGAGATTATTACATATCAAAACAAGCCAAACGAAGAGAAGCCTTAACTGCCTAGAACCAAAGGGTGGTGCTGTGTGTGATGGACAGACTTAACAAATGCAACACTATAAAATCTATCAAAACCCCTGAAGTATTTGCAGTCTAGTATTTATTACCAGAACTTACTTGGGAAACACAAATTAAGTACTCTGAAGACAGATAATCACCCACCACATCTAATTAAACTAAAGTGCAACAATTTAGGATCCCCGCTTAGCTACTGTTTACTGAACCACCTTCGTTAATTAATACTAAATTAACAATCTAGAAAAAAGAAAAATTAAATACACCCATAATTAGTGCAAGTCATAATCAAATATGGATCAGAATGCACTATACATATATGTATGTATGCATATGTATCTGCACAGTACCTTGAGCTTGCATAGTCAAAAAGCTTTCCAGTAGCAGAGAAAACAAAGAGAGCAACCTCAGCATCACAAAGGACTGAAAGCTCTTCAGCCTTCTTGAAAAGCCCTCTTCTTCTCTTAGAGAATGTCACCTGTCTTGCTGTTATATTGTCTATCTTCTTGATCTTTATTTTCTCTCTTGCCATCCTCTCTCTCTCTCTCACACTCACCTTCAAACACAATAGAATGAGAGTTTGTGATGTGACTTTGCCCTAGATTGAAACACAGTCAGTTACACACAAACAAAAAAACCCTAGTAGGATTCAGATCTAGTAGTGAATCCAAAGACCCACAAAAAAAAATTGAGAAAAAAAAACCACCAATCTCATGCAAAATAGGAATAAGAAGAAATGTTGGGATTGGTGGGTTTTTGTTACCTTTTTCCAAGAAAACCTATATAGGCGGTAGCTTAGCTTTAGTTAGATCTGATCACAGAAACCAGTAGCCACCACAACTAGAGAGAGATAGAGGGAGAGAGACTGTCTCCAGTTTTGCGTTCAAGAAAGGAAAGCTTTACTTCCTTTTATGGCGAAACAGTAGAAACCCTCCTCCACTTTTGCGGTTATCTTACTCCTTACATTGATATTTTTGTTAAATATTTGCCCAAAAAAGAGAATAAAACTGTAAAAGAACAATTATGTTAAGAAACGACAAAAGTGAAACCTCGATCTATCTATTCTAGTTCTCTATTCTAGTTCTTTTTAAGCGTATTATTCTAAAATTAGTAATTAATTAATAAAATGAATTTATTTTATTTATGTGGACGTTCGCTTTTCGTACCAAAGTAGACATGCTGTGTCTGTCCTCACATCAGAGCGATAATTACTTTTTTCCCACGTGTGTTCCATGTTCATCTTAATTTATCACGATAAAATGGATTGAATTTTCTTCAAAGAAATTATAGTGACGTGTATTTTTCATTACTGTTCCTAGTAGATCGAGTTTTTTTTTTCTTTGGATGGGACCATCTACACCTACGTTTTTACCAGTCCCACCACCTCAAAGACATAAAACAAACACATTCATTAGTATACATACCCCAAACCGTTTTAGTCCCAAATCAGTTCTCTCTTTGTGTTTGATTATACCATAAAACCCATCTAAAACTTGGAGGACTAAAGCTTGATGTAGCTGAGATCAGCACTGGTAAGCATAAATTTGTGGAGCAGCAATGAGAGATATTAGAGATAATAAGAATTAAATCAATCATGATCAACTAATACGAGCAGCTTTAGGGAGATCTCCAACGGGATTTGCCCATTATGGTGGTTTTTTTTGGTGGAGCCTTAAGTGTTAGAATTTGTGTTTTTCATTATATATTTTTCTTATTCATCATTTCATGTTACATGTGGTAATATATATGCATATATCACCTAACATACTAAATGCTCATGCCCTAGACTGTCGGTGATCTAGAATTAGATCATCGACGCTAACAACTCACACCCTCCCTCAAAGTAAGGATGATTGCATGAAGATTATCAAAAGTTTTTCAAGTACAAATTGAAATTGAGCAACATAAAACAAAAGTAGATGACATGATAACAAAATCACAATGATTGTGAACACGGATCAAAATTCAAAACCAAATGTTAACCAGATAAAAGTTTTGCAAACTAGAAATTTCCAAACCACATGCATAGCCCAAACGCATACCAAAGAAGGCTTGTGCTCAGACAACCCATAATCACACATCTATCATGTCAAAATTAGAGCCAATAATGCTGGGTTTCAATATCTCATACACAGCGGAAGTTTAAAATTTTATTGAAACCCTCCAGAGAATCCATGTGAAAGGGCATAAATCGGTGATGAGAAGTTACCTCTTGAAGTGCAGAAAACAACCGATTGCTTGAATTGCTTGGCTTGAATGATCCGAATCAATCCGCGCTATCCAACCGAACAGCACGCCTCTATGGTATCCACACGAACAAGCCAAAGATCGCCTCTTCACGTTATGCTAGTAACTAGGAGAAGGAGCTCCAATCCGGTTTTTTCTCTCAACTCACCAAGAAGTGCGGCACACCAAGAGTTGTGTTTCTCCTAGGGTTACTCTAACCCTAGATATTCCGTGAGTGAAGTAAAACCGAAAAAGCCCAAATCTCCTTGAAGAAAGAAGCCCAAGTTTTTGGGCTCTTGACCATGTTCAATTAATCTTATTAATTAAACCGGTAATGGACCCTTACATAAAGCCCTAAGCCCAAACGTAATATGTTATTCTTAAATAACATAATCTTTGACTTATTCTATGTGTGTGACCCTATAGGTTCTCGTTATGTTAGCAGTGAAACTAAAATCATATTCTAGTATCACAAACAATGAGAGGTATCTAGCAACACATCATTGTTACCCAAATAACAAGAATGTCAATGATTCGACATAACCTTTATTTATGACCAATTTATATATAGTCCCTTTGTCCTTAATATCTTGATTAACATCGAGGCATGGAATGTGTCATCCTCGTATATGTTAATCTATGTGTTTCTTGATTCCGAGTAGACTATTAAAAAACAAACGAAATTAATATCACATATTGATTCATTTGAGCACGGCCATGCATTTCTAAGTCTCACTCAATCAAGGGGCCCACAGATATCACTCCTGTTATATAGAAGGGACAAATACCATCTAGGTCACTCACATCCCTCCACATGATTCGTGATATACTCAATCACTGACTTTATAGCCAACCCTTTTACAAGTGACGTTAGACAGTATCAAAGTGTATAACTCCTCATGTTGGGAACCGTAGTGATTTCAGGTTAAAGGAAAACATATATCATTGTCACTATGAGAATAACTTATGACATTCATATAACAATCCATGCAGTATTCTCATGTTGGGTCTGTCCAGTACTTTCCGTTCTCTAACAAGTACCTATGTATTGATTTGATATCTCATATCCATGACTCGCAAGATTTAGTCATCAATCAACGTACATACTAGTCTCAACGTATTAATGTTATCCCATTTAACAATAATACTCGACTAGGGACATTTAGGAATAGTGTTCTATATACATCTATGATGATCTCACGTTCAAGTCACACACTTGAAGTCTCATAGCATCGAACCAACTATTCTAGGGATATTTATCATAATCATTTATATAGTGCAGATAAATAATTCATAACAAATAAAGTACCTCAATATAACATAATAAATGTATGCTAATACAATCATCCCATGATCGGCTCCTAGAGCATACACCAACAAATAACACCTCTAATCAAGGCGCACACAAAACATAACTGAATATAGCACAATATAATCGGCAAAATCAAAACCGAATGCCACAACCATAATCAAATCAAAGTAGAGGTAGAGAGAAGTAAAGCAAACAAAAAACCAAAGGAAATAGCAAGTTACGAACACAAATACAAATCGGAACCAGCAAAATCAAAACCCACATACAAATCAAAACTAGCAAATCAGAACCCAGATACAGATCGAAACCAGCAAAATCAGGCGACGTCAGCAATCTTAGATTCGATCCCAATCTGCTTCCCTGACTTCCGATCCTGACAAGGAATATTGCAAACCTGATGTAATACCCCGAATTTGTGATGAGTTAGGCAAAATGTAACGAGATGCAATTAAAGCGAGGTGCTTCAATTGAGCTAAAGATTATGGATCCTAGAATCACCAAGAGCATAATTTAGATAAATTTGTTAAAATATTTAGGGGATTAGATGTAATAAGTATTTAGGAATTAGATAATATTGGTGAAGGTTTTGAGGGGGTGGCAGTTCCGTAAATCACATTAGGTCAAAGAAGGAATAAACAAATAGGTGCAGGGGGTAGAAGAGTAAAACACAAAAGAAAATTGGTTAAATATGAAATGGTGGCACGCAAAATGAGGAACACCTAAACCTAACACCGGCAGAGGGAAAACGAAGGCGGCGACAAAAATCGATTATCCAAGAACGGCGACGGTTGGCGACACTGGTGACACGAGAAAAACCAGGACGACAAGGGGAATAGGTTTATATCAATTTCGGATCAAAAGGAGCTCATCTGCGCCGTCAACAGAGGAGGAAGGAAGGCGGCACCATGACCTGAGATCGAAGATTCTCGCCGTTTCCGGCCACGAGTCAAGTAGTTTCCACCACCATTAGACTCCCCATGCCAAAGCCTTCCCGGAGATGGCCACGGTGACCGTCACCGCACCCTTATCGGCGTGATCCAATCTTGAGGGTGACCGGGTCTGTTAGACGCGCGTGCACTAGCAAACCGGGTCCATTTGACCCGGTTGACTATTAAATTAATAAATTAATGTAATTAACTAATTAAGTTAATTGTATTAGGTTAATGGAATTAAGTTAATTGTATTAGGTTGATGGAATTAAGTTAATAATATTAAAAAAAAAAAATTTGCTATTAAGTTAATTAATTAATTAACGTAATTAATTAAAGTAAGTTGTTGGTATTAAGTTAATGCTATCAAGATAATAGTATTAATAAATAGATTTAAGATTTAAGATAATAAGATTAACGAAGGATGTTGTATGGGTTTCAGGAATCACTCTTTGTAATTGAATTATCGGTACTTACGGGAATACCACGGTAAGTAGTATTTCAACTGCATTATGGAACGATGTGTTTGACTGTATTGATTGCTGTGTTCATGAATTTCTGTGCAAATCATGATGTTATATGAGACTGAAATTGTGTTGTTGATGATATGTGAATGATGATTTATTATTTGATGATAATGGTGTCACGTTGAGGTAATGTTTATTTGTGGTTTTGCATGAAGCATGACATTCTATGGCATACATGACACGCACATAAATGAAAAGTATTTTTACGAACCTAGTACATTGCTACAGGGAGGGTATATGGTGACTGGAAAAGGAAAAATGAAAAAGGAAAAGAAAAATGTTTATTGACTGGAAAGTGTTCTTTGGTAAAATACTTAATCAAAAGAAAAATACCGACCTTTTGCTCTGTAGCAGTGTGCCTAGGTTGGGGCCCAAGTATTGGATAAATGATTTAAATGGTTGACTGTTCATTAAAGATGATCACGTGCACTCATGCATAGATATTACTTGCTGAGCTTTAGCTCACTATGTTCTGTGATGCAGGTATAGGTTTCTCGGATTATTATGCTGATCCGGCGGTTGATGGTAAACGTGCGGACCCGTGACGATGATACTCATGTGACAGAAGCTAGGTTTTCTTAGCTATTAATAATGACTCAGCAATAAATTATTTTATGTTATGCTAAATGCTAAGTTTGGGGTTTTTATTTAATGAACGAGGGTTCGCGGTACAAGGACTAAAGGATTATTGCATGTTTTATCCTAAGGATGATGGTGGATATATAATGACGTTATTTAATTTTTGGTTAATCTATTTATCGTGACTTAAACTAATGAATGATATTTAATTTCTCAATTTATATGCTGTAATGTGAAGTAGTCTTAATTGGAATAATTAGGCTTTTATTTGATGGTTTAGATTGTGATGTGGGTAGCATTCCGGTATGTGGCTTATAATTTAGTGCTCGGTAGGTCGGGTTGTTACACTTGAAGTACTGGAAGTCAAGGCAGATGCATATGATAGAGAAGAAATCATCTGTTAAAGGTAGGAGAGCTGAGCACGGAGATCAGTCAAATCAATGATACTCTCATTAGTGGTGAATACAAAAATCTTTCTAAAAGATGGAAGCTGAGCACTTTTCTTCGGGCACTGATTTTTCCAATGTCCCTTTTGATGACAAAATGTGCACTCGTCATGTGAGAGACGGCCCCTGGGGCGAGCACAAGAAGTAGAGCTAATGGAACTAAACACACTCGGAGTAGATAACAAAGAAGATTTTGGAGAAGCCGGAAAGACAAATGATGTAGAATTGATTGGAGTGCAGTCTTAAGTCTAGTCTCATCAGATTTAAGCTCCCGAACAACAGCATCAACAGTAGGAAAAGGAGAACGATGCAAGACGCTTCCACGTATTATTTCAAATTGACTATCAAGTCTAGCAATAAATTTAGTAAGACACTCGTCTTCCCTCAATTTCAGATAATCAATAGAAGCGTTAAGACTCTCTAGGTCCATCAATGCCAAATGATCCCACAGACTAGTACTCTCTCCATAATAATCCTATACGGATTACCCTTGTTGTCGAATGAACATGATAGCCAAATCCAACTCATACCTTTTGACAATATTAACTTCCTGAAACAGTTCAGATAAATATTTCCAAACATCTTTTGAAAAGATATATTTGTTAGAGAACATCATACCAATCCAAGATTCATCAGAACTATGAAACCAAGTGAGAATTTGGACATTTTCAAAATCCAAATTCTCAACAGACAAAACAAAACCTTCTTTATTTTCATCAATGGGTCGAGAAATAGACCTAGAAACATAATCTCATTTCTTTCGGCCAAGAAGAAAATTCTTCATGACATTTGCCCAATACGAATAATTGTCTCCTATCAGACGAACATTAATGGAGTGATTCTGATCATCAGATGCCATAACAAACAAACTATCAAAATCAAATAGTATTCAAATCCACAAAATCAGGCACAAATAATTAGGGACCAAACTAAAAATTTCAAAATATCAAGGGCCAAATTGAAATTTTCAAAAATATAAGGGATCAAATTGAAAACTAAAAAATATCATGAGCCAAACTGAAAAAACTCCAAAAATCTTTGTTAGCCGGTTGTCTTCTTCCCCAAACAAGTATAATGAAAACCAATGTGAACACAATAATGAAGTGTTCAAGCTTGAATAAATAGGAAACCAAAATTAATCGGATCGTCATCTCAGCCCAGATCAAAACCAGAACGGAACCACAATCAAAACACCACGAAGTTCACCCACAGACACTCGCTTAGACCGGCAGCACCAGATCGGATCGTGAGTCAACAGTCACCAAAAGCTCACCCATGAACCTAACTTGGATTGAATCGTGAGTCAACACTTACCGGAGTAACCAAGAACCAAGCTCACGTCGAGAAGGAAAGAGTTGCGCCAAATGGAGTTGCGCGGAACCAAATTGAAACAACTCACAGAGGTCGAAAATCAGATCAAAAAACAAAACTAGACCAAAAACTAGTGCTTTCAGAATAAAGTAACAAACCCACAAGCACGACACTCGCGAAAACCAGAACAAAGCACAGCATCAATCGTGTTGCAGCAGTGGCACTCCAAAAACGCAAGCGCAACCAGCAATGTGACCAGGATTGAACGTGACCCTCGCAAAGCACCCAAAAAAAACCAGAACAATCCTGGGTGGGGACAAGCACAGAGAACTCCATACCAGAAGCGAAAGCACACCAAAGGCCATAAGCAGAAGCACCTAGAACTCCAGTCGCAAACAAGAGAAGATGAGCAGAGGCTCGTCCTTAAGCCTCTTATACATGTTAGAATTTGTGTTTTTCATTACATATTTTTCTTATTCATTGTTCCATCTTACATTTGGTAATATACATGCATATATCACCTAACATACTAAATGTCCATGCCCTAGACTGTCGGTGATCTATAACTAGATCACCAACACTGACAATTCACATTACGGTGGTACCGCTAGCAGAGCAAAATGTGTCTCGTCCCATCTCCGCAATTTTGTCCTCTCAGGGGAACAAAGGTTCTGTGAATATTGGATCCATCCGGAGGCCATCATGGGAGCTCAACAACTAGGAATTTGTCGAAGATGATAAGGATTTGGTGATGAGAATTTTCTTAGATAATGCCAAAATTTTATTAAATGTCCTCACCTGTCGCGGAGGGAAACGTCTAACATACTCGAACTATGAAAAGACCCAAAACTTGAGCCAAAGGCTAGGGTTGTGTTTGGAGGTGCGCCGAGGAGAGTGCGGCAACGAAAGTGAGAAGAATAAGACCGAGCATAGGGTGTTACTAGTTTTTAATTTAAAATTTGAAAATGGGTTGTCTTTAGTTTCGTTCTATTTTTATTTGGGATTTTTGTAGTAATGGGATGTGACTTGTAAAAGTTAGGATGCAGATGGTCCCACTCTTTTTCTTTTCACTTTAAATTTCAACAAAGCAAATTAGGTTCTAATTACATCAAAGACGGAATGGCAGGGATTGCAATGAATTCACATAAAATCCTTTTTTATTTTAAATCTTAATCATTCATGTGGATTATAATAAACACACAATATCATTGAGGATCTCCACATCAATGATTATGATTTAAAATGAGTACACTGTTTTATGTGAAATTATTACAATGATCCCCATCCCGTTAGGGACAACTTGGGAGTGCATAATAATTATGTGATAATTTGTTGTTAACTCTAAAGTCAAATAGTACAAATTCAAAAGATATGAGTTCGATTCTCATTAGAAGTAATATCAGTGAGGCCATGCATTTAGTTTTACTTGACTTGATTATCGTATTATTAAATGAGGAGCTTTTATGCGTATGAGTCTAATGGTATGGGTTTGATCCTATCACCTACAAAAAGAAAATGAAGACTTTTTGTTGATGTAATTTTGACTTTCTATAAAATAACAATCAAAACCTATTAATGAGTTTTTGTAGGGGAGATAGTAAAATTAAGTGAGTCTAATTAATCATTTTTAAGTGCACTAAAAGCATAAGTTATCATTAACGTGTATATTTTTGTAACAGGATAATTGAGATCATAATCCAACGCATAGCTACGAAGATTTGCTCCCATTGAGAATCCAGCGCAAGTTCACGTACTAAGGGTGCGTTTGTTTCACATTTCGCTAAATTTAAAGTTGTAGGTCCGCATAAAATATTGTGTCAACCAAACAACACATTTCGTTGATCGCTTAAAGCTGTGGGCCCTATAATTTTAAATTGTGTAAAATGAAATGCTATCATCTCATAACCTTTCAGAGCTTAAAGCTGTGAGACCCATAATATTTTACAACAACATTAAATAATTATTTCTCAGTATATTAAAATTTTCAATTACTTTTTATATTCTAGATGTTTATTGTAATAAACTCTACATGCCTTTTCGTACACCCATTTTAAGCAGTTCGAGATATATTATTTTTATATAAGAAAAACAAATTAGAAGTGTATATATAATTCATATTAATATTAATATAATTTATCTACCCCCATATAAAGTGAGACCCTCGTGCTAAGTGTACATGATTGTGTAAACCAAGGCATTTCAGGTGGAATTTAAATATAAAAAAAACTCCCAAAATAAGAAGAAGAAAGTCTCTGCACTGATTGGTTTAATTTGAGTTAAATAGTTTGGGTAGATTGTAACTAATAATTATATTAAGATAATGACTAGTTCGATAATAGTGGCTTTCAATTGGCAACTTTGAGGGTGTGGGGACCCCCCAAATATAAATATGAATCTAATGGGTTTGATAAAAGATTAATAAATAAGAGTATAATATTTTATTACGATAATCATTACACATCTTTCTTTAAGGTTAAAATTATTACACTCGAAATTTTATGGATAAATGATATATATGCTCACTAAATATGAGTATTTGTTTATATATATATTTTTAATTACTCTTGTAATCATTACATCCCTATCAAAATATAAAAGACTAATTATTGACATAATTTTTATGATATCGGCCATTAACATTTGAAGGTACTCCCTTCTTTCCTATTTAAGAGGCTACATTTATCTATTGGTTTATGTCAAATTATAGCTCACTTCCTTATTAAAAATAAGTAAAAATGACTAGTTCACTAAACTACCATTATTTATCAAAAAATAACATTAAATTATAATAATAATAAGGTATGAATGGAGCAAGCTTAATGAATGGTACATTACATCTTTGTGATTGAAAATATGTCTAATTACATATAAATTAATGTGTACAGAGAAGCGGAGGGTAGGGAGGGGAAGAGTTGATTGTCATTTTAGCAGTGCTTTCTAAATTGCAGTTCAACACAAAATCCAAAGTGAACACCTGTCAACAGCACGCGCGATTACTCCAATTATTCTTCTTTTTTTGGGTTCCATGTTCCAAGATATTTTAGTTTCTACTCGATGAATTCTGATAAAGATATTATAAGATTAGTATTTAGTTTGTTTACTAGTCACCATGCAAAAGTAAATATTTACCGTACCAATATCCCCTAATATTCTCCACCCAATTTTGTTTTAAATTATTTAATCTAATTATTTTGAAATTTTTTAGTTTACCTCAAAAATAATATCCTTTCATTAGAGCACATACAATTGTGTCTTTAATGGAGACATTATATATTGTTGGAGTGTGTGTTTTTACTGATGTGGCTGTATTGAGAGATGTGTTTTGTTGATGTGATGTATTGAAAGATGTGTTTTGGTGGGACCAATCTTGATTTTTGTGTAGTTTTGTTGTAGAAATGATGTAGGAAAGGAAAATAGTTGGTTTAAATAATGGAGAAATGAATAATTGTATTAAGATATGTGTTTTGCTGATGTGACTGTATTGAAATATGTGTTTTGCTGATATGACTGTATTGAGAGTTGTGTGTAGTTTGAATTTTTATGTGATAAAAGTGGAGTCCACAAATAATTTTAGTTTGAATTTTTATGTGATAAAAGTGGAGTCCACAAATAATTTTAGTGGGGACAACAATATATAAATCATTGCATATGCTCTTATGGCCTCATAAATTCTATCTACAATTTCAAATTTGGAGAAAAAACTGTCTGTTGCCCTTGACTCTTGAGTATACATGAGCCTGAAAGTCTGAGAACAATTCCAGTGCAAACTCTCCAAAACACTCTCCAAATATTTCAATTGGGTTCCACTTTTATTTTATAAAAAGTCAAATTAAATACTCATCTACATAACCAAAAACGTCTTCTAATACAATTTTCACTTTTTTACATATTTTCTTTCCTGTAAATAACAAGTACACATATCTCAACACAAAATTTTAACTTTTTCACTCCAAAATATATTTTTTAATACAATTTTTTCATTTTTTATATATTCTTTTTTATATCATTCTTTTTGCAGAGTGCAAAATTTTCAGTGTCTCTACCCTCAAAAACCACTGCAGTTGCTCTAACTATACTAGGGCACAAGAGCAGTAAATTTGGGGATTGTAAAGGCTCCAAAATTCTATAAGCGGGCCTGCTGTTCTTTCAAAGCCCAAATAGAACTTGCTGCCCAAGAGAGGGTCGTTCGTTATTATAGAGTTTCGGCCCATTAGGCCCATTTTACACACTTATGCCGCAACACATCGCAGGCTCAAAGTCACAATCTCCGCTTTCCGCCTCCGTACATACCCAAAGCCCTGAGAGAAACGAGAAATGACAGAAAATACTAGTAGAAGCGAAGCAGAAAGGCTGCTCGGAATAGCCGAGAAGCTCCTACGATCGCGAGACCTCAACGGCTCTCGCGAGTTCTCAATCTTGGCCCAAGAAACCGAAACCCTCTTAGATGGGTCTGATCAGATCTTAGCCATCTCAGATGTGCTTATCGCCGCTGAAAAGCGCGTCAACAACCACCATGACTGGTATTCTATCTTGCAACTCGACCGGCGCTCCGCTGACAACGAACTCATTAGAAAGCAGTACCGCAGGTTCGCCCTTCTCCTCCATCCCGACAAGAACAAATTCCCCTTCGCCGATCAGGCCTTCAAATTAGTTGCAGATGCCTGGGCAGTCCTGTCAGATTCCTCAAAGAAGGTGTTTTACGATGGTCAAATGTCCATGTTTTCGAAGATTAATTTGTCAAAACAACCAAAAATGCCAGTCCGGAGAAGCCAGACCCGACGCCCAGCAGGTGCAAGAAAGACTAGCGCTGAATCTGCGAGGAATAAGCAAACCGCGAGTGTAAACAACGACGAGAAGCAGCGGCTGAGAGTATCGACTTTCTGGACTATATGTCCGTATTGTTACAATCTGTACGAGTACCCTAGGGTTTACGAGGGATGTTGTTTGAGGTGCCAGAATTGTCAGAGGGCTTTCCATGCGGCTTTAGTTTCATCCTTGCCCCCATTTGTGCCGGGGCGGCAGGCTTATTACTGCTCCTGGGCATTCTTTCCACTGGGCTATACTTTGGGGACTGCGGAGAATGGAGGGAAGACTACAGCCAAAGCATCTGCCGGATTTCCCAATTGGATGCCGCCAATGTTTGCAGGCGAACAAAACGGCGGTGATGAAAGTGGTGGTGTCTATGTCGGCACTGGGGCAGTTGTGGTGGATGGAACAGAAGCCGCGATGGATGTAACTGAAGGCAATGCCTCCAGAAAAAGGGGACGGCCCCGCAAGAATTCCGATTAGACGAGAAGAAGAATAAGCATATCCAAAAAAAGAGTTACCGGGGGTGAAGATTGACTTTTGTTGCCAAAGAAGGTGAAGGCGGTGGATATGTTGTGGTGCAGAGAGCAATTGGAGCTAGAATTTGACTGGAACTGACTGCCCCATAGTTGGGGATATGTGACGTAACATTATAGTTTGTAGCAATGTAATTAGGGCAGAGTTGTTGAGCTGTGGATTGGAGAATTTTAGCATGACTAGTCAAGATGTGCATTCTGCCTGAATTCATGATTACTTGTTTGTTTCTAATGTGAAACTGGTTATGTCTACACTCCTCACTGTTCAATGTGTTCCCAATAATGCTAGAATGGTGCACTGAATGGGCAATCCTAACACCTTTCTTTGTTATCATCACTGCAGTTATAATAACATGCATCCAGTGCTAGAGTTGACAGAGTTGTAAGGGTGGAATCTAGAAGTCATGTTTTTCTTAGCCTAATTCCACATCATCACATCATGTATTAGTGTGGTGGTGTGCGGAACAGGCGCACCTTGATCTATGCAATACTATGGTCGAGCGGGCCTTTGCCGCCGCCGCCTGCTAATTTTAATTAGCTTTAGGTTTTCCTTTCTTGTTGCTTGCTGGCTTTTGCCTCTCATAATGCTTGATCTTCGTCTTTCGAGGGCTATAGGGACTCCTGAAAACCTAGTTCGTGGGTTGAATTCCTTGAAACAACTTCTACACATATCATGTGGCAGAAAAGTTTATGTATATTATGCGCCTCCGTTTGTTTCAGAGTATACTCTGTTCCCATACTCTCAGACACTCTCAGCTTTTACGTTTTACGAGAGCTTATACTCTATCAACATACTCTGATCCAAACGGACCAGTCTTTCGACCCACCCGACCTACTATGAGAACTTTGTACACAAAAATTGTTTACCTTATTTGCTATATTAGTTGATATCTCTGATAAGCTCCAAACTTTGAACTCAGAAACAATAGTTTTTGCTCTGGTAGGTGGATAGATCATATATATTGAGCAACAAGGGTTGGGGGCTCCAAGTCCAGCTCCAATCTTAAGCAACAATTCCCCCTCCGCAAACCTACGTTATATCATGATAAAAATTGTGTCATTGAGTATTTTTCGTGTTCATAATGTAGAATATAGTAAATTTTGGAAAAAAATATAAATCATAAACTATTCTTTTTAATACGAGGAAACTCTCATCTCAACATGCCACACCATGACAGTTGAACTAGATCCAAATCCTGAGTCACATGAAAAATCTCGCAATCCCCAAATCCCGGGTCACATGAAAAATCTCGCAATCCCCATGGATCATAAATCCTGGGCCTAGGTTCAATGCGAGAAGATAAGTATGACTTTAGCACACATGACCAACATGCCACACCATCATAAATGAAATAGATCTAAACTTTGTGCCACATGGAAGACCCTGTAACCCTCATGGACGAGTAAGCCACCATCTCAGCCAACGATTCATTGTTTCCTAAATCTTAAACACTAAAATTTAAATCCTAAATTACAATCCTTAAATTCTAAAATCTCGAAACACTAAATTCGAATATTTAATCTCTAGTATGTCATTTTTAAAATAAAACACACATGATCCATTTATCAAATCCAATTGTTAAATGTCGAGCAATAAGTGACATTCCAGTTGGGGTCATTTACACACACAGTTCTAGGAGTGAACGAATCAGTACAAGCATAACTCTCAAACTCTACAAACAGTAACCAAATATGTCTTTAGGTAAAGCCACGATCTTCTTTAGCAGTATCTTCGGAGTGCATCACTTGAGAGGTGTCAGATTTTACGGCGCATTTAATTGCCGTTTTGAGGGGAATGAGGCCAGGTGAGAGTGTGAATGACTTCTCTCGTTTGGTTCAATTTTAGGCTATATTTGGATTGAGAGGTAACAGAATCAAGTGAGTGAAAGTTAAGTGAGGAGAATAAACAATTTGTTTGGATTGAGGGTAGCGATTTAATAGGAGGTGATAGATGATTAAGTAAGGGGAACATTTTCTTCCCCTCCCAAATTGAGGTGTTTAGGATAGGAAAGAGATAGATATTTTTTAAAAAAATTTAAAATACCCTTTAATTACAAGATGACTAGAGTTCATGATGAGTTTTAATTTTAAAGTATTTTAGTAAGTATAACATTTTTATCACTCTCCTTCACTCAAAAACCCTTAATCCAAGTAAAGAAATATAAGCACACCTCACTTAACTCTAATCAATCCAAACAAAGTTATACATATAATTTTTCCTCATCTTCACTTAACTTTTCTCTATTTAACTTTTTTTTTCCTCCTCAATCCAAGCAAAACCTACGATAGAAAATCCGAAACTCGCCATATTTTCATTCTCCCTTTATAGATTAACAAACCTCACAAAAGAAGTGATATTAGCTAATCTCTAAATAAAGATTTTAACATAGGGAGTCGAGCACCCAACCACACCTTTCACAGCTCCGTCATTGAAGTAAATTAAGGCAGAAGTACTAGGGATGGCAATGGGGCGGGGCGGGGCCGGATCATGGTCGCCCCGTCCCCGCCCCGCCCTTCCATACCCCGCCCCGTCCCCGCCCCGCCCCGCTCTTCGGGGCAAAATCTTTGCCCCATCCCCGCCCCGCGTTACCTACGGGGCCCCGCGGGGCACCCCGCCCCGCCCCTAACAGTATAAAACTTATATATAACATATATATAAAACTTATATATAACATATATATAACTACTTATATATAGGTTATATATATGTATATAACTACTTATATATAAGTTATATATATATATAGCTAGTATAGGGTTATTAGCCTTTCGGGGCGGGGCGGGTTGATGGACTGACCCGTCCCTGCCCCGCCCCGCATGCGGGTTAAAATTTGTCGCCCCGTCCCCGCCCCGTCCCACTGTCGGGTCGGGAAAAACCCGCTCGGGGCGGGTCGGGGCACTTCGGGGCGGGCCGGGTCGGGTGAAAATTGCCATCCCTAAGAAGTACTCATTTAAAACTGAGATTAGCGCTATTCGAATAGGGAGTGAAAATGATGAGAATTTACCATACTAGCCCCATCAAAGCCATCTGTTTCACATTGCTCGAGACCATCTCATTCGTCAGTCACTCTTCGCATTCCTTCCCCAGGACGTTTTCATCTCATTTCCAGTCTCTGCCTATGAATTCCGATTGCCTTGAGCATTTCTCTTGAAAACACGTTTGCTTTACAGTAGTGAAGTGTGAGTGTGAGTTTTTTACATCTCTGTTTTTCTTGTTTAATATTTGATTCAATCCTTGAATCCTGCTTTTTTATGTCATGGACAGGGGTTTTATTTTCTTGCGTAGTGGGTTTTAAGTACAGGTTTTTAATACAGATGCTAAAAAAGGTATAAAGAAAAAAAACTGGTTCGAATTATATTTCTTATATTTTCGGGATTTTTTTATCTTGATTGTGAGGGCTGAAACATGCTTAGTACACCTATTATACTGGGTTAGTTATAGGATTGATGAAACCAAGAGATTTGCGGTGTATTTTCTTGTCTTTTTCTTTGTTTTCCTATTAACCAAACGGTGGTTGAAGCAGCTTCCGTACCCGTTTGGGCCTTGGGGCTGCTATGGGTTTGTTCGTGCCAGCCATTTGGGCGGGACCCAAATGCGTGTTTGGGATTTTGTGTTTTAGTCTTCAACATGTTGGTGAATCTAATATTTATTGTTTGGGTTTTTGAAGAAATACGCAGTGCCTGCATTTTGTCATACTGTGAGGTTTATCACATCATCTGTTTTGCCTGTAAGAATTGTGAAATGCTCTGGATAATTGTTATGGTATAACATAAGAATAGATTTTCAGGGTTTCGATATTTTTTCTTCTGATTGCTGATGAAATATAATTACTCTTGAGGTAATTTTTCATGGACTTGTTTTTGAGCCAGATTCTTGTAGTTACAAAGCGGAGCCATGGAAGGAAAGCCTGTAGCAAGTAGCAAAAGCAATGAAGGTGGGCACGAAGTTTCAGCTAGGCTCTTTAGAGGGGGGGTCCTGCTAGGGGATATGATTTGGGTCAAGCTTGATGGCAGCTCCTGGTGGCCTGGACAAGTATGCAAATCCCATTTTGCTGGTTTACTGGGTCTTTTTATCTTTAAGGCTTGGCGGTATCACTTGGTATGGCCTACCTTTTTCTGATGCTAAATTAGTTGCAAGTTCTAATTTGTTTTGTTTATAATTAGGTCACTGATGAAAATACTGTTAGTGGAGGGTTTAAACCTGGTAAAAGATCGGATGGGAATGTACTTGTAAGGCTGTATGGAAGCTATGAATAGTCAGTGCCTTTTCCCTTGTTTAACTGTTGTTGTTTCTTCACCAGTTAACCTAGTTAGACTAAGTTATGTTATATTTGGTTGCAGCAAGTATGTAGATCCTATCAAATGTTGTTCTGATTTTGCTGGGGTAAGTATATGTTCAAATACCAGACAGGCCCACACTGTCAGAGCTATGTCGACCTTCTTATGCTCCGTGTTGTTCTCAATTTTTGTTCTGTTTCACCTTAATGTTTTATTCTTAGATACTTAAACAGGATAATGGACGTTCCAGTGAAATACTTCTTAAAACTCTGGAACTGGTATGTTGTTTCCCTTAATTTCGCTAATATTCAGAAAGTTGTTAGAATGTTGAAGTTGGCTTTCTTTAGCTGTGATTATTGAACACTCATGTTTGTGATTTACCTATAAATTGGATATGTCTACAGCATCGATCTTGCTTGAAATCTGGTAGATTGAGGGCTCGGTCAAAGTTTATAGGTTAGCTTATTCTCATGTGTCACATTTGTACTAATTACTTATTTCTTTTTTGCTTAATACTGCATGCAGGTTGATATGATTTCGTTTGACATGAATACTCATCCTGTTTATATCTTCTTGTTCTTAAAACTTAACTTCTGTGCCAGTGCCGAAGACCAAGTTCTTTAGCTAAGCATTGAAATACATGTGCATTGACTGACTTGTCTGGAGTTAAATCAATTGGTAGAGTAATAACAATTCTGCTGCTCAAGAAAAGCATCATTAAGATCCTAGTGTACACCAACATCATATGGCAAATGATAGAAAATGTGGTAGATTTATCACGAGCATACCCTTTGTTCTAGTTTGTATGACCAGCTATTAATTACAATCAGTTTTTTATTTCTATCACCCAATGTATTACAAGGGCAAAAGCCGAACACTATTATAACTGGCTTAACTTTGACCTGCTTAATTCTGGGCCTTTCCTTTGATTAACTCTGAACCCTTACAGTAGCCAGAAGAATACTTCAAATTCCTCTTTTCTTCTTTTTATATGATTAATGACGGCATCGTGATACCCTTTTTTGTGATTTTCTCAAAGTTGTTAAGATAGTGTTTGTGCTCTTCCTAGTCCCTTTCATCTAGAGGGTATTCTGTAACTATAGTTTCTTTTTCTTGACATGAAAACTGTGATTTTGTGCGATATTTCTCTCGAAGTGGATGTTTAAGTGAACTGGTTCTATGCTCAAAATTTAATTCTAACCAAAGTATTTTGGCTATTCATGATCAGGATCAACAGAAGTCAATATTGACTCCGAAAAGGACAAGAAGTCAAATAATAAAAATCATAAGCAACTCCATCAGAAACTAGAGGCTTCAGCTTCTGTGAGTTTGGTTGTCATATGGCATACTCTTTTTCTTCAAATGCATTTTTTACTGCATTTATTATGCGAGCAATGTGTATTAACTTAGTTACAGACGATCAAGATTCAAGGGATTAGGAAAAGCTTCAACTGCTAGGATAATTAGGATTAGCAAAGGTGCTCTTACTGAAAAATTCTAACAGCAATGTTCCTCAAGAAAATGGAATATCACAAAGCATTTGAATAGATAATTCGATTAGTATAAAAATTTCTGTTAGTTGCTAGATCTACGCTATACTGTCACATTTCCTAATATGGACATGCAGTAACTGTATAAATGTGGCACTAGATAAGGGTTACTGAGCAAGACAGAGTGAGGAAAATTAACGGAAACAGCAAACGTGTCGAGGAAGAAGCAAAATGTCGAACTCCCAAACGAGACATGTTACTTCGAAAATGTAAGCTGAATGGTCCAACTTGTATGGAGGCAGCAAATGGAAAACTTTCCGGCCAAGATGGCAAGCATATGCCAACTAGAAAGAGAGTTGAACCAGAAGCTGACCGAATCCATGATGACCGTAACAGGAAGCATTTTGCGAATATGACAGAAAAGAGCAGTGCTAAGGAAGGTAAAGTCTCGAAGTCACAAGAGCTGCAAAAGGAAGTAAAGCAAAACAGCCAAACTATGCAGGGAATGAAAATCAAAACCCCTAGACAAGATACGGCACAAAATGATCAGAGATTAAATTCCCCAAGCTCTGTAAGTGTTCTTGCTATTTTCTTAATCCATTTTCAATGAAACCTTAAAACATATATAATCTTGACTTCTTAAACTTCTCTTGCAGGGACCACGAACATATGGAACGCTCCCAAAGCTGAGTACAAGTAGGAGATTGAGGGTGATGCAAGATCTTGGTCTGGCTGCCCCTGACGGGTCTCCGTTTGGAAAAAATTGAGAACTATCCAAGTGTGTAAAAATTGATCCAATCAACCCATTTTGTAACTGGTTGCATAAAAATTTCTTGCCTTGTAATTGAACCTTTTAGTCTGTGCTGGGTGTGATGTTGTGATTCATACAAAGCTGTTGATGAAAATCCTTGCACTTTTTAGTCCCGCATTAGTATTTTTTAAGGATTGGTCAGGTGATGAACAGAACTCTCAGGAGCCAAGATCCTTGATTTGTTCTTAAGCTTGGGCCCAAACGCTTTTGTTGGTGGATCATGTCCCCTCTTAGAAACACTTGCAGATCAAGAACCAAAGCCCTAGGAATGCTAGAGGAATACTGGCCAGCAGCGGCCCATTTCTCTAACAAGGTAGATTGACAAGTACGTGAAGTTCCTTTTATTACCCAGTTTCAGCCATGTTTTTGTGTTCTTACTGACAAACTCAATACAACTTCTTTGTCAGCTTCATCTTAACACACACGTTTCACTGTTTGTTGTTTGGTATTTATATTAGTATTCTCTATTCTCTGTACGTTCGACTTCATGGTTTGTTTAACGAGCACAGTAACTTCATTCATCCATGAAAACCTACGCTATTTCACTCTCTTCATGCTGATCAATAAAGCCCGAAGCACGGAAGCACTGTTTCGGAGTCTCTTCTGACAGCCTTTAGGGTTGGGGATGAGCTTTTACAGAATCAGTGAGACCATCTATCTGTAAGGACCTTCTATCCTGCTGTTTACTCGAAACTTTGTCTCCATCTTTTTACTAATCTGTTTGTGTGGGTACCAACACAGAGGAATCAAAAGGTACAGTCAGTAAAAGTACTCAGGCCGGCCAGTCCACTATGCTCCCTCTGGGCTTCATCATGTCTCAGATGGATCGCTTTCCATGCTTTTTATTGTGGGAAGGAAAGACCACGGTTTCATTTTTGGAAAATGAATAATTGTTAATGAGGTGTGTAAAATATATTTTTGGCCTAAAAAGGGTTCTATTACATTACCGGCTTACAGCGAGGGAGGGTCGGACAAGAGTACTGCCATAAGACGGTGATCTCTCCTCAGCAACTGCCATAATATGAGTGTCGTAGTAGGGGTCCACCCGACATTTTCATATGCAATTTTTTCAGATTACTTGGGCTTGATTTGGGGGAGGGATTGAGTTGGGAGGGATTTATAAAAGTTAATCTTACTTCGTATGAGAGGGGTTAAGTTGGGAGGGATTTATAAAAGTTAATCTTACTTCGTATGGAAGGGGTTGAGAGAGTGAACTCATTCTAACTCCTCATTTCAGGGGTTGGGAAAAGGGATGTCGGACCCCCTCTGAATACCTTAAGCTGTTCTCGTAAAGTAAGGGTTGGGAGGTGTTTGCAAACCTTCTAACACCTCCCTAAGTAAGGCCTAATGTCTTAAAAAAACTAAATAGTTGGGTGGCAAAAATCGGGTTAAATAAGATAAGTGTTTATCTGGACATAGAATGATTATGATTTTTGGACGTACTTAATTGATCATATTAAGATTGATTTAAATTCAAACAATTAATTTCAAAAGATAATTCAATTAGAGTTAGTTAACGAACAACAAAAATCAAATAAGATTTTTTTGTGTTTGGACTGAACTTGATTTTAAACCCGACAATTTGTTTGTCTTTGGACTCGAATTTTAGACAGGTAACTTATGTCTAAATTTGATTTAATTTGAGTGGCACAAATCGATCATCCGATACCAAAGTTTTGTCACACCATGTTTTTGGATCTTTTGTACGTTTGTTTTTCATATATTTTTAATTTTAATTTTTTTTAAAACGTAAAATAACCCCCCAAAACAAGTTTGATTATTGATTTTATAAAACAAAGAAGCATGAAATCGTTGGGAAATAGAAAAAAAGAGAAGAAAAAGAAAAAAGGTTTTCTGACAAAAATAGAAAACCCATAAAACAGATAAAAACTGAAAGCAAACTCTTTTTAACTTTTAACTTTTATGTTGTTCCTGCCTTACCTGAGGTGATGACTCCATTTTTATACACACAAGCTCACACTCTCAATCGTTAAAGTTTCACTTTGCATTTGCATTTTTCGACAACGCTTTCGCTCTCTCTGTACTCTCTGTGTATAATCAAAACTGCCTTTGATTGATTTAAACGGTCTCCGATTCTCCGTACCACCGTATCTCTTCCCTCTTGCGTCAGCAATATCATCTCCTCGGTATCTTCAACCCAGCTTCTCTTCTTCCTTTTTTAATTCCTTCAAACCTGTGATGCTTCCTTTTCATGGTTTTGTTCATAAGCCAAGTTCGGCCAACATGATCGACGGCGGAGAATCGATCCTGAGCTCGGGGTCAAAGCCACTAGATAGGAAATCAACAGACGCATGCAGCAACCACAAGGAGGCCGAGAGGCGACGCAGGCAGCGTATCAACAGCCACTTCAACACCCTCCGCTCTCTCCTCCCTAACACCGCCAAGGTAGTTGGTAACTGTTAGTTGGACATTATTGTCATTATACTCATTGTGCAGTTGTGCTTATGTGTGTTGATGATATGTTCAAGACAGACAAGGCGTCGTTGCTAGCGGAGGCGGTACATCACGTGAGGGAGCTGGGGAGGAAAGCTGCTGACGTCGCGAGTCAACACGGGTTGGTTCCGGGCGAATTGGACGAGGTGGCGCTGAGTTACTGCGACGGCGAAAAGAAGTTGATTAAGGTCACTGTTTGCTGCGAGGATGGACCGAGGCTGAACAGGGATTTGATTCAGGTGTTTCGTTCTGTTCGTGCAAAGCCGGTCAAGGCGGAGATGACGACTGTTGGAGGGCGGACCAAGATTATTGTTGTGATACAGTGGGCGGGTGGCGGCGGAGAGGAGGAAGTTGAGGCCTTCAAGCGGGCCCTGAAGGGCATTATCGAGAATGGGGCCTCGAGTGGGCTGAATGGAAGTAAACGGGCTCGATTTTATGGGTCGATTTATGAGGGTTAGGCCCAAGTTAGAATGGCCACAGATGGAAAGCCTAAAGTAGAAGAATAGGTTATCGCGTGTGGCGGCGTGGGTACGCGATTTCTCAAGTTCTATAAGTTCTAACCAACGCAAAATCAAATGACGAAAAAAGCAAGAAAAATGAGCTAGTGAATCAGTGATATACTTGTACTTCAGTCATTTTCACTTATTTACTTTAGTTTTTTACTGATTTTAATCCGTCAAAAAGTTTGTGATCATAATATTTAGTTTTTTTTGCATACCACACAAATTTATCATTTGAATATTCGATAGGTCTCAATCAAAGCTTTAATTGTAACAGGAATATTGTTCTCTTCGGGTGAGAATAAACCACAAGTGTTTTGGGAAAATTATGTTTAGTTCTTATTGATAAGTGTGACTGAATTTAAATAAACAAGAGAGTAACAACTGACTCCTAAACTTATGACTTGAATTCGGTTGAATAGGAGCCACTAACATGTAATTGCAAAATAATAGCTAATATATACTACTGCTACACTACTCCTCAGCATGAACCTTAACTCCTTTGACTAGACCAAGTCTTCCAATATTCAATCTCCAAGTCTAATGGTCCGTGTGTATAGAAATTGTGCAATGTTATACATGTAACTACGATCTTCACTTGAATCCGGATAAGGTACAACGGAGGGAGAAACTCGGTTAAAGTTGACCACGTATGGAAAAAAAGAACAAAAAAAGATAAAATTTAACACGAGATTGAAGATTCATATCTGATTTGAGATGATGTTGCTAGATCTGAACGGTCTTTGAAGCTCATGAAGAAGATGAGGGCTTGAGCTATAAAAGTCACGTTTTTTTTTTTTTTTTTTTTTTATGTCGGATGCCGCGCAAAGTCCAAAGTAGTTCCGTGCAGCTTCACCCTCCACTGCACATCTGCAAGGTTCGATCGTAATTTAGTTTCTTACGAGTGTATCGGTCCCCCAAAAGGAGAAATTCGAGGTCAATTTGGGATTCGTTTGTTTTAGTTAACAGTTCATATCCCTGACATCCTTGTTCATATATGAGACACGTATACACCATAAGTTTTGGATTCATTTTGACATGTTAAAATTTAAAATTTATTTCATCACTCACATTAGGAAATTATGGATGCTAGCATTTAGGGATACAAGGGTGCTTTGCATTTTCCTTTTGAATTGGACAATATTTATAAAATATTTATGGTTTAATTTGAATTAAACAAATCAATCATCCGAACTAGAATCAGACAGAACACCAACACTCTTAGAGCGCCACAACGGTGGATGTTTGTTGGGTCATCAAAAACATATTTTGCGACCCACTTCTATTGCACAAAAACACATCTCTCAATATAGTCAAATCAGCATAATACATCTCTCAATACAGTCACACCAGCAAAACACATATCCCAATATAAAATCATTATCCATACATCTACTATTTCATTCATCAATCTCATTTCTAACAAAATTACATCAAAATCAGTATTGAATTCTAGATCTTTTACAAAAAGTCAAACCACATACTCATCACATCATCAAAACACATTTTTCGATATATTCACATCAACTAAAACATATATTCTCATACATTATCTCATTACATGTGATATAGTCACATCAATAAAAATACATATTCTCATACATTATCATGTTACATACAACCTAGAGGGGTGGTACAATCCGTCAAGTATAAAAGGCCCAATTAGCATATCTGGCCCATCAAATTTTTAGGCTTTTGTGTGTATTTGGGAAATGTAAATAAGTGGGCGGCCAGCAGGCCCGGGAGTACGGACTAGTTAATAATTAATCCCACGAGATTGGATGATCGGATAAGCACAGGCCATTCATTATAATTGGATAAGAATGCACGCCTGATACAGTGATACTTGTGTAGTTCATTACTTTGATGGAGAAGCTAATAATAATACATTAAGGCGGGAACTGAAACTCGGGGAAGAGTGATCCATGTTCTGGCGAATGAGTGGGTATTTTGTCAAACCTGTTTTTGATATTGTTCTGTTCATGCGATCACATAAAAAAAAATTGGGTTCACTTCTTCTTCAGGTTCCAAAGCTCGTGCAGCTGTGTCAACTATGGCAGCTATCAAACCCGGTTGGGAGAGATCACCTTTTACTCGTCTTAGTCGCACCAATTCTTTTAATGATGGTTTCCCTAGTTGTTACACAGTGAGTTTTCCCGCTCTTCTCCTTCGACTTTCTTGTTTTCTTGGAATCTGATTTCTGATTTTTTTTTTCAGACGGAATTGATGAAAGCTTATGGTGCTCATACAGGAATGGTGCCTTCGCTTAGGTGAGTTGGTTGAATTAGTTTTTGACCGTGGGTGGTTGTGGGTAGGATTTGGGCTCCTCAGTTTGTTAGGTCTTTGTTAATTTGTTTGCAATTTATTAATCCTGACGTGCCACTAGGGTGATGGGGTGTTACGATCTGGATTAACAACCCATTAGAAGTATTTCCATAGCTTTCTTCAAAGCATTGTGATGAGTTGCGTTCGCCCTTGAAAAGTTTCAGTGTTGTTTGGCTCATATTGGAATGTAGTTTAAAGATAATTAATATTCACCCTCACACAAAATTGTTAGTTGTAACCCATTGAGATTTCTGGGTTTTATTGCTGATTTATAATGGTACCAGAGCAAGAGGTTCAGCTTGGCGTTGCCTTTTGTAATTGCTTAAAGAATTAGAAAATTAACCAATAAAAGTCTATTTCATGTAAATACCCCTCATGGGGACGTCCATTCAATCCATTCATTTGGGTGTAGTTGGAAAGAAAAATTCATAAGCAATTGCTTTTCTAGTATTCGGTTGATTGCGATCCATTTGCAGTATTTGAAGAAGTCCTCAGAATTTTTTGAGGATATTTGTTACTATTGCAGACATCAATTATCATTGCATTAGTAACTAGTGTTTTGATCCAAGAGATGAGCATGTTCTCCTTAACAGTTTTTGTGCTTTTTATTTGTGCTGTCCATCCTTCTTGAAAATTCAATTTCTTTCCTTCTAATTCTGTACCATTACTTGTAGGAAAAGCTCAGGTTTGAGGTTGGAAGCGTCGAAAGAATCCATCAGAATAAAGTACCAACTTACCACCCCTCAAGTCCAAAATGTGGGAAAAAGTGACTTCAGGCAGGACATTTTTGAACAGATGAAACAGAAGTTTTTGAATTTTAAGAAACATAAATACTTGTAAGTAGCTGCTTGTCGGCAGATATTCTAATCATTTGCTATGTGAAAACTGCTTTGCTTTTCGCTAAGTTACTTGTTCTTTGGAACAGGGAAGAACTGGATCATTTCCAAACTCTCGCTGATATTCAATCACCAAAGGTAACCAATGAACGTTTGGCTGTATATGTATAATGTGTGTGCATTAATTGTTTATGCCATGTGTTTGAACAATGAGTTCCTGGTTGTCAGTTTAGCTAACAAGTTAAGGAACAGTTTATGGTGATTGCTTGTGCAGACTCTAGGGTATGCCCTTCTAACATTCTTGGATTTCAACCTGGCGAGGCTTTTATGATTCGAAATGTTGCAAATCTGGTGCCCCCACTTGAGGTCTTCAATTCTTATTGTTCACTATATTAGTGTTCTAGATTGATTTAGTTAGTGGGCTAACTCCGTTCGTAATTTTTTCCCTGCAGAATGGACCTTCAGAAACTAATGCTGCTCTTGAGTTTGCCGTGAATACTCTTGAAGTAAGTGGTTCATTAGATAAATACTTAAACTTCCTTGAATGCAACAGACTCAAATTTTGACAGGCCTCAAGTATGTATGTATAATGTTATCCAAAAACAATTCATCCAATTAGAGGATTTCTTAATATGTCGAAGATATGAAAGCTTTTAATTTAACAGCCTTCGTTCTTAGGCTCTTGGCTGAAAGATAATAAAAGAGATACAAATCGTTTCGTTAAGTATATGGATGATCAAAAGCTAAAAGAGCATCGAATAAGATGGTGCTTTAAAAAGTTTACTTCAATATATGTGCTTTACATGATTATTTTGTTGCTTTTTTTTGAATGTCCAAGAGTGGTTGTTGCATTCTAATAGGTTGAACATATATTAGTCGTCGGCCACAGTAGCTGTGCAGGAATTCAAGCCCTTATGAGCATGGAAGATGATGTGGGCTCTCCCAGCAGGTTGATTGCAAGTTTGCAACTCATTTTCTTCTCATTAGCCGTGGTCAAGATTCACAGCTGTTGTCATGGTCATTACATATTACACATTGTCTTGGGAATTGGGATACGTTTTGCTTAATTTTCTCACTTTACTTCATTTTTTATTTTTTTAGCTTTGTTGAAAACTGGGTTGTTAATGGCAAGGTTGCAAAGGCAAAAGCAAAATCTGATGCAGCCCACCTTAGCTTTGACCATCGATGCAGACACTGTGAGAAGGTATGTCCTCTTCTTCGGCAGACTATGTCATCAGCCTAACCTTCAAACTGCACTGCCAAATTATTCCTCAATTTACGGAACTTATTACCATTTGTAGAAAACCTATGTCACACACGCACACTAGGATATATAGGATAAAGCTCAGAAATCAAGTATGAGTAATTATGCATAGGACATCATATATATTTTGTTTGACTTGTTGAGTGTTGCAGGTTTCAATTAACCAGTCATTACTAAACTTGTTAACGTATCCGTGGATAGAAGAAAGGGTCAAGAAAGGAGTTATATCCCTTCATGGAGGTTACTATGACTTCCAAACTTGTACATTTGAGAAGTGGACACTTGATTTCAACGGAAGCAGCAGCAGTGAAGAAGATAGTTTTTGTGTCAAAGATGGAGTATTTTGGAGTTGAATCTCTTGGAATCTGATCTTTGTCAATTCAGACCGGACACTGTAGTCCATTAGTATAAGTGTAAGTAATGCATTATTGTGGTTGTTATTCTTGTGCATACCTTAAGAAATGTGAATAAAATCCCCTTGAATGATGTGTAGATACAATGAGCATTTTGTTGTAAATTTTGAATTGAATTGTCATAAGTTACCATGTGTAACTGAAAAATACGGGATTAACTGCCACGAAGATTTTGAGCGACTCAAAATCTGTCATTATCCTTGATTTATCTTTACTTCTTTGGTGTCAAAAACTCCTTTTATGTTTGTCTTCGAGAGAGTGACCTCCATTCCTGGTTCGTTGGTAGTGTTGTCATTAGTGTGCAGATTGAGTAGACATGGGAGGCAAAATTGCAACAACTGTAATTCATGTAGAAGGAACGATGCTCAATGAGTCCTTTCAAGTAGTTGCTGTAATTAAGAAGTTGCCCCCGGATTGGAAGAATTTCAAGAATTAAGAATTACATGAAGCATAGGCGAAAGGAGATGTGTCTAGAAGACTTGATAGTGCGGTTGAGAATTGAGGAAGAATCATGGTTCCGAAAAGGGGGCCAAAGTTCCGGCTATGAAGGTTAAGGTGAATGTGGTGGAGCACATTCAAAAGACCAATAAGAGGAAGGCAACTGGACTAGGATCTTCCAAAGGAAAAGGAATAGAGCGAGCTGTTGCTGCTGCTAACAAGAAGTTCAATGGAACTTGGTTCATCTGCAACAAACTAGGGCACAAAGCCAAGGACTGTCACATTCACAAGAAGCAAGCCAACGTGGTTATGAACGTTGATGATGATGACATAAGAGTTTGCTGTTGTGGTTTCAAAGGTGAATATGGTGGAGAATCCATGATAGCAGTGGATTGATATTAGAGCCACTTGTCATGTCTGTTTTGATCAGGATAGTTTTCTGAATATATGGAAGCAGAGGAAGGAGAGCAGTTGTACATGGGCAACTCCTTGGTTTGCAAAATACAAGGCCATGGAAAAGTGGTCCTGAAGATGACAATATAGGTGGGACCCAATATGACAATTTGGAGTGTTTGAAAAAGATGGTGCATTGGACTTGCTCTTATGGGAAAAATTTGACCCTGACCAATGTGGCCCATGCTGCTAGGATTCAAAAGAATCTAATAGTTGGAATTATATTGGATTCAAATGGGTCTTTGAGTCTGAAAAATTTATTATCACCAAGGATGGGGTGTTTGTTGGGAAGGTTTATTCTTATGATGGGTTTTTCGAGATAAATGTGAAGTAATAACCTTTGTACCCTATTGAATAAAACTAATAAAGCAAGTATTTTATTATTTGTTTGAGTAATCTATTAGATAATAGATTGGGTATTATAAATTACAAATTATTTGACAATGTTTAAAATACTCAAGCATATGAATTGTAAATTACTTATGAAGGAATTTTATCAATAAAGTTTGAATAAAAATATATCATAAGAAATTGAATAAGCAATCATATGTACTATGAAAAATGGTTAGAAACCATCCTGAAAATACATAAAAAATTGGGATGTCTAAAACCTATGTTGACGATATGAATACGTTGCAATAATCAATCTGTAATTGGTTGAGCACAAGGTTGTATGTACAACAATAAGACTCAATTTATACACACATGAAGACACAATATTGTTAGACAAATTGCTCTAGATTGGGGTTATCGCTTTTATGTTTTAACTATGTATAGTCAAAGGATAACGTAATATATCGATTCATTTAATGTTGGGTTTAAAATAACCTACTAGCAAGTGCACTAGTTGAAGGAATAGCACAAGTGGTCAGTAGAGATCGTATTAACAGAGACGGAGCTATGCTTGATTCAAATGCTTATTTGTATGTATATATATTGACAATGAAAGAAAAATAAAGTTTCACTCAAGTTGATTTGGTTTGCGAGTAACAAAACTCAAGCAAGAAAAGTAAATATTTTTGGGATTTTTCCAATTAAATATGCAAACGCAAATGCAAGTTATCACTAAGTGATCTATACTAATGCAATGAGTTTCAAACAATCGAATGAAGCACCAACACTTCGAAATCCACCAAAAGTTAATGAATTGAAAAGAAGACTAATCCACACACTTGTCAATTCGGGTATAACAAATCCATACTTAGGTTGGTTCTAGCGCACCCAAGCCAATTTCCCTCAAATCAATTGTCAGCCATCTTATTGGTATAGATTGTATATTCCTATAAAATTTTAGCCATCCTATTGGTCTAAACATGCATAAGAATTAATGAAGCTCTATGAAAATAGGATTCATACAAGATTTTTCCTAACCTAATAGAAACAAAAATTGTAAACTAAGGTCTCAATGAGCATGACTCACATGATATTTTATCGTCTAGTTAATCCATCAAATAACATCACCCTAACCCTATGTGGTGATCAAGCATAAAGAGCAAAAAGAATCTCAATAAGCATAGAAACCATAAATTTACACCCAAATCCATGTATATATAAATCAAGTCAATAACACATCATTCAACCCAAGGCTTCATCGTAGCATTTGCAACAAAAAGTTTAGTTACACATATAGAGATACAAAAAACAAAGAAGGAGAGGGAAACATGCTGAATAAACCAAAGATTCGAAGAAACCAAACCCAAGATGAAGAATCCCTACTTCTACCCTTTGTTTTTTTTCGCTCTCTGGAATGGCTGCTCGAATATAAAAAAAGTCTCCTCTTTTTAGGGTTTCCGCGTAATTAAAACTGGGTCAAAATGTTTCGGGCGCCTAGGCATGCAAGGATCTCGCCTAGGCACTTTTCTAGTCTGTAACTTAATTTTTGCCACTGGTTTGGGCGAGGAAAATACCGTCTTGGCGTGTAGAGAGTGCACCTAGGACAGTTTGCAAATTGTTCTTGCCCTAATTTTTCTATGTTTGCCTCCTTTCCGTTTCAAACCGCGAATTACCTATCGAGATTCAAAGCGATAGATAAATGCACTAAATTAAGCATGTTAAAGACATAAGAAGGGGAGATTATTACCAAAAACAATAGGCATATTTATGCCTATCACTTAACAAAAGGCATACGTAAAGAGCAATTGGAGATATCACGAGGGGTATGGAGCTAAAGCCTATATCTAAGAGACTTCATGAGGCACCCTACCTAATATTTCAAGATCTAGGTTCAAACTTCAAAGGGATAATCAAATTGTGTGCGGAGACTATTTCTTAGATTCATGGACCGGATTCCATTCATTCGGATCTTTCATTCACATTTTTTCCATCAAGAACGTCTTATAAAACTCTTGGACTCTCGAATTTTGAGTATCCTACATAGTTGACTGAATATTTCAAAATCTTGGTTCAAAGGGATAACCAGATTGTGTGTGGACTCTGTAATAGCACTAAGAGTTAAATACTCTTCCCTTTTTCCAATGATAAAAGAGAGTGAATCAGGTTAAACTATTCTTTTAATGATTCTTATAGCTTGAGAAATTTAAGTGGGATATAGCAAAATATCCTTTATAAGAGATTACCTATGTGAGTGTGAAGTGAGGGCACTTCTATGAGAATTTTGAAAGGCTGAATTCTCTAAAGCACTCATAAAAATCGAAAAATGTTTTCGGGACTAACATGAATACAGTTGTGAGAATCATGATTTGATAAAAAAAAAGAACTATGTGATTTTTATTGTCTAGATTTACACTAAAGGTTGATTAGTTCAAGACATCAAGTTCACTGGATAACCAAGTAAATGTGATAGGTATCACTAGGAGACGTTCAAAATCAAAAGTTACCTAACTCTCTGTCTTTTGTGTCTACTCCGTATTTTAAACGGATAATTTCATTCATGCGATAAGTTCTACTACTCTAATTATACCCTCCATAAATTTAGATCCAGACAATGTAAAAAATGAAAAATCACATTTAACCTTTTGACAAAAACATCTACTAACATGTTTTTTCCCCTTATGTAAGGCATTAAACTAGAGTGGAAGGGAAACCTCCCTCATAATTGTGATATTATGCAACCATTTAGTAGATAGTTATGTTTGATAGAGTATAAATTGGTGTAGAGAGTAATATCTGAATATGTCTGAGAGTATATATCTGACAGAGTAATGTCTCACAATTGCTAGTTTATAATCTCCAAAAAACTATACAAAAAGCTCAAAGTTGAAGCGTACACAACAAAAAAATCGTGAATTTTCGACAATTTTTTTTTGTTGGTAGTTATCGATCGTTTACTGATGGAATTCACATTTTGTTATTTACAGATGGATTTTTTGCCAACCATTTTTTCGTCGGTAATATTTGGTGTCAAATGTGGCACGAAATATTTGCGATGGATTGCCGAAGAAATTTCCGTCGTTAACGTTTTAATATACCAACGAAAAAAATTGGTCAATAAGATATTTATTTTTATTTTTTTGAAAATTAATAAATTATTTACTGACTGTATTTTCTGTCGATAAATAAAAACATTACCGATAAATTTTATAACACTTTATAATTTATTTCACAGTTTAAAAATTAATTTATTTTTCATAATTTATAATCTAATTTACTTTTACTGCTCCAAACGTTTAGGCGTTTAGCCTCCTCGGAAAGGCAAGAGAAGCATCCACTGAGATCATCTCGATGACGCAATTTCTGGTACAAATTCAGATACGATGGAAGCACCGTCTTGCAACTTTTACTTGTCAGATGCACCTGAGAACTGGAAAATTAAACAAGTAGATGATCAATTGTTTGCTTTATTTCTAAGCAAAATGATTGCCAGTTTGAATTTCCTTCAAACCCAATTTCTGCATTTTTTTAAAATTGTGAACACGTCATATAAATTTATCATTTAGACATTTGATATATGACTAAACTTGAACTCTCAAGCTCGTAAATATAAAAATTTCTCCCAAGATGATATAATAAACTTGAATTGTGATCAAAATAATATTACTTTCACTAAAAATCAAACTCAGAGATTTTTCGTGTTATTAATCGAGAGGGATTCGCTATTAAACTATCTTCTCGTCTCACATGTGTGCACCGCTCTTTTATGGACCCACAAATTAAATTGTTTTACATGACAACAACATTATAAATTAGATTAAAATGTAACCAGTTAATGTTATTTTCAGTAGAAATTAAATACAGATTTTTCATTATCAAATAAAAGGAAATTCAATACTTTTTTTTTGAAGCAAAAAGAAATTCAATACTAATAACAACTCCAATGGTGCTTAAGAGTAGCAATACTAGAAATTTTGAAATGTGTAGAGGTAATGATAAGAAATAGAATACGTAAAAAGTAGATAAAACAATTATATTTAGACGTGTGAATTGAAATGGAAAAAATAAAAAATAAAAAATAAAAAAGTATTCAGAAATCCGTACACTTAATATTTGTATAATGATAATAAAAAAATATGTAAAAAATAAAAAATTATATTAAAATACGTGTTTAAAATCATCATCATAATAATGCTGATGAATATATAATTTAACTTTATAGATAAAATCCAATTAAAAAATTGAGAAAGTAACTGGAGTCGCTCTAAACTACCGTCTACAAAAAAAACTACTACCTATCATCGTCATCTCATGTCACAGATGTGCACCGCTCTTTTGTGGACCCATCATCCCCAACCAGCGGCGCCATTAGTCTTCAGTCTTTACTCGGGTTTCCAAGCAAGCCCACCCACCCACCTCCATCTCTCTCTGGACCATTAAATATTCGCTTCTTCTGTTCACTATAAACACAATCAAATTCTCAAACTCCGGTCTCTTTTCTACCTTCCCAATCGATCCCTCCCTTGTTTTCTTCTATTTATATTTTATTAATTCCAAAGCCAAACAAAAGACGAGGGCCAGCATGAAAGGCGAATACGTAGAACCTCATCACCAACACAAAAACGAAGGCATCTTCTCCAAGCTCAACCCCTTTTCCCACAACTTCCATCTCTCAAGCGGCGACACCGAAGACGAAGACAACCGAAGCACCACCGCCCCGGCCCAATCTCATAAGCTCAACCCCAACGAGCTCGGTCAAGATGGGGCCACCATTGAGATCGTTCGCCGCCCCAGAGGAAGGCCTCCCGGCTCTAAGAACAAGCCGAGGCCACCTGTTTTTATTACTCGCCAGCCTGAACCTGCCATGAGTCCGTTCGTTCTAGAAGTTCCTGGTGGAAACGACGTCGTTGATGCTTTATCCCGATTTTCTCGCCGTAGGAATCTCGGGCTGTGTGTAATCACTGGATCGGGAACCGTTGCTAACGTCACTCTGCGTCAGCCATCCACGACTCCCGGAGCTACCATCACGTTCCACGGTCGTTTCGACATACTATCTGTGAACGCCACCCTTTTTCAGCAAACGACGTCGCATCCTTCTCCTGACATCTTCACGATCTCGCTTGCGGGACCTCAGGGGCAAATCGTTGGGGGAGCGGTTGCTGGCGGGTTGATGGCTGCGGGCCCGGTGTTTCTAATTGCTGCTTCGTTTAACAATCCGAGTTACCATAGGTTACCACCTGAGGAAGATGCGGGGAACTCGGGTTCTGGCGGCGGAGGTGGAGGAGATGGACATTCTCCGCCTGTTTCCGGTGGGGGTGGAGATACTGGAACTCCGGCAGATCAGTCGTGCGGGATGTCTGTTTATAGTTGTAATTTGGGGTCTGATGTAATCTGGGCACCCACTGCAAGGCCACCGCATCCACCACCACCACCTTATTAAGGGATGAGGGTTTGAATTTAATCATCTGCTTAATTATAATTAGAGAATCATTTTGTTTCATTTCTTCAAGAGTACTGAAATTTAATGTGAATTATTAGTGTTGTTTTAGCGTGAATTGAATTAGTAGCTGACTAGCTAGCAAATGTTCAATGTTCAGTAAAAGAAAAAGAAAGACATTTTAGCTGTAGATGTTGACTCTTGGCACGTGTTGTTTTTATATTTCCAGAGTTATTCTTTTTTCTTTTTTTGATATTTTAATGGAAGACAACGTTCAAAGTTCAAACGTCATGTAATTAACTAATTATGTGCAGAGAAGGGGGGAGAGAGAGAGAGAGAGAGTTATTGTCAGAGAGTCTTTAATGGAGGTTTGCAGGTTTGAATGAGTGTTGAGGACGAAGACCAATCTTTATCGCAGTAACCAATGCGGGGATGATGGTTCTTTAACATGAAAAAGCCATTGGTTGGTTCAGTATGCGATTGGGGTTAACTTTGCTTTCAAGTTTGAGACTGACCATATGGTTTTAGTGAGGCTGAAACGACTGGCGTGAGAAAGATTGGGCAAGATTCGTTAGCGTAGTGGGTAGACAGCTCCTTTTCAGTGTATCCAGACAAGATAGATAATTGATTAAAGGGTGTTGGGTTCTTTGAAATCAAAGAGTATTTAGCTTCATTTGGTTAATTTGTGATGTCTCTCCTGTCTTTTCTATCTTGTACTTTGGATTTGTTTGTAAGCCAAAGTTATAGGGTTTCTTTTATGTTTGATGGGAT
The DNA here is from genome assembly GCA_963580455.1 of Euonymus europaeus. NCBI lineage: Eukaryota > Viridiplantae > Streptophyta > Magnoliopsida > Celastrales > Celastraceae > Euonymus > Euonymus europaeus. The sequence goes on along the minus strand of OY756968.1, from coordinate 5,990,765 downwards.
AAAAGTGGACATGGCAAATATTTGATGCTCCCAATCGAAGATTGATTCTCCTTGATTGATGAGAGTAACTGCAGTGATATTTCAATTTGAAGTTTTCTAATTTACTCGATTGGCTTTTATAAATAAAGAGTTAAGTTACACGCTCATTTATATCGTCAAAATACCTTCTTTTCTTTTATGCAATCATATTAATAAAATACTAATTTTTATATTTTTTTTCATTAACAAAATCTTTAAATCTCAAACGTGTCCCATTCATTTTTCAAAAAAATATATATCAAAATTAATATTGGATCCAACATTTTTTACAAAAAGTAAGTCACATGCTCATCTACGTTAACAAAATATTTCTTCTAATATAATCACATTCGTAAAAATATACATCCTAATATGTTATCAAATATCTATTTTCAAGCCTCTATTGATGATGTTGCGACATAAGTGTGTGTGTGACAGAAAATGCAGTGTGTGAAATGTATTTTGGTAAAAGTGGGTGGAGGTGGTTGTAAAGAACTAAAGATGTTCCGATAACTCTGTATCTGGTAACTTATTTTCATTGGTTAGATTATTTGCCATAAACGGCATAATGATCCAGTGGACAAAGATATGCATCTGGCGCTTGTCTTTTCTGTTTTTGAACATTGAGAATGGCATCCAATTCTTATCTGGTGTACACATCATGCGTCTGTAGGCGTGGCAAAATTTTGTTGAATTTAGATTAAAAAATTAAGTTTGCACGTAAGAATAATTTTTAGGTTTGAAGTTGGGATTCAAATACCAAAATTTTATTCGATTTAAAATTGGATTAGGATATAAAAATAAACATATTGTTCGAGTTCGAATCCTAACTCAGATTGAATTATTGTTTGATGTATATGTCCTAATTTAAATCAAATTTGAGTATGATCAATTAAATACGTTCGAAAATCTAAACCAATCTGGATCGAGACATATAAATATCTTATAAACACCCTATGTTGTCCAACCTGAATTTTTGCCACTTGTAGTAATAGTCCCAAAATTTATATGTGAAAATTTCGTACACATGTTTGGTGGAAATCAAATCCACAACTTCTAAAAATGATAATTTTAATATTTCTATCACAGTTTTTTTTAGAATAAAAGAATTTTATATTCGGACAATACTTCTTTTGGTGTTGCGTATACCTGGCTTGTGATTTATGCTTCATTGTTAAAAAAATAAAAATTATTAATAATAATTAGGGGTTGTTTGGTATGTAAATGGTTTGAGTGAGAATGAAAATAAGAATGAGAATGAGAGTAATAATGAGATTTTGATTCTCACGTTTGACATGTATAAAAACTGAGAATGAGAATGAAATATGTGTTTTGTCAATTATGTCATTTATAATAATGTATAATCAACAAATTTCATTTTACCATTTCTAATTATATATAATTAATAAATTGAAACAATTTAATTAAATTACATATATTAACAAATTAAAACATGTATAAAATAACAATATATTAATTAATATCCAAATTAAAATACTTGTTATGATAATGTAATCCATTTTAAGATAATCCAAAATACTACATCAACATGTTATCAAAATAATAACACTATTCAATTGGGGGTAAAATGGACATTTCGAGCGTCATTCCAAGTGAAATGACCTAAACCCACCTAAAAATGTGGGAATGAGAATTGTAGGAGAGAGATATGAAGGAATGACCCTCAAAATTTAATCCACCAAATGACAAAATGAAATGCTCCATTTCATAAACCATTTCTATTCTCTCCCAATTCTCATTACCAAACAAGCCTTAGTTTATGAGTTTGTTGCCATAGATAATAGATGGCTAGTGATGATAATTGGAACACTTTTCTGACACCATTCAACACATTACACAAAGACACATACATATATGTAAGTACAAAAGTGTGTTCTTCACTAATAATATTTTCCAACATCTGTGGGGAAGTCTCAAAATTGACAACCTGAATTAAGGCTTTTGTAGGAAGTTGCCTTAATTGGACTGGAGTATCTTTTGACTACTAATAGTTTCCAGAATTGTCAAAAGCGTGATTTGAGTTTTTTTTCTTTCTTCTTGAAAGCTTAAACAAAGTGTTGTTCTTCATCTTGTTTATTTCAATTTTGGCACGTCAGCTGCTGACCAGGCCATAGAAGTTGAGTCAAGATCGATAATGTCTGGTGCCAAAGCTTTCCATTAATGGGTATGGACGAAAACAGAGCTATGGCAACCTACTATCAACTCACCCTTTTTTTTTTAACGAAAAGTATATCATACAAGTTTGTTATCAAGATTTCTTGATATGGGTCTAAATTCAGACCATCAAGACAGCGACATATAGATTTTCTCGTCTGATAATTATGCCACAAATGTATCGTTCATAGTAAAAATCAAACTAAAGATCTCTCGGGGTCATATCGATATGATTAACTATATCTTTTGAGCCCCATTTATTGACCAACCTTTGCCTCCTTTAATTTCAAACAATACTAGCATTTCGTTACTACTATATGTGACTATATATCCCACCGCTAGTCGTAGTTGTAGACTCGTGGATCCTCTTTTGTCTTAACAATGTGATCCAATGCATTTCAAACAAAATGATATCCATAGTTGTTCGCAATTGACTTGGGTTCACATTTTGTCGGATATAGATTTCATTGTATTGCAATTCAAGCTTGCAATTGGTCGGTTTTATTGATCATTGAAATTAATTTGTGATGATATTTCAAGACTCGAGAAATGAAAGTTCAATATTTTAGAAAAGTTGGATGAGGGAACTCTGGGATTTCCATGATTCTTATTCAGGGGAGAACAAATCTGGTGGAGAAAACATAAAAGAATGAATATGGTGGGATGTTACACACTTTACGAATAATTAGATCGTAACTATTCACATCTAAAAATTGCGGAACCCCGAATACTAGATAGATAGAGTATAAAGATCAATAAAAATTTTAGGGATCCCGATATTTTTTTTTGTCTCAACTATTCTAAATGTTGAGATTGATGCATATGATTCATGTTAAATCGTGAGATCCACGAGACTCATGTGAAATCGTGTGATCCATCTCTTCCTTTGACATAGTTGCGACAATACGATTGTTGGAATCCAATTAATGTTAAGCCTATATATTTTTTGTCCATCTAAAACGTAGCTACTTAATTAGCCTCTCCTCTTGCTTGAAGCTTACAAAAACTTTTATTAATTAGTTATGGAAAATCATGTAATTGGGTAGCCATGCACCATACCTAGAGGGACCATATTTAGTTGAAAGACATTCCTAGAGCTGTCGTTGGAGGGTGACCTCTATTTTATATTCTAATGCCCATGACATAAATAGGCCACTCCCAATCATGTCAACATTTATCTATATCTATATATATATATAAATGATCATCTATTTAATGGTGGTATTTATTATTTAGATTAACATATCAGCATATTTTATCAAAAAAAAAAAACATATCAGCATATCTATTCTACTATTATAGTATATATTTATTTTGAATTTTGAAATAAATAATATATACATACATACATATATATATATATATTATATAATAAGATATGAAACTAGATCCTAATTTGGGAAACTTGCATGTAGTCAAGTCACACATCATTGAGAGAGAGAAGGAGAGAAGGTACACGTGTACGGCCCACATCATAACTCTCGCATAGAAAGTAGAAACTGTCCATTGTCCACTTGTCCCAATAAGGAAAGAATCAAACATTCATCCACTCAAGGGGTCCTTATCCATAGATATGTGTCAAGGGAGAGAGACAGGGAGGGAGAGGTTAATTATTATGCATAGTCCAAAATGGCATGGGAGTTAATTGGTTGGGAGTAGTTGGACCAATCTTTGACTTTAATACTAATAAATGTATAGGACTTCTGAGTTCTCTCTAGCTAACCTCCATCATCAATCTCATTTCTACTCTTGAAGAAAGAAAATGAGACGATTAAAATTGAAAGAGATAGAAAATGAGACAATTGAAATTGGAAGAGGTCATAAAGGGCATTAGGTAACAGCAACTACAATCGTTCTTATTTATTGGAGATAATAAATGTTGTTTGGAGATGTATTTTTGCGGATATGATTGTATTTGAAGATATGTTTTGCTGACGTGATTGTTTGTTTAGATATGTGTTGTGTTAATGCGGTTTGACTTTTGGATAATAGAGATGAAATCCGATATTAGTTTAAGTGAAAAAACGATGGAGAAATGAAATGTTAGTGACATGATTGATGAGAAAAATTATATTGGGAGACATATTTTGTTGACGTAGATAAGTATGTAAGGGAAGAAGGGAGCACCAATGTTGTTTATTTATCAGTGCACTTTATTACCATAGATTGAAAATAGAGAGAAAAAACATACACTTATTACAAGACCCACAAAATATATTTAATGGTGCAGATCTATACTGCGTTAAAACCAGTGCAATGACTCTCTCCTAAACCGAGTATGTAGCACTAATTTTTGTATAATAGAGATGAAATTCAATTGAATAGTTAATTGGGACATTAACTCTCCATCATATCCTAATAAAAATAGGACTTTTATCATAAACTATTAGCATTTAATATAAATGGAATGCATTACTCTCTCCATCCCGTAAAGATAGTGGTACTTTTTATATTTATGTCCCAAATTATAGTCTAGTTTTATTTTTTAGAATGTAGTTAATCAATTAAATTCTTAAAAGATCCCTATTTAATGTGTTTCGTTATCTTATAAACATTTACATCTTCTATGATTATTTGGGCTAAGAAAAAATTATTAATTAAGAGTATCTTTTAAAGTATTCATGTAAAATTTAATTTTCTCGTACTGATTAGACTTTCTTAATCTCTGTGAAAAAAGAAGGAAAACTATCTTTATGGAACAGAGAAAATATTTGCTACTAATCCCTTAATTACATGATGTACCCGCCAGAAGATAAAATTGACCAGATTCCATGCTTTAATATATTGGCAAGACCTCCCAATTGATCCCAAAACCTGGGATGTAAAGTATCGTTTTGAGCTCCTAAAGAAAACCCAGTTTCAGTCCTGATAGAACCTCCTCTCCATGTATGTCTATACACCAAAAATAGCAGCCATGATCCCTAGTGGAGATGGTTCTGCTGTCACTGGTAACTGTAGAATGGTGATGGATAATTTTTCTAAAATAAAATAAGCAAGCTAAAATAGTACTACACCTTGATCTTCTTATTTATCCCCTCTAACTAAAAAAAAAATCAATATAAATATACTTTTAACTTGTTCTTCCTCTAAATACACCGGAATTTACATCCTTGAAAGAGATATTCCGTCCGAATCTCTCAGGATCAGTCTCCCTAAAGCTACTGCTACTGGCTGATTTTCTACTCGGTTTAGTACAATCAGAATGCAAAAAAATACTTCTTCCCTTGCCTTCCAAATCCACAGGTCGTCTATCCAAACCATTCTGCTTCATGGCTGAATCTGCACAATATGCTTGAGACCCGCTTGTTTCTGTGGGTCCTGGAGCACAGTGTTCAGGATCAGCTAATTGTGAATGTCTCAAGTACGAAGGAGATGAAGAGGACGAGGAAGACAAAGATGAAGTGTCAGAATCAGTATAAATCTTCCAAGAGTTGCTCCAAATACGTCCAGAATCACCGAATATGAAGTCTGAAAAGTCATCCGTGCTGGTAGAGTCCCGGTTGCTCTCAGTACTGCAGGAACCTTCATCAGAGTTGCTGCTAGTGAAAGAATAATTGTCACTTGAAGAGTCCTCTTCTAAAATCCTTTGTATACGGTGGAACTTCGTATAGAAAGATTCATAGTTGGCTAGATTATCTCGAGGAGTAGGCTTTGCAATAGCATTTTTTCCATTCACCATGGAAGGAATGGTTTTCATCTTTGCATCAGAAGGTATCATTCTGTTCCTAATCAATTTAGGGGCCCTTGGGGAGCACCTGCAAGTTAAATATTTAGTCAAATTCTGCCACAACAAAATAAGTTCAATTCAATCCAAGAGAACAGCTCTTCATTTCTCACCTTGCGTAAAGTAGCATATATGCTCCTTTTGTTAACACTCTCTCGAGTTCCACAGGTGTCACCTACACCCGAAGGACAGAAGTTGGTATATTGGCAGAAAAGTCAATTGCTTAGAAGTAAACATAAATGCTTACAAAAGTTAATTGTTTAGAAGTATATATCCATCCTTTACTAAGAGTTACATGCCTATACTAGACATATCACAAAAAAGATTAGTTAACTTTCACCCATAGGAATGGAACCCAACAAAATGCAGAAAAAGTTGCGAGCATAGAAAAACAACAAAAGCCTCAAAAAATTGGATTACCCACAAAGACATACAGCTAAACATTGTTTATTAGAGGGACCAGAGAATTATGATATTCAGACAGCCACAAAAAGTTCATGGAAATGGATAATGTACAAGCAAGACTAAAAACTTGCGTAGGAGATGCAGATTAGTGCTAAAGGGAACATACAGTGCTGTCATCAATCTTGAACCATTTGTTTTGAACAGTTTTGATGTAGCAAACGTAGTGCCCGGAAAATGAAGCATTCATGATATCCAGGTGAACCACCACTCCAAAAAGCCTGTACACAGGTGATTTATCACTTGTCCCACTCATATATGGTGCCAAGTCAAGTATCTCTGGGAATCGAATTGCCTTGTTAAGCTTTCCAAATTTACCTGACTGTAGAATCACATACAATAGATTAGAGCATTAAGAATACGCAGGCAACACAGCAAGACGAACCTTTCCTCCTCTTTGTTTTTTTTTTAATCATTTGATAGAAGAGCTACCTGAAATCGCTTCAAGGCTATTGTCAGAACATTAGGAGCCTCCAGTATTGTCAACTTCTTTTTGGCCTTCTCATATGATTTACATCTGCGTAGAAGAATATAATTACACAAAGTCAATCATCAAATAAAATGACAAAGTCCAAAATGGAACACCAAGGAAGGTCCCCAAACACCCCCGGGCCCCACACCCCCTCCACTCCTTCCTTTTTTCTTTTTTTCACCCGCAGAATATGCAAAGTAGAATCATCAAATTCTGTTCAAATATTGAAAAAACAATTGAATCCCAAGAGGTATTTATGATTCTGCATTAGGTTTCCCTATGCAAACATAGAAAAACAGCAGCACGATATAGACATGGATCATGATTTCCTAAGCTTAATTGGTTTGGACAAAAGTTGAAAAATAGCAACCTAACATAGACAAGAATCATGATTTCCCAACCTTAGGGAAACTACAATGGTTCCACATTTAATGGCCCAACAATTTTGTTTCTGGGTCCCACACCTATTTCAATACTGTCATATCAGCAAAACACATCTCCCAATACAAAACCATTATCTAACCCAACTACTTTCCTATCCTTCATACTATCCCCATCAAATTTACACCAAAATCAAGGATGGGTCCCATCTTTATTATAAAAAGTCAAGCCACATCATCATCCAAATTATCAAAATACATATCTCAATGCAACCACATCAACAAAACACATTTTTCTATACAGCCACATCAGCAAAACACATTAACTTTGTTGGCTCATTAACTTTGCACCATTGCAATTGCCCTTAATATGTTTGGGTGAATCATTTTTAACTTTAAGGTTGGCAGTCTTTTAACCATCAAACAACTATAATAGAGCCAATGTAATTAACTAGGATAATAAACTAGATCATTTGAACTGAATAAGGTTAGACACACTGACACAGATTTTAACAGCCCATATCTTCTACCAACTGAAGTTGGAAAAAGGCATGTTTTCTTTTTGGTTTCTCATAATATCTTGAAAGTTTGGAACACAGTCGGTATTCACCTGGGTATCAATTGTAAAGTTCAACTTATTTATCCCACGGAACTATGAGATCCCCTTAGGCTCCATAAGGCAAGTCACAAATCTGAATCATATATCTCCAATTTAAGACAGATGGATATACTACTTGAAGGTAACAGAACTAGTAAGGAAAAAACATAATAAATAAATTCTAGTTTAAGCAGGGGAAAAAACTCAACCATCATCCTTTGGCAGATGAATATTTCATCAGCAACAATTATGTTGGAAGTCTTAACAGTTGAAACTGATGCTTCCACTATAAATATAAAACAAAAATAAGAAACCAACCTGCTGCATTGGTATTTGTTATCTCCATCCAAAATCTCAGTCGCTGTAAATCGTCGAAGTGCCTCTTCTAAGGTTTGTATGTCCCCCTCTATTTCAACTGTAAGATCCATCATCCTTTCATGTCTCTCCGACTTACCTTGGCATCTTGCACATTTTATCTGAAAATTCCAAGTTCAAGTTTTTGTCCACAAAATGTCAAAAAAAATAAACTCTCGTGCACAACGCTCCCGCAGTAGGCGGGGTCGGAGACTAGCAGAATGTACGCAGACCTTGCCTCCACATAATATGTGGTGAGAGTCGTGAGACTACTTTCCAAAAATTGAATCTATGACATCTAGGTTGCTACCTTGCAACTCTACCATTGGGCACATGTGCCCCTGTGCCTAATATCCACAAATTGTACTCACAAATTTTTCTAATGCTTAGTGCTGATGAGAATGGTTTTCGAGATTTATATAAAGTTATAAACAAGAAAGAGAAATAAAAGCCAGGTTAAATGAAAATACATAAACAGCTAATCTCCAAAAGATGTTACCTTTGACCGAAGGTAGCCCCCAAATGTAAGGCCTATAAGAGTTGTTTCTTCTTCCGGAGAGCCTGATACACTTACCCCAGCTTCCAAGAGGCACTCAGATTGCATAGTATCAATAGCATACCTGTCATTACATTCCATTATAAGCAGCCAAAAATCTAACGTGTGATGAACTAATTTACTATCTTATCTCCAGGTTGTAGAGATTTAGAAAGCCTGCTCACCTAAGAAACTCATGTGCATCTTCCTCTCTGCCATTACCAAGCTGACTTCCAATGTTCTGTAGTTTCGACAAAATACCTATTGGAGATAATGGGGATTTTCCTTCCTTTGCCTTCAATATTAGACTTTCAAACTCACAAGTGAAGCACCACCCTTTCTTCCCACCTATCGTAGAAAAGAAGGAAGACTAATTAGCAAATAGAATTACCAAACACCACAACTATATTTGAAAATCCGCTTATATTACAAGGATATAATAGCAAAAACATACAGGCATTAGAATGGAGCCCTTCCAGAAAATAAGCAGACAAAGGAGGAGTGGACGCCAAACACTGGAGAACCGCATTGGCATAACAGCTGCAACGAAGAAATGGTGAATATGCTAACAACAACATGAAGAAATAACTTATAACTGTACTTTAGATGAGCATTAACGCGTGACCATATCAATAACAGAAATAGAGTTCTTGAAATCTAAATTATTCTTATTTGTTTAAAATATCAGGAGATTATCCAGAATTATTAGTTTCCTCAATTTACAAGCACCAAATCCTTCATTTAAGCACAGAAATGCAGATACAGAGGCATCAATAACCGTTTACTGGCATATCATGCACACGCAGTGCGATGCCAGCACTGCTGAACAATCTAACCATATCCTTGCATTTTAAGAGACAAAACAATCAAAAGGCATATGCTCTAATACTTCAGAATCTTTCTTAGGAATCACCACATTAACAACTCAAATACAGGGTAAGATACCCAAAAATATTTTACCAAAAAATCAACACACTCAACGGTTTACAAAAAATGATGTCAAAAAAGGCCAACAGGTGGAACGCAACAACACTGCCCGTCATAGATTCAAAGGGCAGGCGCTGGTGTAAAGAGAGAGATCAAGAAAGAGGTGGAATCGTACTAGTACTCCAATAAATAAAACAAGTTACATCTTTAAGAATTTTAAATTTGGCAGCAATATCGCCAGAATATTGCGATTAATGCTAAGTGCCCAAGTTTAAAGCACAAAAATAGCAGAAATAAACTCCTTAGAAACAAGCAATCTAGCTTTCCATATTTGTTGTCGATAAGCATAACTCATCAAGAACTACCTGTTTCCACAGTTGACCAGGCCACATGGTCGCAGTTCCATCTTGTTCCAAGTATAAAGCTTCACAAATAATTCATATGGGAAGAACCCCTGCGTATAGAACATATTTAAGTAAAATATTATTGCATCCCAAAATAAGAGGATCAAAGAAAACAAGATTCAAGCAAACCTCGTCACTATATTTTTCAGCGCCTTCACCCCCAATCCCTAAAGAATGATGTTTTGACAATTTAGATCCTCTAAGCTGATCCACGACCTTCCGCATAGATGATTTTAAACCAATCTTATGATTTGGAAAACTAGTGGCCTGAGAAGATGCAACAGTCTGAACACCATTGACGTTACCATATTTCACACTGGGAAGAGAATGCCCATTGCAAGTAGAAGCTAAATTAGCTTGAGAAACATTGGTTAATTGTTCTACTTCTCCTGACTTGGGAAGAGGTGAAGCAATAGCAGTGTCATTAACATGAAGATTCGTCCTTGCAGAGCCAACAGATTGCAATCTATTAACTTTTGAAGTATCCTTTGTAAATGAATCTTCCCGAGCAGTAGAGGATCGATATTTATGAGATGACAATAATATAGATTCAACTTCTCTGGACTTGGGAACAAATGAATCATGGCTGAAGTCATTAACTACAGCTTTAGATCTTCCACAATTTGAGGACGAGGAATTCACGACGTTCGGCTTATCAACAACAGCATTTTGTGAAGTGGCTGCCGTATCTGAAGGTTTATTGATTGCCCGGGAAGCTGGAAGAACATCACCAGTTCCAATATCTTTCTCCACGGAATATTTTGTCTGCAAATGTAGATCATCCCCCGAAAAGTTGAATGAAAATTGTGCCAAATACTCAGAATCAGATAAAACTCCTCGATCAGCTCTGTTGGAATTGGATACAGCAGTATCAGTTCGACCGTGGCTTGGAGACCCATTTATGTCTAGCGCTCTTCCCCAGAAACCAGCAGATTTCTCACAGGGCTTGGCAATTGAATTCTCAGACATGGGATTTTGGCTCAAAACTGATGACTTACTTGAGGCATGCTGGCTGCCTCTAATGCCGGAGCTAGGTTTACTATTATTTAATTTACCTGATGTATTAAAACTATCTACAGAGTCAACTAAATTGGTGAAACTCAAAGATAAAAGCTCAGTCTTATCCACCTTGATTTCATTAGAAGTCATCCCAAGCATCTCCAGGCCATTATCAGCTGACAGATATCCAATTGACCCCTCGTTTTCATTTAAGCCAACACTCTCACTAACAGAGAGATCATCAGATGATTCATTGCTGCTAGATGTAGCAGAAAATCCAGAAAATGATGTAGAAGATGATTCAAAAGTCAAATCTGTTGTAACGCCAACAGCATCAACCTTAATGTCCTCATCCTTGGTACGTAACACTTCAGGAGAGTAACTTGAACCAGAAAATGTGGATTCCCCATAACCATTTTCAATAGGTTTTGAGCATTCACGGTATTCCATCTCAAATCTTTCACCATATAACTCTTGTTGGTCTGATGTAACCTTCTGATCACCATCATTTTCCTCATTGTTAATAGGAGGAAGACACTCTTCCTTGTGGCCTTGTCTCCAATGAACAATTTGACACTTACCAGAACTGAAAAATTCAAATTTATGGCGTAAATTCATGTAAACAGAAATATTTCCATGCTGAAGATAAAAATTAAAAAGAAGGCAAGAAACAATAGTACCAGAATACAGATGGATAGTACAACTAATAATGGATAGAAAAACACGAATTAATAGATTGGCTAAGACTCTCAGTACTTCCGCTCCGGAAAATGAGACAGCGATAAGAAAAAACTAGCCATTTACCATACTCAACTGCGGGACTATTATTGTGCAAAATACTCTCTCTTAGACCACAATGAAAGAGGTGAGTGCCGAAAATGGTTATCCTAAAAATTGTCCTCTTTATCCGTGTAGTAAACCATCGTTGAACCATTTAATAAAGTCAGTATTATAATTGTATCAATAATTTACCGGGATTATAAGTAGGAAAATTGAGTTTTCTACAAATAACACAAATCCAAAAAAATTTGTGCAACCCTCCAACATTGCTCTGAGCCTTTTGACTCGTAAACAAGTGCAATTGCGCTCTTCGACAAATTAGTACCTATACATAGTTAAACAGATAAAGCTTTTGACATCCAATTCCAATTATATATTTACCGAGTGAAACATCATGGCTAGTTAGTGGTAATAGAAGAATGATGAATGGCCAACAAGAAACAAACATTCTACATGGAGCGTAAATAAGGATCTGTCATTATCAAGACATTAATTCCATGTGGTATCTCTGCCCATACTCAGACCCTAGTGGGTTTTCAAGATATTACTACACATTCTGCTTTCCATATCAATCCCTGTCACTAAGACCACGTTTAAATGATCGGAACAAAATTTCATGACAGAAACCGTTACTATGATCATCTCAGTTTCTTCATTTTTTACCCTTTTGGCCCTTGTCACGTGCATTATGACCCCATGAGCCATAATTTTTTTCTTTCCAATATTACAAACAGAATTAAAGGTCACCCTGCCAATGATGATTCACCAAAGAACAGCAGATAATGGTACATGAGCACGTATATGCTAAGACTACTACCACTCTTTTGGCACCTTCTATTCTTTATTTGCAGTTTGAGTTATCATTTAAAGGTCACTTTCCTTTTTTATTTAACTCAAGAATCTTTTACATAGCAGAAAACATCTTTCCACACTTCCCATGTACCTCTACTTCTTTGATATGTGACATCAACCTCTATATATCTAATAGGATATGCATGAGGCCTGACCCAGTGACCAGGTGCAGCGGCAAAAGTAAATTCACTAGTCTACTATACTAGAATTTGTCGTTTTCTCTCAAATTATACATAATTACATATCTCCATATTTCCTAGCAACTCGGAGAATTGTCTGAACACGTGAATGGAACAAATCCCATGGCCGATAAAGTGTAAACTTTTACAGATATTTAAAAGCACGATAATTGTTCAAGCTAACACCTGTCATCCAACTAAAATAGGATATTGAGGCAGTGGGGCATTAACAAGTATGTGTCGAGACCACCGATGCTGATTTGTTTTGTTGTGTTGTCTTAGCTTTAAGAGGCACTTTTAGTTGTTTTTTTTCTTCTCCTTCTTCTCTCTTTTATTTAACTTGTGAATCTTAGCTAATAGCTATAGAAGAAGTCTTTCCTCCACCTATGCACTTCCAATTAATTGATATAAAAAAAATTCATTCATCCATTCTTTGGACTACTTGTTTTCTTAATTGTAATACCTCCTGACACAAATAATCTTCTCTCAATTGGAGAAATAGAACATTCTTAAAATTTCAAAGACACCCACATTATGCAAGTAGTTTGAGTGGATAAAGCCTTTAAAGTTCAATATTGCTTCTCCTCACTCTAGGTGAGTTGGAAGCTTTTCTAGTTCTAACGCAAAGCAAGGAATCAGATTCATCTATAAACACTGTCCAGATTGATTCCCTCTTCCAGCAGACTGTACGAATTTCATCTATTACCCTCCGAAATTCTAAAAAATAGAAACGCCAATTTGCTACCTCATGTGAAAAATTACCAAACTCATACGTATTGCAAGCGAATTCCAGAGATGAACATGAAAATTTGCACTTTCCAGAGAAAATTTCCCGACATAGGAAAAGAAAAACCAATAATCAAGAAATCAAGCCTATATGAGCAAAAAAATTCAGTTTCGAACTCACCAGTATCGAACGGCTTTACAGCGAGCACACCGCCTAGTGGTGGGGGAAAAGCAAACAGCGCACTGATAATTCGTAGAAGAAGGTGGGGCCACGCCGTACGAAGCAAAGGCCTCCTCCTCGGCTCTTCTGGCCTCCTTCGACGCCAGAATCAGAAGTCTCTTGATATCCACCTGCTTGGCTGAGGCAAGCCGCCATTTACGGCTAATTACGAGGCCGATCACCGGAAAAATCAGGCAGAACACAAGGACTAAGCTCGAAAACCCTAGATCCCCGGCGACACGCATTTATCCTGCTCCGTATATGCATCCAGAGCTAGTGGCCTCACAGCTACACATAGATTGGAAGTAATGCTCAGCTTGTCGGAGGCGGTATGGTTTTTGCGCCGCTGATTTCAGACAATGAGATTGGATAGTCAGATCGAAATCCTAGAGAGCGAAACGGCAGTTTATTTTCTTTCTAGAGAGAGGAGCGGAGACAGAATAAACGCATTAATTGAGCAATAATAATATGCATTTAAATATTGTCTTTCTTCGTTATTTATTTTTCTTTTTAATTTCTAGCCGTTTAAGAAAAAAAAGAATTTCATGGTGGGGAGAGAGGAATTTTGTCATCAGCATCAAAAAGCGTGATTTTTTTGGCGATTCGCAGGTCGTTCGATGGTAGCTTGTGATCGTGATCGGACGGTTGTGATTAGATTTGGTGAGGGAACAGAACTTTTGATTATGATGGCGCACTCACCATTTCCCATGTAGGGTTTTTCTTGGACAATTTCACATGTAATTGCCCTAAAATAGCCGCATTTGATTGGCAGAAGTACTTTACTTTTTTGATAATGGACATACCATAAACTTGGTTTGATTGGATAATTATGTCAATAATTATCCGAAAAACTCTCACTTTTTAATAAACGATAACGAATATATATACATATACGAAAATTCTATTACGTGCATTTAAAATGTGCATTTAATATTTTGAGATGCAAGAATTTTTTTTTTTAAACTTGGAAAAAACATGTTTGTGTTTGATCGGTTATATGATTTTTTTTTTGTTGAAATATAAATTAAATGCAATCCAAAATGTGGATGATATGTTTTATATCCAATGATCTAGAATTATCATGCACTTTTCATGTTTAATTTGATTTTTGTTTCGTACAAAAAATATATCTCAAGATTCGTATAACCGATCAAACACAAACATGATTTTTTCAATTTTTTTAAAAAAATGTCTTGCACTGTAAAATATTATATGCACGTAAGAGAATTTTCATATATATATATAATGTCGTTATTGGTTATTAAAAAGTGGGAGTTTTTCAGATAATTATTGACATAATTATCCAATCAAACTAAAGTTTCCATGGGTGCATAAATTTCTCAAATATTGACAAACCATAAGAATAGGCCCTTTTGCAATTTTTCCCTAGACTCGTGTGAGACGGCAAATAAAAGTTCCCACATGAAAATTTCGAAGGATACTAAAATTCTTTTGTATTGACTATATATGTTTTCAAGATGTTACTTTCACTGGTTTTACCTTAAATTTGACGCAAAGGATAAGATAAAGAGCTTTATTTGTATAAATATATAATTATTTTAATTTAATTTTGTTGTGTTTTTAAGGTTACATGAAGTTAGGATTGCTTTGTCACGCAACTGTGATGTTGGAATGTAATCTGCTGTGCATGAGGCTTGTTTATTACAATTAATTATCGAAAATGATAAAAGTATCCTGTGTTTTGGGGTCTCCAGATCATCTCAACTCATGAAAAATGCAATGAACATGTGTATGAGACTCCTTACATTTTTAAACAAAAACTATTTATTACAATGGTCAATTCCTATAATATGGTAAAATTGTACAGTCAATTGCGTGATAGGTTAATGGTGAATCTCTCTAAGAGAAACTGTATTCGAGGAGTCTTTGATTTTGATTTCACTAAAAGCAATATCAAATTTATGCTTATATCCAAAGTGCAAAGAACTGACTATAAATTAATTTTATCAGGACAAAGCCTCATATTATGTGATACTAGAACATAGAGCGATTTTATATTGGTAAACTAGGTAGTTATGCCCGGACTTCGCCCCAGGTCATTCGGTATTAGAAAGACTTGTCACTTCTATCAGTTATTCACACATTAGTTGTTATATAACAAAGTCTCATACAGTAAATTCCTCTATACCCGAGACTGGAGTAAGAAATTATAGATTAATGTGAGCACCACCTGAATATTTATTCACCAAAGGCAATTTAGTAGAGTGAACATACAAAAGAAAAGAAATGAAAACTATTTGGCTTCAATATCTAACTAATGGCATCATTAGAAGCAAGGAGTTCCAGTCCTTCACATGGAAGGATTCAATCCACAATCAACTCAACCTCCCCCGAGTTGGCTTTTGATACTCACACACAAGCCATATGCATAAACGCTGCCCAAGCTGCACTACTCTGCATCCTGGCCTTTTTATTCGAGTTATAGATTTAATTTCTTTACATTCATCTGGCGCCGAATGTGATGCTGCACCAATGCTGCCTTTGCTGTTTGTTATTGCCATCATGGCTTTTAACATATCCTTGCTGCATCTTCTGAAGATCTCTTCTGCTGCTAATCAAGGCAAACAAAGGTTCGCAACTGAAGTCTAGGCATCCCTCCTCTCATCAACTATTTCATCTTACTTGTTACTTCCCACAGTATACTCATACTTTGGATTCGGCCACCACTATCAATGATTCCATCTTACTTCTCATAGTATACCCATATTTTGGCTACAATCACTTTGTCTGCTATTCCATCTTTTCTTCCTCTGTGTTTTCAATGCAGCTTTTGGAAAATTATAGCAGTTCTTGGAAAATTGATAAGTTTTTACTATGAAAAAGGAAAGGGAAAAAATAACTTACTACTAAAGTTCTCTAATGAAGACCATTCACCAGCTAATGTTAGATTACAAAGAGCCCGATCAAAGCCTAATTTAAATGACTTAAATGTAAAAGAAAGGCACCCTTAGTTGGGGATAGCAAAAAAAACTATTAATTCAAGGGAAAAAAAACTATAAATCAAAGAACCAAACAAAAGTTAAAAAAAAAAAGTCAATTGAGATTGACAAAGGAATTAACATGAGGATAGAGTAGGGCAGTGACCTGATATTGATAGAACAACAACACTGAAAAATCACGAAGGAACCCATAACCCATGCTAGCTGAAACTTCAACTTCAGTAAGAATTTTAGTTACAATGCAAGAAACAGCTAACAATCCCTCAAAAATATATATATATATATATATATAAAAATTTACATAAAATGTAAAATGTAATGAAAGGGCGTTAGGCACCTGAAAGTTAAATTGATTAGAAACCTAAATAGAAACCTACAATGAGTTATGGTAAATTGCTAGAGTTATCTTCAATAATTGTAGTTAGAATTACAGACATAACGAATAAAGCAAAAATGAATACAAACTTATTTGAAAAGGTCAACAAAAAGTTAGTGAATACAATGAAAAAGGAAGATCATACCACATCATTGAAGTTGTATCTAGTAAAATGCATTACGCAATCAAACAACATAAGCCCATTGCCATAAAAATTTTGACTTCAACTTCTGCTTTTGCTTTTGCTATGGGAGTTATATTGCAATAGTGAAGAAAAAGAATAACTTGAAGAAGTACCAAAGCTCGGGGAAAAAAGTCGATGGAAACAAATTTGAAGAGAAAAATCCAGGAGCATAGAGACATCGCAATAAACGTCAAGAGCATTAGACAACCACATAATTCTGAGGTGGAAAAAATTGATATGAAATACCCACCTAAGGTTATGGTCACGTAATCGCACCAAACCACAAGTTCAAAATTAGGATGAAAGGTCAGGTGTTAATTTGTACCATATTAAACTTCACAACAAAGGAAATAATTGAGCATCATACCTTGTCCGGTTTGAGACATCGATGAACTGGAGCTCAAAAGAAAGCAAGCACAAACCACCATGGTGAACTGGAGCTCAAAAGAAGGCAAGCACAACTCACAAAATAATTGCCAAAAGACTACAAAAAGTCAAAAACCAAAACAAATTTTAGTTTTTCATGGACAAAATAGAGAATCAAAGAGGGAAAACAACAGCAAGAGAACGAAATTTACCCTCACGCTACAGATAATATATGTCGGCCTTCGTCTTAAATCCGCTCTACAACACTGAACGATTCGTAGAAGAATTCGAAAACCAAAACAAATTTGATCACTTCGTGGATGAACACTACACTAAAGAAACTCCATGAAAGCATAACATTTCATAGGAGCATAATGAAAATCGATACACGAAAAATAGAGCAAAAAGAAGATCGGGCTTTAAAGATCCGAACCAACTTCAACACTTGTGATAACCAAACACAAAAATTAGAATTTACTGCAGAAATAAGACCAATAACAGAGATATGAACAAATAATAGAAAGTAACGCACCTATGGACTCGAGCTAACTATACGCCTTTTTGATTGTTTTGTTTCTCTCTCTAGAGCTTTGATATGAGGCATGAAGGGAACCAAAATTCTCCACCTATGAAGATGCTGACTGCAAAAGCCATATCAACCACTCAAAAAGACACTACATTATGCATAATACAAGAGCAGTATCAAATACATACCCTCTTATAGAATATAGGTAACAACAATTGAATTAATTAGTTTGAGTTGGGATGTGCAGTGGGGTCTGAACAACAATTGAGCAGGTAATTCATGCAGCAGGTATTCGATTTCACAAATTTTAGTGGTTGTTTTACAAATAAGGATCTCAAAAAAACTAAGAAATGCTATATATTTTTTTATCACCAAGGTTCGGTACAAGGACAAATACAAGTTTCAGTTTCAGTTTCAAAGAGAACGAAAGCAACATCAATTAATGGAAAAATATTTAGAATAAAGATCATTAGTAGCAGTGTGAAACACGTCTAGACAACATTTAATTACCAAGAAGGACTGCATCTAAACAGCAAATTCCAGTTCGGTTTTTTTTTCCTTTTTAATTGTATGTATAAGTATGTGTGTGCGTGTACATAGGAATGAGAAAGAGATAGACAGTTACCAGTTCAAGATTTTCATTCGTTTTGACAGCAAATAAGAAAAATATTATTGGTAATGCAAAGAAAATTAGAGAAAAGCTAGAGGTTTAACACAAATGGTAAAAATGCAGTCCATCCTTGGTTGAACTAATATAGATATGGAACTATGCCCATTCAAGAATCACCAAGTAAGGTTTAATATGTAAAACAGTTAAAAAAAGCAAGATGGCCAGCACTATCAACTTTTCAACATAAACAATCACCCCAAATCTGGAATTCTGTTTTGTCGAGCCATGATGAAGAAAGCATAAAACGGCAGCCAGAAGAAAGCATAAAGAATCCCGAAGCTATATTGAAGGGTTAAATAATTAAATCAACAAGTGAAGTACATACATACATCCTCGCATGTCGAGCACATAGTACATACAAGTCTTTGTGAAATTGATTGTTGGCATGTAACCGGTCCCTGAAATAAAAGAAAAGGTAAGAAGATAAATCAAAATAATTAGATTCAATTTTGGTGGAGTTTATTTTTCAGTGGTTATCTCGATAACACACATTATAATAAGCTAGAAATCATTGTTAGAAGCATTGGGAAAAATTATAATAAGCATTAGTTTGAGCATATCACTTTAGCATCTTACCAGTTTGGTATCCTTGATAATCAATCTAAAGTCTGAACAGTTTCGAGCCACAGAAGCTTTAAAAAACTAAAGTTTAACAAATCAAGTACAGTAGATAAATAGTACCATCTGGAGAAGATGTAGATCTTATAGAAACATAAGTAAATTCTTACCAATTGCAAGGATTGAAATGCTGGTTGTACAATAAGGAATCTTCTTTAGTTGTTCTTATAATATTTGTTCTGTTTTAAAGCTTTGGTTCTATAGTAGCCATCATGTTGAGAGTATCTGAGAATAAAAAAATAAATCCAACTTAATGACAGCAAACATGCTTGTAAAAATAATATAGTATAAGAATAAGAACTTTCACCTCTCTGCATCTTCTGCCTTAAGAACCCAGGAAGAAGAACAGGGTCAAAAATAACTTTTTTTGAATTCACCAAGTAGAATCATAACAAACAGGTGCAAGGAAACTATGATTAAACAGACTGAGTAAGACCCATATCACCCGCGAGAAGAGACAATAACACTCACTTTGTACCTAGTTTTATCCAACACTACATGAATATAGGGTGGAATCATTTGGACAACGAAGCAGCCATGAAAGAGAAAAAAGTAAGAATACGCAATACAGATGAAGATAGCGCTTGAAACCTTGACAGTGTACCAAACAAAGACTTGTTAAATTATCACAATCTTATGTAATTAAAATCATGACCGTTAAAAATAGTTAGAAAACTAACTTGGAAGGAGCAAATATGCTGATCAAATGCAGGTGTCCAGTGAATTAACAGTCAGAATAAATATTGGATGTAGAGGCAAAAATGAGGAGCGATCATTCAATCATGAGAACACATATGCTCTGCACAATAAAAAAAAGAAAGATGAAAAGGCCAAATCTCAGATACAAAAAGCTTTAAGACATGAATTTAAAGATAATAGAAATCACGGCATAAATGATCTTACCAGATCCCACTTCTTACCATCTATCTACCAATATAATGCACAAAAATTAAAGGTGTACCAGAGATGCATGGGTTTGGACTTCAGGTACTGGTGGAGCATGTCTGGGATCTCTTGGCTCAGCTAATCTATTTACGAATTGAGCCATTCGTGAGCAATAATAAATAACAAAAAATTGGAGATTTGATATAAGTGTAAAAAAATGGCAAACTGAAGATACTATCCAAAATGTTAGAAAAAGAGTTTCAAGAGATTGTTCGTTAAAAAAGAAAGGCCAGTAGGCTAAAAAGAACTCTCATGAAAGAAATTAAACCCAAATCAAAGAATATGAGGAGCTTAACCTCAAAGTTCAATGCCTGCATAAAAAAATGAGATTGAGTATTATTACAAACCCAGTGATAGTAACATGAGTGTATCTGTGGGAATCAGGCTACTGACATTCACAGAATCGATAAAGCCAATTTTCAAATGGTATTGACTAACCTGACAGCAAAGCTATCTTGGAGACTCTGGAAGGTTGAGCATGCAGAAGAATTGGAGTGCAGGAGCAACGCCAGCGATTCTAAGCATCCAATGGCATTGTCCAGGAACCTGAAAGATGATTGACTTCAATATAATTCCATTCAACAACATTTGAAATACCATGTAATAGTTTGAGTGACATAACTATGGTGATTGTAAAAATATTACAGACATTGTTGAAGGCAAGATTGAGTGATTGACGACATAAGCAACAAACTGTACATCATATTAAACATTCCCTTTGCATTGCATATGAAAGTTCATGCAAAGATGATGACCTAATGAAATACAAACCACACCTTCATGAACTTACTTTATCATCTTCAATGTGGGGCTGCCGAAGTTTCTTATGATAGCAAAACTCATACGACCACCAAAGTTCTTGCTGGATAAAAGGGGTAGAAACTATAACTCACTAATTTAACATAGCTTTTGATTTATTGAAAGACACATTAAATATCAAGAGAAATAGCAAGGAAATAAGAGCGATATCCATAAGTACTTTTCCCAAGCCAAAAAAACTATTTTTGGAAGTATTTTTCAACCTAAGATGTGAAATTGCAAAATGGTTTTGATCGACACTTGACAGATACTCTAGTAAAGCAGCAATCTTTCAGTACTTCAAGTAGCTCATCAGGTGTTTTCAATTTAATCCCTTCTAAGTTTCCACAATCATGGTGGTTGTGTTCAGCCAACTAATTAATGGGCTTTCAGCTATTGACTTTCTCCGCTCTAGGCAAGAAACATCTATACTTTTGCCCATCTTTATTGGGCATAACCACATATTCGTGGTCATCATACTGCAATTTTTTTCCAATAGATAAATTATAGAGACAGTAAATCCAAACACAAATAAAATCCACAAACAAGAGCTATCAGATATAATTAAACAAATTATGCATCACAGAATCAGAAAGTGAAGTGAGATGGAGGTCAGACAAATTCTTGGAAGTTTGTGAAATCAGTTTCATCATCAACTTTTCTTTCCTCTCATTAAGAAAAGATAAAAAATAATCATAATTACAATAGAAAGCCAAAATTAAAAAAATGAAGACTAACCTTCAAACTTAAAGATTAGCACAATCTGTCAGAATTCAGCAGTAAAACCCCAGACCCTAGAGAATCACAATACAAAATACACAATATGACAATCAGTAATACAACTTAGTAATCAAGGATAGCACAACGGCTCATAAAAACTTTTTTTTTTTTAAATCAACATCAGAGCAATACATGGAGTGATTTTAGAACAGAACAATTAAGAACAACAAATTAAATCCAAAATAGGAAAACTGAAGAGGCAACAAAAAGACAGTTAAAATAAAAATTATAGGAAGCATAAACCATGAAAGATGTTTGTCAAATTGAACTAACCTTCATATATAAATGTCACTAAGTATCTGACACGATGACATTCCATCAACCTAAAGACAAAGACAACGCAAAGACAGACTATGATGCAAAAATTTAACCAAAGGAACCTTCAAGAAGCACCTGGAAAATCAACAACAACCAGCTCAGGCCTCCTTTTACCCATGGCAAAACGCAATAAAATGAACAAAGGAGATTGCATGGCCGGACAGAGCAAATCCGACGATCCATGTAGTCTGAGCACTGCGGCACGAACGAAAGTGGCCATGAGAGAGTTTTTGTGAACGGCGAATACGACTGCTACACAGAAGATGGCAAAGGCGGTGGTTGAGATGCATGGACCTAGGGTTTGGCCAACACTTTTGAGTGGAAAAGTTGTCAGGAACCACTGTAGAGCAAGTTCATGAACCTGGAAAACAATAATCAGACGGAGGGCAACAATAATCAGACGGAGGGCCGCGAGAGTAGAGTAAAAGAAATAGGAGTGGCCGGCATCCTTCCACGTCCTCAGTAGAAGCCAACCTGCGGTGCACAAACGAAGAGGGAAATGGTAAACGTCGTCGTTTTCCGGACTACGGGCAGACGCCAACGCTCGGGACTGTAGCGGAATAGTCGGTACTCGCCATGAGGAAGCGTGGAATGCTGCAACTTTATATAATAGGCTGGATATTATTTATGATAAATGCTAATGAAGTGTTTTTTTTTTGGGAAAGGAAATGTTAGCTAATTTGAAATGCCCCAGTTCAAGTAAGCTAAGTCATTCCATCTCAATCGACTGGCGATGCCAGTCAGTCATGGTAGCTAATTTGACGTATTTATGAGCTCACCTTTACTAATTTATCCTCACCTTAGAAGTCTTTCAAAAGAAAGAAGTCGAAGATCGAGTCTATTTCAATCACGCCAATTTCTTTCATCGCTTCATCTCATGGAACCACCAATTACGGATCGATAGACCCTTGTCCTTGTACATATTTATATACATATTTGTATATATATACAGTTGTTAATAGACTTTATGTGTGTATATGTATACATGTATATCTACCTTCAAAACGTATGTTACTTGTACTTTATTGTTGGTTCCTTCTGTACAAGGGAGAAGATCAAACTGTAATTTAATTCTATTGAATTTCGTGAGTGTGCGGATACCCTTTTATGTATCGCCGGGTGTGCTCCTAAATGCTGATTGCTTCTGTGCGGAAAGAAGATCAAACTAATTCCATCACTCCTAATGGCATGCTAGAGGATTGCTTGTTATGATGATATGAAAATTGCATGTGTGTCAAAATTTACTATCAGTCCAAAGAATAGTTAGGAGATATGCATTGATCTGACTCTAACCAGGCAATTGTGTGTAGTTTGGAATACACAAACCACTTGATCTGGGGTTTGCCCTAATGAAAATGATTTCAATATTTTCTAAGCATCATGTACAAGCAGTGATAGAAACTGAAACACCATAATGTAGGAGCTTTTATTGAGATGACTGAAAAGTAATACATCTTGAAATATACTAAAATTTCATTAATGATACACTAGAATGCATGAAAAATCATGTTTTATAAGTTGAAACCTAAAAATAGCTGCGAAGGCTACCCCCGAGGGTCTTTAAACTAAGCTAATGAGCTAAGTAAAATGATAAAATTACTGGAGTCATGCTGTAAAAGATAAAGTTTGAGACATAGGGTGTGTGTTTGACGCGGGGTAGTTGTTTATTCTTCTATTATTCTTCTTAGTGCTTCTATTGTAGGCTATGTCTTCTATATTGGCGAAATGATCCCAACTTCCTTGAGAGTAGTGTGGATTGTGTTCATTTATGGTGTCTTGATTCTCGTGTTAGTCGACCACTTTCTCTTGAAAATGGAGAATATAGGTAGTGACAAATCGATTGTAGCTTAACTTAGATCATGGACTTCGTTTTATAGAACCTCTAAGGCATGGTGGGCATTCTGTTTATCAATTTCCCTAAAAAATAAGACACTTGTATGTAGTGGCCATTCTTGACTCTATACAATAATAAGTCATGCCTCCTGGATCAGGCTTCATGGACGGTTGTGGAAATTTTTCTTGATATTGGACATGCAAAAGCTCCTCTATTTCAGTTCTCCAATCACGCACAACAACTGAAATGTTGTTGAGAAAAATTAGGAACATAGTCTATGAAACTCCGTGATCTCATTCACTTTCTTGATCTTATCTGGCTAAAAACTTAGTATATTGTTGACATGGCATTCTCTCACTACTTGACATGTCCCATAAAAACTCCTCCTTACTTGTCATGTGTCAGTTGTTGCTTGCCTTCTCAAGATTCACTGACAGGTCCCTACTATGTCTGTCACATGTCAGGGGAATGACTGTGATGACGTCAAAAAATGTGCCAGTCATAAGAAGACGATCAGTCGGTCAGACCCGTTGCCCTACACAATAATTGAGAGTGGAGATCCTTGCTACATAGTAAGCAAACGTGAGTTAAAGGCCCCATTAAAGGTTATCTTCTAGCGTTGACGCTCTGATGCTCAAGTCAGTTCGTACTCAAAGGCAAGGAGAGCTCGGTAGTCCAGAGCTCTTTGAAAACTTTGAGAGCCTTATATAAGTGTTGAAGAGTCTTAACTTGAGTAGTATTAGGACTCTTCCCTCTTTGCATCTGCACTGTTGATCTTTGGAGGATTGAAATTTAAGTCTTGGTGGGATTCTTCTTCCAATAGGAATCAAAATTTTACTCAAGTTGTTGTAGGAGAATCATGTAGAATCGAGCACCTCCTCTTTAAGTAGAGAAGGTGCACCTACGACTGGTGAGGCCTACCGAGGTGCTTACATCGGCAGACCAGGATGCCTTCTTAGACCTAAGCCCCCCTCCATAGTCGGGGTGATGTATTTATTACGATAGCACATGTTGCACCCTTATTGGTGGGATTATTTTGATAATATCAGACTGAAAGTCATTTTTGGTACAAACATATCGACACATGCACATCTATATATATACACACAGTCACACATGCGAACACCCACACAAACACACATACACTCATATCTGATTATATACATATGTAGAAGGATTTGAGATATAATGATATATATTTCTTTATACGAGTAGACTTGAGTGCGGGTGTACGTAAAAATTATGGACCCCGCACTTCCCCTGCCCCAAAAACTTGCATTTGTTATTCTGTGTGGAGTCCACTATTTGGGTCCACATTTTGCACTTGAAAAAAGGGTCGTCAGTATTGGGTGATGTGTTTTCGTGGGATCAATATTGATTTTTGTATAGTTTTGTTGTGGAAATGATGTAAAAAAATAAAATAGTGGGTTTGAATAATGGAGAAAAGAATAATTGTATTGAGATATGTGTTTTGTTGATGTGACTGTATTAAAATATGTGTTTTGTTGATATGATTGTATTGAGAGACGTGTGTGGTTTAAATTTTTGTGTGATAGAAGTGAGGTCCATAAATAATTGTAATGGAGATAATAAAATTCTAACCATTGCAAGTGCTCTAACATATGAGTTAGGGGCCATCCATATTAAAGGGTTGCTCTTCCTTTATATACACTATATATACATATATCCACACATTTTTTTTTTGTAAAGTATATATAGCACCATTCATATTTGATAAATAGATAAGCACCTCCTCTCACATCTGGAAAAAAACCAAACATCCCTTTTATTTTAGTAATTTTTTATTATAAAGTACATATATCACTCATCACATTTGATTTGATGAGAAGACAAATATCCTCTTACATTTGTAAAAAATTAAGATATTCTAATTTAAAATATCATGAATAATTGAACTAATAATTTATGATATAACTTTAAAATGTTAATAATTTAAAATAAATTATTGCAAATCTAAAAAAAAATTTATTTTTAGGGGATTCACCAATAAGTTTTTTAAAGAAAATGTGTATTCCATTGACTACCTTCAACTTTTCAATATTTCAATACATCTTTCAAATAATTATGAACAAAACTTCTTTTATTCTAATAAATCCTTATATTCATTACATTTACTAACATTATAAATTTTTTTTTTTATCTTTTTAAAAACTTAAAATATTTTTATCACTCAAAATACAAGTCGTATTTTTTTTAAAATATAGATTCAGAAATAGTGCTAAGTTTATTCAGAGGATTTTACAAATGAACATAAAAGATTTTTCAAACTTATCTAGAATTCAGATGATTTCTCAAAACTCACCCAAACAAATTAAAGTAGTTTTCAAAATTAAGTAAAAAAATTCGGAGGATTTCATAAAATATATAAAAAAATTATAATTTTTTTGAAAATCAAACAAAAAAGAATAAGAAGAAATTCAGAGGATTTTTCAAACTTGCACAAAATTTAGAGGATTTCACAAAATTCACCAAAACAAATTAGAGAAGTTTTTTGAAATTAAGCAAAAAAAATCAAAGGATTTCATAAAATATATCAAACAAATTATAGAATTTCTGTAAATCGAACATAAACAACCCAAATCTGTAAACCCTACACTCTAAAGCCCCAAAACACAACACCCAAAATCCTAAACTTTAAAAACTAAACTTTAATCTTCTAAGCCCCAAAAATCCTAAACTTTAAACCCTATTACCATAAATCCTCTGAATTTCCTATAAAAAAGTTAGAGGATTTCTCAAAATCAAATAAAAATTCAGATGATCAGATGATTTGTCAAACTTATCAAGAATTCATAGTATTTCACAAAACTCACCAAAAAAATTCAGAAGAGTTTTTGAAATTAAGCAAAAAAATTCAGAGGATTTCTTACCTATAGTTCAAATATTTTTTGTAAAACTCAACAATACGGCCAAAAATTGGTTGAGAATCATAACTCTTATTCTTGTGAGCTCGACGATGTCTTCGATTTCCAAAATGGTGGTCAATGTTGGCTGTATTGAAGAAGAGAAGTTTCGATAGCCACAAGTTTCTCTTTATGATTTTGGTGGCTCCGGTGGACAAAATTTTCGTTGTTTGTTGAGTTTTTATCCTAAAAGTGCAAACTTGGTTTTGGTAGTTACGAAGACATGTTTTGCTTTGTTGATGCTGGTCTGCTTTTTCGCGTAATAGAAGCAAGACTCAATATATAATTTTAATGGCCCAATAAATTTTGCTTAGTGTAATTATACTCTCTTTCTTTTCACTTTTCTATTATGTAATGATAAATATATATTTTTTAAAATTGGATAAAATAAGTTTTACTCATGTGTCTTTATTGACAATTGCTCCAATAAATACTTACAAATAAAAAAAATAAGAATTTAAGTAACAAATTGGAACTCCAAATTCGGACCCCACCTCACTTCCTCATATAAAAAAAATAAAAAATAAAATTAACGTAAAATTGCGTTTGTCTTACGGTTTACATATCCGAGGGTCGGTTTTCTTTTCATCAAGCGTTGGTATAAACTAATATAAAAATGTACAATTATTGGAGCGGAGTTGCATACCAAAAACACGAAACCAGTGGCGCGCTTCCTGGAAAATACGCAGCATCAACTCAGGAAAGTCAACTAGTCTGTCAACCATGGATGGAAACTTAGGTTGCGTGATCGTGGCCGTCGATGGCAGTGAGGAGAGCATGCACGCATTGAGATGGGGGCTTGATAATATCAAGCTCCGATCCCCTGCCCCTGATTCCAATGAAATCCCTGGTTCCTTCGTCGTCCTGCATGTCCAATCGCCGCCTTCCATCGCCGCTAGCCTCAACCCCGGAGGCATCCCCTTCGGCGGACCCAGTAAGTCCTCTTTGATTCCATATGCATTATCTTCTGGTCCTGATTGATGTAAATTAGCAAGTGATTGAATCTGTTGACAGGTGACTTGGAGGTGCCTGCATTCACTGCGGCGATCGAGGCGCATCAGAAACGGATCACGCAGGTTATACTGGATCATGCTTCGCAGATTTGCTCAGATAAAGGAGTAAGCCTCTCTCTCTCTTGTATTCGATAATTTAGAGTTCCACTATCTATTTAAGTCGTGGCTTGCCTGCTATTTCAATGTAATCGCCCGCTTAAGAGGAATCGTCTATGCAATGCAATCATATTGCGTTTGGATTGGAATGACAGGGTTTTTTCCTCCTAGCTTTTTTGCACTTCAGTTTCGGAATGGTTAAATGGTTGGAGTTAACAGATTGTTTGGCTCCTTGCAATTTGGATCATGTTGTGGCTTTGGCTTTTATAATTTCATAAAGAAGTTTAGTGGAGATTTGTATTATAATTGGATTTTTTTGTTAGGAGTGAAATAATAGCATGGTTTTCATGAGTATATGATATAGAAATAATTGGGTCTTGATTTTATCACAGGTGAATGTCAAAACCCAAGTGGTAATTGGGGATCCAAAGGAGAAAATTTGTGAAGTGGTTGAGAATTTACATGCTGAATTGCTAGTCATAGGGTCTCGTGCTTTCGGTCCTATTAAAAGGTACTCGGTTGGAGAAAAATTGACACCATTGCTATTTTTTTTTTGTTTGCATAATAATACAGGGTATTTCTCGAATTTCTCAAACTACTATGGTAATAGAACTGAAATTCGAGTGATTCAGCACATCCAAAATTTTCAATTGCCCCCACTTGATTGATTGGGCAGTATGCTCATGTTATTTTGAAAATAGGAAATGTACGAATATATTACCAACGATTTGGCTCCGCTGTCAAAGAAATGAGGATGTGATTTGAAGTCTTCAATGGAGGTTTCCATTGGGAAGACAAAAATAAGAGGGGTTCTAGTAAATATCCGGTGACTGGTGATGCTTCATTAATTTGGTGAGCTGATGCATCAGCGCATGTACACATATAACTCTGCATTCTGAATAAAGATGCTTAAGGACACAGAAGAACATTTATTGGATGCCTGCATTTGGTCATATTCACTTGTGATGGTATTACAATTAGCCAATGTTTGCAGAGATCATATACCTTCTCGTAAATGACTTGCTGTCGTTTCCTAATATATCCTGGGAAGATTTAACACAGAATCAAATGATAGCCAACATTGAAAACAAAAAATAGCTTCTGAGTCCTTGAAAAAGCATTTTCTGTTACTTCATGTCATGTTTGGTATTTTTTTATATGTTTTACCAAATCTGGATGGATGATTTTATATTCTCTCTCTGTCTCTCTCTACATTATCATGGGTTTGAACACCTGCCCCCATTTAGCATTCTACTCTAATATCGGGACCTCTAAAGTAAAACCATGTTGAAAGTTTATTATTCTCCTTGAGTGTGCTAAACTCGTTGTATGTTGCAGGATGTTCTTGGGAAGTGTAAGCAACTATTGTGCAAACCATGCATCTTGCCCTGTCATGATTGTGAAGGGAAAGGGCACTTCCTCATAAGGTATGCATATACTACTCAATTTGAATAGTTCTGGCTTCAATATGTCTTTTGTGCTCCTCTCCTCATATTATTGTTATGCATATCCGCATTTCAGAAGTTAATTTCTGTGAATTCTCATTTAATAATGATCTCAGCTTTGAGAACTTTCTTGGAACTTCCACATTGTCATCCGATTTCATATCCTAGTTCTGTAAGTCTCTGCCTTTTCCTTGAATCTTTGTGATCCAACGAATGTTTGAGCATTTTTCTATGCACAGTATACATGAGATGCCAATAATCAGATTTTAAAAACTCATATAAGTGTAATAATAATTATCAAAAAAAATAAAAAAATAAAATAATAACTAGCCTCTAAATTATGTGGTGCGAGACATGTTATTTGGGTGCATCATAACTTCACTCATGGTCAGTGGTGAATCTACCTTATGAAATGGTAGGGCTTAAGCCCCCAATTCTTATATTAAAAAAATCAGCTTTTATAATTATTTATATTTTAGGGGGCGTTGTCTCCGAACCCCCCATCAACCTTTGACCCACTCCAATAAATTCTTGGCTCTGCCATTGGCCAAGCTCCTCCCCAATCTATTTTCTGGATTCACCACAGGTCATGGTGTGGATGGTCAGTTGGTTACAGAGTGACTGGGCGATAGAATTTGCTGGGTGCCTCATTGAGGTTCATTGAAATAGTGCACAACTTTTATGGTTGAATGCTTAGTGATATTGTTGCATCCTGCTGGAACTGGGGATTTGTGGGGTTCAATTTATTATGCCAAATATATGAGGCTATGGAGAGCATCCCTTCAAGGATTCCAGTCTCTCACTTTTTTGGATTTTAAAAAATCATTTTTCTCTAGAAATGGAAAGGAATAGAATGAAATTTTATGTGCTGTATTTTGGAAAATTTTCCTCCATATTGGGCATGGGATCTAAGTATCTAAATGGTCATTTCTGGGCAGGAAAGGTCATGTGCTGTCCAAACAACTTATGAAGCACTGAAAAATTGTAAACTGCAAATGATGACTTGAAAAAAGTTTTGCATTGCTTTTTTGTCTTGTTTTTCCTTTTAATTAATTTTTTTTGCACACATTTTTGCATTCAAAAAGAAGTTATTCAAACAATTCTATCTGTTCTCTGGTGTTTTTGTTAATCATACATAATTAGAAATGATAAAATGAAATTTGTTAATTATATATAATTATAAAGGGTATAATGGACACTACACATGTTTCATTCTTATTCTCAATACAACTTTTTATAGGAAAAATTAGATAAAAGGGCATAATCTTGTTTAATCATAGAGGGAAGTCCAATCCATTTAAAAAATTAGAAATAAGGACAAAATTATTAAACTACCCAAACTATCCCTCTCACTCATTATATGTGAATATCGCTTCTTCATCTTCGACAATCATATCTCTTCTTCCCGAAATTTGATCGAAGAGAGACCACTACAGTAATATCCCGAAACCAAATTTTTAAAAAATATAGTAATTTTTCAAATTTGATATTTTTAATAAATACTAGATATTTTTAGAAAAATATTGGCGCAAGAATCACATGAATCGGAGTTATATTGAAGGAGTTGCGAATTTTGGAAGTTTTAAGTATTATTAGAGAAATAAATGCAAAATGGTAATTTTTTCAGAAAATCTGGCATAAACCAGATTTTCTGGTATTTTTTTCCAGCAAAGAACAGCAGTGGCGTGAGAGAGAGAGGGAGAATTTTGAATGAGTTTTTTTCGTTTGTGGTTCGATTGAGGCGTAGGAGGTGTCGAATTGAAACTTGTAGAGAGCGGAGCAAAACCCAACCGGAATCGTCGTCATCGGACCACCACAGACGGCGGAGTTTCGGTTTTTCGGCGATTTCAAAGAGCGATCCCGGTCGATTCCGAAGGAGTTTCGGAACAAGACAGGTACCAATGGATTGTTCGTCTTAAGAGCTTTAATTTGATATATGGTTCGCCGGAAAAAGTCGCCGGAATCGTCGGCTCCGGCGACGGCAGTGGCACTGTTCACCGGTGACCCCGAGTTGATCGGGTTGACACGAGTTGACTTTGATCGGGTTTGACTTTTGACTCGAGTTGACCGGGTTTGACTCGAGTTGACTTTGACTCGGTTTGACTTTTGACCTGTCTTGACCGTTGACTTTTGGTTGACTGTTCCGTATTTTGACTGTCGTGTATACGTATCCGTATTTTGATGCAGGAGGTTGATTTAAGGATTTTGGATTGAGATTTCGGACGTACTACAAATTAGCGTAGTCGACATTTCAAGTAGGGATTCTGCCCTACTTCTTATTTGGGGTTCCAGGGGTTCCGTATTCGACGGACTCCTATTTGTCTATTGGTGTGAAATTCCCGGAGGTTGAGAATTTCTCTGTTTCTACTCTTATCTGATTTATTTTCGCAATTGCAGCTTGTTATGGTTATATGTTGTTTGTTTGGAGGTATGTGTATGACTGGCGACACTTTTGTGCATCGTGTTTGTGGGGCCCACTATCCTGGTGGGGCCTACTTATCCTTTTGTGCGGATGAGCACCCATAAAACAATCAATCAATCTGTAGGGTAGACACCGAGTAGGCTCCATCACTACCATCCTCAAATACAACTCTCAAATCAGTACTCAAACATAATCCAACTCAAATCCATATCAACTCAAATCCATACCAACTCAAATTCACATAACACCAGAAAATCCTCCCCTTGATCCACCCTGATCCCCGCAAAGTGTCTCCCAGTCCAGGTACTCCCCAGATTAGATGAGGATCGAGCCTACATCAGGTACTCAATAGCATCGCCTACATCGAAGAGCGTCCCCTAGGATGTACCTCACCTCAATCCGGTCTCCAGGTACGTACCCGATCGGAACCATCAATAAATCATCTAGTAGGCTGGGTCGCCCGATATGGGTCCCACGCTCTACAAATCATCCATCCATAATCTCACAAATCATATAAGATCATCATAATGAAGTCCTATCCAGACTCTCGAGAAAAAAACCAAACATTAGGAGGTGGGCCCCACCAATGGATGTGAGCCCCACAAGAGGATAAGTGGGCCCCACAAGAGACACGATGCACAAAAGTGTCGCCAGTCGTACACATACCTCCAAACAATCAACATATAACCATAACAAGCTGCAATTGCGGAAATAAATCAGATAAGAGTAGAAACAGAGAAATTCTCAACCTCCGGGAATTTCACACTAATAGACAAATAGGAGTCCGTTGAATACGGAACCCCTAGAACCCCTGGAACCCCAAATAAGAAGTAGGGCAGAACCCCTACTTGAAATGTTGACTACGCTAATCCGTAGTATGTCCGAAATCCCAATCCAAAATCCCCAAATCAACCTCCTGCATCAAAATACGGATACGTATACACGATAGTCAAATTACGGAAAAGTCAACCAAAAGTCAATGGTCAAACCAGGTCAAAAGTCAAACCTAGTCAAAGTCAACTCGGGTCAAACCCGGTCAACTCAAGTCAAAAGTCAAACCCGGTCAAAGTGAACTCGGGTAAAAGTCATCCCGGTCAACTCGGGTCACCGGTGAACAGTGTCACCGTCACTGCCGTGGCCGGAGCCGACGATTCCAGCGACTTTTTCCGGCGAACCATATATCAAATTAAAGCTCTTAAGACGAACAATCCATTGGTACCTGTCTCGTTTCGAAACTCCTTTGGAATCGACCGGGATCGCTCTTTGAAGTCGCCGGAAAACCGAAACTCCGTCGTCTGATTCCGCCGCCTGTGGTGGTCCGATGACGAGGATTCCAGTTGGGTTTTGCTCATCTCTCTACAAGCTTCAATTCGACACCTCCTACGCTTCAATCGGAACACAAACGAAGAAAACCCATTCAAAATTCTCTCCCTCTCTCTCTCTCACGCCACTGCCGTTCTTTGCTGGAAAAATATACCAGAAAATCTGATTTATGCCAGATTTTCTGATAAAATTACCATTTTACCCTTATTTCCCTAATAATACTTAAAGTTCCAAAATTCGTAACTCCTTCAATATAACTCCGATTCATGTGATTCTTGCGCCAATATTTTTTCTAAAAATATGTAGTATTTATTAGAAATATCAAATTTGAAAAATTGTTATATTTTTTAAAAATTTGGGTTCGAGATATTACATCCTCCCCCCTTAGAAAACAATTTCGTCCTCGAAATTATATAAAGGGTAATTATTAAGTACTCAGGGGTAAAATAATTAGTATAAATCAAAAGAATACCTATGTCGTAAATAAGTCCGGATAGCGCTCCCGCATATCCAACTCCACCTCCCAAGTAGCCTCCTGAACTCCATAATGCTGCCATAACACCTTAACCAAGGGTATGGTCTTCGAACGCAATCTCCGTATCTGGCTATCCAAAATCTGAACCGGACGTACCTCATAGGTAGCAACCTCTCCAATCTCCAGAGTCGACCAATCAATAATATGGGAGGGATCCCGATGATACCTCCGTAACATAGAAACATGAAACACACCATGAACTCCTGACAACTGTGGTGGCAATGCCAACCTATAAGCCAAACTCCCTACTCTCTCCAAGATCTCAAATGACCCAATAAACCTGAGGGTTAGCTTCCCTGATCTACCGAAACGCTGTATCCCTCGCTTCGGACTAACCTTGAGGAATACATGGTCACCCACCTGAAACTCTAGCGGTCTCCGTCTCCGATCTGCATAACTCTTCTGACGTGACTGAGCAGTCAGAATTCGCTGTCTGATAACTGCAACAGCCTCAATGGTCTGCTGAATCAAATCTGGTCCCAACAGGGGTCTGTCCCCAACCTCCGACCAACAAAGTGGTGACCTACATGGTCTACCATAAAGTGCCTCAAATGGTGCCATCTGAATACTATTCTGATAAGAGTTGTTATACACAAACTCTACCAGTGGAACATGCGTCTCCCAATCACCCTTGAAATCCATAACACACGACCGAAGCATGTCCTCCAAAATCTGTATAGTCCTCTCACTCTGACCGTCAGTCTGTGGGTGAAACGCTGTACTAAAACTCAACATCGTCCCCAGAGTGTCCTGAAAACTGCTCCAAAAGCGAGAAGTGAAACGAGGATCCCTATCGGATACAATGGACACGGGTACCCCATGTAGCCGTACGACCTCTCGAATGTAAAGTCTAGTAAGTGCCTCCACCGAGTCAGTCTGCTGAATCGGTAAAAAGTGAGCAGTCTTCGTCAATCTATCAACAACAACCCATACAGTATCATGTCTCCTCACAGTCCTCGGTAAACCCATCACAAAATCCATACACACATGCTCCCACTTCCACTCAGGCAATGGAAGCGGCTGTAACAATCCAGGAGGTCTCCTATGCTCTGCCTTCACCTGCTGACAGGTAAGACATCTCAACACAGTCTGGGCCACATCTCTCTTCAGTCTGCTCCACCAATACTGTCTCCGTACATCTCGATACATCTTAGTAGCACCAGGATGTATCGCGAACTGAGAATAGTGTGCCTCTCTAAGTATTTCATCTCTCAACTCAACATCTTTTGGAACCACCAATCGACCTCTAAAACGAACTCCTCCATCAACACCTCGAATCCAACCATCCATATCCTCAATATCATCAAAAATCGCATCACCAAGCTGTGCATCCAACATCTTTTGTACTAGTGCTGGACGACTCACCAAACTGCTCAGGGAACATCTATCACCCATGTCACTAACATCTAATCGGTACTGCCCAATGGTGTCCACCAACTCAAACTCCCGCAGTGACAGTCGTGCCACTGCCAACTTCCTACTCAAGGCGTCAGCCACCACATTGGCCTTGCCTGGATGATACTGCAATGAGAAATCATAATCTCCAAGGTACTCCATCCATCTCCGCTGCCTCTGATTTAGATCCTTCTGTGTAAATAAGTGTCGTAAACTCCTGTGATCTGAAAACACCTCAAACTGCTCCCCATAAAGGTAATGTCTCCACTGCTTAAGTGCGAACACTATAGCAGCCAACTCCAAATCATGTACAGGATAATTCCTCTCATGTGGCTTCAACAGTCGTGAAACATACTCCACCACCCTATCCTGCTGCATAAGCACACAACCTAAACCAATCCCTGAAGCATCACAATATACATGGTAACCAATACCACTATCTGGAATAGTCAGGACTGGAGGTGATGTGAGTCGGGTCTTCAGCTCCCGAAAAGCCTGTTCACATCTATCAGTCCACACGAAAGGAACACCCTTCCGCGTCAACTCAGTCATCGGTGCAGCAATCCGTGAAAATCCCTCTATAAACCTCCTGTAGTAACCTGCTAATCCCAGGAAACTACGAATCTCTCCCAATGTCCTAGGAGTCCTCCAATCCAACACAGCATCCACCTTGGCAGGATCCACTGCCACTCCATCTCTGGATATCACATGCCCCAAGAATCTCACCTGAGTCGCCCAAAACTCGCACTTACTCAGCTTAGCATACAACTGATGCTCTCTGAGTGTCTGCAGAACAATCTCCAAATGCCCCCTATGCTCCTCCTCTGTGGCCGAATACACCAATATATCATCGATGAAGACTATCACAAATTGGTCAAGATACTATCTGAACACTCTATGCATCAAATCCATAAAACCTGCCGGGGCATTGGTCAGCCCAAACGGCATGACCAGAAACTCATAATGACCATATCGAGTACGAAATGCCGTCTTCGATATGTCCTCCTCCCTAATCCTCAACTGGTGATAACCTGACCTGAGATCAATCTTGGAGTAATAGTGACTACCCCTCAATTGATCAAACAAATCATTTATCCTCGGTAACGGGTACTTATTCTTCACAGTCACCCTATTCAACTTCCTGTAGTCCACACACATCCTCATCGATCCGTCCTTCTTCTTCGCGAAGAGGACTGGAGCACCCCATGGTGAAGTACTGGGTCTGATAAATCCTAGACCCCGCAACTCCCGCAACTGCCTATCCAACTCTCTCAACTCTGCTGGAGCCATCCTATACGGTGGAATAGAAATCGGGTCTGTACCCGGATATAACTCAATCACAAAATCAATCTCTCGCTGTGGTGATAATCCTGGTAACTCATCAGGAAATACATCCAAATACTCCTTTACCACTGGCACAGTCGTACTAGCCTCAATCTCCGATGTAGAAGTCAAGCTCACCACTAGACAATTAGTATATCGTGGGTTCTCAAGAAAGTGTGAACATGTAACAACCCGCGACCCACAAAAACTAACTCGCCCAGATGGTGATGTTAGCGTGACCCTACGCTCTGTACAATCTATCACAGCATCATAGTCAGTCAACCAGTCCAATCCAAGTATCACATCGTAGTCAGTGAACTCCATAACATATAAGTCCGCTCCGAACTCGTGATCAGCAAATTGAAAGATACAACCCCTACAAATGCCCCTCACCACAGTACCTGACCCCAACGGAGAATCCACTACCAATCTCCTATCCAAATCCGAAATCTCTAACCCCAATGCCTCAACAAAAGAGGTAGAAATAAACGAATGCGTGACACCGGTATCAAATAGAACACGAGCCCAAGAACTGAAAAGTAAAATTCTACCTCCAATGAAATCACGATCTGGTGCTGGCTCGGGTGCAACCGCATAAACTCCAGCTCTTTGGCCCCTCTGCCTGCTGGAGCCCTAGGTGCTGGTGCTACAAGTGCTGGGGCTCCCTGTCCTCTGCCTGATGGTGCTGTACGACTCCTCGGGCAAAACCTCTGGATATGTCTTGGTAGTCCACAAGAGAAACACAATAGGCTATCCGCCCTGAGACAGTCCGATATCACGTGCCCAGTATGACCACACGCATAACAATACAATCCAGATATGGACCCCTGTCCCTGTCGTGGACCCTGATGTCGCTGCTGCGGACCCTGCTGTCCCTGTCTCTGAGAACTCTGCTGCTGACTCGGACGGTCCTGCCTCCTGTCCTAGAATCTCTGCCCCTGATCCTGTCTGGGTCCCTGTCTCTGACCCTCAGTCCTCTGTCTACTACTGCTCCCTGAGGCAGAAGAAGTATCTCCGTACTTCCTCTTATGAAGCTCCAAATAATCCATCAGCAATGCTCCTCTCTATATCAAGTGCTCTGTCAGTGCACTCCCGGTAAGTACGAACCATCATCCCTGCTAAACGCTCTGAAATGCGGGGTTTCAGCCCGCGCTGAAATCTCAGTATCTTCGTCTCTTCAGTGGCAATGTACTCCTCTCCATATCGACCAAGCTCCTCAAACCGTGCCTGATACTGTGACACCGTCATATCTCTATTCTGAATCAGCTCCAGAAACTCCTTGGCCTTCGCAACGCGAATGGCCTGGGGAACATACTGTGCGAGAAACAGAGTCTCAAACTCTGTCCATGGCATATCCATACTCTCCCTACCAATAGTCATACTCTCCCACCAGACATAAGCATCATCCCCTAAAAATGCAGAAGCCAATATAGCTCTCCTCTGATCAGGTATCCTGAGTGCCACCATCTGTCTCCTCAGCTGTCACAACAAATCCTCGGCTGCCTTAGGATCTACCACTCCTCGATACACTGAAGGTCTTGTCTTCCTCAGGTATCGGTAACTCAACCTCCTCAATCGGATCAGGAATCTCACCTCTACCCCGCCCACGTCCACGGGTAACACGCCCACCCCGAACGCGGGTACTACGTGTATCTACCATATCTGAAACGTAAACGTATAACTACATAAGTCAAATACCCCAAACGTAAAAGAAAGAACCCAAACCTAAACGTCGAAATTGTATCGCCGAGAGGAGTCTAACGGCGGTAATCTCTTCTCAATCCGCCGTCAGAAAAGGTCGGATCGAGGCAAAACTTCTAAAACACATTTTATCTCGATCTGGACGTTTCTGACATTGGATTGAAGCAAGACTGGTGGCGTTGGATTCGTCTCAGCCAAACGATTCCAACTCCACCAGTCTCACCTCGATTTGACATCGAAAATAGCTGCAACAACGAAAAGAAGTTTTGGGGCGTTGTCGGAGCTTCGTGGTGGCTTTCTGGCTTCTGTGGACCTCTGTTCTGGCTGTTATAGGTCGGGCTTTACTTCTCTCATAGTTGCGTTTCTTTTGAGACCAACGACGATCATTTTGGTGGTCGAACGAAAAAAAACTCTTTTTCTCTGTAGAATGTATATTTCTCTGCAAAAAAATATGAAATCACAGTTTTCGTTCTACTGTTAGTGCAAACTCTTTTTTCTTTATAACCTGTATTTCTCTGTAGAACTCTTTTTTCTTTATAACCTGTATTTCTCTGTAGAACTCTTTTCTATGTAGAACCTATATTTCTCTGTACAATAGACCCAAAACTTGTATTCAATACTAAAATCCTATGTCTCAAGTGATAAACCCAAGGTTCCAACATCAAAGTCAGCCAAAAAACATGAAATCACAGTTTTCGTTCTACTGCTAGTGGATAACTCTTTTTTCTCTTTATAACCTATATTTCTCTGTAGAACTCTTTTTCTCTGTAGAACCTATATTTCTTTGTAGAACCTTTATTTATCTTTATAATCACTTTTTCTTTGTAAAATATATTTTCTCTATTCAACAGACCCAAAGCACATATTCACTACTAAAACTTTATGTCCCAAGTGATAGAACCCCAAGACTAGGATTCGTTAAACCCTAACGGGCTCAATAAATAGATTCACTACTAAAATCTTAAATGTCACAAGTGTTAAACCCTAGGGTCCTAACTACTAAACCCTAACGGGTTCGGGTACCCTCAACATCAGGGTTCAAACTTCCAAAATTGGTTAGAACTCTTTTTCCCTGTAGAATCTTTTTTTTATTTGACGAATCAAAACCCGGATTCGCTATTAAAAACCTATGTCCCAAGTGATGAACTAAAAAGTTCATATTTGTTAAATCCAACAAATTCTTACTATTGGAAACACTTAAAGCAAGGCCTAGATAAAGGGACAATAATATCATCATAAAATGTACAGTGTTATTTTTCTCTGTAGAATTTTTTTTTCTTCTGTTGAACCTTCGAAAATGTTTTTTGACCAGGTAATCGCTTTCTGATAATGGATTGAGGCAAGACCAGTGACATTGGAATTGCTCGGTCAAGACGAATCCAACACCACCGATCTTGCCTCGATTCGTCTCTAGAAACAGCCAGATCGAGATAGAACATGTTCCAATTGGTGTAGCTATTTTGCCTCGATCCGAAAGTTTCCAATGCCAGATCTCGGCAAGGCCAGTGGCGTTGGATTTGTCTCGGCCTAATGATTGTAACGCCACCGGTCTCACCTCAATCTGACACCAGAAACGATCGGATCAAGGCAAAACGCTTTCTGAACATTTTTTCCTCGATTTGACATTTTTCGATGTCGGATCTTGGCAAGGCTAACGGTATTGGATTCGTCTCGGCCTCACAATTCCGCGCCGGCCTCTCCTCAATCCAAAGTTGGAAGCATCCACAACGAGAAAAATAAGTTTTCAATCATATTTGATTAGAATAATAATGACAAATCTATAATTTCAAATTTTGTCCTTAATCCAATAAATTTAAAAATTAGTTGAACCTTAAATAACAAAAAAAAAATCAGTTGTCCTTTTACTCTTAAGAGTTAATAAATTTGGACCTAAGCCTAATTTTCCTCTTTTTATATATATCAATTATGAGAATCAAAATTTCCTATTCATTTTCATTCCTATTCTCACTCTCACTCTCACTCAAACCGTTCTACAAATCAAATAACTAGTTTTTTCTTTTTGTATTTTTATTATTCTCATAATTTTATTGACTTAATTGACACATTCTTTTTTTGTAAAAGGTAATTGGGTCATTAATTGACACATTAATTTTTTCCAATTAAGAATGTATGGGAGAACATCTTGATTAGACGTCCATAGGTCATACAAGCATTACTTTTTTTTTTTGTGTGTGTGTGGGTTGGGGGATCCAGTGGCTAAAATCCCCTCCAGCGCCCCCAATTTGGGTGACTAATTTTTTTTTGAAAAAATACGAAAAAATAATAAACGTGTAGTGTACATTGTAACGATTCCAACGACATATTTTTTGTTCGAAATAAAAGTCAGAATCATTGTGAA
Source organism: Euonymus europaeus (assembly GCA_963580455.1). NCBI lineage: Eukaryota > Viridiplantae > Streptophyta > Magnoliopsida > Celastrales > Celastraceae > Euonymus > Euonymus europaeus. The sequence continues at coordinate 5,950,049 of OY756968.1, read as the reverse complement.
AAATGTGTAACAATTTTAGACCGTCGGATTTAAAATCTAAATATTCAATTTTATATGCTGTATTTTGGAAAATTTTCCTCCATATTGGGCATGGGATCTAAGTATCTAAATGTTCATTTCTGGGCAGGAAAGGTCATGTGCTGTCCAAACAACTTATGAAGCACTGAAAAATTGTAAACTGCAAATGATGACTTGAAAAAAAGTTTTGCATTGCTTTTGTGTCCTGTTTTTCCTTTTATTTAATTTTTTTTGCACACATTTTTGCATTCGAAAAGAAGTTATTCAAACAATTCTATCTGTTCTTTGGTGTTTTTGAATTTATCCTGAAAGTTTTGAGAACCTTTTTAAGATAAAAAATTCAGTTAGTAGTTAAGTTACTTCCATGTGGGGATTTGAACCGATGCATTGGGAGATGGCAGCTATCCGCTCAACAAACTACTGGGCTGCTATTTTTCTTTTAGTCTGCTGGGGGTGAAGAACGTAGACCCTTTTGCTTTTGCCATATGGCCAGTTGATTACATCTTATCATATGTTGGCAGGATAATGCTGCAGTTACGAACTTCTTAATTTTTGAACCACAGTACTGCTGTCATATTGGGTGTGGATTTGTTGTGTAGTTGCAAATAAAGGTTAATGTCGTGTCCTTCCTGATTGTCTCCGATGGAGAAGATATGGGCGTGGGTGCCTCCTTGTTTGTGCTGAATCTTCCGTACAATGAAATGTCAACATGTATAAGCATTGTACATGCATTTATTCGTTGCATTTGGTGGGTGCTATTGTATTGGATCTAGAAAATTAACTGCTTTCTTCAGCCATCTGTTGTGTTTTCACTTTTCAGAGTAGTGAATGCACTATTTTTCCTTGATATGAACTGCAGTTTTCGCATGATTGGATATGGTCATAATCCCAACTTTAACATTCATTGATAATGCTTTCTTTATGCACATCTTTTTGTTTACTCAAAATAGGATTTAGCTCAGAGTTTAGTAGTTAGGATTTTGTTTGGGCAACTTCTTTAGGGTTTCGAAAGGAGGGTGCTGATAATGTCTACACACACACAAGCATGCTGGTGTGCTTCGTATACTAGGCATTGAAAGAGGAGTATTTCAGAAATTGACATCAGAAAACTGAGAGTTGGAACCTGAGAACTGGGTGAGGGCACAAATGGGGTCTTGAGTGGCAGTGAATGTTATTGATAGTACTGGTGGGTCTTTATCAGAATTAAAAAAAAATCCGTGGTGGCATCTTGTAGTTGTATGTATGTGAAGAAGGAATCCTAAGCTACTTTTCTTCAGTTGCGAGAGGTGCTGGGGTCTTTAGTTTAGTGACGTTGATTGGCTTGACTGTTGATGGACAGTTTGCCTATGCGACGCAAATTGATAGACATCTAAGTAGATCTCGTGACTTTTGTTTGGGATTTATCGGCTAATTATTGTGTGAGAATAGGACATCTTTGTTTTTTATTTATATGCTTTCCATCTTTGTTTTCCCCTTGTCGCAATGAGCCCGCCCGCGTGGCCAAGTTTAAGCTCATATCGAATGGATAATATAAATATATAAATAATTTTAGTGTGAGAATTTATTTTTTTAACCTTTTGTTTTATTTTAATGTTAAGAGAAGTAAAAAGATTCTTGCTCAGTATGCAGTAGAGATCACAGTCGATAGATGTCTAGAATTAGGCGGCTCGCTGGATCTTGAATTTTGATAAGCAACTACCGCTCGATGTGCTTTTGGTGGGGACCAAGTGATGGGGAAGTCCATGTTATTAATCCGTGACCGACCGCATCTCCCTCATTTGGTAAGATTTTGTTCTCTTATGGCCCATTAGTAATTCACGAGCATACTATGAGCTCAGTGATATGTGTTTTTTGGAAAGATGGTGAGGGTTAATGCTTGGAGAGTTTTACAACCAATTTGTCTTTGGACCAAATTTTCAATGGTCCTGGCACACCATCTCTTATGTTGTTATGATGTGGTGTATCAGAAACGACGAGATGGTGTGAATTCACGAGTTATTGCTAAACTATAATGAATAATTGAAAATGTAAATATGTAATAATTTACAACTCAAAATTTGAAAATATACGCTAATTGCTTCGTCCCATAGGTTACGTACACTATATCAGTATATATATATATATATATATATACACACTGATATATATGACATAATAGTGTATCAGGGACGACTGAATAATTTCTCAATTGTCTTCTGCTCGCTGTATGCTTTAAAAATAAACACAAGCTCGTGACTTTTGTAATCTTGTGATACATCTATCTGTCAAGTGTCAAATACTCAAATGTAATTGAGACCATCTTCTGATCCATGTCTTGTTCTGTTTACGTGTCCACGTGGATCACAGCCAATGCATGCAGAATGATTGGCTGCCAAAATTATCAAAAGAACATATCAAGGGCATTTCAATAATTTAAACAGACCACCCAATTCATCCATCTATATAAACACATTGCTTCCTTCCCATGCAAACACAAATCACAGTCATCATGGACTCCTCTTCCATGCCGCTAGTCCTCTTCTTTGCTCTTCTTTTCTCCAGACTCTCCTCAACCAATGCTATTCCTGATTCTTGTGACTCCCATTTCGACGGTTCAGATCTATCTATCGTTCCCATCTATGGCAAATGCTCTCCCTTCAACCCAACCAAACCCGACTCGTGGATCGACACGGTCCTCGACATGGCCTCGAAAGACCCAGCAAGGGTCAAGTACTTGTCAACCCTAGTGGCCCAAAAGACCACTTCTGTTCCAATTGCTTCGGGCCAACAGCTCCTAAATATTGGTAACTATGTAGTCCGGGCCAAGCTTGGCACTCCAGGTCAGCTCATGTTCATGGTACTTGACACCAGCAGTGATGCTGCCTGGGTCCCCTGCTCCGGCTGCACTGGGTGCTCCTCCACCACTTTCTCGGCCAACACATCATCCACTTACGGCCCATTAGAATGCTCCATGGCCCAATGTACTCAAGTTCGTGGATTCTCATGCCCGGAAACCGGATCGGGTGCATGCTTGTTTAACCAATCCTACGGTGGAGATTCATCCTTTTCTGCTACGCTAGTACAAGATTCTCTAACTTTAGCCAATGATGTTATCCCAAAATTCTCTTTTGGATGCATCAACTCTGTCTCTGGTGGGTCGGTCCCACCGCAGGGTTTATTGGGCCTGGGCCGTGGGCCAATGTCATTGCTATCCCAATCTGGGTCACTCTATTCGGGCGTGTTCTCGTATTGCCTACCCAGTTTCAAATCCTACTATTTCTCGGGTTCTCTCAAACTTGGCCCGGCGAGTCAACCCAAGAAAATTCGGACCACTCCACTTCTTTACAACCCGCACCGCCCGTCACTGTACTACGTTAACTTCACTGGAGTCAGTGTGGGTCAGGTAAAGGTTCCAATTGCCCCGGAACTCCTAGCCTTCGATCCAAAATCCGGCTCGGGTACCATAATTGATTCGGGTACGGTCATAACCCGGTTCATCCCACCAATATATACTGCAATCCGGGAGGAGTTTGGACGTCAAGTGAAAGGACCATTGTCATCGTTAGGGGCCTTTGACACTTGCTTTGCTGCAACACATGAAGCTGAAGCTCCAGCCATAACATTCCATTTTACGGGCTTGGACTTGACATTGCCAATGGAGAACAGCTTGATACACAGCAGTTCTGGGTCGCTGACTTGCTTGTCTATGGCAGCTGCCCCAAGTAACGTGAATTCGGTTTTGAATATTATAGCTAACTTGCAGCAGCAGAATTTAAGGCTAATGTTTGATGTTGCGAATTCGAAAGTGGGAATTGCTCGTGAGCTGTGTAACTAGGTTTTAGCCTCTGTATCTCGTTTTGTCATTCTTTTCTGGAGTTTCTTCTTTCTTGTTTATTTGATTTTGTTATTTGTATGAACTGAACTGAACTGAACTGAACTGAACTGGGAGTGGTTGCGATAACAGAATAAGTCCTGATCTATGAAGATTTATGTAAGATATTGTCAAATTTTTGTGTCTAAAACTGTGGACCAATTTTCAATGTTGATCAATTTTCTTCTATCTGAAAGATGAAGAAAACAGAAACATATGGAAAACACTATAATTCGAAGAAATAAATATTCTCATAATGTTAAAAATGCATTTTTGTTTGTGACACGGGTGTGAGCCTTGAGGTGTCACTGCTGACATGCCTCCCCGATTATTTGATAGATAGATGTTTTTGGGAGGGATAGGGGGGTATCAATATAATTACTCTAAGTGTAATTAACTGTAATTTTCCTCCAAATCTCCTTTCAAATGAATATATATATATATATATATATATATATATATATTTTAGATTTTTTTATACATTTGAGTGTTTTAGTGATTTCAATGTTATCATAATTGATTTTCAATTTTTTTTTAATAAATCCTAAATTCTATAACCTAAGCCCTAAACCTCACATTCTAAACCCTAAGTCTTAAATCCTATGCTAAACTCCAAAATCTAAACCCTAAATACTAATAACACAAAAAAAAACCCTAAAAAAACATGATTTGAGGTGATTTGGGGAGTAATTACACCTTAACTAATGACAGCTCCTTTCCCGTTTTGGGCTGGGCTTTGTTTTTGTCTTTGTTCTTTAAGCGATCATACAGACCTTGTCCAACTCATTTCGGCTGATAGTCTGATAGAGGCCTCTAATGTTTTTTATGACTTAAGAAGTTATAAATAAGTTAGAGACTCATGCAGAGCAGATATCAATTTTGGACTTGGTCCTTCTTTGTTCTTGCTTCCTTTCAAAGATAAAGGCCTTAACATTCATGTCCAAAGTCGTCCATTGAATTAAGCATTTAAGCCAATAATTTGTTCTATTAGATCAATGGATTTGGTAATATCTCCCATCTAAATACAATCAAAAAAAATTGCTGTGTGTAGATCTATGCCTTAGGATATTCCTTAGGATTATTAATAATTTTTTTTTGTTTATTCAAAAACTATATAAAATAAAATTGGCAACTTTATTATTATGCATTATTATGCTTTCTTTAAGTAATATGATTTAATGAAAGTGCATGACGGATATATTTTCATAAAAAATTATAAAAATTAAGCATGCCATAAATGCACAATTACATACGTGCATTAACTTAGTTTTCTTTTTGTTTTTAAATCATAAAGTCAATTATTTTCTTATAAAAATAATAAAAATTTCAATGGATGATAAAACACAATAGAGATATTAGTCTAAAGAGATTGATACCTAAACTTCCATTGTCAAAACAAAAAATAGTGTTGTATTATAGGTCATGTTTGGTTTGCAGAATACGGAGGGAATAAAAGTGAAAAAGGGAATGAGTCATTTCATTCCATCATTTGGTGTCTCAATTTTTGGGTGAATGAAATAACATTCTCTTCCCCCTTATAGAAATGGTAAAATGAAATTTGTTAATTATACATAATTATAAAGGGTATAATAGGCACTACACATGTTTTATTCGTACTCCCAATACAATTTTTATATATATCAAATATGAGAATAAAAATTTATTTTCATTTTCATTCCTATTCTCACTCTAAACCAAATCGTTCTACAAACCAAACGACTGAATATTTTTTTTGTATTTTTATTATTCTCATAATTTTATTGGCTTAATTGACACATTCTTTTCCTTAAAAGGTAAATGGGTCATTAATTGACACATTATTTTCTTGCAATTAAGAAGGGATGGGACAACATCTTGATTAGACGTCCATAGGTCTATACAAGTAAAAACTAGACTGTATATTTAGCAATACTTTTTTTTTGTGTGCGCGTGCGTTGGGACATTATTGAGAACAACGTTAATTTTGGCACCACACTTATTATTAATTGTATCACACCTGATCATGGTGTTAAAATCAATAGTCATTGTTTAGTTTGCCTCTGATTGATAGCAAGATTCCCAAGAACAATAAAATGAATACTGTCCACGCGCCTGTCCTCTCCACGTGATGGTGATGCTGATTGTTATACTTTAAATTCATATTTGACCATAATGATTATTCTTTACATGACTATTGTTATGACAATAATGGCCTTAATGTATTGGCCACCGAAAACCATAAATTGAACAATCAATTTTAAATTTTCTCAATTTGACCCACTGGTCCTTATTAATGGATGGTTCTGATGAAATAAATGTTTTTAAACGTGATTCATTTATTGCAAAACTCCCACTATTATTTATCGCAAATTATGATTCATATAATACAATGTGTTCAGAAGAAAACTTAGAACGAGTGCACTGAATGTATGATGCAAGCTATTCTGTATACGGTGTAATCCATGCAGCTGTGCAATCGTACTTATATCTAAACCATTGTTTCATAATGGGAGGCATTGGGTAATCCTTTGTCAAACCAACTTGGACAAAGTGATTACTATTAAAGAACCCGATAGTGATAGCAACATGCTCATGCGACGGTGTAGGCACTGATCATAGTGGCAAAAATGTCAAGCACTGGTCAGAACTAAGAAGGTGGAGTATGACATTGTATCTTGAAGAAATCAAGTGACACATGTCAGGCATTGTCATCCAGTTCTGAAGTGGTGCTGGCCTATCCAAATCACAGAAGTTCAGTGAGTTGTAAATGGACCATGCTTGATCATAACCACCTAATATATCAACATATTCTGCCCAAAATGTTCTCAACTCCTCAATCAATTTTGACGAATGTGGACCCATGCATCCTCTCCGAAACCAAGCAACCCAGCAATGGCACGAAAGCCGACCACAATTTCCATCAACTCTTACATCTTTTATGAACATAATGTAAGGATGTAGTGTAGCTGGGAATTGACTTAGATATACATGCTCATAGTTAACCGAACTCGATCTTGGAATCCATTGTGTAGGGACTGGTGGAGTATTGTAGAGAGATGAACAACTGCGTCTACCTGGTTCTTGAGAATAAAGAAAATCATGCTGAACAAACTCAGACGTTTTATCACAAGTAGATCTATCTACTTTCTTCTTTGAGGAGGAGCGAAATGATGAACTACTATGTCTACCTGGTTCTTGAGAACGGTTCAACTCATACTGAACGAACTCATATGTTTTACGACTGTCGTGAGTAGATATTTCTGCTTTCTTTTTTGAGGAGGGTCGTGACGAATATTTGTCTTTACAACTGGTTGAAGAAGTGCAGTTATTGATGTATTGATTAGCTCCCTTAACTTCCTAAGTAGACTGACTTTACCAGGCCTTGATTGATTGTTAAAATGTTATGTGAACATTTTAACATCGACACTACATCGATATCATCATCTTTAGGATAAATAGATGATAATAAGTCAAGTTTCTTCCAAAAGCTATCAATGCAAGCAAGTGGTATAGGACGACCTTCATCGCTATACATTGCAAGATCGTGCGCACATGACAATCCATTACTCGTACAAAGTTTACATCTGCAAGAGTTTATGTCTACTCCAACAACTTTAGACCGCTCTAATTCCAACCAAATCAGATTCAATGCGTCCATTGCAATAACACCCCGTAATTCTCGAAATTGCTCTATTTTGAAGCGATGTTGGACAACATTTCTGCCTTTTTCCAAACTAGCTTTTATTGATGTGAACTGACTTTCGAAGAGTTGATGAATATATGACACTACTGACTCCAAGTTCGATTGTGATGTGCCCAAGTATCTTTTCAACTTGGCATGTTGACTCTCAGCTCTGTTAGTTGTCACATTCCCAAAATGTATATAAGTATCTGTCTAGGAGGATATGAACATCTCCTTATATGGCGTCAACCATATATCTTTAATATAATTCATGACCTTCGAGTAGCTTTTTTGTAAATTTACCTCAAGAACAGATAAATTATACATATATGCATTCTTTGTTTATGATTCCAGTAATGTTTGCCCCATAGAGTAAAATGCATCCCAAGATTGCTTGTTTGAAAATGATTTCTTGCAGTTGCTCATAACAACTCTATTGATGCCATGCACAGAGCAACTTCATCACTTGGGGAAATACTTTGGCACACGACTTCATTAATGCCAAATCTCTATCGGTCACAATAACTCTTGGAGTAGTGCATGTTTCTATTATCGACAGCAAACAATTCAGAGTCCAAGTATAATTGTCCTCATTTTCTTATTGCATGAATACAAATGCAATGCAAAATGTCATCTTCGTTGAAGTCACTTCGACAATCTCTAATAAAGGCATTCTGAACCTGTTAGTTTTATAGGTAGCATCCATAAGTAACACATGCGGGAATGCACGCAGTAGATCCAATGAGCTTGGATGTGCGAAGAATAATTCTTCAAGCTCATCAGTCTGAGCATTGCTTCAAACATAGAAAATGTACCCGTACTGGTGTAAGAATGACATAAGTTGTTGCATTTGAAAATTACCAGCTTTCTCTACAGTCCGAAACTTCTTGCATGCATTGTATATAGTGTTGATAGTGGACATGTTGTTCGAATCCCTGTTTTTCAACCTATACAAGATGCTTCGTGGCTTAACCCAATTCTTAGAAAAATTCACCAATAAATCCTTTTCAGCAGCAGAAAGTCTACCTGCATATGCATGACCCTCCATATGTAATGCCGCAGAATGGTTATGCGTTCCACATACTACACTTACCATCCAATCATCATCCGTGTTCAACTTCAACCCTTTCACTTTGAAAGGATAATCTATTTTTTTGGTGCCAGTTAACCTTGTGGAGATTTTCTTACTTTTGTAGGTGCCACCACGTTCACATTGTAACAATAATTTGGGTTTCCTACCAAATCCACCAACCTTTGACCTTCTTGTAACAATAACAAATCCCAAATTACGTACAATATTTTGAACCCATTCAATAAGCGATTGATGTGAATTAAATACCTAAAAATGTAATAATTTAGATATGAATTAAAAAAATATAGGGCATATAAATTTAGATACGTAGCATACCATGTCAATGGAAAATTCATTTGTAACATCAACTTCAATATTTTCATCACTTTCATCCAAAAATTCCTCCTATTGTTTTATTTTATCTAACATAATATCAGAATCATTTGACAATCTCAGATCTTCACCCCAAAGTTTTCGATGATCCATATTAATGCAAAATCTGCATTAGTCAATATTAGTCACGGTAATATTGCCACAACACACAATTCAGAAAATTAAACTTCCAATAGAACCAATAAAAAAGTAAAAGAAAAGTCAAATGATACCAAGAAGGCTATGGTTCTCATGAATAACATCTAAAAATCAGTATAGAAATGAGTAGCTGAATGACTTGTATAATAGTTTATGAAATGAACATGCTGCAGCACGTTAATGCAACACAAAATGACATGACAAAATTTGATTAATCAGAACAACATAAATGCACTACATGATAAATATAATATACTTGGTGGAGTACACTATTCATTTAACAGATCACCAACTACATTATGCAGGTAATAAAAGAAAATTCAAATTCAAGTCTATTTTGTTACCTTACCAAACCAAACCAGAGAGGGAGGTGTACGTGGAACAAGGAATAGGAAACCATATCCTATGATCCAACGAAAATGTTGGCCCAAGACCATGTATTATAAATTTGTTTTGATATGAAATCGGCAATTAAAGTCACCTGCATGTATTGGTTTACGCAATAAAGAGATTTTTGTAGAACCACAATTGCAATTAGTGTGCATTAATTTTTTTTGTTTTTTTAATGGATAAATTTTCCTTTCATTGTATTGAAATCTCTCGTGTATAATTAGTATGAGACAATTTCACGTGCGTCATGGATGATGTGGAGAGGCACCTCTACATACATACATGCATACACAAATATAGTCATGCACAAAAATATCCACAAGTGATAATAATTAAATTTTGCTGCATGTCAAGAAATATAATTTCAGAGTTTCCAAGGTATAAAAAATAATAAGATAAAAGAGCATTGTACAACGAAACAAAATCATGTATATGTGTATGTGAAAATAAAATTAACAAATATTATATTCTTCAACTTATTTTATTGTCAAGAACGAAACACTGAATAGGATAGACACTATAAGAGTAATCCAAAAATTAGAAATATAATCATACCTTTGATAGAGTAAATTGCTGAGAAACCTATGAGCCTTTAAATTTATGTTCAAAAAAGAAATGCTCATGCAACGCTGCAACTGCTATATACTTGGAACACCAAAATCACCTCGCACACTAGTTTGGCATATTTGTTCTGAATTATGTTTACAGATACTTCATTCATTATTTATAGAAGAATGCATACTTGAACTTTCATTGAAATGCTTTGATGAGAAACAAGACCACAACCAAGTATTCAAATTTCACTTTTTTAAAATGCACGCCCGAATATTCATTGGGATCTATTATTGTCAGTCAATGATCTTTTTTAAAATGCATGCTCGATTTGTTTTTTTGATAACTGACATAGCGTGGTGAGAGTGGGAGTCAGGACAAGGCTAACGTCTAATCAAATGTGGTGCAAATAATAGTAAGTGTGGTGCTAAAATTAACACCCTATTGGGAATCATCTTGCAATGATAGTCTAATGATTAATTTTAAAGCATTTTGCTCAACAAAATAATATATTTGAAATGTCAATTAATTTGACAACTAATCATGTCTATTAGTTTGAAACCTCGACGTCAAGTCTACCCCCTTCAAAGCCCTTCACTAACACCCCTTTCGGTCAATGATGAATGCTGCCTATTCATTATTGTATTATTAATCTAAACTAATTAAAAAACAAAAATACTAAACATCCCTAAATTTAGGTACGTTTGGTTCATTCCTAGAGAGAGGGTGCGATGATTTTTTAAACTACTTTATTTCCTTTTGATCATCTGTTTAAACTTCAAATTAAAAATACAAGAATTGAAGGAAAACTTGGAGTTATGATCCAGTGAAGCAGAAACTTTAATGGGTCAATTCTTCTTTCTCAACCATATATAAATATCGCTGGGAAGTTTTGAGATTTGTTGACCAGATCAAAGCAAATATCGCTGGGCCTACTCTAAATTCTATTTTTTTGGAGGATGAGGTTGCTTTGGATATTGACACACGGTCTACTGGTGAGCATGTCAAAAACACAACTGAGGGGAAAGGCACATGTAAAAGCAGAGGGAAAGGTGGGTCTGAAAATACTCGGAGGAAGTTTATCGATCAGAAGGAGTCCATGGCAGACCAAGTCTGGAGTGATTTGGGGGAGGAAGCTATCGCCCGGCGTCGTTCAGCAAAGAGAAGGATCGTGAGGAAGAAATCTAAGTGCCCTTTCACACCCATGAAATTCAGATTGATGCTAACTCAAATTCAAAAACCTACCAGGAGGAGAATTAGGAGAATCAGCAAGATTATGCAAGAAGAATGTCGTCTTGGGGATTCTAGTGACAAATCTCTTGATAGTGTTCAGATTGATAATGGTAGTACGGTGACTGGCAAATCAATCTCTGATGGCGGTATCATGAATATGAACAAGGTCATTATGCTAAATGATGATTCTCAATAATCTCTTGGCAACAATGAGAAGTCTGTGGATCCATCGATTGCTAGCATTTCTATTGAAGAAGAGGCAGCTCGGACATGGGAACTTGGTCAGTTGCTAGGCCTTAGTAGTTCATCTCCTCGGTCAGAAATTTTATTACAGATTAAAAGTATGGTTGAAAGAGAGTTGGCAGCATTCAATGGTGCCAATTAACTGCCCTGCCGTCTAGGTTGCGTTTCTCCTATTTTTGCAATGACTGGAATTCTCTCTTCGAATGTTAGAGGTTTGGGTAGCTCTTTAAAAATCAGAGCGGTGAATCGTCTTGTTCGGGATAAAAATCTGAGGCTTGTTTGTTTGCTTGAAACTAAGATTGTGGGTGCTGAGTCCAGGTTAATTAGGAGAATTTGGGGAAGTGATGACTTTGGCTGGAGTTCCTGTGATGCTAGTGGGATGTCAGGGGGCCTTATTTGCATTTTGGATCCTGCTTTTTTTAATGTGTCTAAATCAACAGTTGGAGATAGATGGATTATTTTGGAAGGTTCTTTCTCGTCTCTAAATTTCAACTGTACGATTATGGCTGTTTGTGGGCATAATTCAGTGCCTCTTCGGGAGGCTCAATGGCTTCAAATTATAGACGCAAAGGCTATTAGTGGGATTCCTTGGCTTCTCTGGGGTGATTTCAACGAGGTTCTAAGTAATGAAGATCGGTATGGTGGCTGCCTTGTCTCTCGAGGTATGCTTAATTTCTGTGACTTAATTGAACAGTGTCATCTGCTTGAGCTTCCTCTATCCGGGAGAATTTTCACGTGGTGCAACAAAAGAAGTATGAGCCGGATTGACAGGGCCTTTGTGGACCCTGAATGGCTTCAAAAAATTCCTAATCTTTGTCTTCATGGGCTCAGGCGTGGGGTGTCCGATCACTGTCCTTTGTTCATCTCTTTTGCTCCTGTAAATTGGGGTCCCCGTCCCTTCAAATTTCTGGAAAGTTGGTGGCTTCATCCGAACTTCTATGATTTTCTATCTCAAACTTGGGCTGACCTTGGTAGAGCTGTGGCGGGGCATTATGGCATTGACAATAAATTAAAGTTACTCAAGAATAGTTTGAAGGAGTGGAATGTTTCGGTTTATGGTGATATCTCTGTGAAGATAAAAAATGTTGAGGAGGAAATTAATGCTCTAGACCGGGCCAGAGAATTGGGGCATATTTCTAATAATGATCTGGCCAGATTAGAGGTTTTGCAAGCTGATTTCTGGAATTTAAGTAGGCACCAAGAGAGTATTTGGTGTCAAAAATCCAGGGTGAAATGGATAAAGGAGGGAGACCGAAACACTAAGTTCTTTCATTTGATTGCTAGTTTAAGGCGGAGATCAAATTACATCTCTTCCATTCATTCGGTTGAGGGGAAAATTGAAGATCCTGTAATGATGAAAGCGGCCATATTCACTCACTTCCAAAATCAGTATTCGTCCATCAATTGGAGTCCGCTTAATTTAAGTGGTCTTAACTTCAAGACTCTCACCATGGCTCAAATTCATGACTTAGAAATTCCTTTCTCCTATGAGGAAATTAAGAATACCGTTTAGAGTTGTGATAGCTCCAAGGCTCCTGGTCCGGATGGCTTCAATTTTGGCTTTTTTAAAAAAGCTTGGGACTTGGTCTCTGGGGACATTATTCGAATGATGGGCAGATTCCATAGGATCGGTGTTCTACCATGAGGGATCAGCACTTCCTTTATCACTTTAATCCCTAAAGTTGCTGGGGCAGATGAGTTGAAGCATTTCAGACCTATTAGTTTGATATCCAGCTTATATAAGATAATTGCTAAGACTCTTGCCAATCGCATGAGAAGAAGTCTGAGTGCTGTTATTAGCAAGGAGCAATCTGGATTTATGAGTTATCGTCAGATTATGGACTCCATCCTTGTTGCTAGTGAGGTTGTTGACTCTTTGAAAAAAAGAAGAAGAAATGGATTCCTTGTGAAGATTGATTTCCCATCACCACAGCTGAAAGCAAGGCCACTTTTAATAGCATCTTCAATTCTACCATGAGATGGATCAAGGAGCATCTGCACATTCTTCCATAAATGAGACATACTGGTTGAGTTTGTGTTTGCAGAAATAATACTCGGAAGACCATATTTTCCTTGGATCAAAGACTTCCACAACATCGGCTCATCATCTTGACAATTATTATATCGCCAAATCCATTTGAATAAGAGGGCCTTATTCTTGTCGAGGATAGAACCAACCCCTCCTTTCTTTTTGGACTTAACCACTTGATCCCATCGAACGTTATGAATCTTCCTTTGAGTGTCTGTGTCACCCCAAAGAAAGTCATGTTGAAGCTTCTCAATTTTGGCCGCCACCTTTTTGGGAATTTTAAAAATAGACAGAAAGTACACAGGCAGATTGGAGAGGACAGACTTGATCAGAGCGATTCTGCCTCCAACAGACAACTGGCGAGACTTCCATTTGGAGAGCCTGGACTGAACTTTCAAAACTATCGGCTCCCAAAGCTTAGACTTAGACATATCTCCACCCAAAGGAATCCCTAAATACATTAAGGGAAGCATTTCTGATTTACAATTCATCAAAACTACCAGGCGGCTAACTTCAGCACCTTCCACCCCAATCCCAACTAGAGAAGACTTGTGAAAATTTACCTTAAGCCCAGACATTAACTCAAAACAACGAAGAATTCGCTTAAGATTAAATAAACTGTCATAACTATCACTACTGAAAAGGATAGTATCGTCAGCATATTGAAGATGAGTAATTTCTTTACAATCTTGATTCATTTTGACCCCCCCGTTCTTCGGGATCCGAAAGGAAACATTCATTGCATTTTTTCAGGTTCTGTAACTCCCTCAGATTCCAGTTCTGTTGAGGTTAAGGCAATCCGGGCAGCCTTGGAAATTTTAATTAATCATAATGTTGGCAGCATTCAGCATTTGATTATTGAGTCCGATTCCAGCAATGCCATTAGATGGCTTTCTCGAAAGTGCTCCAATCCTTGGAACCTTGATCCGGACATTAATGTTATTCGTAATTGCTTTAGATTAATCCCATCTATCTCCTTTAATCACATATGGAGAGAGGCTAATGGGGTTGCAGACATTCTTGCAAAGTAAGGGTGCGATAGAACCTCTACATTTGTTGCATGGATTTCGGAGAATTAGCCATGCATTTGTTTGCTGCTTGTTAATGGATCCTCTGCTTGGTTTAAGTAGGGGCTGTCAGGTTTTGCTTTATCCAGTGACTTCCCTTTCATTTTTGTTGTTGTCTGGCTGTTTTTTTGGTTTTTTTGCTGCTGTTTTTGGTAAGTCAGAGGATGGATTCTGATGGTGCTTAAGCAGCTGCTAAGTTGGGATGCTGGTTTTTGTTCAAGGGCAGTATGGTTGCCATTTTTTCAGGCGTTGATGTTGGACTTTTTGAGCCTTTTTATTTGTCGTTGTTGATCGTGATTTTTCTGGATGGTGGGAATTTTGCTGTGCATGGCGTCCTTCCGGCCTCTTGCCTTTGTCTAGTGTTAGGCATGCTTTTTTGCATGGTGTCCTGCTAGTCTCTGGCTTTTAAATATGGCTGGTGTTAGGCATGCGTTTGATTTTGGTATCGAGGTGAGCTTTGCTTCATCTAAGCTCCAGCTCGTGTGGGGTTGTTTTTGATGTTGAAGCTCGAGTTTCCTCAAGTTCATTGTCCGGTTTCTTGTCTTAGCTTTCTTTGCTTTTGTCTCTCTTGATTCGGGTTTTTTTTTTGGTTTAGTTTGGTCTGTTAGTTGATGCTCTTGTAACCTCGGTATTCCTCCGCCATAAGCGAGGCTATTAATAAATTTAATGAGGTACCGTCCTCTTTTATAAAAAAAAAAGCAATGGAAATCCTTGTTCAACATTTTCAAGTCAAGGAAACAAAGGAAGAAGTTGACAAGATAGTTTACTGCTAATCCCCACCCCTTGCCAAAAGTTGGAAGAAAAAGACATATAAGTTCCCCTCGTCCAAATGTAATTATTATTAAAATGGAAAGAGTCAAAGTGAAGCCGGTGAAGCTTAAGGAATAGGGGAAGGATTTCCTAGGATGATTGTAAGTTAAAATGTCACTTAAACCGTTTGATTTAAGGTATATCATGTGCGATAGCGATGAAAATTGCATTAAAGGACACATTGCACCCGAACCCTAAAATGATTGTAGCCCCATCTCAAACCAAGGAAGGTTATAGCCAAAAAGGTAGAAACGGTCCAATTGAGCGTCCCAAAATAACCACGGGACCTACTCAAGCCGCGTCTACGAAACTACCTCTCCAATTCTCTCCAACTATATATACTCCATTTCCTTTACCCTAAAAATTCATCATTCATCCTCTTCTCTAAGAGGAACGGATTCGCTAAACCAGAAACGATCGGATCGAGGCAAAACGCATTGTAAACTTTTTGCCTCGATTCGACAGTTTCCAATGTCGAATCTTCGCAAGGCCAATGGATCGAGTTGGATTTATCTCAGCCTCACGATTCCAACGCCACTGGCCTCTCCTCAATCCAAAGTCGGAAGCATTCGCAGCGAAAAAAATAAGTTTTCAATCATATTTGATTGAAATAATAATGAGAAATCTGTAATTTCAAGTTTTGTCCTTAATTCAATAAATTTATAAATCAGCTGGACCTTAACTAACAAAAAAATACAGGTGTCCTTTTACTCTTAAAAGTTAGTAAATTTGGACCTAAGCCTAATTTTCTCATAAATAAATTATTAAATATAATTGAATATATTATTTAAAAATAAATATATTATTACATATAAATAATTAAATATATTAGTAAAAAATTTAATATATTATTAAATATAAATGAATATTTTATTAAATAAAAGTAAATAATATATTAGTAAATATAAATAATTAAATATATTAGTAAACATGTTAATATATTATTAAATAAAAATAAATACATGATTAAATAAAAATAAATAACAATTTATTACTAAATAAAAAAGGAATATATTATTAAATAGAATAAATAATAGATTGTTAACATTAAGGATATTTTGGTCATTTGGTTGACATATAAGGGGTAATTTAGACTTTTCATTTTTTATAGAAGGTAAATGTTGTTGAAAATAATTTTTTTTTGTAAAATTTGAAAATTGTAACATATATGCTAAAATTGTTATTGGGTGTTTGATTAGTTAGCTTTTTGTGTGTAACATATATGTTGAATGTTAAATTATATGCTAATGAAAATTGTTTATCAAACGAGCACTATATAAGCAACCAAAGTGGAAAAAAAATTTATATAAAAATTCACATAAATCCATCTGCCATAGATTGAAGGCGTTATGGATTCCAAAACTTGTCCCATAATAAAATGATCGCACTTATCCAAGTGGGTTTACCACATCTGGCAAAGAAACTTGCATTATGAATTATATTGGAAGGCTCAAAGAAGTAGCAGCATGACTTTGAGGAGTAAGTTCTCAGCATTAACCAAAATGGAATCGTCCACACGCATCATAACCCAAACATCAACATTGCCCAGATCAAATGGACTACAGCCGTCACTAGCTAGGTCCAGATGCATTTTTGTGAATTTGTAGGACTTGAAGACCAACACTCTCCATTCTGTATCTTTCCAATCAGCAACTCTTTGCCTTTCTCCTTTCCTTGAAAGTATCAAATTACAAGGTTTTCATAAAGTTCTCATACCGCAATTCTCTCACATCACATGTTACGAAGTTAGCTCAAGGCACCTCATCTTTATATCTCTAGCAAAATCATGTAGTTACGCTTCTTCAACTCATCTTCGTAAAATTCTACTACAAAGCATCACCTCACTGTAATGTAAAAGTTTTAAGAAATATAAGAATTGGCTAGTTCCATTTCCACAATTTCATGAAATATTAGGGTGGGAGGGGACAAACACAGAGCCAGAGAACTTGAATTGCTGTATCCAAACACTGAATGCAATGTGATTCTTTAGAAATATAACTACTGTAACCTTCTTAATTTTCTACATATTGTATGATTAAGGGAAGCTGTGTGCCACTACTTGTTTAGAAGACTAATCGAGCTTGAAACCCAAGCGTGAGCCTGTCCACACTTTTATGAGATTGGCACCTAGTGAAGGAAACATCATCTTAAAGGTGCTTCAATTTACACAGAAACATGAAACCATACCTCTGTTGTGATAGATCTGTCTTACTAGCGATTGCTCGTGCTCCTGATGTGAGACTATTTGGCAACGCAGCATTCTGCATTTATCACCAAATACCCAAGGGTTCTACAGGCCTACAAAGGAGAGCAGGAGAATAAATATCACATCTTTGCATGAATATGGTATGGACTAAATTCAAGTGCCAAATAAATTATTTGCAATACGGGGAGAGGTAAAGAGGACATTACTTGATTGCAAATATCTCCAAAAGCATAAAAAATAGTTCCTTTGGCCCACACATGCGGCCACATGCACTCTAAGATCTTCATTCAATGAATCTTCTTCTTGTGTGCCTCTAAAGACCAATCGATCACCAATAATTTGGCAAGAGCAAGTGCCAGACTTAAAGTGGTGAAAGTATTTTGTGTCATGAACAAGTATTTCCCGACTGATAATACCTGAAATTAGCTTCACAACATCATGGCTGTTTCTGCATATGTTTAGATTTTTAAAAATCCAAACTGTTTTGTTGGGATTGGTGCTTATAAGGGCAAAAGCAAGAGCCAATCTTCCACTATGATAATAGAGATTGTCTATTTTCTCTGTGTCGGAGGCATCATGTAACAAATACTCTATCTTGGGTTTGTAACCTAATGAAGCCAATTTTTGGTCCAGCTCCTCCAAATTCCTATAGATTTCCCTCATTTTCGGATGTGATCCATTTCCAGACATGAAAACATGGACATGACCATTGATCTCAACCCAGCTACAACCAAGTTCTTTTTTCACACGCCGACTTGACATCAATGCCCTGACCTTTTTGACATCATCTCATTGACCTTTGGCGGCATAAATATTTGATAGCAATATGTAATTCACGTCGATCATGGGCTCCAGCTCAAAGAGTTTCCTAGCGGCTTTTTCACCCAATTCAACATTCCCATGCAAGCTGCATGCCCCAAACAAACTCTCCCATATTAAGGGATAGGGTGCTAGCTTCATTTCCTTGATAAAGCTTTCAACCTCGTTAAATTTTCCAGCCCGACCAAGAATATCAACCATACAAGCATAATGCTTAGCCGTGGGAGTTATCCTGTACACTTTCTCCATTGAGATGAATTGCCTCTTTTCCTCTTCAATCAAACCTATCCGACTGCATCCAGTAAGAACGCCCAGTAAGGTGACCTATGGCAGCCAGAATAGAGGTCCATAGCAGCCGGTCATTTTGAGACATATAATATATTAATATATTTTGAAATATTAATATATTAACTCATGTATTATATATTAACTCATGTATATATTAACTCATGTATTAATATTACGTGAGTTTATATATATATTAACTCATGTATTAATACTACATGAGTTAATATATATATTAACTCATGTAATATATATATTATAATAATATATAAATATATTTTGTTTATATTTGTAAACTATAACAATAATATATCCATACTAATAGTTAATATATGTGTTTATAAAATAATAGTTTAATTATAATTACATCATATTATGATGTCATAATGAAATTATAGTATAATTGTGGTTTATAAATTCCAATTAATAAGTTTATAAAATATACTGTTACTAGATTATATAATTTATTGTATGAAATATGTAAACATAATATAAAATTATATTATTATTTAATTTATAATATAAAAAATTATGATACATTACATGCATAATATAACATTATTACAATGTTAATATCATGACATATAATATATTAATATATTTTGAAATATTATTGATTCCAGACAACAATTAATAACTATTATAATAAATATCCTAAATATTATTAATCTAATATATATGTTCCACACTAGAATTGTGGAACATATTATAAATAATATGATATAAAATAGGATATATATAATTATCATATGTTATATAACTTTTGATATAACAAATAGCTTATCGTATACATATTAATTATTATAACTCATATAATATTGTATCTTTACTATGATAAAAACATAAAATACTTATAAAAGATCAATAAGATATAAACAGTTATATCTTTACCATATATTTATCCAATTAAATGTAATATTACAATATTATATAACATTGAAATTATATAATTTCAATGTTATATAATCATTGATATATGTTAATATTTATACATAACAGTGTTAGATTATATCATAGAATGGTAAACCATATTAGTATGAATTATATTTGTGAAGGCGCATACTAATATTAACATTATATAATAGTAATTTGGGTTTAGGTGCATATTGTATATTATATAATATGCGCCTAAACCCAATTATGATATCATATTATTAGACATTATTAACATAATGTCTAATAATATGATTAATAGTTATTTTATAACCTACTAATTGTTATTTGGGCATTTCTTATAGCTATTTGTCATTCCACTATATATTTAAGTTTATATTATAACGTAATAGGATATGTCCATGTAGGATATTATACTTGAAATGTATAAATAATTGCATTTATATGTTATCATATAAATGAAATAATATTAAATGTGTTATATGATATACATTATAATTAAATGTCTCATATAATTAACATAACTGGTTGATATAATATTTATTTAACAACTTGTATATTATAAGTTGTTACCATTGATTATGAATTGTCATGTCAACTGCTATATATGATTTTTTTTTTAAAAGGCTTAGCCTAGAATTTATTGATCAAAGAAGAGAAAAAGTATCTCTTCGATGGCTAACAAAATACGAGGGGGCAACACCTAACCTCGGCAACAAGAAACAACGATAGAAAAACCAGAAAGCTAATGCATAACACATAAAAGCAACAACAGGAAACAAAAGCTAAAGCATAACACCAATAACAAGAAACAACACATTCCCTTACTCTAAATGCTGGAACCCCCAACTGTCCATCCGAAGTAGACCTTTAACCTTGGTGTGTATATTTTATACAATAGCTAATATTTGTAAGTATATGTGTTTCGTCATATAGAAAAAAAAATCGATATGACGAAACACATATACTATTATATTATATTATTACGATGAGAACAATTAAAAAAATTGAATGTGCACGTTAGGATTGGCCAATGATAGTGTGAAATCAAGCTAAGTTCATCCTATTGGTTGCTGATATGTAGGTACGGTTCATTAATAAAATATTGATTATCATAAATAATCTTATTATTTGAGCTATTAATCAACATGAACAAACATGAGAGAGATTTGAGCAAATTCGAACCGTCAAAGTAGATTGGTGGAAACTTTTTAATGTTGCTTTATGTCCAAATGTATTAGTATACGTTTCGTAGATTGTTTCGTTGCCAAAAGATCAACTTCTATTCTCAATTGAACAACCTTTGAAAGCTCCTTTATGAAGAAAATTGGGTCATTTCGAACCATGAAAGTTGATCGATGTACTCTTTTTATTGTTATTTAAAGACAAATTTTACGAGTATAGGCTCGGAAAATTGTTTCGTTGTCAAAATATCAACTTTCATTCCCAAATAGGTAAAATCATTAAAAGCTCCAGATTTGTTCAAATCGAAAATGGCCCAACTTTATTGTCAAACAATTTCACTTTTACCAAAAATTTAATTGAGTCTACAGAAAAGTCCTGAACACCAATATATAATATGAATACAATCTTCTTGTTTCGTGGCAAAGCTTGTACCGGAGACAAAGGGTCGAACACTAGAAGAAATACAGGCATCGATGAATCCGCTGTAAGGTAAAAAGATGGGTTCGACATGTCTCATGAGAGTATGAGACTCATACGGCCAGGAAATTGTTTTAACTATATAAATTAGAGTTAAAAAATTGGGCTGAATCTATATACTTAGCAATATTCGGAGTAGCCACAATATTAGCATCGACAGTATTAGCTATGATTTCTAAATACGATACCCATTGTCACAATCAAGAAAGCGATAGAGAACCACACCCAGCCCACCCAAGAGACAAACACAACTGTACAAATCCCAATCAACGAAGTCAAGAACCACAATCAATCAATCAATTGTGCATAAACTTTACCTGAAACAAAATCTTTATACGTTCAAGGGGCGCAACCACAGTCTTAGCGAATCCGCCGGCGACACCTCCGGCAACCAGTTCCTTCGCAAACACAGGCATGGCGTCAATCACCCCATCCACTGAAAGACCCGTCTCTCTTTCTTCTCTGTTGTTCGCCATTAACAAACAGAGAAGAAAGGGAGCCGTTATCTAATTGTTCAAGGAACTGAAAAGAAGAACCGAAACGTTTCTTTGGCACAAAGGTCGTTGCTTTATATATGTTTCGGAGAAAATTCTTGCAAGTTTGATCCCTCCCTGTAAAAAGAAGACCAAGAGAGAAGGGATATATGATTGGTTCCAATGACCAAAAAGTAATCATTTATTGCTTTTTGTTCTTTCATTGTTTTTATTCTGCTGGTGGGGCCGGACATTCTTGGCATTATTGAAGATTGTGCAATCATAACCGTTCATTTGAAGGATTTGATGTCATGCCTTTCTAAACTCACATGTGGTAAATAAAATGGAGTGTCTAAATTTGAGAAATTATTAGATACTTTGGTTACATTTCATGTGCTACATCAATGATTTATTGGTTCGATTGCCATGAACATATGTTCTCTTACCTCTCTAAATTCTAGTGCTCGTCTACCTAATGATCTTTACATGCTAAGCTCGTATTAAGATGAACCTATTAATTAAATTACAGTTAAGGGGTGTTATGTAATTGTTAGAGAGTTCTATTCAAAATGGAAAGAATATGATTGTTATGTAACTTGTTTTCCTGACCAAAAATTGTTCTAGGAAAGAATATGATTGTGAATCAAGAGGTGGACGAGGAATGAAGACAATGATGACGATATAACTAGTAAAGAAATCAACAATGAAAACGTCATAATTCACAGTAGTACTTCATTATTCTAACGAAGACAGAGGAGATGTGCTTGAGCAAGCTCAAGATAATGCAAGTAACCATAATTGTAGGAACAAATGCAAGGTAGTACTAATGAAGAACAGGAAACGTCTTGAGGGTTTCGTTCATGCTAGGAAGCAAGACGGTCAGTAAACTATTAAAATGACTTTGGCTGTCAAGGTTTACCAATCTTAGTTATTCTCTTCAGTAACTATTGTGTTGATAAGGTTAAGAATGATCGTTTTGAGCTCCTCTCCATCACTCCATTCATGGACTTCTACCTTCACAAGAACAAGATTTCTGCAGATGCGCTCATTTAGAGGATAATTCTTTTCCTTGGCATCACAAAATCACTTTCCCCAAGCTTCAGAGTTGGGCAGAAATCCCCTTTTCCATCTCCTAGGTAAATATACCTCACCTTCCCATTTTCAGAAGAACTGCGGATGTGGTCAACCACCAGACCCTACATTGTCAGCCAACAATAAAGGTTCAGATTTAAATACTAGAAAAATGTTCCTTAGGTAGGAAGAGAAAGAAGAAGAAAAAAAAACTCCACTAGAAGCTTAAACTCATTTTGGTGGTTCTAGATTACCCTGATATTCTCTAAAATACGAAAGAAAACAAAATTATTACACAGTGACAAGGAATCATAATAAGAACTTTTAATGAAAACGTAGCACATGATGACATTCATGCAAACCAATACATCTACTAATAGCAGCAGTATCTCCTGATATATCAGTCCAAATGAGATTTTTTTGCATCATCCATCAAGTAGAATTATACACTTCAACCTTTTAACGATGTGTTTGGAAGGAGCTCTGGGGAGGTTTCGTTTTTAACAAAACCCCGTTAAGTAGGAAGTTTCGCGAAACCTCCATCTCAAAGCAAAAAACAAAACCCCTAATTTGAGGGTTTGGAAAAGTTTTATTCTAAAATAAAAGTGAAACACAAAAATATCCCCATGCCCAACTTTAAAAAAAAACTCATTAAACTTCTTTTTGAAACCTCCTAACAAACAAGGTTTCATGAAATCTCTTAAAATCTCATTTCCTAAAAATCATTGAAATCTCACCTCCCGAAATCTACTTCCAAACATAGCCTACAATGGACTGATGTCAGAGCAATTACAGAGGAATTTAAGTATTAGCTACAACATATTTATCACTTTTAGTTAGCATAAGAGTGGAAAAAATAGCAAAAACAATAAATTGCAAAGGTACCTGGCACATATTTGAAGGGAATAGTCTACAAGCATGAGGAGATGATCTGGGATCATGATATGGCATTATGCTTAGCCTCCCCTCTTGGTCAACAACAGTTGGGTTGGAGTTAATCTGTGAGAAGCATCCCAACAAACCATGATGTTCCAAGATTGTCTCAATAAAAAATTGATTCGCATCGCTAATTATTCTTAGGTCACCTCATCTCCATCATTTACAGAAAATCGACATTACATTAAGCAGAAAATAGATAATGGACTATGAGAGAGTGTGTTCACAAGTTACCCAAGAGCATGGGCCGATTTAATCGCTGAAATAATTTGAGGATCCAATGGAGCTCGTTTTAAACACATTGCAATGTCCTCCACTGTTTTACGTTGTGAATGAAGCTCCTTCATCATTCTATCCTAAAATCCATAAACAAAAAAAAAAAAAAATTCCGAATACGATCACAATCAATGTAAAAGCATAAAAATATATTTTTTGATAACCAACACACAAAATTATTCTTTCACGATCACAGAAGCGATAAACCAAATAAAATAGGCGATTCCACCCTACCCCCAATTGTGAACAAATGGAGGAATTAGTCCAAAGGCCGTTCACTCGCACTGATTCTTGAACCCCAAGCGTGAGCTTGTCCACACTTTTATGAGATTGGCACCTAGTGAAGGAAACATCATCTTAAAGGTGCTTCAATTTACACAGAAACATGAAACCATACCTCTGTTGTGATAGATCTGTCTGACTAGGGATTGCTCGTGCTCCTGATGTGAGACTATTTGGCAACGCAGCATTTATCACCAAATACCCAAGGGTTCTACAGGCCTACAAAGGAGAGCAAGAGAATAAATATCACATCTTTGCATGAATATGGTATGGACTAAATTCAAGTGCCAAATAAATTATTTGCAATACGGGGAGAGGTAAAGGGGACATTACTGGATTGCAAATATCTCCAAAAGCATAAAAAATAGTTCCTTTGGCCCACACATGCACTCTAAGATCTTCATTCAATGAATCTTCTTCCTGTGTGCCTCTAAAGACTAATCCATCACCAATAATTGTGGCAAGAGCAAGTGCCAGACTTAAAGTGGTGAAAGTATTTTGTGTCACGAACAAGTATTTCCCGACTGGTAATACCTGAAATTAGCTTCACAACATCATGGCAGTTTCTGCATATGTTTAGATTTTTAAAAATCCGAACTGTTTTGTTGGGATTGATGCTTATAAGGGCAAAAGCAATAGCCAATCTTCCACTATGATAATAGAGATTGTCTATTTTCTCTGTGTCGGAGGCATCATGTAACGAATACTCTATCTTGGGTTTGCAACCTACTGAAGCCAATTTTTGGTCCAGCTCCTCCAATTTCCTATAGATTTCCCTCATTTTCGGATGTGATCCATTTTCAGACATGAAAGCATGGACTTGACCATTGACCTCAACCCAGCTACAACCAAGTTCTTTTTTCACACGCCGACTTGACATCAATGCCCTGACCTTTTTGACATCATCCCATTGACCTTTGGCGGCATAAATATTTGATAGCAATATGTAATTCACGTTGATCATGGGCTCCAACTCAAAGAGTTTCCTAGCGGCTTTTTCACCCAATTCAACATTCCCATGCAAGCTGCAAGCCCCAAGCAGACTCTCCCATATTAAGGGATAGGGTGCTAGCTTCATCTCCTTGATAAAGCTTTCAACCTCGTTAAATTTTCCAGCCCGACCAAGAATATCAACCATACAAGCATAATGCTTAGCCGTGGGAGTTATCCCGTACATTTTCTCCATTGAGATGAATTGCCTCTTTCCCTCTTCAATCAAACCTATCCGACTGCATCCAGTAAGAACGCCCATGAAGGTGACCTCATCTGGCTCAATGTACTCATCTAACATCATCTGAAAGGTTTCAAGAGCTTTTTCTCCTTTCATGTGCTGTGAGTATACATTTATCAGTGTGTTCCATGAGATCACGTCTCGTGACACCAAAGACTGGAAAACAACTTCAGCATCTTCTATACACCCGCATTTCCCATACATGTCAACAAGTGCAGTACTGAAAAACAGATCTCCCAAGTGACCTGCCTTAATTGCCAAGGAATGAAGTTGCTGTCCATTTACCAGGCTAGCCACTCTGGAGCATCCACTTAAACAAGTGGCAAGAGTGAACTCATTGGGCTGTAAACCGTCTCTTTGCATCTTATTGAAGTATCTGAAAGCCTTTTCTACTTGATCGGTTTGCACATAACTAGTTATGATGGTTGTCCATGTTACGATGTCATGATTTATCAATGTACTTATAACTACATCTGCATCTTCCAAGCAGCTATTTTTTATATACATGTCAAAGAGAGCTGTTCCAACAGACTGTTGAGCAGCAAGGTCGTTTTTCAAGATGTGGGCATGTAACTGTGTTCCAAATGTTACATCCAGGAAGTTAGAACAGTACCTTAAAACACCATCAAACGTGTCCATGTCAGGCTCAATGCCATTTACTAGCATGTGCTGAAAGATCCTTGGCCTTTCATCAAGATGTTCAAAATTATGATATGCAGATAAAAGGGCATTCCATGAAGCTACATCACAAACTTCCATTGCATAAAACACTTGTCTACCATCTTGCAGGTTTCCTTTTCTAATATACATTGTAAACAGGGAATTGCATACCACATTGTCAGATTCAAACCCACTTTTGAGAATAAAAGCATGGAGGCTTTCCCCATATCTAAGATCACGCAGATCAGAGGCAGCACTGACAAGACTAGCAATTGTAAAATGGTTTGGTCTTGTACCTGTAAATCTCATCGCGTGAAGCATCTCAGCGGCTTCTTCAATTTGACCCTGTTGAGCTAGGCATGTTATCATCGCACTCCAAGCTACTATGTCAGGATCCTTGATCATCTTGAACACTATGAGCGCATCACATGCTAGCCCGCACTTGGAGTACATATCAAGAAGACTACAGCCAAGACGTTGATCAAGCTTAAGGCCAGTCTTGATTACCAGAGAATGCAAAACCTTGCCTTGAATAATACTCCCGGAATTTGCACAACCTTTCAGAATAGTAGATATAATGAAATTATTGAACTTCAATTCAGAATCCCGCAAAAAACCCGTAAAATATTTTTAATATCACCCTTCTCAGCATAGCCGTTAAGCAACACATTCAATGAGACAGTACTGAGCTCGGGCATAGAAAAGAACACTCTATCAGCCAGTTCCATCTTATCACATTTTGCATAAACGTCAACAAGACCAGACCCAACATACAAATCTAGACACAACCCAAATTTGATCGCGTCTGCATGCAACTGCTTACCAAACTGTAAATTCAAGCACAAAGAACATGCTTTCAAAACGGTAGACATAGCAAACTCATTTGGTATTATATCCTCCTTTTTCATCTTACAAAACAAGCTAACAGCATCACTGGCACTTCCCTCAGCCACATACCCCGCGATCACTGCATTCCAAGAAACAACGTCCCTTTCTGGCATTTCATCAAGCACTCTACGTGCAAGGAAGGAATTCCTACACTTTGAATACATATTGATCAGAGAAACCCACAAATGTGAATCTACCTCCACCCCATCCTTAACTAAATGTCCGTGTATAGCTTTCCCCTCCTTTAGAGACCCTTTTGAAGCAAAATCCCGCAGCACGCTTGAATACCATCGTAACCCAGATTGTGTTTTAGATAACAAATGCATTATTAAAGGTTGACACAAGCCAACAGAAATATGCTTCGAGTCTCGAACGGTAATTTTACTCTTGCGATTGAACCGTGTCTGAAGTCTAATCTGGAGGCTGTCAATTGATCCCTGGAAGAAGAAGAAAAAAAATCTTTTATCTTAAAGAGAGGCGATGGTTCCTAATAAGAAAGCAAAAATAAGGGGTAAAATTTTCTTTAAGGGTCTTAGACCCGGCCCGCTGATCAGACCGGGTTCAATCTCTCTTTTTGGAAAAATTTTAAAAAAAAAGAGTAGGAATTGTTATTCTTAAAAAATTTGAATAAAGAAGCAGTTCACATGTGTAATGTAGAAATCAAGAGACATGCGCATTAAATTGCATAATAGTGAATGAATAGAAGAAATTAAAGGTCTGAGTTGCCCCCTAGATTAATATCCAACCAGCAATCACATGGTTGGCACAAAAAGGTCCAATTTAGGCTCTAGCGTGAGTAAAAACAAACTATAGTGATGTTGATTTTTTTAATATAATTTATATACAAAAGCCTGCAAAAAATCACCTTAATTTATAATGACATCAAATTTTTAGGATTCTTATTGTAGTTTTAAACTTTTAATAAACTATAATATTTGATAATACTTAAATCACCCTATAATTATATGACGATATGTGACATTGAAATACCGACCAAAAATATTTCGAGTTGGGCATACATCGAGCGGCAAAGTTGAAATTGCCCGACAAAGATGAATTCAAAATCAGCGGTCTCGTCTTGATCCGTCTCCAGAAATGGCCAGATCCAAATAAAACACGTTTTGATTGGTGCCGACTATTTTGCCTTAATTTGGAAGTTTCCAATGTTGGATCTCGACAAGTGTAGTGGTGTTGGATTTTTCTCGGCCTAACGATTCTAACTCCACTGATCTCACCTCGATCTGACACGATAAACGATCGGATTGAGGCAAAATGTGTTATGTACCTTTTGCCTCGAATCGACAGTTTCTGATGTCCAATCTTGGCAAGGTCAATAGAGTTGGATTCGTCTCGATCTCACAATTCCAACGCCACTAACATCTCCTCAATCCAAAGTCGGAAGCATCCGCAGCGAGAAAAATAAGTTTTCAATCATATTTGATTAAAATAATAATGGCAAATCTGCAATTTCAAATTTTGTCCTTAATTCAATAAATTTAAAATCAGCTGCACCTTAACTAACAAAAAAAATTCAGCTGTCCTTTTACTCTTAAAAGTTAATAAATTTGAACCTAAGCCTAATTTCCTCATAATATAAATGCTAATATTGCATAATTTGTACCATATAAAATATTATGTTTATAAACATATTTATAATTACGCTGAATAAATATGCAATGAAATGTTATGGATATAGTTGATATTACTTGTGATATAACAAAAATTATATGTTAATCATTCCATAAATATTAATATTGTGAAATGGTGATTTATAAGTTAATAAAATGATATTATTATACCATTTTATTTAGCTAATTTCAGGTATTATCAGTCGAGAAATACTTGTTCGTGACACAAAATACTTTCACCACTTTAAGTCTAGCACTTGCTCTTGCCACAATTATTGGTGATTGATTGATCTTCAGATTGTTTATGTGTTATAATATATTTTTACATATATTATGAATTGATAATAATAGGTTAATTATTAACAATATTGTTAACCTCAACTTCAAAATTGTGACATTAATTTTTTCACACGCCGACTTGACATCAATGCGCTGACCTTTTTGACATCATCCCATTGACCTTGGGCGGCATAAATATTTGATAGCAATATGTAATGTATTGAGCGGACATTGTTTTTAGGCTTTTTTTTTGTCTTAAGATGAGCCATAAAAATGTTATTCGAAAAAATTGATCCGTAATCGTCTGTCAATACAACAATCATATCTATAAAAACATAATTTTTTCGAATAACATTTTTATGATGAAACCAATGTCTTTATTAGATGCTTATGCTTTGGCTCGTTTACAAGAAGATTCTTTGATCATAACTCGAAAAGCTTTACAAGGCTATGCTATGTGGAGTAACCATCCCGTCAAGATTAGTCACTCTTCTGTTAAACCATCTGATATACCAGTATCAAAATATCCTAAAAAAGTTCAAGTGCAGAGGCTTAACCCTCAGCAAATAAGGGAGAAGAAAGAAAAAGGTTTATGTTTTTCTTGTAATGCTAAATGGACACCAGGCCATAAATGTTCAAGTCCAAAGTTATTTCAGATTGAAATGGAGGATTTGTATGGACTGGATATTGGTGCGAGTTCTCATGTGAGAGTTGAGGAGCTTGAGAAATGTACATCCGATGAGTTGGTATTGTCAACTACTTCTTCTGTACTGGAAGAAAATGGTTTACAACCAACAATATCCTTGTATGCTACGTCTGGGGTTAATGGTCCTAAAACAATGAGGGTTCATGGTAGTATTGGTGGACTTGCTATTAAAATTTTAATTGACACAGGTAGTACTCATAATTTTGTGAGTGACACAATGGTTCAGAAGTTACAGTTACCTATAGTGGATGTTCCATTGCTACCCGTGAAGATAGCAAATGGGGAGGTGATGCAGTGTTTAGGTAAATTACAACCTTTTAGCCTAAAATGTCAGGGGCATGAATTTTGTATTCATTGCTATAGTCTGGAGTTGGGAGAATATGAAATGGTTTTGGGAATAGATTGGCTCAAAGGTCTTGGTGATATTAACTGGAATTTCACACATTTGGTAATGAAGTTTACTTGTGTGTTCTGAAGGTTTATGGTGATCAACATCAAGTTTTCTTTTCCATATTTACTGTGGAAGAATTGCATCCATGTGGTAGCCAGGATTCAAACTTTGAGATGAAGGAAGTTCAGCATTCCAAACTATTGAGAGTTCCTGTGGGACCTCATAATGCTGTTATTCAAGCAGTCTTGGATAAGTTCTCTTCGGTTTTTGAAGAACCTAAGGGATTACCTTCTTCTAGGGCTCATGATCATCAAATTGTTTTGAAGGAAGGGACAAACCCCATCAATTTGAAGCCTTATAGATATCCTCACTATCAAAAGACTGAAATTGAAAAAATTGTGGCAAAACTGTTATCCACAGGGGTCATTCAACCAAGTTCGAGCCCCTATTCTAGTCCTGTTTTACTGGTGAAAAATGCAGATAATAGTAATACATGGAGGATGTGCATTGATTATAGGGCTTTGAACAAGGCAACTGTTAAAGACAAGTTTCCTATTCCTGTCATAGAGGAATTGTTGGATGAATTGTATGGTTCTACTGTGTTTTCAAAGCTGGATTTACGATCTGGATACCATCAGATCAAGATGGTAGAGAGGGATGTGACTAAGACAACATTTAGGACTCATGAGGGTCATTATGAGTTCCTTGTCATGCCTTTTGGACTCACTAATGCACCATTTACTTTCCAAGCTTTAATGAACATTGTTTTCAAACCTTACTTGAGGAAGTTTATTCTTGTTTTCTTTGATGACATTCTCATTTATAGTAAGGATTTAACTTCTCATCTGGAGCATTTGACATTGGCTTTACAAACTGTACAGAGACACACTTTGTATCCCAAGTTATCCAAGTGCAGTTTTGCAGTTTCAGAAGTTGGTTATTTAGGCCATATTGTTACTGGTCAAGGTGTTAAGGCAGACCCAGCAAAAATCCAAGCTATGATCGAGTGGCCAGTACCCACTACAGTGAAGGCTTTGCGAGGATTTTTAGGGTTGTGTGGATACTACAGAAAATTTATCCAGCATTATGCTCTTCATGCAGCTCCTTTGAATGCTTTATTACAGAAGGGGAATTTTGTTTGGACATCAACCACCACAGCAGCCTTTGAGAAATTGAAGCAGGTGGTATCAACTCCACCAGTACTAGCTTTACCAAATTTTGAATCACCTTTTTCTATTGAGTGTGATGCTTCTGGTACTGGAATAAGAGCTATGCTGTTGCAAAATGGATATCCTCTAGCTTATTTCAGTGCTTGCTTGAAGGGAAAGTCATTATCTTATTCCACATATGAGAAGGAGCTGCTGGCTCTTGTGTTTGCTGTGCAAAATTGGCGACCTTATCTCCTAGGTCATCACTTTGTCATTAAGACTGATCATTATAGTCTTAAATATTTACTGGAACAGAAGATTGGCACAACCTTCCAGCAAAAATGGATGGTTAAACTTCTTGGATATGATTTTTCTGTGGAATATAAGAGAGGAGCAACAAACATTGTAGTTGATGCTTTATCTAGAAGAAATGAGGACTCCCTAGAATTGTTTGAATTGTTCGATTCTTTTATGGCCATTTCAGTACCCACTTTGGATTTCTTTGAAGATGTTAAGCAATCTTATGTTCAAGATCCAACAGTTGGTGCACTTCTGCCACAGTTTAGTGACACAGTTACACAAATTGGGAAATATAAATTTGTTCATGGGTTGCTGTATTATAAGAATCGATTGTTTGTGGGGCAGAATAGTATGTTGATTCAGAGTTTGTTGCAGCATCTTCATGCATCACCTATATCTGGACATTCTGGTTTTTTAAGGACATATCACCGAGTTAAACATGATTTTTACTGGAAGGGAATGAAGGGTCATGTGAAGACTTTTATCAGAAATTGTGACATATGTCAGCAGGTTAAGCATCAAAATACTATGCCAGCAGGTCTTCTGCAACCTTTACTAGTGCCAAAAGTGGTGTGGACAGACATCAGTTTAGACTTCATTGATGGTCTACCAAAATCACATGGTAAAACTGTGATTTTAGTTGTTGTGGATCGATTATCTAAATACTCCTATTTTATAGCTATGAGCCATCCATACACTGCGAGTAGTGTGGCTCAGGTTTATTTGGACAACATCTTCAAGCTTCATGGCATGCCTCAGGGCATGGTTTCTGATAGAGATACAATTTTTACCAGTACTTTTTGGCAGGCTCTTTGGGCTTTACAGGGTACTCATTTGAATCTGTCAACAGCTTACCATCCACAATCTGATGGTCAAACAGAAATTGTGAACAAACTTTTGGAGCAATATTTGAGGTCCTATGTAGGACAACAGCCTCAATCTTGGACTCAATGGATTTCCCTAGCTGAGTATTGCTATAATACTACTAGGCATACCAGTACTGGTCTTTGTCCTTTTGAGGTGGTGTATGGAGTACCTCCTCCCAACTTGTGTGATTACATGCCTGGTACAACAAGGGTGGAAAGTGTGGATCGTTATTTGAGGAGTCGAGCTGAAATAATGGAGATATTGCAGCATAATTTGGGAAAGAGTCAAGAGACTATGAAGAAGTTTGCAGATGGTAAAAGAGTGCATCTGGAGTTCCAAGTTGGTGATTTAGTATATGTTAAGCTGCAGCCTTATCGTCAAGTTATAGTGGCTCAAAGAAGGAATTTGAAATTATCTCCATGATTTTTTGGACCTTTCTTGGTTGTTAAAAGGATTGGGACAGTGGCATACAAATTACAGTTGCCTTCACATTCTAAGATCCATGATGTATTTCATATATCCCAATTGAAGAAGCATGTTGGACCTAATGTACCAGTGTTGCCTACACTACCTCCAGTAGATTGTGAAGGGCAGATTCTGCCTCTACCTTCTGCAATATTGGGCAGAAGGCTTGTGAGAAAAGGTAATCATCCAGCTGCTGAATTGTTAGTACAATGGGAGGGACAGGAACTAGCTGATGCTACTTGGGAAATTTATACGTCACTTGTGGAGAAATATCCTGATCTTGTGGGGAAGGTTTTTTGAGTGGGATGGAATTGTTATGGTCCAATTTAGTCCAGCTGGAGAATCAATTACTGAAGTTGCGGTTATAACAAAATTGCAAGTTGATTGGTTATAACAGGAATTGGTGCCAAAAACGTAATACTTGATCTAATGATGGAAAGGACTTTCCAGAGGCGGTGGATTACTAACGATCCAGATGAAGTTTGATTCCATCTATAAATACATGTATTAGATTTGTATTGAAGGGGAGGAAAGATGACATATGTTTTTTCTTGTTGCTGTTCTGGAATGTGCTTCCATTGCTAGGGTTTGAGAGCATTCATCTTCTATAACTCTCAATTTCTCTTGTAAGTTGATCTTGCATATCAATAAAGCTTGTGGATTCGATCTACAATTTATTGAGTTTACTTAATTTTCGTTCTTGATTCATATCTGGAATCTTACAACTTAACAATATTCGGAGTAGCCACAATATTAGCATCGACAGTATTAGCTATGATTTCTAAATACGATACCCATTGCTACTTCAAGTATGATAAAAAGACATAACAGATTCTGACCATGAAATTTACAAGCATATGTAAATTTCATGTAGTGGCAATGAAATTTACAATCAATAATCATGTTCTCTTAATAAAATTTACCATGTAATCAATAATATCTTAATGATTACATGGTATGATTAAATAACAATCAATAGGAAAGATAAATTAAGTTTATGTTAATTTGACCTAAAAATTGTCATTATGCCAAGATAACTAATCATGTGAAAAGTAGTTATCACGTGATATTTGGATGACATTATATTATTGAGATAACAGAATAATATTAAGCAAACCATATAACGATTTAATTGATATCATATTTTAATAGATAACAATATTGATCATATTTTATATGTTATAATGACGGATATTATTCGGAGCATATACAATTGGATATATACATGTCGTTTTTCGATGTCAAATTTGTACCATATTTTATTAGAATATCTTTCTATGGACCTCTAATAGGTAGAAACGACCTAAGGATTCTGCAGGAACTCCCATAACCCTGCAGAATCCTAATTAGGAACCATAGATGCACACATCAAGTGTAAAACAATAGGTAATTTATCCAATTACCTATTGTTCCTATGACGATTTGTAATATCTATAATCTTTGTCTTATATCCAAATAAACAAATATCCATCCCATTATTTACTGATATTAATTGGATATTTGGTATTATTATTTATTAAATATCATAATGGTTATAGGTAGGAAAATTGAGATTATTCAAATATGTATCATATATCAACATTGTTAATGCATCGTTTGACAAGTCATCATAGTATACTTTCCCACCTATAATTGATTTACCAATATATTTGATTAATATTTGTAATAGCTTCCTTCACTTATTGTTATAATCTACGAGTAGCTTATTAATCAACAGAATAATAAATTTATGATATTGTTAGTATACGATTTGCAATGGAAATATACATTTTATTAAATGTATACCATATCATATGGTTGATGTATATGGTATACATTTATTAGTAGTGTTAGTATAATCGTATTTAGTAATAATATACGGTGTAACGCCCCAAACCGGGAGCGCTACTAATGACGTCACTAGTCTCCTAAGGACTTCCTCTCACGTCAACCTAACACGGATTCTACCGAAAATTTGGCAGCACCTCCCCGTATATCGGAGGATGCCCACCTGAAAACACCAAACACATCAAATACCATCAGAGTTTTTAAACTAAAATTCCGCAGCCTAAACAGGGCTCAGGCCATCTAACCACAATCACACTCTAGGCAGAGCCTCAGGCCACCTAATCACATGCATTAACGCATAATCAACATCAGAAACATAAACAACCATCTCATGATTTATCGATCCGGACTGAAGTCCCACAACATGGCATGAGAGTCCCAATCACAGCGCACAACCTCTCACCCAATCGTCATCATTCATCATAATAGGTTAACATAACCCCAATCACCATACAATCTAAGTACTACATGTACTAGATAAACAAACATAAACGGAGTCAACATCATAACTCAAATCCTAGGCTCCAAGATGGCCACCCATGTCACTGTGCTCGCTGCTGACCCGTAGGTTCGACATCCGAACCGATCTCACCTGAAGATCGTAAAGGAAATAGGGTGAGCAGAAGGCTCAGTAGGGAAATAGAGATTAAACGAGATATTCAGGCTGAATTGAAAAAACAAGGCATAATGCAACAACATGGCATCCATTATGAGCACATCAATAAATAAACAACCTCATCACCGTACGGTCCCTCTTGGCATTTTTCAACGGATATCCGGAATATCATCGGAACCCTTGACACTGCCCCCAGATCACGTAGGTGTCACTTCAGGGAACATCCGACAAGGTTAAATGACCCAACTCTTATTTAGCTCTCCGGCCACAAGACGTTGGTCTCGTCCCGCCCTCGGACTCCCACATCCACACGTAACTCTTATAGGAACTACGAGCCCGTGCCCGCAACTCCTAATGCATCTAATGAGCATGTCCATTATGCAAGAATAAGCATATATATAAAAAATCCTATATACATACGTAACTACGTGATGCATGTTTGAGAGTAAATTATGCTTGATAGATGATCAAACATATATTCAGTTGTGCAATAAATTCAATAACAACATTCATGGCTCGTTCTTCCTAGGAAGCAATCTAGGCAACAACCCAAACGTAAGACCAATGAAGAATTTAAACCGCTTTTTAGATAAAGAAAGAACGAGATAAATATTGGGGTAAGAATCCCTACCTCGTTATCCAAGCAACAATAGAAAATGCTACTACCAATTTCCGATTTAGGGTTCCGACTTTCCCAAACCTAATCAAAAGGCAAAGTCGAACCCCATATAATGTCAAAACATAACCAACTTCATATATATATATGAATTAAATCAATAAACATTCAAATCGACCCTTTCTCTCAACTGGGCCATATTAGCCTAAAATGTGCAATCGCACTCCCTTATACATACCCATTTCAAATTAACAATTTCGAGTCTCCTAATATATCTTATTAAACCCCCATATGAAATTCCAAGCTCAAATTCTTACTCGAACCCCGTAAACCCCAAGTTTCCCTCTTAGGTTTACACTAACACCCTATCGAATCCTTAATGGAATCGTCTCAAATTTGGAGGTTAGGTTACCCACTCCTAAATCACCAACGTATCCAAAATTGAGCCTCAAACTCGAACCCAATCAACGGAATCGAAGAAATTCGTCCCTTAGGCACCCATTTTTCAAAAAATGCATATAATCTCTTCAACTTCCATTTTTTAACCACAAGTTTACTCATTCTCATACTCTTATCACATTTCTATCATGAATGACACAAGAATTGTGTGAATAGGGTATGAAAATCTATGAGAAACTATACTACTACATATTCATTTTCAAATTTGGGGATTATGATAGGTTATAGCTATTACGGTAAAGTAATCCTGCACAAATACGTTATTAACAAGACATACTTGGTTACATGGTTAAGATTGGTCGCCTATTTGTTCCAATTTTGTTCATTATTTAATGTATTGACCATGTCTTTTCTCGCCATCCTTGTCCCTCTCTATTGATTTTTTTAAGTATATCAAAAATTCGCTCTCTAACAGAAACACATATAGAGGAACATGCACAGACTAAGGAACAGGCACGCAGGTCATGGGTCAGTATCCACTATGGAGTTTGATGAAAGAAATTTTGTATCCATAGGAACAGAGGTGTTGTCTGATATTTAGTTAGAAGATTAATGAATAATTAGAAGAATTATTGCCAGTCATTATTATATAACTATTGTCGTTATGAGAATGCTACAATTATTGATCATATTTTCGGTCATGTCGTTATACTTATCATGAATGTATATTTGTAATGGAAATATACATTTTATTAAATGTATATTATACGTATAATGGCCTGTAATTAGGCTATTGTTGTACTTAACCATATAACCATATGGTTTCCATTCTACATATATAATCATATGGTTGTTCAATCTTATGCCAACCTAAAGATTATACATATATAATCTTATATATGTATAATCTTTAGGTTGGCATAAGATTATGAACATTAATAAGCCAATAATCATTATGTTCTTCAGAAATACCTACTACAGATAGCAAAATAATCTTACACGTTAATACATTATTTTGTAAATTGTTAGCAATGACAATTTGTTATTGAACAAGCAAATTGTCATATATATCATAGAAAATTAATAATTAGTATAAACTTAGGTTATACATTTGTTGATAAAATATACATTAACAAATGTTAATAAAACATTCATATGTTAACTATGAATATATAAATAGTCAATTTGTTTTCGTTACCATGACCAATTTAATATAGTAACATGTATATATATAGTTGCATGTTAAAAGCTATAAGCTTTCAATCACATATTGCCAGTCATCAATATGTGATTTTATAACTATTGTTGTTACCTTTATTGTTTATTTATAAATGTTTAACATTAAATCATATATTAACCTATGATATAATATATAGTAACAATCACCAATTGCAATAAAACTTCCATACCATTTGATGGTATTGACTTTGTATATTGGCGTATGAAGATTGAGGATCTTCCTTACATCTGATCGAAGAGAGACCACTGCCGTTGAAATTGTATCGTCGAGAGGAGTCCAACAACGATGGTCTCTCCTCAATCCGCCGCCGGAAAAGGCCCGATCAAGGCAAAACGTCATAAACAAATTTTGCCTCGATATGGACATTTCTAACATCGGATTGAAGCGAGACTGGTGGCGTTGGATTCGCATAAGGAAAACGATTCCAACGCCACCAATTTTACCTCGATCTGACATCGAAAACAGCTACAGCAATGGAAAGAAGTTATAGGGCGTCATAGAAGCTTCGCGGTGGCTTTCTGGCTGCTGTGGACCTCTGTTTTGGCCGCCATATGTCGGGCTTTGCTCCTCTTATAGTTGTGCTTCTTTTGAGACTAACGACGATCATTTTGGTGGTCGGCCGAAAAAATTAGGCTAAAAACATGAAATCATAGTTTTAAAACTCTTTTTTCTCTGTACAACCTATCTTTCTTTGTAGAACCTTTATTTATCTTTAGAATCACTTTTTCTCTGTAAAATATCTTTTTCTCTATACAATAGACCCAAGTGATGAACCAAAGGTTCAGACATAAAAGTAAAACCAAAAAATATGAAATCACAGTTTTCGTTATACTGCTAGTGGATAACTTTTTTCTCTTAAATAACTTATATTTCTCTGTAGAACTATTTTTCTCTGTAAAGCATATATTTCTCTCTTCTTTTTTTTTTAAATTTAGTTTTATATCATAAATGGAGAAGAAAAGCTCTCCTCCGGGAGCTCACAATGGGGGGACGAAAAGCCTAACCCATGACAAAGAGAGTAAATACAATAGGCAAAAAAGACAACAATCCCCTAACACAGAGGCTAGTTTTTAACTCTTAGAACCGGTAGACCCATCTGATCCAATTTGACATTAACTTTTGCATTTTGAGGGAGCTCATAAAATCTGCAAAACAAATTGGAAGATCAACTATTCGATGCTTGATACGCCAAACAATCTGCAACAACATTGACTTCACGAAAAACATGATGAAACTGAACCTGAATATTCTTGCATAGGACTCAATTTGCTGACTTAAATAAAATAAATTCCAAGGACATTTCACAGAAGAGGATAGGATATTGATTACCACCAATGAATCAGATTCAATAATCATATGAACATAACTGAGGGACAACGCCAACCTAATACCATCATGAATAGCTTTCATCTCAGCATAGGTGATGCCGTGATGGTATTATGGCCATAATAATTAGAAAATCCTCCAATAAAATGACCAAAATGATCTCTAATTATCCCTTCCCCACTTACATGACCCTGATTTCCTAAAGAACTCCCATAACAATTGATTTTGATCATGGGATGAGGGGGAGACTTCCAATGAAGTATTAAAGGCCTGCAAATATCATTTTGATGACAAGTAATATTGAACAAAGCATACACAAAAGGATCATTATTTTTAGTCTTGTACTTTTTCAATTTACTCTGTAACCACAAACTTACTTGATCCACAATATTCAGAATAATAGCATCATAAGATATTAACTTATTTTCATACCTGCTATTATTTCTGAACTTCCAAATGTTCCAGCAAATTGCTGCTGGAATCAAAACTGAGACAGCTCCTATAACAAATTTTTGACTACCATTCCTCCATCATTCAGCAAGCATTGGAAATAAACAATCATGTCTATAATTCAGCCCAAAAATGTTAGCAAAAAACCTTCATACTTGGCAAGCAACTAAACTTTGAATAAAAATATGAGTTGCAGATTCAATATGGGGAATACTACAACATTGGCACTTGGAAGCTAAATTAATGCCCTTTTTTCAGATTATCATCAATAGGTAACCTATTATGCAATAGCTTCCACATGAAAATAGAAATTCTGGTAGGAATGGATGAATGCCATATATGATCAAACATTGGAGCATAAATATAACTAATTCTAGTAATATTCCATGCAGATTTTACTGAGAAATCACCATTGATATCAGGGCTCCAAATCATTTTGTCATCTCTGTCTAAAAGAATCACATCTTCTTTGATAATTGTTTGAATTATTGCTTCAGGCAATAAGTTCCTCATGAGATTTCTGTTCCAAGCATTACTATGTTGATAATCCTTAAGATAAGTAGGCCACAAAGTATTAATTGTGAATTTTTTTTTTCCAAAGGGCCATCTTTGGTCCACTTATCAGTCCATATATTAATGTTACCATCACCAACTAGAAAAAAGATATGTCTTTCCATTAAAACTCTAACTCTACAAAGCCTTTTCCATAAGGAGGATCCATTAGAGGGGGCATTAGAAGGATGGAATTTACAGCAATATTTTTGGTTCATATAGGAAGCCCAAATAGACTTTTGAGATCTGAATTTCCACCACAGTTTGCAATCCAAAGCTTGAATCATTTCAGAAAATTTCCTAATGCCTAACCCACCCTCATTTGTGGGTCTTGTGATTTTTTCCC
Organism: Euonymus europaeus; assembly: GCA_963580455.1. Classification (NCBI taxonomy): domain Eukaryota; kingdom Viridiplantae; phylum Streptophyta; class Magnoliopsida; order Celastrales; family Celastraceae; genus Euonymus; species Euonymus europaeus. The sequence goes on along the minus strand of OY756968.1, from coordinate 5,909,754 downwards.
ATGAAATCCAATGCAACCTTTTCCCAAAATCAGAGGTTCCCCAAAAGAAATCAGCACATAAGGCATTTATTTGATGAATGACTTTTTTTGGAGGATCAAGGATAGAGAATAGGAAAGAAGGAAAAGAGTTTAGAACATGTTTTATGAGAATGAGCCTACCCCCAGCAGATAAAATAGAAGTGCTCCAATTAAACAATTGATTTTTAAACTTATCAATTAATTTATCAAAAAGACAATTTTTTTTCCTGATGTTGGATAATGGACAGCCTAAGTAAATCAAAGGAAGATGTTTTATTTCGTACCCTGTTTGAAATTTGATCATATTAATTCTAGCAGCATGCATGTGCTTTGGAAGAATTAAACAACTTTTAGATGAGTTAACTAGTTGACCAGAGCACATTTCATAATCTGAAATGATTTTCATTAAACTACCAATAGCCTTTTTAGAACCACTAGAGAAAAGCAGGATATCATCCGCGTAAGCAAGATGAGAGATGGCAGCAATGTTTCTGTTAGTGTGGAAGGCATAAGTAGGCATTTCTTTGTGAAGCTTGTTTAAGCTTCTTGAAAAAGCTTCAGCCATGATTATGAACAATGCAGGAGAGAGAGGATCTCCTTGCCTTAGACCCTTTTTTGATTTTAAAAAACCAGTGGCTTTTCCATTAATTAGGACATAAAACCAATTATTAGATATCAAGTTAAAAACTAGGTCAATCCAAGCTTCACTAAAACCAAATTTTCTAAGAATTTGAGTAAGAAAAAACCAAGAGACACGATCATAAGCTTTTGCCATGTCAAGCTTGATCATTATATTGCCTCCCCTAACTTTTTTGTTGAGATGGGATGTTAATTCTTGGGCAAGCAGAATATTTTCAGAAATGTCCCTGTCTTTAACATAAGCACATTGATTAGGGGAGATAATTTTGGGGAGAACACCGCTAATTCTATCCGCCATTAGTTTGGAGAAGATTTTGTTTAAAGAACTACAGAGGCTTATTGGTCTTAATTCGACAATTTTGGTTGGATTAAGCACTTTAGGAATTAAAGCAATCAAACTACTAGAACAAGCTTTAGGAAGTTTGTGACCAAACCAAAACGCTCTACAAGCATCCCCAACATTTTGCTCAACTATATCCCAACAATGCTGAAAAAAATGACCGGTGAAACCATCTGGTTCACTCATATTCATAAGACACCCTCACCACACAGACATTAACACAAAAACTGAAATTTAATACTAACCTGCAATTAAATCATGGGAGTTAAGGGATTTATTGACGGTGGAATCGCTTCCATTGTTGCTGGATGCTCCACACATGCTCTCGATCTGTTGACATGAGCTGTAAAGGATTGTGTTGACATGAGCTGTAAAATTCCGTAATCATAGGGATATGTAATCATAGAGGATAATTGATGTATCTTTAATTTATATTCCTATTGCATATCACTTTACAGGGTGTACAAAGTGAAAGCTCTATAAAGTAGTAAAGATGTAAACGATAGAGATATGGAAAAAAACACTTTTTGACATGGTATCGGAGCAGGAGCCAGGTTCTCTCTGTTAACTTCTTCTTGCCATGAAGCTATAGCCCACCATCCATGGAGGATCTCATGACACCACCCAAAGAAGAAGGCTACCATGAATGACTTTACCTCAAAAATGACCCAACTTCTTAACCAAACCCAAAATCCTACACATAATATACCCAATGAACCTTCTCACACATAGATCGGCATAAAGTTGGATGGCTCCAACTATGCTCTTTGGTCCCAAGTTGTCGAGATGTTAATCTCTGGCAAAGACAAGTTGGGATATATTAATGGTGAACTTCCTCAACCTTCTCCTGACAATCTCACATTTCGGAAGTCGCGTGTTGAGAATTCTATAGTGAAAGGGTGGCTAATCAACTCTATGGATGCAAAGTTGATTAGTACATTTATTCGCTTCCCAACCGCAAAAGCTGTATGGGATGCACTATCTACTACATTTTTTGATGGAACTGACACTTCACAGGTATATGACTTTCAACGCCGTGTGCACCAGACACGTCAATCAGAGGGATCTCTTGAATCATATTATACGACCCTTCAAGGATTATGGCGTGAGATTGACTTTCGTCGTCCCAACCCAATGGAATGCACAAAGGATATTCATGCATATAACTCTTTGATCCAAGAGGATCGAGTCTACATACAGCTTGACAATGTCCGAAGTGATGTGCTCAAAATAAAGCCTTTCCCTACTTTAGAGGAGGCTTATTCCTATGTTCGACGTGAAGAGTCTAGACAAACAATAATGATGACTAGTGAATCACATGCCACTGGAGTTGTTATGGCCTCCAAAGGAGTATCTCGACCTCAGGGACATGGACCATGTGCACATTGTGGTAATCCTAGGCATTCTAAAGAGACATGCTTTAAATTACATGGATATCCAGATTGGTGGGACGAATTGAAAGCAAAGAGGAAGGCATCAGGATCTGGTGTTGGACGGGCTGCTCTTGTAAGTACCATGCCTGAGCTATCTTTGATTCCACAGGTAGCTTCTACTCATGACACTACTCTTGATGACGAGTCTGGCACAACAGATAACACAGGTACCCGTGCTTCTACTTTTCTTACTTATGGAAAACATCAGTGTAATGAGTGGATCATAGATTCCGGAGCAACGAATCATATGACATTTGATGGAAAAAAATCTTTCTCTCCTTACTACACCACGGAGAAGCCAAATCTCTAATGCAAATGGAGTAACATATCCTGTGACCGGGGCGGGCAATGTTGATATTACACCCTCCTTATCTCTATCTAATGCATTATTGGTTCCATCTCTTTCAAGCAAATTACTTTCTCTTGGACAACTTACTGAAGAGTTGAATTGCTGTGTTCTCATGTTTCCTCAATTTTGTCTACTGCAGGATATTCTCAACAAGGAAATAATTGGTCGTGGTACTAAAAGAGAGGGTTTGTACTATATGGATGTTCTGAATGACGGTCATGCTAATCTCAGTCGCAAAGTCTCAGACCAACAACAAAAAATCTGGTTGTGGCATTGTCGTCTGGGACACCCAAGTTTTGGCTATTTGAAAAAACTTTTTCCTCAGTTATTTCATGGTGTATTGGACAGTGATTTTAAATGTGAAACTTGTATTGTTTCTAAAAGTCATCGGGTTCCATACCCATTGAGTTCTCACAAAAGTAGCACTCCGTTCGCATTAATGCATTCTGATGTTTGGGGTCCTTCCCCTGTTATTTCTTCTACTGGAAACCGTTGGTTTGTGATGTTTGTAGATAACTGCACTGGATGACATGGCTGTACTTGATGAAGCACAAACATGAGGTGTTCACAAAATTTTGTCACTTTTTTAATATGGTCCGCACTCAATACTCCACCACCATCCGTATTTTACGATATGATAACGGTGGCGAGTATGTGAATCATGACTTTCAACATTTTTTTCAACAAAATGGCATCATTCATGAGACCTCTTGTGCTCAAACACCACAGCAAAACGGTGTTTCTGAACGGAAAAATCGACACATTTTGGAAACTGCTCGGACACTTCTTATTGGTACTCATGTTCCACGAAATCAATGGGATAATGCTATTACCACTGCTGTTTATATGATGAACCAGATGCCGTCACACGTGCTGAATTTTCAAACACCACTCCAAGCCTTAGCTTCATATGTCACTCTCCCATCAGTCTTATTACTTTCTCCCCGTATTTTTGGTTGTGTGGTTCTAGTACATCTTCACAAAAATCAACAGACTAAGCTCGACCCTTGTGCATTGCGTTGTATTTTTATTGGGTATGCTACCCATCAAAAAGGCTATAGGTGTTTCCATCCCCCTACTCAACGCCTTTATGTCTCCATGGATGTGACTTTCCTAGAGACTGAGCCCTATTACTCCTCACCTGGCAACCCCTCTACTCTTCAGGGGGGAACATGATGTATGAAGAACAGCTGTGTCCAGGGGTTCAGGAGATCTCGACATGTTTAGGGAGTGAGGAAATCTCGGTTGAGCATCAAAAACCATTCACATCAGAAGACAACATTCCTTTAGATGCACAGATGGAACAAAATAATGATGAAGAGAACCATGATAATCATGCAGGAAGTGAAGACGTGACTGTGAGACCCTCTCTTCGACAACAGTACCACATGATCAACCTTCTGAGAATATCGCCGAGGTAATAATCCCTTCAACTACTCATGAAAATATTGTGGATAAGTCTACTGGATATCAATTGCCTTTCAGGTGTAATCGGGGCAAGCCACCAACTCGGTACTCACCGAATTATGAAGGAAAAAAATCAACAAAGTATCCAATTTCCAACTATGTTTGATCCCACAGATTATCAAAGTCTCTCACTGCCTTTGTGCATACTATTTCTTCCATTGAAATTCCCAAAAATATAGAAGAAGCTCTTAAAGATCAAAGGTGGACAGTGGCAATAAAAGAAGAGATGACCTCCTTGAATAAGAATAAAACTTGGACTCTAGCTTCATTGCCAACTGGACACAAAACGGTAGGGTGCAAATGGATTTTTACCATCAAACATCGGGCCGATGGATCAGTTGAACGATATAAGGCAAGACTTGTTGCCAAGGGTTATACACAAACTCATGGACTGGATTATGATGAGACATTTTCTCCAGTGGAAAAGCTTAACACAGTGCGGGTATTGTTATCTCTTGCCGCGAATCTGGGTTGGCCACTTCATCAATATGATGTGAAGAATGCTTTTCTCCATGGTGAGCTAAAGGAGGAGGTATACATGGATATTCCACCAGGTTACAACTCTCCTTCTATGGTAGAGTATGTATGCAAGCTACAAAAGGCATTGTATGGACTAAAACAATCTCCCCGAGCATGGTTTGGGAGATTCAGTTCAGCTATGAAGAAAATTGATTTCAAAGAAAGCAACTCGGACCATACTCTTTTCTTGAAAAGCAGGAACCAGCGGGTAGCAGCTTTGATAATTTATGTTGATGACATGATCATCACAGGTGATGATGAGGAAGAGTTAACTCGGTTGCAAAAATTCTTGACGAAAGAGTTTGAAATGAAGAATCTTGGGGGCTTAAAATATTTCCTTGGGATAGAGGTGGCAAGATCAAAAGAGGGAATATTTTTATCCCAAAGAAAATATGTTCTAGACCTATTGGCAGAAACGGGTATGCTGGAGTGCAAGCCGGCAGATACCCCAATAGTACAAAATCATAATTTAGGTATCTTTCCCAATCAGACTTCAAGTGATAAAGTGCGTTATCAACGGCTTGTGGGAAAATTGATATATTTGTCACATACTAGGCCAGATATCGCTTATGCAGTGAGTGTTGTAAGCCGATTCATGCATGATCCAAGTAAGGAGCACATGGATGCTGTATTTCGTATACTTCGTTACCTGAAATCTGCTCCAGGTAAAGGTATTTTATTTACAACAAATAATCACTTGGAAATCAAAGGCTTTACGGCGCAGACTGGGCGGGTGATGTGATAGACCGACGATCTACTTCAGGGTATTTCACCTTTGTAGGAGGTAACCTTGTGACGTGGAGAAGTAAGAAACAAAAAGTGGTAGCGCTCTCTAGCGCAGAGGCAGAATTTAGAGGCATAAGAGCAGGCCTATGTGAGCTTCTCTGGTTGAGAAAATTAATGAGAGACCTTGGGCATGCACCTACTTCTGAAATGTGTCTTTTTTGTGACAACAAGGCATCCATAGCTATTGCTAATAACTCAGTGCAACATGACCGTACAAAGCATGTGGAGGTGGACCAACATTTTATCAAACAGAAGCTAGATGAGGAGATTGTCAAGTTTCCATTTGTGAAATCAGAAGACCAACTAGCGGATATATTGACCAAGGCAGTATCGAGCACAATATTCTACAACTCACCGGACAAGTTGGCCATTAAAGACATCCATGCACCAACTTGAGGAGGGGTGTTGACATGAGCTGTAAAGGATTGTGTTGACATGAGCTGTAAAATTCCATAATCATAGGGATATGTAATCATAGAGGATAATTAATTGATGTATCTTTAATTTATATTCCTATTATATATCACTTTACGAGCAGTATAAAGTGAAAGCTCTATAAAATAGTAAAGAGTTAAACTATAGAGATATAGAAAAAACACTTTTTAACACTGCTGAAGGTGAGTATGCAACTTCAAGGTGAGAGCGTGGCTATTCCAAACGTTCAGCAAGTTCAAAATTTGCGACCTGCATTGGCATTCCATTCCAATAATGCTACTGTATTTCCTCCTAATTCGATTCAAGTTCCTCCGTCGCGTGTGGGCCTTGTCTCCGTGGGGATAAAGATTGTTCAAGCCAAGGGTATTGCTGCTATGTTCTCCGACGTCTCTGCCACTATACTCCGTCAGACGCTCTATTCGACCACTCGAATGGGACTTTACGATGTTTTGAAGTAGAAATGGACTGACAAGGACTCCAAGAAAATGCCCTTGGCACGCAAGATCGCTGCTGGGCTCATTGCCGGAGGGATCGAAGCGGTGGTAGGGAACACTGCTGATGTCGCCATGGTTCGGATGCAAGCGGACGGACTCCTTCCCATAGCTCAGCGGCGCAACTATAATAGCGTGATCGATGCAATCACGAGGATGTCGAAGCAGGAAGGCATCACCAACATGTGGCGCAGATCTACGTTGATCGTGAATCGGGTGATGATCGTGACTGTATCGCAGCTAGCGACCTACGATCAGGTGAAGGAGGCAATTTTGGAGAAAGAAGTGATGGTAGACGGGCTCGGAACACACGTGACCGCCAGTTTTACAGCAGGATTTGTTGCTGCCGTTGCTTCCAATCCGGTGGATGTGATAAAGACTAGAGTGATGAACATGAAGGTCGAGCCCGGGATGGCTTCGCCATACAACGGGGCAGATTGTGCAATGAAGACGGTAAAGGCCGAGCGACTTATGGCACTTTATAAAGGATTCATCCCAACCATTTCAAGGCAAGGGGCCCTTACTGTTGTGTTATTTGTGACACTGGAGCAGGAGGTCAGAAAGTTACTCAAGGAGTTTTGATGATGTCGAAAAGACACAATTTTGATTGTTATTGTATTCATTCTACATTTATAATATTGTTTTGATACTATATTTATATGGATTATTGAGAATGCAATTCTTTGAAGTAAAGAACCCTGTATGTTTGTTGACCTAGATGGATTAAGGTTTCAGTGAGCTAGGAACTAAACACTTTTGATGTCAGCAATAACTCAGTCTAATAAAAATGTTTTCGTGTACAGTTGCTGTAATTGAACAAGACCAACAAGCCACAAGGTGATGGGCTCAGGTTAAAAGTTAAAACAAGAGTTTCCCTACCTCAAGCTCCAAGAATAGCTTGATCGCTAGTCTTCACTAATCTTTACACTCATACGTCTATAATTAAATGAAAAACTGGATTTACCCGTAGAAAATATGTATTCAACACTGCCTCCACTTTAAACCAGAAGAATTAGAAGCTAAGGTTACACATAATTTAGCTTAAATCAAGGTCGGATAGTTCATCTGTGCAACACCACGGGATTATGGGGTTTCAGGACATTTTATGTCACCTGAGTATGGAGATCAAAATCATCTTTGAAGCATTACCATCCAACAAGCACCATCATTATCTATATATATATTCTCAGGGTCAAACGAATTGTCACCTTCTAATTCAAGAGCTTTCGGCCCATTGCCTTCAGATCTTTTCCTGGCAAGAACAAGGTGTGAATGTCCTCCTGATGTTTTGCCTCCATCCAGATTCTGACCATCAGACTTTCAATTTTTTTCTGTATTCTGGCGCGACTGGCCTTCCATTCCTAACCCTCTCTCTGGGTTCTGAAGTGGATGACCATTATCCAGTTTTCTATCTTTTTCTTGATGAATTAAATCTTCGTACTTGTCGTGATTTTGGAGTGACTGATGATGACTATCAAAACCTCGACCTCTATCCATGTTCGAGATAGCTTGACCCGAACTTCGGCCTTTGTCCATATTCTGCAGTTCATTTGTAATCTGGCTTCGACGTTCCTTCAGAAAGTTAAGTCGGGTGGTCAACTTTGACAGTGCAGAAGTAGTGGAATTGGTTCCCTGACATTAGCAAGTGAATAAGACAATAAGTATTGGCCATGTATAAAATCTTAGTATGTAAGGAATTCTAGAACCGCCAACCCAATATGACCTCAAAAAATCATATATCCCAATCTAATGTTCCTTTTTTATATCACTCAACATATGACAGAAGATTCAAAAGTTCATCCAGCATAAACATATTGATATTATCAACACAATTTGGACTACTAACAACCTTGATTCTTCAAAACCTAAGGTAATAAAAACTATAATGAGAGCAACTCAATGCCTGAAAGATTAAACACACTTTTGACTTGAGATATGAAAACAGGGAGTGATCATCTCGATGCAGTGACCATAATCCCCCACCACAATCAGAAAGTAAAAGTGTATGAGCCAAATTCAATAAGATCACGCATTGGTTCATAGAAATTACATTAGACTAAAGCCTACCTCAGTCCTGTTACCAGACCTCTTGGAATTGCTTGCATTTGGCCTTCCTACTGCCTGCTTTCCAGTAGAAGAATTAGGAGGTGTCGAAACAGAATTGGAGTTGCTATTGCGTACTGGATCCATCAGCTGATTTTGTTGTGCATGTTTATTTGGTAAAGATGTTGATTCCTGCTTCTTAATTCCAGTATCTGCTCCATCTACATGATTATCCTGCCACAACAAAATTCTAATGTCAGTTCAGTGCTTGTCATCATGAAAACCTACAATTTGCGACTGTAACCATGTGGATCAGCTTTTCAGAAAGACATTCAGAAAATATTCAGGCTTATTCTCTACTCATCATTCAATCAATCTCATCTTCACGTATCAACCTTAGTTGTAATGCAAATAAGCATGAGCAATTGCCAGGGCAGCTTGAATTGTATGGTTGAACAGCTGAGCAAGGACTGACAACACAAATACCTAAAAAGCTTACTTCATAGAATCACCAAATAAGAGTTTTGATACGTAAATTTATGTATAAAAAAAACTGGGGCCAGAAAGTTTATTACTGCTAATTAGCGATAGTAAATGTGGAAATGTGGATTGCATGAAACATATTAATAGGCGAGTCATCAAGCATATAGACCTTGCTATCTATATTTTCACAAATAGCATCTGTACTTAGAATAATGAAAGACAAAGGAAAATCTAATCCAGGTTCTGCAAGATGAAGTTACCTTGCTTGCAAACCTCCCAACGGGAAGTGAACTAGTAGTGTCTTTAGCATCCTGCTGTTTATCTTTCCTGCAGCAGAAAACATTAAAATTGAAAAATTATTAAAAGAGGAGACGAACTAAATGTCCATGACAAACAAGAACATGACAATCCTTCCGCATGTTGTAGCTTTCGACACCAGCCAGGCTCACTCAGTGACACTGTTACTATGCAGCAAAGCAGCTCAAAAGATTTCCTCATCCCAAAACATTCAACCACAGGAATTTTCTAATATTAAAAAGATTAACACAAGGCAATGCAACGAAGGGCTCACACTTTCACTGCAGGATTCCAATTGCATGAATCAGACATGGAATCATGGTTTTCACCTCGCTGCTGACTCAGTTGCATCCCCAGATGATCAACCTTCTGCTTCAAATTCATTACGTCCGCCTCTACCTCTGCTATTTCGTCAAGCTGTGCCTTTGTCTTTGGAAATTTGTAAGTTATAATTTCATAAATGACAGATTTAGAATATTTATATAACAAAACTGTGAAAGAAACTAACCTTTTCATCAATAGTGTCTGGAATTTTTCGTGGCTGCTGAGATGTTTCAAGTCCTAATTCCAAAGATGTCCTCTTATCTCTCTCCTTTTGCAACTGTTCCTGTAGTCTTGCCACCTGTAAGAATGCCCATTTTAAAACTAAATAAACTCAATAATAGTAATCAGGCATTCGTAAGCAATCATGGTACTAATTTTCGTGAATAAAAGTGATTAATGAAAAAAAATGTTGAAACTACTTAATTCCATTTCCAGAATCCAGATATTCCCCTGCACTCCATCAAATCACTTACCATTACCTGTTACTGAAAATAATTCCTTAAACTCACACTAAAACATTTTCCTTTCCATTCTACAAATACCCTCAAATCACCCAAAACTAGAGGCTTTTCACTGACTAATTCATTGCCATGCAAATAAAAGGAATAACTATATATTGCTGTAGTCAATCAGTGAAGAAAGATATCAAATGCAGTAGATACAAGCATATGGTGTCTTAAAGTACACTTCTCAAGAAGGCTCTCATGTATTTCTTAGGGCCTTCATGGAGGTGCCTTGTTATAGATATTTCTCAAAATCTCCAATCCCACCCTTCAACTCCCTTCCACCTCCTTCAAAGGCAAGAAAAATGAAATTATTTTCAGAAGATTGAAACTTCTGTCGGAATCTTTTAATAATAGTGATTGCTCTTCATTGGAGAACAAAAACAACGAAACAATAAACTTCTCTCAAAAATTTTAACATATGTCTGCACTATCAAGAACGCCTAGGCATCATAGCAATTATTACTGAGTATAGGAAGAAATATGGAGGAATTTTAAGAACAAAAAAAATAACTCATATTCTACCATATGGAACATACATCTTGCTGAAGAACTAAACGGTGCTCATGCAAAGCATTCTTTCGCCTTTCCAAACTGGCTTGTAGAGAAACATTGCCTTTAACCTATTATGAGAAAAAAAGAAATGAGTCAAACTTGAAGTGCTCCAAAACCTCACAAAGGATAGACCAAAAGAGATATTCGATATCTCCTACCTCTTCTGCAATCTTGTTTTGCAAGTCAATTTTAGTGTCTTCTAGCCTTTGGATTTCATGTCTGTTTATGGATGGAAAAGATAAAAAATAAAGTAAATGCAAGTAAATTTAAAAGATTCAAATTCAACTAAAGAAACTGGTTTTTATATTTTTCTCAACTGAAATAAAACACATTAAAAATGTTAAAAATTTCTTCATCCTCTACAAAATGCTAACACCTACATAGTAAGTCAACAAGTCTTCAAAAATATGCAATAACTAATGGCAAAGGAACTGAGTGTTTTGATGATCCATGAACAAAACACATCAAAGCTAAACTAAGCAGAGCTCAAAGATATCTGACAGAACTAACTGACAACAAAAAACAACTGTTTTCTTCAAGATCTTCAACAGCCTTTACCCCCTGGTTCTCTAAAAGCACTAAAATGAAGAGTATTTAAAGCATTTTCTTTTCATAGTTCATCTTCAAATCCAATTAAGTAGCCGGGAAACACACTGTTGCTAAATTATTCACAAAGACATTACCATAATCTTTAATCCAAGAAGGACTTGTCCATAAGTTCATGTCCAGGGTTTTTTTTGGTGCCAAACAACAAAGAAATCTTTGCTCACAACATACAAAGATCCGATAACTATCAAAAACGGTCTATACTTTTATCCACCACATTCTGTATATATCTTTAAAATGTAAAACTTGCACATATACAAATTAGAATATTACATGTTACAGAGAAAAAGAAAAATGACTGGTAGTAATAGATACATCACTTACTCATCTTCAACAGGATAATCAATTGATTCCATCGAAAGGTTCTTCTTTGCCTGAGCTCATACCCAAAAGCTAAGAATTAGGATAGGAATATTTTCTTTCACAAATATTGACAAAGTTCATTGAAAAAAAAACAAACAAACCACGAATCTCAAGTGGAGATTTTTTTATACTAAACTATAGTTCTGGGTGAAAAAGACATCCTTAACGCTTCATGCAAGACCTCAAAGCGAGTCTATAAGAGTTGAAAAAAGTTCCTTACAGGGGTACGTCCCCAAACAGTGGGGCGCCTATAACTTTGCACCGGTCCATTTGAAATTGTTGTTGATTTTTGAATTTGCTGCAATGGACTAGGATCAGCCATCTTACACTCTAAATTCGATTCAACAGAAGCATTCTCTGATGGTTCGGAGTTGCCTGCTTCCTCTGCCAACCTATTGACATTTTGATTGGCTAAATTCTCTCTTTCTTGTACAATTTCATGCCGAGTCTGTGAGGTTTGACGATCCTTTGATGACAATTCCTTATTGTTTCTAGAATCAGTGCATACCTTGGGGGTCTTGCCATCCGAATTAAAATCATCAAAACTCTGCATCATAAAAGTAATGATTAGTATGTCTCTTGCCCTTTAATTTCTTACAGCAAAAAACAACACTAGTCAACACAAGAAAACATCAATGTACAACAGACATATTGGGCGAAGCATATAGTACAACAACATTTATGAGCATTATCATAAAAAATATCCTCTGTATACGAAGGGAGCAACTGATTGTGACCTTTAGAGAACAGTTGCTTGCAAACATTGGAGATTATTCTGATATAAAACATTATCTGGTTAGCATTGTGGGCAATTTCCAGACAGAACTTAAAGACATGGGAACTTTTAAGTATTTCTGCACCGCCAAATGAGCCACAAACCATGTACATATTGCAAGATGACGCTTTAAAAGAGAGAACCAAATATAATTTCCTGACTACTTAAAATCCAAAGTTCCATCACTTCATACTGAGCATTAAAAAAAGACCTGGCATAAGAGCTCCAAAAAGCCTATCTATGACTAGATTAACAACCAGTTTAGGAGGCTTATGAAAACAAAAACACCAGTTTATGAGTTATAAATTATGTTAACCTACCATGTCATCATGGATATCCTCTTCTCCAGACTCACCACTATTACTGTATGCTCCACTAGATGCATTCTCAAGATCAAGATCATCCTCCGTGTATACATCAGTACCCTCTGTTGCTTCATCATCTTCATATGACTCATCATCATCAGTTGCCTCCTCAGCCTCATTACCACTCTCTTCCATGTCAGAGTATAGTTCAGCGGACATAGCAGCTTCCTGCAAACGAGTACGGGGTCATTGAACAGAAGGCAATATAGTTGAAGTGGTTACAAAAGATAAAAAAAGATAATAAGGAAAGTGTCGATGTAGATTTAGGTATGTAGCACGGCCAATAATGGTTTATTCTGTTAGGCTGTAAAGGCCTATTTCTCTTAGTGTTGTCTTTCTTAATAATTTAGAGAGAGAGAGAGACTCTAGGTTTCTCGCTACCAACAACTTGAAAAAAAATGGTCGCTAGCTTGCTTGAAGAACATCACTTTATCAGTGAGTTCAAGCTGACATTTTCTCCCATCAAATGACATCAACTATTTTTTTTTCCCACTTAAAACTATTATAAATAGTCGTAAAAAATTGGATAATTATGTCCTCTCTAACTGCTTCAAAACCCAAGAAAAGGGACATAAAAAAAGCTTCCAGCTAATTATAGTGATTCAACAAAAGAATAACTTACAGTTGACGCCTGTTACGAGAGACATGCCAATTATAATCCAAAAAACACATCTATTTGTTGTAACAGGAATCCAACACAAAAGCAATGTAAAAATAAGAAGGATCAGTTTCAGCTTACCCCAAATATGGTGTTATACTCCTCCAACAATGTAATAACAATGGCTTGAGCATGGTTAGCTGCAGCAGCAGCCCGTAGAAGCTGAATAGAACCATCGCCACCCATGTTGAAGTTGGTTTCAATTTCACAATCACCAGCTAAAAGAGGACGTAGAAGTAAGGGTGCCATGCAAGCTGCCACGGCTGAACTGCTCATTCTGTTATCAGCCTTGTGAGAAGCCACAGTTTGCATCATCATAAGAATTCTGAATAAAAAAGAAATGAAACAAAAATATAACATATCAACCAGATGCCAGATCAACAAAAGAAAAAAGAATAAGGGAGAGCATCATTGTTATCCAAACAAGAGATCATTCACCACCAGAAGATACACTAAATTCAAAATTTCCCATAATTCAAGAAATGGGATCCAAAAAGATAGAGGGTTAGAAGCAAAAAATATAACATTTCACTACTGTTTCAGCAATTTTTTGCTGCTTTAAATGAACATATGCCATATGATGAGAATAGAAGTCATAAAGCTCTAATAAACATGATAGGTCAACTTCATTGCGAAGTCCTATATTCAAGATAAAAAAACTACCATTTACAGTTAATTTTTCAGGTTTTCGTATAAATAGCTCACAGGCATTACAACATTCCTTATCAGATTATAAGCACAATAAGAACTTGAATAGGACAAGGAAAATAATATTTGATGGTGCTTAATTGTATAAAAGGAAATTTGAAGAAACTCCTTTCAAGTAATAGATCCCCGTGGTGAAATACAAATGAGATTTGAGACGAAACCTGAGCTACCCCTATAATTAACTACCTTTGCAACAAACGCCGATTTGGCTCAGGGAAGGTTTCACAAATTGCTGCACGCATTGCATTGACTCTACTGCTCCGATCAGTTCCTGATCATTGTGAAATTTTATAATCATAATTAAAAGGAAAAAAAATTATGAAATGGTATAAAAGAATGCAAAAAATAAGAAAAAAGAAAAAATAAGAACAAAAAAGAAAAAAGGAAGAAATCCAAAAGCAGTGTTAAATAAGGAAAATGCAGCCAAACAGTCCCCAAAACATATATCATTAAATAGCTTTAAGATATATAGGATTGTCAATTAAGAGCTACAGTGAATGTACACTTGAGATTTTCTTCCAAGTTCCAACAACCCAAAGGAAACTTCTTGGAGAAGTAGACACCACATTTCAGCACATCTACAAACAATATTATACTCTCTTGCAACCACTTTTTGAGTTAAATTATTGGTCAATAGAGTTGGCTCTATTTAACAACATTTTTTATATATTTTTTTGTACTGCAACTAAATCTAATCTGTCACGCAACACAAACGCAGAAAAACTAAATTGATAAATGGTTCTTCAAAGACTTACGACATGCTTCTAGTAGTGCATTACAGCAAGATGCAGGGACTGGAGATGATGGCAGCTCACGGAGGACGTACTGAAGAATATTGTGAAGACATTAAATGGGCTCATAGTTCCAAGATAGCTTTCAAGTTTTGCAATAAAATGATAAATTGAGATCAAGCAATGATACCTTGATGCAATCAGCAACCACATGTGGATCCTCCTCCGGAGAAAAATCTCTTTTCCCTAAATTATAATGCATGCAGTAAGACTACTAAGATATCGAAAAACTTCATAGGAAGATGTCGCTTTGCTACATTTATCTTTGATATTCTTAGATACAGAGAAATTTACATGTTATTTGATTAAGTTTAAACCATGACTTCAGAACTTTTAATGAACCATAATCTCATATGTGAAAAGGATATGTTCTAAAGAGACCATGTTCAATGATAAACATAAAGTTCAAAGATAAGTAAAGGATGCAGTGTTCGATTAACTGACCCCGCTCGTATTCGCGAACTCGATGTTCAACATCATCAACATCTGCTGCTTGTCGTAAAATACCTTCTACTCTGACTCCTGTTATATGAAGTGGTCGGATACAATTCCACTAGGAAAAAAATAACTATATATACCCATTCATTAAACAGAAAGTAAAGAAGCTAACAGACATATAATTTAAATGAACACAGCTTTGTTATCGAAAAAATTACTTTGTTGCTCATGGTGGAATATGAAGTACCTTTAATTAAGAGGTTGAAATCTGCATTGGTTATCAAATGCCATAAGATATATCGCCAACAAAAAATATATTCACACATCAAAACCAACTTTGAATGCTCAAATGCCCAATCACACAAGAAAATAAACGGCCAAGAAAGTAAGCCAAGCTTTCTTTCCTATTTTGTTTGAGCATTACACAAGGATCAGATATCAAGGACAAAGTGAGAAGTCAGGATCTAGCAGCCCTATCAAATCCAAGAACCGAAAATAAGGTTTATCTCCAAAAAAGAGTCAATGTATGCATGAAAGCTTCATGTTTTAAAGGCAAAGATTAGTCAGCCAGTCACACACAACTTCCGGCACTAAAAACAAGGGACTAAGATGACCCTCTGACACAGTATTGACTATTGAGCATGAAGCAATCGTGTAATACATGTCCCTCAGAACGATTTTTCCTAGCATAATAGCCACTCAAAGATTATTCTTATCATTCTCTGGTCAGCATCTAATGAAACCCTGTTCACCACTTTCTCTCAATAAAGGTGAATGGTGCTTATATATGGTGGACGTCCTGGCAGATCATTAAAAAACAATGCCCTGTGAAATTTTACTGAAGATCCGACTCTTCAAATCATTCCCAGTTTCTATTAAATAAAAATAGCTACATTACTTCGTATTCTAGAAATAAGGACCACAGATCACAGAATACACCCCCAAAAAATTAAAGGTTCAAGTGCAGTGAGACAGTAGAAACTCTGATACACTATCTTCTAAGCATAAGATATCCCCTGCTAAAAGGAAAGAGAAAATGTACGTGGAATTTTGTTGATAATGATATGCAGTAGAGATATGCTGAACTTCACATCCAGAATATTACAGATAAGAGATAACCAACCAGGAAAATGAAAAAGAGAAAATACCGTGCTTTTCTATGAAACTAAGGGCTTTCTCAAGAAAAGATGGACCTCCATCAATGTCTTCCAAAGCAAGCAAAATTGGTCTGCCAATGACCGTAGATTTTATAGGCTTTCTGTCCTTCACTTTAAAGAAATGAAGAAAGATAAGCTTAGAAATTGACATAATAAACCAGTCATGACTAAAATTAAATAACAGGAGGAAAAGGAAAATTTAAAAAGCAAACTAAAGCAAGCAGAAAACTGCATTAAAAGTAACATTTCAGTGACACAGAGCATTTCAGTTTACTCATAAGAAACAGCAAAGGCAATCCTCCGCTCGCTGAAGTTCAATATTACAAACAGAACCACTGAAATGATTATCGTGCTCTTTTAAAATAAAGTTCTCAAGTCTCAAATGAATTCAAGCAAATAAGTCTACACGTTTTGTGCACAGAAAGATGCAAAAGACTGGTTCAAAACTGAACAATTTTATATAAAGCATAAAAAAGGAGCCTACATTTTTCTTTAGAACCATCAACTGCATCACCCTGGTCGTTTCTGTAACCACCATTTTGACCCATTACAAAAGCAGCACCTGGTGCTTGTGCCAAAGCACTCTCAAGTGCAGTCTTCCACTCATATAAATCCTCCAAAGTTTCGGCCTGCAGCACCCAATAAGGCAATAACCATAGCCTATTAGCAAAGAACAAGAATAATTTTACACAAAAAAAAAAGAATAACAAATTCAATTTTAAAAAAGGGGCATGTCTTGCATACTGCTACTTTAGCACCAAGGTTTTCAACATTACAAAGTTAAGCCAACTTTTTCTATGTCACATTTTCAGGGAAGCATAAGAGTTCACTCATGTTACCACAACTATAAAGAGCCCTTTTTCCAGATTCACTAAGCTTTAATAGTTTAATATAATTTCTAGATTTAAAGATTGTGTGTTTGTTTCTTTCTACAAAAGCCATTTTGCATATGTCGTACTATAGAGATTTGATCATTCACGTATTTCAAACATTTTTAGTCGTTGAGTTTTATTGTTTTAGTAAGACTTATTCAGACCCTCATTAGTATATGCGTGACCAGATTATGCTCTAGTAAGCCAAGGCCATTGTACATGATTGCATTTCATTGGAATGTTTGAACCAACTGATGATCCACCCTCCAAATTTCCAAGTAGTTGAATTCAAAAGTCTATTACTTCTCCACAATTCCAGTCATCAACTGCAAATAATCTGGTTTTGTTGCAGAAATTCCTGTAATACATATCAAAGATTTTTCTGCTTGCTGAAAAATCTGAGGGCGAAGAGCGAAAGAAAAGAAACCTTAAACATTTTCCGTACTTACGAGCAAAATGCTCCTTTCAAGTATTAAGTACTATTGCAAGCTCCAAGCTCCAAAATCCAAATTTTGTTGTAAACAACCTGATTGAATGTAGCAAGGCAGTAATTACAGCAAAACTACTCCAGTAGCAATTTTATATAGTTTAAGCATGCGACGTGAACTGTGGTTTCTGTTATTGATTACTTATTGTGATCAGAAAATGAAACTAGAAAAAAAAATCAAACAAGATACATAAGAAAATTACCAGGGAGAAAAAAATTAATAAGACAAAAGACATATGTGGAGTTTAGACCAAAATTTGGCAAAGTCAATATCAGAACATCTAAACACATGCACACAAGCCATGAAAAAAAAATGGAGAACCTTGAGAGTGAATGCTCGTCCATCATGGCCATCAGGAAAAAGAACTGTCAAGAGCTTTTTATCCGCTTTGACAACCACACTAAAATTTATGCAAATCATTTCAACGTCAGTAACAACTATGGGAAGAAGCAAAAAAAAAAAAAAGTCAGTCTATTTACAATTTAAAAGAGCAAGCCAACCTGCCTGAATTGTTGAGGTCAATTCCACCAAGAGTCAAATTCACTTCACCCCCTTTTTGAGGGACGGCACTCTGGATTGTGAAGAAATGATAGATAAACCAACCAAAATCTCAATAATATATCAAATATACACACACACCACACATGCACAGAGACACCCAGACGGAGAAAGATATATGAAGAGAAAGCGATAGGCAAACAGATAAATGGGAGAGAACTACATAATTTAACCAGAATAAGGATTCTCTACAACATCAGAAAAGTGGTCTTGGTTACCTTACAGCTTTTCATTGTACATGTTATATGGGGCAAACCATTCCAAGTAACAGTGCCCACCCACTCATCTATTCTAATAAATACATTCAACTCAAATGGAGGCTTATGTTGATAAAATCTGAGTAAGAGAATTAATTTCTATCATCGATTCAACTGAAACTGATAGGCCACCTCTTAATACGCTTTATAGTAGGAAGGGTCAGAATAAGATGTGACAGGTGTTGGCTTGGCATAGGTCCATGTGTTGCCTTATTATTAGCTTAGTACGTTAGTCCTATTCTGTTATTAGGGGGCTGTAGTGGAGTGTGGAGTGTACGGAGAAAAGTAGCTGCAAAATAGTGGGAGGTTCCTGTGCTCCTTGAAAGCCAGGGCTTTGCTATTGCTCACTGTTCTGGTAATCGGCTTATCATCATCAATATTCTATCCTCTATTTGGATTTTTGATCCTCTGTTGGAGTATTATCTTAGCATTGGTATCAAAGCCTTCAGATCCTACTATGGTTACTTCACGCATCGAGTCTCCTCAGGATAGCATGGAGAAAGATATGGGTGAGTTACAGGGTTCGGTTGCTGCTTTGCAAGCGGATTTTGCTGAAATCGAGACCTATCTATCTGAGATGCGGGAGCTTCTCCGATCCAATGAGTCATTGGATAAAGGGAAACACAAGGTGGATGGGAAATCTTCTCAAACACTGGATACCATGGCATAACGACGGTCAACTGGGACATCGGACCCAGCGGGATGGTTATTTCATGTGGACCGCTATTTCGCAGTTAATGAAGTGGGTGATGAAGAAAAAATCATGGCCGATGTCGTGTGCCTTGAGAGGAAGGCTCTGAGTTGGTACAAATGGGTTGAAGCTCGCGCACCCTTGGTTACCTGGCTCCTAGGAAGCATCGATACGGGTGCGGGAGTACGGATTCGGGGATACGAGATACGTGGATTCGTCAATTCTAAAAAAACACTAGGATACAGGTGCAGCGGGGGTACGGCTAATAAAAAAATTATATTATATATATATAAAAAAATTTACAGAAAGAGTGCTAATGTTTAAATAAAATAAAAAAATGGGCATGTACTAGCACAGTAAATGTGCTTATATAGCAAGCCTTATTGATTAATTAATCAAACAATCCTTGACCCAAGTTGAAGACAACTCATCTCCCCCACCCAGCCAAAATCCTAGACAGAAATCCAGAAACAAAGACGAAGAAGAAAAGTTAAAGATACTCATCTCCCCACCCAGTAAAAACCCTAGACAGAAATTTAAAAACAGAGAGTTGAGAGATGATGAGTGAAATAGAGAGGAGATGAGCGAAGGCAGACTCGACGTAGAAGAAGACGCGAGCTATAGCAGAAGACGCGAGTTGAAGAAAAACGGAAGAAGCATGCTTGATCTCGCATTTGACCCAGCGTTTTCGAAGCAAAGGCAGAGGCAAATGTTGATTATGGGTGTTTTTTCAACCTACATGAATCCAAAATCGCACCCAAGCCACACCCAGCCGAACCTCAGTCGCACCCAAGCCGCACTCTTTTTTATTTTATTATTTTTTTAAATCGGATTCGTTGATTGCCAGACTCCAGACATTTTGTGCTGCACCCAAGGCGCATCCTCACCCAAAACGCACTTGGTGCGGGTGCCCCAGGCTGACGGTCGCACCCGTGCTTCCTAGCCTTGCTCGAGTTCCGAACAACCTTATTGAAACGCTTTTGCGGTTCTCAAGCAGGGAGTAACTATGAAAGTTTAGATGTCATTCGTCAAGATGGCCCCGTGGCGGAATATGGGGAGAGGTTTGAGCAGATCTCGGCGCCATTGCTAGATGTGGGAGAGGAGATGCTGGCAGGGGCTTTTATTAATGGGTTACAAGAAAAAATCCGGGCTGAAATTCGTATAAGCCCCCCTATGACTCTCTCTGGCATAATAGACCTGGCCCATAGGGTGGAAGAGAGAAACTTAACCTTGGCCCATGTCAAACACATTAAAGCCCAGCGTGTGTCCTTCCCTAACGTGAGTCGCAGCAGTGGTTTCACGTCTAGTATTGGGCGTTTTCCTGAACTATCTCATTTTTCTCTCTCACCTAAACCTCACTATCAAGATAGGTTTGTTCCTACGCTTGATCCACGCGAGAGCAAGACTATGGAAAAACCAGCCTCAAGTGCCAATAGAGCTCTCTTTTGCCGCCTGTCAGAAATAGAAGCCCACCAACGCCGCGACAAAGGACTGTGTTTCAACTGCGATGAGAAATACCATCCTAGCCATCGATGTAAGAATCCTTCCTTGCAGACTTTGATTGTGGCGGATAAGGACGATGAACCAGAGGAAGTGTTGGAGCTGACTGAGGACCCCGATAGTGTTACTATTGAAGAAGACAAATCCCTCGAGCTTTCAATGAATTCAATCATGGGCTTTTCGGCTGCAAACAGTAACTTGAAGGTGCGTGGCCTATTAGCGGGTCGTGAAATTATCATTTTGGTCAATAGCGAAGCATCCCATAATTTTATCTCTGCTAAGGTGGTAGGTCTACTCAAGCTTCCTTTGGATGAGTGTAAAACATTTTCAGCACAAGTGGGCAATAGGGTTCGTGTTTAAGGTTGTGGTATTTGTCGAGGGGTTCAGTTGCTAGTACAGGGAGTCACTCTTTGTGAAACATTTCATGTCCTGGACTTAGGCAGCGCAAATTTAGTCTTGGGCATACGGCTGAAATAGCAAGGCAATATTTACTCCAATTACTAGAAGCTGACTATGCAGTTTAATTTTAAGGAGCAGAGAGTGGTTTGGCAGGGAGATCCCACGTTCTCTAAAACCATTGTTTCTTTGGAAATTATGTTAAAACTTTTGAAGAGTGAGGATGTTGGGTTCATGATTGAATTTGAGACTCTACAACTTGACAGTTCTAGAGGCCCCCTGGTTCTTGCAACGTACGTTTAGAGGCTGACAAACAGACTCTAGAAACTCTCCTGACTGAGTTTACTTCACTATTTACTCTGAAGCCGGGGCTGCCTGTGGCTAGAAAACATGACCATGCTATTAGACTACGTGAAGGAGTTATCCTCCTCATATTAGGCCTTACCGTTATCCCTACTATAAAAAAACAGAGATTGAAAACTTGGTTCAAGAGATTCTGGCAGCCGGCATTATCAAGCCCAGTATCAGTCCTTATTTAAGCCCGGTCATGTTGGTGACGAATAAAGACGGAGGATGGCGTACGTGCATCGATTATTGAGCGTTGAACAAGCTGACTGTCCCAGAAAAATTTCCTATTTCAATGATTGATGAACTCCTTGACCAACTACATGGTGCCACTATTTTCACCAAGTTGGATTTAAAATCTAGTTATCACCAAATTCTTGTCCGTCCGGAAGACAAGGAGAAACAACATTTCGTACGCACGAAGGGCACTATGAATTTCTCGTTATGCCTTTGGGGCAAACCAATGCCCCCTCTACATTTCAGTCTATGATGAATGACATCTTCAAGCCGTTTCTCCAAAAATTCATTTTAGTCTTCTTTGAAGATATTTTGGTCTTTAGCCAAGAATTCTCTGCACATTTACATCATTTGCATACTGTTTTCAACATCCTACAACATTATGTGTTGGTTCTTAATCGAAAAAAATGCTCTTTTGCTCAGTCTCAGGTGGAGTTCTTGGGCCATATTATTTCTGGGAAGGGGGTTGCAGCTAATGAGTCAAAATTGGAAAGCATGAGTAATTGGCCTACTCCAGCCAACATTAAGTCCTTAAGCGGATTTTTGGACCTCACCGGCTATAACCGTCGTTTTGTGCGTAACTATGGTAATTGGCTGCTCCTTTAACTCAACTATTAAAGAAACATGTTTTTCATTGGTTTGCTGCAGCTCAACTAGCCTTTGATAATCTCAAGCAAGCTATGGTCACTGTACTAGTGTTAGCATTGCCAGATTTCTCAAAACCATTTGTAGTAGAGACAGATGCTTCTGGGAATGGACTAGGGGCTGTTTTGATGCAAGAAGACCATCATATCGCCTATTTTAGCCAAACTTTATCCCCTCGTGCTGAAGCTAAGTCAGTTTATGAGAGGAAACTCATGGCAATTGTGTTTGCTACTCACAAGTGGCGTCATTACTTGCTAGGGAGAAAATTCGTGGTTCGCACCGACCAAAAGAGTCTTAAATTCTTATTACAACAGCGTTTAATAAATGAATGAAAGCAGAAATGGAACCTTAAGCTCATGGGCTTTGATTTTGAGATCCAATACCATCCGGGGTCAGAGAATAAGGTCGTAGATGCCTTATCACGTAGGGAGACAGCTTCAACAGCTCACTCCAACTCTTTGTCCCTGGTTAATTCTCAATTTGTGGCTCTTTCTATTAGCTCTTGTCCAGCTTTGGCTGATTTAGTCTTAAATTATGCAAGATTTCCAGTTGAAGGCCATCATCCAATCTCTCTTGGTAGACCCATCCATCAAGCCACCATATTCCTTACATGGGATAATCTTTTTTATCATGGTCGCTTAGTGATTCCCCGCGATTCTCCCCGGATTCCAACCTTCTTGCATGAGTTTCACTCAACTCCTTAATGAGGACATTCGGGCTATTTTTGCACGTTTAAACGCATTTCACATGCCTTATTTTGGTTGGGTATGAGAGCAGACATAAAGAATTTTGTTGCCAAATGTGAAGTGTATCAACGACAAAAGTATTCCACCCTTAGCCTGCAAGGCCTTCTTCAACCACTCCCATTCCTACAGCTGCATGGGAAGATATTACCATGGACTTCATTGGGGATTGCCTAGGGTGCAAGAGATGGACACTGTGCTGGTGGTAGTGGACCGGTTGACGAAATATGGACATTTCTTGACATTGGGACACCCATATTATGCTAAGGAGGTCGCTGCCGTGTTTGTTAAAGAGGTGGTGCGCCTTCATGGGTTTCCTAAATTCATTGTTTCGGATCAAGACAGAGTATTTGTTAGCCAGTTTTGGACTGAATTGTTGAACATGGCATGTACTGCATTGAAGATGAGCACTGCTTATGATACCGATGGCCGATCTGAAGTGGTCAATCGTTGTTTGGAGGACTACTTGAGATGCTTTGTGAGTTCTCAACCCAAACAGTGGCCAAAATGGGTTCATTGGGCTGAATATTGGTACAATACGACGTTTCAAAACTCCGCAGGTATGGCTCCCTTTCAAGCTACCTATGGCCAAGCACCCCCTGCACTTTTAAAATTTTCCAGTGATGTGTCATGGGTTGAGGAAGTGAATGTGCTACTAAGGAATCAAAATGCGGCGTTGGGAGAGCTTAAAAGCAATTTGTCTATTGCTCAAAATAGGATGAAACAATATGATGATCGCAAACGCAAGGAGGTTAATTTCTAGGTTGGGGACAAGGTCTTTTTAGACCTGCAGCCATAGAAATTCAAATCCTTGACTCGCCGCCATGTCAGAAACTCAGCCCAGATTTTATGGTTCTTATAAGGTGTTGGAAAATGTGGTTGAAGTGGCTTATCGCCTGGAGCTGCCCCCTACAACTGTTATACATCCAGTCTTTCATGTGTCTCAGCTGAAACTTTCTCATCCCCGGAGATCATCAGCCAACCTTTGCCACCTTCTCTCAATGGGGACAAGGAACTCTTGGTAACTACTGCAGCTGTGAAACAAACCAGGAAGCTCCTTAATGGCCAAGTGGAAGTGTTTATTCAATGGAGTGGTCTGCCTGATTGTGATAGTAGTTGGGAGCTCACATCTGACATTAAACAACACTTTCCTGAGTTTATCCTTGAGGAAAAGGTTGAAGCATTAGGGAGGGGTATTGATAGATCACCTCTTAATATGCTTTATAGTAGGAAGGGTAAGAATAAGATGTGATAGATGTTGGCTTGACATAGGTCCATGTGTTGCCTTATTATTAGCTTAGTACGTTAGTCCTATTCTGTTATTGAGTGTGGAGGGTACGGAGAAAAGTAGCTGCAAAATAGTGGGAGGTTCATGTGTTCCTCGAAAGCCGGGGTTTTTCTATTGCTCACTGTTTTTGTAATCAGCTTATCATCATCGATATAATCAATATTCTATCCTCTATTTGGATTTTTGATGCTCTGTTGGAGTATTATCGTATCAGAGACAAACATACTAGATATTGCAACTTTCACCAGTTGACAAGTGATGAGAGACCACTTGCAGTTTACTCCTAAAATATTTGTAGCAAATAAATAATCAGCAGTCAGCACCCAAAACATCGTGTTTGTGTGGGCTTTATAAAGAGCCATACATTATATTATGTATGATATTCTGACGATTATACTTAATTTGGCACCTCCAGAGCTGTAAAATATCTTTTATAAATTCACCAGTTGAAGATCATTATTAAATTAAAGCCAATCACTATTGGAATCTAGCATATTCGGGTTCAAAATCTTTTGCAATTTCATAGCAGTGGAAGACCCTGATGATGAAAAAACTCCAAAACACTAGTTTCTTGTCTTTGTTTTCCTGTAAATTCAAAGCCCTAAGCATCTATAGTACCGAGTAATGGAATATGTGATTTCAAAAGGAAAATATCTGAACCACACAACAGAGACAACAATCAAATTGTTGCGAGAAAAATGGAAATACAGAGTTTGAAATCAACATAGTATTTGAATAAGCAAAGCAATGGAAATGATACAACTAACAGCAATTAACAGATTCTAACATAAAAGGCCTATAGTTGCTGCTTGAAATAGCATAACATTGCATGTTCAATAAGCTAGTTAGAATAAGATTCTAGAGGCAACTGTTTAATTATGAGAAGATCATGCTAAAAGACTACTCTGTTTGATGCAAGTAGCTGACAATCAAATTAAATAATTGCACCTCCAAGAATCTCAAACCATCATAAAGAACAGCACTTTGCAGAAGCTCAAACAACTTTTAAGCAGTTCATGTTTTCTCTGGGGTAATTTAGTATTGCCAATAGAAAAAGCTGAATAAGCCTACACAAGATTATAGATGGTGGGAATACAGATATGAATGTACATGCACAATTGGAAGCATGATTAAAGATATTGGAGTACTTACTGGATCACTTCTGAAGAAAATCAACGAAGTACTTGATAAAATAAACCACCTCTTTTTCCAGGATGTCCAGCCAATGCCTGCAGAGAAGGGGTTAGAGCATTAACAACAGAGGAATTCACAACATATTTGAAGTTTTTGTCATTTTTTCAGTGTGAGATAAGGTGTACAAAAGCAAGAAACACACCTTTGGATGATAAAAAAAGAGGGCCACTCTTGAAAACCTGCACGAAAGGTCATACTTCAGAATTGAAAAACTCGGCAGTCTTATGAAATGCAAATCTTAAAAGTTAAAACCATAAGAGTAAGTGACAGAATAAGCAATGTTTTATGCATTTAATAGGATGAAAAAAGTTCATCTAGAGGCATATCATTTTGCTGTTACCCATGAAACTCAAAGATGCAAATTCCAGTTAGCAACCACAGGATGAATTAAGCTACACTTATGTAGGTAATAACTCTAACTGATGATTATGGTGATGATCAAAGGATACCAATGATGATTTATGTTGACAGTTTACCGATTGCAAACAAGCTAGAGGGGATAGTGGGATACAGATTTAAGTGCATTGACAAAAAGCACACCGTTGAGAAATGAAAAAACATAAATCAAAACCACAGACCAAACCAAAGTTAGTCAGGGAGAATCCATGGATGATTATTTGGGATTTCACTGCTATCAGAAATCACAATGACAGAGTAGAAGGGTCGAGAGATTGGCCTAATTGGATAAATGGAATATAAAACAATTTACCGAGTTGCCACGAGTACGAAGATGATCTGGTGGACCAGGCGGCGGAGGGGGAGGGGGAGGAGCAGGAGCAGTAGCGCCACCATCTCCCTAATTAAAAAAAAACCATGCGCACAAGAAATTTAATTACACGTTACACGGACTGAAACACCAAAATCTTCGCAATGCAAATTCACAGGACCACTTCTCAATTAGAAAGAAAAAGGTGCATTACTATGCAGACCCCTCATTCAAATTGCATCGCAAATGCATCAACAAATCTGACCTGTGAAGGTTCTTCTCTCACTTTCTCTTTATCCCTCTCTTTTTTGGAAGCCATTTTATCGGATCCAAAAACTGTCACATCCCAGGAGATTGGCGATCAATTATCAACCGCCTCCGCATCATTCACATTCGCAATGCCATTGACCGGAAACAAACACAATCCTCCGTATTCAACCTAAGCTCAACATGAGTCCGCCAAATAAAAAAAATTACAAAAAATTCATGTTCAGACATACGCAATGGAGATGCATACCTAGCAGCACGATAAGAGAAATCACAAAGAGGAATCGATAGATCGAGCGGAATGGATTGCTGAATGGAGGGAGAGAAAAAAAGAGGAGGAAGCGAGAAGAAAGCTTGATTTGCTTTGTGTCGCGCATAATTGATTTCCAACGGAAACCCGTTGGTCAAGCAAGAAAGGCCAAAAAGAGCGGGCCTCTCCTTCTCTGCTGCGACTGTACACGTCAACCGCACTTTTAGCGCTCTCTCTCTCTCTCCTCAGTCGTGCTTCAACGAACGTGTTGGAGGGAAAATCAGGAAAATGGCACACATCGTAATTTTCCTATTACTTTTCAGCTTAACAAGCTTAATCCCCGCCGTAAAGGCTTGTACAGCAATTAATTTTTTATTTTATTTTTAAAATATTATATATATATATATATTCATCAAAATTAGAATACTCACAAATTATTGACAATGTGATGTATATTATGAACTGTACCAGGTCAGATATTAAGCAGATACACAAATAATCATATATATGGGCATTGGAAAGCTCTTTTTTTTTTCGATCGAAGATTATTAGTATCATACAAAATGCAAATGAAGGAACAAACATGGAGCCCATGTTTACAAGTGACCTTCCATCCCCATATTTCTTTTTTTTTTCTACAGTCTGTCTCCCAAAATCCATAAACATCCATAGTCAACAAACAGACATTCAATATTACTATTAGTGGCGGTGGCTGTGGTGCACACACTCTGCGGGAGCGGCCGGGAACCTGCCGGTGTCGGTGCAATAATCATAGATCATGTGATTGGCCTTAACCCACAGGAGCTGATGACTCTGGTGCACATTTAGACCAGCGAGCGTTGGCTCATCCCACCAGTATCTCTTAGCGCCACCGCTGCTGCATTTCTTGGCATTATCAAATGCTGCAACCGACACAGGGCACTCGCACGCGTCAATTTCAAAGTTCTTATAGGTGGCCATGAAGGGTGCATGGGACCAGTCCGTCTTGACCCTCCCACCTTGTGTGGCCCAATCGTCTGCGTTCCATATTGAGCTGTACACACCTATGGCTTGGTCCTTCGGAAAGGGAATTCCTTTGTGTTCCATGTTTGTGTGTACTCTAATTGGAGTCTCATCCACCAAAAATACGACTTGGCGCTGGTTCCAAAAGACGGAGTAGGTGTGGAAGTCCTTGCTGAGGTCAAACCAAAGGTTCAATCTTTGTTCCCTATTACCGGCACCATTCACATAGACATTAGTCTGGATCGAATACGGTTCACCTGTGGTGTTGCCCAAGAACTCGAAGTCAAACTCGTGGTGATTTGGACCTTCTGATGACATATAGAAAGCAGTGACAGTTCCAGCCGAGTCTCCCTCTACAAGCTTAATCTGTATGCTAACCTTCCTAAACATATACTTGCTTTTGGATTGGAACCCAGCACCAGAAAATTTGTCAAGTTTGAGCTTGATGAGATCTCCTTCATAGAGAAAATGATCAGAGGCCCAACTGGGTTGATAAAGCTCATCAAACTTTGGTGAGCTAGCAAAACCCACAACCAATGCAAGACCCACAAAGAACCCCACCACAAAGACAGACATTCTAAGCACTGGTACAGCCATTAGAGAGGCAAAGAAACAGAGGAGAGAGATTGAGAGCAGAGTATATCTTCAACTGCTATAAAACACTGCATTGGAAAGCTCTATTAAGAGTATTGGAGTACCTAAACAAAACAAAAATAAAATGTTTTGAACTATGGAAAGTACCCAGCTGTTTTAGAAGGATACACGGATGCTAATTGGATTGCAGATTCAGAAGAATCCAAATCCACAAATGGTTATGTATTATCAACCGTCTCTGCATAAATGATACTTACGAACCAAAACAGAACTTGTACTCTCAAAGATGTGAAATAAAATGGAAGCAAGATAATAGAGATCTTAGTAAGAAAATTAGGAGCGAGATGGAGAGAATTTTTGTTCCAAATTTTTATCTTTTTTCAAGCCTTGGAGATGCTCTATTTATAACCAAATAGCAACTAAAAAATACTCCATTTTTTATGATAGTGCACCACTAACCCCTAAAATCATCCACTATGTTTTCCATTACTCTTTGTGAAAATACATTCCTAGTATCACGAGTCTAACAATATTTTTTTTTCATGTCAAATAAAAATTAAACAAAACGTGTAAAAACATGAAGATTATGTACTGTTGAATATAAACTTAAAATATTTAATTTCTTTTTTTAAAAAAAATATATAATGATGAACTCATAATTTCGATCGAAAACACATTCATATTTTATTACTAAGATTGTACCCTGTGTTTGGGATACCAGTGTATTCAGACAAGTAACTTGTCCGCTAACTTAAACATGGATAGTCGATTGTCAAACGCATTGTCTTCTGATTTTTTTGTCATTTTGTTTTGATTGGACTATAAGTTTGATATATAGCAAAACTTGCTTCGCAAAAATTAGGAAAGAATCTTTAATTTGAAATAATTCATCATATTTGATAATAGTTGAGTGAAAATTATTGTACAAATTTTGACCTAATTTAAAGCCTTTATTAGTAGTTTTTTGTATGTAAAGTTGGAATCCTGGAGACTTGATCTTCAATTGAAAAAAATTAGATTGTAAAATTTCACATTCGTATTAATACATGAATTTTTAAATTATTTTTTATCAATATATCAATAAATAGTCCTAAAAAATTTCGAAAGCGCTATCTCGAACCATCAATCTTTCTACCTCTTCCTTTTAAGTTACCGGTTTCGCTACTGACCATGTGTCCTTCAAACTGTATCCGCCTCTGTATCAATTAAAGCCATAAAAATTAGTAAACAAAGTTTGCACCGAAATCTACAAGACCTGAAAGGCAGGCAGGCATGTAGAATACAATTGATGAAAGTAATAATCATTTCATAGGAGACACCAAAATTCACGTGAATGCACTTTTGTCCTTTTCACCACTACAATTTTGTAATTAACTCTTCTTCGGTGATGGGTATATGGAGAGAGCGATTGTAAATAATTGCACGGCATGGCAGTCCAAAAATGTCACTGCCTCATTGTTCGTGGGGTTCAAAAGCCAAGCTGATCAAAAATCCCCATACAAGTAGTAGACAACTGAACTCATGTTCTCTTGCGACAAGCGTCAGTTGCTGTCAGCCCAATATATCGTATCAAGGTCTAGGCCGATGATTTGGGCCGTCAAAATCCTACCGAATTTGGTTAAGATACAAAAGCAAGCCCAATATAACATTTCTGACCTTGTAGAGCTAGGCCCAAATTTATGTAAACCCAAGTACTATCACTTTGCAATATATTATAAGAGTCGCTATTTGCACATAAATTTTGACTCACTACACACATATGCTTAATACACCATTGAATAATTTTCAACACCCATGAATATTCTCAAATTACCATTTAATATATATATTAATTATATAACACTTCATTTCTTAAAATACTATATATATATATATATGTATATGTATATGAGCCTCATCGTGACAAACATTTTGAATGAACACTTACTTGAAAGTCTGCCTCTGTCTCAGTTCGGTGGTACATGAGAGATCTTTTTGATCAAATATGAAGCATCATCATTATAGTTCACTAAAACCATTTGATAAAAAGGGTGTATTTGGATTAACATTTGAGTTTAAGCATTTTAGGTATCAACAATTTTTTGTTGATGATAGTCTGATTTTTTGTCGGGCAAAGGCAACTGATTGCATGCATGTGAAACAGTGAAATCTTGTCTCAGTTGTTATGAAAAAGCTTCAAGTCAACTTATCAATTGTGATAAAAGTGCACTATCTCTCAGTCCTAACTCTTCTCATCATGTGATAAATCTAGTTAAGAGAATTGTTTAAACTTCAGTGGTTCAGAGGCATCCTGTATATCTAGCTCTTCATATGGTAGTTATGAGGAAAAAACGAGTTCAGTTTGGAAATATTCAGGATCGTATTATCAAGAAAGTTAATGAGTGGCAAAAGACCAAATTTTCAATGGGGGGTCGTGAAGTCCTCATAAAATTGAAGATCCAGGCAATCCCAAACTATGTGCTTTCGTGTTTTAAATTATCGAGTAGTAGTTGTGATGATATTCAAAGGGCTTGTGCACATTTTTGGTGGGGTTCCATCGGTGGGCATACGAAAATTCATTGAAGAAGCTGGTCCAAGTTATGCTTTTCAAAAGGGAAATATGGCATGGGTTCCACAAACATTTATAGAGTGTGTTTGGTAAACAATTTTATCAGTAGCATATAATTTAGCTTGTATGTTGATTGTTTTATGCTGCTTGAAATGCTGACATATATGTTGTTATAAATGTTGTGGGTGTTTGGTTAGATTTTTCAGAGAAAAACATATATACTAGGTGGGCATAGGAAAATTCATTGAAGAAGCTGGTCCAAGTTATGCTTTTCAAAAGGGAAATATGGCATGGGTTCCAGAGACATTTATAGAGTGTGTTTGGTAAATAATTTTACCAGTAGCATATAATTTAGCTTGTATGTTGATTGCTTTATGCTGCTTGAAATGCTGACATATATGTTGTTATAAATGCTGTGGGTGTTTGGTTAGATTTTTCAGAGAAAAGCATATATGCTAGTATAAATGTTGTGGCTAATTACATGCAGGGGTATTAACACAAATAATTAAAAAATAGATTTATATTTTTTAAAAATAATCTTTACATTTTTAATAATATTAAAATATTATATATTTTTTATACAATTTTTTTTATTAATATTTAACATTTTCTTAAATTTTATTAAATATAATTAATATATTATTTAAAAATAAAAATATTATTAAATATAAATAATTAAATATGTTAGTAAAAATGTTAATATATTATTAAATATAAATGAATATATTATTAAATAAAATAATTGGTTTTCATCCGTACATGCAGGGTAAACTTGTCATTAGTTAAGAGTGTAGGGGTAATTTGGACATTTCATGCATAAGTGTCCAAAAAATGCTACTAAAATGACATTTTGAGAATGTCATAATTTAGAGGTAAAAATGTTAATTAATATGTTGAATGCTGAATTGTTGTTTGGTTAGATTAACAATAATATATAATTTACATGTTATATACTGTATTATATGCTATTTATAATGATTTACCAAACACCACCATAATTTTAGTCAAGTCCTACTTGGTAAGCAAATATGGAGATTAATGTCACGATCAGAACGAGGGCACGTGATCTGACTAACGCATGACCTCAATGAACTTGAGGGCCCACAAAAGCCAAGCAAGCCTCAAAGCATACAAACAGAGCAAGAAAAATGAACATAAAGTCTAACGTCACATACACATACATAAATCCAACTTGGCCTCATGCCCATACATTCTAGAATATCCTATTTGTAGTTAATGGAGCATCTAACATCATAGTTTAACAAAAATATGTAGATACATAATAATATGTAAATACACCTCCACTACTTATGCTAGGCTCACCTGATGAACAAAACAATCTAACAAGTTGGGAATGGTCTTGGTTCTACCGGATCAACTTTATATGAAAATGTCAACAAATGAAGAATGATACACAAGACTAAGTGAATGAATAATGAATTAAAAGATACTTAAGATACAAGTAAACATGTATGGATCAAGGATACCATAACTGAAACAACATACATAATATACAGAGTCAAACGGAGGACTACCATACACAATCAAAACATATATCATATCATACAGAGTCGGGCACTCATCACCGTCTCATGAGAACAGATTACCATGTGTTGGTGTCACGGGTGGCTAACATAACCCCTACTAGCAGAGGATAACATGATGCACCAAGGCTAACATCTATTGTTGTTAACGTACATGATTTTGACAGATAGTCAATTCAGAGATGCAGACCATCATGAATCAACAAATAATTAGACAAACCAAATATCATGTCCATAATCAAAATAACATATAATCAGAATCAGAACTAGATAGTACGAAATTTAGAATCAGAATTGAAATTGAAATAGATTCATAATCAATATCTGAATAATATCAGAATCATAATAACGGTTAGATAAACTCATATAAGTTGACTTAGAACTTGTCCCAAATAATTTAAGGAGTCGCAACATAAGTCAAATAAGCGGTAATCGAAACGGAGTATCGAAGATTATTAATAGAAAAATTCATCTTCGCACAGGGTCATAAGTGTGCAGGTTCAATGTATCAGATAAGTCATATATTCACTCACTTGGCATATACTACTAGCAATCATATCTTCACGTGGATAAATGGTCAAACTAGTCCAATCTATCTAAAAATACCCAAAATGTATACCAAAGCTTGAATCAACAAAATTAACAAACTTTGACAACTTATCAAAAACCCGTCGATCATAATTTGAACACCTATGAAATCTCAAAATTAGTTAACCCATCATATAGTTCTACATTCTTCATCAGTAACCTCCTTTGAACTTACTCTTGCACCCGATTATGTTTCTTGCTTTGTTGGCGAACTAATCGATCCTTCTCCAGTTGTCCTAAAATTTAGTACTCACCTAATTAACAACCCATTTAAGAAGATTCCATAGTTGCATATCCAAAAGATTCGATCTTTGGATCAATCCGCGACTCACCCATGAGTACTATTGTCACTCTAATGCCAAATTCAAACTTCATTATAAGTCATATGCATGGAACAATCCAAGATTAATAGTCCATTCTAAATTTAAAACTCAAATTTTTATACATGGGTTTTAAGCCCCTCATCTTAGTGAACCCGAGAGCATCATTTTCCTTCCTTGAATTCTTGAATCACTTTCATGTGTGTTGATAACAATGTTACAAGATGCACCATGAGTACAGCCTCAAAATCCATTCTTGAAAATGACAAAGATCAGATACAAGACAAGTCTCTCCATTAAAACAACACACACCTCATCATAGTTGAAATTCCAAATTAGAGACCAAAACCTTAACTTTCTCTAAGCCTCCCATCTTTCAATAATCTCTCCATCGACCATTGTGACAAGTGAAAAAATTTAGAGCTCTAGTTCTTCTTGCTGCTCTCGATACCAGGAGAAGAAAGAGAGCTTGCTTTCTTTTCTTGTCTTCCTAGTACTACTTCTAGACACCAATCTTGGTCAAACACCAATCTAACTTAACACTCAACATTCATTATTTGTCCAAAAATTCTAAAATTTAATTAATTTATATTTTTATCCCATATATTACAATATATTAATAGACCAAGCTCCCTTCTAAGCCTACCTAGACCATCATGTACCGGTTTTGCTAGAGGGCTTGTCTCAATATTAGTCCTACCATGGATAACATGGAAAGAAAAATGTTTCCCGTTCATAGTTGTAGCCCTCTTTGTGGTTATGGTAGGCTCTTAAGGTGTCCCTTCATTAAATCGGCTTGGAGTTGTGGTTATAACATCTTCAACACATCTCTTCTGGTCATTTTAATGACTATTTGGGAAGTCTAGAATTATCAAAATCGATTGGTACTTCATGTCAAAGGCCAACAGGATGTGGGTCTTTTGGATTAGATCCTCGACTATTTGGATGATTATGCGAGTTGTAGGCAATTGCATGAGGTGTCAACAGGTATATGCCTTCTTACACAGTGGATTCCTCCTTCTCTTGGTGAATTCTTTGTTAATATAGATGTGCCTTTTATTGTGTGATTGCTAGATTTGCAGTTGGTTCAGTGGCGTGAGATTGTTGTGGTAGGCTAGTGGCTGCTGCTGTAGTTTCGATGGGGCCGCTACATTCCGTGGAGACTGTTGAACTCTTTGCCATCCGTGAAGGGATTAAACTTGCCACTTTTTTCCATCTCGCTTGTATGAAGATTATCAATGACTCAAAAGGGGTGGTGGAGAAAATTCAGTCCAACGTCACTCAGCTCAATGAAGATGACAATGTTATTCTTGACATCAAAGGTGCCTGATGTCATTTTCTACACTTTATTTCTTTTCAATCCGAGGAATTCTAATACGGTAGCCCATTATTGCTAAGTTTGCTTTTTAAATTGTCAAACTCCTTGTGTTTGGAGTGCATCAATGGTGCCTCACTAGCTCCAAGAAGTATGTTGATTTTTTTAATTAAACAAAAATTGATAATTGTGAGATCAAGTTATATTTTTGATAAGGTGATTTAATGCTAGGAGTTTTTATGGTGCTAGGAGTTGTTATGAATATATATATTTGTTAAGTGATTGATTTTTATTCCAAGAAAAACTTCTAGTAGTGGATATGGATTGCATCACTTGAGTAGAAGTTGGGCTTGCAGGGGTTGTTCACTTGAATTATATGTCTTGTTTTGATAATTCTTAATTACTCAAGTCTTGATAAAAAGTGTTAATACATGTGTACACGCGGTTGAATCATCAAGTCATGTATATGGGTAATAGATGGTTTCATGCGAGACTTTAATTGCTCTTAGACGTTTTGGAACTCTTTGATATCTTGTGAGATAATACTAATATGCATGAGATAATACTAATGTGTTTCATACGTGTCTTATGTAGAGATAATGCATGAGTTAATATTAACTATGTAACATGTGTCGTGCATTGCATGATAAGATTTTGCATGTTGATAATCATAATCTCTTAGCAGGGCTGGCCCTGCCATATTTGGGGCCCGAGGTGGCAAATTAATTGGGCATGACTTGATGATTCAATCACATGTACACATGCATTTATATGCATGATTTCATTACATTAAAATTAAAACTAGTCATTACAATAATTGGTTAAAAAATATAATTACATGAAATCGCATAAATATTTTATACTGTATTGCATTTTGAGAGACAAAATCATCAATAACAGCTTTGAAGTCACACTTCTCCAATACATATTTTTCAATGCATAATATGGTCAGTCCATTTATCCTTTCTTGTGACATAGTTGACCGCAAATAATTTTTCAACAATTTCAACTTAGAAAAGCTCGTCTCTGCTAATGCAACAAATATTGGAACAATTAATAAAATTATATAAGCTATGGAAACATTTGGTAAACAACCCATGGATTTCATAAACTCAAGAACTTGAATGGCTGTCTCTGTTCCTGAAGGTAAGTAAAGGAGCAACACTTACAATTCACTAAACATGCATCCCCATTAATATCTGATTTGTTGTCTTGTTTTAGAGCAGCTTCAAGCTTGACACAAGATTCTTTCAAACTGTTGTATTCCATCTTGCAAAACCTCTTAGGGTCAAATAAAAATCTAAATATGCCCTCAAATGCTTCCAATTGTTCAAATTTGTTCTTCAACAACAACTAGAAAATAAGAAAACCTAAATGATTCCTCAACAAACACTGAGGTGTGTTCCTCCTCAGTTTCATCAAAAAAAAAATATCCCTACGGATTTTTCTTTCTTTAGGAAATATAAGTTCAATATCCAGATCAGCTGCAATATTTTTTCTAGTTGTTTATCAGTTTTAGTTTCAATTTCAGCTTCAACCACATCACATACCTATTCATTAACTACTTCCCCCACCCCCAATTCACTAACAACATCATCATCAAGAGACTCTTCAAGTGAAGAATTACCTTTGAAGAACTTATCAAGTGCTCCTCTTTGTGATTGAATCAACTGTTCTTCCTTTTTCCTTTTATTTCTTTTTGACTTCTCGATTGATGTCTCTTACCAAACATTTTTCAAATTTCCAACTCCTGAACAAAACATTCAAAACAGAACAGTTTCACTAACAATCAAATTAAATCAAATCAAATTATATAAAAATAATTACTTGAAATTGTTACTAAGTAGCATAAATAGTTGCCTTAAATCTTTAGTGTTGCATAAGCTATACAAAGACAATGTAAAACCAGCAGATCAGAATGGTCGATTTTTTGAACCTAATTTCATGTTGAGTAGAAGCAGCAGTCCACCATATCTAAACAGAAGTAGATAACATATTTGTTATTCCAAAATACAAAATTACAAACATCATTGTCACTAAAGCCTTAAGCCGAAAGGCCCAAAACATATGGTCAAGCTGCACCATTCTTCATTTATGCCATTCAATATGGGTCTAAAGCTACTCTCCAACCATCCTTCATCTACCGACTATCATATCCTCTTTAAATCACTTTTGTGCATTTATGCATTTAGATGAAAAGTTGAAATGGTTATAACTTATAAGCAATTGCATAAACAGAGTGTTAAAGACATCACATTAGAAAACTGAAAACTGCATTTTCAACACAACTAACAACAAATACCTAAGTCCCATCAGGAACCCATGAACTCTAGATAATAGATCAGAGGAAATTTGAAACCCAAGAGGCACTTTTACTAACCAGAGGTTGAGAGAGTGAGAGGCAGTAAACCGTAAGCTACTAGCATCTAGCGAGGTGGTGAGGCAGTGAGGCCTGCCCGTGTTTAGGGCCGGGCCTGTCTCTTAGTGTCGTGCATCTGTACATATTTTATCATTTGTTTTGATTGAACAGATCCATATAAAGGACAGCTATCAAAGAGTGAAGGTGACTAAAGCTAGCGAAATAGGCCATTTATTTTTGCTTCTTTGTGTTTAAAATTCTCTCATTATTTAGATATCTTTTAGGATGAGATTTTGAGATATACTGTTAAGAGAGAATTGTAGTGATGTCTTTATATTTTGAGTGATGACTCTTCAAAGAGGTTCAACTGCGTTCTTGGTGGAGAAAAAGTTGATTCCTTGTTTCGTGAAGTATTTTGGAGGCGCCAAAAGTAAGCTCTACCTAGGTGGGTTGAGTGTTGAGTTGAAACATACACTGAATGAGATGTATGAGCGATGTCTTTAGGTCAAAGATAGGGTTGTACTCTTGATTCGTGATTACTGAATTGTTTCTCAAGGTTAGTCACTCATAGACTCGAGATTTTTTCCAGTCGGATTTCCTCGTTAAAATTGGTGTGTTCTGGTTTGTTTTTATTTTTCGCATTTTAGTTTTCATATTTATTGATTAACGATTTTGGTTAGATACACCAAACTTTCAAAGCAGTATTGGCAGATTTTATACCCGTTGATGTCTCACCCCTATCCACGAAGTGTGAGGGAAAAGACTACTCACACCGACACCTCATATATATCATAGACAATCACAATTTCACTAAAAATTTATGCAGCATCCCGGAACCCAACCTGAAAATAAAACACACATAACAATCCATGTATCATCCAAATCCTGTGAACCCTTAGAATCCATAGTCATACAGCTATCCCAACATCATCAACAAACACAAAACAAGCACGGGAGTTCCGAAGTCATAAATCAGCATTTTCTTTTATTTTTAAATAATCATTTATTCATTTTTAAATAAAAATATTTGACCACAAAACTATCCTATATATCTTTTGAGCCCTCCAAACATTTCATTCTTTACCTCACACTTTTAATCTTTTCATATAAAATCTTAATTTATTTTACTTTCTTACTTTTATGTATTTTTTTTTTCGAGATAGGATTTCACAGTTGATCCTTATTAAGATTCAGCTTATTCCTTTTTTTTTAAAAAAGGAGCTTGGTCACCGTTAAGTCCGTTTGACAAGTTTAATTATAGTCTAATAAGTCCTCCACTAATTGAAGTTTAGTCCATTAAGAATAAATTTAAGTGGAATTGAATACCTCGCATAGTTACACAACTTATCTCTCCTCTCCTCTCTACATGCCCTCTCATCTCTCTCGCTTTCTGCTTTCCTTACTCTCTCATCTACAAATAAGAATGGTTTCAGTCTTTCTCTTGAAAGTCCCTCTTCCAAAGCATCAATTCCAATCGTTGGTAGCTTTGCTTAATCCAATTGAAGAAGAAAGGTCTTTTATGGTGATAGGTAAGCACGGTCCAGCCAATAGTTCCTAGGGAAGAGGAAGTTTCAAGGTCAGTGGGTGACATAGTGAAATTCATCACCGAGATGACTAGACAACCTCTCGACCAGATCATCCTAGCATAGCAATAAAAATGTCTCTGCATATTATTCATATGTAGTGAATTTCTCGCATTTTGTCTCAAAGGATTTTCTAGTAGTTCAGAAGATTTATGGATTTCTTCATATTTTTTATTTTGTTGCTTGATGTTTTACAATGTTTATGCTCATTGACCATTATGTATTTTTTTACCAATTTTGTTTAGTTCTTGCGTATCATTCATGTTATCATTCGTAGTAAATTTATCGCATTCTATTTCAGACAATTTTTTTGTTAGTTCAGAGGAGTTTTGAGCCTTCACATTAATGATAGATTAAAACCTAAACAAAAATGGAAAATAAATACATAATCATGAACAAAGAATAGAAACTACATGACATCAATCAGAGGCGACCCAAGAAACTAAAAAGGTGGCTCAAGGTACCTGAATTTTCAGAAACAATTTACAGTCAATATTAGGATAATAGGCCAAAATCAGTCCTACTTGGGGATGGCATCGGATCGGATTTGGATCGGATTTCTCAAAATTCATATCCGATCCTAAATAAAAATTATGTATCCATATACTACGGATAAAAAAAATCTAAATCCATATCCTATCCATCGGATTTCGGATTTTCTCCACAGATTTCGGATTTATCCATTCGACACATATTTTGTTAATCTCTGACAACAATTAAAATTTCATGATTCATGAATATAATCAAAGTTTAAAGTACAAATACTATCTAAAATCATCCAGCAACATAAAAAAAATTCTAGAATCAAAGTCTAAACTCTTAATTATATAAAATATTACAAATCAAAAATGTTTGCATCAGCTGAGAAATTCAAAAATGAATATCATCTTCAATCATTTGTCACATGTAATCTCGGATCCTACAATTAAGAGTTATATAAAATATTACAAATCAAAATGTTTGCATCAGCTGAGAAATTCAAAATGAATATCATCTTCAATCATTTATCACATGTAATCTCGAATCCTACAATTATCAAAAACAACAGGGTTACGATTTATGGTATTTGATTAGTGTTGTGAGTGTTTTAGTTAAAATTTCCAGTATTACAGATTATAATTTGTGGTGTTAGATCAAGGTTTACACTTTACAGTGACAGGGTTGGGGTTTGTGATGTCTGATTCGGATTTTCAGTGTTAGAATTAAAGTTTACAATATTATAGATTATAATTTGTGATGTTAGGTTAGAGTTAGGGACTTAGGGTTTGTGGTGTTATAGGTTAGAGTTTACGGTGTTGAGGGGTTAGGGTTTGCAGTGTTAGCATGTTATGTTAGGGTTTACAAATTACAATTAGGACTAGATTTGTAATTTTAATGTTATTGTTAAGTTTAAGGTTTACAAATTACAATGTTGGGGTTTACATTATTGTGTTTTTACTTTTTAGTATTAATTACTAACTTTACTAATTAGAATTTTACAAATATTATTAAATTGAATATTTGAATTAGTAGTATGAGAACATCACATTACATAGTGTTATTAAAAATTACAATTAATTCATATTACAAAAAAAAAAATACATATGTTGACAATTATAATGTATATAAATATATTAATGATTTTAATTGTCAATTACATAATTGCATATGAATTATATATATATATCTGTGTGTGTCGGGTAAAATCGGATCGGATCGGATATCCGCAAGTTCGGGCCGGATCGGATACGGATTTCGGATTGGATATGCATGAATCCATATCCATTCAAAAAATTCGAATTTTATCCATATCCAATCCATTCAAAAAATTCGGATTTTATCCATATCCATATTCATTATCCAGTCAACGGATTTTTCTACTGTTTGACCGGATCGGATCGGATCGAAAATTCACGGATACGGACACATTTGCCATCTCTAGTCCCACTCGAAAATAAGCCCAAAAAACATAATCACTTTTATTGCCATCTCGCTCAACCCAACTCGAAAATAAGCCTGAAAAACCTCTACGCACTTCCCTTGCCTTTTCTCTCACCTAGAATCAACCCTTGCAAAAAAAAAATTAATAAGGCACCACTTCCCTTTTAGGCATCAAAATGCCTAAGATAGGCCCTGCTGAATACGGTGAAGACTGATCTGATCTGGATTCTGAGGGAGAAAACAAAGGCAAAGCTTTTACTATATGATATATTAAGATTACAAAAATGTGATAAAATTGATAGTCCAGTTCTATGTATTATATGTATGCAGATGACATGAAAATTGAGAAACCTTCATTTAAGGCAACTGATCAGAGCAACACAGTCCCTTGCTCCCCATAAAAAAATGGCAGCCGGAGATACTTCATCATAATATATCATCGGTATCAACAGGGCAGTGAGATAATGTCTTCTCAAAGGCTCCTGGTAGGCATCTACCTGCTTTCCTAAGCCCCTTGTCGAAACCGGATGCCCTTAAACTAGTAGTAGTACGCATTGTCCTTGTGATTTGGAGCATCCTTGCAAAGTATCGAATGAACTTCCATGATTGATCTAGGGGGCTCAAGGTCTTTCTGTTGTAGGGCATTTCCAAGCAGTTGCTGCATCTGTGAAGCAAATGTATCATCTAAAATCTGCAATAGAACAGCTCAGAAAATCAGGAAGGCAATCTGAGAAGGTAGATCCAACAAGTAATGAACACCATAGATAAAAAAATCATCAAATGCATCATCTTGAGCTTTCCGGAAAGAGCATTGGCATCTCAAACATACTACTGTGTGCTTATTCTGTGTTTTTCAGCTCTTTTATTAAATATAAAAATAAGGAAACATAAGAAACAATAACCAGAAACATGCCAAACCAACCCCAAGTCATTCTCTTTCAAAATCAACCACCTCAATCCATAGCTCAGAGAACTAAATGCCAAAGAGCCATCAATTTCACTAAACAAAGGGTAAGTGAAAAAAAAAGCATAAACCTTGAAATCATTTCCCAGAGTGCTCACTCGCATGGGAATACTTTACAGGCTTACCAATAGTATAGGTATGATTTTAATTAATTTTGTATGGGTTTTTTTTCCCCTTTCCCATATGAGAAAGATAGCAGTTTTCAGACCCAAGATGCCTCTTTTGCTCTATTTTCCAAAACTGCCCTTCCATCATAAATGCACAAAATTAAGGCAGCTCCA
This sequence comes from Euonymus europaeus, assembly GCA_963580455.1. NCBI lineage: Eukaryota > Viridiplantae > Streptophyta > Magnoliopsida > Celastrales > Celastraceae > Euonymus > Euonymus europaeus. Next base: position 5,867,756 of record OY756968.1, on the reverse strand, counting down.
GTCACTAGACTTTACCCATCAAAAGGTGACAACAACCTTTGTCTCCTCCAAAAAATCTTCCTTCCAAGTAATTTACAGCTCAATAAGATTCGTACAAAGTAAGAATGCAGATATGTTCATAAAATCTTGTAGAAAGGGAAGCTGTAAATTTCTTCCCTCACTGAGACTTTAACGTGCTATAAAAGTTGGTTATATACTTTTTCTCATCTAGATTGTTTTTCATTGTATGACTCAGATCCAGACTTTGAAAAGAGGGATGTTTCTAGCAATACAACAACTACTTACAGAAACTGTAATTCTTGAACTCTTGTACCACGAACTATTCTCTTTTCTGTTCTCCAGGAAGTTTAGCACATCCTGTCACAAGAGTAACTGCATAAATTACGCAAAACGGTTTACAAGAGCAAAATGAACTTATCAAGTCGAGATCCTATTTTTGCCATCTACCTGTCCCATTCGGTCCCAGTATCCTCGGCAAATTGCAATAAAGACATGAGTCTCAAAGACGATATGGAGATGATTTACGGTATTGGTTAGCTGGTCTCTCAACGGCTGCATCCTACTTTGTATGTCAGATTCTACGACATTTTCTTTGGACTCTTGGAGAATTTTCTTCAGTTTTGTAGCATTCTGTGACTTGCTCTGGGATACAATACAGAAAGCAGAATATACATTACTTTCATAAGAAGAGACTGAAATAAGGGGGGGAAAACTATATATAGATGAAAAAATAAAAGAAAAAAGAACCACGATGTTTTGTACGTGATGAACTTTAATTACCCAATAATATTGTTAAATGAGTTTGGTTTGAAACAATTATCTATCTGCTTGAAAACAAGAAATAAAGCGTGCGTGTAAAATTTCTCAATGGATTTCAATCAAATTTTCCCATCGCACAGGTCACTGGTTTTTGAATTCTTGTTTTCCCCACAAGACCCTATACTAATAAGTAATAACAGTCATTGCACTTTTGATCTAAGATTCTAAGGCAGACTTCTCTACATGATCCGTAGGAAAAAAACTCAAAAGAATTTTCAGAATGATACCCACATTTTCCACAAGTTTCTCCACAACCGCTTGAAGGTAGTTTCTAAACTTAGCTCTCAGCATAACAGTCACTTCACTAAGACGCTCCCCAGGAACAGTATTTCCACCACTAGGAATGCAAGACCCCCACGATTTGAATTGTGCTTCTATCTTCGGGCGGAGGACATCAAGCATTCTCTTCATAGAATTCAAAAGAATTCCAAGCTGCACAATAAAATAAATTTTTCGGCAGGCAATAAGAATTATCCAAAGCCAGTTAAACCTTTAAGAGTGAAGTTCCAGGCTCCAGCTCACCTCATCTGGGATTGTATACGAGCATACAGATCGCTTTGTGAGCTTCTGGACATACTTGAGCCCAAATTTTTTAGGCACCAAAGTTTCTTTCAGTGGCGACAGAACATCTGCATACTGCTTGTCCAGAGCTTCCACTACTGCCTTTTCTACATCAGCTAGAGCCTTTATGCAACAAAGAGCAAATCACACATGTCAGTATTACTTAGCTTCATATTTCCTATTGATAAAATGTAAGGCCATTATATTTAACTAAGTACGAATATAGATATAAAATTAGTTGCAAACGATATACTTGTAAAAGGTCTGTCCTCCATTGACTCTGACCCTTTATTTTCTTTTACCCATCTTCGTATTGTTAGTTAACAAGTCCAAATGTCATAAGAAGCTACTATCAATACACCTTGTTAACATCACACTGTTGGTTAACCCACCTCATGATTAAAGCCAAAAGGTTACCAAATAGGATATTAATATTTGAAAAATTGTTCCAAAACAAAAGGAATAATGAAGATAAAAAATCCTGTAGTCACCCTTAGTGGACCAAAATACTATAACTCCATCAACAAGATAGACATAACAAAACCGTCAGCACATAGTGTCCAAATGAGATGGTAAATGGAGAACTAAGGAAAGGAACATTTTGACATACATTCTCCAGCACGAAAATATATTCTGGCCACCGGCAAATGATGACTTCATAGTCATTCAAAGTCTCTCTAAGGAGGCCATACATCTCATCAACAAATGGCGTGGTCGAATGTTGTGTCCTGACTCCAGACCATTTTACCTGCAGTTGATTCATTTTCATATAACATTACAAGTAAAGTAAAAAAACTTCAAAAATCTTTCAGAAAATCCTTCAAAAAGCCGTCAAGAATCGATCAAGTTACCCCCACATAATATGTGGAGACTGGAGAAGCTGATTCAGGAATTAAATTTGTGAACCTCTAGGTTACACCCTTGCAAGTTGCAACTTTACCATTGGCCACATGTTTGCTTGTGCATATCGGTACACAGCTTATTTTGTTTACATAGCTAAAGAACCTGATGTGGTGCTCTGCATCAGAACCACTTGTCTTCAAAAGGAAGCACATGGAAAAGAATGCCCTCCAATGGGATTGGACAAAAATCGTCAAACAGGGCTCAATAAAGTTACCTTATCTAATTTACATGACTCAAGTATCAATTTGCGCTTGTCTTCAATCCATAGTATGATATACAAGTGAAACAACTCCTTTGCATCGACTCCTCCTTTAATGTGACTAAGAAAACAACATCAAGTGAGTAAAACAACACAAGACATGACTATAAGTATAACAGCTGAGCTGCTAGGGAACAATTGCCTTATTTTCCAGCTGGCAAGATCTCTCTGAAAATCAGCTGTTGCGACAAGAAGTTCTGCTACAGGAGGTGAAGGACCAGACGGAGGGCATGCAAGCAAGAATGTGCGCAATCTGCTGCAAAGCTCTGTGCTGTATATTGATGAAGATAGGTTCGGCAGGTCTATGAAACTAGTAAAAGAACTTATAATTAGGATACCACATAGGACATCAGATAAGAAAAACATCAGGCAGATGCATGATATGTAAGCTAAAAAATGGCAAAAATATATATATTATAACAAATTGGATCGATGCTAAGTAATATGAGATAGGCCTTTCAAGTTAAAGTTAAATGAAAAATTCCTTTGAATGTATGCATGAAGCACGAGTGGAAGTGCCATGGTGCATTAAGTTATAGTTCAACAAAATTGAAAAGTTTGCCACCAATACGACAACAACTGAGCTTAAAATTCTGCCACACAAGTCTCTTCTATGAACGAGTAGCTAAAAGGCTCCTATCATTGTCAGGCCTGTGCCATCAAATTTGAATACTAGGGCTGGGCATGGGTTGGTATTATCAGTTACCGACCCATTATCCGCCATACAACCGACCCATGTTGTCGGGCCGATATAATCATCCCAACCCATATACGTGTGGGACAGATGGTGGATTTGATTTGATGCAAATGTCAGTTGGCCGAAAATATCAGCCAGCCGACAATATATAACAAAATTGACATTTTCTCTAATTTTACCTATTGAAAACAAAAAAAAAAATCATATTTGTGTTACTTTCTATTTCGAAAAATCTGTAAACTTTTATTTGAATTTTCAGTATTGACTATTAGATTTTGAGTGCTATTTACTTCTTCTTCTTTTCATATTTTCTGCATTTTTTTCGGCTGGCTATTATCGGCCCGACAAGGGTTGGTTGACAAACCGACCCAAAATAGTCGGGCCAATATCGGTTGTCAATTTTGGTTCACTTCGGTTGTCAGGTCGGTTGAATTATCGGCCAATAATCAACCGACACAACTCAAGCCCAGCCTTATTGAATACTCCACGGTTGGAAGTTGGTAAGGGGCTTTACCAAGCATTCTCTAGAAGCGAAAAGACAGGAAACTCAATACAGTTCTTGTGCGACATTCAGATTACTCACTACTTGTTCATTCAACGAGCAGGGATCTCATAATGAGGTTTCCGCCGAAAAATTTCTCTGCCAAGTTACGGAATTTAGTTCTATGCCATTGCACACTAGTCTTAAAACTACACTATCTTTTCTGCATCATGGATTTTATTAGATTTACATTTTTATCATTGATCATTAAAACATAAAATCCTAGCTACCATTTCCTCAAAGTTGCACACGATAGCCTGAGATCCCACAGTTAACAGCATGATGAGTTGAGATAACTCCATGTAACAGAAGTCATGAGCTTTTCTACATACATGAAAATAGGCAAAACTATTTATAATGCAATTTTTAATACATAAAACTGCAAAACAACATAGACAGCATGCAAAAGATGGTGTCTTCTTGTGCAAAAATTCATCATTCCATTAACAGTTTAACACGGATCAGTAATATAGACATAATTCTTTTAATGCAAACTTGCCCAAATGCTTCTTACGGAAATGCCACAAAATACTAGTGTGCCTCTCAAACAAGGAGACTTTTCAGCAGAAGGTCAAACTTCAGCGCAAGAATCAAGAGGCATGTTGACTCAGGTTCAATTTTTCATGTCATCATAACATTCACATGACAATATAAGTCTTAAAAAAAAAGGAAAATCCATACCTGGGAAGTATATGTTGGTTGTGGATTTCAATGTCAGTATGGATTTCATTTTTTATGTTGACACAGAGAGCAGTCATCTTCTGGTAGGCAGTAGATAATGCCACAGTGTCCATTGACGCTGCTTCATTATTATTGCTGGCTACATATTCATCTGTATCAGCCAAATGCCTTCTTGATCTTTTTCTTGCAGAAACCTGGGAAGGACAGTACCGCTTAAAGAGACAAAGAAATGGAAAACTTTAACGCACCATGCATTATGGAGATTTTCAATTTCTCGAACCTGGAAATAATGGCATAGGTTAGTCTGTGCCTCAGGAGACAATATGTCATGAAGAAGCGTATAAAGCTTAACAGCAGGTTCCAACGCAGGCGCTGCCAACCCAGTCGCAGGCTTGAAAACATCCATGATACCAGATAATGATGATTCATCAAGGGACTTATAATTTTCAAACACCATCGAAAGGATATGTTCTATCTGATCCTTGGTTTCCCCCAGGATTCGGTTCTGGTGAAAATAGCCAGGAAGCATGCATATAGAGTTAGAACAGTCCAAATCATTATCACTAGAGAGACTTGACGGTGAGCCAGCGAGGTCATAAAATGTTACTAAAGCAGTAAAGCTCCCTAGAAAACAATGGCTTCAAAATAACGATGATGGTGTTGGCAATAATACTGAATATTACATTATAAACTCCAAAATGTACCTCCTGATGACTCAATGTGCTCTTGCTATGGCCCTTCATAACTACAGGCATTAACAAGTCATACGCCAAGGTGAGGCAGTCAGCCGTGGGGGTAGCCACATCCATGACATAGGAAAGATACCTGTCAATTGTCACATATTAGGAGCAACGTTGTCAAATGAAATCAGTAACCTAAAACAGCTGGCATAAAACAATGTGTCGCATAGGTGCAGCATGTGGAGATAGTCCTGGGTGTGAAATTGAGGGATGAGAAGAAGGTGGATAATCAGAAGGATATTGCTCTAGCTAGAGCGGATAGTCATGGAGCCACCTTGCCATAACAAAGGGTTAGTAGGTAGTTCATATAGTTCAAACACAAGACTGAATTTGAACACAAAAAAGTTCCATTACCTGAGCTTCACATAGACATCAGAAACCCCATAATATGACGCGAATTCAGTTAAAAGCCATTTCCATGAACCATACAGCAATAAGTTCCTTTGTTGAAAATGTTGAACCTTCATAGCAACTTCTAAAACCAGGTCATATGCAACAGTTTCTGCAACAGAGCCACACTAGAAATGCCAAGAATATCAATTAATATTGTAATCCTAATCATATACCACGACATGATATGATAATTAGATATTCATGGAAACAGCACATAATCAATTTTCATAAAATTGTCAGGATATGCAGTCTAAATGGAAGCTTCAAAAAATAACCAAAATTAAAGCAGAATCTAATTTTTTTCCAGATAAATTCTCTTATTCATGAGTTCAATCTTGCACACCAAAAAGAGTTTCTGGGAAAAATAAAGATGAAATATCTGTTTATACTGATTAAAATTATTAGCAGTGTCATTGGCTCAAAACACGGAGCAATTTTGAATCTAATATTTCTGACTTGCTGAGCCTAACACATTTAACTCAACAGAAATAACAATCCCTCATCAAGACCATATTCGTCCCGTAGCATCACCATAATGAGCATGCAAGTTTCATAACTAAAACTGAGAATGTACTATTACATGATGATTGAGATGCAGGTTAATTATTTTGTTTACGGTGACCTCTCCCATTTTCAAATCAGTAATTTCACACAATTCTTAATAGTTATATGAACAGCCAACCAATAACCTCAAATTTAATTTGATTCTTCATTTAAGACCATTCTGGTACAGCCATCAAGCTTCAAAACAGCCTTGTCTTGTGATCTAAGAACTAGCTAGAAGTTCAAATTTTAAGATACCTATTTTCAAAAACACTCCAAATATTACATGATATTCAAGAAGGCCTTTAAAAATAGATTACTCGCCTTCAAATGACTATTATCATCTGCATTTGTTGAATAATTAACATACAGCTGCAGTTTCCCCACAAGCTCGTGCTCTGGCTCCCGATATATAGACCACCAGCGTACCTTTTCAGCCTGTATATAGTTTGAAGTGAGCCTCTCCCAAAGGTTAAAAGTCAAAAACAGTAGATATAAGCAAATAGTGTTAAGCTTAAAGTCAGTGTTGCAAAAACTTTACCGAATCCTCAGCAATGGTTGCAACCTGGGCAAGGACACGACCATAATACTTCCCCTTTGAGTCCTGGACTTCAACAATTAGATCATCTCCTAGACTATCTGGAAAGCTGTACAGTAGTCAAAACAAGTCTCAAAAGATTTGGTAGATTGTAAAGGCCGAGAATGGTATAGCACATACAATACATGGGTTTCAACAGATCCAGGTTGCAACTTGATGGCATCTTCCTCTGTGGAACTTTTCAGCCTCAACAAACAATAGTATGTTTCTGATGACATTGGCAGGTAAAATGAAACATGAACAGGAAGAGATAGATTCATTATAAACCAAAAAGAATGAACCTGGAAAAGTTTGAGAAACAGTATGAAAGATGGGTTCATAGTAATTAACTACTTAACATCCACAGATTGAGCTCAAACAAACAACAAACTAGGGTAGCCAACTCAATGTATTAACACAAGAAACCTGCCAAATGCCTTTACTTTGGACTTTGGAGTGTATAACATATCTAGATTGTCCCTGACGATTTCAATAGTGATGGAAACCAAGCACCTTCATGGTTAGGACAAGAGATCCTTCCAGTGGAACAAGTCTAGCCGGTAAGGTCTTATCAAGGCCAAAATCATTAGGCAACTGAACTAGGATGACTAGTGGTGGAAAGTACAGCTTTTACCAGTCGTTGTAGTATGCAACTACATACCTTGCAGAGCCTCGTGTGATAATGAACTATTCCGCAGACTTGTCATGCCTGTTTTAAGAAGTCCAGAAACCTGCCTTATATACCGAGTGCTAGCATGCACATATGCCAAGCTCTGACGCTTTAAGGATCTCTTTGCAGGTATTGGAAGTATCACCCGAATTTTTCGAAGAGCTTGCAAAGCAGATACAAGCATTGACTGAAAATTAGAGAAACGATAACGGATTGATTCCATTTTTATACTTGGGGGTCCCAAAGCTGACATACTGCAGCCAGTTGGGGGTTCAAGGGCTGTCTTCACTTTACGCACTGCGCAATGAATAATAACTCTGGATAGACCACATCAAGCACTTAAAAAGTAAGGATCTCAAGCCAAGAATAAAATATTACCTTGCACCTTCATCCTGCCAATGATTTTCTTTGGTTTTGAAGCAACTCCCTCACTGGCAGGCTCAGAAGAGCGCTTTGACATTAGGTCCTCCTCTGATTGCAACAGCACTTGCTGTAAACTATAAAATTTATAGGCACAAATGAGAATAACAGTGAATGAGTGGAAAACTAAGAAAGGAGAAGACAATAAATATTCATCATCATTCGAGCCTTTATCCCAACAGACAATACATGCTAACCAGTTTAATATAAATAACCACAATCTATATGTGCCTTTGACAATATAATGCTGATATAAAACCAAAAAATTTATGCCAAAATTAAATAAACTACTAAATGCATGCAGGGTGAAATGTAATAAACTAATAAAATACAAAAGGATTAAATTAAGTAACAAGGGAACGAATCAATGATTTAATTAGATGAGAGAGAAGTAACAAAAAGTACAGTTTTGAGTGTTGGGCTATTAAGAGACAAAATATCCATAAATTCATGTAGTAGAAATGAGAATTCTTCATTGGATGTGTGGCACACAAGGGAAGATAGGATAAGAAATGAGATTATTAGATCTAAGGTAGGAGTAGCACCAATTGAAGCTAAATTCGAGAAAACTGCTTAAGATGGTATGGGCATGTATAAAAACTGTTTAACATGGTATGGGCATGTATAACGTAGAAATAATAGTGCAGCGGTTAGGAGAATCGAGAGAATTTGTATAGGAGAGTGGAAGCTAAGAGGACAACCTAAAAAGACATGGCTTAAAGTAGTAAGAAAAGATAAGAATTCAATAGAAGTTTATGGGAAGCATGATCATAAAAGGAAATGAATGGCGGAAACAAATACATGCAATGGATTCCCTTTAATTTTATCATAAATTCCTATAGCCAAACCAAAATTTTTGGGATAAAGGCTCGGATGATGATGATTAAATACATACAGGGTCTTCTATGCTCATTGTAGCAGCACAATTGGCATCAGAAGCAGAAAATCATAGAGGTAAATGAGACTCATTTAGAACATAGTTCAATCAATGAACCTTTGCAATCATTGGCCAAAATACAAAGAAAGATGCTACAGAGGAATGTAATTAATTGAATCACATAATAAGGAGAATAGAAGACTAAGCGTACCAAAATGCATCCCGTAGCAGAGCGCATTCATTTTCCAAAAACAAGGGAGCTTCCATGCAACTCTTTGACCAAGCATGAAGACAAAGGCGAACACATGCATCATATGCAATTACAGCATGCCATGGTCCTAGGGCACTGGATTTTGAATTAAAAAAAAAAGAAGGAGAGTTATATGAACACAACAAATAGGAGGAATGAGATAGTCTTGACTCATTATCAGCACTGCATACAATTATCATATTGGTCACAGATACCTTGCATGAAATGTCGGGACACGAGCTGGGTTTGAATACGAAGAAGCATTAGCTTCTGCATTGGCACTAGTTCTGTGAACATAAAAGCAAGATAAGACAAATTGTTCCACCAAATATGTAAAATATGTATAAAGAGATACCTTTTGTGAAAGCACATCATGTCCCCAATGAAAATGATACAAACCTAACAAAATGATCTGTATTCTTGTTTCTAGTGTCATCCTCAGTCTTAGCTGCAGACATGATTGCACTTTTGTTTGGATTATTTACTGTAGAGAAACAGCGTGGATTTGTAACATTTGTAGCACCATGGGCAGCATATAGTGGAATTTTCTCATCCCCTTCTTTAATTTCCTGACCTGAACCACAAAATGAAGGTGCACTCGGAATATCATCATTGTCATTATCAGACATGTTTTCATGAAGCTTGTTTCTGGATTGCAGGTTCTGAAAAGTACTCTGTTAGCAAGAACAGCATGCAATTGTATAGGTCAAGAGTGAATATGCTGAAGGTATTAAATCAACTAATTAGTCTTCAGAATAGATGCTATCAATTTTAGAGAGAAAAAATCCTTAACAGTTTAATCTGTTACATAACTCATATGCAAAAGGAAAAAAACTCTTTAACACATACAAGACAGAGCAATACAATCAGTGATCACAAACTGCTTCACAGCAAGCCAGTATATTGTTCAGAAACAGGAAAAAACACAGGCATACTTGAAAAAACATTCTCATCAAGTTGCTTCCACATAACATGGTTAAGGCATCAAAAATTGTTCATAAAAATGTCATTTGAGCAGCACATATGGTACTGACAAATTTCAAAATTCTAGCTGAACTCTGTGCAGGTAGTCTTAAATAAAGGCCCGGAAGATGCTAACCAAGCTGTAAAAATGTGGATTCAGACAGCCTCACTGATATATTTGTACTAGCTCATCCAACATAATGGGAACCACACCACATGGAACAGAATAGCATGTACCCCAACAAGTTACAGAGGTAAATCCTAATTTCTCAGTCAAATTACACAAAATTATCATCCTCTTATGCTCATCTGATACCCGAATTATACGACGCTTATCATGTAATAATGTTCCAGAGTCACCAAAGAGACTGCAAGTTGATACACATGACAATTTGTATTTTTTAAAAGAATCAAACAATAAGTGTACATCATTCTTCAGTTTGAATACACCAAACCTTAATGGGAGATACTCCGTTTTGTAAGAAATTGAGCTGTCAAGCTTCTGGAATTTTTTTAAAAAAAAAATTAATAACCAGATATGTTGCAAGTTTGTAAAACTGATTTTTAGAAATACAAGCTGACCCATCAATGCCACAAATTTAGGACATTGACTTCAATTTTATAAAGACTATGGTATATAACAAGAAACTGGAAGCCATGTTTTGGCACCTTAACATTCAATGAAAGCATTTCGAGCCTCCACAACTATCCAATTATGAGAGGAAAATCCAAACAAGACAAAACCAAGAAAAAAATAATTAAAACCAAAAAAAAAGTCACAAAAATGGTCAATCATCACGGTCATCCTTGTCGTCATAAATAATTGCTATTATTGAACTCATAACACAAAAATCATCATGCAATCAGAACCAACAAAAGCAAACAATTCAAATTACAAATGAAGTAAAACAAACCTTCCTAGTGACACTTTCCACATTGACCACAGATGGTACGCTTGAAGCATACCCTTCTGAAACGCCCATTCTGCACCTTGGCACAGCAGCACTCACACTCCCTGGATGCGTGCTTGAAAATTCAGAGCTAGCAGTTGAATCTGACTCATCTTCCTCAGAGCATGAGTTCCACCCAACTGGGTATCGTCCATTCCCCCTACCCAGCCTATTTACAGCATGCCCCTGCCTGCCCACTAATGTCTCTCTCGATGAGCTAACATCTGAATATGTATAGTCACTCCCATACCGCTGCGGCCTCTGCTCTGAATTTCCGAACCTATGGACAGTTCCATTAGCAATCCTTTCATCTTGTGGCGAAGATTCCAGGGAGTATCTTCCACCATAAGTGTCCTCCTCGGAGTCGGTGGTCGTGTCCTTTTCTGAAGCAGAGCCTCTATCATGGGAATCCGGCAATGTCATCGAAAACGGGATGACTGATGATGGTAGGTGCCCGCTTCGGAAATTGGACGGAGGGGGAAGCCCTATTCCCGGACCACTGCTATGTATGCTGGTTATGGGATCAATTCCAATTCTCAATCTTGAATTAGAGAATGGAATTTCCTTCTGATTAACAGTTAAAAAAAATAGTGCATCAGTTCATTGTTTCCTTTTCATCAATGCAGATGAAAATAGACACAGAAACATATCCAAAGACACCAGCAGAAACAACATTTGTTAAAGCAAGAAAGACATAAATCAGAACGTGAAAAATTAAGATTGATTCCGATCAGTGAAGTGAAACTGACCTCTCTCACCCAACGAAGGCCATTTTTGTCAAGTCCGTCCGTGAACATGACTGCAAGGCCTGTGCTTTACCTACACAATCACATCAAAATCTCACTTTTCTTTCACTGAACATAAGACTTCAAAACAAGCAAACCAAAATCAACAGCAATTCCAAGCATTGAAAATCTAACAAAAACAACATTGACTCACATGTGAATCAAACCTCCTCCAATTTTTACAGCTTAATACACGCAGTGAGAATATATGCCCGAACACAGAAACAGTTGAGATAGACTGAGAATGCAAGAGAGAGAGGAACAAATGAGCTCGGAAAACTTTACCAGAGTAATTTGACAGGATCAGTAGACTCAAAAGCTTCCTCGTTGCCACTGATAGTCTTTTGAGACTCCCTCTCTCTCTGCAAACAATTTTGGCTTTTGGCTTTTGGCTTTTTGTTACTTTTCTTTTATTTCTTGTTTTCGTATTTCCCTTCTTGTCAAAGGTTTATTGTTAATAAATAAAAAACTAAAACGGCGTCACTTCATATTCTGAATGGATATACGGCACCGTTAGTCGAACATTAATGAGCTTTTAAGATAATATATAAGGTTTATTAATGGAAATGTCTTTATTAAAGCCCCGCGGGTGGGGTGTGAACGGGAAAAATTACGGATAAAGCGGAGTTCCGTTATTTTAATTTAATTTCAAATACTAATTACCACACTGGATATTCAAACGTTATGAGTGGGACAAAATTTTGGTCTCATTTCCCTCCTCTGCATATGTGAAAGGAAAAAATGGGTAGTGGGTCCAATGCCCATGTTTTGGTTCTTATTATTTTGGATGATTAGGATCTGCTTCTTCTTCTTTTTTGGATTCTAGGGAGGGGAATATCCAAATCAACTCAAGAGATCTTAAACTTCCATGCGCGGCACACACCTTGACCAAGTAACGCCAATGTAGTCTTCCCAAAGCATTCCATAACTACCATCAAGAGGGAGCTGGAGAGGAATAAAATCACAGTCACATTTGATGGACTCATTTGCTAAGAAATCAACAACTCTATTTCTTTCTCTGTATATATGAACCACATTCACTTCCAATCCTTGAGTCACAAGCTGTCTGCACACATCAATCAAGTTGGGGAGGGAGAGTTTAGGGACATTAATGCTTTGAAGCCACTCTGCCAGCATACGAGAGTCAGTTTCCAAAATAACTCGACGATGACCTTCCTCTCAAGCCATACAAAGACCATAAAGAACTGTCCAAATTTTTGTCTCTATCGAACCACAACACCCAATACTTGCCCCGAGCATCTCTTAGCAGACCACTAGCTCCAACCTTACCCTGCCTACCCTTACTACACACATCAGTATTATTAGTCACCCATCCTTGCGACGGAGGGGACCACCCAATTTTCTCCATGCCATATGTTCTTTTCCTCCCAATCACAGACGCATGACGGCTAAAAGCGGCCTTAATCTCAGCCAAATGCCTCTTAAGCCATGAAAGCTTGAATTCCACAGAGAAATGTTTATCATTAAAGACCATCTCATTATGCCACCTCCAAATGAACCACACAATAACATAAAAACATGTATCCCATCGAGTCCCAAATCTGAACAGCCATTGAACACTGGATAAAAATATGATCCACGTCTTCTACCTGTCCAGGTCGGTGATTACAAAAAGAAATGTTAGTAAAACCTCTCCAAACTCTTTCAGAATTACACATCAACCATTGATGTTTAACCAACCAAATAAAAGCTTTGACTCTTTTGAGGAACCTTCATCTTTCAAATAGTCACCCAAATACTATTGGTACTAGTATCATCATACTGAGTTAAAATATGATAGGTTGTCTTTACTGAGAACTCACCACTAGTAGAAACACCCCAATAAACCCTATCCATTATATTATCGTCTTCTAGTAAAATAAAGGCTGCCAACTTTTGCTCAATATAAGATGGGAGCAAATCCTTCAAAATATCCCAGTTTCAACCAACACCCTTCTTCCAATAATAAGTTATAGGCCTATACTTATCAACCATGGAAATGTCCTTTAAAGCTTCATTAATAAGAAAGCCATCTTCAATCCAAACATCTAGTCAAAAAAGGGTAGAATTCCCATTTGGCACCATCGACCTAACACCTTTAGCCAAAATGGGGGCTATTTTAACAACTCCTTTCCAAAAATTAGACGTCTCATTTTTAATATGCAGCTTAACCAGACAAACTATCACTATGAATATTTTTTTCCCCACCACACGGGCCCAAAGACTCTTTCTCATTAAGAAAACGCCACCCTATCTTAGCAAGATAAGATAAATTCAGTTGATGCATTCTCCTAATTCCAAGCCCTCCTACAGTAATTGGTTTTTTCACTGTCTCCCAATTAATAATGCTTACTTTCCTCTTCTCATCATTACCTCTCCCACAAGAATCTATGCACCAATCTATCAATATTCAAGCAAACTTAAGTATGTACTAATGTAGTCTACATCGCATACATTGGAATGGTAGAGAGAACCGACTGAGCTAACACTACTCTCCCCATAAAAGATAGATATTTAGCTTTCCATCCTTCCAGACGAGATGAAATAAGTTGAAGGACATAATGATAATCCCCTGATCTTACCCGACCATGAATTGAAGGGGTGCCCAAGTACCTCCCCAAATTATTTGTACGGGAAATTCTTGACATACGATGATTAGGATCTGCTTTAAAAAATATAATTACAACGAATCCCACTGTGAAATCAGTTGAATATCTATAATTTTTTTATTTCTTTTTTTAAAATTATGATTTTTTTGAATTTTTATGTAGATTATGAATTTCATAAAGTATTTATTTGTTCGATAAATAAGTGCGGTGATTGAAAGAAAATGACCACCTTTGAAAACACTGTCGAAAATTTCAGACATCTTCATGGTCATCACCACGTAACGATGGCTAGTATCATATGATAGTGATTGATGTCCATTTCTCCTTGTCAACCTCCTCTACATTGTTCGTATTAATAAGAGAGCGCGTGATAGTGGTGGCATGGACTTATTGGTGTTTATTTTGCTTATGTATGTAATTGTATATGCATGACTTGTCAGTTGTATACTGTAGTTATATGAGTATATTGTTGTATTATGATTAGGACTCTGATTTGAATGATAGTTATGTTTGTATGGCGGGAGATGTGTTATGTGACTTTGAAACTCCGGTCATATTCTGTGTTGGTTGTTGATCATGGTAGATTAGATTATGTGTGTGACTGTGGACCTTGAGATTCGATGGATTATAGATGATGTTGCGATTATATTATGAATTTTTGTTTACAAGTTGGTTTTCCCAATTTATGAGGTTATGCTGGCAAAATTTCTAATGAAATTGTGACTGCTTGTGACGCAGCGTGATGTGTCAATATGTGTCTTCTTTTCCCTCACGCTCCGTGGGTCTGGGCATGACATTATGAGACCCTCTAATTACAGTAATCATCAACATTTCCATTTTCTCCTTCAACATTACTAGTAAAAATCACCTGCAATTTTGTGCTTGACAGAACTTAACGCAATACTTTGGAGCTTGAACATTTTGTTTTGCACTAATAGTTATTTTGCAAGTGCCACATTTTCACAACATATAATTTTTTTTTGCTCTGAAACAGCTACTTCACTCTTAAGTTGTCATCTCCTAGATTATGGTATAATTGTCAATTTCTACATGTAGCATCATCCACTAAACTAATATCTCCAAATTCTAGATTTGATGATTTTAAGTTGAAATGTTGGAGCATATGCTAATCAGATAAGCTAATATTCCTCTATTCGATTTTATAATCCACATCATCATCATCATCTTCACCGTCAACAGCTTCAATGTGTTCTTCTACTTTCTCTCTAGCATCGGAATGATTGTCAACGTATGCTTACTCAATGTCCTCAGTACTACAGATTTATCGTATCAAATTTAGGTTTATATTGAACGATGATTGCTAGTAGCCGCTAGTAGGCTACAATAAGTCGGCAGAGCAAACTAGCTACAATCATACACACATTGAAAAAATTCAATCGAGAAGCCATAGTTTCACCCGATTTTTAAATAATCATTAAACAACTATTAAACAATTTCAACTCACTTTACATCAAGATTAAACAATTGAAACTAACTAAATAATTTGCTCTGGCACACAAATAAGAGGAAATCAACAATCTACTTTCCAACATACAAAATCATAAACAATTTCACCTAAAAAAATTTAAACAACACAAGAAACTCATGCAAGTAGCACATTTTTTTCTTCCATATTTTACACTACTATCAACTCAAATGCTCTACTCACCTAGCAAACGTGGTGTCCAAAGCTTCAAATGTACAACAATGATGACACCAACGATGAATCCAAAATCTCCCAAAATCTTGTTCAAAATTTTATGTCTTTGCCTTTAGGCATTTTATATTTTTGATAATGACATTGTTGGCAACAACGTCATTATGCGCGATCTATAAAGACGCTGTTGACAACAACATCAATAATATTAATTTATAAAAAGTGATGACGATATTACCAACAACGTCAACGTAAAAAACTTAACACTGATGTCGTTGCCAACAACATCAATTATTATTTTTGAAAAAAAAAACAGTTGTCATATCTCGAATTAAAATATATCATATATAGCATAAGAAAACTCCCAATGGTTCATCATCCCACGTTGACGGCTAATCATATCATACTTTAATTTGAAATTTATCGAATATGTTAACCATTGGAGTGGAGTGGGCCTATCTTTCTCACCAAGTCAATTCGAAATTTCGAATAATACTCCTCCTTTCTGGATGAAGGGCCCTGTGGCCACAAACAGGAAAAAGCAATATTGCCAGTTCATTTGACATTATAATGCTAGAGAGTGGTGCCTAACAATGAACATTCCATGCATATGCAGCATTTGTATTTATTGAACTTGGTGATCAAAGTAGTAGGTGTTGTAGCGTTAAAAAAAAGAAAATGGAGGAACAGAACTACAGAAGTCAGACTCCATATTGTCATTTTCGGTTATCTGGTTAGGAATAACCTAAGCCACCAAGCACCATCAAAATAACGAAGATTGAGGTAACTTACAGAGAAAGGCGGACAGGGACAGATGGGTTTGGTACTTGGTAGCCTAAAAAAAGGGACTAAACTAATCCGGTTCAAAATACTACCAGCCTTTCAAACCAGTATAGTCTTGGCCCTACCAAACCACCGATTAATTATAAAGACAAAAATTTTATTTATGGAACAAAGAATTCCTAGATCTCAGTGAAAATGTGACAGAAAAGGGGAAAAACAAAGCCTATGGAGGGACTTTTGGAATAACAACACATGCTTGAGGTATGAAATATCAAATCCAGTTGTATAATTTAAGCATACAGCTCATCCACATTGCACTCTCCAAGGAAAACTTTGATGCTACGCGGTGAACCACAATTGCCTTCAGCAATGATTGCTCTGTCATTGGCAGCCATGTGTGCGATAATCTTGTATATCATTTCAATCTACAACATGGGAGGAAAAAGAAGGAACCCATTAGCCAAAATTATTCTCTCTGAAATAGGCTCTAAGAGAATTTCATACATACATCTTCAGGTGCATGACAATGTTCAGCTACTTCCTCGAGCGTCAGCGGTTCCACAGGTTCTTTGCAGCTGAAAATAGACAAGCACAATCAATCAATGAAAATACTCCCAAAAAGGCAAGAGTGAGTGAATAAAAGGTGAATTAATTTTTCAGAAAGGACTTTTATACAGCATGTTACACCCCGTTCAACATCAACATAAATGGTCCCATACTGAAGGAGGTTTTTTCAGGTTAAACAAATGGTGGAGTTCGTTTTTAGCATGAGAAATAAGGGAGGTGGCGAGTCCCAGGTGCAAGTCCTATCGACTCATTCTGCAACCCAAAATCTCAAATTACTTCATCGATTCAAGAGTAGAAAACCTGATCACACAAAGGTCTCTATTGTGCAGAGCAATTCATAAAATGTGAGACCAGAATCACCAGAGATGACATAAATCTATCTCTAGGTCAGTAGCCCTAAAACAACTTCCAGATCTGCGAGTTTAATTAACTTATCCACTCAGCAAAAGCGGAGGATATCTATCCTGGGACAGAGATATTCTGACAAACACCAGGCACCAGCAACATAGAATCGCAGTAACCATCACATTTCAGAACAGGCTCAGGAGAACAAACCAAAATTTTCTGTTTTACCTTGCCTCATTAAGAACTGACAAAACCCGCTTTTGAAGAGCTAATACCTCTCCTGCTGCTTTCTTACCTGCTTCCACGCCTGAGATTACAATTGAATACAAGCACGCATACATGAAGAGGGAGACAGCAAATGTGTCAGCTTAAGCAATCCAATATCCTGAACTGATACTTAAATAACATAAGCCATTCATTGCACTTGCAGAGAGAAATTCCAAAAAGCAGCAATGGGGAAATGTATCTACCAGGTTGATGGTAAGCATTAATGTTGACGAGGTAGGCATATAACCCAACTGTTCGCTCATAAAGAGCAATAAGAGCCCCCACAGATCTAGGTGTCACTTCCTGCACTGTCACTGTGATGGACTCCCGATCATTAGCATACAAAGCTGACCTTGTTCCCTGCAGAATTTAAGTTAGCTCTCTAAATAATTTTTTTATTTAAAAAGCAATAAAGGCTTGCAATGAACTTTTGTGTATCAACAGAAAGTCACCAATTGTATCTAACCTGTAGCATCCCAAACAAGTAATCACCACATGTAACACCGGGTTCAAGCTCCCAATCATGACCTGGGGGTCTATCACGTAGCACTTCAATGAATGTGACAAAGAAATTGTGCACACCCTCCCTAAGTTGCTGAATGTAGCTGTAAAATAAGCAGAAGAGTCGCATCAGGCTCAGTATGGATAGCATCGATAGTTTTATTGGATTTGAGCATGACAAAGAGTCTTACGCATGCTGGTCTGTGCTCCCTTTATTTCCATATACAGAAAGCCCTTGATTCACCTGTGAAACCGTGTTTCAGGGCTTACGATATGGGAGAATGCTACAAAATCACCTTTACAAGTAGCCCTATATATAATATCAGAAGACTGCTGAGACACACACACACACACATATAGACATATATATTTTACTAATGAGACATATATATAGACATAATATATTTTACTACTGAGACATATATATAGACATAATATATTTTACTACTGAGACATATATATAGAGATAATATAGTTAGGTTAGGAACCAAAATTGTTTTCTAAAAACCAAAACCGAACCGAACACCGGATAAGCTTAAGCCTGAAAACCGACACCGATCCGCAAACCGAACCTCATTTTTCGGTTTGGTTTACAGATCGGATTGGTTTCTTCCACCCCTACAAGTAGGGAGAGTACATTTAAAAAAGTTATTCTTTTTGTTCTGATGAAAATATTTGCAAAAATAGATCCACTCCATTTTAGATGTCCAATGGGACCCTACACCAAATTGATCTAATGCAGTGATGTAATCATGAAACCCCAGTAAACTTCCTCATATTCAAGATCCCAACTCTTCCCAAAGTAAAACCAAAGTTAGACCAACGCTGGATTGGATTTCAATTAGATAGATGATTTACATACCCGATTACCGTGTAGGTCAAACTCTTTCCCCAGAGATTCCATGACCAGCTGCTGCAGATACCTACTAAATAGTAATAAGCTGTCTTTGTACGGAAGAACGACCATATCCTGCACAAAGCAAATCCGGCAAAAGCAAAGTTAGTAGTAGTGAAAAGGGTTTTAAACATAATTTTTTGAAAGCACAATGATCTGGAAAACAGTGAATGAGAAATTACTTTGGACCCTACACCATCAGAAGCCCAGTACCAGCACATTGCTAGCAAAGCAGCGGGATTATTCCTAAGCTGCAAAAGGAAGAAAGATTTTAAAAAAATCTAATCAATCAGAGGGGTAACATGATATGGAAATAATATAAATTCTCACTTTGCTAAAGGAAAGAAGGTAGATGTAAAAAAAGAAGCAACAGCACTACAATTTAATTAGATATCTAGCCAGAGTAAACCACACAATTTTTTCTCATGGAATGCACAATTTCAGCTTTGACATTGGACGATCATGTCTCTAGGGGGAAAAAAACAGCCTTGCTTACATATATTTTTTATTGGAAGGTTACTAACATATCAAGATCATCTGTACTCAGAAATGGAATGAAAGTCCACTGATTGAACTCTCATTGTCGCTGTTGACAAAACCAATTAGGGCACAACAAAAGCTTTTGTTTCAACGGAAGTATGAAAGTATTTGTATAGCGCAATGAAGCTCAACTGAGCATCAATATAAATGATGGAAGATTCATTGTAAAGAAACTTGGTGAAAGATTTTTCATATGATGCACGCATCTTGAACCAGTATTTCGAACATTAACAATTACAGAATAAAGCTAAATTGTACTTAAGAATATAACTTTCAACGGCTCCCGCAAGGCCACAACACATAGCTCGGTACTCAATCTACATGGAAGATCAAACACTACTAAGAGGTATACCTTCCACTTATACTAATGACCAACCTGCTTCACTTAGAATCTATTTAAACAGCCCATAGTTAAGCATTTGCATGATATTGTTGTTCTTACTAGAACCAATATGAAAATCCCAAATGAAAAATTCTAACAGAAAATCCAGAGCACTGTGAACTGAGAAAAAATGAAAGCCACCAAGTTCAATCCAATATAAATTTAAATCTGCAAGACTTCAATAGCTACGTGAATTGAACTATGTGGATCCAGTTTTGCCTACCCTCAGCAGTTTCCCAAATGACCATGTATATCCATGAGAGAATATTGGAGAATTGTATTGGAGTCAAAAGAATTATTCATTCGTGCTCATAAACAACAGAGTGGTGAGAATATTATAATGCTCTAAATTGAAGAAGAAAAAAAGAAAAAAGAGAAATGACGCCTACCACGGTGGTCCTAGTCGTCTCATCCATCAATGATGCACCAGCAAGCATTTCCCTGATGTTGATGCCCTGAAGATAATATTGCTTATGGATATCAAGATGCAATATTCCACAGATAAAGGGACCTTTCGAATTTGAGGGATTACTCACTTGAAGTGCAGCAGGAAGCAGGCCAACTGCAGACATTTCAGATGTCCTACCACCCACCCAGTCAAACATAGGGAATCTAGCTAACCAACCCTCAATTCTTGCAGTATTATCCAATAACGAGTTTTCTTGTGTAATAGCAACACCCTGCATAAAGGAAAAGTGGTAAAGGACATTTTCTCTATTGAAGAACAGGTTGATTGCAGCAAACCATTATGCATATCTCAAAGTTCTATTTTTTTTTTTTTAAAAAAAAAAAACTGTGTCAACTCCTTCAAGTCTTTCTATGAAGTTACAAGAGAATGTCTTTATCACTCAAACAACATAGAGCAAGTGAAAGAGGACGACATTTTCCTAAGATCGTGATGTCCTGGAAAAATTCCTGCAGAGCAGGCTACCATTTAACAACTGATTGGTAGAACCAAACATCTCAGCAAATAAAAGCAAGTACTTCTAAATATTAACATTCTTTTTCAAATAAATGAGAGGAATTTTATACATCCCCATAACATCAGATATGTAAGCTATGGGATAAGATTTATGATTCATAAGAAAATAGTAAAACATATAGTAACAGCCTCATCAGACAACACTACTCTGGTAAATAATTTGAAAAAGATGTAGTTCAATAACTGGACAACCATATGGAACATCTATCCACCAAAAATCAAGCAACGAGTTCTAAACTTCTAATTAAGGTAAGACTTTATCCCATGTCTAAAATACGCCAAAAATAGAGATTATTACCAACTCGTATAACTGGGGACCTTCCACAACAGGTTCTTCATCAAAATCATATATGAAATGAAAAATGTGACACGCAAAGGTTCCTCATGCAGAAAAGACTCAACATATAAGTCAGGTGGACACAAACTAAAGCCAAAATTCAGCTGCAAGTGGTTTGGAACTCATCCTGCACAAATCTGGCTATAACTTCACAACCTTATAAATTCATACTATTCTATAAATAAAAATAATTAAAGCAGAAACAAGAACCTGAGAATAAAACCTGTTTTGCAAATACTAGTCCAGCTTCACGGAAGGCCTTCTGTACTTCCAGTAAACCATTTCTAGTTTCAGGAGTGCCCCCACTCTAAAAGAATAGAGAGTGAAATTAGTTAACATGAGTTACCCGTTATATCATCCATTATGGCAATGTCTAAGAACCATAGTAAGAAGCATGAAAATGTTAATAGTCTTTATGCAGACCTTCGAAATCACAATTACAAGTGTAGAAGCCAACTCAGGACCGAGCTGTGCAATCTGATGGTCAATTCCAGCTGGATCTGTATTATCAATGAATCTTATCTGCCAACAATACAAGAAAACATTGTCAGTGCAAAAAAAAATTAAAGCAGTTAAGCTAGAGTCGCACATAATTACAAAAAAAGAAAAGCTAGGGTCCCTATAATTGGCAACATTGCCTGGCATGGCTAGTATGGAGGATCAGTTTGCTCCTAAAGTCTGACAATCTTGAGAGTTCGACAGAGAACAATCAAGGAGCAATATTCTAATACCATTTAATGTTAGCAGATACCTTGAGAGGAGGATTATCAGGTGCCAGGGCCTCAGCGACAAACTGTGGTCCAAGAGCTGAACCTCCAATACCAACCGAGAGTATATGCGTAAAGCGACCTTCAGAAGAAGATGGAGGCTTGATCTGGATTTTAGGAATCATGAAGGGGAAAAAAATCATCAAACTAAAGAAATATTCACTGAAAACAACGTCATCTCATGATTTGCTGAGACAAGTTATGTTCACTTTAAATTGTAAAGGTACTCCAAAGCAACTGGTAAAGGCATTTTCTACATGTCATGAGAAAATATAAATTGAAAGAATACGAAAGGATGCTACAAAGGGAGTAGTGTTTAGGGTTGAAATTGTAAAGGTACTCATAAACCCTAATCGGAAAGGCATAAGAAAACATTTTAAGAAAAAAATAATCATTGAAATTAACACACATAACAAGTTCATCATGGTCAAAACTTGAGATCAAGATTGAAAGAAATGTATAACATCACCGGGGCAAGATGTTGTGAACCACTTCAGTTGAATATAATCCCAGTGCATTCCCATATCCTACAATCTTAACAACAACAACAACAAAAAAATGCTTTTCTGCCTCGACCACTGTAACCATAGCAGTTTCGTGAATTTCTCCCACGTATTTTTCCTTCTACCTTATGAATTCAAACCACCTGATTAGCACACAAAGCCAACATAAAGAGTAGGACTGCACCTATTTATCTTGTTAAATTTGATCGGCTAAGTAACTTCTACATTAATTTTGTTTCTGTTATATTCGTGAATCTGCATTCTACCAGCGAAATGCCCCATCAAATTCCCATGAGAATCATATTTGAACTCTTCAGAATTGAATGGAATAAAAAAGTTGTAGAAGATTGCCTGTAACCACGAACTGACCTTACCACTGATGATTTCATCAGCAAACTTGCACACAGAGTCCAAAGCATTCTCAATCTGAGTCGTCAAAATCGGTTTAGGCGCTAGCTTAGAGTTCCGAAGCCAGTAATGCCCGACCATCCTCCCTTCATCGGGATTGGCGATCGCGCCCTTCTCTAGTTCTTCCATGGCCTTGAATGCAGCTTGGAAGCGAGGCTCCATCTCCGCCAAAAACTCATCGGTGAAACCAATCCGACTGATATCGAGGTACAGTCCTAGCTCCTTGTGCTGGTACAGCCAGTCAACGTATCTCCGCCACAGAGCACGAGGATCCTTGTCCAGTCCCTCCTTTGTCTTCGGAGACAATTTATCGTTCGTACTAGACAAGCCGGCGGGAACCTCCCGAGCTACGGACTGAGCCGGAGCTAGTCTAGGGCGAGCTTGAAATGTGACCGAGTCTCTACGGAGAGGAGGTGAGGGTTTTGCAAATGAAGTTTTGGGCTTGAGAGATGGAGAAGAGGAACAGAGACCAGAGAGGGAGGCCATCGAAATGAGCGATTACAACGAAGTGATTTCGACTGAGAGAAGAGAGGTTTTGGGTTGTTAGCCCATCACCACCTGGTTTTAATATTTTTCGTGAAACCGGAAATGGTATTTAGTTGGGGAAATATTTGTTTTGTCTTTATGGGCCCGCCGGCTTTGTAAACAAAGAAGGATATACAGGCCAAGTAGGCCACTGATTGGCGGGTGTTTTTTGTTGAATGGCCGATAATGGGCTCATTTGGGGGGAAATAAATAATAAAATATCACGGAAATGCCCTGGCATATTCGACGAGGGAACTGTTGAGATTTTGGGTCCGATGATGTGGACAAGAATAACAAGTTGCATGTGACGACGAGGGGTAGATCGGGAATGTAACTACTTCCCGCATGCTGCATTGACCTTTGATCACTCCACGCAGTTCTCGTGATGCCCATTATGGAAAGTTGCTGGGTAGCGGGTCTGTTGTGGTTTTTCTAGATCCCGTCCTAATTAATTTTGATGTATTAATTTTTTTATATTTTAAAAATTATAAATGTGTTTTTAACTTTTTATGGAAGTTAAGAGTCTAACGATATTTTATTTATGTCAAATAAAATGAAATGGATATTAAAAAAGACACAATAATTCTGAACTATTAAATATAAATTCGAAATTTTTTATCTTCGTTTTCACTTTTCATTTAATTTTTGTTTGAAACAAATAATATATCATTAGATTTGTGATCCTCATCAGAACACATCTATAATTTTTAAAAATTTTAAAAAAATGAGTCTGAATAAAAGGAAATTTTTTATTTGTGCCCAGCTGTACCAAATATGAGTCCATAACCTAGAGCCTAGCTTTAGGTTCGAGGTCCATTAAAAAAAACAGAGAATAACCAAACAAAACATCTTATTTTATGGAGGTGTTCCCAAGCAAGTAAAGTTAATTTCGCCTAAAGACTATGTTTTCCCGCTTCCCTCTCTTAGTCAATTAATTGTACGATTGATTAGGATTAATTCATGTCTAGCTAAGACTGAGAGCTAGGTTATAGTAGAAGGGTTTTATTTTTCATTTTCTTGTTGGAGATCAATGGAAGAATCGGGAGAAAAGACGATCACATTGTCATTGTTGAGGTATTTTTTAGTGGAATGGAGCTAGCTTGTAGTTGTTGTTCATTTAGCTGTAGATTTGATTTTCGTGTTTGTGCCTTTTTTTCTTCTTTTTTTGAGAAATCCCAGCTCCTTTTTTACGTGAATAAATATCGTTATGGACCGGTGGAGTTTTGGTTTTTTAAGATTAGTATATATTTTTAGTGGTATTCAGTTGGTACTTAGTTGGTTTGTAGGGGATTGTTGCCAATGGGTTGATTTTCTAGTGGATTTTGGCCTCTTTTTTCAGATCATTATTACATTGTAATTTCATGGTTTTTATATGATTCTAGGAATTATTACGTTGTCGGCAGCTGAAAATGAAGTAAAAAAAATTGAATTTCATTGTACAATGTAAATAAACATATTATTATGAATGTGATTGAACAAGGTAATTTATAACGCATGGTATTGAGCAGATGCAATTTAACATATAATAATGCATGTGCTTGAACATTGTAATTTATCATAAATTGTTATGGAGTGGTGGCTATGATGGGGTTTTGGTTTTTTTAAGGTTAGTATACTGTGTGAACTATTAACATTGTAGTTTTATGTTTTATTGTCATTACATGATTATGGGTATTATTATGTTGTGGTGTAGTGAAGCTGAGAATGCAATTTAACAATGCTTTTGATTTGACAATGTAAAAAAAACTTATTATTACTCTCTTGATTTGCACAACATATTTCATAGTTCATGATTTTGATCAGATGTTATTGGGCATAGTATTTTACAATGGATTCTTAGATTTTTATACATTATTTATGTATTTTTTATGTGGTTATTTGAGTTGGAATATGAGAATGTATTATAAATTTATTTAATGGATTCTTAGCTTTTTATACATTGTTTATGTATTTTTTATGTGGTTATTTGAGTTGAAATATGATAATGTTTTACAAATTTATTTATGTAGTGGGACAATTCTCATCCTGATAGAACCAGCTGAGAGTGTATATGATGTCGTTGAGCTGCTTCGATCGAATGTTTAGACCCAGGGATGTTGTTTGAGTCTGTTAATGACATGTTTAATTTTTACCAAGAGTGTGAAATTGTAAATGGATTCTCTGTGAAGAAGAGGTCTGTAACCAAGGATGCGAATGAGATTCATAAATATTTGACTTTTAGTTGCGACAGGTCTGATAAATTTCACAATCATTAAAAAATCCTGGTAAACCATCATGCACACTCGAAGAACAACTGCAAGGCTAGATTAGCCGCTAGACTTTCAGTCGATAGTAAGTGGGAGATTATGATGTTTGATGATGAGCATAATCACAATTTGAGTCTTAGTCAATCAAAGTTTTTCAGATCCAACAGAGAGATAAGCCTGTATGTTAAGATACAATTAGAAATCAATAGCATTGCAGATATTAGGCCAAACAAGGGCCAAAATTCATTTGTGATTGAAGCTGGTGGGCATGAGGATTTGCCCTTCATAGGGTGGGATACTTGGAACATCCTTACTAGAGCTAGAAAAATCTACCTTAGTGTTGGGGATGCATATGCGATGCAAAGCTACTTCTTGAGAATGTAATCTAATAATGATTATTTTTTCACTTATTGATTGGGATGACGATGGTCGATTGTGGAATGTGTTCTAGGCTAATCCGCATAGTACAGCATCATATTAAGAGTTCAATAAGGTAATTACATTTGACACGACGTATCTTACTAACAAATATGACATGCCATTTGCTCCTTTTGTGGGTGTCAATCATCATGGACATTCCATCATACTTGGATGCGGGCTAATTTCGAGTGAAGATCACAAGTAAGGATGTCAACGAGGCGGGTAACCCTTCGCCCGTTAATTTTTTTTTACTCATACCTGTTAAAATACCTGCTGGATATTTTAATTACTACCCCATCCCCGTACCCATTAAAGCGGAGAATCCCCGTTTATTTACTCGCTCCGCCAATTCATGAGTTTTATAACTATGTATATTACACATTAAATAAATAAATAAATAAATATATTTACTAAAAAAATTAAATATAGGCAAATGATATATTTTTATGAAAAATTTTATTGATTTGTTCTTGTTAATTTTATAAATAATAATAAAAATAATAACATATATATCAAAAATAATATACATATAGATATTTAATAATATATACGGGTATGGGGCGGGTTGAATTTCGACAAACCCATCCCCGTACCCTCCCTGCTATTTTCTTCAAGAAAATACTCGTACCTGTTATCCGACCCGTTAATTAACGGGTCATACACATATGATTTGGGGCGGATTGTGCGGATACCCTTCAGGTATGAATATTTTTGACATCCCTAATCACCAGGATTTTTGTGTGACTATTAAGTACTTGGCTGGCTTACTTGGGTGGAGTTCCTCGTCAAGGTATTATCACTGACCAAGACAAGGCAATGAAGAATGTCACTGAGATTTTGTTCTCAAACACTAGACACATATGGTGTTTGTGCCATATAATGTATAAAGTATCTTAGAAATTGGGGTTTCATAGATAATATAAAATCATTATCCATTTGTTGGGTGCAGCGGTATATGATTCTCAAAGTATAGATATTTTCAAAGGTCCAATTGTTGTTTGGATGTGATTCTTATACATTGCAGTTTGAATTTGCTGATTATGGATCTCTAGGGATATCAACCTTATGTACATTAGTACTACCGTTATGCCATAATGTAGTACCGGGTTTCATATAAATTTTCTATTACATATTTTTCATTTGGAAAAAAATTGAAGATATCTTCAAAGTAGGGAAGAATTAAAAAGACCAAAAATGAAGAAACATTCAAATCCATAAAATATAGCAAACCGATAAATTATGCTAATACATTGGATGGAGTTTGTAAGTATTCCAGAATGTATAATCATATAAAAATGAAAAGAAAAAAAAAACTAGAAATATATATCGTGTCTATATATATATATATATATATATATTCATATTACCGCTACAATACAATTATCATCATCGTGATGCATGGACAATATTGCCTGGAATTACAAATGTATACGTTTGTGCTGCCTCTATTTCCCGCCAACAAAATGGTTAAACTCGCTACATTTGCGTCTCACCTCTCCTTTCTTCCCAGTCTTGACATTCAAAACGCTAACCTTCTCCATCGCGTGAGCAAAATCATGGAAAAATGCAGTCTGATTTGCTGCGTACAAGTCCACGATCGGCTTAGTCCTCTTGTCCACCGCCATCTCTTGATCAGACGCCAACAGAGCCAATCCTCTCTGCAGATTCTGATAATACATGTTATCAAACTTTCCTGGTGTCATCGCGTCGTTGAACGCTGACATTTCTGGGTCTTTTGTGTAATTTGAGCACAGTTTCCTCAATCCTTCGGCGTACTTAGGTAGCATTGCGGGGTCGTACTCGGAAGTTTTGCTAAAATTGAAAATCCTGTTAGCGAATGATTCACAGTGAGAAAATCCAACCGTGTGTGCACCGACTAGAGCCACCATTTCTTTCACTGTAAACCCTTTAGCTTCGAAGAGAGAGATGATTTGCGTTAACGGCATGTCTTGTTTCGCAACATTGCCTTCCACGCGAGACGCCTTTGATACGAGTCCGTCTTTACGTCCTAATCGCACTTTGTAGTAGGGTCCGCCTGTGGTAACGACAAGGTTACGTGCAGCGGTGGCGAGTATGTCGGAGCAAGAGACGATGCCGGGGCACTGGAGCTCAAGCGCGGTCTTGGCACGTGTGACGATGTCGAAACCGTCGCCAGCTAAGGAGAGGTTGATCTCGGCGTCGCGTTCGGCTTTGTTGAAGGCAGTTGACGAGACGAGTGTGGAGGCGTCACAACCGTCCACCACGCAGTCGTGGAAGAAGAGGCGGATGGTGGCAGCTGCAGTGGTGGGGTTAGCCGTTTGTTTTTCGACGGAGATTTGTCGCATGATGTCGTGGAATTGTGGGCATGTTTTGTTGTAGTAGTCAAGGGTGAGTTTGGAGTGTGAGAATGGGAAGAAGATTAGTAGGAGGAGGAGGAGGAGGAAGGGGAAAGGAGACAATGATGCTGCCATCGTTTGTGCAAGAAGAATGGGAGAGAAGATGTAAAGAGAAAAATTGATGTTGTTTGTGTAAATGTCGGTATGTAGGGGATGATGGCAATGGAAGACAGCGAGGAAATTGGGGAATGTTTTGATAGAGAGGGTTTGTAGGAGGAAGGCCGTTGACTTTGTTCTTGTGCTTCGCAATAAAAGAGAGAACGAATGGTTAGGGAATTTCTACAGAACTGCCAGAAACAATGTAGGAGGATTGGAGGAAGACCATTAAACATGGCTTGATTGTTATCTCCTAGGTTCAACTTCAAACAGCCTGTTAAATTTCAATATGTAAATCAGATAAATAATTGTCTGTTTATGGTGTTTTTGTTAGTACTCAGTGACAACTTATACCAAGAGTTTTAGGCAGTTTTTAACATAACTAAAATCGAAAACTTAACACAGCCGACTGAAAGGTTTGACAAAAAATATGTCCAACAATCGACTAAAATTGACCGAGAGCACCCAATACCAAAAGAAAAATTCACAACTTAAATCACGAGGTTCTAATAGAAAGACTAGTGTCATATTTCAGGATAACGTTTTCAATTTTTACATGCTGCCTCCTTGTACTTCTTGAGATAGAGAGCCATATGGATACACATGAAACAGAAGCCATCAAAGTAAACCCATCTCGTGTTCTCGGATTCTCGTCCCAGACTGAAGAAGTCAGTCCATCGCGCTGTTTTTAAGCCACTCAGGTACTGGATATTGCCTCCGGTGATCACCGAAAAGGCAATTACTTCAGTACCCTCATCTACTGGTATCCAAGATAACTCGATCTCCTATTTCCTTGCTACGAGTTTCCCTCTTTCATCCTTACAAGGCACACCCTTCCAATCTCTTGTCTTGCAATGATACTTGGTTCTGCCGTTTCTTATTGGTCTATGCTAAGTGTCGGTGAGTTACCACCACCTATGACAATACCTACCTATTCAGAAAGATTTTGTTCTGCCGTTTCTTATTGGTCTATGCTAAGTGTCGGTGAGTTACCACCACCTATGACAATACCTACCTATTCAGAAAGATTTTAAGGTGTAGCTTAAGGTAAACCATGGAGTTTTGATTAAAATCTCCTGTTTGGTTTGATGATGAACTGTGTAGCCGAGCTACATATGCCATCTCGAGGAAAAAAAGAGAGGTCAAATTGGAGAATCAACAATCAGGACCGAACCAATTGTTTGGATATTCATTATCGCACTTTGCATGTATGAATTTCTAGTATGTATATGTTTGCAGTACTGTGTATTATGGCAGTGATCATAGACCTTGAAATCCAAGAAATGCAATCAGCACCAAGCTACCAACCATAGAAGCATCAAATCATAATATCCAGACCAAATCATAATATCCAGGTTGCACCGTGACCAGTTCTAACAAAAAATTCCCAAAACTATCAACGTCAGTAATCTCTGCCACCTTACGAGTCTCGTAGTCCTGCACAGGTTAGAAACAATAGACATTATGACTTCTGTAGAGCCCAAAACCTACAATCAAATCTTTCTACCAGCTCAGCTTTCAGTGGGCCCTGACAATCTTCTGAAATACTCTTCTATGCTTCAAATCCTGCACACACTTCGAACAAGAAACCGTAAGATCCCAAGGACCGGATTGTGGGGGGTCAGGTCGTTGGGGCTCCGACGATCAAGTCAGCTTCAAGAAGAAGAACAGACAATAACCGTAGTGGAGACCGGGAAAAGTGGGACAGTTTTTGGGAGTTCGCTGGCTGTGATGTGAATTTGATGAGTGTTTTCGTTCTTCAGAAAATGTGCATCCCCTTCTCCAGTGGAGGTGGGGTTGTATTTATAGCATTCTCTCTTACTATTTTTAGTAAGGGTTGTTAGGTACTTTGACGTCGAAAAGTCAAACTGACACTGAAAAGACAGGTCTGTACCGAAGTGACGGTTACTTTACAACAGATCAACTAGAAAGGCAGTTTAAGACAAAAGGTGATACTAGAGCATTAAATGAAGGATATAACGCAAGATAGGATACCTGCAGTCTGACAGTCGTGTCGGACAACCTACCTTGGGAAGGTGAGGTCCCCCCAGGGCACAGGGAAGAGGCGCACTCTGGTGTTGGCGACCTCACGACTGGGCGAGCTTCGTAATCACTAGAGTATGTATCCCGCTCAGGGGTATAGTTAACAGAGATGGTGAATTGCCAATATAACAGAGTTTACCAAGAGGCGATCTAACGGTGAGATGCTACCCAGAGGCGAGCAAGCGATTGAAACTGCCCAGTGGCGATCTAGTTCGAACGTGCTGCCAAGAGGCCAGCTGTTTGTAATGTGCTGCCAAGAGGCGAGCAAAAGACTGAAGCTGTCCAGCGGCGAGCTAATGATAATAGGCTGCCTAGAGGCGAGCTGTATGTGGCTTGCTGCCAAGAGGCAAGCATAAAATGAAGCTTCCTAGTGGCGAGCTAATGATAATAAGCTGCCTAGAGGCGAGCTGTATGTGGCTTGCTGCCAAGAGGCGAGCATAAGATGAAGCTGCCTAGTGGCGAGCTATGTGTGAAAAATGCTGCCCAGGGGCCATCTTTGAGTTTTAGCCGCCTAGAGGCCAGCTAAGTTTGGTGGCAAAATTCAAAAAATCTTTTCAATTAGTTCACGGCGCGTCACTAGCACGATTACAGATGTCAAAAAAGGTTACGGCGTTACAATGAGTGAATCATGTATTCCCAATGCACTGTAACGGCTATCAATATTGGGGAGACGTGCCGCAGTCATATTGCCCTGGCAGCCACAATCATAAAGTGACTTCGCGTGGAACGACGCCTTGTGAGTCATGAAATAATGACGACATTAAATGGGTTAGGCTCTCTACTTTTATGGAAGCTTTGATATAAATGTGGGATTTCCTCGTCCCTTTCCTCATACTGTGCTTCTTGGTGCAAGAGAAATAAGGTAATTCCTTTTCCTTTCTCTAGATTTCTCCGTTCAGCAAATCTCTCCCTCCGGAGATGCTACTGATAAAAAAAACTTCAACACCACTCAGTGATGTCTGAAAGAGAGAATTCTGATGGCTCCCCAAGGGAAGAGATGGTGCGTTCAGATAGTCCGGTAGACCTCAGCCTTCTGCCAGCGCAGCGGAATCCCGCAAGCAAATACACTGAAGACGACATAACCTGGTTGCGAAAAACTTGCAAAATCCCGCCGTCAGTGGAAATAAAGATCCAAGCAACTGGGGAGAAAGCGGATACTGTCGTCTCCGACCATAAGACGATGTACCGGATTATGTTCAAGATTGGGTTTAGGCTTCCAGTTTCCGGACTCCTGGCACAGGTGCTTCGCCGCTTCGAGATCGCTCCTAGCCAACTTTTACCAAATGCCCTAAGGATCATTATTGGGATTCAAAGCATGGCAGAGAATCGTGGTATCCGCTTCGGCGTGGAGGAATTTTGTACTACCTACCAGGTCAAAAGACATAAAGAAGAAACTTAGAGATACTACTTGTCGAAGGCTGGGGCTCCGGCATTGATGACGTACCAAACCTCTAATGACCATGGGGAGTACTGGAAAAAAGGAGTTCTTTTTCGTGAGAGGTCCACTTGTATTTGGAAAAGAAGAAGGAATTCCTTTGGAATGGCGACTTGGAAGAAGTAAGTGTACCCTCTATTCGCCTTAACTGATATGTTAAAATTGATTCTGATTTTTTCTTTTACAGCTGAAGATCAAAAGTTAAAGAAGAAGAAAGGGAGGCGAGGAGAAATAGTTGAATCTGCTGCAGAGAATCACGTGTTTTTGTTCGCTTAAAGAACAAAACATTTAGCGGGCTCTGCCGATATCTTTTATGCACCCTTCTTGAAATCGACTGCCTTGTAGGCTTACACAGGTGCACATTCTAACTCATAGTGGAAATTATATTTGCATTTGCTAAAGTCGTTAGTGGTTTCTAAATTTACAGATCCTAACATAAGTAAGTAAGTAAGAACACTAACCACTAATGGGGGACCGAAGAGAAATCATACGACATTGCAGAATTTAATATTACATCGACGCAACAAGAAAGGTAGCCGGACCCCGCTTCGAACCACGTGCAGGTTTTTATTTTCTTTCTCTCCTTGAGTTTGTGTGTGTTTGCATTTAAAATAACCAACCAATTGGACTGTGACATGTGGCATGGTGAGCTGAAAAATGGCAAATCACACGGCGATATGTAGCCAAATCAATGGAACTTTTTTCTTTAGCGTATGTTGTTTTGTACGGATTATTACATAAAAATGTAAATATTAGATGTTGAAAATCAAGGAGATGTTATAACTTGGACAAGATGTCTTAAATCGATCTAGGGATTTCAAATGCTAACCGCTTTCTCCTAAAATGGGTCAGCTTGTCAATCAACCAACAAAATATTTAGAGGATAAGAACGAAGAACCTCAATAGATCAGCGTTGTAACTCTCAAGTGTTTGATTTGTCTCTAACACGTTGTTGGTCATTATGTGCAACTAATTAGAAACTCTCCCTGAAGACAATCATGATTGTTGATTCAAAAGTAACCGCTTGTCTTCGTGCTCAAGACAAGATGATCATCCACTACTCCCAAGGTCAAGAACATGCACATATCTTGTTCTCCAGGGGAGTAGGATAAACCCAATAAAGATCATGTCCCATCAAGTCCAGGAAGATGATCCCAAGATTCGAAGAGAACTGCAAGTGGACCACTATTCTATACAATCCTCTTTTGTATAAGAGAATGATAGAATAGCCATCTCAATAAACGCTCTTGCATTTTGAGGTTTTAGTTTCTGTTACTGCTTGTAAGTGACGCTAAGGAAATATAGAAGTCTTTTTCATTAAGCCAAAGCCTAGTGCTTTATGTGTTTTCCAAACTACACACAAATCGCTTGTTTTGAGGTTAGATAAGCGCACATCTTTTACATTCTTTGGACTAACAGCAAGTTACAACATACTCTCCCATAACACATCATCAGGAGTGCTAGAATTAGTTTAATCTTCTTCTCGGGCATACGAAGTTAGTATTCATAAGCAATCTAGGTGAGGGAGAGGAAGGTACCCGCACACTCACATAGCTAAGCATTGAGCCATGTGTCAGTTCCATCTTCTCCCCTATGCAAAAAGAACTAATATTTTGACAGTTTGTAGTGGAGACAAGAGATATGGCAGACCACGGTGTGGTGGTGGTTCACTATATATGTATATGTGTTTATTAGGGTTTTAACCACTGACTTATTGTCTACTAGTGAATTTCTTGGAGATCAAACCGTATGAAATCTAAAGGTCCTAAATTCTATTTCCTCTAAGAGGATTGGATTTTGGCTCTAACTTATTATGTTATCAGGTTTGAAACTTTTGTGCATGCAAATATGATGGTCCAAGTTAAGACTCACACCGAATATTCAAAGGAAAAACTTGCATGATATCGTTTTCGGTTTTAAAAAAAAGATGTATTAGAATTTTTTTTTTTGCTGATAAACTTGGTATTATATTGAATAGTGAATCTCAAGGACTATTAATTGCATAGAGAACAAATATTGTTTAATGTTTAATGTTAGTTAGCAACTTGCTAAATATCCATTTAAATTATGTACAAAAAATGGAGAGGTTTGGTGTTAGCTTTGGCTGCAAATCCATGACTTAATGGTCTATCATCATTTATGGGACCAATTTTTATTTTTATTTTTATTTTTATTTTTAAAACATGGTTGATTGGTAATGCCCAACAAGAAAGAGTTCCACAATGTTTGGTTATGTATATATAATTAGGAATAAGAGATAAACTAGAGGTTAACCTATGCGTTGCACGGGAGCAAGTAATCATAAACTCGATGAGGGATAAAAACAACGTAATAGAAAACAGCCATAAAAAGGGAGAAAAAAGGAAAAAGTAAATCAATTGGAAATGTTGCTTCTTTACAGCAGACTCCAACTCATATTGTATTGAAAATGATTACCTGTGAACAATATAAATAAATTTTATTCTCATTTAGCTTTGACAATTATCCAATAACACCATAAAAAACAACATTAATGGAAACTTCAATTTGAAATACATCAAGCCATGTCCTGTCCTGCTAACAATTACACAGTTTCTACTTTGAGATGGAAGAAAATCATTCCTGCAAAGTTGGTGCTACCTCCACAAATTAAGCAAAATAGACTATATGCATATGACACATTTTTAAAAAAAAAAAGGAATAATGACAATCCAAATAAACTCACCCCCTTTGCTTCGAGAAGAGAACCCAACACTTGGAACCTCTAGAAGAGCAGGCAAAAAGGCACCAGTATCTGCTGCTTTGAGGAAGTACTCATCAAGCTCTTTAACGATCTCTACCAAATCTTAGTATTCCTACAAATCACCACAACAAGTTTAGTGCTTCCATTAGTTGGGTTTTGTCTGTCCATCTCTTTAGTGATTATGATACAAATGTGAAGATATATTAAAGTAGAATGTTACCTTGGTCTTGGCGTAATTTGCTCGTTCTAATACCCATGTTTAAAATCTGCACATTTTGAAAAAAATAGGGTGGGTAGGAAAAAAAAAAGTACGTAGCAAGTTAGGGAAATTTTTTAAAAATAGAGTAGGTAGGTGTTCCATTTTGAAGCTTCTGCTCAACAGTACTACCTAGTGTAGTAAGCAGGAAAGTGAAAATTCTCTACTGCCTATGATATGAAAAACATGAAAAGTTTCATAACACTAATGTATAATGCCAAGAAAAGCTGATTTTTAAATGTGCATTTTCGTTCAAAATTTAAGGAAACAGAGGTAGACACTGAATTCTTGAAAGAATGCCGTGAAAGTTGAAGTGATGAGAACAGCTAGGAAACTAACCTTAGTTGCTGAGATGTATTCGAACAGGTAGAAAGGCAAAGAAGCAATCGTTGAAGCATGCCAATTGGATGAATACAAACACACCGAAGAAAAAAGCTCAGTAGCTGCCAAAAAAAATAAAGACACAATTTACGAAGGTAACAGTTTTTTATGCTTGAAACATCTACCCAACTCATTCGTGGCCGATACCTTCACACAGCTTCCCTTTGTCGTGAATCATGCTTTGAGAGAGGAAGATTTAGAGGAAGTAAACATAGAGGACCCAAATAAGAAAACCTAAAACAAAACTCACCTCTAGAAAATATGATACAGCAAGATTGCGTATATACATAACGACTGACAATTTTGTTCCAAAAACAAATAGATAGCGAATAGCCTAGGGAAATCAAGATAAGGGCCACCAAGATTGAAAACCATTAAAATAGTACATTTCAGTAGAGAGACTGATGAAAATCGACAACTGTGAACTGATGAAACATACCTCACGTCGAAGCAGAGTTTATGCAGAGCAGCCGACGGGTTCACGAGAACTCAGTCGAACAACCCAGAGGAAAAAATGAAGAACCTAACCGACATATAACCCCTTTGTTCTCCAGGAATGCTCGATACGAAAGGGGAAAAGAGCAGCCGACGGGTTCACGAGAAATCAGTCGAACAACCCAGAGGAAAAAACCAAGAACCTAACCGACATATAACCCCTTTGTTCTCCAGGAATGCTCGATACGAAAGGGGAAAAAGGACAGAGAAGGTGCATGCACCGATTCTAGGGCTAGGATCAAAAGTCTGGGAGAGCCAGGTCGACGTCGTTTTGCGGGTTGGGGTTGGGGGAAGAAAACAACAAAAAGGCTCGGTTGGTGGGAGAGTCAAGTCGATGCCAAGGCGACGTCGTTTTGCGGGCAGGTTGGGGGAAGGAAACAACAAAAAGGCGCGAGTATGGGTGATGAGACACGGGAATCGCAAAAAACCGCGAGTATGGCTGGATAAAAGGCGGAAGTCGCTGGGAGGAGCTTGGAAATAATAGCTCTATATAGAGAAGTATAGAGAAGTAGTGGAATGCTCGATACCAAAGGGGAAAAGAGCAGCCGATGGGTTCACGAGAACTCAGTCGAACAACCCAGAGGAAAAAACCAAGAACCTAACCGACATATAACCCCTTTGTTCTCCAGGAATGCTCGATACGAAAGGGGAAAAAGGATAGAGAAGGTGCATGCACCGATTCTAGGGCTAGGATCAAAACTCTGGGAGAGCTAGGTCGACGTCGTTTTGCGGGTTGGGGTTGGGGGAAGAAAACAACAAAAAGGCTCGGTTGGTGGGAGAGTCAGGTCGACGCCAAGGCGACGTCGTTTTGCGGGCAGGTTGGGGGAAGTGAACAACAAAAAGGCGCAAGTATGGGTGATGAGACACGGGAATCGCAAAAAACCGCGAGTATGGCTGGATAAAAGGCGGAAGTCGCTGGGAGGAGCCTAGAAATAGCAGCTCTATATAGAGAAGTAGTAGATAGAATAACACTTTTTGATCCCAACTCATATTATATTCTTCAATTCTTTAGATTCTTTTAGGTATTTTTATTTTCGTGGATTTTCTTTATTTTTTTCCATTTTTTAAAAAATATAAAACAATTCGAGAAACACATTTGATTGTCATTTTCAGAAAAAGAAAAAAACAGAAACTTATTTGAAAACATAAAATTAAAACAAAAATATATATTAAAAAAACAGAAAAACAGAAACCAAACAACGAAACGGGGGTTTAAAATTCAATTTAAATGTTTGGATGTGAAAAAATAAGAATTATTGGGATGTCCATGAAACCGAACAGCAATGTACACTAATAACCATTTAGAGTAACTTCATGATACTGTTAAGACATGGGTATCCATGTAACCAAACATTGGTACAGAATCCTGCGGTACGTGGTGATATAGCAGGGACTGACATGTGGCAGTGATAAAAACTAAAGCCAGCCTTTGACTAATTGACTGCGAGGAATTCTGATAAATCTGGTCCATATGATCTCACATCGGGTTTAGTACAACAGTTAAAATAAAATTTGATTAGTTTTTAAGTGCAAAAATATTGTGTAGTGGGTCTGCATGACACTCTGTTAAAGCTCGGATCTCAAATACTATCCATCTTTAGACCACAAAGACTAGTCTTCATCACTCGTGCTTCTCTTCTCTGCAATTAAAATACAGTCTGTGGAATTCTTAACACTAATAAATCTGCCGACACGAACCATATGGGCTTGCACACAAAGTGTTTGATATTTGGTCTCAGAGAGAATTTTCACTGTTTTTGTGAAACTGTAAAAAGTGTTGGCGTGGGGAGGCAAAAGTAAAAAAAAAAAACAACAACAAGACTGAGAGAGGAGGGGGAAAAAGGGTTTGGAATTTGTGTCCTCTAAAGTCTCTTTTTTAAGTTGTTTTTAAGCATGTTTTGTCTTCATGAATGCATTCCCGAGCATCCTAAGTAGTCACAGACTGACCTGAATTATCCAAAGTCTTTTTACCGTTGAGTCTTTGCGCGCAGCTGTAAAATGCACAGAAATTATTGACATTTTGGATCACTTTAAGCAAAGCCGTTTGAAACCTTCTTAAGGGAATACATACACTATCGGTAGAAGAGTTTATCCATAATCTTTGAATATGACTATCATGATCGATCCTGGCTCTAATTCCAAACATATTGAGGCAGACTTCGTAAATCTATGACAAAAATTGACTTGATCATGTCTATAGGTTTTGAGTTTTGACCAACACATTTTTTTTATACATATTTATGTAAGACCTAAGACCATGTAATCTTTTTTTTTAACCGAGAATGACACCATACATATTTATCATTCGAATCTCTCCATATGAGCATAAACTCGAGTCATCGAGGTAAGTTAAGGCCAAACCTCGGCTTGTGGAAATTGAATTTAGGATTTTCCAAGTTCATACAGTTTAGTTGAGGAGAGATTGTCACTAGAGTATCACCCGAGTGATCTATCTATGATGCTTAAGTGAAAGACAGTAGAGATTAACATTGATGTGATTAGAGACAAAAGGAGGATGATAAATATAAATTTTGGCGCTAGATCGAACGCAAATAAAAATTTGTTTTAGCAATTATTCAGTTGGAGAAGGAACCTAGACGAGGGCATCTCTATTGAAGCTAGGATTAATGGACCTAGCTAGTGTCTAGAGATATGTTTACTTGACTTGGCAATATGAGCCTATTCAAAGATTTCAACACCATTACCGATGAAAATGATGGCATTTAACCACAACGACCCAAATCTGGTCTACTTAATCAAATACAGAATTAGCAGAAAGCACCCCAACTTAATCGTTGTTCTGTCAATGTTAGAGAAGATTATTTGTACTTCGAGAGAGAGCGAGGGTTCCAGAAAGGGGAAGTTTAAAAAGCAAAAGGAGTTGATATCTTTTTGGGATTCTTTCTCTAGTCAGTATAAAGACAAAGGTTTCGTTTGTTTGGCGTTTCCCACAGCTTTAAGCTGTGGGACCCACGTCAAACGCTGTCTGTGCCAAACACTCAATCTGTCATAGCATTTCACACCGCGTTAATGCGGTGCAAAACGAGACGCTGCATAAGATGTGCGTTTTATTGCGTTTTGATAGAGCCTCACTTTTATTTCCCAACTTGCCCTTCATTTTCTCTCGATCTGAGCCTCCATGTTTTGATTTGCTCCGTTTATCTCTATCTGAGCCTCATACATGCTTTGATTTGCTTCGTTTATCTTGATTTGAGCCTCGTCCATGCTTCTATTTGCTGTTTTATCTCGACTTGAGCTTCTTCCCTGCACCAGGTTAGAGTTCCTTTGTTGGATTCTTCGTGTTTCTCATTTTGGGTTACTGGTTGATTGAGGCACTGCTTTTACTGGTTGATTAAGCCTCTGGTTTTGGATTTCAGCCTGTGTCTTCTTCTTCTCCTTCTCTCTCGGTGGACTCAACATCACCATTCAGGTTCGTTAGGTTCCTGCAAACAACAAAACAAGGTCTGGGTTGGTGCGTGTCAAGGAAGGTTTGTTTCTATTAATAGCATGTGCTGTTACTTGATTTCCTTGAGAAGTTACTATCTATGAAGAGAAGATTTTTTTCTTTCCAGACCTGGATTTCTTCTCCTACGCCAACCGTTTCAACAACTTCACGAGACCCAGGAAAAATATTCTAGGTCCTGTAATGGCGACGCCAATACAGGTTGCAAGAAATTTCAACGATATAATTGGGTTTTTTCGGTTGATTTTGAGACGATTACTTTCATCATTGGTCGACCCTTACTTTTCTTGTCATTTGCTACAAACATATATATATATATGTAACAACAATGCTACATTCACCCGAAATATATGACTCATTTTAACCTCAAATCTATGTGACACATGTTTAAGTCATTGATTATAAATAACACGTTTGACATCCAACACTTCACATTAATTGAAGATCTAATAGAAGTTTTTTTTAGGGTCCACAGCATTGATCTTATATGTAGTTATATACTTGTCACCATGTGAGACATTAGACATATATATTCCAAAATAAAAAAGGAAGTATTTTTAATCTGGTTCTGAATTTTGCTTTAAATTTGAAATGCAAGATTCATTCCTCTAGCCCAAGAAAAATTAGTTTTTTTAATAATCTCATGAATTATTGAAAAAATAAAAATACAAATAAAAATAAAAGAGCATCAAGTTTTCATTGATAGTTTTGCATGTGTTAGAATTAGGAAGGGTAAAAAAACCCGATTCATGCACTATCTGCAGGGTATCCGATCCGTTTAAAATCCGAAAACCGATCCTAGAGGGTTTGGAAACGGTTTTGGTTTTTATTTTCAAATCTGTCACGGTTTTGGGTCGGTTTTGGTATTTGATGCGGGTTTAGGATACCCGAACCGATTAATAAATGGTTAGGGTATCCTAACCAAAACCGTAACCATAACCATAACCAACCTGGTCCAACCCAACCCTTAATTTCAAGTAAATTCTTAAAAATATAGTATATATGTTAGAGAAGGGATTCAAACCTTACACATGTATACAAAACTAAATCACTTTGTTTTATTTTTTGTTATAGACTTTCATAGTTTATAAATATATATTGAGTGTTTGGAAACATTATCCAATCAATTATGAAATAAATTGAAAAGTTAAACGGTAAATGGATACCCTGCGATAAACAGTTATGGAAAGATTCCAGTTTTGGAAATCTAAACGATTTTTTAAACGGTTTTAGAACGGTTTTGGTATAGGATACATTAAACGATAATGGTTTTGATATTTTTTAAATAGAAGGGTACCCGATCCGTTGTCATCCCTAGTTAGAATACCCACCGAACAACTCTCAAGGGAGTTGGCTGGGTGGTAAACTATCGGAGATACTACTCTTATCAAATGCAAGAGGTCCTACGTTCAACTTTTACATCCTATAAATTTT
This sequence comes from Euonymus europaeus, assembly GCA_963580455.1. Classification (NCBI taxonomy): domain Eukaryota; kingdom Viridiplantae; phylum Streptophyta; class Magnoliopsida; order Celastrales; family Celastraceae; genus Euonymus; species Euonymus europaeus. The sequence continues at coordinate 5,826,693 of OY756968.1, read as the reverse complement.
GTTAGAGAAAACCTCAATGGGATAAAGATTATATAATTATTTAATGCGTGTGGGACGACAAACTCACGTGCGCGAAATTTATCATATAGGATAGCTGAAATGTGTAGCAATGATGTATTCCTAAAAAAAAAAAAATCCCGCCTAAAGAGTGAGTTGGGTCATGTGAAAAGCAATTCGATTTTAATTTCTATTGGCGTTTGTGGTGATTAAAAATATCTCTGCCATCCATGATGTAGTGATATATATACACACACACCTTCCACACGTACAAGTCATTTTCTTCTGCAATTTATATACGGAATTCGCTGCCAAGTCCTGCCCATTTATATATGCCTTTATTATCTTCAAAATTTGTCCTCAATAATTGGAACAAATTCTGTTTTTCCTTATGTGCTATAGCAAGAGGTGTCAATTCAACTATCATCCCATATATCTATATCCTTGTATGTATATGAGATGTATAAATACTTGGCAATGCTAGCTGTGAATATAAATACAAGAAGTTCATATATAACGTAGGGCAATTTATTATAGTACAACTTATAAATATATCTTGATTTTAAATATATCTTGATTTTAATTGTTTAGATAATTCATAAGATATACTTGCCCCTTCAACCATTTATTTCATGTTGTACAACATAAATGATATATGGCACAAGTTTAGGTGTACCTAAGTCATTGACACTGATGTGTCATGTATTGAGTAGATTGCAACGGATCTCCGACATTTGGTAACCGTTGATTGTTTTGACACATCATGCTTGGGTTTTATTGGACACTCATTAGTTATAATTTTTAGCAAAATTGATTGAAATTGTTATTAACGGATGATTGTTGCATTGCAATTGCAATTACTAAATTAATGTTTTTAACCAAAATGTTTTATATAGTACAAGTTAAAAATTAACTAAACACACGTTTTTACGTCCCGAGAGAAAAACCCTAATCAAGGTTTCCAGTCAGTAAAATTTCATAATTAATTAAACGTGTAACGTTTTCTCTACAACAGAAGAAAAATACGAATAACTTTTTTTAGGTGATTGAGAATGACACCAGACAAGTTTTCCTTTCGGACATTTGACATGAATCTAAACTCAGACCATCATGCTCGCATGCGCAAAACTTTTCATACGATGACAAGATAAGTTGGGTCAAAACTCAATGTGAGCTAGCAGGGTATTACTCCTAATCAAAATCAAACTTATGACCTATCAAGTTCATACGATTTGACCATAAAAAGATTCACCAACTTAAGTATCACCCATATGATCATTCTAACCAAAAATTCTAGTTAGTACAATTGGAAAATTAAATGAACACACATTTTCTCTACACTAAACCAAAAAAACCTTAGCAATTTTATCACAAAAAAATGTTTAGTTAGCTCTCCGCCTCGCCCTATTTATCCAAGTAGCAGCAATTTTTACACTCATTTTCATTGGAACTTTAAATTTGACTTTCAATTCAGAAATTAAAATAAGGGTATTTGTTCCATAACCGTATGCCTATATCAAGGAAAATAATATTATTAACTTAGTTTGTATAAATTGGTGAGTGAAAAATGCCAAAGCCAAATTAATTGTCATTTCGAAGAGAAACGGCTGTTTTCACTTTCCAGTCCTCAACAAATAAATTCAAAGTACACGTGTCATCACAGGTAATAAAAGGACAAAAGTATCCTCTCATACATGCATTTACTCCCTTGCCCTTCCAATTCGTACGAATTTTCAAGTTCAAACACATACTAATGTGAATATTAGAGAGAGAATTTAACATTTCAAACAAAAATTACGAGCGAATAAAAATGAGTTTCCATACCAACACAGATGGTAGCCTGCTGATATTTTTACTGTGTAAGGAGTGAGAATTCTTGTGTTTGAATCTCTCATGTTATCAATTTGAGTGGGATTTATGGTGAGAGTTGTAAAAAGAGAGAAGATTACCTCTCTCTGTGTATCCCACCGCCCTATTGAGTCTTTTTATTTATGTTTGGTATTCCTCCTCCTTATTATATATAAAAAAAGAGTTTCCATTGATGAAGATTTAGATACAAAGAATACTATCAAAAACCATTAAGGCTCCGTTTGAAATTTCATATAGACTATTTTTATGTATAAGTTGATGTATAATTTAATCATATATTTTTGTTTTAAAAAAAAATGATATTGCACTTGTATGGTCTATTTCTTAAACAATGCAGTGTTTGGTTTGTTATTAAACAAATGACAGTATAAGATTTTTATTTTTTTGTCATTTAACATGTTAATTCTTATTATAAGTGTCTCATATAAAATAAATATGAGTTGAATGTGTTTTAATATTATACAGTCCTACAACGTATAAAAGCTTATTTTGCATAAAATCATAATATTTGAGTATTTTTAAAAATCATCTAAATACCTGATAATATTAAAGAATAATGTTATACTATAAAGAATTTTATCCCCTACTCTAAACAGATTCTGATAAAAATAAAAAGTGAAAAGACATTATTGCCCACAAAAAATGGGTAAAATGACAATTCTGTCAATCTCAATATCCACGTAGCCACTTGTGATGAGCCAATGATAGCGTTGCAGGACATCTCTATGTTAAACAATAATACCACACACACACTCACTCCCTATGCAAAATACTGTAATTACCCTTCTTGTTTGGTGTATAATTTTTGCTTCTACTTGTCATTTCTCTGTGCCTCCCTGTCCCTCCTCTAGTCCTCTCTCTCTCTCTGCCTTTTGCCCTAAAAAGCGGCACTCTATTGCTTCATAAGCCCCTCTAATCGGCAGTCTTTTTCAGACCCAGCTTAGATAGGGAGAGAGGGATATACATATATATATATAGAGAGAGAGAGGGAGATGAACTCTGCTTCGTTCTGGGTTTTGAATCAGTTATTGTTCTTTCAATCAAAACCTGCTCTTAATCTATAAAACCTCAATATAGAACACTGAGAAATCATCGCTCAATCGCCATTTCTGGTTGAATCATAAAAAGAAAGCTTTTTTTTTACTGGGTATTGGTGATGGCACCGAGTTTTGACTGTTCTGTTTCGAGCCTTCTATGTGCCGAGGAGGATAGCAGCGTTTTTTATGACAACGATTGCAATGGTCTAGTGGGGGAGTTTAATACTACTTCGCAGTACCATCGGAATCATCGAAACATTAATAACAACCTGCCTTCTGATGGTGGAGATGGGTTGCCATTGCAGAGTGAAGCATGTGTGATTTCGATGATTGAAAGGGAATGCCAGCACATGCCCTCTGTTCATTACTTGGGGAGGCTTCAAAATGGGGACTTGGACGCGGAGGCTAGAAAGGAGGCCATTGATTGGATCGGAAAGGTTGGTTTTTGACTTCTTTTAATGAGTTTAATTATCAAATAATCTTGTTCTGGACATTTTAATCTGATTTCAATAATGTTCAATGTTCCTTTATTGTTTCTGTGATTGGTGCTGATGTTAATGAATAGCGTAGTAGTTGTTTGATGAAATGTGTGTGAAGCTTTCTTCTCGTTGCATACTTTTTTTTCTGTCAACAGTTTCTTATTTGGGTTTGGTGGGTTCTTCCTTTTGGTGCTTTTGGGCCAATGCTGATCTGTCAATTGTATTCACGCTCTCTTTTCTTTTCCTTTCTGTGTGAAGATACTTAGTGCAATTTCTATTTAGTGATCAGAGTTAAAAATTTGTAATTCAATAGTGATTTTAATCTTTCTTTCTGTTCCATTCAATTGTTTATATTATATAGTTCATCTTTTCAGCGCTAATTGTCCTTGTTTGTTCAACAGGTACAAGCTCATTATGATTTTGGTCCTCCATGTGCATATCTAGCAACAAATTACTTGGACAGATTTCTTTCTGCTTATGAATTACCTGTAAGTTGTTGGTACACAGTGCCTCTCCTTTGATAGCTCAGTGCATAAAATTTACATCTAATCTTGTTGTTTGGTAATTTGTAGAAGGGTAAACCTTGGATGATGCAGTTATTGGCCGTGGCATGTTTGTCTCTTGCTACCAAATTGGAGGAAACTGAAGTTCTTTTATCTCTAGATCTACAGGTGAGGAATCAGTCCACATCTTTATTTGCATTTGCTATTACACTGCTGTTTGGTCCTAAAGTGTTTGATGATTTTGAGTGTTAACAGATGGGCGATGCTAAATATATATTCGAGGCTAGAACAATACAAAGAATGGAGCTTCTGGTTCTCCACACCTTAAAGTGGAGAATGCAAGCAGTGACCCCTTACTCTTTCATAGACTATTTCCTCCACAAGATCGACAACAATCAAACCCAACTTAGATTTCTAATTTCGCAAGCAGTCCAGCTCATATCATGCACAATAAAAGGTATTCATTCTCCCTTTCACACACACATTTACACAAAGAGATAACGCACTTGATTGCAATAATTCCTTGTGAAGTGTCATTTGTTATGATGGGAGACTTTAGAGAGAGGTCTGATGTTTTTGTTGGGTGGGTATTTATTGTAGGGATTGAATTCTTGGAATTCAAGCCTTCTGAGGTTGCAGCAGCTGTGGCAATTGTCGTTGGAGGAGAAATTCTAACTATAGACAATGAGAAAGCAATTTCTGCTCTCACTCAGTACATAGAAAAGGTGAGATTGTGGTGGTGGTCTAAGGGCCCAAAAGGGGTAACATCAATGATGATGGCCTTGGTTTCTCTGATCATTTTGAGTTTGATAAATCGGTATATAAGTTACTAACTGAACCTGCTTTTTAATGACTAATGTATCTGAAATTTGGATTTTGCAGGAAAGGGTGTTGAGGTGTGTTGAAGTAATCATTGAGTTATCATTGAATGATGGTTTGGTTAAGGGTGCTGGTGGTTCAGTCCCCTCTTTGCCCCAAAGCCCCATTGGGGTGCTTGATGCTGCTGCATGCTTGAGCTATAGAAGCAACGACACAACCGCTAATTCTTCGCAAAACAGTCCTGTTGCCAAAAGGAGGAAGCTAGACAGACCTTGTGAATTGGAGCTGCACAAGTGATGGAAGCTGTTTTTTTTCTTCACCATAAACCGATATGTTTGATTTTGTTCTATATCAGTTTTGGTGTCTGGGAGGTGATCCTTAAAAGACAATCAAAAAAAAAACTGAAAATGGAAGTTGGAAAAGAAGGTAAAGAGGGTTGTGAATGGGAGAGTAGACTAGGAAAAATGGTATTGGAAATATTTGATGTTCTTGGCATGGAAAGAACAATCACCAGCTGTTAAATATTAGACTTCTTGACAGCTCAAGACAAGAAACAGAGAGGAGACATATCTGGTGAATTGAGAGAAAAAAGAAAAGAGAAACAGTACTGTTGGGAGGTTTTTCTTTTTTATTTAGAGATACAGTTGGTTTTTATATTTGAGGCCAGAGTTATCATTTCGAAGTGTTTGATAAGAAGGAAAAAAAGTGAAATATTATTATGAAATATATGAAATTTGTTAATTGAAATATTCAGATATTTGTTTCTTTGCATGCTTGTTCTAGGCAAAATAGAGGAGAAGCTTTTTATTTATTAATTTATTTGATGCTTTAATAGTAACCAGATATGGAGTGATGACTCTGTGGTCAGATTAATTTTATATGTATATATGTGTATATATATATACACACACTCTATCCCTGTACTTGGTTGTCAACCAAATTGTTTTGACTGTCTGGAGTGGTTGGACTCCGGAACTTGTTGCTTTAAATATTCAGTCAATGTGGGACATGTGATACAGAATATATATAGAGTGGCATTTTGTAATGAAATGATATAGAAGATACAGATATAGATTTGATACAGGAGTGCCAGTTTTTGTGTCATTACTCATTATTCACAAAGACCAGTATGGAGACCAAAATTTCAAATAGATTTATCGTAATCTAAATATCACATATTTAGGTAGAAGTGCAAAACGGCCCGGGGGAGTCATTCTGGAATGGCCCTTGGACCTCGGTCAACGGGCAGTGCTAGGCTCGACCCACCGCACATTCGTGGGCTAGGTCAGGGTTTCCTGTCCAGCCGTGACAAACAACGGACCGTTCTGGCATGGGCCCTCGCAAAACCCAGCTGGCTACGTGCGATGCGATGTGGTATAACAAAATTGGAAGATTTAAAATATTAAAGCGGGAACACATAAACTGGTTTTGCATGGACTCAAGTTTGATCCACCCTTGGGCATGTTAACCCCGACACGCAGGGCCCGACCGTTAGGTACTAATCGGGTAGGGTCGACCCACTAACCTGGAATCCTGTCGCCCTTTCCAGGTCCGCCCTCTCATATGGACCTCAATGACCTTTAAAAGGGCCTGACTGCGTTCTTAATACAAGTAATCTGCAAATTGGGGTTTTTTTTGGACACCTAATGTCAAATTCTAAATCAATAATTAAAATTCAAGTAAATAAAATAACAATAATTTTTTGATGATTGGAACTCAATTTTGGGAGACTAGGTTATCACGTGAAAAAAAATTGGGCGCCTAATGTCAAATTCTAAACCAATAATCAATATTCAAGCAAATAGAACAACAAAAAAAATTCGACGACTGAAACTCAATTTTGAGAGGCTAAGTCATTACGTCTTGAATTTCATTACATTAAAATTAAAATCAGTCATTACAATAATCGATTAAAAATAATAATTACATGAAATCACATAAATTTTTTTGACCGCACTGCATTTTAAGAAACAAAATCATCAATAACAGTTTCAAAGTCACATTTCTCCATTTGAACACCTTTGTGTTTTCCTTTCATATTAGACTCATTATCATATCCTTGCCCCCTAACATTATCAACATCAAACTCTAGGCACTTTAACACTTCAACTTTTATTGGTCTCTTTGACACATCAACACATCGAATAATCAAACTCATTTGCTCTTAATGACTTGCATCAGGGGTACAATCAAGCATCATGAAAAAATATTTTGCCTTTTTAATCGTCTGTAGTATGGAGCTCTAAATCGTAGAACCTAACAACACAATCAACTCATTTTGAATTTTATGACTAAGCAACCCTTAACCATTACTTACCCTGTTAATTCGGCCAAATCAGTGGAAGCTAAGTCCACCGCTCCTATGAAAAGATTGACAGATAAAGAAATGCAAGAGAGGAGGGCGCAAGGTCTTTGTTATTTATGTGATGCGAAGTGGCGCGTTGGGCACAAGTGTCCTAAACCTAAATTGTTCATGGTTGAATGTGTTGATGATGAACTAGTGTTGGTAGAAGAACAGCCTGAGGGACCTCTAAATGTGCTTGATCAGACCAAAGGATCTCACCCTACTGCAGAGTTACCACCGGAGATTACCTTTCATGCTTTGGCTGGTGCTAAAGGGCCGTGTACTATGCATATGTTATGTGGAAGATTCATGGTGAACCAGTGGTCGTTTTGATTGATACCGGATCCACTCATAACTTTCTAGACCCTTATATTGTGGCTAAAGCTAATATACCCTTGTTGTCCAATGAGAGTCCTGCAGTGATGTTAGCTAATGGGGAGAGAATCGACAGTGCTGACAAGGTGAGTAGTGTGACCGTGCACATTCAAGGGTACCAGTTTCCTATGGACTTGTTGTTATTGCCCTTAGGGGAATGCGACCTATTGTTGGGTATGCAGTGGTTACAAAAGCTTGGCAAGGTCTGTTGGGACTTTCTGAATTATACCATGGATTTCTCGTGGTTGGGCCAGACTTGTCAAGTGAGGGGGTTTTCTCCTATGGAAAGAAATTCTATTGAAGAAAGCGGGGCTAGAAAATTCTCTAGTAGTGAGCAGCAGGGGTTGCTTGTTTAGTTAGAAGCTATTGAGAGGGAATCGTCTCAGTTAGAGACTATTCATCCCTTGATCGTTGACATCTTAAAAAATTTTGAAGGTGTATTTGCTACTCCCACGAGTTTACCTCCTGAGAGAGGTTGTGACTATAAGATTATTTTAAAAGGAGTGTCGACAGTGAATGTTAAGCCTTATAGATATCCTTTTTGTCAGAATTAAGAAATTGAAAAAATTGTGGCTGATTTACTGGGTAGTGGGGTCATTAGAAGAAGTTGTAGTCCTTTTTCATCTCCTGTAATTCTGGTTAGAAAGGCAGATGGATCGTGGAGGCTTTGTGTGGATTATAGGGAGCTAAATTTACTTACGATTAAAGACCGGTTTCCAATTCCAGTTATTGAAGAACTTTTGGATGAACTTCATAGAGCAACCATTTTCTCAAAGCTGGATTTAAGGTCTAGCTATCATCAGGTGAGGGTGAGATTGGAGGATATTCCTAAAACGGCGTTTCGAAAGCATGAGGGACATTATGAATGGCTCGTCATGCCATTTGGCCTGACAAATGCTCCCAGCACTTTTCAAAGTCTAATGAATGATGTATTCAGGGTTTTCTTGAGGAGATTTGTGCTCGTCTTCTTCGATGATATACTTGTTTATAGCAGTTCGGTTGAAGACCATGTGAGACATTTGCAGTTGGTTTTAGAGAAATTGCAGCAGCATCAACTCTTTGCCAAACTGTCGGAATGTTGTTTTGGGGTAGATAAAGTTTTATATTTGGGCCATGTCATTAATAGCCAAGGTGTGAGTACCGATGCTAGTAAAATTAAGGTTGCCGCAGAGTGGCCTAGTCTTAAGAATGTTAAAGCTTTGTGGGGCTTTTTGGGATTAACAGGTTATTACAGGCGCTTCATTCAGCACTATGGAGGAATTGCTCAACCCTTGACCCAACTGTTAAAGAAGGGAAGCTTTGTATGGTCGACTGAGGCAGAGTTAGCTTTCCAACAATTGAAGCAAGCGGTTATTTGTCCACCTATATTGTCTTTACCCAACTTCTCTTTACCCTTTGTGGTCGAGTGTGATGCGTCGGGGCTGGGAGTCGGAGCTGTCCTCATGCAGAAGCAACATCCGATTGCTTATTACAGTTCAGCTATCAAGGGCAGATTGTTACATTTATCAGCTTATGAAAAAGAATTATTTGCTTTAGTGTTAGTGGTGCAGAAGTGGAGGCCCTACTTGTTGGGAACTTCTTTTGTTGTCAAAACCGATCATTAGAGTTTAAAACATATTTTGGAGCAACGAATTGGTACACCCATGCAACAAAGGTGGCTTTGTAAACTGCTGGGGTTTGATTTTAAGGTGGAATATAAGCATGGGGTGGAGAATGTTGTAGCGGATGCTCTTTCTCGACAATCTGTTATTCGGCAGGAGAAGAACATAAATGTGACTCAGGTTAAGGCTCTCTCGATGCCACAGTTAGAGATCATAGATCATGTTTCCAAATCTTATGAGAATGATTCAAAAGTCATGAAGGTTATCAGCATTATTCGTGATGGTGGTCAGGTCACTCACTATGAAGTCAGAAATGCCATTCTTTTCTACAAAGGTCTAGTGGTAGTGGGGCAGAATTAGGCCCCTTCAAATGGCCCGTGGGCCCTTGGGCCAGCCCGAACCCGGGCCCGATGGGACCTCGGGCTTGGGCAGCCCGACCTAGGCCTTGGGCGGGCTTGGGATTCATTTTTTGGGCCGAGCCCGGCCCAAAGACATAAGTATATCTATACATACATATATATATATATATATATATATCTATATATATATGTGTGTGTGTGACATAGATATATATATATTTATATGTGTGTGTGTGTGACAGTGTGCATGTAACTTGCACACTGTGACATGTATGTGTGTGTATATATATATGTGTGTGTGTGTGTATATATATATAATGTATAGATATATTTATATGTGTGTATATATGTATTTATGTGTGTGTGCATATTAATATACATTGTATAGATATATTTATGTGTGCATATATGTATTTATGTGTGTGTCTATATATATATGTGTGTGCATGTGTGTATATATATTAATTTAATACTTAGGCCCAAGCCCATTGGGCTAAGCCCGAGGCCCGACTTATTGGCCTGAATTATTGGGGCCAAGGTCGGGCTTGGGCTTACAAAATTCTTCTAGGCCTGGCCGGAAGCCCGAAAAAGGCTTTCAGACTTGGGCCAAGGCCGGGCCTGGGCCTAATTTTTTGGGCCAGCCCGATGACGAGACCTAGGCAGAATGAATCACTTCGGCAACAGTTGCTCAGCTTGGTTCTTGATTCTCCAATCAGAGGGCATAGGGGGTATGATAAGACTTTGCAAAAACTCAAGAAATATTTTTTTTGGTACAACATGAAGGCTGCTGTCAAGAAATATATAAGGGAGTGTGAGGATTTACAACCCTTGTCGATTCTGGATAAAATATGGTCCAATGTGAGTATGGATTTCATCGAAGGGTTGCTCGTATCTTTCGGAAGAAGTGTTGTCTTTGTTGTAGTGGATCAATTGTCCAAATATGCCCATTTTTCGGCAGTTCAACATCCTTATACTGCCACTTCCATTGCTCAAATTTATTTGGACAAGGTGTTCAGGTTGCATGGTATGCCCAAAAAGTTGCTGTCTGATGAGGATTCAGTTTTTACTAGCTTGTTTTGGAGGGAATTGTGGAGGTTACAAGGCGTGGCGTTGAATTTAACTACGGCTTATCACCCGGAGGGAGATGGACAGACAGAGACTGTGAATAAGATCTTAGAACAATACTTGCGATGCTATTGTCGTGATAAACCGAAGCAGTGGTACAAGTGGCTACCTTTAGTCGAGTACTGCTACAACACTTCCCATCATTCTAGTACTAAGTTATCTCCATTTGAAGTGGTGTATGGAATACCTCCTCCCCGCCTCTGTGATTATGTGCCGGGAACAGCTAGTTTGGACAGTGTGGATAATTATTTGAAAGATCGGCAGGAAGTGTTGGCACTGGTTCAACAAAATTTGAAGAAAAGCCAAGAAAGAATGAAGAAATATACTGATTTGAAGCGAACTTTTAAGGAGTTCAAGGTTGGTGATTGGGTATCCTTAAAGTTACAACCTTATAGGCAGCTCACAATTGCTCAGAGAAGGAGTTGGAAATTATCTCCACGTTTTTATGGTCCTTTTAAGATTTCCCAGCGGATTGGTTTGTTGGCTTACAAGCTCAATCTGCCTTCTGATTCTTTAATTCACCCTGTGTTTCATATTTCCAAACTCAAGAAGCATGTTGGCAGCAAACTTGTCCTGTCTACAGCTCCTCCTCCTACAGATGATGAAGGTCTGCCATTAGCTCTGCCAGTTGTTGTGTTAGACAGAAGATTAGTGAAGAAATGTATGCATCCAAGTGCTGAATTATTGGTGCAGTGGGAAGGTCAGACTCCATCTTAAGCTACTTGGGTTCTCTACTCACAGTTGGCTTCTCAATTTCCAGATCTTGTGGGCAAGATCTTTTAGAAGGGGAGGGCTTTGTAACAGTCAAACCTTGCTGCTATTGTTATATTTTTTGTTGTGCTTGTGTCGATGGCTTAGCTGGGGTGCTGGTGAATGATCCGGTGCTTTTTGGGTCTTAAAGGTTATTTTGTGTGTTTTAATCATGAGGTTGAGTTGGCATGCTAGCTGGGGCTGTATCTCAGCCGTTGATCAGGAGGTTACTTTCTATCTTATATCTCTGGAAGTCGTATCTGGGAAGTTATCTTATGTTGTGGCTATCAATGGTTTCGCTCATTCCATGAGTTGATTCTTGGAGATCACCCATCTCAAATCGGGTCTATCTTGGTCATTGTATTCTTGTTGTTGTATTGTTTGCCTTTTTGTAACTCAGATCTTAATCAATCTATTTTCAAACTTGTACGTGAGTTATCATAGTGTGCTGGTTGTGTTATTAGTCTGTTGGTAGGCTGCTTTGTTGCAGGTGTGTAACAATTTGTTGAAGATGACTCTTCGTCTCCGATTCTATGTCTCTAGATGTGAGAGTGGTGACTAGTTTTGGAAAAGATGGATGAGTGACCCTTTAGTTTTAGATATTTTAGTTTGGGCGCAATTTGATGTTGCCCTAGTGCCACATCAGCAAGCCTTCCAACCGAAACTGTGGAAAATCTGCCGGGTGACGACTTTGTCTCATTTTTACAATTTAGACGATGACTTTGTAACAAGAAATCTTATGATAACCAGAGTGTAACAACTATTATCTTTCGATGTTGTAAAGTATAATTAATCCGTTTAAAATTGCACAACTCTCTTTATCAATTAACTTTTAACGGTTTTCTCCAATTTCAAGTAATACTTAGGGCATGTTTGGTGTTGAGAATAGAGGTGGAATAGAGAATGAGTGATTCTTATTCCATCATTTGGTGCATTATAAGTTGGAGGAATGAAATCACTCATTCCATTCCTTATTCTCTCCCTCACCCAAAATCCATTCCCTCTCATTTTACATGGAATGAGTGATTTCACATGGAATTTAGATGAAAATGACTCAAATGCCCCTTTCTTCATTTTAATAAAATGTTCATTAATTCATTTTAAATCAGAAATTAATTAATTTTAATTCATAAATTAATTAATTTTAAATTCATAAATTAATTTTAAATCAAAAATTAGTTAATTAATTTTATATTTGTTCTAATTTGTTAACATATCTAATTTTATTAAACTCTTTTAATTCGTTAATTATATATGATTACAAATGGTAAAATGAAATATGTTGATTATACATAATTATTTAAAGGGCATAAATGACAAAACACATATTTCATTCTCATTCTCATTCCCGATTTTTATACATACCAAATGTGAGAATCAAAATCTCATTCTCATTCTCATTCTCATTCTCATTCTCATTCTCACTCAAACCATTCTCAATACCAAACGACCCCTTAGTATTTTAGTGTCATTTTTTAACAAAACATTCTACGATGCCCATGCCACTAAATTTAGACATATAACAACAATAAATAGTATATAAAAATCAATTTTAAAGGTTCAAAATTTCTGAACTCTTAGGAACAATTAATAGTTTTCTATGTGGATGTAGCATTGCTCATAAAGAAATCTCGGGTGTGGGGTGCCCTTGGATTGACCCTTTTCTCGATGTTAATCTGTTCATATGACTTCAGTGAAGAATCATAAAGGCCATAAAATCTTATCACCGTCTCACTTAGAAAACTTACCTGTAACTCCCAAATTCTCATGATAGGACTCAGAATTATTTGTTTTTGTTTCAAAATCATCTTTGGTAGTAGCACCTCACTTCCATTTTTTATCAATTTTACCTTTCTGTCCTGAAATATTAAACGCATCCAAGGAAACTTCCCATGTAAATTTGATTGACGGTATATTTATTTAATATAGAGCTAAGCTTTTAGACACGCAGAGTGTGGTTCCATAGTCCAGATAGCATACGTCTCACTCATTTGGCCCTGGCCCCAAATAGCCGATGGTTTTTGTTCATCAGACTGCGCAAAGACTGACACCAGTCAATGACAACTACGTATGCAGAGGTTATCCGTAGACTATGAGGAGCTCTGCAAAAAAACAAAGGAGCAAAAAAGTAAAAGTTTACTTTCATTCCAAACTTATTACACACAACATATCCTATGACAAGAACTCTAACTGCAGAGGAAAGCCAACCGTCTAGTTTTGTGATTCAGCCTCCTTTTTCTCAATCAGCTTGAGAAAGTTTCGGACAATGGTCCGGCCCTCACTGGTGATGATGCTTTCCGGATGGAACTGAACGCCCTGCAAAAAATTTCAACTATTTAGCTATGACAGTTGTAGTAGGTTGAGCCAATAGCTTTTGGCCGTCTGCAATTGAAAAAGAAAAAAGAAAAAAAAAACACATCCAGTGAAGAGATCGAATATAAAAAAAAAAAAACATAAACCGAAAAAATGATAGCCTTTTACCTGCATATGCTTATATTTTCTATGACGAGAAGCCATTATCAGCCCATCTGCTGTCATCGCTGTAATTTCCAGCTCTTTACCAGGGAAACTGTCCTTGTCAATCACTAGGCTATGATATCTCCCTGCAGTAAAGGGACTAGAAAGAAAAGCTACCAATATTAGTGGAATATAGCAACAAATTGATTGATCATGTAGGATGAAAGATCCTCTAGTAAATTATAGCAAAACAGAAGCACCAAGTTTGCTTTTAAACATAATGTGCCTATGACCTAAAGAATCAAACATATGCAAAACTTAAAGCATTATTGCATTGAGGGAAAAAAAATCCGATCTACATCCAAGAAAGAAAAAATAAATAAGCAAGCTGCTCTTTGTAGAGGTAAACAACAAAGTTTAAACCAAAAAATACACAAGTTCTCTACAATAAATCAGTGTCTGCTGCAATTGCACTATTCTTAGTATGAAATTCACTGAGGTTTATCATGCATGCAATGCCTAGAAATAGACATTCTTCTGCATAACTCACCCCCAACATACATTTAACAAGGTGATGGTGGTTTGGGAAAGTTTGGTATGATGCTAATTAATTTTTGAAAATACATTTAATAACTTCAAGCATTCATGAAATGATTAATGATCAGAGAACTCAATACCAATGACTTACAACTTGCAGCAAGAAAATTTCATTAGCAACTAATGCAAAAAGCCTGGTCACATTTTTTAAAAAAAATAATTGGACATGCTTTTCTAGAAAACAGTGGAAATCTAAGTTGAGAAAAGTACGTACTTTGGCAATCCAGCTAGCAATCCATCCTCTCCCTTTTCATCATAATGCACCTCAGAACTTTTGCCGTGCATGACACCAAATGGGGAACGCACAATTTTTCCTAAAACAGATACAAAACAATAAGGTAAAGCAGAAAAAAAAATTAAGCACAATTAGAGCATAATTGGTAACTCATTTGTGAGTCTTATAAAGACAAAACAAACAAAGAAACTGTATGAAAGTGGAATGTCCATTGAAAGGCCCACCTCCAAAAGCCTCCCCAATGCATTGCAGACCCATACATACCCCAAACAAAGGAACAATTGGTCCCAGCTCCAAAACAGTCTGCAATGAGATCCCAGAATCTTGGGGAGTACCTATATGGCAAATATGAGATACTAAACTCGAATATATATTTGACTATTTGAGTTCAAAAATTGATATGAAAATTTCTATAATTGTCTGTTAGAATTAGCTCATCAGCGAGTTTTCATTACCTGGCCCTGGGGATATTAGCACTCCTCGTGGATTTTTCCTATAAACGATAGAAAAATAGTTCATTGTACACATAATTAGCACATTGCATAAAACAAAAAAATGAGAAATACAATTATAATTAAATCCTTCTACGCCCCAACACCATAAATTGCATACATGATTAAAAAAAAAAAAAAAACCTTAACACATCCCTAATAAAAATTCTTACCGCTTTAGCTCGTCCAATGTTAACTCATCATTTCGATAAACTTCGAAGTACATTCCAAGCTCTCCCATATACTTCAGAATCAAAGTTAAGGTATTAGGAATACATTTCAGACTAATGCATACACAATGAATACAAACAAGTGCCAAGAAAAACTCATGCTTACACATAAGCATACGAAAAATGTTGTGCCCTTGTGTTATTATGCGTAAGAGAGAAACAGCCACTTCAAGAAGATAAAAATTAAAAGAATGTAACAAAAATTCACATGGAATAAAGAATATCACATCATTTGATAAGCTAGCAACAACTCTCTCTTTTCAAATCAAAATACTGGATCTTATCATCTCCTTGATTTGCAATCAAGGCACTTTCCAAGTTTCCATTACAAATCAAATTAGAAACTTTCCTGGAATGACACATACATATTTCAGTAATTAGATTTTTGGGATGGAAAATGGAATACATTCTGATTGGCAAAGTTAGCTCACATTGGCATCTCTACTGTAATTGTTTATTTTATTTTTTTACATTTTTATAGGGACTCAAAGTAAATAATGATCGTTCCAGATTTGTCACTTGTCAATGTTCCTGTACTGAGGTGCTAAGAAGCACCGATACGGGTGCGGGAGTACGGATTCGGGGGTGCGGGATACGCGGATTCGGCAATTCTCAAAAAATGAAGGATACGGGTGCGGCGGATACAATATATATATATATATGTATAAATATCAAATAGAAATAGAAATGGAAATAGAAATATTAAACATAAGTTCAGCAATCCATCAAATTCAAAGATAGTTACATAGAATAATTGCACTGCCACTTCAATTGCCACCTTTTTCTCCAACTTTGGAAATCCTATTGACATATTTCCAAAGAGGTGCACTCGAATTTTCATCTTCGGCAATATCAGAACTAGAGGCAGCAGTATTAGGAGCAGCTGTCGAACTCATGCTGTCTGAATTCATAACGAGAAAGAAGCACACTGCAATACAAAAAATTGACAATTTTCAACCAAAAAAAAATCACTGCCAGTACACAACTAACATTAACCACTGCCCAGTACCCGAGAACCACTAATCCACTACCCATTAACATGATAACTTAGCCAGTAGCCACAAATTCCACAAAAATACAAAACAGCAATTGAGCAAAAAAATCATGGAGGAACTCGAGAGAGATCAGAGAGATACAGAGAGACAGAGAGCGAATCAGATAGAGGAAGAATCAGAGAGAGAGAGAGACGAGCTCTGCAGCACCTGTCGATGACGACGACGATGACGAGCGAACCAGCAATCGACAACAAGGAGCTCTGCGACCTCGACCGTACCTCCACCAGCGGCCAGCAACTCAAGATTTCGTCTGCCATCTGCGTCTCTTTCTCGCACAGGTAGGTTTAGGTTTGGTTACTGGTTTGCAAATTTGTTCTTTTATTTCGTTTGAGGTTTTAGTTTCAATTTGACCTAACATATCCTTCACCGTACCCACGCCGCACCCAGCCGAACATTAGCCGCACCCAATTTTATTTTTATTTTTAAAAAAATTGGATTCGTAAATTCCTGCACCCGGGACGTTTCGTGCCGCACCCACGGCGCACCTGCACCCAAAACGTATCTGGTGCGGGTGCCTTGGGGTGTTTGGCGCACCTGTGCTTCATAGCTGAGGTGTCTCCTAATTTTCATACAACATGTCATTTGTTACATTGATGGATGAACTCACACGACACATCAAAGGTGACATACCTTGGTGAATGTTGTTTGCGGATGATATAGTTCTAATGCAAGAGGAAATATTTAAAGTTAACTCAAAGCTGTAGATATGGAGGCAAACATTATAATTTAAAGAATTTAAATTAAATAGGATTAAAACAGAATATCTGAAATATAAGTTCAATAGAAAGCGAAGAGGAAGATTTAAGAGCTGATTAAAGTATAGTCCTAGATATAAATGAAGGGTGGAAATGAATACACATAGTAGATTTCCGTTGATTTTTCAGACTTATGTAGCCGACCCAAACTTTTGCGATAGAAGCACGATGATTATGATTCCATTTGAAATTTAAATAGGACGAAGAAACCCAACCACTTTTATCCAAACATACAGACATACACATATCTAAGCCATAACCACTCAGAAACATATTCCCTTGTACCCAAGCTAATTCAATTATGCTTAGTTGTCACAACTTTATTATTTATAGGGAGAAAAGTAATTAAATAAGAAAATAATCACGGGTAATTAGAGACCTATAAAGTACTATGATTCCATATATTCGCAAGAAGAAAAATCAGAAACTAAAAAGATACGTTACTTAGCATTCTAGAAGACAAAGACATGTACAGCTTGTCATGTCTCAGAGCTAAAATGAACTTTTTACAGCTATAAACATACAAAAACATACTGCATAGACGTTTACACTCTGTGTGTATGAAAAACATAAAACTCAAATAAATAAGATACTATACATCATAATTAATTGACTAGAACACAACGTTAAAATTAATTTCTGCCAATAAGGTGCTCAGTGCATCATCAATTTTTTGTTGGAATCTACAGCATATGGAACATGTGATACACAGCTTTTCAAAAGAAGGGAACAAGAAACTTTGAAAAAAGAACACAAAACTTTATTACAATATCTTCATTTCCCCAATTTCCATGCAACCAAACAGCTATAGACATCCAACATTTTAATTAAACAAACAAGATATAAAGTGGAAAAAAAGGGAAACACACGGAGAAAACAAAGAAGAAAATAAACAAACAAATAAACTCACCTGACAGAGATTGTAAGTAAATGAATCATAATTATCAATAACTATTATTGGGTTGTCAGTTTTCTTGATCTCAATGGTCGAGCTCAAAGTCAATTCGGCAACGGCTCTTGACACCAACAGAATTTCCTTCTTGGCTCCAATATGAGAACCTGAAAACAAAATGAATAAAAAAACCGAGAGGGAAAAAGATATCCAACAAGGAAATTCAATGTAAAGGGGCTCACTTGATATTGAACTGTGCATAGAGAGTTGAGTTGGACAAGGATTCAGGCGGCTTTTGGGAGAAAGCAAGGCTTTTGGTTGAACAATCACAGAAGGAGTGAGGATCATTGCCGAAGCCATTGTTGCTGTGAGACAGAGACAGAGACAGAGACAAGAGTCAGAGAGAGCCTGCCTTGGTATTTTTAAGAACTTAAGAGACGCAGCCGTTACACAGGGCCAGCCCCTGCCATATTTGGGGCCTGGGCGACAAATTAATGGAAGGATCCCCAAAGGCGGCGAATTTTTTTTTGGGGCGCCTAATAAAAAATTCTAAACCAATAATCAATATTCAAGCAATTCAATAATCTATGCAACCCAGTATGTAGCGAGAATAGAAAAATAAAATATGAATTTCAAGACTTCAATAATCTGAATTGAAATGGAAACTAAACTGCAAGAAATTCAATCATTTGATCTCAAGTACAAGAACAGAAAAATAAAATCCGAGAACAAATAAAGGGAGGGGACCCAAAAGTTTGGGTCGGCTACATAAGTCTGAAAAATCAACGGAAATCTACTATGTGTATTCATTTCCACCCTTCATTTATATCTAGGACTATACTTTCATCAACTCTTAAATCTTCCTCTTCGCTTTCTATTGAACTTATATTTCAGATATTCTGTTTTAATCCTATTTAATTTAAATTCTTTAAATTATAATGTTTGCCTCCATATCTACAGCTTTGAGTTAACTTTAAATATTTCCTCTTGTATTAGAACTCTATCATCCGCAAACAACATTCACCAAGGTATGTCACCTTTGATGTGTCGTGTGAGTTCATCCATCAATGTAACAAATGACATGTTGTATGAAAATTAGGAGACACCTCAGTACAGGAACATTGACAAGTGACAAATCTGGAACGATCATTATTTACTTTGAGTCACTATAAAAATGTAAAAAAATAAAATAAACAATTACAGTAGAGATGTCAATGTGAGCTAACTTTGCCAATCAGAATGTATTCCATTTTCCATCCCAAAAATCTAATTACTGAAATATGTATGTGTCATTCCAGGAAAGTTTCTAATTTGATTTGTAATGGAAACTTGGAAAGTGCCTTGATTGCAAATCAAGGAGATGATAAGATCCAGTATTTTGATTTGAAAAGAGAGAGTTGTTGCTAGCTTATCAAATGATGTGATATTCTTTATTCCATGTGAATTTTTGTTACATTCTTTTAATTTTTATCTTCTTGAAGTGGCTGTTTCTCTCTCACGCATAATAACACAGGGCACAACATTTTTCGTATGCTTATGTGTAAGCATGAGTTTTTCTAAATCTATTGATAATTGATTTCTCAGGTCGATAAGGATAAACAGTCTTGTTATCTAAATACTCTTTCCAAACTCTAGTCCAATATTGCTCTTTTGCTTGGTCAGTACCAATTACAACATCCTCACTTGTATGCTCCCAAGCCGCAATTAGAATTAAATCTTCCGCAACAGTATAATTCTCAGCCTTTCTAGCCCTAGGC
Organism: Euonymus europaeus; assembly: GCA_963580455.1. Classification (NCBI taxonomy): domain Eukaryota; kingdom Viridiplantae; phylum Streptophyta; class Magnoliopsida; order Celastrales; family Celastraceae; genus Euonymus; species Euonymus europaeus. The sequence goes on along the minus strand of OY756968.1, from coordinate 5,806,966 downwards.
TTCTCCTTACTCACAATAGTTTGGGATTCCATTAATATGCCTTCAAAATATTTCAAGAAGTCAAAATACACAGCATCACAAAAAACACATAATTACAAAAACACAAAGTTTGTTGATTATAAAAATAGACTCGTCCTATATTGTCTTTATGTGCCTCTCTGACTAGTCTCTATAAACTCTGAAATTCATGGTTGTAAAAATCGCTAGTCGGTCGCTAGGCAGTTTGCGGGGACTAGGGATTAATTGGATTAGTCGGGGACTAGCCGGGGATTAATCGGATTAATCGTTTTGCATTTTTTTAATTAAAATATATCTATATTGTGTGTATGTATGTAGTATATACTATATCTGTATGTTATATGGGGTATTAAAATTAATTTTAACTAAAATTCATTAATTTAAGCCAAATATATAGAGTTATTGTCATTAATTTTGATATGTACACTATGAATGATTAAATGAGAAAGTATTATCCTACAAAATGGGTAAAGATTATATTTTGCACCAGCCCAAGTCAAATTTGTCTAAATGGATCAGCCCATTAATCAAAAAGGCTAAAACCATTATCTCTTGTCTCTAGATAATGGTTACAATTCATTAAGCCCATTATCTCTACATAATGGGCCAACCCATTAACCAACAACCCTAGTATACCTCAAAAAAGTCTCTTGAATGTCTTGTTGCCGCACAAATGAAGAAGACAAAGCTGCTGACACAGAGAGATGAATGAGATTGTGTGAAGGATAAGAGATAGAGACGAAGGAAACAGAGAGACGAGCGAGATAATGTGATCTGAGCGAGATAATGTGAGTTAGATCACTCTTTCTTCTCTGAGTTCTCTCAAATCCTTGCCTCATCTTTTCATCTCTCTTCTCCATCTCTACCCAACAAGGCCGACTAGGACGATTTTTGCCGATTTTTTGCCGATTAATCGAGTAACCGATTAAGTGGCTCGATTACCCTCTAATCGAAGCGGCAAGCCTCGACTAGCGACTAGTCGCCGACTAGAGGGATTTTTACAACACTGAAATTATCACAAAAAAGCCATATGTAGACACTTTGACAATAACCAGCATCTCAAAATTCTGGCAGCAAACAAGCAGCTCAAATTCTTCAGGCTAGCAAACCAGCATTTCAAATTCTACCAGCAGTAACCATGACAACATGAACAACAACACTAGAAACTGCAGAACATGCAATCGACTTTAAAAACAAAAAAGTAATTATCATTACCAAAACCATAATTGCAGTCTCAACTCTGAAGCCGGAAAACACAAACTCGCAAATTTCAAGTTTCCAACACTAGTTATTTTGCTTCAGATGGAAAGCTACACACTTTAAAGGCGTGTGATTTTATCTCCAGCAAATTCTTAAAGCAGGTACCTTTTATGGCATATCATGTACTGCTCTATTCTTAAAGGTGTCAAAGGCATCATGTACTGCTCTATTTTTCAGTTCTTGTATGACAAAACAACAGAAAATAAGGTAACTCGAACAGGGTATTCCAGCCTATACCATCTTGTGGCAACAGAATCATGAGATAACAAAAGTAACCTACCAATTAGAAGCCCAACCAAGTAACAACTTTCAAGACAAATCGAGACAAACAATAAAACCGAGAGAAATCGAGGCAGAACTTGAATCAAAAAAATGAAGGCGAAATCGAGAGCTCACAAGTAAATCGAAAATCGAGACTAACCTGGATTGCCTCTCGCAATCTGAACGAGAATTGCTTCGACAGGGAGAAGAGCGTCCTAGGATTCCAGAGGGAGAAGAGAGAATTGGTTCGACGAGGAGGAGCGTTCTAGGGTTCCAAAGGAAGAAGAGGGACGCGATGTTCTTTACGGAAAAATCTTCCGTCAATTTTAGGGTAGTTGGCTTCTTCACTTTCTTTGGAAACGACAATTAGGAGAAACTAGGAATATGCCCGCGCTTGGCGCGGGTTTTTATTAAAGAAAAAGATAATTTGTTGATAATTAAACTGCTTTTTTTTTATAAATAAAACTAAAATAATTTTCCAAAAAATTCGCCACTTTTTGTAGCTTTATTATTCACAATTTTTTTAGGTATTTTGGTAAATCACATGCTTTTATTATATGTAGTTTGCGAACTTGAGCTCGTTATTTTATTTTCTCTGGAATTAATATATTTACTGAATGAAGCGCCTCAATAAAAGTGAATGAAAAGTGTTGAGAATTTTCTTTAGTCATAATAATTAATTTAACGGAGTTTTCTGCCATCAGTTAATAAAAAATTAATTCCTAAAATTCCAGGTGGCAGTCTTGGGTTTTATAAGGAAATTGAGGTGGCATACTTAAAATTTGAGTATTCTCATTTGGTGATTCCATATTAGTTATAGGCACTGATGATGCATAAATGACTAAATCGAAGTTTCGAAAACATAAAAATAGACGTATTGTGTGAAGATCCTTCATAGCCTTCCCTAGAAAACACAACTCAGTCATTAAATTAAAATTCTAAAACCCGAAATTCCCTTATATAGATTCCGCAATTTATACAAATCCAAGAAGGCGTACATTAGGGAGCTATTCAACACAGCTCACCTTGAACAGTGTCCATCTCCTCCAGTTAGTGGCCCGTGCGTTGCCCGGAAATGCATGTCATAACCATCTACAAAATAGCTCTCAATTAATTTTTGAATAGCATTACATTTAGACCACTTGCTTACAACCTCAAGTAACAGAGAACTCACCACGGAAAGGTAAACATCACCAAATATGAAAGTTTAAAAACTAATAACATTATCATGTTCATGATGGTCTTCATCATCATCCTCCTCAATTTGGTCAATCCGCTTTTATTCAGCTTGTGCTCTGACTTTCCTAATCCTGTGGAAGTCAGCAGATATGAAGTTTTATGGGTCGAGACACGAAATTGAAATAGCACTTCAATCACTTACTACTAAAGTGAATACTCCACAAATCAAAATTGGTAAATAAATTCACTAACGCGAAAGGGAAGCAAATAGAAGAGCTTAATTTTTTAACATACTTGTGAGATTAAATACAAATTTGATTTACAGGAGGAGGAGATGATTAAAAGTTTCTCACTTTCGTTCATTGTTTTTTGCCCCACAAAATTGACAAACGTTCTCTAGGTTACCTAAGTTCAGAGCATGGGAATCATTTGGCCTTATGGAATCATGGTTGATAGTGGATGGTAGTGGATCAATAACTGGCCCTACTGATGATAAAGCATTGCCTGTTGATGATGTCTGGTGTTTTGAATAAACTGGTCTCTTTTCAGCCATATATTCATTTCTCTTCTTTCTATTTTCCTTACATGATTGATCATCGGCCATTAGACAAAGCATAGAAGGAAGTTCTTTTTCTCTGGACCTTAATAAATGACTCTTTTGATGACAGTTACAATAGAAGTTCCACAAGCGAGCAAGTACCAAAAGCCAGTTATGTTCCTATGTATCACAAATGCATATCAGCACAGGGTTTTAAAAGTTAAAGAGATATAAATGACATTGGCAACCATATATCTACATTTCTCATCAAAACGATATGCAACCAAAGAGTATGAAAAGCATAAATTTGTAGCACAGCATGAGGATTTCTATTGAAGAAGTAAAAGATTTGATAGCACCAGGGAAATGCACTTACAAAAACCAAGCATGACTAAGCCAACTCTCAACTGTGTTGAGCCATTATTAACAGACCCTTAATTGCACAACCATTTTGATCGAAAAGATTAAATTATTGCAGGGCAGACTCATTAAGAAAAAGCTCAAAGCTTTACCAAATCTAGATAAGTAGAAGAGGGTAAACAACTATAAAATTAGATATATTTTAATAGATCAGTGAAGGAAAACAGTAACTTGATAAAAAAAACAGTAACTTGAAGCACTACCAATAACTCTAAATACATGCAATATGTAGCTATAATCTATTAAAATCACCCAACCTAAAACGAATGAAGAAATAAACATCACAGGTTATGGTCCAGTTTTTTTTGGAAAAGGGAATAACAGCTGGCAGCACGGTGAAGATAATGCAAAAATGAAGTCTAAAACAACAAAGACAAATGATGATTTCCTGGGAAAATAAATCCCAACAACAGCAAAAAAAATCCCTTAGAATTTCAACATAGTCATTTCAAAGCATTGAATGTAGTTGCTAACAAAGAATTCTGCAAGTGGAGAAAATATTGGTAATTGTTAAAAGTAAGTACTGCAGAATACCCTACAAATTGGCAAAAATTATGGGAAGCGAGCTTAAGGCAATTTACTAATAACAATTTTGCATTTGGCATCATCGTTGAAATGAGTACTACTAATTCTAAATATTAGATAGCTAAAACATCACACTAAACTCCATTAAGATGTTGAACGCCACATAGAGGAACAACACTAATGAATAAAGAACTGACAATTGGAAATCCTAGGCTTTTCTATAATTTAAAACCCAATGAATCAAAAGGCTCCACCCAAATTATATATTCATCACAAAACTTGGATTAGTAGAAATTGTCTTATTCATTACTTTCAATCTAGTAGAAAGATTCCTCTTTTATAAGGAAAATTTCTTTATTGAACACCTCATTTGTCCAGCAACCATTAATTCTTGAATTCCCTTATTTCCAACAAACAGCAATGGCCAGGGTGAGTCCAAGTCTCTACATGGCCACCGACTCTGGCACTGGAAGTTCAATCTCAGTTGAGAATAAAAAAGAACTGGTGTTAACAACATAAGGGCGAAGGCCACTCTGAGGTTGCAGGAAATATACAGTCTCCATGACTTGGTTGTAAAGAAGGAAGAAGATTAGATTAGAACTAACATGTTAAAGATGCTCGCCAGAAATTGTGAGGTGTAGTATTGATTACAGACAAACAGTTAATTAAAAGGATATTATAGTTCCCTACATCTACATTGCCTTTCAAAACCTTACTTCATGTCCTTTTCCACAGTCATGACCACCAGAGGACATATGTAAATGAGTCAGGTAAGAATCTTGAAACACCAGTCATATAAGTCACTTTTGTTTTCGTGAGTATCCCATGGAGATCTTGATCGAAGGGTAATACTTTCTTAAAATACTCCTCTATGTCTGTCAACATGAGCACATGAAAAAGCGTAGGAGAAAGAAAAGGAAAAAAAAGGGAACCCTGCCAATATCTAGACACACCAAGAATGGCAGGCAAATAATTTTTCCTAAAAGAATATCAGCACCAAGAATAGAACCCATTTATAATGAGCATAATTTCGAAGAACAAAAAAGCCATGTTGTACCTAGAATTGTAAGTCCACTTCATAGGCAAAATTTAGATAAAAATCACAACACAACACATTTTTAGGTACATCACAATGAATAAATAATTTATTTATCTGATTCATGGATACCTTGGTGTCATATTGACATTCCACTCCCTAGTTCAGCCAAGGTTTTCTGAAAACTTGCCATCTTCCCTGAAGGGCTTCAAAAGCTGTATAGGAGAACACACAATTAGGCAAAAAGGTCATTTGAACACAATCATCTACGTCACTGTCATAGAAATATTTTGTCTACAGTTTACCTTTCCTAATTGGCACACCATAATCCTTAGTGAATTGAAATTGACAAATCAACCAATAAAAGTATATAACCTTTCAAGAGAAGGAACATATTAAGGAGAAAGGACTGCACAAAAAATATATAGAATCAAAACCTGGAATTTCTGAGAAGCAAGAAAGGCAAGGAGAAAGACCAGAGCACCCAAAACACATCCATCACAACACAAAGCAATGAAAAGTCTCGCAGATGAACTCAAAATCAAAACAGTATTGAATCAAGAAACAGTCAAAAGAAAGAATGCATAGAGAACACCAAAAACATACCATCATTTCAATGGATCAAGCAAAGTGTTGACTTCCCGTTTCAAATCAAGCTCAACACTGAAAGGAAGAAAGAGTTAAATACAAATATTTTAAAAAATAGAAATCAAATACAAACCTTGGGTTTAGATACAGAGAAAGAAAATCACAATGAAGGTATGATTAGGGTTGATTTTGGTCTTGCTGAGAATGATTTTCCTCCCACTCACCCATTGCAGGTGACCTAAAAACCCAACTAACCGCCTTCCACACAGCGAAAGTTTGCGATCTTGGGAGTTAAGCCCTTCATACTGATACAATACTTCCCCTTGATAATTCTGCTCTAAAGACCTTCATTATCCACTGCAAAATACCACAACAAACCCCTAGTAAAAGCGTCAACCAAATATATTTTCTGGAAATGCAAGCTGCAAAATACACAAATATAAACTCAACTATCTCTGTACTATCATCACTGTCATTAGTTTTAATAGTTATAGATATATAGTTTCAGCTTCCACTTCAGCGATGTATTATGATATGACATGAGAAGTAGATAGTCTCTACAAAAAAGGCAGTTGTTGATTTGATGATAAGAGGTCACGAATTTGTCTCTTCCAAGACATTAGATGCAGTTTTGGCCGTCTTTTTCATTGGCTTATCACCACATGACATGCAGTTTTGTAGAGTTTCATTGATCATCCAGTATAACAAAATTTAAATGTGCATCCAGAAGAAATGTAGAGTCAGCTTCTTGTTACCCTAAAATCAAGTGCAGGCAACAAATAGTTTTAAAAAACTCATCCAATCATAACAAATGGGACAGATGTAGAAACAGGCAAGCGAAAAGAAGAACAAAGAACAACCCAAAATTCAAAGAACCATGAGTAACCTAGATTTGCTAGGAGGTTCGAATTTGAGGTTTGATAAACCTTTTTCTTGGTCTTCTGTTCCAACTTTTGTCGGTTGAATGACACAATCTCATAGTGAAAAGGAACATACATGTCATGCACTCAATGGAAATTATTAAGATGACCTCAACATGAAGCCATAATATAAAAATAGTATAGAGGTGGAAACTATGGATAACCCAAATAGGTAAGAGAGTAATAAATGTATAATTATAACAAATGGGAGTAAAGATAACCTGAAAAGCTCCCAATACAAAGGGTAGGTAACCCTCAATATCTTCATAGACCAAAAAGACATGAAATACTTCAAAAAATTTAACCTAACGAAAATAGGCCATTCATAAAAATCAATTAATATAAGAAAGCTAAAAGCTCTTTTAAAAAAAGTACGTCCTAGTCTTATTATATAGATTGTTTTATTGAGAAAAGTTTTCAATTTTTGAGTACACTAAAATAACAACAAATGTCAATAGAAATTGTTCAGTAGGGAAAAAACAACATGATTACAACCATTAATGAGAACCAAACCATGTTATGCAAATCTAGTATACTTGACACTACAATCTCAAACAGATCCAAAGAGAAGTGTTGTCAAATTATCCCCATTTTCACAATCAACTTCATCAAATTGAGAGGAAATGTCTGACTTCATCAAAACTACTAAATCACTAATTACAAATCAAAAGTGTTTATAATCTCTGGAAAACAAATATCAGAGTCTCATGTTCACTGTAACTCGGCTAATTATTAGCAACTCAACTTATCAAGATTATCAAGATTATTGGCTTGATCAATGGCTGTTGAAGCCTAGGAATAAACAGGAAAATGTAGGGTGAAGCAATTTCAAAGTTAAAAAGCAATTACTCTCCAAGAAACATAAAAAATCATGTAGACGTCAATAAAATGAAGTTGAAAGTCTTGGGTGGCAGTATAAAAAAACTGAGATGTTAATTATTCTTTTCTTAGATTGATCGCGCATATATGAGCTATGGAAGCAATCAGTTACTTCAAAGGACAAATGTCTTCAAAAGTGAAAGGAAGACTACATTTGGAGAAGCATCATCAGCTCTAAAAATATTTTTAAAACATATTATTTTTTCAATTGACCATGGATGTGTTTTCATTTGTGCTTTTAATGCACCTAGTTAAGAAGAGTTGAATGAAAAACATTCTTACAACCTCTATGTGACAACATTTTGAAGACCTGTTTATGCAGGAACCATGAATTCAAAAGAAGGCAAACAATATAACAAAGATCTTTCATAGAGCTATTTGAACTGGACCAATTAAATAGATGCAATGCTTAATTATAGGGAGCAACCATTGGACACATTATGGATCTCTGAAGAAGCATAAAAGGAAACAATGATCAATTGAGTGAAGAGCACAATATTGATAGAGAAGTCTTATACCATTATTGACAGTAGAATATAGGTTCTTCAATCTGTATCTTGTTGAGCTCCATCATCTTGAAGCACCCAAACGCTGAATAACTATATCCCAGGAGCAAATTGTCTTTCAAAAAATGCACCATAAGAAGGATAAACTGTCAAAGTCAATTTAGCACATAAAGGCACTTATGATTATAGAGATGAGGTCATTTTCATAGATTGTTGATGACATTTGGAAATACCTGTAGATCATTGCTCGTCAAATCCTGCCAACGTTTGAGTCACAATAATAACGTGGTTGTAAAACTGACTCTGACCTTGCCTGTAATGTATACAATACTCAAATTTACAATTTCTCACTCATTCAATCTAACATAATAAACTCGTGGCTTCCTTAAGTGTAATGAAAACTTACCATCAAAATTGGTGTCTATGGTAACAGGATTTCTGAAGCTAGTACTGGAAGAACACACCCAAATTAGAAGAGAAAAAATCAGTATGACTTCTTAGGAAAATTAAGAAATGAAAAAGGATGTATCTAACGCACTTTTTTAATAGCAGTAGAATGAGGTAAGTTCCAGCATTCAGCCTACCAAAATCAGTTGTTCAAAATTGGGATGAGTAGAAAACAGGGAAATTATAAGCATCAAAAAAAAATTATGCATCAAGCATGGAGTGGATATGCTTGGGTGGTCGAGGTAGCAGCATCCAAAAAATCCCTAAATGGCTAAATGAATTTCTATATTTCAAAAGTGTTTACCAATTCTTTTCCCATTAACCTCTTTGAACCTCCGAAGCGGATAAGATCCTAGATCCATCTCCAGCAGCAGCAAGAAATCGATCATTTACATCTTCATCGTTTGTGATTCTACAGCAAAGTGAAGCACAAAAATGAGCAAAAGAGATCGAGATGCTGAGTTTGAGAGAGAAGGATAGGGATGACCAAATTGAATTTTTTACTTATGTTCCAATTCAACATATTTTGTTTCTTGTTCGTAGGACGGTTGTATGTAAACTTGCTACGATTTCGATACCTGAAGCCCACAGAGAGATATGGAAGTCAGGGTAAAGAGATAAGGAAATGTCATGAAACTATAAACATCACAACAGAGAGAAAACATAGCCTACCTTTGCTTTTGTTGTCTCGTTCGATTCCTCTATCTTCTACAATAGAAGCTCAAAGAATAGGAATGATAGGAGTTGGAGCTAGTTTAGCTGAGATCGAGAGATAGACATGGCGCGAGTCGGAATGTGAATCGATGACATCCTTGAGATATAGCGATACTCTCATAGGCCTATGCTAAAAGGATGGAAAAAATATCAAATAGGCAAACTCAATAACCCATTTCATGAACTTGAAAGACATCTCAATCGGCTAGTTCATTAACATTGCAAGAATGCAAAATTGATATGAACTCAAATATAAAGCGAGGATAAGTTTGTGAATACTGAATCAAAGTGATTGAGTTTGTACCAGTTCACTATATGGGAGTGAAAGAGATCCGATTGGGCTTTTAACCTGAAAAATTATCAAAGCATATCAATAAACAATCATTGAAAGAGCATTATAGGTGTAATTGGGTTCGTAGCAGTTAACTATTTGGCAGCGAAAAAATCAGATCAGGGTTTTGAACTATGAAATCAATAAAGCATACCAAAGCTATTATTTCCCCCGAGCATTTAAGGTTAATTACCGTAGCAAATTTCTGAAGCAGAAAAGCACTCTCTTGCTCCGCATCAATCAGGACCTGGAGAGCCTCCTGCATCTTATATTCGATGGAATCGCAATCTGCCTCAGCATCTCTGAGCGTATTGCGTAAGAGTTGCTTCTCCTTCTCAGCAGCAGCAAGGCTATCGCTGATCCTTTCGGCCTTCTCAAAATCTTCGGCCTCACAGGCGACCTCCAATTGGAGCTCGAGCTCCCTGTGCTTTTGGGACGCCAACTTCACGTTCTGAACCACCTTTCTTCTCCTCTTAACCGAATCCTTGCGGGCAGCGGAAGCTGTGGCAACCAAATCCCGAGCGCGAATCGGTAAATCAGTAAAATCATCCCAAAAGTTAAATCAGTAGGACGACTACGATAGACTACAGTAGTTGGTTGAGGCAAGAAATGAAATCGACAAATCCCAAAAGTTAAAGCTAGGAGAAGAGTCTAGACTCCTGACGACAACCATCGGATCAAAGCAAAGCTCTGTGATCGAACGGAGACAATGGTTTGGCGTTGAACGACATAACGAACGACGTCGTTTTGCTCCGCCTGACGTGAAACACCGAAAGCAACTCGCGCGGCTACGTGAACAATGACGACTCGCCGCCACAGGACGCGCTTCTTCCAGGTTTATATATAAGTAATAGATTGAGGTGGCATACTTAAAATTTGAGTATTCTCATTTGGTGATTCCATATTAGTTATAGGCACTGCTGATGCATAAATGACTAAATCGAAGTTTCGAAAACATAAAAATAGACGTATTGTGTGAAGATCCTTCATAGCCTTCCCTAGAAAACACAACTCAGTCATTAAATTAAAATTCTAAAACCCGAAATTCCCTTATATAGATTCCGCAATTTATACAAATCCAAGAAGGCGTACATTAGGGACCTATTCAACACAGCTCACCTTGAACAGTGTCCATCTCCTCCTCAACCTTGGCTTGCATTTCACGGAGCTCAGGCTTCGTCCCCAATCTACATGAGCTACCATTTCTTTTTGGAAATGTGGTCAGAAGCATCGCAATGTGGTTTGGCACATCCTGTGCAATACTTGCACAAATCAGTTGAGTCACAAACGCATGATTAGCACTGCATATGATCAAATCACATGAAAAATTGAAATTAAAAATTGTTTATAGTGACAGATATGTAATTGAAGAACACATAATTGCTTAAGTTGAGATATATTTTATGAAAGCAGTGACTGACTAAAAAAGGCAACAAAGCATAATCTTCTCTAGTATGACAAATTTTTTGAGAAGGGGGTTTTTGAATAGAGTTGGTATTCAACATGCTGTCATCATTACACACTTAACACTCTTCTCAATTTCTGGTGAGATTTAACAGATTAGAGAATCAGGCATTCGCCATTCAAGCAAATAGTCTTTTACCCAGAGGAAATAGAAACTGAGAAAAGAATCACACCAACCTATTTTTCCCTTTAATTTACCAGTTTGCAGTGACTCTGATGAAGTGTTGTGTGGAAGGGTGTTTGACACACATATAGCTCAGATGGGGGCAGTTCCTGCAAGCCACCTATATATGCATCATATCATCAGGACTAATATTATTAATTTACTTAATTGATTTAGGAACCAAAAGAATAAAAAAATGAAAAAGCGATATTATAGAATTGGAAAAAAAAAACCTGGCTTTCTCAGAACCTGAAAAAATCATAATCAAATAAGGAAATCCCAAAATAAAATGATCACGATGACAAATGAAATAACTCATCCAGCCCTACATACGAAAAGAAACCCAAAATAGAGCAAGAGAACGAAAAAGAAACGCGAAAACCAATGAACCTAACCAAAAGCTCAGAAAGGAAAGATATAGCAAAAGATTTGACAGATGGGAAAAAATTTCATGTACTGATGAATTAAAAAACGCAGGAAAGAAGTCACAAATTTCACTAAAATGTGTGACTGTCTCCAGCGAAACCACAGTAATCGGACCCTCCTCAATAATCTACTTAAAATGGAATAAGAGAAAGATTCCATGAGGATTTAACCTTCAAGATTGCATTAAATGCAGTGGTCATGTCGAAAAGAAACTGGTTAGCTGCAGAATAAACTCAAATTCATTATGTACCTTTTGGTGAGGTTGCTAATAGTTTTGTGGCAGTGGCTGGAAATTACGGGGGAGTGGTTGATAATGTTGGGAAGGATAATGATTATACGAGCTAGAAAATTTAGGAGCATTATTCCATGGCCTGTACTCAGAGGTAGGAAGGCTATAAGTAGAATTAAAGCCATAATTTATGGTATATACCTCATTTTCCTTCATTTTCACTTTCCATTCTTTCTGAGGTTCTGGCTTCTTAGGCACTGTGACTTCTATGTTGATAGTTCATATTTGGACACAATGTTCAATGCGTTCTCCAGCACGAATTATTTCTCCCAGACCTGCATGGTCCCCTCTAGTAATCTTGGGTGTGTATGGTTGTCGAAGTGCATCAGTGAATGCATTAACTAGATCTTTTTCTGCAAGTGGAGGATTCATCTAAAATGCTAAGTCTCACCACCGATGGGTCCAATCTCTAAAACTTTCCCCTTCCTTTATGGTAGTTCCCTGAAGATCATAAATGGTAGGGACCTTTTGCATATTGTACTTGTACTTTTTGAGAAATAAGTTAGCTAGATCTTCCCAGACCATCACGGAGGACGGATCTAAGCTTGTGAACCAACGAGTTGCAACCCCTGTTAGGCTTTTCTAGAAGAAATGGATCAACATCTTCTCATCATAAACATACGACTACATCCTCCGATAGTACATAGTCAAGTGGTCAAGAGGAACCCAGTACCATCGAAAAGGGTAAAGACAGGAAGTTTAAAATCAGGAGAAATGACTAAATTCTTTACTAGACATAACTTCTGAGGACTTAGAGCACCTGTGGGCCCATAGCCTTCTATACCATGCATCCATTTTTCCATCCTCTTGAATTGTTTCATAGTGACACACTTCTCTTCCTTCTCTAAATTAACTGGGGGTACGTAACTCATCTTTTATTGAGAATCCAACAATAAAGGACCACTACCTTGAGCCAATTCAACACTTATTTTTGACACATTCCCAGACGAATTTGTTGGTGCATTATCATGAGAAGGGTACATAAGATCTTCTTTCAAAGATGATCCTTCTACTAGCGTTTTTCCCTTCATAAGTTGGGACATCAGATTGATCAAAATAATCATTTGTTCTTTTAAAGCTACAATATCCTGACTCTGCTTCTCTATTAACTCCTTCTGATGTTCATTCTTCATGGCTTTAGCAATTCACGCTTGTAACCTAGTGCGATAAGGATGGTGATGCTGATCTTTTGGAGCTATAATGCCCTGTACAAAAATGTGGCATGATTAATTCAATTGTTTGTCATTATTTTCTCATGTATGTTTGTATTTTTATAAGTCATATATAGTCATTGCAATTTGAAAAGATAATAAAAACAAAACATTATTTCTATAAAATAACTTATACTATTACATAACATTATTTGTTGAATACATGAAACTAATACTTAATTTGGAAATCCCCAAGGGATAATGAATTTCTTTATTTAGCAATCAATTCAAGCATGACTAAAAAATTATCATTACTATCTTGGTAAATTTTCTCATTTTCTCCACGGAAAGCCAAACCACGAGTATCAAGACATTTAAAACATAAACAATTCTTACTAAAACTTGTTTCCAATGTTCTTTCTATTTCTTAAGTTGCCCTTGTAACTCTTTATCAATTGTTTCATTTTTCCTCAACCTATTTTACAAATCAAGCCAAGTCCACATGTTATTTAGATGTTCAAAATTGTTTTCATGCTCTCCAAGTCTCTCAACTAAATGCTGCCAGTCATAAATCCCCTCCGTTGCTAGCATACTTTTTTGTGTACTGATTTAAACAACTTACAGCAAAAACAAGACACTTTGTTCATCTCCTTCGAGTACATTAGTCATTTTCTATCTTGATGCTCTCCATTTGCCAATTTTCTAGTGTAATGGGATTCAGAAAAATGTCTTCTCAACCCATCCAAATGGTACTCTAAGTTGTTCTCTCTTATAGGACCATTTTCTACCAAAAGATCCCTTGTTTTGTTATCAATATCTCCCCAAGTTCTTGCATCATATAGATTCATAGTTTCATTCTCAAACATAGAAGTGTCATTTTCATTTTCAACCATATGGCATACATCTTCATTAACTGTTTCTCCCAATTCACTGACTACATCATCATCCACTAACTTTTTAATTGAAGAATTACTTTTGAAAAACTTATCAAGTGCCTCCTCTTAGTGATTGAATCAATTGTTCTATCTTTTTCCTTTTATTTCTTTTTTGACTACCCGATTGATGTTTTTTACCAAACATATTTCAAATTTTCAATTCCTGAATCAAACATTCAAAGTTTAAACCACTTCAATTACAAATATTCTAAATTTCTAATTAATGAAACTATGTGTTGGTTTTTAATTTAAGATAAAAACTAATTGACAATTGTGAGATATATTTAAGCAATTGAATTTTGATAATTGGGTAATGATGTGCAGTGATGTAAGTTACTTGTGTGGGCTTTAACGTATGGGCTTTCAATCCTTATTTTATGATGGGCTTGGTGTAACGTCATGCACGTGTTTTTGTTTAATGGAATCTCTTTTACAATTGTGATAGGAAGTCTAGCCTTATATGACTATCCACATGAGAGCATGCTAGAGTTAGTGTTCCATTAGGAAATAGAACTATTGTGAATGCCGTGGATAACAAATATAGTGGAGATGTACTCATCATTGATTATGCTGATGTTATCACTTCCAGTATTGGATGGTTGATCTATCTTTTCAGGTGATAAGGTGATAAGCTTCCTTGTGAGAAAAGAAGTCTATTTATCCAAGGCACACGTTGGGCTTAAATACTCCATGCAAGCTAGTTTTGGGGGTTGACCGAAACCTATGAGTGAGAGAGTTTCGCATGTGGATTATTTTTTAGAGCAAATCACTTGTTTATATCATATGTGAGGTTGATTGTTTATTGAGTAATTTGTAGTGAGGTATTTTGTATTGAAATTTATTCTTTGTCAGTTACTTGTGTGTGAAGATTCTTGAGGTATTCAAGAGTTGACTCTACCTTGTTTAGGTTGAGTGAGGTTGAAGCAATACACTGAATGGGAGGAATGAACGATGTCTTTAGTTCAAAGATATGGTTGTAACTCCTGATTCGTTTTAGTGGATTGTTCCTCAAGGTTAGTCGCTCATAGACTCGAAGTTTTTCCCAGGTTGGGTTTTCCTCGTAAAATTCTTGGTGTTTGATTTTCGTTTATTTTTCCGCAATTTTAATTTCCATATTTGTTGGCTAACGATCTTGGTGAGAAACCGACTTTCACTATGATTTGTGAAAAGTGCTAAGTACTAACCTTAAAGGCTAAAACCAAACTGAGATAATGTGATACTGAGCTTGTGCCGTTGATTGAAGTCTTTGAGTCGGCCGAAGTAGTCTTACACAAGAAATCTTTCAAAGCTATTTACAGAGGAAACAAAATCAAGATTGAGCCACCAAATCACATCATTACTAACCTATACTGAAAGAAGCCAAATCAAATTGAACAGTGAACACTATCGGACTGAAAGAGGAGAACCAAGAAGGCAAGAACATGAACTTACTTTTAACTTGGATTCAGGCTCTGCAATAGACGATTTTGATGGGGATGACTAGATCTAGAGAAGGGCTGCATGAGCGGCTCGAGGACCTAGTTTTTTTTTCTTCCGCCAGTGCCATGTTCGTGTTTCTCTCTCGTCTCTCGTCTCTCATCTCTCATCTCTCATCTGGTTGTATCACTAATTTTTATTTTTTAAATAAAAAAATTTGGGTCGTCGCTCAGGCTGAGGGCGAGCCTGAATTAAAAAGAAGTGGAGAACCAACTAAAAAAAACAAGTATTTTAAACTTATATCGAATGTTTAAATAGGAAGCTGGTATGTTATCATTTGCATGTAAAATTTATTAATTAATTTTTACTTATTATATTATTTTAGATCAATATATTTTAACTTATTTTCAAAATCATTGTGGTTCTATACTTCAGTATCGTCCTTTTTTTTATGAAATATCAGCCAATTTCGAGGACAGTAACAAAAGACAAAGACCCACCTTGGCTATCACTTCTATAGGGCTTTGTCGACTCGAAGCCCATTAAGTGGTACTCCCGATATCGGGAGCCCATTTTTCAATTTGTGAATAAACCAAATCAAACGACATTCAAAATCAAATCGCGAGCCCAGATTTCCGGGCGGTTTGGTATACATTTCTACTTGAAGTCTTGAATCGTCCAACTTTCTCTACTTATAAACTTGAAGCTAGATATTATAATGTTATATTCAGACAAGCGTTTAATTTATAGTTTTATGAATTACTAAAATAAAATAGCATAAACATCGTAGCTATAAAAGTGGCTTAAATGGAGAAAGGAAAAAAATAAAGAAAGAGGGAGAGTCAAGTCTAATGAGTGTCAAATGCATTTGATGATGTCAAACAAATGATCCGAGCTGGATGACAAACAGTTTGTTAGACATGTCATTTTGGTATGTAGACGAATTGTACGCACAACAAATAAACGTGAACTAGGAAGGCCCTCAAAATATGTTCGGTGATTCACTCCGACGCTGCAATCAGTATGATATTTTATTGTTGATAGAAAGTTCGATATTCGTAAATCTCTTGACACAGACAAGTAAAAGCACAATCTATGAGATTTCAATTATTTAACTGACATTGGAGACCCGACCCCTTTTATATGAGTTTGAAAGTCTCAATTGTTGTTGAAGCAGGACTCCTTCTTCTCTTCTTAAGTTTTTGAGAGATTTTTTGGATAGTTAATTCTTTTTGAATTCCACTTCTAATGGGAGTTTGACTCCTTGAAATTGGTCTCCTACTAGACCATGGGCACTGATTACGATCGAGATGCCTTCCTAGATAAGTATTGAAGAGGCAAGTCGATTTTATACCGAGGTGCACCACTTTTGCCCATAATTAGGCGAACATTCCAGTTCGGTGGTTGACAACCTCGACTTTGATATTTTGTACTAGTATTTTTTGTATACTAGTATTGTAAAAGTGAGTCTCACATCTATCTTATAAAAACACACTCTCAATACAATCAAATCATCAGGACACATATTTCAATACTGCCACATCAGCAAAACACATCTCTCAATATAAAATCATTATCAAACCCAATTATTTTCCTATCCTTCATAATATCTCCATTAAATTTTTACCAAAATTAAGACTGGATCCCACTTTTATTACAAAAAGTCAAGCCACATGATCATCCACATTATTAAAATACAGATCTCAATACAACCACATCAACAAAACATTTTTCAATTCAGTTATATCAACAACTAATGACCCATTATATTTGACACAATTGTGATACAAAAAGTAAAAAATCACTCTCCTTCCCCGGATCACAGTTGAAAAGGATGAAATAGCTCATCCAATAATAAAATGACACGTGTTATTTATCACCTCAGACGGTCAAGTCAGGCGCGTCGATCTGCACAAGAGTCACGATTTTTGATCGTCTTTCCTAGATATGAGTCCGATAGTCGAACAACACGGGATGGTTCGGCCACTTTCATCATCCAACCATGAGATAACATATACCTTGGTCGGTCTTTATATTGGTTGGTCGATCAAATCCGATTCCAGATCCTAACAGAATCCAGCATCCCACAAAATTCCTGACTTAGCCACGTGTATTACTTTAGGCCACTTGATTTTGATCAAAGGGAATGACGTGGGTTAAAAAATTTGTGCAATCAAAATCAAATATAAGACGGCGTGCTTAGTAAAAGGTTGTGATTCAACAAGTGTTCTGCTGTTATGGGGATTTTGTGGTCGGGTTTTCAAGATTTATTTCCACCTTTTATTAATTTTGATTATTCTATTCTATTAAGTAATAATAATGCCGTTGACAGTCACATCGGCTCGTCTTTCAAAACGACACCGTCACAACGAGAACTCGAATTATTCTTTCTTGAAAATGTGATTCATTTTTGTTATTATGAATCCGCACAACTAAATACGTGGATGGTGAACCTTCTAGATTCTACAGAAACAATGAAACGACGGTCTTTAGTGATCTATAGACACGCTCAATTTAGTAATCGAATATCTCATAACTGATATAACATTGTTATTTTATATTTTATAGAGGTTAAAGAGCATCAATTGAATTGTGATAGAACAAGATCGTGATGGTCTCATGCGTTAGGATGTGATCTTAATATAGGGTGGTGGGATAATCTTTAGACATTATAATTATATCTAATCCCTTTTCTCTAGGAATGAAGTCGAACTCAGGTGTGACTTCTCTTTTGCAAAGTCTTTCCTTCGTGTTACTTGTCATGTTAATTAGGTTTGATGAATTTTTTTCATCCACAAGCGCATATATAAACGTGCTCGGACGCGTATAAATTTAAATTTACTAGTGCTTACTTTTTAAAAAGGATTTTAAATTTGTGGGGCCCGAACTAATGGGCCCCACAAAGAATTCACTTTTGTAGAGGAGAGAATAGTGGACGTCTATATATATTATATTCATAAATTTATCATTTACATATTCGAGAATAAAGTGGGATTGTAAAAATAACACAAACAAATTTTTCGCCTGATTATGATAAATTTTGTTAAAACTCAACCGACATCCACGACTCAGAAGGATATAGAATGTGATTAACGAGTTTTATTCATAAATTTGTGTGTATATATATATAATATTCATAAATTTATCATTTAAATATTCGAGAATAAAGTGAGATTGTAAAAATAACACATACAAATTTTTCACCTGATTATGATAAATTATGTTAAAACTCAACCTACATCCACAACTCACAAGGATATAGAATGTGATTAACTAGTCTTATTCACAAAGTATTAAAATTCAAAATGAAAATCACATCACTGTAGATTGCGGATATTATTGACTTTCATTAGCAAGTTAAAAAAAAAAGAGTTAACCCCAAATGGATATACTGTCATAGGAAACCCCACTTAATTACTTTAAGTAAAGAAATAATTAAGTTGAACTAAAAGGACGTATCATTATGTCTAATCTCACTTTTTCGTTTATTTTAATCAATTGTGGAGTAATAAGAAAGCTGCCTGGAGCTAATTGTGGTATTAAAAGATAATTACACTTGATAATTACTTTGAAAAAAAAGGCCACACGATTCAACTCATTCCCACTGATAAGTTCTCAAATTATGAACATAATTGCTCTCATTACAAGTTCGCGAGCGTGTGAAAATCCTCATCAAGGCCATTTTCATATCAGTAACTGATGAAGGGGAGGATGCCATGATGATTATTGAACATACAAGTCACATAATTCTATATATTTTAATGAATGGTTTTGACAATTGTCATTGAATTGGGCGTGATTGGGGACTGTAGTAGGTGTAGTGGGCTTCCATGTCAAAGATATTAAGTACCTGCTAGCACTACTACTGATGTTTAGTGGCTCTGGTCCGGTTTGGGTTGACTTAGTAGCCAATGCTCAGTTGACTTTTTGTTCTGCGAGTTGAACTATCTTGGATAAATTGTCAAGTGCACTCATTATTAATGTTTTCAAACACCATATGATATATAGGGAGGGCGCGTTCTATTTGAATTTGCTCCCTCTTTTGGTACTTATAATTCACTCTAGATTATAAGAGTGGTATTCAAATATATGACAAAACTATGAGAAAGTATTGACTGGTTTTGGTTTGTCATGTTATATGCTGATGCGGTGGTGTATGAAGAATAATAAAATGATAATTTACGAGTTGTGATGTAAAATTATGGATGATTGGGAACGAAAGTAGTTAATTTATAATTGAAATTTTATTTAATTCTCAATCATCCATGAATTGATATCAACCTCCTATGAAATGTCGACATATTCTATTGACGATGGTATCAATGAGATCCAAGAGAAAATAAAGTCGTGTGAGTCCAATATATCCATGCATGTACGTGTTCATGGACAATATTTGTTCGATGGATGAGGGAACTTGAAACTCCTAATGTAACAGTAAAGAATAATTTTGGTAGCAAAAAAATACCAAAACTATGGGGTGATATGGAAAGTACACCTCCCACAGCATTACAAAAAAAATTTGTATGAAAATTATATATACACTGTCACGACTCGCGAGAATTGTATCATCAGTGCAAGTCAGTTGAACCAGGCATGACAAAATTATGTTAGAACACAAAAATTTGTCCGATTTAAAATTGAGTTGGGGTTCAAACACAAATATCTTGTTTGATTCAGTTGTCCAAACTCTAACGTGAATTGAATTATCGTTTGATTTATTAGTCTGAATTTAAATCAATCCAAATATGACTAATTAAGTATATCCGAAAATCTAAACAAATCAAAGCCCGAACATACAAATATCTTATAAAACAACTTATGTTATTCAATCCAAATCTAATTTTTTGTCATCCCTAAACTGAAAACAACTTGCATGGCATTAGCGATTGATAGAAATACTCCTGAATATAGGAGGGTTGCTCTTTGTGGGCGGCTGGTGCAAAGCTTTGTCGAATTCTAAGAAATTGTTGAGTGACTGTGTTACAAGAAAGAGTTGCGTAGTTCAACGACTGCTCTGTCCATCACTTTTGTGGCCCTTCTCCTTGGGTGTAGCTGATACTTGCATATTAAAATGGATTCTGCTACAACATGGGAGATGTAGATTTAAATTAAGACTGCGAGAAGCTTGCGTATTCTTGTTGCTTGTGTGTTAAGACAGATTTTGTTGCCCCTGGACAACCCCTAATAAAGTGTTTTTGCTCAGTCGCCCACTCCAAGCCCATCACTGGTTCTAGGGGAGGGTGATATGCATATTGTTGGATGAATTGCACTTGCATGAATCGTGTCTTTTGTAAGGGTGTTTTAGTCTTTTCATGCTTTATTTTGTTTATGTGGTCTGAATGTTGTTTGTAGAGTCAATAACTTCTAAAACAAGTTGTTGAAAAATGAATGTGGGAGCTTGAGCCAGGTTGCTCAGGAAGAAGAAACTGAATCTCTGTGTGTTGCTTTACTGTTCTCTTTACAAGTTTTAGTTCTTACAGTGGTATCGGAGCCAGGTTGTGTCTCGACCTGTTGTTTTATATCTACTGTGACGAACAATGGCTTCTTCAAGTGAGCGGATGGCATCGTTCTTGCCCGTGTTTGACGGGAGTGACTATCCCTCCTGGAAAGTAAAAATGCGAACCTACTTAATGTCTGAGGGCTTGTGGAACATTGTGGTCCATGGTTATCAAGAACCAGAAAGTGAAGAATCCCTAGATGCAGCTGGTAAGAAAGATTTAGATAGCAAAAGGGTTGTGAATGCAAAAGCTCTATCTCGATTGCAAAATGGAGTCAGTGCTTCGATTTTTCCTCGCATTATAAGAGCCTCTTATGCCAAGGAGGCTTGGGATACTATAGCTAAAGAATTTGAAGGGGATGGAAAGACAGTCATTATTAAGCTACAGAACTTGCGACGCGAGTTTGAGAACTTGAGGATGCAGGAGTCTGAGTGCATCAAAGATTTTTATGCCAAAGCCATCAGTCTAGTGAATGAGATGAGGACGCTGGGAGAGGAAGTTTCAGATCAGAAAGTGGTTCAAAAAATTCTTATTAGTCTTCCTGAAAGATATGATGTGGTGGTTGCAGCTGTTGAAGAGTCGAAGGATTTGTCTGTTTTAAAACCTGAAGAAGTTATTGGGTCATTGGAGGCACATGAACAGAGGAGACTAAGGAGAGGTGATCAGTCTCAGTCATTGGAGTCTGCATTTCAAGCAGGGCTTTCGTTTAGAGACAGCACTGGAAAAGGGAAATCTTTTAACTGGCAGCGACCTCAGACTAGTTCTGGATTTGATTCATCTTCACGATCTTCTGGATTTGATTCCTCTTCACGATCTTCTCAGTGTGACGTTTGTAAACGAATGGGTCATACTGCATCTGAATGTTGGTGGAAAGGGAAGCCTCAGTGCCATCATTGTAAAAGATTTGGTCACATCCAGAAGAATTGCAGATTTAAGAAGGAGAATACAACTACCGCTAATTTTGTGGAATGTAGTGACGTTCCACCAGAAGAAACTTTGTTTTATACTTCTCTCACCACGGTTAGTTCATTGTCTGATGTGTGGTTTCTTGATAGTGGTTGCAGTAATCACATGACTGCAAATGCTTCTTTGTTTGCTTCTATTGATCATTCATTCAAGACTAATGTTAAATTGGGCAATGGTTCTTTTGTCACTGCTACTGGGAAAGGTACTGTTAGGATCAATACTTTGACTGGTGTGAAGTTGATATGTGATGTGTTGCTGGTACCTGAACTAAGTCATAATTTACTTAGTGTTGGTCAGATGATTGAGAAAGGTTATAAATTATTGTTTGGAGGAGATAAGTGTCGAATCTTTGATGAGAAAGATACAGAACTGATGGTGGTAGAGATGAAGGGTAGGAGGAATTTTTTGATAGACTTTCAAGATAAGAATGAGGTGCCTCAGGAAGTATCTCTTCTGGCTACTGTGGAGGCAACTAAAAAAACTAGGCTGTGGCATAAACGGCTAGGGCATCTTAATATGAAGAGTCTGAAACAGTTACAAAATAAGGAGATGGTCACTGGTTTACCTAACATTGTGGAGAGTGGAGAAGTATGTGAAAGTTGTGTTTTTGGAAAACAACATAGGCAACCATTTCCTTCCACAGCTGAATGGAGAGCTAAGGAAGTTCTTGGGCTTATTCATACTGATTTGTGTGGGCCAATGAAGGTTGAATCCTTCAGTGGAGGTAAATATTTTTTAACATTCATTGATGACTTCTCGCGAATGGTTTGGGTTTATTTCTTGAAGGAAAAATCGCAGACCTTTACTGTCTTTAAACAGTTTAAAGCAGCAGTTGAAAAACAAAGTGGCAACTCTATTAAACGTATTAGAAGTGATAGAGGTGGGGAGTATACCTCTGAGCAGTTTGAGAAATTTTGTGCAGATGAAGGTATTTGGAAGCAGCTGACTGCTGGTTTTAGTCCACAGCAAAATGGGGTCGCAGAGAGAAAAAATAGAACTATCATGGAAATGGCACGGGCCATGTTAGCTGAAAAAAAATTGCCACATAGTTTCTGGGCAGAGGCTGTAAATACAGCTGTTTATCTCCTCAATCTATGTCCAACAAAGGCAGTAGATGGTAAAAATCCTTTTGAAGCTTGGTGTGGGATCAAAGCTAGAGTGGATCACTTAAGAATATTTGGGAGTCTGTGTTATGCTCTCATTCCAGCAGAAAATAGATCCAAGTTGGATCAAAAGAGCAGGAGATGCGTGTTTGTAGGATATAGTCCTATTTCTAAAGCCTATCGAATTTATGACCTTGAGAGGGAGAAGTTGCTGGTTAGTAGAGATGTGGTTTTCAATGAAGAGTCCACTTGGAGCTGGGGTGATCATGGTGCTGAAAATGGTGAAACAATAATTGAGGACACGACTAAATCTCATCAGGCAGATCATGACAATCATGAAGTTGAAGTTGAGGAGCAGACTGATCCGGTTCAAGAAAATCAAGAAGTTGAAGGTGTTCATGCAGATCTTCAAGATATGGTTGTGCCAGATTCTCCTCAAGATTCACCTCCAGCAAGAATGAGAAGCTTGCGTGACATCTATGAGAATTGTGATATATATGAGACATGTGATTTCATGAAAGTGGCTGATAGGGAACCTGAGAGATTTGCTGAAGCAATGCAAGATCCAGCATGGAGGAAAGCCATGGAGGAAGAGATGACTATGATAAAGAAAAACAACACTTGGGATCTTGTATCTAGACCTCAAGACAGGGAGGTTGTAGGAGTTAAATGGGTCTACAAAATTAAATTAAATCCTGATGGATCTGTCCTAAAGTATAAAGCGCGGCTGGTTGCAAAAGGGTTCACTCAAAAACCTGGTGTGGACTTTCATGAGACATTCTCTCCTGTAGCAAGACTAGAAACAATCAGGGTTTTACTCTCAGTTGCAGCTCAGTTAAGTTGGAAGGTTCATCAGCTTGATGTCAAGTCAGCTTTTTTAAATGGCACTCTGGAAGAGGAAGTGTATGTTGCTCAGCCTGAGGGGTTTTTGGTTCCAGGGGGAGAAGACAAAGTTTATAGGCTAAAAAAGGCTTTATATGGTCTAAGACAATCTCCCAGGGCGTGGTACTCAGAGATTGACAATTTCTTTAAACATGAAGGTCTCCAGCGAAGCAAGAATGAGGGAACATTGTACACTCTACAAAAAGGTACTGCTGTTTTGATTGTATGTATTTATGTTGATGACCTAGTAATTACTGGAAGTGATGAAGAGTTGATCCTGAGTATTAAGAAGAATCTGATGAGCTCGTATGAGATGAATGATCTTGGCATGTTAACATATTTTCTTGGAATAGAAGTAGAGCAGTCAAAAAAGGGAATCTTTATTTCTCAAGCTAGTTATACCAAATCAGTTTTAAAAAAATTTGATATGTTTGGATGTAATGCGGTTGCAATACCTCTGATTGTGAATGAAAAATTTTCGAAGGCAGATGGGTCAGATAGAGTTGATTGTAATCAGTATAGAAGCTTGATTGGTAGTCTTCTCTACCTTACAACAACCCGGCCAGACATAATGTTTGCAGTGAGTGTGCTGTCTAGATATATGCAAGAACCATCTCAAATTCACTTTGGAGCTGCTAAAAGAGTTTTGAGATATCTTCAAGGTACACTTGAGCATGGAATCATGTTTGAGTCTCAAAAGAAGTTGAAGCTCACTGGTTTTTGTGATAGTGATTGGGCAGGCTGCACTGATGATATGAAGAGTACCTCTGGCTATGTGTTTGGTCTTGGTTCTGGCATATGTACATGGTTGTCTAAGAAGCAAAAGAGCGTGGCTCTTTCATCAACTGAAGCTGAGTATGTTGCTGCCTCTAAAGCAGCTTCTCAGGCAGTATGGTTGAGGAAAATTCTTGGAGATATAGGGCTGATTCAAGGTACTGCAACAGAAGTGTTTTGTGATAGCAAATCTGCCATTGCTATTGCTCGAAATCCAGTGGATCATAATATTACTAAGCACATTGCCATCAAGTATCATTTCATCAGAGATGCAATTGAAGAGAGAATTGTTGACTTGAAGCATTGTAGAAGTGAAGAGCAACTGGCTGATATATTGACCAAAGCACTTCCCAGGGATCGATTTTGTTTCTTAAGGAATCAACTCTGTGTAGTTTCGAAAGTGCAATTCAGGGGGAGTGTTGGATGAATTGCACTTGCATGAATCGTGTCTTTTGTAAGGGTGTTTTAGTCTTTTCATGCTTTATTTTGTTTATGTGGTCTGAATGTTGTTTGTAGAGTCAATAACTTCTAAAACAAGTTGTTGAAAAATGAATGTGGGAGCTTGAGCCAGGTTGCTCAGGAAGAAGAAACTGAATCTCTGTGTGTTGCTTTACTGTTCTCTTTACAAGTTTTAGTTCTTACACATATTGAGGCGCTGGAATTGACTCTTGAATGAGTTTTATCATTAATGGATTGTATTCTCCCTGTACTAATTTTAATCTTGTTTCTCATATCACAGATGTTTCCAGGTGAATTAGAGGGGTTTTTTTTTTGTTTTTTTATATTATGCAGAGTGTTGAATAGAGAGTTACAGCAACAGACAATCTTGTTTCTAATTTTTTGTCATCCCTAAACTGAAAACCGTGATCGAGTGACATTAGAGCCAACGGTTTTTATGATTTACACAGAAATAAATAAATAGTTAGTTAGCTTCCACGTCAAATCTTTTGTCCAGTCCTATTACTGTCTCCCCCTCTTTATCTTTCTTATAACACTTCACTCAAGAGTATTTTCCAAAATAACCCTCAATCCAAAAATATTTCTCAAATTAACACTATTTCTTCATTTAATTCTCAAACGTTCTATTTTGTTTACTTTTAATGCAAAATCTTTTTTAGTCTATTTCTTTTTAATGGGCAAAAAGAAAAAACACAGTTTTTTTTTTCTCTCTCTCTCTCTATAATCACGATGCATTACAAGTTAACTATATTATTAAATAAACTAGTTTAATACAACAAAATACATTAATTTATAAGACATTATAAATTAGTTTAATACAACAAAACACAAATGCTGCATTTTTTTTTTATAAGCTTGCTGCATTTATTCTTACGAGACTCTTTTCTAATATTCATTTCGTTTGTTATTGGAGGAGTTGATTTTGAAGAACCCCTTTTAAAATATCGTTATTCTGGATCAAGTATCACTAAAAGATCATGGTATTCAGGCCGTCTTGAATTATGCATGAAAATTGTGTAAAATATAAATGCGTTTATTTATGCATGAAAAAGTGGCGTAAAAAAAATAAAGTGATTTGATTTATGCATGAAAAGTGGGATTTTTGGCCAAAGTAAAATAAAAATCGGACAAAAGTTAATGATTCTATCGAAAAATGTAATGAAAGAGTGTTAGTTTGAGAAATATTTTTGAATGAGAGTCATTTTGAGAATTATTTTTTTGAGTGAGGTGTTATAATGGGAAAAATTCCAATAAAACAATCTCTATTCCATCACTGGCCTAATGTGGTGGTGCCTATCTTACACAACAACAGAAAACTAAAACATTAAAAATTAAAAATTAAAATAAGCATCCTGATCAACATCAAACATGAAAAAAGGATAAAATTGAGGGGTTGACAGCTTCTAATGTGTGGAATAAATATGAAATAGTAGGGTGAGAGAGAAGTCTAACACAGTGGATGTAGTGTGCGTAAATTGATAATATATTACATTTATTTTGGGAGGGGGCATGGATTCCTCTTTAGTCTTAACTTTTGGTCTAACTTTTATTTGTGGGTAATATGTAAAAGCATTAAGGCATATATTAGTGCCAACCATGGAGTGTTGGTGGTGGAGATGGTATTGTTTTTTTGGCTTTCCAAGCGTGGAGGGTTTTGTTGGAGAATCCACAACCAAAGGGGTTCTTCATGCTCTCATGCCCCGCACTTCCCAATCAAATTCATGTTTATGTAAAGAAAGCTCCTGTGTGTGTATATATATATATGTTAAAGGAAAATTTTCTTTCAATAATTATATGGATCCGATTATTTTTTGCTCCAATTATTTGAAATACATATATTTTTTTTTATAAAAGATGACGATATCCAATCATTTTAGATGTTGAAATGGATGCGCACAACTTCATATAGATCACGCGCATCCATCTTTAAAATTTCAGATAATTGGGACAAAGCGAGTGTAATTTGTATCATTAATTTTTTTTAATTTTCTTTTGCTGTCTCTCATTTTTTTCTCAAAAAAAGAAAAAGAAAAATATTGATTATGCTGTCAGTCAATTAATCCAGCCTGATCATGGGTCACATCTTCGGCTGATGGCTCATGCATATGATATTGATATCTCACCAGCTTTTGTTAATGCAGGTAATTCCATTGAATGGTTTAATTTTGTGAATAAACAAAATTCACAAATTAAATTTAGTGTATACACACACATATATATATGCGTAATGTTCATACGCGGGATCCCGCATGAAATTAAGTCATGCGGGATCCCACTTTCACCGTCGGATTGATCGGACGGTGAAAGGCAACAACTTTTTTTAAATAAAATAAACAACTTTTTTGCTTTTTTGCCTTTTGCCTTTTGACTTTCATTGCCCTGCTTCGTCGTGCCTCTCCCTGTACCGTCGGCTTCCAGCATCTTTTCCCCAGGCTTGGGCATCTGTCTCCGTCACTCCCTGGGCTCCTCTCTCCACTTTGCTCCTGCATCACGCAGTAGACCTCTCTCACCTCTTTTTCTTAGATCCGGTAGCTTCTCATCTTTGATTGTATAGCATGAAATGTTCAGATTTGTTTGAGTTTTGAACTGATTTGCTTTTAATTATCTATGAGATTGTTATAAATTGTTCTTTTGAATGGAAACTATTGAGATAATTTTATCAGATTCTTAGTTCATGAGTCATACTGCATTATTTTGAAAAGGTGAACCTTTTGGAAGTTGGCTGGCCATCAACGGTGGCTTTTGATTGGGCTGCGTTGTAGCATTGAGAATTTTGGTTGTGGATAGTTTAATCATATGGAAGATGTTGTTTACTGTTGCATGAAAGCATAATTAAAAATTAACGAGATTTTGCTTCCTTATTGTCCAGCTGCTTGGGAGCTACTAGCTAAACTAGTGGTTTTTTTGTCAAGTCGATTTATGAGCTACTGAATTTTTTTGTGATATGTAGGTCATGAATGGTGAAATGCATTGTGTTCAAGAAGGTGATTTGGGATCTTCGTCAAATTCGGTTCAACAATTTGTGCCTCAAGTATTGTTTGAAAAAATCCCAAAAATAGGACAGGAATTTGATTCAGTTGATGAAGCTCAAGCATTCTACAATGAATATGCTCGATATGCTGGTTTTAGTGTTCGCAATCATTCCTCAAAGAAGAACAAATCCAATGACAAACTGGATAACATTTTTCAGTTTTTAATTGTCTTTTGTTGAATGTGCAAAGAATTATAAATTCCATTTTCTTGACTCTGCAAATAATGAATTGACAAATTGACAAATTCAATTGTTGAGAACAATCGACAAATCCAATTGTTGAGAACAATCAATTGTCAGCACATGACAGTACAAACATTTGCTAAAGCAGTTTCAGCTTCTTGACAGTACACATGACAATACAAATATTTGCTAAAGAAAAAGCAACAAATCCAATTGTTGAAAACAAAATAGATGCATCTGGCCAAAGCAGTTTCAGCTCGTGTTGAAATCAATTGTCCAATTGCAGTTTTAGCTTTAGACCAAATCATCATATATCCAGCATGCTTTGGTTCCAATTATCATATGCCTTCTAAACAAATGTATCCACATATACCTGCAGTTGAATCACACAATCAGAAGCCAAGTCTTGCTGCAACCCAAAACCACTAATTCAAGCTAAGTGTCCAATTACAATATTGTTGCATATTGGCATAAAAACTCAAGCTTCAAACCCCGGTTGCCCACAAGTTTTACTATTAGAAATTCAAAGTTTCAATATCCAATTTAAAATACATATTCATGATGACAAATTGACCGGTTGAGATCGAAGAACAAAGCAAACGAAATATCCAAATTTGAGAATCAAACATCGGAGATGATGAAATTAGAGACCCTACAAAAGAGTAGCTGATAAAAGACCTAATATGATAACAAACCTAGCGACAACTAAACTCACCGGACTATGGGGGCGATGGTGCGGCGTTGGAGGTGGAACTGAAGTGAAGAGAGAGGAGCCCATGGGTGAAGAGATAGCCACTGGCATGAAGAGAGAGGATCGCTGCTCGGGAGTGGCGGAGACAGATGCTCAGGCCTGGAGAGAAGATGTTGGAAGCCGACGGTACAGGGAGAGGCACGACGAAGCAGGGGCAACAAAAGAAAAGCAGAAACAAAAGGCAAAAGGCTGTTAAAATAAAAGTCAAAAGGCAAAAGGCAAAAAAGCAAAAAAGTTGTTTATTTTATTTTAAAAAAAAAAGCAAAAAAGTTGTTTATTTTATTTAAAAAAAGTTGTTGCCTTTCACCGTCCGATCAATCCGACGGTGAAAGTGGGATCCCGCATGACTTAATTTCATGCGGGATCCCGCGTATGAACATTACGCTATATATATATATATATATATATAAACAGTGCTAAATATTGTAAATATAATAACAAAAGGAAGAAGAGGAAAGATGACCATGTTGGATGATAAACAAATACAAATACAAATACTTTAATGTTCCGTTTTATTCAGTATATTGTATTGGGATGATAATAAGTAATTAAATCGTAAGAATTGTATTATTAAATAATCTTATTAGATTGTTTGATTTATAAAATTTAATTGTGATGTGATATGTGATATTTTCAAGATTGTGATTATATGTAAAATATTAATAAGTAAATTTGAAATAAAAAAGTATACATATTATAATATAAAATAATGATGTGAACACTAAGACGTAGAGTATATAAAAATAATAGATATTAAAATAAAATATTGATGCTTGTATGTACACATTAATACATTAAATGATAAAACTGTACATAATTTATAATCGGTAATGATATATTTGTCTAACAAACTAAATCACAATACCAAATTTTATATGATAATTATGAGATTTCTTATTTTTCTAAATATGTTTATTACCAAATAATTCGATTACACTCCACTTTTACATAAATAAATACAAAACCTTGCATTGTAATTGGATTCCTATTATTATCGCAATATCCAGCCAACCAAACAATCCTTTAGTCTTGTGATGGAATACACTGTGTTACTATATATGTCATAATTCATAGTCACAACAGTCGGTGCGATTGGGTCGGAGGGACTGATTGGTCGTGGTTATTGTTCCCCTCCACTCCAAACAGAAGGGTATGAAAGTATTTTTTCTTTTTTAAAATTTACTTTGGTATTAATTAATCATAATATAATTTAATTTTGGGGGCACCATATATCTTCCTATCTGTGCATAAGATCTTTGTCCAGGTTGATTAAATCATGGGGTTTGCCTAATTTATATTAATTGATTTTTTGGGCACAGCCATACTGGGCAAAACAGCCTTTGGTTAATTAACTAAAGTCACCTATAGCATGCTTTGATTATTCTAAGACAATAATGGATAAGAACTAAGAAGGGAATCTATTAAGGACGTGTTTGGTTCATGTATATGTTTTACTTTAAAAGTATAATAATATATTATTGAACAATTGCCAGCTTAGAATTAAAATATAGAATATCCATTATTAATTGGAATTTGCAATTTTTTTATTAGAAAATTGCACTGGGTGATATTTTTTGGTTTTTAGGGTAAATACTTCAAATACATAAGCACATATTAATTTATGAATAATATTAATTCCAAGTGATCAAAGTTCCTTGTCACTAATTAAATGAGATTAACCTTTTTATTTAATCGAACAGTAACTAACCTTACCAATAGGTGGTAGCCTGATTGATATTCCTACAATGTAGGGAGTGAGAGATTATGAGTTTGAATCTCTCATGCGATCAATTTGAATGAAATTTATCACCATTATGATGAGAGTTGTAAAACAGAAGAGAACTACCTCTGTCTATATAGCTCACCATCTCATGGAGCCTCCTGTTTCTGTTGGCTATTCTTACTCATTAATATATATATATATATATAAATAAGTCACTAACCCTAGTTTAGTTGGGCTCCCTACCGAGGAGGATTTTATTACAGAGAAGATAACTCATGACATAAATATATACATAATTACATATACATTCATGGAAGAGTGGGGTGATTGTACCCAGAGTTTTGATCAGTGGGACCCTTTTCAAAAACTTTGCATGATTCATAGTTTGAACGGTCAAGGAACAAATTATTGGTGTTCATGTTTTACATAGGATACTCTCCCTTTTTATGTCATGTAATTAAAATTTTATTGTTGGGTTTAGTTTTATTTCCATTTTTTTGTTGTTGCCTTATCTGTTTTTTTTTTAAATCACCCATCGCATGTATAGGTTTAGTTTGGTAAGAAAGAAAATTAATTGATAATAAACGTAAAAAATACTGTTTATTATTTGTTGATACAAAGCACATGTCAATTTAATCACCAAAAAATTCAAACTAATAAATGTTCTTTTGTTTCACAGCTTAAAGCTGTCAAAAATGCTCTATAAAATGTTGTTGAATATTTAATTCATTTTTCTGTTAGATTAATTTTATTGATAAAATTTTAAAAAAGTATTACAATATTTTTTTTTGATCAAACAATAAAAAGTAATTGAGAACTTCATATAGATGAACAATTATGTAATATTACTGTAAAATGTTATGGGCCCCATAACTTTAAGCTGTGAAAAATTATGGGATGATAATATTGCATTTGACACAGCTTAAAATTTTAAAATGTGACGTTTGGTTGATACAAGATTTTATGCTGGCTCCACAAATTTAAGTTCTGCGAAATGAGAACTAAACGGGCCCTAACTGTTGAGGCTTGTCCAAGTCCGAATTCATGTCCACCAATAAACTAAAACCATGGTTTATAGTCTCGTTGGAACCTAGCAAGTCAATAGAACATTAACTGGAATCTTAATCCAAGCCGGAATCCGACCCAGGTTAAGACTTAACGGGACATTTAGATGATAGAATGAGGGTAGGATAAAGGTAGAAATCATCCATTCTTTTTTTATTTTTATGTACAAAAAATTGAATTTTTTTATTAACATGAAAATAGTAATATGTAAATTAACACTCACACTCTCAATTCATTTCATATCGAACTGATCAGAGTCACTTCTTCTCAGTTCATTTCATACCGAACTGATCAGAGTCACTTCACACTCATTGATTCATGAAGCAAATGTCTCGTAATAGTAATGTTAAAGATCTCCAATTTATGACTCCATTTTGCTCCTAATTTATATGATATGTTAAATAAACGTTTGTTATAAACACACATGTAATACATAATTGAATTGAAAATAAAATATGAGTCATTATTTAGGATCCCAACCATTTTTCAAGATCCAAACCACCACATACAGGAGAGAGGGAAGAGCGAAAAGAGCCCCAGGACATATGGCAAGGTGGTAATCAATTTAAAAAGAGTATGCCATTTAACCAAAAGACTCGAGTTCGAGTTCGACTCTTATTTTTAAGACAGATAAATTGCGACTAACATTTTATCCATATATCTAAGATACAAATAAATAGACGGATCTCTGAGTTCTGTCCAAGGAAAAAGCAAAAAGAAGGGGGTTTCTTACCGTGTTCCATCATTATACACTTGCCCCTTGCGTGCACTCCTCACGCACGCACGGAACTCTCTTTCTTTTATTGTCTATATTATTTATTATTATTATTATTATTTATGGCTTTTGATAATTTGATCCCACAAACGGGGACATTTCAGTCAATTCCGTTTCTATATAATCTTAGCTTTCGTGCATTTCCACAGATTTCAGCTTTTTCTACGCCTGCTTTCCTCCATCAATCTGTCTCTCAAATTGCCCTTTCCGTGCTCTGTACGCCCGATCTGTTTTTTCGAAGCTTCAATCTGGGATTCAGTTGGTCTCCTGTGGAATTTGGTTCTTCACGAGTTTGTTTTCATCGTAAGTTTGTCTTTCCTCGCTGTTGATTTGTCTTCAATCACCTGAATGAAGTGGATTTTAGTTTTACGACTGCGATTGAGCTTCGCTTTTTCATGTTTTGGTTTGGGAATCAGGGGTGATTGTGCTGCTATAATGCCATATTCGTTGCTTGTTTTCTTGCTTGAAGCGTTTCAAATTGTTTATGGATTTGCTTTAATTTTTAGCAAAATTCCAGGGGATTATGCTTGCTGTGCGTATAAACACATGCATCTGTACATGCTTGGTTCTTTCTCCGAATCATTTTTAGTCTGGCTGGAACAGCTTGTACAGGTCGTACTGGTCTGCTCTTTTGTACTATGTGTCTTCTTATATATATATAAAATGTTGAATTTAGCAATATTTAATTGAATACCGAGCAAGGCAATATGTAACAAATGTTGAATTTTAGCAGTCTTTGTTCTTATATTTCCGAAGATGAAGCTCAGTGTCATAGATTGCAGTAGAGTATATGTTTTCATGTTTTTGTTAGGTGCCCAAGATCTCGGTTACAGCCTTACAGATGAGATGAATTTATGAATCTTGAAATGGAATATATGGCATTTTATTTTTGCCCTACAAGATTCACTTTTAATGTTCAAAATTTTGCAGGGTTCTTGAATAGGAATTTCGTGCAAGGTACAGCCTGGCTATCTGTCTGCTGTGGGAAAAAGCATGCGGTGTATTTTGAGTTCTTATTTTGATGTGTTTAGGAAAAGCTTCTCGTTGAACCTCTACTGCAGAGTTATCCTGTAATTAATTTTTTTCCATCCAAGCCTCTGAATTTCTATCTTGTATTACCCCTTCATTTTCCATGGGATCTACTTTCTTCATTGTTGTTCCCTGCTATGTCCGCCAGATTAGTTGAATAGTAGCCTGAGCCTTCTGGTAGTCTTAGAATAGTGTTTGACCTTCTTCCAAATTCTCCACTTCCTAGTATATTTGTCATTTCTCTTGGTAGTTCAATTGATCTTGCTCTGTCAACGAATTTAATTGGGTTACCACATTGTGTTCTGCTTGACGATTGTGTGCTTGTTTAAAGAACATTGAAGGGCTGGGTAGTAGTTATGGTGTGCCAAGCAGCGGGTCAAACAAATTTCCGGGCATTGAAATTCGAGAATGGGATTGCTGGGAGTGCGAGAATTGTAGTTAGAATTATAGCATGCTTTCAACCGCTTCAAAATTGCCAGGTTAGTAGACGTTAATCTTTTACTTTTTTCACCTTTTATTGTAGAACTAAATGCCCGTAATTCTCTAAAAGTCTAAAGTTCTATATCTCAAATGCGAGATCACTTATTTGTGTTTTTTGTGATTCTGGTTGAGATAGATACTCTAATGTTTTCACCTTTTCTTGGTCTTTCTGCAGGCTGAATATTTTCGTCAGTTGCTGAAACCTGTTACGTAGATTAGTCTTGCACTCTAGCATTTGAATTAAGCTGAGATTGTAGTTTTTTTCCTCATTACCAAGAAATAGTGAACATCAAGTTCCAGCGTCACAGGTTCCTGTCATCTGGTATGCTCAGTATATCCTCTCGGTGCTTGCTTAAATTTTCAACCATCATATTTGTTTACCAAAACGTGAATTGTTTTATTCTCTTTTTATAGGTGGTTCAATTCTTGAAAACAGCCTCTCCACATATGTGGGGGTAAGGTCTGCATACATCTTGCTTGCCCCCTTCTTTGTCCACTGTGGAAGCCTTGTGTGGGCGTGTTGTTTACTTTGTTGGTTGTTCACATTTGTTAAATGGGTGAAAACGGTGAATCTTCATTTCCGCAGCAACCATTTAAATCACAATCACCCTATTTGAATTCCTGGAGGACTCCAATTCACTTGCTGCAGCAAACTACCACCCCTTCATTCATGAACCCTGATATACATATGGTTTCTTCCAATTTGAAAAGGCCGGAGTCCCTGTTTCCTCAGCTGTCTGACTCACCGCGTGGCCATGCAATGGAACCTCATTCTTGGTTCTATTGTTTGCCCAGTTTCCGACAAGAATTTATGCCCGCAAACTCGGTTCTTAAAGAGAAGCTCTCTTCCATTGCTTCTGATAATTGTTGTGAGGCAACCACATCTAAGGCAGGATCTGCTTGGGTTCAGAAGAAGTTCCTTGTTGTTGATCAATCAGGAGACCAAACAACTTTGATCTTCAGTTCTGCTATTGGAACTCCAGTTCAGTGTCTGACTTCAAGGAATCTGAAACCATCTGTTGTTTGTAATTTGACTGAAGAAGACCCTGGAGCAAAAGAAATTCCAAATTTTCATTCGGCACCAATTTTGACTGATGAAGTTCGTGAAAACAAGGTAATGGATACTCATAGCGAGATGCATGAAGACACTGAAGAACTCAATGCATTGCTCTATTCAGATGATGACAGTGATTATGAGGATGAAGTTACCAGCACTGGGCATTCACCCAGTACGATGAGTTTGCATGATAAGCAATATTGGTTTGAGAGCAGTGCAGAAGAGGTTGCTAGCTCCATGGGATTAACAAAAAAGCGACGAATTTTTGATGGAGGGGATGACAATGCAGCGATACTGCTGGACACTGCCGATTCTGTTAACGCTAAGAAATTCCGCTCTGAGTACGACGATGATGCACAATCAAGTTGTGCCAATGTCTGGAATTCTGGTTCTTCTGAAGAGTCTTTTTCAACAGTCAACAAGAGGATGGGAAAGGAGAAACTAACAGAGATTGTGGACATTCTGCAAAACATTGTTCCAGGTTTGAAGGGCAAGGGTGCAATCATGGTTCTTGATGAGGCTATTCAGTACCTGGAAGCCCTGAAGCGCAAAGCCATAGCCTTAGGACTTGATACTATATGAGTTGCCAACAACTCTTTGGCTAAAGTGGTTCATTTGCGGTATATGCTATTAATTTTTATTTCTGCAGTAACTCATCGATGAATATGCAGATTAAGTTAGGTGTGGATTTGCCTAAGAGCTTCTAGCAACTTTTGTGAAGACTGGAAATTGTAGAGAGAGAGCTTGAATTTGCGCTGAAGTCTATTCAATGGTGGAGTTGGAAATCAGCAGCTTTGTGTGGTGAAACTTTTTCCCACTATCTACAATGGAGTGAGTGCAGTATATTATATGTCCACAATAAAGGAACGTGAATCATCATCAAGCTTTGTGTTGTGATTAAGTGAAAGTAGAACTCATACTTGGCAGGAGAAGTGATTTATGTGAATGAGATGACTGGTTATTCTAGAGGGACCCCCCTGATGAAAGATGAATGCACGCCCCTGGTGCTCCTTGGTGTCTTTGGGACCCAACTTTCACTCACTTTCTACTGCTTTATGGATTCAATCTTGTCATGTTTTATTATCCCTTGTTGGAGTCTTCTTTTTGTGATGTTGATGTTAGCTCAACTGCACAAGTAAAGACACTTTCTTCTGGCATGCAACTCGCCAATGGCCGTAACTCACCAATGGTCATTGTTGGCTCGAGGGTTCAAATTAATTGTTCTTTTGTTTGCTTGTGTGGGCTCCCCCACCTTAGTATTGTATTCTATTATGGAAGAACTTGTATTACGTGTTTTGTTGACGTTATGTTGTGAATTATATCTTCTGGCTCTTGTTGGGTACTTGTGACTGTAACAGTTTGATGTCATGGGACAACGAGTTTGGCTCGGTGTGATTTATTTAGCGTTTGGTTTTATTGTTGTCTTGATGTTTGTGTAACAACGTCGCATGCCTGCAGTTATGGCGTGAGACAGCGACGCTGCGATGCGTTGTGGTCAATAATCTGTACCTTGTCTGTGCTTAAATCCCTGTTCTCTATAGAGATGATTGCGCTTCAGGGGACCACGTAGTTGAATTATTGGGGAGTCAAAAGACTCGGAGCTCGTGATTCAGTGTTGCTCATGTTTTTTCCAGGAAAATTGATATAAAATTAATCATATCTTTGGCGATTGCCAATATGTGGTAAGTTGGGTTGGTTTAAGAGAAAAAAATTGATCACACTTTATACCATGTGACCATGGGACCCTTATTAGCTCATATTTTGGCCTATATTATAGGGGTGATAAAAATTAGTTTTAAGTTGGTTTTGGATCGACCGATATTAGTATTTATGAAATATTTATATTTTCGGATCTAGATCGGTTTGAATTTTTGTACGTAATTAATTGATTATATATGGATTGATTTAAATCCAAACAAGTAAGTCACACAATAATTTGTTGATATGATGAAAGAATCAGCTAGATGATAGACACAAACATACAAATAAGAAAAATGGCACAAGAAGATTATGTGATTTGGCCACTTCTTTGGCCTACGTCATGGTGCAACTAAGAAAGATTTTATTCATCACTTTTGGGTTATAAGCATTAAAGAGTTTCCTCTCAACTCTCTTTTGCTCTCACTATTCTTTCTTTCTCTTTTTTTTTCCCACTATATACATTACAAATAGTCGTCTCTTATATAGATAAGAGTCATACGCAAGTTTCACTTTTTCAAGAGTTCGAAAGCTATAATAAATAACATGTGCATCAAAGCCACATCAGTTCTCCACTAAACTTGATACCTACACTAAGAAACTGTAATTCCAATACTCAATTAATGTTGAAGAGTCCAAAAAAAGAAGAATGAAGACTCTACCATAACATAATTCAATCCGATAAAGGGTCCAGTCCCTCCAGAAAAGTACAACTAAATCATACAATTTTTTTTATGTTTGAAACTTTGGATCCGAATTCAGATTTAAACTGGATCTTTTTTTTGTTTGAACTCGAAATTCAGACATATAATTTTATATATAAACTTGGTTTAATATGGTTCAAAAAGAGTATTGCCACCCCTACTTATATCAAATGTCCAAATGAAAAAATTATGTGGTGCTGTTTCATTTATAGGTCTATATCAAATGTCGAAACGAAAAGTTTGTATGACATTATTTTTTGTTATCAAAAGAAACAAAAGGGTAAATTAAATTCCATGAAAGAGATGTTAGAGGTCCTTTGAGAATATATTCCACCAGTGATGTCGATGATTGACAAAATCCAACTTGTAAGGTACAGTATCTCTCCTTCTTGGCGCAAGAACACTTTACTTTCCCTGGATTAGCAGTTTGTTGAACTTGGATTGAGCTACATATCTTTAGCAACCATGGGGGGGATTCGCCACAACTTTTTCATATTCCATAAAGAGATCAACATCAGTCATAAAGGATCTTGCAATTGATCAAAGGTCGCTTGTGCTGGAGTGGTCCTGGCGTTAGCCTATCGACAGAGTGTGGGCAGACAATCCCAGTTCCTCAAAACCAAAAATTTATTGATAATTTCACGGACATTTTTTTTTGCCATAAGACGAGAGTATGATTGGGCCTTGGCCCATAGGCCATAGGCCCAGTACTTAAGTGGGAAACCGATTATTGGACTTGCACAACTGCCCTACAGAAGAGGAGAAGGCCTGGCCTCCTAAAGCGCGTTCAGCCCAATATGGCAATAAATGGCTAAATGCGTTCAAAGCGAGTGGGCTTTCTGGCAATATGATAAGTTATATAGGGTGTGCTCAACCATATGTACTTCATGGTATTGCCGCACCTATAACATCCCAAAACCATGGCATTTGTTGCGAAAATAAGATCAACGGTGCTCAAATGCTATGCTAAAATCCAAGATCCTGCACCTTCACCTACAGTCTCACACCCTCAATTTATATTATTATTAATAATTAATAATTTGGTTTTCGTGGCGAAGAGGAGTGTAGACGAAAATGCAGAAGGCTAACGGAAGCGATCCAAACCGAAACTTCGATCACCGATCATCTATCGTCATCACGATTAGTCGAGTTAGGGTTTCTTGAATATTGTGACGATGGAGAATCTGCCGTTTCACGATGGTAACATATTCAATCTTATTGAGGACAGACACTACGAAGTTCGCCGTGTAAGCTTCTGCATCAACTACTTAACAAGTATCTTTTCTGCTTTCAACAATCTGCTGTGTCTAATTTGCGTTTTCTTGATACGACATGGATGATATGTTGATTTTTATCCATTTTAGCTTCGCATTTCGACTACTAAAAGTTCCATTATGTGCAGAAGAAATTTCTAGATGACTTACATGCTGTCTTCTTGATGTTAAGTCTGCACGTGACTATGTTCTCATTCTTTTTTATTTGATTCTTGACAAACTTATGATTCAGAAGGAAAACAAAATAGAATTCTCGCTAGCACTAAAAGATACACCCAACATGTTTCAAAATTTCATTCGAAATATTTGATTATCTTCCCAACTATTCTTGATGGCAAACCTTGGTGTTTCAAAGAAAAAGTGTAGTCTTAGCATCCTTTATTGTTTGTATAGGATGTTGATCACACTTTCCAAATGCACTCGTCGTTAATAAGGAGGCTCTCTCAGGAAGCAGAATTGGAGGTTAGTAACTTAATTTTCTCAGTCTTATCCTTCACTTGTCAATTTTGATCCACGAGGGTTGCCAAGTGGTGAAGTATTTTTGTCACAAACTAGATATTATGGTAAGCAGAGGAAAAAACCAAAGCTTATGATGCTTTTCATATATGAATGTCGTACTAATATTTGAGCTGCTCTTCCATATATATAATAAGTGCTCTGTGAAAATTGTTTCATCCATTTCTCAATCAGGAAATTATATTTTCAGGGTGAACTGTGAGAAAAATTAATTGCTTGGAGTTGGCGTTTATTGTATTTCAATCATGCTATATTATTTTCCTAAGATCTCTCTATTGCTCTATCTGTAACAGGGACACCAGAGTTGTGTAAATAGTGTTGCTTGGAATTCTAAAGGTTCACTCTTGATATCTGGATCAGATGACACACGGGTATAGCGCCCTCTGTAAAGCCTAGCATTATATTTAGGCAATTGTTTGTAATCTTTGTACTCTAATGGGAGTTATTTTGTATCTGTGCAATATATTTGCAAAAGACGAGAAAGTTAAAAAAACAAATGAACTTGAAGTTAATCGTTCTCTCTAGTGCACAGCTCGTCTTATATCATTTTCTGGGATGGGGAAAATACTGACCAAAATATCTGATTGGATTGAATATGAAAGTCAAGGTGAGGGTGAGAAAATTATCAATTCAGCAATTGATGTGACTTTAATTTGGGAAAAAGTTGTAGTTCAACGCTGGACTAAATGTTGACTGCTGCCACACGGACACTTTCTGTCTTTCTTTATGTATGAATCTATGCTTTTATATGTATAAATCACATGCCTGAAGGCCTATATTTTTTTTAACTGTTTATGATGCTTCAATATATACGCAGTTGAATATTTGGAGCTATAGTAGCAAAAAACTTTTGTATTCCATAGATACTGGCCATTCTGCAAACATATTCTGTACAAAATTTGTTCCTGAAACTTCTGATGAGCTTGTTGTCTCTGGAGCTGGAGATGCTGAGGTAATTGTTTACAATTTAAGGTGGATGTTTTTTGCAGGAAGTTATAGCTTATATCCATGTTAACCTTTTGTTCTATTTAATTTTCTTTCAGGTTCGATTATTTAATTTGTCTCGCTTAAGTGGGGGAACTTCAGATGATAATGCTATCGCTCCCTTGGCACTGTATCAATGTCACACTACAAGAGTGAAAAAATTAGCTGTAAGATTTTGTTGCATAAAAGGATTCAGACCTGGTGACGAAGTTTCATAGGATTATTTCATAGGGTGAATATGGACGGTATGCAGCATGCTTTTTTTTTCATTAATTATATATTCTTCTATTGTAGGTTGAAAGTGGAAATCCCAATGTGGTATGGAGTGCTAGTGAAGATGGAACCTTGAGACAGCATGACTTTCGGGAGGGCACTTCTTGTCCTCCAGCAGGCTCTTCTCACCAAGAATGTCGCAATATTCTCGTGAGCTGTGCTAACCCTGTGCCTGTTGCCACTTTTTTTATTTAAAAAATTACATTTTATCTGGATTCATACGTACATTGATATATAGACATTCCAGACTTATTCTCTATGTTGCTTGGACTTCATACGTACATTGATATAGACAGTCCAAACTCATTCTCTATGTTGCTTGGACTTGGGACGAGGCTATGATGTGCTGTACATCTTTTAGGGTCCCTTTTTCCCCTTATTTTCCATAATTTTAAGTTGTCTGAGATTGATGTCCTTACCGCCAAGTATCAGCAAGGAATTTCTGATGTAGTTGGGAGTCCATGAAACACAATATATATGCTTAGATGTAGACGAGCCTGGGTAATTCCATTTGCTTATTTGGTATATTCTCAACGACCGAGTGAAATTTAATTTGAGTGGTACCGTAGACTTTTGGTTTGTCATACATCTCTCTGTAGACCTTTCAACCCTTCAATAATAGATTACCAAATGTTTGTGGAATCACCATTTGGAATAGCATATATGCTACTAGTGCACCAAACAACCATTTCAAGGGGCATTTCAAAGCAATTTCAACCAAGGTTTTAAAAACCGGACTGGTGATTGAACTGGAAAAATCTTTGGTTCATGGTTCACTAGTTCAACTGGGTTCAAACCTGATTCCACATAATACATTATTATATGTATTTATTTAATATAATACTCATAATAATATGGAAATGCATCAATAATATGCCTCCATTGAAACATTCAAAATCATTTATATATTAGTAATATATATTTCTACATTATATACATTGTAATATGTGTTGAAACTTTTATAAAAGACAATATATTCAATAAATGTATCATTTTAAACAAATAAAGCCTCATAGCTTAGTTGGTTAGAGTATTTGTATTAGGAATGAGAGGTAATGTGTCTAAATCCTACGAAGGAAAAAAATATTTATTTATTAAATGAACTGAAATTGTTCAAATCGGAGAACCGGTCGGTTCATCTAAAAATTACCTGTTGGTAAGTTGCTGGTTTTTAGGCACTGATCGTCTGATCGGGTCGGGCAAAAGGCCGGTCCACAATTGAACTGATCGGACTGACCGATCCAATTCTATAACCTTGATTTCAACGACCATTTTGAAATGTTACCTCATAAGACCATTTGGCCACAATTGATTTTTCTTTCCAATATTGTGCTCTCCCACTCATAGCTATTTACCAAAATATCCATTCTTTTTAGAGCATGTAGATATATGATATAAATATAAATGTGTATTATAGATAGGTAATATGTGTAATTTAAAATAATGTGTAATATGTAAATATAAATGCAATATAAATATGTAATTCTTAAAAAAAAGTTAAGCAAAAAAATAATTATATTTTGTTGTTGATTTTAGATTAGTTGAAGAAATTGTGGATTAATTATATATTTTAATTAATTATATTAAGGTAAACTATTTAATACCATTGTTTGTAATTTTTCATCAACATATATGGCATGGGCAAAAAAAATGAACCAAACAGTTATAGCATTTCAACGAGCATATAGGCTATTAGCATTTGAACTAGCATATATGCTAGTTTTTAAATTGTCTGCCAAACGCACCTATTAATGTACTCCAAGATCTCTCTGAATATTGGTTTCTTAACGTTTCACTGAGAACTTTCCATATTTAGTACATGATACTTTGATTAACATGTAATTTATTTGCCTTCCTCATTTTTGAATGTTTTGTTTTTAGTGCCTCAGTTTGCTCTCCCGCCAATCAGCCATCAAGTATATATAATAATTATTTTCACATTGGCTGCTTTATGACAGCTTGACTTGCGGGGTGGAGCAAAAAGGTCATTGGTCGATCCTCCTAAGCAAGTCCTTGCTCTAAAGTCTTGTGATATCAGTTCCAGTAGGCCTCATTTACTTCTTGTTGGTGGAAGGTCTGCAGTCTGCAGCTCATATTGTCTGCAGTATCTTGTCCTACATAGTTCTCTTGTTATTTTTTATTCTTTGTTGATGATCTCTTGCATTTGGATATTCTGTAGCGATGCTTTTGCTCGATTGTATGATAGAAGAATGCTGCCTCCACCTACCTCTTGTCGGAAAAGGATGTCACCACC
Organism: Euonymus europaeus; assembly: GCA_963580455.1. Classification (NCBI taxonomy): domain Eukaryota; kingdom Viridiplantae; phylum Streptophyta; class Magnoliopsida; order Celastrales; family Celastraceae; genus Euonymus; species Euonymus europaeus. The sequence continues at coordinate 5,764,021 of OY756968.1, read as the reverse complement.
TCCTTGCATTAACTATTTCTGCCCAATGCATCTTTCTGAGCGTGTAAGTATAGTGCCTCCTATTGTTACATGCCACAGTATTATATTTTTTCTTCTTCTTTTGTCCTGTCTATCATTCTTCAATTTCATTTTTATGTAATTCATCAAAATCCTTTCTTGTTGCTAATGCTAGTTTTAAACATATTTGATTGCTTGTAGCATTGTCGTGGAACTCAAAAGCTTGATGTGTTCTTTCAGGGACGTCCAAGCGTGCACTTAACTCATGTTACATTTAGTCCTGATGGTGAAGAGGTTCTTCTGAGTTATAGTGGAGAGCATGTATATTTGATGAATGTAAATCATGGTCAGTTTTTTCACTCTAATTCAGTAAAGTAATGGGGTTCAGATTGGGTTTATCTGTTATTCTGGAATCTGAATAAGGAATCCCTCTGTAAATACCAAATGGTTGTGTGAACTCTATTGAGTATCAACCTATGACTTTCAGAAATACTGCCTGAGGTTTTTTATTTTTATTTTTTCTGTTGTTTGTAAGACTTCAACATGTAGGCATGGTGGGTAGATTGTTGCTTTTCGAAGAAGTTGTACATCTTAGTGATGTATGATCATATTGATGCCTTATTTTTGTCACACAGTCACTTGACAATTATCAGCAAGTACTTTGTTTTTATGATTGTAGCTGGTGGGAGTTCTATGCAGTATAGCTCGAGGGATGCTTCAAAATTAATGTGCTTCACACCAATACTCAATGGAGCGGAGTTGCATCCATCAAATTGTGACCTGGAGGACAATTCATCTTGGAAAGGCCATTATTCTCCCAGGGTTTGTATCTGTGCTCTTCTTATTACTTTCTCCTTCCAGTATTGGTTGCCTCATGTTTGATTTGGTAGTATTTGTGTGTTTAATGATTATCAGTCTTCATGATGTTTGCTTAAATTCTTATGGGCAAGTCTAATGCAGTTGATGCAGTTTGAAAAAAAATGCAGGAAATTGGTTCAATTTGCTGAAAAATGCTTGGAAGAAGGGACAAATTATGTATATGGAATTGAGGCATGCAATGAAGTTATTGATGGCCATGCCCAAGAAATTGCACCCTCGCTAAGGCATGATTGTCTATGCACACGCGCCGCCTTATTGCTGAAGGTTTTTTAGAAGTGTCCAATTGCCAATCTTTTGCTTTATTTCTTTGATGATGAGTCTTGCTAATTCAGTACATCTTCAAATTTTCCAGCGGCAGTGGAAAAATGATGTGCATATGGCTGTGCGGGATTGCTTTAATGCTTGGAAACTCTATAGCTCTTCTTTTAGAGCCCTTTCCCACATGTCTGAAGCATTATCACAGGTAATTATGCAGTAGAATTGCTGTTTATCATATGACCCATTCGATCCACAGTACTTGAGCTACCAAAGTTCAATTTAGTTCAGATTATCAGTACTGATGATGCTTATTTATACGAATTTGTGTTATCGACTTGCAATTCTACATTAAATATTCATGAACAACAATCAATGCTCTGGAGCCAAATCTATTCTGGGCTTCAGAAAAGTTGCAACAGTAACAGTTCTGTGGCTGCACACTTGCACAGTGCCAGCCTAACTTGAAATTTTTGACTGGCAATCACATTCCAGTAGTGGTGATGGGAGATTTTTTATTTTTGAGGTTCTTCTAACTTTTTTTTGCGCTTCACCTTGTATTAATCTTGCACATGATATGTTGCGCAGAGTATCTAGTTTCATGCAGCTCTCCTTGGCCTATTTTATTAATTTAGAGTGTTGGAAATAATTCTTCTTATGAATCTTTTGGTGCAGAATGGGACTGGGATTCGTCATTATATATGCATGCACAATGTGATTGAAGTGACATTGTCTTTTAGTGTCTGTTAGTTGGTATTTTTATTTTTTAGTTGCTTGCAGTTGGGAAAACACAAAGAAGCTCTGGACTGTGCTATTGCTGCTCAAACAGCAGCTCCATCCAACTCAGGAGTGGCAGAATGGGTTGAAAATATGAAGAAGAATGTTGCTGCAGGTTTGTAGTATTGCTATGTACTTTCTTTTGTTACTCTAAGATCGACTACACTCTTTGTCAACCATTGAATTGTTTATCAGAATGCCAGACAGCATCTATTTATTGCAATTTAAGTTCGTTTTCTCATCATATTTAATGTTCATTTCAATTTCCCGACTAGTATAGTGCAATGCAATTGTTAAGTACTATGAAATGCAATAATTAATAATCCATGTTCATCTCAATGTTATTTTTTTGACAATAGATATGGGATGATGCCCCCCCTGCAATTCCTTTTTGTGCAATACCTTGCAGTTAAACTTTTTAGAGTGTAACATGACAATTCAACCTTTTCCCTCCTAAACTTGATGTTGACTTGCCATGATGAATGGTTCTCAGAGCTTGAACCTTGTTGGTTGTTGAAGTAAACATGCAAGATAAATTGGTTTTGGAAGACTAGAGCTCATTATGTTCTACCTTTCCTTTAAGTTCAGCTCGTTGAATTGAGAGAGGTGACCTTATATGTATGTGCTCTCTTGAACTTCATATAGCTGTACTTTTGTAATACATGCGGCGACTATTTTTGTTACTTTAATTAGATTTTTTTGAAATGGGAAAGTATTTATTAGAGCACCAAGGTGCCGCATGAAGGAGAGTTACGAACCCTATGTTGGTTTTTTGTTGCTTCAAGTTTTTATCTTCATATACTGGATGCCTTTTTTTAAGGTTTATTTATTTCTTTTGGATGCATTTATATATGTATGGTAGGATGCTCCTATTTTCTGTTCAATTTCTTGACTTCACTTTATTTGTCTTTTTTTGGCTTTTGAATATTTTGTTGTATATGAAACTGCTTGTGCCTAAACTACCAGCTGAAGCTGAAAAATATAAGGCGAATGATGGGCCCTCAAAAATGGAACCTCGAGCTGGAAGAGTACTTTCATTGAGTGATATACTCTACCGCTCAGAGGCAAACAGTGATGCTTCACAAGATGGTCCAAGGTTTGAAAGAGAAGATTCTGATTCTGATGAGGAGTTGGAGCTGGACTCTGAAACATCGGTATCTGGTGATGAAGGGGGTGATGAATCCAATAATCTTCATGGAAGTTTAAATCTGCGAATTCATAGAAGAGGAAATGGCTTGTGTGAATCTCCTTCATCTTCAGCACATAGTGACAACATACTATATCAGGTTACATTCATATCTTTTAAATAGGTTTTGAATGTGGTTTTATAGTCTGTTTGTATCTATCTGATTCGACTCTCTTAAGTTGATTGCTGTGAGAGGATTGTTTTTCCTTGCGCTGTCAAGGAGCTGTTGTTGGTCATGGTTACAATTCTGTGGTAAATCCTCCAATAATTGAAGTTAGCATACAATTTTTGAAACGTGCTGGTCAAAAATATGATTACACTTATATGCCTGAAAGGTAGGAAACTTTGACTGTAAACAAACGATGCAGCCCCAATATTTGGGTTTTTTTGCTAGGAAAATTTGACAATAAACAAATGATGCAGCCCCAATACTAGGGTTCCTTTTTTTCCCCCCAGAAAGAGTCTATTTCATGTGCTGGTATGTTCTACTTTTCCTAATTATTAATGTTATTCCTTAGCATATTGGTACTTCACATTTATGGTTTTCATTATGCAGCCTGAGGCTGTTATTGATATGAAGCAGCGATATGTCGGGCATTGTAATACTGGAACTGATATTAAACAGGCTAGTTTTCTTGGGCAAAGAGGCATGTATTTCATGAACTGCTATATTCTTAATACGAGTCATTTAATTTGATGTACTGCTTTTTTTAAATTTGCTATAGAAGCGCTTCTTACTATGATGCTTTTTGTGTGGTAACAAACTAATAGTACTAATGAATGACCTCTAAGTGGAATAACATTGTTGCTGCAGTGCATAAAAAGTTCTAGGAATTGGGTAGTTGGAAGAAAAATGTCAAGACTATTCACCTGCCATTTAGTTGCTATTTTTAAACACCATTTGCTAAAGGTCAAGCATTCCAATTCATCATCATTTAAACCCTTTCTCCCAAACAATTTGGGGTCGCTACATAATTCTATGAGAGAAATCAATTTGAATACTACTTGGATCGCCATTCATTCCTATCTAGAGCTAGTCTCCACTAACCCTATATAGCCAATATCTTGATACTTCTGTTTGCTTTTTTTACTTCTCTCTTTTTTCTTGTTCTTCTTTTTACTATCTCCTAGAATTCTTTTTATTCTTCTCTGTGCTGTGCTTGCCCAAGTCATCTTTCACACTTTTCTCTCTTCTTATCTTCAATCGGCTCTACCCCTACCCCTACCTTATATCTAATGATCTCGTTTCTTATCCTATACTTCCTTATGTTGCGCCAATGCAACATTCTCATTTTGTTGCATGCCAAGACTAAAATAAGCTAGGAGCGTCCTACTATTACATGCGGCATTGCGTGCATCAAGCAGCGGTGTACATAGGTGTAAGTGTACATAAGTTTTTAGACATTACAACTTACAAGCAGTTGTCAAGAACAAAGAAAACAGCATTGCTGGAAATTCTTGATACCCCTTTGTAAGAGCTTTGCACTTTATATATTATATTCTGAGCAAAAGTACATTAATTGTAGGATCCGTATTAGCTACAATTACTGTAAGGATAATCACAGATCTCGATCCCTATTTTGGGAATATTACATCTGCTAGGATATCTTCTAAGTATGGAAAGAATGTTACAGCTATAGAATCTATTAGTGAGCACAGAATATACGTGGAAATCTATCTTTGCTGCAGCAATAATACATGGATACTTGCAATGACAACTTTCTTTGACAGCAGTGGGCATTGTGAGACCTTGCTGTTTATTGATAAACCTTTTAGGAGCTCTAGCGTACCTGGTCAAAATATTTAACATTCAGTCATTCCCTTCTGGTGGTGCTGGAGCATTGATGGACAGTTTGTGAACTTCTTTTCTATCTTATCTAAATTTTTAATTCAGTTTAATAACTCTTGTACTTTATGGATGTGGTTCAATTTGCAGGTGAGTTTGTTGCTAGTGGAAGTGATGATGGTAGATGGTATATTTGGGAAAAGAAAACTGGGAGATTGGTAAATATTTTGCATGGGGATGAAGCTGGTAACTTCTTTTCACCTGAATCTTTTTGATAGCTCTAATATTTCTTCTGTTCTCTATTGTCTGAGGCATCTTTCCCGATCTCCCCTCTGCAGTTGTGAACTGTGTGCAGTGCCACCCATACGATTCCGTTGTGGCAACAAGTGGGATTGATAATACGATAAAAGTGAGCTTGATGAATAGTGTTCTATTTTAGTGCATCATCAGAACATAGTTTTTTAGACATTTGTGTTTTGTGGTTCTAGATATGGACTCCAAGTGCTTCTGTCCCATCGGTTGTCGCTGGTGGAGCAGCTAGACATGAAACTGCTAACGTGTTGGATATCATGGAGAATAATCACCGAAGATTGAGCCGCAGTCATGAAGCTACCCTGTAAGGCTAACAAATTCCAGTTTTCCTAACAGTATTAACTTAAAACTTTTGTGGGTCGTTTTCCTAAAGCTCTTCTCTTTATGCACTCTAATTCGGAAGGCATTTTATGTATAGAAAAATCGGGTGTGATGCCTAGCATGTGTTTCTTCATTCCAGAGGTCACATAAAAATACATAAGATCCAACAAAGGTCTCCATTTTTTTTGTTGAGGTAGTAGGTTTTCCCAAGTCGGTTTGAGATATTATGGTATCTTAGATCTAATTTTTCATAACTGATGGAATTTGTGAAATTGAATGGGATTCTTTGCCCCTTAGTCTGATTGTAGATTTGAGCTCTCTAATTACTTTCTTTTAGTGATGCTTTTTGAAAAATTATTTTGCTCTATGGTTAGTTCATCGACTTTAATTATTTATGATACTTGCAGTCCCTTTGAACTTCTGGAGCGGTTTCGGATGCACGAATTTGCTGAAGGAACTTTTCATCCTTTTGAGTGTGCCCAGAGTTGATCTGACTCATAGTTATTAATTGTTGGATGCAGGTAATTGATTGACGTCCTTTGTTAGCCTAATTTTCAACTGTTTGATGACATGTAGTGCTGGTGTTTTGATAATTCAAATTGAAGTAGTTGAATTTCTAACTTTAGCCTTTGCATGGCATTAGCGATTGATAGAAATACTCCTGAATATAGGAGGGTTGCTCTTTGTGGGCGGCTGGTGCAAAGCTTTGTCGAATTCTAAGAAATTGTTGAGTGACTGTGTTACAAGAAAGAGTTGCGTAGTTCAAAGACTGCTCTGTCCATCACTTTTGTGGCCCTTCTCCTTGGGTGTAGCTGATAGTTGCATATTAAAATGGATTCTGCTACAACATGGGAGATGTAGATTTAAATTAAGACTGCGAGAAGCTTGCGTATTCTTGTTGCTTGTGTGTTAAGACAGATTTTGTTGCCCCTGGACAACCCTTAATAAAGTGTTTTTGCTCAGTCGCCCACTCCAAGCCCATCACTGGTTCTAGGGGAGGGTGATATGCATATTGAGGCGCTGGAATTGACTCTTGAATGAGTTTTATCATTAATGGATTGTATTCTCCCTGTACTAATTTTAATCTTGTTTCTCATATCACAGATGTTTCCAGGTGAATTAGAGGGTTTTTTTTTTTTTTTTATATTATGCAGAGTGTTGAATAGAGAGTTACAGCAACAGACAATGTACTGGTGTTTGGAATTTCGCAGACCATGTGAATCTTTTGCGGTCCTCGTAGATGAACTCAAATACCGAATAAGGAGAACTCTTTTGTAAATTATGTAGAGCTTCTTTAAAGCCTCTATGTATTATTGTTTCTCCCTTTCTTCTGATTGTGTAAATGATCTATTGCTTGATGTAGGACTAAACATATTCTGTACAGATGAAAACATCTTTTGTTTAGCCTGGTATTATATTCTCAATTCTTGTACCACTACCTCAACACTGTCATTGTCATCTTTGTTGGCACCAAGTCTGGTTAGGTTCGCTGTGAGAGTTCTCATGATGGTTGTTGTGGACATTGTTTTTATTTGAGATTCAGAATATTCATTTTATATGAAGCATATTGCAATATGTTTTTTCCTATCCATTTTATGCAGAGTGTTGTAAAAACATGAAAGTTTTCCTGAGATTCCGGAGCATGCCGGCAGCTAGGTTTGGGTGTGCCGTCACGTCTTGGATGGATACTTGGTGTTCTCAGGTTGTTGGTGCATGTTCTTGTTCTTGCAGCTTAAAGTTGTTGACCCGATTGGGTTTTTTATTTTATTTATATTAAATCAATACTTTGTTTTGCTCAGCTTATATTTTGGATTGGAGTATAAAATGTGCAGCGAATCAGTCCGTTCCGGGGAGTACAGTGTTGGCCAATCATACTAGTCAAATGAGTTGGCATCAAGATCAGGTGGGAGATGGGTGTTCCAGACCAAAATCTTCCATTTTAAAATCTATATGGTTTATTATTTAAGAATAAATACTATGGTGAGCAGTGTCGTTTGCTTAATTAACATGTGCAGTATCCCGATTTATTTAGTAATTTTGGAGGCCTGCAAGTCCACACTTATGTTTAGCAGAAAAGAGAGATAGAGTTGCCTAAACATCATCCCTGTGATTTTTTCTGTTGTTTAGTAGAACATAGAAAGTGTTGGAAGCAGGGGTAGTGAAAATTCGGGTCCGAGTCCATATGGATAATACAGGGTGTTTACGTGATATATGCATATCTAGACTCAAATTGATTCATATTTTCGAATGTATTTGATTGTTCATATTTGGATTGGTTTAAATTTGAATAAGTAAATCGAACAATCATTCAACTCGAATTAGCATCCAGAGAATTAAATCGAATAAAATTTTGAATTTATACTTGAATCCAATTTTAAATTTGATAATTTTTTGTTTGGACCCGGATTTTAGATATAAAACTTACGTTCAAACTTGATTTAATCCGGGTCAGAAAAATTAGCCATCCAGGTCGGATAAAATTTTGTTACCCCTAGTTGGGAGTTTCCTAACAAACAAGTACTGATAACTAGGGGTGACAAAAATTTGGGTATGGATCGGACAATATAGGATGTTTACTAGATATTTATATGCCTAGATTGGAATTGGTTTCGATTTTTGGACGTATTTAATTGACAATATATAAAACTTATGTATTTATTTGATTTTTATTTAATATAAATAATATATCGTGAGACTCATAATTTCAATCAAAACACATTTATAATTTAAAAAAAATAAAATTTTATCGGTAAAAAATGTCCTTAGGACGGAGTCTGCCCACTCTCTTAGGAGTTGGATTTAAGAAAAGTCGGCGACTTTCTAGGCTCAAATTGGGACGACCTTTAACCACTCTGAAGTAGTAGAGGAGTATACCAGTGGTGGGGTCTCGGTTAATAAGCACCCCTAGTCCTAGACTTTCATGAAAGGGTCTTTTCAATCCCTTGCTAAGTGGGGGCTTTTTGGGCATAGCCGGTATTCCTGGCTTACAAAAAAAAAAAAAAAAAAAAGTGTCCCATGGGTACTTTCTTTTCTTATTTAACTTTCTTTTCATACCTCTTGCCTTTTGGCCCAAAAATAAATAAAATTATATATGGAATATTTAAAATACCATAGTTTTATTGGCTAGACAAAAGCACCTTTCAACATTGGGTTCTATTTTTTTTAGGTAACAATACTAAATCATACTTTTCACACACGCCACACTGGGAAAATGATATTTAATTATTGTTCTGCTGCTGTTATCAATGTTAAATTAAGCAAACAAAACAATGGTCCTCCTCAATTTATTATTATTATATATTGTCCAAAAATGCCAGTTCTTCATATCAACCCACCCCTCCCTCTCCCTCTCTGTCTCAATGACAAACACAATATGACACCAAATGAGCCAACTATTAGTGCATCATCAACACAAGCAACAGTCCCAGAGTGTTGTATGTGTGGGGATTCTGGCCTGTCTCATGAGCTCTTACAGTGCAAACTCTGTCAATTTAGATCTCAACACAGGTACTAATTAGCTTATGATGATTCATTATTTGTGGGTTTTCTTTCTTTGGAAAAAAAAAAATCCATAAATTCTCTGTCTTTTTATATAATTTTGACAGTTATTGTAGCAATATGTATCCGAAAGCAGAGTATTACAGAGTATGCAATTGGTGTCTAAGCAAAAAAGATAACAAGTCACAGACTTCTTTTAATTCTTCACCATCAACCAAAACAAGTAGCGTAGGCGATATCAAGATCAAGAAGAGGAACAATATTCAGGTAGGAATGAATGGTCGGAGTGGCAATTCACCATTGGATCCCAGTAGCCCCATCAAGAAAGTGCAGAGGTCGCCGGAGAATGAAGCATTGAAGGAAAAGCTGATGAGGAGTACAAGGTCCGGTGATTTACTGAATAATAGTAATAATGGGATCACGAAGAAGCATGTTTATAGGAATAAAGTGAGAAGGTATAAGCTATTGGAAGAGGTTTCAAGCTGATCATGATCTCAATTGTTAATTTAGATTGTTAGTTTCAAGTATTTGAATATCAAATCTGAATTAATGGAACCCAATTGCAATTGTTATGAAGATTTGGGTTTCACGGATCTTCAGTTTTTCTAGTCATCCTTGACTTTCACAAAGACATAAAACCGTAACTAAATAGTGGGGATTCTTAATAAAATCTAAATGTCAGCCATTCATTTCATATTGAACAAGTCCTTGTTGTTGAATATTAGCCTTGACCCGCTTGAACAAAGACCGGACCTAGATCCACAAACCGGATCCAAAGATTTGATTCATAATCATAATAATAATAAAAAAGAAGATTCGGACGGTTGTAAAACAAGCTCACAATATCCTCAAAATCAAGATAAAAGAAAATAATATTTAAGAATAATATTTAGTAAGAGAGAAATTAAAAATATGAGATAACATTTTTTTTCACTTGATGTGTATTTTTATTTCACTAAACATCTTTTTATATAGAATTAGTATACAACAACAAAATTAATTATTTGACCACTTCTCAAATAGTCTCCTCCAAGTATTATTTTTAAGATTCGCCAAGCCGGGAATGACCCTAGTGATCCCGAGCATTTTTTTTTAAAAAAAATCCCATGATTAGCAAAGATGGGAATGGTTCTCGACTAAAGTATTTTTGGTGGATTAAAGTAATGGATTAAAATATTTTGGATTGGTTTAAAAAATTTATGCAGTTAAAATTGGGATACCAAACCTTTACGTGTCATTTACTACGTAAAATCCCGCAAAGGGGGGCAGTTGTTGTACCCCAATTTTGGCTCGAAACTAGCTAAGAAAAATTCAAAAATGCAAATAATAATAAAGCCCGAAATATGGGCTGAATTAGAGTCAACCGTGGACCAAAAATTAGGATTCGAATTTAAGATTTGAATTTAGTTGATTTGATTAATTGACCCGATAAATTTAAATTTTTTGGCTCAATTGGAACCTAAAATATTACCCTGATTAGTTATTTAAGCCCAAAGAATTGATCCATTTGAGAAACCCGTTTTGGTGATTAGCCCATTACCTAAACATTTACCCAAGACTAAATTTAAGGCCCTAATAATGCAAGCCCGTTTGTCATCATAACCCATAACCCATGGCCCGGCCCAAAGCCTTAATTGTTAGGTAACATAAGCCCGGCCCGCATTGGTTAAATCTAAACCTAATGCCAGAGGCGGAAAAACACGGAAGAGAGGGAGAGAAGAGGGAGCTGGCGAGCAGAAGAGAAAATGGAGGAGGGAGAGAGAAGGCGCCGCCCGACCAAGAACCAACGGGAAGGAAGAAAAAGGAGGCCAGAGGGTACCGAAAATTCAAACAAAAAAGGGATTCGGGTTGACGAAAGTGAAGCCGTATGTTGTTGATTCTAGGGGTTGAGGATTCGGTGCTTCGGTTATAAATGGAGGTGGAAGAGCTTTCTGTGGTTGGGGGGTTTTTTTGGGGCTCTTTCCTCTTTCCTGTTGTTTCGGTTTTCTTTTGTGTCGATTTTCAGGGGAGTTTGGGGGGATTTTTTTTTCGGATCGGCTGTTCTAGGGATTGAGGTGGTTTCTGTGGTTTCGATTCATTCGGAGACTTCTTTCTCTTTGCCTTCGATTTTCCTAGGGAAACTGAAAATTCTAGGGAGCTGTAAGTCTTTATTGAGGTTTCTTTTTGGAGTTTTCCGATCCACAGTTTAATAAAACCTCTGTCTTCTATAGTTATCACTGGTTCTTGAATCACCATTTTCAATCTCTCGATTCCTCTTTGTACTTGACCCTTCACTCGATTTCATTGAGCTATTTTCTTTCCTATAGTCATCCCGAAGATTTGATACTCAGTTGTTTAGGTATAAAGCAGTTTCGGTTTTACTCGATAAAGCTGAGCATAGGTGTTCTCTGTTTTCATTCATCCTTGTTTTACGTTCATGTTTTGTGGCCTGGATTATGAACAGTATATTTTGGTTGTGTGGGTTTCAAACTGAATTTCTTGTGTTCATTGATTGTCCTTTATTCTCCAGTATTTGATGTTCCGATTTTTGATCATTGAAAGTATGTTTCATTTCAGCATGAGTTGGCTTGTTAAACCGTGAAATTGAATTCTTTGTGTCGTTATGTGGTTCGATGTTCTGTTTTTGGTTGTCGTGATGTTACCAGACTTTAACAGCTGCCATTGTAGACGTTGGTAAGGATCCTGTTTTTTCAAGTCATATGAAACATGGCATCGCAATTTGATGGATTCCTACGTTGTTTGAAGATGTAGCTCGCCTAATTGGTGAATCAAATCTTTTTGTGAGGAAATGAATCTGTGCTATGGGTTATGGTTATTATTTTTGTTTTGAAATAATGGCTGGCCGAGTCTCTACAATTTGCTAGGATTGATGTTTGTATGGGTCTTGTGAAGGATGGCATATGTTTTCTCTAATTTTTGCATTCTTGGAAATCTAGTTATATATGCGTAAAATTTTCACTTCTGATTTTAGAAGCTTAAGATCGAGATGGAAGAAGTTGATTTGATTATGATTGGGCTTAGTTTTTAAACCAGAAAGGGATTTAATAAGAGTTCGGGTTGAGCTTATAAATTCAATAAGTCTAAGCTGATTAATGGGCTGAATTTGATGGGTTAATATTAGGGCTTGCATCTTAGTTGAGGAAAGGTTAAGTATAATATTTGGGCTTTGATTTTTAAGGGGGCTTAGAGTCTATTGTTTGATTTATAATTTATTGTACGATAAATGATTGATTAATTGAGCCGATGACGGAGCCAAAATGGGAAAGCATTGGATGCTATCCCGAAATGGATTCTTGAGGAAATGATTTCACAAAATCCCAACCATTGGATGGAAAAGGATTTAATGAAGTGCGGAGCCTTCGATACGAAAATTGTCCCTCGGTAATAAATTATTATTTTCAATCATACTAATTTAATAGTATGGTTGAAATAATGAATTACCTAAATAAAAACGGGAACCGAGTCCCTCTCATGTCATTCATCATTTTTATGGTTTTTTTCCAAACTTGTTAAAATGTTATTTGAAATGTGGTTATATGTGAATTATGTGATTAATTTAATGGTGTTATTTGATTTACGTGTTAATTATGTGATTTTAAGTGTTAGTACATTTGAGTCGGGATTTGCGATAATTCATATCGTATAGTCCACAAAACTCGGTTCCCAACATTTTAATTTTAATTTCGTTTTTATTTTTATTCTATTTTTATTTCAAATTTATTTTATTTAATTTTCGTTTTATTTTTATTCTTACTCTTATTTTTATATTTTATGCTTTTCCAAAATTTATATTATATATTTTTGTGGTGTATAAAAGTTATATCGAGAATCTTTACCTACGATGGAATTGATTCGGGGAATGCATCGGATGCACCCTCGGAAAAATTCTTGAGGTGAGAGTGTTTCTAAGAAATTGGACCATTGGATGGAAAAATTCTGTGAACCTCAACATTAGATTTTCGATATAATTTTTATGTTTCCTAAAATTATTTTATTCAATTTTAATATAGTTTTTATCAAACTTATTTTATCTTATTTCAATATATTTTTGTTACTCAATATATGATTCCTGCCATAATTAATTTTTCTTAAAAAAATCATTCAATGGGATAATAAAAGTTAAATTGGCAACTGTTTTAAAACAGACGTTGTGGGGTGCCTAACACCTTCCCCACGCGTAACAAACTCACTTACCCATTTTCTCTGGATTTTCGCAGACCAATTTATTTTTAAATGGTGACCAATTGCACCTATTACAGTTGGTGGCGACTCTATTTTTAATTTTTCCTCTCGCAAAACCGGTTGCGACAGTAGCCTCCAAATACATTAATAAAATATTCTTAATTAGTCTCCAAATAAACTAATAAAGTGAGCATCCTAATTAATATTAATCTCATAATAGGGACCACACTTATCAGTAACAATATTAAAGCCTTGGACATAGCCACAGTAATCAGCAATGACCCGGTTATGACAAAGACCCGACCTACATCCACAAACCCAACCCAAACCTATAGATCTGATCCATAATCCAATAAAAAACATTCTTTCCAATCCGCACTCTTTCTAATGATGATGTAGATTGAAATATTTCTATTAAAGATTTTATTTGATATTTTAGAAATTATATTATTAGTCGTTATTTTATTTATTTATTTTTAAGTATTTGTTTTCCATTGAAAGTCTTTAGGGTTTGATTTATGATTTACTCCTTAACGTTGTAATCCTCATTGAGAGAAAAAAAAGTTTTGATTGATTACAAATTAAGAGACTGATAGTCTTTTTTCAATTCTTTGATATTCGTTTGAATCAACAAAGTATTGAATCCTTAATTCTAGTATTCGTGTGTCAAATCAACGATTTTAAGATGCACTGTATATAGTATTCGCATGTCGAATCAACAGATTCAAATAAATTTATTCATGATATTTGTGAGTCAAATCAACAGGTTCAGTAGTCCTTCTCACTAGTCACAACACTGTCCTTGATCACTTTCACTCTATATGATTGGTTTAGCGACGCCTGCGTTGGCAATGGCAGGGGGATTTATTTTCTATTGTTTCTCGATTAATTTTTTTCTTCAAATCTCTACCCTTGGACCCAATTTCAATTTAACGATGCATAACTCCGTCGACAAAGTTATTATCTATCAAATTTCTTACGACGCTCTCGTTTGTATTTCAAAGCGAAAAACATGAAGGCTGGTTCTGCTTCATGGTTTGGATTCCCAACGTTCAATTTTTTTTGTTTCTTTCAAATCTCTACCCTTGGATCTAATTTCAATTTAACAGTGCATAGCCCCATCGAGAAAGTTTACATTTGTCAAATTTCTTTCGACGCACTTGTCAGTATTACAAAGAAAGGGTGCTCTGCTTCATGGTTTGGATTCTCAACAATCTTTTTTTTCTTCTTCCAAATCTCCAACCTTCGATCTAATTTTAATTGAATGGTGCGTAGCCCCATCGAGAAGTTATTGTTTGTCAAATTTCTTTTGACGCTCTCCTCAATATTTCTCAGGTAAAGAAATAATTTTATTGATAGAAACGCATGCATGCAGGCAGGCATAGATTACAATTAAAACGCATGCACATATGTAAACATAGATAGTAATTAAAAATTTTGAAATTTTAATTGTTAAAATTATAGTTATGACATCATTGAAATAAATTAGGTTTTTTTGTTGAAAAGTCCTTTAAATAGGTTTGGTGTTCCATTTAGTCTATTTAAAGAGTTTACAACCCAATAAGTCCTTTACTAATTGCACTTTATTCCATTAAAGAAAAATTTTAAGTGAAATACCTGTTTAATACCTTTTTTACCCTTATTTATTATCATTGACTTGGGGGCACGGTTAATAGCATGCGTTGGTCTTTGTCCCGTCCTGCAATGGGCTATGGCTGTACAAGGCCAATTTTTTTGAAATCCAATAATTTTTTTGATGTATTTTATGAAATTATCTGATTTTTTTTTCTAAATTTTAAAAACTCATCTGTTTTGTTTTAGTGAGTTTTGCGAAATCCTCTGAATTTTGGATAAGTTTGGAAAATCCTCTAAATTTTGGGTAAGTTTGGAAAATCCTCTGAATGCTGGTAACTTTAAAAAATCTTCTGAGTTCATTCAGAGGATTTGATGAATGAACATTTAAACATATCGATCATGGGTCTTATTGAAAAACATTTTTTGCAAAATCCTCTAAATTATGGGTAAATTTGCAAAATCCTCTGAATTTTGGATAAGCTTGAGAAATCCTCTAAATTTTTTTTTTTTTTTTTTTGATTTTCAAAAATCCTATAGTTTTTTTTTGATATATTTTATGAAATCCTCTGAATTGTTTTGCTTAATTTTGAAAATTCATCTGATTTGTTTTGGTGAGTTTTGCAAAATCCTCTTAATTTCTAGTTAAGTTTAAGAAATCATCTGAATTCTGGGTAACATTGAGAAATCCTCTGAGTTCATTCAGAAGATTTGACGAATGAACATTTAAACATGTCGATCATGGGTCTCATTGAAAAGAGTTTTTCGTGCTGATTATAAATCTATTTTTTTAAAATCTGACTTGTATTTTGAGAGATAAAAATGTTTTAAATTTTTAAAAAGAAAAAAATAAAAAGAATCTGATGATGTCAGCATATGTCATATACATAAGGATTTATTGGAATAAGGGTAATTTTGTCCAAAATTATTTAAGGGATGTTTTGGAATATTGAAAAATTGAATGTAGTGAATGGAATACTCATTTTTACAAAAGGACTTATTGGTAAATCCCCCAATAAATTATACCAACATGTCCACCAAAGATGTAATATCATCTTTGAACATGATGTCTTTTAAGTAAAAAAATTGTGCCTTTATTTTCGTGGCTTCAAATAAGAATAAATGACTTGAGATACATGTAGTGTTTGGTAAACAATTTTGTAGTTAACATATAATTTAGCTTATATGTTGGTAGCGTATATGCTGTTTCAAATGCTGACATGTATGTTGTTTCAAATGCTGTGATGTTTGGTTTATTAGTGTAGGAAAAACAAATATGTTGTGACTAATTACATGCAGGGGTAGTAACACAAGTTAAAAAATATTTTTCAAAAAAAAAATATAACATATTTAATAATATATTCATTTATATCATTATTAAATATTATATTTGTATTATAATAATAAAAATAAACTAAATATAAATGAATAGATTATTAGATAATAATAAATAATAGATTATTAAGTATAAATAAATAAATTATTAAATATAATTGAATGTATTACTAAATAAATGAATATATTATTAAATAAAAAAAATAAATATTTGTAAATATAAATAAATAAATTATTAAATTATTAAATAATATTGAATATATTACTATATAATAATAAATTATTAAATAAATTAAATAAAAATTAAAAATTAAATATGAATGAATATATTATTAAATAAAAATAAATAAAATATTAGTAAATATAAATAAATAAATTTGTAAACATAATTGAATATATTATTTAAAAGTAAATATATTAGTAAAAATGTTAACATATTATTAAATATAAATGAATATTAAATATAAATGAATAAAAATTTATTATTAAATATAAATGAATATATTATTAAATAAAAATCAATAATAGATCGTTAAGATGAGGGGTATTTTGGTTATTTTGCTGAAATATAAGGGATAGTTAGACTTTTCATTTTTGATAGAAGGCAAATGTTGTTGAAAATGGTTTTTATGTAGCATTTTAAAATGATGGGAGTGTTTGGTTAACCATTTTGCATGTAGCATATAATTCGGCTTATATGCTGGGAGCGTATAAGTTGTTTTAAATGCTGGCATGTATGCTGTTTCAAATGTTAGTGTTGTTTAGTTTTTTTTTTGAAAAAACATATATGCTGGATCAAATACTGTGGCTAATTACATGCAGAGGAAGTTGCACAAATTAAAAAATATTTTTCAAAATATATATTATATATTTAATTATTTATATTTAATAATATATTCATTTATATTATTTATTATTATACTTAATTATATTTAATAATATTATCATTATTAAATATTATATTTGTATTATAATAATAAATTAAATATAATAATAAACTAAATATAAATTAATAGATTATTACGTATAAATAATTAAAAATATTACTAAATAAAAATAAATTATTAAATAAAAATAAATAAAAATAAATAAAATAATAAATATAATTGAATATATTATTTAAAAATAAATATATTATTAAATATAAATGAATATATTATTAAATGAAAATAAATAAAAAATTATTAATAAATGTAATTGAATATATTATTAAATAGAAATTAATATATTATTAAGTGAAAATAAATAAAAATTTATTATTAAATTTAATTGAATATATTATTTAAAAATAAATATATTATTAAATATAAATAATTAAATATATATTAAATATAAATGAATATATTATTAAATGAAAATAAATAAAAATTTATTATTAAATATAAATTAATATATTATTAAGTGAAAATAAATAAAAATTTACTATTAAATATAATTGAATATATTATTTAAAAATAAATATATATTAAATATAAATGAATATATTATTAAATATAATTGAATATATTAATAAATATAAATAATTAAATATATATGTAAAATGTTAATATATTATTAAATAAAAATTTATTATTAAATATAAATGAATATATTTCTAAATAAAAATAAATAATAGATTATTAAGATAAAGGGTATTTTGGTAATTTGATTAAAATTTAAGGGGTAGTTTAGACTTTTCATGTTTGATAGATGGTAAATGTTGTTGAAAATGCTTTTTGATGTAGCATTTTAAAATGGTAGCTTAAATGGTAAAATTGTTGTTGGGTGTTTGATTAGGTAGCTTTTTGTGTGTAGCTTATATGTTGTATGTTAAATTATATGCTTGATAAAATGCTCAACCAAACACTACCGATAACATATCAGCAGCTCTCTCATACGAACCCATTTTAAGGGTTTAAAATGCGGACTTTCAATCTGGTCCGTCCGATTCATCTAACGTTGGGAAAACTTCATGTACATCAGCCCAGCGCCCGAAATACCTTAGAGACAGCAGAGAAGAAGATGGCGAAAGTCGAGATGGGTGGAGGTCGCAATTGATGGAGAACCTGAGCAATTGAGGAGACAGGGGAGGCGGTCGCGATGAAGAACTCGAGCCAACGAGAAGATGGGTTGAGTAGGACAACCCGAATAGAGGCTAGTCGAGAAGAGCATGAACCCAGCCCAGCAAGGCCGAGTCGCGACTTGGAAGCCCTAAAATCGCAAAGGAGAAGACGATCTGCGCAATCTGGGCAAGAGAAGACATGTTGCCTGAAGAAGTACCCAAGATGAGGATGGCCAGATGGACACGAAAAAAGGGTCGACGATCGCCAAGACTGATGCGAGAAGGCACGACTCGATCGCCCAAGGGAGGGAAGACGGCCAGAGGAAATACGGAGGTAGTTTTCCCAACGTTAGATGAATCGGACGGACCAAATTGAAAGTCCGCATTTTAAACCCTTAAAATGAGTTCGTATGAGAGAGCTGCTGATAACATATATGCTAAAATTGTTATTGAGTGTTTAGTTAGATAGATTTTTGTGTGCAGCATGTATATTATATGTTAAATTATATGTTGTTCAAAGCTGTTCAAAACTGTTTATTAAACGGTACCACAATACTAAAATAATTATATATTTGAAATGGATTTGGAACCCCACAATAAAATGGGGTTGCAAAATGAAAATTAGGGCATCTTTCAGTGATTAGCCTATCTTTGCTATATGATATGAATCTCCCTCATTAGCTCAGGGCTGAAGCAATGCAATATGCCTCTCACTTGGTCAACCGTCTTCTACCATGGTCAGGTACCAAATCTCCTTTTGAGCTTTTACTTAATGTAAAGCCAAATGTGAATTATTTTCGTACTTTTGGTTGCTATGTTCATATACCGAAGAGGAACACAACGAAATTAGATCCCAAAGCAAAGAAATTTTTGTTCATAGGCTAAGATCAACATAGAAAAGGCTAGAGGTGCATGGATCTTGAGCAAAGAAATGTGTTACTTCTCGATCTGTTGTTTTTTATGAGTTTCACTATACTTCAATCCAATGAAGCCTATAACTCAAGCTGTACTTCATGTTAGTGATGAGTCTATTGAAGATACAACCAACCCAGATCTTTCTCCTCTAAATGACGGTTTGTGTGACACTCAAGATGATGCTACAACAACAAATCTAGAACTCTCACAAGGCATAATTAATGACTTCAGCAGAGAATGAGAAAATTGTACCTGCACTTAGAAGATCAGCAAGAGAGAAAAAGCAACCATGCAGTCATTTGAAAGACTACAGAGTTCTATTGAATCAATGTTCTGTGAGTTCATGTTTTTTCTCTGGAGTAAGTAGCAGAGAACCATCAAGTTATGATGAGGCAAATTAATTAATCAAAAGACATTCCTGAATGGAGGCAGCCATGCAAGAAGAATTCAATGCATTATTACAAAATGACATGTGGGAACTTGTGACAAAACCAGAAGATGTAAATCTAGTAACATGCAAATGGGTTTACAAGCTGAAAATGGGCTCGCTTGGAAGCTCGTGGTTTTTCTCAACATTATGGGATGGACTACAAAGAGACTTTCATCCCAGTAGCAAAAATGGTGACTGTGGCCCATCTTATTCAGAATTTATTTATGAAATTAGTTATTAATGAGTCTTTGATCCAATCTGGCGTTGCTGTTCCGTTGAGAACCAGACAGAAAAAATAATTTTGCTTTTATAAGCTGATCATTCAAAAATTAACAGTATTTCGACTGTTTTCCTGCAGGCCAGAATTGCAGAAATATAAATAGCATGTTTTCACCTTTCATAACTACAGTAATGGTGGAAGCGGAGTTTACAGAACCAAGGTAATGAAAGAAGGCAAGATCAGTTTATTGCCTGTTCTTCCGTATCTTATTGGATCCAAGAGAACCGACGTACGTGGCCCTCTCTGGTTCGAGAAAAACTTCTCCGACAAATTCAATACGCCTATTATCGTCTCTATCCATATCTCATTTCTCCGACAACACATTCCCATTACTCGATCCGACATTCTTACTTATTCTTTTTTGGCACTTCCAGTTTCCTTATAAATTAATGACAATCATATATATATACGCTGTTGCGACAACTTCAACCTCACACTGGTGGTAAGGGCAACAACAATGGTTGCACTTTTAATGGTCAAACAATTTTGTTTTTGGTTCTCACATCTATTTCATAAAAACACAATTTTTAATACAATCAAATCAGCATAACACATATTTCAATACTGTTACATCAGCAAAACACGTCTCTCAATACAAAACTATTACCAACCCAACTACTTTCCTATCCTTCATACTATCCCCATCAAATTTACACCAAAATCAAGGCTGGGTTCCACATTTATTACAAAAAGTCAATCCACATCAGTAAAATACATATCTCAATATAACCACATCAACAAAACACATTTTTTAATACAGTCACATCAACAAAACACGTTGACTTTATTGATCCATTAACTTTACATTACACCATTATAATTTTCCTGAGTCTTGACTTACTGGCTTATACAAGCCTTCTATGTTAAGATTCTTGACCTGAAAAAAGATCCCACTTACTGTAAAAAAAAAAAAAAAAAATTCAGCCTCACTGGCAGAAGGAAAAAAAGGAAATTCAGAAAGAGCGAGCTTTGCTGCACGACAGCTACAATAATTTTCCCAATTTGTTTGTCAGCTTTCACCAGCGACGTGACTTTGGATGAAAAAAAGATGTCACGAGTTGAAGTAAAAGTAGAGAATCATGACAATAAATGAAATGTGTCTAAGTGTGCGTGAAGAGAGACACAACAATTAATGAAAAAAAAAGGAGGAAATCAACGTGGCGAGATAAATAGAGCAGTAATTAAATGGCAGAAGCGAAAATTCATGAATGGGAAATTGTTGGATAAAAATTATGAAGCCCACATACATGCCATCTATAAAGGCTTTTGTTCCTCAACTCACCTCTAATATAGTCTATTCTATGTTAATATATGAACACATAACTATATATTAGGGTAGGGTGACCAAATGGCTAGGAATGAATCCTTTCAATTAGGGTTTCAAATTCAATTTTCTATATTAATACCTTTGCAACTTATAGGTGATCCAAATATTCAAAAGTGGTGTATTTGAGTCTTGGGGCGGAATCTAAAATAGAGGCTCTCTTTAAAAAAATTAAAGGGAGTGTAAATGTGTTACTTTCATTTTTGAGTTGAAGTAGATCTAGAATTATATGACTAATTTTTTCTCAATGAGATCTAAATGGGTTTGAGACTCGTCACAAGCAAAACATATTTTAGTGATGGAATTCGTGACAGAAAATATTTTGTCACTAAAATCTTTGTTGTAAATACTTGTGACGAAATTTATAGACAAAAAAAAAATCGTCGATAAATCATTAAAATATTTTTAAATTTTCGTCTCTAAAAAGTAAAAAAATTCGCAACGGAATTAGTAACAAACAAATTTCCGTCGCTAATTATTGACAAAAATATAATTAAGGTTGGAATAAATTTCCGTCACTAAAAAGTCAAATTGACGGAATTTATTAGTGAATAGAATTTCCGTCGTTAAAAGTTATAAAAATTTCAAATTTTTTTGCAATGAAAATATTTGAATTTTTCGTCGCTAAACAAAATTTGCAACGGAAAATTATTATGTCTCTAAAAAGGAGTTTTCTTGCAGTGACTTTTACATTACGTATTTTTTATAAAAAAAAATGAAAACCTAAGAATTTGGAACCTAGACAATGGTTCATCTCGTCTCATTCTAGGAACGCCCCTTGCATCCAAATTTTCACAAGAACAAATGGAAACTCATAGAAATTAATGAGGGAAAAACCTATCGATCTACTGCTAATAAAGCTAAAGGCGGTGACATATGTTTAGAGTGAAAGAGGAGAAGATGACACTTGTGAATATACACGAAACTATTGACACTGCGCATGACAAACACGTTTGCTCGAACATCGATCTGATGATCATCATGATCAGCTACAGCTGTAGCTGACAACGTGCTTCTCTTCTCTACTATTCTCTTCCGATCTCTACTTGCCAATAACACCAGTAACCTTAGGTCTACAATGCGTTTTTCTCAGTCATATCATACCTGATAAAATAATGAAAGAAGACTAGAACTCTAGAAAACTATCTTTCACCAATTAACATCAGCAGCAATGTACTGAGAATTATTTTTTTTTTTTAAAAAAAACAGTCGCCATCATTATCCATCCTAGAAAGAGATGAAACTAAACTAACTTAAAATAAAAAAATGAAACCCAAAAAAAGAGAGAACATGAGTAAGAATCTTTGCAAGCTTAGCTTGTTGAATATATAGAAGTAGAACAATTAATTAATTCTCCATCTGATTCTGATTATATTCTCAATCAATTGCACTCTCATAATCTTTCTTCTTCACTTAGCAGTCACCAAATATGGGACAGTACCAGTGTACCCACAAATTAGGGTTTCTTACCAAGGGTGTGTTTGTTATTGTGCATCCAGACTCTCAATACACGCAGCTGTACGCCTGTCTCCGCACAAAACTGCTCCACCGCTGCATCATCATGCTTTTGAATCCTCCACCCCAGCCTCTCCGAAAATGCCAGCATCTTGTCCTTCTGCTCCTGCGTAAACTTTGTCCTGAACCTCTTATTCAATCCACTCCCTCCTCCTCCGCTACTACTCGGATTCGAAATATCCTCCTCTTCTCTACTGTGTCCTCCACCACCGGAAGCGGCAGGTAGTGCAAGCGGCCGCGTGGTTGGGGTCAAGTGTAGGTACCCAGCCGGCGCTCGGTTAAATTGGAGTTGCTGCTGGTGCTGGAGATAATACAAAGATTCTCCTTCCATCTCCTTGCGGTGGAAATTGCGGTGACAATTACAGGCGGCACATTTTAGGGCGTCCAGAGTGCCTTCATTACCTGCTGCCATGAACTCTCCGCAACCGTCTACCGCCTGTCCCCCTATATTGACGGCGTGGTTCTTGAGACATTCTTTATACCTAACCGCTCCGCCTTTTCGGGGAGTCGCTGTTGATGCAGCACCATCACCACCTCCACTTTTAGACCGAGCTGATGAGTTGCCTGCTGCCATGAACTCTTCTTCTTGTTCTTCAAGCTCGTCAAAATCCATCCTCTCTCTTTATCAATCTATCCTTCAATTAATTTTGATAAAGGATTGATCAACATGGCCGGTCACTGACAAATCGATCCACAACCAGGACCAGTAGATTGAAAGAGTCACTCGAAATATATATAACTATTGATTTACTTGAATTTTTGGTTTAAGTTAGGAGGACAAGAAGATAAGGGGAAGAGGAGAGTGTTGCCATCAATTTCCTTCCTGCCGAAAAAGAGTTTTTTTTTTATATATACTCGAAAGTCTTTGAGAATTACTTATTTACCGGTTATTACCAGTTCAAGTGGCAATTAATTACGGCCATCCTTCACTGCGCTCTTGTCTTCTTGTTGAGTTAGGAATAATTGCGGGGTAAAAGAAAGGTTAATTAATGGGAGGAATGGTTACACTATTTTAAATCATAGCCATTCAAATGAGATTGTCAATTACTTTGGATGGATGTGATTTCATTCAAGTACACAATTCACTAAAAATTATTGGAGTAACCCTCATCCCGGTGAAATGAGGATAGAAGTGACTGCAATCATTTCACATGAAATATATATATTTAGATTAATTAAATCTCAATGATGAGATAATCCAAATACACAAGTTTATTAATTGTCTCGTGCGATGAATAATTGAGATTGAAAACAAGTATGCGTTGCATGAAATATGGATTCAAGCCCCGCTCCTTGTTCCCATCCCGATTACATAAAGAAAAAGATAGAACTTGAATTCTATTAGCTCATATAGACATGAGGTGAGATCGATCACACATTAGATGAGCCCCATAAACTCTTTAGGATGCGTTCTTGCAATTATACCACTAACAGGCCCGGCCCTGAACAGGGGCGGGCCTGTGCGACCGCACAGGGCCCCCAATTTTTGGGGGCCCAAATTTTTTTTTTTTTAAAAGTAATATTATTGTTAATTCTAGGGGTAGAGCTCTCATTAGACCTAATAAAGAAAACATTGCCACTCCAATTAGTAAGAAGTCAGCAATACATACAGATAAAAAGATATGCAGTCCTAAGTCAATGAGTTTAACACCAGTCAGAGAATTTAATAAATTAATTTCAATGATCATCCGGAAGATTGATGGTTCTAGAATTACCTCTAACTCTAAACCATCTAAAGGTACTTTTTAATCATCTCTCTCTTTCATTGACATAATCTGGAATATTTTAGTGATTTTGTAATTTGAATTATGTTGGTTCCATCTAGTTTTGTTGGTAAGTCTATGGCACTGGCACTAATTCTCTTGCTCTATTATTTTTTTAAGCTGAACTTTA
This sequence comes from Euonymus europaeus, assembly GCA_963580455.1. Lineage (NCBI taxonomy): Eukaryota > Viridiplantae > Streptophyta > Magnoliopsida > Celastrales > Celastraceae > Euonymus > Euonymus europaeus. The sequence goes on along the minus strand of OY756968.1, from coordinate 5,739,523 downwards.
ACTTTAATTCTCTTGCTCTATTATTCCAGTGGCCATATTATGCATTGATTTTAATGTAATAACATTCAAGGCGTGATGGCCTAACCTCCCAAAATTGGGTTCCAGCCATCAAAAATTTATTTTATTTTATTTACTTTAATTTTTATTATTAGTTTAAAACTTATGACTATGTGTAAAAAAAAAAATTCGGGGCGTTGCCCCGAACCCCAAAAAATTTTTCGGGACGCTGCCCCGAACCCCACCTTGAGGGCCCCCAATAACTTTCTTGCCCCGGGCCCCAAATAGGCCAGGGCCGTCCCTGACCACTAAACCATATGTCTGGCATTATTGTTGGAAGTAATTTTTAAAAACATACTAGGTTCTGATCTATATGAAAATATAGAAAAACGACAAGTTTGAAGTGAATGATTAATACACATCATATCATATGAGGAGATTGATGATGCTACCATTCTTTCTTTAGTGTTCAAATTCATGTAGGCCATAACTTCGTCAAATCAATAGTAGTAGTAGCTGGCTACACATTATTTGGATTGCTTTGTGGTGCCAAAAACAAGAGACTTGCTTCAACATTTGGATGCAAAGGCATGACCATCTACACACAAACACAACTCCGGACAGGGATTGGGGAACACTGGATCTTGCTGGTGCACAAGTTTTGTAAGGGAAAAAAAATTTGAAAATTTTAAATTTTTTTAGTATTTAGCAGCATGAGGTTTGCAGTTGTTTGACAAAAATAAAAAATTATCGCAAAAAATGCATGAAAAATTTAGACTATCAGATATAAATTCTAAACATTTGATTTTGTATTTAGAACAAAAATATATATATATATATCGCTATATTCATCAAGTTAAAATAATAAATATTGCATATTTATATTAAAAAAAAGTAATTGTTTTTTATAAAAAAAAATTGTATTATTGTATATCAAAATGATGCACCAAGCTATGAGTCCATTAACTTTTTTAACACCGGACCACGCTCCCTCCTTTCGGACATGGCGGGGGTCATGTGATAACATCTGTGCACTGTCGAATATCTGACGCGACACTCTGACGCCGTACTGCTGTCAACTCTCTTATCAGCTGGCGGGAAACCAACTTGTTGTGGTCTTACGTAGTCGTGTTGAATTGCACCAATAACGTAATCCTAAACGCCACGTGTCGGTAGATCTGTGCTATATGATTTTCCGTTCCGTTTCAAAGTCCCCTAAAATTAACCGTTTTGGAAATTACGGAGATTCTTTTTAGTGCGAGAGAGGAGACAAGGATTGTGACAAGACGAGATAAAGAGTTTGGTGGTGGATGTCTGACCTTCATTTCCATTTTCATGCTTTTTGGCAGCCTTTCTCTCTCTGTTTTTTATTTTTTATTTTTTATTTTAATTTGTTTTGGGCTGGCATATGACATATCATCATAATTTTTTGCCGGGTTGGGCTTGCTGTCACTTTTATGTGGGCCCTCTGGCCCTTAACCAACCTTCGCCATACTTCTGTCCGGACCACCATAGATTTACATAGCGCCCCATTCTTAAATTAGGTCCTCAAACATTTTTGAAGATCATGAAGAAGCTTAATTTGAAACTTCCTAAATGAAAACTTTAACCTCGAGAGTTTGCCCTAAAAGCAAGTAGACAACCAAAATACTCTCTCTCTCTCTCTCTCTCTCTTCTTTTCTTTTTTGTTATTTGAAGAGTATACACATAAACTGCTCGGTTGGTTGGTAATTAAAAATGACATTATAAAAGTTTCTCGTTTTAAAATTTGATATTGCATCTAAACTCTGATCATCGGGCCACATGCACATAAGTTTCTCACATGAAAACTAGATAATTTTGACCAAATTCCAATAGGTAGTTACGAGAGTATTGCTCAATGTGAGAATCAAATTTAAGATCTTATGGGTCTATATTTTGACTCTATAGAGATTCATCAACTAGACTATCACCTGAGTCCACGTAGTTTTGTTTTGCATAGAAACAAAAGGTCCCTTGAATTAACAACATAAGCAGATTGAGCATAAGTTCCCATTTTGTCACTTAACAAAATCAATAGGGTCAAATCATTATGAGCAAGAACTGAAGTCAGCTAAAACAAGAGTCTTCGAAAAAGAGACACTTGCTCCGTGTAACAATTAGGGTTCTAAAATTAAGCCAGCCATTCTGGATTGGGCTTTATACAAATTGAACTTCAACAAAAGCCAAAACTGCCAAATTCAGATTGGGTTTAGGCCTTTGCGCATAGGATGAGTATCAACACGGTTTTTTTTTTTTTTTTCCTTCTCCCAGCTGCTGTTAATTTGATCCATGTTCCCCATTTCCAGTTTTGCAGTGGTAAATTTGTAATACAGAGTACAGAGTTACAGACAAGACAAGCTGGACTGATCACTTTTCAGATTGTGCCAGCTTGGGCCCTACTACTGGATCGTTAGATACTGACAGTATTTGGGCCCATTCGGCCTACATCACATCGCACACTTAATGAGGCAATGATCTGACAAATACGGCCCAGGGAAGCTATCAATAAATGGGCCACCCTGGGACCTCCCGAAGGGTCCCTTATAGAAGTTGAATTTTCGAAAACCACACACACAAAAATAAACTATCATATTTTTAATTTTTTTTGTTGAAAGGTTCAGCGTCTATGAACTAACTATTTTGAAAAAGCCTCTATGGTGGTCGAGATATGAGACATATATGTTCAAACTGCAAACCTTATTATCAACAACCTGGGAAAGTTAATGAACAAACGAATTGATAGAGTTTGAAATTAAGCATAAAACTCATTAAAAACCACAAATACTAACCTTCAAAGCAACAAATTACCCCAATCTCCCAGACGAAAAACTCCAGAGACTACAAAACCATAGTCAACAGGATCAGAATTACTATTATGATCCAGTAACAACGATTGGTCTGAATGACAGCTTAAAGTCCAAATTAAAATCGGCATCAACAGATATGAAGGTTTTTATAAACCTACCGTGCCAATAACACGGAGTAGAACGTAATTGACCCACTTTGTTGACCAAGAGTAAATAGTGGCATTTATAAATAAATATACAATCAATGGGTTCCAATTAACAAATGAAAAACTACAGGCATACAAACAAATGGAAGCTTTCAACATAAATATTTCTTCACCATACATTCCCATCATCCCACATTTATCTACATTGAGCTATGGATCATAAGCCACAATTCACCATAGGAAGTTTTAACCCTGATAACATCATAAGCCGCCGGATTGCAAGGTTCCGGCGGCTCCTTGAAGATTTTTTACAGCACTATCATACTGTACAAAACCCATGAACCAAAATTCATGGTTGTCAACAGAGATAACTTGAATGTATTTTTCGCCTGGGTTGACCTTGCTGGTAGACGGGTTTACTGCCTTCAACTGATTTATTGGAATAACCACCTACATGGGTCAAAATCAATAGTTATAAATATTTAAAGCTCAGCTCATGAAAATAGATAAATAAGAGCCAAACCTCCCCTGTTGCCAGTAATCCAACTAAGAGGAGGTTGTTAATTGCACCCACAATGGTGCCAACTGCCAACATCCCATTCCCATTAAAATTTAAACTGGGTCCCATATATTATCCCCTCCCCAACAAAAATACACCATTGTGGGTGTTCTAATACAAAAGAGAGCAAAATCACCATTCTTAAAACTTTCTCTAATAATGAATATCATAGCATATTTATGTTCTCCATCCACAAAACCTTTTAGTAAGAACTTAGACAGCTTCAATTCCTATGCTTTAATGAGCTTTTGCTGATATATTTACTAATTGCCACATTCAGGTCCACAATAATCATCCCTTCCTATATTACCCATAGTCAAGATTCAATAATGATTCCAATAATGAGTATGCAGCTAAATTTCTCACATTTTGTAATAGAATATATCACCCAATTGATTTGCACAGTATCAACAAGAGATTTATATGAAGACCATCCATAGCAATAACGGGGACTAGAATATTTAAACAGAAAGTTTCGGATGAATCAAGCATTATAATTTAATTGAAATAACATTGAAGCGAAGTATAGATATCAATTATCAGAAGGTGCATGTACAGTCAATAACTATCAGAGAAACCAGTAGAAGCTCAATTTTTTCCAATTTATACCTAGAAAGCTAGCATTGTGTGGAAACTCTAGCAGATTAAATAAATCTGGCGACTTTGTGGTTCATGATAGGTAAAATTTCTAAACGAAACCTACATGTCATGCCCATATCATTTACAAGAAACCCAGACCAGAAGACCCAAGAACAAATTGTGAATACAAAGATTCAACTCATAGCCCCACAAAACCAAGTATTTAGCTTTCAAATACTAGTACCTCCAAACCTTTAGGCCTCATTCCAAATACAATCACAAGGTAAAATCAATAATACAAAGCTTTTATAAGACTGCAGCTCTAGGATATTCAAAGTCTACAAAGTTAACTCGTTATATATTTGAATGTAAGAGGAGTTTACTTTTCACATTGGAAAGAATGTTTTTGCTCCATTTTCAGGCATCAAATTATTCATAACAAGATCCTAGCCCACGTAAAGAAAACGTCAAACACAATGTATATGAAGCTATACCTTATAATAGCTCCACTCAGTTTTGTCACCAACTTGGTATGATAAAGGATTATCGCTACAAAAAGCAAGCTTCTCATTGGACAAATATAAAACCCCCATCACAGGACCAGCAGAAGTTGATAGGTAGCATGCATATGTCTTCAAAAGTTTCTCCTCCAGAACATTCTCAAATGTCTGTTGAAATATCTTCTCATAACCACCTTCTGCAAGAACTCTAGTTCCCTGAGCAATTCTTCCCACAGCAGCATCAGCAAAACTAGGACCCGTTTTCACTAATCAAGAATAGGTCAGTTTAAATGCTTGTGCATCACCAAAGAACTAGCTGATATGACAACATGGTACTACTATGAATTTAATGACTACTACATCAAGCAAGTAATGCAACAAAAGCTTATGGCTACCAGAAAGAGAGTCTAATAGCACTTCAGCACTAAACTGAATTCAAAACAACAAGAGAGAAAATGGTATTGAAATGGTCACAATTCAAAAATCAGTACAAAAAATGGACGTAAAGCAGTAACAACAACTTCCCTTGATGCATTCTCATATCCCACATCGGATATGTTGAGCGCAAGTGAAGTGCTTATATGCACTTGGGCAAACCTACACTATTGGAATAGTCTTTTGGTCTAGTTAGGCCCATTTGCATCATCCCCCCTCCAGGCAACCACAGTCGGAATACTCAAGAGCCTTATATCTTCCTTGAGAAAGAAGAAGTTGTGCAAATTGACAAAGAGGAGAACATTTACCACAAGAGGTGCAATAGTCACGCTCAGTCAGCTATTTTCACATACGGTTTTCCCATTTACATCCCCAAACAGATATAGTCATATAGAAGCTTAGTTCAAACTATTTAACATACGGTTTTGAACAAAAGACAAATTGAAGATACTCAAAGTCATCTTTGCTTAGTTCAAACTTCCCCTAAGTTGTAAGATCTTAAATTCCACATGGAAATAATGGAAAACCAAAACAGAGAATATATATCATGAATAAACAAGTAAACATCACGAAGAAATAATTAAACACCCTGGAAAGCTTGAGTAATGTAGTTGGATTTCAAGCTCTCAAGTCACGTCACATACAATCAAACAATTCACCTGGTGTAATCACGAAAGTGTATAGATTGGAAAAGATTTTGTACAACTTTTGTTAAATATTTCCATACACAATTCACAATTCAAAGCATCAGAAAGTCGAACGGCACAAAATTCAAAATAATTTGAACAATGTCTACAAAAACACTCACAGTGTTGCCACATATTCCCAGCAAGATCCTCTGCCTTCTTTGTAGCCTCCGCGGCCTTCTTTCCCCATTTCCCCAAGATATCCTTCACTGAATCCATCGTATCTGCTCGACAAGCAATATAAATCTATTAATTCCAATTTATTAGCTCAAATAGAATCCATCAAGCACAGCATATAGGACAGCTACTGATACTTACTCTTAGATGGCTGAGTCGGGGCAGAAGTGATGTAGGGATTAGACTCCGATGGCATAGTGGTGGCGGCGCTGCCGGAAATCGGTGCCGGTACTTGGCCTGCGCCCGCTTGTTTGGTCTGAGATTCAGATGGACCCACCGACACTTTGTTCCAATTATCCGGAGGCGGAGCCACGTCTTTCGGGTCGAGCTTCGGATACGGAGCATAGTCGGTGGAGTGAGGGTTTCGGTCCGATTCTGATGATGGTTTGGCTGTGTGGGCCTGATCGGTCTGATTTTGATTCATGATTTGTGGACAGAATTCAAATGGACGTGACTTAATCAAGTAGTTGGATACGAACTAGACACAGCACAATTTCTAGGGATTATCGGCCTGATCTCTGTGTTGCTCGAAAACGACTTGGAAATGAACGCAGGCTTCCAGGGGTGCACTCAATAGAATATCTGGAACTTCCCAGTAACTGAAAGGTGCCGTTACCGATCCGAACTTTGAATTTTGAAATTTTGCAAAAGATGCCGTGCCGGTTTGAATCCAGCCCAGTAATAAATAGGCCCGATTTAAAAAAATGTATTTAAATTTACGAAATAATATTTATATGAAATTACTTTAAAACTTGTTTTTGCACTACTATTTTTTACTCAATGTAATTAAATTAAAATAACATTTATAACCCTAATTATTTAAATTAAATTTTTATATAAAAAAAACATCGTACGCTCCACTTGCCTCGCATCTTTCGAGGTCTTGATGTAGCAATAGTGATTACCCAATTTTATTGACATAATTTTTTTTTGATTCGTGTTGCACTAAAGTTGCTCTCGTTCTAATCTTTGAGAAAAACTTAATTAGGAATGAAAGAATGAAATATAATTTAGTACCTTAAAGTCAATGTATGAGGGAAGAGGATATTAAGGATATATAATATTAATTGATATGTATTAAATGTTAATTTGGTAATGTCTATGTTTTTATAAACTAATATTTGATGGCATATTAATAAAGTGTGTGTTTAGTTTAAATTTGTTTGGAAACAATGGCCCACTCATATATGTTTGGTACAAAGTATAAATTAACTTATACTCTGTCAGACATACTCTCAGACAGTGTCAATTTTTATGTTTTATGATAGTTTATACTCTATCATATCTACTCTCTACTAAACACAAACACGGCCCATTAATCCAATCAATCCAATCAGCCCAGACTTTTTCAGGCCTTGTTTACTGAACACTTGAGTTGAGTCTAACTACTGAAGGCTTCAGATTTGTAATTGTCGATGGGCCTCTTGAATATGGCCCAGAGAAGCGACTCATTGCTCTAAGTCCAAAGGGAAAAGACTATCCAAAAAGTTACGTATGCGGAGCCAATTGTCACGCGCCGCGTGTTAATTAAAGCTGTTCTTCTCCTTCTTCTGTGTGCAGGCTACTAGTCATCCCCTCTCATCGCAGCTGGCAAATTGGAACAATTAAAAACCGAGATTCTCGTCACCATCAGATCGTGAAAATCAACGCTCGATTCTCCTCAACAACCTCACGGCAAAATTGCAGTTTCAATTTCGACTTCTAATCTAGTCTCTTCTTTGTTGACAGATAATTAACTTGTAGTTTTCCCATTTGCTAAAAGATTTGTAAGTTTTTAATTTTTTTTTCGAATTTGGTCGATTCCGGAATTAATGGCGGCTTCGAGCAGAGCCGCTGGCGGTTCCTTGTATGCTGGCTCTTCTCCTTACAGATCAAGGTATTAGGGTTTCGAATTCTCTTCTGTGTGTTGGTTTATTGTGGTAATTGGAACGGACTTTTTCATGTAAATACATCTTGGGTTGTTTTGGCAGAGATGGTTTAAGCACGAGACCGGTTTCTAGCTCCAATGAAATCCAATTGCGGATTGATCCGATGCACGTAGACTTTGACGAGGAGATCACCGGTCTCCGTGGCCAAGTTAAGATATTGCGCAACGTAAGTTTTACGAAATGATTTTTGTTTCTTCCATCTTTTTTTAATTGAAACACAAAATGCTGCGAATTGATTGTTTAGATAGAACAGTATCGCAGCGGCAAATGAACTTGAAATAATGAAAATGTAAAATTGGACATAGATTTTATGAGAAAAATTCATATTGAACCGAATAAAAATCATAAACTAATATAGAAGTATTCACTATGAAACAAAAGTTATAACATTCTCTCTAATTTAATAAAGAGGAAACAATAACACTCTCCCTTGAAATTAGAAAAAAAATTAAACGCATTTTAAATGATTAGCTTTTACTCTTTTCTACCTTACAATAACACTCTTTTGAAATTAGGAGAAAAACTAAACACATTTCAAATGAGAAGCTCGTACTCTTTTCTCCCTTACTCTTTCCCTCTTCTTTCTTTCTCCAAAATGTTGTATATTAAAAACAAGTGAAGGCAAATCTTTATATAGACAATGGGGTGAAAACAATTCTATAAACAAAACCAAGTTAGATTTCAATTAATTGGACAAATTTGCCAAGTTGCATTGGTTGACTGAGTTGCACTTTCGGTGCAACTTGCATTTGCATCGGAAAATGCATGTAAGTGTAACATTTCTCTCATATGGAGACTTGATTGAATTCTATCATGTCTCCACACTATTCTTCCAACACTCGTCCTTCCATGCTTGCTTAATCCTTTCATGCTTGCTTATGTCTCCGTTAGATCATATGAGGATCTACACCATAGAAATTTGTTAGTGTGATAGGCTTGATCATCACATCTGCTCGATTTTCATCCGTGTGAATATTTTGCATATCCACATTTTCATCTTCCACTATTTCAAGAACAAAGTGGTATTGAATTCCTATGTGTTTTGTTCTTAAATGATGGCTAGATTCCTTGCAATATGCAAGACACTCTGACTGTCATAAAATAGAGTAATTTTCTCCTGATTGTGCCCGAGCTCCTCCAATAATCTTTGTATCCAAGTGGCCTTCTTGCAAGTTTCTGTAGCCGCAATGTATTCTGCTTCTGTTGTAAACAGAGTCATAACAGTTTGCAATTTTAAAACTCAGCTTATAGCACTTCTTGCAAGTGTAAACACATAGCATGTAGTATATTTCATTTTATCAAGGTCTCCTGCAAAATCTGAATCCATATAGCTCCTGACAATAAATTTTGATCCTCCGTAACATAATGCAGCATCTGAGGTTCCTCTTATGTATCTCAAAATCATCTTTATAGTATTTCAGCGTTCTTTATCAAGATTCGTCATATATCGACGAACCACTCCACTGCTTGTGCAATGTCTACTCTTGTACATATCATGGCGAATATTAAACTTTACACTGCTGATGCATACGGTTCTCCAGACATCTCCATCGTCTTTGTTTCATTGTTAGTACACATACTTGTGGTTATCTTGTTATTAGCTGGAAGTGAGTTAGAAATTGGTTTGCAACCTTGCACGTTGAAACGCCGCAAGATTTTTTGCAAATAATTCTTCCGTGAAAGCCAAATCTTTCTACTATTTCTATCTCGATGAATTTACATCCCTAGAATCTTCTTTACTGGTCCTATATCCTTCATATCAAACTCCTCAATTTTTGGATACGATCTTTGTTAGGGCTGTTATCAACATGTCATGCACGTATAACAATAAGATAATGAAGTTATTATCTACATCAAACCTTTTATAGTCCTCAAATCTTTTATAGTATGTATAATAGTCTGAACTGAGTCTATTTTATCCAAGGATTATAATGAAGGAATCAAATCTCTTATACCAACATCTCGACGCCTGTTTGAGGTCGTACAAAGATTTATTCAACCTACAAATCAAGTTCTCCATGCCTTGTTCAGCAAACATTCTGGTTGAAGCATATAAATTTCTTCAAGTTCTCCATGAAGAAAAACAGTTTTAATATCTAATTGCTCCAAATGTAATTCAAATGTAGCGCATATAGCCAGAACTACTCCGACTGTTGTAAGTCGAACCATCGGAGAAAATATTTCGTTGAAATCAATGCATTCTTTCTGAGCATATCTTTTTATCATTAATCGAGCACGATATCATTAGACTTGATTATTGCTGTCTCGCTTGATTTCGTAAACCCAATTGTTACCGTTGGCTTTTATTCTACATGGTAATTGTATAAGATTCTAAGTCTTGTTTTTATAGAGAGTTTCAATCTCTTCCTGCATTGCTGTTATCCACAGAGATGCATTTGTGGATGACAAAATATTCATCTATTTCCAGTCTTCAAAAGAAATTTATATGTTTCAACCAGAATGTTTGCTGAAGAACGTAAGGAGAACTTGGTTTGCAGGTTGAACAAATATCTGTACGGTCTCAAACACATGCGCTGAGATGTTGGTGTAAGAGATTTGATTTATTCATTATAAGCCTTGGGTACAATAGACTCAGTTTAAACCATTGTACATACTACAAAAGGGTTAAGAGAGATAATGAGTTCATTATCTTATTGTTGTACTTGGATAACATGTTGGTAGCACGCCTCTACAAAGATCATATCCAATAATTGAAGGCACATTAGTTAGGGAGTTAGATATGAAGGATCTGAGATCAACAAACAAGATTTTAGGGATGCAAATTCACCGAGACAGGAATATCAGAAAGATTTGGTTTTCACAGAAAAATTATTTGAATAAGATCTTGCGGCATTTCAACATGGAAGGTTGCAAGCCAATTTCTACCCTAATTTCTACTAATTTCAAGATATTCTCAAATATGTGTACTAACAATGAAACAGAGAGGACGGAGATTTCTCGAGTACCGTATGCATCAATAGTGGGGAGTTTAATATGCGTCATGATATGTACAAGATTAGACATTACACAAGTAGTGAGAGTGGTTAGTCAATATATAACGAATCCTGGTAAAGAGCATTGAAATACTCTGAAGAGGATTTTGAAATACATCAGAGGAACCTCAGATGCTGCATTATGTTACGGAGGATTAGAATTTATTGTCAGGGACTATGTGGTTTTAGATTTTGCAGGAGACCTTGATAAAATGAAATCTACTATAGGCTATGTGTTTACACTTGTAGGAAGAACTGTAAATTGGGTTTCAAAACTGCAAATTGTTGTGGCTCTGTCTACAACAGAAGCAGAATACATGACGGCTATACAAACTTGCAAGGACGCTGTTTTGATACAAAAGTTATTGGAGAAAATTACTCTATTTTGTGTCAGTCAGAGTACTTTGCATATTATAAGGAATCCAACCTATCATTTAAGCACATAGAAGTTCAATATCACTTTGTTCGTGAAGTAATGGAAGTGTGGATATGCAAAAGATTCACACAAATGAAAACCTAGCAGATGTGATGACCAAGCCTATCAACATTAACAAGTTTATATGGTCTAGCGTAGACATAAGCAAACATGGAAGAACCGGTGTTGAAAGAATATTTTGGAGACGTCATAGAATCTCAATCAAGTCTCCAAGTGGGAGAAATGTTGCACTTACATGCATTTTTCAGTGCAAATGAAAGTACAACTCAGTCAATCAATGCAACTTGGCCAATTAATTGTAATCCAACTTAGTTTTATTTTTACAGAATTGTCATCACTCCATTGCCTATATAAAGGCTTGCCTTCACATGTTTTTAATACACAACATTGTGAAGAAAAAAAAGAAGAGGGAGACAGTGAGGGAGGAAAGAGTGAGAGATTCTCATTTGAGAGGTGTTTAGTTTTTCTCTTAGTTTCATAAGAGAGTGTTATTGTTCTCTCGTTGTTAAATTAAAGAGAATGTTATAACCCTCTGTTTCATAGGGAATTCTTCTATACTGATTCGTAATTTTTACTCTGTTCATTAGAAGTTTTTTACGTAAAATTTGTGTCTCCAATTTCGTCTTTTTACTACTTCAAGTTCATTTGACCCTGCGATCCTGCACTATCCGGACAATCAATACACAACAAGAAACCAAGTTGGATTGCAATTAATTGGCCAAGTTACAATGGTTGATTGAGTTGCACTTTCGGTGCAACTTGCATGTGCACCGAAAAGTGCATGTAAGTGCAACATGAAATGGGTGTTTTGGTAAAATATATTGTGTTTAGAACTGACAATTCATAGATTGAGGTGATGAAGAAGCACATAATTGTGTACGTTAAATTTTCTAACCAGGGTAGGGCGTGCCAAATTGATTCTGATAGGCGACCCCCAATTTGCGTCCTATGTGTAACTAAACTCTGCCTGCCAAAGTGTGAAAAATGTGTAAAAAATGAAGGGCAGTGCTGTGAGACTGTGTATTTGAACCTTGGTAAACCAGGAAGAAAGTGCATGATGCTTTTAATAATTTCTCTCGAGTCACATGAGGCTGGAATGTTTGTGTAATGCATTTCTATACCCTTCTTAACATGCCATGGCGATTCTTTTTGAACGCTTCCCAGAAATAACTTGGTTTAGTGGGGGGAAACTCCAAAGGGCCCATTGGTGTTTGACAGAGTCGTGCTATTCAATTTCCATCCCTGTAGTGATATTATAGATCCGTATTTGCATGTTCTCAAATCTTTAGAGTGATGATGAAAGGCAGGACTCTCTATAAAAACTTCTTGCAGTTTAATAGGATTGTAAATTGACCATTTCCTCTCCTTTGGCTACTATTTGGTAACTTGTAGCTTTACTGATCTCTGTTTTTTTATTATATATATACACATAGCTTGTTTTGTTTTAGTTATTTGTTGAATTGGTTACTTACTATGGTGGTGCAGGTTGCTCAAGACATAAGCACAGAAGCAAAATTTCAGAGGGATTTCTTAGATCAACTGGTATATCTTTGATATTGGGAACCTTTTTCTGGTAAATGCTATCTGGCTGTGTTGTCTTCCTTCTGTAATTTTTTATTTGTATGATGGTATGTGCCTTCTAGATTCAATCATTAGAATCGCTGATTTATGCTATTAACAAACAATTGGATTTCACACTAACCATAGTGCTGTGCTGCATAGGATCTTAGAGAGAATTAGGGAAACAAGAAATTATGGGTGGATCAATACTAAATCGAACATTATGGCCTGAACTTAATAATGTCAAGATGATTATATTGTGACCTTTTCTCCTAAAATCTTTGATGGGGAGGGAAGTAGTGTTTTTTAAACTAGCGTGAGAACATACTATACCAGTAAATGTCTTTCTTCTAAGTGCCAATAATATTTGATCTTCCATTTTTTTGGTGAAATCTGTATTGTTTGCGCGAAGAAGTCAACAAACATTTTGGCATATTTTGAAGTTCTTAAATATTATTATGCGAGTGGATTCTTTTGTTGGTAAATGGTTTGGATCCCTCTATCACTTGCTTTATTTTGTCACAAGGATTAATAATAAATGGTTTGGATCCCTCTATCATTCCATTTTGTGCACAAGGCTTGCTGTGAATCTTACATTAGGGAAGTCTGACGAGTCTCATTATGTCACTATTCTTCAACTAAATCTCCTTACTATAACAATTTTTTGAACCATTGGTCGGAAAAAAGAAAATGCAAGAGAATATAATGTTCGAGGAAATGGATTTGTTGAAGCAGCCTAATTGTTGTTTAATAGTTTTTTTTTTGTGAGTATAGGTTCTTTTAAAAGTTTATTGAAACTGATTTTAAGGCTAAAATCAAATTTTAGATACCTGAAGATAGAGTGAGAGGACCTAGAGAGTGTGGTAATCATTCTTCTTGTATTACAGTGTTATCTTTCTTGGCAATTGCTGAGAGAATATTTGGGAGTGAATGAAGTATAAGTTGCCTACCAATAGTTTGCAAATTCAGCATGGTGCTTGAATGAGATTTTGCAAGTTTTGGGTCAAGCTTGTGGAGAGACTGTATTCCAAAAATTTATAGGATTTCTGTGTCCCATTGCTGTTAATTATTTACAATTACAAAAAAGTGAAGTAAAACCTAGAGGAACAACTATTTTTAGTTTTCAATGATTCAGAAGCTTTTCTGTGTTTTTTTACTCAGAAGTATTTCCTCTTAATTTTTTCTAGAAATATCAAATAGTGGTCATCTAGATGCTATCTGCACCATGCATCTCTTTAGTCCCTTTCATAGTGGCAGGAAGCTATATGACTGCCTCATGACTGTTTCTTTCTTTTAAAACAGCAAATGACAATGATCAAAGCTCAGGCTGGCGTGAAGAACAACATAAGGAAATTGAACAAGAATATCATCAAGTATGGGTCAAACCACATTGTTCATGTGGTTCTCTTTGCACTATTATTATTTTTTGTAGTCTATATGTTATCAAAGATCTTCAAAAGATGAAGTCTGGTGAATCTTCTGTTGGATAAGTTGGTTCCATGGGCCATAAGGGTGGTTCATTACTGCATACTAATGAGAGTGCAGGGTCTGCTGTTAATTTCCACTCATGATCTTCAGTTGTAATGAAATATCACCTCACTTTGAGAATAATTTTGCAAAATTGATTTCTTTACAAAGGATGTTCACAACACATTGACAGTTTGCTTTCATCTTAGCATTTGGGATAAAAACACCAAGTTCTTTTAGCATTTTTGCAAGTAAATATTCTAAATGCCGTGTCATTGCCTGAAGTAATATTGGTGCATAAATTCCGAAATTGGACAGGCGTCTCTCAGTCAAATATGACGGCTTTTACTTAAATCATATTCCAAGCACCACATCTGCACTGTTGCTTGAACCACAGAATGGCAGGAGCGGAGGTGAAATTGCTTGGGTACTGGGCAAGCCCCTATGCCCTCTCAGTCGAGTGGGCTCTGAAGCTGAAGGGGATCTAGTACCGAGTACCTGGAAGAGGATATCCAAAACAAGAGTCCGCTTCTGTGCCGGAATCGCTTAATATTGTGGAGCATATTGATGTGGTATGGAAGCAAAATCCTCTCTTCCCCAAGGATCCCCATGAAAGAGCCAAGGCACGGTTCGTTCTGGGCGAAATTTGCACATGAGAAGGTAAGCAATCATTGTCTGTTTTTGCTCTAGATTTGAGATCTTTATTCCTCAAGTGAACGAGCAGGCTCTTACGAGATTGCTGCTTACACAACAATCAGTTGGAAGAAAGAAAAGAAGAAAACACTATTACAACTGTTATCTGCAGCTTATATGCTACAGTGATGGTACATCGTGTATGTTTCTAACCCTAACCCTCTTCATTGCGAGAGTTTTATGCACGGGATTATTTTGCACACACAGTGCAAATTTTGTGCACGAAAGTTGTTTCTTTAGACACTTTAACTGAGTTGAATGGGGAAGTTGTCTCATCATCATCCCTCTCAATTCCATCATTCTCTGTATTTTATAGGATATCAAAATCAGGTCTCTGAGCACTTCAGAACGATTTATACAATGGCAAGCTTGCGTGGCGAAAGCCATGAAGTCTAATATATGAAATCGCTTCCTCAAGATTCCCATGCTTCTCAAAGCACTCTATTATCACTATGGCCAATAAAACATCAGGTGCTGGCCTCCAATCACTGTGTTTCAACAAAGCAATGTAAAGGCTCGCATTGGATAATTCATATGTGAATTTGATGTATCAAGTGAACCCAACGGCCTAAAATAGACAATATTGTTAATGTGTGTGGAGGGGAATTTACAACAAACAAATCCATTTTTCATGGCATCAATGGTTTTTTTTACCCGTCCTTCCATGAGAATCTCTCATGTCTTCTAATTTGGACAACCACACCTTTATCTATCCAATGTCCGCGTATGTCTTTCTCAGTGTTTGTCCTTGAATCAATTCCGCACATATGCACCGAGAAGGACATTGGAATTTGGAAACTATGTTCTCATATTTCAACTAAATTATTGTAGTCAACAAGCCTTAAACTCAAACGTTTGAAGGCTCAAACCCATGACTCCATTTAAGCCTTTAAAACTATCACATAGGTCCGTCGTCCAGTCATCTATCTTGACAATTGAACCACCAGAATCGAACACCCAACCCTCGTAATCTTAATCCAGGTAATCACGGTCAATTACGCCCACGTAGCCACTCGAATCACGACGGAAGATCGTTGTAGGCCCATATGAAAACAGCCTTGACTCGGTTGTTCTGGTCACTATGGCCTCATTCACCACCACCAATCGGTTCATCTCGACGAGGAGGTGTTATTCCAACGATTGTTTGTCCGGAAAAGCCACTTAAAATCAACAACCCGAGATGGATGGTTGAGATTTGTTTGTGTCAAGGTATAAAATTGTCATTAATTGTATCAAAAAACTTCCCATTTCGGCTGGAATCATATAGATTTCTTGGTGGAAAACGAAAACCATAAGTTTCGCAGATGGGGGAAATTCAATATTTCGTTTCAATTGTGTTTGTCATGCCAAATAATAATTCCAAAACGAAATTTGGAGTTCCATTTCGGCCGGAACTGCTCAACAGTGTGCAAGGGACCCAACCCATTTGTAGAAAAGGCAGACGAAACAGGTCCTAAACATTTTAATGAAAATGTTTTTGTTGTTGTTGTGTGTGTTCACGTTCTTCTATAATGACATCAATTATGTTTGTAAGTTTGGACAAGCTTTAAGCTTTTAGAAAAGAAACAATAAGCCAGTTCCAGGCCCAAAATCTCACTCAACAATTTTTAATTGATGTTCTTCTGTTTTCGTGAATAAAAAAACCATGACCAATAAGTAACACCCATTAGTGCCACCTGCCTTATTCTAGATTTGTTAGGTATTTATTTAACACAGAAAGGCAAGTTTCATAGTGTACATCAACCAAAACAAATCAAATCAAATCAGTAGAAAAACACATAAGCCAAAACAAAATTAGGTAAAGAAAATTGTATTTTGCCCATCACCCCCCCAATCCACACTACCTAACCATGTACATTTTTTTTTAAAAAAAAGAATTAAACTTGACTATCAGGCCTTAACCTATCAGACGACCTTTCCCCAACATTGCTTTCATCAATTGGCAATTTGACAGATTTAGACCCGTTGCCGCGGTTTAATCTTGGAGACCGAACTGAACCGCCTCTGGTTAAAAAAGGTGGAGTGGCAGTGAACACCCACCGATCAAGCCGCCCCTCCTGCTCAAATCGCTCGTACTGAAAATAATTCCTTCCACTTACACTGCGTCCGGTACTCGCACTCCTGAATCCCTTCTTCGAGCTTTGTTCTCTTGGAAACACCGCGCAACTCTTAGACCGGTTCAATGTCGAGTTCATTAGCTGGCTCCGTAAATCTGCCGGTAATCTTAGCGTGAACCGCTCGTGATTAGCACCCGCTCGGACAAGAGAATGACCGGTCGAATGTGACCGTGGAAATAAACTACTTAACCGCCACCCAGTTGACTTTGACCTTGGTGGCCGGTTGTGGATCGTCGGATTAATTACGTTCAATTCCGGAGATTGCATACTCAACCCTGTATTAGTATTATCCTCCGCTACGTGGATTGACACATCGGCCTGTGGCGGATTGTTATCGGTTTGACGGTCCGGCATGCCTTCTAGTTCAAACATATGAACCGAACTGTTATCTACTTCCCCCGGTTTAGGCACTAAGTTGGCCCGGCAAACCGGGCAGGTGACGTGGGATCCCAACCACGCATCTATGCACTCGGGATGAAAAACGTGACTACATTTAGGAATGAAACGCAGCGTTTCATCGTCCTCAAACTCGTTTATACACACAGCACATTCGAGCGAGCCTTTGCCGATTTTGAGTCCCTTCACGGAGGAGTAAACAAAAGTAGGGAACGTCTCGATGACTTCCGGGTCAAGCCCACGTGCCGCACGTGACCGTCTCCCGTTACCACCTAAAGCGTTGGAGTCGAGATTGGACCTGCCATAACGGGCGTCTCCGCACTGGCGGATGTAGACGGATATGAAGCCCAGCAAGAAGAAGATACTGATGATGACCACCATGACGATCGCCATCGACGGGTTGAATCTCGGCCCAATCGAGAACTCATTAGGCGGCGTTCCTGGATTCGTTGTTGGTCCGGATCCAGGCTGTGCTGTACTGTAGGGTAAGACATGGAGAAGCAGTAGAAGTACCTTAATATAGAAGCTAGAGGAAATCGAACGGCTGTGATTAATAGTGTTTTGGATTAACATCAGTCTTCAGGTGTTGTTGCTGCTCATGAGTGGTGATGATGATGATGATGATGATTTAATGATTATCGTCGTTGCTCAAAAGCAAAGCAAAGAGCTGCGTGTGTGTTTGTTTGTCCAAAACCAAAGCCTTGATCATAATATAGGAAGGAAGGAAGAAATTGTGTGACGAGACGCGTGAGTGAGTGAGTGCGAGTGGGCAAGGAGAGTATGTTGGTGGTGACGTGGTATAAAAGATTTGTTTGAGTTGACTTTTAGGGAGGAGAGACCCACGAAAGATGCAAAATTCGACGGAGTGATAGATAAAGGACCAAGGCATGTAATTGTACATTGCACCGGCAGACGGCTCTCCTTGGACAAATATAATGATAAGATGTTAACGGGTATAATATATGAAAATGTCTATTTTTATTGATGTAACTATTTGGTTGAGTATGTGAAGTGATTTTTGGAGATGTCAGGGACTAGAATGATTTCTTAATGAAATTTCTCTTATTTTGATTTTTGAAAAATGAAAAATTTATATTTAGAAACGTCTTTTGCTTTTTGCTAATGTGGATAAGAATGTGAGTCAATTTTTTTGTATGTAATAGAGGTGAGATCCAATTGAAAAATTAATAGAAACATTTGTATGTTCCTATTAAAGTTGCTCTTAGACTGTAATAAATATATTCACAATTTTTTTCTTCTTCTAGAAATCCATTCCATGCTCGATTCTACCGATAGGTTCTAGAATATATCGAGTTGTAAGGTTGAATTGAGTTTTTGTCTGAACTGGTAGTGACCATTTCAAATTCAAGAGGAATTTGGATATCAAAAACCATTTTCACCAAACTGCGGTCAAGTATGGTTATTATGTATAACAATAGGAAAAACATTGCGATGCCTTGACTCTTTACATTTTTAGTGACTGTAATAAACTGTCAATTATAATATACTAAAAGGAAGAAGATAGTAACAATTTGAGTACGTGATTGAATCTCCATCTGATAAATTGGCATGGTCCGCATGGACTTAGAAGGTCCATAGTAATATACTCATGGTCGACGTTGGGTGGGAACTATGTGCGTGCAAACCCTAATGTCTCGATTTAGACATCATAGGATGTTCAAAAGACAAGTTTGTATGGTGTTATTATCGATTCTCAAAACAAGTATACATACACATATTAGAAAATTAGATATAGTTTGATATGCTTCATCTGGCTTAATTTGAATAAAACTGAGTGAAAATGAAAGGCTACTTGCTCGGTTTAATTAAATCCATAACTTGCTTGACTTGTAATGTATAAACAAAGTGTATATAAGCGATCTGATTATTTAATTTTTTGCAGAAGATTTAATTGAGAGTTAGCTTAACGTAATCTTTCCTGTGGCTTAGATTTATAATTAACTAACATGTTCCATCCCTTCAGATCTGCTTATCCCAAGTTTTTCTTATTAAACTGTATAATTTAACAAATTGAGTCTTCACAATCACGCGGTTATGTGATTGTTCTTCTAAGTTCTAACAACTATATAGTTAAGTAGAGTACAAATTAGGTTATTTGAATAATATTGAGACATGAGTCACGACTCGTTCAGAGCTTCTTGTAAGATCGAACTATTTAACATGTAATTAAGTATATATTGGCAATAGTACTATTACGAGTTAATTAAAAACCATCGAAACAAAAATCAAACCAAACCGACCCTCAACTGCCTTCTCTCTAAAAAAAAAAAATTATCTGCATTCTCTTTGGGAAAAAAAAAACCCAACTCCTCTTACAAGATTGGAGAGGAGGGGCGGTGCTCTTTCCCACCGTCTCCTCCTCTCCCTCAACAAACTTTTGCTTGCCTTTTTGTTTTGCTATGTTTCTATAAAATGGATGGATTATGATCTTCTCTCTCAGAATTCAATTTGGGAGATAACTACGGTTTTAAGGACGGCGTATGAATAAAGATCCTCTGGTATGTTTTGAGTTTCAAGATCAAATATTGATAGCCACGATTTTGATAGATTTGAATCTGGATACTAATCTAGATTTACTTGGAGGAGTGCTCAAATGACCAGATTTACTGGTTAGTTTCATCTTTGTTTGATTAGTTTAGTGTAATACGATGTACTTTAGTCTTCGATGATATATTCGGTTGAGTAAGGTTGCATCTGGAGATGTCCGTCGATGACCAATTATGTGTTTTTTTAATTTTTTTAAATTCACTTGTTATGTGATGTATTTGATTTTTATGGTGGCTAGAGTGCCTACGAACCTTAACACTTAATTTATTAGATAAACGAATGCAATCCACTCTATGACCCTTTTTTAAAATAAAATAAAAAAATCCATCGAAACAACAACTTATTATAACCAAAAATAACTTTAAAAAAATAAAGAAAGACTTGCAGTTTAATAATTATATAGAACTTTTCAGCTGTTAAATAGGTAAAATTAATGTTGGTCTATTTCACCTGCAGTTATTTTAGAAGATCAAAGATTCTCAATTGTTTTAATTATTTTTTGTGCATGATAATTGTTTGCATTTCTAATATATCAGCAACGTTGCTCTTAGTTTATGATTTGAATGACCCCTGAGGTTACAACGGGTCTTTTTGTGGAACAGGTCGAATAAAGAAAATCGTTGCGAGTGAAGAGCCCAGCCCAGCCCAGTTCCATGAGAATTGGGGCCTAGAGTACAAAAAGTGTCACAAAATTACAAAATGCATAAATGCTCTCCGGCCGCTTGAGATGATTATTCTCCAAGCTCTGAAGTAGAGTACCCCAGTACTGAAGAGAATCTGAACTGGCAAATTGCTGCAAGTCAGCAAGTGGAAACAGAAGAAGAAAACCCCCCGATAAAAGGCAGGTTGAACAGCTTAACATAGAACAGCTTGTCAAGACAGATTAATGTAGAGGGTAAAATTTATAATTAAAATTTTTTATAGATAGAGTAACTAGCAAACTGTGATTAAGAATAAAGTATGAGTCGGGAAGCTTGACATTTGTGTGGTGCCTGACAAAGAAGTTCCGACAATCAAATCAATAGAATAGTCAAGGCAAGACAGTTGATAAATGATGCAAATGCAATGTGTCGAACTGGACTGAGTATGAGGCAAATGCTTGATGGAAACTGTGTTGTTGATCTTTTTTTAGAGAATAGAGATGAGGAAGAGAGGAGAAGATGCCTAACCAAGTGGTTTTGGCCTTGATTTTTATACATCTTGTGGTCAAACTAGCCGTTAGATTGTAGGAGGGATGTGCTCCAAGTTTTGACATGATCAGCGTGATTTAAACGATAGATAAAGGCTGCCAGAAATGTACCAAATGACAAGTTTATGACTGCGCGCGTTAGAGAACAAAGAACTGACCAGCAGGATTTATGGGGATAGGCTTAGGATCTAGGAACAAGAAGGAGACAAGCAAATAAAGGTTCCGTGATTCAACGAAGGACATAAACATTGAGATGTAACGAACGGCGATTTAAATGATAAGAGAAAAGGGTGATTGAGGTTGGACTGAATTCTCGATTCGTGGTTTTCATCTTGGCCCCGACCTTTGTGTTGGCCCGATGTCTCTAACTCTGTCAAGCTCGAATCGAGCCTTGAGGTGGAATAGAGACCGGGTAGATTTGTTTGGAGCTTTGAGTTGGTCCGTTGACTATCATGTTGATTAATGGGTTTGGGCCCAATTTTATCATTGTAGTTTGATTTGGGCTTCAGGCTCTTTTCATCTTTATGGTCAGGCTTTAGGCCTACTTTTGCCATTACAAATTAAAATTAAAATTAAAAATTTATGCTAAAACCTAGTAGATTAAAGAAATTACTCAAGCCAAATTGCATATGTTGAAGAACATAAAATGGTCAATAAATCTAATAAACTACAATTCTTTGTGCTCAACTTTGCTGACATGGGAAGTATGGTTAAACCATATAAACCATATGCTCAATTTAGCTGGTACAAAAAAGTATATTCTTATCTATTGTGCAGTTTCGAATCCTACGGGTAGCTTAGCTGGTACAAAAAAGTATATTCTTATCTATTATGCAGTTTCGAATCCTACGGGTAGCAGCATATTTGTGTGAGTGTGTTGAATATATACGTGACTGTGTTTTGTTGCATCTGTGGAGGTTCTATGGCAATATGGTAATACGCATGCAGAGAATGTCCTATTCTAAACTCGCATCTTGGTTATTATTGTCCACATACTATTACCTGGTAAATAACAATATTCCATGGAAGAACCCAAGAAGGGATTAAACACTGGAGAATGTCTTATTTGGCCACAGTGGACTTGAAAACGATGAAATTATCTGTCAAAAAAGAGAGGACTAAACAGATGTGCAGGTAGTAATCTAGGGAAATAGAAAGAGAACAGAACAGGCTAACAGAGTCTTCATGGAATATGATTGCAAAGAGTACAGTGTGGCCCTTTGTGTGTTCACATGGGTTCTCTCTGAACTTGCTGCTCTCTCTCTCTCTCTTCACTTTTTCCCTATTGTATAGATCTCCCTTCGATCAGAATCTCTAGGACTATTTACTTATCAGCTTTTAGTGGCCTTTCTGTTTCTCACGTCCAGGTGTCCGACCACATTATTACACAATGAAACAATTGTCACATCTAATTAGGCACGTCTTCTAAGAAGACAATATTGCCATTGATTTTTATCCTATGGGGGCATGTTGGACCGAGGAGATGATTGTCCTTGTAATAATAGTAGGGATTCCGAACCACCGGTAGGTGTTTTCGCTTAATTTAATTTTGGGTTTCTGATGGTGGAAGACAGTATGCAATTTATCTCAAATGCCGAGAGAATCTCTCTGTGTTTCTCTTTCTCTAGCTAGTCAAGTGACTGGCCTACTCTGCAATCTCACGTGCAACATGCTGTAGCTTCTCTTCCTTTTTTTTCTTTTTCTTTTCGCATGTCTTAAATGTCTGCTTAAATGCCTGAGAGACCCTTCCTTCGTGTGAGGTGATAAAAAGGAGGTGTTTGTTTGATCTTTTTGGGTGTTTATAGTATTGGACTCATATGTTAAGTTCCTTCATTAGACGTGGGTTTCTCAGAAGGGAACAGTTCCCTCAGCTTCTAATATAGCTTTTGTCAATCCTCATTCACATTTTCTTTAAATTAACGGGATAGGGAGAAGAGACAATACCAAGTACAAAATTGTTCAGATGGCATTGGAAGCAGTAGTTCATAAATACCCACAACAAGAGCAAGTTACTTATGGTTGCAAAGACTTCTACTCCTTGGGAGAAGAACCACGGGCTCATGCATTTGGTACAAGAGAATATGATGATGATGCTGATCAATCCCTTTTTGGCGTTCTTCAGAACAACATAGATAACCAAGGCATCAAAGCAAACTGGGACTCATCTCCTTCAGTGATGAATCATGCAAAGGATCAATGGGACACAAGTTATTCCTCTCCTGAAGCCAGCGCAGTTGACCAACGCCTCCCTGAGGTGTTACCCACAATGGCAGTGGAACCACCGCCGGTGCAAGCAGGTCGCCGGAAACGAAGACGAACGAAGAGCACTAAGAACAAAGAAGAAATAGAGAACCAGAGGATGACTCACATTGCCGTAGAGCGCAACCGCCGCAAACAGATGAATGACTACCTTGATGTACTCCGGTCTTTGATGCCATCTTCCTATGTTCAGAGGGTCGGTCACCGTTTCACTTGATTGCACTAGTAACCTTAGTACTATTATACAATAATACAAGTATGATCAATTTGCTTTATTGAAACTTTTGCTTCACATGTTCAATTTGCACATTATAAACAGTACATCTACAATGCAAGAGTAAGAGAGTAGCCTACATTTTTTTCCCATTCATACTTGCGATTGACTAAAGATATACGTTTGATTGATATATATATATATCATGGAAGGGTGATCAAGCATCGATAATTGGGGGTGCTATTAATTTTGTGAAGGAGCTAGAGCAGTTGTTGCAGTCAATGGAGGTTCACAAAAGGACTGAGCAGCACCCAGAAGTACTCAACGGCTTCAGTGCTTCACCATTTGCTGAGTTCTTCTCCTTCCCGCAGTACTCGACCCGCACAACCCAGTCACCGGACGAGGCTATGGCTGCCGATCATAAGTACCAGCGGCCATCTGTGGCAGACATAGAAGTGACCATGGTGGAAAGTCATGCGAACCTTAAAATACTCTCAAAGAAAAGGCCCAGACAGCTCTTGAAGCTGGTTGTTGGGTTGCAATGTCTTAGACTCAGTATTATGCACCTCAATGTCACAAGTGTTGATCAGTTGGTCCTTTATTCAGTTAGTGTAAAGGTAAGTAGATCAATTCAAGTAATTAATTCACTTGAATTCGGCCTATACACATATTGGAATATTGCATATGATGATGAACTTGTTGGGGTTTTCTTTTTTAATTAATATTGGAGACATCTGTGCAGGTTGAAGAAGGGTGTGACTTAAATACAGTGGATGAGATTGCAGCTGCTGTTAACCAAATGCTGCACAGGATAGAGGATGAAACTGCTTTCACCTGATCCTGAAATCTTTCTTAATTAACTGGCTAGGGTTGTCAATAATCAGTCTTTCTTTTACTCTCTTTTTTCGTGAACATTGTGTGTACAATCGTTTCCCATTGTAAGACATGCATGTTGCCAGTCTCTATTTTTGGGTGTAATCAAATCGATTCGTGTGTTAAAAATTAAGAAAATCAATGAGAGCTGACTGAAACAAAAAGAGATAAAGTCTGTGTATATCACGTCTGGAGTCTGGACACTTCTTGCTTATGGCCATACAGTATTCAGCAACGTTGTTGGCCTCTCTATAAGAATGGGCACAAACACACTCTCTCCTTACGAATCTGTTGGATTTGGTCCACATACCTCCTCCATTTCCATGGAACTTGATTGATACTCTCATGCTAATTAGTAGGTAGTCGCCCCCAAACCACTCTCTCTCTCTCTCTCTCTCTGTGTGTGTGTGTGTGTGTGTGTGTGCTAGTGTGAACTGTGAAGAAACGAGAGTAGTTCTTTACCAAGTAATATTAGCAGTTGCTTGCAGGTATGTATGCGAGTTCCCCAATGTCTTGAAATGAGAGAAGGAACATGATCCATTTACAAGAACCATGCATGCAATATTCATCCATGATACCCTCGCATCATTCTCATTAAATAAATTCAATTTCTCTTACATAATTATTAGACATTGCTTTCAGGAATCTTTTTTTCTCTGTTACAAACAGTTTAAAAATAGTCATGGGGGAAGTCACTGTTAAGTCACAATTGGAATTTGGAAGTTGTACTAATTAAGAAGGAGTGCATTGCATCAATAATCATCAAAGGAATGATTGTTAATATTCCATTTGAGGACCCCGCTCCCTTCAATAATGTCGACCATCACGATGACTTTCATTATTATATATTGTTTTTCTTAGTAGTGCGTACGTTATTGACATGCAATTAGGATTTTTGAGATTTAATGATCTGTTTTGGTTTGTTTTCTATTTTTTCCGTTTTTCTATTTCTTATATATATATATTTTTTTTATATAGAAAACATCTTTTAATCAATTTTTGTTTTCGAGTGATTTTCTAGTTCTCGTATTTTCTAAAAAAATGAACAATCAAACGTGTTTTCGGAAACATTTTTAATTTTTCAAAAAATGAAAACACAGAAACATATGGAAAAACAAACATACCACTCTTAGCCATGTTAGTTTTATTGATATATAGGTCTGACTTCTGGCGGAGGATTAGGCATGCTCTTTCCAGGAAGTCGTGAAAAGCTTCAGTTCCATCCAGCAGCATTAGGCACTTTTGTTAGGGATAGGGACTTGCTGGCACTTTCAAGTTGACCTAACTTTCTATGGTAATTATGAGCATAACTCCAATAAAAGAAACAAAAGAGAAAAAGACGAGGACTAGCTGCCCACTTGCCAATAAAGGCTTTAGGTGACGACAAATCTTTTCATCATAATAAACCAGAGCTCGTAACTGGCATTGTTTTGTTGATTAATAAGTTAATCTCAGTAATATTTATTAGGCTTACTACATTTTGATGTCATATCCTCCACTGTTTTTCTGTAACCCGTGAAAGATAGAGGACTACAACATAATATATAGACCCACTTTTATCTATCTGCTGATCATGATTTTAACAATGTTGTGATGATAATGATGATTCTTCTTGGTGATGTTATGGGGTTTTGCTAGGGCCAGATAGCCGTTTCTTGGATCAAATCACTCGCAAGAAAATGTTAGGAAACAACAATGTTCCAAGACTTTATCCAGGCTCAACCAATTACCAGATTTTCAAGGCATTTCAACCTTTCAGGACTCTTTAAAACGCGTTTTGCTCAGTTAAGAAAATTTTCTCCTTTTTTTCCTCCTTTAGGTCATCCCATCATATGCTCATTGTTCTCCTTTTATTTGTCATATAAATTGTTTCTCGTAAAAAAAAAAACACCATGAGCTTATATACAACTCACATTCGAGTTAAACTACATTTATTTGATACCGTTGTTAGGAAACATCTATAGATTTCATTTCCTAAACTTGACTATCATTGTAAGATGGATAATCTCAAGTTTTACTCGTCATAAAACATTCATGACTTACGACTATAGAACACGTTTACCAAGTTAATGAAATGTTTATAACTTATACAATATATATTTATTTTAGCGATCTGAGGTTTTTTCTCTATCAAAAAAAGTATTTAGGTTTGCAAGACAAACCCAACATTAGTTCCTAAATTTTGTAGTTAGCATAAGACAAACCAAATTAATAAGTTCTCATATAAAAATTCGTTTGTTATTTTATGTCAGACCTACATCCATGCCTCAATTAACTCCAAATCAATGGACGAAATTTTTAAAAAACCAACCAAATGATTTGATTAATACGGCCAACAATAGTACTATAAAAATGTTACTTCAGTACTTCTTTAGAACTCGAGACTGGGGAGGCAGTCGATACCAAAAATGTTTTCTCTCTGAAGCAGAATTAGAGGAAACATCAGATATGTTGCCTCTATTAAATTCTCAAATAAACATCTTTATATTCCATGGATATCTCACTGAATAACCTATGTTGCCAGTAAGTAAGGGTGGAGAGGAATGAATTTTGATACATGTGATTTCAACAGAAGAAAAAGTCCCATGGTGATGATCTTTTCAATCTAGTCCTTGTTTTGATAGAATTTGGTTCTGATTGAATCAAATTTTCTACACCTTCAGCTGGAGAACAATTAAATAGACTAGCAATCAACATATGATCCAAAGAAAGACACCTTATCAGTGGTCGTACATCATTTTTCACCAACTTATAATCATCAGGAACGAGTGAATCACCATTCGCATTCTCCTTTAATGTTCTCTCACTACCAATTCGCAGTATCTCTAGTCCCTTCTCTATTTTTGCCGAGTTTTGACCAAGTTCTGGATGTTTCTCACCATCTGTTTGTGAAATGTGCATCTGGGTATCCACCATTAGGCTAAGATTGTTCAAGTTTTCTTCAATTGAGTTCGAACCAAAATCCATAGACTCTACGATTATTTGAACACGACACAAGGGACAATTGGTATGAGATCTTAACCAAGTATCAATGCAATGGATGGCTAAAATTGGGCAACAACCTGAGCATCTCATCTTCTCTAAACTCGCTAAGGCAAATCGAACACTCAATCTTTTCAATCAATTCTTCCTCCTTGTACTTGCAAATGGTGATCGAATTTATAAAAGATTGTTGTAATCCGATGGTTGTGATGATCAATCCTATTCTCATCGAAGAATTCCTCATTATCTCTGTTGTCTGATTGAGCTTGAAATCTACGGAGCCTGTTATTCCTCCAACCCAAACAAAACTCGGAGATCACCATAAAGTAGTTCACGAAAAGAAAAAATCCAGATAGCACAATAAATTATACGATCCAAATTATTGACATGTCTTTAACTTGGCTGGAGAGAGGAGTTGTTGGCGATAGTGATAGTGGGGGAGACGGGAAGGTGGCTGGATCACAAAATTATAAGCACTTCATAATTTCATTTGTTGTGGTTGTTGAAGTCAACAGTTTTTTATGTTTCATTGTAATTGAAGAAATACAGAAGAAATGAGAGGAAATTGAGGGTGAGGGAGTGATTGTGTTGTTATCTTTGGATTGAAAGAGAGAAATCAACCTGGATAATGTACATTTATTGATGATATTTCTACTGATTTTATAAGGAAACTTGGGCCCCCTCTTTCTTCCCCATAAAAGACTCAATATGAGGAAGGAAGACTTGCATTTATATACAGGCACTTCAATCCTGAATTGATCGATGTGGGACTTAACACCCGCTCAAGTGTGTGGGCTTAAGGATTTACGGGCTTATCCGAATTACCGGATGGCCCAACACAAGTGGAGTTTTACATCGACCCAAAACCAGTCCTCCGATACCATGTAAAGAAACTTGGGCCCCTTCTTTCTTCTCCATAAAAGGTCCAATATGAGGAAGGAAGGCTTGCATTTATATACAAACACATCAGGCCTGATTTGGTAGATGTGGGACTTAACATATTTTGTCTTTAATTTAGATATTATTTACCTATTTTGATCTTAAAACTACTAATTTGTTTAAAGTCTTTGGTGGCCTAATTATTTTAGACTTATTAGGATATTTGATATGCACATATTACCTATTAATGGTAAGACATGCTAATTTATTTTTGAAATTATTCATTTTAAAAATAGTTCTTTCTTTTCCTTAAAAAAAAGATTTCAGCACATGCTTCTATCAATTTATTTATACATTAAAATTTGTGGATTTATAAATAGAGATGAATTCTCTCATGTGCACTTAACGTTTGAGGTCCAAGAAATTTATAAAAACAATTGAAAAAAAATATTTATATTTTGATGTATTTTACGTATCTAACGAAGTTTTTTTGTTGAAAATATGATAATTCTACACCGTTGCATATAAAACACAAAATATTTCATACGCTTTTCATGTCATATTTAATTTTTATTTCGAATAAAAAATATATCATTAAATTCGTAAAATTGATCAAATACAAAGATATAATTTTTTAAAAATTTGAAAACGTATATTTTGAGAAAATTCCTCTATAAATAAATGCACAGGCATGCCTAGAGAGAGGTTTATTTTTTGGGTAGTATTTGTAGTCCTTAAGTCTAGAAAAAGTATTTATTATGGGACAAGTACAAGGCTTTTACTCTAAAAAAATTCTAAGCCAGGAACCTTCACTAACATTGTCACCAAAATATTTCTCCTACGGCTACGGCTGAGGACATCAACCACTTTGTTAGTAACACCTGCCTTATGTTTTACCACAAATGTAAAGCCTTATAAATAACTCATCCAACTAGCATGCCTTGATGACAGGGCTTTACTAGAGTCCCGTTGTGTTAATAAATGGTTTATATACCGTTCACGCCATATGATGATTACATGTGTAGAGTTGACTCACATGTGTTTTTTTTTTAATAAAATTTAATTTTATATGAATTGACAGTGATGGGCTTGCAATGTCTAACATTTGCAAACAGTAGATTAACTGAAAAACAAATCACATTTATGACACAAATGAGTTATGAATGAAAAGGAAGGGCCATGATGAAAAGGAAGTTAAAAAACTCAAAATTTATGATTCAAGTTTTTTGACTGGATAAGGATGGCTCTTGCTGTAGCAGTAGTGATGTAGATTCTTGACTTGCATCTGTCTCTTTTTTCTGCTCTCTTTTGCCAGAATTCGCTGGTTGTGGTCATGGTTTATTTTGGGTATCATGTCAATATTGCTACAAGTTGTATTGAGAGCATAGTTAAAATATGTTTTTCTGAAACTATGAATATTACCCATCTGGAATGAGAGTCGAAGGACAGAAGGAAGAAGATGTTATGCAGAGGCGAAACTAATGCAGATGGAACCAAAACAGAAACGGCGTCAAATTAATAGCCGGGGGCAAGACGGATATTTGCATTGCAGTGGCACATGTGACGTCATTTAATTTTGTTTATAATTTATTTATTTTTTGAATGGTGAAGATTATAATATTTAATCTAATGATGAGAAAGTAGACTGTTTTTGTATAATTATTTGGTTGGACTATTTTGTAGTTCGGCCCTTGATGACACCTTGTCTTGCCTATGAAGGTGCATAAGAGTTTCGTGATTAGATATAGGATGAACTCACTGCTGTAGAACTCGATGGTGTACTCATCCAATGTCGCACTGCGTTGACGTAGATCTTGAAGTCTTTGGTACATAATTCGCTGAAAATTATAAGGAAAAAAGGTAGATCCCATATGCTTTCATAATTTCTCTTAAGTGGAAATTTCGGGCTTACCCGCTCAATTTCTTGCTAACTTGCTACCACCAAGTTATGGCGTGAGCCCATAATTTAGTTTCCATTAGGGAAACTCACTTGTCTTTGGGCAATTCTTTTAACTCAAAATTTTCATATACAGCGGTCAATCGGTCGAGGAATTACTTCGGCTGAAGGTCTCTATTAAACTCAGAGATTTTCGTTCGCATTCCTAACTCCCACTACCATTTGTCCTTTGCTTGATTGGTAAATTATTGCCTCCAAGGAGTCTTTCATAAAAGCCTTCATTGACTTCATTAGAATCCTCTTCTTGTTTAGGGTCACTGCGCATATATGGGCTACCTCTAGGCTAATTTTACATGAGTGTGGTTACACCATTGCCTAGTTGTTCAACCATTTTATTTATCCACCCCATATCTTGATCCAACCACATTGAATTGTCTCATTCATAGATTTCCTCCAATCATTGATGTGGTTGTTTTCTGGGTGCCATAATGTCGAGTCACTCTGATACCGACTAGCATAGTGCCAGCTTCTCAAAACTAAGAACGTAACACCACAGCCAAACTATAACTTGCACAAATACTAATCACAACAAGAAACAATAACCTTGTATGAACTTTTTTAGTCGAAGAATTCCCATGTTATAGTCTACCAAAGTTCAAAAGAACAGGAGAAGAGGAAGCCGCATGCTTCTTCAATTTTCATCCAAACATAACAAGTTCTTCAAAAAGCTAGGATTCACAATAAAAACAAAGGAGAATAAACGATCCTTAAGATACAAGGCCTAAAATAAGAAACTACAGAACCAACCCACAAAAGATAACATAAAACAAGCCCAAAACAGACTCCATCACTGTTGGCGTTGCTCCCATTGTTCCATAAATACCTGCACTTGTTCCTCAATACTCTACCATGTATCTCTTGCTTCATTGCAATTCACTCTTCAAAGAGTGTTGGAAAGCCTCATGGAAAGATATAAGGTATCCATTTAACACATGCTATAAACTTTCCTTGTACTGCTGGTTGAATTGGTTGGACGTTGTGGAAAAACTGACATTGTGATATACGAGAACTAAGTATGATACATATTGTTGGATACACGAGGCAGTCACATCAGTCTAACAAGTTACAGAAATTAAGAGAAACCATTCCCTTTTGAACCTCTTTGACTCTTTCCTTCCACATTTAAAATAGAAGCAGCAACTCTACTTGTTGTCTTGATTTGGTCTTGGCAAAGCACAACAGATTCAAAAAGCTAGGAAGAAGATAGTGAGACCAATGCACAACTAGTGATATACTGATTCTTTTTTTCTTTTCTGGTTTGTTGCAGAAGAAAGAAAGCCTATTGTTACAAAACTTTTTTCAAGTGACTGTTTAATAAATCATTGAATTGAATGTTGCAATGCCATTGCTACAATGATAACACTAGTAAAATCTAGTTTCAGTAACATGCCCATAAGTACCAGAAATTTTTTACTAATTGCCAATGCAAAGCTTAAATCAAATATAATAACTGCAAGTACTATAAATACATCATATGACCTAGGACTCAATTTTGATAACCATCAGATGCCCATTGTCCTATTATTGCCTCAATCCTTGGAAGGCTGTAATCCGAAAAGGATTGTTGGGGGAAGGTTGACTTGATAAATTTGTAAAAGTTTGATTTGATCTCCATTAGTGAATTGCATTACACTAGACAGAGCATGCTGCAAAATTTAAAAAAATTTAATTTTTTTTTTGAATCAATGGTGGTCAATGTTAGCCTTAGATGAGAAGGAAAAAAAAAGAATCAATTGGTAAAAACTAAAAATTAAAATGACATACCTGAGAAGCGACTATGTCGTATCTTTACCTGTATTAAAGAAAGTCCTTCAACATTTATCATCTCGCAGTAAGAAAAGCAAAATTAACGACGATGATTTGAGTGACGGGACAGTTGAAATGAATTATTGGTACGAAATTCGCGAAAATGAAAAGGCATAAGACTTTCTTACGATTATTTGTTTTATTTGAATTTCAAAATTGAATTTTGATGGAGATTAATATCGTTTCAATTTTATCTCATTTATAATAAATTAAATGAGCTCTCATTGCCGACCCACGTGGCATGTTTTCTTGAGGTCACGTGGTGTATCGGACGCATTGGATAAATTCTCGTGTTTTGTGGGCCTTGCGACTCATATACAGATATACGGACGCCAGTAGCCGAATACGGTTCATATGCCATTTCAACTTAAACCGCTGTAACGGCTAGCACTCGCTTTTAAGTTTTAATTCGAAAAGCGAGCGAGATCAAATTCTCAGACTATAAACCCTAAATCAGAAAATTTATGGATCAAAATCTTAATTCTTGTAATGGTTTGGGCGTCTTGCTCTATTAATTGAAGAAATCGTTGAAAGAAAGTGTAGTCTATCTAGTGCTTTATCTGTAGCAAGATTCCCTTTTTCATCTGTCATACAGTGAAATCTAGATTTCTTACTCCAGATTTTAGATGGATCTCCTTCAAGAACTCGACGACTACTTGAAAGAATCGATCGAACACGCCTTGGGTCTTCCTGTATCTGCACAGACTCTTCAGTTGAAGCTTCAAGCATCAGAGGAAGCCCAACGCCGACTCCGCGAGCAGTACATTCAACTCCTTTCAAAATTGAACGAAAAGGACGAAAAAATGGAGCGCGCTAGGGTTTGTAATATACTCATATGTTTCTGCCTATTTGTAAATAATAATGTGAAGTAACATGAATTTGTGCATTTTTATGCTATCTTTTTGTCAATTCGTTATGATGCGGCTCTATGTGCTGACTAATAGGCGGAGTCGAGTATGAATGCACAAGCCTTGAAGAAATTTGTCGATGAGAACCAGAAATTCGCAGCGGAGTGTGCAAATCTGTTGAGAGAGTGTAAAAGATGGAAGAGCGAGTGTTCACTTTACGAGCGAGATAGAGAGGCATTGATGGAATTTGGGAATGAGGCTGATGAGAGGGCAAAAGAGGCGGAGATTAGGGTCCAGGAGTTGGAGGAGAAGTTGGGGAGCTTAGCCGAGGAATTGCAGCTGTACAAAAATGAGTACGAGAGGCGTGGCCTGGTAATTTTTTATTTTTTTTTTTGCTTTTGGTGACTGATTCGTAAGGTTCTCATTTAATTTAATTGGTGGGACATATTATTTTTAAATTTTGCATCTGAAAGAAAGCTGTCTTGCGTTTTTCCCGTCCTATTCTTCTGTGCACAAGAGCTGTCTTTTGCAGTTGCTATACTGAGGAAAAATTAGAATTTCTGAGGTCAAGGGATTGAAGAAGTATACCATGTCTGTATTTATGTCGGAATAGAATGTTGTATTACACTGTTACCATACCAAGCTATTTTTACAGAATCAGGGTGTTAATGCCTTCACATATACACCATGGCTCATATGAAGATGGTGTTGGGGGATTGAATAACTTACTGTCAAGTGTATGTTGTTTAACGTAGTCTCATAGGATTTTTATCAGTTATTAGACAGTTTCAAATTATAGTCTTTCCCTAGAAGGTTGAAGCTTCTAACTTCTCCTAGATAAGACAAGATATAATTGCCATTTACTGTGGTTTTCCACTTATTAAGCTCTATGTAAAAACGTTAACATAGTATTTTGAATGAGAAATGATGGATGTTTTCTTATTGATGCACTTGTTTTGCGATGTGTGGGGATTAAAAGGGGAAATTTTGTGTGGTGGAGTTAGTGAGATACCCATAGGTGGCTGTTGTGGCTACAAGGCTCCTGCAGTGGTAATCGGAGGTTGGAAATTATAGGTGTACACAGCCTTATATGTGTGTCACGTGGAGGCTGTTTTTGTGGTAAAACTCACAGGTCTGGTAAATACTAGGGCTTGAAATGCATTTGAGCTTGTTTGAGCAGCTGTTTACTCAATATGAAAGTGTAGTATAGGGTCATTTCTTGAAGGAATGATTCATGTTTTTATCCGAGTCTATAGTCGGTGGACTTGTCGAGGATACTTGATTCTGTTCAAAAACAAAACAGTTGATTTCAGATTCATTCAATTTCTGTACTTAGTATTTCTTTTCAACTAATTTACTAATTAGTCATTCTATTCACCATAAATATGTTTTTCTGTTAAATATTTTGAATTGGGCATGCTTTGTGTTAAATAAATGGTTGATAGAAGCTAACAAATGTACATCTCCCGTCATCCTAAAGGTCGATGCCTCTGCTGAGAGGTCGGATATTGAGTTGACTTTACTCGAGTCAGTCTTATCAACATTTATCAATAAAAAACAAGTTGCATCTGGACATGCTTTCCTTGAGCGGAATAGTGAACATGGGTCATGTCAGAAATTGCTCAAAATGTGGAATAGGTGAGGGTTACAATCATTTATACTTCTTTTGGTATACTATTGTTCTGTAGTTTTGGTTAGTGGTGACAGCGTTGTACAACCATAAAAACTTCCAGCAAAAAATTACAAATTTAATTAGCACTTAATATTGTGGTTCTCTTTGCGATTCAGTCACCGTTCTCTTTTTCCTAATCCTTTTAAGAGGTAGATTGAGGCCATCAACTCAAAAGGTTATATCATTGGTTGCTGAAGTCAAGACTCTTGAGAAAGATAAGGAACATCTCAGAATTAATCTCTGTAGAGCTGAAGAGGAGGTGAGAATATTTATAAAATCTATTACTTTGTTGAACGCCAGGTTGCATTGTTCATGTAAAAATATTGTTACGTAGGCCAAGCTGCTTTTTGAAGAAAACAACATTTTGGATGAGGAAAACAAAAGGTTGTTGAGGCAACACTACAGGGAGCAGAATGTTCACGGTTCTGGTGGAAAACACAGCTGCAGTGCTTCAGCCAAGGTTAGAA
Source organism: Euonymus europaeus (assembly GCA_963580455.1). Classification (NCBI taxonomy): domain Eukaryota; kingdom Viridiplantae; phylum Streptophyta; class Magnoliopsida; order Celastrales; family Celastraceae; genus Euonymus; species Euonymus europaeus. The sequence continues at coordinate 5,704,312 of OY756968.1, read as the reverse complement.
AACAGAATATGACCAATTGATGACTCCTTCATTGTCTGTTTATCTGTGTAATTTTGCCTGGATGTGTATATCTAGACTATCTCATCAAGAGATGATCCATAGGTTTTAATGAGACCTGCTTGTCATGAAAGCACGGTTATACTATCTTATTGCATCTTGAAATTTTCTTGACATCCGTGCAGAAAAACAAGCGAAAATCAAGTTCAAAGATGAGTAGCCCAGTTGAGAATCAGATTGATTTTGATGATATGGACTCAACAGATATTCCTGGTCACAGGTGCAACTCCCCAGAATCTAGAATGCATAAGAAGTGACTACAAATCCTCCTGCGTCATGCTAACTTCTTCTCTTACCACTTGGAAATTCTTTTATTTAGGATGGTTCCCTAAAGAAAGAATAGCTTTTCTTGAACCAGAGCACAAAAAACAACAAGGAAAATGGCGATAATTGTTTTTCTTGAAGTTCTCTTGAATTGAGGGTCTTTTACTTTTATGTTTCTTTAATCCTGTCTTTTTCAATGGTAGTCCGGGACTCTGATGCATATTAATTTGAGAAGAAGACACCATCTTAGAGGATCATAATGAACTTATTATGATCTTCTAGGCCTACATAGTACATACCTTGTAAAGCTACTGCTGAACCCTCAGATAAGTCATCCTTTTCAATTGGGTATATTTTATCTGTAGAATTCTTGTTAATATCATAAATAGCTTACTGCTAATAGTGGTTCTTGTTCTTGTAGTTTTAACTCTCAGTAGTTTCATTTCCACCTTCAATGGATGTAGTAGTGCTGTCAAAAAAAAAATCAGATTCTTCCAATAAGATCTGAGAGAATCTGTTGCTTCTGTCTTTGTTTTTGTGTTTTCACTGAGTAATCCTGGAGTTGTCTTGCAGAGCAAAAATATATATTCGTATGCTGTTTTTTGTTTCGGTGAAAAGGTGCATGATATAAGTATAATGATGTAGGACAAGTTTCAAATTATTTACTTATTATTAGGAATTATTATTATTGAGTTATTAAGAGTTTTGTTTAAATATTTAAGAGGAATTCTAGTCAAATTTTTATTTTTATTTTAATATTAGTATTTTTTTCGTAATTCCCTATCTATTAGAGTTTTATTACAATTGTAGTATTTAAATAATGAATCTTAATTTTCTTGGTAGATTTTCAAATTATTTACTTATTATTAGGAATTATTATTATTGAGTTATTAAGAGTTTTGTTTTAATATTTAAGAGGAATTCTAGTCAAATTTTTATTTTTATTTTAATATTAGTATTTTTTCGTAATTCCCTATCTATTAGAGTTTTACAATTGTAGTATTTAAATAATGAATCTTAATTTTCTTGGTAAATTTTACGCACTGTATACCAACAATCCTGATAGTACATAGGCAATGTTTCAGATTTATATTTAACAGTTCAAAATTATTTAAATTTTTATTATTATTATTTATATAATTTTTATTTGACATGAATAATACATCGTTGCATTAACAATCTCATTTTAAATAATAAAACACGTAGGTGGCTTTAAATTTGACTCTGAACATTCCTCATTCATTTTCGGGCCCACTAACAATCAAAGAAGCATTACCTCCGACAAACCATATTAACACATAATGCACTTTCTTTAGAACTACTCACGAGTGCTCACACCCAGCCTGTCGCCCAAAATCAATGAACCCATCCAGAAACTTCTTAAACAAATTCCCTACTTTTCCATAAAGAGAGGCGTGAGAGATTCCACAGCCTGTCCACCCCAAACCATGTTAAACGGTTAAACTTAAACCATCCATTTTTTTTCTCCTGTTGTGTAAATATTCATAATGTTTTGCATCAATAACGGATATATAATTACATGTCTCACAATCACAAATCAGAAATTTTGATGTCAAAAAATTTTGAAATTCAAAATATTATGTTATTGATGCAATAGTTTAGGGATATATGTTTGAAGTCTTGACTATTAAGGGTTAGTTTGTTTCACAATTGCATTTCATAGTTTTAAACTGTCAAAAATACTATGCTTAAAGTTATGAAAAATATTGTATAAAAAGCTGTGTAAAATGTTGTATGGTGTTTGGTTCATTTTTCTGTTAGATTAATTTTGTAGATAAAATTACAAAAAATGTATTACAATAAAAAATATTTGAAATTTTTTAAGATATGGAGTGACAATTACGCAATGTGATTGTAAAATACTGTAGGTCTCACAGCTTTAAGTTTTGAAAAGTTATGGGATGACAACATTCATTTTGCATAGCTCAGAGTTGTTGCGGCCCATAATTTTACGCTGTCAACAAAATGTGACGTTTAATTGACACAATATTTTATACGAACCTCACAGCTTTAAGCTGTACGAAATGTGAAACAGATGCACCTTAAATAACATTTTGCAAAAATATTGGGGACAAAAAAACGTGTATTACTAGTATTTAGTGACTTTGACCAACATAAAAGGAAGTGCGGGACACAAGTTAACAGCATTATTTAGTGGAAATCATCGGCAATTAGTAGTCGCATGCGTACATTCTCTGTTCTAATTAACGAGAGATTGACACGGCTATAATGTTTTCTTGACTTCTTTGTATGCCTTGCTTAATCAAAAGTGGGAGTCCAGAACAACACGTTATTTTTGTAAGTCATTGATTATTTTTGGAGTATTAAAATAACTATACAATCAACGACCTTTAGAGTATAAGCATAGAAAGTTATTTTTGAAAATTGCAATTGTAATTATTATTCTCAACAAACTTGGAATTTTTTTAAAATTATGAACAATATCAAACAAATTTATCATTTTACGAGTCTAAAATCTACAAATGAAATTAATACGAGAACATAAACATAAAATATATTAAGAGCAACTGTAATAATACAACGTATCCATTCCCTATTAAAATCAATATTAAGTCTCACTTCTATAATATAAAAATTAACTAACATACTCAAGTCAAATAAGCAAAACACGTAGAAACATATATTTAAGTATTTTAAATAAGATGAAATTTGTATTTTAATATTTTATACATATTAAAATATTGTAGAAATATGTTTACGTTATTAAAAAATGTTAAAATATTAGTTTAAAAATGTAAAAAATTATTATATAAATATATAAATCTCAATGTTTATTAAATTGTACTGATATCTCTAATATGTAATTAGACACAATATTTATGTTATCATAAAAAATGAACAAAACACTCACATCATTTGAAACATCATATATTTTTACATTTAAAATATGATATACTCACCAACATATATGTCAATTATATACTAATTATGAAATTATTTCTCAAACGGACCATTAATCACATTAACAAAACAATTTTCCAATATAAAGAACAAATTAACAAAATACAAATTTCATACATATATTATTAAGCCTTTTTTTTCTTCCTCCAGGACAATTTCAAAAAGTGTCTCACTGATTAAAAAATTGGACCTACAACGTGCAAATCATAACGGTTACTAGGAATTTTTGTTCATAATTAATTGACAACCCTCGTCTTCAAGGAACCCACTATGACCAAATCAGACACCGTCCATCGCGAAGCTTATGTTCGACGCGTTTTCAAGGCGAACGAACATCTAAGATATCAACGGTCCCAATTTGGCAAATTGCCAGATCATACTACGTGTACAGCTATTATGCACCCCCCCAACCTTTTTTATTTAGCACAATCAAGGACGGAACCGTAGTTTCACATAAAGTTGTCTAAAACCGACTGAACCCACTCCTCGATATAAATAGAGCAATCCGCTACGTCTCTCCCATCAAATCCATTGTCTCTGTCCCTCTGTCCTCTCACTGCAAGCTCGCTGTGATCTGTGTGAGTGAGATAGCAGTGACCGACAATGGCTTACTCGACCTTCGTGACTCTCATGATCTTCGCTCTTGTGGCTGGCTCCGCCTTTTCTCAGGCTCCCGGAGCATCCCCGACTCCTGCGCCAAAGAGTTCGCCTCCAGCGGCTACTCCTGCGCCGGTTTCCACGCCTCCTGCTACGACTCCGACTCCAGCTCCAGCTCCTTCTAAGGCGACTCCTGCTCCTACCCCTGCCCCGTCCACTGTGCCTTCTCCATCAGAAGCACCTACGGCCTCACCACCGGCTCCTCCTACGGCCCCCGGCTCTGCTCCTTCTACTTCTCCTCCTTCAATTGCGAACACTCCTTCCGAGACTCCAACGGCTGCTCCTGGAAACGGTGGTAGCTTGAACAGAGTCGCAATCTCCGGATCTGTTGCTGGAATAGCTTTCGCGGCGGCTTTGTTGCTGTAGATCTGAATTTCTCTCACGGATTTATTTTTAGTAGGTTTTTTTTTTTTTTTTGGTTTTCTATTTTCAGAGATGGTGATGGACAGTTGAGATTGGATTTGTTTACGCTAGTTTATTGTTAATTATTATTCCTCCTGATTATGGATTCATTTATTTATGGCATGATTTTTCTTTGTTTGGATCTGTTGAGTTTAATTATGCTCTTCTAATTTTTCGAGTGGCATTTAATTTCAATTCCAGTGAATCTAGTTGTTTAATAAATTCAAAGTCAAGAACATGAAACGATGTCGTATTTGTTTGATACTTTGATCTCTGTAAGACATGATAATAGTAGAGCGAGCGAGTGGAGAGTGATAATAGAGAGGAATCAAAAAAGTCTTGGGCCGCTGTCTGTAAATGTTGTTGAGACTGTTTCGTTTGTGGCCAGCTGGAAGGAGTTTTAGGTCTTCCTTTTTCCTTTCTCATGTTAATAGTACAGTTTTGTGAAGATGTCACGTGGTAACAGCTGTTATTATGGTGCTTTTTTTTCCTTCCTTAGCAAACACCCATGTGCATTTGCGACAGACAGAGAGAGGAATAGGATTCTCGGTTCCTTTTTTTTTAATTATTATTCTTATTTTTTACAAGGCAGTATTCTTACTTCTTAATTATTAATTAAGAGTGCTGCATTACTGTTTATTAATTTCACTTTTGTTCTATTCCAAAAATAATAGGGATGATGGCTGAAATTAGAAAGGCTAGAATTGGCAATTCCTCCAAAAATCATGTTTTTCCCTCTGTTAAATCATAATTTATTGTGGCTTTACTACTATTTTGGATACTTATTGAGTCACTTTTATTTTTGAATCTTAAAATTTAAACCCTAAATACTAATATCTCATTAAAAAATGATAACTCTAGAGTGTGAAAAAAGTATTCCCTCCGTCCCATTTTAATCGTCCTTTATTCCTTTTTGGATGTCCCAAAATACATGTTCATTTCAATTAATGAAAGCTATTTTTTCTCTTTTTTCCTTATTTACCCTTAACTTGAAAAACTCAATAACCATGCACATTAATTATGGTGTCAAAGTATTTGTCATTATAAATAGGGGTATAAACGTCAAATTGAAAGAGAATTAAATATTTTCTTAAACTATGTGAAAAGTGAAAAGAACAATTAAAATGAGACGGAGAAAATATTTGTATTGTTGTCATTAAGGCCATTCCGAATTAAGGTCGATCAGGTTTTAATTAAGGATTGTTTGGTTGTGGGAAAAAGGATGTGCATTGTTGTCATTAGCTACCCCATGCTAGGATGCCACCTTGTTGTCTAGGTGTCCTTGTTGCTAATTGCAATACACCTGTCATTCACGAAAAAAAATAGTATTATTCCCGAATATTTGCATTCTGTCTACTTCCAGAATACGCATATCAAACTCACCGATCTTAATGAATAAAGGCTATGCACTTAATTGAAGAGTTAAAATCCAAAAAAAAATTAATTAATTAAAAACTAAAGAGTAAAACCTCGGGCCTGGACCTGACTGGGAACATAGGTTTCATTATTGGGCTAAGAATGGGCACAATATAAGCCTTATTCTGACCCAACCCAACTCAAAATGGAGATTCGAGCGTCGCAGTCGGGGACTGTTACCTGATTACATTGGGCTTTAAAACAGAAAATGAGCCGAAAGAATAAAACTTGCAAATTAGCCTACTATAGGCTAGACGGTTTAGGCGGGATTAATCAGCCTAGTTGGTTGACTAGGCGGTCAAACTGCCTACCGACTCGCCTAGGACCTAGGCGAGGCGGTAGGCCCCGATTACCGCCTAGTCGGCCGCCTAGAAGGATTTTTGCGACACTGGCATTAGCCAACTTATCAATTACTTAGTGAATAAAGCAGTACCAAAGAACTACTATGCATACTGCAGACTGCCCCCTGGGTTATGTCTAGTCCACAGAAATTCTACGGGAATCGGTTTATCTAAATAAAGTTATCTCAATAGTACAGCGACCAGATTGATTCGTTTTTATGGATATATATGATGTACGAAGAATATTTGTTGTCATATTCTACTTGTTGGGATGTTTGGATCAAGGGATCTGCTCTAATTGAATCTGATGTTTTCTTGCTTTACAGGGTCGGACGAGACATTTATGATTGTTCAGTTGTAGAAGTATTGTGGTGAATTACGTTTTCATTTTCTTAGAGCAGAGTTCATCTGAGGTGAGTTGTGTATTTCCTGTGTTTTGCAGTTTTGCTTACCTTTAATTTTATGATTCAATTTGATATTGTTCTTACATCATTAATTCCATTGACTTTCTATGCCTATTGTTCTACATATTAAAATGCCTTTTGAATCAAAAGAAGTAATTAAAGTGCCATGGAAGTTCCAAACCATTTCCTTCCTCTGATAGGAAATACAAAATTTAGTTCTGGAGCCAGAGATACATAAAGTTTCTATTTGGAACACGTCAGATCCAAAATGTAGGAGAGCAGAACCTCGAATGGACAGACATGATGAAGCTGAAGAGAATATGAGACTCAAAAAGCTAGAGCACAAAGCTGATGAAGTATAACTTCTCAGAACAACCCTTAAAATGTTCTCCGAACCATAAAAGCTCAGGTATAAGTTTCCTTGCTTCTTCTTCGACTAAGAATATGCTTATGGGAAATAAACAATCTATTCTTTTGGACTTTTTCTTACACTTGGGTCTAGAAACCAGAAAATCACTGATCACCAGCTTCCTTGTTTAAACTAGAAGAATTTTATGCTACACTATTCACTCCATTCCTTAAAACTATAAGATTAAACACATGCTGAACATGACGATGACTTGACCTCAGGATTTTGGATTTATCTACATAAGAGAATATTACTCAGGATCTCTAAATCACAAAAGATTCAGTTGGGCATGGAGGATTAGGAACTTCAACAAAATCTTCTAGCATTTGAATGACCATCTTCATCATAGGCCTTCTCGAAGGATCCTCTTGAATGCACCACATGGCAATCATCACCCACTTGTACACCCTTCTGGCATCACTCATGGCAACTTCGTCATTATTGACCAAAACATCTATTTTTCCTCCCACATAGCATTCATAAGCCCAGTCTGCTAGTATTGCTTTCTCTTCTTCCTCCAGCTCTATCACCACACTTCTTCTGCAACATATGACCTCTAGTAGCAAGATACCAAAGCTGTAAACATCAACCTTAACAGTTATTGGCACATTCTTGAACCATTCAGCAGCTACATAACCTCTTGTTCCTCTGATTAGGGTACGAGTTCGACTTTGATCAGAGAGCAGCATTTTTGCCAATCCAAAGTCAGATATTCTTGCTGTGAAGCATTTATCTAGAAGTATGTTTTGGGGCTTGATGTCACAATGGATGATAGGCACATCACACTCTTCATGCAAGTACACAATGCCTCTTGCAATCCCCAAAGCCATCTGCACCCTTGCATTCCAATCAGGTTTTGGAAGGGAAAAGAGGAAATTTGCCAAAGAACCATTGGCCATGAACTCATATATCAGTATTCGATGAGACCCTTCATTACAGTATCCTAGCAACCGAACAAGATTTTTGTGATGGGTTTTACTAATCGCACTCATTTCTGTTTTAAATTCGCTTTCCCTTTCTTTATCCGACTTGTCCAATTTCTTGACAGCAATAAGATCTTCTGAACCGTTTTTCAGAACACCTTTATACACAATGCCAAAGGTGCCCCTTCCTAGCTCTTCCTTGAACCCATTTGTTGCTTCTTCGAGTTCGTTGTACGTAAAGAGTCTCAAATTTGTCTCAACAATGCTTGAATGTCTGGCAGGATTTACCACTTCTCTTTCATGCCTCTTGAAGAAGATTATACCAATTGCAACGACTAACAAGATATTAAAAAGTATGGAGCCTCCTAGAGGAAGTGCTTCAACTATAAATGATCTCTGTTTCTTATTGCCAGGCTTGTCGGAAGAACCTGAAGGTATAACTCCCTTTCTTCTTTTGACAAGGGCCCTTACGAAAGCAGATTCTCCTGATCTCCCATTGGAGAGTGGCAATCTTTTCTTCCAACATTGTCTACCATTAAAGATGGCAACTGCACAAGAGCAATCATGCAAACAAGACTTTTCACATTGTGTTTGGTTATATGGTTCCAGCCTTTCATAATCACCCAGTGGCCAGTTAACATTATCAAACGGTGTCAGCTCATACAGCTCTTCCGGGTCTCTTGATCCTTCTTCTCCTCCGCAACCTAGTGAAATCGTTGGTTTGCAGCCAGAAAATCTATTATTTGGATCAATGAAAATATAACCAGGTGGGCAGTCACAAGTAGGCTTTGAATTTTGAATTGAGCAGTAGCTATTGAATCCACAAACACCACTACCAAGATCATTAAATATATCAGTACAAATGTTCTCAGGAAGGGATCGCAGCAGAGACCAGATCTGGGCTGAATCGGAATTCTTTGGATGAACATATTGTGCGAAAACACCATCAAAGTCTAACGTTGCTCGATGGTAGTAATCTTCAGTCAAATTAATAGTACTCCATCTAGAAAGTTGGGAAATCTCTCCATTCCTTTTTACTATGTAAATATTTGCGGATTTGTTAAAGACCAGCTGATAACCAGACTCAGCAGGATCTGTATTATTTCCGCTGCTGTAATAAGAATTATAGCGGGATTCAGATGGCCACGCTATAGGATTGAGCTCAAAAATTCCATCAGAGAAATGGAGTTCAAACCTTCCTCTGGAATAGTTGGTTTCAGTTAGCCTTGAAAACAACATGCTTCCCGAACCCAATATTTGGGTTGGTAAAATGGTGTCTCTGGGACTCTTAAAACTTTCCCAGACAGAATCATTATTCTCACCTGCAAGAACAAAGTTTCCCGTGTCTAACATTGATGCAGAAGATACAGTTGTTGCAGGTTTCGCTTCCCACTTTGTTTGGTCTTTGGGATCTCTTAAGACAAGGCCAGCGTCAGTGAGTTCGACTTTTGATCCTGCTGGCACAGGGTTGTCTCCGTTTGCATGCCAAACAATAGTTCTATCTGGAATCTTGTTGAACCATATGGCGAGCAAGAAAAGGTTTGTGTTGTTGAGTTTCCTAAAGCCAAAAGAAAATTCTCCTGATGGTGAAGGCCACTGGGAATTTTCATCGGCAGCTGCAGTCAGTGATGAGCTCAATGTTATGTTCGCCATGGAGAAAGTAGGTGTCAGAGAAATGAAGAGGAAGAGAAGAGGCGTAGCTGAATAAGCCATTGGATTAACCGTGTTGGGATTGCAGTCTGGCATGCAACAGTAAGGGAAATTGCATTAATTTCATCAGAGGAGTCATTTATAATGGTTAAAAGTCACCTGGAATTTAACTTTTTAACTGTTCCTTCATCCCAGCTCTTACCATTTATGTTAATATCGCTGCTGCGGTATTTTTTTTTGTTGCTTTATGTGTATTTAGTTAGACTGGAAGCTTCAGCGAAAATAGACTAATAAAAAAAGTAGTCTCAGCGGGTGAACTACTTAAATGGACCACTCTTGGACGTGGTCATTCTAATACATAATGGCTTTTTTTAAAAATATTTGATGAGTCTAAACTAGATCAGTGCATACATAAATTTTTCACGTGAACGATAATGGATAAATTGGGTCACAGTTGAACACGCGTCTATAAATGACATTTTTCTTTGTGAAAATCGAACTTCAAATCTTTCAAATCTATATAATTTTATCCAAAAAAATTCAGCAGATAATCCATACATTTTCTCCCAAAAGATTAATCAGATACTATGTACGTGTTCTCGGAGGAAAATTGAATATTTCTCAGTTGGAGATTCAGAGTCAAATATCTCTTAAATGGCGCAGGTAGCGCTGCCGAGTCAAACGGGCAAGAAGACGTATTCCGGCATTGGTCTTCTTAACGTAGGATCCACGTTTCTTGACTTTTCTTAAGACTTTTCTAAATTTTAATTCAATACAAGTCGCCCTATCAGAAATTGTCAATGGTAATCATACTGTATGTGTAATGAAAAGCCGACAGCTGTAAAAGAGCTGAGCCCAGCTTTGAGGAGTTCGAACTCGGCTCGGTTCAAATTTGATGAGCTCGAGCTCCACTCAAGCTAAAAATTAGGGCTCGAGCTCCACTCGTTAAAAGCTCGAGTAATTTTTAAACGTGTCGAGTTTGAGTTTCACTGGTTAAAAGCTTGATAAATCACTAAATGAGTGGAGCTCGATAATAATAATGATAATTAATAAATATATGTTAATATTTAGTACTCATGTAATATACTAATAATAATAATGATGATAATGAGTTATTGATACATTGAATCACATGAATAGTTTGTTACATTCAAACATATTAATAATGTTAAATTGCAAATCAAAGAACTATTACACACACGTGTATATATCTATACACACACATATAGTCGGGCTATAACAACGAGCCGAGCTATAAGCCAATCCAACAAGCTAGTTCAAGCCTTAACGAGCCGAGCTTTAAAATCAAGCTCAAGCTCGGTTCATTTACGCCTCCGAGTCAATCACCTTTTTGGGCCTTGATGTGACATAGGCTCAGGTTTGGGTTCTAAGAAGGCCCAACATGTGGATTCTATTCAAACCCGACCCAACTCAACATGGAGTATTTCTATCACCTCTAGAGGATTCAGATCCCTCCTCGGCTCCTCTGCTCTTTCTCATATATCTTCAGACCCATCGCCTGCGACTAATTGGCAACTTACTTTGTAGTTTCTGAGTTGTGGATATGGATTCATCTGCACTACTGTTTCAGAAGCTCAAGGGTTGTACCCTGAACCCCGGAGCATAAATACAAGGCCAGGCAATGTGTTTGGGTCGTTTTCTTCTGATCGTACTTTTATATTGGAATTTTGGTTTCAGACAGCGGAACCATTTTTCCCATTAGCGGGCCCTAATGTGATTGAATCCGAGGAGCACATTCTAAGGATGGCAAAGCACATAAAGCATGTGGCAGCCAAGTAGGCTCACTCTTTTTGCTTCAATGCATTTTTTTTTTATAATTAAAATAGAACGAAGGCGATCAGAGAAATGGTTTATGTTATCTTTGTTATGACTGCAAGAGAGCCACAAATGAAGGAATAAGAGGTTTGCTGCTTAGGCTTAAGGAATTTGTTTATGATTTATGTTATGTGTCTGTCACTGTTCTGGGCAAGAGTTGGGGAACTATGAGTTTTATCTTAGGTAGTTTAGTTAATTTCAACCTTGTTGGTCTCCAGCCTAGTACTGTAATAGAGCCTTTGTTTTCTTCCTTACAGAGTTGGTTTGCCCCTAGTTTTTAAATCTAGCTTTGACGAAGCTAACAGAACATCCTCAAAATCTTTTCGTGGTCCGGGCATGGCTGAAGCCTTGGAGGTGTGGCTGGTGGTGAAATTTTTTGTTTTCGTACAATTTTGTTTGGAGTTTTTCCAATCTTTAAATGCTGGATGTTTCACTATACAAAACTTATAAAACTTCATAGGTGATGCTAGTATTGATTCTCTCTGTGCTAATTAAAAACTTGCTCTTTCATTTTCTCTTTTACAGTTTGTTTGGATGGCAGTCCACCAGGATACCATTTAGATAGTGGGTTTGGTAGTGGAATCAACAACTGGTTGGTTCACTTTGAGGTTTGTCCTGCCATTAAATACAAATCTTTTGCAGAAATGACTTCTTGTTTGTGAATTATTAGGGAGGAGGATGGTGTCACAAGCTGCCTTTGGCCTAAAAATTCGGGTTTAGGTTCGTCTAATGCAATGGATAAGCAGCTTCCCTTTTCTGGAATACTAAGTAATGAACAAAGTTCTAATCCAGGCAAGTATTTATATTTCCAAGAGTTTCTATATCATTCTTGATTCCTTCATTTTTTTTTTACAGTTTGAAGCAATTTAAATGGATTTTTGAATAAAGCTATGTAGTACACCAAACAATATAAAAATAAAACCTCGCCAATCTTATGAAAAAAGCCATGTAGTCGAGTAGAAAGAGTACAAATAAAAAGAAAAAGAATTAAAAACTAAAGAGTTTACTTCGGGCTGCACCATACGGGGGAAACATAGGCACACAGAGGTTCATTATTGGGCTCTGAATGGGCCCAATATAAGCCTTATTCTGACTCAACCCAACTCAAAATGGTGGGTCTCTGTCCGTCAGGGACTGTTAACCTCGACAGATCCCTCCTCGCTCTTTTTCTCGTATATTCGATTGGGTCTGCCATTGCCGGGGACGACTCGGCAGCTCCTTGATTGAGGAGAGGGATCCATCGGATCTTCTGTTTAACCTGTTCAAGGTTTGAAATTTGAACCCTCGAGTATTGACTAGTATGTGCTTGGCTAGACAATGAATGTGATTGTTTTTTCTTTGTTCGATATGATTCATTTGATCTTTACAGGTACCACAGACATTATTCCTATTAGAGTCCTAATGTGATTAAATCGGACGAGCACATTAAGCATGCCGCAATCAAGTAGGTTCCTCTTTGCTTTGATGCCTTTCTTATTCACTAAAACTTAAAAAAGGAAAGGAAGATAAGCAAGTTATGCAGGTCTATGTGATTAATATGAATTTATGATGTGATTTCCTATTTCTTCTCCAACTGTAGTAAGAAGAGGGTCTTTATATGATTGTACATTTTACCTGTATTTCGTATCATATAAGTTGTTAGGGATGTCAATGGGCTGGATATGTCCTCCCCATCCCCAAACCCAAACCCCATCCCCGATTTTTGGGGTATCCGACGGGTACGGGTGTTCCGACCCCATCCCCGAACCCCAAAAATACTACAATAGTATATGTAGGATTACTCTTTTAAATCAATAGTTCATTGCAAGGCTTAATTAAATCAAGCTCTGATCTTTTCTTTTGTTTGAACAAGCCTTGTTACTATAACTTGTTACTAAAGAAAGAATGCCATACTATATATATATATATATATATATATATATATATATATATATATATAGACTTTAGAGTTCGGGATGATTCACTAAAAAAAAGTGAATTCGTATTGGTACCCTCCTCCTAAGCTTTTCATTAGCCAACTTATCAAATACTTAGTTAACAAAGCAATACAAAAGAACTACTATGCCTGTTGTAGTCTGTTCCCAGGTTACTCTCTTGTCCACAGTAATGCTGCAGGAATCAGTTTATCTAAATAATGTTATCTCAATAGTGCAGCGACCCAACTGATACGTTTTTACAAAGTATATTTGTTGTCATATTCTAGTTGGGATGTTTGGGTCAAGGGATTTACTCTAATAGAATCTGATGTTTTCTTGCTTTATAGAGATGGACAAGACATTTATGATTGTTCAGTTATAGAAGTATCATGGTGATTTATGTTTTCATTTTCATGGAGGAGAGTTCATCTGAGGTGAGTTGTGTATTTCCTATGTTTTGCAGTTTTGCTTGCCTTTAATTTTATGATTCCATTTTAGATGGTTCTTACATTATTACTTCCATTGACTTTCTATGCTTGTTGCCTTATTGGTCTACATATTAAAATGTCTTGTATCAAAAGAAGTAATTAAAGTGCCATGGAAATTCCCAACCATTTCATTTCTCTGATGAGAAATACAAAATTTAGTTCTGGAGCCGGAGATACGATATAGTTTATATTTGGAACACATCAGATCTAAAATATAGGAGAAAAGAACCTCGAATGTACTACAGGATGGTCAGACATGTTGAAGCTGAAGAGAATATGAGACCCAAAAAGCTAGAGCGCAATGCTGATGAAGTATAATTTCTCAGAATAAATCTTAAAATGTTCTCAGAACCATAAAAGCTCAGGCGTAGTTTCCTTCCTTCTTCTTCGTCTAGGATTAAACACTTGCTGACCATGACGCTGGCCCGACTTCAGGATTTTAGATTTATCTACATACGAGAATATTATTCAGGATCTCCAACTCACAAAAGATTCAGTTGGGCATGGGGGATTAGGAACTTCAACAAAATCTTCTAGCATTTGAATGACCATCTTCATTGTAGGCCTTCTTGAAGGATCCTCATAAATACACCACATGGAAATCATCACCCACTTGTACACCCTTCTGAGATCACTCATGGCAACTTCGTCATTATTGACCAAAACATCTAATCTTCCTCCCACATAGCATTCATAAGCCCAGTCTGCTAGTATTGCTTTCTCTTCTTCCTCCAGCTCCATCACCACACTTCTTCTGCAACATATGATCTCCAGTAGCAATATACCAAAGCTGTAAACATCAACCTTAACTGTTATTGGAACATTCTTGAACCATTCAGCAGCTACATAACCTCTTGTTCCTCGGATTAGGGTACGAGTTCGACTTTGATCAGAGAGCAGCATTTTTGCCAATCCAAAGTCAGATATTCTTGCTTTGAAGCATTCATCTAGAAGTATGTTTTGGGGCTTGATGTCACAGTGGATAATAGGCACATCACACTCTTCGTGCAAGTACACAATGCCTCTTGCAATCCCCAAAGCAATCTGCACCCTTGCATTCCAATCTGGCTTTGGAAGGGAAAAGATAAAATTTGCCAAACTGCCATTGGCCATGAACTCGTATATCAGTATTCGATGGGACCCTTCATTACAATATCCTAGCAATCGAACAAGATTTTTGTGATGGGTTTTACTAATCGCACTCATTTCTGTTTTAAATTCGCTTTCCCTTTCTTTATCCAACTTGTCCAATTTCTTGACAGCTATAAGATCTTCTGAACTGTTTTTCAGAACACCTTTATACACAATGCCAAAGGTGCCCCTTCCTAGCTCTTCCTTGAACCCATTTGTTGCTTCTTCAAGTTCCTTGTACGTAAAGAGTCGCAAATTTGTCTCAACAATGCTTGAATCTCTGACATGACTTACCACTTCTCTTTCACGCCTCTTGAAGAAGACAACACCAATTGCAACTACTAACAAGATGTTAAAAAGTACAGAGCCTCCTAGAGGAAGTGCTTTAACTATAAATGATCTCTTTTCCTTATTGCCAGGCTTGCCGGAAGAACCTGAAGGCGTAACTCCCTTTCTTGTTTTGACGAGGACCCTTGAAGAACCATATTCTCCAAATCTCCCATTGGAGAGTGGCAATCTTTTCTTAAAACAGGATCTACCACTATAGATCGCAACTGCACAAGAGCAATCATGCAAACAAGACTTTTCACATTGTGTTTGGTTATATGGTTCCAGCCTTTCATAATCACCCAGTGGCCAGTTAACATTATCAAACGGTGTCAGTTCATACAGCTCTTCTGGGTCTCTTGATCCTTCTTCTCCTCCGCAACCTAGTGAAATCGTTGGTTTGCAGCCAGAAAATCTATTATTTGGATCAATGAAAATATAACCAGGTGGGCAGTCACAAGTAGGCTTTGAATTTTGAATTGAGCAATAGCTATTGAATCCACAAGCACCACTACCAAGATCATTAAATATAGCAGTACAAATGTTCTCAGGAAGGGATTGCAACAGAGACCAGATCTGGGCTGAATCGGAATTCTTTGGATGAATATATTGTGCGAAAACACCATCAAAGTCTAATGTTGCTCGATGGTAGTAATCTATAATCAAATTACGAGTACTCCATGTAGGAAGTTGGGAAATCTCTCCATTCCTTTTTACTATGTAAATATTTGCGGATTTGTTGAAGACCAACTGATACCCAGACTCGGCAGGATCTGTATTATTTCCGCTGCTGTAATAAGAATTATAGCGAAATTCAGATGGCCACGCTATAGGATGGAGCTCAAGAATTCCATTAGAGAAATGGAGCTCAAACCTTCCTCTGGAGTAGTCGGTTTCAGTTAGCCTTGAAAACAACGTGCTTCCCAAATCCAATATTTGGGTTGGTAAAATGGTGTCTGTGGGATTCTTAAAACTTTCCCAGACATTATCATTATCCTTACCTGCAAGAACAAAGTTTCCAGTGTCCAACATCGATGCAGAAGATACATGTGTTGCAGGTTTTGCGTCCCACTTTATTTGGCCTGCGGGGTCTCTCAAGACAAGGCCAGAGTCGGTGAGTTCGACTTTTGCTCCTGCTGGCACAGGGTTGTCTCCGTTTGCATGCCAAACAATAGTTCTATCAGGAATCTTGTTGAACCATATGGCGAGCAAGAAAAGGTTTGTGTTGTTGAGTTTCCTAAAGCCAAAAGAAAATTCTCCTGATGGTGAAGGCCACTGGGAATTTTCATCGGCAGCTGCAGTCAGTGATGAGCTCAATGTTATGTTCGCCATGGAGAAAGTAGGTGCCAGAGAAATGAAGAGGAAGAGGAAGAGGAAGAGGAGAGGCGTAGCTGAAAAAGCCATTGGAGTAACCATGTTAGGATTGCAGTCTGGCATGCAGCGGTAGGGGCAATTGCATCAATTTCATCAAAGGATGAGTCATTTATAATGGCAAGAGTCACCTGGAATGTAATTTTTTAACTGTTCCTCATCCAATCTTTTACCATTTATGTTAATATCTTTGCTGCAGTAATTTTTTTTTTTTTTTGCTTTGTGTGTATTAAGTTGGAGAATGGAAGCTTTTGCGAAAATAGGCTAAAATAGTCATCTCAGCGAGTGACCTTCTGCGTAAATGGACAACTTTTGGACGTTTGCAAGGAAGGATGAAATATTTAATGAGAAAATTATGCATAAGCTGATGAAGTCGTCGTTGTTTACGTAATGGTTTTTTTTAATATTTTATATAGAGTCTAAACTAGACCCGGAAACCGTCTAGTTTTTCAGATGAACGAGGGTGAGTAAATTGGGCCACAATCGAAACATCTGAAATTGATATTACTTCAGTAAAAATTAAATTCAGAATCTCTCGAATTTATATATTTTCGTTCCAAAAAAGATTCAACAAATAGTTCATATAGTTTCGTTTCGAAGAGATTCATCTGCTATTTGTTATTTTGTTGAGATTTGTTTGAGATTAGCCTGAACTATGTATGTGTTCTTGGAATAAAATTGGATATTCTTTCATTTGACGACTCAAGGGCCTGATTCGATTAGGATATTGGAGAGTTAAGTAGAGATAGTTAAGTGGAATAGTCATTGTATACCTTGATTAATTTTAAGTGAGGAAGGGTTAGTAATAATTGTAACCTCTTAATTTGAAAGATTAGGAAGATAGTGTAAGGGATAAGTCATTTTGAATTTTTAAATTATTTAATCTACCTATTATTCAAATAAAATTAATAATTTATATTTTAATTAACCTCACTCTATCTAATTAAGATAGAGTTTCATTTAATTACTTCATCTCATCTCACTTAATTATATCTTATACTAGTCCGCTTGACCGTTTTGATGAAGTGTCATTTTATCTCTTTAAATTGAGCAGGTCGTGTTGCCGGGTCAAATGGCAAGAAGTCTTTTGGTCTTCTAATGTAGTATCCACGTGGGCCACGTTTCTTGACTTTTCTTAATGAAGTTCTAAACTTTAGTACTTTTCTTAACAAAAAGTATACTGGAAATTCCTGTATTTTAAAACATGAATGGTTTGAGCCGTTAGCATATTTTTTTTACTTGTTCAAGTCTTTCTACTTATAATAATAAGTTAAACAAGCTTCCTCCTTCCGTCATAACAGCGTTATGTGTCCGTTAAATGATTTAATAATTTATTTTTTTAATTATAATGACATGCCAAACAAATGTACACAGCCAATAAAAATATGTCATCTAATATTATGGGTGAGGTTATTTGCGTTCCATAAATGTCCAGTGACACCCCTTAAAATGTTTAAAAAAATCTTAATCTAATACACCTCACAGATGGTAAGAGAATAACTTCGTCATTTTATGCACCTTCTTCTTCTCCCTCTTCTGATCGATCTCTCGACACACTGGTCTCTAGTAGCTACTCCACCGTCTTTAGCATTAACACTTGGTCCTAAAAGCACAACAATGTCAACTATGCCTGCGCCATCTACAGTTAAAGTAAGCTGTCCGCCGTCTCTTCCTACTCCATCTACTTCTTCTCCGGCTCCAATACACACAACTCCATCCGCCATCTAAAACAACCACATACATAAAACTAGTAGTAATTGATGAATCAATCTGTGATTAATAAAACATGAAAACGCGGGAAATTATCGATACATTACATATCAATATCTAATTCTCTCCATCTTTGTTTGTTAGTAGTGTTGATAAATTGCAATCCAGATTGATGAAATGAATAATTACGACCAATCTTCGCCACCGCAAAACCTTGAAAATATCCAAAAGAAACATGTGATCGGTGCTAGAGCAAGAAAGAGAGAGGAAATAAAAACCCTAGTTGGAGGCAACGCTTGCCATTTTGTGGGAGTAGCTAGAAGGAGAGGAAATGTGGATTGCTATTGAGGTGTGCCTAGATTTATATTATTATTTTTTTGCAAAAAAAAAAAAGAAGAAGAAAAAGAGATGTTTTAGGACTATTCTAATTTTGAAATTGAGTTGCTAGAGTTTTGCCCTCTTAGTGGGATACTCTCGGTTTCGTCCAAATTTAGTCACAGTAAGGCTAAATGTGGACACCGAGCAGTCTATACTAAAAAAAACAGATAAAGGGAGTCACTAAATATTTGTGGGATGTAAATGGTCCCACCCAAACTTATGGATGATTTAAAAATAAAAAATTATAACTAAAAGAAATCTTGAATCTTCTTCGATGATCTTCGTATTCTTCTCCGGTGAATCAGAGCCGCTAACGACAAGTGAAAACCCAAATAAAAATCCAAAGAACATATAAACACGAGACCCAAATCAAAAACTCCAATTGCAAAAACCCTAGCCCTTCATCCCTATGTCGGCAGCTATATGAAATAAAAAACTCAAATCAAAGTCCAAAAGTATCTTTGAGATTGTTTAAAATCGGGTTACTAGTGATAAGTTTGTCTAATTTTATAAATCACTAAGAATCACCACACTTGGGCGATGTGGAATGTACAACAAACTACCACGCTTTCACGAACCGACGTCTCTGTCGGCTGCACTCTGCTTGAGGCTTTCACCCGGCTAGCACCCTCAACAGGGTATAGGGTCAACAGGTAGCCCTTTAAGTGGTCGAGTCCACGTAACGTGTTCCAAAGTGGGCTAAAATCGAAATATTGATTGATTTTGTAAAAACGAAAAATCAATCAATAGCCTACCTATTTAATAAAACCCACTTTTAGGAAGAAATATTTACCTTTTTGCCCCAATAAAATTTCTCTTTATCGAATTCTCATACCATCATTTCCCCTCTCATTACTTCAGAGGTACAAGTTCTTCTATATATCTTCTGATTTTCTTCTACATATATTTAGGATTCCAAGGCTTTGTTTGGCTTCCAAAATTCGAGGATGAGGTTCGAGGATGAGGATGAGGATGGAAAAGACATACCCGCCCCTGTTTCATTGTCATCCCTAACAATGTAGACTAGGTGGATTTTATTTGTGCATATGTGTTTCAATTCCGCTCTTTATGGTTTATACTGGCTATTAGTATTATGACAACTAGACTAGAGTCTGTATTTTAACTTGTTGAAAACCCATCAAAATAAAGCTGTGATTTATGTGTTTCGGAAAGGATTGAGGAAGTCGATGAAGACAATAGATCTAGGGTGTTTCAATAGTTTTTTTATATATATTTTGAAACAATTAAATATTTTTTTATTTGCAAATGCTTGACACATGTTTTAATTGAATTTGGATGGTCAAATTATTACATGAACAATTTTGCTGCCGACATAAAAATCTGACCAAGTGATTAGATTAGAATAATTTGAAAAATACGGTGTATAAAATATAACTTGTTAACATCGAATATGCAAAATGAAACATATATTTGGTTGGATAAAAGTGACATTAACTATATAAAAAGTCGACAAGCCATCGCCACTTTGGACCTTGCGTCACCGAGACGTAGGCCTAGGTTTGAGCGTTGAGAAGGCCCAACATCTGGATTCTATCCCGTATCCAGAACCCAGACCCAACCCAACATTGCAGTGTTTCAGTCTCCACTTCCTCGGCTCCTCCTCTCTTTCGCATATATCTTCTGAGGTTCTGAGCCATCGTCGGCGACTAATTGGCAGCTTCCTTTGTAGTTTCTGAGTTGTGGATATGGATTCATCAACACTACTGTTTCAGCAGCTCAAGGTTTGTACCCTGAACCCTGGAGCATATATACTAGGCCAGGCAATGTGTTTGGATCGTTTTCTTCTGATCGTACTTTTATTTTGGAATTTTGATTTCAGGCAGCGGAACCATTTTTCCTGTTAGCGGGCCCAAATGTGATTGAATCCGAGGAGCACATTCTAAGGATGGCAAAGCACATAAAGCATGTGGCAGCCAAGTAGGTTCACTCTCTTTGCTTCAGTGCATTTATTTGTTTTTCTTTTGAAATTAAAATAGAACGAAGGCGATCAGAGAAATGGTTTATGTTATCTTTGTTATGTCTGGATCAGAGCCACAATTGAAGGAATTAGATGTTTGTTGCTTAGGCTTATGGAATTCGTTTATGATTTATGTAATGTGTCTGTTACTGATTTGGGCAAGAATTGAGGAACTAAGAGTTTTATCTTGGGTAGTTTAGTTCATTCAACCTTGTTGATCTCCAGCGTAATAGAGCCTCTGTTTTCTTCCTTACAGAGTTGGTTTGCCCCTAGTTTTCAAATCTAGCTTTGACAAAGCTAACAGAACGTCCTCAAAATCTTTTCGTGGTCCGGGCATGGCTGAAGGCTTGAAGGTGTGGGCTGGCGGTGAATTTTTGTTTTCGTACCATTTTGTTTTTAGTTTTTCCAATCTTGAAATGCTGGATGTTTCGCTATACAACAATGCAGTTATAAAATTATCAGAAGAAATAGGATGTGAACTTATGGTTGATCCCTATATATGTATTGTGTGCTTGGCTTCGTTTCCTTTTTCTTCATAATAGAATAGCGAAAACAACAAAGTGGTGAAAAGAGGGCATCTATATGGAGTATGTCTTGTACAGTTTATAATTGCTACTGTTAATTTTTTTTAAGGAAATTTAAAGTAATATTCTACAATAAAAGCTTGCTTCCATAAAAATCATAATCTGCATTGAGGATTAAGACAACTGTATGTGGAAAACTAATAAAAATTGATCATGTACATTGAGCTAGTAGATTTGTAATTGGATTCTAGCTTGGTGATAAACTGCCTAAATAACAGAGTTATAAACTGAAAAGAGTTGTTATTGTCAACAGATTATGACATCTGTAGGGATAGAGAGTGCAGGTGTTCACAGCCGTATTGTGCAATTTGGGTAGGCTATTTTGGCAAGTTGAACTCCTGACAATACATTCTAATGAAGCAAATTTACTTCGATGCTTTCCCTCTATACCATAGTGTTTGAATTATCAGTTAAATATATATGTGCACGACCCACCCTCACTCTAGCATGGTCTATGTACGAGAACGTTCATATATACTCCCATAGACACATGCCTATATGGACATCTTTTTATATGAATCGTGGGTGTGATGTTTGTAAACATTTGGTTTGTACACACAAGCTTTTATCAATGTTGCAATGGAGAACCTGGAACAATACAATATAAGTAGCAGAGTTGTTAAAAGCCCTAGGCGCTCAAAAGCGCCAGAGGCATCCTAGCGCTTTGAATCGCTAGGCGCTAGCTTAAGCGCTCTTTTGAAGACATGCAGCAAAAAAGATGATTTCCTGCATTCTCATGGCACTTAAGACTCAATTCATAATTTTATTAGACATTTCAACATCCCTGAAAGGCTGGAACAGATCTAGACTGCTCATAAAGTCATAATTCATAAAAGCATAACACATAAATGGTTGACAGTGGCAAATGTTCAAGAAAGAAGCCAAAAAAAGTAGAACGCAGAGGAGCAAACGAACAGAAATTAGCAATGAACTGAACGAAGAGCTCAAGAGCAAAGCAGAAAATAGCAGCGAAGAAGAATTGAGGAAAGCCGAAGAGGAAAAGTAGAAAGTAGAGGAGCAAAGTGGAAAGCAAAGGATCAAAGAGAATGAAATACCAGTTGGAGAGCAGCGGCAGCTTGAGGAGGACTTGAAGAACAACCGAAAGCAGATCAGCAAGGAAGACAGAGTCGCAAATCAAAGACAGATGTCACGCGAGTGCCAGAGAGAAGCTGAAAAGAGACTCAGAGGAGTCGCAACCAAAGATGAGATGTCGCGAGGCTAGGGATTCTATATCTGTTCTTGTTTTATGGCGCTCAACACATCAGGTCTTAGGCGCCTTTAAGCGCCAGACGAAAGCGCGCGTAAGCGAGCTTAAGCTCGCTTCGGAAAAACACGTAGAAGCGACGCGATCAAGGCGCTAAGGCTTCTGATCGCGTTGCTTTAGCACTTAAGCGGCTTAAGCACGCTTTTAACAACCCTGATAAGTAGTATTTGAAGGTCCTGCTCAAATTTAAGTTAGGATGGATAGCCTACCATGGCTTCTTGCTAATGCATCTGTGATACATAGGGAGATTTCTTCTTAAGTTTGTGATTCTCTGGTTACAAAATCTTCTTTTAATGTCATGGCATGGCTGGATTTTTTAAAATGTTTTTTTCGTGCTTGCAGTGATTTGAAGTGTTGTGAAATTTCTCATCAAAACTAATCTTTCTTTTGGTTTGCAGATCTTAGAGAAAGTTAAAATAGCATATGACATCCCCATTGTCACTGATGTGCATGAAAGTATTCAGGTAGCTTTTAGTTTTCTTTTGTAGGGTCAGTTGTTTTTTTCTTCTCAGATTTCTTGAAAGTCTACTCTCCAATGGTGTTTGTTCTGAAATTAAATAAATAAATAAATTTAAGACCCGCTCTGAAATGTTGCAAGGTTGGACTAGACTAGTATGGGCAGCATCTGTTGTGGATTGGTGTCTTCTCATTATTTAATGTCAGAACTTTATTAACTTTGACTTTTAATCAATGCAAAAGGAAAATTGGCTAAATTTCAATAGAGAAAAATGGAAACTTCCTAATGGGATAGACCTAACTCTAAAGATCCCAAAAATACCATGCATTAAAGAAAATTGCAAAAAATTCTATGAATCTTGGGACTACAGGACCTTAAAAGTGGTGGGCTTTACTTATCTATAAAATAAGATATCATGACGTCTCCTCTTTGTTTTATAGTGTGAAGCAGTTGGCCGAGTTGCAGATATCATACAAATTCCTGCATTTTTATGTCGCCAGGTTAAGTTTCATGCTTTCTTTGCTCAATCCCAAAGCTTCCCAGTTAAAAGTTCTGTGACTCGAGTGTCAAAGTTGCATAGCCATTCTTCTTTTATCTAATTGTCACCACTTACAACAGACAGATCTGCTGGTCGCAGCGGCCAAGACTGGAAAAATTATCAATATCAAGAAGGGACAATTTTGTGCTCCTTCAGTGAGTGTCCCACCAATTCTTCTTTCTCTCAGATTCTCACTCATTTCCATCCTATTATGTTTTTAACGAGATTGAATCTTTCAGAACTAATATTTATTGAAATTTGAAGGTTATGGTGAATTCCGCTGAGAAAGTCAGATTGGCTGGAAATTCGAATGTCATGGTTTGTGAGAGAGGAACAATGTTCGGCTACAGTAAGCTTCTAGCAGCCAGTTCTACCCTTCAATTGTAAAAGGCATTCTTGAGTTTTTCTAGTATTTTAGTTCTTTTTCATAGAGTGCAGTATATGATAGGTACTGAGTTTTTCTAGTATCTTTAGTTCTTCTTCATCTTGAACTCTGGAAGTACTTTTATCAGTCCATAAAATCTCATGAAGCAACAAAATTGCTTCACCTAAGCGGCATAGGGTCCAAAACATGGAAAGTCTTTGTGCTACGTAGGCAAGGTTACATACATATGCACTTCCCAAACCCTGCCACACCACTGTGGGAGTGTCATGCATTGGATATAGTTATAGATATGTACCATTATCAACCCATGGATTAAGTGTTCCACAAAAACCGAACATGCTAGTCAGAGATGTAACTTGATTCCAATCATTTTCTTTTTTTATTTTGAATTTAAGTCACCAGGGCTTTGTGTAGGTTGTAAAAGGGTCTTGATGCTTGCTGATATTTTCCCCTCAGTTTCATTGATCCAATGTCTTGGATTTGTTTTCTAGATGATTTGATTGTTGATCCTCGCAATTTAGAGTGGCTGAGAGAAGCTAGTTGTCCAGTTGTAAGTAGTTGCTCATTCGTACTTTGTTTTCTTATTTTGTGATTCAATCATCCTTAATGTTGTTATGCTTAATTCTAAAGTGCTGCCCGCATTTGTATTTCATATTCTGGAATATTCAATTGTTCACTGTTGCGCTCCAATACAGGTGGCTGACATCACACATTCATTGCAACAGCCAGCAGGGAAGAAGGTTTGTATTTTCTTACTTTATGTCTTCAATAACTAGGCAGTTTGGCACAGCTTCTGTTTTATAATAGTTGATTGAAATCACAATTTTCCACATGTTCTTCCTTTGTCTATATAAAATATAGAAAATAAACTTGTTACTTGTTTTAAAACTTTTAATCAGCCAACGCTTGCATGTGGTTGGTAAACAATAATCTCCTGACAGTAATATAGCTAATATAGTTTTGGTGGAAGATCGAAATTTCTTGTTTTTGGGCGCTAGCATAAGTGGTTTGGCGGGTTGTATCATCTTAGACATGTCTTTTGTTTGTTGGAGGTTTTAGCCGCTTTCTCCTCTGAATTTGTGTACCAATAATATCTTCACCCTACTTTGTTGTGGTTCTAGGGGTTTTCTATGCTCACTAGGTATCTTCGTGATTCCTATAGTCCAATTTACTTTATTGCATCTCATTTCTGGCTGATATTATTTTCCATTTTTAGGGGTTAATTGCCTTTGTTTTCCTATAATAGTTGGATGGTGGAGGTGTTGCTAGTGGAGGTCTCCGTGAATTAATCCCTTGCATAGCAAGAACAGCAGTTGCTGTCGGGGTAGATGGAATCTTTATGGAGGTATGCAGAATGAAAGTAATCAGTTCATGTTCAAATCCTATCTGAAACAGTGATACTGAGTGCTTGATTTGTTAACAAAAGTTAGTGGAGTTTCCAACTTCTGTAATAATATATGGTTGTAGCTTGTGGTTACAGAATTGTGGATAACAGCAGTCCTGAGTCTGGCCCTGTAATTCGTTGTCTTTTGGAGTGATCATTTAGAGAATTCGTCTTCTTTTTTTTCCCTGCCAAGCTTACTTTTATTGTCATTTTGTAAAATTTTATCAGTTGCTTCTGCGAGCGCGATCGAAAGAAGCTTAGGTCTTCAAATACTAACAGCAATATTTTTTCCGCTGGCTAGGTGCACGATGATCCTCTGAATGCCCCAGTGGATGGTCCAACACAATGGGTGAGTCTTGTATATGTTATCTGTGGCTCAAATTAATATGGAGTGTTTGGCATTAGCTAATGAAGGTTGATTCCATATGAACAAACTGTATTCTAAGCTAATGTATATTTTCAGAGTTAATTGACTTTCCTCTTAATTATTTGTAGCCTCTACGCAATTTGGAGGAACTGCTGCAAGAACTTGTTGCAATAGCAGTAAGTTCTTTAGAAATCTTAAATGTGATTGAATATGTTTGATCTTCTCTTTGCATTTCTCATTTGCAGATCTGATCTTTATTGCAAATAGTTTAATTATTTATCAAGTTGGTGGTTCACAAAAATTAATGTGGGGCTTTGTGTTCTTGACATTTTGAAGAGAGTAAGCAAGGGGAAGAAACGCATGAACATTGATCTCACACCATTCCATGATTAGGAAGAGCTTGAAAGCTCTGAGCTTGTTAAAGGCAAGTCGATAACGGCATCGAATCGATAAGCGTTTGCTTCTCTAATGGATGTTTAATGTTTTTATACATACATTAGGTACTTTTTTGCCATTTGAGTCCTCCCATCTTTTGTATCTGATTTTTTCCCCCAATTTTTCAGGTTATTTGTTTTCTTACAAAAATTCACTGAGCGGCGAGATCCTTGCATTTTTATTTTTCTCTCGGGCTGTATGTGCACTGTTCAATCAATTTCAGAATTCAGATCAACCATTGTTGTATTCGTGCCTGCATTTTTCTACTGTGTGTGCAATTAAAATCAACCCTGGTCCTGGTCCTCCATAGTTTTACTTTTATTGTCTCTTGTGAATTCCCAAAAATCATCATATTACAGTGCAAATACCATTTGTTAACTACAATGATACTACAATAAGACTCTTATCATTCCTTAGTAACTCCTCCCATTTGATAAGGACTATTGGGGGTGTGCAATGAAAATTCTTATCCAAAGCAAAACACACAACTGAAGTCCCTTTTATTGTACCCGCTTTTACGTAAACCACATAAAAAGTTCTTCGGACGCTTTCTTATCCAGCCGATAAGTAAGACTGCATTCTGTTGTATTGTATTGTATTTTTCCTTAAAAAATCATTAAAATGCGAATCATGTATTGGAATTAGGGGTGACAAATTTTTGTCCTATTCGGATTATCAATGAGTCGAATAAAATTAAGTTTGGACATTAGTTTTATGTCCGAAATTCGGGTTCAAACACAAACATTTTGTCCGATTTAGCTATTGAAACCCTGACCCGGATCCGATTATTGTCAAAGTTACTTGTTTGGTTTTAAATCAATTCGGATATGATCAATATAAACAATTCAGATACGGACATAAAAATATCTCATAAACACATCCTATATTATCCAACTTGGAACTAAAAAAAATTCCCCCCACTAACTGTAACAGATGTCCTTACTCCTTAGTTTTTTATTTTTTTATTTTTATTTCTTTTATAGAATAAAAGGCGCTTAGTCGAATGGGCCAAAACCTTATTGAAATAGGACCGGTTGCAGTAATATGATTGCACCATCTGCTTATAATCCTGCAAATTGAACAATAAATTGTGTCACACACTCACACTCACACTCAATCCATCAATCATAATATGCCACGTCACATACCATGCGCAACAGTTATAACCAAAGAAAATCTCAATTTTATTTGTAAGAAGATATATGTATAATTATTGTTCTTGAACAAAACGGAATTACATTAATATATTAATCTTTATTTTCCCTCCACACAAAAAAAAATAAAATATATATATATATACATGGAAATATTTTTGTCTTCTGGTAGCTGCAATTTATCGTTGAACGTGTAAACCGATAAGATTGGTTACACACACTGACAAACTCGCATACATTGCTTCCTTTTAGCCCACGAGTCCATGACCTGGTAAAGAAAACACATAATTGTTTGCAATAATATATATTTATATGTATGTATGACAACTTTCAGTTTTTTTTAAAAAAATTGTTTGCAATTTTTCATTAAAATATGGATTGCAAAACTATTCTCAATGGAGCATTAATGGTAGTGTGGATTTTCCACAGAAGGAATTAAGGAATTAAGAATAACATGCTGGATTTTATTTTCTTTTGTTGGTAGAGACTGCATTGCATTTTATAATACCAGACACCAGTACCAAATCATAAATGTCAATAATGATGTCAACCATCCATAGTAAAAATGAGTGATTACTTATGTAGTTATGTTATGCACAATTATATATATCTATATATCTATATCTATATATATATATATATGGAAGTTTATTAATGGTGTTTCCCTTCTGTGTATATATGTGACCAAAGTTATATGGAATGGCATTTCTTTTTGGTCCATTACAACATCTGATATATTCTATGAACGGAGTGGTTGGTGCAAGATTAGGCCAATATTGGCTAACCCTTTTACTATGTTCCCCTTTGCTGCTGAGAGCAGAAGGTGGTTATGTAGGAATCACTTACCTCCAGAATGCCACAACTACCGGAGCCGGTGAGAGACCTTTTTTGTGCTCAAACAACTTATAAAAATTCATGGGTGCTGCTAGTTTTGATTCTCTCTGTGCTAATTAAAAACTTGCTCCTTCATTTTCTCATTTTCGCAGTTTGTTTGGATGGCAGTCCACCAGCATACCATTTAGATAACGGGTTTGGTAGTGGAATCAAAAACTGGTTGGTTCACTTTGAGGTTTGTCCTGCCATTGATTTAAGATACATACACATCTTTATAATATAATGCACTTTACTGGTTTATATTTTGACATAATTAACAGAAGAGTTGGAAATTCTGATATTAATTGAATAGAGTTTGTTGTTTTTTCGAACAACTGTGTTCCAATCTTTTCCAGAAATGACTTCTTGTTTGGAATTATTAGGGAGGAGGATGGTGTCACAATGTCACAAGCTGCCTTTGGCGTAAAAATTCGGGTTTAGGTTCGTCTAATGCAATGGATAAGCAACTTCCTTTTTCAGGAATGCTAAGTAATGAACAAAGTTCTAATCCAGGCAAGTATTTATATTTCAAAGAGTTTTTATATC
The DNA here is from genome assembly GCA_963580455.1 of Euonymus europaeus. Lineage (NCBI taxonomy): Eukaryota > Viridiplantae > Streptophyta > Magnoliopsida > Celastrales > Celastraceae > Euonymus > Euonymus europaeus. Next base: position 5,675,724 of record OY756968.1, on the reverse strand, counting down.
ATTCTTGATTTCTTCATTTTTTTTTTTACAATTTGAAGTAACTTAAATGGACTGTTGCTTCAATATCTAGACTTCTACAACTGGAACAGAATTAAAATCAGGTACTGCGACGGGTCATCATTTACTGGTGATGTTGAAGCAGTGAATCCAGTACGTGACTTTTCTTCAATGAATTTTTATTTTAAATTATTCCGTTGATTCTTAACAAGAGATTGAAACTTGATCAGGCTACTAATCTCCACTTCAGAGGAAAAAGGATTTGGATTGCTGTCATTCAAGAACTGCTGAGGAAAGGAATGAACAATGCTAAAAATGTTAGCAGTTTCTTTCAAACATTTTTCACTTCCAACCTTCTTTTTATGAATTCTTTGATTTTATATATTTAAAATATAGGCTATGCTTTCTGGTTGCTCGGCTGGTGGCCTGGCGTCAATTCTGCATTGCGACAGCTTCAAATCCCTGTTACCTAAGGCTACTAAAGTTAAATGCCTTTCTGATGCTGGTTTTTTTATCGACGTGTAAGCTCATTCGTAAAAAAAACCCTAAATAATCCCCAAAACTCTCTTCTATTATTTATCTGTATGTTTGTAAGCATGTTGCATTCTAAAAGGTGTAGTTTGTGACAGGAAGGATGTCTCTGGAGCAAAACATATTGAGAACTACTTCAGTGAAGTAGTTGATCTCCATGTAACTCTTTATCTCCTTACGATTTTTCAATCAAACTCACAATATAGTTCTGACTTTGATGAACTTTTCAGGGATCAGCAAAGAATTTGCCGCGATCTTGCACTTCGAGAATGATACCAGAATTGGTATGCATCTGTATTATGATCATATTTTCACTCTTGAACCACTTCCTGTTTGGTTCTTGGCTTGCTAATGCTTCAAAAAACAAAATCTACTTTACAGTGCTTCTTCGCTCAAAATGTAGTGCAGCTAATTCAGACACCAATGTTCATACTAAACACGGCCTATGATTCCTGGCAGGTTAGTACATTTATGTTCTTAAGTGAGATCGATAACTAAAGATTTTTGACAATTTTTGCTTGGTTTTTTGGGAAGTTTTTTTCCTTCCCTATTAATAGTTGTCTGTCAGCAGTAGTGTTTTCGCATATTATCTGATGCATCAACTCGTGGTGTTGTTTTAGATAAACAACATCTTGGTGCCGGACACAGCTGATCCTCATGGCGGTTGGAGCGAATGCAAGGCTAATATGAAGAAATGCTCAACCAGTCAACTCAAAACAATTCAAGGTTGAGTAACACGAGCTGCTTATCTTTATATCAGATGATTCAAGTGTTGTCAAGAACAATCTAGTATCTCATAAAAGAATCCGACTTTTTTTTCTTTCTTCCTCTTTTTGGATTTCTTTTCAGGTTTTAGGTTGCAGTTTCTAAGTGCATTATCTGCGGTCGGGAAATCATCAACTAGAGGAATGTTTATTGATTCTTGCTTTTGTCACTGCCAAACAGAATTTCAGGAAACATGGTTGATGCCTGGATCACCATTGATTAGTAATACTGTAAGAGACTAGAATACTTCATCCTACTCACTATGCTTTGCTTGGTTCATCAAATAATTGACTAAATTTATAATTTGCAGACAGTTGCAAAGGCAGCAGGAGACTGGTTTTACGACCGAGCGCAGCACCCATACGCAAGGATAGATGGCCCCTTCTCTTCCAGGGCTAATCCATCCTATCTAATCCTAGGCTAGATAGAACCGTCCTAGGCTGTATAGGACCACCTACCCTTATTTGGGATCGGAAATCTACATCGCATTCGTCTCATGAAGTCTCTCAAGAATGTGTATTCATCACAGGACAAAGAATTCTACTAAATTTTTTCTGGAGCAATATGGCACTCTGCCATGTGATGGTACTACTACTGATGTTGATTGATCTTTTGTTATCTTTGATGGGTGGGATTTATAATACATTGGATTTGGCATCTCTATCTATATATGCAATCCAAACGTGACTTGGTTGAATGACTACTGACTAGCCTCACTTCTTGTGGGCTTGGTTCTTCAACTCCTTTTTGGGGGCTGGGGGAAGGAGTAGGTGATTGAAATGTAATGGTGAACTAATACTCTGCGTAAACGGATCCCAATGTTTTTGTCTCAATTATTTCAAATGTTGAGATGGATTGATGCACACGATTTCATATGAATCATATGCAGCTCACGATTTTACATGGATCATGTACATTCATCTCAGTATTTGAGACAGTTGTGATGAAAACATTGAAATCCTTAACATTTTTGAACACTAATAAATGGAGAAATTAATATCCAAGTGTAATCATATAATTTGCTTTATGGAAGCAATTCAGTCCTGCATAAAAAAATTGATTATGTCATGCGGATTCAGATAAGGAAACCCATTATTGACGTCAAGATGTGCTATTTGTTAAAATCTCACATCGTTTGGACAAATTCAAGGGATGTGATTTATAAAAAAAAACCAACCCCTCTAACATCAACAAAGCCTTTTCTTCGAGCCAAGTATCATTAAGTGAGACGGCTCAGGAAGAATAAAGTTTATGGGTTCGATGTATTTACAAAATCGACAAACCCAAACTAGATGATATTGTTGATGTTTGAGGGTGTGAGAATTATAACATAGTATTAAAAAAGTGTCTCAATCCAGTTGAATGGGTTTCTACCGATCTATTTATTGGGTCTGACATAACTCATCCCGCCAATGCGAGAGTGTCTAAGATGTGCTATTTGTTAAAATCTCGGATCGCTTAGACAAGTCTGAAATAAATCATGATTAAGCTGTCATTTTTAAAGGGCATTCCTATAGCTAGGGAATGGAGAATCTTTGTGGGGTAGCCCGACTTAAAAAGCCAACCTAACACTAATCTAATTGAAAAATACAGCTGTTGCCTTGAATAGAACCATAGATACATGTATCAACGTATAATCATTAATCAGTAGGGCACCATCATTTTTGCTAGAGTCTGAGGTCGAAGCTAGTGGGTTTCTACTTTCTACAGCTTTTCTTCCTCTCTTTTTTTTTTTACTTTTTCCTTTTGATTGTGCATTGTCACAATGATTTCTGCATTTGCTGCTGATCAAGTAGGCCCATCAAAGGACAACGATGATGAACCTAAGCTTAACTTATTCTCAGCTGGTCAACATATCCTCGGCACACAGTTACCTATACCTAACTCACATTATTGAAGAATGTCTCATAGACTCACTAGTTTTGAAGCACAAATACAATTGCAATTGCAAATCGATGTATGAACAATATGAAGCATATGCTACCCTTGTTCTTTGAGGATCCAACATTATCCAACTAAAATGACCAAGAATTTAATTATAGAGAGATACTTGCTCTCACAAAACTAAGGAGTTGCAACACAGTCTCGATCACTGTGTATGCAGTACTTCATTTGTTTTAAATATGTAGGATAATTAACATACATACACATGTATTAGAACGTAGCGGAATACCTGTTGAAGCGCAGATTACGGATCGAACGGTTTGATTCCACGTATTACAAGTAGGATCACGGACTCCTTTATGGCACAAATACACCAACGACAAGGATCACACGAACACATCTGGGCTTGGGATCGCTACTAGAGTCCTCCCTTTACCACACCCTAACTTACCTTGATCACGTAGGCGGTAGATCAGAGTTTCGAGAGAGAGAGCGTTTTGGTGTATTATTTGGTGTGTATTGAATACAAGGGACTAACCCTCTATTTATAGGCTCATAAGGGATAAGAATTGATATCTTCTAAATAGATTAGAAGTCTATCAAATCTCCTAGGATAATACCATTCTAAATCAAATACTTATTTTGATTAATTAGATATTATCCTTTAATTATTAATTAAACTAATTAATTAAATAATGTGGACGTAAATCCACATCTCCCACTCGTCCACATAGAACTCTCTCTTAAACGTTATACAGTGAGTAGGGCGTGCGACCTGACGAAGAAGAATCAACACTAGGTTGAACAGTTACACTAAGTTACCACCTAACTAACGTAACATATCATATAGATATAGTTCGTCTATGCCCTAGACAGTTTGACCACACCAAAACAAATACTCTCAACACACTTTGAGAAAAATCTTTGAGCAGTATTTGATTTCCACATAGGTACAAGTACTAATCCATGATCACTTTGTTGCTAAAACAATTTGTGATCGCCCGGGCTATGGATTTGTACTATTAAGGCATGTTATCAAACAATCTTCCTTAATGACTCATATCAATTCATCTTTATTTTAATATTTTCTAGCTGTGCCTCATTCGACCGTAATACTTCAAACTCCAACTAAGAAAATACTTCAAACTCCAACTACAAGATATAGTCTTAAGTCGTAAGAGCATAAATAATTTTCAAGGCTCACACAGTGACATAAAAGGTGTTTATCATGTCATTCCTTAAGTGGTCGACTTAGCACATGTAAAACATATTACATGCTATGATGAAGCTCCCACTCGATGGGACGTCACTTGCTCAAACATCATACGGACTTTCCATAGATGCTACACAATCATCCAACTTAAAATGTCAACTCATGCATTTTGTCCGGCTTTCGTAAGGCTTATATGTGGTGATTAATCACACATTCGACTTTTAAAACAATCTCATCTCAGACTTACTGAGGCGACATAAGAATTAAGCAACTTATGCAAAAATAAACCACACATGACACTACTTAAGTGACAACTAGGTTTCTTGTCTCTTTCTACCAACCACACAAGTGATAGATTGATCCCCCGTGTGAGTGAGGCGATCAAAGTCTTGTGACATTAAATTGTGCCTAAATTGCGATGTAACAAATACAAACATATAATATTGCAATTTTATTTCATAAAGAAAAATTAGAATCCAACAGGTACCCTTACATTACTAGAATCTACGTAGACCCATAGACCTGACATGAAACAAAAACAAATCTCTAGGTATTGCTTTTGTCAACGGGTCAGCCACCATCTCTTTAGTGGTAATGTATTTAAGGGTAACTTCCTTCTGGTTGACCATGAGTCGGATATTATGATAACGAAGATCAATATGCTTTGTCTTCCCATGATACTTGGGATTCTTTGCATATTCCAAGGCAGCCATGCTATCAGAGTAAATCTCGACAGGCTTTTTAACTTGAGAGGTGACCTCGAGATATCGTAAAAATCTCCTTAACCAGACAGCCTCCTGGACTGTAGCTGAACATGCAACATATTCAGCCTCCATTGTCGATAGAGCAATGCAGCTCTGCTTTTTGCTACACCATGAGATTGCTCCTCCTCCAAGGATAAACACATATCCAGAGGTGGATTTCCTTTCATCTCTATCACCAGCCCAATCAGCATCACTGAATCCAATTAATCTCAAGTTCCCTCCGCCATAGCAGAAGAATAGATCTGTGGTTCCACGAAGGTAACGAAATATTCTTTTCACAGCTTCCCAGTGGGCAAGACCTGGATTACTTTGATATCGACTCACTAAGCCAACTGCAAAACAGATGTCAGGACGAGTACACAACATAGCGTACATCAGACTCCCAACTGCACTGGCATAGGGAACCCTGCTCATTCTATTTCTTTCTTCATCTGTCTTAGGGCATTGATCAAGCGATAAATACCGACCCTTTTCAACAGGAGTATCAACGGGTTTTGATTGATGCATGCGAAATTTTTCCAAAATATTCTTAATATAATTTTCTTGGGACAAACCAAGAATTCTTTTGGATCTATCCCTCATGATCTTGACGCCAAGCACATAGTTAGCTTCACCCATATCCTTCATTTCAAAAACAGAGGATAGTCATTCTTTCATGGCAGTGATCATCTCCTTGTTATTCCCAGCAAGTAAAATGTCATCAACGTACAGAGATAGGATCAAAAAACCCTCTTCCGTCTTTCTGACATATACACAATGGTCATCTTCAATCATATTCATGCCTGCCAACAAAATGGCTTCATGAAACTTGAGATACCATTGTCTAGATGATTGTTTGAGATCATATATGGATTTTTTAAGATGACACACTTTGTCTTCTTGTCCTTTTGCCACAAAGTCAAAAGGTTGATCCATATAAATCTCCTCATCCAACTTTCCATTTAAGAAAGTTGTCTTAACATCCATCTGGTGTAGCTCCAAATCTAAATGGGCTACAAGTGCTAGGATTGAGCGAATGGAGACAAATCTCACCACAGGAGAAAAAGTCTCTTCATAGTCTATTCCCTCCATTTGGGTATAGCCTTTCACTACTAATCGGGCTTTATACTTGTCAATTGAGCCATCGGCCTTCCTTTTGACTTTTAAGACCCACTTATTGCCAATTGCCTTTCGGCCTGGTGGAAGATCAACCAAGTCCCAAACTTGATTCTTTGCCATTGACTCCATCTCATCATTCATGGCAGTTAACCATTCATTGCAAGCAGATGATTGAAGTGCTTCGTTATATGAAGTAGGCTCCACAAAATATATGGACCATCCAATAGTAAATCCATGCAAAATGTGAGAGAAAAAAGTGGATTTTTTTTCTTCAAAATTAAGCGTCCATTTAATTGAGAGTATATCTGACCGTGTATAACCTGATGTGGAGAGATAAAAACTGAGCTTATAAGAGCACATGCAATGATGTGTGTTTAATGAGGACATTAGACGTTATTAGAATGTGTGTTTTTGTTGATGTGGCTGTATTGAAAGATGTGTGTTTTTGCTGATGTGGTTATATTGAAATATGTGTTTTGGTGGGACCAATTTTGATTTTTGTGTAGTTTTGTTGTGGAAAAGATGTAGGAAAGGAAAATAGTTAGTTTGAATAATTGAGAAAGAGATAATTGTATTGGGAGATGTGTTTTGCTGATGTGGCTGTATTGAGAGATGTGTGTGGTTTGAATTTTTATGTGATAAAAATGAAGTCCACAAATAATTTTAACGGGAACAATGATCTTGAACCATTACATATGCTGTAAGCTCAAACAAATAGATTAGTCTTTTTTCCAATCACCTTCATAGTTCACATCAGTCGAGTGTGTGACAGTATATAATACGCCTGCTGAAGCCGAGTAGATTAACTGTCTCTCTCTCTCTCTCTCTCTCTCTCTCTGCTTTCTGCTTTCTTATCTCCTTTATACTTGATTTGATTCCTTAATCATTACTTCTGAAAAAGGATTTTGATCATTTCTCTGCTTTCTGGGTTCTGGTTGTTTGAACCCAAAACAGTCCCTCCTGTTCTTGGTTGCTGCAGAAGTTCTGGGTTCTGGTTGTAAGAACACAAAACAATCCCTCCTGTTCTTGGTTGCTGCAGAAATTCTAGTTTTCTATCTTTCTTCTGGAGTTGGAGTCACTCAACACAAAGCAGTTCAATTCCTTGCTGTCCTAATGATCTCAATCACTTCTGCAAAAGGTAACTGAAATTTCAATATCAAATTTATGGTCATGAAAGCCAGAACTTGATTGTTTAATTATTACTCTGACATTAACCCTTAACATTTGTTAGAGATTGTGCCACTGCTTTCAGTAATTCTCTTCATTTCTTATGCCAAACTTAGTGGAAGAGAAGATGGAGAGAACCAGCCAATTATACAGTAAAGAATTCCAAGCAATGTTGAATAGTCTAGAAGAAGATGACAACTCAGAGGAAACTAGTCAAACCACAGAGAAGAAACGTAGATTAAATATCAGTCAGGTAAGGGCACTGGAGAAGAGTTTTGAGGCTGACAACAAGCTGGAACCAGAGCAGAAGGCGAAACTGGCACAAGAAATAGGCCTACAACCAAGACAAGTAGCAATTTGGTTCCAAAACCGCCGTGCCCGCTCGAAGACAAAGCAATTAGAGAGAGACTATGACATCCTTAAAGCCAATTATGACGCTCTCAAGGTCGATTACAGTACTCTTGAGCAAGAAAAAACAGTTCTATGCGAGCAGGTATTTCTATCACCAACATCATGTTATATTATAAAAGTTTAGGGTACTGGATTTGACACATTGAGTTTTGATTTTTTACTTATATCATTGTCTTTGTACTTGAATTGCAGCTAAATGAATTGAAAGCCAAGCTCCAGGAAGAGAATGCAGATACTGGTAGCTGTTTTAAAGAAGAGTCCCCTGCATCCCAGCAGAGTAAAAACCATGATCTTTGTGATCATGTGAATGGTCAAGAACTGATATACCCGGGATATTCTTCTCTGGAGTTGAATGGCTCTTCTTCATCTGATCCATTCATGTCTGACTCCGGAATGATTTTGCATAACGTTTATCAACCAGAGCTAGTAAAAATAGAAGAGCAGAATTTTCAGCGGGCAGAGGATTCCTACAACTTCTTTTCAGTTGATCAAGCTCCCACTCTTCACTGGTATTTCCCCAAGCAGTAAAATCCGAAAAATCATGAAAAAGTTCGTAGTCTTAATAAACATGTTTTTCAAGACTTTGAGAATTGTGTCCAGTGGTTCTCTCATTGAACAAACAATATCAGAGTTCAACCTTGCCACTGTGCCACACTAGCAGGAAGTAGTTTCCCAGGGAAATTCAAGGTGTTAGCGTTAGAAGTCTAATGCTTACATGCAGTGCCATCAGTTCTAAAATTTACCTAGTTGCACCAATGCAAGTGCAGCATAAATGAGCAAAACTTGTGCCAACGCTTGCACACCAACCAAACACAACCAAATTCAGTGTCCATTGTTTTGCTATTGAAAAGGGAAATGAATCTATATACAATACATAAAAGCTGAAACGTTTGAGCTAATACATCGCGCCACATGGCGGTCGCCAATACAAATCATGTTTATTAAAAATAAAAATAAAAATCTATGTAATTTGTATGACAATTGTCCTTGGACTCTTTAAGCATATACATGGTAATACTATCTAGAGTTTGGTATTTTTATATAGTATATCTGTTAAACTTAAATTTTATTGTCTTGTCCATACTTTCCGTGCATTGCGTGGTCTCCCGACTAGTCTATCTTCTCCTTAAAACCAAACAAAATATAATAAAACTCCCCAAGCCATGGGGAGTGGATACTTTGTAGTCACCGGGTAATTATTTTTCTCTTTACAGTCTTACGTAAGTAGGGATCGCTGAAACTGTGGTTTTCCTGAATAGAGAAAGAGCAAATAAGCAAACATGAACCCTCTGGCCTCTATATGTATAATGTCTTTTACTATTATGGGGGTTTCTAATGCGCGCTTATCAAACCATGTGGTTAGTGAAAAGTAGATCCTGACCCATAGCTAACACATTCAATTGTTGTAAGATTGTATATTGAAGTGCTTTATCTACTATATAGTGGTACCACTCCATGAAAGGACAAAGCTTGATAAGCACAAATTGAACTACAATAAAAATTTAAAAGGACAGAAAATCTAAGCACAAGATGGCGTATAAGTCATGCACATATAACACAAGGTTTCAACAATGGTGACAGGCAGGCGCGCACATCTTTACTACCACAAGTTCACTATGGTCCCAAGTTCCGTGTCAAAGCCAGCAACTAATTATAAAATACCAAAACCACAAACTATTTCGTGAGATGATTTGAGTAAAGTGTTATACAAAATACCAAAACCACAAATATTTCATACTAATTAGACAACGCACCAACATTAGTGCAAGACTTTACTAAGAGAAGCTTTAAGACACACGACGATTCTACGTAGATGCTTAACCGATATCTTCAGGTTATTTGTTAGCAAGACTTTTTTTTCTTTTTCTTCAGCTAAGCTGGGAGGGAATGAGGCAAGGAGATGGGGTGGGATTCAGGCGTTGGGCAAATTGGCCAAATAAGAAGTTGGCGAATCCCCTCTTGACATAAAGTTTAAGATAAGATCAGTGTCTTACTCATAAGAATGTATGCTAAACAATTATTGTCACTACGAAATAGCTTGGACGAGTTTTCTATGAAATCACTATTAAATGATTCAACACAATGATAATAAACAGTGACAAATCAACTTTAGTGTTACCTTCTCGGGGAACTCATTTGTTGAACGAGTGGACTTGGCGAGAACACAAGTCTCCATCTAGCCTTCAATTTTGGTGTAGGAAAAGGACACAACAAAAAGCTGCTGGGACTCTTTAACTCATCCAAGTCTCTGCTCATGTCATAAATGGGTCCACTCTTTGCCTGTTGTCGATGCCTTATTGGAATCTAGCTAGCTTGCTTTTGGAGTGGCAATCCCAATAACCCACCAACTTCTTTCACCCTCAAATTTCTTTTCATATTTAGAAAGGCAAAATACTGGACACCCCACTATAAGCCAACTGTAACAAGCTAAACTTTATCCCAGAGGCAAACATGGAACTGAGTTTCTCTTAGGCCAAATAACAAACACATTGCAGACACGCAGATACAACAACCGGTTCTCTGACCTCCCCTCAACTGGTCAGCATCGATAACTGAATGCAATCTGTGAATATATCTAGCATTATAACATTAATTCAGAAAATTCAGAAGATATTTGGAGTGGTCATCAATGTCTCAAAAATATACAAGATATTATTGTATAAGTACGTACATTACTCGCTCCGAAAATATGGCCCCCAGCAACAATCACAACTCGCTTCCAGTCATCGTCTTTATCGTACATATCCAAATGGATTACATACATGGTTGGTCATTTCTTCTCCAATGACCAAAAAGACATGCTAAAAAACATTGACCAGAAAGATGCTGAATTTGATTGACGGAGTTGAAGGGTTGGATGGTTTTCGGAGGTTTTCAGGGCCCACTGATCTGCAAATGGGATGGCCCATGACTTTGAAATATGGGCCCATAACAGTCCACTAGGCTGGTTGCATTTTAATAATAATTTCATTTAGTGTGGACTCATGCTGGTTCAGGCCCACCTTAATATTCTGATTTCATTAATAATAAAACTCGCTCACAGGAAGAAGAAAAAAATGTTAGAAGAATGACTGAGTTAAACTTAGGATGAGCACTATTGACACCCTTTGATTGCCAAGTTCACCCCTCAAATTTTTCAAAAATGCAACGTTTATACCACCCCAATTGTCCCTATCATCTGCACTGTTTCTCTGCTCTAGTTCACCATGCTCAGCCTTGGCTTCGTTGTTTTCTTCTAATTGTCTCTGTGCCTTGGCTCCTCACCATCAACCCTATCTAACCAGTCAAGCAATAAGCATTCAAGTCTGCCTCAAAGAAAGACGATCATTTAAAGAACGTTGAGCTGCACGAATGCTGAAATCAAAGAGACTGAGATGTTGCTTGTTTAGGTCAGACAAAAGTTCATTGGAAAGCGCACAATTCAGTCTCTTTGATAGTCGCTACTTGTTTGGGTCAACCTTGTTGGGCTTCTCTCCGTATACATGTTGAGGTAACAGTCTCGAGACTCTACCTCGGTGGCGCATCCATCCCCTCCACTGTCGAAAAGGCGGCAACGTAAAACTGTTATGGTTAAAAATTGTGATGTTATGATGTTATCTTTTTAGTTATGTTTACGTCATATATTGGGCCACGACCCATCGACACTAACGAGTGGTCTAAGTAAATTTATTTTGATTTAACTTTTGCATACATACATGCTCTAATAATTGGTACAACTGTCACCAACTTTAATAGTACAACAGTTAACAATTAGCATTATAAATTATTTTATTGGTACCATAGTAAGTGGTACAAACAAATCAGTACGACCATTATTTATCAATCTAATAATTGGTTTGGTTACTCAAGTCTTTTATTCCCGTACGACGAATATGACAGTACGACTTTTAATATAAGGCGGCTTAAGTTAGGGTAGTTTAGTATTTTCACGTAACTTATAATTGTTTATAAATACCCCAAAAATGAACATTAAAGGGATCATTTTTCTGTTCCACCTACTTATCTCTCTAAAAATAACTCTCTTACATCATCCGCACGTCATTTACCTTTCAACTTTGTCTACAAACTTCATACTAATTCTCACACTCGAGCTTCTTTGGTAGGCACCATATTGGTGTTCCCAGTTGAACTAGTCCGTACGACCACTTTTCTTTCTAAGCAGGAGCTTGACGTCATCTTGCAACACGGTCAACTGTTGACCTTGATTGTTGGAAAATTTGCCCCAATAATTTGGCGCCATCTGTGGGAAACGCAACGAAACTAGCCAATACTAAATTGGTATCGATGGAGTCTGAATCACATGATTCTCACCTTACAATTCAGTTGTCTCAACTTCAGCAGCAATTAAAAGAACGTGATGAATACTACCTAGAACAAAGTAGAAGACGGGATGATCAATTTAAGACGATTGAGATGGAAAACATACGGTTAAAATCCCAAGTCGACCATTTCATGAATCAAACACCTTCGAATCCCCTTGGGAATGTCGAACCAATAAGATATCCTTCCAACAACGGACTTTGAGAATCAAGTCAACACGCGATATTCGGAATGCGTCCGTATGACGGCACGACTCCAACCATACGTCTCATAACAACACATTGGACATAAACTCAGGTCCGGCTCTATGGAAGGAGTTAGAAGCAATAAAAGCATGGATGACTACGGTACTAGGGGTGCCTCCTCCAATCACGAAAACCCCACTGGACAACTACTTAAAATCGTCATTTAATGACCGTATTTCTACAGTCGAGATACCAAGGAAATACACCATACCATCCATAGCACCATGTTCTGGAAAGGGTGATCCGGAAGACCATGCCAATCAATTTAGGCAACGAGTGGCTAGGTCTTCTGTACCCCCTAGTTTTTTGGAATCTTGCATGTGCCGAAGTTTTGGAGCTACCATGGCAGGGGCACCACTAAGGTGGTATATTGGGTTACTGGACAGAAAGATAGACTCGTTTGCAGAGCTAACAGACTTATTCATAAGTCAAAGCGTCAGCAGTCACAAATTACCTAGAAATTCTGAAGAATTATATGAGATCATCCAAGGATGCACAGAACAATTACGGTCATACGTACACCGCTTTAAAGATGAAAAGGCAAAAATTCCAAACTACAATGATGAAATGGCGCTAAGAGCTTTTTGAAGTGGATTATTAGCTGATAGTGCCTTATATGAACGACTCTTGGAGATGGATTGTAAAACTTTCGAAGATTCTCTTTGTCGTGCCAAATGACAGACGTAGTAATGATCATGCCATTCGATCAGTAGGAAGAGCACCAAATCGTAATAATTTACATAATAGAAATCAACCAACGAAAATTGCTACAGTCTAGGAGTCGATACATATGGAACCAAAGGAAGTAGTTGCAATTTTAAAGAGAATGGGTAAGAATGTTCAATGGCCTGAACGAGTGAAGAACGACACAGATTAACATAATCTCACAAAGTGGTGCGACTTCTATAGTAATCATGGGCACGACACAAAAGATTGTCGAGGTCTCCGCTAAGAAGTTCTCGAACTGCTTAAGAAAGGTCATTTAAAGGATCTCTTAACCGAAAAAGAAAGAACTACCGTAGACCAGAGAGTGAATAGAGAACGTAGTGTGACACCGCTGTATGACAAAGTGGTAAACATGATATCGGGGGGCTCTGAGATCAGCGGAATAACTTATTCAGTCGTGAGAAAACACGCTCGAGAAGCCCATATTCTAGAGAATCGCACAGTTCGCATTTCAAGCTCGATAATACCAACAGATCTGGTCATATCGTTCCAGGATTCAGATGCTGCGAACCTACTACACCCATATCACGATGGCTTGGTCATATCCATTCTGATTGCCAATATCCTCATAAAAAGAGTCCTTATAGCTGATGGAAATTTAGCCAACGTTCTTTTTCTAAGTGCTTTGGATGAAATGAACTTGAAACAACACCAATTTGTGAGAAAGCAAGTATACTTGTTGGTTTTAGTTGGGAGAAGAAGCATACGATAGGCGAGATATCTCTTCCCGTGCTGGCTAAAGGGGGAAATGTATATACAATATTCTCCGTGATAGACTCCCTATCATCATATAATGCAATTTTGGGACGACCATGAAAACATGAAATGAGGGCGGTACCCTCAACTTACCACCAAGTCATACGATTCCCTATGAAAGACGGAGTTAAAGAAATTAGAACTGACCAATCATCGTCTCGAGAATGCTACAAAATGGAGCTGAGGGAAAGGAAACAATCGGTATAGCAATTACAGCAGACGGTACCCATATCACCGACCGTCAAACCAAAGGTAGAAGAACTAGATGAAATAGTGTTAGACTTAAATCTACCCAATAGTAAGGTGTTTATCGGTACCCGACTTCAGAGCAAGTTAAAAATTTTGTTGATCGAATTCTTGAGACAAAGACAAGATTGTTTCCCCTGGGATCATACGGATTTGGTGGGTGTCAATCCGACCGTAGTCGTGCATCAACTCAAAATTGATTCAAACCTCCCACCGGTGAAACAGAAGAGAAGAAAGTTTGCTCCTAAAAGGAACCAAGTTATCAATGAGGAAGTGCAGAAACTGTTCAACATTGGCTTTATTAGGGAAGTTAGCTATCCCGACTAGCTTGCTAACGTTGTGCTCGTACGAAAGAAGAACGGTAAATGGAGGGTATGTATAGACTTTACTGACTTAAATGAAGCATGTCCAAAGACTCATTTCCTTTACCCCATATCGATTCATTGGTAGACGTAACAGCTGGACACGAGTTACTTAGCTTCATGGACGCATTCTCTGGGTACTACCAAATATTATTACATCCGAACGACCAAGAAATGCTAAAAGAGATTAAAAAACATCGTTCATTACTGAAAGAGGGATATTTTGCTTCAAGGTCATGCCATTTGGATTAAAAAATGCTGGTGTGACATTCCAGCGGTTCAACACCAGAGTTTTTGCTAGTATGCTGGGAAAAACCATGGAAGTATATATAGACGACATGTTAGTAAAATTTTTGGTGACAAGAGATCATTTAGAACACCTGAGACAGGCGTTTGACATGTTGACGTTGTACAGAATGAAGTTGAACCCAACGAAATGTTCATTTGGAGTCTCTTCGGGAAAATTCTTAGAGTACTTAGTCACTCAATGAGGCATAGAGGAAGATCCAACCTAGATTAGTTCAATAATAAGCATTTCATCGCCTAAGTGCGCCAAAGATGTTCAAAGGTTGGCTGAAAAAATGGTGGCTCTCAGCAGATTCATCGCAAGGTCATCCGATATTAGTCGTACATTCCTTTCAACATTACGTCGAACAAAATATTTCTCATGGAAAAGTGAATGTGAGGACGCACTTCAAAAGCTGAAAATATATGTGGTTTCTCCCCCTCTACTAGCAAACGGAGAAACTCTGTTTTATATCTTGCTGTATCTGAAACTGCGGTCAGCGCCGTTCTCATCAAAGAAGAGAAAGTTCAGCACCCGGTGTATTATGTCAGCAAGACTTTGCTCGATGTGGAGACCCGCTACACTCATTTTGAAAAGCTAGCTCTTGTGCTAGTAATGGCCGCACGGAAACTCCATCCATATTTCCAAGCCTATACAATAAAAGTTGTTACTTCGTTTCCTTTGAAAAATATGCTACATCACCCAGATATTTCAAAAAGACAAACTAAATAGGCTGTCGAATTGAATGAGCACGACCTAATCTACCAACCCAGAAACACGATCAAATCTTAGGTGCTTGCAGATTTTATCATAGACTACACCCCGTCCATATTAATTGAAGCGCAAGACGAACTAGATTGTATGAATATATCAAGTGATGGAATTTGGTGCTTATCTGTGGACTGAGCGAGAAATACAAAAGGAAGTGGCTTAGGAATAGTCCTAAGTACACCAGAAGGATGCATTATTCGAAGATCTATACGTTGTGAATTTCGTATGACGAACAACAAAGCAGAATATGAGGCTTTAATTGCAGGACTGACTTTAGCTTCTGAGATGAAAACACGACGGATTTTAGTTCGTTCCGACTCACAACTCATAGTAAATCAATTTGAAGAAACCTACCAAGCAAAGGATATGAAGATGATAGCATATCTAAGTGAGGTCAAATGATTAAAGAGTGAGTTTGAAGAATTTTCGGTACGACATATTTCGCATAGCGAAAATTCTGAACCAGATGCATTGGCCAAACTTGGATCTTCTATTCAAGAATCGGGGTCAGTCAGTATCCCCATAGTCTATCTGCAATAGCCCACAGTTGATAAAAGCAAGGAGATTTTGGAGTTATGCTTAGACTACGTACCAGATCGATGGATGGCCTCCATAATATTGTACCTAAAGGATAACGTTACCAAACGAAAAAAAGCAATCCAAAAAAATCCAAGCCACATCAGCTCGATTCATAATATTTCAAAACTGGCTATACAAACGATCATATAGTGGGTTGCTATTAAGGTGTGTCACGAGTGACCAAGTAGAAGATGTTTTAGCTGAATTTCATGCTAGACACAATGGGAATCATTCCGCCGAAAGGAGCTTGGCAAGAAAAGTTCTATTAATGGGATACTATTGGCCGACATTAAGACATGATGCAAGGGAATATGCTAAACGATGCGACAAATCTCAATACCATTTGTCTGTTTCCCACACCCCACCTGAGATACTACATTATCACATGATTCCATGGCCCTTTATGAAATGGAAAATGAATATCATTGGTCCAATGCCAAAGGCACCAGGACAAAAGTTGTACGTACTAGTGCTAACAGACTATTTCACCAAATGGATTGAGGCGGAGTCGTTCCATCAAATTCGTGACACCGAAGTCAAATCTTTTATATGGAAGAATATTATATGACGGTTTGGAGTCCCTCAAGAGATCGTGACAGACAATGGATCACAATTTTTGAGTCATCATTTTTAGGATTTCTGTGCAAAGTGGCATATTAAGTGTAACCTCTCAACTCCGTACTACCCAAAGTCGAACGGCCAAGCTAAATCATCAAACAAAATCATACTTGAAATGTTAAAAAGAAGATTAGGAGACGCAAAAGGGAGATGGGCGGAAGAGTTGCCGACGTATTTTGGTCTTATCGCACGACCAACAGAGGTTCAACTAGAGAAACGCCATTCTCTCTTGTGTACGACATTGAGGCAGTAATACCAGCTAAAGTATGGTTACCATCGGTTCGATTTATAGGGGCTCATGAAAACACCAATAACAAGGCCTTACAAGATAGCCTCGATACGATCGATGAGCTACGCGATAAGGCTCAAATAAAAAACACAGCATATCAGCTTTAAGCCGCTCGACATTATAATCAGCAAGTAAGAAGTCGATCTTTTGACAAAGCAGATTGGGTACTCCGCAAAGTACTCCCAAGCACCTGGATTCAAAAACATGGAAAACTCGGTGCGACCTAGGAGGGCCCATACCGCATTACCGAAGTAATAGGATAAGAAGCTTACAAGCTTTAGGATCGTGTTGGACTTGACTTGAAGAAGAGTCGGAATGCCTTCCACTTGAAAAAAATTTTCTTCTAAAATTCGTACGATTTTTAGTGTAAATATCGTTCAACAACATCTAACTAATTTGTCTTCAAGCCCGCATTTCAATGTGACAATAAAGAGAAAATATCTAAGGTACTTATCTTCATCACATTGAAACTTGATCCGATCAAGTTTATCTACACCGCATCGGAACTTGATCTGACCGAGCTATTTCATATTATAAATAAACCTACCTCCATCCACAAATGGTACACACCAAAATGCCTCCTAGACGTCTCTACCAAATCGGGCTAGATCACCCAGAGTGGCAATACCCTTCAGAGGACCCGGCCACTTCCGACTCCTTCGGTAACTTTGTACCACATGTGGACTTTACTGGTGAAACATCCAATTCCTTCCCAGACCACAACTGTAGGAACGTTCCGACAATGCAAGAAAATCATAACCGTCGTGATATGTGAAAGTGGTGCGAATTTCACAGCCATACGACAGGTGCATGTGTGAATTTGCGTGAAGAAGTAAGTCGAATGCAAAGTGCAGGTTACCTAGATGAATACAATGTTGCTCACTGCGCTCGAGATCAACGTGCACGACATCATACTCTATCATGGAAACTGAGTGCTATATGATCTTGGTGGACATCACGTTAAATATGTAGAAAGCGTATCTATAGTTATAAAATCCTATCTTACTCCATCGTGGAATCTTATCCCTATCTTATAAAGCCAGTGCGATTCATACTATACGGGTTAAACCAGGTGTCATAAAACCACCATCTTAATATGCCCCGTGATATGAACCTTTTCATGAATTAGCATCACCGAAAAAACAAATAGTGACACCTCATAGTTACAAAAAACAAACCCATTTATATCATATCGGTCTCTAAGTCTATATAACCCTTTTACGAGGAAAGGTTTTGAAGTCTCTTTAGAAAATAGCCTATCCATGTTTGTCTAACCCAAGCATATCCCCATCCAATGGATACACTCTCTAGGTATGACCATGCGCGTATACTTGAAGAGATGGAGAGGATGCAAAAATGAGTTGAAGCCAAGGAGAAAGAATTGAAACAAATCATGCACAAACTCAATTTTTTGATTAAACTAACCGAACCACTAGGAGGACAAACCACTACTTTAACAGCAGTCGGGCCTACTGTTGAGCCAGGAAATAATTACATAGTAGAAGGCGAGAACATTATGGGCTCAGTCGTTCGTACGGCTCCATATAGCCTAGATGAATTGGCGGGGTGGTACGACTCTTGTTAAGGATACAACGAATAGTTGGCTAGCCTGTCGATCTAATAAGCCATACGACCCTATATTCGTATAGAAGTGTACTAGAGTAGTATCGTGTGGCACAAGTCCTACGATCGTAGATTACAAAAGTTGTACTGTTTAGTTCGAGAATAAGTCTTACGGTTTGCTAACACAAAAATCTTATCATTTAAAACTATATTTCACCTTTTCTAACTTATTTTTTCGTACGAAACTAGCAACCGCAAACCGTTCGAAACATCCAAAAATGGATAGTTGTGAGATCAAACCAAACGATATTAAGACAAATCTCATATATATAAAAAAACCAATTTAGCACCAAAGTAACATTCTTTAGTGTAAAACGTATGGTTGTCCATTAGTAGTGTATTGTAACAAGTCATTAATATTTTTTCTTTTATCGAAAAATGTCATACGAACACACTATTAAATCATAAACTGCACAAAATTATGACAAATAATTAAAATGTTGTAAATCGAAAGAACCTAAAGATTACATGACCAATAATTGTTCGAATAAAATATCAAACTAAAATCAAAATAGGAGATTAAAAGTAACGAGCCGAAGCACACTACGAACAAAGTCGTACCCCAAAAAAAAAGTTCAAAATTTAATATCCACCCTTTAAGATAGACTCGTACAGTTCGTAGCATGCTCGTCAATCATCCAGATTGACGTTTTCTGGATTAATGTCCGTATTAAAATTATGGTTCAGCTGATCAAAAATATCCTCCTGAGTCGGAGTCGCACCCGAAAACGATCACGCAACAAAGATCCCCTTTGACCTCTCAATTTCTTCTTGAATTATCTCCCATTTTTTAATTTCCTCTTTAGAATTCCAATTCTCCCCTTTATGTTCTTTATACTCTCCCATTAGAGTCGCACAAGCCATAAGAGTTGCATCATCAAAAAGCATCATCGACTTCAGATTACATATCTTTAATTTTTCGTTCATACTCTTCTCTAAGTCGTGCGGACTCTTCTCTTAGTCATACGTTTTTAGACTTCAACTCTTCTATTGTGCGTGTTGCATTATTGAACTTCTCTTTAGCAACCAAAACCTTATTGTCCAGATCAGCAAAATGGGCCTCCACGTCGTTCGCCTTTTTCTTGGCTCTCTCTTCGTTCCTTTTTGCCGCATGAACGAGCCTGTCTTTTGAAGTAGACTCTTCCCAAGCATAATAAAACTTGGAAACAATGTGGATAGCTGCCTCCAAACTCTGCAAAGGAAAATTTATTTTTAAATAAGTTCGCACGACAATAAAAAAAAAAATTAATCGTACGAAACATAATTACCTGATAAAGGGAACCGATCAGTGCATCGGATGAACCTAAATCTCCCAACTTATCCAAATATTATCTATCTTCTTTCAGAACAAGTTTTTCTAAATCCATATCCTTCAGTACCTGAGGGTCTGAGAACACTGAGCCATTAATTGGGATTTCGGCTAGGATGGATTCCAGTCGTTCAGTGAGATCAACGCCAATTTCTTCGGTACGCTTTCTCTTTCCACCAAGAGGCTTTAATCTTTTCCTAGGAATGACGGGCTTCATAGGTCCTTGCTTTTTTCTGGAACTCTAGGAGGATCACTCGAACCCACACCATCAGCTTCATCCGTTCCACCCTTCTTTGCAGCCAGCTTAGCCGCTCTACGAGTAAACCAATCTTCCGCCAGGTTATAGGGAATGATTGCTCCTGGCACAATGAAAATACATTAGCACAACAAAATAATAATAATAATAATAATAACAAAAAATAATAGTAATAATCGTACGACATAAACTAATATTTTCGTTCGACTGAAATAAGTTGAGGTACCTTTTTTGTAAGTAGAACCCACCACCCTTCTCGCCTCTGAACGATCCTCGACACTCTCTTCTTTGGTTCTTAGGAAACCTCAGGATATTTCGTACCGATATTACCTATGAAATAGAAACATAAGTTTCAGTGTAAGATGAAAATATAAAAATTCCAAAAATAAGATTTACGCGCATGGCACCAATGGCTTGGAATCCCTCGTTCTCCACCAAACAAAAAATCTGCTTTTACATAAAAGAAAGTAGATTTTCATCCCCAGTCGTTGGAAGTCTTATATTCCATTCATACCTCTCTTCTCGGACGCAACTGCAACACGTACCTCAAAGAATCTTCGACCACTGGCTTTAAGTAGTACGAATAAAAAAGATCCGCCAAATGAAATTTTAAGTTATGCTTTCGTATCAACTCAATTGTACTAAAAAGCAATCTCCAACTGTTCGACATCAATTGGCTAGGCGATATGCCAAACCACTCAAAAACACTACATATAAATTTTGGTAGAGGAAATCTCAAACAAAACGATAGAGACAACTCAAAAAAAGACACCCAACCCGGTACGACCATATCAGCCGTGTATTCATCTCTCAGAACTTCCATGTTAACTTCATTACGAATCCGGTATACCTGCCTAATAAAGTTTAAGTTCTCAACACCTATAACACTCTTAGGGTTATGGGACATGATAAAGTCGGTTCGTTCACCTCTTGGGAGCCAATCGCTAGACGAAGGTAAACTAGTTTCCTCTTTGATAAACCGAATAGGTCGAGCTACAGAATATGCAAAATCCTCGGTGTTGTCTAAATTAGTGGGACCAACTTCCTCATAATTGTTGTTCGACTCAAGATCTACATGGCTACTAATTTTCATCTCATCTTTTTTCTTGCCAAACAACCACCCCTTATTTACTTTGAGAATTCGTACGACTAAGCCTAGAAGAATGCTCATCCATCTTCCCCAAATAGAATCGAACACAAATCTAGAACAATTATAAGATCAAAAACTCTATTTTTTGACAAACAAAAAGTAACAAAAAACATAATGAAAATCAAGATCAAAAATCTATATTTAACCAAGAACATGTATGAACATATGAAGAACAAACAAAAAATCATAGTACAAAACATCAAAATTCATCACCAAAATCCAAGAAACTATAAAAACAAAATAAAGATCCAACAAAAATATACCTTTAGCACTGTGAGGATTCGAACGAAGCCAAGAACGTAAGAGAGAGAATTCAAAGAAAAAGTGAGGATAAAGCAAAAGCCAAAGGTGAGCTTTGCCTTCAATATATGATATATAGGAACGACTGGTATTTGATCCCCTTTGATCCGTACGACACATTTTGGAACTTCATGCGACTTATTGGTTTATAATCGTTCTACTGCGAATCCGCTCTGCACTAGATGCTCAATCAAAAACTGAATGATCGCCCCACCCGGTGTACCATCGGAAGCACGGTACCACTGTAAATTCGAGTCTGCTCGACCTGTGAGTCTACTCGTAAGACGAGTCCGCTCGGAAAGAAAACAATATCTATTAACATATTCGAGTCCGCTCGACCTGTGAGTCTACTCGCAAGACAAGTCCGCTCGGAAAGAAATCAATATCTATTAACATATTAGTACAACAAAAAAGTTCACTCGACATTAGTTCAAAAGCATGAATCTTCAACCGTACGGAAACTTAAAGCATGAAGTCTTCAGGTAACATTTGAGATGTTTTTTCATTATTTCCACTGTAAGATTAGCTTCGCTCGACTTACAGAGTGGGGACTTTTTTTATGGTGTAAAATTGTGATGTTACCTTTAGAGTCATGTTTACGTCATATATTGGGCCACAACCCATCATATGTTTTAACAAATTATGTAGTTCATAGGCCTAGGTTATAAGGCATTGGTACGACATAATCGGCTCGACACTAACGAGTGGTCCAAGTAAATTTATTTTGATTTAACTTTAGCATACATACATGCTATAATAATTGGTACGACTGTCACCAACTTTAATAGTACAACAGTTAACAATTAGCATTATAAATCATTTTATTGGTACCATAGTAAGTGGTACAAATAAATCAGTACGACAATTATTTATCAATATAATAATTAGTTTGGTTACTTAAGTCTTTTATTTCTGTACGACGAATATGACAATGTGACTTTTAATATAAGGCGGCTTAAGTTAGGGTAGTTTAGTATTTTCACATAACTTACAATTGTCTATAAATACCCCAAAAATGCACATTAAAGGGATCCTTTTTTTGTTCCACCTACTTATCTCTCTAAAAATAACTCTTACATCATCACATACATCATCCGCACGTCATTTACCTTTCAACTTTGTCTACAAACTCCATACTAATTCTCACGCTCAAGCTTGTTTGGTAGGCACCATACCGGTGTCCTCATTTGAGGGTGTGATGGGTCTAGGTCTAGGTTTAGGGTGGGTGAACTTTGCAATTTCTAAAATAATTGTAATTTAAGGTGAAGTCATAAACATTATATTTTTTATGGGTTTTAATAAAATGGGGTGAATCAGGGAAAATACGGGGTGCCAATAGTGCTCATCTAAACTTGGGCATCTAAGTTGGGCTTATACTTTCTTAGCCCATTTGAATTCACCAGGCCGATGTACCCCCAGGCCTCGTGAAAGCCTTCTATTGTACACCCACCCCCACCCATCTTTCTTCTGAAATAGTTTTGGCAAATTTCCCTCGGATTTTCTTCGTTGGTCTCTTCGTTGGTGGTTCTCAGTATCATTACTGCTCTTATTTCCATTCTCGCATACTTTCGTTCAGTTTCTCCGAATACAAGGGCTACGTGGTTTTCTATTTCTCTTTGATTATTCGTATATCGAATGGAAGTGCTTTCGTTAACTCTCTTCAGCATCATTGTTTTGTTTTTTCTTTTTGGATGCTTGAATCGGTTAATAATTTGATGAGCCTGAATCGGTTAATAATTTGATGCCTTTTTTTTGTTGCAAAGAGAAGAGATTTAAGTTATTGCTTGAGTATGTCGTTG
The DNA here is from genome assembly GCA_963580455.1 of Euonymus europaeus. Classification (NCBI taxonomy): domain Eukaryota; kingdom Viridiplantae; phylum Streptophyta; class Magnoliopsida; order Celastrales; family Celastraceae; genus Euonymus; species Euonymus europaeus. The sequence continues at coordinate 5,652,259 of OY756968.1, read as the reverse complement.
GGTCTGATATTGGGGATCGGAAGAGCATTTTGGAGGAAGCGGACTTCATCGCTAGACATCTTCTAGTCAAAGCGTGCCCCTCGGACTTACTACAAGGGAAAAAATTGTAAACCTACGGGTTTCCATACTCTCAAAGGTACTCTCATAATTAGATTTTTCTAATCTGTTTGTTTGTGTTGTCTTTGATTTTTGTTATAGTTGTGGTTGGACTTCTGAACAAGTTCATGTTGTTAGTTGTTGCAAAAATATATGTAACATTGTAGCATTGATCAATAGATGTATTACCCTCTATATTGTAGGGCTGCACAAAAATTTGGCCATTTGTGTCTATCTTCCTGTTTCAATTGTGTGTGATATATGTATACGCTTATGGCTTACTCATGTACACATGTATACGTATGTAGATGCCTATCCTATGTTTATTTTTGTACATAGATGTATAACACACATATATTGACATATATATGCGTGGGTATATGTATTTTTTTTTAAGTTGTCAGCTCTTGTAATCTTTTGTTTCTTCAGATTGGTCAAGAAAAACCCATATGAAATGTGAAAATAGAAAAGTGGTCAAGAAGGCACAAAATTTAATAAGGAGGGGAATATGAATTTGCATTGTGTAAAGTTTATTGCTTAGGGGTTAGGAATGGGCTTACCCACAAGGAAAAACTTGGAAATCATCCGAAGAATTAGACTAGATGGTAGTTGGGGATGAATGAGGAGGACTTATGAGCTTATTTTTAAACACCAAAAATTAACCAATATCCTTTACATCTATTTCCCTTTTTCTGTGATTTGTATTTTCCCTTCTTCCTTTCTACAATGGATTGTTTAATTTTGTTATTCCTTGTGATAATCCTTTTTCCTCTTGCGATAATCCTATATAGTTATATTTTGTTGTTCCAAAACTTGGTCGTCCAATCCTATCATAACTTGTAATCCAAAATGCAAATTCATTAACTCGTAATAGCATAAATATTCGTCATATATAAACACTAAGCAGCAGAGGTAATGAATCTTTATCATCATAGTCCATAGATCAACACCGCTAATGAGATCTTAATAATAGTTATATTTTACGGCATTCTCTTTTTGTTCGTGTTTGCTAGGTGTATACATATGTGTAAATATTTTTTTGGGTCAAACAAGTTGAGTTATTAGCTCCATGAAACTTATAGTTTGTAACGTTTAAAAGTTTTTGTTGTACCAGAGAAAGTAAGGTGTTTCCCTTTTGTCTTTTTGTGGTTTGTGAATTAACATAGCAATTTGTTGCAGGTGGGTATGTTCTGATGCCAGAGAAACTACCGAACTATGTTGTTCCTGATTTGATTGGCTTTAAGGTACCAACTTATATTTTGTTCTTCACTATTCCTAATTTGGTTTTTCTCGAGGATTAGAATGAGTGCAGTTCCCATTCCATACTTTTGAGATTATTTCACTAATAAGCTGCCAATTTATTTGAATCTGTCAGTCCCAGTTATCAAACTTCATGGGAAATCAGTTGATTTTGCAAAAATGTACATGGTTTGGAATCTGTGTCCTGAGCTCTAAATGCCCTCAAGCTAAATGGAAAAGTTAAAATTATTTAGTTGCTTGAACATTAATTTTTCATTAAAAAATTATATGAATTGCTGGTAGATGCTTCATAAAAGAAAAAATAAATAACTTGAGAGTGAGTAACATGCTAGACATGAGTAGACGTCTTGTTCTTGTTTTGCTCTAAATTTACAATTTCAGTGTGTACTTGAAAGATGTCTAATGATGTTTGGCCATCTCGAAGTAGGATACTGATTTTGCTTCTGCTAACCTAGTTCTAAATCTTATGCAACAAGATTGTTCAGAAAACCTGATGTAGGAGGATAAGGGCTCAAAATAAATGGACATGAAGTTCTTAATATTTCCAATTTGGTTCTACTTGTAAGCAGAATTGTTGAAGGATACATGATCACTTACTTCCTTGCCGTTTTTCACAAGGTTTTCCTTCTTTCTCTCCTGAGTCCCAATCTTCAAATTTGCAATTCCAACTTGCTCTTTCCAAAATTTTCGTTGTTGTAGTTCAACTTTCCAAAGATCGCTTCCCCTCAAAACTAGTAATCTGTTGTACGAAAATCATGGTGCTGATATTAGTTTGGTTGATTAGATTGGCCAGGAAAGTGAACTGTGCAAATCACAAATTTTCCATTTGCACTTATGCTATTGTTCTTTTCCAAATATATATAACCTAGTAAGTAGTAAACTAGCAATGTACTACATTTTTCATCTATGAGCTAAGTCAAGCATTTAAGCGTGTTCTATTGGTTCTATTGTTCTTATATGGAGTTTATCTGTTGCCTGCAGCTGAAGCCATATGTATCACAAGTTCCAACAGAAATTAAAACAACTAAGGCTTCTGAACCAGCAAAATAACCAAACAATTTGGGTGGCTGCCTGACATTGTATTATCAGTCAATGAAAAGATGTCTAATGATGTTTGGTGATCTTGAAGGGGAGAGTAACGTCTATGATGAACCATTAACTGATTAACTGGTTAACTGCTTAATGAGTACATTTGTTTGATAGCATATTCTATTTTAACATGATCTATCGGAACTCTCTCTCTGTATGCTAGAGATCCATAGCCCATGATCAATTGATTATAAAGTTTCAAACAGGCCGCAAGAGGAATCTTGGATCTCTGATTCATCGTCAAAAATGTGTGCTCGTTGGCTCATATATGCCCGGTTCATTTTGTAATGCTGCAAACACGTTAACTTTCTCAAATCAATAGTAACACTGCCGTATTGCATTACAGGGAAGGAATTTGAGAGATGTAATATATACCTAATTAGGCTGCAAACGAGACCATAGATGGTGCCTTTGTGGCTTGAACTTTCCAGGCCATGGCGGTGTGTCTAGGATTCCTAGACCAACATGCGTTGCTTCAAGCATCTTTCATGAATTTTAGTTCTTCAGTATTTCAATGTTTCCTTCCCAAAGTTATGGTACAAGTTACAACGCATGCGGACGTGTTGCAAGTACAATAAGACAATACGTAGCAACTTCTGGTACTGGTCCTCCAAACATTTAGGCTGTCCTCGGTATAATAGCTCAAAGTGTGAGCCGATTCGTTGCATCATTAAAAATATTAAAAATATGTGAGGTCCATATTTATAAACCCCTTACCCACATCCACCTATAATGTCTTGTCCTACCTTATAAATAAATAATAAAAAGATTAGACTTTCACAAAAAATTTATTATAAATAATAATAAAAACATAGACGTGAGCTTCTGTTGTTGTTCGTCTTCTTTTGATAGCTACTCCAGTCATCGAACTCATCGTTCGTGTCCTCAGCTATAATCGGAGATGCATAATTACTCACGACAATTTTGAATTCCTCATTACTCTCAAACAATATGCTAAGTACAAAATTTGGTATACCTTTATGAGCTTTGAATGAGGGAAATATACTCTTCTTCCTAATAGAATCCTCCCTCAACTCTGGATCCTTCTCAGTGCTATCCCTAGCTCCCAAGGACAGAAGACTCCAAGTACTCTGATGTTGGACCATCTTGTTCCATCTTCTCTTCATGTTGAGTGTCTTCTCTTCAGCTTTAGTAACATCCACATATTGATTAGTAACCTAATAGTGTGTCCATCTTCATCCTATCCTGCAACAATGCTACTGATCTTTATCCTCTAGAATATTTTTGATCTTTTCTCTAGTAGTAATAACTTCTTCATCATCCTTAGAGAAGTTAACTTCTAGTAGTAGATCTTCATGCACATCACTCTCTGAACTAGGTTTTTGTTTGGTAAAGAGTATGTTTGACATAGTATAAGCTGGTGTAGAGAGTAATGTTTGAGTATATCTGACAGAGTATAAGCTAGTGTAAACAGCTAGATCTAAACTATAATACCAATTAAATTTTCAGTTAATCCATATAACCTACTGGAATCCAAATCCAAAATCGAACATGGTAATAAAAAATTATCTCATACTCTGATGGAGGGGTGCGAATTGCTCTGGCTTTCGACTTCACCATTGAATTGTAGAACCTATGAAAAAAAAACCCATGTAAGTGTGTGAACAAAAATGAAACCCCAAATCCGAATTGAAAGTTATCATCCCTCTCCTAGTGATGAAGTGAAAAAATCTTAAATCTCCCTATAGCTATCCCCAATACGAATTGAATCCATATACTTGTAAAGATTCCTAAATTGAAAATGCTATACCCGTAATGAACCCCAAATTGAAAACGATATTGAGAACATGAAATTTGTCTTCCTGAAACCCTAGAATGAGATATGAATGAAATGCAATGCACTAACCCTACTTTTCCAAAAACTAACCAAGTTTGACGTTATTGGCAGATCATTTTCATATTTTCCCAATTAGATGTTAAGTCAGATAATCAATCGTAACATCATTATTTTTTGACGATAATCTTGATCAGGGGCTAACGTCGCCCACTTTCTAAAATGTGAGGGCTTGAACAACCTAAAATTAAGTACAGCGCCTCAAACGACCCGTTTTCAAAAATACACGGGCTTCCTAAATAGTAAATACTCTCCCGTTATTTATTTATTTTTAACTATCTCTTCGATGCGGCGCCGTTTTCATGTGACTGAGCAGTGAGCATGCCCGCAAAAAAGGCGCACGCCTTAGTAATCTTACAAGGTGGGCCCACTCAGCCCAAAAGAAAAGTTCGGGCGGCCTTATCGAATCACAACCACTTACTAAATGGACCCCACGCCAAGCTGACTCCATCGCAGCCGTACATTTAGTCCTCCTTACCAACTTTTCCAATTTCCTTTTACAAACCGTCAACAAAAGCCAGTTTCACAAGGAAAACCCCAAGAAACCTCCCATGAAACATCGTCGAAAGCCAACCCTCTCTATATAGACACACATGACTCTCAACAAAAACATAGTCATCATCATCAACAAAAAATTAAACCAGAATGGGAAACCCCGATAGACCATTAAAGAATCATCATGTTCAATGCAAGAAGCACCCAAAACACAAACAATCTCCCGGTGTATGCTCTCTTTGTCTGAATGAAAAGCTTTCACAGGTATCTAAAACAAGGTTACGTGGTACGAGAACAGACTCGTCTTCTTGTTCTTCTTCATTATCGCCTGAGCATTCTTCTTATTCTTCTTCGTGCTCTTCTTCGTATTCGTCTCCAATGCATCGTCGTTATCGTTTTAGTACAAGAGAAGGGAGCAATAAGGGTTCTCTATCTTTCATGTTTAGAGGGAAGAATAACTTGAGTGCACTCACCAAGAGTAGATCGTTGGCTTTTGTTCCAAGAAGGGGTGGTGGTGATCATGATGATGCTTATAGTGGTAATTATAAGAAGAAAACAACAAGAGGTGGGTTTTGGTCCAAGTTGTTGCATCCAAGAAGGAAGAAGATTGAGAATGTTTTGATGCATTCAAGCACTATGAGAGAGGGGAGGACAATTGTGGTTTCTTGAACTATTTTTTCAATTCTTCTTTTTATTTATCAAAAGGATAGATTTTTATGTAATTTGTTTGCATATCGATTATATGTATCGAACTATCGATCTGTTGGGGTTGGGATGCAAAATACTGTGGGGAAAAAAAACATCCAGAATTCTAGCTTGTTCTTGTGATCAGTCAAAAGATATAGAATATTAGATTTAGATCATTGCCTTCCTCTATTTTTATTGTGAGAGGAGAAGTTGATTTGAGTTCTTGTCTGTACGTTGATGATAGAGACAAAAATTTCCGTATGTAAACAGCAAGGAGACACTCTGGCAGTCAGGAATGGAATGTAAGGGCGCTAATAAAGGCCAAAACTAGCATCCATGAAATTTCTTAAGTTGAAAATTCAGAGAGGTGAATTAATTATTGTTTATTTGCAGTTTGGAATTCCTGATCAAAGTCCATGGCCGTGACAGATGGGTAAATCGTAAACTCCTGGCAACTTCGTTCCTCCCACGTGCAGCGTGGGTTCGCTAAAAAAGTTGAAACAGTTGAGTTGTCACATTTTTAATTTGATAAATACATAAGACAGTTGGCCAAATTCTCACGAACTGTAGATCACATGGACTAGTGATTGATTCAGCGGTTGATTGCGTCCACCGATTGATGCGTATGCGGGAGGAAGAGACCTAATTAAAAATTTTGTACTTTCGTAGTTTTGAATGACAATTTGGTAGGCAGTGGCGAATTCAAAAATGGATTGAATTCAAAGATGTGAGCTTGCAATTAAAACTTTAGGATTAAATCTATTTGAAATTATTTTAGTTTTAAATTTGAGGAAATTTTCGCTTTCAGTGGTCGACTCTTAAATTAAAATATAATTTTTTTATTGTTTATTTATAAGTTTTTTAAAGAAATTACTATGTGTCGCCTAAACACGGTTAGGTGACAAGTTATGAGGATAAACCATTATTAATAGGGGTTTTGGGTTCATCTTTCATGCCCAAATCAAATAGGGTGGCGCTAAATATCTCAAGTTTTTGTAACCCAAGTCTACATGACATGTTTTTTAAACATATGACATGAAAAATTAAAATTTTAAAAATAAAATATTTCATTTGAAAAACTCACAGCAATTTTTTTTTTCTTAAGTGAAAATTAAAACACTTTATCTTTTAAAATATAAATTATATTTCGAAAAAAATTACATATCCAGAATCAACAAATAAAGATCTACCAACAAGATCCATCATCGATATGTTTTATTTAGTTATTCTTTTTTTTTTGTACTGATTTGTGGGTTATATAGGTTTCAGTGTTTATTTATGGGTATATGAGCTCGAATATCGGATTTTCATGTTGTAACCTAAACAATAAGTGTTAAACCATAAAGGGAACGGAAGTCGCTAAACCCTAACTAGCTCTTGTATCGAATTTCCATGTTGTAACATAAACAATAAGTCTTAAACCCCAAGGGAAACGAATTCGCTAAACTCCAATGAGCTCGTGTATCGGATTTCTTTGTTGTAACCTAAAAGGCTCGAATTTGCTAAATCCCAACGGATTCACTACTAAAATCTTAAATGTCCCAAGTGTTAAGTCTTAGGGTCTTAACTATTAAATCCTGACGAGTTCGAATACCCAACGTAATTTCAATAAAAATGCAAAAAATGACAAATATATATATTATACTATCATAGTGTAATAAAATTTCGGCTCGAATAGTCTACACATCATATATATGAATTACATTTTTTTTAAACGCAATGTAATTAAAAAACGCAATAAAAACTATCAACAATGGGTCTTATTAAAAAAAAATTTGCTGCTGATTTGGAATGTGTAATTTTTTTGAAATCTAACACGTATTTTGAGAGATAAAACGTTTTAAAATTTTGTTTATGAAAAAATAAATAAAAAATGTGCAGTAAATGAATAAATTAATATGATTGACTAATTTATGAAAAAGTCCAACATGATCCACGTTCATGAAGTGTTTATGTAGATTTGAATTGAATTGAAATAATAAAAGTTGAGTTTTATAACAGTTTTAAATTAAATATGATTTGTACCAAATCTATTTCTCACATTCGTACACTTCCCTTCTCCTTCAAATTATAAGACGAAGTCCAATGTACATGCTTATAAGAGAAATAGTAGATTGGCCAGACATCCTCGTATCACATGGTTAATGCAAGGTACTGAGAAACTTACCAAAAAATAAAACTGAATTGGTATTATTTTGAAGATTCACTACCACTGCCAGTCGCACACTGCACACGTCCTCGGATAATCAATTTAAATGTTTTGAAAAAAGATTTGTCAAACTTTTGATTTTGTCTTAGTAAATACATCATGATCAGCTGCATCTTTCATTTCCACTCTGTTCAGGAATTATTAATTATGTAATTAATTAGTCAAATATTTTTACACGGCTAGTGTATGGTTCATTGTCTTTTGGATTGGGAACATGTTCGGGCCAGGGAGGGCACAAGTCCAATAACATTTGCAGCTTATTGCACGGCCCGCAATTGAAAACACGTTGGGCCTCAACCTACTTGCCTTCCACTTTGATTAATACTTAATAGAAGCTCGTTAGGACATATTTCTTTTTATTTTGCTAAAAACTCTAACTAATGAGTGTCCAATGAAGTTCAAGTTCGATGCGTCAAACAATCTATGATTGTTTTAAATGTCGGAAGTTCTACTGCAATCCACTCAATACATGGCAGATCAATGTTAGATGATTTAGGCATACCATAACTTGAGTCGTATGGCATTTTTTATTAGACATTGTATTTGCACATAATTTGTAAGACCCATAACCGAAATATTGGGCTGGAGCCCATTTCACAATGTTGAAGCGACTTGGGCCATTCTTTATCATTTCGGTGTGGGCTGGGCTTTCTGTCAATGAATCAATGATGAGAGTTATTTTCACTCCGTTAATTTTCAAGTTCACCCATTTATCTTTAAACCATTTAATCTTTTGACACCCCATCCATCCTTACAATCTGTAACAAAATAGGAAACCTAATTCTTTCTACGCTTTTACAGAGACTCATAGTTTTGTAGCAAAAAAGAAACACTAGCTCAATGTCGTCAACTATCGGTATTCAATGCGAGATGTGAAATGTTAGAGAGAAGTAGACCCTTCAAGTGTTCGTGGAGGCAGGGAGTGACGATTTGACGTACTTGAGATCCCAAACATGCGACCAAGCGATGAGGCTTCGATTAAGACCTCGACGTACGAAGACAACATATTTGGGAGACACCGTCGACGCGAGAAGACAACGGATCTGTTGTATTTATATATTGACAGCAGCCCATACCTACAAGGGAAGCGTTCTCCGAGTCAGGGATATGAATCGAAGGTGCGTAGTCGTTGTCGCTGGGAGTCAACTAGCATGGTTTTGATGAGCACTATTTCCACGTTTGGTCCTAGAGTTGTATTTGGTGTTGACTTCTCAATAAGGTAGGAGCAGTTCGCCAGTTCTTCATATGAGGCAATTGCCGAATTGTTAACGCTGGAGATCTGAGGGCCTCTGTAATATATATAAAAAAAAGTGTTTTAGGGTTAACTTAGGAACATTGTATTTTTTGTTGGGATTTTTTAGAATGCGGTGAACTTGTAAAATAACAGGGTAGAAATAGTCTTCATCGTGATCAATTACAGACTTACAGTAACCTTTGTTTTCTATTATTTAATTTTAATTTTAGTATATAGCAACTGAAAATTCAAATTTAATTCTAAATTTCAAATCAAATTCAGAAGAAGAAAATCATGCATTGGGATCTAACGGTGTGGAGATCAGGTCCTAGACTAAAAGCCAGTTAAAGATTAAACAAGCTAACATAATAAATGAAAGTAAACATTGATTCGAGAGAAGAACCCAATAAATAACAAAAAAACATGTCTAATCAATTAAAGAAAGGGCGATTATCTTATGTAATTAATTATACTTATAATCATGACTCAAGCACATATTGAAATGAAAGATGATTTTTCCCCCCCAATAATTGGGTACGATTACTCAGGATTTAGACATTAGAAGCCCAGTTTCAGTCATTTGGCTAACTTTTCAATCGTACGCATATATCAATCGTAGCTGTTAGAGATACTTGAACCAATTTGTTACAATTCGGGTACTCCATTTGGACTAGCCTTATTTTTGGCTATAGAAGTCATTTTTTCTTAAAAAGCATACATTCAATTTTTCATGACAGTGGAAGCGAGTGCTTTTAATTAGGGCCAGAAAGTTCTATCCGATCCGGATGATCAATTTGTTCAATTCGAATTAAATCAAGTTTGAACCTAAGTTATGTGTCCAAAGTTCGGGTACAAACACAAAAATCTTTTTTAGATTCCGACTCGAATTGAATTATTGTCCGATTTATTTATATATAACTAATTAATTAATTATGTTAAAAAAATCTATATAAATTTGAGTCTAAACATGTAAATATCTCATAAAAATCTTATATGATTCGACTTGCACTCAAATTTTTGACACCCCTAATATATATTAATGGAACACTCTCACTCGACTCAGAATAAAATCCCTAGAGTCACTTCCACTATTTTGAACTATTTTCAGATGATGGACACACAATTGAATTGGCTTGTCCTGTCATCATTTTTTTTCTTCTGTTTAAAGTGATTTATAAATGAATGGGTCGGACTCGGGTCCCAGGACAGGTGGTCGCTTACGGTTAATTAGCTAAATCTAAACCGTAACAATATCCAGATCAATCAAATAATGTAGCAGATGCTAACAGAGAGTAGAAGGTTCCAATGAAACGACGACACTCATCAACCAACCTCTGTAAAAGCCCCACACAATTAAAAATGTTACTTTTGGTTCTCCACCTTTTATTAATTCTCTCCCAATCTCTACTTCGTTTTCCTTCTTGTTTATACTACAAATTTAATGCATTTTTAGGGTTAGGTGAGCTTAAGTTAGTGGGGACTGCCACTATAAAACACTCTCCAAAAAAGAGACAACGATCACCTCGTTGATGTTGATTTTGTATAAGTAATAAAGTATTTGAGTTTAAGTGAGGACCAACTCTTCCACTACCTCCAACAACCCCCTAACATACATTTAAATCTAGTGCTAATTTGATAGTGATCTCTTTTTATATAGGAAAACAATGTGGCTTCCTTCAGTTGGTAAATGATAACAATCCTGATCAGTTGAGGAGATGGAATTAAAGACAATCTGGGTATTCCTCAACCCAAATATATATATATTTTGTTGCGATTCCTAGAGGCATAGTTAAAGCATTTCGCGACCAGTGATTCGCTTACCAAATTTCTGCATCAATTATATGACAAAACTCAGAAAATGATGCGATGTGGATCTGATACCAAAATCACAATCAATGGATCCGTCTCAAACTTCAATATCCCAAAAACAAGCAACTGAACATATTTACAAGCCCATCAGAACAGCCGATGCCTCATCCATAATTGTGGAGGAAAAAAGACTATGTATAGAGTCGGCAGATGTTATCAATGTTAAAATACCATTTATTAAATTGATAACGAACACAAAATTGATTGAACTAAAATTATAAATAATTACAAAATTAGTCGAAAGTTTGAATCAGAGTTAAGTAGAAATCCGAGATTGACTTCGAGTATAAGTACTAAACGTGATCACCATTATAATGCAAATATAATTTTGTATCATAGTTAAACTGGGACTGGGAAAACACATTAATTTTAGGAATGTTCTGGAGCTAAAAAAAAATATAGGAATAGACTTAAACCCACCTCATCAAAGACCCAACCCAACCCAATCTATATTAAAAATGAATTTGTGCCATTCTTTTTTTGACATTTTCAACAAACACGGAGCCATTTGAGTCTTGAAGTACTCCACCAATGATAATTACACAAATTGATGATATGAATAGTATGCTAAAGGCCGTTATTACTAAGGAGCGAAATGCTCTTCATCATGGGAGCACGACAGCACATAACTCAGCCATTTCAAATATTAAACCATCCTTTACTTTGCTACCAATCACTGTTTCACTTTTTCGTATTGGATTTCATTATCTTGATCCAATATTTCTCCAAAAATGGGATATTTGTATTTTTTTTCTTCCTTCAAATGTAAATATGATGATGATAATTAATGAGGTGAGAAATGAAGTAGTACTATGTCGTTGACTCTATCTCCTTATCATGCGCACTAATATGTGGGTGGGTTGATTTGGACCAAAAATTTCTTAGTTTTGTTGAGACCTTAAATTCCACAGCAATCAGCAAGTCCACAACTTGTATTAATGGAGGTACTGAAAACAACATAGCCTATATTTTATAGGTTATGTTGCGGCCAAAATGAATATGTCAACAGGAAGAGCAAGCAAAGCCACATAATATGGCACTATTTAATGTTAATGGTAGTCAGTTAAATGGTCCTATCCTCAGCCACGCTAGCTAGTGGACTGGTGGTTGAATTTATGGTTTAATTTTGATCAACCTGAGCTGTTCCTTTGTCCAATCACAAATAATGCTCTCCGGTGACCTAAAGTGCCTGTATGTATCTGTGCTAAAAAAACACATCATATAGATATAATAACCGTAGAAAGGGTAAATGACTATATATATATATATATATATATTTGTAGTTATGTACAATAACCATTATCCGTACTTGATAAAATCAAATTAATCCTATCAATCAGAACGTGACACGTGATCTTGGAGTCATCAGTATAGAAGAACCGAATTGTGGTGGATGTATCGGTAACTACTCGAGAGAGCTTCTCGATAAGGAACCGAGGAGGCACTTGGGCCGCTAATCAAAAGAAGCATCTTGATAATATGCGCATAACCAAATGGGAGACTAATTCCAAGGAGTCCAACTCCTGTTAAAAGAGGAATATCCATGTAAGATTACACTTCAGAAGAATTCGTTCAGAGATCAAGAGGAGCCGCGTCCTACTAAAATTACAACTGATCGAGACTCTCTTATTACAACGGTATAATTTAGCTAGTTTGGCATTGAGCTCGAATGCTTTTTGACATCATGAGTACTGTACTGATGATCACACGCTGCCCAGATTGATTATTGGTGCTTACTTTAGCACAGGATTTCATTGTGGTATTTAGCACTGCAAATCTCTCTCCTTGTGAATGTGATGTACTGATGTTGTTCTTGTCTTTAAGGTAGGGTAATTATTTTTTGTTTTTTTGATGGCGTAGTTTCTTTTGAAAGAATGTGAGCTCGTGGAAGGGAACAATGTAAAGGAGAGAGGACCCCACTTGGGGAATTATTAATCAACCACGCAAAATAAGCCACGTAGCTTCTTTATAAGATGTTGATGCCTTACCTGGACAACACGTCAAAAGTGGTCATGAACCATGACTTAGAAAATATCTAGGGCTAAAAACAGTAACCCAATTAGAATTGGAATTAGAATTGGGGTAGTTTAGAAAAATACCGACCCAACTGTTGCACTATTCCGATCTACTGAGTTTTTAAAAAAATTGAAAAATTTATAGATGTGTAGTTTTTACTATGATCAATCAAAAAATCAAACTTATTATGAAAAATACATGACAATTTGGACTGTCAGATATCATTTAAAAACATTTGATTTTATATTGCAATAAATTTATTTTATTTGTTTGAAAAAAAAACATACAATTGAATTCATCATAAGATTGTAATTTTTGTAAACAAATTTAGTGCATTAAAATAGTAAACGGTTTGGATCCAATGTTTTTGTTTAACACTTGACCGTTCCTCGATCCACCAATTAATGGCTCAGACAAATTAACACCTTCTTGTGACAATCGAAGCAGATCTCGAGGACCCCCACTAATTGTCCCTGCTAGCTCTGCTTGAGAAATAACGCCATGTCAACCCTCAATTCATGAATTTTAAATTTTAGCTCCTTCTTTTACTAATATTAATTCATTGTCCATGGTTGACGACATAGGCATGACAGCATCTTGCGATAAGGCCCCTTTATGTTTTTGTCTTGCTTGTACTGGTCAGGGGAAAAAAGGTTACAAAACATGAATAGTGTCACGAGAAAAACCCAAAATGGTTCATCAATTCTTGTCATCTTTCAATAATTTGTGCAAAACAATCCATTTCAGACAGAGATTTCACTTTTCCTTTAGGAAAATAATGTAAGGGACAAACGAGAGTACGGTGTCAATATTTCACAAAGTGTGTTATAATTTTCACACCACCCCACATCAATAATATTGTTCCCTTTAGGTTATCCGGTTCACTAGATACATCGGATTCATATATGAGTTGTCCGGTTTATATAGATATAATAAGCCTGCACGATTTTATTCCTCCTCAAGTGTAGCAAGTGGGCTATACCCAACTCACTACACAAGGAAACAGACCTTATAGATAGTAAGAGGTGAGCTAGCATTTATTAAGTGCTTGAAATATACCGCATCTTTCGATGTGAGACTTTTTACAAAGTGGAGGGTCAAGCTTCGATTAAACTAAAAGCTTGTGTTTGGTAGAGAAGTTATAATAATATATAAATTGTAAAATTAATAGCTAAAATATAAGTTGTCAAATAAGCTATTAATATTTGGCATAATCGAAGTTATGACAGCGCATAAATTGTCAAATTATTACTAGAGATATTTAAAGTATAGTAGAGGTATTAAGTTGTACATGTGTTGTATCAATATTAAAGCATAAAATGAAAAAATGTATAAACCTATGAGATTAAAAAAATATCGTAAATCTCTCTTATGCCCTACAAAATAAGTGTGTCCAACTGATTGAACTTGCTTCAAGTGTGTACATAATCAGCACTATTCACTTTGAAATTTTGTACATGTTCCCTCTCAATCACCGACACTGCAGAGTTCGATCCTGTGATCCAGGTGGCCCAGGTATACTACATCAAGTTTACTAATTGGGCATTGTCTTGTCCAAATGTCCGAACCGCCAGGTTTAGTTTACAAAATCTGCTTCTAATAATCAATTTTTCCCCCTAATATTCCCTAAAAACGAGGGAAAAACTAGTGGTGGAAGGAAATGCCTTCAAGATTCTCCATTGTTTTCTTGGATTTGCATTACTTCAAGAATGGTATAATTAACTCCACTACTTTATGGTCATAATTACTATGTCCAACAACAACGCACAGTAACTTTACCTAAAAATTTATCATAAACATGCTTAATTTAATAGACAATGGCCTTTTTTTATTATTTATTTTATCAGCACAAATTTGGTGTTTAATTTTGCTGACATAAATACAACCTTGAAAAATAATAAAAAGTTATGAGGCTGTTTTGTGAATTTGAAAACTTCTTGGGCTAAAATATGGAAATTAGGGGACCAAAATTTAACCTAGAATCTTAATCCGGTATTTTAAAATTTAATTACAATGGAAGTTAGAACCCTCTCCCTCCCCTCATCTCTCCCTTCATCTCTGCTTAGTATATAAATCCTTGTCGTGCGCGAACAAATAACAAAAATAAACCCCCTAAAACAACCAAAGCAACGTCTGATAAACAGGGCATATCTTCAGTCCTCAAGCAGATGGAGATACTTTCAGACGATTTCGTATTGAATAAGAGTTTGATCGCCTTTGGCTTGTAAATGGTTCGGTGACGGTTGAGGTTTTTTTGAGCCTGTGAAAGAGGGAGTGATAGTGATAGTGAAAGTGACGCGATGCAGAGGCGCGGAAGGGGAGCAGAAGTGATCCTGCGGAAGCTGCTAATGTCCGCCCTGTGCACAATTGCTCTGGTGGGCGTTCTGTCTGTACATGTATTCCCTTCAGCGAGAGTCCCCAAGTTTTCTGATCCTTTCAGGCTCCCTAAACGCAGTATCACGCAAGTAACGATCCATTGCTCCTTTTGTTTTGTTTTTTTAGATTTTTTGTTTTTGAATTGGCAATGTCGGTTAATTAGTTTCACAAAACTTGTTTTCATGGGCAGTGTTGATGATTTGATGGATTGAAACATTGTATTTACTAGTAAGATTGCTTTTAGTGTGCTGTGGTTGTGAAGAGGGATTGTATGATGATCTAATCATTCTTACGCTTCTTCATTTTTTCTTCATATTTCCATGAATTTTGTAGTACCAGAAGAGAAACAGTGAGCAAAGCTGGACAACAGAGTATGTTCCACCCCATTTGATGGGAGGACCACTTCATCCTCACAAGGTCTTGTGCTTCTGCCATTGCTGTTTTAATGAATTTACTGAACATTTGACTTTTGTTTGTTCGTTCTTAAAAGAGGGAAAGAGTGATTATAGTAATCGTGTTTTTCATTTTGACTTTAGGTTTGCACTTTTTTTAATTTACTTGTACTCTGTCTCTGTACGAAGTTTTTATCATATCAGACATCATGATGCTAAAATTTCATTTGCCAGTCAACATTTTTGGTTTCATAGTTATGCATTTTCACGTTGGAGAACATGATCCTCGAAGTTTCATTTCATTGGTTGAGTCTTGAGTCTAATAGATGGATATAGGTGCTTATTCAATACAAAGCCGCCATGCATCTTTCACGTTTTCACTCCGTTGGACTTGACAGTTGAATGGTGAACCTGGGATTTCAAAAGTTGACAAGTTGTGGAAGTCTTCGGCAAATCACAATATTTTGCCATGCGTAGAGCCTAGTCCAAATTACTCTGGTAGGGAATTTTCCATGGAACATTATTTTTTTACTCATTGAGATTCTTTTGGACTGACTTTCTGTTTGCATTTGTTTATTCAGCCCCAGTGGACTCAAGAGGCTACCTATTAGTTCATGCAAATGGGGGGCTCAACCAAATGCGTGCTGGGGTATGTTTCATTTACATTTTCTGTGCAGATTGTACTGCATCAATTCTGCATCTGTTCCATCCACAGTTCCACACTCCCTTTTAAATTGCACTATAATACTTTTCTCGTGTAGCTGAAGTTTAGGACTCCTTCAATTGCAGATATGTGACATGGTTGCGATAGCTCGCATCATAAATGCCACTCTTGTAGTTCCAGAACTTGATAAACAGTCATTTTGGAGAGACTCTAGGTGCTGTGTGTTTCCAAAATCATGATAAAGCTCGTCCTATGCCTTTGCAAATTCATGATTGATAAATAGTTAAATATTCTTGTTTGATTTGCAGTAACTTTTCAGATGTTTTTAACGTGGATCATTTCATTAATACTCTGGCTAATGATATAAAAATTGTCAAAAAGCTTCCTGAGGATCTGGCTAGTGCTCCCATGGAAAATGTGGAATTTAAAAGCTGGTCTGGTCTGGATTATTATGAGGGTGACATAGCTACGTTGTGGGAAGAGTATGAGGTCTGTCTAGTGGTGCCTCAGTCTTGATCATGCTTTTGGTTCATATAGATGGCACGATGTGATAATCTCATTTAGACTTTTCACAGATTATTCGAGCCGCAAAGTCGGATTCTCGCCTTGCAAATAATAATCTTCCTCCAGATATTCAGAAGCTGCGTTGCCGAGCTTGTTATGAAGCACTTCGTTTTGCCCCACACATTGAAGCAATGGGAAAGGTATATGACATACTTGATTATTATTATTTTTTCCTTTTGCTGCATGCTATAATGATCAGTGAAATTATTGTTACATTGATGTGGTAGTTGTTGGTGGATCGGATGAGGTCTTATGGTCCTTACATTTCAATGCATTTGCGATATGAGAAAGACATGCTTGCCTTTAGTGGATGCACTTATGGCTTGTCTCCTGCTGAAGCAGAGGAGTTGAAAATTATCAGGTATGAGGTCTCTTTCTCCTTTTCCCCTTCATAATTCTACGGGGTGATTTTTATTAATGTAATTGATGTTACTTTTTTCAGTGGCATGCTTTTGTCACCTCTGCTTGATGCCCGGGAATTCTTGTTAGTTCTTTTTTGTTTACAAAAAGTAACTTTCCTTTGAACTTGTAGAGAAAAGACTGGTCACTGGAGAGACAAGGACATAGATTCTAGTCAACAAAGATATAAAGGCCATTGCCCTCTCATTCCGAAGGAGGTTGGGATATTTCTAAAAGCTCTTGGCTACCCATCAAGCACCCCTATATACATTGCTTCTGGAGAGATATATGGGGGAGATTCTAGAATGGCAGAACTGCGATCTCGCTATCCGTTGTTAATGAGCAAGGTGTTGATTCTGTTCTTAACTTCTTATATGCTGCTGGCTAAGTTTCTAACAAGATTGTGCTGTTGGCTACGGTCAACAAACGAAACACCCCTAACTTGCTGCCAGGCTCCTCTTGGCCTAGCACATGCTCCCAAATTGCAATCACGGGTGAAATGAATGAGAATGGAGACTGAAAGTCCTTATATTTTCATTTTCACATAGTAAACTTGGGAGTGGGGTAACGACTGCTAAATCAGAAGGATATAAATAGTGTTTCATTGTTTCAAGATGGTTGACATGTTAATTTGCATCTCCCATTGCTATTTTGTAGGAAAAATTGACATCTGTTGAGGAGCTAGAACCATTTATCAACCATGCGACTCAAATGGCTGCACTTGACTATATTGTGTCAGTTAAGAGTGACATTTTTATTCCAACTTATGATGGGAACATGGCAAGGTTAGTTGAAGGCCATCGTCGGTATCTGGGGCATAGGAAAACAATTTCTCCGGACAGGTTTGGTAGACAACCCAATTTAATTGACACTTACACATTTGTATTTCACAAACTGCTGTATGGTGAAGCAAGGGTACTCATCTCTTTCCTTCTCTCACAGGAAAGTTCTTGCTCGTCTTTTTGATAAAGTTGAGATGGGGACTTTGAAGGAAGGCAAAATTTTGTCAAACAAGGTCATTTCCTTCCACAAAACAAGGTATGGATTGCCATCAATGTACTTAGTTAGATGATACTTCTGCCTATCGACGATGATGTCTATTGGATTTTGACTGGTATACGTCGGTGGCCAATGTGCTTCTTACTAGAAAATTGTTTTGTTCCATGATCAACTCATTGAATGATATATATAGGTGATACATCATGAATATGCCATGCATATACTTATCTTGTGGTGAATCTTCCCTGAAAATAATTTAGTAATTTTGGTTTCTGTATATGTTGGATTTTTTGTGGTATTCTTAGTGTTAGCTTGTAGAGGCTGGGTCTCCCTCCACTCCTTGTACCTGCTATGTTGGAAAACTTGATCCATATATTTCACTTCACTGGAGCGCTGGCTAGATGCTGCCACCAGGCGCTTTTCCAATGGGTAGTCCTGGGAGTACCAGTGATTTGCTTGAGATTGAAAATCTCTTGTTAAGGCTGATGTGCCTGTTCTATGCATGGAATGTGACGAGATTATGCCATGGAGCTATCTGTTTTATTTTTTTATGTGACAGTTAACTGAAAATTTTCACTAAATTAAGTTCCTTTAAAAAAAATATATATTTTGTTGTTTGACAGGCAAGGATCCCCACACAAAAGAAAGGGACCCATTCCGGGCACAAAGGGCACGTATAGATTTCGTTCGGAAGAAGCCTTTTATGTAAACCCTTATCCAGATTGTTTATGTCACAGAGAATCACCCATTCTGAATACCTCCATTACCATCAAGTAGGTCAAATGCTGCAGTAACAACCCTCTTCAGAAAAGATCCTATGCCTGCAGGATGGTCGTGCATCTGAGTTGTCGAATTCTACTTTGAAGGTTCACTAGCTGGCAGTGCCATTGTCGTGGATATGGATTGAAAGTGTATATCATCCCAGAGTCTATATAGCATGGCAATAGATAATGATGTTCATCAAAAGATCAATGCATGAAGGGGGAGGAGCAGGATCGCGGGATTTACTGGGCCTTATATTCTTTCAAGATGAAAGCTTTGCAATGTTCTTAGAAATTAGATTAGTTTGAAAATTGGATAAGAGGGAGGAAGATTGGGATAAGGGATTCGTTGGGGATGCTAAATGTATTACTGCTGCTTGTAATAACAGTATTCTCTATTTTGTATATATTATCCATGCTTATTGTAAGCCCAAGTGAAATACTTTCATTTCCTAAAGCTTCATTCTTCTTTACGTTTTTTCTATTTTCTAGGTATTCAGTGTTCCCCCTCGGTGAAATTCGTAGAAATGTCTTGCATTTCACGGCATTGCTCAATGCAGATCTTGACATCTTGTGGACGGGGAACCGATTAATGGCTAGTGTGTTTTTTTTGGCCCATTACGATGGGTTTCTTGGGGGCCCAATCTTATAGTCATCACATCGGGGCAGTTCATACCTTCCTTTGTTCTCCCAGAATCAAAACATCTCAGCTTAAAAAAAAAGCAAAATATCTCCGATTGCCACGTGGATCAAAGATAGGATAAAATGACAATCAAGAACACAAATGGAGTACACACACCCACGGTAACCGCAACAATGGAACTATCTCTTTTCCATTAAAATCAAAATTATGTGTCATCCCTATATATAAAATGTCAACTTATATATTTATTTATATATTAAACACGTCTCTAAGTACAGTCACATCAATAAAATATAAAATATAAATTTTTAAATTATTCATTGTCTATATTAGTAAGGCCAATGATATTGTTTATTTTTATGTTGTCTCGAAAAAATTACACTAAAATCAATATCCATTTTTTATGACCTTTCAATCACCATACCAAGGGTTCGAATACCCTTGACAACAACCTACCTTGTGAGAGGTGATGAGTTAGGGATGGGCCTATGAAACCTGAATGTGAGACGCCTGTGTGCCTATGAGGCAGGATCGTCACAGAAAAACTATCTTTTTTAAGAGTTTTCCTACTCGACACTGCCCATTAGCCACTGGTACAGGACCCGACACAGCGCCGCAGCTAGTTACTTCCCTGGACTATGGCTCAGACAGCCCAACTCATCTATACTCTCAAGGAGTAAATTGTTGCCAAGAATTCTCGAAACATTGATCTTCCAATCACTATATAAGGTGATCACCAATTAAGCCAACAGATATTCAATTAGATCAACAAAATATATATTGATTTTTAATACAAGACATCAACAAAAATACAAATTTTCATTCCTTGTTACAGAACTGCTGTCTCAAAAGAAGCAATGAGCATTTCCTCTCCTCAAAAAAAATAATCAAAATATCTCCGATTGCCAACGTGGATCAAAGATAGGATAAAAGGACAATCACGAACACAAATGGAGTACGACACATTTACAACCCTGCCTTCTCAAAAGAAGCAATGGGCATTTCCTTCCTCTCCACCGTCCCTTCTACTGTTCCTGTTGTTCCAGTCCCATCTGTTTCTGCACAAAGATATGCCACTTACGGGGTAAGTGCGTGCCTTCATTGTTGCCAGTGAATCACAAAGTAAGAAAATGGTCGGTGCATATGCAGCTTTAACTGAGCTTCATTAATGGTTATTCTTTAATTTTCTTGGGTGTGAATTTACAGTATGGTATTCGCTGTCATAAAACTGAAACCGATTTTACTGGTGAGGATGGTTTACACAGAAGAGATGTTCTCACAAGCTTTGGAGCTACGATTGGCATGGTAAGGGCCATAATGTTTCTACTTGTATTTTCTTTTACGAGTTATAATTTGACTAAATTTTCGAAGAGAACTTCTCATTTGCCTCCCGGTTGTAATCTTTTCTATTAGGGATTGATAGCAAGCTCGGGTTCGTTCGTTGATATGGCTAGTGCTGCTGATTTGATTCAACGAAAACAGCGCTCTGAATTTCTTTGTAAGTTGTTGAGGAACTAACTTCGCAGGAGTAAAACCAGCAGGATTATACTAACCTTTCCTTATCATACATCTTTTTTGCAGCAAGTATTAAGCAGACCATTTATACAGCTTTAAAGGTAAATCTCAATTTGTGACTTCTTGGTTCTTTGAGTTATCGTGTTATGCCAGAAAATGTAGTGTTGTAGTAGATCGATATGAATCTATATCTGGAAATTTATTGTTTTCATCTTTGAATCTGTTCTAATTTCAGGGAAACCCAGATATAATCCCATCAATACTGACACTGGCATTGAACGATGCTATGACTTATGACAAGGTCAGACTAGACCTTTTGCCATTGTTACATAATTTTTTAGAAGTCTCCCCCCTTTTGGTGGCAAACAAAAGGCAATTGGATACACTGATCTTTGTGATTAAATTTGTAGGATACAAAATCTGGTGGCCCAAATGGATCCATACGATTTAGGTACTTGCTGCTTGTAGATTATAATTATCTAATGTATGAATACTTATTCTTTAGTAGAGCATGAAATTTGAGGCTTTACCTACTTTCGGATCCTGTGATGCAAAGGAAAATGGATGTGGGTAATTTATTGGCACAAAGGGATGGTATCGATTGTCCAATATGCTCTATCTGTTCAATCATATACTGGCTTGGAAATTGGAATGGTTTAGTCTCTCCAATGCGTAGTTAGTAGTTACCTTTAGCTTATGGGAATCCACCGCTTTTTGTTGCATGATTTATAGATTGGAAAAGGTTGGAATTATATCATATAAAGTCTGCTTCTTTAATTTTTCTTCTGTCTTCTTTTGCATTTATTTTAATTCTTAATCATTAAACCTCCATTTTTTTCCTTCCATCATTGCTATTGCTTGAAGGTCGGAGATGAACAGACCTGAAAATAAGGGCCTCGCTCCCGCAATGAATTTGTTGGAGGAAGCAAAGAAGGAGATAGATTCATATTCCAAGGGTGGACCCATTTCCTATTCAGATCTAATTCAATATGCAGGTTATATTTGTTGTATATCTACTGCCACATTTGGGCTGTCTATGACGATTTGTTCTAAATGTAGATGAACAGAACATGGGGGTTTGGGTTTTGTATGAGAGAAACTGCAAAACCTAGTTCATGCCTAGTCTATCTGACTTGATTTTTCTTCTCATATGTAGCTCAAAGCGCTACTAAGGCTACGTTTCTAGCATCTGCCATTCGCAAATGTGGTGGGAACGAAGAGAAAGGGAATTTGCTATACACTGCATATGGCTCAAATGGCCAGGTTTGTTTCAAAATATTTTTCATTTATAAGTTTGGTCATGATCATTCATTCTGGGAATCATTCGCTCTCTCTAGCTAGAATGTCTCGATTTTTTTCTTACCTGAATTTGGTCACCTTCTGTAGATAATTCTTTGCTGCTTCCCATACATCTTCTGTCCACAAAGCTAGCCTATCACTAAATGTGAGAATATAACTTAGTAGGATATTGTACATATAAGGAGTCTTTCCCCGCTATACTAGCCAAGGATTGAGTTGAAGAGTGCAAAATATCAGTTCGGTTGATGTATAAACACAGAAGTAATGAAAGCCTCAATTAACTTGGTGATTGGCTTGATGATTCTTTCTAATTCAGGAAAGAAATGTTGGAACACCTCGAGTCTTCTGACAAAGAGGAACCTTTTCGAGATCCTAAGGAGTGTCTTAACAGTCTACCACTAGACCAAGAGTTTCTTTTTTTTAAGATGCTAGTTATGATGTTAGAGCTTATCCCTGTATTGTTATTTTTTCTACGGACCAAGATCATTGCCATGTTTTTCCACTTCATTAAAAGAATTTATTCGGTTAGCCATAAATGATGACATAAAGTTTATCGCCGACAGTGGGCCTTGTTTGATCAGCGATTTGGAAGGGCAGACACCCAGGAGCCAGATCCAGAGGAAAGGATTCCTCAATGGGGGAAAGCAAGTGTCCAGGAAATGAAAGACAAGTTCTCAGCTGTTGGTTTTGGTCCTCGACAGGTAGTTTCTTGAGTTACTTTAACTTCCACTGTCGCTCTAAAGGTTGTTTCTCATTACTCTAACCATGCGAATTCTACCTCGTGAACCGGAGGAGGTATCATTGTAACCAATAAGTTGCGAAAGGGCTGTGTTCAAATCCTAGAGCTTGAAAATATATTTCCATAGCTTTCAGTGCTCCTCAAAACAGACCGAAAACAGCTTCTCCACGTATTATGTGGGGCAAGATTTACGTATATCCTACTTTTCTCCGAGTCCGCCCCCTACTAAAGGGGTCCTTGTGCACGGGAGTTTCAGTTGTCCTCGACTATAAATTGCAACAACCAAGTTCTATCTATGTCAGAGTTCAATGGTTAACAAGGAGCTCGTGGACTAGTGGTAGCCAACTCTTCATGTTAAACTCCCCTCACTTCTCATACTGTAATATTGGTTGTGCAGCTAGCTGTTATGTCTGCATTCTTGGGTCCTGATCAGACGGCAACAGAGACCTTATTAGCCACTGATCCGGCTGTTGCTCCTTGGGTTCAGAAGTACCAGCGTAGTAGAGAGACTGTTTCTCAGACGGATTATGAGGTAAGCTTTGATTCAGTAACTTCTTGATACATGTTTTGTGTGTGATGTAAGTAATATTTCATTGGTGTTCATTTGCAGGTGGATCTTATCACCACTCTGACAAAAATAAGCTCGATGGGGCAGCAAATAAATTATGAGGCATACACATATCCTGTCCGGAAAATTGAGTTTGGCAAACTCAAATTGTAGTGGTGGCATGTAGCTTTGGGATTGAGAGGACGCACCTTCCTCATTTTTAGTGATTTTCACGACTGAACACAAGGAATCTGTATAAGCTATCAATACTATCAATCAATATTATACACGAACATGAAACATAAAAAGAGAAGTAAAAAATAGAATGTCGTGTGTCATATCAATTAATTTTAAGAGGAAAATTAAAATAAAAAATAAAAAATAAATTACGCATTCACGAAGAAATAGGCACATTCTTTTACAACTCTATATTGAGGGCTTAAAAATGAGAAACAAATAAAATTTTAAAAAAAGGTTTCGTGTTTTGCGAAACTCAAAGTCATATTCATACCCTCACCAATTGCTGACACAAAAGGGGTGGCTCTTCAATTGATGGTTACAAAAGGCACAGACTTTGTTTTAAGCATGTCTTCAATTGGAAATATTGATGATGCAGAGCTTATACACTAGTTGTATAAGCTCAACTCTCTTCCACACATCAGCTTATATTTACATCAATTTTTATAAATTGTGGATTCCCTAGCAAATCAAACTGCAAGATTACCAAAAAAACATGGTGCTCCATCTCCATCTCTTAAAAGATCTTAAGCCGATAGGTATAAACTGGAGAATCAACACCCGACTCACACGTAAATGGAAGTTGGTGAATGTCCGAAACAATAAGCGTCAAGATGATTATCCCAAATGACAACGTTATTTTTCAACTTTGTAAAACAATTATGTAGTTTATTTTTTAAACGAAGTTGTTCTGCCTGTCTCAATTTCAGGGGACACTCATGCATGCAATCCCCCGCAGAATTGTGGCAACCAAATACCAATCCAACATGGAAAAAATGCAAATTTAATAAAAAAATAATTACAAACATACAACATGGAAAAAATGCAAATATAATAAAAAATAATAATTGCAAACATACAACATGGAAAAAATGCAAATATAATAAAAAAAATTAATTGCAAACATAGCGCAAGTATACACCTAATTACATTATAAGATGAAGGAGCCTTTTGACTAGAATTCTGTATAAACTATTACATTCTAAGATGAAGAAGCCTCTTTGACAAGAGCTTTTCTTTTTCAGATGGTTGCACCTCTTGTTTCACATTAATGGAAGATTTTTTTTATATTGATAAATGTATGACACGACTTAAATAAAAAATATGAGGAAATTTATTTATTAAAATAAACCAAAAATTCTATATATCTTTTAGGAAGCTCTTATCATCATGGTTGTTAATACCATGCTTCAAAATTCACAGAATTTTGGTGAGATCGTACCATTTTAGTGTTCGATCCTGATACACAAATAAGGCATTCATTAACAGCAAAGGAATCAAGAGTTGGAAAAAAAAAAAAAAAAAAACTCTTTATTATGCAGCAAGTTTCCTTTCAGTCTCACCCGGTCATCTGTAGTTTTAACAGGAGGGAATGCAGAAAAATGTAACGAGAAAAACAGGGCTATCATCTTAGAGATGACCAATATCCTTGTTATATGAGCATACAATCTATGTACTCAGAATTGGACTAGTTCTGATGAACAAGTCAAAAATTTATTATTAACTTGCATACTTAAATATGCCATTCCCTAAGAAATCACTTTTCATCGATGAAATTTGACTAATTAATTCAGCAGATATAACAGCTGGAACCAAACCATTCACCAAGACAGATGCCATCTACAGAGGACCAGGAAAGGTGCCGTTCTCCCTCTGCTCATTCCATCTCTCTACCTGCCAACCATTTAGTAATATGGCAGTTAGATTGGGAAACAATGCAAATAAATAAACAAAAACAAAACATAGACAAAAAGCTAGCTCACAAAAGATAATGTGTTGATTGTTTTCTACCTTAAAAGGATTTAATCTATATCACGTGACCAATTAGTTCAAGATTATAGACTACTGGAAAACCCAACTAAAGGAAAAAAGTATATTCAGACACCAAATCAGTAAGATCTAGGAAAATGCTTTAATTTTTCAATACAAAAAAAATATTTAAGGGGCACTAAGTAAAACCCAGCAAGTTATAAAGAACAGAGAGAGGGGAGCTATGCTATATCAATTACGAAGACTCGGAATTTCGAAAAGGTTACTGCAGTGACTTGACAACCAAAACTTGGTCATAGCGAAACAACGTTTACATTGTGTCCAGATTCCATACACACAAAAGCCAGGTTTTACCTCTCCAACGGAAGTTTATTCATTACCATACTGGACTGGTAGAAATAGATGACAAGATTGATTATGTGACTTTTCTATTTTCAAAACGAATAAAAAGGAGCTGTTTCAAAAATTGAATCAACGGCTTCTCCAAATCAGCTATTTTCTGGGGTACTGTAAGACAATGGGCAGAAGCTCTTAATCAAGAGCACATTCGCTTGGCACTTAAGGTAGGCCATGGAAATGAAAACAATATGTGAACAACTTGGCCTTTTATCAACATTTATTCTCCGTTTTGATCAGAGTATGTTTTATAGAGTATACGCTCTCGTAAAGCGTAAAAGCTGAGAATATTTGAGAGCATGGGTGACAGAGTATACGAGGGTTAAATAGCATAAAAAACAGCTTATATATAAGCACGTCTCTTTTATGTGTCTGCTTTTTACATCAATACGTAATTATCTTTCCTATTTTTTATCGATTTGAAAGGCACCGATTAATGCTTGTACACATGCTATTCCTATGTATGCTGGATAATAAGAAAGCATATTCTATCAAGTATCAACACCAACATATTCCTATAGCCAATTCACTAGAAACAACCAAGCAACACAAATCGGATTAAATAAGCAAGAGATATAACAAATGTTTATAAAAAGTAAGACAACTGAACTGCAAACTAGCACAAGTGCACAACTTTCACAAACTTTCGTAAAATACAAGTAAACCTCACCCAGAAAAAAATGACAACCTTTATGTTTCTTACTACTTAGGACATACGATGACATACTTACCCATTCCCCAGGACAGAGAGAACGATAATACTTTGCAAACTTATCACACTCTGGAGCATCTTCTCCCTTAGCAGCTGTGCACCTGCGGTAATCAAAAGTAATAAAATCTTCAATCCTAAAAGCACTGGGGTACATAAATCGTTGACAACTAAAGAAGTGAAAATAAAAGAATGATCATTATCCAAGCTTGTCTCACCGGTGATACTCAATATATCGAGTAAAGCAGTGACGAGTTTGATTTGTAGTTGGGAAACGAAAATCTGCTGGGGCGGTCTCCAGCTGAAAATCAATCACACAACCGCAACACACAAATAAATATATAGAACACACGAAAAAGGAACTCAAGACACCAGATAATAAACTTAGGCAGTAAGAAAGCATAACAATATGTTGTAATTGGCTGGGTAATTAACCTTAATCTCTGGTGTCTCTTCAGAAGCTTCTTGATCGACTGAGGTCTCCTCTTCAGTACTTTCACTGCTTTCTGCATTAGCTGGAGCAAGTTCAGCGCTGTTTCCATCAGTTGCAGGGCTGACATCACCACTCTCTTCGGTTGCAGGGTTGGCGTCAACACTCCCTTCAGTTGCAGGGCTGGCATCACCACTCTCTTCAGTTGCAGGGTTGGCGTCACCACTCCCTTCGGTTGCAGGGCTGGCGTCACCACTCCCTTTAGTGACAGCATGTGTAACTTCAGTGCTTTCTTCAGTACCAGCCACAGGTATTTCCTCAGTTTTCTGCGAGGCAACTTCCGCAGTAGCACCACTAACAGGAATCTCAGTTTCTTTCACTTTCGAAGGCTTTGTACCCGCAACTGGTTTCTCTTCATTTTCCTTTAAAACATATTGCTGCATGAAAAATTATCAAGAAAAATAAGTTTATACCAAAATGATTCAAACCAAAGACGGCAATATCTTGTACAAACACAAATAGAGACTTCAAAAGGTATCTCATTATCCTCCAAAGGATTTGAGCTCGTGGAAAAATATACACAAGCCCCCAATTCATGCCATCATCCATATGTGCAAGCATTAAAGACACAGGCTTGAATTAAAGTCAGATCGAAAAACGAAAATCTAAGGGTACTTGAACAATTGTCAACTACAGATCACAATGAGGAACCAATGCCATCAAAGACTCTGGAACAAAATTTTCCAAATAGCTATTGAAATTAAGGATATAAGTCTCTTCGCTCTCTGTCCATGACCTAAACTCTTCCTACTCTCAGCAAAACAAGAAACCAAACTACTCCAAACCAGTCACATTACTTTCGCCCTGTTATCAACAATTCTACAAATTACCATAATCCATTCGCTAATGCATCTCATTTCATTATCATTATCCTAAAATTACTATGACGAATCCAGTGCAATAAAAAATCATCAAATGAGAAATCATGAGACATAACAATCCAAGAACTTCCGAAAAGTGATATTGGTACCTCGGAAAGGCTTGGGGTTTTGACAGCTTGAGCTTCCGCCATTGATGGACAATAAAGCTATCGATCCGGTAGTCTTCCGCAGAGGCGGCCAAACACAAGAATAAGAAGTGAGAGAAAAGCTCGAGGTACTTAGGTTAGTTTGACTGAGGACGTAAATTGAGAGTCCGCAAGTGCGTGCCACGTCGCATATGTGCTCAAGTTGTCAACTTGCAGAACCGTTAAAACTTAAAAGTAGGCTGAAAGGCCCGCAAATGGGCCGGACCATTCACTGGACTTCCAGCACCCTCGGCTAAAATGAATTGTGAGCTCTATTTGATATTATTAGTCTTCAATTATATCTCCATATATCTA
Organism: Euonymus europaeus; assembly: GCA_963580455.1. Classification (NCBI taxonomy): domain Eukaryota; kingdom Viridiplantae; phylum Streptophyta; class Magnoliopsida; order Celastrales; family Celastraceae; genus Euonymus; species Euonymus europaeus. The sequence continues at coordinate 5,623,628 of OY756968.1, read as the reverse complement.
CACCATATATAAATTAAAAAAATAAAAAATTATATTATAAATAATAAAAAATTCACATATTCTTCTTAAAATAATTAAAACAGTATACAGGTCAAATGATAAATTCAGTCATAAAATTCATAATAAATTACAATCACTTGAAGAAAAAATAAATACACCGGATTATATATCCAAAAACTCACCATTGTGATAGTTTCACTTGTCGAAGAGCCTGGTCTGGGAGCACGTAGCCAGTCAGGGGATGATGTTCCCCAATAACAAAAATAAAAGTGATTTAATGTATAAATTTGTTGTTCATATTGTCGTATGATTGAGAGATAAAAGAATGAGGTATAAACACATATAAAATTGAGTAAAACTAGAGTGTAGTTAAAAAATAATAAGGTCAAAAAAAAGTCAAAAGGAATAAGACCGTTTGCAAGCTCTTCTAGAACCATCTGTAAAAACTTGGTCCAGCATGATTTTGATTTTTGAAGTTCCTTAAATAATGATCCCAAACCAGGAGAAGGAATGTGGGCTGATGGGCTCTTCATCGGAGACTGAAGAGTTATTGGATCTTGACAGCCCATTGAACTAGATAATGAAGTGGCTCTTACGCGATCAAAAAACCTCTTGCCAATCCAGCTTGGGGGAACTAGTTGCAATCTAAGGGTCCGTTTGGTTTGTGTTTTCATTTTCTGTTATCTATTTTCATTTTTTGTTTTACATTTTCTATTTTTTGTTTCTATTTTTAAAGAAAAAGAAAACAAAAAATATGTTTGGTTTAAAATATTGAAAATTGTTTTCTAAAAAAAAAGTCAATATATCATTCAGAATACCAAGAACAAGGTGATTTGTACTCTTGCAAATATCCAGGATCATTAATGACAAAATTAAGAATTAATAAAACTCAGCAATAACAGCACCACTTAAGGCTCCAAGGCATTGCATTATCATGTAATACACTGTCCTGGTCAATGACAATTTCCCACCGAGAACAGCCCAAATGCCATTGCCGGATTTATATGACCCTTGCACAAACACAAAATTTTAAGCACAAATTGATTCACACTAAACAAATATTGGGTTTTAACTCCACTCTCCCCTAAACAAGATGAAAATCTTTAATTTCAACACCAAAAATTTGATGTCGTTACTTGAAATTCTCTCTTCGACCTTTTTACAAACACTTTGTGCTCGATATCGCAACTCAAACTAGCACATAACTAACCTTCCCATTTGTCCAGTTAATAAATATGTAAATCCAGCAAATTATTATCACTTCGTCACATTCACCACAACTGCACTTCTATATAATAAAAAATTAAAATAAAACTCACAGAATGATTGCCTATTATTGTTGTGTCTTCTGAGTCACTAACCATATAATGGTTTTTCTTCTTTTATTGTGCCCATTTGTAGCATCAGGGGCTTAAAGCCATTGTTTCCTCCTCAGATGGGTTTATTTGGCTGATGAAAAGTTGTCACATCATATGGATAGTTGTAGCACCCACTTGTGAAAGGATTCCATGAGGTTGGTTGTGAAGTTGAACTGTTGAAGCAGCTAGAGTAGTTGGTATCTGAGAGTGGCACAGAGAGAGGTACCTTTAAAGAGGCTCAGGAGAGAGAGACAAGAGACAGGAGATGGGAGGGAGTGCCCAATGGATATAAATTCAGGATCTCCAGTCCGAGATGAAGGCGATTATCAAGAAAGCTCCTAATAAGAAATTAAAGGGCAGAGTGCGGAGACGAATACGGAAAGACGGAGAAGTCCGTCAAACTTCTCCGTGTTTTCTGATTTAGAAAACGACTTTTTTTCATTTTCTATTTTTCAATCATTTTTTATTTTCTATATTTTCTATTTCTGTGTTTTCTAATTTACCAAACACGTTTTCAATCTATTTTCCATTTTCCAAAAAATGAAAACGAAAAACACTTGGAAAACAGATAAACCAAACAACCTCTAAACTTTTCCAGTCACACTCCAATTTTAAAAGATCCGATTCAAAAGCAATACACAGCTAACTACAACCTATTTGCCTATATTTCTTCAAATAAGCTCAATCACACCCCCAACAGAATATCATGATGAGTTAACGCCCAGAAGATTATGAAGAAGATCACCACCACTAGAACATCAAGGTGCAGAGGCATCATTTGGGGTTTGCTTGGATTTGAGGGTTCGGACAGTTAAGTAGGAAGGATTAAGTAGAGCAGTAATTATGTATTTTATTTAGATTTATATGAGGAAGGGTTAAGAGAATAGTGTAAGAGATAAATTATTCCCTACACTACTCTCATTAAGTGATAATTGTAACTCTTCAATTTGAAAGGTTTGAAGGGTATAGTAGGGGTTCATAAGTCATTTAAATTTTTTTAATTCTTTAATCTACTTGCTCTACCTCTTATCAAAACAAAGCTAATAATTTATATTTTAATTAACTCTTAATCTATCCACTTAATCCTCTTCTTTTTTTTTATTCAAGCAAGCACTGGTCTATCCAATCAAGATATAATTTCATTTGATTACTCTACTTTACTCTATTCTATTTAATTCTACCTAACACTGCTCCAGTTAACCCATCTTTTTATCCAAACAAGCCCGTTGGATCGGTTTGGAGTGTCACAAAATCGAGTTTTTTTTCTTATTTTTTGGAATGACACCGGAAAATATTGGAGTGCAAATAGCACTACCGTCCAACTTTTAATGACTGCAAGCCCACTTCGATGCTCTGGGCATCGACAGAAAGTCGTGTTCTGGAAGGCCCGGAAAGAGAGCCCATTATGGTCCATTAACGAACCACACTGACTAGACAAGTGTCCCTCCCAATTGTAGACAGAAAGGAATGGTCCACCTCACATGTCTGCCAAATATGTAGTCAAAGATAAGGTTCATGGTCAGTACTCAATAGAGCTAAAAATATTTTAATATGTAATTTGTTTTCTTCGTAAATTTTAGTGGTGGGCCCCACAAAGCCCCACAGATGGAGACAAAAGCTTCATGTTGCATATCTCATTTAACGTGTCAGGACAAGTATATTATATTATATTATTATTATCGTCACAAATCCCCTCATCATTTATAAAATAATCACTAAAGATAACTCAACCTATTGATTTTTTTTATATAATTTTTTATTACTAGCAAGTTGCAATGTCGCTCTTTTAGGATTTTTTTTTATCCCAGAAAGAGAGTATACAATTTTGCACCGTGGACATATATACTAGTATCATTCTAAACTCGAGCTATCAAATTTGCATGTAAATAAATTTTTCACCTAACAATAACATAAGTTGAACCAAAATTCAGTATATTGTTACAAGAATTTTGATGCTAGTGAAAATTGAACTTCGGAACTTGTGTATTCTTACTGTTTTGCCTCATATAAATTTACCACTAACATCTCCCAAGTTATTACTGCTTTTTTAGAAACTTGCTTGACATTCTGGGGGATGTGACTGTGAGATAATAAATTTTGTACTTTTTTCCAGAAAATCAATTCATAAGGTTTAAATACCCAATTATCTCATTAAAAAATTACAAGTGACATGTTTTAAATTGTAATGTAACATTTTTTATTTATAACTTGTACTCCTTTCAATGTCAAAGGAGATTTAGGTCTTAAAAATTGGAATAGATGCTTTTGATACCTGTCATACTTTAAGATCATTTTCATACATTAATGCCAGTAAAACAATTCCCTGGACTTGCAACTTGGTTATCTTTAATCAGAAAATCCATAAAAATGTGTAAAAGTAAAAACAAAAACATAAAAGTTTTGATTATGGAATTATAGACTGTTTTTGCAGGGGGTAATGTTACATAACTTCAATTTATGAGATCTAGAATCTTGCAATTCGTTTAAAATTATAGTCCTTTTTATGAAAAATTTATAGTCTTTAATTTGAATATAAAAATTCAGGATGTGTTTCACATCGTATCATTTTTTTTTTTAAAAAAAAAAAATTGTATGTATTTTTCTCTACCATTAAATGTGAATTATAAACTCTAAGAAATTACATATCCCTCGAATCCAAATTTATTATTGCAAGTTTACCCCAAATCTTTGGGGACATGTAAGGGCGGATCTATTCATATTGCCCCCTTAATTTTGTAAAAAATACATATAATACTAGTACTAATTTCAAATATGCCCTCTTTAAAAATAAAAAATTACCCCAAATCTATTGGACCGTGTATGTCACTATAAGTAATGACAAGAGCCACTGATGATTGGGTCAGGATGTGGATTTAACTTGTTCCGGAATTGGTCTGACCCACCTCACTTGGATTTTAACACAATTCAAAGCCTCGTTGTCTCTAAGAGACTTAGATTGGCCAGCAAATGACACATGATTTTGTTGAAAGGTCAGAGACCTGAAGCAATAGATTAGCTCCAGTGGAACACCTCTCTTCCTCGAGGAAGACGAAGGAGAAGGAGAAGGAGAAGGAGAAGGAGAAGGAGAAGGACCAAGACAGAACCATACAAGAGAAAGAGTGAAAGACAGACCCGAAAAAACAACTAAAACAAACTAAAAATAATGCTACAACCACTCATGAGCCATCACACCACCACGATCAATCTCCAACAGAGAGGCCAGATCAAGAGGATGATAAAAATAGTATGCTAAAAATTATCATTTTATGTAATTCTCAAAGTCGATTTATTTATTTGAATAAAATATGTTTAACATTTAATATGAAAATGAATATTGATATAAATGTCTTTTATTTTGTATTCTATATGAATTGCTGTGTATAATTTAGCTTATAAGTATACAAAAGATAAATTCATAAGTTCTTATCAAATATAAGTAAATCATTATAGCTAAGACAGAATTGGACGAACCGTCGGCTTAGCTGTGGTATAGTATTTCAGTATGCCTATTTTGGTTACGAAAAACGGTAAAACTTGAAGTTACTTGAAGTGTATTGATCAAAATTACATGTAAGTCAATATTCCTAGTTTGACTATATTAAAAATTGTACACTCGCACAAACGTTATGAAATTGTTCATATCCTTAATTAATTAAAGATTATTGGTACATGCATATTTAGTGTATGAGACTTTCATTTATTAAGGGTGATGTCTTTTTGTACGGACAAAAAAACACCAAGTAAATTGGGTTACTGCATAAAATGTACGACGAATAATATTTTGTTAATGAAATTCACGTACGTCCGATCATGGATTGATGATACCCTATTGAGAATGCTTGACATTGTGTCAAAACCCTGAAGGTGGATTATAATTAAATCTTACACATTCAAACAAGTTAAGCGGTAAGCTCGAGAAATATTTGAAGTTGACAATTAAATATTAAATATCACTAGCATATTTAATTGATGGGTATTTGTGACTTAACGTGAGGATCTAAATGAACAATTATAACGAAAGACTCAGATTTAATTTGAAATAAAACGAGAGTGAAATAAAAATATTTTAGTGGAATATATTTATAATTTAGGGATTTTAATTATGGTCATGAGTTTGGTCTAATAATTAAATTCATAGGAAGCCTATGTTTCATTTTTCCTAATTAATCCTTAGTATAGCCCAAAAAGCTCAATACTAAAAGTAACAAGAAAACCTAAGAAAAGTAGGAAACCTATGAGATTTGGAAGAGGGTGACCAACCCACCTAGGGAAGAAACCCTAGGTGTTGGCTGACCTAATAAATACACATAGTGTGTATTTTGTTTCAAAAACTTTGAGAGAATCCAGTAGGCCTGACCTAATAAATACTCACAGTGTGTATTTTATTTCAAAAACTCTGAGAGACTCTAGTAGGCCTCCGGACTCCCTAATCATTTTCAATAGTTTTGGTTTGTTTCTTTAGGTTAATCTTAGAGAACGAGATCACCTTCTTATTCTAAAATCATAGCTTGGTGCATACGGTGGAAGATCCATAGGTTTGAGCTTTGAATCAATCCTGCCAAGTCACTCGTTGTTATTGATAATTATATATAATTAATCCGGACATATCTCAAGGTACGATGATCTAACACATTAAATTCTACATATATAGATCATGTCATTGGCAGTAATAAATTGATAAGAAAAATTTTGAAGCCTATTTGACATCGATTATTACTTTGCGATCCTTAATACGCTTCCATGTGTTTTCCAACGAAGCAATCTCAATACACCGTTCATGATAAGCACGCAAATTTAAACCCCTCCTCGCAAGATTATGAGCCATTCAATTAAAATCTATTGGAATATGAAAGCAAGCCAAGAGGATACTCGTCGTAATAACTCCCTCATTTCAAATGTTATAGAATTCCAATCCGGGAGTTTATCAGGAGATTTAATGGCGTTTAATAACGTTGATTGCATCTCCTTCTAAATGAATAAAATAGAAAACTCAGGTAAATTTCCTTACGCACAACAAGACACGCGGAATATAATATGCCTTAGCCTAAGCCACAAGAAGCGCCGTAGGGCATCAATCAGAGAACACACCCAAAGAAAAACCCCGATCATCACGAAATATACATCCAAAACCAAAAACATTGTGCACCGCACTTATGGCTGCATCAAAAATGACTTTAACAAAGCCCATTCTTGGAACACACCAACCAAGACTGAGAATTAATCGAACTGAATTCACATTCTCACAGTCCAAAGAAGACGTTGTAAAAACTCCCACATCAGAAAGATGTGGAAGGTATGTGCTGAGCAAATGCCCATCTCCACTCACAACAAGACATTTTCTTAACCCATGTGAGTTGGGCTTGAATCCATTGGCGTCGGCTCGATGTATCCTTAGGAATCGGACAGCCCAAAGCGATAATATTGTTAATGTGTATGAGATTGTGGAAATTACAACAGACATTGTCCGAAGGATCTAGAATGATTCAAAAAACTTAGAAGAGATATAGGAGGTGGACAAAGATTTCCCCCCATGCATTATTTAATTATGACTTCTAAGAGACATAACATTATCAAAAATTATATAAGTAGTTCTAAAAAATTTGGGAATGCTGCCATTGAATCTCGTATTTTTTTTTATTTGAAATCTCAACTTCATCATTGCAACATATGAAATAATCATTGATTATAAATATATAAATAAGCCCTTTTAAGAAGAAATGCAATAAGACATATTTATTGACCCATTAAATTTAAAAAATTTATTTCACAAACACAAATTTTTAATACAATCAAATCAATATAACTTATTTTTTAATATTGTCACATCAGCAAAACACATACTCCAATACTGTCACTTTTGCAAAACACATATTACAATAGAAAACTATTATCCAACCATCTACTCTTTCATTTTCTCATCCATTCTCAAACAAAACTAACCCAAAATTCATAATGGATCTCACATCTTTTACAAAAAATCAAGTCACATCATCATCCATATCACCAAAACATATCTACCAATATAGCCACATCAGCAAAACACATCTCCCAATACAAAATCATTATCCAATTATCTACTATTTCATTCTCTCATTCATTCTCAAACAAAACTAACCCAAAATTCATCATGGATACCAGATCTTTTACAAAAAAATTAAGCCACATCATTATCCATATCACGAAAACATATCTTCCAATACAATCACATCAACAAAACACATCTTCCAATATAATAATATCATCAAAAATATACATTTCCACACATTACCCATTCTCCCTAAATTCATACTATTATATTTGCTCTTAATATAAACACTTCACATGTATCGAGAATAAAATGAATGTCAATTTTTATCAAAGCATTTTCATTTTTGCAGTTTAAAGTTGTCTCCTTGTCGTTGCCAATAACTGGGGACAAATTAGTGTTTTTAACGGGTAAGAGAAAGCTCATCAAGTAAAAGCTTTTGTAATTTGTTGACTAAAATAGTGACCATAAAATGTATATATATATTTGTTCTCAACTGAAATTTGGACATTTTGTTATGCAATTCTAACGTTCTGTCTCAAGGAGTCATGTTTAACGTATTTTGTTGTGAAATAAGCTCATCAGGACGAACATATTTTTGTACTCCTAAACGTACCCTTTTGGTAGCCGTAGGGCAACCACAATTGTTATTTCATATTAGGGATAATAAATGTCATTGAGAGATGTATTTTTATTGATTTGATTGTATTAAAAGATAAATTTTGTTAATGTGATTGAATATGTGATTTAATTTTTGGATAATAAAGATGAGATCGAATATTAGTTTTAGTGGAAGAATGAAAGATGAATGAAATATTAATAACTTAAATTTTGTAAAAGGAAAAAAATTATATTAAGAAATATATTTGGCTGATGTGTCGTATTGAGAGATGCGTTATACCGATGTAAAAAAGTTAGACCATTTTTTATATAATAAAAATGAAATATTATTAAAAAAATTAATGCAAACATTTATATGTCGATGCAACTTAGCTCATTCATCGGGAAGAGTTAAAAAAAGAAGAAGATGGAAACATGAAAAACATGAGGCCCATTCTGGACGTTTCACATACTTTTGTAACGGGCAATTTGACCATATCAAATAATTCAAAAACCAGTAATTATTTTTTTGTTGGAAACATAAACTACGATCAATATATAAAAAAAGAAAATTAATTAGGATTATTTTATGAATTAATTTTTTGGGTTGTCAAAAACAAAAACAAGTGTGTCTGAGTCTGTTGTAAAGGTCTCCCCGCTATGATAACTATAACATTATTAAAAAAATATTTTTTTATCAGGTTTAGAGTACACCTTATTTTATTTATCAAATAAAAATTAAATTGAATGTAAAATAAGATGCAAAAAGTTTAGAATTTATATTCAACGATTCAAAAATTTTATGTAATTTATACGTTTCATTAATGTTTAGTCGAAACAAAAAAAATATTGTTGAAATCAGAATTTGAATCAAAACATATTCACAATATTAAAAAAAAAGGTTTACTGTAAAAAATTTAGAGCAACCCGTTTTCATTATATATTTAATTATTTATGAGAGAAAAAATTTGAAAGTGTTTTCATATCATTTGATCGAATAATCATGAGTGAATCAAGTTTGACGTGTACGTACAAGAAACTGACGGTGCAGGATCTATAAATTGTTCATGAATCATGATGATTCTCCTTGACCGTCACTGTTCTCATGGTTTTTTATTTTCTTGACCGAGAAAATCGACGCAAACATGAAACAGTGATAACAGTGGAGATAAGAGAGAGAAGAAAGAGAGACGTGCCCTGCCTTCTTCTTTTACACCAAACTAAGAAGATTCCTTTCTTTTTGACTCTCTTTCTCTCGCTCTAGAAATTTAATCAAGCAGAGCCTCAAATTATTTTCCACACACTAACACATCTGCATGACCCTACTCGCCGACCGATTAATCCAGGGATCGCCACCCGACAAAGCACAATCACACACAGATATAGAAGCTGTAGGCAGGTAGAGAGGTATTTTAGATCTAGAGAGAGAGAAAAAGGGTGGTGGGTTTTTGTTTTTGGTATTAGTCTAATGGATAAAAGCTGTGATTCTACCACCACAACAACCAGCAGCAATAGTAGCAGCATCGGCAGAGATCAATACCTCAAAAACCTCAATAGGCTCTCAGTAAAGATCTCTAAGCCCGTTGTTGTTACCAGAAAACCACCAGCCTTTGAACACCAAAATCAGAACTTGGTTCACCAGCAACCTCTGTCTCAGGAACCACAACTCTCAGAGACACAGACACAAACACATGCTCTGCAGGCGCAGCAGCACCAACCACCGGTGTACAATATCAACAAGAATGATTTCAGAGACGTCGTTCAGAAGCTCACGGGATCTCCGGCTCACGAACGTTTCTCTACACCACCACCGATACAAGCTCCCAAGCCTCCGAGCTCTCGCTTGCAGCGTATCCGTCCTCCGCCCCTCGCTCATGTTAGCAATCGGCCTCCTCCGCTGATAAATGACGCCATACCTCCTCAACAGCAGCAAGCTCTGGGGACGATAAATCAACTGGTCACCGCGACTGCTGCGGGCTGTTTTATCCAAAGGCCGGGAGCTCCGCTATCTCCGCTTCCTCCGCTCCCGTCTGTCCACGGTGCAGCTGAATCACCCGTCTCTGCTTACATGCGGTACTTCCAGAGTCAGAACTGGATGTCTAACGTCGAACCCAATCCGAAGCAGTTCTCGGGATTCTCGCCGCTAGCACCTTTGAATTCCACACGTTGGAATGACTCGACTCCACAACAACCGCCGCAGATTCCGCCATCTTCATCAACTTCGGGGATGCCTCCGAACCAAACGCAGTTCCAATTGCCCTCGTCCCCGCTGGCTTTTGGCTGCTCGAATTCTCCGCGGTCTCCACACCCTTTGTTCTCCCCGGGTCTGCTGTTCTCATCTTCATCGGGACCATTAGGATTTCCGCTTTCACCTACAGTGCAGGTTCCGGTGCCAAGCCCCAAATGGAGAGGTCTTTGAGTTTCATCCTATTTCAGGTAATAGCCTTTTAAAAAAAAAAACAACAACAAACAAGAAATGCCTTCAGTGGAAGATGATGTTTCAAAGATTTGGGGTTTAAGATTAGTGTTTTTGTACATGTTGGGGTTTTAGGTTCCTAGTTGTTGGATGGAAAAGTTTTTGGCTCTGGTTAATTAGAGTGCTTATGATCTGTAAATGGAAATTATATTCAGTCAAAGGAAAAGAACACCCTAGAATTGTTACTTTGTCTACAAATGGATACTTTTGTGTTACCATTGAGGGTGGGGATAGTAAAGCCAATAGTGTTTTCTGTCGATATTTTTAGCTGAGACAATTCAATGGACTTCATTTTCTAATTATGCCTTGCTAATTGCTTTTCTTCTGTTAATTCCATTTGTCTAAATTTGCTTTCTCGTCTTTTGGTTAACTTTGACGGCACATTGTAGTAGAATAGTCTTATAGAGGATTTCTTATGATGATATGATATAGTAGGATGCTCTTACAACACACTGGAATTTATGGTGTGACGATGTCCTGCCTCTTTAGTATATTTAAGAACATATGTGAGGTGGGTGGAGGAATGCGGCATACACTTATTAGGTTTACTTAGTTTCATTCAACACCGCTGTGGTATATCAAGAACCGCAGCGACATAGTGCTGTTCTCATTCAGGAACATGTTAAGACTTAAGAACAGTTATCTAACATTTTCATACATGATAAAGTTACACAGTGGTCGTAAAAGTAAGTTGTATCGTTGGCTTGTTTATTTACTGGTTTATTGTGGTAAGTGCTGATACTAGACTGGCTTGGCGCTGGATGTTAGTACTCTTCAGTAACTCTGATGAGTATGTGTATGGTATCTTGAATGAGTTTTAGCGATTTGGGTGGGGCACAATGTGGAAGGCTTGCTGAAGAAAGTTTGAAGGACAGCTGTATCAGTGAAAGTATATGTGCTTTAAAGTCTCCAATGTTCCTCAATCACGATAAATTTTTCATTAGAACTTTGCCCTTTTGACTTGCTAATAATATGTATGGATGCTCATGTTGTTGGAAGCACTCACCGTGTAAAATTTTAGCACCTAGCTTCTTCCGTTTGGGCAGCCATGAAATTGGCTTTTGGCAGCCTGAATGCAAAGAGTTGCTCGATATTTTGTTTGTTTCATATGATTTTCTTCACTATATGTTCCACATGACCTCATAGGATTTTCAGTTAATGGTTCTTCATCTATGAACTTTGTCATAGAATTCTGCCCCTTTCTGAAGCTCTAGCATGAGATTGTTCTTGTATTCATGACAATAATCTGAAATTTCCATGTCAACTGATTTGTTTTTCTATTGGGGTTGGTTGATGGTTTTTCAACTTTCCTTGTCAAGTGTTCCTCTTGGTGTAGAACCTTTAAAACTTCTTACGATGCAACCAGGCTAAAAACTCTTCTATATTCTTTGTGCATTGAGGGACAGTTGCAACCATGCATCAGAAGATGCACCTTGTAAATGTTCCTTATCGTTCTTCCTGTTAAGTCGCCTTTTGCTTCTCAGCATCCTTGTACCCTTGAGAGTCAAACTATTTATGAGTTGCTTATGAAAGCTCTGACCATGGACTTTGCTGGTTGCGAGTGAATGTCAAATTTTATATCATGAATTCTTTACTACTGTTGAAGTTGTGCAATTATCTTGGTAAGCCTCTAATTGCTGTGATATAGAGATATGTAGATGCATTGATACGGTAGTGCTCCCACAGTTTACAGGCTTTTGCTATGAAAGCATTATTTTCTTATGATTGTTGATAATGAAGCCCTGAATTTGGCAGGGTTTTAAGTCAAGAAGGGGTTAGAAACAGTTAATGATTCTCAAAGTGAGGAGAATGGTGTTCATGCTATTCTGTTCGGAGGGGAAGTCGTCGTTTATTGAAAGAGTTATCAGTACAACGATTAGTGCATTCTTTCTCGAGCTAATTTGTATATATTATTTGAGATTGGTTCTAAACTGCAACGCAGTTGCTTCCTTTTTTCATTGGTAGATGATCAATTCCTTTGGAATTTGTTGGTATCTATCCACCATTTCTAAAAAGAAAGAAGCAGATTGATGTTCACAAGGCTCTTATTACCTGCTTGTGAACGAACGAATTCGATGTAATCTTTCTTGTTAGGTGGTGTTTGAATACCAGCTAAAGATACAGATCAAGTCAAACGTTACTGGGGAACAACTCGATGCTGACATTTGAAGGCAATGTACCAACTTGTGCACCGGGACAAACACGTCACTCACGCATATATTTGGGATGAGTTTTCGGAAGGTTCTCATAAAAGTAAAGTGGAGTTCAGAGATTTGAATTACAAAAATTTCTTTTGATTTGGAAAGTTTTATGGAAATTCAGGTAGTTTTTTTTTTAATTTTACAAAATATCATTATTTAAATAATGAATTAGAAAAAAATAACAATGACTTTTTTTTTCTCTCTCACACATATAGCAATAAACCCTATTGTCATTAGTGTGATTAGGAGTCCGTTTGGATCAAAGTATGTCTTATAGAGTATAAACTATTGTAAAGCGTAAAAGCTGAGAGTGTCTAAGAGTATAGGTGACAGCTCTCATCCAAATAGGGGCTAGATTTGTGGTTTTTGGTATTACGCTATTGTCAATAATGGGATCAATGTTTTAAACTTTTACATTACACATGATGTTGCTAATTGGGGGATACAAAGAAGTCTATTTTTAAAAGAAAATTGAAACATGAAAAATATATTTAAGAAATAATAATTATAAAATTAATAGCTATAGAACATACACATTTAAAAGACAATAAAACAACATATAACTAAAATCTAAATACCGATTCATCGTCTCTAATGCACGTAAGGATGAAGCATCAGCCTTATCATCATGTCGTCCACGTGGTGCCTGATTGTTAACCTCAATCTGGTGTAGTCGATGACCTTCAACGACATCATTTAAAATGTCACGACAAGTGCAAAACCAAGCTTGAAGTGCAGCAATAGTGGACTTCTTTACAACATCTCAGAGTGTAGAAGATGCTCGATGAGCACTGATAAGGGTTGTCAGTGCCTACAAATGATATTATTGTTAGTGTTTATAGTCAATAAAAGGTGAAAATGTTAGATTAATTGTTCATATCATGCACTGTAATTTACTATCATGAGGCTCAAACTCCAATATCGACTGACATGGAACGCTACTCAAAGGACAAATAAAACGTCGAGTGCTGCATGTAATCCTCAATATTGGTGTGTTCCTCTCTATCATCGTAGATCAAGCTATGTTTATGCTTATTCCACTAATTGATCTACTGTAGGTGAATTGTCACCCGTAGTATGAGTGAACAAGATACTCCCAAACATAGCCATAATGTAACCTCTAGCATACTGTATAAGAACCTCCTCTAAGGCATTATCACCTAGGAGATGTCCAACCCAAATGTCTCAGCTAGCCATCTCAATGCAATGGAGAGGGCACCTAATAGCTACTGTAGGTGAATTGATCTACTGTAGGTGAATTGTCACCCGTAGTATGAGTGAACAAGATACTCCCAAACATAGCCATAATGTAACCTCTAGCATACTGTATAAGAACCTCCTCTAAGGCATTATCACCTAGGAGATGTCCAACCCAAATGTCTCAGCTAGCCATCTCAATGCAATGGAGAGGGCACCTAATAGCTGCTGCATGGCTGCATCCCAATCATACATATCCAATCCAATAACAGGAAGTCCGTCGTCTGGCAAACCAAATAAAAGTCAAATGTCCTGAAGTGTAACTATCATCTCTCTCACTCGCAGATGGAAGGAATGAGTCTCTCGTCTCCATGCTCAACCAATGCAGTCAATAGAGCATGATCCAACTTGATATGTCCAATCTATCACCCCGTAAAGCCAACTTGAATGACATAAGACCTAACACGCGGACGCCTATTGCTGCCTGATGACCATCACAACACATGTCTGATTGCCACTCCAGATGTCCTCAAATCGATGACCCTTCTGCAAGCATAAAACAAAGGGATCCACTGAATTGGATGTTGATCTCTCCTAATATGGTCGGTCAGACCTTGTTCTCGACTCGAGGAACGACCACCTTGTGTGGAAGAAGTGTGACCACCTCTAGTATACGCCATATATGTAGACTACAACAACATCTATATTTCAATTTACATACCAAAAATAAACAATAAAAAATCAGATATGATATTGGAGACCATAAATCGAGACCACAACTTCAAAATCATCACCACAACTCTAGATGTCCGAGCTCTAGTGCAATGCAGCTCTGCTACTCTCAAACAAAACTTACACAACGAAAGTGATGGTTGGAGGTAGGTTCGGGTTTTTTTTAAAAGCATGATTTTGGTCACTCTATTCCGAATAGTGCATGTTTCGAAAAAAGTTACACGCACTGTCGCAAACGGCTTTTGTAATGTAAAAGTTTAAAATTTTGATCACGTTATTGCCAACAACATAATACCAAAAATCACAATGCTAATCACACTAGTGGCAATAGCATACATCGCTATATCTGCAAATAAAAAACATTTTTATTTGTCTAATTAATTATTTAAATAATGATATTTTGAAGAAAAAAACTCCAATTCAGAAATAATAAATTGATTCTTTCACCTCACTAACTCCCAAATTGGGGGTTATAAAAGGACAAGAGAACCTATAATGATGTCATTTTGATGGGCATAAATAAAAGAATATGAATTTTAATGTACAATTTAAAATATTAGGGCCCGTTCTTTTTGACATTTTACCATTTTGGGCCGTTTTGAATTTTTAGTTTTGAGAAAAACTGAAAACTTGTTTAGTTGCTGGTTTTAAGAAGTGTATTTTTAAAAATAGCCAAAACCATATAACACAAAACTAAAAACAAGATTTCGACCTTTTGGGTGTTTTCACCCAAAACACAAAAAATGTTAAAAAAACATGAAGAGTTCCGTCTTTTACTAAGAGCGAGCGTATCTTCCTTCTCGGCTTCGCCTCCTTCCAAATCTATTCATCTATCCTTCTAGGGTTCTTGATTCACCCTATTACGATTTGCGATTGGATCATCATGTATGAATAGGGGGGTTTTTTACGAGATTCAACATTCTATAGGTTTTCCGATTTTTGTTAAGAAATTCACGTAGGTTTTTCTCGATGCTCTTTTTCTACAGGTTTAGGGTTGGTTCGAGGTCGATTCAATTTTCTTCCATAATAACAGGTGGGTGCATCTTGTCCATTTATGTGCTTTCTATTCGATGCTAGTTGCTCGGGATTGATGGGGAATTTGGCCCGAATAATCTAATTCCTTAATTGGTTTCGAAATCGAGGCCCTAACAAGGACTTTGTAACTGGAATGTAGCCCTCAGTTAAGTGCGCTTTCCTATTTGTTCTTAGAAAGAAAGTGACAAGGCTAGTTTTCCTGCTGGATGATTCTGAATCAATACTCTGTCCATTTGGAGCTTGCCTATATATTGTGATTTCTATTGATTGATTCAGATTTTACCTGGCTTTCATTTGGTTTTATATAGGCTTTCATTTACTTCGTGTCTATTTGCTTTCATTTGCCTATATAGTGTGATTTCTTATGATTTGATTTTCAAGTTATAAATAATCTCATTCCTCAGTTAGGCTTGCTTGGTCAAAGATGGAGATTAAGGGCTTATGCTCACTATGATTCCGGGAAAAAACAGCCAATAAAAAAAATTCCGTTATTATGGGAGACCTAGTAATGGCTTTACACATGCACCATTAATACAGAGTCAATGGAGGGACAGGTCAATTGGCCCATAAATCCTGAAGGGTAGATATCACTATATCAGAAAGAAATGAAGTGCACTATAAAATCACGGCTTATAAAAGAGAACACAAGCAGGATTAGAGAAATTCAATGCCAATGCAACAGCATGGATATCATCACGAATAAAGGCTCATTCAGAAACACATAAATTGATAGAACAAACTAAAAAAAAAGGCTCAATACGTCCATTGATTCATAACCAAACAAGAATGGCTAAAAATAGTAGATAAATCAGACCTTCTCCCATTAAAAACATATTAAGGAGAAGTCCCTAATTTGCAGTTGATTGAGTAGTGCCACTGCTCGAGTTGTGTCACTGCTGATCTTCATCTCGCTTGGGTGCTTCTTTAATCTCATCAGCTCCATCATCCTGAAAAACAAAAATCATAAAACTTTTCACAGTAAATATCATACCATAAAACAGAGAAAGATCATGATCCCAACTTAACAGGGTTCAATCACAAGACCTGCATATCAGAAGTCCAGAGGGTAAGATTGTCACGCAGAAGCTGCATGATCAAAGTGCTATCCTTGTATGATTCCTCGCCCAAGGTATCCAATTCAGCAATAGCTTCGTCAAAAGCCTGATTATTGTCAGATAAATGAGCCTCTTAGCAAATGAAATAGTTCCACGGTACACAAAAAGCAAACTGTATGAAATATGAACACATAATTAGTGTGAAAAGTTAGCTAACCTGCTTGGCGAGATTGCAGGCACGGTCAGGAGAATTCAGAATCTCATAGTAGAAGACAGAGAAGTTCAGAGCCAGTCCCAAACGGATCGGGTGAGTTGGAGCCAGTTCTGCATTTGCAATATCCTGCACCAGAAAGACAAACGGTAAACAATCAACACATATTCCCTAAAAGAACAGATCAATGTCAAATCTCTTTCAGAAAATCGATAAACAAAAAGAACGGCAGTCTCTTTGTGACTATTTCAACACCTAAACATAGCAATATTATTCCATCAAGCAGGATTTATAGCCAAGATCAACGACATAAAATTCTGAACATATATAGATTCAAATTACAAATAATCAACGCACCATATAGTGGCAAAATCGAAATGATAAGCTGCTTTGAGACAAACAAACACATATCTCAACGGTTAGAATATAAATACAGCTTAAAGCTGAATCTGCAAACGGATCTAATGATACAGCAAAGAAACAGACCAGGAACACAAAAATCGGTAAGCAATATAAAATCTAAATCCTCGAACGACAAATAGACACAAAAAAATGTACATAATGGTAGAAGAGACAAACCTGAGCAGATTTGTAGGCGGTGAGGGTGCTCTCGGCGGCCTCCTTTCGCTCGGCTCCAGTCTTGAACTCAGCGAGGTACCTGTGGTAGTCTCCCTTCATCTTGAGATAGAAGACCTTGGAGTCACCAGAAGCGGCGGATGGGATGAGCCTGGTGTCAAGGAGCTTGAGTATGCCATCACAGATGCCGGAGAGCTCATTCTCGATCTTGGATCTGTAGTCTCGGATAATAGAGACATGATCCTCGTTGCCCCTGCTCTCCTCCTTCTGCTCGATGGAGGAGATGATGCGCCAGGAAGCCCTACGAGCACCGATCACGTTCTTGTAAGCCACAGAGAGGAGATTCCTCTCCTCAACGGTCAGCTCCTCGTTTTCGACCGATGCCGATACCTTCTCCATGAACTCTACCATCTCTTCGTAGCGCTCGGCCTGCTCCGCCAGCTTTGCCATGTACACGCTCTCCTCGCGTGGTGAAGGTGTCACCGCCATTGCTGAAATGTTAAAAGTCAAAGATTCACAGACAGATTAGAGATTAGATCTGAGGGAGAAAGACTGCAAGTGCAATTTAATTTTTTTGAGAATAGAAAACTAGGAGGGATGGCTAATTTGGGGGTTATTAGTGGAGGGGATAGGCGATGATTGCGTTGTAGAAGGAGAGGGATTTGGGGGATGGAATGTGGACCGTCAGATCTGTTAGGGTCTTTTGGGGCAGATAAAGAGGGCACAATTGCAAACACGGGTTTTTTTTGTTTGTTTTGATTCCTACCTTTTCTTTAAAGCGGACCGGAAAAAAGGTAAAAATTTGAAATTTGAAAAAAGCATATAATCAAATCAGTCATCACATTTCACAAGTAAACCAGGCCTTTAATGGGCTTGGAGTCTGGGTCTCAATGGGCTGAACGGGCCTTATTCAGCTGGAGATCAAAATTGCCTTGAAAAAGTTAAAAAGAGATTAGGGATAAGTATTTAAAGAAGCCATATACTTGGAAGAAATTTTTTTTGATCGGTTGAGCCATTATACCTTGAAGGGGGGTTAATCAAATCCCTCTATTTTTAATATTGATCTAAAATAACAAGCCATTTGTACACTTTTTTACTGGGTTAAGTATATTTTTTGTCATTGAAAGATTTATTATTTTTCATTTTGATCACTGAATGTTCAAATGTTACAGATCAGTCACTTAAAGATTCAATTTGTTCAATTATAGTAACTTTGTTGTTTCAAAATAATAACCCCGTTGTTCCAATTTGATAATCCAAAGTGATTAATCTGAAACAAATTAAAACTTTAGGTTACTAATATGTAACATTTGAGCATTTAGTGACTAAAATGATAAATCTTTCAATGACTAGAAATGTATTTAACTCCTTTTATGTTATAACTTCATTGATGTGGTGGTTTGTTAGATCACATGCATTTTTTATTTTTACATAGTAATATTTAACATAATAAAAAAAACCTTTGCGTTTTCCAATAAAATAATGACATCTATCATCATCTAATTAATGATTTGAAAGATTATAATTGCTAATGTAGTCGATGATAAAGATCAACAGCTTGAAATTCATCTACTCAATGATCGACAATCATCCACCGCGTAGCATATTCACTCTCAATCCAGATGATGCCCAACCACTTGTTTGGTTTGCAAATGCAGTGAAATTTGAAGAACACAAATTTAGATCTCATTTCATATAATTGCATCAAATCATAAATAATATATATATATAAAAGACAAAATAGGGCACCACAATAAGATGAATGGAAATGTTTTAAATCCTGGTTATCAACTGAGAAGTTTGATATTTGAATTTGTCCACATTTTTTTTCTTCCATTCTCATCTCCTCTGTTAAGCTTCCGCACCTTCAAATTATAATATGGTATTGGAATCAGGTTGCTCGGTCCAATTACTTGGATATGACTTTTATTTTATTTGTTGAATTTGTGATATATCCAGCCCATAAGTGCATGGAAGTATTGTCTCACATTAAAAGATGTGGGACTTAAAGTCTACTTTATAAGTGGAAAAACCCTTCATAGAACCAACAAGATATTTTTTTCATGTCATGTGAGTTAGGCTTAGCCCACTTCCATGACTTCAAGAAGAACAAAGTCGTGCAGGGCCCATGTAACCATGTGAATCGGACAACTTAAAACAAAACAAAGCTGTGAGGACATGACGTATAAATGTGAATTGAACAACCTAAAATAGACAATATTGTTGATGTTGATCGGTTGAGCCATTATACCTTGAAGGGGGTTAATCAAATCCGTCTATTTTTAATATTGATCTAAAATAACAAGCCATTTGTACACTTTTTTACTGGGTTAAGTATATTTTTTGTCACTGAAAGATTTGTTATTTTTCATTTTGATCACTGAACGTTCAAATGTTACAGATCAGTCACTTAAAGATTCAATTTGTTCAATTATAGTAACTTTGTTGTTTCAAAATAATAACCATGTTGTTCCAATTTGATAACCCAAAGTGATTAATCTGAAATAAATTAAAACTTTAAGTTATTAATATGTAATATTTGAACATTTAGTGATCAAAATAAAAAATGATAAATCTCAGTAAATATTTGCATATTTAGTGATCAAAATGATAAATCTTTCAATCACTAGAGATGTATTTAACTCCTTTTCTGTTATAACTACATTGATGTGGTGGTTTGTTAGATCACATGCTTTATAACAATGAACAATATTGTTTGATGTGTATGGGGTGTGAAATTTATAACATTTTTTAACATTTTATTTAGGTGATCAATTTCTAAAACCTAGATCTACACTATCCAGCTCAAATTGGGAGCAGATCGTGAACTTGAGAGAGAGAGAGAGGAGCTCTGCTGCTTGAGAATCCACCTCTTACTTTCTCCTTCAATTTGTCTTCTTCTTCTTGTTTGTTCACCCAACAACCAAGCGGTTGCAAAGCCTAAAAGCAGCTCCAACCATCAAGAAGAGTTCAAGATTTAATTATGAAGAAAAACTCTAAAATCTTTTGAAAATAGCTCTAGATCTAGAGAAAGAAGTGCAGGATCTACAATCAAGAACTCCAAAACAAAGAGGAAGCGACCTAAATCTGCTATCCTCCTCCCTTAAAAGAGGGGCTTTTTTTTGGTGTTTTTCACTCTAGAAAATGTCATTTGAGAACAAAGAGATTATAATTCAGACATTATCCACGTAATTTTCATTTTTTATCCAAAATAAATAAATGTCATAAATGGATGCAATAACAGAATGAATGAACGGGTAATGGATTTCAATATTGAAAGTAGAGGGGTTTGATCAACCCGTTTTAAAGTATAAGAGCTCAATCGATCATTTTTTTAAGTACATGAACTTCTATAATATTTATTCCAAATTATTAAAATGAGACCAATTATATCAACTATAACCCACCTGGTTTTCTCTTAGTAGTTAGACTTGTTCAACAATATTATTTTTTCGTACAAATAGTTTAATTTTTGAAACCTGTAAACTATGAAAATCCGATCAAAAATTATCTCTTTTTTGTTTCCAAATCTCATTGGTTTTCACTAATCTCTGTTTATCTTGATAAAACTTTAAAATTTAGGAATACTCTCTTTGATAATAACCTTCATTTTTGTTGTTGTTGATAAACAGAAAACTTTATTGTAAAAAAGAAAGGAACAAAAGGGCATCCCAGGGGATGGCCTAATATGACAAAAACAAGCACATGAGGCCCATTCGACATGTGTATGTCCATGAGCCCATTCGACACAAAGGCTCATGAGTCCACTCTACATACTAGGCCCAAGAGGCCCAATCGACATGTGGAGGCTCATGAGCCCAGTCGACACAAAGAGCCATGAGTCCTCTTTACATACTAGGCCCAAGAGATCCAATCGATATGTGTAGGCTCGGGAGGCCCAATCCACTAGAACTCTAGAGAGACCCGAAACCAGATGTATGACAGCTCACAACTCACATGACCAACACGTAAGCTCGACTATTATAAATATGAGGGGTCTTAGCCTCACTTAGCCTCTCAACCACTTGGTACTCTCTCTCTCTCTCTCTAACCTTTCAATTTTCTTACTATAAATTTCTTTTCCGTCATATGATTGATCGTCGGAGCGTCAACGACCACCACTACACCGGTGATCCCCTGACGATCGACCTTCTAGTGTTTTTTTACAAGTTGTTGAAGGTTTCTTTTGACCTTACAAATTGATTGTAGATTTTTGGATCTGCAGTCACATAAAGGCTTGATTAGAAGAAACCCAACAACAAATTAAAATACAGCCAAACTAAGCTAACCAAGGTAAAAGCAATACAGGCTTAAACAAGAAGAACTGGAAATTATGCAGGTAGTCATAAATTTCATCATTCCAACCAAAGACTGCCCTTCCATTGGTAAGATCCGGCTAAAATCCGTATCATAAATAATGGGCTAGTTGAGTTGATCTGTGATTGATAATGAGAAAAAGACTAGTTATGAAGATGAATTTTATCACTCTTAATTATACAATAGCCTTTGAACTTTGACACTTTTGAGAAGGTAAGATATGATTATCCAATTATGGCTCAGTCAAGGACACAATCTACAACATATTTGTGCATCTACCCATCATTATATGTCTTTGTTATTCATAATTCATTGTTCCTAAAAGCGGTTCTTTCAAAAAGCAAGGGAAGATGGAGGTAACTATGTACTGAATAGATGTCTCCATTACAAGTGAATATTATGTGCACATGGAAAATGAAACATTATATAATGAAATAATTTGATTTTCTTGTTTTGATCCTGAAAACGTTTTACTATTTCACCGTTATTGTATATTGAAAATATAATATTATACAATCAAATAATTCGATTTATTTTTTTAATCATCTATATTTTGAAAATAATAGATATAATGTAGATAAGTAAAAGGTTCGATACTTCAGGATGAACATTTCACTAATGAACCTTTTAGTGAATGCTGTGAAGAACATGAATGGGGCAGATGAGTTGAATTTTGGGCTAAATCCACATCTAGTTTAGGCCCCACTGCCCTTACATGGGTTCTAGTTTAGGCCCCACTGCCCTTACTGGTAGTGACTGTCATTTTCTTTCCCGACTTTGGACTGCCTACCTATACACCCCTAGAGGCAGGCGGGCTATTTTTTAATGAACTGATAATGGCACTCGGACAGCTCATATTCGCATTATGGAGATTAAACAGAATAAGGTCTAGTGCTAGTTTTTTTTGACAATCGAGAATGATACCAAGTTAACCCTTTAGACATTTGTTATAGGCCTAAATTCAAGTAATCACGCTTGAATATAAAAATTTCATACTTGATGACAGAATAAATTGGACTGAAGTGTAATGCGTGATTGCGAGTGTATCACTCTCGATGGGAATCGTATTATGAATCTGAAACTGAAACTTCTACATGCATACGATTTAATCCTATAGAGATTTATCACTAGACTATTATCCAAATAGAGGCGGACCAATGCTTTTGCAACTAAGGCACAAGGAAAAAAAACATAATCATGTTTCTTGTGTAGACTCCCACCGAAAAAGAGAGGCCCCCAATGGCCTCCTAAGTCCTAACCCTGTTTACTATTCCGAATCTTTGACCCACAAGCCCACTACTTATGAACCCACATGTGAGTAAGTGACAAGCCAATAGTCCTCTCAATCTATATTCGTTAATAGTGAACCCATAATATAAAGAATCCCGAAAAATGTCCGAGCTCGTTGCTCCTGGACCCCATACCACTATTTTTATGCCCCTGTGATCCAAATTCCTGATTCTGCTACTACACCCAAGTGGTTAATCTGCTACTGGTCTTTGTCCCCATCTTCTTCATCTCTTTCCACATTATACCAATGCATTTTGTAAGCTAATCCAGAGTACCTCATAAAAGCAGCCATGAAAATCCAAATAGTTTAGACAGTCTCATGCAATTGGTCTGATACTAGTATTATGAGTACATGAAAGTTCTACTAGTTCAAGGAATCTCATGGCATTCGTTTTTGGCTTCTTGCTCATCCTGTATTCTCCATAGAAGTAGGAGGCAAATCCCCAAAGACACATTGCCAGGGCCATGCCCTTATTAGCATTGAATCCTTCACGCAAGAAAATCACAGCGAAGACTTGTTGTACTGGAACTAGAAGAGATGACACAAGACCTCCTAATAGAGATGTAGAGCAAAAGATCACTCCAAGACTTCCTATTATTAACAACTGCATTGCTATTGCTGCCAGCACCAGGATAGTGTAGTACTTGCTCTCACCAAGACCATATTCCGCTGCCTCTTTTGGTATAGCCTACTCATATAACAAGCAATGTCAAAGACTAATATCCGAGATCGGATTGGCATAGAACCCGACCGAATGGTTTATAAAAAATGCTCAAGTCTCTCACTCAACAACACCTTTTCGTAGGTGTAAGAATCAATGGTGACAGTCCAAGAAGAAGAAAGCCGTGCGGGCATAATATATCCATAGTTATTTGGATAAGTCAAAACGGACAATATTTTGAAGTGAGTGGCTGAGATTTCTGATAAAAAATGCATGAAAATTTGGGCTTCATTGAAACTAAAATGAAAAAATGAAAATATATGGTTATCAATTGTAACATATATACCTGGAAGTCCTTGTTGATGACCATGGGGATTGTACAGAACAGAGTGGCAAACATTGATACAAGAAACTGAAATTGCATAACAAGATCAAATGTGACGGTCACACCGGCTTTGATGTGGGTATACTCCACTGCTGGCATTATAAAGCCATGAAGAGCAGCTGCAGCAACTGTCATGAAGAAACCCAACACATACTTGTCATCAGACACTCCGACCGGGCGATTTCCATTCATGTGGAATCCAAGAACAATAGATCCAAAGGACATCAAGACCACTGCATTAATGGAGTAATGTGTGAACTTATGCTTCACAACCAAATAAGCAAAAATTGCTGTGAAGGCCAGCTGGGTTGAACCAAGAAGAGAAGAGACCGAAACAGGAAGATAAGATAAACCAAAGGAGTAAAGGTAGCTATCAAGACCAAGGAGAAATCCCAATATGGCACTAGCTGCAACTAGCCATTTTGTGACTAGTACTCCCCTGGTTCGACCGATGACTTGAGCTCTCGCAAAAGAGATTGCAATTGGAAGGATCAAGATTGGGAAGCCGGATGTTAGTAACCAGGCATTGAGCCATTTCCTTTTTCCACCATGGATGTAATAAAGCCTCAGATATAATGGACCTCCTACTTGACCAATTGACATTAATATGCAGTTTACAGCTACCAGGATTGCTTTGATGTGCTTGCTGCTTTGAGGATGGTTTGATTCATTGTTGATATCTCGCTCTGTTTCCATGGATCTTTATTTCGGGATAGTTTCAATACCACTGTGTAAAAAGAGGATAGTGGTTTTCTTTTAAATAAGCTCCTAGCGAGTAAATTCTTGAGACCTGCTTTATTAGGATCATCCATACGTGCTTTATTAGGTTATTCTTATGATGTGATTTATTTTAGCGCATCCAATTCTGCACTAAAAACAATAATATTCTGCAAGTGAGCTTGCGAAAGAGCAATAATCACTATACATATAAGGATTGACCATTTGAATATGGACGGGTTTGAATCCCTCCATCCGCAATTTCCTTGAATAATAAAAAAAATCTTTATTTTGAAGTAAATAATATTGCTTGTCATATTATGCCATAGCAAAATATTATCAACAATATTTGGTTTGTTTATTTGAAAAGGAAAAGACATCGGCTCTTGTTTGTTTCGTTCTTGGAGTGTTTTCACGGGGGAGAATCATTTCTTTAACGCATTGTTTGGGAAGGAAGAGGAGCGGGGAAGAAACTTTTGAGAGGAATGGAAAAGGGAGGGGAGGGAAGGATAGGGAAAGTTAATTTTACATTCTCTTGTTTGGATAGTCAAAAAGTAGGGGAAGAAAAAATGAAAAATATGTTTTTATAATTTATAAGATTGATATAAATTTACAATATTATCTTTGATATTAATTTATAAATATATTATTATATATTTATTTATATATATATATATATTTATTATTATATTTATATATATTATTATTATTATTATGTATAAATTTATATAATATCAGGTGGATCCCACACTATATCTATACTATACTATAAAATTGATAGAATTCTCAGCCGCACAGGGCGAGTCTCTGTTTCCCCGTTTACTCGTGCAACTCACCTTGATACCGCTTTTGTTCTTCAAGTTCTGAAAAACAACGCCCAGGTGCCCAAAACGACACCGTTCTCGCTTAGATCTTTTCTCCTTCTCCTACATTCTTCCACCCATCTCACTCTTCCTTCTCTGCGTGAACTACAAACTCCACCAGCTGGAGAAGCAAAACGACGTTGGTTGCTCTTTTTTTTCCACTTCCGCAGAGGAAGACATGGACGACAACGTGCGACGTCGATCTTGTCAGAGTGCGATCAGAGAGAATAGTGACAGCGGCGCCTAGATGTCAGGTGTTCATGTGGTGGTGGAGACTACACGTACCAATTCTCATTCTCCAATCGGAGTTGAGTACGATTTCAGATCTCAGCCGGTGAGATCGAGTTCTGCCATTTCCCTTCGACTGAGGCGTTACACACAGAGAGCGACAGCCAGTTTTCCTTGGCGAAGAGGTTAGTCAAAAATCGGATCACGTGTGCTTTCCTTGCTGAGCTTATGTATTTCTCTTGGCTTGCGCAGCTTTCTCCCCAGTATGATTTCCTTTTTAATAGTTTTGCTCTTAAGTGATATGATCCAATTTCGTATCACTGACTTACGAAATCGTCCGATCTGAACTATGGGAGTGTGCTTCCCTGTTTCTTTTTCTATTGTTTGGATCTCTTGCTTGATTTACTTTTCATAGCCGATTGCGCACACTGACGAACGAGCGACTCGCCAGATTTGAACTGACTAGGCTAATCGTATAAAAATCTTGCCCTCTTCCATTAAAGGTTTGGTTATGCAGAGCCGGAAACTTTCCCATTGCCCCCAGGTACATGCATCTACAATTTGGTCTTGCTTGAGATTCTTGACATTCTTTTGAAAAGAGTGATGTTGATCTCTTGGGTATGTTGTCCACATTTCTCCATCCCAGGGTTTGTGGCTTTGATGCCTAAGCTATTTTGTGTTGCCTCAACTTACTTGCAGAGGGAATAAGAAGTTTGAAACAGTGATAATATGAAGCAATTTCTACTATATAACAAAAAAACAACTCTGTAAACAAAATAAACAAATGCCAAGTAAACAAAGTCTACTATATAATAAACAAAGTCTGTCAACAGCAAACAAAAAGCTGCCCTGATTCTACTAAACTATTTCGACAATCAATCTCTTCTCTGATTCTACTTTGTTGTAATAAGATGCTAGGTTTAAGGAGATCATTTTGTTATTGAAGCCTCTAATGAATCTGGGACTTCAAGTTGGTTTTTCCTGTTCTTGATTGTTACAGTTTTTTTTATTGATCTTTCGTCCAAAAAATTGTTTGACCATCTATTTTGGCCTATCTTTGTTTAGCAGCTCAAATACTCAATCAATAAATTTGGTAGTCCATTTTGTTCATGTGACCAACAACTTCAACTTGGTAAGAAATTTATTTTTCTTTTCTACGATAACTTCTATTTGATAAACAGTCATTACGATTGTTTTTATTCTCGATATGCTTTGACGTCCATTGTTGCTAAGTGTATGTAGCTGTGCATGATAATTTAGTTTTTGTAAGTGTTCCCATGAAAATGATTATCTAAATTCGTGAGTTTCGGGAGATGTGCTAAATATTTAATATCTAATCCTATCCTATAAAATAGGTGGAAAGAAGTTGCTATCGAGGGTTCAATAAGGAACAAAGTTGCTCCAAAACTGAAGGAGGGGCTACTTGAAGGTCATATTTACACAGGATAGAAAACTGAAATATTGAGCTGCAAACTTCATGTTTTTTTAGCTCTTCTTCAGTGTTATGTTGTTTAGTTAGGTTAATTTAGAACTTTTTTATGGACTGTGATGTTGATTCTGTCATCATACTTCTATCATCTGCTTATTTGTGTTTATGATGTATTAGTTGTTCTTGATTGTTCATTTTTTTATAATGAGAACTTTCTCTGTTCTTACTTGTATCTGTTACTTTTCAGGCAATACAAAATTCAGCTTTGCTATATTGTGCTCATCAGTCTCACTGAAGGTTAGTTTTGCCTTCTCTTTTACTTAACAGAAAAATGTCTCAACTATAATGAGATTTTAGGTGTGGGGGGTATTTGTAAAGGCCACATGCTTATGCTCTTTCCTTTGAATCTTACATAAAGAATATATTCATCTGATTATTGAAACCTGCTAATCAAGAATAGCTAGACTTTTTTCCCCTTTATGATTGACGTGGAAAAAGTTCCTTATTTCCACTCTTGAGATTCAAAAGCTAGCTTTGAACTGAGATATTCCAATTCATATAGGCCTATTCCAGTCAAATTCTTGAAGATGGCGAAGGCATTGCAGATTACTATCTGAACTAGAATATCGATGATTGCAAGGAATGAGGCTGAACTGTCCGAGGGAGTTAAAGGTACATTAAACTTCTATTATGCCAAATATATATTTAGACTTTCACATTGAAGAATATCCCTTGATGAACTATTTTTTAAATTAATGTCCTTATTTCAATTGGTTATAAATGGTACGCTGGTTGCAAAAAAAAATAAAAATACCATGGATAGCTTTTAAAATCCTCTGCAAAAAGGTGTGCTATTGTCTTTAGATTCACGTGACGCATGTATACCTTGATGTGAAAGTTTTGGTTTTTTAGGGGCTTTCCAGCTTTGTATCTTAACCAATTTTGCTCTCATTTTTGCCCTTTGCAATTGTATCGGACATTGTTGTATTTATGCCTTGGATTTACCTCTTTCTTGGCTTTGTTGTTGATTTTGATTTAGCTCTTATGATGACTTGGCTCTTCATTTTCTTTGATTCTTCATTGTCCTTTGTTCAACACTTTTTTTTTGTTAGTTTGTTAGTTTATTTTTCATGGTCCTTTGTTTGCATCTCAGTTTTAAGACCTTTGTTGTATTTTTTTGTTTGGTCTATGCTTACTTTGAGTTCCTAACTCCTAAGTAAGTGTTTGCAGGATCAAAGGAAGTCTTTATGTTATTTTTTTTATGTCAATCTCTCTTCAAAAGTTACCTGCAGATTTGCTTACGGAGACGCTGGAAATATTGGTCTGAAATACTGGAGTGAGCTGCAATGATTTTCTTTTGCTCCCTACCGCTACTGTACTTCTTTTGCTATACAAACTTTTATCTCCTCTTTGTATTTGTAATTTTAAAACATCACATTTTCCACCTCTGATAACTATAGATGTTTTTAGTTGTTATTGCACTATGAAGAGCTTATTACATGAACCATCAATTTCTTAGGCCCGGGGCAACGCCCGGGTTACCACCTAGTGATTATATATATTATAACAAGTGGAACCCACCTGTTATATGGTGTAATGTAATTCAAGTATGAGGGACAAAATTGTAAGGTAATGAGTGGGACCCACTACTTCACCTCCTCTACCGGCTTTCCCCTTCTGAAGTGGGAGGAAAATAAAAGATGTGGGCCCCACATGTTTTGCCTCCCATTTCTTCTCTTCAAATTTGCCCTCCTCTTCCCAAACACATTTCTTTCTCTTTTTCTCTTCATTTTACCTCTTAATTCTCCTCTCCCCTCCTTTTCCACTCCATCCAAACAGTACGTAAGTAGAGAAGGGAAAATTCTGACAAAAAAAAAAAAAAAAACTGAAACAAATGGGGAAATAACTTTGAAAATAGTTTTCAGTTCTCAATAAAAGATAAACTGAAAATGAAAGAATGAAAGAAAATTGCAGTTCAATATCGTAATTTGCTACTCCTAGTTAACCTTCTACAGTTTGTCTAAGAGCATGCACATGCACATGCTATTCTTACCAATTCCTAAAAATAAAATGCGAGTCATTTTTAATTTTACTGAATTACAATTCAACAACAATTCACATCATATCCACTAAACCATAATTTATAATTTAAAAATATTTATTTCACCAATCATATTTAAAAATGAAACAAATATACTTTCACAAAGACAATTTTTTTAATATACTAATGATTGAAGAGATAAATATAAGAATATCTGAAGAATACTTATTTCTCTATCTTTTATCACAGATAATAATAAAAAAAATGTTTTATATACTATCAGTTAAATATTTTAAAAACAAAATGAGTACATTAGCACACATTTAATATCAGTTCAATATTTAATAAACAAAATGAGTACATAAGCATACATTTATATAGATCATAGTTTCAAAATGAGTACACATACTCACTTTGTTAGAAGACGAGAAGTTTTCTTATGTGAAAATTGCTTCTATAGTGTTTAGGAATTGTGCTTTTGTGAACCAAGCTCTGTTGCTGTTTCTCCTGTAAACTCCATTGTCATGGATTGCAAATCCTAATACCAATAGAGTTAGCTGTTTATTTCCTTTGGATGCTAGAAAACTCTAAATCAAACTATAGAATTCTTAGGAGATGCTGTAACTTCTGGGTAAAGACGAATACCCAGCTTGATTGTGGAGAATATTAGAGGTGTCGCTTGCCAGAGTAGTTTTGAGATTAATCGAAGCAGAAAATGCAGACAAGCAATTACGCTGGCTCGTAATTATTCAACTCTCCCCACACTGCTTGTTCAACCTCTTCCCAAGATTTTGCCATTCTGAGTTCTCTCCATATGCTAAAAATAGCACCCAGAATATTCTCCTCATGCAATATACAAAAGCACCTGCAGAAACGAAACTGTGCAGATGAATTTTACTGATCAAATATATCATGTAGAACATAAATAAGAAGGTTTCTAAACCACAAAATAAATGACTAAGAGAATGACAGTGACAATCTTAATAAGGATAGATGGAATTAAAAACTGCATATATCTGGCTTCTAGACAGTCCACAAACATAAATCTTCACTAATCTTCAAGGGTATGAATTTATTGATAAATGCTCAGAAAAACACGACGATGATAAGACCTATCGACGATAACCAAAAAGCATTAAAAAGAAACTAGCATATGAAAAGTAAGAACTTACATAGCATGGAAAGAAAGTCGTGTAAACTTATCAACGTCCTTAACCAATCCAGGCTTTGGCATTCTTGTCAGGAAAGGTAGTTTATAACTCTCTAAAAATCGCCTAAAAAGAGTAGGATCACCCCTAAATACATCCAGGTAAATGGGTATCACATCATAAAGGGGGTCACCTGCAAGAGAGAGAGAGAGAGAGAGAGAGGTCAACATGACAATCTGGAAATAATGCTACATTTAGAAGGTGAGCCTAGTACAGTGCATAAATCTTTTGATGAACTGAGTCATTACTCTCTGTAAGACCTTTTCCCCCCAAAAGAGAGAAGGTACCTGGCAGCCACCCAGGCAAAGTCAGAAAATATCATTGGAGAGCTGATGGTAAAAATGACAAATCAGCTCATTCCCATTCTTGAATTTATTGGTTAAGCATCCTCAGTGAAGAATCATTATAAAATTGTTGTAATACCCAATAATGCTCAATACTTTAGAAGTAAAATTCCATTAGAGGCTAATTTTATGAAAGTTATGGGTATTGTACAAATTAGTTATATTCAAGAGGGAAAGGAAAAAAAAGCTCGCAAAACAACTCTGTTATGCACGCCTACTGTCAATAAGTAAATATGGCGAGCAGAGCTACCTTGGAGACTGAAAGTCAATCTGAGCAAGGCATACTTTGGATTGAAGATCAGTATAAATCAGTGTAACGACAGAATAAAAGGAAACAGAGGATGGAGGCTAACCTATAGACATATCACTGAAATCCAGAATATGAGTGGGATTCCAAGATTTGCCCTGTTCCCTGTCATGATAACCATTCATGGAACCATCACTGGCTACATCTGCATTTTCAATGCAGCAAGTATTAACTCGATAAGGCTCCATGTGAATATTGTCATCCATAATGTCAGAATGTATCCAGGAACAAGGTTTGGAAACCTTTTTCAAGCCATTTGCATCCTGAAAAACAGGGGGAAGATTAAGAAATCAAAAAATTGATTAAAAACTACATCGTCTCAAAAGAGGTTTACCATGAATGTTATGAAAATGTGAATACATCTAAAAAAGAACAGTGGAGTGCAAAAAAAGAACCTGGTAATGGTATATATTGAAAAACTTCGCAAAATCATCTGGGAGATATTCATTCACTTTCTCTATCAGTATTCCTGGAATTGGATGTCCCCTGCACATTGCAACACAATAAATTAAAAAGGATAATCACTGGAAATATTGTTACTTCCTTTAACGTCACATATAACAACTCTTTTATGCACAAAATATTCAAGTTTTTGAGAGACCAGACATGAAGCACCACAGGATACATGATCAATCTCCTCCGGTGTTCAACGAAGGATGCGCAGAGAGATTTGATTGAATTTTATTTGATAACTATTAGATATTTGAAATATCCATTGGCCTACCAGTTGCTCAATTGAGTAGCAACGACCTTCTTCTTCCTGGCAAGAGTTCTGATCAACATATCCCATTCTGGAGGAACGTCTGAGTTAACAGGAACGTCCTCTATGCAACCATTAGCAAATGGAGATTCCATTTTCTGCTCAATATGTGGGAAAACAGAACTATTTAAAGGTGGATAGGGCAAGAGATGAAGGTTACGCAGTTGTTCTCCCAGAAAGGAAGCAAGCTTTACAGCATCTTCCCACGACAATGCATCTCTTCTGCAAATGGGGACAGGTAAACATAAGAAGCCAATTAGATAGTCAGCGCAATGCTAATTCGAACATGGATTGCACTGAAACTAAGAAAAATGATAACAGTCGATTACAACTTACAATTGAGCAAATATCTTTCCTTTGCATCTTTTCGTGATAATAAATGGCCATATTCTTGTGGGTGTAGTCATACTGATTGATTCATCAATCAATAATCCGGCTTTTCTATAATCAAATTGCTTCTTCTTCCATACACCAAAAGGAAACTCATCTTCAGCACACAACTCAGGGACCAAATTGCAATCACCAATCACATCTGGCACAACTTTCCCATCCCAGGGAACCATATTATAAGATCCATTTTTGAAATAAAGAATCCCGTGAGCCAAAACATCAGGAACATGGTTTTTCAAAGGAGACTTGGTTTTACACAGCAGATGGTAAAACTCGAGCTGCACAACCACTGCCGCATTTAGAGGAGAGGATGTATGTGAAATATATTATATAGGAGACAAGAATGAACACACAAATACCTCAGTGCCTAAACCATATAATGAAGCTTCCAACCCTCCTTCAACAAAGATTTTAACTACGCAGTCAGCGATGAGATAAACCTGTGAGAAATCCTTCTGTTACAAAGAGCTACAATGGGAATTCAAATTTCAATCTACCAAGATATTTGGAGAGTATAAGCTAGCTTATATTCTGTCAGACATACTCTCAGACACTCTAGCTTTTACGTTTTACGATATCATGTTATGTGGTGCACTGGGCTAACCATTTGAAAGAAGAAACTAATACGAATCCAGATTCCAGAATAAAGGAAAGTATTGGAAGAGAATAAGAAAGATAGCCAAATGGATCTAAACCAGTCTCTTTAACAGAAATAGCTGCACCATAAACAACTGACATCAAAGTAATTGCAGCGAAGCCAGATACTTTCGAGGGCAAGACAAAGAATGATCCTACCATCATCTCTCGTCACTCGCCAGTGATAGTATGCGATGAAATATGTAGCATGTGTAGTGTATTAAATTGAATCAATTGCTTCCCCAAGAAAACGATGATGAGGGGTGATAGTCTCATATCAACATGTAATACCAGTATGGATGTATGAACAGGTTCGTGTATGTATTTATGATAAATTTGCCTTTGCAAATCCCTCCTTTATATCAAATATCAAACCCCTCCATCATTCTGGCTAAGCTGTCCAACAATTGCATCCAATGATATTCATTCAGCATAATGAATTTATCAAAATCCCTTCAGCAGGGAAAAAAATTGATGCTTGGATATTATATGCATTCACGGAGGGGATATTTAAAATGTTATCGTGCCTACCCCTTTGATCATATGTTGGATGGTTTGGGAGGATACGAACAAGAGATCTTTTAAAGGAGTAGAATAAACGATATCCAACTCTTGTAATACTTGGTCGCATCTCTTTTGTGTTTTGGCATAGTAATCAAGTACATGATAGTGATCTTCTAAATTTCACCAACTGTCTCACTTAAAGAATTTGTAATTTTAAATTTAGACAGACAACATAGGTAAACAACCACGTTCACAAGGCCAACAGTGGGCAGAGAGAGACAGGATGTAATCAGACTTTCCTCCCACATAATATGTGGAGAGACTACTTCCAAGAATTTTACGGCCTTCAGCAGGGAAGAAATTGATGCTTGGAGATTATATGCATTCACGGAGGGGATATTGAAAACGTTATCATGCCTACCCCTTTGATCATATGTTGGATGGTTTGGAAAGATGCAAATAAGAGATCTTTTAAAGGAGTAGAATCAATGATATCGAACTCTTGTCATACTTGGTTGGAAATCTTTTGTGTTTTGGCATAGTAATCAAGTACATAATAGTGATCTTCAAAATTTCACCAACCGTCTCGCTCAAAGAATTTGTAATTTTAAATTTAGATAGAAACATGGGTAAAGAACCTCATTCACAAGGCCCGTAGTGGGTGGGGAGAGACAGAATGTAAGTAGACTTTACTCCCACATAATATGTGGAGATACTACTTCCAAGAATTTTGCGACATCTAAGTTGCACCCCTGCGACATCACCATTGGACCACATGTTCGAAAATGTAAACAACTCTTGTGCACAAGTCTCTTATATTAGACGTGTTCGGGGAAATCCTTACCCCGACATAATATGTGGAGAGATTGTTTTCAAGAATTGAACATTTGATCACTAGGTTGCACCACTGCAACTCTACGAGAGCCACATATTCGCTCATACCACCTACAAAATCTGTAATATAAAAAACTTATACATTGATTTCCTATAGAATTCAATTTGTTTCCAGATCATTCATAATCCAGCCCTTGAAAGAAGTATAGAGGTAAACAACTCTTATGCACAAGACTTCAGCAGTAGGCGGGGTCGGGGATAGAGAAGATATATGCAAACCTTACCCTACATAATATGTGAATAGGTTGTTTCTAAGACTTAAAGCTATGGCCTCTAGGTTTCACCCTTACAACTCTCTGGGTCACATGTTTGCCTATTTAGGGATAACATAAATTGCAAGGTTTGACATGGAATGCAAAAGAGAAGTATGATTCCAAAATGCTTGAACTTCAAAGAGACAATACACTCTACTTACAACATTGCTTCCATTGAAAATTTTAAAAAGTAAATAAAAAAAAACTTACAGGATTGCTACCCGTGCCTACAGGAAGTCTCTCATCATCTCCTGGAGAGGGCATGTTGTGGAAGGCACAGATCTTGGTGAGGCAGTCTAACCACTTGCTTGCATTTAGTGATAGGCATGCTCCCTACAATCCAGAGAACAAAAAAAAAAAGAAACAAATAGCATTGGTAACTGAAAATGAAAGATTTATTTAAACAGAGGAACAAGCAGATGGTACTCAGATCCTTCCAGTTGAATCACCCAATTAGTCATAACCTCATTGGTCTTCCTCATCTTAGAAAGATTTTTTGTTTTATTATACAAACAATGAATTATTTTCCACAAGTCGGAATATCATATACTCAATTTCAATCCAGGTGAAGATTTAAAAATATGGAAGGCAAAAGTAACCCATTCTTATTGATAAATCAAAACATGACCCACAACATAGGCAATTGACCCTCTAAAAAATCAGTTATCACTCAAAGATTACTTTTCACTAAAATCTAGTGATAACATCCTTCAACATATTAAGCAAAAAACATGCCTTTCGTTCCCTTTTCATGTCCTGGCACACCTGCCACACACAAGCACTAACCAGCTCAAAGGGTCACAGAAAAACATTTTATATTCCCCATCTTCGTTGGTCTTTGTTGCCTTCCTTAACAACGCAAAGAGAATCCTTTGCACTGCCTTCTTAATAAGGTGACAAAGTTTACAGGTCATGAGATTGGCTAAAACGACATGCGATTTGAAGAACATAAGAGAATCTTCCCTGTTTGGAAATAAATAGGTTGATTAGCTTCGTTGTTTGATGAATTGACCCACCCATTTGACCAGCATAAAAAAAGGCCAATATCATAAGGTATTACCTTCCATATAAGCTCCCTCTTTCCTGGTTTCTGCACCCAAAGCTTAGATAACCACTCTCTCATTTCCCTTTGCCCTATGCAGTTGCTTGAGCTCCATGGAGAATTATAGTGGTCTCTCTCTATATCCAAAAAAGTGGCCAAATAATTGATATCATAAGAAAAATCCCGCTTCCAATCATAACTTTTAGAGTCACTAAAAGCCATCATTTTTTTATTTGTGTCATCTCCATATTTTTGAATTTTGATCCTTTTTTCTTTCCTTCGCAGGTCAGGATAGCTCAAGTTCTCCTCATCATGGATTGGATTCTTTTTGTTATCGCCAAAACTACCATCATCCAGAGCTTGCAAACCCGCACGGCAAACTCCTTTATGACGATATCCAGGAGCCATATCCAAACATACAAATTCAAAATTTTTGGAGTTTACAAAATTCTGTGTTACAGCAACAGTCGTCTCCAAGTTTAGGACACAGTGCCACCATCCACTTGGAACAAAAATTGTTTCCCCAGGTAGTTGTGTGCACTCAATAGGCTTGTCTTCTTCGGCAAGAAGTGGATAGAAATCCAGCCACCACTGACACAGGAAAGAAGAACCAATGAATCATAAAATATGGAATTTGAGATGGATAACATACATTCTGTAAACTGAACCACATACCTGCAGTGATGATGGACTGTCAATATGGACATCACCATCTTCGTCATTTACATGCATTGTAACACCTAGAGGTAATCTTCCAGGAGGATACAATGCCCACCTATTCAAACATGAATAAGATATTGCGTCCTATGCATCAGATACAATAATTACAGCATAACAGTACAGGATGGTGTATCTAATGCGGCAAAATAACGTATACCCATGATAATGGAGAATCAAATTGGGATACTAAGATTGATTATGAACAGAGATGCTATCTTTGCATAGGTAGACTGGATATTGCATTTACTGAGCTATAGTAAAAAAGCAGTAACAGAGCAAGGATTTCATAGGTGCATTGGGACTGGGGAGGAATTCATGGATGTAAATTGAGATAGCTATAAATAGGAGAGGAAAAAAGACTATACTGATTTATACTGGAATAGATTAATGATACGAAATTTCAAGCCCCAGTCCCCAAAAACTGGAAAGAAAGCCAATAGTTAAAGATGATGAATAATCCACCAAGTCCTAAAAAAATCAGTGAAAATAATGTCTTCCAAGAAATCAGAAAAGTGAAAACATGAACATGTTAATTGCACGCACAAAGTTTTTTAAAAGGGGCCATTGTTTGAAAAACGTATCTACTCCTTTTCAAAACTTTCCTCATCATAGTTTCTTTCAATTGATTTCTATACCATTCATCTTCGATTATCAATTCACCCCTCAACCATATGCATGAACTCATAGAACATAGGTCAATCATGATTTTTTAAGTTGACTAGATTATAGGATTTATAGCACCAGAAGTTAAACCTGAAACTAGCTTCACATATATAAACCAACAGAAGAGGTGATACGGGGGACCCAATGCCATGTTCAGCATCCATAGAACCACAGCCCTACCATGGAATAACCAAACGGGAAAAAAATAAAGTTTGAAGGAAAATTAGTGGCGAAGGGGGAAGGCAAAATTATAAGGTTTATGACATTGAGAGAATCCACCCAACAAAGGTGTAAGCCAAGGTTCTTACTAAATGCACAGTTGCAACAAATAAGCAAAAGGTGCAACACAATAGGATTTGCATGAAAAATGTGTAGAAAATTACATGCATACAAAATTTCAAGCGATTGTGGGAATGGTTTACCTTTTGCGGCCGCTTAGAAGAGTATTCCAGGCACTGGTAAGTGCTGGGTCAACATGCCATGAGGCACCAGACCTCTCTGGCCCAATTATAAGCCATCGAAATGGTGGCCTCTGATCTTTGTCCAAGACATCAAAGAAGTCTTCTTGAAATAGGTGAGGCACACTGTAATCTTTCAACAAGTCAGGAACAGCTTCCCCAAACTGCATTCAAAATCTCATGATCAAAAATGAGAGAGAAAGAGAGAGAGAGAGAGAGTTATGCGAATATCAACCACCAAAAGCACCTCATCATCAAAAATGTATAAAGGATCTTCATCATGCTGATGATCTATGTACGTAATATAATCCTTGAACTTCATTGAAACTTTCCTAGAACTCCTTTGTGAAATCCTAAATTTTGTATCTCCATATCTCCGAGACAGCTGATCAATCGTCCATGTACTCTTTGCCGGCCAAGTATCCGCAAGTCCAGCAAGTAAAACCTGGAATATGGTTTGGCAACAAAATCCATGAACAAAATATAACACAAACTATTTGCAATTGCAATCCACAATATCCGGTACAAATCTATCTGAATAATTAAATATTATTCCATAGAAGGAAATAAGTTTACACAGAAACCGGGGTTCATGTGAGTTAAAATATTCATTCAAAGAGAGCAGAGAGAGACCATTACTCATGGCCATATTAACAGATGTGATGTAAGCAGAAGTAAAAAAATTAAGCGGCTCAGAGAAAGAGTGTTGAGGTGATGGATATTGGATACTGATGGTGTAAGCTAAAGTACAATGGCAGAAATCTTGGTAATTCCAGTAAAGCGTCTATAACAGCTTCTTGATGATGATGGTAGCAACCTTGACAATGTGACAGTAAGAAGTCACTGCAGACCAGCTGAAAGGGAGCTGTAGTATTGGCAATGATTGTGAAAGTGGTCATTCTGGCAGCGATTACATTTTCATGAGCAGGCGTCAAGTGCAGTAGAGGCGACAGAGATAGGAGTGTTATTCAGCCAGTACTCGGAAGAGCTAACGTGGAAAGATGGGTGGACTGTTAAGTAGCCGCCATTAAAGTCAATAGACAATATGACATTTATCTTCCTATATTTTTTTTCTATTAAAAAACAACAGTATCTCCCTAGTTAACTTTTCCGACGTTATTTTACAATACTCGAAGCTTTGATCTATGTGATACATTTAATACAGCAATCCTGTTTTCAAACCATGTCTGGGATTGTCTTCTTAAGCATAGCAGCCACACGGAATCAAAATCAAGAGTCCGAATGGAGAAACATATGAAATACACTAAGTTAGACAGGAAGCTAAACCTGGTACATGTGGAAGATTGAAGTGTAGAACT
Source organism: Euonymus europaeus (assembly GCA_963580455.1). NCBI lineage: Eukaryota > Viridiplantae > Streptophyta > Magnoliopsida > Celastrales > Celastraceae > Euonymus > Euonymus europaeus. The sequence goes on along the minus strand of OY756968.1, from coordinate 5,584,731 downwards.
TGACTGCAGGTCTTAAGTAGCCAATATACGAAGAAAAGATAATGCCTAAGGGCAATAGATATAGGCATAATGGAAAGGAAAAAATGGACACTCCTTAAGGGGACTGAAATATTCAAAAACAACTGATTGAATCTATGAACAAATTATGGACACCATACCGGTTTTTGCACATCATAGTGGTTATAAAACTCTTCCAAAGACAGGTCATTCCTTCTATCCACATTTCCATCATCAAACGAGAACCCCTTCAAATTTGTATGACATCTGTATAATCTTCTGTACAAGAACAAAGAGTTGAAACCTGCAGAAAGTTAAATATGCAATGGCATTAGACAAATTGTTGAACATATAATCACAAGAAAGGGAATTTCTATCAGAAAATTTTCCAAATGTAACTATGAAAAAGAAGTAAAGTTCAGAAAAGTCATGAAGGTACAGGATTTTTACCATCAAAATGCAGTATTTTTTGGCAAGAATCTAGGTATTGATTGGGCACACCCTCTCTGAAACAAGAAACAGAGAACAAACTGTTATATCGCATAAACTAGGTGGTAAAAAGAAAGAGGAACTTGCGCTCAATCTGAAGCTCCCTAGATATGAGGACATTTGAAGCATGACCCAGGGACGTACAAATGCAGTGTTGTTTTCTTCCAAGAGCCTTTGTACTGAAGCGGACCATCTACTCTGCTAAGGCATAAGCCCATCCAGAGAGGTTCTTCATTGCAAAGTATATACATCGCACTGCACATTAAAGAGGAGAAGGAAAAATATTAACAAGAAAAAATTAGAAACAAAATTAAATTATGACACCTAAATAGCCTAGAACTTTCATTGTAATAGTGTAAAACTTTCTCCAACACAATGCATTATAGTTCAGCGAAGATCTAAATAATTCTCTAGTTTGCAAATTGCAGGTAACTTCCCTGGAATTTAGAAAGAAAGACTGTCGAGGAAGAAATATTAAAAGAATTCTCTAATCCAGAGTGTATGCCAAAAAGATTTGTATAAAAAAAGAGAGTAAAATTCGTATATAATTATATGAATTGAAGATCATTTACAATTTCAATCCATGGAAGCGCAAACAACAGAAAGTAGAGCGCACCAATTAAGAGGGAGCGACAAATATAGGCGTACCTGCTAACACAAGCGAGACGAGCGACATCTCGAGGAGCTAAGGTCTCAGTAATGAAACAGATGAGCTCATCGGGAAGGACTTTGAGGTCGCCTAGAGCGTCCGCTCTGCGATCTCTAAACCCCGGCGACTGCGGTTGAGAATTTTCCATCGACGGCGGAGAATCTCGATTTTTGATTCGACGAACGAAAGATGGAATCACGAAACGAAGCTCTCTGCTTGGGAGCCGCGTTGGCCTTTTGAATCTTTATAAACGAACGCAGAAAAGCAATGAATCACAGTTTAAAAAACGTATTGCGCACTGATACTGCATCCACCATTGAAACTTGAAGGGACGCGGAGAAGCGATTTTGCAAAATTCGGTAAGCGACCGACTGTTTTTCTTATTCGCGGAATCACCGTGTGCGGACGACTAACGCCACTCGCGCCACACGTGGGGAGTGAGTCTTCCTTTTTCCCCTATGCCAAACTCTGTTATTGGGTTTGAGAATCATGCTTTGGGCCATAAGGCCCACAATAGGGCAATCACTGATGGGCCACAACCCTTGAAATCGATGTGTGGCTTCTGCCTTCTGGCGCCAAAGATCAAAATGGGTACTGAAAGAAGTTCGAGATAACCTCATGCAGCTGGAGGCCCATGGTTAAAGCCAGGCCAGAGAGCAATTGTTAGGCAAAATAGTAGGTTGGTCTATTTTATGAGATTTGTTGGGAATAAAATCACTAATTTAAATTTATTTACACCCAGTCTAGTTATTAGATTTTTTATAATTAATTTGATTTCTATTTTCTGGATTTATGTCAAAATTGGAGATTTTAAGAAAAATACATATTAAATGAAGAAAATTTAATTTAGAAAATATATTATTTTATATTTTAATTAATTATTTTATTTTCTTAATCAATATGTTGAGCATACACGAACCCATTAGGGTTTAGCGAATTCGTTCTCCTTAGGATTTAACACTTACTTTTTAGGTTACAGTATGGAAATCCGATATATGAGCTCGTTAGGATTTAGCGAATTTGTTCCCCTTTGGGTTTAACACTTGTTGTTTATATTATAACATGAAAATACGATACACGAGCTCGTTAGGGTTTAGTGAATTTATTCCCCTTAAGGTTTAATACTTATTGTTTATGTTACAACATGAAAATACGATACACAAGCTCATTAGTGTTTAGAGAATCCGTTCCTCTTAGGGTTTAATACCTACTATTTAGATTAACGTGGTGAAAAAACATTATATAGCATATATACTAATTAAATTATTTTTGAAAAATAATGTAATTAAAAAAGTACATTAAAAAAATATCGATAATGAGTCTTATTAGAGAGAGTTTTACGTCCTGAGTTCGAATATGTAATTTTTTTTAAAAGATTACCATGTATTTTAAGAGATAAAACGTTTTAAAAATTTGTTTATACAAAAATACAAAAGTTGCAGTGAATTGGACTTACTTCCAAATAAGTTTTATAAGTAGACTTAAACCTTAATAAGTCTACAAAAATAAACTCACTTGCAATTCTCCCAAATTGTTATTTTTTTATGAATTTTAAGATTTAGGCCCTGCCTTGTTCGCAAACTCTTCCGAACCTTTGCTTGACACAAACACTTCAAGGTGTTCGAAAAAGTTTGTGAATCTCCGATGTTCACTCACATAAACCCTCTCAACACCTCTTAACCCTTCTTAATACTTATGAATATAAAACAAAAGTTCACTTTTATAAACTCTCCCAACTCAACCTTCGACTTCAACCCAACACCTCCCCAGCAAAGTCTTAGAGTTTAGAGGCAACAAGAGGCCATATGTTGATATTTGTCAGAAAATATTGTCTTATAATACATACGAATATTTTTTTTGCATTTAATGTTCAACAACGCGAGGCCGAGCTAATTCCCTATCCATCAATGCTCATAGATGGATAAAACTAATTCACAAGTAAAAGTCTTTCAACCTCCAGCAGGCTCGTAAGCTGATCACTTCTTCTTCATTCCAAGCATTTATCTCAGAATCCCAAAAACTTTGTTGAGCTTTTATACACCAGAAAGTTTGACATAAACGGATCACATCATATATATTAACATGCTCGATTACAATGTTGACCAGACTACCACCATATATGTGTAATGTAGATAATGAGTCAGATTGAACAGTTTCTTGCAGATAAAAAAAAAACATATGCGCTTTTACAGCTATTCTACAACCCAACAGAGGGACGAGACTGTTGTGATCTCATTCTTCTCTTTCTTAGCCGCTCTGCAATGATGGATGCAAGCTCCAGAGACTGGGAAGCATTCAATCTAGGGTCACAGTGAGTGGGGTAGCGTGATCCACCGATGCAATCTGTCACATTATGGGCAGTCATCTCCAGATGCACTCCTCCAGGAGGCTTCCTTCTTGCTCATGCACATCAAAGAATGCCTTAACCTCCGCCTGCAAAAGTAAAAGGTAAATAGTTTAAGTATCCGATTGTTATGCATTTCACACAGCTTGAAGTTGTGGGACTCTGCATAAGATTTTTACTTGGTGAGTGGGGCTCCTATTATATGTGGAGAGTAATAATTCTATTAGGAGTCGAACTCTCTATGTCCATAATTTATCGGAATTGTAATCCTATTAGGTCTCCACTCCTCATGGGGTAAGACTAGGACTCCTAAGAGGATGCTCGATCCAACTGGGATTTGGAATGGACTGGGCCGACCGTCCTGCATAGTGTCTGACCGAGGTACCTAAACGTATATGTCAGATAAGATAGTAGAGTGAGCACTCGTGGCCAAGCTATCCTACATTGGCCGAGCTGTACTATGGTTGGACAACCAAAATAGCCTTACCAAGTCTCGTGTTTTGAGCTCTACCATGCTGGCCGAGCTATCCTGCCGAGATAGGAAGATACTACTTACGGACTATCCAAAGGTATTGATGTGTACCGTCCGAAGTAGAGGGTGACACATATCATCTCCTGATTGGTTGTGATGTTTTGTACTATCACTTTTCAGTTTCGTTCCTGAATGTATTCATATTCAAAGATTTGAAGGCTTATGTGCAATGGTGTGCATTCATATATATAGCTTATTTAACAGAATACTACTACAATTACATACGTATTTATGTGACAAAATTATAGTGTCTATTGAGCAAAAATTCAACAATAATCTACTCCATATAGTTCTCAGTTATAGAAACAAAACAAAAAAAAAGTAGATGTGATACCCAAAAAACATTGGAACATTTGCAGAAAAATATTGAACTTTTAGAACAACAAAGCAACATCACAGTACTCTGCAAATTTGTACTGTTTATTCTTTATTTATTTTTTTAGTCCACGTATGGCCAATGCACCATGCTTTTCCTTCTGGTTTCCGAACATACTAGACATTTGTGGATTTATTATTTTTTTTTTCTTTCGTATTATCCGTTTTGGGTACTTCTACCAAAATTTTCCCATCTCCCCTCTCCACAATTTTAATTTTGAAAAATATCTTGGCTCTCCCACTTAAACCTATAATCCCTTTGAAGTTGACCAACCAAACGATAATATTGGTACAACACAACATCGAATTCAGAAGCAAATGGTCCTACAATACAAAACCAAAAAGAATCAAGAAAAGACAAACAGAAAAAGAGTGGGAAGAGAATCTTCATGTTGACGATCAGTGACCTTATTTAGCTTTTGAGAGGGATCCACTGTCTATATGAACAGAAGTGGGACCTTCTGTCTGAAAGTGTATACAGTACAAATTCTTTTCATTCCAATTTTATCCATCCTAAACAAAAAATAAGGACAATCAAGTCTCAACACACTCTCAAGTTTTGCATTTAACGATAATCTATATTCTATAACATATGTGGTCTCTATCAAACATAAGCTTAATCTCATGTTCATGGGGCTGGCTCGTTCGTTTGCTTTAGTCCGTACGTAGAGCAGGAGAGAAAAGGGCCCACACCCTTCATAATCAAAGATTCAACGTGCAAAATTTATAAGGGTATGGAGGGCTCCCGTCTCTCAATGGCTACCAAAGTTCAATGAGGGCCGTACTTTATCTATTCCAAGAACTTCAGAACCTCCTCTCTTAGTGCGAGACCTTATGCTCGCTCCTGGACATTGGAATGTGGCATTGATAAATTTTTTATTTTTTGCGGAGGAGGCTGAAGACATATTAACCATACCTCTATCCACTCGAGGCATGACTGATGCTGTTTACTGGGCTTCGAATTCTTCTAGTAGATTCACAGTTCGAAGTGCCTATCATGTGGCTCGACGAATGGTCTCAAATGGCTTCACTCAAGTAAGTCAGGTGTGGAAGTATATCTGGAATTTGAAGGTTCAACATCAGATTAAATTGTTTATGTGGAGGCTCTGTAAAAATAGTTTGCCCACCAGAGTTCAGTTGAGGAGTAGAGGTATACAAGTGGTGGAGGAATGTGTGGTATGTGGGTTACTAACAGAGACATCTGCACATGTGTTTTTAGATTGTCAGTTTGCCCGTTTATGTTGGCAAGTGTTGGGATTGGATGATCGAGTGCAGCAGTACCGGAGTGAGTTTTTTTCAGAGTTTTTGTGTGCCATGGGACAGAGTTTTTTGAGTACTGAATTAGCAAAAATGGCAACGATGTGCTGGGCTTTGTGGTATAATCGCAGCAAGTGTCTCTGGGAGGAGAAATGCTTACTGCCTTCATTTTTGATCCACTTGGTTGAATCAAAAATGGCTGAATTTGAGACTACTGTTGGGCCACCCATTCCGGTTAATGTGGTAGAAAGAAGCAGGTGGATTCCCCCTGATGTAGGGTGGGTGAAAATAAATTGCGATGCTGCCATAGCTCCTAATTGTATTGGGCTTGGGGTTGCCATAAGGAATAACCTTGGAAGAGTGGTTGGTACTTGCTATGCTCGAAGGAGGAAGGGAATAGGAGTTTTCTGTGCAGAGGCAGCAGCCATTCTTCTTGGTTTGGAGTTTGCTTTGTCAATTGGGTGTTCATCAGTCGTTGTTGAAAGTGACTCCAAGGAGGTTATTTGTCAGCTTCTCTCTGTAGTTGACTCCTGCCATCCTTGTGGAGCCCTTTTGGTTGACATCAAAGCTCTCTCTCAAAGTTTTGCTGGATGCAATTTTGTTCATACGAAGAGAGAGGCTAATATGGTAGCTCATCACGCTGCTTGTATAGCTAAGTCCTCAGTAGAATTGCTTGAGGATGTTTTTCTCATTGATGATTGTCCTGTGGCTATTAGGCCATTTGTTCTTGCTGATATGGCATTAATTTAATGAAAGTCTTTTCCTCAAAAAAAAAGAATATCATGTGGACCCACAAGCCATTTTATATTATTCGTTTGGTTTTAATTCTTTTAAGCTTTGAAAGGGACATGCCAATCACCCCACTTTTCTTATGACAACCACAGTCAAAGTCCTTATTATTTATATTAATAAAATAACTTTTTAATATATGTTATAAATTATACATTTTTCAATATAATTTTTTCCCTTTATCATATATTTCTCAATATAATTTTTACCCTCTACATTGTCAAGTCATTAATATCTCGTTACTCCATTTTTTTTTCCTACTAATATTAAGTGTCACATCTATTATAAAAAAATCAAATCACATAAAAAAAATAAATCTCTCAATATAATCACATCAAACAAAAACATAATATTATTTTCTCACATCAAATTATAACATTTTATCACCATTGCAAGGCCGCAAGTGCGCTTACATTGGAACTCAAAATTTGACAATTAACAGTAAAGTCCACACGTTTACTCCAACTACTCCTTTTTTTCCCTTCTTCTACACACAACCCAAAATCAGTATTTTAATAATTCAAATGGATGAAGCACATGTAATCACGTGACTAGCTAGATGGTTTAAACATTCACTAAAAAGCAAAAACTCCAGTTTATAGGAAAAAAAGACAGTAAAAATATCCATATTGAAGTTCCAAAGCAGAAGCATTTTAGTTGCTAGATACATGAAAAAGTCCTTGACAAACATGGGAGAAGGAAACGTAACCTATGGAGACTGAGGCCAACCGTGCATTCCCAAATCTTCATAAGCTCTTTCATAGAACCTCAGCTCGAGGGTGTCTTCATCATCCCACATTCCATCAAAGATATCGTCGTCGTCGTCATAATCCTCCATTCCACCAGCTAAAAAGTCCCAGGCAAAGTAGTCGGATGCCGCATCCGAGTACTCTGAGCAATCATCCCATTCATTGATCTCATAGTAGTCTGCCACAAGAGGTCCCAAAACTTTCAGTTTGGGGAATTTTTCTTTAAGGTAGTTATCATCAAGTTTCACATCCCAGCACCCTCTCAAATCCAACAATTCAAGCTCCTTGCAGCTGGAGAGGATCCTCATTACACTCCCTGTGGTGGTAAGATTGTAAGCCATTTCAAGGTGCTTAAGCTTTGGCATTCCCGTGGCGATTGCAAGAGCCTCATCCTCTTGTGAGAGCTTGCCTGCTGAATCCAATGGGTGCATGTTTCGGCACAGCCCCACAAGCAATTTACAGTGCTTTCCAATGGACTCCAGAGCACGAGCGCCAATTTTACTACAATAGCTTACATCCAAGAAAGTAACGGCAGAGAGCCTCCCCGCAATCTGTTCGACAATACAATCACTCATCTCACTTCTAGGCAATTGCAACATCTGAAGAGATCCAGCACTTGCAAAATGAATAGGAAAAAAAACACCATATCACAAACCAGTCAATTGAACAACAAACCAAGAAATCCAATAAACTGCTAAAATCGAGTTATGTAATATACAACAATAGAATGAGCATCAAAATTAGACTAGTGGCATTAATCAACTGACATTCAAACTTTCAGTTTATCTGCAAAATGATTGAAGCAGTGAACCAATTGCTAATCGCACGGATCTATAGAAGTTATATAAATTGAAATTAGTGTAATTTAAGAATGCATTCTTAAGCTTACTGCTGAGCAATGAAGGAGAAAGTTGTATCATTGCGGAGGCTAGAAACACAAAGTTTCCGGAGGGATCCACAGCTTCTTGCGATCAGCATACGAACCATGCGATCGAGGTGATCAGGCTCGCATTGACAACTCCATTCCTCAATGTCTATCTCCTGCCAGCAATACGGTCCAGACACCGCTTTGTTCCAAGACTTGCACACCCTGGGAATCACAGTTAGTTTCTCTTGCAGAGAAAGATTTCTGAAGACTAAACCCAAAGCATCAGGTATCAGTTCTTCCCAAAGCCGGACCTCTTCCATTCAATCAACCTTCAAATGATCAAATAAGCAAAATTAGAACATAATTTCAGAACTAATCATCTTCAGCCAGCATGGAATTGAAATGAATTGCAAAAAAAAGAAGAGTCTTGTAAGACTCTGTATCTGAAATTCATCGTGACAAGACATAAATCAACAAAAAAATAAAGCAAAGTTACCGAAACAAGAAGAAAGATCACATATTCAGTTGCTAATACAGATAAAAAGGCCAAAATTCAGGTTAAACTTAACGAATCACTGAGCATTAGTAATTTGAGAGGATGAAATAGAGAAGAGAGAGCCAAAGATTAAGAACAGAAAAGAGCTTCGTAGATCTGCAAGCATAGAGAACAGCAAATTAAAGATCTTGAATCAAGAAATCAAAACTCGACAGAAGAAGAACAAGTGAAGCGCAAATCACATGCATGCACATTATGCACCAAGATTGCGTGACAGAGTTAGAAACTAAGCTTGATTTGCAGAGCCAAAAATAGGAGAAGAAGAAGAAAAAATGAGATCTTATCTCAAATCGAACAAGAAGAAGCTCATTTTCACCTAATTAAGACCAAATACACCGAACCACGCAACCAAAGGCAAAAACTTGCAAGCAATCGGTTCAATTATCTGTTTTCTTGCTCCATTGTTTTTGCATCCAAGTCGAAAGTCGAATGAAACAGAAAACCCAGAGGGCACTAAGAAAGCAAAGCTAACATGCACGCAACATAAGTTGGATTTCTTTCCATAAAAAGTTTCTTGCCTTTCCGTTCTTACTTCTGCTTTTGGGATCTGGATTACGGCAGTGCAGCAGTTTATCCACCACAAACACGGAGAGAAAAACTCACGATTGAAATAAGGAGACAGATAGAGAGAGAGAGAGAGAGAGAGAGAGAGGGGAGTAAACGAAGGACAGCCACCCAAGTATAATCAAGAAAAACGATATGCTCGCTTGCATCTCTTTTGTAAAAGCCAAATGACATAAAAGATCATGACAAAATAAGAAAGGTAAAATAATATTTCATGAAGATACACTTGTTCTGAAAGTGTCAATTCCATGCCCTTCAAGGCGTTGTTTGTGTTTTACAGAAGAGTGGTTGGACAATGACTTGAGAGGTTTTCTTCCCTTGTTTTTCTCGTTAGATAAACAAAACAAAAAAAGGAAACTAAAATAGAAAAAGAAGAAGTCTATTCAGAATATGGAGAACAAGAAAGGGAGACTGACACCCGTCGCCCGTCGGTGGCTCGGTGAATTTTAGAGCATTGATTCAAATGGACCAGACTTCAGGTTCCAATGTTCAACCTGATTTTGAGATCAGTTTTAATACCCTTCTTAATTGGGGATGCATTTTTTAAAAACTGTCAATATATTTTAGGGGAAATTGCCATTAAGTCTACTTTTACGTACTTATTTGTAAAAATGTCAGATAAGTTTTGTAAATTGTTGTAAGGTCAAAAAATGGATAACTTTATAATTTTAAGTCCAAATATTTTCATTAATGACAAAGCTACCCTTCATTTGAATTTTGAATCTTGATGGTTTATGTTTTGAAATCCTCGTCTTTGCCTCTACAATTTCATTCCCTCCTCTTATCTAAAACCTTTCTCTCCTTAAATGCCCTAAGAAGCAGGGTAACTGTGTCCATGAGGAAGCCGATATCTTCTACCTCCGGTTCCATGACCTCTCCGCCTGGGCCAAGTAGCGCCACTTCCTTCCTCGTGGCTCTAAGCTGTGGCGGCGAAGTTCACTCTCGGTACCTAGGTCCAGGTTTTTCTTTCCATATCAAGAGAAGTAGAGATCTGATGTTCATGGTTCATCTTTGCGGCTCCAGATCTGATGTTCTTGTTTCGTTACCTAAGTCTTGGGTTTTCTTTTCATATCAAGAGAAATAGAGATCTGATGTTCATGGTTCATCTTTGGAACTCCTGATCTGATGTTCAGAGAGAAATACGAAAGACGGAGAAGTCGTCTAATTTCTCCGTGTTTTCTAAAATAGAAAACGACATTTTATCATTTTCTATTTTCCAAACATTTTTTATTTTCCATATTTTTTCTATCTGAAGACGGGGTTGGAATTCATAGATGGCTACTGTGTGTTGGTTTTGAATGTTTTGCACCCTTTTCTGTCCTTTAATGAAGTAATTGCCTACATTTTTTTATGGTTTTCCTTGGGCTTGTTTGAAATGGTTGTCATGATCTGCAGTTTGTCTAATTTAATGGATGGTGACTAATTGATAATTGATACCTTCATGCTTTGTTGACATTTGATTTGATTTTTTGATTGCAAGAAAGCTTGTTTTAGTAGTATTTGTTTGTGATACTCTTAAGATACATTCATGCTTTGTTGATATTTGATTTGATTTTTTTCGCTGCAGGGAAGGCTATTTCAGTAGTGTTTCTGTCAATAAGGCCAACAACCTCTTAAAGGCTTGACCTATAATGTGGTATGTTTACAGTCTCTTCCTTTTTCCTGGTATCATCAATGTATCGAGATAGCATAGAGGTATCACAAAAATATCGGAAAGCTACAATTAATGCATCAATTTCAAGTAACATTCTCAGTGTTTAGGCATCACAAAGATCGTTACCGGAGGACTAGCGTCTCGATGTCGTACTATAGTTTTTGTTGATATTTGGTTTTATTTTTTTGGTTGCTAGAAATGTTGTTTCACTAGTTTTATTTCTGTGATACACTTAAGATACTTTCATGCTTTGTTGACATTTGGTTTGGTTTTTTGATCGCAAGAAAGCTTGTTTTAGTAGTATTTGTTTGTGATACTCTCAAGATACATTCATGCTTTGTTGATATTTGATTTGATTTTTTTCGCCGCAAGGAATGCTATTTCAGTAGTGTTTATGTCAATAGGGCCAACAACCTCTTGAAGGCTTGACCTATAATGGGTATGTTTACAGTTTCTTCTTTTTTCCTGGTATCATCAATGTATCCAGATAGCACAGAGGTATCACAAAAGTATCGGAAAACTATAATTAATGCATCAATTTCAAGTAACATTCTCAGTGTTTAGGCATCACAAAGATCGTTACAGGAGGAGTAGCGTCTCGATGTCGTACTATAGTTTTTGTTGATATTTGGTTTTATTTTTTTGGTTGCTAGAAATGTTGTTTCACTAGTTTTATTTCTGTGATACACTTAAGATACCTTCATGCTTTGTTGACATTTGATTTTTTTATTGCGAGAAAGTTTGTTTTAGTAGTATTTGTTTGTGATACTCTTAAGATACATTCATGCTTTGTAAATATTTGATTTGATTTTTTTCGCTGCAGGGAAGGCTATTTCAGTAGTGTTTCTGTCAATAAGGCCAACAATCTCTTGAAGGCTTGACCTATAATGTGGTATATTTATAGTTTCTTCTTTTTTTCTGGTATCATCAATGTATCCAGATAGCACAGAGGTATCACAAAAGTATAGTAAAGCTACAATTAATGCATCATTTTCAAGTAACATTCTCAGTGTTTAGGCATCATGGCTATCGTTGCCGGAGGAGTAGTGTCTCGATGTCGAAGAAGTCGCGTTGTTTTGGTGCGTGAAGAGGTTTATCAACTAGATATGAGTAATTGGGTATTACGAATTTGTAATTGAATTTGGGTATCACGAATTTGAAATTGACTTTGGGTATCACGTCATTTTGACATCTACAGTTTGAATGATTTACAATTTAAATTTAAATTTAAATTGGCTAACAATCGTAGATGAGTATCATAGATTAAATATAAATGTATCACAAAGGTATCACATTACAATCACAACAGCGTGCTTTGAGTATCATGCATGTTATGGTATCACGATTTACGAGGTTGTATCACGATTAACGAGACAATTAAATATAATTTAAATTTTGTGGTAGAAATGTAGCACAGTTCACGAGGGTACACATTTATCTATAATTACCAAATTGAATTTAAATTTAGTGAGACAGGGGCAGTTTAGACAAATAACATAAAAGGTGACTAAAAATCAAACAAGATTTTGGCGCCATACCTTATTGCCCAACATTCTCATTTCATGTACCGGCCTACAATTTCCCCTATATTTTATTACGATTGCGAGTTTAATAATAAAAAAAAGTGTAAAATAAAAATTTAATTTATTATGATATGAAAATTCTGAATTGTGTAATATAAATTCGAAATATTTTTTGTATTTTTTTTAATATCCATTTGATTTTTGTTTGATAAAAGAAATATTGTTATACTCGCAATTCTAATCAAAGAACATTTATAATTGTTAAAAAAATAAAATAAAATTTTCACAAGAACCCCTATTAAATACAGACTTTACACCCATTTGCACATTGGTAGAGAATTGAGATTAGAGACACTGTTCAAATTATATTTAACAGCTGTGAAAAATGTTGTACTTTAAGTTGTCAAAAAATGTTGTGGGATCCATAACTTTAAGATGTATAAAATGTTATGGAATGTTTGGTTCACTTTTTTTAGATTAATTTTTTGTTATGATATTTTATATGAAATGACAAAAAATGGCATTGCAATAAATGATTAATAATATGAAATAAAAAGTTTAAATTAGACACATAACTAGAGTTCTTACATAACTCAAAGCACAAAAACATGAACCATCGCAATATGTACAATGATGCTTATTTAAAAGTTTTGATATTGATGCAGGGATTTGGTAACACATTTTATGGCAGGTTCATGCTTTATTTCACCCCAATCCCTTCAATTCTTCCAGATGAAAATTGTGCAAGAAAATTTTCTTGGATTAACATGGGCAGCGTCTTAAGCCATGAGAGAAATAACCAGATATACTATAATCCAAAAGCATCAATACATACAAACTCCATGATATATTAAATTCCTGGTCAAAATCAGGAATATTTTTACAGCCTAGTAGCCCTTTTAAAACAGAATTATTGAACGTGTTAATTGTGGATGCTCGATGGAACAATCAAGCTTCTTACAACTTCTTCACGTCTTACCACTCATGTTAAATCCTTTCATGACAATCATCAGCATGATCACAGTTTTCATACTGCAACCTCACAGAGAACCATAATTGCTTTTCATGGCAAATAACCCACGTATGAACATAGTGCTTCAATTGCCAAAACGTGGAACCATAAAATAACAAAAAGGAGGGTTTCTCCAAGTTTTTCCAATCATACTACGAGTCTACCATTTGTACTATACCATAAATGAGTTTGAAATCTACAATAAATCCAAAAGCTATTCACAAAGTTCATATTCTAAAGGGATACTTGTACTCGTGACTACGGGTGAGAGGGAGCTTTGCACACCGGGGCCTCCCTTAGAAGATTTCTATCAATTATCATCAAGCCAACAAATGAACATTGTAAAGACCTTGATATGAATATAATTAAAAGGAGAATAATATAGACTCCACAAAAACTTCATCTACGAGTGAGTGACAATATAGAGAGAGAAGAGTACCAGACTTGAGAAACAGTAGCCAAGATCGATAGAGGGAGAGACAATGGAATCCCAGAGAGACTGCACCAACAGAAAACAAAAGGTGGCTTTCGATGTTGAATCTATGTCTGAAATTAGAACATATTCATGTAACTTCTCGACTGAAACCATAACACCCTGAACATACGAAAATCCAATCCAGGAACAGAGAGAAGAGAGTACATGACCTGAAAAAGAATAATCGAGATCGATAGAGGGAGAGATGGAGGAATCTTAGAGAGAGTAAACCAGCGGAGAGGTTGGATCTGAATCTGCTTACGTGACTTTGTTGATGATTGGGAGATCTCATCTTTTTTGGAGGCGAATTTCTTCTCTCTGGTGTCGATACACAGGGACATGATTGTCTTACACAATTGTGAAACCCAACAACGCAATGAAACGTTGAAATGATCAGTGTCTCATCCCAAACTGCGTGTAAATGGTACAAAATGTAAATTTGTTAACGGCTGTTTGGTAAGCCCCGCATCTTTTGTGGGTCTCACAACTTAAAACTGTGAAAAACACATAACAAATAGATCCTAAATCACCTTATCATCTTCTAAATCCCAAACTAGTAGTAAATTTCGTATGAAATTGTCCAAATTAGCTCCACAACCAGACACATATAATAGTGTCATAACATCTACTTCAATTAAATCACTCAACAAAAAATTTCATCAAATGCTATTCTTGGAACAAAATGGATAGCCGCTACTTCAATAGCGTATCTGGTTGTAATTTAGCATGGTAAGAAGACAAAAAGATGCACAATCAACATAACAATATACCCAAAATACACTATTTCAATCTAGTTATCAACTTCTATAATAACAGAGGATAGTCGTCCCCATAGGCTGCTTGTGGTCAGTAGAACAAGCAAACTACTAGTTCATGAGAAAAAGAAAACGGCAAGAACAAAATAAGAACAAAATAAATAGCATTAGCTAGAAGTCTAATGTATGCGGCGTGGTTCAATAGGAATACAAACAACATCGAATACAAACAACAAACAAACAACATTGAATACAAACACCATTTTAAAAGACTAACTTTACTTGAAGATGGACACAAAATGTGTACATATGGATCACTATAAATCAGAGCTCTAGATCACCAAAATCGTTGAAGAGAGTAAATGAGATTTTAGAGTGATGATAATGAAATAAAACCATGGGTTATGAAACAAACACTATTTACATTATCATGCTATAATCAGGGTCACCTAATGGCAAGAGCGCGAATAAGACGGTATTTCGAAGGGGGAGAGATTTCTGATCATGATGTCGTTGAATGTGGCGCGAAGGCAGTGGATCCACCACATTTGAAGCAAGTAATGGTGGAGGAGGATTTTGGGGATTTTGGGGATTTCGAAGAATTATCGTGGTGATGGTGGTGTTCATGTAGGGTTTTATTATGCGACACTAGGCCTGGTCAATGTAATCATCCATTTAGATTAGCTGGGATCCACATTAGTCAGTAATGTATGTTACAATAAGTTGGTTTGAAGTTGCCGTCATGCAACCTGCATGCACCCTACAGGAATTTCAGGTAAGAATAACGTAGCCTACATGAGCATCAATTTTTGAAATATTGGTTTTTCAGGTTTTACATGAGTTGATTTTAAGTGGAATCTGTAATTGATTTTATCTAATTAACTGATTTCGTTGAATTGATTGATCACAATAAAATAAAGTTGTTTTACGAATGATTATCTATTCTTTTAAAGATTTATCTCATTTCATATTTAGAGATAATCACCTTCTTATATTAAGAAAGTATTTCCTTATCTTTCTTGACCATGATTAAAAGATTAGGATACAATCTTTAGCTAATTTTGTGGGTTAATATTGACCATATCTATTAGGCCATGACTTAGGGTTTACTAGCTATGTTCGTGAATGATATTTATTGCTAAAGTGGACCTGTAATGGTGCGCTTTTTATCTTGCTTATTCTAAACCCGAAATCGTGTTTTTGGGCGAGTTTTTATTGAATATGTTTTCAAGCTTTCATGCATAATACTTTGAGGGCATTAGCATATATTCTTATAACTTGAAGTTTTTAGTGTGACTATAAAGCATTTGGTGAAAGCGTTTACTTGTGTAAGGATGTATCATGCGACTCAAGTAAAAAACTAGTGTAGGTGTATGAATCCTAACTCTAGGGATATTCTTGTAAACTGTTTTTATAGTGGATTGGTTCAAGGTTGATGACTCTAAACATCCGAGGTTTTTCCTTTGATTTTGTTTTGAATTTTCCTTGTAAATATCGTTGTGTCACATTTGTTTATTTAATATACAGATATTCAGTTGGTATTAGAGCAAGTCAATCCTCCTATCACAAAGAATGAAGGAAAAAAATATTGTTATTAAATTGGCAGAATCATGGACAACAGTTGAGCGTGAGAGTGCTGACTAAAATAACCGTGTACTCAATACTATGTTCATGGATTTGTGTATTGAAGAATTCAGAACAATTACAAACTGTGAGATTGCAAAGGAAGCTTGGAAAATTCTAGCGATTATGCATGAAGAAACTCTAGCCGTGAAGATTTCTTAATTGTATAAATTAACCACATCTTTTGAGATGTTGCTCATGGAGGAAGATGAAACTTTCGATTATTTTTATGCCAAGTTGAATGATATAGTCAATTCCATGTTTCATAAAGAGTTTTGAGGAGATGCAAAAGAAACAAAGCCATGATCAAGCATAAATTCAACAATTACAAGATACAATTTATGACTTGCAAAGTAAATTAACAAAGTTTTCCATGTTTAAAACCTTACAGGTTAGAACAAATAACATGCTCGGTACAATGAGGAAAGCTAGTATCAGGGATGAAATTGGTTATAGTGGTAATTCACACAAAAAGCTGTGAAAGTTTCAAAAATTTTGTTCAAGATAAAAAATCTTGGAAATGAAGAAAATGTCATTCCTCCCAAGCAGGTAAAACTCTCATTATCCTGCCTTCTCATCCTACACATGACAATGTATTTCAGTCCGTTTAACAAAATTCTCATGTATCTTACATGCAGCCTACATCCATTAGTTCACGTCGGCTACTTGTAGATCACATCAGACATAAATCACATAACAAAGCTAGATTTTTAATTTTTTACCTATATGTCATTTGCTTGGTCTCAAATAACACATTAGAACCTATTATCCTAAGTGGGTAAAATCTCATAGAATTGAACGTGCAAAGATAGTTTCAAACACACATATTCCACATTCTACTGCATTGTTTGAACAGTTTATGAGTTTTCTTCAATCTTGTGATAAGGTAGCCAGCCACTCATGCACATGTATCGATCCTAGCTATAGGGATATTCTTGTAACTCATTGTTATTGTGGATTGTTTCAAGGTTGATGGTTCTAGACACCCGAGATTTTTGTCTTCATTTTATTTAGTATTTTTGCAGTAAATATCGTTGTATCGCACTTGTTTATTTAGTACTCATGTTTTCAATTCGAATTCCATATATCCAGGTTGATGAGTGAGACCTAGCTTGATAAGAAAGACGAAGAGAACCAGAGAAGCTTTTACAAAATGATCTGAATTCAAAAATGTTCCATTAATGAAATAAAACAACACTTACAACGGTGGGCTTTCCAGGATGATCTGTTTCAACTTTGCGATCCAGATGAGCCAACTTGATTTTGAAAATGAAGGCCCAGTATGAAATAACTTGATACTAAATTTTTTATACCAAAGTTGAACAAGAAGATTTAGAAGGATTATATAGAGCAGAAAGCAATTACTTCCTTCCATTATCACCATTCTCATTATACTTGCACCATACACCCAAAATTTTCTGATCCTCACACTAGGACAAGTTGATGCTGAATGGAGCCTCCAATGGATTCTGATAGTAGCCATTCCTAAATGGGTTTGTAGCAGTACCACCCAAAATACTGTCAATACAACATCACCAATTGGAGAAGTAGTTTGATTGAGACTTTGAGAGTGATTTTCCAAGCGAGTAATTCTAATGGAGAACTTGTTTGTCCAAATTGAGGGAGAGAGTCGACTTCTTGAAATTGTGATGGTAGTAATTCTCTATGGTCTTTGAGGGTTGTGATTTGTGAAGATAAGGAGGTTATGAAATCGGAAATTATAGCTCTTTAGGATGGCTTGAACTTGTTAAGAACGACTGAGATTTTTTCCAAAAAGTAGCAGCACCATTGTGTTATTGAATGAGCTGATTTTGCCAGTCTCGAACCAACTAGGTCAAATGCCTAGCAGCAACCGAAACTTGAAAGAACAAGAAGATAACCAAAATTGAGTTCAAGAACACCGCGAGACATGAAAGAACCATTGCTATTTTGAACAAGAACAGAGGAATCTTGAGTTTGTGGTGAATGAACCATAGGGGTTATCTTATCAGTTAGTAGTACCTCTACTCTACAATCCACTTCTTCCCCATACTATGTGATAGAGTATAAGCTATCGTAAAACATAAAAACTGAGAGTGTTTGAGAGTATGTCTGACAGAGTATAAGCTAACTTTTACTCTGTACCGAACATGCTTTACTAGTGCAAAACACTACCATTGAAGCAGCCCAAGCGAGACTATGATAGAATAATTATTATAATCAATTGAGTCTCTGTTTATATGTTAATTTATACTCTGTGACTCATATTCTCAGACACTTTCAACTTTTACGTTTTATGATACACTTTCAACTCTGTGAAACATACTCTCTCATGTAAATAAACTGATTAATTTTCTGAACAATGAATAATACAATCGAACTTGGTTAGAACTTCTCAGGAGGAGTTATATAGTCTCCACTTTATCTTCTTTTCCACGTTTGCAATGCTGGATAAGTATGGAATAATGCAAACAAATTTTAAATCCAAATCCAAATAAAGCTGCAGAAAGTTTTGACAGATTCTTCAGTGAAAAAGGAAACCAAAGTGATTTCCTTTCATTTCATTAAATCAATATCAGCTAAAGAAATCAATAAATCAAAAAATTACAATATCTATCTCTCATGTCCCGCATTTCTGTTCACTACATTTATCAAACCAAAGTCGAACAGGAAGATGTAGAAGGATCATACAAAGCAGGAAGCAAGTACTTCCTTCCATTATCACCATTCGCATTGTAGCTAGCACCAGTTGTTGAATCCGCCAACAATTTCCCAGCATAACCCGGATAAGCTCCAGACCCGTACACACCAGGGCAAGCAGACGCAGCCTCCAGTTCTGCCCCTCGTTCTCCTTGATAGTAGCCATTCCCAAATGGGTTCGTAGCCGTACCAGCCAAAAGACTAGCCAAATTGATCACCATCCCGTCCATGGCCACATCGTTATTGGGTGCAATAAGAGGTGGGCTTTGAGGTCCATAGATTGGTTGATGGAATGGCCACGCACATTGACCGGGACACTGTGTCTCCGAGTTACCAACCCAGATATAAGCAAACTTCGTGGTTTTCCCCTTAAGGTGACCAGCTTTGGATCCCACGGCAGACCCGTGAGAGCCACATTTCATACAGAATCCCTCCACGGCTACATCGGAGGCTGTCAATACCACATTAATAGCATTTTGTTGTTCACCCCTTGAGGCCAACTGGACAAGTTGTTTATTCGACAGTGATTTTCCAAGCGAGCAACTCTCGTCAAGAATTTGTTTGCCCAAATCGAGGGAGAGAGTGGACTTTCTGGAGGTGAGATGATAGTACTTCTCGGTGGTCTTCCACCACTGGGAAACAGAGGGTTGGGTAGTCTTGGAAGGTTGTGAAGAGAGGGATGTGATGAAATCGGAAATTATGGCTCTTTGGGACGGCTTGAACTTGCCATACCAAATCAGATTGACTGAGATTTTTCCAAAAAGAAGAGCACCATTGTGGTACTGCAATGGCGGATTCTGTTGGTCGCGAACTAGCTCCATCAAATGCCTGGTAGCAAGTGAGACTTGCAAGAAGAAAAGCACCAAAATTGATTTCAACAAAAGCTGAGAAATGAAAGAAGCCATTGCTATTCTTGATTAAGAAACAGAGGGTTTGAATTTGTTTGTGGTGAAATGGATGAAGTGGGAGTGGGTATTTATACAGGTCTGGTTAGGGATGGGCAAGTGAAAGTGAAAATTTCAATTGAAGCTTCAGAGAAAGAGGCAAGAGGATGGCTTTCGCTATTTACGAGCCGCGTCTTTGCCAGTAAGAAAAAGAGACCCAACGGTACCGCAATAACACGTTTATAATTAATCCAAAAGTGCCATGCTATCCCCACCGACTCATCTTCTCTGTGCTCCTCACGATCCAATCACAATGCTGCGTGATTGCCAAACTACGCCATCATTTTTTCCCCCAGGACTTTATGAAAAGAGTATTACAGCTTCGTTACAGTTTGCATGATCCATATTTGATCAAGATACCAATAATACCCTTAGTTGTTCAGTATGAACCGGTGTGTAAAAAAGGGATATGGTTGTAAAAGAAAAAGACGTGACAGGCTGGATTTCTATAGGGAAGTGTGGGACAGTAGACTGGTGCCAGCTGGCTTTCAGCAAGTGGTGATTTTATGGAGCCTTTGGCATCCTAGGCAAGGCACGTGAGTAAACGCGCTAGTGGACGGGTCCACGAAGCAGGTTTTTGGTATCAAGGGGACCTGTCCTGTCGTCACAGTTCATCATATTCTTACCAAATACGCAAACTCGGACACAGCTGTAGCCTACTGTTCTGATCATAATAATATGACCGTTGGATTTTAATTTGTATTTTTTGAATTGCGAATGCTAGTTGCTAGAGAGTCTCAATTGAGCTTTTAGTTTCTAAAATCTTAGGCCAAATGGGCCCCGGCTATTTTAGTCACGATAGAATTGATGGTACAACAAAGATGTCTGGCCTTTTTTTAATACGGTAAGAGTAATTGCAATAGATAAATTACTCATTTTCTCCGTTTAGTTTCATTTTTATTATACAAAAAATTAAGATACATATAAATTTATATCATCAAAAATACATATTTTAATACATTTAAATTAATAAAACACAAATATCTATATATATCATGTGAGTTTATTTCAATATTTACGATTTTATTTCAAATTCATACAAGTAGCAAATAATTGGATTTGATCAAATGATGAAATGGTAGAAATGATACGTTAATCGCAAGAGCTAGTGGAATATACTAATATCTTGATCATAGATTGTCGAGCTTAAGAGGATATTAGATATATATATTTAAGCATAATATAAACATTATTATCCAAACCTAGCACACATGAATATGTTAAACGTATACCGAAGCGTCCACTTACAATGGGCCTACATTCCCGATGGACTGAATCGGACAACTTGAGCGAGTCTCAAGGGTTATACTGTCCTTCGTTTGCTGCAGCTTGTTTCCTGCTCGCAGACAAGTCATGCAAAACTGGTTACTGTGTTTACATTGATAAGATCTTTGACATAATTTTATTAATCATACTAAAGATTTACTTAACCTGCTACACTGCTATTGTGACGTAAGGTAATCATGCTTATAATTTACTATTTGTCTTGTATTATCATTATCATCATCAACCGAACCGAACCGAATTAATTAATTACATGAATTTATCAAAAAATTAAAAATTCATTACGTATTTTCGTTTTCTCATCTCATTTCTAGCTAGAATCATACCTTCATTATCAACTCGTTTAAAATTCATAATACTTCCTTATTACTTCAAGTTATGCTTTTTTAGATATTCTTCTTCATTTCCTAATCTCTCTTATACAAATTCTCTCGATCCTCCTAACTACACCGTTATCCTTTCCTTCAATATGCTCATGTCATCTTAAAAGTTTTTTCTCAACTTATTTTCAATTAATGCTACTCCTATTTTAGTTCTAATTAATTTATATTCTTTAAACTCTAATAATTGCCTTCATATCTCTAGTTTAGAGTTAACTCTCAATGTTTTATCATTCATTAGAATTATATCATCCGTAAATAATACGCACCAATGATACCTCGCCTTAGATATGTCGTGTGAGTTCATCTATCAATAAGGAATATGAACGATTATAGTGTCAACCCTGGTCCAAACTTTTTCGTGACGAAAAACTCTCATATATCTTCTTCAATAATCTTAACGTTGGTTATGGTTACTTCATACATATCTTTGATCATTATAGTATATAACTAATCGAGACTCATATTTTCTCTAAAATCTACTCTATCACTAATTGTCTTATAAAATAAAATAAAAAACATTGTTTTGGTGTCGATTTTGATGCCATGACTATTAAACCGCAGCATCTAATTAAGCAATTGTTTTTATGGGAATTCACAGTTAATATTTAGTATATTATAGAGTGCACCACTTTTTTTTTTCAACTATCATTACTTTTTTATTTTCTTGATACGATTAATCTTTTACATATTATATTATATTATTAACTACATAAATTAATAATATAAGTGAATTATCCCATATTGGGATGTCAGAATAGTTTAAGAAACACTGACATTCAAAGACATCAATAATACATAAAGTCGCACTACATTGTCTTTGTCATGAGATGAGCCAGCAGCAGTTGGATCCCTTGGCTCCAATCTTTCATTATAATTAGCAATGCCAGCAACACATTGTCTAGTAGTCATTGACATTGACAAAACTGTAGTATGTAGATGCCTCAATTCACAATCGCCATGTTTGGGAACTTGAATTTTGATGGACACTAATAATTTTCAAAAAAATTGGTTCAGCCCTGATCCTATACAAATCTCAAATAGCAGAAAATCGTTAGAAATCCAAAGATCATATTTGAAGGAATCGATCGTTGAGGTTCTGATAATCAAATTAGTTCAATGGAATGAAAAGACGGTGATCGTGGTAGAGAACATGAAAATAAGGCTAGCGTTTGGAAGAAACTAGAAATTTGGGAAATGTTTGGGCTGAAGAATTTAAGAGTTATTGGATAATTTGGGTTCTTGAATCAAATGTGCATCCCCCTCTCTAAAAGAAGAGGGACTATTTATAGTGTTTGGGTTAACTTAGGTAGGTAAGCCAAAAATGAGGTATCTGACATAAAATATAAACTAAATAGACGCATTAAATGAGTAAGATAGACTGATAGAGGATGAGATTACCCGAGTTTCACAATGTGCGTCAGATTGATGGTCGGGATAAAGTACTATTTTCTCACAGGCAAACTCCTAATAAGGCGGTTTGATGGCGAGC
Organism: Euonymus europaeus; assembly: GCA_963580455.1. Lineage (NCBI taxonomy): Eukaryota > Viridiplantae > Streptophyta > Magnoliopsida > Celastrales > Celastraceae > Euonymus > Euonymus europaeus. Next base: position 5,561,741 of record OY756968.1, on the reverse strand, counting down.
CCAGAGCAGGACGTGATGAGCTTTTTTCATATGAGCTACAGTGTTATTCGTGATGCATGTAGTGATGCTTTCAATATCTATCGGTGACCACTGACCATCATTGGGTGTCATATATTAATCCAGCCAATAACTTCTCAATTAATTCAACTTGCTAAATGCATCAACGGAACAAAGAAATTATTCAATGGTGTTGTCACACCAAATATGTCATATGTTTATTCGGCGTATCAAAATCAATAGAATAATATCAATTCACGAGCTCTAAAGGACTTGAAGTTGAGAATGAAGTATATTTACAATTAAAATTTCAAAAATGTATCAATCGACGGTGAATTGATACATAAATCTCATTGCTTCGGGCGTAGCAGAATGTCGTGATATGTCAGTATCACTGAACAATACTCGATGGAAGGAGCTAGAAATGGACAATTCATAGCCCAAATTCATGGAACTAATTAATCAAACCACCAGGTATGGTTCGGTGAGCCTACAAGTATGGGAGCTAGCTTTAGCTTTAAGCTTTTGTTTCGTACTTCTTTGTCAGAAAAAACAATAATATTGACATGGAAATGAATGCCCATAGTTCTACTACCACGCCTATCGTGGTCCATCGATCATTGCATGTCCATGGCATAGCTAATGAATGAATCTCCACCAATTAAAACGTACAGGTAGGTTTCAAAAAGAAAGCAAGAATATCTTACTAGATGCCTCACCCTTATCTTATCCTCCCAAGTTCCTCTCGTGATCTATCTAATATTGTTGGAGTTAAGTACTGAAGTTGCTTATGAAAGCAGCCCAGCAGCAATCCCCACTTTGCTCAACTAGCAGCGAATAGCCCAGTTGGTTATCTACTTCGACTAAAGATGTATATTTGCGAGTGTTCTAGGTTCTATCCTAGTTGGTGTTTGTCATCCACACTTTGCTCAACTAATAGTGGATAGCCCGGTTGGTTATCTGCTTCGGCTAAAGATGTATATTTGCAAGTGTTCTAAGTTCTATCCTAGTTGGTGTTTGTCTATACGGGTGGCAAAATTATGTCCGACCTTGATGATAAATCTGTCCGATTCGGTCAAGAATTTGTTTGATTTAAAATCGAGTTAGGATCTAAACACAAACATCTTATCTGATTTAGTTGTCTGAATCGTAAATTAAATTAGATTAAATATTATCCGGATTTAAATCAATCTGAGTATGATAAATTAAGTACGTCCAAAAATCTAAATCAATTCGGATCCGGACATGAAAATATTTTATAAACATCTTATGTTTTTCGATTCGAATCCAAATTGTTGCCACCCCCATCTATTTATTAGTTGGCGAATAGTGCGTGCAAGTTGTTCATCCCGAGATTAGACTAACTTAAATGTGTGGGGCCCAAGCACCCCAAAAAAAATATTTAAAAAAAATATTTAAAAAAAAACTTAAATTGTAAGTATGTAACAAAAAAAAGTATAATGTATGTACAATAAAAAATATTCATATTTTATAAAATTATATAGTATGTATGGTTAATATAGAAATTATAATTATTGATTACAAGAGAACAAATATTGATTTATGACAGTCATAATTGATGAATTGATGATATCATGAAAGATTATTTGATTTCAATAAAAATTATCCAATACAATTTAGATGATCGGTGATGCTAGTCATTCCAAAACAAAACATCATAAAGTATTAATTATTCTATGTGACAACACATACATTACAAGATTAAGAGACAAATTCAAAATTCAAATTCATGGATGATGTCTCTATTGAAACACTTTTGATTTTATTTTTTTTAGATACTTAACATTTTCCTTAGACGATTGTTTTTTTGTTGTTGTTTTGTTATCTTAAACATGTCATGTTTTAATTTTATACATTTACTTAATTTAATTACAATGTAGATATTTGATTATTCTCAGTCACTTTTCAGTAAATAGCCATTAAAAAAATTCGTCCTAAATCTCCTCTGTGTTAATTGAAACGGGTATCCCTCGCTCTTTTAAAAAAATGATACATTTAGTCGTACCCTGTTTTTAAGTTAACTAAGTACACTCTACTCTTAAAAAAAATAACAAAAAGAAAAAAGAAAAAAAAATGACGTTTATAAACACACCTCAATTCTTATTTTTTAAAGTTTTTTTAAACTGCAACCCAAGCTCAAAAGGAATAAACCAATGCTACATCCAACATTAGAATTTTTTCCCGTTAGAGAGAGGGAGGCGAAATTCAACAAGTGCAGAAAATATTGAACTCTTAGAAGACATCCGTCCATGTAAAGAACCGCAGAAGCTATTTTTTTTTTGTTATAGATGACCGGGTTGATGGATCATGGATCGTGTATTGCCAGTGCGGAATCAATTTTGACGATGGCAAGGAGATGGAGAATTTGTTGTAATTTCAACACCCTCTACACAGTAACAATATTGTCTGCTTTAAATTATCCGGTTCACAGGATACATTGGACTCATATAAGAGTTATCCGGTTCACATGGATACAACGGATCCGCACGGCTTTGTTCCTCCTCAAGTGAGCTAGGTTCAACTCACTACACAAAGGAAAAGTTCTTGTTATAGTGAGAGAGGGCCTAGCACTTATAAAGTGCTCAAGTGTCCCATATTATCAATGTGAGACTTTTTACACTCCCCGCACTTGTGGACTGGGTTATACCATAGACCCAACAAATGGAGTAGAGGTCATATCCAAGAATTCAATTGAACCGAACCTCGCTCTGATACCATGTTGTAACTTCCACACTCCCTACATAGTAACAATATTATCCGCTTCAGGTTATCTGGATCATTGGATACATCAGACCCATATATGGGTTATCCGGCTCAAATGGATATAACGGGCCCGCACGGCTTTGTTCCTCCTCAAGTGTAGCAAGTGGGTTAGGTCCAACTCACTACACAAGGAAAAAAGTCTTGTTACTAGTGAGGGAGGGCCTAACACTTATAAAGTGCTTAAGTGTCCCACATCTTACCGATGTGCGACTTTTTACAGAACTGCGACAACTATAGGGTTTGGGTGCACACTCATTGCTCTCGTTATGTTGAGGGAGATGATATGTGCACCTGCGATAAGTGTAAGAGCAAAAGTACCGGAAACGACAACATGGAGACTAAGCTAGCATAATTGCGATAATATTTTTCAACCACAACATCCATCTCGTTGTCAAAGGAGAAGATGAAAAGATGTTCTGTTTCTAACGATCTGTGTGAGGGGAAAGAGGGAAAAAGGAAGGAGGAGTGTGGAATGGGTGGGATCGGAGTCGGCTCTGTCATATTTGGAGCCCTGGGCGATAATGTAATGGGAGGCCCCAGGGCCGGGTGGCCCAATTTTTTTTAGCTCTTATTGACAAATTCTAAACCAATAATCAATATTCAAACAAACAATCCTAATGATTTTTAGCCTCCATTAATAAAGCACAAACAATAATTAATCAAAGAGCAACAATAACTTTTTAATGGATAGAACCCAATTTTGGGAGGCTAGGTCATCATGCCTTGAATTCCATTAGATTAAAATTAAAATCAGCCATTATATTAATTGATTAAAAAATATAATTATACGAATTCACTGACTATATATCCACTAACTCTTCAATTGAAGAATTACCTTTGAAAAACCTATCAAGTGTTTTTCGTTGTGATTGAATCAATTGTTCGACATTTTTCCTTTTATTTCTTTTCCGACTATCCGATTGGTGTTTCTTACCAAACATATTTCAAATTTTTAATTTCTGAATCAAACATTCAAAGTTGAAACCACTTCAATTACAAATATTCTAAATTTCTAATTACTGAAACTATGATTTGTGAAAAGTGTTAAGTACCAACCTTAAAGGCTTAAACCAAACAGAGACAACGAGACTGAGTAATTGATTAGTCTGAGTTGTTGTTGAAGTCTTGGAGACTTAGAGTAGCCGAAGTAGTCCTACTGTCCTAGAACCATTTAGGGATTTATAGAGAATTAGAGAATTGATCTACACAAATCATAACATTAATTGACTAGAAATTAAACTAGAACAACCGGACACCAGAGTTGAGACTTGAGAGGGTACTAAACTATTACTAACTTGACCAGGCTACAGCGAAAAAGGTCGACGATGACGAGGAGTGGAGCTGCGTCAGAAGGGTACAACCGGACGAGTTTGATGGTGATGACCGATGGTTGATTCAGTATTGGCGATTCAGCAAGCAAAACTCGCGCAGCCTAGCAAAATGTATTTCTGGTGTGTTCCACGTTTGTGACTTCACGTTCTCTCTCGTCTAATCTCTGTAACTCAGTTAAACTTTTTTTCCCTTAAAAAATATATTTTTTTGGGCCCATCTCCCAAGTCGGCCAGCCCTCCGGTCTTGACCTGGTAGAGACACGAGGTGTAAAGATGAGAGTTTTTGAACATTTAGGGCTTGCTTGGATTGGGAGTTTGAAGAGTTAAGTAGGAGGGTTAAGTAGAGTAGTAATTATGTACCTTACTTGAATTTAGATGAGGATGAATTAGGAGGGTAATGTAGGGGATAAATGATCCTCTACACTACCCTCATTAAGTGATAATTGTAACCCCTCAAATTGAGGAGAGGGTAGAGTAGGGGATCATAAGTCATTTTAGATTTTTTAATTCTTTAATCTACCTTAATCTACATTGTTCTACCTCTTATCCAAGCAAAGTTAATAATTTATACTTTAATTAACTCTTAGTCTATCCAATCAAGGTAGAGTTTCATTTGATTACTCTATCCTACTTAATTCTCTCTTACACTACTCCACTTAATCCTTATTTTTTTTATCCAAGCAAGCCCTTAGAATGTGTTTGGAAGGAGGTTTCAGGAGGTTTCAGGAGATTTCATTTTTAACAAAACCTCGTTTGGTGGGAAGTTTCGCGAAGCCTCTCCAAACGTTCATCTCAAAGCAAAAAAAGAAACCTACAAATTGAGGGTTTGTGGAGGTTTTATTTTACAATAAAAAAATAAAAATACAAAAATACCCCTTTCCCAAATACAATTAAATAAAAATATAATAATTAAACAAAAATACTCCTATGCAAAAATGTCATTTTCCAAAATGAAAAACAAGGAAGTTGAGGCTATACACATAATTTATTTAATACAGCGTGTTTATTTACTAGATCTCGAACCCATGCCTATTCTCTTAGCTCAGCATGACCTGACCATTTCTCTAAACTCAAGATGACCTACGCTCGATCCTGCACCTCCAGATGACCTACGCTCGATCCTGCACCTCCAGATGACCTGAGCTCGATCCCGAACTAGGGATGGCCGAGGCCCGATCCCGCACTTCACGATGACCAGCTCCATTCTCTGACCCCAAGATTATCCGAGCTAGATTTCGAACCTTGGGAAAACACAAGCGATCTCGTACCTCGAGATAACCTGCGCCATTCTCGGACCCCAGGATGACTCAAGCCTATTTTCGGACCCCAGGATTATCCAAGCCATTCCCGGACCCTAGCATTATTCGGGCAGATTCCAGACCCAAGGATGACCCAAGCCCAATCTAAAATTCGAAATGACTCAGGTCCATTCTCGGACCCATGTATTCTCCGAGCCCGATTCCAGACCTCGAGATGACCATGGCCCAATCCTAAATCCGGAATGACACGAGTTTGATTATGACCCCGGGATGACAGGGTCCAATCTCGGACTCCAAGATGACTTGGGCCCAATCCCCGACCTTGGGATGATCTAGACCCTATCACGGACCTCGGGATGTTCCAGGTCAGATCCCGAACCTAGATGATCCGAGCCAGATCTTGACTCTAGGATGACTCGGGCCTGATCCCGGACCTCGAGATGATTTGGGTTCATTATTAGACCTTGACATGTCCTGAACACAGGATGACTATGGAACGATCCTGGATCTCAACATGACCCGAGGGCATTCCCAAGCCCTAATAATACCTTAGCACGATCCCGTACCCCGACATGACTCGAGCCAATTATCGAATGCTGACCTATCAAGGATCCAATCCCAAGTGACCTTTTCATTTGTGCACTTAAACTTAATACAAACCCATTAATAAACTTGAACTTAATACAAAAGCTTGTAAACAAACAATTAATTTTAAGGGCATTTAAGTACTTTCAAATTTAAAAAAACCTCATGAAACTCTTTTTCTTTTTAACCTCCTACCAAATAAGGTTTCATGAAGTTTCATGAAATCTCTTAAAACCTCACTTCCTAAAACTCCCTAAAACTTCACCTCCTCTAACCTCCCCAAACCTCCTTCCAAACACAACCTTAAGATTTAATGTGAATGGACTTAAAAATGAAACTTCACCTCTTCTAACCTCCCCAAACTTCCCTCCAAACACAACCTTAAAGTTTAATGTGAATAGACTTAAAAAACGAGGACTGCTAATAGCAACTCATAAAAAAAACAAATATTTTGCTTCTCATTGTTCAATTCGACTTGTTATCAGGCTTACCCAATGGGCAAATCTCTATTTTCTAGTACGGCCTACTTTCATCGGCCCATAAATGTGTTATTGCACTCTGTCAATTTAAGAAAGAAAAAAATCAGGGGCCCATTTAACTCTTCTAACGGTGGGCTACTTTTCAGAAGTTATAGATTAGGCCATCCTATTCCTTGCCCAAAACTGACCAAGCAGTATGAGTTCACCACTAAATTATTATTATTAGTATGAATAATTATCTTCATTAATTATTAAATGTTTTAGTCCAAATAAGAAAGTGAAAGAAAGTTCAAAACTTAAAAAAATTCTAAATTGCTTTCACTCTTCGGAGTGAGAAGCAACTCACCCATCAATTTCTCAAACTTCAAGAAAGAAGACCCATTAGGACCAGCAATGGCTTCCTCTCCCAATCTCTTCCACTCCATTGCTTTCCTTTTCATTTCTTTTCCCTTCTCTCCATCCATTAATTCTCTCACTAGCCTCACAATCTCCTCGCTCTTGACATCATTGTTAATTTCCATTCCTACCCCCCACTTTGCACAGCAGAACCAGCAGTTTGTTTGTTGCTCTGCAAAGAATGGCCAACACATCATCGGCACACCACTAGCCAAACTTTCTGTGGTAGAATTCCACCCACTGTGCGTTAAAAAACCTCCCACTGCAGGGTGTCTCAATACTTTCTCCTGTGCACACCAACTGACCATCAAACCCCTCTGTTTAGTCTCATTAACAAACTCTACTGGAAGCACTGCGGAGTCTCCGTGGACAAGATCAGGCCTTATTACCCACAAGAAGGGTTTATCACTATTTGCGAGTCCCCAAGCGAATTCAATCAACTGTTGTGGTGTCATGACTGTGACACTACCAAAATTAACGTACACAACCGAACTGGGTTCTCTTAGATCGAGCCATTCGAGGCAGCCTGGTTGTTCTTTCCACAAACTGGATGTTAATGATTCCAGACTTTTGTCTGAGACTTGGTTATTGAGAAGTAGATCCAGAGGGCCTACGGTGTATACTGGTGGAAGAATTGAGGAGAGAGGCTCCAATACTTCATGTTCTAATTTGTCAAATGTGTTGAAGATTACTGCTGATGCATTACGGGTATTTTCAATTACTTCCATGGCAAAACGGAACAGAATGTCATCAGGGTTGGTGGTTCTAAAAAAGGTTGGCATGTACTTCAATGGCATGCCGTCCATTCCAGGAATCCAGTCAACGACCGTATCCAAATTTTCATTTGTTAGATAACTTGTATCTGCATGAATTCATTATAACATCAGGAATCATATGAATTCCAATCCTCTCTGCTATCCCAAATGATGGGGTGCATGCATAATTTTACTCGGATCAAGTGAAATCTCGATGTCACATGAATAATTAATGTTCATGACAGTTAAACAAAAAACACTATAGATTATATTCTTACAAGATTAGAGTGAAGTAATCTCAATGTATGAAGTATATATTGTGAATAAAATTAATAAAATTTATTATTTTAAAAATATTAATTGAATTTTCTTAATCGGAAAAAAATAAATAAGCCGATCAAAACATTTTTATTATAGCATAACTTAATTAACAAAAAAAAAGGAAAAAAATAATAAAGATTAGGTTGCAAGAACTGGTACCTTTGAGAGGCGCAAAACCCTTTTCCATCAGTTGGGGATAGTTCATGTAACCCACAAAACCAGCAACACTAGCCGTCCAGAAAAAAGCAACAGGGACACCAAATTCTGCCCCTGCCTGGAGAGTGAAACCCATGACGTTATCAGCAACAATGCAAGTCACCGGAGGATCGACTTTCGAATCATTGAGTCTTGAAACAAGGCTTCTGAAAGGACCTAAACAAGTCTTCTTAGTGGAGTCACATAGAGACGGCACGTCTTGGGTGGCATCGACGTCGGACGGCGGTAGGCCATCTGGGATGGTCTCGAATCTGAAGGTGGGGAGGCCTTTGAGGGATTCAGGGCCCCAAGATTTGAGAAGGCGTTTATGGTTGAAGTCGATGTTGACTAAGGTGATATGAAAGCCTTTTTGGTGGAGGAGTTTAGCTAGTTTCAGCATTGGATTTATGTGGCCCTGAGCCGGGAAGGGAACACAAACTGCATGGGGAGGAGGATTTTCTGTCACAAGAGAGCTCATCTGATAAACTTAACAGAACACAAGACTGAAATATGCAGAATAATGTCAATAGAGATTCATCGGAAATACGCCGCACAACACACTTCATACATATTGGTTTCGCATTTTTTCTAAAACAACACAAAACATAACAGAACCCTAAGCACAAGAGAATAAAACGACATAGCTTTAGAATGAACTGAAATTACAAAAAAGCCCTCAACGACACATTAAAACCAACATCCTCTTTCTCTCTCTAATCAATCTCACTCTTGCTCTCTATGTTTGCTAACTTTTGGAACCTGAATTTATAGATTAAGATATATTCTTGTTATTTTTCTTATAATCGACCGCGATATCACAACATAATTTACTTCTGTTCCATTTTTTTTTATCTTCATTTGGGATAGAAAGATACTACCTTAAATGCAGTCCCGAGGTGCAAGCGGAGTATTTTCACTAATAAATATCTCTGTCAGTCTGTCTCTATCTGATATTATCCGTTCGTTTGAGCTTAATGGTACAGCATATACGCTCTACAGCTTATAAGCTTATTTACAACGATCAACAATCACATCAATTACATATCAAAAAAAAATCATGAATTTCCTCTATTACCCATATTTTCTCACATATTTATCATTTTATCTCTAAAAATATATGTAAAATTTTGAAAAAAATTATATATTTGAACTCAGCGCGTAAAACTCTTTCCAACAAGACTCATATTCGATAGTTTTTATTTAATTATTAAAGTATTTTATATACCCCTAATAGCAAATTAACAGCTTATACTCTATCAAAATTTATACTCTACCGAACAGCACACGGCTTATTTCACAGCTTATATGCTCTATAACTTATACGCTATCAAAAAAAACTCTCTACCGAACGGACCTAAGCCTTTGATATCATATCTGCTGGGTGGGCCTTTAAAGACGTTAGTCACACATTGAATTGAAATAACACAAATAACAGCGTCTAGATTCTAAGTATTTTAGAAACGGCCCAACACCACAAATTGACGCAAATTTTAGACTGAATTTTCTATTTTCTAATAGACTGATAGATGGGATTATCAAAAAATAATATTTATTAAGGGAATGAAAGTCCCACAATTTTTCGTAAATATTTTGTAAAATGTTAAATATTCAAAATGGAAGAACAATAATAGCTTCAAAAGAATGGTAGGATAAATCTTCCAACTTTTTTTAGGAAAAAAAAACTATGGTCGATGAGTAATATATTTTAGGGAAAATTAGACTTAGGTTCAAATTTACTAACTCTTAAGAGTAAAAGGACAACTGAATTTTTTTTTGTTAGTTAACATCCAGTTGATTTTTAATTTTATTGAATTAAGGACAAAACTTGAAATTACAGATTTGTCATTGTTATTCCAATCAAATATGATTGAAAACTTATTTCTCGCTGCGGATGCTTCCGACTTTGGATTGAGGAGAGGCCAGTGGCGTTAAAATCGTAAGGCCGAAACGAATCCAACTTCATTGGCCTTGCCAAGATTCGACATCAAAAACTGTCGATTCGAGGCAAAACGTTCATAACACGTTTCTCCTCCATCCGATCGTTTCTGATGTCGGATCGAGGTGAGATCAATGACATTAGAATCGTTAGGCCAAGACAAATTCAACGCCACTAGCCTTGAAAACTTTCAAATCAAGGCAAAATAATCAACACCAATCAGAACGTGTTTTACCTCGATCTGACTGTTTCTGGAGACGGATCGAGGCTAGACCAGTGGCTTTGAATTCATCTGGGTCGGGCAATTCCAACACCACTGGCCTCGCCTCAATTCGTCATCAAAAAGTGATTACCTGGTCAAAAAATATTTTCGAAGGTTTTACAGAGAAAAAGTATTTTCGACATAGAAAAATAGCAATGTACATTTTATGATAATATTATTGGCTCATTATCTAGGTCTTGTTTTAAGTGCTTTCAATGGTAAGAATTTGTTGGACTTAGTAAATCTGAACTTTCTAATTCATCACTTGAGACATAAGTTTTTAATAGCAAATCCGGGTTTTGATTTGTCGAATAGATAAAAAATAGTTTTACAAGAAAAAATAATTTTAACCAATTTTGAAAGTTTGAACTCCGGTGTTTAGGATACTCGAGCCCGTTAGGATTTGGTAATTAGAACCCTAAGATTGAACACTTGTGACATTTAATATTTTGATAGTGAATTCGTTCCTTAACACTAAAAATGAATATAAAATTATAAATCTCATTCATCGTCTTCCACCCGATTATAAAGTTAGTTGGACCCGCCCATAAATCATACACAAAATAATTTTGAAAATGCGTTATTATATTCTCATTAATAATACTTTCAAGCAATTTATTAAAAACAAATTGATCACTCATTCAATTACGCAACTATGTCTATTTATTTATTTTCAAAAAACTTCTTTCAATACTTACTGTTCGGTGTCACTCACTTAGTGGACTGGACTTAATTTAGTAAATACATATGACTAAAAACTGTTAATTTTATGCATCTAACATTCACATAATTATTCCAAAGTTGCTTGATTTGATTTCACTTGTAGTTAGTTGTGAGATTCATCAAGTATAATTAATTGTTTCTAGGGATAGGTAAGAGTTTAAACTTTTTACTCTAAAAAAGGTATCAATTTGCACCTTATACTTTGAAACGTATCAAATCGCACCTTGAATTTTCATTTTCGATCGTTACACTTTCCGTTGAAATGCCGTCTATTTTCAATGATTTGGCATCTTTATGCTGCTAATAATGTCTTACATGGATTTTGCTTCATGTGCACCACTTAAATTTTGACAAGTGTCAATTTGCACCTTATAATTTTGATCGAGATGCACCATAAATTTACAAAAATAGATAACAAGGCAGCCTAAACTTTGGTAAATGCAAATAATTAAGAAAGAAAGTACCCCCAATGGCAGATACATTCCAGACACTTTAACCAAGTATTCAAATAGCAAAATTCCAATAAAATATGTAATTTGGTATTTTATACAGTTCTCCAACAACTCTAAGTCATAAAATTAACAATTACTCAATAAATTTAAAGGCCTTTTATAATTTGATTAAACTAAAAGAAGTCGTTGGTGTCCAAAAAAATGACGTACATTATTTTCCAGTAGCAATATAGAACCGGAGAGAGTGAGTTAAAAGAATGGGCGAGAGATTTGGGTTTCATTGGTGTTAAATGGGGATTTGGGGTTGGGGATATATACATATAACTATTTTTATGCTTTGAAAAAATAAAAAATAAAAAATAAAAAATAAAAAGACATGTAAATAAAAAGTTATCAAATCAGCAAAAATATATATGACATTTGGACGGAAGCTATTTTTATTTGATACGTTTCAAAATATAAGGTGTAAATTTATACTTTTTAACGTGCAAAATGCAAATCTAACTTCTCCCTTTGTTTCTCCGATAATTGAATTCTTAGTCCAAATAAGAAAGTGAAAGAAAGTTTAAAACAAACTGCATGGGGAGGAGGATTTTCTGTCAAATGAGAACTCATTTATGTGGAGAACTCAAATGAGAACTATTTTTATTTGCCTTTTCGGTGGAGAAGTTTTGCTAGTTTCAGCATTGGATTTATGTGGCCTTGAGCCGGGAAGGGAACACAAACTGCATGGGGAGGAGGATTTTCTGTCAAATGAGAACTCATCTCTCTCTCTCTCTCTCATCAACCCCACTCTTGCTCTCTATGGTTGCTAACTTTCGAAACCTGAATTTATAGATTTGAAGAGGTGCATGCGGAGCTCTGGCTGTTATTTTACAGTCAGGTATATTTTGGTCATTTTAGTTACCATTGTGACTTATGAGTGCGTAAATTTAAATCTAAGAAAGAATTTTCCCGAATAAATGTCTTTGTCAGTCTGTCTCTATCTGATATTAATAGCCTTTGATGTCATAACTAGTGGGTGGGCGTATTAAAGACGCTGACCATCCATTGAATTGACATAACACAAATGACAGAGTTTAGAAACGGTTCAATAACATAATTTTTTTTTTGAATAATACAACACACACAGAATAATCCCTATGTAAAATTGAATTCTACAAACATAAAATCTCATACGTACCACACACACATCCAATTATCGATATGATAGTCTAATTAAGCTACCAAGCGAGCACACCGACGAAACACTTAGCAGACATATCACATCCAAGACTCACAGTATAAGCTTTGTTTCTTTTGAATAGTACAACAAATGACACAGAGACGGAAGTCACCTCTATGCAAAATTGAATTCTACACAGATATTAAATCTCATATATACCCTATACACACATCCAACTACCGATGTAATAAAGCTACCCAGCGAGCACACCGAAAAAACACCTAACAGACATACCCCACCCAAGACTGACAGCATAAGCTACCCAACACCACAAATTGACGCAAATTTTAGACTGAATTTTCTATTTTCTAATAGACTGATAGATATGATTATCAAAAAATAATATTTATTAAGGGAATGAAAGTCCCACAATTTTTCGTAAATATTTTGTAGAGATGTTAAATATTCAAAATGGAAGAACAATAATAGCTTCAAAAGAATAGTAGGATAAATCTTCCAACATTTTTTTTTAAAAAAAAAACACCTATGGTCTCCCAGCCTGGAGAGTGATGTTATCAGCAACAATGCAAGTCACCAGAGGATCGACTTTCGAATCATTAAGTCTTGAAACAAGGCTTCTGAAAGGACCTAAACAAGTATTCTTGGTGGAGTCACATAGAGACGGCAAGTCTTGGGTGGCATCGACGTCGGAAGGCGGTGGGCCATCTGGGATGGTTTCGAATCTGAAGGTGGGGAGGCCTTTGAGGGATTCAGGGCTCCAAGATTTGAGAAGGCGTTTATGGTTGAAGTCGGTGTACACAAAGGTAATATGAAAGCCTTTTCCGTGGAGAAGTTTTGTTAGTTTCAGCATTGGATTTATGTGGCCTTGAGCCGGGAAGGGAACACATACTGCATGGGGAGGAGGATTTTCTGCCACAATAGAACCCATGTCTCTCTGTCTCTCTCTGGTGGCTAAACCTCAATTTATAGATTAAAGATCTTTGTTGTTTTTCTTATATCGGATAATATAATCATATAATGAGATAGGATCAGTTGAGTCAAAATTTGTGATCGTAAGTATGGTTTCAAGTGAGAATTGAATTCAGAAATTTTCAAGTTCATAATAAATTTGGTCAAAATATAATGTGTAGTCACAAAACTATTATTTTTAGTAAATATTTAAGTATTGCTTCAAGTGAGAATTGAACTCACAAATTTTCAAGTTCATAATAAGTTTAGTCAAAACACAATGTCTAGTCACAAAACTATTGCTCTTAGTAAGAATGAAACTCGTGACCTTCTAACTCCATATGATTTGGTTTTATAAAAATTTATCCAGTTATCTCCCAACTTGTTAAAATCTTATTAATCTTAGTTTGCCTCATACTTAACTTAAATTGTCGGAAAAAAAGAAGAGATCGAAGGCTAGACAAACCAAACTAACTAAAGTCGAATGATTTAACCAATTTTATATAAATACAGTAATACACGATGTTTGTTCTATCTTGTATTTTCTCCAAGTTCTTTCACTGTTGTTTGCATCCCTATTCCCAAGAGAACTATGAGGTTTTTATTTTGTGGGTGGTAGTCTAAAAATTATGTTTTTATTCTAAAATCATTTACCTAAACTTTCAAACAAAAATTTCATTATTTTTTTTACTAAATTTATTATATATTTGTAATGGACTCGATCGCCATCAACATCGTCCTTATCTGCAAATAATCACAACAATAAAGACATTTATCTTCGATGTACCAACGCTTAAATATTTCACAACATCGCCATTAATGTCATTTATGATTTTTCAATAACAAATTTGTGATCTGAATATTGCATCTAGGCAGAGTCCGTTAAGGTCTCAATGCATGACTATAAGTCTAGATCTCATTAAATTATTGCTCTCCTGAATTCATACCATTTAACACTGAATAGAGTTACCAACTCCACTGTCACCCCCAATTAACTATCATTATTTATGTAAATGACATAGGTATTCATGCATACAGGCTACAGCAATACATGAATGTTACTTTCAATCAAGCTAGCTAGAATCACCAAATAATCTATGGACAATAAGCTCATCAACTATAATTAGGTATTATTATTAATTTGTTTGATAAAAATATAGGAAAAGGTTTCGTAAACTTCGCTCACTCTTGTTCAACCTTCCTCCTCTTTTGTGTATCAAACTCATGGTTTATTCTTTCTCTTGCTTATATATATATATTTGTGGGTTGTAACTGAATTCATATCTAGGATTTGGCCGAGCTAAGCATGAATAATATGAGTTAATCTTTAATATAAGTGTTCAGTTCAATTCTTTATATTATTCTTAATTGTCATGCTTCAAAATATAATTTCTGCATAATTGTTTGATCACCAATTAGATTGTTTATTATATTCATCTCGCTGAATTACGTAAATGATCCCATTTTTGTCTTTTGATGGAATTGAAATTAAGAAGGTTAATTGTCGACTGCTCTGATCTAGGTTTAAGAGATTAATTAGTTGCTATAATTCTTCTAATCTTAATGAGTTATTTTTACTTAATTAAACATTGTCATCAAACATGATTAATTTAGTACTAATAATACATGTTGTTGCTACGATTAATGAAATAACATAGCTAAATGAGAAATCAACCCTAAAATTGGAATTGACATTGCTTACCTTTATAGCTCGTAATAAAATTGCTTGGTAAAATTATGTCATTGGCTTTTTACCAGTGTTAATTGTTAAGTCGTTAAATTAATGTTTGTTTGTCATTTTTTACAAATCAAGCCTGTCACATTTACTGTGGCAATCGTTTATTTTATAATTAAATACATCATTCAACTGAACTAGATCGATCTCGTATCTTATACTTTTTATGTTACGATAGTATAATTGTACCATTTTGAGTATTTTTACATCAACCGACTATTCCCATATCTGGAATTCTCTGGCCGACTTGCAACCTCATTCCTCTCTATATGGGCTGCTGAGTGGGCCTTGTTAAAGATAGTGTAACTATCTAGTTAGTAGTTAGTTCTTTTATAACAATTGTTTACACATGTCATTATGTATCAAGCCCACATGTAAGGTTTCACACTTGTACCTACTATATATATTCTGAATACACAAGAGCAACCGCAGGGCTTCTACACTCAAAAGAAGTTGTCTAGCTCTTTCGATTCTTCTTTGTCTATTTTTTATCTTGGTATCGGAGCTCCAATGGCTGGCGTCAGCAACGATCCTTCTCTCACGCCATCACCGCTTCCTGCCGGCGAACAACTTCTAGGCTCTCCTCTCGTGAGCTCTACCACCAGCTCTCCTCTCTTGAGCTTGCCAACCAGAGATGTGTCTACTGGTTCAGTTGGTCATCCCCGCGTCCTTGGATCCTCTAGTCATCCACTTGGGTCGTTCTGTTCTGTCCGTCTTACACACGAAAATTATCTCTTGTGGAAGAACTTTGTCTTACCTGTTATCCGGGGAAACAAGATGGAATCTTTTATCACTGGTGTAAAGAAATGTCCACCAGAGTTTATCAATACATCCTCTAGCGATAAAGAGGGTGACAATATCATGATTGACAATCCTGAGTATGGTGACTGGGTTGCTCAGGATCAACATTTGCTCGGATGGCTTTACAACTCCATGGAGACTGATGTAGCTGCTGAAGTCATGGGTTGTGAGACCTCCAAAGAGCTGTGGGATTCCATTCGCACTGTCTTTGGAATTAAAATGAAGTCCAATATCACCTTCTACCAGCGAGAGTTTCAAAAACTCACTAAAGGTGGCCTCTCCATGGCTGATTACTTGAAGGCTGCTAAGCGGCTGTCTGACAATCTTGCTCTTGCGGGCAAGCCTATTCCGTTGGATGATTTGGTGCAACAAGTATTGACTGGTCTGGACTGTCTTGAATATAACCCAGTTGTGTGTCAGATCCAAGAAAAAGATCATATTAGCTGGATTGATCTTCAGGCTAAACTCTTGAGTTATGAGAAGCGACTTGAACAAATCAATGCTGGGATTGCTGGGCTCACTCTTGGTCAACCTACTGCCAACTACATTAGTTCCCAAAACCCTTCTTCTGGTTTCAGTCGTGACAGGGGCCATACCTCTGGTCACTCTTCCCGCGGTTCTGGACATTCTTCTGGTGGTCGAGGCAGAGGTGGTCGATTCCACCGAGGTCGAGGTCGGAACAACAATTCTCGCCCTATGTGCCAAGTGTGTGGTCGAATTGGTCACACGGCCGTGAAATGCTATTATCGCTTTGATGATACTTACCAAGGGACTCCACCAGAACAACAAAGGGGTAACAACACTCATCAGACATCTTCTGCCTATGTTGCCACTCCTGAGGTTGTCCGTGATCCAGCACGGCTTGCTGACAGCGGTGCATCTGCCCATGTCACTGATGATGCTAGCTTGATTGGTTCTCGATCTGAATATACTGGTACTCAAACTTTAACCATTGGCAATGGTAAAAAATTATCAGTTGCTCATGTAGGAAATTCTATTTTGCATACCTCAGGCAATGGTACTCTGCATTTAAACAACATCTTGCATGTTCCAGCAATTAAGAAAAATTTGCTTAGTGTTTCTCAACTCACAACTGCTAATGATGTGTTTGTTGAATTTGATTCATGTGGTTGTGTTGTTAAGGACAAAGCTATGGGAGCAACTCTTCTCAGAGGGACGCTTAAGGATGGACTGTACTAGCTTGACATCTCCAACTCAAATCCAGTCTCTTTTACTCACTCAGTTTCATCTCCAGCCATGCTTAGCCGTGTTCCTTGTAGTTCCATTTCGTCTTCTCCTTGTAACTCAGCCTACTTAGTTAAGTCTCCTGATGTTAAGATTTCAAATTCCCTAAGAGAGATATGGCATAGAAAGTTAGGTCACCCTTCCTCTAAGGTTCTTGACCACATTTTGAAAAGCTGTAATCAGTCCTCTTTCATTAATGAAAAATCTTTTTTTTTGTGAAGCTTGTCAGTATGGCAAATCTCATCATCTGCCTTTTAAACTTTCTCCTTCTCATGCATCTTGTCCCCTTGAATTAATCCACACTGACTTATGGGGGCCCTCTCCAGTGGTTTCTACCTCTGGTTTCAAATATTACATTCATTTCTTGGATGACTTTAGTAGATACACATGGCTTTTTCCATTACGAAATAAGTTTGATGCAAATAAGGTGTTCATCCAATTTAAGACACTCGTTGAAAAACAACTTGACAGAAACATTAAGTGCATTCAGTCTGACATGGGGGGTGAGTATCAAGCATTTACTGAGTTTGTTAGACATCAACGTATTGCTGTAAGACACTCATGTCCTTTTACTTCCGCTCAAAATGGTCGAGCAGAGCGTAAACATCGTCACATCGTTGAAATGGGTCTTACGCTTCTTGCTCAAGCACACATGCCTCTTAAGTATTGGACTGAGGCGTTTCACACCTAAGTCTACCT
Organism: Euonymus europaeus; assembly: GCA_963580455.1. Lineage (NCBI taxonomy): Eukaryota > Viridiplantae > Streptophyta > Magnoliopsida > Celastrales > Celastraceae > Euonymus > Euonymus europaeus. The sequence goes on along the minus strand of OY756968.1, from coordinate 5,543,652 downwards.
TATTAACCGATTGCCTACACCAACTCTTCAGGGTTCAACTCCACTTCATAAACTCTACAACATTTCTCCTGATTATATTTTTCTTAAACCTTTTGGGTGTGCTTGCTTTCCTTGCCTTAGACCTTACCAAACACATAAATTTCAATACCACACAACCAAATGTGTCTTCCTTGGTTACAGTGATACTCATAAAAAGTATAAATGTATCAGTTCCACAGGCCGAATTTATATCTCACGTCATGTTGTGTTTAATGAACTTGAGTTTCCCTTTCATCTGGGTTTTCTTAATACTAACCGACCTGAGTCTTCCACTATCATTCCTCCACCTTACTGGCAACAAAATCTTTCCTCCTCTCCTTCCTTTTGTTCCTCGGAACAGTCAACTGGTACAGCTCTCCACAAGGCTCCACCTATTGAGAGTTCTTCTACAGCTGAATCATTAACTTCATTTCCTGCTGATCTTAGGATGTCTTCATCTGAAGTTATTGTAGACCAGCAATCACCTCCAGTGAGTGCAAATTCATCTGGAGCAGAGTCATCCTCTCCATCTTCACCTGAAGCACCTTGTGATCACTCTGAAAATCTTACAACTGCTGATACTTCCATTTCGCAACAGCCTGTGTTTTCGACTCAACATCATCCAATGGTCACTCGGTCCAAGGCAGGTGTCCACAAACCTAAATCATACCCTGCTGAGTATCATCTATACACGGCTTGCACAGATGGATCACCATGTGAACCACTGAATTTTCAAGAAGCCATGAAAACCAAAGTTTGGTTCACTGCCATGCAGGAGGAGATTGCAGCACTTAAAAAAAATCATACCTGAACACTTGTGCCTTACTCACCTTTCTACAATCTGGTTGACTCTAAATGGGTGTACAAGGTAAAGCATAATGCAGATGGCAGTTTTCAGAGGTGTAAAGCTCGATTGGTGGCTAAGGGGTTCACCCAAACTCCTGGTGTTGACTTTGCCGAGACTTTTAGTCCTGTAATTAAAACCTCCACAGTGAGAGTTGTTTTAACTCTTGCAGTCTCTAAAAATTGGGTGGTTCGACAGCTTGATATTAACAATGCATTTTTGAATGGCACACTTCAAGAACTTGTCTATATGAAACAGCCTCAAGGATTTGAAGATGTGACTCAACCACAGTTTGTGTGTCGATTAAACAAGGCTATCTATGGCTTACGACAAGCACCCAGAGCTTGGTATGATAAGCTCAAAACTACACTACTTCAGTGGAAATTCCAGAATTCCAAATGTGATTCTTCATTGTTCTTTTACACAGACAAGACACAAGCTATTCTAGTTCTTATTTATGTGGATGACATCATTGTGACAGGGAGTAACTCTCACTCTCTACAACAATTTATTGATAAACTGCATACCATATTTTCTCTTAAAGATATGGGTGACTTGCATCATTTCTTGGGTATTGAAGTGAGACGAGATGTTACTGGGATGTACTTAACTCAGACTCGCTACATTGAAGCTCTTCTTAGAAAACATCACATGTAGACCACCCGACCATGTCCCACACCAGCTGTAGTTGGCAAAGTTATGTCTCTTGTTGATGGCGATCCTCTGAAAGATCCAACTGCTTATCGTAGTCTTGTTGGAGGACTTCAATATCTCACCAATACTCGACCTGATGTCTCCTTTATTGTCAATAAGCTGAGTCAATTTCTGCATGCACCAACCACTAATCATTGGCAAGGCGCCAAGCGTGTCTTGAGATATCTGCAGGGTACTCGCAACATGGGGTTACATGTTAAACCCAGTACTCGATTGACCCTTCAAGGGTTCTCCGATGCCGATTGGGCATGCTGTGTTGATGATAGGCGCTCCACAGTGTTATGTCGTTAGTAACAATTTAAAATAACCTATAAATGTACAATTAATATATATAGTGAATAAGTAAGAGTCGATCCCACAAGGAGTGATGCTAATAGATATACAATCTTACACCTGAATATAATTGATACAAGGGGGGTTAAGTCTTGCAATAGATAAAAATTAAGACAAAGAAATTGACGTTAAGAACAATAATGAGAATTATTGAAAACAATAGCTAAGACTCACTATCCACCACAAAACATTCAAACAATTTATAAGAAATAATAGAGTAACAATTTAAACAAGCATATGATGACAACATTCACAACAAGGTCATGGTCAAACTCAAGTTGTATGATTCTCTCTTAATTGCATGTAAAGTGTATGGCGTCTACCTCATTACGTGTATTCTTAATTGAAATCTAGCATGGCATTTGCATCAATCAACAATCAAGAATCCAATAAGAGTAAAGAGAATATGAATGTCACAAGAATCCTAATACATGGTATTTGTACTTAGGTATTCAAGAATTGATTTTTCATAATTCATTTTAAACTGAATTATATGTTGCAAGAAAGAACATATTCAACAAGGCAATTGACTATGTTCTACAACAATTAATTCTAATACATGCTTCAAAGTTAGCTAATCAAAGAAACACAATACTAGAACTCACATAACATGGAAAAATCAAAATCATCATGCTTGTAGAAATTGAAATTCACACAACTTATAAAATTGAAAGCATGCTTGGGGCTTCAAGACAAGCCCTAACTAACAAGAGTTTAGTTATACATAACCAAATAAAACATGAAACATAAAAACATAATTACAAATACAAGCCTTGTTTTCTTCTTTTCCTTCTCCTCTTTTTGCTTCCAATCCTTCTCCTTCTTTCCTTCTTGTCTCCCAAGCTCCCCCTCCTAGCTCCTACTCCTCTCTATTTATAGAGAAAATGAGCACATAGTGGAGGAGTTAGTGCCATCTTTTGGTGGTGAATTGTCCATCAAATTGGTGTGGTGGATTGTCCACTTTTTGAATGGAAATGGTATCATCAATGACATCAACTTCCAATTACACACTAATCTTGTAACTGCATTCTGGGCCTAAACGAAGCATATTATGAACTCAAACCCTTCATCAATATTGTAGATACAAATGTGTAGATAATTATGGGCTTTTGAATAACTCAATTTGGACATCGGACGCTCAAGTTATGGGCTTCTAAAGATCTGGTCTGCAAACAGAAATTCTGCTTCGGATATAACTTCCAAACTTGACTTCGAGGCAACCTTTAGAGGCCCAAATGAACTCTGATTTTTGTGAACCAGCACTTCCTGCAAAGCTTGAAGTGTCCTCTTAACATTTGCTGAAGATCAAATCTCATTCCGATAGCTCTTACTAGCTCTTAACGTGCAAAACATCCAAGAAGATCTTAAGTACAATAATCTTGAAAATTCAGCTTTTAAGCACAATTTCTTGGCATTGCTTTGGTAGTATTTTATCACTTTAAGAACGTACATTCTGGCACTTATCACAACCCCCAACCAGCTTATTACTAGTCCCTAGTAATTCAAGCGTAAAAATGTTATGAGAAATGAGTGAAAGTAACAATACTAGAACAAAAGGTAAGAGATCACAATTCCTATCCAGATTAGTATAGTCACAACTTCCAACACTTGTGTGTGTGTGCTAAGCCAAAACCTTCATACCACAATCCATAATGCATATAACCTCAAACAATTTATCCAAGTAAAAGCCTCAACTCCATATTCTCACAGGGTATAGAAGGATTTTTGGGCTATGAATTTCTCTCATGGAGTTGGAAAATAGATATGCACTCAGAAGAAAAGTCAATTTAAGGACAAACAAATAAACAAACATTGACCAAATGATAGGTATATTAGCTGTCAAGAACTTCCACCAGTCTTACCACAAACCTGCTTTGGAATTCTATTAATCAACATTTTCCAATTGACAAACTAATAGAGCCTTATCACTGATAAATGACGAATACACATAACAATTTTTTCTCTTTTTTTCCTTTTCTTCTTTCTTCTTTTTTTTTCCTTTTCTTTTTTTTATGTCTCGAATTCATAATATAGAACATCTCAAACAAAGGCCCAGCAAAATTACAACATTGTTCTTAAACATTGATCAATATCATCCTCAACATCCATCCAATCATTCCACAAACCATGTAATGGTGCTCATTGACAGCAATTATCCATTTCAAGAGATCAATGCAAGTTCATAAGTTGTTTACTCATTTCTCTCCACTCATTTGTGCTTTAACCAGAAAATATTCTTAGTCATATGCATTATCATCCATCTTACCACAAGGCTTAGTATTTGTGGCCAAAAGTGTGTTAAAAGTTGCTTTCTAATAATCCAGATAGAAAAATTGACTCAAACTAATTGTACTAGTACCAAAACATCAAAGTGCATGAATATGCCACCACCCCCAACCTAAACCAAACATTGTCCGCAATGTGAAAATTCGCAATGTGAAAATGACGAAGTATGGAAAAGCAATGCAATGCAAAGAAACAGAAGATAGAAAAATACAACCTGAGGTGGAAGATGCTCGGACAATGGTGGAAGGAGAAGATGGTTAGCGCCGCACCATGTCCATGAGGACATTCAACATGTGTTCCAGCCGCTGTTGTCCAACCTCCAACCTATGCAGGCGGGCCAAGATGTCGTGAATGTGGTCAGTCGAAGGTAGTGCAGCAACAGAAGAGTCAGACGCTTCCAGTGGTAAAGCAACTGGACGTCGCGGTGTGCGTTGTCTTCGAGCACTGGAAAGCATGTGGCTAGTACTCTGACGCCAGGTAGAGTTCTCCAAAACAGTCACTGGATAATTGGAAGTTGTCTGACTGGGAGGTGGGAGAATGCCCATACTGAAAAGCAACCGTGTGATGAGTCTCGGGAAAAATAATCTCCCAACCTTGGTTTTTTGTCTCTCCACGAGGGTCTTCGCCTTAAGAATGCTCTCAAGGTAAATCCGGCCAATATCAAACCAGGCTCCATGATACATGTAATATAGGACAGAGAGTATGTTACCCTGTCGTTGTTGACTGTGTCCAATGGGGCAAAGGTTACTTCGGATGGCATCATCAAGCATCCACATTGTGGACGGCAAATAAGAGCGGCGTGTAGAAGCAGCGTTATTCGGATCGTGTCGCCCTTGACATAGATCATCAATCATCTCTTGATGGGAAATAGAGATCGGCGCTTGAAAACCTTCAGCGACGTCAGCGGTAGGTGGATAACCTAAACATTTGCAAATATCCGCTGACGTGAATTGAAGCCGAAGACCAGGGATGTCAACCTGATATACTGGTTGAGTGCCAGAAGAGTGGGATATTTTGTGAAGAGTATGGTAAAAGGAGCGAACGATGTGAGGATACACCGGCAATTCGTCTTTTGGATCAGGATCGACCAAGAACAGCAGAGAATGGTCACGGAGGTAACTCATGGCCCAGTGGTTGGCAGAATCGTTCAGGATTTTTGAATCGATTCGACGTTCTGGCAGGATCGTAGCTCTGGCGAACAAGTCTACCGTCGCAACGGTATCACGAGGGCTGCGCGACATACTGTGACGGAGGAAGAGAGATGATCTGAAAAGGGAAAGTTGAAAATCAGGAATAAACAGAGTGTGAGAAGAAAACAATTAGGGTTTCGTTTTTTTTTTTTTTTTTTTTTTTTTTGTAGATCATTGGTGTAGAAGATATAAACAATTATATCACTAATTACACCAGGGAAATTCCCAGGAAAGATTGGAGGGACACAGTGGTCCACTTAAATACCAAACTCCTTAGACAGAATTTCCCTAGACATGCAATTAGTAGCATAATATATCATACTATCTTACCCGATCAAAATATATTTTGCGTAAGCAATCCCAAATATATAAATATATATACTTTTTTTTTTTTTCAACCAATGCACATGCACAAGTAAGGTAACAGAGGCTCATTCCAGTGACTTCTGTGCTAACGCCATCGAGTGTTTTCCTTCGGCCTATCAGGAGACCACAGCTTTTGTCCACAGGATCAAAATGTAAACCTTCAGGTCTTATACTAATGACAATACCGTCATGAGATGCTCTCCCTCCCAGCTGCCATATAAGTAAACATTTGAAGATCCAAACCACATTAAGCTGGTGGAGAAAGCTCACACCGTAGACATATGGGCGCAATCAAGCCCCACGCACACAAAAGTGTACAGTGACCACCTCAAGGTGAAAGTAAAAGTGAATATGCTAATAAAATGTGCAACTAGACTAAATGCTTGATTGAACACACAAAGATAATGAGAGAGAAATATGGGTTGCCTCCCATAAGCGCTAAATTTAGCGTCGTCAGCCAGACGGAACAGCGTATCAAGTGAGTGGAACAGGATCAGAGAGCCTTAAATTCTCATCAAAATGTTCTGTTGCTGGCTCTAAATAGTGCTTGAGACGATGACCATTCACTTTAAAAATATTTCCCGTCTGTGGGTGTTGAAGATTCATTGCACCATGTGAAAAAACATGAGTAATAAGGAATGGACCATACCATCGTGAACGGAGCTTACCTGGGAATAGTCGGAGGCGTGAGTTATATAATAAGACTTTCTGCCCAGGTTCAAAATGTTTTCTCAAAATGGTCTTATCATGATAGGCCTTGGTCTTCTCCTTGTATATTTTAGAGCTCTCATAGGCTTCATTTCGGAGTTCTTCCAACTCACTCAACTGCAACTTTCGTTGCTCTCCTGCAGCCTTCATCTCGAAATTGTACTGTTTGATAGCCCAATATGCTTTATGCTCTAATTCGACTGGTAAGTGGCAGGGTTTGCCAAAAACCAACCTGTATGGTGACATTCCAATCGGAGTTTTGTAGGTTGTACGATAAGCCCATAGAGCATCCATGAGACGATCAGACCAATCCTTGCGTGAGGAGCTCACAGTCTTCTCCAATATCTGCTTAATTTCCCTATTACAGATTTCAGCTTGTCCGCTTGTCTGTGGATGATATGGCGTAGACACCTTATGTTTGACTCCGTACTTTTGCAATAGTGCTGCAAAAAGTTTATTATTGAAATGGGACCCTCCATCACTAATGATCGCCCTGGGTGTTCCAAATCTTGCAAATATATTTTCTTTAAGGAATCTGAGAACAACTCGAGAATCATTAGTCTTTGATGGAACTGCTTCCACCCATTTTGAAACATAATCCACAGCAAGTAAGATATATAAATAACCTTTAGATGAAGGAAAAGGTCCCATGAAATCAATACCCCAAACATCAAAAATTTCAACTATTAGAATAGGTGATAAAGGCATCTGATTCCTAGATGAAAGATTACCTAACCGCTGACACCTATCACAAGTAGAGCAGAAAGTATATGCATCTTTGAACAAACTCGGCCAATGAAATCCACATTGCAAGACTTTCAAAGCTGTCTTCTTTGGACCAGAATGTCCTCCACAAGCATATGAGTGACAAAACGTGAGTATGGATTGAAATTCTGATTCTGGCACACACCGTCTGATGATTTGGTCAGAACACCATTTGAAAAGGTATGGATCATCCCATATGTAATACTTTGATGTTGTCACGAGCTTATCCTTGTAAGTTCTTGGCACATTTCCTGGAAGATCACCTGTAACAAGGTAATTGACAATGTCAGCATACCATGGTGTAGAAATAGATAAAGATAATAATTGCTCATCAGGAAAATTCTCATTTAGAGGCAAAGAGTCTTCTTCGGTCACTGAATTGTTCACCAAACGGCTGAGGTGATCGGCCACTACATTCTCGGATCCTTTTTTGTCCTTAATCTCCAGATCGAACTCTTGAAGTAGTAGAATCCATCTAATCAAGCGAGGCTTTGCATCCTTCTTTTGAAGAAGGTACCTAAGAGCTGCATGGTCAGAAAATACAATTACTTTAGTACCAATCAAATATGCACGAAATTTTTCTAAAGCAAAAATAACAGAAAGGAGCTCTTTCTCTGTAGTGGAGTAGTTTAATTGGGCATCATTGAGTGTTCTACTGGCATAGTAGATAACATGAGGTACTTTATTTACTCGTTGTCCCAAAACTGCTCCTACAGCATAATCAGAAGCATCACACATTAGTTCAAAAGGGAGGCTCCAATTGGGAGGCATCATGATCGGTGCTGACGTAAGAAGGAGTTTAAGCTTGTTAAAAGCTGTCAAACATGTCTCATCAAACTCAAATGTCACATCCTTGGATAGTAAGTTACACAATGGCTAAGCTATCTTGGAGAAATCCTTGATGAACCTCCTGTAGAAACCTGCATGTCCAAGGAAAGATCTTATTTCCTTAACTGTAGATGGAGGTGGAAGATTACTTACCAGATCCACTTTTGCTTTGTCAACTTCTATTCCCTTGCTAGAGATGATATGACCAAGCACAATTCCTTGTTGTACCATAAAATGACATTTTCCCCAGTTTAAAACTAGATTGCATTCTTGGCATCTTTCTAAGACCAAAGCGAGGTTATGAAGGCATTTATCAAAAGATGAACCAAATACACTAAAATCATCCATAAATACCTCAATAATTTGCTCCACCATATCTGAAAATATGCTCATCATACACCTTTGAAAAGTACCTGGAGCATTGCAAAGACCAAAAGGCATGCGCCTGTAGGCAAATGTACCATATGGACAAGTAAATGTCGTCTTGTCTTGATCTTCTGGTGCTATTGCAATCTGATTGTAGCCCGAATATCCATCAAGAAAACAATAATGGCTATGACCTGCAAGACGTTCCAACATTTGATCAATAAAAGGTAGTGGAAAATGATCTTTTCTAGTACCTGAATTAAGCTTTCTGTAGTCAATGCAAACACGCCATCCTGTTTGAACTCGCGTGGGAACCAACTCATTATCTTCATTAAGGACTACTGTACCTCCAGATTTTTTAGGATCCACTTGTACCGGACTAACCCATTTGCTATCAGAGATAGGGTAAATGATGCCAACATCTAGCAATTTGAGTACTTCTTTTAGCACCACCTCCTTCATTATTGGATTAAGTCTGCGTTGGGCATCTCTTGTTGGTTTTGTTCCCTCCTCTAGTAGTATTCGATGCATACATCTAGAGGGACTGATTCCTCTGATATCAGCAATACTCCATCCGATTGATGTTTTATGCTCTTTTAGTACCCTCAACAATTTCTCTTCTTCTTCAACGCTGAGGTCAGACGCAATGATTACTGGCAATGTACTTTCTTCGCCCACATACGCGTACTTCAAATGCTTTGGTAGTTCTTTCAACTCCAATTGAGGTGCCTGCACAACAGATGGTACAAGTTTTGTCTTAGGCACTGGTAAAGGCTCAAAGGCAGAAATATACATACCTAAAGAAGGTAAAGCTTCAAGGCGAGCTAAGACTTTGCTAGCTTGTTTATCCTCATCGATGGTTCCAAAGTCATGAATTAAAACTTTGTCCACAATATCTCGACCACAACTGTCATTGAACACTTGTTGACAAATTGTATCTAACGCATCTAAGTGAAAACAGTAATGTTCATCACTTGGTAATTTGAGTGCTCCAAATACCTTGTACTCAATCGTTTGTCCCTGCACATTCATAGTTAGTGTACCCTTTTGAACATCAATTTTAGTACCTGCTGTGGCCATGAATGGACGACCAAGAATTAAGGTTAACTTTACTTCTGACAAAGGAATCGGCTCCATCTCCAATACTAGAAAATCAGCAGGTAAGATTAATCCGTCAACTTTGACTAATACATCTTCTAGAATACCCCTAGGGTATTTGATCGATCTATCTGCCAACTGGATGCTCACAGAGGTCGCCTTTAGTTCCCCTATATTCAAAGATTCAAAAACAGAAAAAGGCATTAGATTGACAGATGCACCTAAGTCAAGAAGAGCTTTCTCAAACCTGTGACCCCCAATGATACAAGGGATAGTAAAACTGCCCGGATCTTTTAGCTTGGGAGGGAGTTTGCTTTGTAGAACAGCTGAAACTTCCTCAGAAACCTTAATCGTTTCAAACTCTTTGAACTTCCTCTTATTTGTGCACAAATCCTTGAGGAATTTTGCATATTTTGGCATTTGTTTGATGGCATCTAAAAGAGGAATGTTAATCTCCACCTTCTTGAAAGTATCCAAGATTCCTTGCATTGGATCTTCTTTCTTGATTTCTGCAATCTGCTAGGAAAAGGAACATGTGAAGAAATAGAATTTGGAATGTTAGAGTTAACTTGAAGGTTTGGCGTTTCCTGGAAAGGAGTAGCACTGCTACTAGAATTTGGATCTAGAACGTCTGGATTGATCATATTGTCAGAGTCAAGGTTCTTCTCTTCTTCTGGCATGCTCATTTTTCCAATTGTTTTCCCTCCCCTCAGAGTGATTGCTTTAGCATGTTCATTAATCTTAGGGTTGACAACAACTTGGCCAGGAAGCTTTCCAGGTTCTCTTTGATTTAATGCAGTGGCTAACTGTCCCATTTGTTGTTCCAAATTTGCAATGGCGTTATCAGTTTTCTGCATGAATGCTTGAGTGCTCTGTGCCATAGATGTAACCATATCTTCAAGTGATGGTTTCGGAGGCTCCACTTGAACCCGATGTTGTGGTAATTGAGCAAAAGGTTGTTGCATTGGTTGATTATTACTCCACCTAAAATTTGGATGATTCCTCCATCCTGGATTGTAGGTAGGAGCAAATGGATCATTCCTTGGCCTTTGCATTTGGTTTTGATTCTGATTTGGATAAGTACCGAATGCATTTATTTGAGCATCCAAGACCGCAACTTCATTTTGTGGACAACTTTCCATAGCATGTCCAGGTGTACTGCACACAGCACACACTTGAGAGCCTGGAACGATTAACTGCTTCACCATATTTGTCAAGTTTGCAATTTGGGCTTCCATGTTTGAACTTGATTGTGCTTCATAGATTCCAGCCCTTTTCTGAGGTTCTCTCACTCTGTTGTAGCTCCATTGTTGAGAATTAGTTGACAGAGTTTCGAACATCTCCCTGGCTTGTCCGGCATTGTTATTCATCAATCCACCACCAGATGTGGCGTCCACCATTTTGCGATCTGAATCCAGCATCCCTTCATAAAAATATTGCATTAGTAGCCATTCTTGAATATTATGATGAGGACAAGAGCTTAAGAGCCTCTTGTATCTCTCCCAATATTCGTGGAATGCTTCTCCATCATTTTGTTGGATGCTCACTATCTCTTTCCTTATTTTATTTGTCTTTTGAGCTGGAATGAATTTCGTCAAGAACTTGTTTGCCAAATCTGTCCATGTTCTAATTGAAGCTCTTGGTAAAGAGTGAAGCCATGTCTTTGCTTGTTCCTTCAGACTAAATGGAAACAATCGCAGATGAACCTGCTCATCAGTTAAACCTCTTATTTTAATTGTGGAACAGACATCAGAGAATTCTTTAAGATGCATGTGAGGATCTTCTCCAGCATGGCCTAAGAACGTAGGCAACAAATGAATCATTCCTGACTTTAGTTCAAAGTTGTCTACAGTAGTCTGAGGGTAGACAATGCATGAAGCTTGATCTGTTGCTTGAGGCACAGAGAAATCCTTGAGTGGCTTGTTCATGTTATCTGGTTCTTCTTCCATTTGAGCTGGGGCTGGGGGACTTGTAGTTGGTGATGACAAAGGTGATCTCTCTGGAGTGCGATGCTCTCTTTGACAAAATAAACGGATATCCGCTAATTTTGTGCTTAACGAAATGTTGTCACTCGATAAGTTCCCGAGATTTGAGCTGGACATTCATGTATCTACAAAATAGGAAAAATAACAATATAAATGAACTACTTAGGTGGCGAGGCCAACCATGAACATAAATTAATATAGAGAAAATTTGGTGGATGGCAATGCCAATCACAACCAGAGGATTAAAGAAGTTAGTTGACAATATATAAAAAGTTAGTATACAGAAGAAATAAAATGGGGCAGAAAAGGCCAACCATGAAAAAAAATGATGTTAGTAAATATTAAGGCATATTAATAGGCGGTAGAACCAGCCATTAATATTAATAGATATATACATATATCAACAATAGTAGGTGGTAGAACCAACCATTAATATTAATAGATATATACATATATTAAGAATAGTAGGCGGTTTGAACCAGCCATTAATAGAAAACAAAATGGGGCTTTAAGCCAACCACGTTAAATAATGACATGTAATGTAAAACCTTCCATGTAGGAGGTGCTAACAACAAAAATAAATAAATAATTATATACAAGAGTTAGATGACATTATATTAGATAATCACATCCCCGGCAACGGCGCCAAAAATTTGTTATGTCGTTAGTAACAATTTAAAATAACCTACAAATGTACAATTAATATATATAGTGAATAAGTAAGAGTCGATCCCACAAGGAGTGATGCTAATAGATATACAATCTTACACCTGAATATAATTGATACAAGGGGGGTTAAGTCTTGCAATAGATAAAAATTAAGACAAAGAAATTGACGTTAAGAACAAGAATGAGAATTATTGAAAACAATAGCTAAGACTCACTATCCACCACAAAACATTCAAACAATTTATAAGAAATAATAGAGTAACAATTTAAACAAGCATATGATGACAACATTCACAACAAGGTCATGGTCAAACTCAAGTTGTATGATTCTCTCTTAATTGCATGTAAAGTGTATGGCGTCTACCTCATTACGTGTATTCTTAATTGAAATCTAGCATGGCATTTGCATCAATCAACAATCAAGAATCCAATAAGAGTAAAGAGAATATGAATGTCACAAGAATCCTAATACATGGTATTTGTACTTAGGTATTCAAGAATTGATTTTTCATAATTCATTTTCAACTGAATTATATGTTGCAAGAAAGAACATATTCAACAAGGCAATTGACTATGTTCTACAACAATTAATTCTAATACATGCTTCAAAGTTAGCTAATCAAAGAAACACAATACTAGAACTCACATAACATGGAAAAATCAAAATCATCATGCTTGTAGAAATTGAAATTCACACAACTTATAAAATTGAAAGCATGCTTGGGGCTTCAAGACAAGCCCTAACTAACAAGAGTTTAGTTATACATAACCAAATAAAACATGAAACATAAAAACATAATTACAAATACAAGCCTTGTTTTCTTCTTTTCCTTCTCCTCTTTTTGCTTCCAATCCTTCTCCTTCTTTCCTTCTTGTCTCCCAAGCTCCCCCTCCTAGATCCTACTCCTCTCTATTTATAGACAAAATGAGCACATAGTGGAGGAGTTAGTGCCATCTTTTGGTGGTGAATTGTCCATCAAATTGGTGTGGTGGATTGTCCACTTTTTGAATGGAAATGGTATCATCAATGACATCAACTTCCAATTACACACTAATCTTGTAACTGCATTCTGGGCCTAAACGAAGCATATTATGAACTCAAACCCTTCATCAATATTGTAGATACAAATGTGTAGATAATTATGGGCTTTTGAATAACTCAATTTGGACATCAGACGCTCAAGTTATGGGCTTCTAAAGATCTGGTCTGCAAACAGAAATTCTGCTTCGGATATAACTTCCAAACTTGACTTCGAGGCAACCTTTAGAGGCCCAAATGAACTCTGATTTTTGTGAACCAGCACTTCCTGCAAAGCTTGAAGTGTCCTCTTAACATTTGCTGAAGATCAAATCTCATTCCGATAGCTCTTACTAGCTCTTAACCTGCAAAACATCCAAGAAGATCTTAAGTACAATAATCTTGAAAATTCAGCTTTTAAGCACAATTTCTTGGCATTGCTTTGGTAGTATTTTATCACTTTAAGAACGTACATTCTGGCACTTATCACACAGCCGGGCATTGTGTGTACTATGGTGACACTTTGGTTTCTTGGTCCTCAAAGAAACAACATGTTGTTTCTCGGTCCAGCGCTGAATCCGAGTACTGAGCTCTTGCTCATGTTGCATGTGAATTATCTTGGATTGAAGCTCTTTTATCTGAGCTCTCAGTGCGGTGTCCCATGCCTCCTATTACATGGTGTGATAACTTAAGTGCAAGTGCTCTAGCTGCAAATCCAGTCTATCATGCAAGAACTAAACACATCGAAGTTGATATTCATTTCGTGCGGGACAAGGTTCTGGACAAGACACTGGATGTTCGTTATGTTCCATCTCTTGATCAAGTGGCTGATTGTCTCACTAAGCCATTATCTCACTCTCGATTCAGTGCTCTACGAGACAAACTTGGAGTTGTTGAACGTCCTCTACCACTCACAAGTTTGCAGGGGAGTGTTAAAGACAGTGTAACTATCTAGTTAGTAGTTAGTTCTTTTATAACAATTGTTTACACATGTCATTATGTATCAAGCCCACATGTAGGGTTTCACACTTGTACCTACTATATATATTCTGAATACACAAGAGCAGCCGCAGGGCTTCTACACTCAAAAGAAGTTGTCTAGCTCTTTCGATTCTTCTCTGTCTATTTTTTATCTGGCCTTAGTAAGCAATACGTTTTTATGGCCGGGTTTGCAAATGCGCTCAGTGTGACCTCGCACTAGCCCAATAACTAAACTTTAATTCATTTTGGGCTTTCAGCTAGCCCAATAATTAACAAAGCTAAGAAATTTCCCGCACGTGTTACTCTCTGTTGCGCGTGTTAAATATCATGAAAGTTAGAGAGTAGTACAAGAAATGAAAATCTTAGTTAAAAACAAAAACATGTTGTAACAATTTATTCATACATTTTATCCATTTATGTCTACTAACTCAAGATTTATAGGCCAACACTATATACTTTTCAACTCAAGAAATCAATCCAGACACACAATATCATATCATATCTTATCTTCTTATCTTTATGTAGATCAACGAATTCGGCAAGACTCTTCTCGCCTTGAATGGGTTGACTCAACAAAGGTTGTTGGGTCAACCCCATCAACCGAAGGAGGAAAAGCAGCATGACCAGACCCAAACGCTCTAATGTGGTCTTTAAGCGATCTCTTGTGTTTAAAATCAGAACCACAAATGCAAAGCCATCGCTTCCCACAGTTTTTCTCGTGAGTTCTCCAGTCGCCTTTCACAGCCAAGAATTTCCCGCACTTGCGACACATAAATGGCTTCAATCCGTGCTTTCTCTTGTAATGCGTCTGAAGAGTACGGAAATCCTTCAATGGCTTCGCTCTCGGATGCTGTATGTTGTTCTTGCACCCTTCAGCACAGCAGTAGCATGGAATGTCCAGCATTGCTCTCGGCTGCGCTCCTTTTAGTGATTCAGGTCCTTTTCGGTACTGGGACCCATGTCCCCACATATGCATCTGCATCCAAACGACATCGTGTCATATATTTAAAAATGAAAACAAATGCAGGTGGATTATGAAATGGACCTGGAGATTGTTGTAGCGGTTGAAGGTCTTGAAGCAGAGGTGACAAGAAAAATGTGTGAACCCAATGAGAATCTGCTCAGGAGTTGGGATCCAGTACTGCTTATTCTCCTTCTCATTTGCTGTCATGGAATTGGAACAATCAGGAAGGCCGATACGTAAAGCTACACTGACTTTGTCTTTGTCCTCAATGTAGTACTGATCATCTTCTTGAGTTTGTGACATGAGAGAATCACTGGCGTTGTTGATGGGGAAGAGATCGAGCGGCTCGATATTAGTGTTGGTGGTAGAAGATGAAGAGTAGTCGTCCATGCTTATTATCATCGATCGATGCTTAATAAGGCTAATAGTTTAATTTGCATTATGAATTAGGGTAATCTCTGGTTTGTTTTTATAAGCAGACTGTGAACAGTTTTTGATGGGGGATTAGGGTGGCTGGAGAATATTTTGGTTGAATGAAAACAACCTTTGTTAAGGGGTCTCGTAATTGACTTCTGTTCCATTTGTTTATCCACATTTGGGATGGAAAGATAATACCTTAAATCCTGTGGACCATGGATGCTGAATTGAGCAAGAATTGCAGTCCAGAGAGTCAAATTTTGCAAGGCAATGTGTTTTATAAGCTGGTTAACATTAACTCACAACAGTCAACCTAACTTTCTTGACGCAACGACGTACCAAGAGATAAAGACAAAAGGGTATAAGCTTGCGTCTGTGCACACATTTGCTGTTGGAAGTGTTGCTTTAGAACGTTGGATGTGTAGAATATTACCTTTTCGAGGGCCTGCAGTTAGAATTTTAGGGCAGTAGTTGGAATTCACTGTAGGTGTTATGGTAGTGTGTGCTTATGTGCTTCAAAATATGACAACCGAATAGCTTCTAATTTTGAGGAGGTGCATGTGGAGCTCTGGCTGTCATTTTACAGTCAGGTATATTTTGGTCAATTTAGTTACCATTATGACTTGTGAGTGGGTAAATTTACATCTAAGAAAGATTTTTCTGAAATTTTTGTTTGCACAAGATTTGTGTACCATGTTGAATTGATAAAATTTAACTGAGTGATATATGAGTAAAGGCTCACTTTCTCTCACACAGGTGATGCATTTTCTGAGACTAAAGTATTTGGAAGACGGTTTAAGAGAACAAATTTGTGCAGGCTAGGCATAGTGGTAGGATTGGGGTGACAAAACTCTATCAATGTTTGAAATTCTCATTCAAATAAAAAAAATTGTCTGATTTAAAACCAAGTTCAAATTCAAACGAAAAAAAATCTTATTCAGATTAAAATTGCGCTCGTACCTAAATTTTGGTAATATAAGTTATAACTTATGTATCTTCTCATGATGAAAATCATATAAATTGATTGAAGGCATATGGTGATTGTACGGGATAAGCTGGTTTGAAACTTTGGATTATTTGATGTTATATTTTTGCTCTTCTCAATCTAAATGTTGTGTCATTATTTACTTGTTTTATATTTAGAACTATATGACTATTAGTATCGTCTTTTATTTTATTTTAAGATTTTATGGATAATTTCAATTTATTTTAAGAAGAAAAAAAACATATGTCAGATCATCCAACAATATATCACGGAAAATGACATTTGAACAAATCAAACAAATAGAACCTAAATGTAAACAAATCCGGGTTTGGTCAATAAATACGTTCAAAATATAATCTGGACTAAGGTCTGAACATGTAAATATTCCGTAAACTTTTGATAAATATTTATATTGGGATATCAATAATTAATAAATGTTTATTAACTTTAAAAAAATCATGGGATTATCAAAGCGGGAGGGGCATTAAATTAAACTGGCAAGCTTCTCTGTATACTGAAGCAAAATATCACTTTATTTTGTGATCTTCACAATCTTAATCATGTGGTTGTATAGTTATGAAAACATCGCAGACAAAATACAATTTAAACCTATACTTCTCCTTTCCTCAGAGCTTCAATTGAGTAATTACATGGCCCTATGTACACTTTAGGGCTCCATGGGAGTTGTGTTTGATTTCACCCTGATTCATCTGTTTCTTCTCCAGTGTTTTCAGGCACCTTCTTTCTGTTCAAAATTTATATCCTCTTTGCTATGGTGGAGTTAAAATCCACCTAAAATGAATATGAATACTATAAATTAATTTCTTTGGCTCCATCTTGATCTCAATTAGTTGGCTTGTCTCTTATTAAAGATGGGTTTCTGGCAGATGAGCAGTCTTTCATCACTATCAAGTTCTATAACTCGTGCGTCCCACCTCAGCCGTGTTGTCAGAGCTCTAGCAGATTCAACCAGAGGAGTTGTGTCGCGGATCATTACCCAACCCTGCACCAACAACCAGCATACTACGTAACCATGCAACAGAAAGGAAAGTAACATGGAAGTCATTGAGCGTCTATCATGTCTGTTGCTATAAATATGAAACGTTAACTCCCAGCAAGCATTCATAAAAACCACAACTATGAATTCCACAAGAATTAGGACATCCGCGTAGATTTTAGCAATCTCCGTTGCCCTCAGTGTAAGGTTGCCGATTTTCACAGTTGCATCTAAAGAAAGCAAAAAGAACATGTTCATATTTTTCAGCTATCTTTAAAAAAAGCCTGACGTTCATATATCACGGGGATATCTAAAAATTTCAAGTAAACCCAACTAGGAAGTATGAATTTCCGTACGTATTATGGTAGAAGCACAGGTTGTGTGAAATGAAATATATGTAGAATAAAGCATGCATAAGTCTGAAATTCACCAGAGAGAGATGATGCAACAAGAAACAATATCTTTCATAAAGTCAGAAATTAAACAACAAAACCTGTCACCTAGCAGCGCTATATATACAATCCTCCTACCCCTAGCAGTACCCAATTACCAAATAGTATGATTAAAATAAAGCCTACTCATTCTTGTTCTCATATGACAAAATAATATAGTTCCTTTCATAGTTCAAATCACAAACTATTACTCTACCATTTTTCCCTTCCCAGATCCTGCCTCCACTTTAGGAGGCTTGGCTCATGGTGCATGATAGTTGTTTAGCCTTTGATTATTATATCAATTTCTATAATTTTTCCTGATCTGTCAGGCACTTTAGAGAGAGAAAAATCCATGACAAGCTTTTTTCAACTTCGAACGTACCTATTACCAGGCACAAGTCATGTCCATGCTTATCCACCCAGTACGGCATCAGAAAATAAGTGTCATAACTTTTCTAAGTGTATAAAGAGAGGACGGTGATTTTTGTACCTCTGGGCGAAGTAATCGGTCAATTTCTGTGAATATATCAAGCATGGTGCACCTGTGTTTCTGTCCAGCTTCAAGAGAAAGAAGTCCTGCTGCATGCACCATATCATAAGTTCTAGGGTATGTCGGAAAAGCTTCACACCTGGCAAGAACAAATCCGTGCAATTAATAAAGAATGCAACTATGACAAAAGCTAGAATTTTTAACATTAGTAATGAGTTAAAGCAAAAGATAAAGAAAAAAAATATCATATCCTGAAACAAATCAAGTATCATAAAACCTCAACATCATCAAACAAACTAAAAGGAAATCAAATCTATCATTCATTCATAGGCCAACATAAACACACCCGATTCTCTGAGAATTTCGAACATTTAACCATACATCCATGTATTATCTAATCCAAAGGAATGTCGAATTGTAGAACTAGTGAAAACTGCACTATCAATGCAGAAATGGGAAATGTAAGAAAGGACATGCCAAATAAATAAGTTAGGTGAAGTTGTCAAATACCAGTCATGCAAAACACCAACAAAGCCCCTGTCAAGGATCAAGGGAAGGTAGTTGGGTACCGTAGTTGGAACCACATTCATAACCCAAACAGACTTCCCACTTTCCAATAATGCATTGTTGAAACCACCAAAATGTGCATTCATGTCTAGAACATTTCGGACCATGTTATAAGGAGGTGAGGGATCCTCATCACCAGGCCTCTTTGGATGATCTGAGAATATCAGTGGTGACAGAAGAGACCAATAATTTGCAACAGCTCTTTTCCAGTTTTCTGCGTCCACAGCAAATTCTTCTGAAAGCAGATCTGGTAAAACATAAAAACATTGGGATCAAACAAAGCATTGAGTAAACAAAACTCTAAAATGAAGTTGCTTTCAATTAGATAGAAAAGGAAGAAGGAAAAAAAAAGGAATAGACAAAATTTACCATAAATTGCAAGTTCACTTTTATTCAAGTTAGACCTTGAAGGCCAGGTTGACTTGGCTTGAAGAGGGATCCATCTACGGCTTCGAGTTCCAGCTATACAAGCCTCAAGTGGTCGATAATATGGAGATTCAACTTCCTGACCTTTACCACAAATAGAGGGGCTTGAACCTGGCTTCCTAAAAAGACAATCAAGGTATGTCATAAATCACGATCAATTAATTCATGAAAGCATTAAAAAGATGCGTGTTCACATGTATCTATTTCTCTAAGATACTTAGAATCAAATAGTCAACAAACAAAGCTGTTTTATCTTGAACAAGTATAAAATAGACACCCTAGTTTGCTTACCTCGAACTATAACAATTCTTCTTGCTAGTCTTTCTCCATACAACAGTTTCATCTTGTTGTGACAACATCTCCCAGCATAGATTTTCTGCAAAATTTAGAACAAGGTTCCACCTTTTCTGATTTTCTTTGTTGCGAAAAAACCCCTGAGTATTGGTAAGTGGTGAGGTCCAGACAAAGTATCCACCAGGCTTTAAAACTCTATCGACTTCAACTAAGAAAATACCATCTGTAACACGGACAACAAAAAATGCGCTGAGCCATAGCGTCTTTACTGGGGGGAAAACAACAATACTCTAGCTGCCAAGAATCAATGATAAACTCCTCAACTAAAACAGCTGTGCTTGATGCATAACAAGGAGTAATCTATAATCATTAGCTAAAAATGGGAAAGAACCTATGTAATTTTTTTTTAATAATATTCATGCGAATCAAGTTGTCAACAACATTCATCCAAAAAAATGGTACACAGTGTAAATCTTCAATCCAGAAAAAATATTCTAACATCTTAGATTGAAATCATCACCAAATTAAGAGAAAATGTACCAAAAAGAAAGGATTCAGAGTTGAACAATATTTTCTTGCTTTTCAAATATTCTGTGAGTGAGGCACTAAAAATCCATTATTCAGCCTGGTTGACAGAAAAAGAAAGAATGTCTATCCACTATATTTCAGAATAGCTTATTGATGTTGGTATAGCCATCATAAACAACAAATAATTATCTCTCAGGTGCCACCATAAGATACGGTACATCAAGAAAAATTAACAACTATTCAGAGTATAAATTCACAATAGTGAAGTAAGGTAAAAGTTCTATCGACTATTGTTAACATTAACATGGGACATCACATCCAAAAACCAGAGTACTTTATGTTGGTGAAGGAATAAAAAGTAACATCACAGAGCACCTGTCACCAAATAAACTTCAAGCATTTGTTACTGTCAATAAGATAGAACGTATAATCTAATTTTGTAGATACACCTGCCAAAGTGGAGGAAAGTGACAAGTCTATGCACAAATCCAAATTCAGAACCATATATAACAAGGAACTTTCCAGCACAAAATGCACAAAAGATAATTCATCATTAACCTCTTGAAACATAATGTCCTCATAACTTATTATTAGAATCCCCTAGAAAGCATCTAATTCGGAAAACATAAAAAAAAGGGTACAAGTATTCTACTATATTGGGAAATGTTTCACAGGTTCATTTACGAAAATCCTTCATTAAAGAATCTGTTTTCACTGTCTCAGAACTGTTACCTTTTTTGTCCCAATCTATGCCACATCGTGCACAGTGCAGCATATCAAAGGAGAGAGAGGAATATGGCAACTGCTTCGAAGTAAAAGAACCAATCATTGCAGGAAGACCTCTTTCAAGAGTTAGTTGGACTTGACTGCCTGAAGCCTCATAGTTTGCAATGCACATGGTTAACAGCTGTTTTGAAAAGAGGTGTGCTCCAAAGCTACCATAACCACATCCTATATCCAAAATAGTTCTAACCTGAAAATGTAAGAGACAGAGGATATGAATATTATAGTCATGTTAAAATGCAACTATGCAAGGCCAATTTATTTAATGGATGACAAAGAAACGTTAATGGAATTATTTTTCACGACTTTTTGCATCCAAGTAGTCTTTGAAAAAAGATCTGCCATATTTAATTAACGATTTTGTAGGCACCAATGGTAGATATGCAGGGGTGCAACCTAGAGGTCATAGGTTCAATTCTTAGAAAAAGTCTCTCTACATATTACGTGACGGTAAGGTCTACGTACATCTTGGGAGTCCCCAACCCCACCCATTGCGGGAGTTTTGTACACGGGTGTTGTTTACTCTCTCTCTCTTTGTAGGCACCGTTTAATTTCCTGGAAAAAAAACCTTTCCACACATTATATGCTGGTAAGGTTTGTACATTATGCATGTCCCCGACCCTCGCCCACTACAGGAGCCTTGTGTGTGAGAGTTTTTACCTTTTTTAGACACCAACTAAGAGAAGAACTTAAGAAGCTCAATTGAGTTTGGAGGACACTGCCAATTACATTTTTATTGAGATTAGCGACCACAAAATGTAGAATTATGTTCAATAAATTTCATATTGCAAATCGCCTATTTCAGAACATAGATGACAATTCAGTCAAGAGTGTATGACTTCCAAGTATGTGAGCCACTAATTCGAAATAGGTAATATAGGACTAGAATATCACAATTCAACATGTAAGCCAAAACAATAGTGAAACAGAATGTGTTCAATGTCTGGATTCCAGGAAAAAAATTATTATATATTAACTTACTCCAGCTTGTATCAACTGAGAATCATTTATCAGCCCCATCATTCTTGCAATTTGATGTGAGTAATCTTCTACACCATCAAACAGGGGAGAGGCTGAACGAAAGGAAATCTGATCATCCTCCAACATCATCATCCTGCACCAAATGATTGAGAAATGGATGACCAGTAATCAGGAAAATGAAAGCTCATACGAGAGTGTTGGCTCACAAAATAAATTTTCACATACCTCTTTGTTAAGCTACCAGAGGAAAGTACCTCCTGGGCAGTTATTTTAACATTATTAGACCAGATGACATCCTTCCCAGTTGGCCACCTAAGAGGAATCCTATAATTTACAGGTGGAAGAACTAAACATTTTTGCCTTGAACCATGACCACACTGACGATCAAATATGTCACCGTCAGGAGAACCTAAAGCAAAGTTTTCCGACATGTTGAAGCAAGGCACGTAATTTTCTGACTCTTGAGAACAAAATTCCAATTCTCTTAACCTTGAAGTACCAAAAGAGATATCGCCAATATCCCACAAATCTGAAACCAATTGCTCCTGGAGACGTCTGTACCCATGGACAATGTGGCGTTGCGAAGATGTCGATATGGAGATTGTCCACCAAAAAGATCCAGTAAGAGCGAGAAATACAATCACCACTAAACTGATCTTCAGTGAGAACAACATTAGTTTGTGCCGACTCCTAGGAGTTCCAATGCTGAAGGGATCAGATGTAAATCCATTCTCCACAACTCCATATTTTGACGGATAATTATCTGGAAAAAGCAACAGAAAAGGAAATCGTAAGGCTAAGTAATCGTTATTAAGTTTTCATTTGAGAGACCCATAGGTCTTGATTGTTACCCGATATCCGCATCCCCGATATACCTCGATGTAGAGGCCTGGACATTTCCTATACCTTGGAAACCCTCAAGCAGCGCTGCAGAAAATGGGAAAGAATATCATGCATATTAGAAAACTTTTGCATAGACGAAGAGATTAAAGTCCTTTACTGGATTGAATTTTGTAAAAATGGAACCAGAGTCATAGTTCTAAGTAGAATCGTGGTTAAGCTTTCTGTTCAATCAAGCTAAAAATTGTTGAGGATATAGCAAGCTGGAAATGTTTCAAAGGCAAACACAATAACGTTCGTCACAAAAATGAATCAAGGAACACTTATATGTGACAATCTGCTACAATAAACAAGAATAGAAGATCTCTTCCCTAGTTAATTAGATCCACAATATGGAGCAGAATTTAATTACTAAAGGAAGCAATCTTTTCTTTTTAATGGAAGGAATAAATCTTCTTGGTATTCCTAAGATTAGAATCCAGAAACGGGACAAACCAAAAAAGACAGATCATTTAAGGTCTAAAATAGAAGGAAAGTAAATCAAATGCATTTCTAGACAGCAATACAATCGAATCACTTCCACAAAACTCTCAAATCTAGAAGTCACAGAAAGAGTAAGTTCATTTCAACCAAAATTCACACTAGTAACACTAAACGAAACCCAGAAGAAGAATGAGCCAAAAAAACCATTATATAGATCAACTGAACAGAGTATTACACCTATATAGTTTAACAGCCGTATCAAATCGTATCAAATCAAGCAAGAAAAATAGAAAGCCAACACAAATAAGAAGTTACCTTGGTAGGGGCAGAGCCTAGACTGATTGGCAGATTGGAATACTGGCAGAGCAAGCCAAATGTCCCGAAAATCAGCTCAAGTTCATGAATAGTTTGAAAATGACACCACCGAAAGACATTCGATTTTGTTGTGTTCTTGAGCTGCGATTACTTCTCTCGTCCTTATCTCTCTCTCAAACTGTGATACTTGGGCATAGCGAGGAATTAAAATTTTGGGTGGGATTGAGTCCAGAGAGAACCCGTGACGAGTGTGAATAACTGTCCCCTTTATATATCTAGCAGATTTGAAGATGAAATTAAAAAAAAAAAAAAAACACAGAAAATAGTAATTATACCACTCCACTTGTAGCAGTTCACGCGCTTTAGCTGAATAGGGTTTGACTCTTAACTGTAATCTAATTGATTAAAGGACAAATTAAATAAAAAGATATAATCATGTTTAATTTTAGAAGGAGGTTCAATTCATTTAAAAAATTAGAAATAAGGACAAAATAATTAAACTACCCAAACTATCCCTCTCATCCATTGTACATGATCTTCATCTTCGACAATAATATTTTCTCTTCCTGACATCTGATCGAAGAGAGACCACTGCCGTTGAAATTGTATCGTCGAGAGGAGTCCAACGACGGTGGTCTCTCTTCAATCCGCCTTCGGAAAAGGCCGGATCAAGGCAAACCGTTCGAAACACATTTTGCCTCGATCTGGACATTTCTGATATCGGATTAAAGCGATATTGGTGGCGTTGGATTCATATCGGCCAAACGATTCCAACGCCACCATCCTTACCTCGATCCAACGTCTGAAACAATTGCAGCAATGAAAAAAAGTTTTGG
Organism: Euonymus europaeus; assembly: GCA_963580455.1. Taxonomy (NCBI): domain Eukaryota; kingdom Viridiplantae; phylum Streptophyta; class Magnoliopsida; order Celastrales; family Celastraceae; genus Euonymus; species Euonymus europaeus. Next base: position 5,519,143 of record OY756968.1, on the reverse strand, counting down.
GGCGTCGTTGGAGCTTCGCAATGGCTTTCCGGCTGCTGTGGACCTCTGTTTTAGCTGCTATAGGTCGGGTTTTACTCCCCTCATAGTTGCGCTTCTTTTGAGACCAACGACGGTCATTTTGGTGGTCGGACAAAAAAGTTAGGTTAAAAAATATGAAATTATAGTTTTAAAACTATTTTTCTCTGTATAACCTATATTTCTCTGTAGAACCTTTATTTATCTTTAGAATCACTTTTTATCTGTAAAATATATTTTTCTCTGTAAAATATATATTTTCTATATAATAGACTCAAAGCTCGTATTCAATACTAAAACCCTATGTCCCAAAGTTCAGACATAAAAGTCAGGCCAAAAATTATGAAATCGTAGTTTTCGTTCTACTGCTAGTGCATAATTTTTTCTCTCTTTTTAACCTATATTTATGTGTATAATCTTTATTTCTCCGTAGAATCTTTATTTATCTTTATAATCACTTTTTCTCTATACAATAGACCCAAAGCTCGGATTCAACACTAAAACCATATGTTTTAAGGTTCAGACATAAAAGTCAAGCCAAAAAAATATGAAATCACAATTTTCTTTCTATTGCTAGTGCGTAACTCATTTTCTCTTTACAACTTATATTTCTCTGTAGAACTCTTATTTATCTGTAGAGCTCTTTTTTTTTGTAAAACCTATATTTTTTTGTAAAACCTTTATTTATCTTTAGAATCAATTTATCTTCGTAAAATATCTTTTTCTCTATACAATAGACCCAAAACTCGGATTCAATACTAAAATCCTATGTCCCAAGTGATGAACCCAAGGTTCCGACATAAAAGTCAGGCAAAAAAATACGAAATCAAATTTTTCGTTAAACTCTTAGTGCATAACTCTTGTTCTATTTATAACTTATATTTATCTGTAAAACCTTTATTTCTCTGTACAATTCTTTTTTCTATGTAATTTTTCTCTATTCGACCGACCCAAATAACAGATTCACTACTAAACTTTTATGTCCCAAGTGATGAACCTCAAGGCTGGGATTCGTTAAACCCTAACGGGCTCAAGGAACGGATTCACTACTAAAATATTAAATGTCACAAGTGCTAAACCCTAGGGTCCTAACTACTAAAACCTAACGGGCTCAGGTACCCTAAACACCGGGTTCAAACTTCCAAAATTGGTTAGAACTATTTTTTCCTGTAGAACTATTTTTTTCTCTATTCGACAAATCAAAACCCGGATTAGCTATTAAAAACCTATGTCCCAAGTGATGAACTAGAAAGTTCAGATTCACTAAATCCAACAAATTCTTACCATTGGAAACACTTAAAGCAAGACCTAGATAATGGGCCAATAATATCATCATAAAATGTACAGTGATATTTTTCTCTGTAGAAAATACTTTTTCTCTGTAGAACCTTCGAAAATATTTTTTTGACCAGGTAATCACTTTCCGATGACGGATTGAGGCGAGACCAGTGACGTTGGAATTGCCCAACCAAGATGAATTCAAAGCCACCGGTCTCGTCTTAATTCGTCTCCATAAACGGCCAGATCGAGGTAAAACACGTTCTAATTGGTGCCGACTATTTTGCCTTGATTTGAAAGTTTTTAGTTTTTAATGTCGAATCTCGACAAGTCTAATGGCGTTGGATTTTTCTCGGCCTAACGATTCTAACAGCACTGATTTTACCTTGATCTGACACGAGAAACGATCGGATTGAGGTAAAACGTGTTATGAACGTATTGCCTCGAATTGACAGTTTTTGATATCGAATCTTGGCAAAGTCAATGGAGTTGGATTCGTCTCGACCTCACGATTCCAACGCCATTGGCTTCTCCTCAATCCAAAGTCGGAAGCATCCACAACGAGAAAAATAAGTTTTCAATTATATTTGATTGGAATAACAATGACAAATCTGCAATTTCAAGTTTTGTCCTTAATTCAATAAATTTAAAAATCAGCTGGATCTTAACTCACAAAAAAAATTCAGCTTTCCTTTTACTCTTAAAAATTAGTAAATTTGGACCTAAGCCTAATTTTCCCTTGATTAAATTAACTCGGATTTTTTATTAATTACACAAAATCGGATACTAATTGAAGAGATCTATCGACTTTTGTTAAGCTAATTAATTATACTTACACAGTCTGTAATTAATTAAGAGAGTGGGTTTCACTGTTTTAAGGAATCCGAACTCGCATGCTAATCCAGCTCTGTTTGAGAGTGGAAATTATTGGGAATGATGGGTTTTTGAAGTTACTCGAAATAAGAGATTTTAAAAACTTCTACTCTCTCTGTCCCATTTTAATTGTCCTTTATTTTTTTTAGAATGTCCCAAAATACATGTCCATTTCAATTAATGAAAACTATTTTTTCATTTTTTCTCATTTTACCCTTATTTATATTTTAAAAATACTGGTTTTGAGATAATGTTAATTTGACCGAAACTGAGGGGGTGTCAAATCAGGATGTTTTAAAAATACCCTGAAATCGATCATAATCGTTACTTTAAAAACATTTCAAAATTGCTACTCTCATTGTCAAGTATAGCCTAAAAGAGAGTGAGGAAGAGACAGTATTGAAATCCCAACTCAGAATGACTCTATGTTTTTGTTAATGAGATCATATGTTTTAAATTCAAGGAAATTTAGAAAATGAATTGTGTTGTTTAGCGGTGGAATCAGGCATTTAGAGGTGAGGGGCAAATGTTTAGGAATTTTGGGACAGTGCACTCTTTTCTTTTTCTTTTTTGCATTAATTTCATATGGAATAATTTAATTATAATTTTTGAGACACTTCAGTTGAATGCTTTGACTCTTAGGTTAAAGTATAATTATTTATAGAAGTTGATCTTTTACAAAAAAAGGGAAAAATGGGGGCTTTAACCCTCATTCAATAAGGTAAAATAGTCAGCAAGTTAGTTTAAGATTGAGCAGTAATCACAATGAATATAAGAATCGACCCTTCTCATATAGAGTCGATTTGAATTTCCCCGTCCCTAATTCTCTGAATAAAAAATAAGGAAAAATAGTCAGTGATTCACTAATAACACTGAAATTGCTAAACACTCGCCACTTTTTGCGCAACTAAAATGTGTACAATATGCTTGACTTTCCTTAATTCCATGTAGATGTCTGCCCCAATGGACCCATCAGATTTGGTATCAGTGTAGACCAACTTTCCATTGTAGACGGCATCGAAGGAATTGAGGTAATTAATTGGGTGGCTAACTTAGTGGAGAATTAATTTTTCTTATTAGAAATTCAAGTTTAACTGATAAAGCTATGTAGAGTGTGTTGGGTTAAAATATATACAACTACTTTGAAATTGACAGGCCCTTGCCAAAATCCTATTGAAAGCTCTGCACAACAAACACACCAGAACGGGAGGTCAACCGGTGGTCGATGAAGTTCCGACGCTCAAATCTTAAACCTCGAAAGTATCCAAAAGGATGTTTAGGGTTTGAAACAGTGATTGTATCTCTCATTCAGAGTTTTGAAGTTAAATACTCCTTCCGTCTCATTTTAATTGTCCTTTATTCCTTTTTGAGATGTCTCAAAATGCATGCTCATTTCAATTAATGAAAGTTATTTTTTTTTCTCATTTTACCTTTATTTATATCCTTAACTTGAAAAACTCAACAACCATGCACATTATTTTTATTAAAATGTTAGTATAAAAAATTTATAAATTATTTTATAAATATATTAATCTCATTGTTTTTTGTGCTAATACCCCTGTATATAATTTGCCACAGCATTTGGAATAACATTTATGTTATCAGAAAAATTGAACCAAATAGTCACAACATTTGAAACAACATATATGTCAGCATCTTAAACAGCATATACGCTACCAGCATATAAGCCAAATTATATGCTAAAATTCAAATTGTCTACCAAACGGACCCAGTATATAATTATTGTCACGCAAGACAGATTTTCAAATAGTAATTACTGATGTTAATCATTCCCTGGTTCAAAGGGCACTACTCCGTACTCACCCAATATTTTTCCCCTTTCTTGAATATGAAAGCAGAGATCACAATAAATAAAAAGGTCCCAAAATGCAAAGCATTAAAGAGAGAGAATACAATGTGCGACTGCCGTATGGATATGGTGGACCTACGTCCTTATTGGCAGATATGGACGAGAGAGGATGAATTGGGTCACTGATCAGAAACTGAATCAGATATGGGCAATTGTTATGGGGATTTTTCTCATTCCTCCAAGTTGGTGACACCTTTATTATACGCAAAGTTAAATCAAATATTCATTAATATTATTAAAATATATTTTTTAATACAGTCACATCAGTAAAGTATTCATATACATCATCAAAATATTTTCTTAATACAGTCACATCAGTAAAACACAAATTTCTATACTTTTTCCCCTCTTACATATTAATAAAACATCTAATATTTCATTCCTCCATCAATTCCCAAGAAAATTACACAAAAATTAATATTATTTCCCATATCTTTTATAAAAAATTAAGCCACATTCATCTATATTATCAAAACACGTCTCTCAATAAAATGTAAGTTTATGATAGCGTATAAATTATCAATTTACTACTAGAAATATGTAAAATAATAGTAAAATAAAAGCTATTCAATATGGATCTTGTTGAAAAGAGTTACGCATTGAGTTCGAATATATAATTTTTTTCGAAATATAACACATATTTTGATATACTTGAGGACAAATTTGTGATAGAGATAGCGGCAATATGAGAAATTGAGTAAATTTTTTTGTGTGTGTTTACATGAATGGATCGAGCGTATAAGTTCCTGAACGGAGAAAATGAACTTATAAACTCTTACCTACTCTACCAAACATACCTCCATATCAATAAAAATATATATATTCTCATAGATTATCCATTCTTCCTAAAATTATACAATTGCAATTGCCCTAACAAATGAAGCCTACTTCCTTTGATGGCACCTCTCAAGAAGATAAGCTTCAAGGGTAGTTTAGTAATTCACAATTTTACGATGCTGACGCTGACCTACGAGTGATAAGGTGGACTTTGATTGGTAAAGGAGAAATGTTGGATCGTCAACCATCGCAACTTTCCAATTATTTTATATAAAAAAAAACTAAATGGATTTTTCTTTATTTTCACGAAGATATCGAAAGAATGGGAAGCCGACACTACAGAGTACAAATATATAAAATAATAATAATAATAATAATTTATAATCTAATAGATAGATGTGAACTGGATTGGTAGTGATAAAAGAGTAAATCGAAAATAATAATAATAATAATAATAATAAATAACTGAGGCACGTTTCCTTTCGTCGGTGATCGCAGGCCGTGCATGGCCGACGTTGAAGTGAACGCGTTACAGAGGATCAAAGTGCTTCTTCTTCTTTGTTTTTATTTTAATTTTGTCTTTTAGTAGCGTGGCACTAACATGCAAATTGGGATGTGAAGACAGGAAGCCATCGTCGGGGATAGAGAGTAATAGCAACTCCAATACGACATACAAATGCTAATGTCTGTTCTAATTTTAGTATGGAGTCTGTTTTATTTTTGAGCTTTATTATTATGTTTTTTTGCCCACTTTTGATGGTGCGTGAGGGTGGTTAAAAGATTGTAAATCGTAGCCGCATATTGTATTATGACTCTCTAAAAATTAGTGGAACTTTCTGCAACTCTGAGGACGTAGACACAATTGGCCGAATCTCGTAAATTTCTCTTGTTTTCGATTTCCTGCATTGATTTCTATTCCGTCTGCGTTTTATCTCCTAACAAATGTCGTCATTCACTTCCTAATTGAATCTCACTTTTATTATATGAAAAATGGTTTCACATACTATTCACATCAGTAAAATAAGTCTCTCAATACAATTACGTCTATCAGTATAATTTTTCTATTTTTCAAAAGTCAAGTTACTAACCTTTGATTTCTTTATTATTTTCTCACTATACCTAATATTGGGTCTGACTTCTATTACCCAAAAATAAAGGCACATTCTTAATGACATCGGTAAAACACTTCTTCCAATAAGTCACATCACCAAAAATATACATTTTCATACATTAATCTCTTCTTCATTAACTTCTTACCACTGCATTTGCCCTAATTGCGGGAAGTTTGAGGTTGGCTGTAAATATATTACAAGAATTCTGGTGTAATTTTATTAAAGTATTTTTAAATATATATATATATAATTGTAGAAATTATGAGTTCAATGATATTTGTTTTAATGCAAATATAAATCAAAATTTAGGTCCAAAGAAACACTCAATATTACAAATTTATGTTCAACCGTCCAAAGTTTTTCATGTCGTTTTGATATTCAATCGAATTTTAGTTTGGGATATAATTATCGTTGGACTCGTAATCCCGATCAAAACATAATCATGATTTTCAAAAATAAAAAAACTTATGAAGTACTCTAATGAATTCACCACTTGTCCCTAGTCGATCGAAACAAAGAGATAGATAGAGAGAGTTACTACTCGAGTCTGGAGTAATGCCACAAATTCTCAAAATATGACAATTATTTTATCTTTAAATATATGCGACATGTGAAATAATAGTTGATTATAAAATATAAATAAATATTTAAAACTCACTTAACATTCAGTACTTCATATTGAAATAAAACGAGATTCATATTTGAAGATCTAAAACATTAATCTTACTACTGATGATCCAAGTTAATGACCGTTAGGTTAAGATGCTTAGATATGATTATGTTCACACTTATTTAGTTAAACAAACACATCAAAGAATCAATACCTCCCGAATAGGTTGGCAATCCTGCGATCGATCTCAAAACCCCTTTTAATATCCATATCCAATCAACGCTTACCTGCAGTTAATATAGAAAGCTTTTTTCCAAAGACTTGTTAATTCCATCCGCGTCTCCATTCACTTGAACTTAACGGATTGTGGATCGCACGTTCTCCAAGTCAAATAGTTTTCATTACGAATTTTATTAACAATAAAAGCTCCAAGTCAACAGTGATTTTGATATAAACTGTGTACGCATTCTTTATTCAGTAGGAAAAGTCTCATTTGTCAAATTGCGGTCATGAGGCATCGCATTCCAATTGGTTTCACATGTTCCATACAGAAAAGAAAAAAAGAAAAAAAATGGTTTCACATGTCTTTCATCCTTGTCTAGACCTCATAATGAATTACTCTGTTTGGATCAGAGTATGTTTTATAGAGTATATGTTCTCATAAAGCGTAAAAATTGAGAGTGTATGAGAGTATAGGTGACAGCGTATACTCTGATTGTGAGCAGTACCATCAGATCTCATCAGAGTATGTTTTATAGAGTATACACTCTCGTAAAGCGTAAAAGCTGAGAGTGTCTGAGAATATGGGTGATAGAGTATACTCTGAAACAAACAGGTGAATTATAATTATTTAATTGATGGCATTGGCCTGATTGTGAGCAGTACCACCAGATTCCAGACCCAAATGAAATTCGTTTTGCATGTACCTACAAAATCTGCAATTCTGGGGCATTAGTTTTACCCTGCTGGAATTTCATTGTTTTTATTTTTCCCCCAACTATTCTAATGTGTGTTGTTTAAATTTATTATTCTATTATTATGTGGATGCCCCATTTGCACTTCGTTAAAGATAAATAACTCTCATACAAAAAGATTACATGCCTTACCAAAACCAAGTCTGGTAATAGTCTTATTAAGATTACGACAGCCCAAAAATTGGATCTTGATCTTAATTTCTGTGGGTTTGTTAGTTTGTCACTATCTTAATAAAACTTTTTTGATGTGTTTGAATTGTATCAACATAATTATCGCCTAAACTGGCAACACCAACTTGCCAAATAGTCATAGACCAAGGAGCAGTTGTTCAATTATATATACATATATAAAGCATTAAGTCAACAAAAAGTAAGTGTAGGTTAACTACAATTAATTGGTAGTGCAAAGGATAGAAATTGACCATACAAATGAATCCTTTTTAAAAGAGGAGATCATAGGATTTATACAGAAATGATAGGATAACATTTATGCTATGACATTTATGTTACATTCCAAATTATTACATAATGCTAAAAAAATAAACCTCAAAACATATGATGTGAAGAATGACTTCCAAGGAAATTCCCTTCTCTATTTGTCTTCTTCTTTGTCTGCAAGTGTAGTGATAAAGACAGAAAACACATCAATATCATTTTACATGGAATTGGCATCTTCTAAATAAGCTGGATTAAATATACATTGCTAAACTAATAAGAATCAAATTTTATGAAAAATTAGGAATATAATTAGAGACAATGATAAACACTGTTCTCTGGGTGGAGTTTTCACGATCAATGCCAATCAATAATATTGTTGATAATAACAAGGTGGGGTAGTGTACCAACACCTTGATGCTAGCTAGTGAACTAATCTAACACCCAGAATATAAGCCATTATTGAGCCGACGAGTAAGACTGACACTTGGGATAATATACTAATCTATAATATCCATACACCAATTGGGGTGCAACTATCATTGAATTACAAATTCTCTTGTCAGTGCATTAAACCTAAGTCTTGAAAATCCCATCCCTAACCAATAATGATTAATTATGCAACTATGGCACGTTGCCACGCAAGCACTGTAGTGTGCAAGCTCCCGCATTGCATGTGACGTGTTTGTAAATGGGAGCACTAAATTGTATTCCTCTTTGATTGTGATGACATATGACCGACAAAACTTTCTTCAGTTTAGAATCTTTAGATGACCATATATATCTAATTCGGGGTTAAATTAGGTTTGAAATTAAATTAATTATATGTTCAAAATTTGGGTCCATACAAATTATTTTTGTCCGATTTATTTGTTCAGATCTTAATTTAGATTGAGTTATTATCCGATTTACTTGTCAGAATTTAAATCAATCTGAATTTATTCAATTAAATACTCACAAAATTCAATTTGGATTAGATTATAAACATCTAAATATTTTCTTAACACATTAATGGGTTCGTTTGGGATTCCGTTCAACACACGCTCAAACGGAGTTGCAAGGAGTCGCCACCGTCGTTGATAATATGTTGTTAAACCCGAAGCCATTTTTATTTTCACCCTTGCATTTGAGGAGCAGAGGCGTGCAAGCAAAACTAACTTTTTTTTTTCTTTTTGTCTCCTCATAACTAACTAACTAATCATGTAGTTTGCATCAGAGCTCTCACATCACCAAAGTCCGTCTTATTTAGTCATGTCATAGTTCCACCAAACGAGAACTTGAGAACGCCGCACAACCAACTCTGACCGCCGTAAGACCACCCAAAGCACCCTCCCTGTGCTCGTTCCCGTCCCTCCGTCGCCCTCCTCGTCTACTGATCTTTTTAGAGAATTTTAATATCGCAACTCTTTCGAGGATAAAATGTGCAGGGACTGATCCCTTCTTTTTCGTGTATCATACGTCCTCACAGCTTTCATCTTGATTTTCATTAGGTTTCTTTGGTGGGTTTTCGACTCTGGGCATTTATGGGGACTAGGGTATAGGAAGCCGTGATCTTGATGTCGGTGGTCTTGGGGAGGGTTATATGTAGAGTCTTCGGGTCGGAACCAATTAGGGCTTTGATTTGCCTCAACTTTGGGCCAATGAGACTTGAGAGGCCATATGTAGTGATAACTAAACGGTGACGATTTCAATGATTTCGTTGGTGTTAACTAGGTAACTAAGGGCATCCACACTAGTGCCAGCAATTAATGACTCATTAACTTTATTTTGTATTTCACTTCTATTACAGAAAAAATGAATCCACATATTTATTCACATCAACAAAACATATTTCTCAATATCAATACAATCACATCAACAAAATATATATTTCAATACAATTTTATTAGTTAAGCGATTAATCATTCCCGGGTTCAAAGGGTACCTACCACTCAGCACTCACCCATTCCCCATAAGCGAGATGGTGGACTTTCATTGGTGGACAAGAAATTTTGGATCTTCAACCATTGCAATTCTCCAATTAAATTGATTAAAACATACAAATGGAATTTTATTTATTTTCATGAAGAGATCGAAAGAATGGGAAGCCGACACTACTGAGATATAAAATAATAATGATGATTTAGAATCCAATAGATATATGTAAACTGGATTTGTAGTGATAAAAGAGTCACACGCAACCTTTTGTCGGTGATCGCAATTTGGTGTGAATGGCCGATTGCAAAGTGAACGCGTTACTGTACGATCAAAGCGCTTCTTCTTTCTTTCCTTTCTGACAAACGGTAGTGGCGTCGGCACCAACGCGCAAATTGGGATGTGGAGAATGGTTACTCGCGAGGATTCTTTGGACAGGAAAAGTACACCATAATAGGGTTGGCCGGCTGGGTGGGGTTGGCACTGATTGTAGGAGTACATGGTGTCAGCACCAGCACTAGCACCGATACATAATTAAACATATATCTACCGTCCAAGAAAATAAACGAGTGAGTAACATATATTCAGGTAGATAATTGAATATTAACTAGTACAAAACAAAATTGAAGAAAGATTAATCTTATGAAAATTAATCTGGTTGAGGTCTAAACCCTAACCTTAAAGTAATTTATTGTTGATGTATTGTGCGCTGACACCTCCAATAACATAGTCGGTAGGTGTACAAAAAATCACAACTCCGTGATGTTATCTTTCATCAGATACCAAGGGAGCAAAATGATGTTGCTGATTGGCTAGCAAAGGAGGGAGTTAATAGATCAAATGACATAGTACTTTGGATGTAATTTTTTTGGGAGTTGTTTGCGTTTTGGAGAAGCTTGTATCTTCTCATAGTTTTCTATTGAATTTGTTTAGCACAGGTCATCCTATCATACGCTCTTTTTGTTTTTGATCTCCTATTTATCAATATATCCTCAGGCTAAGCCTTTACTATAAAAAAAAACCGAGAAAATATTAAACTCTCTCTTAGAAGAACATGGCTTACACATGTATTTCTTTGAAACTTACTTCTCCAACGCGTATGTTTTCTCTGAAATAACCATCTTTTGTATAGAAAAAAGTCAAACAATCGTTTCACAAAATGTGGGATCGATCAAAGTAAATAATGAGATTTTGTTTTTTGAAAACAAACAAAAGGATATTATTAGTTACAATATATTTATAGTTGACCGGTTTGTACGAGGGTGAGATTGAATTACCTAATTTGAGATTACTGACTCCAATTAAATAAAAGATATTTTAAATTAAATTAAATTAAAATAAATACCAAATACTTTTCTACGTAATAATTCCATTCAAAATATCCAACACCTACCTATTCGGGAGGAATTGAAGACATCTGACAAAGCGGATTGTGTGATCAATTTGGCTACGCCCATGGCCATTCATCAAACTCACAAAAGTGAAAAGAGTTTTATCGACAACAGAAGCTTCCGGTGATAAACGTGTAGGCATTAGACAAGTCTCATTTCTTTCCATTTGTGAAATTGAGATCATGATCGATGAGCCATCGCTTTCCAATTGGTTCCTCATGTCTTTCATGCTTGTCTCCACCTCATAAAGAATATCATATATCCAACAGTAATTTGGATTAACTAATTTACAATATATTTTGTTTTTTACGGCAACTAATTTATAATAACAAATCACCTGTGGAACTGGAGATTGTAGAATTGGCCTACCGATGGAGACAAATTTTAAAAAAAAGACGGGGAAGATTTTGAGCAAAAGTTAATTGATGGCATGGGCCCAGTGGCAGACCTAGGAATACCACAAGACCATACCTCTGGCCCAGTAAAAAAAAAGCTCAAGTATTAAATAAGTCCCAAAACTTAAGTCCACCTGGATAGAGCTAGGTTACTATAGAAAGCCTGATAAAGTGGCAAAACGTAAGATGGTCGAAGGAAAAAAGCCAAAGATATCTCATTATCAACATCGAAATTTTACAAACAACAGTTGACAAAAGCAATTGTTTCATGCAGTAACTTCTCCTAAAGATAGTCATTTAAATTTCATTTAACTACCCTAAACTACTGTCAACCAACTTAAACTGCCCTAGGTAAATGTAAAAGAAAAATGTTGGCAGCAGGAGAGGGGGTTGGCACTTGCTTTCCATCACCATATTGTATCATGAAATTGATTAATGAGAGACTCTACTATTGCTGCATCATGGACGTAGGCCCCAAAGTTGAACCACATAAATCTCTCCGAGTTTATTATAATTTTACTCTCCAATACTAGGATACATATACACATTTTCGATTGTCAATCTTCTGCAATTCTAGTATAAGTGCCTACTAATTTTATTATTCTATTATTATTTGGATGCCAAATTTATAGTTCATTGAACAACGTACGAGAAAAGGTAAACAACTATAATATCCAAAACTTTTGTAATAGGCGTAATGGGAGATGAACCCTAATCTTCACATAATATATGAATATAGTAGTTTTAAGAATTTGACATGTGATAACTAGGTTGTACTGTAAACTTACAATGTGAATAGTGTTATAATGAATAATTATCTTGTTTGGTTATTGAGATCATTCCACGTTTACGTACTACAAACCTAAAATTGAATCTTGATCTTAATTTATGTGGATTTGTTAGTTTGTCACTTGTTAGGATGCTCTCCTTTGTCTCACACTGGGGACCTCTGAGCCCCGGACCCATTAATAAGGGCAAACCCTTCTTAACCATGTAGCCAAATTTTGGGACATAGACTTGGGCTTGGTTACAGCTGGCCCACGACTTCTGTGCGTGGGTGATGGTTGCGCTTCGTTGTTGGTTGAGTTCTTTGGGCCCATAATTATGATATGGTATCGGAGGCAGGTTGCAATATGGTGTGGGACGCATCCTACTCCATGTGTTGGGGCGTCAGTCTGTTCACCTCACATGTGCAGGGGTGTTAGGATGCTCTCCGTTGTCCCACATCGGGGACTTCTGAGCCCTCGACCCATTAATAAAGGCAAACCCTTTTTAACCATGTAGTCAAGTTTTAGAGTATAGTCATGGGCTTGGTTACAACTGGGCCATGACTTTTGTGAGTGAGTGACGATTGGGCTTGATTGTTGGTTGAGTTCTCTGGGCCCAGAATTATGATATCCACTATCTTAATAATTTTTTTTGATATGCTTAAATTGTATCAACATAATTATCGCCTAAATTGGCAACTTCAAATTGCCAAATAGTCATAGACCAAGGACCAGTTCAATTGTATATATAAGCATGAAGTCAACGAAAAGTAATAAGTGTAGGTTCAGTAGAATCGGATGTGCAAAGGATAATGACCATTCAAATGAGTTATCTACTAATCTTTTTTTTTCTTAGAAAGAAAAATGCTCGGTTTTAAAAGAGGAGAAATAGGATTTATACAGAAATCATTATATCATTAAACAATTAAAATAAAAAATGTATTGGTGATTCTGTTCGGACAACTGGGGGCCTTGGGGGGGACATATATATGGCGTCAAAATCACAGTTGTTTATAATTAGTGGATGATTTGATGCCCTCTCCGGAGAAGGCTTTTTGGCTCTTCACTTGTCTCTCTGTACTGTACCGCACAAACCCAGCAGCCTCTTTTTTGTTCTGAGACAATAAATTTATTTCTAATTGTTAATTAAAATAAAAATATCCAACATCGATTAAGTGAGAATTAATCGTGCATATAAAATTATCAAAAATGATAAAGATTTCAGTAATTTTTATCTCAAAATTATTTCAGCAATATTTGTAATTTATTTATTGAGTGTGATTTTCAATGGGTCATTTACTATAATGTCATGATACCCAATGAATGAATGTAACACGCTATTGAGATATTTTTGGGATGAAAATAACTGAGATCCCTAGAATTAGTATAAAATTATACAGGTCTTTCTATAATGTCATGATATCTAATGGATAAATGTCACACACTACTGAAATATCTTTTTGATGAAAATCACTGAAATTCCTAGCATTATTGTAAAATTATTTGGGTCTCGAGCCCAAATATAACATAGATATCAAATAAACAAACCGATAAAAAAAATAACCCTCAAAATACACGATGCATGTGAAGGATGCCTTTCAATGAAAATTCCATTCACTATTTAGCAGGAAGTGTAGGAACAAAGACAGAAGACACGTCAATATCATTTGACATGGAATTGGCATCTTCTACGTACAGAAGCTGGATTAAATATACGTGGCTAATCAATCATAAGAATCTAATTTTATGAAAACTTAGGAATATTAGAGACAATCAATATTGTTGGGGTGGGGTACCAACAGTCACCTTGATGCTAGCTGGTGAACTATTTTGGCCATATAAGCCATTATTGTGCCGAGGAGTGAGACTGACACTCAGAGCAATATATACATCCAAACACCAAATGGGGTGCAACTATGGTTTAGTCACAAGTCTCTAAAGTTGTGAAAGTCCCATTCAGAACCAATAATGAGTAATTGTGAGTGTGCATTTGCATGTGATGTGTTTGTAAATGTGGGCACTAATTTGTATTCCATTGATTTTGACGACATAAAAGAAGCAGAGGCGTGTAACCAAAACTCACTCACTATAATCATGTAGTTTGGTTGCATGTGAGTGAGGCCTTATCACATCAAACATTTAAATTGGCCTACCATTAATTAAGTGCGGAATGAAACATATACTGCCCAAGAATTGGGGGGAAAAATATAAAGTTGGGGTGAGAGAGGCTCGAACTCTCGACCTCAGGATAACTCAGGGAAGCTATGAGACCTACGCGCTAGCCAACTGCGCCACCACCCCATTGTTGTTGGTTCGTTCATAAAAATAATAACAAAGTAATTGATATCCCATGGACCTTGTTTCAGTACGTCTCTTGGTGGACTTTTGCGTTCAAATGACTGGATGTTTAGGTAAAAGCCCAAATAAGAAAGGTCTAAATTTAATTTTGTGTAACTAGTCCAAGCCCAGTCAAGTGGGCGGTCAGCCACTCAGCTCAACCACAAAATATGAACCATTGCGTAGGAAGTAGGAACAATGAGCATTGTTATTTTGGGCTTGTGTTCATGATGATCCTGTGGGATTTGATGAGCATTAGCATAAAAATACAGTTTTGCATCACCAACATCGAGCACGTGTGATCAGGGATTCGTTGGAATTCACATGTGTCTCTGCCTTCTTTGTCAATCGTTGGCCAACATAAATCCTTCAACTTTTATCAGCAGTTAGCACATCCGACCCGAACGAGAGAGCTTGAGAGCGCCAGACTACCAACTCTGACCGCCGTAAGACCACACCCAAAGCACCCACCCTGTGCTCGTGCCTATCCCTCCGTCGTTCTCCTCGTCTACTAATCTTTAGAGACAATTTTAATACCACAGCTCCTTCGAGGTTAAAATGTGCAGGGCCCGGTCCCTTCCTTTTCGTCTATCGTGCTTGCAACTTTTATCTTGATTTTCTTTACGTTTCTTTGGTGGGTTTTCGATCTTGGGCATTTATGGGGGTCTGGGAAGCTGGGATCTTGATATTGGGGGTCTTGGGGAGGTTAACATGTGGAGTCTCCTGGTCGGAACCAGTCAGGGCTTCGGTTTGCCCGGTGGTGTCGCTCACGGATACAATTTTGGGCAATCGAGAGGGATACTGCCATCTAAACGGTGGTGCTGATTTCGACCGTTTCATTGGTGTTACCGAGGTAGGCAGACCGGGTTCCTTCTTTGTTTCTTTTTTAATCAAAGTTCTTATATTTCCAATTTTCCATTAATCCTTCATTGGAAAGTTCTGTAGGAGATGGAATTTTACGTGAAATCCGTTCTCTGGTTTCATATATATATATATAATGTCATGAATTAGGATTGGGAACATGTGATTCTTTTAGTTAGTTTAAGGAGCAGACTAGAGTAACTTCGGCAAGAGATACTGCTAAAAGTTAGCACTGTTATTTGCAGGTCATATAATTTAGAATTTTTTGATGATATCTGGAGTTGTAACTTCATTTTGGGTTTGCTACAATCTCTGTTTTCTAATTTTTAAAAGAAGCTGCCTCCAGGGATGATGTATCCTGGAGAAATCATGTTCTCGTGAAATCCTTGGGTTGCTAGCTGGATTTCGTCTTCTTTTGTTCTTATTCTTGAGAGTTGAGCTGTTAAACCTATTGGGCACAATTTAGGTGACTTTTCAGAAGTAGTTTCTTTTTCAGGGATAAATATTGTGCTGCATTAATATATGATATTTCTCAAGGAAAATCCAGTAGTGTTGTTTTATGCTTCTTGGTGTCCTTTTTCTAAGACTTTTAGGCCAAGCTTGTCTATCCTTTCATCTTTGTACCCGTCAATTCCCCATTTTGCAATTGAAGAATCAGCTGTCCGGCCAAGGTTTGCAAATGAACCTCTCTCTGCAGATTTTTTAATGTGGTTGTTATTTTGTTGATAGTTGAGAATGATGCTGATTGTTTTTTGCAGCATGCTGTCAAAGTATGGAGTTCATGTGTTTCCTACTCTTATTCTTTTGAACTCCACAATGCGTGCACATTATCATGGCCCCCGAACTCTTGCTTCTCTTACTGCTTTCTACAGTGATGTTGCCGGCAAGTCATTTCTTTTTGGAACTTTACTTCTGGGCTTTCTCTGTTTTTTGTCAACAATAGTTTTTTGTTTTTTATTATTTATTTTTTAGAGTATCGTATCTTCTCTGATCGAGATTAATAATCAATGGTTCAATTTTCTTCGTTTAAAAAGGTTATTAATAAGTTGATTGTGCAGTTTCCTTTACACAAGAGATATTCTCAGTTGTTATCCATGAATGGATAGTAGTGTTTGAAAGAAAGTGTAGAGAGAAAAAGAAAGAAAGAATTAATAGTATTTGCAACAGGGGTGGTTCTCTGTGCGCATTATGTTATAGAATTTATTTATGTAATGGACATAGTGCGTGTATGCAGGTGTGGAGTCCCTATCCCTGGATCGCATATCTTTTGATAAAATTGGACAAGCTTCAAATCTGGAGAAGCATGAAAATGTTGAGCTCGAAAGCTGCCCATTCTTTTGGGCAAAATCTCCTGGGAATTTGCTTAGGCAGGAGACCTATTTGGCATTGGCCACCACTTTTGTGGTTCTTAGATTGCTTTACCTAGTCTCTCCTAAGTTGCTGTTATTTGTCCAATTTGTTTGGAGAAGACGAATTCAATTTCAGATATTGTGGAGCTTGTTGGAGCATTCACTGGCTTATCTGAATCATGCAAAACAATTGTTGAATTATGCAAAGGAGCCATGCAAGCTAAGGAATTTTCAGGGCGGAGCAACAAATGCTAGGGTGTGGGCGTCCAATTCACTTGCAACGGTCTCGATTGGGGATGCGAGCACTGGTAGGTCTGGGCTGGCAGGTGAATGTTCTTGACCACCTTTTCTGGAATTGGGAAACAAATTATTTTGATGCTCTGCTGAAAGGTTTTGATGTATATTTTCTTTTCAAGTTAGTTTTTACTTTCAGAATCATCAGAGCAACTGTAGTAATTCATTCATTCACCCTGGATACATGACCGGACTGAATAAATGGACTCATTGAATTAGTTCAAGCTTTTCGGTTTCCTTAATTCTTTCAGGTCTAAAGTACTCCAGAGCTACTGTGGATTCAGGTACTGTTTTCTGTGGGCCTCTATCCATCAGCAAGGGTACGTTTGTGCATGAAACTAGAAAGCACATTATCTTGAACAAAAGTTTCACACAAGAAAGGTAAGATTTCAAAATAAGCTGCATAGCATACGACATACTTGCATAGTACATCCAACAGCTAAGGACACAAGGTGACTAAACAACGCCGTGCCGGCCAGGATGGCCATTCTCCGATTTTGCGATCTGGCCGGCCGGCACGGTTCTGTTTTAAGAACACTGGGAAAACTGCAAATAGTTAAAGTGAGTTTTATTTGTACGTTACTGTTTTAAGTTTTAACTACACTTGGTATATCTACTCTTATAAAAATTGAAAATATATCATGACACTTAAATACATCTCCAAGGCAAAAATCATATCAAATAAGATACTTTCACATAATTTATGTTATCTTATGATAATTAAAGCAGTATACAAGTTAATGATAAATCTATCAAGAAAATCCATAATAGATTTCCAAAGGAATAAATAAATAAAGTTTACTGTACTGTGGATCCAAAAATTCACCGTTGTAATAGCTCACTTGTCGAGGAGGACACTTTTGGTGAGGGTGTGGTCAAGAGATGGCGTTGTCAATGTTGCCCAACTATGGAAACGACAACGTTGATGATTTTAAGTATATAAGTTTTGTTGCTCATGGTTTCGAGTGATTTAAAGATGATGCAGAATGAGGCGTGAACATGCTATATCTTAAAAAATTGAGAAATTGAGTTGATCAAAGTTAGAGTTTAATTAAAAAATATTAGAGAGTAAATAAAGTTGGGCGATGGTTGAGCCTGACCTAGGCCCTGGCCTTGGCCTGAGTTGAACGATGTTAATGATTCAAATTGAATAAAGCTTGGTCCACATTTTAAGGAAAGCACACCGAAAACCAGTAGTTATAAAAAATTCACGCCTGGATTATAACTTATTCAAAAATATTATATAATCCAATTTTTTTTTGGCCCAACTCAATCCAAGTCTACATGATAGTTCACGTAGGTGGATTATGTTAAACTTTTTCAAAAATTAGTTAATGATATATATATTTTTTATAAATGAAACTTTAAAACGTTTCCTCTCAAAATATTTGTTAGATTTTGAAAAAATTACATATTCGAACTCAATGTGTAAAAATCTTTCTAATAAGACCCATTGTCGAAAATTTTTATTGCGTTTTTTCAATTGCATTGTTTTTAAAAACAAATGCAACTCATATATATTATGTGTAAACTGTTTATTCGAGCTGAAATTTTATTACACTATTATAATAGAATATATATTCGTTATTTTTTTTGCATTTTTATTGAAATTATGTTCGGTATCGAACCCGTTAGGGTATAGTAGTTAGCACTTGAGACATTTAGGATTTTGTAGCGATTTTATCGGGGTTTAGCGAATTCGTTCCCTTGGGGTTTATAACCTTGATTGTGTAGGTTACAACATGAAAATCTAATATCCGAGCCTATTAGGATTTAGTGAATCCGTTCCTCTTAGGGTTTAACACTTATTGTTTAGGTTATAGTATGAAAATCCGATATACGAGTTAATATCGGTACACATAAATAAATATTGGAACCTACGTAATCCAAATATTAGTACAAAAAAAACAATATAATTAATAATGATTGAATAAAACCTATTGGTGATGAATCTTGTTGGATAGATCTTTACTTGTTGATTATGGATATATAATTTTTTTTTCGAAATAAAAAAATGTGCTATGAGTTTTTCAAATGAAATATTTTATTTTTAAAATTTTAATTTTTCATGTCATTTGCTTATAAAACATGCCATGTAAACTCGGATTAATGTTGAGCTACAAAAACTTGGGCTATTCAGCGTCACCCTAACCTATTTTCCATTGCTCATGCTCTTGAAAAAAATAGAAGCTATTATATTTCACTAAAATTTCAAAACATAAACTATGTCCTAAAAAAAATTTAGGACAGAAATCATATTTTGAGAGATTAGATCATCAGCCTTTGAATTTTATTACATTAAAATTAAAATTAAAATGAGTCATTACAAGAATTGGTTAAAAAAATATAATTATACATTTTTAAAAATTATATGAAATCACATAAATAATCAAACAAACAATGAAGTCCTAATTTAAGCAACCAAAATCGAAATTTAAGCAATCAAAATCGAAGAGGGCCATAAATTAATGAGACACACGACTCTGACCCATCAATTCATCATCATGTAATTCGTAACAAATTAGCACATTACAATTTGCAGTTTACACTTACACACAGTCAACTAAATTATTATTATTTTTTGTCTAAGAGTATATGGCTCAACGGTAAGTCAGGATGGATTGAGACTCCACAAAACTAGGAACTAACATTCTTTGCCTCTTACTGTTGCGTCACATAATTTACAACTAACATTCTACTGATATTCTGACATAATTGTAACTAATATTCTACCGATATTCTGAAGACACGGGCCGATAGACATATTGTTTGATCCCGCCTCAACCAAACTAATTAATTTTTTTGGATATAATTTTTTTGGGCCTCAAAGGATTGGGGGCCAGGGCGATCACCTAGCACAGGCCAACCTTGTATACAGGTAAAACATGTCATCGCAACTCAACTGTTGCAGTAGTTGAATGTTCTTACATGCAGCGATCTCAAGGATTTGCTATAATAAATCAAGATTTATTTCGCGCCTTTCGTTTTGTTGCATAAACTCATAACCTCATTAAAGATGGGAAGACACTACCAACTAAATTTATTCCAACAAAACCTTCGGGCCAATGGCCGGCAAGAACCTAAACCCAATACTGTCTGACCGAGCAAAATTCCTTCACTATTGGAGGTTCCGTCTCGACGATATTAGGTCTCCACCACGTACCCGCCTAGAGTGAAATTTTCTCTCGACACTCAAAACTATTGTTGTAACTTATAAGAAACCAAATTATATGAAAAAAAGATGAGGATTTTTTTCCCATCAGTTTCCTTGCAGTCTCAATCAAAATCTGATGGAGGTTGGCCTTGGCATTGACCCAAACTGGGAAAAAAATACACAATCAAAGCCACATTTGTCATTAACACATGCTCTGGTCTTCTGTGCAAATTGGAAGAAAATATACATCAAATCTCTAAGACCAATTTTCAAAGATATTAAACAATATCAAACACCAGAACCTAATCAATAAAAACAATTTACAAAGGATTAACCAATCTATGTTCCTTGGTTCCATTATGCAAATTCCATGCTTCTGAACTCTAGGGACTATGTCGACCAGGTATCTGCTTTGTTGGCTGTCTAATCCAGAAATTGGAAACTTGTGTAAAGAAACTCTTATTTAGTTATATACTTCACCTGGAAAGTGATAATGCTTAAAGACAGTCTCATCCCCTAAATCTAACGACGACACAGGATATATCATCTTTACTCTCTCTTTTCACAGCCTCGACGATTAATTGCTTTGCTGCTTTCTGTGGGTCTTTGATCTTTCTAGCAATATCGACAGCTTCTTGGTTAGCCACCACCTACATTAATTGCATTTAAAAATTTATTTTCATGGAGTGAATTCTACAAAAGCATTTTCAAGAATGGATAAAAGGGCCCACGGCCAAACGTTACTGCTCCACCCCAGACCACTGGCTAGACTATTCTTGTAGAAGCATAATCCAATTAGTGCAGATGCATCAAGTAGAAAATAGTTAAAGGTGAAACGCTCACCTTCCAAAGACCATCACTTGCAAGGATTAAGAGTTCTGTGCTGTTATCAACTTCAATATTTTGTATGTCGGGATCAGATCGCAAATGAGTCTTGAGGCTTTTGTCCCCAAATGCACGAGAAACTGCCAGCTGCCCATTAACTCTAGGTACATCACCTAATACAGAGATGCATAACATAGAATAATTATGTAT
Source organism: Euonymus europaeus (assembly GCA_963580455.1). Lineage (NCBI taxonomy): Eukaryota > Viridiplantae > Streptophyta > Magnoliopsida > Celastrales > Celastraceae > Euonymus > Euonymus europaeus. The sequence goes on along the minus strand of OY756968.1, from coordinate 5,497,702 downwards.
AGTGAACATAAGTGCAATAGCCAATCTTGAATGATCAAATCAACAGTTTCAACAACTTGTGCAGCACGTAAGGTGTAAGCTGATGCTTATCTATTTGAGCTCCTATGTTGGAATACCAAGTTGGAACAACTGACACATACAAAACAAAGATGCATCACACTTGCATTCACCACAAATTTGAAAAGTTTTAGTATTAAAAGAAAAAAATCAAAAATTATATCGTTTTCATGCACATCACCAGCATTGGACACTTGCCCAACACGTGTCGTATCATTACTTCACATGTAAAGTATATGTTTATCCGAGGAAAGATACAAAAAAAATGCTAAAGCAAATTTTAATGCTGACCTCCTACAAACGAATCAAGTTCTTTATTTGGTTATCTGCTCTGTCCAAGAGGGTGATAATAAGGTAATTGAATGGACAAGCAGATGGCTGCTATAAATACCTGGCATGTTCGAGACAAAGCCGCCTTTGTTCTCAATGCTGCCTCTTTCTGTGTTGGGCTCATGGTCTATGGTCATTTGAAGAGCCTGGCCACCTCTTGAAAGAACCGCACGTGAATCTCCAACATTGGCTACCCATAACCTTTGGCCATTTATCAAAATTGCAGTAACAGCGGTAGACCCACCCCGCCCCAAATCAGCACTATGTGAAAGAATTGCTTGGTCTGTCCTCTCATAAGCTCTTGAAATAGCTCTATTGGGGTCAATCCAAAAGTCTTCCTAGAATGATCATAGGAGAGAGCTTAAGAAACACTTCCAAATTATTTATAAGAATATCACAGTGATTAATAAGCCATTAGAAATTGAGGCAACATCCTACCTCCTTCAGTATATTGGAAAACAAATGCTTCTGTAGGAAAGAAGGCACAGTATCTCCCAAATGGCCATCATAAATAGCAAATAACCCCAACTCATGCTCTTGTATGTGAATAAACTTAGCAACATGATAGTCCTCCATTGGATGATTAGCTTTCCCCTTTACTAGGCTGAAACCATACTTGATTAACCCCTCCTGGCTTTTTCCCTTACCAGAGTTGGATGAAGAACGTCCTACAAGCTACATGGCAAGAGTATTGTAGTTAAAGTTACAAATATAAACCCAGAAACAATCTCCAAAATCTAAAACCAGCAATATTGGACTGTAGCAACATAAAACGATTAGATAAAACCAAATTTTTTAAGTTAATCTATTGCAGCAAACATCAATAACTACAAGGGAAAAAAAGGAACATCGAGACAAGCAACCATTTTGTATTATGATGGTTGGAGAAAAGGTTCTACTTGAACTAAATTCAACATGTGTGTCTTTATTCTGTAGCAACAAGTCTCCCTCTAAATTAAATAAAACCATCTTATCTTAGACTATGGGTGGGAGCTACACATAAGTTCTACAGAAGCAATCTCCGCAAAATAGATTTTTCCAACAGTGTTTAGTTCAATAGGTCAATAAAAAAAGTTAAACAACTCACGTGCACAAAGCTTCCGCTGTGGGAGGGTGTCGTTACCCCATATGACATGTGGACAAACTATTACCAAAAATTGTTTCTAATTGAACATGTGACCTCAAGGTTGCACCACTAAAACCCTACCAGTGGAAAACATGCTCTCTTGTGATAAGTTTAAAATTCAATGAATCAGTGTAAGTGTAAAATTCAGAGATCTGCAAAATGGTAGCACCAAAAGGCTGGGTGACAATGTAGCAATACTGCAATATAGTCCACCAACTAGAGCACTTACCTAAGGAAGCAAAATATAGATGGCAATACCCTTTGAATTTGATTACCAAGAAAATAAATGCAATCTAAGCAAATAAATTCTGGAGTCAATTTCTCAAATATCCAAAACCCAAGTAAAAGGCAGTAAAACAAAGACTGATTTGCCAACGCTCATACCAACCATAATAGCTCCATAATTAAATGGATTTCATCAACCAGCTTGTATGCCAATCAACATTCGAGTAAAATAAAGGATCGCCACCGAAGGAAATAAAGTGGGAAAAAAGGGCAGGTACCTGAGAGTAGGAAGACTTAAAACAGCATAACCTATCCATCAAAATTAAGACAAAAAATCTTCAACACCTCTGACGAGCTAAATTAAATTCCCACCATCAACCTCTTGCATCCACTTTCAATTCAAATTCCAAACAAAACCCACTTCTCCAAATTCACAATCTGCAACATCAAAACCCCAAAACGATCATATAATCAAAAGTAATAAAACATAAATAAACACTTAAGACAAAACAACCCTAAAGCCCCAAAGAAACCCAAATTCAAAATAACAGACAAAAACAATAATTGTTATCAGAAAATTAATTCTTACCGATCCAGCTAAGTGCTAGAATTTTTCAGTTTCGCTGTCTTAGTTTGGGTATGGGTTTTTGGTGGTTCCCTCTTCTTCTCCTCCTTACTAGTTTGCAGAAGAAATTGGGGGAAAAAAATGTTGATGTAAATTAAAAGAAAATGAAAGAAGAGAACATTTGACAAGCAAAAGAGATTTTGATTATTGAAAATCAAAAGATTGTGTACGAGAAAAGAGGAAGGAATCAGTCCGTATGGGTGCCTATGATGATATGCAACAGTTTCGGGGAGTCGTCGGAGTGAGAGAGAGAAAGCATTGTAGAGGAAAAAAGGCTGCCACAAAAAGAAGACCTCTTCTTTCTTGTTGACTTTGTTGTTTCTATTCTACTGTTTAGTCCTTTTGTTATACTTTATTTTTATTTTTCTGATTTTTCCTCTCCAAGTAGATCCAATTGGGTTGACTCAGAAGTTAAAATCAGAAAGAAAGAAATATCACACACGTATTTATAGAAGTAAAAATTTATTAAGAGTTTGTTTGATAAAGAATATGTCTAACACAGTTGATGTGCAAATAGAAACTGTGTATACGCCGGTATATAAGTTAATGGAGAAGACAAATGCAATGGTAATAAGTTAATGAAAAAGTGATAAATATATGAAAAGTGTGATTTTATTGATAGTTATATTAAAAGATATATTTTGCTGATGTTGCCGAGTATTTGATTAGATATTTTGATATAGAGGTGGAATCTATTATTAATTTTAGTGAGTAATTGATGAAAAAATGAAATGTCAGCAACCAAAATGGTTGTTCCTTATTGGTGACAATAAATGAAATGTGTTTTGTTGATGTGTAATAGTGTATATGAGTCTAAGGTCAATCACCTGTTATGGGGGGCTTGCGGCGACTCGCTGCCCACGCGGGAGAACCTTCTTCATTGAGGTATCTGTGTCCCTTTGGAACGTCCTGTATGCGAATATTCTTTTGAAACCTCATCCCATATATTCTTAATTTGAATGTACGGCTACCACATTTGTTTGGTCTGAGCTAGGGATTACAATGCCTATCAACTATCAGGTGGGGAAGTTTTTGAGGTATGGATGGCTAGATTTATGTAGAAAGCCAGAGCTGAAACAATTATTTTAACTGCAATTGCCATATGTGGATTCTATGGTTTAATCGAAATCGGTCAGTGTATAAATTTGTATGTTTCTCTTCTAAAAAAATGGCAACCGCTGCAAGGAGTTTGGTTTTGAATTATGCAGAGGAAAAATTACCGTGTAGTTCGAGAGGGTTGGTTGATCCTACACCCGACACAGGTGATCTAGTGATGGCTTCCTGGCGTCGTCCAGCGAAGTGGTTGGTCAAGATCAACACTGACGCTGCATTAAAAGATGGTGCTCTCGGTGTAGAAGTTGTTATCAGAGACCATGAGGGGTTTTGGGTTCGGCCTCATAAAAAAGTCCCACTGCAATGATGTTTGTCAACGAGAGTCACTCCTATAATGGTGGGATTGTAGTTTGGGTTTGATAGGACTTCAGGCGAATTGCAATTGAATCGAATTCTTTAAATGTTGTTAATCAAATTATATCTTTTGCTCCAAATTACATCCCCTCTGGAGTAATTGTGGAGTCTATCCCATTTTTGCTCTATTGTTTTTCACATTCAGAAGTGCACCATATCCGTCATAATGCCTATTCGATGGCACACGGTTTGACACAATTAGCTTTAAGACTAGAGCATGATTTATTTCTTCTGGAGGAGTATCCTCATGAAGTAATGCATCTTGTAATCCAGGATGCTTCTATTTTGCATTAATATAAGAATATTTTTGATAAAAAACAAGCGTCACATTTGAAAGTCTAAGGTCTTGCTTGGGAGAGGTGTTGAGAGAAATTGAGAGGGGTTTGTGAATAAGCGAACCCCTCCGGACCCTTGCTTGACGTGAACACTTCAAGGTGTTCGAAGTGGATTCACAAACCCTTTTCAACATCCCTTTTCCCAATCTCTCAAAATGAGGGATTGAAAGATATTCACTCACATAAACCCTCCCAACACCTCACAACCCCCAATTCTTATAAATACCAAACAACGATTCACTTTTATGAATCCCTCTCAACCCAACACATTCCAACCTAACTCCTATCAACCCTCATGTCAAGCATAGTATAAGACTCTAAACATCATATGGCGCAGTAGTGTTTTACTTTCAGGTTGGAATTATTTTGTTAGATTGTGATGTTCAATAAAAAAAAACGTGGCTGCTAATTAAAGAATCATCAAACAATAATGTTAAGAGACTTGGTCCTGGGTTTGACTGTGAAACCTAAAATTATTTTTCATTGAATGGACCAGCACATCTTATTAGCCCACCTACTCTCAGGAGTCATGATCGAGCTTCACTAGACAAAGGAACCCATAATTTGACAACTTTGTGTTACTTCACGATTGATATATGTACATGTGATTTTTAGGATCAAAATTGATGGAGTATTAAAATAATATGGTATATACACCTAACATAACAAAATAATTTTGTGGCCGGGTATTGAGTTTTATTCTATCGTCAAAAGAAAAATTTATATGCATATAGAATTGACAGTCCGAATTTAACCTCATATCAAATATCTAAATATAATATATTGTTTTTCATTAAAAAAATATATATATACCCCTTAAATTTCTTCACTTGATGTGATATTCTCTTTTTGGTCATTTGAGATTTTGATTTAACTGCATATATATATATATATATATATATATATATATCAGCATGATAAATGATAGTGGCACACATCATCTAAATCATATATTAGTTTATCTTATTGTGGGTGCATAATATATATATATATATATATATATATATATTTCGCTTTTGGTAATTTCAACTTTGGTTAATGAAAGACCTTTTATTTTAAAAATGACCATATATAATTATATTAGTGGTGTAAATATTACATATTATAAGCAGCTTTATCATTGCATTTCCACAGTCTCTCAATCTTATATTTATATATTGATCCTAAATCCTAATCTCTCTTTTGAGGTAAAACAGGGAGTGTTGTTGACTAACACAACATTGCAGTCGAATCCGATACTTTTGTTCTTCAAAAAAACATATTTTAGTACCTTTGTTTTTTTTTTTCTTTTTCCTGTACAGCGACAAAAAGAAATAAAAAAACTAAAAATGCACCAAAATTATTAAATTTTATGTAAAGCTCTATTAAAAGTATAATTTCTAGTCCGAGCATCTCGTCTTCCTTGTTATTCTACATCTTAAATTAAATTTGCCACTAGTGATTAATATTCTAAACACTAAACAAAGATGCTAATTAACATCAAAAATATTGAGGGGAGCAATTTGCTTGTGATGGAGTTAAATTGGACTCGGAATAACTGAAATTTTCAGTATACGGATCAAACTTAGGTATCTAAACTTTTGGTCAAACTTATAATATCATCACGTAATAAATTTTTGTACAAGCGGGCCTCACAACCCGAATTTAATTTCATATTAAATATATAAGGAAAAATTTATACAAGGTCCTTGTCGGGTTTTTTTTTTCTTTCAAAAAAAAGGTAGGTGCCCAACACAATGGTATAATCCAAGCAATGAAACCCAAATTGCCGCAGTGGGTATATCATACCATGTATATTGTACTTGTACGTATAATGTAAGTATAATATAGAGGTCCATATATGCCACCTTGTGTAGCTTATAAGATAAACATGAGGAGCAGAATTGAATTGGCATTCCGATGCTGACAGGCACCATCACCCAAGTGTAACGTGTTAAGTTAACTTATAGTGTATTGGTGAGATTAACGTGCTTGTCACCTTTGTAGATTTGTACACAAGTCGGCGGGAATTCCTGAAAGTACATAGATATACATACATATATAGCACAACTGAAGCCAGTGACAAGCAATGATTCGCTTTGGAGGAATAGTTTGCCGGCTCAGAATGTTTTAAATATTAAAAAAACTGTCTTCATTGAAGACAGACTAGAAATGCAACAAATGGAGCTCCCTCAGTTTGTTTTAGTGATGGCACTTTGATTCCATTGTAGATAATCTCCTTGTACTTGTATTAAATAGATCCAAATCTAAAGGGAACTTATGGTTGATCAGCTCAACTTTTCTACAGTTTATGTGCAATTAGAACAGATTAAAAGGCAGTGGAGTTGAATGCAAAATGCACATCAAACAAACGACAGTACTGCTCATTGACCTTATTTTCTAAACCAAGCAAATAGCCAAATAGAATATCAATTTGCGTTTCCATGGCAGCCATGTCTCCCACATTTTCCATTAATACAGTTGAGTCTACCCCAAAACATAATCTACCTCCTAAACAATCTGTTATGGCAGAAGCAAAGACAAATCAATCTATGAAGCGGAACACCATTGATAACACTCCCCCAACTAACTTTCAAAAGGTAGTCTCATCACTATTCGCATAACCTTTCAGTTGTTTTCAAGACTACATTTCTCATGACCTTACTACTCTTTGTAAATGTTAGATTGTTGCAGAGTTGATGGGTACATACATTCTGATATTTGCGGGTTGTGCTGCTGCTCTTGTTGATAAAGTTCAAAGCCTTACGATCGTTGGTATCTCATTAGTTTGGGGTCTGGCTTTGATGGCAGTAATCTACACACTTGGACATGTCTCAGGTGCTCATTTCAATCCTGCAGTCTCGCTCGCCTTGGCTGCTGCAAGCAAATTCAATTGGAAACATGTGAGTGATGATCATCAATTCAACGGTGCTTATATGTAGCTAGCATTTATTTATATAGAACTTATACAAAAAAAAAGTCATGTAGGTTCCCATGTACGTATTGGCTCAGTTGTTGGGAGCAACACTTGCATGTCTTACTCTCAGAGTGTTGTTCAACTTCAACAATCAAGATGATCTTCGCGTGATCGCGACCCAGTATGCAGATTCAACTACTGACCTTCAAGCTATCACATGGGAATTCATAATCACTTTCATTTTGATGTTCACTATTCTTGGCGTTGCCACAGATGAAAGAGCAGTATGATCATTTCGCTTTGATTCAATTTAGATGCATATAGTATTCAGTCTTCAACTGACTCTCTTTGCTGTCTGATTATGACAGAGCAATGGCCTTGCCGGAGTTGCCATAGGCGGTACATTATTGTTCAACGTCATGATTGCTGGGTAAATGAACCTCCTCCATGCCTCTTTCGTCTTCTTTTCATTCCCATAGTTGCTCAGTTTTCTCTGTTGAATTGTGAAGGCCAATAACCGGAGCTTCGATGAACCCAGCGAGGAGTTTAGGACCTGCTGTAGCTTCCGGTGTTTATAAGAATCTTTGGGTCTTCATTGTAGCCCCAGTTTTTGGAGCTTTGGCTGCAGCTCTGGTTTACAGTGTAGTTAGGGTACCTAAAACAGAGATACCCGAGGAGAGAGAGAGCACCAAAAGTGTATACAATGAACTTTATTTTCATTCTGATCCATAAGAAGAATTCCACAAGTTTAATCTTGCAGTACATTGACAACCCACTTGGCTACTTCTGATGACACACTTTGCATTTATTAGAGGACTACATATACCTACATTGATGTTCTTCTCTGCCTTAAGAATGCCAAATACTATACAGAAGATCTACATATATTTTACAACAATGAAAAAGGATAGCAGTTGGGATGCATTTATCATTTTGGACAATCGTACACATCGGTGGTCAACCTTCCGTCAAGTTCGGCTGGTGAAGTAAGAGAACTGTGGAAAGAGATGATATTGAAAAATTCTAAGCCATCAACCAACCATAAGCATCATTGCGTCCTTCAAACTCAGCTTTCAGTCTCAATGTCTCAATGCACATCCGCTTACCTAAGTCCCAAAGAAAGGCACCGAACAGGCAACCAGAAAGAACTATTAACATTCAACGCTAGGAAAAAAGGCCCAACAGTCGATAAAGCCATACTTTTTTCATTTTTTTAATGAAAAAGAACAAGCACTACTTATGAAAAAATAGCATTCAACGTTCACACTTGATACTTCCTTTCTTCCAGGATTTACAATTAAAGGAATCACTTGTGGTTCTAGCTGTACAATTAGTTATCATCGACTATTCTTGTCAAACACAATCTCTCCAGCCATAGAAACCTTCAAAAATCATGAAAAAGAAACATGCAGAACATTCTTTTGAACATCGATAAAGGTGCAAACCGTTATTTTCAATAAGTTCTATAAGGGATCATATATTTTCTAAGTTTCACTGAATGCCCAAAGATTTCTTACCCCGTTTGAGAAAGCTGCCTCCAGTTCATTATCTGGTGAGATTGTGGATGCCTCTGCAAGTATGATGAACTAGTTCCGATGCCATTTTCATCCCCAACTAAATGCTCCGAGTGACTAGAAGCTGAAGGAGACCAAACTGGAACTAAACCCCCATCCCTTTCCCTCCGACTACTACCACTACTCGAAGATTCTGCTGTGGAATCTTCAGCATTCCCCAGAGCCATTGTGATATTGAACTGTGGAATTGTGCTATCACCTAGAAGATTTTGTGTAACTCCTTGGTTTAAGGGTTCTATTATTGGTTCTTGATTGACATGTATCTCTCTTGGAACTTCTGCTCTGCCATCTTCTGCCAAATTTCGAACAGAAGAAGTTTCTTCCTCCTCAACTCTCACCAAAGAAGTAGTAATACTTGGAACCAACTGGTCCTCGTAACGTCGAATTGTAGCAGGCGGATTGTTCCTCACAGGTTCCAGGTTCTCCTCCATCAAGGTATCTTGGGGAAAGGAAATTGGTGCTGATTCAGTGGAGTCCCCAAGCCCTTCCTCGGTCCCATTCTCCATTACAGCTCTTGAAGCTGCTTCTTGCTGCCACATATCTGAAAGTGCTTGTTGCAACCTGACTTTTGCTGCATCTATCCCTACGATTGGAAGGGGGTAATTTGATCCCAGCTCAATTCCAGCAGCTTGGAGTACAGATTCAGGCGCATTCCATGGGTGGTGTATCCATTCTGTTGGTAGCCTGGCCAGTTCAGGAAGCCACCGTCGCACATATTCTCCATTGGGGTCGAACTTGTAACCCTCAAACTATAGAACATTGATAAATTAAATAAAGGAATTCCCTCATGATAGTTTCTTATAAAAATAATTGAGTAGCTGATATGCATAAGTTAAATTTAAAACATAGATTTGGGTTTTCAAAATATCTCTAAACTATCCTAATGTCGGCAAGATATAGAGACATCAATAGCAGAATAATGCAAAAGACAAAATCCATTACGAAAATTTGACCAATGCAAAACTTCTATTCCAAAGTGTTATTATATCTACACGAAATACTTATGCAAAATTGCATCAATGATTCAACGATTAACAAAGTCCAAATATCAGGAAGATGCCAAGTGTCAACAAGAATAATAAAATCAACCAGAACCATTAGTATATAATTTCAAGATGCAGTAAAGACATAGTCAGATATTTAAAAGGTGAAATCATTAATCAGTATATTTAAGCAACATGAAAACCTTCACTTCAACTTGAAGAACCTCAACTGCAACTGTAGAATGGTTCTTTCTGTTTTACCGAGTTAAGGTATCCAGCGGAGGAATAAAAAATGTATCATATAAGCTTCTAATTTATATCATTGTTAGGCACTTGTTCAGGAAAACACAAGTCAGGAGTCAAAAAATGCACAAGTACTACCGAAGCATACAAGGCCAACTTAAAGAGAAAATTCTGTAGGTGGTTACAAAATACAACAAAATCATCGAAACTCAAAATACAAGAAAGAGAAACTAGTGAATGATATAATGCATCACATAACACAAAGTTTCACAGTTCAAACCCGGAAACAATATTATGTAGGAGAAAACTGTGTACGTCTTACTTGTCCCTCATCCTGCTCACCGGGGAGCCTTGTGCATGGAAGTTTTTTATAACACAAAGTTCACACCACCATGACCCATAGAAATGTGTGTGTGCACGTAAAACTCTGTAAGAAGACAAGCAACAAAAATAATCTATGAAACCACCTGTGGATTGTCTATGCGATCAAGCTCACGTCCATCGGGGAGAGAACCAGATATATATTGCCAACCGAGAGCATCACTTTCTAAATCTGCATCCAGTAACGTATCCCAGAAGTATTTCATTCCCCATCTCCATGGAAGTTGCAGAACCTTCACTAAGAAACTGGCAACTACAACTCTTATACGATCATGCAGCCAACCTGTGGCCCACAATTCTCTCATACCAGCATCCACTAATGGATAACCGGTTCTACCTTGTCTCCATGCCTTAAAATAGCCTTCATCAACAACCCAAGGAAAGAACTTAAGGTGCCCAAGAAGAGGTCGTTCATGACTGTAAGGATGGTTAAAACTCACGTATCTTGAGTATTCTCTAAGGCCAATTGCCTTCAGAAACAAGTTCACACTCTCTTCACCAGCTTTGTTCCCTTCATTGGCCCACAAGACCTGCTTGATCCGAACAAGATGGAAGACTTTTCTAACACTTAACTCCCCAAAATGAAGGTGGGGGGAGAGAAATGAGGTTGTAGCACTATCTGCCTTTCTACGATTCTCTGAGTACTCAATTAGTGCTCTATTTAGGAACGTGGTCAAAGCCTTATCAGCATTACTCCACCCCGGTGACCATGCTCGAGCAAGAAGGGCATTGCTTCCCTTCTCAGATTCATCTTCAAATATCAAAGTATCTGAAGGGCACCTAGATGCATCACCTGTAAGAGTGCAAGCAATGTTGTGGATGACTAAATATTTTAAGAATTAAGCATTGGCAAGAGAACAAAAGAAAACGAGGTAGAAAATCAAGAGAATAATTGTAGGGGGATGAACCAGAAATTATCCGTTTTGGTGGTAGAAGTGGAGCCTCTGGATCATAAGGCATGCTAAGGCATCTTTCCCAGAAAGCAGCAAAAGTCGTGAAAGGGCGACCTTGAGCATCGTTAACATCCCACGGTTCGTAGAGTAAATCCGCATTGAAGGAACGGACAGCAATGCCATGAGCACCTAAAACCTCCTTTACCCTGTGATCCCTGACAAGGGACATGGGATCTGAAAAACATACAAAAGCCACGAAATGTCGATATGTAACATTCAATACAGATTACTCTGTTCACTATTTGATAAAAGTTTTGACAAACTAAAAATAGATAAATTAATTTGTTAAAAGAAATACCATACATACATGCTTTTTCATTCTTCAATTAAACACAGAATGAGCCGATCATGAGGGAAAAAGCTATAGATAAAAGTATCATAAACGTAAATATCATAAAACCTGAAGAAAAGAGGGCTTATTAGGATCAGCATACCATAAGATGCCCATATCCTAAACAATCACCGAATAAACAGTCCTCCAGTAGTAATATAATAGTAATAAGAAAAGTTCATCTAATCCAGAATGAAGAGTACTATATTATAACAAAGATGCAGAATCCAATCAAAATCATAGCTACATGGACAAAGGGGAATAAACATTAAAATAAACAACACACATCAGATGAAAATGAATTAAATATTCCAAAGGTCAATCCACATGATGCCCAAATCTCCATGAAGATAAACAAATCCATAAAAATTAACAGATTTTAAGACAAAATTGCAAGACTCTATGAGTTAAAAGAAACTCACCATATAAGTGGTTGAAGAAGAGCTGAGTAGCACCAGTAGATTTGACAATCTCAAGAAGAGTGGCCACACTGTCAGTTGACCTCTTGGTGATGAGGGTTGTGCCAAGGCTCCTCATGGAAGATTCAAGGTGAGCCAAGCTGTGCTTAATCCACCACCTCGAAACCCTCCCTGGGTTGTAGTGACCCTCCTCTTCAGGTGCCCATATAAATACTGCAACCACAGCACCTGCTCTCACACCAGCTAATAGTGCTGTGTTATCCTCTATCCTCAGATCTCTCCTAAACCATACTATGCTACATCCACCACCTGACATCTCCAAAACTCACCGACCCCAAAAAAGACCCAATTCGTCTCTCTCAATTCTTACCCACTAACATAGTACTTCAAAAAAAAAACAACTCACATAATTTCCTTTCCCCCCTCAGATATCCCGTGAAGCACACCAACTTGGGAGAAGAATTTCAGACCAAAATCTGGGTTTGATTTTTCTTGCCTATCTGTTTGTTACTTGCGTTATCTGGTTGGATTGTTTTTTTATTGCCTCCTTTTCACTCCACTATTCTTGGATGAATTTATTTGGGAAAGAATAATACTAAATATTTTCTTCTCAATTTGATTGAAATTACATTTACATCCCTTTACATCAAATCAGAGCCTATTCTATATGTATATCCATATATTTTTTTGCATTATCACATGGTTATCCTCTCTGGCAAATGTAAAGCTTATGATAGGTTAAAGAAATTTCAGTAATCAGTTAATTTCAGAATATGTCTCATAGATTATGAGCTCTCATAAAGCGTAAAAGCTGAGAGAGTCTGAGAGTATAAATGACAGAGTATAAATCAACGTATATTCTGAAATAAACAGGTGTGTATGTATACTTTGATAGAATCGTAGAAGCGATTAATTTGCAAAATTTAGAAAACAATCGGCATATTCGTCATTTTCATTCAAAAATACTAGTTAAAAACTTAAAATCAAAGAATTAAGATGTAACTGCAATTTACATTAAACCCAACGAGTTTTATTGTAAAAAAAATTAAAAAGAAATTCAGTTTTATGAACAGTTTTTTTGGTTCTAGTTGCAACCAAAAAAAGACCTGCGAATTGAGAGAGTAGATAGGCCTGGGAGAGGATGAGTGAATAGGATTGGTGAATGGAGGTGGGGTCTCAACAAAATTTATGGAAAAATTGTAGCCATAACTTTTTATTTTCTATATACACATATTTTTACTTTTACAAGAAAACAAAATATATACCCATCAACACTTCTCCAGTTTCTTCTCTAATCGTCTCTTGTTGACACTTGGTGGGTGGAAAATTCTCTAAATCGCTTGAAAGAAAAACTCTTCGCTTTGTACTATTGTGACCATTGTTGTCGCTGTGATTTTCAAGTCCATAATTGGTACGGCGCGATGGTTAGAAATTTGAAAACGACTAGTGTTAATGCTCAAAAAATTGAACAAAGAAAGAGAGAAAGAAAAAAAATTCCAATTTAGTAATAATTGTCAAAAGTTATTAGATGTTTCAATCCTTAGATAGGGAGACTGCTGAACCAAAATCTAAACCAATTTTAATGGGAAATAAATATCAAAATACGAAACTTCTAAATATAAGAAAAATAATCAAAAACTGAAATTATGTCCCTTTTGACGGCACATGGGTTAGAGTCCTTTGATGTCATTCCATCAATAATTCAATGAAAACGTTAATGAATATCCTAAAGAAAGTATTCGTAATCTATACGGCCTGTGACAACTCATCGTGACATATAAATTATTTTAAAAAATTTAACAATAATATATTTGATTTCCCGCTTGTCTCTCCTCTCTCCTCAAGCAGTGTAATACGACAATATAGCAGTGTAAATATAATACGGAGTAATAAAATTGAATGAAAGTTCAATAAAGTAGTTTCACAATATAGTAAGACACAATTATCTTCTGTCAATGTGTTACATTACACTGTATTTTAATGTCTTGACTTATTACAATGTCTTTTATTATGACGTGTTTATTAAGTTTTTTTTGTGTCATTTTCTCTTTATTAATATACTTTCATCAGGGATACCTAGCACTAACGTGGAGATGCCTTAAAATCATTTTCACAAAAACATTTTGGTTGTATTAATTATTTGATTCTAATTATGAAACTATTATTATTATTTTCTCAAATTGGGTTTTATAATGGAGAAAAGGTTGGGTTGGTATATGAATGAAGGGAACATGAAGCATGGGAAAGATAAGGCATGCTGACTACTTGGATGTGGCCTTTTGTCTTGTGTTGTGGTGGGCCTTTCTGCTCCTTTTCTTGGAGCTCATGAGTCATGATAAAGGCTTCATAAGATTCCAACCGTGATTTTGTGTTCGCTGTTAAAAGTGATCTGATCTGATGTTTTCTCTCTATATACATTCATGTATTCCATCCAATAATTTGGTCGGCCGATTATTAACCCATTATTAATGGATTCCATTATATATATATAAATATATTATATAATGCATCCAAGGGCGGACTTATTCAGATCATAGAGTGGGCACTTGCTCAGTTGCTCACCCTAGCTTTTTGAATTTTTAATTATAATAAATGTAATTTTATAATAATTTAAATAGGTAATAGTAAACTTCAATTTTTTTTTTATTAATGATAGTTTGCCCATCCAGATTTTATGAGATATATTAGCGTTTTTGCCTTTGTTGTCATAAAATGAAGATTCAAGGGCAGTGATTCTTTTGTTGTCGATCGATTTATAAATTGGATGAAGAAAGAGATCGGTAATAAAAAACATGTTATCTAAAAGAGTTTGTTTGATATAGAGTTTTTGACACTTTATATTTTTATTATTGATATACGCTCTAGTATTGATTTCTTGAATCATGTTATTATTTAATTTGTTAATGTCATATTCTTCGTACCACCAAAAAAAATAGGAGACACCCCCACTTGATTTTGCCCTACTTGAGTTGAAGTCTTTCGTCCGCCCCTGGATACATCTATTGTCTAGTTGAGTCCAACCCACTTACTTAGCCTACTAGCTCAACACCTATCCTGCTATCCAGCCCAGCTCACAAAACATAATCCCTCATGTATATTTGTAGTTGTGTGGGTGTGGCTTCTTCAACGATTGTCGCAAAGTCGAAGTTTCTCCAATCTCCTGTGAAACTTTTTTGGGTGTATATGATTAATACTTGATAGTCCAGGACGAAAAAATTCATGATTCCGCCCTTGCTCATAAACATTCACAATATTTTGTAAATCACATTTGTCAAGCAAACACACGACTTAAAATATTGAAGGATTCATCCCCACTTAAAATGGTTAAGTGGCCGATTAATATGATATAGTTATAGCCCTCGTATGGTTCTTTGCTTTTCTTTGTTCTGTTGCTTTTCGTATGGTTCTCCTTCTTTTTTTTGTCTGCTTCCTTATTTTGTTTTGTATTCTCCTTGAAGGTTCCCTTTGTACATTGATGTTCTTCCGCCATTGATGAGGGTTTTTAATGTTATCTTGAGGTTAAACCTGTTTATCAAAAAAAATATGATATAGTTAAGTCATCGTGTTCATCATTCGAGCCTAAAATGAAGTCATACTAATCGCGCACATTAAAACGATGGGAAAAAGAAAATTAGGTCTGCAGAGATGGAAACTCATAATCAATGTCGGATCCAATGTTATTTCAACCCCTGTAAAATTATGTTCAGCCCCAATACACCAGTATCTCAGTATAAGCATCTCCAATGCTACACTCTCCAAATTTTCCAGCGTGGTCCCATTTCTATTACAGCAAAACACGACTCTCAATACAATAATATCAACATGATACATATTTTAATAATTTGTTTTTCAATTTTCATTCACAAACACTCTAAATATCAAGCATCAACAACATTTCTCTCATACTTTTCTACCATTTTTCATTTTTTCTATCATTTTACACATTTTCCAATACAATTTTTTCAAATCACTCTCTTTACACACTCTAAAATTTTCAGCGTCATTTTTAAGTGCCCCATTGGAGATGCTCAGCCTCAATATATCAATGTATGAGACCCTCAAAATATCAATCCTCCAATACTGGCTCCACAGTGACTGAAATTTCTGGATCCGCCACTATTTACGATATTACACACCCCTTATAAGAGTTTGCAAACTATAAATTTCATATAAATCTCTAAATATTTGGATTGCCGAGAAAGGCAAATACTTGGTACGTGATATAGTAACATTTTTTTTTTTTAGAATAAGGAGTCAAGGGGGATGCCGATCACAAAGGTGGGCGCTATGGGACCTAAGTAAATGCAGCCGTACTTGTAAAATGGACTTGGGCCAAGATAGTATTACCGCAGTTAGATAAGTCCAGTCAGATCCAGGCCCATAGTTACTTCTGGGCCGATGATGACAAAATGGTAGAATACAATTAAACAGACTGCAAATTATAAAAATGCAGTCCTCATCATCACTAAAAAAAAAGAGTAGTGAAATATGCATAACTAATCGCGCACATACATACAATTATTGAAGAATTAGTACACTGATTAACGTATAATTATAGAATCTTATGTCACAAAACAAAACATCATATTTCTTGATGTTGCCACTTGTAGTAATTAATTATTACAATTTTGATTATATGCCAACAACTATTGATTCTACAGTCAGTTTCTATAGGTTCCCACATCATCCATTACACGGTTACCATGCATACATATAATATAGGGAAAAAAATTATATTGCAATGACGTGAGAAACTTCGACTAGTATCTAACAAATGGGGTAGGATTATATATTAGGTGGTTAAAATTAATAATTGTGCCAATAATTTTAATAATTTAGACAGCACCTAACCATATATATGTATATATATGTCGTGTGTTTTTCTGTTGCTTGGACAGTAATAATCATGACTTTGATTAATTAATTAATCAAAAACTTTCAATGATTGCTCTATGTGTGTATATGCATGAGTTACTCATAAGGGTATAGGTAATTAAAACTACTTAGGTGATAGTTGAAACAATTGGTTCGAACAAAAAAACAACAATAAAGAATAAGAACACAAAAATTTGAGTGGAAAACCCTTAAAGAGAAAAACCACGAGTAGAGGAGGAGGATTTTACTGTGTGGAGAACACAGGTACAATAGATATTTGAGTGACGGCTTTACAACAAACTATATACTTAACCGAAATCCTAATTTAAAAGGTCCATACCGCCCCCGTCGGCCTAGTCCCTCCGCTCCCATCACAGACCTCCAAAAAATTTCTTCATCAAAATTTGTCGTACCGCGAACTTTTCGTATCATATCAAACTGAATTCAATTCACAAACTTTAACAATAGTCTATAGTAAATCTCTTTATGCGGCAAATCCTATGAACTTCGAATATTTTCATGTGAATTAGATTTGACTGAGAGTGATATCATTGTGGTCATATGTTGAGTTTTAACTTAATTTATCACATCGTCATGTAATTTTTTTTTTTGTCTGTATATGTAGACTCGACAACTCAAATTTAAACTCGTATCAAATTTCAAAAGATAAACTTGTATAATGTGTTTCTCGATTACCAAAAATACATTGGTTATTAATTCTCGATCGTTTGAGTCTATTGTGTCCTTATCGACATGTGTTAGACGTTAACGGCATTAGGATGTGTCATGTAATACTTCATTAGGAAGACACGTAAAATTATAATGGATGAACTAATACCAAGAAAATATATATTATATGGTGTGGAACAGTCAATACCTTGAAAGAAAAGCAAATTACAAGTCTTAATTACTACTCTTCAAGGAAATTAATTATTTTCACCCATTTTAATATTAATCAGTAATAGGAACATTTGCCTAATTAATCAACATCACCTATTCTTAATAACCGTATTAGTGCCATCAATAAATGATTTTATAATTGCCATAGTTTGTTAATATACACTACAATTTCTTTAATACCGTATAAACCCTTAGCTACCTTGTGTTTTTCCTGACTAAGTTTCTTTTGAAATATATTTCTTGATGTGATGTTCCAGAATCAATATTTTCTCGAGAATTTTCTTATCAGTTTCATGCATGTCCAACTATTCAAATGATTGTTTTATCTATAATAACAAGAAAACATCTCAAGTCTCAAGTAACTTCATTTTTTAATCATTAATTC
The DNA here is from genome assembly GCA_963580455.1 of Euonymus europaeus. Classification (NCBI taxonomy): domain Eukaryota; kingdom Viridiplantae; phylum Streptophyta; class Magnoliopsida; order Celastrales; family Celastraceae; genus Euonymus; species Euonymus europaeus. The sequence goes on along the minus strand of OY756968.1, from coordinate 5,479,597 downwards.
ACCCACTTTTGTTTTTCTTTTGGTGGTGGTTACAATGAACTTCTTTCTACTTTAAATTTGACTTGTTCGTGGCATAGAAAACAACGAAAATTTAGAGAAATTATCCTATAATTCTGTCACATCATATCATATGTTAATACATATATATATCAAAATTAATATAATGATGTCAATTTATGAAAGATTGAGGACAATGCAGGATAGTTGAAAATGAAAATTGATTGTTTGTAATTTAAATTTCAAAAATACACCAACCACTTGATAATTGGTACCGTCTCATTAATTTTGGTGCACAGTGCATACATCAATGTATATCAGGATTATTGAATAATTACTCCGAAAATCTCAAGCAAATACTGAAAAAAAATGACAAAGAAATTTGGAAGAAATAAAACTCTCTTATATTGATTAACTGGAACACAAAACTAAAATCAAATTCACAAAATTAATTCCCTATATTACTAAACATAGATAGTATGTAAATCTATTCACGTAAATTCGAGCATGCACATCACGAATCTGTGAGTGCATATGATTTATGTGTGTACAAACTTAATTACACAGATATACAAGTGGAAGATGTGGGATGGTATATAGAATATGAACAGTAACAGAGAGTACACAAGAAGATACGTGCAACCGGTCCATGCCAAACTATGAAAGCTCTTCCAAAATAGAATCTTCAAAAGAAAATTGAGTCCAACATAAAGAAGAAGTAATACTCTCTCCACCATAGCTAGAAGTAGCAGTGCTAGGATCCCCTGCCGGATTGGTCATCGGTGGTGGTGTTTCGGTCACGGACGGAGGCACAGAAGGATGATCCGTAGGAGATGGAAGATTAACCCATATTGGATCAACAGACAAGTTATCTGCTATAATATTTGTTTGGTCAATGATCTCATTAGTCATGAGAGATGTTTGGAAAGTGACCTGTGGGTCTACCAAGTGAGATAAAGGAGGACTACTTAAGTTTTGATGGTGGTGGAGTGGTTGATCTGCACCACCATTAATATTACCAATGGAAAATGAGGAGGGCTGTTCCTCCATTTGCGCTCCTAATTGGTTTTGTTTGATTGAGTTGAGTAGCTCTAGGACCTCCATGTCTGTCATCCCATTTTGAGAAAATGATGTGTTGGCTACGGAATTAGAGGCAGATTGGAAAATGTACTGTAGATACTGAAGCCTTGCCAACTGAGCTTCTGCTTGTAATCTGAAAGACACACATATACATCAAATGCATGTGTTAGAAACATCTCAAGAGCATAATTATAAAAGTTGGGGTGGATGCAATTTTTGCATCTAAAAATTGTTACCGGCATTCCTACCCTCTCTTTGCGATTTTATTTTAAAAAATTATTCTGCATCCTCCACTCGAACTCATCACCTCTTTAATTTTTAATTTGGGAGAGTGAGTATCCAAAATCCAAATGACTACCTAGACTACATGATATAAGTTTTTATCAAAAAAAGAGAGAGGATGTAATAGTGTACTCACAATGGGTGATGATCCATGATGTCTCTTAGGTTGGCCAAGGCCATAAGATGTGGTAAACTGGCAAAAAGGTCAGTTCTTGGTTGGTGGGTCATGGGATCAAAACCCATCTGAATCAGCTTCTTCTTCAAGTGGGTATTCCAAAAGTTCTTGATTTCATTGTCGGTTCGTCCTGGTAGGTGGGTTGCTATTGCTGACCATCTTGCAAGAAAAACCAATTAAACATACATAAACAAGTCAAAAAAGTCAGTAAATTTACAGTGTTTCTTCTCCATAGATTTATGAAAATGAATAAAATATATATAGTAATTTACTTGTTGCCAAGGATGGAATGGAGATGGAGAATGGTTTGCTCTTCTTCTTGAGAAAATTTGCCTCTCTTGATATCAGGCCTTAAGTAATTTGTCCACCTTAACCTACAGCTCTTCCCACATCTGTTAAGACCTGAAAAAAAACAGCCAATTAACAAGGTCGTTAATTAGGTTACACCATGAGAAAAAAGAGAGAGTGTGTGGGCGTGTGATTTATATGTATGTACCTGCAAGCTTTGGGAGAGCTCTCCAGCTTCCATGGCCATGTTTTTGGATGTAGTGGACAAGCTTCTGATCTTCTTCAGGAGTCCAAGGACCTTTCTTAAGACCATCCTCATCACAACAAGGAGACCTTCCCATATTTTTTTTTTGTTTTTGTCTCCCTGCATATCTAACCCCAATAACTAAGTCTATTTATAATAAAATCTTGAGCCTCGACCTTGTGTCCTTCATTAATTATTCAAATAAAAAAATTAATCTACACAACACTCTCTTTTCCTTGTTAAATAATAATTGGACACACTTCCTCCCATTTGGTTGCAATACTATAGCACTGCGACTGTCCCCTCTTTTAAGTTAAATGACCAATATACCCTTTTCTTTTTTTTTGTTAATTTGTTAATTTTTTAATTTTACATACCAAACGGGGTCTTAGTGTATGTGCAAGTATATAAATCTGGAATTTTTAAGCTAGCGTAATCGCCCCATCTCTTTCTAAACTAAACTGTACACTATCCCTTTAATTTCTTTAATCACTATAAATACATTACCAATTATTGATTACGTTTTTAGCCACTATCCACGTAAAGGATTAGACAGCTATTGAGTTCTCTCGAATAACAACTATATATATATATATATATATATATATATATATTGTGGAGTAAAATACAACTATAGAAAAGTAAGACTGCAAGATAAGTTGTGCTGAAGGTAGTTATTTCAATGACGGAACATAGCAATTTTAACCAATAATTTAGAGGACAGTTTCAATTGTTCCGATCTAAAAGGAAGAAATCTACAACAATCACTGAAGAAAGTTATTGAGATGAATCAATCGATGGAGTTCAAAGATTGATGTCATTTGATTTATATGCATTCACTAGTAAATAAAAGATCAGACGTTGTGGATGTAGGCAAGTTACCGAACCACGTATATTCTTGTCTTGTTTCCTTAAGCACTCCATTCCATCGATGAAAATTTTTGCATCGGCATACATACACCATTAGGGTCATACCAAAAGATCGTGTGGTTGGGAATTCGTGTATATATAATAACTTTATTAGGTTATCATAAGCTTTGTAACTAATATATAGACTTTGTATATTTTGCGAGTAATTCCATAAATTTCTATTTTTTAAAAGGCACGGTTAATATTTAATATCGATACAATCTTTATAAGGAGGACAACTTCGTCTTTTAGTAGGGAAGGCTAAAAGAAAAAAGAAAAAAAGAGAGGTAGAGATCCGATTACGTAATACGTGGCAGGTCACAGTAGGTCTGGGGAACATACTCCATGCACGCAATAAGACATCTTTCGTCATTGTTTGCATGGCTTCAAAATGACTTACGTCTTCAAGTTTGGATTTCATTAAGATGCTCTATGAGAATTTAAAGACCAGAAACCATATACAATTAATAAACTAATTTGGTTTCGTGCCATGAAAGCTGAAGGGAAGAATTTACATAAATACACACACACACACACATATATATACACTATCGCACGTGTACACACACATATATAGGGATAGTCTAGACAATTGTATCATATTGTGTATATACCTTTATTTTTTATACTCTCTCTCGTCATAGTTTTGCGGTCTGAAAACTCTAGATAATTAACAAGGAAATTAACGTCGAGGAAGATAATCACAAACCTTGTTGAATCGGTCATGATTAGCAATGTACAATTATTGATACTCCATAATCAGTTAATTAATGAACTTGATTACTATATTTCCCAATCTTAGTTAAAATATATTTTACTCCCACCAACCTTTTAACTTTGCACATACTTAATCGTCAATTTATAATGACATGGGAATCAACGGTTGCTATCCTTAAGGCATGCACTGAGTAAAAAACTCATGGGTCTGCAAGATAACTTGCAAACTATATATGCTTGCCGAGGAAGAACATGACAATTTCATGTACAGATTTAGTAGAAATTGATCACCTACGATCTTCTAAGAGTGAAGACGTTGCTCTAACCAGTTAAACTATGAGTTGATTTCTAACTACTTTGATACTTTAATGATGTCGATAGATACAACAATTATCTCTCTTCAATGTATAGATTACTGAAAAGGAGGAAGTTGGGCTACCAATGTGTACAACAACAAACCAAACAGGAAAGGAAAGGTTACACTGGATTATTGAAGCTTAGAGTCCGTTTGTTTCACAGTTGCATTTCATAGTTTTAAGCTGTCAAAAATGTTATGCTTTAAGCTGTCAAAAATGTTATGCTTAAAGTTATGAAAAATGTCGTATAAAAAGCTGTGGAGTCCACAACTTTAAGCTGTATAAAATGTCGTGGAGTGTTTGATTCATTTTTCTGTTAGATTAATTTTATAGATAAAATTACAAAATAAAAGGTATTTCAATAAAAAGTACTTGGAAAACTTTTAAGATATGAAGGGACAATTACGTAAAGTGGTTATAAAATATTATGGGTCCCACAGCTTTAAGTTCTGAAAAACAATGGGATAACGACATTTCATTTTACATAGCTTAAAGCTTTAAGCTGTCAACAAAATGTAGCGTTTTGTTGGCACAACATTTTATGCAAACCCCACAGCTTTAAACTGTGCGAAATGTGAAACAAACACACCCTTAAACCTTACGTTTACCTATAAATTTCATCGAAACAAGAAAATTAAAAAGAAAAAGAAAGATGCGATGCGTACATTTCAAAGGATATTCATCAAATGAAAATAGTAATTAACGACAAACCTACATTAAATTAACTCTAAATTGATCAATTGAGAAATTATTTTTATAAGAAGACCAATCAAAGGGATGTGATGTGACCCATTGACCAAGTTAGAGGGAAATTTGGTGCAGCAAACGCCCCAAATCCACACCTTACTTACTATAAACTAAACAATATACATACATACATACATAAAATAAAAAAATAAAAATACATACATACATACTATATATATATATGTAGTACTGTTGGTTGCATGCCCTAATATACCATGACATTCTTCACACGATTGGCAATGCTTCAAAGGCATTTCATGGCTTGTCCTCGTCTTTTTGTTGTTATGCAAGCTTACCCTTTTTTATTTAATTAAATTTAATTAATATGGTTACCCAGTTCAACAAGCTGGACAGTGTTTTCAGTCTTTGTTGAGTGCCTGAGAGTTGAAATACCAACTAAGTAGGTTTTTTAATTGTGGAAATCCATGTTATTGGTGCAGTTTGAAAGGCTATTAGAGCAATACGTAAAAGTTATATCTCTACATACATCATCATCCTCTTTATTTAATTCTTAATCTCAAATATACAATTTTTTCTCTGGTCAATTAGAAAAAGCCCAAGCCTTACACAACAATTTCCAATAATGATGCTCTCTTTGATGGGATGGGGCTACAATTCCAAATGGATGGAATTTAATTTCTGCAATTTCACCCAAAATCATGATTTAAAATATGTTATTGAGTATTTTGATTGTTCCTAATGTTACAACATATAATAGATTTTGAATCAATTGCCATCTTTTATAAAAATAAAAATATAAAAAACAGAAGTAGATTTTGAATTTTGCCTCGTAACGTAACGATGAGAAAATTTAAGGTTATACATAAATTAGATTTATGATGCTTAATTATTTCTTACGATTTTAAGCAAGAATAACCTTAATGATTTTTTTATGCAATATGTTCCTATCATCTACATACCATTTTCAAAGAAAAATATGATAATTTAACACAATTTTGAGGAGGATTTGTAGAAAATTATTCCTGCCAGTTAGAATTGGAAACCCCAACCCTTCTAATGTTAGTTTGTCAACTTAATTAATTCCATGTCAACGTCAATTATTATCAGCAGCCCCCCTAGGGTTAGAGACCATGTATTTTCTACGTAAGAAATCTATGTATGTACTATATGTTTCTTCTAAAGACTCACAAGCTAAATATATATATTTTAAAAAACCCTAATTAATTTTTCTCACCTCCCCCACATTAGTTAGTAAACGGTACTTCAAAAGTTCACAAAAAGTTTGGCCCTTCAACCAAGGGACCTTGTCGGTAGACCATGTCTGCTTTCAACAAAAAAGCTAGTAATCTTATTTATGGTATGTCACACATTTGAACTTCACTCCAAGAAACTCAATGTATATAAAATCCTTTTGTCAATAGTCAGCTAAACAAACTGATTTGCTTGCTTCAATGGGTTTCCAACAAATACAACACAGGTGACAGGACTCTTCGTGGTCGTCAAATCACTGGCCTGCATGCGACGTGTATACATGTCTCTCTATCTCCGTACAGTCCATACATAAAATGGTCGGCCATGGAACCATTATTAGCACCTGCTCCTGGGAGTGATAGAGAGTAACTTGCTTCTAATGGATATTGGATAACCTAATCATGACCAAGAAAAGATTACAGAATTTGGAAGAAAGCGAGCAGTTGACTTTGAATTATCTATGATTAGAACTTTTTTTTTAAAAAAAATAAAGGTTTAGTAAGTTGGACTTTATATGCCGAATGCATTTGTTTAGGCAAGGACTCAGCACTACTTAAGGGTCGAAATTATTGTTTCATGAGTAGCAACTGATTAGAATTAAAAGATAAACCAAGGTTTTGAAAACCGGATCGGTTATTAAATCGGGAAATTCTTCGGTTTAAGGTTTAATCGGGGTTCAAACCGGATTCAATAAAATATAATATTATATATATATTTATATGATATAGATAATTATTTAATGTAAAATATTTTTTTTTTAGTATTTAATAATGTGTAAAAATATTTTACAAAAATACAATATATTATGTCTAACTTCAACAAAAATTGTGTCATAGCCTAGTGGTAAGGTCTTTGTCTTAGTATTAGGAGGTTATGTGTTCAAAACATATCAACAACAGTAGTTTTGTAATTAAAACTTATCAATAGTTTTATAATTAAAACTTATCAGTTCAGTTCATTGAGACCGGCCAATTCTACCAGTTGAACTAGTTAACAAAAAAAATGACCGGTTAAAAAATTAATCGGTTCATGTGGATGTGATCCGACTGGTTATATGGCCGATGACCGGTTCAACCGGTCCGACTGGTTGGTCCAGTCCGATTTCTGACAACCTTGAGATAAACAACACTAATATACGAGACGAAATTATGTATAGCTAGCGCATGATTAGGATTAAAAGGTAAACAACTTGTGCACAAGAATCGCAAAATGGTCGAGATCAAGGTCGAAGACATAATTATGGTAAATATTTTTAGGAATTGAATTGTAACCTTTAAATTGGACTTTTGTAACTTTATTGCTGGGCCATATGTTGGTCTATAACAGTATTTTACTACGATTATTTAAAAAAAAAATCCACTTATATGAATGCTGATTCAATGACGGATATCATCATATCAGATATATAATTTTCTATGAAAACTCTAGTGTGTTTGGATATTATTTTCTTTTTTAGTTTTTAAAAACGATTTTGAGTATAGTTTTTAGAAACACTTTTTAGGAAAAAAAAACTGTTAAGAAATTCATTTGGTTGGTGATATTTGACTTTGTTTTCGGAAACTGAAAAACATGAAATTAAAATTAAAATTTAGTCAAATGAAATTGAAATTCATCAAAATAAAACTCAAATTTATCAAAATCAAATTCAAATTCATCGATTGGGTCAAAATGAAGATGATTTTGGGTCAAAACCGGAGCAAGACCTTCCGGTGGCCGGACGACGATGCCGGTGGAGAGAGGAGTTAATCCATAGGGAGTGAGAGAAGAGAGAGAAAAATAAAATAAAATAAATTCATCTTAATTAAAATTATGCCACTTGAAAATCGTACAAAACAACAAAATGTTGTTTTGGTTTTCTAGTTTTTAAAAACTGAAAAATGAAAACTGTTTTTAAAAATAAATACTCAAAACAGTTAGCCAAATGAATTTTAAGCAATCATTTGATTTTTCAAAACAGAAAACAGTTTTCAAAACACTAACCAAACACACTCTAATTATTTTGTTTTTAACACACATAAGTATCAAACTTTCAAACATTCTAATTCTCATGGGCCGGTTACCTAAGTCCTGTGTTAGTTATGGGTTGGGTTCGCTTTTAAAAATGGACAACTACTTGTTTTAAGCCCATAAACTATAACTGGATAAAACCAAATTGTCCAAGCCATAGTCATCAGAACATGAGAATCCAACCAGGCCCATGCCCATGCCCATGCCCATTTAAGCTTCTTGGAATATCTTTTGTCATATTTCTTGCAGTTGAAAGTTGGACTCAGAAATTTAAAAGTGCAGTATCCGCTTCATTAATTGAAGTAGGCAGTGGCTGCCGAGAGTCTGTGCCTAAAATGGACCCCAAAGGAAGAAAAAACAGAAAAAAAAAAAACGGTTGACAAACACAAAGCATTAACTCCCAAATTATTTCACTCACACCTGCAAAAGCCAGCCCATACTGATCTGATTATCTATCTGCGTTCCCATTTCAACATTTGGCCGGTGCGGCAGCTGATCTTTTTTAGAGCATTTCATGGCAAATGATGCTTCTCTTAGGTCGTGCCTGGTTTGGTTGGCTGTTATTATGATTGTAGTAGGACTATACACACATTCTTTCAAGAAAATTATGGTCACTTACGTAGTGGGTATTCTCTTGATTGCTGGAGTGCTCTTACCTGATTGGGATTTCTTCAGTCGAGATTTCTCCCGATGGGGCTCTCCAATTACTTTCGAAGAGAAGGCAGCAGCTGAAGCTCGAAGATCTGGACCCCTAAGGTTCGTATGCATAAATTGTTCCTTTTGTTGAATTTTCCAGTGGGTTTGAAGAATTTTTTTAAAAAATAAATCCGAAAATTGATATTAGTTATGCATAATTTATGTTTGTAGGTATAGGATCTATCCTCTCCGACTGGTTGCTTATACAGCAATATATAGCTTCGCTCTATACAAGTGGTGGTGGTTCGTAACAAGCTGAGCAATTTAAGGATTAGCAGTGATATTTTGCTGGTGGTTACTTGTACAATTGTGACTATTTCCAATTCCTAGTCATTTGGTGCTTTGTAAATGCTTAAGATTGGTCTAAATCAGTTCGTTTTTGAATCGCTGCCATTCTGTAGAATTGTTTCAGAGACTTAGAGACAACCAGATCAGAAATGTCACTTGTTAATTGTATTCTTCATAAAATTATTTGAGTGATTTTGATGCTTTGGGAACTTCACTTATCTTATAATCAAGTTGCAGGCCAACTCATTAGACCTTACAAGGACAGTGTATAAAGGTTATAGTGGAACAATATATTTGTGACTGTACGAGTTTTGATCGAATTTATTCTATTATGGTCTGGATTTAGGTCATATCGAATTTTAATAAAAGAAAAAAAAAGTATAAAGGCTATAAGGAGCCCAATATTTGGTATGATAGGGCTCAATGTGTTAATGGGCTATCACATTTCAAGGTCTCTTTCAGTTTTAGGGTTCATTTAAGCAATCATGAAAGTCTAATTACCAACCACATATCCCCATCCAAAGCTTTTCTTATTGCTGTGATAGCGGGGCAAGAAGACCAGGAGGAAAACAGAGGATCAAAATGAGGCTACTGATCCACAACATGCTATCATCCAACATCAAGGGCGTGATAAACGGCTTCCCTCTGCGGATCGAAGTCGAGAAGGTTGAGGAGAAGCAGGTCGACTTCGACGCTGCCTTCCTCGGAAAAATGTTTCAGAAGATTGAATGGAAGGCACTCGTCGACGCTGCGCAGACCATGGGCTATGCTGAACTTCCCGAAGAGGCTCCCGATTCATCCTTGCTTGAATCTGATGAGTTCTTGCAGAAATTCCACCACGCTCTCTTGGAGCTCGACCTTGAAGAGGGCACTCTGGTATGTCCAGAGACTGGTCGCAAATTCCCCGTCACTAAGGGGATTCCCAACATGTTGCTTCATGAGGATGAGGTCTGAGAGATTGGCGTAGTCGCCGCCTCATGCGAGGCAGAGAGTGCCTAATTTGTAGGGTTCTGGGATTGAGTAATTTGATTTTCAGTGTCTCTGAAGTTGAATGCGATTTGTTTTTCTATGAGAATGGGTGGTCGTAGCACTGTCACAAATAAACTACAAAGGCATATGCTAGATGTGAGTAGTGCAAAATGGCAAATGTGTTTACTGAATTAACAAAGTGAGACTTAATTGACAATTATATTATCAAGAACAATGCATATCCCTCTTGCTGCAGAAAATAGTATACATTTGCAATGCTTCATAGAATTGCAACTTACAACCTAAACCTAAATCTTGGCTTGCATTATGACATTGTAGCAAGTGCCAAATTCATGGGTGACTTGCCTGATGATCAATCATTTATGTAAACAAAAGTATGCATTTATACCTTTTTGAGGTACAAAAATATGCAAGGAATGTTAATAGTCACAGGCAACTATAAATGGCGTATAAGTCCGGAACTACAAAAATTGTGCATTTCTTCCATTGAGGTACAATAATCAGTCAGGAAGATTAATGGTAATCCTAACTGTGAATAACTAGTTCTTACCATACCATTCTGAATGTATATCCTGTGCTCCTTTCTGAGTTTCAGCAAAGTCTTGCCAATTATTCATTGTAGGATCAAGAGTTTCCGTTCATTCCACTTTGAGAACAATCTTCATGCATTCATAGACGAAGTAACTCATGGAAGCCGAAGGAAGTACCTGAAGTGCATAATTTCAAGATCAATACAGCCCAAAAACAAAATATCTTGGTTATGAAGTAGAGAGATTGCCCCCAGATACATGTTTGGGATAATTAATCATCTATATTACACAGCATCCAAAGATATGCTCGGCAACCATACAATATCCACTGTGTTTTGTGAATTCCGAACAGTGCATGTTCATCAGGACCACAAAATAAGCACAATATTCCATTCCATCATGAGCAGTTATACATATTATGCATATATATATATATATATATATGAACACATATACGTGGACATACACACACATTCCATACCTGCAGTAAGCTGGGAATGAGGCCAACATAAAGAGCTGATATTCCTCCTTGCTCAACAATTTTCACACAGGTAGCTAAAGCACTCATTTTCGTTGCCCTGACTTGCAATTGAAGCTGTCTACGCACAACTTCAAAAGGGTATGTAGCAACTTCTGCACAAGCACCAGAAATAGCCCCATACAGTAATGTCCTAATTGGTCCCAACTCCAGCTGCTCAAAAGCATTCAATTCCTGATCCAATTGATTCATCTTCCGAATTCTTTTCCTGCCTTCTGGTGAGTGTAGATAAGTTGATTTCAATATGTCATAGACACCGTAGAAGACAGCACCTGAAGGTGCCATGCTTAAAATAGATGGTACTAAACCCTTGTAAAGGGACAAGAACCCTTGTGTTTGGATCATATGGCGAAAAGTACTGATCACACCACCTAATGCCTCCCCACCAGGTGCCACCATTGTGGTCCGTATCTGGAAAGGACAACGATTAATCAGCGTAAAAAATAAGAATAATAATCTTGGTTATGATTAACTTGACTGTGGAATCAAAAATAAATGTCTGCCAAAGGCATAAATGCAGTTTCATTGCAGAAAACAAGTATGCAAATTTTATTTTCCAGTTGTACCTTTAATACTTGAAAAGCATAAAGGAAACCAGAAGAAAAAGGTAGAAAGACTGGTTTAAGAAGTCTAGACGTCGTTTTCCTATCCATGAGGACCCCATCTGAAATGGGAAGTGGAAAACAACCCAGGGAAACCTTGCTTTAGAAAGCTGAGAGTTCAGTCCTTAATTCCCAAGAACTAACTTCTAATTTTTTTCTTTACAATCATTAAATTCTGTCTCTTCTATATCCTTAGCAACTGCCTAGATGGTTACTCCCTCATCCATCATCTCATCACCAAGAGGTCATGGGTTCGAGAGGGGAGGCGGGGATTTTCCTGAAATAAATGCGTATGGGTGGTGGGCCATCAGTAGTCACTGGCCAGAGCATACAGCGTACAGTTCCTTGAGGATGGAAAAAAAATCCCCCACAGCAACAAACCAAGAATTCAACAACAATCCAATCTAATAAAAGCTGTACCCAAGATTCCATAGGAAGCGCAACACTGGGATATTTTGACCAGGAAATGTAGAAATATCATCTAGAATCTATGTTGCATGACATGTACTTGACCTGGCAGTGGAGCTTTGGGTCATTAATTGCTCACACACTATACTCTGCCCCCTGATGTATACTGTTGTGAAGAAAGTAAATCTCAATCTGAATTTTTTTAAAAACAAAATGAAAACAAGGAAAGAAGAAAAGAATTGATACGGCGCTTTGGTTTTTTGACGCAAGTAGCAATACAGCAAAATTTGTCTAATGTCAAATCAATTAAATGAATATGTAAGGAATTTCTATCCATTCTTGAATGCTTTCTTTGAATAAACTGAAAATGCTAGAACTACATTTCAAATGAATATCACGACATAAGCTGCTCACTAAGTTTTGGAACTCATTTTGATCTGTAGCGTCCTATCTCTTTCTAAACATAGTCATGCTCTAGTCTACTTAGTGTAATGAAATCAACACTTGATCATTTAAGGGATCATGATTATGTTAAAAATTAATAGTATGGGCATTATCCCTTCAGATACGTTCAATATATCTTCAAAAACGCAGAAATCACAACCATAAATATATATTAATCTACAAAAGATCTAAAGAGAGGGCAAGGCAGTTAATCTGAAGCTAGTGCAAAGCTAATGATTAGGTAAGCCACTCATACGATATTTCTTGTCAGGATCATTAATAAAAATAAAATAAAAATCCAATGTGGTTTTTTTAAAGCAGAGTGAAATTAATTATATTAAATAAAGGTTTGTGGGTGATTTTGTATTCTTGGAATATATATGTATCCATGAATTATTTTAGCCTTATCCCCATTTTATTCCACCAGATGAACTTTACCATTAAACCAAAGCTATCCGTCTTTAGAACACCTTATACAAACATAATTTCAAATGTGATTAATTTCACCAGGTCATTCAATAGTAATGCACAGATATAAGTACATTAAGATGGTAGCTCCAATACCAAAGGAAGATATGGCAAAAAAAATGCGATAACAAACGAGGCACGAGTGGGAAAAAGAAAGAAAAAATCCAAGTTTCCACATACAGTGTCAAGCGGTAAGCAGAGTGCAGTAGCCGTAATGCCAGCTGCAGCACCAGCAATAAACCTCTCAGAGTTTGTAGTTTCCTCATTTCCGGAGAGTCTAAGCAATTGCTTCCTATACGTGTCATAAGCACAGAAATTGACTGCTTTAAAAGGAGCAGTTCGAAGAATGTTGACGAAGTTCCCCTTCCAAAAACCTTTCAACCCTTGAGTTCCTGCAATTTTCCTGATGAGCTCAAATAGATTCTTCTGTTCACCACGAACTATGTACTCCAGCTTTAGCCTCTCGAGTGGGGCAACGCAAGTTCTGATACAACAGCAGTTGTTCAGATTTAGTTTATGCAGAGACACACTAACATGCAGTTCTGTCAAATTTTGATGCACTAAACAAAGACTAACTCTTGTCTCTATAGATTTTATGCTACAGAATTCATTGCATCAGAATTATTTCTATTTGTTGAGTAAAGGTGAAATACTAACCATATGGATTCAGCTGCTGCCTCACTATCATACCCTAACAACCATCAGATGCCAATAGAAAGCCATTTTACAGTCAAAATATGTTAATATTTTGCAAGATTATACATACTGCCTTTAGAACGGTCACGCAATGGCTAAAAAGAAATGCACAAAGGCCTAGCTCCACAAGCAGAATAACTTAAAGTACCAAAATCACGAAACACAAACCTTGAAACCATGGCAGCAATAGCTCCAGCCCACAAATGCTTAGTTGTGTTCATTGCGCCTCTTCCCCTTCCCCGTACCTTAACCTTTCGTTTATCCCTTTCCCCAACAATTGCAGTACCAACAGGTGGCAGCTCTTCCGAGCTCTTGCCCTCTCCATTTTGCACCAAAAGCACATTTGACTTCTGTACAATCGCATCACCTCTCAGGCTTACCGACAAAAAGAGACCGCTAACTGCCACCTTAACTCTTTTCGCTCGCCTGCGAACCCCATAAACCTCTCTTTCCGGAATAGAAACCGAACTCGAAATGCCAACTGAAGAAACCGAATGAACAAGCGATGAGGAAACGGTGGGCTCGAGAAATAAGCCACCGGCAGTGAATGAGCTCAAATTGGAGCTTGAATTAATTGAAAATGAAGATTCAGAATGCTCGTGCTGAAGCGAATTTTCGAGCCAAGCATCGACGCCTGGCATTGTACCTAAGCAAATCTGGAATCGAGAAAGATAGGGCGTTAGAACATTGGGTATTTCGATAGTTGGAGCTGGAGTGAAATTGGGAGAGGAAGATTACGGGCTGCAGAATCAGAGAAGGAAAATAGCGGACTCGGCGTTCGCCTGTGTTCCATCACCTCGCATAGTAGAATGTTTAAACACTTAAATCGGTTAATCCTTGAGAGTTGAGACTCATTAGTTTTTTTTCCCCTTCCTTCCTCGATTTTTTCTGTTCCCCTTTTTGTTTTCTCAAACAGTTTCTACTTTCTAGGAGGAAAAAACTAAATACAACAAATAATAACAAATATGCGCTTGATAGCGTTCCTGCTACCACTGGAACGATAGCGTTACCGCGTGCGTGCTCTGCCTCACGTGACAGACAACGTCGGTTATATAAATAGCCAATCACTTGGCGCCCAATTCAGTTCTGCTGCTACTTTTTGAAAGAGCTATCAGGATCAAGAGAGATCAGAAATTCAGAATAAATTCCTAGAGTCTTCTTTTACTGATATTCGATTCGAAAATGCAGCACCTAGGGTTTCCAAGCTTGAAGAGCTTCGATCGCTACAAATCCTTGGCAGGAGCGGTCAGCGGATCCGCGAGGACCTCATCGTTCTCTTCGCGTCCCTCGTCGGACATGATCCCATCGGGGAGTTTCGCAAACTTAAAGCTTACCGCAGGTTTTGATCGGAAGATTTCGTGTTTTGTCAAAAAAAAAATTTGATAATGTGGACGTATTGGTGATTTCTGGTGTTAATTTGTTTCGTCCTTAGAGAAATTGGTGAAAGAGCAAGCCACGGTCAAAACCGATCTGGAAATGGCGGTATGGCTCTCTCTTTCCGCGTATGTGCGTGTAAGAGACGCACAAACTGTCGTTCTATTTACATGTGTGTATTTACAGCGGTCTCTCTATACTCTTGGTACGTACATAGTTTGTATTTTTTAAAAATCTCTCTCCAGCAGTGCATTTCTAATTTCCAGAGAATAATATGTTCAAGGAGACACTTCCACATCTTTTATTAGTCTCACCATTTTAAGTAAAATATTCGATGTTTAATCTAAGGTTTTATTGAGTTGTTCTCTTCATTTGAAGTAAATTATTACTTATTCTATGTCTAATCTAGGGGTTCATTGTGTTGTAGTATTTGTGTCATCATTTTCTTAGCAAGGTGCTGAAACCTCTCATATCAATGGAAATAAATGGTAATTTGGAAATTATTTGAACAAATATCCAGAGCTCGAAGTTGAAGAAATCGACCGAGCATATTCATCTGTTGGAGGAAAAACTGCAAAATGCTTTCATTGAGAATGCAAAGCTGAAGGTCAAACAGAAAGAGGATGAGAAACTCTGGAAAGGATTGGAATCTAAGTTTTCTTCAACTAAGACGCTATGCAATCAACTTACAGAAACTTTACAGCAGCTAGCTCGACAGGTTCAGGATGGTAGGTTGTGAATCCTCTGGGTTTTATTGTTTTTTACTTAAATTTCAAATGCATTTCTTTCTTGCTTCGCAGCTGAAAAAGATAAGGAATTTTTCGAAGGAAAACTATCTGAAAGTTCGGTTGCTATAGACGGTTTGAGCCAGCAGATGAATAATCTGTCCCTCAAATTAGAGTCAGCAGAGGAAACAATTAGAAATCGTAAGATGCTCAAGTCTCATTAAGTTGTTATGACAATGTACTTAATGAAGTGACAGAATTTTGAAGCTTTGTTTTCCGAAGTGATCTCCAGCCTATTTTTTATAATCATACATTTCTAGTTTGCGTTAGTCTATTGAGTTTATTGTAGAGAATGATATAATATTTGGGAATTTGACATGTCATTTTGTATTGTCTCCATGCTGTAGGTGACAAGGAACTGGAGGAGGTCAAAGCAGAGAAAGAGAAAATAGACAAGAAGTATAGAGATGAACAGTGCCGAATTGCTGATTTGATGGGAGAAAAAGGTCATTGGTAGATTCATTATTTTGTGGTAATCTATAGTTTCCGATAAACTCTCTCTCTCTCTCTCTCTCTCTCTCTCTCTCTCTCTCTCTCTCTCTCTCTCTCTCTCTCTCTCTCTCTCTCTCTCATGCAAGCTACTTGAAAACAGCACAATCGAAAAACTAGGTCATCGCAGTTCAAGAACAGGCAAAAAGGAGTTGAATATGGTTCAATCCACAATTTGCACTGTGGAAAATAGCTGTGGCCCTTTTATTTTAGTTGATTTTTCTCCTTTTTATTTGGTTGGGAGTATCTTTGTTTTGCATTGGTCCTTTCCAAAAACTAGAATTTTATTGATGCACTATTGCATCACCATTGAGTAAAAGTGTCAAGGATTTTGGTGTTCTTTATAAGTATATTAAGATGGCTGGGAATTTTGCGAATTTTTTCACGGTGTCATTTATCATTATTGTTATGGTTAATTCAAGTATTTTGTATAGTAAGCATATCAAACTCAATTAGAAGTGCTTGATCTTCTTTTGGCCCCTTCGTGAGACCAAAAGGTTATGTTTGCCTTGGAATTGAATATGATTCCTAGGACTTTGATTACCGTTTGTGAATTAATCTGTGTCATGAGCTTTTATTTTGAGTAGTACGTCCTTCAACCTAACATTCCTTAAAACTAGAGAAGAAAAATATACTCATTGCACCAAATCCATCGTATCCTCTACTCTCAGCACAACGTTTGAATAATTTTTCTTTGAAGACATAAAACTCTTTTTAATTCTTTCCTTTACAAGTCTTTCCTCAGAATCTACATTGAATATTAAGAACCATATTTCTAAGCTGAAGTGATTTTATAATCAGACTTTTTCCTGCAGTAAGAATCTAAGAGATAAATCAAGGGCCTAGAATTTAGGGCAGTTGAGGTAGGAATTGGAGCATTGAAAACATGGTCTTAGATCATCTAAGAAGGCCATAGGCACTGAATTTTTTTGATTCTATGTAGCCTTCTTCTAGGAGTTTCTTACTTGTAACAAGAAGTGTAATTTCCTTAAAAAAATTCTACTGCTGAAGAAGTCTAGCCTTCAAAAATTTGCAGCTGCATGATGTGTGAAACAAAATGATTGCCTGCTTGAAGTAGGAGACATAGTAAGAATTTCATATATACCGGTAGAGGTACTTGTTTGACAGAATTCAAAGGGTAGTATTTAGTTAAGGGGTTTTAGATTATTATGTTTAACTTTAACATTGGGAAACATGTTGTGTGGGTCTGTCTTATGTTGCAGCTATAGGAAACTTTCCCTTGCACCTTTTGAGGACTTTAGTTTATTTTCTTATTCTTACCATTCAGCTGTTTCGGAGGGATTGCATAGTAAATTGAATTTTTGTATTGTTTTTTTTTTCTTTCCCTTTTATGGGTCCTTTCTTCGATTTCTTGCAGATTCCTTGATAAGGAAGTTTGAAGAAACAGTAGCAGCTAATACACTGGCTGTAGAGAGTTTGAAATCAAGGCTGGGAGAGGCACAAATTGGGTTGAGGGCCAAAGAAGATGAAATTCATCATTTGATGAGCACTCAGGATAGCTTGGTGAAAGAAAAGAGTGATCTTCAGTCAAGCAATGATGACACAGCTAAAAGATTACATTTATTACTCCAGGAGAAAATAAGTCTTGAAAGTTTCATTAATCTGTCAGTGGAACAGTTGGTTGAGTTGGAAAGGCAAAGAGTGACTTTTGCAGACAAGTTTGATTGGCTAAACACTCTTTATGATTCTTGTTTTAAGCTAGTCCACCAGGAGAGAGAACTTTTTGCTATGCATGTGCAGACACAACATGATCAACAATACAAGAAGTTCCTTTGTGTAACATCAGAGAAAGATTCCTTGAAAGTGATGAATCAAGAGTTGAATGATAATATCATAGAACTTCACAAAGCCAAAAAGTCTGTTTTGGAACAACTTTCTGAGGAACGCCAGTTGGCAGGGGAGAGAATTCATTGTTTGGAATCTGAAGCAAAGACTTTGGCCTCAAAGAAGATTGAAACTGAAACTTTGGTTTCCAAATTAGAGGGGACTATTGCCGCTTTGTCTGATTGTTCAATATCATCTGAGATTAAAATGGTCTGTAAGTTTTTTACCATCATCTATGCTGTATGGGAATATCCTTGGTTTTCTATCCTAAGCCAGAATCAATTCTGTTACATCTTGCAGCAAGATTTATTGTTAAAAATTTTGGAGCTGGAAATGGAGAACAAAGACAATAACGAGAAATTACAGGCAGAGCTGCAGAAAAAAGTTGAAGAAATAGATGGTCTACAGAAGGAGATAGAGAAACAAAAGCACTATGATGATTCACGGGAGAAACATGTTGGCCAGCTTGATAACATCTTAGAAGAGAAGGAACATCTTATTTCACAGTACAAGAACAAAGAGAAGAAGATGGAAGATCAAATCACAGAGGTTTTGAACCAGGCTAAAGAGTATTAATGGCAATGGAATTTACCATCCGTCACTTACAAGTTCCAGCATATTATTGCAGAATCATGTGTCCCTGACTGCTGCGGAAAGCAAACTTGCAGAAGCTAAAAGCAGTACGATCTTATGCTGGAAAGTAAACAGTTGGAGTTATCTAGACATTTGAAAGATATATCTCAGAGGAATGATCAGGTGTAGTTTGTTAGCATTTCCTTTATCAACCCTCATCCAGTAAAGCATGTTTCTCAAAAATGACTAACTTGTGTTTATAGGCAATTAATGACATTCGGAAGAAGTATGAGATGGAGAAGTTGGAGATTGTTAATATTTTAAAGAAAAAGGTTTGCTTTTAATCTCCGTTTAATGCAATGTGTTTGGGAGTGAATCATGTTTCCATCACATTTCAACTTTCAGGCTAACAAACGTATCGAAGATATGGAGAGAAAATGTGAACAGAAACTTGCATTCTGCAAGGAGGAATCAAGTCGACAGTTGTTGCACATTCAAGAGGAGCATGCTGCTCTGGTATCCTTGTAAACCAAACTTAAAAATTTAGATTATTGACATAAATTTTAAAAATAGATTGTTAATCATATACTTTTGTGATGCAAATTGGTTGATCTCTCATTTTTTGATATCATCATTATGATACATAATTTCTAATCACTCATTTGAGTTTTTATCCCAAAATTTATCATTATGATACATACTTGTGTAAAATAATCTCATTTCTTATTTCTTGTCCATTAAGAATATTAATTTTTTTATTTGAGATGTGATTAAATAATTTGCATCAGTGGTAGGATGCCTGGTGAATGGAGGATAAGCACTATAGTACCTATATATAAGACCGAAAGTGATATCCAAAGTTGTAACAATTAAAGGGGCATTAAGTTTATGAGCCACGCATTGAAACTTTGGGAAAGAGTTATGGAATGAAGATTAAGATCGGTATCTACGACATCTGACAACCAGTTTTGTTTTATGCCAGAACAATTCACAATGGAGACGTTATTTTTTTTTTAATGGGACTTGTAGAAGACATATGATAGGGTTTTTAGTGCTTAGATAAGTAATGTGGTGGATTTTAGAGGAGATGAGTGCTGGTTAGTTATATTATCAATGATATGTATGAATGAGCCATAACTAGTGTTAGGATTAATGAAGTAGTTATAGGGGAGTTCTCATCACAATAGGTTTGCACCAAGGGTTGGCACTAAGCTCGTTCCTATTTGTTATAGTGATGGATGAACTCACACATCATATCTAAGGTAAGATACCTTGGTATATGTTGTTTGCTGATGATATAGTTTTAGTGGAAGAGACAATATTGAGAGTTAACTCAAAGTTCAAGATGTGGAGGCAAGTCTTAGGATGCCTTATGCCATGTCAGCAAGCATACATTGGTTAATCAGAAATGTTTAGAGTGGTTTCACAATAAAGCCTTGAGATTATTAAAATCAATAAAGGAAGTGAGAGTTGCGGCAAGATATTTCCTATGACAATGTATATTCCGTTTAGTATCTAAAATTTATCTCCAATTTAATTTTTCCGCTGGCTTACATCTGTCTTCAGCGGATGCTTATTTCAAACTCTTGTTTATTCTTCTATCCTCCTCAACGTTAGATCATTCGCATTCAGTAAGAGTACGATAAAAACGAACTCAAACTTAAATCTGATTATAGTGAAGAGCTAAAACATGTTCGACTTCAAGCTGAGAAGGAACTGAGAGAGGTATATCTTGCTTTCAGTTCAAGTCAAGTTGTCTATGTATTAAACTAGAATTTCATTTTATTGCTAACACTTTATGTACTTGTGTAGAAATCAACATCGCTCAGGAATGAACATGAAGTTCAACTGAAAGCTTTGAGGTCCCAGCATGAAGATGTGTGTCAGAGGCTTCAAGAGGAATTGGATCTGCAGAAGTCAAAAGTATATATCTCTCTATCAGGTGCTTTATTAAATCACATGAGCTTTACTTTGAATCACTCTGCTCTTATGTATTGCAGGAAGACAGGCAAAGAGCTTTATTGCAATTGCAGTGGAGAGTGATGGGAAACAAGCCAAAAGAAGACCAGGAAGTGAATTCCAAGCAGGTTATCTCTCTCTCTCTCAATGGCACACATGGTAATTATAAGTTCAATAAAAATGTGCGAACTTATATGCTATGAACATAGGCAAGGCATCAAAAGAGGTATTGTCTCGTTTGTTCTTTAGTTAAATCTCCATTTTGAAATTTCTTGTTTTGATTGTAAAGCAATTAAATTTGCCTGGTATTATGATGAGCTTTCTAAAGAAAGATCAATTTGATATAAATTATACTGCAGGATCACTCTGTTTCTTCTATCAAGATGAGGGATTCTGGTGGTGGCAAAAGAAGTCAACATGCTGTGGTAAGGGTGAAAAAAAATTCTTTGCGTTTGCACTGATTTGTTCATCTTTCTGTGATTTACCATATGAGGCAACTCAGCACATCATTTGTATTGCTTATAGGATTCACCTTTCCTTGAGGTAACATAAAGTCCTGTCTCAAAGTTACTGAAGAAAGAAGAGAATGCCAAATCAGCAAGTGTGAGTGGTATTCCTAAGCATCACAAGAGGGTAAATGGTTCAATTCTTAGCTCTTTTCTTTTTCAAGTTCTAGTGAGTATACATGAATGCTGTAATATTCATGCCATTTTACTTTAAGTTGTAGACAGAACAATCATTCAATCTTACCATTCTGATGTCAGGTGACTCATTGTGAATATAAAGTTGAAACTTCTAATGGAAGAACAATTACAAAACGAAGGAAGACCAAAAGTACAGTTATGTTCGATGTATGTTCTCGTTTATCTGGAAGCTCAATTAAGTATATAGGCAATATGCAAACAATGTTTATTGCAGGTTACTTTTATATCCATATTATTGTTTGGATTTTTCTTCCTACATTAATCAGGATCCGAGGAAACAAAAGAAGATTAATACACCAAAAGCCAGAACCCCTAGAAGTGTTGTCAAAGTAACCATTTATCTACAACAGTCTCATTATTATTGTGCTGTACTCTGATTATACTTTATTTCCTTTCAGATGTTTGAAGCAATACTCCCCTTAAGCATGACAATTGAGAAATGGATTTTAAATCACATGGCATCCAGCCAGTCATTCAGCTGTAGTTGGCTTTGTTTCATATAAAAGATTTACTTCAAAATTATGTATCTTGTTGACAAGAAAATTCGCATGGATTTTAAATCAGGGGTAAACGCTAATGAATATTGAGATTTTATTAGCTATTAGGAAGGCAGTAAATTTTCTGCTATCTCTGTGTCTTAAATCATCCTGTTTATATATGCCATGTAGGGGGGTTAAGGGAGGAGTTCATCCACATCCTTCAAATATAGGCGATTTGTTTTCAGAAGGTTCCCTAAACCCATATGCAGATGATCCCTATGCCTTTGATTGAAGGTATTTCCCTTATATCTTTCTGAACATAACTTTAAGCAAATGCAGCATTATTTTCAGGTGCCATGAATACCCTTTAATTTTCAACTATTTATATAACTGAATCCTAGAAACTGATGGGACTTGTTTTATAATTTGATCTCATCAATGGGGCAGGCAACTAAACGGTAAATCCTCTATACTTGTAGTGACTTCAATATTAAAAATAGTTAATATAATGAATCTTGATGTCCCTTATGTCCGAGTTGTCTGCAGGCTTGTTACATGATCTATAAGAAAGGGGGAAAAAAGAAGATAAGAAAACATAAAACTTTTAATCCTACAGTTGCCTTCCCAGTAAAGTACTCATCTTTGAAGTTTTGTTTTTGTCGTTCTTGTGGTGGAGCTATTTTGATAATGTGTCATGATGAGTATTGAGACATAAGCATTTTTGCATACTGCATTCAGCAGTCTAATACTGATGTAGCCTGGCTGGAGTCTAAACTAAATGGGATTTCACTGTTCCCTTTGAAATGTATTGCTTTGTTTCTAATGGTAAGTTGTTTTCTTATGCATCTGCACTATATTTGAAGTTTGGATGACTTTCAGATACTGTAGTTTTTTGGACATTGAAGATAGCACTCACAGTTGTTGGTCCTTAATTTTTGCAATAATAGCGAAAGTTTGCCCCAAACAGTTTTGACCCTTGGAAATTATTAATTGTCGGTAAGGTAAACTATTTCCATACACAAGGCTTCCGCAGTGGACAGAGTTGGCAACATACATAATATGTATACAGACCTTCCCCTACATAATATGTCAAGGGCTATTGCATGAATTGAATTTGTGATCTCTAAATTGCACTCCTGCAACTCACCTATGCTATGGATCATAGGACATTACTGGTTGATTATACCTAAATATCTAATTCCTTCAATGTTGTTCCATCAAGAGATTGTAAGGAATTTCATTCCTCCTGCAGATGATTTAAGTTTCAAGGGATTGACCAGCATGACATGAATGGAATCGAAACTGAGAAGTCAGAAAAGAATCCCATTTTTGTTTATTCGTGAATGATATGCTGATGGCATTGCAAAATTTATATGGAGCTAGCATCGTGGCTTCACTGCAACAGATATGAAGGTAATGAGGACCTTTTTTTTTTTGTTTGCTCGACAATTGTTTTTTCATTTTTGTGAATAAAAGGCTGTTAGATTGGGTCAGTCTATCAATGTTGTATTGCCTGTCACTTTAAAGTCGCTAGTGTGCATATATGTGTGATCAGAAAGTCTGTTGTTGAATGTTGACCAATTTACTATATTCAATTTTGCTGAACTCATGTATCACTGGACTGATTTGGAAATACACTTCGATATTCGTTTAGCGAATAAAGCTAACCGGATACAGTGGTATTGATGAGATAAATTGGAAGTGTACAAATCCCATAAGTAATATAATAAAAAGTAGAGTGTCGAATTTATGAGAATTGAATGAATTATCAATGAGTAATCAAATTAATTAACTCTAAAGCTATTTAGACAATTGAATGATTTTGGGATTTAACTAACGAACACTACTAACTGACTAGGTAACAGCAATTAACTACTAATCAATCGAACTCCTACAAGCATCCAACTATGCAAGAATAGCAAGGACTTAAGTGATGTAAGCAGACATAACAAGCATTAGGGTATTTGACTTCATCATCGCCTATCCAATTCTACTCACGTGGCTAAATTAATTATGATTTCCTATCAATTATTGCCAATTGATTTCTCTAACCTAATCAATGCTTCATTCCTAGTTACACCGATGTATCCCTATCACTAATTCCTGTTATACCTAACATTCATATTTAATTGGTAAGAACCCATTAAGCTTTATGGATGATCATGTAACAATTGCATAGAGCATGTAGATATATTCCTATGATGCATGTACCCTATGGCATCTATGATCATGAGCAAACCCTAGTTATCTCCTTTCGATTTCAAACAAGGCATCACAACAATTAAATGGTGGTCAATCATTCAATAGCATTAAGCACACTTATAGATATTCAATAATATGAAGAATTTCATAAATAACAAGCCAAGTCATAGAATTCTCAAGACTAGGCTACATCAAAATCTTAATGGATGATTAGTTCCTCATAGTACTAAGAATAACGAAAGTAATGGTAGAATCAATCATGGTTACAAAGATTGCAAGATAAAATCCAAGAACTTTGGAAGAAATTAGTCTCTCTCCTCTCTTCGATGCTTGACAGCAACTCCAAGGATCAGGATGGTGGCTAGGTCTAACATCCTGAATAATTGCATCCTCCAAGCCTTTTATACATCTTCCAATCTTAATAACATTCTAAACTCGGAGTCTTGTCGTTTCCCCTTAGCTCCACTTGTTCTGGATAAATTACAGTAGCTACCCGAAATTAAATTTGCAAAACTGGCAATGTCGACCAATCTACAACTCATATTGCAATTTTCTACATTTTTATTAGCATCTTTTCATTTATTTGTCTGAACACTTGACAATCAAAACATAACAGAATTTAGCAATATCTAAGCTCAAATCACTCAACAAGAGGAACAAATTAATACCAAAATAGGATATTCATCATGCACAAATATTTGATCGATCAGGTGCCAAATAGCATTTTTAGCAGATGCAATTAGTGTATTCTCAGTCCTGTATCGAGCTAATTCTCAACAGATGCAATGCTCATTTCTGTTTGCTTGACCAAATTGATTTGGGCTCCCTAGTTAACGACTCCTCCGGTACTACTTGGCTGGCTTCAGTTTCCCTGGCCTACACATTTTTATAGGCCGTCCCGGATAATGCTCTGCGGGCTTTAACTTTGAGCAACTTTCCCGTATAATTTCTTCCCGGCCTCCTGTTTCATGGGCTTTGCCTTTAATGGGCGCATTGCATCACTTCTCCCCGGCCCACGTGGGATGGAAGGTCGAACCCCCTAAAAGCCCCTATTAAATCTCAAGAAGATGAAGCGAAGCATGGTTTCTCTCACCATTATTATGTCACGGGTGGTATTAAATAGTTCAATTTTTTTTAGCCCAATATTAATTCTACTTTACATGGCATGTTTCGTAAGCATACGACAAAAAAAATTAAAATTTTAGAAAATAAAATATTTTACTTGAAATTTCACAGCACAATTTTTTTGTTTTTTTTTAAACGAAATTTTAAAATACTTTATCTCTTAAAATGTATTTTAGATTTTAAAAAAAATACATATCCAGAATCAACAAATAAAGAGCTATCCAACAAGGTTTATCATCGATAGATTTTATTCAGTCATTTTTAATTATATTATTTTAATTACATTATTTTTTGTATTAATATGTGAATTACATAGGTTCCAATATTTATTTACAAGTACTAATATAGCGTATATGGATTTTCATTCTCTAACATAAACAATAAGTGTTAAACCCTAAGTGAAACAAATTCGCTAAACTCTAACGAGTTCGTGTATTGGATTATATATATATCTTTTAAGTTTGGTTATTTTTACAACTCCGTCCTTAATTCACTGCTCGCCCAGAAACCTTGTCATTGTTGGAGATATTATATACCCTAATACGCATCACTAAAATAATGATGCGGCCCTAATGCACTGAACGTACATAGCCTGGACTACAAATCTTTGAATAAACCAAGACAGATACGAAACAAATCTTTTATTAAACCGCACGCTTCATGTTTTTCTCAATTTAATTTTTTAAATGGAACATCTGCATAAGAAACTCCCCAACGGATAACTAACAGTAAAAAATTTCTACGTTGTCTACCATATAAAAGACCCTGACAATTACCATGCCTCTCGGGAGGCTGTCACGTTCCCAAACTCTGCTGTTTACTCCACATCTTAGTAATTTATTAGCGACAAACTTGTCCATGGAGTCGATTAAGATTAGTTTAGTGAACATTGTCGCCATATAGTGCGAAGTGCGAACCTTCCTCTCGTAGCCTTGTCTCTTTCGTTCATAATAGCGTGATTGTATTATGCATACGTACGTATAAAATGGGGGTTCTTGAGTTTATTGTTGTTTCCTTAAGAAAATACAACTTAGTAACAAATGTTGAAAATCTCTAAATCTTTAACCAGAAATGTAGAGAAACGGACCAAAATTTTCAGCAATTAAGCCACTTGTTCCCCCAACTCCAATCGAGTTTAGTACAGAATGGTACAGAGCGGGTAAGAGGTCCTGCTGAGTATTCTTTAGATAGCATATAGGGGACACGAAGCACATCGTAATGTCCATTGGTCTTGGTCGATTGATTAAGTTAATCATCATATTGATTACATTAGGATATGACAGTCAGAAAAGATTAGGTAAATCTCTTGAGATTTGAGCATTCATGACATTAAACCTAGGAAACCGTACATTGTCTCCCTTATAATTTGTTTGTAAAGCAAGCCATCCAATCAAACTAGAACAATGAATAATTCCAGTCCTAGAAGCACAAGCAGCACAGCCAAATTTTTTATTGTGAACAGGGTGGGTGATGCTCCTACTTGACAAAGTGAAGTACCAAAGCTTGCATAAAAAATATTGCCCCCATAGATTTTAGTGCTAAGGATGATGTGTCACAACCCAAAGAGAGAACAGAGAGAGAGAGAGAGAAGGGTCTAGGATTTCCTATATAAGAAGCACAAAAGCTTGTAGGAAGCAGCCAAGGTGCACTTTCTGTTTCACTCTCTGAATAGTCAATTAGTCACAAGAGTACAAAGAGAAAAATAGTAGGTACGAAGATGAGCAAAACAACCATGGACTCCTCCAAAAAGAAAATGCCATGCAGAAGGCTTGGAGGGTATCTCAGAGAACAAAAAGGAAGGCTATATATTATTAGGAGATGTATAGTCATGCTTCTATGCTGGCATGACTAGAAATAAAGATGCTTCTATGGTTGTATTTCATTCCTCTTTCCGCCTACTCTAGTGTTTTGAGCTTCAGGCTTGCTAGAGTCTTGTATTTCATTATTCCCCCCCACCCCCACACTTGAGTGTTTCAAGCTTCGAAATGTAAATAGCAGAGAGAAATACTAGACATAATTGCTTCTACAGATGACAGATGATTACTACTTTACCTAATTAGCTTTTCTTCAATTAATGCGATATTGTTTTGAGTAATACTAAATAGTTAGTGCATAAATCATATCTGTCAAAGCTTGTTGAATGAAAAATCTGCAGATTTCACCTAAATAACTTCTATCAAACCTATCCACTAGCAAGCTAACTTTGATCCATCAATGAACAACAAATTAAACCAAACAGAATTGTATGCAGAAGACAGTTTCAGACACTCAATCATGACGATATATAGATTTTTTCGAACTAAAATTATGGATTATATACTTTAAAAGAAAAAGAAAAAAAAGGAATGGATCAATAAGTGAAAAATGCTAAACGTAGTCATAAGTGACAATAAGGTTAAATTGAGCCTCGTTGGCTCCTGCAAAATTTCTTGAAATATATCAAATCTTGGGGTTAGTTATTCCATTTCAAAGACAGCCAAAGTTTCTCATTACAATACATCAACCACTCGTATATCATCATACAATCTTGAGCATATAATTTGATCATGAAAGGTACGAATTGTCATGTATATGCAAACACTTAACGTCTATTACAAGGACCTCATATAGTATTAGTACTTTAGTTAACTGTAGCTTTGAAAATAAAATTCCAAAATGAATTGATAACTGAATTGAGGAGACTAAAATCTGAATATGAAACAGAAAAAGGGAAAATACTATTCAAAAATTATTTCAGACTAGAGATCCACTCGGATTATCAGTTGAAGCAGAGGAATTATTCTGTATTTGGCTAGGAATTCAGATCCTACTTCTATTGAATGTGAGAATGGGAGAATCACCTATTAAGCAGATTAAGGCATATAGCAGTTCTATTTATCAACACAAAAACCACCGATATCATAAAATCAAGGAGAATTGAAGGCAAGCATCAACAAGAGAGTGGAAGCAGAAAGCACCGTCACAACCTGAAGAGCGAACTCCATGAAGCAGCAAAGCTTGATCCTCCGACTCTTTACTCGTTCCCTCACCAATTCGATCTTCAAGTCTGTGATTACTCTCCTCATTGTCTCCTTTTCCTGTACCAAATCAGAAACCAGAAGTTGAAGATTCTAAGAATGCTCGATCTGAGACACAGAGAGCTCAAGTTGACCTCGTCTTTGTCATGGAGGAGGTGATTTGTGCCGGATCTCAGCGAGAGAAGCAGAACTGCGGCTTTAGCGCAGCGAATTGCGATCTGCGACTTCAGAGCTTCGTCCTTGTCCATCTCCATTTGTTTTCTCGTCTTCGAATTTCAAATTTCGATCAAATTGAGAGCGGGAAGCATCTGGGCGGTTAAAATATTTTGACAGTGGTGTTTTATCTCCCATGAATTTGAATCGCATGGAAGTTATTATATTGTATTATTACAATGAAATAATATATTTTATTACAATGCAATAATATATTTTATTATAATAGAATCTGTTATTTAATTATAATAATATAATAAAATAACGTGTAAGATCTCATGTGATACAAAGTCATGGAATATATATCATTTTTGATATTTTTTAGGCCTCAACTTTCACACTAGTCTCGCTTGTCACCTGGTATGAAACCAGCCAAACCCCCCAAACCCAAAACAAAACCCTATCAATTGATAGTTATGCTCCACTTTGATTATTCAATACTTATTTTTTTATCTAGACTGTCTGATGTCCACAATTAATTCTATTATGATTAAATGTAGATCGAATTGATAGAGTCCCACCAAAAAGTAAAACTCTCCCAACAAAAATTTTCATTACATTTTCATTTGATCTTATTGATTGCTTTAGATTGAGAATTTCCATTATGATAGAGTGGGACAGATCGAATAAAAAGTTTTTGTTTTTTTTTCCGCCATCTTTGACATGTTATCATTATCGTTGTGGTTTCTCATTTGAGACGTGGTTCATGGGGTCACGCTTGTACGTCTCTTCACCACTTGCATGCAAACATTTGTCCGAAACCTTGAATTATGCCTTCTGCACGGGTATAATGGGGGCAGTATCCCATTGTAGTTATACTGCATGAATCTTTTTCTATGTATCAAAGGGTACTTCAGTCAATTCGTGAAGTGTTTTGTTTAAGGCCAGTGTCGTGTCACATGAGTTGGTAGTATAGCCTTGGCAACAGTAGATTAACATGGTTGTGACATTCATCTCTTCTTAACCAATTGCATCAAGTACCAAAAATGTTACGCCTTGTAAATCGGTGCATTAAGGAGATGGGGAGGGGTGGCGGCGAGATGCCTTGCTGTGGAGAAGGTGAGCTTTGCAGAGGATGAATTGTCTTGCAACATTAATACAGCAGCTCCTGTTCTTGCTTAATTTTTGTCTGATTGAGGAATCAAGGCATTGATAATGGTGCTTTAAAATGTGAGATTGAGAATAGGATTGCTTTATTGGAAAAATAATATTACTGTAGACAGAAATTGGCATGGTGTTTTCGACCATGTTTGGCATCACATGATAACCAGTTTTCCTTCTTTCTAGTCCTCTGTCAACTAGTTGCATTTCATTTTCTTTTTGGCACAACTTGATCTTTTCAATGGTGTCTGATCTTTTCAACTGCAGCTTGTACCAAGCAGAGAAGTAAGTTTTTCTTAGTCTGTATAGTTATTTAAAAACAAGGGTATTATATTTGTTTATGTACACAGAGGGCACCTAATTTTTTTGGCACGTTTTTTGTGACGCTCCAATTTATGGAATTCATGATGTCAAACTGGATTATGATATATTTTTGTATGTAAATGAACGTCATGAACCAATTATACATATTTCTCTGTTACACAGTTTGAGATTTTTTGAACCATTCTCCGAATTTACTTGGGCATTATAGATGCGCTCTACCTTAATTTACTACCTGAGAATCTGCACTTTGTTGGTCAATTAGTTTTCCTAGTGTATTGAAGAAGTCAACCTCAGTTTTAGGGTTCCATATTGATGACGATTGAGTAGAATTATGCAAACAAGAAAAACATGGTAGTTTAGCCAAGAATGGTGCTATAGAATTCAATTTGCAGAAAAAACAGTAAAGGATTGTGACTTACCGCCTGAACCTCTTCTAACTGGGAAAAACAAAGGCTCGGCTCTTAGCTACTGAACACAAGGGCTTATTAGATCAAATGATCATCTTCTTTCAGGAATCAGGAGAAAATGGTTCCCTGTTTGAGGGTGAAAGAAATAGAGGTTTTTAGATACTTTAGTAAAGCTATATAGTACCAAGGTCAGAAGTCTCAGACTCTCAGTTTAAAACTAACTAGGCACCAACAGTGAATGGGACCTGTTCAGACCTAATCAATATGAAAGTGGTTATTCGATCTTCAAGCCAACTACTCTTCTTTGCACGGCCATGTGTCTCATAAAGTATGATACGTACAGGAGTTAATGAACAAATCGGTCTAACTTCTTTCGTGTTAATGTGATCGATACTGCTCCATCCATGAATTTCGACGGAATAATATTGGGCAGCATGATAAACTACAACCAGAATATGCATACATAAGAACACTGCTAATGTACATATTCTCATATATCATAACATTATATATAAAATTTAGTCTCTCTATCTCTCTCTCTCTCCTTCTAACACCGAACAAGGAACTCGATGCATTGCCCTTGATGGGTTCCTATTATGTGAAACTAGGGTTTTGATCCTTACTAGCAAAAGAGGGTAAGTCTTTGCTTGAACAGTCTTGGAGGGCTTTGGTCTGGTGGATGAAGGAATTTGCAGTTAGGACATGCTGGAGAGGACTTGGTCATCATCACCAACATATGGCACCGTGAGCACACACTTGCCACCATCTCTTCTTGATCCCCTCCGACTGCTAACCATGATGGACTGCAAGCTCGGCCTTCTGAATTTTTCTTATTGTATCTTCTGGAGTCCATGAACGGCTCAGGAGAACCACTTTGTAAGTTCAATTCAAGGTCTAAGCTCATATGATCACCAGTATTTTCAGGCTCTTGATTCCTTGGATTTTTTGTTGTTCTTATATGGGTCCTTGTATTGTAGAAATATATCTTTCCTGACTACAAACAAAATAAGATGTCTCCAACTCAAGAACCTTAAAACAATATATAATACTCTGTGTGTGTGTGCGTGTGTGTGACAGAAGATTTACCTGAATATCGAGGCACTGTCGCCACTCTAAAGGCAAAGGAGTATCGAGGTGTAGCTCGATATCAGAGATTGATTTTGTGCTTTCTGCAGCTTTTGATCTTTTGTCAACAAGTACTTCTTCAGCTTTTGAGTCTTCACACTTTCTCTTCTTTGATGAATTCCCCAACTCTGAAACTGCAGCTGCTTGTTTCCCATCTGGAGAGAAGTTTAATGCTTGAAAGGAAATCATAGTAGCTAGCTTAGATATTGCAAGTCACTTTGTTTCTCCTCTCTCTTTGTGAATTGATCGAATAGTTAGAAGGTATCGAGCGGTTTATATAGGCTGAGTTAAGGCTTGTATGGTCAGGAAAATAACTACAAGGGAGAATCTAATAGGGCAACATTGAAGGTAGAAAACTAAAAGACCCTACTCCTACTACCTATGCATGACGTGCATCCCAAGTTGGCTCTTCATTTACTGTACAGCTGCAACTATATGTCTCTTAATACATGAGAATTTGTACTTATATTTTCTACTATACAAATATACATGCACGTGAACTTTGATATATGTACGTATATGACTATATGTATATATACATGTATACATACATGTGAAGTGAAGCCAGAAGCCATATTAATAATGGAGGCGGTGAGAGGAAGTAGATGGAGAGGTGTGGAAAGATCATTAAATGAGAGGAGTCTGTATACAGTTGAAGAAGGTCTTGAAGTATTAATGGCAATGGATCCATTTTAATTAGACAATAACTCCAACATCCACAATTGGGTCACTCAAAGAACTATAAACCTTTAAAGCTCTCAACAGCCCTCTTTCGCAATTAAAACCAGAACTAAATTCATGACCTATACGAATTAAAATCACTCCTAGAACTGCATCAAAGATTTTAAAGTTCTCTAACACCCTCCTTGCCTCGTATCTAGGGCTCTACAATTCTCATATAATAGATTGAGAGGTGTGTCATATGGGATGGGAGGAGCTGAAATGATTTCATCATGAAATTATTCTCATTTTGAATATCAATCATTCAAGTGAATTACGATAAATACACAATATAAATTAAGAGTACCCTCACTTGAATGGTTGAGATTCAAAACTAGAATAATTTCATGATAAAATAATTTCAGCCCCTCCCATCCATCCTGGTGTCATATCACACCACAAGTTTGTATTTTCTTCACCAAACTTGTTCTCCACCATTGAGTGAAATTGTAAATTCGAAGAATTCTAGAGTTCTTATTTCTCCGTCTCATAAAAACATCCATATCGTATGGAATTGGAAAAGGGCTCCAATTCCGACTCCAATTTTCAACTTCAATTCCTCCCAAAAATTATGTAAATTCATGAATTTTTATTTTTGAAATAACATATTAGGATTTAGAAGTTTAGATTTTAGGGTTTAGATTTTAAAATTTAAGGCTTAGAATTTAAGATTTAGAATTTAAATTTTATGATTTATGATTTATAAATTATGATTTAAGGTTTAGAATTTTTTTAATGACTATTTTCTTACATTATGAACCCTAAAAATACTCAATTACACATTTTTTTTATTTTTTTAGTATAATATAACATAGGTTTTGAGAAGAATTGGAGCCGAGGTCGGAGCGCTCTTTACCATTTAAAACCTAAACCAAATTCACGACCTATAGGAATTAAAATCACTCTATCCTTGGACTCCATCAAAGCCTTAAAGTTCTCAACTCTTTTTTTTGCAACTCAAAGATCTATAATTTTCTAAATGTACAATTCTTATATAACTCTTATTTAATAATCGGAGATGTGCTTTTTTTTTTAATAAAAGATTTTCAAAATGTACAATTCTTATATAACTCTTATTTAATAATTTGAGATATGTGCTTTTTTTTAATAAAAGATGACGGTACCTCCACAATTTAATTTGAGTGCTACATCACATTATATTTTTGTGTTTTCTTTACCAGACTTATTTCCACCATCATTAAATAAAAATTTTCCGAAGAATTATAAAGTTTCCTCATCCCTCTGTCACATGAAAACATCCATGTCGCATGACCTTCATATTAATAACCATCTATATATATATTTCACACTCTCTTTTTTTTCCCCTCCTTTTTGTTAACCTAATAAAAAAATCTTTTAATTAAAGATCCACAGTTCCCTTCATCCACTGCATGCATGCATCAAATTATTTGTCTAAAGTCATACATTAATAATACCATGATAATTTTGACATTAGCTTTTGAAAAAGGCAGAAAAATTAATTAATTAAGCTCCTGGACCCACATGATACTATTAATTTTATTACCTATTAATTAATTTCACTTCTGTTTACATGGTTCAAATGCATCGTGATATTTTCTTGCGGAATTGTTTTCCAGGAAAAATTACTCTTTTTTAGAAAAGATCTAGCATGTAGACTTTAAAAGGTTATTTCCTCAGCTAAATAGCAGTAACTAATTATAAATAAATTCATGAGGGACCCTAAAATAGACTACACAGCAATATTGTCATAAATACCAAACTATTTTTCAATGCATGTAGTCAAAACAGCAGGAAATATATTATGTTTATTTCCTAACTAAGGGTGTAGACGTCATTATCATCCCCCAAAAAAATTATTCACAAGTGGAAATTTATAAAAATAAAATAAAAATATGAAAAAAAGGCCATTAAAGAAATTGAGAGAGAAAGGATTGAAGAGGCTCAAAATAACTCTACCTGCCTTCATTAAAATGTTGGTTTGCATCAATTAATTCATCGTGAATTCACTTAAATGCCCAATTCAAGAATCACCATTAAAACCCACCTCGCTTTCTTCAACATCTTCTTCTTCTGTTTAATGCTCTCAACCCACCTCTCCTTCCCTTCATTTATGCCTTCCCTCTTCCCCCTCTCTCTCAATGTATCTAATTTAGGTTTCAATCAATTCTTGCTGCATATATAATTTTGTTATAGGGGTATTATAGGAGAGCCGGACAACATCAATAAGAGTAATTATTCAGTAGTTCTGACAGACACGTCATATACTGATGTGATGCACTAAAATCAATTCAAAAGCAGTTGATACATTTTTGAACTTTTAAATTACAAACTACGTATCTCTATTATCAATTATTCATATATAAGTGTGTCACGAACAACATATGAATATTGACACCATTCAGAAAGTTTTGGTTCACCACGTCAACACATGATGCGCATAGTATGCCAACATTGAATAATTTCTCCAACAATCACAAAATTATCTTTTATAAATAAATAAAAAATATTCACGTATAAATTATTATCATTGTTAATTAAGAAGGGAAAAAAGAGAGAGTTGTAGCTAGTTAGGTCATAGAAGAGGATTCATAGTTGCCCTAATTTGTTATCTGAATTGTATGAAGGAAAATATAAGGATTTTACTCGTATATGAAAATAAATGGCAAAAAAAAACTTAGTAAAAGCTTCCTGAATGGCCTGAGCAACCCTTGGGATCTGATTGCATTTATGTTTGATCCAAGGTGCAATTATGGTTATATGCTTTGGATGGATGGGGGGTCGAAATATTTAGGTACATGAGACCTAAGAACGTGGGTCCCTCCTTTTTTTTACGATACCAGAATACCTGGATAGGGTATGCACACTACAGTTTCATTTAGTTTGCCCATAAATATGGTCTCCTCATACTCTAACCATGATGTCACCCCCTTTTCTACCCAAAATATTTATTAAGATGATATATATTATATACTATCAACAGTAACGTGTGCTTGAGTAATAGAGTTCTAGGATTACGAGTTAAAAAATTACAAGTTCAATTTGTACACAATCTGTCCACGTATTTATGTGGTGATAATATCTACTTATATTTTGAATGTCCCCGATCTCGTCCATTACGAAAGTTTTATGCACGAGACTTGTTATACTTCTTGTAACTGTAACGAGAGTATAATTTTTTTAGTAAAATGCAATGAGATCCAAAATTTGATCCATTTTAAAAACTAGCCTTTTAGTTTCGGATTTACAGACACCATTTCTTTTCTTTTTGTCTTTTTTGAGGAAACCATAATTTCATTAAAAACCAACCAAAGTAGAAGAGTTTGAACTGGTAACATGCAAAGATGGTGGAGTACCATCTAGATGTACCTGTTCCATATTAGAGGTAGATAGTCTACCAAGAGTTGCTAAACAGTTAGCAATCGAATTGTTCAATCTAGAGGTGTACATGAAAACACAATCAATTTCCTTTCCTAAAGTTTGAACTTCCTCCAGAACATGACTGAGATAATTTTTTGGCAGACACCATTTCGTTAGGGCTGCATAATAGCCGATCCTTGGTTGAACTATTTTGGCTCAAGCTTGATTAGGTTAGGCTTGAATATTCATTTATTTTCTAGCTAGGGTTAAGCGCAAATAAAATAATCGATCTCAAATCCGAAAATGTATATATTTGGCTAGTAAACTCGTATGCCAAACTTGAAAATATTTCTAACATATAAATATTAATAATATAAATTATTATGTTATTAGTAATAATTTTCAGAAAATTTAAAAATGCTAAAATTCAACTCGAGCTCAAAAGCTAGAATATATGAGTAAGAATAATCGAGCCACGGGATCGTTGACTAAGATGGTGAACTTGACCACAGTAATTTCTTACACAAGCTAGAAGTCATGAGTTTAAATCTCATGGGTGTTATTCTTTCAATTGTTTGAATGACCCTTTACTCAACCCATGAGTGTGAAAGTCACACTGCTTATCTTTCCACACTAGGCCTCGGTCCAAGACTCACCGATCCATGGGGGTTAAAAGATCTTCTATGTGCCCGAAATTTAAATCTGATTCAAATATTATAGCATGGCATGTTAGGTCAGAGGTTTGCTCTTATAAAAAAATAATTGAGCCAAGCTCGAGCTCAATCATTGTAGAATTGAGCTCCAATTTGAACTCAATTTTTTAGTTTTGAATCAAGCTTGAGCATGGTTCGGCTCGTTTGCAACCCTATCTTTCAAATACAAAATAAGGAGCACGGAAAAAGGGATAATGGAGATAAATTCGGGAAAAAAAACTATCAAATTCAGAGGGTGTGGGCGCATTTTAATGCTATAGCTGATATGAGTGTTGGCATGAAGCATAGGTGTCCATGACTTTCAATTATATCTTCTTGAATTTTACTACTCTCTCGTATTACTTAGTCCACGACTTTCAAGTCTAATTTCGTTTCCCACCCCCTAATAAACGTGTTGCTTATGTCGTTGAATTCGTTGTGTTAAATATTGGAGTATATATTTATGATTTTTTCCAAGATTATTAAAAAATGTGTTGCTCTTGAGTCTAATTTTGAGATTTTTATTGTCTTAAAAAAAGAGATGAGTAGCAACATTTATTGAGCCACAAAGTTCCATAATAAATAGCCGCTATTGGACCAAATATTTTTATGGTGTTCGTTGCCAAACCATTCGGATCACTCCCTCCGAGTTGACCGCTTAAATATTCCATGATCCTATCCATTATTCTATCAGTCAACAAGTGTTAAATATTTCACGTTTTTATAACTCAACATTAATCTAAATTTACATGACATATTTTTATAAGCGTATGATATGAAAAATTAAAATTTTAAAAATAAAATAACTCATTTGAAAAATTGACAACACATTTTTTTAAACGAAATTTTAAAACATTTTATCTCTTAAAATACATATTAAATTTCAAAAATAATTACGTATCTAAAATCAACAAATAAAGATCTATCCAATAAGATCCACCATCGATAGGTTTTATTCAATCATTCTTAATTACATTGTTTTAATTACATTATTTTTTTACTGATATGTGGGTTACGTAAGTTTCAGTGTTTATTTATGGGTATTGATATAGGCTTGTATATCGAATTTTCATGTTGTAACTTAAACAATAAGTGTTAAACTCCAAGGAGAATGAATTTGTTAAACCCTAACGGGATCGTGTATCGAATTTTCATGATGTAATCTTAAACCCTAACAGGTTCGGGTACCCAAAGTAATTTCAATAAAAATGCAAAAAACAACGAATATATATATATATCATAGTGTAATAAAATTTCAATTCGAATAAACAGTTTACACATCATATATATGAATTACATTGTTTTTAAAACCATGTAATTGAAAAAACGCAATAAAACAATGAGTCTTATTAGAAAGTTTTTTACGCGCTGAGTTCGAATATGTAATTCTTTTAAAATCTAACATATATTTTAAGAGATAAAACGTTTTAAAATTTCGTTTATAAAAAAATAAATAAATAATGTGCAGTAAACGAAGAGAGATAAATAAATGAATACATTAATATTATTAAGTGATTTTTGAATAATTTAACAGGACTCATCTACAAAACACTAAATTTGGGTTGTGTTATGCTAATAAATGTTGAGTTGTATAACATTTTGTCTAACAAACTCTAGGTTGTGAACCATCCGTTAAAAGTAACAAATGTTAACGACGGAGCGATCATCGTGGGCCTACCTGATTTGATTCAAAGCAGACGTGGCGCAAAAGAGTTTTGGTGGGCCGAACTACATTCCTTAATTGGGTTCGCATTTAGGACTTCAGGCCCCATCTATATTGATACGTCGATCTTGTCTTAATTGCTGTTTTGACTACCCCTCTTGTTATTCTCATTCTCCTCCACCAATCCCTCGTATTTAGGGGACTCGGTGGAACCTTATCAGTAAAAAATGACAGAAAATAACACGTTAAAGGCTTTTTCAACGCGTGCTTTGAATGGGCGATCAATGACTCAATATTTGCCTAGTTATATATATATATTCAGATATAAGTTTTTTAATAGAATTCTCAATAAATTATTAAGTTATTATGTAATATTATAAAAAAATAAGAAAAATAATTGTAATCATTTTATCAAATTTATGGATATGGTTTTTTTTAATCTTAATATTGACAAATGATATGAAGAGAAGAAAAAAAAATGGAGACGTTGCCCCGATCTACCTCACATAGGTTGACCCCTCTTAATATTCGATGTTGTTTCCACTCTACATAAAAGATATTTTTACGGTGTGCGAGATTAAGGACAAACAGGATATACTCAGACGTTAAACTCGCGTTAATACGAGTAGAGGATATTTACGTGCGTGTGGCAAAATGTGAACTGATGAGAGGGGAAGACTTTTGAACAGTCAAATTGATGTAAATATTAAGCTCAACCACATTTTCATATGATAACTGCTTCTTGCTCACATTGGGCATCACTAAACAGGGACAGAGAAATCAGAAAATGAGAGTGACCCAAGTTAGGCGAGGAAGGTTGGGGGGATTAAATCTTGGTTGCAGCCTTTATATGTAGCTAGTTTATTAGCTCACAGTACTATTATTATTTCTGGTAAACATCGTTTTAGGCTTTTCCAGTTGTCTTTGTAAATGAAATTTGGGGGAAGAGGCAGACACACAAAAGTAGTATTGATTTTAACAATTCCACTTCTATCATTAATGCTGCTTGGTATCAACATCCTAGAACAGATTTTGGTTGGTATTTAATCCAACTAAGTAATCCATTTTGAGCTGCTTCGACCTTGACTGTCACTGAAAAGCCAGCTAGTGTTGCAACTTGCAAG
Organism: Euonymus europaeus; assembly: GCA_963580455.1. Lineage (NCBI taxonomy): Eukaryota > Viridiplantae > Streptophyta > Magnoliopsida > Celastrales > Celastraceae > Euonymus > Euonymus europaeus. The sequence goes on along the minus strand of OY756968.1, from coordinate 5,440,663 downwards.
GAATAAAAGCAGAGTAAGTTGATACATGGAACCTCAATAACCTCTATAATAACTGGATTCGGATATTGCTGGACTTGGATGACGAGCTCTTGTCGTGGCCCAACTTAATTGCTGACAACAATCCAGTAAGTTCAACTTTATTTGCAATTACACCTTAATTTTGATCAACTTAGGACAAACACAATGTTTGTTCTCTGCTGGGGACAACAAATATTATTGAAAGATGTGTTTTTGCTGATATAATTGTATTGAGAGATGTGTTTTATTGATATAACTGAGTATGTGGCTTAATTTTTGAGTAATAGAGATGAAACTCAATATTAGTTTTAGTGGAGAAAGAATAAATGAATGAAATGTTAACAACTTGACTTTTGGAAAATAAAAAAATTATATTGGGAGATGTATTTTGTTGATGTGATTATATTGAGAGACGTGTTATGTTGATGTAGATAAGTCTCTGGGATCATTTTTTGTGTGATAGAGGTTGGACCCATTCAAGGTATATGACGTTCACACGCCATCCTTTCATTTTTCGATCACACGACAACACGAGCAAGAAATCTACACACTTACTGTTTTAGTCGCTAGGCAACAACGTCTCCCCCCCCCCCCCAAACACGCCCTCTTGACAAATGGCACTATCACAATGGTTGGTTTTTTTTATCTCAAATAAGCTTCAATTTTTTTTCTTCTGTTTAGTGTAATTGTAATTTATTATAGATTGTCATAATAAATTTATAATTGAGTTATGTGCGCTTTAATTATTTTGAAATGACATAAATTTTAATATTTTTGTCATGTAAAAGTATATTTGTTTACTATATTTTTATTATTGAGGTGCATCTCATAAGAGTGTGTGAGTTTTTTTAAGTTTAATTCAATATTTGTTGTTACTTCTTTTATTTCAGCTTCAAAATGTAGTCCGGTTTATTGAAGGGGAAAAAAACCCACCTGAACTCTCCCTCTACAGAATCTACTTTACCCTTCAAGTAAAAGTTTATCAAAATGCAGTCCAAGTAGCCTAAATCACAGTTTGGTAGTGACCTACCTTAATTAACGACAGCGTATTCATAAAGAGCCCATAATGAAAATTATAAAGGCTCTGATATCTTGTCGTGGGCAGCAGAGGCCCAACCAGTTATGTTCACAGGTCGTAGTCTCATATAACGCAAGTACATTAATTAATCGGTGGTGCTAGTCATCCTAACAATAAATATCTCAAGGTCTCCATAATACTATGTGACAACACGTACATTATAGAATTTGAAGATAAATCTAGAGTTCAAAATTCAAATTTATAGACAATGTCTCTATTGAGATACTTTTGAGATTTTCTTGTTGGGATACTTATCATTTTCGACACCAAATATAGAGGCTTTTTGCGGCTGAGGTATGAGCAATACCTGAGAAATTCGATAGGGAATTGTTGGGGATGGACGGAGCTACCACATGATGAGGGGGAATGTGTCCCAGGAATTTTTATTTTTTTAAATGTTATTTTACTATTAATATTTATTAATCTATAATTAGTTATTTTAGTCATTAATTAGCAATACAGTTACTGGTTATATTATTTCATAATTAATCATTTAAAGGTTTAACAATAGTAATTGTACAATATATTTATAACAAATTACTACATATAAATAATCCTAAACATAGAGTGATTGTTACATATAACTAACAATTGATCATTCAAAACAAACTGCTATATACGTATAAATAATTTTAAAAATGGACAGATTGTTACATGCAACTAATTCATAATTGAATTAATTGTATTAAACTAATTATAGTTAAATTGTTATTTGGCAAGGACTATTTTTAGAATACTACATAGCGACCGGATAAGGCAAGTGTTTTGATCAGGTTGGTATCAAGTTCCTTCCGGATTAGAGGTTAGTTACTCTACTATCTCATGATTATTCATTGATCATTAAAATTAGTATCGTGAAATTTATTTTTTATGTTACTTGTTCTCCGTCATTTTTTAACATTAAAAATAATGCATAAAATTCAATGAAAATAACTCTATTCTTGCAATTCAAGATACATTTATTGGATAAGCTGTTGACAAAAGATACATAAATTGTTAAAAAAAAAAATAGGGGCGCTGCCCTCAAACCTTCAAGACTGTCCTTCCTCATTCCAAATCCTAACTATTTCATGAAATGATCTTGTCTCTCCATTTGAACTCACGATCTCTTGGAGTTGGAGAGGCAGGAAAGTTTAGTACCCGATTGACCATCAAGCGAAAAAGAAAAAAAACCATGACACTTCAGAAAACAATACAAATTTATTCAGTAAAACATTATTTGTGCATGGGTTTGTAGACTTGTGAGTAGAAAATCAGGCACCTAGCTGGTTTTGAATTCTGTTTGGTTTGTGTTTCAGTTTTCAGTTTTCAATTTTTAGAGTTATTTTCAGTTTTCTGTTTTGAGGGTCCGTTTTTAGAAAACTGAAAATGCGTTTGGTTTGATTATTCTGAAAAACTGTTTTTGAAAATGAAAACTAAAAATGCGTTTGGTTTGCAATTTTTGAACAATTGTTTTATGATAATTTATTTTATGTATTTGTATTATATATTTTAATTTGTTCACACATGAACACTATTTAACTTTGTTTTGAAACTTTAAAAGACACGATAATTAAATAAGTAAAAACATTTTTTTTTCATCATAAAAATGACTAGATATCATACAACAATTTTTTGTATAAACTGTCCCATTTTACCTAAAAGAATTGTGGCCCCCTTATCCCTGGAAGATGTGAACTAACAATATCATTTGTGCTTTAAAGCACAAGCAGCTGGTGATGATGATTGCAAAGCTGCTGCTGTTGTCGTTGAAGTTGCTTGCTTAGCTTCCTCCTAAGCTTTTTTCTGTCCCTTGTTTTATGATTCTGTTCCCAATAGAACACATTCTTGCCTTCAATGTTTCCATGGAAAGAGAGCTGGTCAGTGATGTGTTGAATTTAAGAAGCATTCGGAGTCTTAATTCCAGTCCTATACAATTCTTCCAAGATCATCAATTGCTCTGGTGTTGGACACCAACTCGAAGAAGCTGCAGACCACAATCACAGTCACAATTGTTGCCATGACACTCTGTTCTTACTGAAATAAAAGACCCAGCTTGTACCTAACAATCCTCGTACTGATGTCAATTTTTCAAATGGGGCAGTGACAACATAACAACCAGTAATTCTATTCTAACATGAGATCAGAGTCCCAATTTCATTCCAGGCACATTTGCTTAAATGTAAACCAAGGTCCAAGCATAGAATACATGCATTTATATAATATGAGTTCCATGAACAAACCAAATATGAAGGAAACAAAACCATGAGATAACATCTAGGAGGAGAGGATAAAAACTAGCAGCAATTACATACCACCAGTTACCTGGGTTCTATGAGAGTGGGTTGTCCATGAAAAGATCAGGAGAATTGCTTCCACTATTGGGTACATGTGGATCAACTAAAAGACACCTTCTTAAACCAGCATACATGATTCAACACTATAAACTTATAATTTTATTCATTAATTAATGAAGGAGGATATTTTTGATACAGTTTAGAAGGGGAAGAACAAGAACAGAACATTAAAAAGGTTGACGAAAACACCCAAAAAAAATATGCAACCTGATTCATTCATCCTAAACTCATAACCTCTTTGGGTAAACATGAAGAAATCACAGGAACCCGTTACGTGAGACCAGCTATAATCACACTCGAAAGACAAAAAAAAAACACATGGATTATTTAACCTACGAGATTCAGCTGATAAAAATATACAACTTTTTCAAAAAAAATTACAAATTACAGAAGCAAAACCCTAGGGCCTATACATATATAAAAGGAGAAGGGGACAGAGAATTAGAATGAATCAAAGAGGCCATAACCATACCCGAAAGAGAATAGAATACAGCGAGTGTAAATTCTAGTGATCCACATGAGCCTGCATCACCATCTGGGCATTGGATTCTACCTATCCTTCCATCCCGCAAGCGCCAGAAATCGGAGACCCAAAAGAAGATGAATCGTGAACCCTAGAAGAAGCACTCAACCTGGAAGAAAGATGGGAACCAGATGTTCACGTAAAAGAATGGCTTTCGTAAATGACGGACTTCTCCGTCATTTTAGATGTTTTCCGTGTTTTGGTGAAAACACCAAAACGCACAAAAGTCGTTTTCATTTCTATGCTATTATTTTGGGCTTGTTTTCGAAAATGGGTTTCTAAAAATGATCAACCAAACACGTTTTGAGTTTTTGTCAAAACTAAAAACTCAAAATGGCCCAAAACAGGCAAACCAAACGGGCTCAAATAATTCTACATCTAGCAGTTAAAGATGGGCAATATCAGTCATCGGTGGCCAACACCATTGCATCAACAGTTCAATGTGAATCACTTTGGCCTTTCATTACCAAGTGCCATGCAAAGCAGACCAACTTCTCTGGTCAAAGGTTAGGGGTTCAACTCCCACCTCCCCCAACCAACCAAAATGAGAGGGAAAACTCTGAAACAGACAACTCTGGCCATGTACATGGAAGATTAGATCAACAACATGACAACAGAATAATACATAAGCGTCTACATCACAAACAGCAGTAATGGAAACCTTCCCTTCTCTTCCTATGCAAGTTACAGTCATCATATTCTGATGCATAATCTACCTAATATAACAAGATGGTTATTACAGACAAACATGACTGCTTAAAACTTCTGGGAAACCCATCATAGATGGCACTGGAAAAATAAACATCATTTCTTCAAGACATTCCGGCCGGAGAAAATCCTCTTGCAGTATGGGCTTGTACGTAAAACTGCATGGGGACGAACTGCTTCAACCAGCAATGCATTTAGGTGACCCTGCATTGATAAGGACAGTATAAAGTTCAAAAGTAAAAATCATAGTTAACAAAATTCTGCTTAATTCTGCAAGTGACTTGAAAGTTTAGTTCTCAAACCTTTGTAACTCCTAGAGCTGACTGAATTACATAGTTGGCATATGGATCTTGCAATAACTGTTCAAAGCAAGACACAGAGAGCAGTTCATGAATAATATGTGATCTGTTGTCTCCAAAATGCTTCAGACATTTTTCAACAACATGGCTGCCAAATTTCTGCATTGACAGCTCTACATAGTGCCCGCAAAACTGAGGAATCAAAATGGCGAAGGCAGCTGGATTCTTTAGCTCTATAATATACTGAATGACATAATTTCTGCAGCCAAAAATAACAAGTTTCAGAATCAGAGAAAGCCAAACCGAACCGTGCAATAAATAAAAATCGAAAGAAAAAAAAACAACCATTCTGACAAAATTAAATTACTATTCAGTCTCTTTCTAGAATGCATTCTAAATAACAAAGAAAAAAAAATCTCATTTGATTTAAGGTGAACAAAGGATTCATTCTAATTCAAAATTAGCCGAGCATTTATTTATTTTTTCCCAATTCCATGTTTCCATACCAAGTATGGCTTGCAAAAGTTATAAGGTCCTTAACTGTATTCTATCTTCGAGTAGACAACAACCATAACTGTACGAGCAATGCAAATAACCCAAATGAAATTAAATTCACCATCAGCTTATCATTTTACATGAAATTGACATGATGTAAAAATTGGAATATGACTGTTAAATGCGCCAAGTAGAATCAGAACTCATGTATTAAAACTTGTTACAAAGTTTCACTGATGAATAACCATGTTAAGAAGAAACTTGACTGGTAAAATCCAACCAATAGTAAGCCAATTAAATGGAAAAATCATTGTGAAAAAGAAGAAAAAAAAACCCAACCCAGTTACAATGCTATAACAGATGACATTAAAGTATGCTAGAGTATGCTGCCAGCACCAAATAATTGAGCTAGACCAACCAGAAAGATGCGGTCAATCCTCTCTAAGACCATAAAAATAAAATGCAAACAGCTATACATTTTTTGGGGTGAAAAAAAAGGTCTTAGACAGCTGTAAATAATGGAACAGAGTCATTCCAATGTGCAAGCAATCGTCACACTTCTACCAAAGCTGACTAACCAATGACAGTTCAAAGAGAAAGTGTATGTGGTGAAATCCTCAATTAACATGGCTGGCTAAATAGATACAATCAGCAGCAGGACAAGGAAAGAATACACAGCAAGAAGCTCAATATACCATGCTAGAACTGATACAAATGAGTTATGCTGCACGCATCATATAGTTGAGACGATTCTGTATGATTCATCGTTAGCTCTGAGCACTTAATATGGCACAAATGTTTTCTCATTGTAATCTTTAGAAGAGGATCTTTATGAGTTTGAAACAATGGCAAGTAATTCGACTCTCCAATGACTTTGGGTGGAAACTAGTCTTCAATTTTGAGGTGCCAAAAAAAAATTGCTGAAAAAAAACGTATTTGGTTCCTCAAACAAAACAATAAGCGTCTATCATTTATCTATTTAGGCAATCAAATGATACTGAGAATGTAAGTAAAACAAAGGAAAAGGAGCAAAAATATTAATAGAATCAGACATCGAGAATGATTTACCCAAAAGGATCTTGAGCAAGAAGAAGGCCATTCTTGGATATTTCGGTAATTAGCTTATCTTGATATTTCCCAGAGGAGTGTGCAATGCATCGTTGCAGCACGCAACATCCATGTCGATGAGTTGCAATATCAACACAAAACTTTGCAGCAATTTCAAAAATGAACTGCAAAAGATAGTAATTAACAAAGGGCAGAAGAAAACATAGGGTCTGTCATGAACTCATGATTATTATACTGAAGGTTCTTCCAAAAGTGTAAACTAAACAATAATTGAGAAACAGGGACAAACTCTGCAGATTATAGGGTTAAAATATATAGTGATGAACCCCATGTTAGGGAAACATTCTATTCTTTGTAAAAATCATCACTCCTATATTAAAATGTATCTTAATTCTTATGATTCATTTGGGTTGTCATAAACATGTTCAGGTTAAGTTTTACATTAGTCAATCTGCCTATCTTGAGCTTGGATTGCTTGGTTGTACAAAGTTACAATTGAAAGGAGATAAATAAATCATCTGAAATTTGGCAGTTGCCCTAACGTATCCACTTCAAAAGCACCAAATATTTTCCTTTCCAACAGCATTAAGTATTATCTCAGTTTCTTGCTACAGATGATCCAATGTCTGGCATCCAAATATAAATATGGGTAGGCTGATCCAGATATCTATTTTTCTTTCTTGAATAACAAGGAACTTATTAAGGACCAGCAGGAGGCACTCATGTATTACTAGAATGGACAGCTAAAAAACGCTGAGAAAATGAAACAGATAATTACAGTTCATCATTTTCAGTCTCCCCATTATTCCAAAGCTATAGTAACTGGCCATCTTTTAGGAACGCATACATACCAATACCAATTTAGCAACAAATATGCACTCTCACTTTTCTGTACACTTTCCTTGTGGCTTTCTTAGTCCTAATGCACAGGCAACTCTACATTCATAAAGCTCATATTGTTAACTTTGGGGAACACCATGCTATGCAGCCAACATATATATGCACTAGTCTTAAGTCTTAACACACTCGGGTGCAGTGCACTCCCAATAGACTTTTGGTATCCTTTTTTCCATGCAGTATATCTAAGGAAAGAAAGGGCTTGATTTCTTAAGCTTAACCTCTTCCTCAAAATATCAGAACTACTAAGTTAAAGTGGATCGCCTCAGCTCTCAAACAAGGTGAAAAACTGAAATACGTTAGAATGTTCTGATATTTACAAAACTGCTAGTTGGGATTTGATCGGTATATTCATCATTTATGTACAAACTCACTCCATTACTCGCAACTAATGAGGATATGAAGAGAGCTGGGCTGAAATGCTTGCCAAACAGCCAGGAGTAATGACTATTTACCCTTGGACTAAATTAATTTAGCAAACACAATGAGCACACAGCATTTTTATAATACAAACTCCTCTCATCTATTTTTTCTCACACTTATGGCATGAAAAAGGTTCATATTGCACATCAGAATAGCTTGTACTTTCATTCTCGCAGTGAGGTCTGGCATTCTTGATACAAATCCACAAGTCCCATAAGGAAAACGGACATGATAAACATGCCAAATTAGGGGTGAAATATTACCTATCATATAGCAACACCATGAATAAAGCTTCCTAACATATTCTGTTTGGGCACAGTATTATGTTCAACATTATTAATGTAAAGAATGGTTATCTGCTCCGAATAAGTTACCACAGAAACCACTGTCCAGCCTTGCTGATATATTGTTGGCATTCTTAGATGCAATTTAGTAAATAACTGCAAACGTGACAATAATGTCTATATTGCAACAATAGAATTTTGCATAAATGACTTGCAATTACGAACTATGCTTGGAAAGTGTTTCAATTCATCTAGTTTTTCAAAAAACAAAATCATCTAGTTTATCAAAAAAAAAAGAATTGTTTCATCTGTGAGATATCTATGTTTTAACGCATGGCATCTGACTATCTGAGAGAACTAAAGGAAGCCCAAAAGAAATAAGTAAAAGCACATTCCTGATAGATACATTCAACATGAAAAATAAACCCACATTTAAACCAAACAAGATAAATTTTACCTTATTTTCCTCATTGCTAAGGCATTGCAAGCAACGCTGTATCACATGATTTCCATTCAAATCCACAATAAGATCCAGAACACCAGGTTTTAAGGCTGACATGACTAAGGAGATTTGTTGCCTGGTTTTGAGAGTCTCTATCAGCTTCTGTACCACGCGTGTGCTGAAACACACAGTACAACAGTTAAAAAAAATCAGAACCTAATAAAACTGCACCTATTGAAAAGAATTAATAGGGTATGAACAAGTTTTACCCATATGTGTTCAAGGATATTATGACTAGTTGTCCTGGTTCTCTGGCCACCATAAGTAGAATCTGCATTCTTTGTTCCTCATTGCATGCATTCAACAATTTCTGCACGAGGTAATTTCCAAAAGGTTTCATAGTGAGTTCAACAACGTGATCAATAACTTCATCGAATATTACTTGCACATCTCGACTGGTACCCTCATCAAACATTCTCTGCAAGAATCGACAACCATTCTGATCCTGTGCCATCACGTATATGTATCCCTGGACCTCAGCCAAGGAAATAGTACTTAGTGGCAACTGCGATGGACAGAAACTACTTGGTCTCCTGTTACTTTCACAGATTCCTCCATAGCAGGAAGGACCCTCTGGTAGATAGTTTCTCTCTTGCGGTTTTCCTATGACAATTGCCTCGTGGGAATGCTTCTTGGAATCCATAGAAAGATCTTTTTCCCTGATGACATGTTTCAAATTTTTCCCTTGTATTATCAAACTATCCTCACAGTTAAAGGCCTCTATGTCCCCAGAACATTCCATAGATACGAGAGACTGAGGAACTACCATGCTGTTAAGGTCCTTTTGGATTGTTCTAGTATTCGATTTTACACCTGAACAATTGTACAATGAAATGTCAGCATCCAAAGTTTGGTTTTGGTGCATCATACGAGGGGCATTAAACGAGTCTCTGATACCTATATCTCCTAAAGAATTCATTTCACATTGCTTTGAACCACCAAAGGCACCATGAATGTAAGGCCTTGTAGTCAATGGGTTGTGTAATTGAAATCCCATACCACAGCAACAGTTAGAGTCAGAACACAGATTCCCACCCTGATTACGGGCAAGAAAAGACCCAAATGAATCACCCTTCATGCCTCCACCTTGTCCATTAAGCAAAGTAGAACTTAAATCCTCATCAACACTAAATCCACTAGACAACCTAAACCCTTCAGAATCAAGACCTCCATTGTCAAAACCATTCCATGTGGAATATTTTCCAATCTGGTAAGGAACATTCCCACCCAAACGACTCCTTATTATACATCTATCATCAGTCACATCATCTGAAATTTTCATTCTACAGAAATTTTGAGACAGACACAATTCATCCATTAATTTCTCATTGAAGTTGTTACCAGAATCAGGTGGTTTAGAAGCGATACTCAAACGATGACTCGGTGTTTGATACCTAGACCCCTCAAATGAACTTGAATATGGCGAAATATCGTCGGATAAGCAAAACCCATCTCTCAAAGGACTTGGAAGAGAGTTCCTCGACTGCAGAGTAACTCTGCTCGCCGGTGACAAACCCTGTTGATATTGTTGAAGCAAATCGAAATAGGACGCATTAGGGATCTCATTCAACCTCTCTCCGTCTCCTTCCATGTCCACAAAAATCCTTTCCCCACTAATGACACAAACTATCAATATATTTAATACACCTATATATATCGTAAAAGACGAAAACGAACGGGATAAAACATCAAAGCGAAAAACGCACAACGCTAAAACGATTCACTGAAGCCAAAAACAGAGATTGTACATTTACAGGGTTTAGATTACGATATTTCTTTGCGTGGCATTGTGATCTAATTCTGGTTTATTTTGGTGTAAGAACGATTTGAAGGAGGATCGGGTACAAATGGTTTCTCAGGTTTTCTCTTATCGTTCAAGGTTTTGCAGGGATGTGGAGTGTGTACGATCCGTTACCGGTCACGCTCACACCATTGCAGTGAAGTTAGTCGGCACTAATGTACCCAGAAAAAGGAAAAGCAGAGGCGAGTCCAAATATTTTTGTTTTTAATTTATTTATAAAGATCTTGTTAGGATATTTATCATTTTGATTAGTACCAGGATTAAAACAGAATAACCACCTTAACAAAAAATCATCCTTAATTCTCTCACTTGATGTTGATTTATTCTTAAAAATTAGATCTTTCCGAATGCAAAGATTAAATGGTAATTAATTTACATTTATGATATATCCGACCACAGAAATCATCTACTCATCTTGACACGATTCTACTCTCTATTACATTATATAAAAAGTGATAAATACACACAAATATGGAAATTAATTTTTTTTTAGGATCATAAATCTTGAATTGCTGGTAATTATTGGGTAGCATATTTCTTGGGTAGCAAGGTAAGTCAGCTTCACTTGGAATGAATAGTTTTTTTTTTTTTGACAATCTGTCTTAAAAAGTTAAAATTATACTCCTTTATTCGCCTTTTAGTATACTTTGTGTGTTTTGTTCCATTTTTATGTTGTTCAAAATATTGTAATAAAAAACATATGAAGGTATTATGTATTTTATCATAAAATATAAATAATTAATTATCAAATTATTCTAAATTTAAGCGATTTTAACAAAAGGACATGTTTAATATTTTAAAAAATCGTTACATGCTATGGATTTTATGAAAAGGGTTGGGTATTTCGGATTTTAAAATCTAAAATATGACAGAAAAAATATTTTTAAAAATAACAACCAAAAATCCTTTTTTCCTTTTTAATACTGGAACCTAAAATTTTGAAGTTTTGAGAAAATAAAAATCATAATTTGAAAAGATCACAGTTCTGATTGTTCATGTTGATGCAAAAATTCGCATCGATTTATGGTTCTTGGGTTGAATGTACAAAATAATGGTAAAGGAATTAAATAAAAAGTAAAGTAAAGGGGCAAAGAAAATATGTAGGTCCACAAGTAGAGTCATTCTTTTTTTATTATTATTATTCTCTCATGTTTAAAATTGTTGTTATTTATAGTGGAATTAAATAATAGTTCTTCTCATTTCTCTCATCGTATCATACATTTGATCTATAATTTGGATTTGAAGAGGAGTTGATGATATCATGATCATAATCTCCTCATACCATGTATTTAATTTATAATTTGAATTTCAAGAAAGGTTGAGGATATCATGATCATAATCTCCTCGTATCATGCATTTAATCTATAATTTGAATTTAAAGAGGAGTTGAGGATATCATGATCATAATTTATTGCGGGATGATGTTACTACCACACCCCAATATGTCTTACGCCACGCCTAACTACCAGGTATGACAATCGAATTCTGATCGATGAGTCCATCGCACCTAGGTCGGTTACCCATACCCGCTCTTTGGGTTTCAAAAAGGATTTTTTGAACTTTTTGGTAACATTTCGATGTTGTATGTCCTTGATTGGGCATGGAATGTTTAGGTCAATTTTTTCAATCTGGAGTACTGATTTCTTTCCCAAAAAATCATTATTAGCATTGCATACGAAGATCTTCAACAATTAGAGAATATAAGGACAAAGTAAAAGGTAAACAAACTCTCACAAACAAAACTAGAGTGAAAAAGGAGAAGATTCAAACAGACAAACCTTGCAGAAACCCCAAAAAAATTTAATGGATTGCTTGGGAATAAGATAATAGACTCACAAAGACTGAATACACAAGCTTTACTGTTTGCCAACAATAGAAGATCTAGTAGACGAGACACAAAAATAAAGTCACAAGGGAGTTTGTAAGGAAACAAGAGTTACAAGATGGAGGAGGATGGCTAGTGTGAAAGAAGAAAGTGGAGAGAATAAAAGCTGTGGGAGGAGTCTTAGAGTTGGAATTAAAATAAGTTCAGTCATTGGATGTTTCCGCTCCATGCAGATGCTCTCGTATTATAGGGGGCAAGAGTGGGATGTTCCTGCTTCTTCCACTCATACGCTTTTGCACTATTAAGACAAGAGCGGGATAATCCCGCTCCATAGGCGTGGATGCCCCACCCCTTCTTGTGCAGGAGAGGGGATAAAAAGAGAATAAATTTTGCATTTTTGGCCTACAATTTGCTAGCCTCTTTATCTATTATACAATAAGCCTCTTCAGCTTTAATCAGATAGCCTTTTTGGGCAATTGTTAATGCAAAAACTTGCATCGATTTATGGTTCATGGGTGGAATGCACAAAGACAATGGTTAAGGAATTAAATAAGCAATAAAGTAAAGGACACAGAGAAAGTATGTGATTCGACAAAAATGTTTACGTTCGTAGGTAAAGTCTTCTTTATTATTCTCCCATGGTTACAATTGATGTTGTTTATAGTGTAATCAAATAACATTTCTTGTCATTTCTCTTCTCGTATCATATGATCTATAGTTTTAATTTTGAAAAGGAGTTGAAGAGAGCATGATTGTAATTGTTTGCGGGATGCTGTTACGTATCTAATCCCAATACGTCTTGCACCACGTGTATATTGTCTATGTAGCCATGTGGCCACATTGCTTTTATGTTCCACATTCCTTATTGTATTAAATTATCCAATAAAAATAGAAAGAGTGTTAGGTGATTTTACAGTATGAAATCACATTTTGAAGAAGGAAAATAGTGAAGATAATTATTGTAATAAAACTAGTATTAAGAATCACAAATGGGAAAAATAAAAAGTACTTAGTGTTTAACCACTTACCTGTCACTAGTTTGCTAGCTCCCTATATCAAGAATGTAACCTTGGCAAACTAAAATCTAACATTATCTCACTCTAACTAATTGCCTTACCTGCCGATATTATCTTATCTGCTAATCTTGAAATTCAGTTTAAACAATATTCGGATTTTTGTGGTAAACGTAATTTCCAAAATAAGAAAATGGATTTGCATCATTATGAGTTTTGTGGTGGACTCCCTCCCCTTCCTTAATTTGTGGCCTCTAAAAAAATGTGAACCAATAATATTCAAAGCCCACCCCACTTTTATTTTCATACGCCAATCTAAAAAGTATTAGATCCTACCAATTGTTCCATATCTTTTGTTGTAGCCCGGTTTAAATCTTTAAAAATTCATTTCATTGGTTTTACTTAGAAAGAAACCTAGGTTGGAATATCATCGGTGTGGCCAATTTTAAGGCTACAATTTTCACCCACAAAAATCATATTCGGAAACGGATCGACTTTACATTTCGAATCTAATTATATATTTTTATTCAAATAAAAAATAAATTTATCATCAAAATTGCACCACCATTTTGTAACATTGATAATAAGTCCAACTCTATTTTTAACTTTCTCGAGTTTCATGATGATTTTGATTGTTATTTCTAATATATAGTATAAAACTATACACGTTGGCTTTCAAAAAGTAAAGAAAAATTCGCCCAAGCTGGCTCTAGTGTATCTTATACCTAGCAGAGCCCCTCTCCCAGTCTCCCAAGTCACTACCGCGATGTGTATGGGCCACCTATATGGTTGGTTTACGTTAAACTTGAGCCCATTTCTACTGCTTGGGCCGACGGCTACAGAAAAGTGGACCGCTAAAGATATTTGTTCCAAGCAGCAGGTCCAATCTAGGTGTAACCTGGGCTGCAGCAGAACTTGTGAAAGCGAACGAGGGAGATCAACAATCTACATCACGATGATATATATTGATTATTATGATACCCTGGGGGACTAAAGACGCTCAGAATCATTGCATATCGTACAAGCAGTCGCACCACACCAGTAACCCCCACTTGGAAGTGGGCCCCGGCATCCATCACAACACCAACACATCATAATCATATGCCCTTATTCTATCCCACGTGGAATTCCAACCCCACCATACACGTTTCTTGATTCGCGCCTTTTGCGGAGTTTAGTGGTCCTGACTCTGACTCCTGACTCGAGCCGTTTCTAGACCTCTGACGTCTCTTGCTACGTCACTTGTCTGTGAGTGAACAACCCGTCACAGTACTAATATGTGCGTGACTGTTTTTTTTTTAAACAGTCTGTACTTTGTGTTACGATGAAATGGATTGGAGAGTGATTATCATTAACGGTTAAAACATCCGGTGCTCAGACTGTTGAAGTAGTTAATGATTCCTTTATTTTATTTTTTTAAGGTATGTAGTTAAGGATCCTCATCAAGTGATCATAATTTCTACTCAAAACACTATTAGAGCACAAAAGGACACGAATAGAATATATTCATGACGAAGCTTTTGTGCCAAATTGTATGGATTAATTCAATTTTCATTAAAAATAATATATTTATTATCACGTACTGAATTTTAATCTAACTTATCTTGTATGTAGAAATCTGATAGTCCAGAATTTAAACTCGTATTATGTATCAAATTGACAAACTCGCACCGTATCACTAAAAAAAATAGAATATGCATCTTTTGCGATATCCAAACAGGCAAAAATTAGATTGTATGTGTAGCCTGCTGGGAGAGTGTCACGTCGTGAATATTTTTGTTATATAACTTTTTTTTTTATAAATAAAGTTTGTTTTTTACCTCTACAAAGTTAAAACCAATTTATAAATTATATTTAAAACCAATATTTGTGTGCGTGGGACATGATTCTGCAAACAATTTATAAAGCAATATATTCGTGCAATGCTCGTTGATCTTAATCTTCATGCATACGCTAATTAATAAATTAAATGGGTACTAAATTTTATAGCACAATATAATTAATAAATTACACAGCTAGTGGTATGATTCTCTGTAATATAAAATCAAAAAAAGGTTTATATTCATTAGTGGGGGACAACTGGACAAGTGGGGTTTTTAAGAACAGTTAAGCAGACAAATTTATGTCTTTTTGGTGTCTGAAACTGCAAGTATCCCATATATGTTCATTCATCCGTTTCTACTCCATCCGTTTCACTGTCGGTTTGTAAATTTATTTTTATTTTAAAATATTTATCGTTCTATAAATCTTAAACATAATTAATATATTTTTAAAAAATTTATCTTTATTCTCATTTTTCACTAAAAATTTAATAAGTGCTCACATTAATATTAATAAGGTTGTTTTAGTTAAATACATTTATTTTTTTATTAGTATTAGAGCTATTTGATAGCTTCCTTTTAATCCTTATACAAAAATCTCAAACGACAGTTATTTTAAAACGGATGTAGTATTTAATGGGTTTGTTTGTTTTTTCACACAAATTAAAAAAAATATATTAATATCATTCAAAAAATTAATTTTATTACTAATATACATTTCATTAAAATTACTTCACTCATACCTAATTTCTTGAGAATATAGAGAATATGAAAAGCTGTAGAGTATTCTTTATTGATAAAGATACACAATAAATGAGGATACATTAGTAAACTATTTATTTTTACTTATTCTCAATAAGAAAGTGAACTATAATTTGTAACAAAACAAAATAGGAATGCAGCTTTTCAAATAGGG
Organism: Euonymus europaeus; assembly: GCA_963580455.1. NCBI lineage: Eukaryota > Viridiplantae > Streptophyta > Magnoliopsida > Celastrales > Celastraceae > Euonymus > Euonymus europaeus. The sequence continues at coordinate 5,424,657 of OY756968.1, read as the reverse complement.
ACGGAAGGAATAAATTTCAGGCATTGGTAGAGAGACTCTCTATGTTGGATACGATGAGAGAGAGAGAGTTTAGGGGAGTATCAGTGTATTTTTGCACTTATTTTTAAGCAGTACATATTTATACCATTAAATACACTTTATGCATCTTACGATAAATTTATTTTTTATTTATTTATTTTCAATCTACGACAATAAAATGTATTGATAACTGTACTACATTGCCGCTCCCCTCCTCCCTGAGAGAGAAGGGAGAGTAAAAGATAAAACGAATAGGGAACCCCTGTTAAAACGCTGCGTTCCATATATCATCATCAACTGTCCTGGCTAGGTTAGCCAGATTAGTCCAAAACTGACTATTTCAACCTTTCCTGATCAAACGTCCCAAGAGAAGTCTTCGAGCACTTTGAGTTGGTTTAGGTTGAAACATTTTTAATTCATGTGATTCTTGGTATTCTTAAATCCCAACGAAATGATTTGTCTCGTGTATTCGTGTCCTATACGTGGTTGCATGTACAGGATGGAGAAACTCCATAATTCGACCGTTTAGACTTGTATCTCGACAATTTAACATGATAGAGAATGATCAGTGTGTGGTGGGAAAAAAATCTAGCAGTAATATGACACACCTCTTAAGATGTAGAATGCGAATTCTATACGCTAAAGAATTATAGAGCTCCCATATCCACAGGTAAAGAGACTTGATTAAATTTGGATCATTGAATGATAACTCGCCCGATCCGGTCCTAAAGTAACCTAAACTAGGGCTTTTTTTACCATTAGGCCGGAACAGGGTCAATGGCACCATATTTATCTTTTATTAAGCAATCCATTAGTCCAACCCAAATAAACCATACACTAGCTAGAAACTCCATCATAAAAAAATAAAATTCAATAGGGTACCACTTAGGTATTGTTTGGGAGGGATTCGTTCGCGAACCCCTCCAAACCCTTACTTGGCTAGAATACCTCCCAACACTCATTTTTTCAACTCTTCAAAATGAGAGGTTGGGAGGTGTTTCTCACATTAAAGGCTCTCAACCCTTGCCAATCCCTCTCATACCAAGGAAGAATTCACTTTTATGAACTTCTCTCAACTCAACCCCTCTCAACCCTCCCTCTCCCAACCCAACACCTCCCTCAAGCATAGCCTTAATTTCCTATGTCGTTTTTGGCATCAAAATAAGGATAAAGCTTGAAACCTCTAAAATATGATCCCCATTTGAACCCTAATTAATGTGAAATGTTTGACGTCAAGTGGATTCTATATGTATATTTATTTCCCAAGATTTTACTTTAACTTTGGCCTCCTCCAAACCATTGCTGACTTGGTTTAACCTCCATGGTACCATCTCGTTGTTCATTGCCCATGTGAAAGCACTTTTTGAGTCAGTTTCTTGAATATATTTGTGGCTTATCAAAAAAAAAAAGGAATGTCGTATTTTATGTGGTTGTAACATTGCTCCAAAAATAATTAGGGTGGCCTTGATGTAACTCATGTTGTGGAATATCGATTGCATAACGTGTGAAGCTAATTCGAAGACTCGTCAAATTAAGGAGTGGAAACCTCTGTGTTTATTGGTGTCCAATATTGCAACACGAGTAACCACGCGGGAGTTGTTGGTACAAACTAGTCTTGGTAGACCAAATTCCGTCACAATGCAAGTATCTTCCATCACTGCTTACGCACATAACTTACACAGCCAAAACATGTGACAACACCCAATTAATTAGTGAAAGCAACCAATTAATAGATCACTTTCAAGTAGAAGATAATTAAAGATTAACTGAAAGGAAGATCAATATATTAGTACAATAAAATATGAACTTATAATAATGATAATGTATCAACATTTAATATATATATATATATATATATTAATTAATCAAAATATGCCGATAAATTTGTATGTCCAACTCTAGACTTGATCGTATGAGGCAAGATGCTGAATAGCTCCCCTAAAATTATGTGCCGGACATTTACACTGTCATTGATGGAGTGCGGGTGCTCCATCCAACTGTGAGTGCTACATTGTAGACGTAATTTTAGGTGTGCGATGCAACACTAGAAAACTTGTATATATATAAAATTAACAATACATGGATGACTGAACTCATCATGAGGAAGGTATATACAGGGATGGATAGCGAGGGAAAAAAACATTCATGATTGCTAAAAACCAGATTATTCTCTGGCATGGGCCACCATGATTCCGAAACAGAAATTAAGAGTCACGTCACCACATCCTCTCAATCCCTCAAATATGCCACAAATATCTCTCGATTTACTCATTATCTTCTCTCAGTTTCGTCTGTGCTTTCAATCTTCCCTGTAGTGGATTTCTAATGAGTTGAACTCTCACATATGATAAATATAAAAAGGTTAAGTGATTGGATATACCTAAATGAACCCAGAATTTAATAACTTAAACTTTTAGATGCATATGGGTTCCGCACATGTTTATTAATCTTCTACTTTCATGGTTCTACGTGTGTGCAAATAGACATTACCCGGTCTTATCTCTCCAGCATTTACTATTTTCTTCATTCCTATTTGACAAGCTACATTTCTATTTTAATTTTTCATAAATTGTAGCCCACTTATTTTTGAGAAATAGGGAAAAATCATAAGTCGACTAATATAATTTCATTTATTGTGCATTTTTTTATTAATAAATGACATTAATTTTCAACAATAATAAAATATGAGTGAAATAATTGAAGGGCATATTAGAATAATGATATTAATTGAATTTTCGTGTGAAAAAATAAATTAGTCTATTAAATAGGGACGGAGAGAGTTATACATATCATGTTTCAGTTATTTCCTCTGCCTAATTTAACGATGACAGAGATTTTTTTATCAGTCTCCCCTTGAGGAGTAAAAGGTTTTTCTGCCTATTTGGGGCGTATATTAATTCCAAGCGATAATTTCATTTTTCAAGGATAAAATATCTACCACGTGCAAGAAATCTAAGACAACCAATAAATAGACGAAAATAATTTATGATTGTTGACTTCTAGGCAACATTAATTAATCTTCAAAATTGAATCAAGTAGTGTAACCCACCAAATTGTTTGGGAACGACTTTAATTGAAAGCCGATGAAATGAGGCCTAAACTTGAAATTAGGATATCCATTTTAAGTTGCATGACGTTTTTTCGATAATTAATAATTACACCACCATTAAACTATTTATCATTTGAACCTCTAACATGAGTCTAAATTCGAGCGAGGAAAAAAAAAATCTACATAATAACATGGAAAGTTGGTTCAAAGCTGACATTGGCCAGGAGGGTATTCTTAAAACTTCCCAATTTTATACGATTTCACACCAAAAATATTCATCAACTAGCTAAGATAACAGCCTATCACTCGAATGGTTAGTTGCATGAAACACTGTTTGGTTAATTGAAGTCACCATTTACTTCTGACTGAAAACAAACAATTAAAAGTGGAGTGGAGTGGGGAATCACTAAAGAAAACTGAGGTTTTGTGACTTTTTGTCTGTCGACTCATGTCTCATTTGACCGTTGTATCTCAGGTAGCTGGGTGAACAAGAAATAAACGAAACAAATATATGCATCATGTATATATCTATATATATATATATGAAGTGGGTAGCCTAAAAGAACTTTTAGCATCCAACAGGAGAGACTTTTGACTCCATCCAAGTTGAAACTAACCAGTTTGGATCGCCTGCATGCCACCGTAATGGGCATCCCTTGATGATCGATCATAGCGTGGAGAAGCAAACAAATGCATGTATTTATTTTTCCGAAAAGGAAAGGACAGGGAGCAATGAGTTGACATGTTTTACTTCTAGTTCATCCTCCAAATGCGCATCCTTGATGATCATAGAGTAAAGAAGCAAACAAATACATTTATTTATTTTTTAAAAGGAAAGGAGACTAGGGGAGGGATCGGAACAAGTACTTGGCTTCTAGTTCATGATTGCGGCTGGTAAGGATATATTCTTATAGTCTTGCCACCAATTAATGGCTCCATTATATCGATTGTTCCAAATCCAAAAGCACAACCCAGACCAAGTAGGCGATACTGCATCTCAAAAATAATTTTAAAAAAAGAATATTGCTATTGAAAATAACATTAACCCTAAATAATCGTCCTTTTATACATATATTGGTCGATCTTCTCAATACACCAACCGCATGGGCATCAAATTAAAGTTCCAAGAGGACCACCCGCACAAAATCTTTCCCAAGAGAGACAATGTCTTTTAATGAGTCGGCACCGACCTATTTATATATATGTTCTCTCTATAGATAAGGTACGAGGAAGAAAATATTGCTTATTATACGTTGTTCTGTGTTGCATATTTGGTTTGTAGCTGAAGCTGAGCAAATTAAAGGAGGAAAGAATCGCACACATAGCAATTGTAAATGAAGAACTTCTATATACATGGAAACTAAACATAGTGCATAAATAAAACCTCATGATTAATTAACTAAACTATATAAATAATTTCTTATTTTCAGCAAATTAAAACTACAAATAAAAAGGAAAGGAAAGATAACGATCGTGCAATAACTTACAATGAAAGCAAATTAATGGAGATGGAAGATGTTATCATGAGACAATATTTACCTCATCATCACCACTATCATCATCATCATCATATCCACATAAAACTCTCTCATTAATTCATTATTTTAACTTCGCATTAATCTCCCTTGCTAATCTGACGAACAAAACCATGAGTCAACTGCACCTTCATGAGCACCCCTTGCAGTAACAACATTGTCCACCAAACCCTTCTCGTTAAGAAAATCAGATGTTGAGGCTGAGAAGTCTAACTTGCACCCATTAATATTACCATAATTCCCATCAAAAGTATTACTCCTTACCTGATCTTGATTTGTTAGTCCTCCACTGAAGCTTGCATTACCCAATCCATCTAGTGAAGCTAAAGTCATACTTCCTTGAGAGAATTTTGCACCAAAAGCAGAATCATTAATTGGAGGAGGATTCTGATGAAGAAGTGGGTGGAAGGAGAGAAAGTTCTGGTTTTGCATGTTTGGCATATTTTGGTAGTTACTAGGATTTGGTTTCAAAGTACTAGTAGTAGTAGTAGTAGCAGTAATATCACTATTCAACATTAGCGATGATGGAGAAGATAAAAGTGGAGATTGTTGAACCTTATGAGCCGACGGACGCAGGGGGTATAAAGGTCCATCCAAATGACCGGACCGCAAGGCTGAACCTACTGAGCCAAACAGATCGAGCCGGCGTGAATAGGACGTGCCCGTAAACGGTGGCGCAGGAATACCAGTGAACTCTTGCACCATTGCTCTAAAATTTGAGGTGTCCGTGGTCAAAACAGTCGTAGGCGCTCTCCTTGAAGCTCTTGTTCTCTTCTTGGAGTTTCTTGGAACTGGATTGTTGTTGTTGTGGTTGTTTTGGTCGGACGGTGCGGCTGGTCTTACATTACTTTCATGGAGTGATCGCAACTGCATCGATGATAACGGATCTTCGCCGTTTGGTCCAACAGATCTCAGGACTTGAGAGTGAATTGCATCAAGATGTTGCAACGGATTTGGGTTCGGGTTTGGCTGTAGAGATTGAGAGAAAGCGTGGAAGGAGGAGGGATCGATGAAAGTGGGTTGTTGTTGGTGGTGTTGCAGTAAAAAAGACGGTTGTTGTTGTGCGTTTGATGATGTAGAGCCTAAATGAGTGAGAGGGTTGAGGAAAGGCCGTGAATCGTACTCTTGATCACTACCACCGCCTCCGCCCCCGCCCCCGCCGCTTGAGGATTGCAAACTACCACTATTACCAGAATCCATGGCTTGATCTTCAAATGGAGCCAAAAAGTAGTGTCTCGGAAAAGAAACAGAAACAGAGATCTTCAATGATTACACAAATCAGAGGTTCATCTTTTGAGGTTTTGCTTCTCTGTATGTGGGATATTAGGGTTTCGGGAGAAAAGAGGAGATAAAGAAGGGGAAAGGTTATTTAAGCTTTTTGAGAGCTCTAAAAGATAGAGTAGTAAAAAACAATGTCGTCCACTAAAGAAGATCCTTTCTAGAGAGTGCACCTGTGTGTGTTTGTGGGGTAGAGAAACAAGGTGCCGGTGGCTGGCAACGGGTCAAACTCAAACTGAATGTTGAAAGAGAGAGAGCGAGAGAAGAGAGAGGTTAAATAGATATCATGAATGTGAAAGGAAGAAAATGATGGGGAGCTAATAAAGTTATATTTTTTTGAAATACATAGAATGTAAAAAGAGAGAGAGAGAGGATATCATAGATCATCTTCCGTATATATAAAGGTGAACAAATTCAATACCACTGCCTACCATAATTCTCCATCACGTATTCACGTTCACATTATGAACGAGCTGTAAAACTCGTATTTGTACATGTAAAATTATTGTACAAGTCAGCAAAGATCATGCAAGCTATATTCTTATGGTCTTGCGCTATATTTAAATTCAATTCGTCATTATTTTAAGAATTATAAAAGGGAGGGCATTACCTCTATTTTTATAGTTTATCGGGTCAATTGGACCTCCATATTTGTGTTGGTATTCTCTTCCTTAATGTTAAAAAAAATAAAAAATTTCTACATGTACGTGTCGGACTATTTATGTTTTAGTCCAAAAATAAATTGTATTTATATGTTTTCATGCTTCTATTATTCGGTTAAAAATTGTTCACTTTGAATTGTCATAGTATTGCAAAAGCTTCAACCTTTGACCGGGTCAAAACTTAACTCAACTCAGTAAAAAAATCTAAATAATAATATATAATAGGAGCATATATCAGAGAATCTTTTCCCCATCGTCGTCTGGAAACTAGGCCGAAGAGCATGGATTAATTGATCTGATTCTATCACTTCTTGATCTGTTGATTCCTTTTTCGAATATAAAAAAAGCAATAAATTATATTTATAAATGCAAATAATTTTTTAGATTTGATGGTTCGGCTACCAGCCTACCACCGCAATCTTTAGAAAGTATGGCGATCCCTTTAATTCTTGCTCTTTTTTTGCTTTAGTGGAAGCACTGGTTGATATTCTTCCAAGAAAGCCAATGAAATTGAAAGATAGAACGGTTCAACCACAATAAAAGGTTTGCTACAACCATCGAAACTAAAAGCGAAGAAATAATGTAGAAATTAATTAATTACTAATTTAACACAAACACGACAGCGTTTTATATGTAGGTCTTTATCTAGGTACGTGCAATGTTATTCTGTATTAGGACTATTTTTCTTCCCTATATAATTAATTAACCAATTATCCTACAAGACCTAATGCCATTCCATGCAGTTGGCCTCATGGTTCAGCTAATTAGTTGTGTGTAGAGGATCTTGTTCCTGTGTTGCACGTCTTTGAAGGATGTTATCTTCTCTTGCTTTTTAAATTCTCTATTTAATTATTTTGACCAAATGGACCTAATATTCGAGAGATTAATACTATAATATGATGGCGTAAATTGTCGTTGTCACATTAATGTACATTTTAAATAAAATTGGTACTTATAAAATGAAGGAAAAAAAGAATAAAATAAATTAGGTTTGGAGCTTTTTTTTTTTTTTTTGAGTGATGCAAGTTAAATATATCTGTCTGCTACTATTAGTTACTTGACTTCCGCGGTAGATAGAAGATCAACTGATCCAATTTGACGTTACCTTTATTTAAGTCAGCAAATTGAGTCTCTATGCAAGAATATTCAGGTTCAGTTTCATCATGTTTTTCGTGAAGTCAATGCTGTTGCAGATTGTTTGGCGTGTCAAGCATCGAATAGTAGATCTTCCAATTTGTTTTGCAGATTTTCTGAGCTCCCTCAAAATGCGAAAGGTAACGTCAAATTGGATCAGATGGGTATACCGGTTCTAAGAGTTAAAAACTAGTCTCTGTGATAGGAGATTGTTGTTGTCTTTTTTGCCTATTGTCTTTTCTTCTCTTTGTCATGGGTTAGACTTTTCGTCCCCCCATTGTGAGCTCCCGGAGGAGAGCTTTTCTTCTCCATTTATGATATAAAATTACCCTTTCTTAAAAAAAAAAAAAAAAAACTGTTGCTTCTGTGTAAAGAGTTACATATACAATAATCATAAGATAATCGGCTTTTAATCTAACGGTTACTAGATGTTCTCTATCAAATCTTTGGTTACCATCGCCACACATTCCCATTGTGGTAAAAAAAAGGTGTGCTCAAGTTATATTCAACTTGTTTGCAACATAATTATTTACAATTTGAGATTTATTTATCGTGAAAAGTTTTTCAGTGAATCTAAAGTTCCTTAAACATTTATAATGAGATTATGAGTTACCCATTTCTTCATACAATCGTTTGAGTAGAAGTTCGATTGTCAGTGCACCCACATTACATATTTCAACACCGTGACTGCAAGTCTCTGGCACACCTATAAACATCGTCTCGTAATCAAGGAGCAAGATTGACATTTTTGACAGATTACAGCCAAATAGAGGCAACACAACTATTTTTCAATCACTTTTCAATACGAAAATTGAAAAATATCTAAACACATCTTAAATAGCTAAAAACTCACATGTTTACTAAATGCATACAAAAGCAAGAAAAAAAAAACAAGGATCTCAACAATATTTCAAACAATAAAGGGCCCATTTGTTATGCATTTTTCATAACTTTAAGTTGTAAGACCCATGAAAAAGTGCGGTGCGAACCAAACACCCATTAAAAAATTTACATTTTGCACAATTTAAATTTGGCAAAAAAAATGAGAAACTGATCATATTAACATTTCATTGCGTTTTAGGGTTTCTAAATTCTGGAAGACAATCAAGACCAAAATACTTGTTAAGTTGTTCGTTTTGTATCTACAATCAAACATGTTGCATATGTGTCCCACCACAATAATTGAAGTAGTATACAAGTCAATGATAAATTTACTAAGATAATTCACAATAAATTATAACCATTTCAAAGATAAAAATATAAAGCATAGTTCATATCCAAAAATCCATCATTTTGATAGGTTGATAGCCCCACTTGTAGGGAAGGACGTTGTTGGAGACGACGTTATCAATGAAAAAAATGGCCGCGATTTAAGTGTAAATTTTTGCCCTTGTTACCACGCAATGGAGGGATGAAATGGTTGGATGTAAATATATTATAACTTGAAAAATGCATAGTAAAAGTTAAGTTGACAAAAATTAGGGTGTAGACGTTTAATTGAAAAATAATGAAATGCAAATAAAACTGACAAAAAGAAAGAAGATATTAATCAAATTGGGACCAGATTTTGGGCCAAGCTCCCTCTCAAAATAGCTCCAAAATCGAACACCTGTACGGGCCTGAATTCCGTCCCAAAAGGTTGAAAAGCCCAGAAACAGCTCATTTATGAAGTCGAAAAGCGCAGTGTCGGGTTGGGTTTCCCTCCATTCCAAATTTCCATTCCACTTACCAAACACAGTCTGCACTCTGCATCAAATCTGGCGGCTCGATGTCCCTGATCCGCACGGTGTTAGTCGGTGGAGCTCTCTGTTAGAGGTTGTGAAGCGAGAAAGCGTGGTTCGTTTTCCTCTTTCTTACTTCTGAAAAAACTCCAATGTCATTCAAGCTTTTATATCTTTTCGGATGCAGATGTGTGTTATTACTGGACTATTGAGACAAACAGGCGTATTGACCTTTGTTAGTATAGGGATTTTTCCAGAACAATTTATTTCCTTAATTAGACCTGATTGAGAGATTTAAAGACCTAATGAAAGTTTCATTTGATTGCTTGGATATTGGTCTTGGCATGATTTTAAACATGGATGATTAACTGGACTGGAAACATATAGTTGATACGAAGTTAAGTATATGAGAATTTTTGAACAAGCGTGCAAGTTAGATATGCTTTGATGTCAAGAGTAGTTAGTTATAAAGCTATGCATAATTTACTTTTGTTTTAGTCATGCTCTCTCCAAGATGAAAAACAAGCTATAAGTACGAGTGTGGTCTGCAGTGAATTGGAAAATACATTATAAATGTGGAAGAACAGAATCAAGATTGTGAGCATTCTGAAACTAAAGAAACTTGATATCACAGTGAAAATAACTAGAGTTCATGCCCTGCCAATTGTGTTGGCACGTAATTGGAGGATTCACCGCGGCACATGATTGAATGAGTAGGGAAGCAACTGTTGAGCACGTTATGGAAGATTGTAAGACTTACCCATCATCAATAAGAGAAAAATACAAGGTATGTGGTGAGTCAGAAGTACTTTCGGGTACTTTGATAGATGCAAATTTAAGAATGCATTATTTTTTTCATTATGAACAGTTTGATAGTGAGTGGGCTATTCACTAATGTATTTTGGGTTGATGTTTGAGTCGTTGTTGTTTGCATAGATTTTGTAGAAGTACTACTAACCTTTATCCATGTATAGCACTAATGAGGAGTTGAGGCCGTATGCATATTTTCAAGATCTGGTCAGGTAGATTGCTTTGGGGCTGAATTGCGAATGAAGGAATGTGGAGTTATTTGATTATGTGTCTTTTGGAAGCTTTTTTAATGCCTCACTGGGATGTAAATCCTCAAAGTAATGGCTCTGCATTTTGTTTGGTAAGTTCTAGCAGTGGACATGCAAGGTTTGAACTGTAGGTCGAGTAATCATCAAAAGGAATTTGTTATAATCTAGGCAAAATAAGAGGCATGGAGTCTATGCTGTTCAAACTGAAGCTGTTGTTCATCTGATATCTGTTTGAAGGCCTATTCTTAGTATAGCGCACATGCTTTTGAAAATTCTCTGCTACAAAAAAACCTATCTGTTTATAAAATCTATCTTATTCTTTTAGAAAAGTAGTGGTACTGGATTTTATCCTTCTATTTATGCTCTTTGAGTCTTCTAAAGGTTAAGTTAAAATATATGTTTTTACCACTTTCTTATCGTGTAATAGTGTTGGGGTTTGATTGTCAGGAGTTAATTAATGATGCTGTTTTTTTATTGTGAGTAGTTGTGATGTTATTCCCTTTCACTTAATCCTCTTTTTCTGGGAGCTTGTGATGACCTGATCAAGTGCATTTTTTTCTTTCATAAAAGAAACTTATGCGGTTATGCCAACTCCAAGTCTGCTCAGTTTGATCTTAAGACATGCTCGACTCTACTGGGAGCAAGTAGAATAAAGCTGAATTCATAGGAACTGTGAAATTTGATTTAACTTTAGGAAAAGGGGTGATACTTTTGAGTTACTTGACTGGCATGTTTTCCCTGTGAAAATGGAATGTGGAACATTTGATCTAGGATTTTAAAATAAAAAAATAAAGATGAAGAAATTACTCACGTCAATGACCATTGCTCTCTCTTCGCACACGGGGATTTTTAGAACACCCATATAACCTGGCAACTGCTTGTTCCTAGAAGTGGCTGTGAAAAAGTCCAGGTTTTGTAGTTTACCCATGGGGACCTATCTAAAGACGCTTCTTGCAAGTATGTTAGTTGCATGTTAGTTACTTTTGTCTGACGAAAAATTAAAAATTTCATTCAGAATGGTTTATTTTCTCTTTAATCAGATTTCTTTGGTCATAATATGTCAGATCAAAGAGCATCACGATTATTCATTGGGTTAGTGGAGATCCTTGGTTCAAACTTTATACATCATTAAGTTCACAGATATACTTCTACCATTTCTTTAAGCATCATCTTAGTTTCATTATAAAAACTTTAAGGACTGTAGCTATGGCGTTGCAAGGCATGTTGAACTTAGAGCTAATTTATTGTTTATAACTTTGCGTTATGTACTGCTAATTATTTTTGTACTCTGTCATCATCATCAATGCCAGAGCCAGGGTTTCTGGTGGTTCTGGGGATGCGCAACGCTGTGTATACGACAAGGGGCAACCACAAATTAATAATATTTGTTTTCTTCAAAAAGAGGTGGTGGATAATGTAATAATTTTCTAATTCATGTACAAAGTTAGGGCTCTTTGCCATCCTGAAATTATATATAACCATGCCCTGATTTGTTTGATCTCTTGGTCTGTGCAATTCACAAATGTGGTTTTCTCCTGTGAACTACGAAGTTAATATTTCTGAATTTTACACCAAGGCTCTTCTCACTGAGATTTTGTAACCTAGTCTTTAGTTTATTAGTCCTTTCCAGAGTCAATGATGATGATGATGTTTTTTAGCCTCACCAGTAATAGGTTATCCCTAATGGAGAATTTTCGGCCATTTGATGTGATATTTTAGCAGTTTCACGAATTCAAATTTTTTGTTTAATTTATCTTCTTGAACTTTGAAACAGTATTTAATCGTTTTTGTGCTTCTGTTCCCTCACCTCTCTCCTGGTCACTTTCAATTTTTAAGAGTAATGTGAGTAGAAGTTTAATGGTCCTGGAGCCGGGAGGTGAAAATTTGGACAGTGTTCTTTGCTATTGAACTTTTGCATGTTTACTGAAATTTAGTGGGGAATAATTTCCCTAAGGGGAAAACATTGAGTATGTCTTATGATTCTCTTCAATCATGTCCTTGTATATGTTTTCTCTCACTTGGTTTTATTCTCCACATTAAACTTGCACCTCATTAGTTTTGTCCTGAAAATTTGGAAAGTTACTATTAAGAATGTTAGCATGTGTAGAGAAGAAACTTTTTTATACTATATTATTCTTTTGTTTTTGGTTGCTTAGTGGCAATGCCCCACACCCCTGCTAAATTGTTGAGTGTATCCGGTTTCCATTGTTGAGTAATGAAACGGTTTATTAATATGTAACTTGAAACCAGGGACTAGCAGCAGCCAGCAGTGGACCACATGGTTTCTTCATTATTATTAACAAATTTTTGAAGATCTATGCAGATTTTTCAGTATACTGCGAGTCAAGGTAAGGCTTATCTGTAATTTTGTTTCCCTAACTGCTTTAGTTTGTGAATAGAAGCCATGAGGTCCTGGAATGTCTTGTTGAGGTTGATCCCAATGTGGAGCAGAGCCAAGGAAGCCCCTTTTATCCTTGTGACTGAAGTTTTTCTTGATTGGTAGTTTCCAAGTGCTTTTGAGTTTTGATCACGTGAGTATCTGTCATCCTTTGCGTAAGATGCACGTGCGGACCCTTTCTGCTACATTAGATGCGTCTCTCTTTTGTTAAATAGGCTAGTCCCACTCCCAAGCCTTCGCATACGTTGTCGCCTGTTCTCCTTTAATTTGTCCACACCCTCTACCTTTGGTGCTAAAGCCTGCCAAAGTAGAGAACAAGTTCCTTGCGATAATTCTTGGAATTTCAGTGAAGAAATTAGAAGACTTTCCTTTTGATTTCTGTTGCTCACTGTGAATTCATTGGGTCCTGGTGATCATTTTGGCGTTACTATATTTGAGTTTCTTTTATGATAAGCAACAATATTCAAGTTTCATATGCTCATGACTTGATATTGAAGGAAGCTTTCCACTAGGGCTGTTAAAAAAATCGTCAAAATCAAAATTGAATTGTTTGGTTGGTTTTATTTTTTAAAAAAGTACTTTTTTCCAAATTAAACTAATCAAAAACTGAACCAAAATCACATGTCGACCAAAAATTACCTAAACTGACATGTCGAAATATTAATCGAAACTGACTGTGGACACCCCTATCTTCCACAGAGGGGGAATCTCCTGCGGCTGCGAATATAGTTTGTGTCATCATGCAATTTTGTGGTGTACGTAAATCACCTGACACATTTTGAGACATTTACTAGACACGTGTCATGAGTTACCGACGTGATATATGTACCTTTGTCTGGTTCGGCTCATTTGTCTGGACGGGCTGATGATTGATTTTTGAACAATCTATAATTAATTTGTCTGGTACGGGCTGATGATTGACTTTTGAACAATCTATAATTAAAACTGTGGTTCGGCTCTTTTTGGGAGCCGAGTTGAAATAACTATAATATTCGTAAACCTTCTTAAAGACAATGGACAATAGTATAAATAAACAAAGAAGGAAAAGAAAGAGGGGGATGAAAAGAAGGAGAAAAAAGACAAAGGAGAGAAGAAAAAGGAAGAGGAAAAAATAGAAGTTTGGAGAATAACCTCGGTAACGTATACAGTTACCGGCCTGATTCGATTACGGAAAGGGAGAGGTTATTACGAAGTGGGGACGAGGCAAATGAATAATCCCCACAAATTTCATAGTTTATCGGCTAGGTTTCACGTGTCAATAGCGCACTGTATATATTACACTATTGGGAAGTCGAGTATCAGGAAAGCTAATTTGTACTTTAATTGTAAGGGTCTGTTAGGCTGCCCTTGCTTTGATATATTGTTAAATGCTCAATGATCATATTGTCTTCTTTAAGTTTCCAGGACATTGACTTTGTGATTATCAAAAAATATTGACCATCTTAGTCGCTTGGTTTAGAGGAAATTAGTAATTAAAGTGACTTGAGACTAGATCACTAGACCTTTGCTGCTTTAAAGATTTGTTGAGCCAGAAGTCACAACTAAAACAGGCAGAATCGAATTGATATTAGCTGGAAATTAAAGGCATGTATTCGAGTTCCAGTTTACCTAAACTTGTTTTGGTTCCGGGTTTTGGTTTCTGTGACTGCTTACTAGAGTTTTGATACTAGTTTATGCTCCATCAGACATATTTATACGTTACTATCTACACAAGCTTATATTCTATGAGACATATTCACTGCCAAACAAATGCTACCATATTTAGAACGTTAGCGATTACCATTCAAATATAAGTTGTCAACTAAAAACTCTCCTTATCTCTTGACAACTTACAAATTAGTTTTTTTTGACAGCTTATAAATTAACCCTTTTTTCTTAAATATTAGCTCTATCGAATTGAGTCGAGGATTATTATTATATAAGGGAATCTGTACTTTTTGTTTTGCCCTATTCCTAGTTGACAAGTTGTAAACTTTGACTGCTTTTTAAGCTTTTAGCAAGAACAGTCATGATTCATGATACTCTGGGGATTTTATTTGCCTCTTTCACTTGGTACCCTCTTGTTGGTTTAAATTTTAAAAAAGCAAAGACAGAATGACAGAAATTGGTATTGTCGGCAAATGAAAGAGAATGATAAATGTATGATAAGAGCAGGGCCCTCGAATCAAAATAGTAATGTTAATAGTGCCTTGCCGTCCAGAGCTATGGCTTTTGGGGTGCGCTTGTGAAGAGCAATAAGCCGGCACCGACTAGTACAAAGTGGGTAGATAGGACTGTACGCCAATTCATAGACAAATAGTCCTACCCTCTGTGTCCTCTTCGCACGAGCGTTGACCAATGGAATTCATTTATGTCATCATGCAAAACTTGCAAAAGAAAGACATAAAATAATAGTTATACCAATTCCAGTGTTTTCTTCTTCTTCGAATGTTGAGGTAAGAAAGACATAAAATAATAGTTATACGATTTCCGGTGTTTTCTTCTTCTTCAAATGTTGAGATGAATGCACGTGATTTTATATGAGATGTGAAGCTAACGATTTTAATGAATTGTGTATGTTGATATTGGACAAAAAAAAATAGTGAGATAAAGACCTTAGCATTCTTGCCTTCTTGGACATAACATGGCAACCGCTACCAACCCCTGTAATAAAATGAAAAAGTGGAAGAGTCAGGGACCCAGAGCTGGTCCAATAAAGACACACAGCTGGTGGTTCCATACATGGGGGGTCCATGCAAAGCCGTCTAAATTAACTCTCTTGATGGTATGTGTAATGTCATTTATGATTTATGTGATCCCAAGAGTAGCAGTTGTTACCAGCTAATACAAGACGTGCTTGTCAATATTTCCCCTAATTCAACACTCGTAGGGCTGTATATGTATTTAGGTTTGGTCAAATAGGCTTAACAGAGAAATGACAAGTATCAAAATGGGACCAAAATAATCAATTACATGAAAATGCTTATGCCTAACCCTCTATGAAATATGTATGGCTTTGCAAAAGCTTACCTCAAATGGTGAAACGGCTGTATCTTCTACTTTTTTCGTTATTTTAATGTTTACTCTTTCTTTGAGATGCTTCATTTATTGTAAAAATTACCCAAAAAACTTATGAAAAAGGTAATTAGTGAGAACCGATCGAATAATCAAAATAATCGCGGTTAATCAACAGAACAAAAGAAACCATTGTGATCTTTCTAACATATACATCACATTGGGGCCCAAATGCCGTGGATAGTTCTCTTGTTGCCAAGCAGTATAAGCTACATATTTTGAATCTACTCTTCCCTTTTGTACTTATAGGTGTAGCTTCCATATGAGTCCTGGCCTTCCCCCACCTCCACTGCCTAAAAAAGAGATGCACTTGTTTCTTGTAAGCCACTCTAGGAGCTCCTGAGTTGAATAAATGCACATTCACAGGGACTTCCTTTTACATCACATTCTTCTCAAACAAGCCATCTCTTGACCTTTTTCTTCTTTTGTTGCCTTTTTTAATGATAAATCATGATTTTTAACCAATTATTTGATTAGATTTTTACACCCAGTTTACAATACCTTGCTCTGTTTACTTGATTACTCTGCAATCAGTATCAGAGAGATAGAGAGAGAGTCATCATTCATGGCGGAAACTAAACAGTATTCGATGGAGCATGAATTGGGTTGTGGCTTTTTCGGTGGAATTTTTCAGCGGCGGATCGAGTGGCCGAAGAAGAAAACATCAATATATTCATTGCCGTCCTCAGAAAGTTCTGAAAAGCCAGAGAAAAATAGTTTCAAGAAACGGAGAAGCCACTCTGATACTTCAATGCTGGATTGCTCCAGTTTGGTGAAGCCTCCACACCAAAAGCACACCATGAAGCCCAGTGAGTTGCCTCCAAAACCCTCAATTCTTCATCAGAGAACTCAATGCAGAATAAACTCTGATGCTGCCAGAATCTCATCATCATCCACTTCCAGTTCTGGTCAAACAAAGCCAAGGAAAGACCCTTCTCGTAATTCCAAAGAGGTTAACAATAACAAGGTCGTGATAACACAGACAAATAGAGAAGGCAAAGCTCTCATTCGAGCTACGTCGAGTAATGTCATGCTTTTAGGCCAAATGGGAAATTTAAGGCAGACCGGGAATGGGAATTCTTCACTAGGCAACAACAATCCTAATGCCACCGTCAAGACTGTGGATTACCTTCACAAGAATCTTCAGGGAGTGAAATCTCAAAAAGGGTGTAGTAGACTTGGTGGAAATGGCGTTATGGGCAACATTGTGAGGCAATCTAGCGGCGCGTTTCGACAGACTAGAACTAGATTGGATCCTGAAGTATTGAAACTGTTGGGAAATGAGAAGTACAAACAGGGTAGATTTGAAGAGGCTTTGGATTTGTATGATAAGGCAATTTCTCTTGATCCAACCAAGGCAACATATCGAAGTAATAGAAGTGCTGCTTTGATTGGTTTAGGCCGTCTTTTGGAGGCTGCCATGGAATGTAAACAAGCCATTCTGCTCGAGCCTTCCTATCAGAGAGCGCATCGCCGATTGGCAGCACTTTATCTCAGGTAATTAGACCATTACTGCAATAAAGTTTTGGACTTTTTTCTTGTCTGATTTTTGTGTTAATCATATATGCTATTTGTGCCAATTAAGACTGGGAGAAGCAGAGAAATCATTGCATCATTACGAACAGTCGGGAACCGATCCCGACTCTGGAGTTATTATTCAAGCTCAGATTCTTGAGAAGCACCTAATTAATTCCATCCAAGCTCAGAAACTAAAAGATTGGACTACTTTGCTTAAGGAGACACATCGTGCAATTTCCTCTGGCGCAGATTCAGCTCCAAAGGTGAGCTACCCAGCTCTAAAATCAATGACTTTTGTATTCTCCATTGTTAATCATATATGTGTGCTTAATTCTGCTTCTGTGTAAAACCTAGATATATGCTTTGCAAGCAGAGGCTTTATTGAGGCTCCAGAGACATGAAGAGGCATATGCTACTACCCAAGAGAAGGGACCAAAGTTTTCAATTGATTCTTGTACAAAATTCTTTGGTCCTCTTACCAGTGGATTCCTCTTAACAGTTAAGGCTCAGGTTTATATGGCAGCCGGCAGGTTTGAAGAGTCAGTGAGTGCAGCACAAGAGGCCGCTCTCCTCGATCCAAGCGAAGTGGTTGGTGTCCTAAAGAGTGTTAAATCTGTGGCATCAGCAAGATTGAGTGGTAACTTGCTATTCAAGGCATCAAGATTTTCAGAGGCTTGTCTTGTGTACAGTCAAGGACTAGAACATGATCAACAGAACTCGGTTTTGCTATGTAACCGGGCAGCTTGTCGGTCCAAGCTCGGACAATTTGAAAAAGCTGTGGAGGATTGCACTGCAGCTCTTAATGTTTGGCCTTCGTATAACAAGGCCAGGCTGCGAAGGGCTGATTGCAATGTCAAGTTAGAAAGATTTGAAGCTGCAATTCAAGATTATGAGGTGGTGTTGAGTGAAACTCCGGCAAATGAAGATGTGGGCCGAGCTCTGTTGGAGGCCCAAGTTCAGCTCAAGAAACAGCATGTAAGCCCATTAAGGATATGACATTGGGTTCAGAATTTGATATTGAAATCCTAAAAGCAAGAAGTGAGCCCAATACTTGCATGTGCCTCTCCCTCTCGTCAATACGTTGAGTATTTTTGTTTGGTTGGCAGTTTGGCACTATCGCCCTGATCATAAAGGAGAAAGGTTTTTTATTTTTATTTTTTTAAAATAACTCGAGAAATATGTTTACAGTTAAAATCTAACTTGGGACACACTTATATTTAGCCCAGTCGATTGTCAACCGAGCCATCTCTCATTGGTAGAAAGGTATCTTTGTTGCAGCAACATTAGAATATATATTTTTTATTTTTATTTTGATAAGCAGGAACATTAGAATATATTATTTAACTAATGAGGGAAAATGGTAAATTGATCACTTGAGTTTTTTCTGTTTTTAAAAAGAAAGAACATAATCACGTCAATCAATGACAGATAATTACGCCCACATGTGTTTTGATCACATTTTTCCTCTGTTGCTACAGTAATGAAGACGACATAATCATGGTTCATTACTTATTAGGCCACCAAATATTCTCCTCTTTTACTGTAAGAGCCCAAATATTCTCCTCTTTTACTGTAAGAGCGGGTCCCTCCGCCCCAGTAACATCCGCTTAAGCATTCTGGCTGCTGGCATGCATATAACGTCGTCTTTTTTTAGAAGCAACACGGCTCATGCTAGTCTCAACTAATGAAAAATGCTTAGTACTAATTTGAAAATTTGATTATACACTTCACTTTTTTCTCTAAGTGATGGAGGAGTACTGAACCCCTCGCCACTCGATAGCTCGTCTAATACCGACAAACTTCAAATGACAGAGGCTTATGGTTCGACCCACTCGAATCGAGTACTATGTTTACCTTTTTTTTAATGAAAACGTCGATGAGATCATGGCATTGAATACTGGAAATGACAACAACAAAAAACCACCATCACCAAAAACATAATAGGCATATCGCTTACCTATTCTCACCGTGGGTTTGTTTTTATATGAATAAACATAACATTTCTACATGTGGAATGGTACTCTCTCAAATGTACAATGGCAGCAAATCTTTTCCAAGAAAAACTGATATACAACTCAAGTACCTAAAATCATATCAAAAAAAATGTAAAAATATAAGCTACGGTTTAATGTTTATTGGGATCCGATCCGGCTCCCTCACAAGAACAACATTTCAAGAAAAAAAATCTGACAAACAGGAAAAAAAAATGCACGTAATGAAAACAAAGGATCAAATCATCATCTCCTCCAACTTCGACTTCTTGACAATGTTTCTCTCATTCCACCAATAACCCATGTTTCCTTTGCAATATCAGATGAAAGTTTGTAGAAATCAGTGTTGTATCTCATCACCACCAAATTCTGTTGTTTGTTATTCATCTTCTCTTCTTCCATTAATGACCTTAAATTCCTGCTTTTCTTCTCTTCTTTCTCTTTTTCTTGTTTTTCATTTTCTTTATCTTCAGTTTCCACGTTTACTTCTTGTTCTTGCTCTTCTTTCTCTTCCAGCCAACTCTTCGCAGGAGCAGACCTGCACCTCATAAGTAACAGAGCATTTTGAGGAGGAACAGAACTTGCACCGACAGACTCCGCAGATTCATCAAAAGAAGAAGAATTGCTCTGTTTTCTCTCTTCTTTGCAAAACCCATTTCCCTGATTTTCTTGTAGCACCATGTACCATTTAGAGAAGACTGTTCTTGAATTCTCATCAGCTCCCTCAACATTTACATTGTTTTCATGATATTCTCTATCTACTTCTTCATCATCACTTGTGATAACTGCTGGAGGAAAATTACCGAAACAGCGAAGGTCGAATCGAATGCTTCTCAAGCAAGTCAAGAATTGCATAATCTCCTTCTTGAATCCGAGTGACTCAACCCAATTTGATCTCTTCTTGAGCTTCCTGTCGTTGTGAATTCTCTCAATTTCTTCCATAACAGATTGCCAGCTCTTGCAAGCACTGGACTTGGGCCTCACTTTGATCTGCCCTGCACATGTGACTTTGGGAGACGTGGGCTCGGAGATCTCCGATTCAATTTGCTTGTTCTTAGCCCATAACAGAGGACTCGCTTGACTGGCACCGCCTCCTCTGGTTCCTGATTTCCTCAATTGGTGATTGTGCCGGTGCTTGTTGGCCTCTGACGGCCTTGCTGGGCTGCAAATGCTCTTCGGCGTCATCAATGACAAATGAGCTCGTGAAGGAAAACATACCAGTAGATCAGCTGGTGGAGCAGATACTTTGGCTTGATCTCTTCCTTTCATTTCTCCTCTCTTTCTATTTTTCACTTATGTCGCCTTGTTTTGCTTCTTCGATATACCTGTTAAGTTTGATGAAGTGTGCTGTTTTATGAGTAATTTCTAAAGTTTCTTCTTTTTCTTTTTGCCACGTGTTTGAATTTTAACTCAATTTATTATATGGATGGTGAAAAATTTTTATGCACGGATCAAACGATTCGATCCGAATTTAGACTCATATCAATTATCGATAAATTTATTTAGCATCATTTCCGGTTTAGATTTTGCTTTTGGTGCCTATTTTTGTAATAGTATTTTCTTCACCATCTGTCTTTCCTTCTTTTTCTTTTCACACTCCTTTTTTGCTCCCTCCATTGAAAATGGGCTCACAAAACTCTCAAGTGAAGTGTGAAGTGAGAGCTTCTTTAATTTGTTTGCCTTTACTTTATTTAAAAGAAAGATAGTATGGGAAAGTAAAAAAAAAAATCACAGGCATTGTTTCATGATCCAATCATGTCATCAACTCGTGAGGCCCATGCCAGATACCCTTATTGCTAGTCACACCCACACAAATATTCTAAACAAACTACCAAACTCTACTCATGACAAGCTTATGTTAAAAATAAATTAAAGCCCCACCGAAAGTTTTGATGAGGGAAATGGGGATTAATTAGTAAAGTGAGGTTGCTATGATGAGAGGGGAGTAAATGTACTTGAGAGCATGGAGAGAATATGGGCCCTCCACCACCTTAGCTTGTGTTAGGACTTAGGATTAGATCTTGATTGGTCAAGTTTTTATGATTTATAGTAATTATTGTAGTGTAACGTAAGTTTTGTGAGAGAAGAGAAGAGAAAAAGAAAATAATAAAAAGTATAATTTTTTAACTGTGTTGATTTGATTTTTGAAGATGACAAAGCCATTATAGTGAATATGTTGCTAATATGATTAAAAATCGGTGGATGAGTGCATCTGGAGTTTTATGCGATCAAATGATTCTTTTAAAATTGAATAAAAAATTGTATAGATTAGCTACACGTATGCACGACGCATGATGAAGTATGAATTTGAATGTATTAAGATGCAAATCAAGAACAGTACTACATGTAACATAGATACGAATATTTCGTTGGATGGGTAGCCGCGAAAAAAAGATGAGATAAAAATGATAACCTTAAATCCATTTAAGATAGTAGTTGCATCAATTGAAGATAAATTGTAAGAAAATAATCAAAGAGGCATGTACTGTTAGGATTTGATCAAAAATTTGGACGAGTTTTTTTGCTACAAAAGGAATCATTGTTTTGTGGAAACACATTTCCAAGTTGATATCTAATTAGGAATGTAATTGATATCATATTTGTAATTAGAAACATTTTGGGTAGGAATTCCTAAGTAGAATACAATTTGAAGACTTGAGTCTTCTATAAATACCAGTGGTTTATTAGTTTATATTTGTGTTGTGGGTACAAAAGATAGAGAATTCTAGGGCATTGTGCGGTGAGCACAAAGAGAAAATATTGAGTTTTATTTTCAGGGTTTGCCTAGATTTCTTGGATTTTTCCACGTTAAATTCTTGTGTCGTGATTATAGCATTTTTTCTATTTTAATTTTTTTTATTGTCGTGTGAATTTCTGTAAAAAGGATCTAAGAATTCTTCCAACATGTACAACGTAAAAATAATAGTAAAGAGAATCGAGAGAATTTATAACCGAGAGATTAAGAAAAGAAAAATGAAGACATAAATGCCAATCAGGAGATGCCATCATATTATGGTTCAAGGAGGATGGCTTTAATTGTTTTGGAGGGGTTTTCGTTTTTCTTTTATAAAACCCTTTTTCCTTTTCATGATTGGATAGTGTTCGAGAAGATGCACACACAAAAAAAAAATGGCGTTGCATGTCCTAATCTTGAAACTGTGTTCATTATTGGGACATTCCTATCTTCAAATAGCATGAGTGTGTTTGGATATTTTTTTTTTTTTAGTTTTTAAAAACGATTTTGAGTATAGTTTTTAGAAATATTTTTAGGAAAAAAAAACTGTTAAAAAATTCATTTGGTTGGTGATATTTGACTTTGTTTTCGGAAACTGAAAAACATGAAATTAAAATTGAAATTTAGTCAAATGAAATTGAAATTCATCCAAATAAAACTCAAATTTATCAAAATGAAATTCAAATGCATCAATTGGGTCAAAATGAAGGTGATTTTGGGTCAACACCGGAGCAAGACCTTCCGGTGGCCGGACGACGATGCCGGTGGAGAGAGGCGTTAATCCATTGAGAGTGAGATAAGAGAGAGAAAAATAAAATAAATTCATCTTAATTACAATTATGCCACTTGAAAATCTTACAAAACAACAAAATGTTGTTTTGATTTTTTAGTTTTTAAAAACTGAAAAATGAAAACTGTTTTTAAAAATAAATACTCAAAACAGTTAACCAAATGAATTTTAAGCAATGATTTGATTTTTCAAAACAGAAAACAGTTTTCAAAACTCTAACCAAACACACTCTATTATTCTCTTCTCTTATTTGAATTAAAGATTGCGAAACTTGGGCCCTTGAGTGATCTCTGCGACCCATTATGATTTATCGATTATATGGGCCTTTGATAATGTGTTCTAGTGGGCTGGGCTTGAATTATACTTGTTTGAGTTGCTCAGCTGGACAGTTTCCTAGCCGAGTCTATAATTCTATGCATATAGTATATACAGTATCCACACGTTCAATACGAACTGAATTACAAAATAGTTTATCCAAATAATTGTATAAAAATAGCCCACCTCTTTAACATTAGATTAAATATTTTAATCTTTATCATTAAAAAAAATGCATAAATGTCTTTTTTGTCGGTAATCTCCATCGATAATATTGATTACCGATTGAAATTTATGTTGTTAAAATTTCGTAGGTAATATAAACACCGCTGGAAAAAATTTCGTTGGTAATTACCGATAGATTTTTTCATCAGTAATCCGTTGACAAAAAATTTAAAAGATAAATTTCAGTCGGTAATCCGTCGACCAAAAAAATTTAAAAAATAAATTCCACCTGTAATTCATTGGTAAAAAAAGAAATCACTAGTAATCCGTTGACAAAAGAATAAAAAAAATTATTGATATCATTCCATTAAATTTTACATTAATAATAAACTAAATCTTTCTATCCATTTTTATCATATTCTTTTCATAATAACTTTTTTAAAAAAATTGAAAATCATGTATGGAGGTCAACATCCACGTGTTGAAAATGGACGATATAATGTAAGTTGTTTGGAACGTTAGCAAATAACATTGTACTTGTCATTGATTATTGCTGGCTCCTTGCCATTGTACTTCTCCATAATTGTAAGTAAAAACGTTATGGTTTTTTTTTGGTTTGAACCCCCTCCCCTAAATTCCTTTATGTAAAATCAAAAATTATATTTTAATATGCTTTTAAAAGCATATAACAAACTGTACGGCTACCCCTTCTCTCTCTCTCATATACGCAACCACATGCAATCGCAAATCAGAGAAACGTGAGTCTTGTTGCAGAGACGTCATCGATGGAGGAGAAAAGGAAGCGGCAGGCAGAGGAAGACCTAACCAGTACGAGTCGTCGTCGATGAAATGTCTTTCATCGAAGTGTTTCTCCGTCGACAAAGGAGTCGGAGAGTAACGGGGAGGTAGGAGAGGCCGCTAATCTTCCAGTCCTCGACGTCCCATCAACGGAAATGAAGAGACCTGCGGGTCCTCGTTCTCGTACTTCGAGTCCTCGATGAGCAGAATGAACTCCTAATTTGTTGCGGTAAAAAATCAATAATATTTTATTTTATGATCTTATGTGCTTTTCATTGATGATTCTCCTTTGAATCCAGGTTTCATGAGCGGTCACTAGTTATATTGGTATGAAATTGGATTTTTGGGTTGTTGAGTTTGTTAGCAATGTATGCACAGCAAGAAGGTGAACAGAAGCCTGAGGCGTGATGGCACTGTCCTGAAGGATATTTTCCGATGTACCGGATACCCTTCAGGATTCAACAGGCTCTTTCAAGATAATATTGGGCAGCATGAATAACAGGAAAGAATAGGGAAGTAGCAATACCAGAAGGCTCTTTTTCAAGTGTACAGAACTAATGAGGGGCTGTGTATTTATAGTGCAAATGCTATAACTAGGAGAGAGGATAGTGGAACATACCAACAACATGAACGTTGGAAGAGTTGGGCGTGAGAATAGGTCTTCACAGGTAAGCCAAGACTTGTTCAAAATGTGGTTCCAAAAAATTAAAAAAAAAATATGAAAGGAAGATACAAAAACCGGGCTAAAGCCCAAGCTTGATCTTGCGCGCGGGGGGTGGGGGTGGAAATCCACCCATTTCACTTTGATTTGGCTCATTGGGCTTAGCCCTATATGCGTGCAAGCCCACTACCATGACTTGTTGCTTACAAGCCCATGGTGTTGGTTTGTTTATAAACCACAAGCTTTGATTTCTTCCATGCGGGACAAACTTTACTTTTGAAATAACACATAACAATCCCCCACATATTTCAAAAGTTTTAGGGAAAGGAAATAGAAAAGGTCTTGCTACTGCTGGATTTATTATCATGGATGTAAATGCCTCGAAACTAGTTGTTTTAAACATTGAACTAGTCCTAGAATAAATAAAATATAACTCACAAGGTTTTGGTAAAGCTAATAGCTTTTTGAACCAAAGGCCTTTTATTGTAAGTCAGAGATCTTATCAATCACATTACATCCCCACAATTTATGTTGTTCATCGCGATTTTGAGCTAACAGGCCATGCGCGTGCCTGGATATTCATGAGTGCTCTAGAGATTCTACCAAAATCTCATAGAAGCGGCCCCACTTCACACTCATATAGTTGAACTTCATCAAGTGTATACTACATTTAATACACCACCCGTAAGGGATATGAAATTCATTAAGAGCTTTGCTCAACCTCAATTTAATAGTAGTTTAACACTAAACTCATACCATAGGATGGACTTTTAATTTTAGTAGTGTCATAGGATCAAGAATGACTTGTTATTACCTATTGAACCTACTGCATGGGATCTCAAATCACATAGGTTAGGTTACCATCATTGTTGATATCTCAAGTTGGCTTTAGTCCCATTCCCCTCGATGTTTCTAAGATCATCTTCCTCCCTAAGGGTTTAGTCAGAGGGTCGGCCAAATTCAATTATGACTTCACATAATCGATGGATATCATTCCATCTTTTAACAGCTGTTTTACCACATCATGTCTTAAACAAATATGTCTACTCTTGCTATTAAAGGACTTATTCTTTGCAATCGCTATTGCAGATTGATTATCACAATGCATAGACAGAGATGGTGTTGGAACTCTGATTCACTACCAGCCAACTCCAGAGCTATGAACTCTGATTCCATAGTTGATCTAGCAATAATGGATTGCTTGGCTGATTTCCAAGTTATAGCACCTCCACCAAGAGTGAAAATGTAACCACTAGTGGATTTTGTCTCATCTGAATCTGAGATCCAGTTAGCATCAGTGTATCCTTCTAATACAGTGGGAAATCCACTATATAGTATACCATAATTCATGGTACCTCTTAAATATTTCATTAGTCTGTTTAATGCAGACTAATGCTCAGAATTGGGATTATGAGTGTATCTACTCAACCTACACACTGCATATGCAATGTCAGGTATAGAAAAATTCATAAGATGCAACAGACTCCCAATAATCTGAGCATACTTGCACTGAGCAATGAGATCACCACGGTTTTTCTTTAATTGAGTATTACTATCATAAGGAGTACTCACAGGTGTCAGCTCAAAATTTTCAAACTTCTTTAGAAGTTTCTCAACATAATGTTCTTGTGACAACATTATACCATCATTTCTCCTTATGATCTTAACACCCAATATCACACTTGCTTCACCCATATCTTTCATATCAAATTGCGATGCTAAGTAACTTTTAGTACTATGTACTATTTCAAGATTAGTGCCAAATATAAGCATATCATCCACATAAAGAGTAATGATAACACATTCATGGTTAATCACTTTAGTATAAACACATTTATCAACACCAATAGATGAAAATCCATCACGCAATATTACTTGATCAAATTTCTCATGCCACTGTTTCGGTGCTTGTTTTAGGCCATGCAAAGATTTTTTCAACTTACAAACTTTATTTTCTTGGCCAGATATAACAAAACCTTCATGTTGCACCATGTAAACCTCTTCGTTTAAATCACCATTTAAAAATGCTGTTTTAACATTCATTTGATGAATGACAAGTTTATAAATTGATGCCAAAGCTATTAAAACACGAATTGAAGAAATTCTAGTAACAGGAGCAAAAGTATCAAAATAGTCAATATTTTGTTTTTGAGTAAAACCTTTTGCTACTAATCTAGCCTTGTATTTTTCTATCGAACCATCGGGGTTAAGTTTTCTTTTAAAAATCCATTTGCAACCAATTGGTTTAGCTCCTGGTGGTAAATCAACTAAATCCCAAGTATGATTTTGCAAAATTGAATCAATTTCAATTTTAATAGCATTTCTCTAAAACAGAGCATCACTAGAAGATATAGCATCAGAGTAAGTGACCGGATCATTATCAACAAGATAAGTATAAAAGTCATCTCCAAAGGAGGATTCTTTTCTTGGTCTCTTACTCCTTTTCAATTCATCTTCAGTGGTTTCATCAATAGTATTATTCACAGGTGCATGAGAAATTTTATCAGCTAATGGATAAATGTGTTCAAAAAATTCAGCATTTTTTTTTGTCTCAACTATAGTATTACAATCAAGAACATCACTTCTCAAAACAAGAAATCTTTATGCAGCACTATGTTCAGCATAACCAATGAACATGCAATCAGAAGTTTTTGACCCAATTTTCCTTTTCTTAGGATCTGACAACATTACCTTAGCAAGACACCCCCACACTCTCAAATATTTTAAATTAGGGGCATAACCCTTCCACAATTCATAGGGAGACTTGCCGGTATTCTTAATAGGTATTCTATTTTGTAAATGACATGCAGATAATATAGCTTCACCCCACAAGTTATCAGAAGCATGAAACTAACAAGCATAGCATTCATCATTTCTTTTAAAGTCCTATTTTTCCGTTCAGCTACTCCATTAGACTGTGGTGAATAGGGAGGCGTGACTTCATGCATTATTCCTTTTTTTTCACAATAATCATTTATTAGAACGTATTCACCACCTCTATCAGATCTGACTCGTTTAATCTTTCTAGATAATTGATTTTCTACTTCAGCTTTGTAAAGCAAAAACACATCAAAAACATCATCTTTATTCCTAAGCAAATAGGTTCAGGCCTCACCTTGGCTCAAGCCAAAGAATCCTCTTCGAGCTGGGCTCAGGCTGGGCGTATAACAATTTAGTAAGCTCAAGTCCAGTTATGACCCAACTAATTCGGGCTAATAAATCGAGTCTCGGGCTTAATACTAAATTAATATGCATACATATTATACATATCACACATTGCATATAAATACATGTAGTAATACATGCATATATTATATATATATATATATGCCACTGTCACAAATTGTGATACTGGGCTCGGCCCCAAAAATGGAGCCAAGGCCTACGTCGAGCTGTTCAAGCCCAATGTGATTTCGGGCTTGGACCGGGTCATGTCCCACGCGTCAAATAATGACCCCTACTCTTTATGGGTTTATCACATTGTTATCAACAATATATTAAGGGAAAAAATACCTTTTTTTTTTAAAGATAAGACATAAGAAATAGTTTAACTAAATATTTGTTATGGAAATAAGTATTTAGCATTCCACGAGTAATAGTGATAGGGCGTACACAGCTAAATGAATTAAAACAACATAGAATTAAAATTTAAAGAGCAGTTTATCTTCTAATGTGTGAAGGTGGGACGGATGATGGATCGGCCTCGTCATCATGATGCCGATCTGCTATAGTCGATGACCTTTATTGACTTCATTCGAGATGTCGACTTTTACCTTCATTTAATTTTTAAAATATGTTGTTGATAACAACGCTAAAAAATGAAAAGCTAAAAAAGATTAAAAGAGAGTCATGAGAGTCTCTAAATGCACCACGCTTTTCTCCTCTATACACTCCCCGATTCACCAAAATTTTCGTATACTTTGTACACCCCTGACCCACCATGATCTCTTTACACCCTAGATATTCCCAACCAATTATTTTTAAACTGTTTTAAAACAGACCTTCTAATTTTTCAAAATTTATATATACGTTTTTAATAATTATTAATTTTCTTTTATGTACAATATAATTAAAATATGGTGAAAGTGTATGAATAGTTTATTATTATTATTATTCTTTTGTGTTGCTTGGGTATTTTAGATATTTTAATTATTTTTTTACAGATTTTATTCAATAATTTAAAACAATTTGGTGATTTTCGGAAACTTGTTCATTCGATGAATGCATCTCAATCAATTGTAGATTTAAGTTATGATTAATGTATTTGTATTGATATTTAAATTTTGAAATAAAAATATTTCATATTAGAGTCATTCAATGTTTTTAATTATTGAAGGAAATCCGTAAAAAATAATTGAAATACCTAAAATACCATAGCAAAAAAATAAAAATTATAAGCCTAACGATCCCATATAAGAAAAAAATTATTCACAAACATTCACAATCTTTTAATTATTGTATATAAAAGATAAAAAATAATTATTATTACAGAGCTGTATATAAATTTTAAAAATTAGAGAGTTTACTTCAAAAAGTGTAAAATATTTATAGAGATGGCGAGTCTTGAGATAAGAGTGGCGTATAGAGTAAATGAAGGGTGGTGTAAAATTTGGATGAAATTTGATGAATCATGATTGGGTATAGAGTACGTAGAAGATATTGTTATATTTAGAGGCTCTCAAAAGTCATTGTTGTGGCTTTCATACAACTTCAATAAAAACTATGTTGTAGTCAAAATCGTGAATTGCTATTTTTTTAAAAGGAAAAATTCAATTATCATATCGCTAATTAATTCTTAGAAAAAATCTACATGCCAAAAAAAACTCAATATGCCATTAAATTGCAGATGCTTGCGAATACAACAAAAGTGTAATATATGTACAACAATAATACAATCCAATCTCAGATCAACCAGAAACAGAGAGTTGATTATCAAAACGAGTTCATTTCCAACAGATAACTCCGACTCTTCAGCAACGCCTGCACAGGCTCAGAATAGACCTCACCAAAGGCTCTAAATGCCAACTCAACATCATCCACGTCAGCAGCATCCTTAACGTTGACTGAAGTCCTTATCACAACCAGGGTTGCACCCTCCACCACGACCCCACCACTCAGCTCGAGCCTGGGTTCGTGCCTCATTCGCATACTCACGCTTGGCACCACCGTCCGGCTCATCTCCCACGCCCGTTCGTCCGTCACATGCGCCGCCTCCTCCCGGCATTCCCTCAGCCCCTCCTTATCCATCACCACCGTCCCTTCCCCTTCTCTGTCCCTCAACACCAGTTCTTCCATATCTCCATGCTCTTTCACCACATCTTTCAATAGAAAATGCCTCGCCGAGGCTGCGATCAACGCGCTTATCGACCACACCACCCTCACCTTCAACCCTCCCGCCACGTCCTCTTCGCCGCCACCACCTCCTCCTCTCGCCGATGTATTTTCAGGCGCACGGAATCCAAGGATCACGCAGCTCTTCAAGGTCTTCCCGAACTCGGCTCTCCACTTCACGGTCACGCCTTTCTCCAATTTTAGGTCTCCGGCTGGTAATTCGATGGCGAGCGATCGGATCCGGTGGAATTGAGTCAAAATTTGGGAGGGGGAGTTGTTTGGCCGTGTTTTGGCCAGGTAGTGGTGGGTCGGCTTCGGGTGGAAGATCTCGTGGAGGGATTTGAGCAGGGACTTGAGGATGGTAAGGAAGATCGAATCCGATTCGGATTCGCTGGAGATAACACAGTCGACCTTTAAGACGAGTAACTCAGTCTGCGGCACGAGCGAGTTGAACCGTTTCGAAACGGATCGACACCGTATCAGCGTCTTGATGTCGGCGACGGAATTGAAGATGAGAAGGATCAAGGAGTCGGGGAGCCGATCAAAGCCGTCCATTTGCATCTGATCATCATCAAATTGACTCATTGCGATTGATACTGAAAGTCTTCGTGGATTGTGCGTTTGCTTCGATGGAAGGAGAACTGGGAAGGAAATAAAGGGCTCGGGGTTTTTCAGTTTTTGAGGATGATGAAGAGTGGTGATAATAAGCGAAGGGAATGGTCTGACCGTTGACCAAGATTTTGGTGGACCCTACACTTTGCTTCTTTGGTTAAAGCCGGGCAACGGCATCTATTGGATTGGCAGCTTTTTAAAATACTATTTCTGGTGTTGGTAAATGAAAGATGTACCACTTCGATTTTTTTGTGAATTAAAAAAAAAATAGTGTTGAAATTTGTGGTAATAGAGTAGAGTAAGAGGTATCACAATGATTAATGGGAATTAAAATTTTCTAATTGGCGGAACATGATAAAGAAAGATACGCAGGACTACGTCTCAAGTGGGTGTGGTAAAGATTTGGATTATCAATAATCGAATTTTGGGTTCAAATATAAAGATTTTATTTAGTTTTATTTTGAATTTAGGTTCGAATATAAAATAATTATCCTGTTTAGTTGTCCGGACTCTAACTCGAGTTAGATTATTGTCCGAATTTAAACAAATTCTAGTATGGACGTCAACAGTTGGTTTTTTGATATATTTTAGTCAAACTGTTATGTCGATTATCGTTCGATCTTCAATTTTCGATATATTTTAGAGGAAAACGTGTAATTTTTTTTGGGATAAAAACCGACCAAACAGTTTTTTTTTTTTTTTTGCAGCCCTAAATCTGAGTATGTTCAATTAAATATGTCTGAAAATTCAAACCAATCCAAATCCAGACATTCAAATATTTCATAAACATCTACGTTGTTCGACCCATAACCCTTTTTTTCCACCCTGAGCCTCAAGTAAACAAGTTCAGCCCAAATATTGAACAAAATATTGGCAATAATACAGATCTGAGTGTAGATCAATTGGCTATTTTTTTTCTTCTTTGTGGCAATGGTTGGCAGCTAATAGTCGTATCCGCTCATAATTCAGTTTGTTAGAGCACGATATGCATATTAGTTTGTCAAATTGGTTTATTAAACAAAAATACTTGATAATATCGATACTGTGGTACCATTTGATTTATAAATTTATGACTTGTCATGCTGTGTTTTTAATTTTTTATACTTTGCCCGAAGGGACTTGGACTTGGAATTGCAAATATTGACTAATGCAACATGTATTATGCACGACCTTCTCGTGAGGTGAGACTGAGGCCAATCACATCAGTTGACCTAGAAGAAAAATACGACCTCTGCTTTGATTCGAGCCCAAACTGTTGTCAATTTAATTGTGGGCCCACTGGTCCAGGCCCAAAACTTTGAATCGAATTATGTCCAGCGAAACCTTACTGGCCGGCCATTCATAAATCCGTTGCGCGTTCAAGTGGGCGGCGATGAAGAGAAAGCAACCCTTTTCTTCAAACACAAAAGGTTTAGACACTTTTGACTTTTTGAGCAAGGATTATATGAAAGAAAGATTCCAAATATTTCATGGTTGACCAAGTAAAAGGAGCTCTAAAGAATAATGGCTCACTGTGAACTCTCGTTTTTTTTTTTAAACTTGGGAGCATCTATAATGGATCTCCTGATAATGATACTGGATAGTGTATGAGAATGTATATTTTTATTGATGTGATTATATTAAAAGATTTATTTTAGTGATATTGATTATGAGTATAAGACTTGAGTTTTTATAAAGACGTGAGATCAATGTTGATTTTGGTGTAATTTTGTTGAAAAATGTATGAGAGACACTTGATATTGAGAGGTTTAGTTAATGAAGAAAGAGAAAAATATATAAGAATTTGTGTTTTGCTGATGTTGCTGTATTAAAAAATGTGTTTTAATAATTTAGATGAGTATGTGGCTTAATTTGTTGTGTAATATAGGTAGAACCCAATTGAAGTACACTAGAGTTGGTTTAAAGGAAATTTGAACTCACATTTTCCTTTCTTTGGGCCTCTCACTTTGTCCCACACTCATATGCTTGCACCCACCACCTCTTTCCATGCAAAACCTCCAACATGCCACCATTCTTCAATCACACCATCCTCTTCCCCTCCTAACTATTGTTCCTCACCTTCCATTGGAGAGCGGGCCCACATTTGGCAAACTATAATTTTCAATGCTGCTTTCAATAATTGTAGAGGGTAGAATCTATAATCAAAAATTTATACAAATGGAGTAGCCAACAACATTCTCTTCTTAGAGGCCAAGAGTGAGTTAGAAAGTTTTGACATTTATGTGGTGTCCTGCAAAGATGCTCTAATATCAAGTCAATCAAAACGATCAGAATTATGTGTGATGAATAATGGATTAGTCTTTTTCTAAATCAATCAGAGCTACGTCCTTAGCCTTTTTCAAAGAAAAGGTTTAGAAGAGAGAAAAGATCCATGGCCAAATGCTTGGCCATGGTATTTATACACTTGGGGTCAAAATAGTCGTTCGATAGAGGGGAGGTAAATTTGACATTGTCAATGTAAATAAGGAGAAGCGTCAGGAAAAATTGTTTAGGGACGTATGGAGGGACATGTTTATTGTTGTGATCGCCAAAAAACAAATGGTTGTCCAGTGGGATTTATGGGGATATGTCCGGCATGACAAGAGGGGAAGGGAGTCAACGAATAAAGACAGTCGTAGTGAAGTACTAAACACAAACTACATAATGCAAAGGAAAATGACGAGAGTATTTTTCCCTGATTTACCATCTATACAATTAATATTTCTCGATCTTCCATTCAATTTCAAATATTTCTCAATCTATCACTCCTTGTCTACATGGTAAATCCAACCTCACAACTATTCGTACGATTTAATCTATTTACCTGTGTCAACCAAGCTTACATGACAAGCATTATAAGCTATGTCGATTAGTTGAGCTTTGTCACGTGTCAAGCTTTGCTGACACAACTGTTTGAAAAGTTGTGTCAAGCCTTGTCACAAAGCTTTAATTACGTTGACAGCTTTGTACTTTCATAAATAAAATCAAACTCCTAATTCATATAAATAAAAATAAAGTTTATACTGTTCATCCCAACTCTCAAATGCAAGAAATATGAATCTCAATATAATTTCAAATTTGGTATCCTAAAAAGATATATGTGTCATTAACATTGATATTTTCGACCACAATAATCTTTGATCTCATGATTCTAAAGAAGAGGATGAGATCTTGGAGACTGATGATGACGATGATGAGCATCAATACAACTATACAAGATTGATTGGAAGAGTTTCCTGGTAATTTGGGCACGTGACCTTCAATTGTTCATACAATTTCATAGCAGTATGGACACATGTCCTTCAACATATTCTCAATTCTATGATAGTATGGGTCATGGGACATCTGCCCACTACATGGAGTATGTGGGCTGAGATTGACACCATCGATAATGGAGCTGTTACATAATGACTGTAAAAGATTTCACTGGCATCCTGAATATTGTTGTATGACGAAGGCAAAAAGTGGGGATATATTACTACAAATATGGCTAAAATTTTTAGCAATGTCTTGAAAGTTACTCGTACTTTACTAATCAAAGCGTTGGTGCAAATAACATTTTACAGATGTAATGCATTTCACCACCCGAAAATGCCCAGATTGTCTAACGTCTCTGTATTCTGGAGAAGAATAGTAAGCGTAAGAAATTGTGTTATCCCTTTTGTTGCAGTTGTTCTATCACCATTGCCAGTTTGCCACTGCCACTATCTTCCATCTCGCAATAGGCATTTCTTTTCTTAGATTGCACTGGACGCATTATCAAAATTGGCCTAGAACCTGTATCTAGAATGGAAATTGGGCCTCGCCGATCCAATAGACAGACTTAGCTTTAGGGGTCTATTTGTTACATTAACGTTCTCTGCAATCTTAACCCATTTGGGCTTGGGCTAGGCTATTTTAGGCTAAGCAAAATGGGCAGCTTCACCTTTTACCCCGTAATTCGTAAACACCGAGACGCGTGCGCAGAAGACGCCTTTTCTCTCCTAGTTAGGAAAAAAGAAAAGAGAACGAAAAAGAAAAGCCTTTCACGGCTTTTTACCAAAAACTCTTCCAACTTGAACGCCTCGTTGAAACACTGGATTGTTGTTATCATTTCACGGCGGGGTGTTTAAATCTATCCGTTATCTATGTTCATCAAATCAAATAAATATTAGATGGACTTTTTTTTATTAGATTAGTGTATTATTTATGAGCGTCAATCGTTACTCCATCCGTCAGATCGGAGAATTTTTATTTTTCGGACGCGGCCATGGACGGACTTGTGAACAGACTACGAAACCTGGACGCCTACCCTAAAATCAATGAGGATTTCTACAGCCGTACCCTATCCGGTGGCCTTATCACCCTCACCTCCACCATTGTTATGCTCTTGCTCTTCGTCTCCGAGCTAAGTACGTGTTAGCTTTTGCCTTACTCGTTTTTTACGTTTTGGCAATTCTTCTACAAATGTAAAATTGGGCGTCTGTCGCATTGATCTATTCTTGGTGAGCTAGTCTATCATTGTCTGAAGGTAAAACGGGCGACGCCAGCATGTTGAATTGGAGAGACTAGAGAATTTGAAAGCTAAAAAAGGAACAAGAAAAAAGAAGAGAGGCAATTCGTGTGTTATTTTCTGTTGAAAACTGAGTTACAATTACAGTATTAGGGTTTTAATTGATAGCATGACTGCGTTTGGTTTATTGAATGAGGGAATTGAGATGCCTTGAAATCTTCTTGGTATTATGCTCAAGAAAATTGTATAACTAATGTACTGGAGATGGTTCTGATGAGCAGTAGCACGAGAAGTTCAACAATGAACGTTTGATGATGGTTTGCAAATGCTGTTATACTGTTTTAGTTTGGACAATGTTTGGACTTATAATCTTTCACTGGGGTTGATCTAAATTAGCTGACAAGAGAAGGGGAAAGAAAGAGAAAGAAGTGCAGTTACCATTGACTTGCTAGTTGCAGGTTCAACTCCACCTTCCCATTAAAAAGTAAAAAATCCAATACGGTATTGCAGATTGTTTCATGGATTTTCTGGTTATGAGGCATCCATCTGAAAATGAGGGAGAGCTTTTGTGGTTTTCTTAGTTTCGTGAAGCCCTTGTAAATCAAAATTTCTGAGCGAATGTTGTTGGGGATATATATGAGTTTGCTGACTTGTAAATGCTAAATTTAGTAAACTAGTTTGGATTTATCGCAGACATTGAAGGCCTCAAAAGTTTTCTATTTGCTGGATTGGCAAATATGCTTTGAAGTATCTAATCAGAATTCATATTTTTCTGCCTTAACCAGCGCCCTTTATTTGGGTTAAAGCCTTTGATGATGATGAGTGTATCCACACCTAAACCTATTTAATGTTGCTTGTGTTCTATGTTTACAAGTTGTTTAACATCACTGGGGAAATAAATGTTTTATAATTTGTGGCACGCTTGAAACTAGAGTTTTTAAGTCCACTTTAGATTTTGGATGTTGATTATGGTGAAAAACTTTGATATATTTGTGAGCATACATGAATTTGTTTTCTTCTCATTTGTGTAATCTGTAGGCATTCTGTTTATATTGTCAGTAAGTCGGTGAAGGTTTTGAATTTTGATATTTGTTACTATAGGCTTTACATAAGCAAGGCTTTAACACCTATGAACAGGTTTCTCCAAATATCTGTAATATATTTGTGCATATATGGAAGACACCTGTTGGCCCATTTTTTTTGCTATATTGATTGGATTTTTTTTGTTGTTTTAAAAGTCAACTAACCTTTACAAGCCTAGTCTCATGATCCTTGGTTATCTCATTGAAAAGAGTTTGATACCCATTTTACAAGCACACTTAGATAGCATGTGCATTGTAAAAGCTGACGTAATACACTTAGTGATTTTGATTCGGGACATTGTTAATAACTTATGTTATTTGGTGATTTTGCTTGTTAAATGATTTTCATTCTTTTTTTCTTTTTAACACTTATCCCAGGATTATATCTTCATGCTGTTACTGAAACAAAGCTCGTGGTTGATACTTCAAGAGGGGAAACTCTACACATCAATGTATTGTCTTTATTGAGAAAGAATTGATATAGCTTCTCAATTGTTGAACATTGCTCTGGTGTTCAAGATTCCCTTCTCTCTGGAAATTTAGTTGTTTTTAAAATTTTGAATAATATACTGTTGTGCTGGAAAAGATACGTACATATTTTCCTTTAAGTGCCTGATTTTATATATATTGACTTGTCTTTTTTTTTTAAATAAAATAAAATTGATCATGCATCGTTTATAAGCCTCTTGATATATGATATTTTTTAAACTCATATTAAGCACAACTTTGTTTTCATAACGCCTTAACAACCGGATCATGAATATTAATTGACCAAAATGCTTGAAAATGCAGTTTGATGTCACTTTTCCTGCCCTTCCTTGTTCTATCCTCAGCCTTGATGCCATGGACGTAAGTGGAGAGCAACACCTTGATGTGGTATGTTGTAAAAGTACTTCCAAGTTTCTGCTTAAACTGTAAAGTGTAAACGATTTACTTCAGTATTCTTTAGTTTTTACCACTTCAGGTTTTACCTGAAGTGTTACTGCATTTAGGTGTTATAAACAACTTTATATGCCTGTCAATTATCAAGTCATTGGTTAACGTTTTAATTATTGCCCTTTTGTTACATGCAGAAACATGACATAATCAAGAAAAGGTTAGATGTTCATGGCAACGTAATAGAATCAAGGCAAGATGGAATTGGCGCTCCCAAGGTTAGGAACATGATGTCGTTTGAAGCTTCTAAGGATGATTATGAACATTGTTTTGCATACTTGTCTATTGACTATTGAATCAAGTTCTTTCTTCCATTTCACATAGAAGGTTTGAAAACACTGATGATTTATTGCAAGCTCTGCTTTCTCGTTAAGTTTTGCCTTTATCATAGTGAGCTAATATTTAATGAAGCTAGGATCTTGATATTTGCTTTCAATTACAAGTTGAAATACAAAATTTGCTCAAGGGGTTCCTGTTTGTAGTTGCAGTATGTGTATTTTTTTTATTAGTAAAAAGAATTTATTGAAAGACAGGACTAATTAGGGTGCCTCCAGTCCATAAGTTGCACAATGAAATTTAGAATTTTAGATCAATGGTATATCTGCCGCTCTATAATTAGGGTGCCTCCAGTTCATAAGTTGCGCAATGAAATTTAGAATTTTAGATCAATGGTAAATCTGTCACTCTAATTAGGGTGCCTCCAGTTCTTGTTTCTGGTAGTCATTGCAAACCATCTTCTGGGCACTGCTTCTCAATATGCCAAAGGCACAAGCCAGCTTCTCCAAAATGGGAATTTTTGCTTGGCTTGTAACGTTTTAAAGAAAAATACACTTATAGAGGAAAACCGAAAAACTGACAAATGGAGCGAAAGATAGAACTAGGAAAAACAAAGATGAATTTTCATCACGATATTTGCACATAACTCGAGAATATGTGTTTCAGTATGTATTTTGATAGTTTTCATGTACTCATTCTTGATCCTCTAGATTGATAGAGACTGATGCTCCTCTTACACTCCCGTTTGTAGAATTGATGTCTAGTTTAGGAGATGGGCATAGAGATAATCCACTTGATGGTGAAGGTTTACGAATCACAGTGAATTATTAAATTAAACAGGAATAAGATCTTATCTACCAGGACTAGAAGATGAGAAACTTTGAAGTTGCTTTGATCTATCTTCAGGTAATTAATATAATTTCCCTTGCCCTCGAAAGGCTCTGAGATTAGTTCTTTCAAGCAGCCTGTATGATGACTGAAGGGATTGTTAAGACTTGAAAGTGGAATTTTGTAACAAGTAGAGATTCTGAACTATCTCCTGGCTAGATTTTTTTTTCCAAAAGGCTTGCAGTGCAACCATCAAGAGTATACCCTTGCCTATCTTTAGCTGCATGGCTTGCCTTACTTTTTCGGGAATTTGTTTTGGAAGACAATCACCATTCAATAAGAGTTGATAAAAATATGATTGTATATA
The DNA here is from genome assembly GCA_963580455.1 of Euonymus europaeus. Lineage (NCBI taxonomy): Eukaryota > Viridiplantae > Streptophyta > Magnoliopsida > Celastrales > Celastraceae > Euonymus > Euonymus europaeus. The sequence continues at coordinate 5,385,875 of OY756968.1, read as the reverse complement.
GAAATGAATGACAAAAACGAGCACACATAGTGGATTCCCATTTATACCTCAAAATATTTAGACCAGTCACATGAATCCGTGTGAGAAATTAGTTAGGATCCATTATGCTGATTCTGCTATGCTGTTCATTTGGATATATAAGAAAAGCAGTAAGCATATCAAACATGGCTAACCCGGGGATGTTGTACAGACAATAATGCATGCTTGCATTTAAGAAAAGAACACTTGGTGTAGCGATAAAACTAAGATTACTGAACAACTTGAGTCCTCTGTATACAGATTCTGACCTCTTTACTTTCAAACTGATTTATAATGTCTTGCTAAGTTTTGCTGATTATGAAGATGGGCTAAAATAAAAACAGATTTGCATAAGGTAATTCCTTAGATGACTCTATTGCACAAGTGGGAAACATGCATGCAAGTAATTTATCCATGTAGCATCTTTGATTCCAATTTGAATTTGTAGAGGTGAAAATGAAAGTACATTGATATCAGAAAATCAGATATGTCAAAATTCGGTCGTTTGGTTGGTCTGGTACTTATCATTGATTGTTTTTCGTGGTAAATTGACGTTTTTTTTAATATATGTGTTTGACACATGAATGTGATCTTTTTTTCTTCTTGTCATGCACGTGCTTGACATCTCTTTGCCTTATTTTTTCTGCTGTTGGTAAAATGACAAGATGTTTGATTAAAGTTGCATTCAAGTAAACCTTTTTTTTTATTGACATCACCGTTTGATATTTTTTTGTGCTCTTTTCTATTCCTCTTGCAATACAGATTGAAAAGCCTTTGCAGAGACATGGCGGCCGGCTTGAGCACAATGAAACATACTGCGGTTCTTGCTATGGCGCAGAATCGGTAAGCTTGTATCTCTGGCATCCTCACCACGTTGAGGATCTATTCAATGCTCAACAGAAAAATAAAATGGAAAATAACAGGAGAAAAGGAAATAAGGAATGTGTATAAAGTATTACACCATGTCAAGTATTGCGCAATGTCTGCAAATTCATTCATGGTTTCAGTGTGTTTGTCCTTTTTTGTTTTGTTTTATCGTCAATACTGCTTCAGAACAGTAGATTTGTAATGGTATGTCGAATATGTGGTAAATATTTAGGGATGAGTGCATTTCATTTTTATGGGTAAACTACCTGTTCTGTTTCTTTATGAACTTTCCACTAATTGAATCGATGTTTCTTTATGTTATTATGTTAGATTTCAATAGCCCTGAATTATAGTCATGAATGCTAATATTTATGCAGTAAGGATGATTTCTCATTTGAGCTACCCTCCCTTTTTTTATTCATTTTCAATTTTACTCACAGGCAGATGATGATTGTTGTAATTCCTGTGAAGACGTTCGTGAAGCATATAGGAAAAAAGGTTGGGCGATGTCAAATCCAGATTTGGTTGATCAGGTATGTCTGCACAAGAGCTTTCTTTGAGCTGCTTCATTGGATTTAATTTTGAGAATAAGATTTGAAGATGAATGTTCAGAACTTCTGTTTTTCTTGTACTAGAAGTGAAGTCGTATCATCAATTTTGTTAACTAGGATGGTAATTATGTTGGCTGCAAATTTCTCTTGTCCTAAATCTTTAGTGTTAAATCCTTCATATATGCTCATACTGACTTTTTTTGTCTTTTTGTGCTGAGTATTGGAGAAAACACACACACATAACAAATAGATTTATTGGTTTAGACTTTAGATCTATAACAGTCTAATAGATGGGTATGTTTAGAATGGCAAGTACACCTTTTATAAGTGTTACATGAATAAATTTCTATTGCTCTTTCCAAATTTTCTATTAGATATCAACGTAACATGTAATTTATGTTTAATGATAGTAGTCTTGGCTGGCTCTCTCTTAATTCAGAAGAAGGTGAAATTTGGTACATTGTCCTTTACCACTTTGCTGGAAATTGGAGGGATTCAAATCTACAATTTGAGTGGCTTAATGATTTAAAAAATCTTGTTTCCATCAAAGAATGATGATGAGTGGGTGAAAATGATTTGCGTATATAATCTTACAATGACCTACTGCCTACTGGCTTATTGAGCATTTGTTATATTGTTTTCTTTTTGAGAAACTATTATTGTTCTTCCTTCTACATCTGTTAGAATTGAAAATTCTTTTAGTACGTCTTTCAGGCCTCTTATATATAGTAGCGTAGAATAAATTCTTGAAGAGTTGGAACTTCTATTTTGTTGGAGAATTAGCCTGAAGCTGCACGCTCACTGCTTTGAGGTTGCTTGTCCGTTTGTACTTTTTTTACATTCATTTTACGGCAGACTTGTTCCGTGTGTGTCTTAGATAGAGGGCCAGGTTTGGACACGCAATTGAGAGAATTGGTATTGTGAAGCTCTGTAAACATGATTGAAAATTGTATTCCATCTGCATTTATAGAATTCCTCAGAAGCATATATGAATGAATTTCTTATATGCATCCCCCTTCGCATAGGAAATGGTAAACGAGGGAAAAAGATGGCACTTCTGTCACTTTGTGATTTGGTTTTTTTTTTGGTTGCATGTTACTATAAAAAATCTCTGTACATTGACAACTGCTTTCTTGTCACATTTTCTGTGGGTGGATATTTATTTCAAGTTGGTAATTAAGCCCGATCTTGATCCAGATGTGCTTGGAATTTTATTCCTTGTGATTTTTGTTCTTGGGATAGAATTTGTGTTACACATACACAGAAAGATTGCTCGGCTTATTGATGTAAAAGGATTCAATATTGCTTTTGCTTTTGCTTTTGCTTTTGGCTGTATAGGCTAATATAAACACAACTGCACCTTTCAGTTTTATCATGCTTCAAACCTTGTTTTTATGTTGTCTTGTTTTTGGCATTCAGTGTAAAAGGGAAGGTTTTCTACAAAGGATCAAGGATGAAGAAGGAGAAGGATGTAACATTTATGGATTCCTGGAAGTTAATAAGGTGGCTGGAAATTTTCATTTTGCACCTGGGAAAAGTTTCCATCAAGCAGGTGTTCATGTACATGATCTGCTGGCATTTCAGAAGGATAGTTTTAATGTAAGACATGAATCAACTCTTTATTGTTCTCAAGTCCATAAAACATTGTTATTTTCAATTAACTGACAATTTTTAATAGTTTATTTGTTATGATTTATCAAACTAATTTCCTGAATAATTACAAATGTATGATGCAGATAAGTCACAAGATCAATAGATTAGCTTTCGGAGAATATTTCCCCGGTGTTGTGAATCCTCTTGATGGGTAACTTCTTCTTTTTTCATGCACTGCTTGATTTTGCAAAAAATGAAAAAGATTAAACGATTCTTGCACAAGGCTCCCATAATGGAGGGCAGGCCAGTTGGGAAAGGGCAAGATATTTGCAGCTTTGTCCCATCACTGTAAAGCGGCTGTTTCTATTATTTGAACACTTGACCCCACGTTGTGGTGAAACAACATTACCACTAGGCCACCGGTTTGCCTTAGTGGTAAAGTTGTCACTATTTAAATGTTTTCTTTTAATTAGTTTTATATAATTATTTAGATCTCATTTTTCCTTGAAATTTCAGGGTTCATTGGACGCATGAAACACCAAATGGGATGTATCAATATTTTATCAAGGTTCGTGTGTCTTGATTCCTCTTTTTAGTTTCCTTGTCATCTTTTCAAAAATTGATAATGTTCAATGACACTGTAATATCTTTAAATTAGATTTTATATATATATATATATATATATATATATAAAAGAGAGAATAAATTGCACTGAAGGGCACCAAGGAAGTGCTGCCCAAATGCAAACGTTACATGCTGTACATGGGTCTATTACATCAAGAATAGTATTTTTAACATTACTTGCTTTCATAAATTTATGGTGGTTTGATCTCTTAAAAGGATCTTGATAAATGTGTATTGAATTATAGAACTCGGTCATCATGATCCTTTTACACAACCGAGTTTCTTCTATCTTTGCAGGTCGTACCTACTGTTTACACAGACGTCAGTGGGCACACCATCCAGTCAAATCAGGTGGAAATAAATTCAAAAAGTTTTAGTTCTACTTATTTTTCTACTAGAGAAAATTTATTGTGTTTTATTATTGCAGTTTTCTGTAACCGAACATTTTAGGAGCGCGGAAATGGGTCGCCTTCTGTCCCTACCAGGAGTTTTCTTCTTTTATGACCTTTCTCCAATCAAGGTGAGTTATATGCTTGACAAACTGATTTCAATTTTGAAGAATTGTTTTCCATTTAGGAAAAAAAAGTGTGGTTGTTATGTTTAGTTGTATTCTAACTTTTGGAACTTAAAATATGGGGAGTCTTTTTTCATTATTTGGTTGATTTATACATCTCGTTTGCATGTTGCAGGTGACTTTCGCAGAGGAGCATGTGTCATTCCTGCACTTCCTGACTAATGTGTGTGCTATTGTTGGAGGTAAACCTCTAACATTTTCGCCCATCATAACTCAAAACTAAATTGCGGATCATTTGGCGGTTGACACCGTAGTTGAGTGGTAGCCACTAGCCACCCAACCCATAGCATAAGGTCTAGGGTTCAAACCCCAAATAAATGCAGCTATCTGAACTTCCCTTTCTTCTCATATTAGTTCTTTTTGATATGTTTGCGACTGCCACATTAATTCTTCTTCTTTTTTCGTTTCCTTTTATATCCTTGAGAACTTTTTTAGGTACTGTAATTCGGTCATTTGCTCTTCTTGGTAGATGATTAATGATTGTCACTAGTTTCATATATTGTTTTCATAATTTTCTTTTAATCTTTTCCTATGTTGTTTGGGTGATTTTTGTTTTTCAAATATAATCTATTGCATATTGTACATGCGAGCATGAAACTTGTAGACGAGCATTTCTAAAAGAAAAACTGTTCTTCGTGTCTTGCTCCTATTCTTCATAAATGGTTTTTATTGGTTTCCCTAGTAACCTCTACATGGTTTTTGTGATCAGGTGTTTTCACTGTTTCGGGGATACTAGATTCATTCATATACCATGGTCAAAGGGCAATCAAGAAGAAGATGGAACTCGGTAAATTCAGTTGATCTCTCTCCAGTTGCTTGGTCGAACTTATATTCCGGGTTGTTTCCAGTTTATGGCTTCTGGAAGAGACTCGTATTGAGAAGGGAATCATCAGATGGTCTCGTCCAATTAGGTTGGTTAGTTTCATTTGGGTCAAAAGCCAAGGTTTTGTCTGGATCATTATATTTATCTGATCATGTTCAATTGTATTCAATGATAACCCTTTTATGCTTGTTTTAATTGGGGTTTAGTCACTTGATAGATTACACCCAAAAAAATTAGAAAGATAAATTGGGTCTTTAATTATTATCCTCGGGACTTATTACCCTCTCCGTCTCATGAAAATAGTCTTACCTTTTTTTTTCCACACAAATTAAGAAAATTTAATTTATATAATTAAAAAATTAAATTTTATTTGTAAAATTTCTAATATACCCTTAATTAATGGGTATATTTTTTTAGTCTAAATAGTCATAGAAGATGGAAATGTTTGTAAAATAACAACAAAGCACATTAAATCGGGATCTTTTAGGAATTTAATTAATTAATTACATTCTAAAAGGTGAGACTATATTATAATTTAGGAGAGATAAATATAAAAAGTATGACTATTTTTAATAGATGAAAGGAGTATTAACTCATAATAATTGATCAAAATGAGTTATCATATCCTCTCTTTTTTCCCTTCCCGAAGACATCTGATAAAATGAGTATTAAGTTGATACATGATTGTTTAATCGTGTTAACAAACAAAAGTTACACATTTAATGTGGAGTTCATATATTGTGGAATATCTTAGGATAAATGTGGAGTTTTCATCCTCACGGAGCACGGAGGCGTGGTTTCAAGTGGAATGGCAAATAAATACGGGTTAATAGAACATGTGATCACTCAAAATAAATTATGTTATACTTTTATTATCCAAAGATGAAATATTTCAATTTGATTGCATAATTCCTGATTTTATTTCATATTGATCATTCAAACACTTTCAACCAAAAGCGAGCAGTCCAACCCAATGTGCTAGTTTGATGAGACAAAAATTATTATCATTTGCATACAAGGGACATTACGGTAATAATATGACATGATTTTTTAATAATATTATTAAAATTTTAATTATTTAAAGGAAAATAAAAACTTAATTTTTGAAAAAATAATAATAAACCCAACTCATCTCCATGAAAGCAATTGCCGCCGCCGTGGTTGAATCTGCCGTCCATGAAAGAAAGCTTCATGCCAAAGAAAACATTATTGAAAGCTTTGCTCCAAATGTGGTAGAATCTGCAAATATCGATCTCGAAAATGACCTTCACAGACTTCTGGAGGTAACACGAAATTAGTTCCAAAAGATATGGTGGTGGTGGTGGAATAAAATATCCAAAAAGGGTATTCAAATGAGGAATATTGCTCAACTATTGACTTGAGAGATTAGAAATGCTTGGTTAACAAAGAGAATTTGAATTCCAATAACAAGTACAAACACAACTCACCAACCTTTACTTTCGTTGTCTGCATTCTGTGCTTGCCGAGTGCCTACTGGCTACTGGGCTTCGTTGTATGAATGATGGGCACGTGAAGCCCCATAGGCGACAATTGCGGAGGCAGGTGAAGTGGATTGAGAGAGAGAGAGAGAGAGAGAGAGAGAGAGAGAGAAGAGAGGCTTTAGTGTAAGAGGAGAAAGAGGAATCGATGATTAGGGTTTAACAGAGAGGTGAAACATGAGAGAGGTGGAAAGGAGGGGTAATTAGGTAGACAATTTTTCTTTAGGTAATACGAATGTATACTATTGATTGGAACACCCATGATTCTTTGACAAAATAAATAAATAATGATTTCAATGTGTGAAATTATTTTCCATATAAACATCAACAGTCAAACTCCTAATATCACTGTCCTATTTTAGCAAAAATTTCAGAAATTTAAGTGATGAAAATAAAACATAACCTATTTTTGAATGATTACATGTTCTATTAATCCAGCAAATCAACTCTCAATGAGTTCATGTATAACAGCAACTCCAATCGGAGATGTTGGATGGGGTTGTCATAATTGAATTATAGCACCTTGATTAATAGTATGAAGTGCTATATATTTTGTTGGGTCAAGTCCATATGATTCTCTCTAATTTTGATTTTCAATTGTCATATTTTTTTTATTCCTTTCATTCTTTTAGCACATTCTCTTCCTTATAGAAATGTTAAAAATAGCACCCCCAAAATTGTGAATCGTGGCCTATTTTTACAAAAAAAATGCTATGATGACAATATGAAGTGGATAGCACCTCATACTTATATGAGTACTTAGGTCTCGCATTGAAATACTGAATTACAGGGCTTTAGCACCTCTTTGAGTTGCTGTAAGAAACATCATGCGTCGCATTCATAGAGGTGTCTTGAGCAAAATGTATGAAAGTTGGATGCACTGTAACGAATTTGGTTTGTGTTATTCTTGCTTTGATGCTAAAGCGATAAACTTGGGTTAGGGCAGTGATTGAGGATGTGAGTTCATTTTTTGTTATAAATATAAGATTCAATATTGATTTTGGTGTAGTTGTATCGTTTAGTGAGTTCATTTTTGTTGTAGATAGAATTGATGAAAGAATGGAAAATGAGTGGTTTGACCAAAATGGAAAAGGAGAAAAAATATAGGAATTTGTGTTTTGTTAATTTGATTGCTTTGTGTTTTGCTAATATGAGTAAGTATATAGGTTGATTTTGATGCAATAGAGGTACGATACAATATTTATTTTAATAGAGAATAAAAACAATTTTCATTTCAATTGCTCTTACTTCGAAATAATTGTTTTGGTATCTAGATCCGTTTGGCAAGCAATTCTAGGTACATATATGTTACACTAAAAAGTTGTAGTTGCCAAACGGGCATTTGTATTAATATTATTACATTCAAGTCAAAATTAGCATAAAGTTACAATTTCTCAAATTGTTCCTGACATGAACATTTTAGTAGCATTTGGGGTGAGTAAAGGTTTATGTCGATATTACACATGTTTTTTCTCTTTATTTCCAAGAATATCTTCAGTTCTTAAATATATTATTAAATATAAATAAATAAATAATATATTATTAAAAATAAATGAATAGATTATTAAATATAAATAAATGAATATATTATTAAATATAAATAAATAAATATATTATTAAATATAAATAAATAAATAATATATTATTAAAAATAAATGAATAGATTATTAAATATAAATAAATGAATAGATTATTAAATATAAATAAATGAATATATTATTAAATATAAATGAATATACTTATTAAAAATGTAAATATTATTATAAAAATATAAAAAATATTATATAAATATATCAATGTTTATTAAATTGTATTAATACTGCCGTATGTAATTAATCACAACATTTATGTTATCAATAAAAATGAATTAAATACTCACAATATTTGAAATAACATACTCCCCCGTTCCATTTTAATTGTCCCTTTCATTTTTTCACACAGGTTAAGAAAATATTTAATTCTCTTTCAATTTGACGTTTATACCCCTATTTATAATGACAAATACTTTGGCACCATAATTAATGTGCATGGTTATTGAGCTTTTCAAGTTAAGGGTAAATAAGAAAAAAATGAGGAAAAAAAAGCTTTCATTAATTGAAATGGACATGCATTTTGGGACATCCCAAAAAAAAATAAAAGGACAATTAAAATGAGACGGAGAGAGTATATGTCAGCATTAGAAACGGCATGTCAAATTAATAGATAGAGGATGACAAGGAAGGGATGATTTCTAGAAGCAAACTTAAGATGCCTAGGAAAGGATGATTCTAGTAGAGGAAAATTCTCCCACAGCTTTCAGGAAGAAAAAAAAAAAAAAGAGTTCACCAATCATGATGGCCTAAGGGCCCAGGACATTAACCACAAGAGACTTTAGTAGTTCCCCATTTCTTCCTTCTGCTCCGCCAGTGTGAACATCTCTTTGCATTCCAAATCAAGACCAAATGGTGGCGCCCACATGTTTGCATACTGATTCTTCTTTCAATGTCCAATGATCAATTGGGTTCATCAGCGGACACTTCACCTTGGTGATTGTGTACCAATAAAATTCATGGCTTCTGGTTGAGATCTCCATTTTCCCTGTCTACAAGACAATAATAATCACATCCGGTGTGAAAGAAATCTAAAAAGTTGGTCGCTTTTGATACCTCTCAACAGAATTCCGCGTGCCTACAGTAACAACTTTTATGACTTATTCGCGAAGGTTGTTGGTCATTTGTTTGAATACATCGTTCGAGGAAGAGATGCTGCGAACAAGACAAAGTTGTGTTCCCGGACGCATTCATTGAACAAACCTCTTTGTGGTAGTTAACGTCAAACGACATTTTACCCAATTGCGGATCTCTAGTCTCCTTTCTCCAACATCATGAAATCTAACTGCTAATGGTTAAAAAAAAAAAAAAAAAAGGTAAATCTTAGGGACATAATTGAGTTTAAAAAGGTAAATCTTATGAACAGATACACTCTTTATAGTTGTAGTTACAAGAGTTATACCCCTTGTACTTAGATCTCGAACTTACCCAATTGTGATTCTCTAGTCTCCATTCTCCTAGATTATAAAATCAGCTGTTAGCTATAAAAAAAAACGTAAATTTTTGTAATCAGAACTCAAACTCCCAAGTACTTAGCTTTGTACTTGGGTTTATTTTTGTGAGGTCTCTTTTTCCGTATTTCGTTTGGTAATAATGTTATTTTGTATTGTTCGGAAAAATAGTTGGAGTGGGAGGTATTATTGAAGTCTTAATTTAAGAACAATGTTATTTTCTGTCATGGAAGCACCGTTGTACATGATAGTGAAATCGTTCATAAAAAAAATTAAGAATACGAATTAACAGAAGTCATTCTAAATCTATGATTCAGAGATCACAACAATTATCTAATCAAGCTTGAAATTCTGGATAAAAAACACTGGGAGTGCTACTCGATAGTCTCAAAGTAGCAGTCCATTTGGTGAATCCATCCGTCCAAGTATTCTCATGTATGCTAACTTTCAAAATCGACCAACTGTGAAGTCCATTCATCTTCGTCCGAATATCTTTAACCAGATTCTCAAACCCGACTGCTGCACCGCTTTAACCACCATCAACGCATCTCCCTCAAAATGAACATCCTCAAAATCACCCTCCAAACATTGAGTCGCACCCAACTGCAAAGCCAGAGTTTCACCCACAAGAACATCCATATGAGAGCTGCAAGAGACCGAAGCAAATAGCACCATACCAGTCCCATCCCGAGCAACAGTTGTCGCAGCACCAAACATTGAGCAAATAGCACCATACCCTCCAAACATTGAGCAAAACATGCGTCATCTGGGTAATTTAAGGAACTCTCCAAACACTACAATGACTATGATGAACCTTCATAATTTAGGATACCAATTGAGAGGGAGTTTGCAGCTGACCACCAAAGATAAAATCATTCCTATATTTCCAAGACTGATTAAAAGTCACCAAGGCAAGCAACTCAAACTCCTAAAAATCTGAATGGTGGATGCCAATAATAGAAGGATTTAAAACAATCCTTACCCATTTTAAAACAGTCAGATGCTAGACTTGATTAAAATTGATCTGCCACTTAGAATTGGACCATAGAAGGCGAGGAACACTGCAGCCTATCAAAATATGCTCTAAAGTCTCGACCTCAGTGCCACAAATCACACGACGTTGATGCTCCTCATTTAAATGCAAAATCGATGCTAATCGAGCCTTGGTTGGGAAAACATTCCAAGCCATCTTCCACACCATTAACTAGAATCTAGCATGAATTTTAAGTCTCCAGATTTGCTTCCACATATTAAAATTTGTTGAAGAAACAGCATGCACATTCAAGTGATGGTAAGCTACTGAGAAAATCCCCTCCATATTAGGAAACCAAATCCATAGATGATTCCCCATTGAATTCACAAGATAGTATTTTGATCAAATAATCTCCTTTACAAAGGCTTATTCCATTTACGAGGAGCATGAAGCATCAGAGAAGCCACAAGACATTCATCCATATGCACATCTAAAGGAAGAGAAACTGGCCGAAACCCAGGCTGATTTGGGATCCACAGATCATACCAAACACGAGAATGCCCTTTCTAGATGGCAATAAAATGTTTCTAAGCCCAGAAATCATATCCTAGAGATCAAATATTCGATTATATCACCCGCTGGAGGTCTCACATATTTGGTACCGGTCCCAACCTAATAGCACTTGCACCAAATAATCTCTTATCAATACCACAAATAAACAAACCCATTTCCATATCACTGATTTTCATTCTCAAAGGATAAACAAATCCCAACCACACAACCTATCTCTAACATTCGTACCAACTTCAAAAAAAGCACGCTAAAAGAGGATGTCAAATTTGGAATAAGCTAATTCAATTTATAGCAACTGAATTTATCAACTCAACTTGCTCTAAACCAAAAATAAATAAAGGAAAAAAGAAACTGGAATTGAATTTTTACAAACAATAAACATGATTACACTACACGAAGGATAATGAACATAAATAAGCAACCCTTCATGGCCCAACAAGAGGAAGAAAAAAAAAGCCTCTTACCAGTCCACGTTACATTTGTACACTAAAAAAAAAAAGACCCACCAATTTCCAGGCCTGCAACTGCCAAAAACTCCGTCGCAGTAGCCCCTAAAATCACCACTATGCATAATCGACACTAACAAAATAGATGATTACAGCAACTTCAATTCAAAATAGAGGACCAATCGATCTCATAAGAAGGGTACTTCTCCAGATTGAAATTCTCCAGACCTATACCCCATGGGGCCACGTCCACTTCCGGAAAGGTCAGATCGGACAGAGGTGATGACCCACCAGACCCGTCACTCTCCGTCAGTACCAGACACCCGGAGCTCTCAACCTTGTTCACGCCCAACACGTCCGAAACAACAACCGCAGATTGCGACTCAACCTCCTGCCTCCCAACTTTGGGACCCACCTGCACTCGCTTCTTGGCTGACCCACCTCGCTTTCTTCCTTTCCCCTGTTTCTGCGACTCAGCCAGAGATTCACAAATAGCTTCGAGTTTCGCATCGACAGAGGAATGGAGAGGCTTGTACTCGCCGAATTCGCCGCCGATGTGGGATCCATTGTGGCGGAGATTAGGGAAGTTAAGTCTCGCAAAGTCGCCGCGTAGCTTGTAGGCTGCCTTGTCATATGCTAAAGCTGCCTCCTCTGCTGTGTCGAAGGTACCAAGCCATAGCCGGGTGCGGTCTTTAGGGAGCCGGATCTCGGCGACCCATTTTCCCCAATGCCTCTGCCTGACTCCACGGTAGAGCTTGGTGGCTTTTGGTGGTGTACCCACCTGCTTCATCTGGATAGGCTTCGGATGCAGAAAACTCGTACTGTTATGACAAGGTTCAGGGTTCTGGAAGGTCAAGCTTTGGTTCTGGAGGTCAATTTGGGTCTGGATCTCGTAGATCTGGGAGGGGGTTAGTTGGTTGAGACCAATGGAGACAGGTTGCTCTACACCCGATTGGTCAAAGATCGAGAACCCCTTCGAAAACTGGTGGGACATCGAAGTTGAGCAACCATCGGGATACAAAGAAGATAATTGTGAAGGAGAGAGAGAAAGATAATTGAAGGAAGAAGGAACAGAAGAAGGATACTGGGTTGTTGAGTCAGAGGTAAAAGAAGCACTTTTGTGCATAAAAGGTTCCAGTGCTTCCATCAACTCACCCCCAAATGGATGTCTGCTACTGTAAAAATCCATTGCAGCTGCCATACCTTCAACGATATAAACACAAAATATTTCACACCAAAGAAAATCAAAATTAAAAAAACCGACCTATTTCTTGTCAAAATTAAAGAACAGGCTCTAGTTACAGACAAAACAATTAAGGCAAAAGAGGTTTAAAATAGCCAACCCCTTCTACTGAATTAGACTAAAAACCCAACTTTGAGGGACTAAAAATCACCCTCCAAGCTGCAGGAAAATTGAAAATAAACGGAAAAAAAAATCCTGGATCTCGATTCCGAAAAACACCTGGCTTTCAAAAAGCAGCTTGCTTCCTATGTTCGTTTTAGATTCAATGTTTTGTATTTCAAAACAAATACAAAAATTGTTGCTTGAAAGACAGATGATTAACAGAAAGGGATTCAAGAGAAGCGGGGTGTATTAGACGGGGGGGGAAGAAAAAAAATTAAGATGAAGAAGAGAATCAACAGTAGAACCAGCACACAACACAGAGAACTTGACTTTTTTTCTGTCAATTTTTGGTGAATTTCTCTCAGCCACTCTATGATACGCCTTAGCTCCATGTGTGCCATTATATAATCTCCAAGGTACCAAATTATCCCTTCTAATCACTTTTTTAATTTTAATTATCACATTCTTAACCTTTACTTGTAATTACCTTTTTCTATCTGTGGGTCCCACTCATAAACCAAAGCCAGCTGGCCCAGCTGCTCCACTGATGACATATTTACGCGTTCACACAAATTTATCTTTTTGTTTGGAGGTTTAATGTGATGATGTCCCTTTTGCCAACTGGCCTGCCTTTCCTTTTCTTTTTTGACAAATTGCACGCGGACCCATCAAAAAGAAAGAAAATCTAATTATAGTTTTCTAGGATCACGAGAGTGATCAGGTTTGTGATCTACTCGTTAACGGTTGGGATCCATTACCATTAACCGGTTCGCCCAACTTGTCTTGCTTTTATTGTTTGACTAAATTTAATAATAATAATATGTATATAGTCCATGGGATAGCGTGTGATTACAGCTATATCATATGGCCTTTTCGACTTCCAATTAAATAAATTGAACTTTGGCCATAATAAATCCATATAATGTGTTCTAAGCAATGGTGAAGCCATGATCTTACGTTGGAGGGGTAAAAAATTACGTAGCATAAATAAAATTAATAAATTGATGAACCTAAATAATAAATAAACATAAAACAGACACAAATCAACAAATTGAACAGGTAATAAATCGAACAAAATCAACAAATAAATTAAGGGGGCAATATCAGAATTACACTATATAATTAGGATAATTTTTTTTAAAGGGGGATGTGTCTCCCCCTCGTTCTAAAGAGATATTCACCTTTTAGACTATCACCGAGTGTATATAATATTATAGTACATTAATTTTTAAGATTAGGGTTTCCATATGGATTGATTTTGATGGCCACTAAATGAATCTTTAGCCATCTTTACCCAGATGGGTATACAGTCAGTAATCCAGACAGAAATCACATTAAATCCGACTAATGGCGCTCGAGAACTTATTCTTGATAACTTATTTTTGGGTCTTTGGTTGGGAATCTACCCTTTTTATATATAAAAAAACGCTGATACCAAACGCACTAATGGGTCACTGATGGTTGGTTGATGGTTTATATTATCCACAAGTTATGATAAGGTCGATTAAAATGGGTCACTGTAGTTGGTGATAATTAAATAGCAATTGGTCTCGTAGTCTTTTACATCTAAATATAACTTAATTGGAATAGTCTACTCGGTGAATATCTCTATGAATCCTGAGTTAGATTTTCGTTAAGAATAATTTTTAGGGCAGTGATAAATAACTTATATTTTAAGAGTTCATGGTAACTTATATCTTAATAATAAGTGTTAAATTTCAAGAGGAACGATTCGCTAAACCTTATCGGGCTCGTGTATCGGATTTTTATGCTATAACATAAGCAATAAGCTTTAAACCATAAGGGGAACGAATTTGCTAAATCCTAACGAGCTCATGTATTGGATTTACCTAAACAATAAAGTGTTGAACCCATTGAGAATGAATTCGTTAAACCCTAACAAACTAATAATTAATTAGAATAAAATTATAAAACCAAATAAATGCTCAACATATTGATTAACGGAGTAGACTAATTAATTATAATAGAGAGATTAATAAAATATCTAAATATGGGCTACTATGTAAGGGTGTCCATTTGGTTTTCGGTTCGGTTTTTAACCGAAATTGAAATGTTCGAATTGTTTTGGTTATGATAACCAAAAAAATATAATTCAGATAACCAAACCAAAAAAAACCGAATTTTTTCTGTTCGGATCGGATCGGTTTTCGGATAACCAAACAAAAAGGCAAAAACGTGTTCTAACCTTTTAAAGATATAGAAATACGTATGTTTTGATATTGTAATTTTCTAATTAAGAAGCATTTCATCGATCCAATATGAAAAAAAAGCTTGAAGGATGAAGTTTCTTTTGTATTGATTTCTTCTATTTCATTGCACAACATAGGTCTTAAAATATTGTGGATCGGCATTGAGACAACAAAGTCGATGGACGAGTGAGGGAGGAGAATGAGTAGAGATATTATTTCAATCATTAATGAAGAAATTAAAAATTATATTTGGGCCTAAATCTTAGATTTTTGGGTTTTAATTATTTGAATAACTAAATATATAAAATATTTTTTTTTTTGGGTTAAATCCGAAAAATCTATAAATTCATAACCAAATCTTAAACCATTAATCAAAAAACCGAAACCGAAAAATGAATAATCATGGTTCGGATTGGTTCCTTGGTTGCGGATCGGATTTGGATACCCCTACTACTATGGGTTCCCAAAATATAGTTTACCTAATATTAATGTAATATGCACCTAACTTCGACTCAATTTACGGACCACGGTATCATCAAATCAAAAAAAAATTACATATATAATGATGACTTAAATGTTAAACTTAGAGCAACCACATCAGTAGAAATTTGCTGGTACATTAAAATTATACTTTGAGTTTCATATCTATTATACAAAAAGTCAAATTATATACTTATCAATATCGCAAAACATGTATCTCAATGTAGTCATATCAACAAAACACAAATAATTATACATTTTATTTTTTCAATATTTACAAAGCATTTATTATTCCATATGGTCATCCATTTTTCAACAAAATTATATCAAAATTAATATTAAATCTCATGATTTTTATAAAAAGTCAATCCACATACTCATACACATCATCAAAACAAATATATCATCAAAACAAATATGTCAATACAATTATATAAAAAAAATGCAGAGTCTCCTATAAATTTACCTTTACATTTGCTATTAATACTGCGTGTCTGCGTCATCATCTGCTACCAAACAAATTTTTTATAGAGCCTCCATTGTTGGCAAGACTTTAATATTTACCACATCATTTTTTCAAAAAAAATAATAAAAATCAAGGACATTTGTCATTAATACATTATCCATCGGTTGTGGTTGCCACATCTCAAATGAGTGATGTCAGTTGAACGCCGCAATGAAGAATTTGCCACGTGGCACGATGTCAAGGGTGTTTATAAAATACAAAACTTAACTAAAACCATGGTTTGGTTATGTGGACCGTGGTCAAGTCAAGACTCCGAATGAGTGAACTCGGCGAGGGAGGCGCGGGAAGAGCGTGGGATAACATGTGAGGTGCGTAAAGTGCGCTTAAAGTGCGAGTGGGACACGATCTTCAATTGCGGCACCAGTAGCTGAAGAGAGACTCTTGACTATACGAAGGTAATTTCTATGGCATCGACCCACGCGCACCTTTGTCAATTCCACTCACAATTCTCAATCGCAGGATAGCATGTGTTAAGAACGCTTTCACTATGGCGCGTCAGCGTCCGAGCATCTCTAGTGGGAAATAGCGGTTACCGAACCCAGAACCGTATGTTAAGTTAGTTGACCACAATGAGTTCACTCGCGACAACCATCAGTAATCTTGGGTAGGGGTGTACGTTCGATTTTCGGTTCAGTTTTTAACCGAAATCGAAATATCCGAAGTATTTCGGTTATGATATTTTATGATTCATAATTGAAAAATATAATTCGAATACCCAAACCAAAAAAAACCGAATTTTTTCGGTTCAGATCGGATCGGTTTTCGGATAACCAAACAAAAAGGCAGAAACATGTTTTAACATTTTAAAAATATAGAAATACATGTGTTTTGATATTGTAATTTTCTAATTAAGAAGCATTTCATCAATCTAATAAGAAAAATAAAAAAAATATTGAAGGATGAAGTCTCTTTTATATTGATTTCTTCTATTTCATTGCACAACATATATTTAAAAATATTGTGGATCAACATTGAAATAACGAAGTCGAAGGACGAGTGAGAGAGCAGAATGAGTAGAGATATTATTTCAATTCTTAATGAAGAAATTGAAAATATTTGGGGCTAAATCTTAGATTTTTGGGTTTTAATTGCTTGAATAACTAAATATATAAAACATAAAAGTTATTTGGTTTTTTCGGTTAAATCCGAAACCGAATCCGAAAAAACCGAATCCGAAAAAATATCCGAAAAATCTATAAATTCATAACTGAATCCGAAACCGTTAACCAAAAAACCGAAACCGAAAAGTGAATAACCACGGTTTCGGATCGGTTCCTCGGTTGCGGATCGGATTTGGACACCCCTAATCTTGGGCATTGTTGGAAGGAACCCGCATCCAAATATATATATTATGCCCCTGTTTCTGTTTGCTTTAGATTATAAGTTAGCGTATACTCTCTCATTCATATTATCAGACACTCTCAGTTTTTATGTTTTACGAGAGCTTATACTCTATGAAACACACTCTGATCAAAACGGAGTGTATATCTGCGGATGTAAATACACCTGAGTTTTAAGTTCGCGCTTCATTTCTTTAAAAAAATTAAAAAATTGAGACATTTATTGAAAAATAATTTTTCAAAATATTGACTGAAATAATAGATTTCTTTGTATATGTACATTTGAACATTGGGAGAGAATTGTAGTTGCAGATTGCATAGTAAAGACTTTAGTATGGTCGGGACCAGAGAGACCCAGCCGGGGCTGCTCTCTCTCAATTGACAAAAAAGAAATTCGGTCCAAGTTGCTTTCATAGAAACTTTGGTCTACGATTAATCAATTAAGATGCCCTAAAAGTCAAGTACGTTTCACATGTTATCATGTGCAAATTTTTCTGGTCAACAGTTGCACCTTGCCCTTTATAAATGGTCGAATTTTGATTGGACAATAAGATTGTATCCAAATACAAGTTTTGTTTATGTCACTGTATAAGAAAATGTGTTTTATTGATGTGCATAAATATGTGACTTGACTTTTGTAATAAAGGTGGATCAAATATTATTTTTGTTGTACATTTAATTGAGACAATATGAAGGAAAATGAATTTATTGGCTAAACTAAAATTGGGAGAGAAAAACGTTTGTTTGATGTGACTATATTGAGAAACGTGTTTTGTTTATATAGGTAAGTATGTAAGACAATTCTTTATCTAATAAATATGAGACTCAATATGTGATTTTAATGGCCGACAAAATTTACCAATTGCATTACCTTTAGTAATACTTAACCTGGACGACTTATCGCCTCTCCATCTTGATGCTCAATGAAAAGTCCAAAGTAGATGGAGAGATTGGTGTTAAGTATCCCATGTCGATTTGGAATGTGTAAATCATGTGATTTATATTCAAGCCTTAAGTTCCTACCATACATAAGAGGTATTTTTATGAGCCTAACTTACCATTTTATGAGACAATTCAAGAAAAGAAAAATTGGGCGACCAAATATATATAATTGAATACTTCCTCCATTGCTAAAAATTAGTTGTTTTAGAAATTTGTTTTTGTTTTAAAATATCTGACGTTTTATAAATCTAAAACATAATTAATATTTTTTATTCTCATTTTTTCACTAAAAATTTAATAATTGCACACATTAATTAATTTTTCATCTTTTTAAAATAAAGCATGCACGATTCTAAGTGGTCAGCTAAGTCCTTTACAAAAGCTATAACAAGCTCATCAACAGTTATAAGTGACTCCTTATACTGCAAGGATTGAATAGCATTAAAAAAACCAAGATCGAAAGCATTCAAATATGGACAGTTTGCAGGTTGATACATCAAACGAATATCAAATCCATCTTGTGTGGCTGCTCGGCAGAATTCATCATCATTATGATAAATGTGTGTTGTTGCATTGTCTTGTTGAATAAATATTGGGTCCTCTCTTGCCCATTTTTCCTTAATAATTGGTAGGACTTTTTCGATTAAGTATAATCTTATTTCTCTTTTGACTGAAGTTATTGGCATGGTCTCTAATATGCCTATAAAAGTTCCACATCGGTAAGATGTGGAACACTTAAGCACTTTATAAGTGTTAGACCCTCTCTCACTAGTAACAATGTTTTTTTCCTTATTTAGTGAGTTTGGTCCAAATTCACTAACTAAACTTGAGGAGGAACAAAGCCGTGCGGGCTCATTGTATCCAAGTGAATCGAACAATCCATATATGGGCCCGATATACCCAGTGAACCGGATAACCTAAAGTGGATAATATTATGTGGGGTGTGAAAATTACAACATGGTATCAGAGCGAGATTGGTCCAGTTGGATTCTGGGATATGACTTTTACTCTACTTGTTGGGTCTGTGGTTTAACCCAGCCCACAAATGTAGGAGAATGTAAAAGTCCCACAATTGCAAGATGTGACACTTAAGCACTTTATAAGTGCTAGGCCCTCTCTCACTAGTAACAAGATATTTTCCATTGTTTAGTGAGTTGGTATCCAGTGAATCAGACAACCTAAAACGGATAATATCGTTACTATGTGGGGTGGAGAAATTAAAACAGTCCCTGCCAGCTCTATTTAACACTTGTCCTTTTGGCTGGCTCGTGTGACATAAAGAAATACGCAAATTTTTGAGGAGAAAAGTGTTAGATATATGTCCTGTATAGCCAATCTAATACGGTTGTATTTGGAACATATATAATAATTGTACTGTATTAATTGTTTATATAAATGGCAGTTTATTATATATTTGATATTTCTATTAATATAGTTGTATTAAATATGTCCGTAGATATTTATTAGAGACCTCATTCTCAAGAGTTGAGAATATGAGTGACGAGTGATCTCTAGTATAAATATCTTAAATAAAGTTCCTGATTGTAGAATTATTAATTGGACAATAATAATTCGGAAAATCAGTATACTGTTTGTTTCCTATAATGATAGGGTTGTGGGTCTCATGCAATTTAATATGAGATATTAAAACAAACAGTATAGGAGGTTTATTGTTGAATAAATGCTTCGAACATGACTTGTTAAATAATGAATCACGTGGAGGTTTATTTCCTTGTCAATGATTTATTATTTATTTACGATTATGTAAATAATCCTTAGACCTGAGATGACATAGTAGTTTTGTATATGGGTGATTGAATTTTATCAATGTTGGAAATATTTATTTATTAAATAAATATTAGCATTTGATGGATTCAGTTAGTTGTATATGGAGACTTGTGTGCAGTCAATAAGGAATTCGCCGCCTCGAAATAAACGAGGAGAATATCCTATGTGATCCAAATATTTATTGACACTGGAAATCCTTGGCCGAGGTTATATGATTAATGAAAATGTGTTTTCATTAATTATTTGTTTGTCAATAGAATATTGGATCTGACATATAATTGAGTTAGTGGATTTGACTGATATCCATGATCCTCACTCAATTGGGATATTGTACAGTGGAAGGATTTTAATTACATGGTAATTGTAATTAAAGGTTCATATGGAAGAATTCATCACTGATTGGGTAGTCACGATATACTGCTAGGTGTCACTCGTGATTTATAAGAAATGATTAAAAGTTGTTTTAATTAATATCAAAGAGTTTGATATTATTTTTATTGCTAATCGGTAATGAACCTAGAAAGTCACACATAAAAGAATCATGAAAATTATTCATCTAAAGTTGGAATTGAACAATATTCGATAATTTACATGAGATGAAAAGATCGAATAATTAATTAAATGAAGGTTTATTGTAAACCGAAATAAATCAAACTGATTAATATAAATTGCTAGTACATAATATATTAATCATTTAATGGATTTATTATTTAATTAATAAAATAATATTTATTATAAAAGTTGCCGGCAACTCAAGTAGTTGCCAGCAACTAAGCTTTAGTTGCCAGCAACTAAAGCAAATGTAATAATTTGGAAAGGTTGCAACCCAAACATTGATATATATATATATATATATATCAATGTATATGGTGATATACGAGTGGTGGTGGCAGTGCAAGTGACTTAAGAAAAGTCTAGCAAGCTTATTGTTCTCTTCCAAATTGATTAAGAATCAATTCATAAGTGTTTTGATAGTTTATGATTCTGGTGGACTAACTAGAAACTTCGTATAATCGAAGTTCTACGGACGGAAGTGGTGACATAGAGTTGATCAAGGAGCAAACCGGACAAACGGATAGTACAAGCACGCTACGAAAGGTATTTTGTAGTGTAAATTCCGCTGCGTATGTATCTAGTATGCCATATTCTTACAAAAAGTTCATTTTCGTGTGCATCAAATCTTGGACGAGCTAAGGCAACTAAAAACATCATTTTTCCAATGAAATTTGTGCTTTTACAAACTTAAGTGCATATTGGATCTTCTTCACCTGGCAGTGACTAGTAATTCTCTAATTTCTTTGTCACTTAGAACCACTTAATTCTGATCAATATTGACAATGCTATACATCCCCATGAAAACTGGATCATGTGGTATGCTACTTTCATCAAGCATTGATATGCAAAATTGCAATCGAGATCTTTTATTTTCTTCCTTTAGATAAGGCTTTAAATTATAACATCTGAATGTCATCATACAGATCCTGACTTTAAAAGTCTGGATAATGTGGTCTTGCTCATGTTCATAGCACAAGATAAAGAGTGAAGAGTTGTCCGTTGATGTAAGGGTATCTCAGTCATCTGAGCCAAGTCAAATTGAACTCTTTTACGACCACAATTTCTTATCTTCTCGTGAGATACTTCGGCATGTATGTCAATGCTCTTTGATTGTTTCCAAATGCGTTGAATTTTACGAATAAAAACTAAAAATTGTGATGCCAATGCTTTTGTCACCCCTTTTTTCAATTTTCCGTCAACACTTTTCTATAGTAGCATTTCATATGTGCCTTGGCGTTCATCATTGCATAAAGTTTTCAATTTTTTCATGTGACTTTGTGCTTGTGGCATTTCCACATTTACATTGCCCTCGTTGATATTTTGTTCTGTTAAAAAAATGTATAAACACACCATCTTTAGATTTTGTCAAAAAATGAAAGGAAGAAGAAGAAGAAACACCCTTAAAACTTAGAGAAACAGAGAAAATAAACAACAAAATAATCATGCAATAGAAGAATGTAGAAAGAATATATAAGATAAACATATGATTTCAAGTTTGTTTCTTGCAGCATATCCAATCCTACTTCCACTTGTGTATCATCTTCTAGGCATGGGTTATTGTTAAAGTCCAGCAATAAATGGCCTGATGTTGGTATCTCAATAATAGGCGAATTTGGAATGAGATTGAGGTCAAAGACGAAATCTGTAGCTTTGCCTTTAAGATTTGGCACATGAGTTTTTTGTGTTTCCTCTTGCATTGTAGCCGTAAAGTGCACAATGATGTGATATCTTAATAGAATCAATCTACAATACTTATTTTATAAATCAATTTTTGGTGGGAAATCAAAATATTCATAATTTTATGTTGAAAATTGGTTTTGTGGGAAATGAAAATCACTAAATCCATAATTTTAGGTTGAAATTTTGGCGGAAGAGAATTTTCATTGTGAGAAATGGAGGAGAAAGGGTATTTTAGTGCAATGCATTTATTTATTTTTACTAATATTAAAACTATATTGCTTCCTTGATTCTTGCGTAATTTTTTTTATTGTTATTTAGGAATGACGGGAATAATTCAAAGCAAAAATATATTTATCCAAAATGAAAATGTATTTTAGATTTACAATAATTAGTTTGTCATCAATTATAGTTATTTCCATTGTCAATTTACCCGAGATCTACAACAGTTAATTTGTCATGAATTTCAGTTATCTTCACTGTCAATTATAGTCTTGGAACATGGTTATTGATTAATACGATAGAAGTTTTCAAATGAATAACTAAATCAACATGAATTAAACATTTTTTAGTCTCAATTCTGGATTCTCTCTCTCGTGACATTTACTTCCAATTGTGACTGTATGTATTAAAAAAATATGTGTGGTCATGTGCGAATCACGAATTCTAAGAAAAAGATATTTTAGGATTATTGGGCTGGGGTCTTTAAGGACTAAGTCTGATCCAGCCCATCAGGCCAGCAATTACAGGTTTTGAGTTCAGCTAACGGACTTGGACCATGTGTATAAGGATCATTGGGCTTATGAATCACGGCCAGTCCAGAGAACTATTTCCTGCTAATTCCAAAATAACAATTGAATGATAAATCCTCTCTTTCCTAATTCTTTGGGATGGCAAAAAAACCCGATCCGTGCATTATCCGCAGTGTATCCGATCCGTTTAAAATCCGAAAATCGATCCTATAGGTTTGAAAACAGTTTTGGTTTTTATTTTCAAATCCGTCACGGTTTTGGGTCAGTTTTGGTATTTGATGTCGGGTTTAGGATACCCGAACCGATTAATAAATTGTTAGGATACCCGAACCAAAACCGTACCCATAACCATAACCAACCCGGCCCGACCTAACCCTTAATTTCAAGTAAATTCTTAAAAACATAGTATATATGTTAGAGAAGGGATTCGAACCTTACACATGTATACAAAACTAAATCACTTAGCCACTAATCCAATTGTTTGATTTTTTGTTATAGACTTTCATAGTTTTAAATATATATTGAGTGTTTGGAAACATTATTCAATCAATTATGAAAGAAATTGAAAAAGTTAAATGGTAAATGGGTACCCGGCGATAAACGGTTATGAAAAGGTTTCGATTTTAAAAATCTAAATGATTTTTGGAACGGTTTTGATATTTCTTAAATTGAAGGGTATCCGACCCGTTGTCATCCCTAAGTAATCCTGACATGTTATCTCTATCAGTCCACTCTATGCTCTCAGACAAACCCCACCGAGGTCCACAGATCTTGATTGAGCTTGAACAAAATGCTAGGAGTCAAAAAGGGTCATTGGGGGTGATAAATGGGCTTGAATCATAACTGGAAGCTTGGATTATTAGCACATAAGATTGCTAAAACCAGATCGATTGGTCGGACCGGTCCAACCGGTGACCGACCAATTGTCTAGTCAGATCACGAGTCAAGAATCAATAATATTTAAAATTTTATTTTTTCAATTGATCTGTACAGTTTCGAACCCATTTGCCATTTTTTTTTAAAATTTGGCAGCAAACTTTAAACTTTTGGTAAGGTTTGAACTCATGAGATCTCATTTAAACTGTACAATTTCTTGTTTAAATAAATACTTTTATTGTATGTATGACATTTAATAAGAATTACTTTGTAAATTATTATACATATAGACAAATATACATGTAAATATATATTAAATTGTGTGAAACTTAGTTGTATCATTGAATCGCGAACGATTCCACAAGGGCATCTTAGCTCCATCCCAAAATGTATGCCCATTTTGCTCTAGTAGTCCAGAAACAATAAACCACCTCTTCTGCGTATGTGAAGGCCCCTCTTCCTTATGGTATAGTTTGGCAGACTGGTGGGGGATGGCATGGTGCCCACCAAATGATGTATGCGCGCTTATTGAGGAATGGAACAATATGATCTCTAACGGCTCTGTGCAGAAAAGGAGTTGGAAAATGTTGTTCTATATAACTGCATGGTCAATATGGATGGTGAGGAATGACGTTGTCTTTAGAGGAAAAGTTGTAGACTGGAAAAATGTTCTTGATCTCATTTTTGCCAGACTACAACTATGGCTATCAAATATGGTCCCACACTTTCCTTATTCTGGGAATCAGTTGCTAAACTCACCAAGTTGTATCAAAGGGTGGAGCAACCAAGTAAATTCTCATCAGTGTGGACGATGATTTAATATTATGGGTGTAGAGGTGTGAGGATAGACGATGGAAGAAGGCTAAGGATAAAATCTCTACCCAACTTGGAGACTGCTTCCTCAATCTAAAATATTTTTCTATTATGCTATGTACTTGTTGAATTTTCTTGGCTTTCTTCTTGAAGGCTATGTATCCTTGTTTGGTTTTCCTCTGCCTTGTGAGGGTTTCATCTATATTTTCTCTGAGGCTTTGCCTGTTTATCAAAAAAGAATTTTTCGATTTGATTACCGGTTCGATTTTCAAAAGCTTGCTTGAATACATCTCAAATAGTTTTAACACACACATTGATATTCTCAAATTATCCTTTAATATATATTAATTATACAACACTTCATTTCCTAAAATACCTTCTTTATCACAAAAAACAAAAAAAGAAAATATGAGTCTCACTTTGACAAAGACCTGCTCGATTTTGATGGAGTATTACGAGTCTTTGTTCTTCTGAGAAACTTTCTCCATATACCAACGAGACTTCTGTATGGAGGTCAATCTTTGTAAGCAAATTGCACCTATTTCTTCTAAACTACACCAAGATACATGACCGTTTGGTAATATCGTATAAATTGTCAAATAAGGGAACGACATGCAATCAATTCCTCTAAAGTTTAAAGCTATCAAATAATGTAGCATGAAGAATTATTTGTGCAAAGGTTTAATTAAAAGTGATTATTTGTACAAAAGTTTTATTATAAGTGATTAGGAATGAGACGGCTCCTTTGGGAAAGCCCAGTCCTGCAGGAGTTGGGAAGTTCTAACGAATGAAGATGTCTAAAAAACAAAAAAGGGTGTTCAAATACCCATTTCCAAACAAATGATATTGTTGACATTCTGACAATGGAAAGAGTTTCTCATACTACTGACCCTTTACTATGCTTTGAGGAGGCATTTGACATGGTGTTCAACAAAAATGTACGGAAAGAAGCTGAGCTTATATGCTCACTGTATAAGTTAAAGTATAAAATTTGCTTCTATATTATATTTTTTTGCTATCTTAATTTTTGTTAAAAGCCATCAATATTGATGCCCTTCGGTTTTTTTTTTATCTATTCTTCTATATTGATGAGGCTTTATCCAAAAAAATTAAGGAATAGGGGTTAATAAAGTACGAAATATTTTATTTTCATTGTGCTGAGATAAAATGAAGGCAAAGAGTAAATAGGTTTTAAAGTAATTTAATTTTATATAAGGATGATTTAATAAAATTAATTTTTTTTTAAAAAAAAATTAAAATGTGTGCTAGGATTCGAAGAGTTTTGTCTAAAACTAGTATCTTGAAATAAATTATTTCTGACTTTAGCACCCATTTGATAATATTTCCAAAATTAACAC
This sequence comes from Euonymus europaeus, assembly GCA_963580455.1. NCBI lineage: Eukaryota > Viridiplantae > Streptophyta > Magnoliopsida > Celastrales > Celastraceae > Euonymus > Euonymus europaeus. Next base: position 5,359,632 of record OY756968.1, on the reverse strand, counting down.
TGCAGACCTACTTTTCAAGTTTGGGATTGAAAATACCACCGTCAATTTTTAAAACCACTTCCTAAGCACCACCTTGAATTTCCACATTCTAGCTCCTTACGATTCCACCCTGTGAGTACTATAATATTTGAAATCAACATTTTAAAGGAAAATCCTTCATGGGTACCAAGATGGAGATAAAATGGGTCTCTAGAATCAAGAGCGGATGGACTTGGAATCGAGAGCAGAACGGAACGGTCGAACGGAAACATACGAGAGAAATCATATCTGGAAGAAGGGAGATCAAAAAATGACAAATGACGAACAATGAAGGTGGAGAGCGACAGCCGATGCCGGTGGAAGTTGAGAACCGGAAGTTTATTCACATCGAGGATTCCGACCGGGAAGACCGGTCTGTTAATGGATCCAACTCAACCGGTTCGAACAATAAAACAATCGAAAAGGAAATGGTCAAGTCCGAGCCCAAACTGGTTCATACCGGTGCATATGATCCTCAACTGTTTTGAGCTATTCAAACTGGAAATCGAAAGGAGAAGATGACTCGATAACGCAGTTGAGCAGTGACCTGCAGAACAGTGGGGTATCGAACGGTGGGGGTAGAGGATACATAATAGGGCAATGGGGTATGGGGAGAGGAAAGAGAGTAACGAGCAGTGGTGTACAATATGGGGAGTATAGGTAGATTTGGAGATGGTATTTTGTATTTAATGGTGATATTTCATAACCAAAGCTGAAAATTTATGGTATTGAGTGCTAATTCTAAGAATATTATAAAACGAATGTTAAAGTGATAAATAATTTGCTTCAAGATGTTACTCTTAGAAAGAAAAAAAAAACTCGGATTAAAAACTCTTGTGGGAATAACAATTCTCAACTGCTAATGAGCGGTTAGTTGGAGTCCAATTTGTTTGATTGCTGTTGCAAGTTATTTTCAATTTTATTTTTTTTTAACAAAGAAAATAGTTCACTTAATTTATTTTCTACCTTTTTCACATAAAGAATACATGCTAGTCAAGTCCATAGTTAAAGTAGTATTTTAAACTAATAATTGTGAGACGGTACAAGAGAAAATAAAAGCCGTCCGATCTGATGTATATACATAAATCATTCGAATAATTCAAAATAAACAATATATTTATTTAAAATGAACAATATAGTTAATGTACAATAATTAATTTGTCATCAATTGTAGTTATCTCCAATGCAATAATAGCCTTCGAACATGGTTATTGGTTAATACGATCACAGTTTTCAAATGAACACGAATTAAACATTTTTTAGTCTCAATTCTTCATTCTCTCGTTTCATTTATTTCCAATTGTCCTAATTAATTGATTGAAAAAATCCAAATAGAAAATGCATTCCTGACTTGGGTTGTGCAACATAGACTTGACCATAATGGGTAGCAATCAGGCCCATATATAATTGAAGTGTTACTAGCGCCATCACTTTGATCCATTAAAAATAAATGTCAATGCATGCATTAAAAAATACTTGAGGGAGTATTAATAAAGTGCATGTACAGTGTATTGAGTCCAAATTGATGTGCGATATAGCAACTCTCAAGAAAAAGTTGCACAGGTATGATTGGGCTGGGCTCTTTAAACATGAAGTCTGATCCAGCCCATCAGGCCCACATATGTAAGTCTTGAATAGTCTTGAAGCCTTCAGCTTCATGTTTAGAAACGGACTTGGACCATGTGTATAACGACCATTGGGCTTATGAATCACGGCCAGTACAGAGAACTATTTCGCTGCTGATTCCAAAATATTAAAATCGGACCGGACCGGTTCGACCGGTGCCGGTCATCTCTCCGGTCCGGACCGAAACATGTGAATCGGTGGATATTTCAACCGGTCTTTTTTCACTGAACCGGCCGGTTCAAACTATTTCGGTTCGTTTACCTAAATTAAAAAAAATATTTTTTGAATCTTATTTTTGGCGGAATTTGAACTAGTGATCTCTAAGTGTTAAGATCGGACTTCAACTACTAAGCTGTAAGCTTTTTTATGACTAATATTGTACATTTATTGAATATATAGTGTTTTTAAAAGTTTAAACACATATTATAATGTACATAATGCAAAAATATATATTATTTTGTCAAATATATATGTATTTCTACATTATTATGAGTATTATTTTAAATAAATATATATAATAATTAATAACATTGAACCCGGTTCGAACCCCGATTGGAGCATTGAACCATGAATCAAAAAAAATTCCGGTTCGATCATCGGTCCGGTTTTCAAAACATTGTCCAAAATAACAACTAAATCCTCTCTTCCCTAATCCTGGCATTTGATCTCCAAACGGTCCAAGAGCTGTCAAACAAACCCCACGTGCAAGGCCCAGAGATTTTGATTCAGCTTGAACAAAATGCTACGAAACTTGGGTTGTAAAAAATGGTCATTGGGCTGATAAATGGGCGACTCATAATGGTTGGTCAGTGACAGTCAGTTCAATTTGGGCTATTTGATTACTGTTAGTCTCCTATTTTCGTTTTTTTTTCCTGATTAAATAAAATAATTCACTAGATTTCTTTTCTGGCATAAAGGATACATGCCAGTCAAACCCATGGCTAAAGTACTCATATAAACTAATATTTGCATAGCCATCGTTAATAATAAAAAAAAATTAATATTTTTTTTAATATTTTATAGTCGACCGTAAGGCTCTTGAAAGGTTTGCATAAATGTAATGATGGATAAATTTACTAGTGTAAAAAATATTCCAAATAAACTGATTGTTTTTTTTAACAGAAAAAAGAGAGAAAATCATCTTTTAATAGAATCGATCATAATCGACCGATAATCTATATAACCATCAATAATAACCGACCATTCATTCTATAGATTAAATATTAATGCAAGAACACAAAAAAACTTACCGTACTGACAGTTTACACCATACAAAAATAGTTAAAAGTCAACATGTTAATGGAGGTCATCACAAAATCTGGCTATGTTCTTGGTCGGTTGCAGATTACAGTATCAGACAACGACAAAACGAACACGATGCACTCAAATGAATGTCGGCACGGCATTCATAAAGTAAATAACTGCACCTACTGTCCTTACCTTAATCGAGTCAAGATTTTGAAAATTAAGGGACACCAGCTGCACCGCCACGTATCAGCTACAGGTGTTGTGGTGGCCAAATAGAGAGGAAACACGATATACTTTTTCCTCTAACGGTAACGGTTGATTCGATGCGACTAAAAGAAGACAAACTACACTGCCCCTCTCAACTACCTTTTATTGTCTGCGTGTTAATTTATTATGGATAAACTTGTGGGAATGGCAAAGCAAGGAAGGAACATAAAGGGTTTGGTCCAATAAGGCACGCCGACGCGGCATTCAGAACCAACGTCGTTCAGACATTTATCCCATTTAACTGCAAGTGATGACATATGTAGACTGAAACTGAAACATCTGTCGCCACCAAATTAAATTTTTTGACGGAGAATGTTCAAAAGCAGTTGCTAAGAGCTCGTCTTCTCCACGTCAATATAAAGATAATAGCTTTTGAACAAGATGGCAAAACGGTCGTGTTTCCCTTCCGGGGTGGGATTCCTCCGAAAACGACTCAATATTCTGCGTTGAATGAAAGAAAATAGTATTTGCCAGGCAAAGTTAAATAATATTTGGCAGGCAAAGTTTTGTTTGAGAAATTACGTTAAAAACCAATTGTGCTTGCCAAAACCAAAACAAGGAGGAAAAAAAAAGGAAATATATAATTTTTTTTTAACCATACTCTTAAGGGCACAATCCTAAAACACAGAGTCCAAATACCGGTTGTGGTGTTTCCTCTTATACTCTAACAAACTACCATAAGTGCGGTCAGCTACTCCAACAAATAGAGCCTCCGTATCAGGGCTGAATGATATCCCAGCAATCTCCCCAAACATATCAATCTCCTGAGACTTGACATACCCAGCTTCTGTATCATAGACATGAACAAAGTCCGCAGGCTCAGCCATGGCCAGAAATCTGCCATCGGAAGTGAACTTCAAAGCTCTAATTGCCCCCATATTACCCTTCAACACAGCAAATGATTTAGACAAATTCCTTATGTCCCACAATCTGCATGTTGTGTCTTGGTTTCCAGTGGCCAAAATTCTGCCATCTGGGTGCCAAGCTGAAGAGAAAGAATAATCCAAGTGCCCCTTTAGGTTCCCAGTAACTTTTCCAGACTGGGCATCAGCAATCAAGCAATCTGCACTGTCACCAAGCACTGCAAGAAGTTTACCATCGGGGCTAGCAGAAGCATTGTTCACTGACCATTCAAATGAGAACTGATTTATGCAAGCAAAATTCTCGGTATCAAAAATCCTGACTTCAGCATCATTGTTTCCAGTCATAACCCTCAATGCACCATTAGAGTTGCGGTACACATCTACAGCATTCGTTATGGCATTGTCATCAGTAGTTACCTTACTACAGAATGAAACTCCCGGCTCATTCACATACTTGCAGATAAGTTCTCCCTGGAAACCACCAGCCACCATTAGATTCTCTTTGACAGCCATGGTGCTTATCTGTACTCTGGAAAGTGACTGGGGCTGGGACAACAAACCAGGCCGTTTCTGCACAAAATACAGAAGACCATTAATATATCCTCATAGGCGATGGCTAACAATTCCATCTAAATCAAGTCTCCTAGAAGGTAATTACCAGCGTGGGAACGATTGGTTTAGCAACATTGAGTACTTCTTCGCCTCTCCTAAGCATAGAGGACCAATGCATCACAGAGTAGTTTTGCATGAGGTAGACATCATGCTTTGATGTAGCCCATAAAAGATTCCGCAGCTGCAGAGAGTAGACAATCGAAATTATAGGCCTATCAAAAACCGGATTCAACAATTCAAAAGGCTAAAGTATAAATGCAATTAATCTCACAGAAAATGACAAAATTAATGCCCTTTGTATCGATCTTAAAATGCAGAGGCAAAAAAAACATTATAAGATAAAAATCTGTGATGTGTTCTGAAAAAATGACACCCAAATTAAAAAATGTGTATTCCCAAATTCAAAAAATGCATAATGGAAATATTAAGCATTTGGATAGGAAGACTACCATTGGCACAATGTTTCAGGAAACTTCACTTCAGAAAAAGATTCCAAAACACTTTAATTTCAAAACCGACTGAAAATTGTAGTGCAATGCAAAAATGCAGTAAAAAATTTGTACAAGTTTATAATTTGATTCATTTGTAAATTCGATGATAGAAGTAGGACATCACTTGTGGAACTTGTCAACTGATCCATGTCCTTGCATTACTGCAAGGAATGCTACGACCATCGATGAGCTACAAAGTATAACCATTGGTGACACACACAAAAAAAAGGTCCTAAACTTATCAGGGGTAAGATAAAACTAATTCTACTGCTGATTTGTGTGACAGCCTTATACAGTCACCAACTAAAGACTCTAGAACTTGAAAGAGCGATTAAAAATACACCTCATGGCTTCCTCAGGATTAAAGTGAAGGAACGGAAAAGCAAAATACACATTACAAAACACAATAAGCATGAGATGAAATACAATTTCAATGGCCCACTAAAAAACACATAAATACAAGGACAACTTAAAATACACAAATGCAGAACAAAGCACACATGCAATGGCCAAGAAATGAAAATGGGATGCAGATAATATAAATGTGTGAAAATCAAAAGCCACAAAACAATAGTATCTTAATCATCTTATAGATGTAGTTGTATCCAAGCATGCAGAGATGTAAATTTCTATGTAAACTAGGCCTCCTGGGACCAAGAGATATCAATACTAAACAACATGAACTGCTAACAGAGGCCTCTAAAATGTTCAGTTATCTTCCTATCATACCATATTAAACAATGTGGCGCCAGCCGCTCAGACAACTTCCACCTGCTTAAGACTGAAATAAAAGAAATGGCACTCCTAAATGCCACAGAGGGTTAAAGTAATAAATCAAATATCTAACAATCACCATACCACAAAAGGTTGAAACATAACAACACCATAGAATAAAAATCACACTAGCAAACGACAATAGAAGACTTTCTCATGCTCACTGTGACAATTAAAAAAATATATCAGGTTCACTAACAGACACTTTTATGGTAAAACATGAAGAAAGACTTATGCAGATAGCCCTAAATTGAATCTACTTCTCAGGCTCATCCAACATCCTAATCATCTAATGATACACGTGCATGCTACAATGAAGTAACGCAAAACATAGAGCTCTAGACCGTAGTACCATAACTATATGAAGGGTTTGTATGCAGAGTTTAACATGCAACTTGTACTACATAGGAAGATGGCAAAGCATAACCAATCCTCAAAGTTGAAAATACAATTAATAGAATTTTTTTCATTCTAAATAAGTATATAACATGCAACTTTAGTCCCATGAAGCAGAAAAATTTAAAGAACTTGTACAATACTGATGAATGATATAATATGCTGTCAAAATACCAAACAAATGAGATGGTGTAATATGACTCAAAAAAATACAAATACCTTAATCATCCATAACTGTTTAATATAGATTTCTATAGCTCAAAACTCTGAAAAAAATAAAGAATCCTGCAAGGTCTCTACCTGGAAATGAACAATTGTTGATTTCACAATCCTTGTGTTGAACTGAAAGTCATAGAAGCTCTTCCCCTTCTCTACTTCCAAGCACTCCTGTTATCAGCAGATACTTATCATTCAGTTTTGAAAATAACATCTCATAAAGAAGACAGAAATATTCAAGTGTTCCACTTGTGAACGTGACTGGCAGTAGAAAATTTTGTAACAAAAAGTTTATAACCGATCAAATGCTCAAATCTTTCTAATTTCACGAGTCCCTTAAACTAGAAGTAAATTTTCATGACTTCAAATCTCTATGCAACAATAAAAGGATGTTCCTCAATGGAAAATGTGTCATATTGGGATGGAAATCTCATGACTAAATCCAAAAGCCATCTGAAAAATACTCAGAGTTGAGGACTAAAACATTTACCACCCTTTGTTATTCACTGGAGTAGAGATACTAAGAAGTTCATTAAAAAAATATAGCACATCCCGTATCAAACTTGAAGAGTCTTCTTCCTTATTAATATTTACAGCAGTAAAAACAATTAGATAAGTGAAATATGCAGGGGCTACCAAATCCAAATTTGATTGCCCTAAAATTCCATGAAGGGGACCCATAGAACTTTGACAGTAACAAAGTCAAGATAACAGTAGTTAATGAATCCACCTTGGTAATAAACTGACCTGATCCAGCTCCGAACGAGAGCGGGAAAGGCTCTCGTAGTTTTTGTACTGCTTCAATCTTGTCTCACGGTACTGATCTCTGGAAAAATTGAGCCTCTCCCAAGGAATTCCCTGTATATCCTTTCCATTTCTAGCCTCTAGAGCAGATGTATCAGACTTTTGCTTAATCTGTAAAGAGGCCAGACAAGACAGGACGAATTTCAGTACTAACAAGTAAAGGAAAACAATATAATTCTTATGATTTAAACAAAACAAGGAAGCTACCTCTTCAAAATCATCTTCAAAGTCAGAGTCAAAACCGCTGTCCTTTTGAATTACGGTATCCCCAACGGGTTCATCATCAAAATCAATCATATCATAAGGATCATCAACGTATTCAAGATCGTCGTTATAGAAATGAGCCATTATCCTGAATTTAATCTCAATTTCAGTCTCACAAAAGTATACTATACGAAGAAACAAGTCCCAAATTAGTTGAAATGTGGGAGTTTTAACAAAAATTGACAAAATCGTACATGATTATTAAACTAACAGTGTTCAGTTAACAAAAAGATGACCAAAATAGAAAGGAAGGAAACCAGTAACCACCTACATAAAAACAGCCAAACAGAATCAAAGTAGACAAAAAGAACTCCCTCTGTGGAAAATAGTAGCTAAACATGCATACATGGCGACTAAAAACTGCATACATACTCTTTCACGGTCAACACGCAAAGAATATTCAATTGAGCCGAGAGAAAGAAAAAAAGAAAGAATCTAGAACAATATACAACCTGCTCTAACACTAGGCCTAACACGCGATGATGAAGGAAACAACATCGAAATCGTACCTCCGAATTTTGTGATGCGACGACGGTAATCACAAATGAATCAAGGAAGTATGGAGCAAAAGATCAGGCCAAAATGACAGTACAGCGCCAGAGGACAATGATTTTCCAACGTTTTCTCAGGAAACAAACGAAAAGCGAGAAACAATATGGCTTCTCTGCAGACGGAGTAGAATGGAGAAATTTCCGGTTGAAACTTGAAAGTATTCGAAAACGAACTGACTGGAAATACGAAACGTAAGCGAAGTATCTAGAGCGAGGCTTTGCTACAAGGTCAAGTTGTGGCTCCCCGGAGTGCTACTTATAGGTGTAAAGGCCAGAGCGTGCGTATGGGTCCTACACATGGTCTGGGGGCTCCACTCGAACCCACCCCCCGGTTTGATCCGTGGTGCACGTAGCACGTATCAGTTACCGATTTTCATTTTTCACTGCCTTTAATGCCCCGTGCTTTGAGTGATAGATTTTTGATTTGGTAATTAAATTATGCAACATTGCCGTACCAAAAAGAAAAAATAATATTAGTTCTGCAACATGTCGTTAATTATGCCTCTAATTGACCTGCAATTACCGAAATGCCGCGTGGTTTTTTTTGAAGTAATTACAGCTTTGGATGGTACTCCTCTAATTTTGGAATGAATTAGGAAAATGAATCTTAAAATATATTTTTTGTTAAGTTAATTATTTTATCATTCAACTCAATAAGTTAACTTATTGGATTGAATTAAGAAAATAAACGGGAAGGATTTGTGGGCGGATACCTCTTTTCTGTACCTGCTAAAAAATTCATTGGTTATTTCAATCTCCACCTCATCCTCGCATCCATCGATATGAGGTGAAGAATCTCTGCCCTTTTACCCACCCTATCAATTGTAATTGTAGCAACTCTAATCAATGTAAAAATGATTAAATTAAAAGCAAAACTATAAATATTTGTTGGTAGATACAACGGAATATATTTGTGAAACTACACACACATATATATGAGGTTCTAAAATAGATTTTAAAAAGAGGTTTTAACTTTTTGTGTAGCTTTAGGGTTCAAATTATTTAAAAAAATTTGAAAAGATTATGGGTGCTAGAATTTAATGTCAATTGTTGATAAAGACGCATAATAAATGAGAATATATTAATAAATTAATCATTTTTACTTATTTTTAATAAAAATTGTCTATAATTTGAGACAAATCAAAATAGAAATGCAAGTTGTCAAATAGAAACGGATGAAATAAAAAGAACAAGTCAATTACGCAAAAATAGTTAAATTAGGATTGATTACACCGCGGGTAAAACCAGATTACGATATGATTGTAATACTGAATACAAAACCACAACTTTTTTCGCGCTAATTTGCATGAATTTGGCCGGATGAGATTTGACTACCGTTACACTAATTAAATTGTACAGTTGCCAGTTACAAACCCGTTACATTAAAAAATTAAATAAATTATTCCTCCGTTCTCAATTGATAGGTTGTATTTCTATTTTAATATGTCCCAAATTATAATGCATTTATTTATTGAAAATAAGTAAATATGACTAATTTATTAATCTATCATCATTTTTTGTGTATTTTTATCAATAAATGACATAAAATTATAGTAATAATAAAGTGTGAAAGCAATAATCTCAATGAATGGTATATAAGAAAGAAAATTAATTAAATTTATTATTTTAATAATATTAATTAATTTTTTAATGTGTGAAAAAAAACAAAGCGATGAATATTCAAGCAACTTCAAAATTTATTTATTTTACATCAACGTCGATATTCACAAATAAAATGCACGATTATCTCCACCAGCTGGCATATGCAAGTCCACGTGGTTGCCGAAAAGCACCCACTTCAAAATTTGTCCCCACTCGACTTTAGGCGGGTCGACTAGATTAGGTTAACCATGGTTTAAGCTTTCTCTTTTTAGGTCGGTAGAGGCTTAAGTGGACCCAACGGTGGGCTTTTGGTTCGTACAGGTTGTCTGGTGTCAAATTTGGCGCCAAAGATGGACGTACTTAGTTGCTAAGCATTATTTTGGACGGTGTTTATGTCTATTTATATGTTACTTTAGGGTGTATGGTGATTAGTTACCATTCACAAATAATAAGTCCTCTACCTATTTAAAATTTTAGCAAAAATTAAGACTGTAAAGAGATATCCGAAATAACATAATCAATTGATAACCGAACAAATCGATCAGTTATTTTAAAAAAAATACATATTCTTTTAATAGAATAGTCAAAATAATTGTCGTTAAATTCATGTCAAAAAATCAACCGACCTTTTACTTCCCTAAAAAAGGTGATCAAACGACACCGATTAAAGATGGATTAGTATGTCTGATATCAAGGGAAAATGGAGATCATCACCTATGCTCATCTAGGGGGAACAAATGAACATGCGAGGGCTTATGTGGTCCCACTTAAGTGTACTATTGAATTCGGGTCCTATGGAATATCGTCATTCAACAAATAATAATAACAAAAGGCATTAAATTAATGACACGGAGATAAAAAGTGATTTTCTACCTGAAATAAATAACTTTCGTGCACGAAGAAGTCTAGCGTGATACGTATAATTTATCTCACGTAATATATAAAAAGTTTTGTGACTTTCGGATTGTACTCTATATTAACTCTATCACTACATCATATGCTTGTTTGTTATATTATTACTATATATGTAGGTTTTAATTATTGGCTACACTTTTACATGGTGGATGTTAGCCTAAATTGTCCTTGTTATTCAGTATTTTTCTTAATTACTAATTATTAACTTTAAAAAAGAGAACAAGAAGAAAAATTGTCCGGTGTGGCCCTTTGGAATCTATTGCATACAAACTTTCCTAATTGCTTTAGATTATTGAATTTTCTTTTTGGTAGATGATCGGGTGGGAGGTTTGAACTTGAGATCTATATACGAAATATCATATACATAATGCATGTCATCTGAATCTGAGTTATTCACGGTTTAAAAGAAATTGTCCATTTTTCACTTTAAATTTTATATCAAAGATTACTTCATACTTAGTTGATCTAATCATCAAATAATTGATATCCCTCCAAACATAATTTAAACAAAGAAAAAATGCAATGTCATCTACGATTGAATTAACAAGAGCACCGACTCTATCTTTCTCTCTCTCTGCTCTTGATTTCTTTCAATTGGATGGGCTATAATTATTGAAGGTATATCTTTTAGCGATGTTCCTCGAAGGTTTTGTTTAGACCCAAACATCTTTTAGAGAGCAATGTTCAAGATGTTGGAAATAATACAATGCAAATATGGAGTAGATTAACACATGGAATATAACGAATTTTATAATTTAATAAAGCATGACACAATACATATCATATATGTAGAATTGAAAGTGAGGACAACTGAAGTTATCAAATACCAGATCGGAATGCAAACACGAGATTGAAGTGAGGTATGCGAACCGCAAATCTCCTTAAGGTGAAAATTCCCCAGCCGCCGGTGTCAATGCTAAGGTAGACAAACACCTCCCAAGATACAATACTCTCTTCTACCGGTAGGCTCGTTCGAATAGAATAGAATAGAATGCACTCTCTCAAAGAAGAAGAAATTCGACTGGGAAGAAAGAAGAGAGTTTCGGCTTTAGAGTTGTGTCCATTCCTCTATTCTTAGGCTACTATTATAGTAGAACCCAAACCCAAACCGATCCTAAAAACCAGCCAAATAAATTCTGTAACATACCAGTAATAAAATGAATTTAAAACTGTAACGGAATTTTGTATTAATTTCGTAACGGAAATTTTGAATTTGAATAAGCATCATGTCCACATTTAACGAACTTGGATAATGGGTTAGTACAAAATATTAAGCCTGAGCCTGGGCCCACGTGTGTGTGTATTTTAGTGAGCCCAAGCACTTTATGTAGAGCCTCTCTATCTCACAAAAGCTTGGGTGCTATTGGGCTCAAGTCTTATATCCAATGCTTTGGTTTATAAACCCAAGTCACACAACACAATTATGAAATGTGAGATTCTCACATTTCTATTAGTTTGCACTCAATATATCATGCTTAACATGATCACTTTTGGAGTCAATTTCCATTCAACCAAAAAAAAATTTTGAACAACTTTCAACTCCAATCTCTAGTCTTCATATTGAAGATTAGAACCCACTAAATTACATTCAACTAATACTCAATTAGTTGTTAATAATTATTGGTCAAATACTGATTGACCACCATTTTTTTCAACACAAATGTATAAATGTTGAAGACCTAAACTCAGTGTGCGTATATATAGTAGTCCCTTGTCAAACCGAAGACGAAATAATACAAGTTTGTCCCTTGTACATACAATATGAGCTTAAATTCGGGCCTCCAAACATAAATAAAATTTTTCATCTGAGGATAAGATAAGTTTATTTAAATCCCAATATGAGGCCACAAGAATATTACTTAAAAGAAAATCGAATTCAGAACCTTTCAAATTTATATAATTTGGTCCAAAAAAGATTCATCACTAGCTAGACTATCACCTGAGTGGTTGTGTATACATATAATTGTTGACCAAATAAATCATCGATTTTCTTTCGTTCTAATATATATTTTAATTTGTAACATGAACCAGTTATTTGGTTGATTCAATTTGTTTCCATCAAATTAATTTTGAAATTTGATTTACTCAATTTGAAATTAATTGAATTATATTCCATCAATCGAAATAAAACCTAAAATCAAATGGCTCCACCCAATAAGTCAATTTATGGAATAAAGTGAAAAAGTAAATTCCATTAAGAATAAAAAAAAATGAGGTGGGAATAAAAAAGGAAAAGGTAAAAAGAAAGAAGAAGAAGATCCGATGTGTTAGAGAGCAACAAAGTGGCAGATTGCATAAATAATAATAATAATAAATACATAAGTTAAAAAGAGGTCTCTATGTACAACACAAAATGACAAATTAAGATTGAAATGGTAATTAATTAGTGCATGACCACACTAAGCGCATAATAAAATGGTCATCACCTTAACTTGCAAGTTTTCTCCCGATGCCTTACTTTTCGCCTTCAACTTGCAAACGAATTTTTTTAATTCCTACCTTTCACTTCCATAGGTTTCAAACAAAAATTAATGACCTACAATATATATATATATATATGTATATATTCTCGGATGTTCTTGTTATGTGGAATTTTTTTTCCAGTGAGGATGGATTGTGACTGGAAAGTGGGAACACATGCAATTAATTCAATTCTAGATATCACAATCCCTGAAACAGCTCAAGTACACAGCATTTTCAATGTTCCTCCAGTAGGATACAATTAATTAACAAGATATTTATGCAATTTGATGGTCCATCGTTCATTTTACATATATCTTTCCCCATAAAAAGATAAAAGATAGAGATATATACGTATATTTTCAATAATCAAATCCACAGATAATTTTAAAATTTTCAATTCTTCGCATTTCCAGAGCTTTTGAGAAAGAGAGAGAGAGAGAGAGACAAGAACAGGATGCTCGCGCCTCATAATTCTAAAATCTATTAATTAAAAATTAATAATCACACACATATATATAAATCATATATAAAAATATCATCAGCCTTCATTTTTTCTAACGATGTGGCAGTAACATACATGAGGCTGATTGAATTAGTAAGATAAGACTAACTCCATTAATTAAAAGAGCAGTGGCTGTTTTATGATGGAGGATTCAAATCTTTTAGCTCACAGGCAACTTTCATGGAATCTAATTTGTTCGTCTGTCTATGCATGGGACCCTTAGTTTGGATAATATAGACTATATATAGTAGCAATATTTTACATTAGAGATGCATATCTATATAGGTGGTCCTTCAGTTTTTTCGTTGTTTTATATATTCATAAACACATTGCAATCATATGTATATATGTTTGTATTTCTTTTGTTGATAACAAAATTTATGGTAATTGATAACGATATCATACAAAATTATCATTTGAACATTTGATATGAATTTAAACTTCGGAGTCGGATTTGCAAGCATATAAATAGACATGTTAGGTCAAATACCAACACATTGTCACAAAAATATCGCTCCCAGCTTATAAAAGAAGAGTATTACTCTAATTTGTTCGTCTGTCTATGCATGGACCCTTAATTTGGATAATATATAGACTCTATATATATAGTAGTAGCAATATTTTACATTAAGAACGGGTTTTAATTACTAGCGTCTAGTCCGGTAAACCATCCATTCCGACACGTGAACGTTGACTTGGTCAACATATATAAATAATTTTTCATTTTTAAAATTTTTTTTATTATGAAAGTGATATGACAAAAATGCGTATGGAGATTTAGTTTATTATTAATGGGAAACTTAATAAAGCGATGACAATAATTTTTCGTCGTTTTATATATTCATAAACACATTTCATGCATATGTATATATGTCTGTATTTATTTTTTTGATAACAAAATATACCCAAGAACACTTTCATATAAATAAATGGATCTAAATTTGTTTAAAAATATTTAAAAATAAAAAAATGGTGAAGCCTGTCATCAATTTCTTGAAAGTGTCATAATATATATCTACTTGCTGCTCTTCATAATTTTATTTGGAATCAAAAGGTAGAATTTGTACATAAAATCATCATATGTTTATCTAACACGTGTGATTTGCGTACTATTGTAAGGGTTCTTGGATCTATCCGGTCTGAATAATATTATTAGGGGTGTTGGCGGTCGATTTTGGTTGATTTTTATACATATTTTACTCAAATCGTTTGTCAGTTATTAGTCGATTTTAGTGTAAAATATGTAATTTTTTTCGAACAAACCAACCAAATTTTGACGGTTTTTTTGACAGCCCTAAATAATAGCAACTGTGGATTCTCATGTAAAAGAAAAAAAAATGTATCTTCCTTGACTACAATATCGTTTTATGCACAGTCAATTAATATGTTGTTGAAGCTCTTTTGAATCTTCATCAAATAAATGGTCAATGAAGTTAAATTCATGGGGGAATACAAACATCCACAATTTACGGAGCTATTTAAATATACAGAGGATCAAGAACGATGGAAAAATAGGAAAGAAAAGATTGTATAGTATAACAATCTTTTTTATTTATGATAATTGAGAACGATATCATTTGAATTTATCATTTGAATATTTGATATGAATTTAAACTCGGGCGTCGGATTTGTGAGTGGATAAATTAAGTCAAAGACCAACACATCGCCATAAAAATATTGCTCCCAACTTAAAAAAAAGAACAAGAATATTATTCAAGTGAAAATCAAACTTAAGACCTTTCGAGTTCATATCATTTGATCCTAAAAGAAATTCTCCACTAGTTTATCACAAGTGGTTCACATTGTCCCCATAAAAAAAACCGTCCTAACTTATAATTACCTTCTTATTAAATACATGGACAAAGCATAAAAATACTCATTTTGAATGATCTCATGAAAAGGATACTCCTTCAGAGTAAACTGGAAACACATTAAATACTAATTATATAATTAAGATTTATTTATAATCATATATTCGTAAATTAAGCCAGCCAAACACCATCACAATCACACACAAAAATAAATTAGCCAAATCTAATCAGTTTCTTGTTTCCATACCTACATAGAAATTCAAGACACCTAATCGCGAAGATGTGTATTATTATTATTATTATTATTATTATTATTATTATTATTATTATTATTATTATTATTATCATTTCTTCACAATCGTCAATATACATCGCGATTTAATACAATATAGACCAGGAGAACTCAACGGCAGTTAAACAAGGCAGTTGGTAGTTTTGAACATTGATAATCACGAACAAGAAGTGTCCACACTATTTTTCTTCTGGTCGCCAACGACAAGTCAAATGCAAAACTTGTTTGAATGTTATTGGTCAATTACCACCACGTGTTGCATTATAAGTTGATAGCATCACTGACAGTTCTATTACATTATAAACATATAATATATATATATTCAAAAACCTGTATTCAGTTTTTTACACGTTCACAAAGTATGAAAGAGATTACCGACTCTTATCTTTTTAATTGTTAATTGCCGACATATTGTGTTGTCAAACTATGTAGGAAGGTTAGGTGACAAAATAGATAAGATAGTTTAGAGAGAGGGAGTCAGGATAATATATCGGTAGCTAGTCAGGATTGGTTAGGTTAATTAATAGCGGTGGGACTCTTCGAAGATATTTTTGTAATTTCTTCCCCAACTTTATTTGGACCATAGCAGCCCAACAGAGTCTTGAGTATTGGGCCGAATAGATGGGCGGGCCTATTATTCTAGCAGGCAGGTCTTGCTTACAGCATGGTACTGAGATGGTGGCTGCTTAAGTACTCTCAATTCTGAGGCCCCGTATTTATAAAAGATTAAGTATTAAAATAATCTCAAACATTTAAAAAAAAAATCAATAATATTCACTCTATTATAACTTCGAAATAAAAAATTAACTTATTTAAGTTATCTTTAATTTTTTTACGAGGATCTCGCTCTGAGCCCCTCAAGACTCAGATCTTAGAAGCTCGGAACCCGGCCACTGAAAATGACAACATAGTTATGGGCTCGCAATAAACCCATACAAGGAAGGCTACTGTCCGACCCGCTTTGTGACAAAGCTCAAACAACCAGCGAACGAAAGCAACTACCAATGGTTCTAGTCACGTCTGGGCTTGGGCATTGGGCTTTCTTGGGATTATAATAAAGTGTCTTCAAATGGGCCCGTTTATTAAATGCCGTGCTTGGTCAAAAGCCCTCCAAAAAATAAAATAAAGGAAAAGAGAGAAACTTGTTACAGACTTGCAGTGACCCAATTGATTCATACATGAATAATATATTGAGCGAAATAAATTGGGTATTTTTTAACAAAAAAGATTGCAATATTCTCCTAATTAAACAAAATTACAAATTACGAAATATTCGTAGATATCTTGGATTTGAGCGAGATCCAAGAACTCGTACTACCCCAATCCTACTTGGGTCAAAGGATAAAATGTAAGATGTGAGTTATGTCGTCCAATAAAAATAAAATTTTTACGGTGTCCACCGGCGCTGAACCTCACGAAAGATTTCTGATAGATACATGAACTCTTGCTTGGGCATCCTGTATCGGCACAATGGACACATATTACTCCTCTCTAGCCACTCCACAATGCAATTCCTATGAAAGACATGGTTGCATGGCATCTTCGAGGCTTCCGACCGAATCTCGAACTCATCCAAACATATTGGACAAGGATTAATCTCCAAACCCAATCCTTTTTCCACCCTCACCTTCTCCAATCCTTGAATTGATTCTTCACTAGCAGAGCAAACACCATCTTCTTCTTCATCTTCATCATCACCATCATCTTCCACGTCTTCATCTTCTTCTTCGGGCAAACCTAGATTTGACTGATCAAGCGAGGCAAGAGCTGTCGATGGAGACGAGAGTAAGGCACCACGAGTCACCTGATACCACCACGAGAGTTCTTGTCCCTGTGCATTCAAAGAATGAATATAACCAGGAATTACTTCGTCGTCGTCGTCGGCGTCGGCGGGTGTAAGAACAACTGGCTCCCATAAGCCTCCATCTTCGTGACTTGACATATTAGGTGTCTGCTTGAAATTGCAATACAACAAATTTGTGTTTGGAGTAGTTTACTTGGCAGAGTGAGTTGGGTGTATATAACTGTGTATATAGGAAAACTAGATTTTCTAAATTGATTAGGATTAGGGAAAGCGTTTTGATTGATCAATTTGGGTAATTTGAAGGAAAAAAAATATGCGTTTTTATTCTTATTTCCTTTTTATTCAAGTGATACGCCCTGTCATGTACAATTAATAAAAGTTTCCTTTATAAACTCAGCCATAAAATTTTCTTCAATCAATTACGATAAATAAAATCTCGAGTTCGAGTCTTATAAATGAAAAAAATTATTATTGGAAGAATTTTACCACAGTAAAATTTTCCGGACTCAATTCGGATTTAATCTCAGTGAAATTAACTGCAAACACTGAACTGTTTAAACAGAAATATAAATATAAAATTGTTAAATAAAAGAAAAATATGTTTTTTCTATATCATGATTTTCACAAGTCCCACATAATCCGACACTCACCCTCGGCAGGCTTGGACCAATTTTTTTTTTTTTTTTTTAAGGCCCGTTAATCGGGCTTCGGCTCAAATTTAGGCCCAAAAATTGTTGTGGAATAAGGGAAAGGGTGGGGCTAACTTTGATCACCAAGTAAATTACATGAATAGAAGCCTGCTTGTCTGGTTTCTTGGTATGAATGTACAAATGTTTATCATAAGTGTATTTCTTTCAACAACAGAAGATAAACTCCCTCTGAAAATCCACAAGAGTTTGTTAGCTTACTTAAAGTGATTGAACAGCGGCAACAGTTGTAACACAGGACAAAGCAGCAGCTACTTACACAAGTGATTGGAGTTGCATATTACTTCAACATTTCATCCAACTTCTCCCTGTATAGAGCCAAATCCTATAACAAAGTTTTAGATTTAGCATAAGGTGTTTGTAAGATACTTAAGATTGCTATTTACGGTGTTAAAACAGAAAAATGAACAATGTACTATCTCCCTATTCTCATATGGTGGAGATCCATGCCGGGCATATAAATCGGAAATACAATGCCAACACAAGGTCTAAATTTGCATTCTATCCCCTTTCTTTTCTTCAAAAAATGGAAAACCATGGCATTTAGAATCAATTATGCAGGTTTCATGATTTTGCACCATTCACTCGGGCTCAAAGTAGAAGTACAGAGTCTAAATAATTTTTTTTTTAAAAATCTCCTAGACCAGATCAAGAATGGAGATATCTAACAGTTGCATACCTTAGTATAAGCATATACCCCGGCCTCCGTTGGTGCTACAGGGCTTCCCCTCCTAATGAAATTTCCTTCTTTGAATATGTATAGCATAGGAATTCCAGTTGATAGTTCCAAACTGATAACCTATCAAAATTTTCTTTAAATTAACCACATGAGAGAGAGAGCAATGGTGCAATATCCATATTTTTATCTGGTTCAGTACCTCCTTAGAAGTTAACTTGTCAAGATACATAATGATGGATCTTAATGAATTCCCATGGGCAGCAATCATTATATTCTTTCCGCTATGAAGCTGGGGTTCAATCTGCAGCATAAGAATCTACGAGTCAGCTGCATATAAATGATAATATTATCACATAGACAACGAAAACACCTAAGATCCTATTATGGGAGGGTTTAGCAATTAGCATGCATACATATTCTGTAAAATAAGCGACAGCTCTTTCTGCACACATTTCCAAACTCTCGCCATTAGGAGGAGGTATGTCATAGCTCCGACGCCACTCATGAACTTTTTCCTTTCCAAATCTATCTGTTGTTTCCTGCTTATTGAGTCCCTGTAATTCCCCATACCTATGGAAAATAATATTCGTAAGTGAAGTAGAATTAAAGCGGGACTACAGGCAGAGTATATCATCACAAAAGCATAATCAGAATAACTACATTCTCTCGTTCAGTTGCCATGCCGTAATCACTGGAATGGTCTGCTTTATGGTGTCTTCACTAAATATCTGACTCCAGTTCCTAGCTTGTTCACTCTCATTGTGCAAAATGACTGGCACCTGCCATCAGTTAACAGATCAACCAAAAATTAATAAATTGGATGAAATATGTATACCTTGAAGTTTTGAAATTCAACATATTAATTTATTTCGATCTAACTAAAATACACTGGAACTTCGGAGTCCAGATATGACAATTTAGTTGATTATTCATTATTGTGAAGCACATCAGTCACGTAGGTAAATTTTTTTTGGCTTCCCTGATTTTGTGTGTGTTAAATATGAATTTTCTACATTTCAAACATATGAAATATTTCACAGATTACCTTCCTGCGACGGTGCTGGGTCATGGCAAGCATAGCAGTCATCTGAGCACGAATCAATGCTGATGTATATATCATGTCGACAGGTATATTACTGATCAGGTTTCCAGCTTCAACTGCCTCTTCCACACCCTTGTTGGTTAGTGGCACATCGACGCAACCTGTGAACAGGTTCTTCTCATTCCATAGCGACTCACCGTGCCTAATAAGTATCAAGGCTGCTTCACCTGTATTGAGTTGGGAATTAGAAACTTCAGGCAGAAAAACTTCAGCCACTAAGTTGCAAGAACATAACAATTCATTTGTATCAACAAAAACGTTGTTTACTTGATTAATTTCTTCTGGGATTCACCAAAGCTGTTTCTCGATGATGACGAAACAGGATCAACCAGTGAAGTTTGAGAACTTGAGGATTGAATGACAGCAAAATTCTTCGGTCCAGAGCTATAACTATCTTTTCGTGACAATCCATTGTCGACCTTGAAACCTTTTGAAATCAGTTTAGCCGAGCAACTCCCAAGTTTGAGATGAACTGCGGAGTTGTTGAGATGATGATGAGACTGGAGACCCCCGAAGGGTTGCTGAAATACTGCATTATGAGTATCCATCCTGAAATTTCAAGATTTTCCACGTAGAGAAGTAAGAAACCCAAAATCTGCACTGCATTTGCTTTTAGTTAAAGGAGGAAGGCATCACATTCAAACTAATGTAGTCAGGTTAAAATCTCAAAAAAGAAACTCAGATTTTGGGTCATTGAATGGTTTCTACTCATTCTTAAAGCAATATGGAAATTTGATTAGGGAAATTAAGTGCTTCAAAAGTACAAAAGAAACCATTTACACCAACATACTCGAGAACACTGTATGCAAGAAGCCAAGAAAGAACTCAAGAAAATTTCTTTCCTGCCTCTCCAGAATCACAAAAGCATAAGCGGATTAATCCACGAAAAAACAATGCTGAGAGAGGAAATTTATTGGTTCTTTCTTTTTTGGGATTAAAAAACTGAAAGAAAGAAAAGGATTTAGCCCACATTAACAAAGAAGCAAAAAAGATAGCAGATCAAAATTTAAAAGCAACCGAATTCAAAACTCAGACCCAAAAACAACCTCAAATTACTGAATGAATTCATGCCCATACATTGTTTTGCAAAAAACAGCAAGTCCATTGCCCATAAATGGAATCAGAACACAACAATAGCACTTTATATGAATGAAAGAAATTAAAGTAGAAAAGAGACCCCTAACCAAAATAAAAACTTAAAAACAGATGGAAAGGAAAGCATTCATACACAAAAAGTCGAAAGTAGAAGAGAAGAAGAACATAACAAATCCAGAAAGCAGAATGGGAAATGGGCGTGAGAGTTACCTGGTTATCGAGGTGAGAAGAGCGAAGAAAGCGAGGCAAAGAACAAAGACCTATGGTTACATTAATTGTAGGAAAACACAACAAACGAAGGTTCTTTGTCGCTGTATTGTCTGTATCTTAAAAAAAAATTCAATAAACGTTTCTGATCTCTGGCCTGAGCAGCCATAGTATTGTTACCAAAACTCTAAGCAAGAGTTAATACATGAATTAAATTAGGAAAGTGCACTAATTAATAGGTCTCTAGAATAACATATAACAAAACAATCATAATTAACACAAACACATAGTAATAATAATCAAATATCCAAGGCAATTCTTCATATATTAGGCACATCAAAGGACTTGATCAATGATCTAATCGTCAAACTCTTGGTATTGCTGGAGAAGTTCAGTGCAGCCAGACAAGGCCTCATCTTTCACGAACCCCATTGCATTGGCAAATCGATTGTCTGAGGTAATCCCATTGTAGCGAGTTAAGACAACACGGGCACGATCACGGCCAGTAGCAGGCGTTTTGCAGTCATGTTGCGGGCTGTGAACGACCATAGCATCACAAATCTGATCCACATGATCCTCAGCGACAAAGATTTTGTATGTTCCGGTTGAGTCGGTTTTCCCATGTTTGCTGTACACAAGATCCATAGTTTTCCTGTCCTTGCATTCCAGACGTACAGTAGCACCTACATAACACATCATAAGCACATTAACAACTTAAATATGGGGGTTCAATAATTGGATGTCAAACAATTGAACTGACGAAAAAACCACATTTTGCTTAATTCACATAAATCAGATGCAGGGGTACAATCTTTGATGAAATTAAAGAATCTAGGGACATAAAAACAAATCATAATGATTTATAAGGAAGCGAATCTGAAAGTGCAGGGTTCATATTAACACAAAACTAGTCACACACACTTTGCAATTCCACCAAATAATATCACTCCCCATTTGAAGATACAATCGTGCAATCTGTTTTATGCTCCATCTTATCCTTCTCGATTACGTCAGATTACAATTAATCTTCTGAAATGATCTCTCAATTAAAGCCTACCAAAAACACAAAATTGAGAAAAAATCCACTTCCCAAAAGAAAAATGATCATGCCACAATGTCAAGTGGAAGTGTGAAGCTCTCTTTTAAGTTACTGACATTTACCAAGCAACCCAAACAATTTCACACGAAGTACTGGGAGTATGCATCAGAAGCGTTGGCTGTGTGATCTAAATCTCCTGACAAAGTCCAAGAACTGTACCAATTGATGGTTGAAATAGACATGTAGATCTAAGCAAATTTCAGTCAAATCCTAATGACATTACTCCCTAAATACCAGTAAATACACAAATAAACTGCAAAATCTACTAATCTAGGGTCTGATAAATCCATTCTTGAACTCCCAGAAAACACAAAGAGACACATTCAAGGAAAGAAACTGCGATCTCGTTAATCAAGTGAACACGCCGACAAAACCTTAGTCCACATAAACCCTAGATCCAGCAAACAGATCTACATTTTCCCACACCCAAATACTGTGCTTACGAATCACTTTGGTAAATATGCCATTTAATCAAAACAACCAATTTCATTACGAAAATTAAGAAGAGTAAAACGCGCAGGGAGAAATAATCGTACCGGCAATGTAAGTGGTTTTGGGGGTCTCGAAACCTGCGCGGCAGGTGTCACAGTATACGCGCCCTTCCACCGCCAAAAGGTTCCTAGTATGACGGGCAGAAATAACGAGCGCCGGGAGCACGCAGAGTACAAAAAGAAGCAGTGCTCGGGCCATCACTTTCAGCAAGATTTTGAGACAGAAATTGAACTGAAACGCCCAAAGATCTAGTGAAGAAGAGATGATGAAATAGAAACGGACAGGCCGTGATGGCGGGTTGTGGTTATGATTTCCTGTGTCGCAAGTCAATGATAAAATTGACTAAAATCGAAGTAAACGTCACTTGATTGACTGTATTTTGTCAACAGAATGACTGGAATATTCTTAAGTTTGTGATGTGGAAGCGAAAGGATATGCGGGTGCAGGAAGTGGAAGCGAAGGGTGGTGTAGAGAAGTAGACAAGGCCATGATCGTGATAAGCTGGCGTTGTCGGTGCTCACATGGGATATCGTGAAAGTCCAAAGTCCCCACTCGGTTTTTTGTTTTATATCTGCCATCACGCGTTTCTCTCCTGTGAATGAATTGTCACCCACTCACCCCTCTCTAGAGAGAAATTCAATTCTAGCGGATCGGATCCATTTCGGCCCAGTTTACGTAAAATTTGAGAGAACCGATGGGCTAGCGCGTGGAAGAACTCAAGACCCAAGTAAAACTCTATGGACTGGGCTAAATGGCAGCCTGCACAACAAGAGTCGGCCCAATATGATATGTGAAGTCCTACCGATGTACCCTACCGTTCTTTGTTAACGAACAGAACAATTACGATGTTCTTGGTCCAATGGGTTTGGCAGGTGAATCGGTTGCTGAGTGGGAAGTCTAAGGGGAACCACAGACATGCTGCCAAAAAATTGCTCAGGCGGGTCCGTTTGGATCAGATTATGTCTCATAGAGTATAAGTCTTAGAGTGTCTGAGAGTATGGATGAGAGTATGAATGACAGAGTATAAACTAGCGTATGGGTGCAAGGCATAAGGGTAAAAAATGATTCCAGGTAGTACAATATTAAGTATTTATGAAATATTTCTATGTTCGAACCTTAATTCGGATTGAATTTCTAACATAATTAATTGACCAAATTTGGATAAGTAAATAACACAATAACTTTATCGGGATTAAAGTTGGATAAGTAAACCCAACAAGATTTTTGTGTTTGGATATGAATTTTCAAAACGTGATTTAATCTAGATTGAACAAATTCGATCATCTAGACGGGACATAATTTTTTCACTAATAGATTAGAATTATATATACTGTTACACCACTTTTCGTGTAGTTTTTATTTTAATAATGAGCACACTTTATGCATTTTATGCTTTTGGTTATTTTGTAACTGATAAAGTTCTACAAGAATAGATTGAAAATTTGATGAAAGAAAAATAATTTTTCGACTAAAAAAGAAGAAGAAATTCTTCGGGATTAATTTGGAGCTCAATCCTGAACAAAAGAAAAAATAGCAGTTTACACAGTATCTATCCGTCCGTGAGAAATGTTATTTTAACCCAATTTTCTGCAGCTGAAACTTATAAAAAAAATATCTAAGGGTAGATGGACCTAAAGCCCATGATATCTTAAATTAATTTTATATAAAGATAATTTGGTGAACTCAATTTTTTATAAAATAAAGTGTGTACAATAAGTCTAAATTCGTGTGCGAATAATGACTCCCAAAATGTAAAATAAACTGTTGACAAGGGTTAACTTTAACATGAACATGGCTTCTTTTTCACAAATGCCCTATCCCAACCAATCTTATTGTTAATCATATCTCCAAAATTAGGGATGACAAAATTTACCCGACCCGCTCCATCCCACCTCCCCGCCCCATCCCGTGCGCGTTTTCCATTCTTTGGAGGGGAGAGTACGAGGACGGGGCACAAGATTTTGCCCCGAAGACAGGGTGGAGCGGGGATGGAATTTCAAGTTTCCCCACCCCCGCCCCGCCCTATACCCCTTAAGAAATATATGCTATATACATACATATATACACACATATAGATTTTCCTTCTATGTTTATATATTTATATAAATGTATAATAGAAATATATATATATATATATATTAATGTATATATATTTATATTATGTTTATTTATATAAATTTTAAATTCATAAAAATATATTGTGCGGAGAGGGGCGGGCACTCGAATAATAAACTACCCCGAGGGCGGAGACAAGGCGTAGGGACAAGGTAGCGAGACGGAGATAGGGGCACCCATTTTCCGTCCCTGCCCCGCCCCACTGTTACTCCTATCCAAAACCCATGGAAATATTTTTTTTAATAAATAAATAAATGAAAGTAATTATAACTTTTATCAGAAAAGTAATTAAAATATAGGCGAAAACTCTATCTAATATGAAATTATTGTTTTTTTTCATATTTATCCGTATAAGTTTATATACAAAATAAATTTAAATTTCTTTAATACACACAGATATATAAATCAATTTGACTTTTGAATGTGGGATTTCAAAAAAAATTGAAAGCAGATGATTCAAATGTTTATAGATATATAAAGTGTAATATTTAAAATATGATCGATTTAAAGAAGCTACTTATTAAAAAAAAGAAGTCTACTTATTACAAAACACTCTTAATTTATTTTTTCTAAAAAATTAAATATAAATGGTTGTTCATTGTTGATAGAAATGGATCAAAAAAATCTTAACAGGAATTCTAACTTAAAAGGAGAGATATGAGGAGCATTTGAGATTCAAATCACAAGTCTATCTAACAACTACTTTTCTATAAATTGAATGAACAACAAAATACCTCTCAACGTTTTTTCTAGTCTATTCCCTCTTGTGAAACTAGAAAGAAGATCAAGTAGAATGTCAAAATGGTGGGTTGCTGTGTTGATTTCGACTGCATGGGTCATGCTATTGAATGGTGTTGCACCTTCACCTTCAAGCCCATCTGCTGATTGTTCCACTATCATCTTCGACATGATGGATTGCGTTTCGTTCTTGAGCGATGGAAGCAAAGAGACAAAGCCTACACCCAAATGTTGTTCTGGATATCAAAAAGTGGTTTCTTTCGATCCAGAATGCATTTGTGTTGCTATTAAGAGTAGTGGGGATTTGGGTATTAAACTTAATGTTACTAAAGCCATGACTCTGCCTTCTGCTTGTGGATTCCCAGCTCCTCCTGTTGATTGTGGCAGTAAGTCGTCCTGATTTCACATTTCATCTTGTATTAGTGTAATCCTGATTTTAATCATTAATTAATCATTGTGTTTGATTGCAGCAGCGTCCCTGCCTCCTTCAGGTTCTGCCCCGGCCCCAGGCATATCTCCATCTCCAGGTACCATAATTTTGATATTTTTCATGCAATTTTGATGTTGGTTTCACTGTGTGTTATGAAATGTTGCAGCCAACCCTCCATCATCATCCCCTCCACCACCAAAAGAGTCTCCAGCACCACCAAAGGAGTCTCCAGCGCCACCAAAAGAGTCTCCAGCACCACCCAAAGAGTCTCCAGCGCCACCCAAAGAGTCTCCATCGCCTCCATCACCACCCAAAGAGTCTCCAACACCACCAAAAGTGTCTCCATCACCGCCATCGAATGATACACCAGCACCACCATCGAATGATACACCAGGACCACCATCAGATGGTGGTGATGATGATAAGAAATCGCCAGCAGAAGCTCCATCAGATAATGATGATAAGAAGGGAGGAAGTAGTGAAGCTCCAGCATCATCAGCGACAATAAAAAGTGATGGAATATATTCGACTTCAGCTTCTTTAGTTGCCAGTATGATGGTGGCTTCAGTGTCCTTATATTTCAATGTAGGAACATGAGTTTCATTGTTTTGGTTAGTTTTCTAAGCAGTGATTTGGTTTGGTTATTGTTAGCTTTTGTTGATCTAGCTAGCTGGCTAGTATAGATTGAGTAGAGTCGTTGTTTCTTTCAAGCAATTTCCAATTAATGTCATTTTGCAATTCAAATAATTGATATCCATTTCTATGTTTGTTTGATTCTCCGTGTTATTTTCCATTTTATATTCTTAACTAATGATCCCAAATTTTAAGGTTAGGAGTTGAATACATTCCAATGCATATTTCATGATAGTTAGGGGCATGTCCGAACTTTACGCGGAAAATAGCGTTTTTCTTTCTTTCAAATAAACATAAAACATTGATTTCTCAATAGCAAGAAGCCTTGAAAACACAACACCAATTAAAAAAATTGCTTATGAAGATGATATACATAGTAGTAACACGGAACATTAGTCAATAGTCATGTTTAGGTGTTGTCATGTTCTTTTTTTGAAACAGAATAGATTCAATTAGTACATGACAATTGCTTGGTGTGTGGAAGTATCTACTACTGAATTCCCTTGTGGAAGGAAAATTTTGATAGTTGCAAATGATGTTACATTCAAAGCTGGGTCTTTTGGCCCCAGTGAGGATGCATTTTTTCTTGAAGTAACTAATCTTGCTTGCTCAAAGAAACTGCCTCTAATTTATTTGGCAGCAAATTCTGGTGGACGTATAGGTGTTGCAGATGAAATCAAAGCCTGCTTTAAAGTTGGTCGGTCGGATGAATCATGTCCGGAGCATGGTTTTCAGTATGTATACTTGAGTCCCGAGGATTATACTCGGGTTGGATCATCTGTGAATGAACATGAGATGAAGATAGAAAATGGAGAAACATGATGGGTGAAAGATACCATTGTTGGGAAAGAGGATGGACTGGGAGTTGAGAATCTAACTGGAAGTGGGGCGCCATTGCTGCTGCATATTCTAGAGCATACAAGGAAACCTTCACCTTAACATATGTGACTGGTACAACTGTGGGGATCGGTGCTTATCTTGCTCGGCTAGGCATGCGATGCATACAGAGGCTTGATCAGCCCATCATATTGACTGGGTTCTCTGCATTGAACAAGCTTCTTGGGCGGAGTTCCCACACGCAACTTGGAGGTCCTAAAATTATGGCAACTAATGGTGTTGTTCATCTAACTGTTTCTGATGATCTTGAATGGGTATCGGCTATTTTGAATTGGTTAAGCTGTATTCCTCTGCGTGTAGGTGGTGCACTGCCCATTCTAAGCCCCATGGTTCCGCCAGAAAGGCCAGTGGAGTACTTCCCTGAAAACTCATGTGATCCCCGTGCTGCTATTTGTGGTGCTCTACATAGTAGTGGAAAATGGTTAGGGGGGATTTTTTACGAGGATAGTTTTGTTGAGACTTTGGAGGGCTGGGCAAGAACAGTAGTAAAGGAAGCACAAACATTGGAGGAATTCCTGTTTGGTGTGAGACGCAAACTGTGATGCAAGTTATCCTTGCTGACCTAGAACAACCTGATTCCCATGAGAGAGTTGTCCCTCGAGCTGGGCAAACATGGTTTCTTGATTCTGCTGCCAAGCAATATTTTCAACAGAGACCGTTGTAATTTTTCCACCCACACACAGCAACAAACCCGCACGATTTTGTTTCATCTCAAATTTAGTAATTGAACTTGAACCTAACTCAATAAATAAGGAAAAAGACTTTGTTAACGGTGAGAGGGAGACTATCATGTCCCACATCTTTACAATGTGGGACTTTTACAGAGGAGCTTGCACTTTTCATTCTTGCCAATTGGAGAGGATTTTCTGGTGGCCAAAGAGACCTTTTGTGAAGCTATTCTTCAGAATGGTTCAACCATTGTCGAGAACCTTAGAACATACAGACAGTCCGTTTTTGTGTACATCCCAATGATGGGTGAGCTCCGTGGTGGGGCATGGGTTGTCGTGGACAGTCGGATTAATTCAGATCATATTGAAATGTATGCTGACCTAACCGCGAAGGGCAATGTCCTCGAGCCAGAGGGGATGATCGAGATTAAGTTTCGGACAAAAGAGCTCTTGGAGTGCATGGGTAGGCTTGATCACCAGTTGATCAAACTGAAGACAGAGCTTCAGGATGCTAAGAGATGTGGGCCTCATGGAATGGTTGAATCCGTACAACAGCAGATAAAAACACGTGAAAGGCAGCTTTTACCATTGTACACTCAGATAGCCATCAGCTTCGCAAAGCTTCATGATACTTCCCATGAGGATGCAAGCAAAAGGGATAATCAGGCAAAAGTGGTGCAAGGTCACAATCTTTTTACGACTCCATCCACTATAGGAGCTTTGTGCTCGAGAGAAGTCTGCCTACCAGAATTGGATAAAGTCATATTGAATCAGGCCTTGTTTGCGACTATGTTCATCAGAAAGAAAAAGTGGCTTCACATGTCACAGTCATTGGTCATACTTCATAATTCAAAATCTCAACTTGCCTTATAAAAAACATGTATAATTATTAGGGTGCAGTGTATTATTTTAACTCTCAAGAACATCACTCTTCATTATTTTATAAATTCTGCATGCCAATAAAGAATTCACAGCAACAGCAGGATAAGTAACAATGCAGGGTATATAGTTATATATCAAAACATAGAGATAAGCCAATTTATCTGCACTTTTATTTCTCTTTTTCTTAAAACAAGGAGAAAGTGCACTCAACAACTAGCACCAGAAAACAACTTTTTTATGCACATCCACCACCTCCAACTCCCTCAATTCTTTATTATCATTGGCATTGTAAGCAATATTTCATGATTTCTTTCATACAGCCACACTTACCGTTCCGAATAATTTTTCTCAAACATCTTCTGCTAGTTTAGGAGAGCAAAAGGAGACGGCATCTGCAACTGTGAGAAAGATATGGTCTTCACCGATTACATTTTGGAAGTTGGAAGCATGAAGCTTGTCAATCACCACCGGACCAGGATTCGCCAGAACAAGCTGGGAAATATTGCAGAACTTCGAGTTAGGTAACTAAAATGATTTCAGCTCCTGCATTACATAATGCTAATTGCTCGTGTAGTAGCTAGGTTATATGCTTTTAGTTACCTGAATGCCTCTCTTTTGAAGGCTTTTGTACAAATCTTCCAAGGCATGGATGCCGCTAGTGTCAATATCAGTAACAGCTGAAGCAAACATAATAATAAAAAAATAAATGAATTTCGAGATAACAAGATCGATGATATAAATTAGTAGATATGAACTGCTTAAGCTTACGCGACATTTCCACAATCAAAAACTGGATTGTTGTCTGATAGTTTGCTTTTAGTTGTTCTTCCTCATCTGTTACCCATCTCAAGATCCTGCAAAAAAGAAAATTTTCAGGATTGGAAACACTACCACACATTCAACCTTTCAGCCAGACTACTATCCTAGCTTCATACAGGATTTGGAAGCAAATTTGACCAAGAAAATTACGTAAAACACATTCCGCAAAATATTTAAGTACAATAAACTAGCTCCAGAAGGAGCTCTATCAAATTATTCTAACCATCCAACAGATCATCGTCGTTTACTTTTCTCCCCAATAGAATTACATAAAATCTAATATAATTTTATGCATAGTACATGGTCATGCTCAGGGGGTTGGCCAGGAATGGACAAGCATGTGTTTATCTGTATGCATGTGTAGATGCCTAGAAATTTTTTAACTACAACTAAGCAGGAGCCAAAAGATGGTTCTTACAACATAATGTTAGAATATGTATAAATGATGTGAAACGCCTCAACCCAACAAGTTAACTTATTGGGTTGAATGACAAAATAACTAAATTTAACATGGTATCAGAGGAGGAGGTCTTGGGTTCAAACATTAATTCCTGGAGTTGAACTCTCATTTGTTGTTGTCCTAAGTGTGGGTATTTGTGTGTGAGTAGCCCAATGTTAACGGCCTCGTTTGTTGTGCACTTGTTGGAGTTGTCCAGCTCACACATGAGGGGAGTCTTAGAATATGTATAAATGATGTGAAACGCTTCAACTTATTGGGTTGAATGACAAAATAACAAAACTTAACATACAGAAGTCACAAGATCCCTAGAGTGTGATTTTGAGTCATAGATTGCTCCAAGATTGAGAAGGTAGAGAGAACTGATTGAAGTGAGTGGCTATAAGGAAAAGGCAAAGAAGCATCTATACCTGTCTTTAATGTAATTGGAATTGGAAAAGTAAATTGCAGAATCAACCCTCACAATCAGAACACCGGAGACTTTAGTTGCTTCTGGATATTGCTGGATGTTTCTATAGACAGTAGTCCTAGGGATCTTCCCAAGAATTGCAGTCCTTGGCCTGGTAACTTGTAAGAGGATTTTAGCAAACGATATAGAAACCTGCCACAAGCCCATCGAAACAAAGGTTTTCAATTAGTTAGATCAATAGCATTCATTTCAAATTCAGAAAATTTCGAGATAGCAGACACTATTAGCCTGGACAGTAACGAGTTGGTTTTGCTTTCGCGACTAAGGTAGGCCTCGACTCTTTCCCAAAGAAAAAACTATAGCTGGCATCTTTATCCTTACCGCAATTAAGAGTCCTATCTCGACGGAGGCGAAGACTACACCAAAGAAGGCTCCCATGCAAGCAACAAAATCAAATTTATCAATCTTCCAAATCAAAACTGCTGCCTGGAAGTCAATAAGGCCGATCACAGCAGATATAATGATGGCGGCAAGAATAGCATTTGGTGTGTACTTGAAGAGCGGAGTTATGAATAGCAAGGTTAGGAATACAACAAAAGACATGACAATATTGGAGACTGCAGTGTGGCAACCAGCCATGTAGTTTACTGCAGAGCGCGAGAAAGAACCTGCAAATCATACATATAAGCACCATTGAGTTCAAGTTAAACCATTTGTTTAGATCTTCTTCAGTAACTTGCACTTAGTTGGATATTATTGTAAAGTACAAGGGAGAAAACTAAAGAATCTATGGTTGATTTGTTGTTTTTCTCAATCATGAATTACAACTGTTACATGAATCATTCTCGAAGGTTGTTAATGCCAAAATCTTCTTACCTGTTGCCACATAGCAGGAAGTCATTGAACCAACAACATTCATTGCACCTAGTGCTACCATTTCTTTGTTTCCATCTAGTTGATAGTCCTTCATCGCAGCAAATGTTCTTCCAATTGCGACAGCCTCCTGAAATAAAAGGGGGATAAGTGAGTAAGGTGACAAAACATACGATCCAATCCTCTTGATAAGAACATGTTGATTGCAAAACTGTCTCACTCACTGTCAATGCTACCATTCCAGCCACCACACCAATCCTGAAACCTTTTAGAAGATAATCGCCACTGAAATATATTTGGTGCACAGATGAAGGGTTGAGTCCTTTCTCTATGTGTTTCACCTTTGTATACCAATAAAAATAATCAGTATTATTGCTGCATCGATAATCAGTATCATCTATCATATTAATATAATTCCCCAGAAAACTAAGGAAACAAGGGAAATACTTACAATCTGAACACCTTGCTTGTCTGCTCTGGTTATGAACACAAAAAAGGTAGATATGATGACAGATATCATTGGGGCAATCGCAGGAACCCAAAATAATTTCTTATTTTTCTTTCCCTGTGTATGAAATCAATGAAGAATTAAGAGTGTACAGTGAAAAGATGAATTAGATAATGAAAACTAAGAAGTGAAGATCTTACAATGTACTTGGCAAAAAGAAGAAAAGATAAGAAGCTCGCGCCAATAACTATTGTTTGCCAGTTCCACTGCAATATAAATAGGTTAGTAATAGGAGTTATGATTAATTTATCTTAGATCATTAATTTCAGATTGTAGATTTCATATCCCATACAAAACATAAGAAAGGGCATACTTGAAATCATCAAAAAATAGGCGAAGGAGAGAGAACTAACACCATGATGAGCTGTGCTAAATACTGAATCCATTACAGAAATGATATCAGTTTTCTTAGTAAATTTCTTGATGCCTAGAAAACCTTTGAGCTGTTGGAGGGCAATAGTAATAGCAGCACCACCCATAAAGCCAACGATGGCCGCATGAGATAAGAAGTCAATCAAGAAACCCAACCTGAGGACAGAGGCCAAAATCATCATAATGTAACCATAGACGAGAAAATATATGTTTCAAATAAACTCAAACAAGGACATGAATAATGTCTAAAAGTTTATAGGCGTCGTATATACTCTTTGAAGCATCAAAAGAAGATAGAGTGCATGTAGGCTACTACCTGAAAACCCCAAGGGTTGCTTGAGTAATTCCTGCGAAAAATGTAGCTGTGAATGCCAACCTCCGGTACTCTGCTGCATTCTTAATGGGATCGATCTCATCCTGAAGTAGAGTTCCCAGCAAAAGGGACACAACAGCCACTGGTCCTATTGCTATATCTCTTGAACTACCCATGAACGCATAAATCAATGGTGGAACAAAGCTGGAATCTGAAAACAAATTTAAGAAAAAATACAGAAATGTCACTTCAAATCTAAGAAAAAGTGGCAAGATACAAAGCACTACACAGTGTTGCGAACTGTGAGATAGTAGTCACTCACACAGTCCATACTGCCCATCTAAATTTGCAAGCTTAGCGTATCCAATGTCCTGTGTCACCAATAAGTGCATTTTCAGAATAGTTCAAACTGGTGCAAGGCATGAAAGTCTCTGAATTTTGTTAATGCGACATGGAAGTAGCTAATCTACCTGAGGAATACAGAGACTTGCAATGGTGAGTCCAGCTATAATATCACCCCTAAGTTTGGTGAGATTGTAATTTCTTCCCCATTCAAAGATAGGGAAAACAGCTTGGATGCCTAGGATGAATTTTTTAGACTTTGGCTGGTCCTTGAAATGGCGTAGAGGGTCATCTGAAAAGAAGGTTTCCTTCAGAGTAGTTGTCAATTCCTTCAAGAGATTTTGCTTCGGGGGAACTCCCACCTTGTGAATGTATGGTGCATTCTGGGTCCGGCGGTACGAGGATGAAAAGCTTCTGATGTCCATTTCCTCATTCTTCTCATGCTCCTCATCAGCTGAATGACCTACTGTTGCCATGGTTTAGTCACCTATAGGGCGTAAGAAAAAGGAGAGTGGGACAGATAATCATGAGCAGAGAGACCAGAACACGAAATTTAAAGCGATTTTTAAAGTGTCAAGCAGACAAGGTAACAGCTTAGAATTACGCATAAACTGTAAGTCGGTGAGTAATACAGCATTCAGTTAGTTTTGATCATAGCTTATATTATCAACCATAGAGATTTAGAACACTAATCATACTGCAGTATAACTAACTTGAAGTGTCTCTAAGAACCTAGAAAAACTTCCATAACGATTTATAACTTATCAGCAGAGAGTGTTTGTTCAAGCTAACCCCAAAAGAATGCTGGAGTTAGCAGAAGGATCAGAGATTATTGCTTTCAAGGTGTACAACCTTCTTCAACTTGGAAATAAAGTTAAGAGGCTCTTTCTTATATAATAAGTTTTGAAAAGATTAGAAGTCAAACTTTTGAAGTCAAACTAATCCACTGAAGTGGATTAGTCAATAGCAACTGATGGTTGTAAGCAGGAGCCACCCTTTTCCATTCTTGTGGTTTTTAATAGTGTAAAATATCAGTTTGAGGTTTTGACTAGGTATAGCAGGTGGCAGCACATAGGAAAACAGAGCCTTAGCAATCTTTCTAATTGCCTTCCTAATTCGAGGTTTTCCTTCTCATAATCATTATCAAAGTATATGAAAGTATAAGCACCATAGAAGCATTTCTTTACAAACTTACAGGCTTATGGAACTTGGAGTCAGAAAGGTGAAAAGTAAGATATGCATCTCTCTCTCCACCCCCAAATCACTCACAAGTCACAATACAGTTTTCAAGTTTAGTTCAAAGTCTTCCTAGGCCCCATTTTCATTAAGTCTGTCAACTGCTCCCAATGAATGGTTTGTTTTAATCTGATTATCTATAAGTTAGATGCACCAAAGTGAAATGAACAAACATAAAACAACAACAATCCCCTACAGGCGCAGACTATCATGAGTATTTCACTGTTTGAAGGTTTTGTTTAAAATGAAGACACAGCCATTTTTGGTCATTAACTATTGGAACCATTATTTTAAAGTAAACAATGAGAAGGAAAACATCATCCAGCTTTCAACTTTGGAAGTAGAGACATCTAAACATGCTGTACAAGATAATGAATAGTTTTAAAATGTCACAAAGTTTAATAATCAATCATCCCCTTTGGAAATCCCAAGAAGCCATTTTTGGGCATTAACTATTGGAAATCCCAAGAAGCCAAATTGGACTTCATCAAACCAGCTCATCTTTATCAATTAATTCACGATACAATCGCTTAAATATTCACCTACATTCCCATGAAATTAAAAACAAAATTGGATGAATTAAATTACAAATAGAACCCACAAGTCTCAAATGCTTCTTGAGTTAGCAGCCATACATTTCAAAACCCAGGATTCAAATATGTTTCATAGTCAAAATCAAAACAAATGTTTGTGCTTTCTGGAGAATAAAGGACCAGAGTGGGGCCTCACCTTCTTGAACCGTTGATAGTGGAAAGCAAGATTACCCCTCAAAATTCCACTCACTCCCTGTGTGGGTAGGAGAGAAAAAGAGTAAATAGAAGATCAAAACAATACCAAAAAAACAAAAAGTGCCAAATAAAAAGTGATTGGTCAAACAAGTAACCTCAATATGCCTCACCCAATATGAGTGATTATCTGCACAATACTTTCGTCAAACTTGATGGTTCTCAGCTCTCCAAATATTTATTCCAAATGGATGAACCCTTATAAAAGAGGTTAAAGAGGAGAAATCAAAACACCGTCCAGGTTCAATGGATTTCTCTTTCACGAGGTCTCGTAATTAAACCCAAAAAAAGGGGGAGAAACTACTAATAAATAGTCTGTGCTCAGTTGGCCGCCGATAAAATATGCGTATTCGTGGTGTCCTTTCGGCAAATCAAACGGAGCAACCAAGAAGGAAAAACCGAAGCAAGAGTCACGCCCACACGATTTTTGTGCGAACAATGACGGTCAGAGCAAGTTCGGTTGGATACATAATACAAAAGGGCTCCCCAAAATAGCATTTTCTTCATTTTGGGGGAGCCGATCCACATGAATAATCCGAAAGCTGCAGGAAGGCCTTCGGAAACAACAAATTACATAAAAAATTACGCCAATAAATTATTATAATTCGTTATTTTATGAATTTTTTTTCAAATTTCATTTGTATTATAAATAATAATAATTATTAGAATTAGCACGCTCAACTCTATTGAATAATTTATTTTATGTAGATATATCATCCTAGGCGGATAGTAGGAATTGGATCGTCTCCTTGGAAAGAAAAATTTTACCATTTGACTCTACCTGTACATCTCTCTCTCTCGCTCTCGGTACGTAATATGTGGATCATATTTATAAATAATTATGTAAATTACTCACTTCTCAACCATTTTACTTACCAAAATTTATTAATTCAATTAATATTATTTTATCTCGTATTCTTAGATCGTACCTATAACTTATTATATTCATTATTTTATGATTTTTTATTTATCAAATTTCATTTATTTTTATTATAAATATTTATTATTAAATTTAAAGTTTAATATTTAAAATTTATATTCTATTATCAAGACATATATATAAAGACATTTATATAATTAAAACATTTAGACATTTAGGCTAATAATCGTGGAAAATTATACTAAATAATTAAGACATTTAGGCTAACTCAATTTGAGGGAAAACATAAATGAAATAAGCTTATACTCGTTAGTTGTATTTTATATATCTCATGGGATCTCATACGTTATTTCATTATATTATTACAATGGAATAACATATTCAATTACAATGGAATATGTACTATGACAATAAAATATGTTTTCATTGTAATAGAATAATGAAATAACGTATTTCATTGTAATAAAATTTATTATTTAATTATAATATTATAACTAAATAATGGATAAGATCATATGAGATATATTTATTATTTTATGCCCCCGCCGCAACCGACTGTGGATCCGTTCTCTTGCTCAATTTTTTGCTCTAGCTGTATATCGGGTAGCCAGGTGAGAGTCCGTTAATGGGCTAACAAGAGACGAAAGTCCAAACAATAGCCATCCAACATAAAAAATCCATCCAAATTATGTCCCACAGCAAAGTGCGGATTTGACTAGTTATATATAATATAACGAAATGAAAAATGAAAAAGGAAAAAAAATTGTGAAATAAACTTTGAATAAGCTTCAACTTTAAACACAATTTTTTTTATAGAGTGTCTACCGTTAACTTATAACCTGCTATATAGTATTGTCTGACAGAGTATGAATTGATGTAGAGAGTATTTTATGAGAATGTCTAAGAATATGTTTGATATAGTATAATATGTACAAACGCTTAGACAAATAGACGCTTAAGCTCTACCAACGTGGACGGGTGATGCAGGGTCATCTTTCGATGAGTATGAAGATGTGGATTTGCTTGAAGAAGAGGGCAAGGCGCTAGATTACTCGCAGATGAGGTTGTGATTGTTGCTAGCTTTATTCTAGTTAGTTGTTTTATTTCACTAAAGATACTGCACGATTGTTGGTAGCTTTATTTTAGTTAGTTGTCTTATTTCAATAAGAATATTGTACGATTGTTGCTTGCTTTATTTTAGTTTGTTGTTTTATTTCAATAAGGCTACTGCGCGTTGGCAATTAGAATTAGGGTGTTTTTATTTGAGTAGTTTGCTTTGTTTAGAAGTCCTAGTTGTAGTTGTGTTGGTTGGCCTCATCTACAAGGCTTTAGGTTTTGTTTTGAACGACAATTTTTGAGTTGATAAACTATAAAAAATTGATCAACG
Organism: Euonymus europaeus; assembly: GCA_963580455.1. Classification (NCBI taxonomy): domain Eukaryota; kingdom Viridiplantae; phylum Streptophyta; class Magnoliopsida; order Celastrales; family Celastraceae; genus Euonymus; species Euonymus europaeus. Next base: position 5,321,988 of record OY756968.1, on the reverse strand, counting down.
ATTGTTGCTCAGCAAAAATCCTTATGTTATTTGTAATATTCTGCATCAACGGGTTATGGGATAGAGCCAGAACCGCCGCACATGGAGAGTTAAGTTTTTTTGCCCCATTCCCGTCCAGTCTTGTCTCGTCCCAATGTCGGATCGGGAAAATCTGCGCAGGTTGGGACGGGTCGGGACAAAATTATCATCCCTTAATTTGTGACTAACAGAGGTCTGAATTAATTGTGTGTGGGCGAGGGGCCCATAAAGATTGGTAAATTTGTTCTGTAGTTTACTTCTCATATTAATCACACAATCATTTATCAATGGTGATGGAAAGTATAGGGCTAAAGAGTCTATATTATCTAATTTCATTGTCAGTGTACAATGAAATATGATAGTATAATAAAATATTACAGTATAATATGATATTCCGTAATAAAAATTATAATGAAATACGATGTTATAATGGAATGAGCTATATGAGCTGTTTTGGGCTCGCTATATAACATTTTTCATCATATATTAAATGAAAATTTGGTTTTTAAACTATTATTATTTACAGATTAATTAAATTATGGAGGGTGGGTTGCAAACTAGCAAGTTAAAGCCATATCAAATAGACAAATAGTTAGGGTAGGGAGGTTAAAACTTAAAGAAGAAAAAAAAAAGTACATGGGTCGGTTTGCCAAAAAAATTGTTGGATATTGGTGGTAATAGGTCTACCCAAAATTAATATCGTGTGAATGAGAAATTAATTTCTAAAGTGGCTAAATGAAGTTGGAAAGATAGAGATGTGAACCTAAATCTCACATTGGAATAAACTCAAAGTTGAGTTTGTAAGACACCATTTTGTTGTGTTAACTTGAGCCTAAGTACACCTAAAATTTTGTGGAGAAAGTCATATTTAGGCTTTGATTTGGATATGATTGAGTCATGGACTTAAGTCCTTTTACCTTTTGAGCCCATTAAAACTCTAATTGAATTAATATTATTTTTAATTGGGCTATTATTAGGTATATTAGACATTGAGTTTAATATTAATCACAAAATATGTAATTGATATTTTTTTGGTTTTATTAAGAATTAAATATTGATTTTAATTTCTTCCTTATATTAAAGGTTTGATTGAAAGAGAGATAAATAAGGGTTTACAGAAATTCTTTGAAGCTTTCTTCTTCCTCCTCTTCTCCTTCCATGCGTGTCTTCTTCCATTCCTGAGAGAGAGTATTAAGATTCTTGATTCGCCGTTACACTACGGATCGTGCTACCAAAGTGTGTTACCGAGTAGGAGCACATCATATAAGGTAGGTAATAAGTCACTTAAAAGTTAGAGTTGTAAACCTTGCCTCACCATTTATTGTTTAAAGGTTTTTGAGTTTCAATTTCCATTATTTTATATACAATCATATGGTTCAATTATGCCTGTATGAACTTTGCTAACCGTGAGATTGTTTAAATCTCAGCATATTCAGGTTTTGTAGATTATCGAAACTAACGAGATATCCAACAATCTTAAGGTGAATTATACTTATTAGTTTCAGTATTTTTTTCTGGATAGATTTTCGATTTTATATGTGGAAGCAGTGCATGATATTACCCGGTTGTTCATCTAGTGATACTGTGCACGCTCTACACATTATAATTATATGGGAAAAGTTATTTTGTTACTTAAATTTTAATTTTGTAAAAACGTCTATTTTTGTACCTGTGATTATGCAATTGATTTCCTGAAATTATGGAGAATTAATTAATTATAAATTGTGTGTAAATGTGTAATGATTGAATATAAATTAATCATTAATCTTTATTTTTGGTTTCAGTGTTGTAATTACATGTAATAGTAGCAGTTACGACTCACAGTATCTAATACTTTAAATAGACGTTTTATAATCAAACAATTATATTTGATTGGTTCCTAAAATTTTTTAGGAAATAAATTTGTCTTGGAAGGACAAGAGAGGGTTATTTGGTAATTTGAGGCATGTCATAATTAATCGATAATTGTTTTAGGAATACAGGGATTTAAGATATGCCATGATTGTTTGCAAAGTCTAGACATATATATATATATATGTATGTATGTATGTATATGTTACTATATGTCAAATCCTTAGTAAGTGATACATACGTTATAAGTGATCTAATTAAAGGTCAATTAATTGATATTATTGGATTCTTTTATTGCATTGATATAGATGTTATATTAAGTATGTGTTACAATAAAATTTGTTGTTGTGCAGATTATATGTGGTTATATCTTTTGATTTGAAAAATTATTATATTCAAGATTAGGTTGACGTCATGAATCCGAATTAATTACCTTTTATAGTATGATTTGATTTATCTTTTTATTGGATTGATATCGTAATGTAACACATAACACATGTAATTTACTTTAAACAAAAGAGGGTAAATCTATATATTTGTATACATATACCACTCAATTGAGTGATAAATATATATATTTACTTTAAACAAGGTTGTATGGATTACGGTAAGTCTCGATATTTTCAAAGACACGATATCGTAAGATGATTGCTCTCGAATGAGGTTGCGCTTTTGACTACATAAAGTCAAAGGATAACATAAATGATCGATCCACTAATAAAAAGTATGCCTAAAAGAACAATTGAGATATCATCGTGGTGTATGAGGCTAAAGCCAATATTTAAGAGTCTTCATGATGGCAATCCTATCTAGTTGACTGGAGATCCTAAGATCTAGATTTAAAGTAACAACCACATTGTGTGCAAAGTTGGTATTAACACTAAGGGCTTGCTTGAATAAAAAAAGAAGGATTAAGTAGAGTAGTGTGTGGGATAATTAAGTAGCGTAAAGTAAGTAGAGTAATCAAATGAAATTCTACATTGATTGGATAGACTAAGAGTTAATTAAAGTATAAATTATTAATTTTACTTGGATAGGAGGTAGAGCAAGGTAGAGCGAGGTAGATTAAAAAATTAAAAAAACTAAAATAACTTATGAACCCTTATTCTACCCTCCTAACCCCTCAAATTGAGAGGTTACAATTAGCACTTAATGAGGGTAGTATAGGGATAAGTTATCCCCTATATTATCCTCCAAACCCCTCCTCATCTAAATCCAAGTAAGGTACATAATTACTACTTCACTTAATCCTCCCTACTTAACTCTCAAAATCTCCAATCCAAGCAAGCCCAAAGAGTTTAATACTCTTCCCCATTCCTATGATGAAAGAGTGATACCTGTGGCGAATCATGAATCTTATTATAACTTGATAAATTCAAGTGGGATATAACAGGATATCCTTTATAAGTGATCACCTATGTGAGTGTGAAGCGGCCACTTCTGTGAAATTTTGAAATGTCGAATTCTCTAAAGCACTTACTAAAATTAGAAAATGTTTCGGGGCCTAAATGAATATAACTGTGAGAATCATAATTTTTTGAGATGTTGCTGTGTGATTCTTATAGTGTTGGTTTACACTAAAGACTAACCAGATAAAGATATCAAGTTCACTAAATAGCCAAGCAAATTCGATAGGTCTCATTAATAAAGGTTCAAAGCCAAAAGATACATAATCCTGATGCAGTAACTTTTCACCATTACTCTCTCTCTCTCTCTCAGTCTCTTGTGTCTACTCCGCAGTTTAATTGGACATGCAAATTCCATTCATGTAGGAGATTGTTGGATATTGGTGGTAATGGGTCACCCAAACCAATATCGCATGAATAATAAATTAAGCTCTAAAGTGGCTACATGAAGTTGAAATGATGAATGTGTGAACACAAATCCCACAATGGAATCCACTCAAAGTTGAGTTTTTGAGACACCATTTTGGTGTGTTAACTTGGGTCTAAGGATACCCATGATTTTGTGAAAGAAAGTCATACTTGGGCTGGATTGAGTCACGGGCTTAAGCCATTTATATTTTGAGTCCATTACCATTCTAATTGAATTATTATTTTTAATTGGGCTATTACTTGTTGTATTAGCCATTGGGTTTAATATTAATTACAAAATATGTAATTGATATTTTTTTGATTTTATTAAGAATTAAATATTGGTTTTAATTAGTTACTTATATGAAGGTTTGTTTGGAGGGGGAGATAAATAATGGGTTTCAGTAATTCTTTTCAAGTTTTCTTCTTCCTCCTCTTGTCCTTTCATGTCTGTCTTCTTCCATTCCTAAAACAGAGTACTAAGATTTTTGATTCGTGGTTACACTACAAATTGTGATAGACAATAATTTATCATAAGGTCAGAGGTGTAAATTTTGCCTTGGTATTCTCTTTTTTAAGGTTTTTGAGTTTCAATTTATATAATTTTTTATATATAATAATATTGCTCAATTATACATGTGAGAACTTTGATAACCGTAAAATTATTTAAATCTCAACATACCTAGATTTTATAGATTATCAAAATTAGCAAGATATCCAATAAAAATGGCAGAGATGGTTGTGATAGAGAGAACCACTATGCTGTGAAGAACTCGTACCAAGGGGACCATAAAAACACAAACATCCAAAGGCCAAACCTCATCCATACAAATATATATATTCCTCCTATCTAGCTAGGCACATCACGGAGCACAAATGGTGGTTCTGCTTTAATTATTCGCACCGCCCAAGCTGATCACTGTCTAATCATCAGCTTTTCTACGTAGGATTTTCCTTCAATACAATCCAAACGTTTGTCAGCAATGCAAAAACAAAACGTGATGGGATGGGAGAGTGAACACAGAACAATCATCCAGAATCTAGTGGGGGAGACTCCAATCAAGTAGGGGAGAACATAATCTGACTCCAAGTCTAACCAATTCATCTAGTTTACTTTCCAAAAGGGTTGGTTGGATATTTAGGCCTGTGTCCAACCCTCTCTAAAGGTCTTGTGAAGAGAGACACACCGTAACCAACTCATAAATGATAATTTCACACTCCCATGTGTGTGGATCGTGTGTTAGACTTGAATTTCATCCGATATGTACACGTGGAGTTTACAACCCGACAATCCACTTCGATATCATGTCATGCAAAGTTGGGCTTGTGTCCAACTCACTCCAAAAGATCTTGTGAGGGGAGAGGTAGGTTTGTGTCTGACGCTATAACCAACCGATGTGGGATTATTTCATAATACTAGTACGTGTGAGCTTTTTACTTACCTTTGTGTTCAGTTGTGCCTAGAATTTAGAGTCTATAACTAGTTGTACTTTTGATTTCATATTGTTATAAATCGAATACTCATAAATCCAATCATATAAATTTTGTATATCTAACCGATGTGAGACACAAATCTTAACACACGAATGTCAAAATCGTGTGTTAAACCCACACGCTCACAGTGCATGGTAGGCACCAGCACTCAATGTATAAACCCTGCTCCACTCTCTTTGAGATAGTCTTTGGGAGTGTACACAAACAAAACTAACCCATACCTGCACTTACCTTCAAAATAATACAAAACAAATACTACCATCCATATTGGTTGTGATACAGTTGGTCTGGTTTCTTAGATGATTAATGTAGTTTGAATTCAACTTTCATATCAGTCGAAAAGATTAGATTAATCAGTCTCACCAGTACTTATGCTACAACTGCATCATTATTCATGCTGTTTTTGCCATTTAAGAGATATTGCCAATCCTAATTATTATATTTTGGCAGGTACCAAAAGTGCATATTCTTTGCATCATTGTAATATTAGGGACTGAATTAGTCGCATTAGTGACTACGATATATGCTTAGACATTATAATTAACCATTGTGATAAATCCAATTCTGGTCATTTTTTGAATTTCCTTGATATAAGAGTTTCCTCTAGTAGCTAGTCAACAACAGCTTTTGAACTCCATTTTTCGCAAACACTGCAGACAACCATGAGTACACCCCCTATTGAGAACTTCAGTGCCTTCAATGTGGAGCAGCAGCTGCAGCAACAGCTTGACACCGACTATACTAATCGGCTAGAGAGGGCTCAATGGTTGCTCAATTCTCCTGAGCCACCACACCTATGGCAGAAGGTCATTGGTTCAATAAAACAAACCATCTTCCCCCACAAGAACAGGACTGCTGCTAAGCGAAGCAGACGAATGATCATCTTCTCGTTCTTGAAAGGATTTTTCCCAATACTTATCTGGGGCAGGAATTACAATTCATCAAAATTCAAAAATGATCTCATGGCAGGACTAACTCTAGCAAGCCTTAGCATTCCTCAGGTGCACTAAGATTCCTTTTGTTCTCTATGTTCTTATCAATAACTTAATGAGTATGGATTGGTAACAAATCTCTGCTTGTTCTGTTTGGTTTATATATGCAGAGCATCGGATATGCTAATTTAGCTAAACTAGATCCTCAATATGGCCTATGTGAGTTTCTGGGTTCATTTTAGCCAGACCATTTTCATTTACTATATTTTTCTTCATGTTCTATGTTGGATGGACTAATTGAAAGGAAGAATTATGTTTTGTGATTTGGGTTTGCTGCATTTTCAGACACAAGTGTTGTACCTCCTCTAATTTATGCTCTATTTGGGAGTTCAAGAGAGTTAGCCATTGGACCTGTAGCAGTAGTATCAATGCTGCTATCCTCCAGTATACAGAAAATACAAGATCCTTTTGTTGATCCTGTTGCCTACAGAAAGCTTGTGTTCACTGTCACCTTCTTTGCTGGGATCTTCCAAGCAATGTTTGGATTGTTAAGGTACTTTTATCAGCAAATGAATTTTCCATTCTATTAGTAAACTGATGCTTGCTCCTTCTGATCATCAGTACTTAAATCTCTAGGTTGGGGTTTCTTGTGGAATTCCTTTCACATGCTGCCGTTGTTGGATTCATGGGTGGTGCAGCCATTATCATTGGCCTTCAACAACTCAAGGGGCTACTGGCAATCAGTCACTTCACTACCAAAAGCGATGTGATATCCGTCCTGGAGTCTGTGTTTAGATCACTAAACCGCGATACAGTAAGTAATGCAACCGGAAAACAGTTGACTTCCACATATGATTGAAGTCTCACACTGGTTAAGTATTTGTCACAAGTTCTTACAGTTCTACATCTTCCTTGTGCATTTCATTAACAGTGGCATCCTCTGAATTTCGCCCTTGGATGTTCATTCCTTATCTTCCTCCTCATCGCTAGGTTTATTGTAAGTAACCAGATGATATCATAACAATTTTCCCATAAATGAAAAAAAAAGTTTCTCCTTTCAGTGCTCAACTCAATATAAAGAAAGCTTTTTCACATAATTGCAGGGCAAAAGAAACAAAAAGTTGTTCTGGATTCCAGCTATTGCTCCTCTTATTTCAGTCATATTATCCACTGCGATAGTGTTCTTGACAAAAGCTGAAAAGCATGGAGTAGTAATAGTAAAACACATAAAACGAGGCCTGAATCCAAGTTCAGTCGATCAATTACAGCTCGACAGCGCACAAGTTGGATTTGCTGCCAAAACAGGACTAATTGCTGCTATTGTTGCTCTTGCTGTGAGTAATCACTCTTTATTTACCTCCCAATTCTTGTTTATATACTAGACTCTCCTATTTCAACGGTAATTCAAATGTTTTCTCTAGGAAGCCATTGCTGTTGGTCGTTCTTACGCTGCCATTAGAGGCTATCAAATCAATGGGAACAATGAAATGGTAGCTATGGGCTTCATGAACATTGCAGGATCACTGAGTTCATGCTATGTTGCCACTGGTGAGCTCTTAATTTTCTCGTAAATCTGACCGTGCATACGTGTTGAATATGCTATGAAAATGTGCAATTGCTTTGAACATAACTCTGCAGGTTCATTCTCAAGGACTGCTGTGAACTTCAGTGCAGGATGTGAAACAGTAGTATCAAATATAGTGATGGCCGTTACAATGCTTTTGTCACTGGAATTGTTTACTAGGCTATTTTACTATACTCCCATGGCCATCCTTGCTTCAATCATCTTATCTGCTCTTCCTGGACTGATTGACATCAATGAAGCTTATCATATCTGGAAGGTTGACAAACTAGACTTCCTTGCTTGCATTGGTGCCTTTTTGGGGGTTTTATTTGCAACGGTGGAGATTGGCCTTGGCATCGCGGTAATATCTTTTTGATTTGCCACTTTTGCACAGCATTCAAGTTCTTATTCTAATTCGTAAAAATATGCATTGCAGGTAATCATATCATTTGCAAGAATATTACTCAACGCCATTCGACCTGGCATTGAAGCTATAGGAAGACTTCCAAGAACAGACATCTTTTGCGACATAACGCAATATCCCAACGCCATTGAAACTCCAGGAATCTTAATCTTCCGCATCAACTCTTCCTTAATCTGCTTTGCTAATGCCAACTTTGTCAGAGAAAGGTAGAATGTCAATTGAAAAAGATTTAATTTTTCGCAGTTCTAATCGACGGATGTTTCACCCTTTTCAGGATAATGAGTTGGGTGACCGAACATGAGAATGACCATAAAGAAAATGGAAAAGAAAAGACTGCAGCAGTGATTCTGGACATGTCAAGTAAGTTTCATTGGCTGTACAGACTCAAAATCATAAACTAGACTATTTAAACTGATGTGCATTTTTTGGTTTAATATGACAGATGTAGTAAACATTGACACTTCAGGAATTATTGCACTTGAAGAAGTTCACAACCAATTAACATCACATGGCATACAAGTAAGAAAGTTCACTGCATTCTCACATTTGCATGTGTTCATAAATCAAAGCTGAATTGATGTCTAAGTTTGGGAGTGTGTGCAGTTAGCATTGGCCAACCCAGGAAGGCAAGTGATTCACAGGCTGAAGTCAGGCAAATTCGTCGATAGAATTGGAGCAGGATTGATTTTCCTCACTGTGGGAGACGCTGTCGATGCATGCGTTGGTCTTCCTTAAAATTTTATTTTATACGTCCTTTTTATTTTTATTTTTATTTTACATGTGTAAGTCCACATCTCCATAAAAATTAATTATTTTAACCTTTTTTTAATGTCACATCAGATTAAAAATTAAAATTAAAATATAAGAAATATAAGAAAAGAAAATAAGAAACAATAAAAATGTAATTCGTTTTAGCAATAAAATATAGGATCTTACTTTTTTATATTGAATTTTAATAGATTTTTATTACAAACAAAAAAAATTATTTTCCTTTATTCTATGTGTTTTTATTCTATTTGAGTCACATAAATACTATATCAACTCATATCATAGAGTCTATAATAATATACAGAGCAGTAGCCGAAATCGAACCGGCATCGTTAGCTTGGAAGGGTGGGGATAGTCAATGACTATACAGTACATTTTTACATTAAATGAATACAAAAATATTATGTTGCAATCAAATTTTTATTACCATTCCTTGACCAGCCTATTTCTTCTTGATTAGCCCTCTTCTTTCTTGATCTTCATCTTCCTTCACTATATCTCATTGGTCTCTACCATCCTTCAATCGATCTCCCATTCGGCTCTATCTCTCGTTTGTCTCTCTTTCATTTTCACTATTGTTGGGAAGTGTTGAAGGATGATCCAAAATGGCAAGACTCTTTATCATCGAAAAAGCAATGTAACAATAATGAAACAAGTTATGCTATGCTTGATGCTATTAATTTAGAAGATGATTGCAAGTCATTCACTAACTAGGAGAGACCACTCGATTGAAAAGCCTCAAAAGAGATCTTGAAAATGAAAAAAGAAAAAGATGTTGCTGAGGGACAGTGGTGGACCCATAATTGAATTTTGAGTGGCCCTGGCTATCTATATTTAGGGGTGGGATTCGGGACAATACCCTAAAAAACAATTTGGGCAGCTGATGACAAATTCTAAGTTAATAATCAAAATTCAAGCAATCAATCATAATGATTTTTATCCTCCACTAATCAAGCACAACATATTCTAATATTTTCACATTTCACAAGCAATCCTAATGACTTTTAGCTTCCAATAATCAAGCATAATCAATAATTCATCTTGGATATTGACAGCAAATCATACGCATTGTCTCATCAAATAGAACAATAAGAAGAATTGATAATACGAAATGAAGAGAATGATAATCAAAATTCAAAAACAATGATAATTCCGATTGCAGGGTTCTTAATTAGCAAATCAAACCCACTACAGGCAACTCTATCACATAAGAAAAATTGTTTTGTGGTATTTTAGTGGTGTCTTTGACAAAGCAAAACCTACAGTTCCGGCACAAAAGGAAAATCGATAAATCAAAAGATTCTTATCGACGGGATGGCAGTTCATCCTGATGCCGAATTCCCAGACAGTTCGTCCGATCATCCGGTACTTGCAAGGCACAACTTGGCATTCACTATCTCCTAATTCCTAAATCGATTCTTCATTCTCCAACAAGACAACAAGTCTCGTACATGTACTGAGAGGACTAAAGAAAATGCCAGTAATGGACACTAATGGGCCAATGGGTAATGGCCTGATGGGATAGATTGCATTGAGCTACAACCTACTGCAATTATAACATGGGTCCACCCCTGCTAAAGGATGAATTTCAACTTTCACAGCAGAATTTTGGAAGCAATAAGGAAGAATTTGATATTAAAAAATTTGAGCTCCATGAAAAAGTATTAAAATAACGTGAAAAAATGCTAAATATTCAATGACAACGTCTAGAAATAGAAGTGATCCAAACAAACACTAGTAATATGGACCCCAGACAAGCAGCCTACAATGAGCAACTAAAGGCTCAAATTTACCAAAATTGGGGTCCGTTAACCCATTAATAATACATCATGTGCTTTTCTGTCTAACAACTATTCGTCATGTAATTGCCACAAGTGCTCAATAAGATTCAACTTTTGTTGAGAATGAATTTCATTGCTCCTAATACGAGACAATGATTAAAATAACTATGCACCTTCAAGTACGTATTTATTTAAAATTGGTTCATGGAGTAGTGTACCATTGTCGTCATATTCAAAATAATCGGGACCTCCTTCATTCTCAATCATCATGTTATGCAGTATTATGCATGCTATCATGTATGATATTCGAGAGCATGTTTACATCCCAACAACGAGTTGATCCACGAACAATATCAAAATGAGCTTGGAGAACCCCAAATGCTTGCTCGACATCTTTTCGTCTCCGGACTAGCGTTTAGCAAAATGTTTATTTTTCAAGAATTGTGGACATGACATGGTTTTTACAAAAGTTTCCCTTCAAGAATATATCCCATCTGCAATATAATATCTCATTGTATACTCAGGGCCATTAATCCAAAAATTAACGAGATAAGCATTTCTAGTAGCGAGAGTGTCAAAAACATAAGATCAATCCAATACATTGATGTCATTAAGCACTCCAAACATCCTAAAGAAAGCATGCCATATCCAAATATTAAGGGAGGCAACAACTTCTAATATTATTGTTCGAAATCAACAATGGCCAGTATATTGTCTTACCTATGTGGTTAGACGATTTTTTTCATTTTCAATGCATACTATCGATACTTCCCAATATTATGGCGAAACCATGTTACCTAGCAATATCATTGTTGTTTGATGCCCGTAAGCCCAAAAATATCAACAATCATTCTGACAAATTCTCTAAGACACTCCAAAATAGTGCTTCCTTCAATTCGAACATAATCATCAATATAAAATTTACCAGTTGACAATATGCATGCATCTTAACCGTAATTGTTACCTTCTAAATGAAAGATAACCCTTGAACTCCAAATAATCTTATGAATTGGGCTTAAATTGAATGGACTTGGCAAAAATTAATTTTAGTGATTATAATTCGTTTCCGGTGAAAATTAGGATTCCAATTGTGTGTGCACACACACACGTAACGGTCATTTGGCGCTGTAAATTTATTTAAAAAGTTAAAAAAAAATACAAAATACTATGCCTGAATTTATTTTTTTCATATACAATTTTTTATAAGGTACAAAAATAATATTGACATATGATACATAATTTCTTTATAATATGTTTTTTATTGCATATTGTATAGATCCAGATGAACCCGCAGTGGAGGACGTCGCGCGAGGTTTAAGGGCAAACTGTAGGATTTGTTTAGCGTTAGGAAATCTCTTTTGACTCCCGGAGAGAGTGTTTATCAATGGCTCTCTCTCTCTCCAACAATTCTATCTTCTCTCCTCTTCCCGCTTCCTTTCCTTCCAATTCATCCAAAGCCCACGCACCTAAATTCCTACACCTTCAATCCCTGTATGACGGAACTAGGGTCTACAAGTACATATCAGGACTTCGTCTTTCCAATCCTTGCCGAATTGTCTTTTGTAACTACGACAGGAACAACCGGAGGCCTTCCCCCTTCACAGCTGAAGATTCGGCTCCCTCTGTATGATTCTCCTATCACTCTTTGTTTCTTTCAATTTTGATTAACTTCTGATAGCCTAGATGACGGCTTGGAATTCCTGTAGTTTCGACCATTCTCTGCTCTTTATTTACTTAATTTTAAATATTTTTCCACGTGGTTGGTGAATTTGATTCTGTCTGTTTTTATTCTCGTCCTGAGTATAATGAGAACGCTGTTGCTAAAGTTCATATTCAGTCTCCTGCAGAAATAAGCAGAATAATGCTTATTTGTGTACATCTACACACACATATATGTTACATGCTGTAACGACAAAATTTCCAATAGTGCATACACAATATTGTAATCGAAAGCCTCTAGATAGTTTGAGAAATTTTTCTATATATTTCTCTTCGTATTATGAAGTCTGTAACAATTAGGTCTAATATTGCTTCAAGGATTTTTTATTTTTATTTTAAAGTGATTATTTTAATTTATATTTATATTAACAATCCATACTGTATCTTTTTCTACTTAGGGAAATGCCAAAGAGGAGGATCTTGAGGAGGATGCAAGTGTCTCAGAAAGTGAAGCAGAGGAACAATATATGCCTAATTTGAAGATTTTTATGAAAGCATACAAGGAGGCAATCTTTACTGGGGATTGGAAGACAGTTTCTAACATTGAGGCTAAGATTACCGTTGTAGAAGATCGGATGAATGACTTGGTGCTAAAAGTTTCAGCATTATCATCAGAGGTAACTGCTGGCAAGGAGAAATACGTCCGCTTACAAGCAGATTTTGATAATTTCAGGAAAAGATCGGAAAAGGAAAGACTTAACATAAGAAATGATGCCCAGGGAGAGGTGATTGAAAGCCTTTTGCCCATGGTGGACAGTTTTGAGAGAGCCAAGCAACAGATCAAACCAGAAACAGAAAAGGAAAAGAAGATTGATATAAGTTACCAGGGTATTTATAAACAATTCGTGGAGGTCATGAGGAGCTTACGAGTTACTGCTGTAGCAACCGTTGGAAAGCCTTTTGATCCAACAGTAAGTAATATATTTAAACACTACTTCATTTTTTGTAATTATTATTTTGAAGTCCATGCTCATACACTTTGGTGTTTCTCATAGCTTTTTATAAAAAAAAGAAAAGAGAAAGAAGAATTATCTTCCATAGGATTGCAAAGCTAGAGGACTGTGAAAATATTCAGTATCCTATCAATTTGCGTCCAGAATTTCATGTTTATCCTATTTCTTTTACATCCTTATTTCTTTAATATCTTTAGGCTTGCAAATATGTGAAAGAACCACCACTGGTGCAGTAGTAAGGAGTTACCTCATCACCTTGACCAAAAGGCCAAGGTTTCAAAATGTCCCCCCTTCCCCTAGCTTACCCTAGAAGGAAGAAAAAAAATCTTTTGAGCAAAGTTGGTGCCTTGGTGCCATATTTTTAGACCTTTGTTCTTTCAATGTTATAGGAGAGGTGGGAAGCCCTGCACTTTGATTATGTCTTTCTGGAGTAGCTTTGTTTAATTTAACTGGTAAATTTTTGAATTTCATTGAACCACAAAACTAGAGGCTATGCTGCTTGGTTAGGTTAAGATGACTGCTTGTTAATCTGTGCTGCTTTTTGCATGAGTTGGGTGTGATAGATTCACACCATTCCATCCTTTTGCATGAGTGGTCTTGCTTAAAAAAATAAGAAAGAAAAATAAAAGAAAAGGAATAAAGTATGCTTGCTAACCAGTAACCAGTCATCATGGTTTTTAGGGTCCGTTTGTTTCACAATTGTATTTCACAGCTTTAAGTTGTCTAAAACATTGTGCTTAAAACTGTCAAAAATGTTGTGTAAGCTATATAAAATGTTATGGAGTGTTTGGTTCATTTTTTTGTTATATTACTTTTGTAGATAAAATTAAAAGAAAAGATATACAATAAAAATATCTGGAAACTTTTTTAAGATATGAAGGGACAATTATGTAATATAGCTATACAATGTTGCAAGTTCCACAGCTTTAAATTGTGAAAAACTATCGGATGGTAACATTTCATTTTGCGCAGCTTTAAGCTGTCAATAAAATATAACGTTTGGTTGATACAACATTTTATGCGAGCTCCACAGTTTTAAGCTGTGCTAAATGTGAAATAAACGGACCCTTAATATTTAGATTTTGTTATTGTTAATTTTAAACAAACTCTTTTTTAATCACTTATTGGCGAATCTACATGTAAAAGCTTAGTGAGGACAATTATACATGGTTTAACATTGAAGATATTTTTAAGAACCATAGAATCCATTTAATACATTACCGATTCTGATAATACATGTAAGGTTTTTTCATGGTCAGATGCAGCTGTTCTGTCTCAAGATCAACAGAAGTAATCATTATGGTGCTATAGTGTGTCACTGTAATTTGATTACCAAACTCTTTTCTGTTAATAGTTTTTGAGTTTATGGTCCATGTGTTATATGTGCTTGAGATTTGCAATATTACAGTTTTGAAAGTTTTTAAATGTTGTGAGGTTTATGCTTTTATATTTCATTCTATTTTGAGTGCTTTCTATTGAATATTTAACTTGTTTCTGTATCATCACGGATACTTGCACCGTTCTCACTTTACTTTGTCGTATCGTTTTGGATGGTGTAAGCATATGCTACGATAAATGTTACTGCAGGAAAATCATAAATAGAAACCTTATTATGGTATAATTTGTAGATTTGATAAGAGTAATCAACACATGGAGAAGTGTTTATTTTTGTGCCACGGAATGTCCTGATTTTGTTCATTTCGTTTATATCTTGTCCTAGATGCATGAGGCTATTGCTCGGGAGGAGTCTCAAGAGTTCAAGGAAGGAATCGTATCACAGGAATTCCGACGTGGCTTTCTTCTTGGAGACCGACTCATAAGACCAGCCATGGTTAAAGTTTCTGCAGGGCCTGGTAGTAAGAGAGCCCCTGTTGCCACTGAGGTATCAACTGGGCAACATGCAGCCGCCACGGGTCTAGATGAACGATAGCTTTGTTCTGCAAGCTCAAATTGTTGATTTCTGCATCTCAGTAATTTATTAGCTTCAAACTTTTTCTAATGTTGGAAATTTTGATTTTCTTGGGTTCAATTCTCACCATTAGGAAGATTTTGGCCTTTCACTAGTGATAAAAGGTTGTACCTAATAAGCCTATATTACATAAAGGAAAATTTTACGGCGGAAATAATTCTGAATTTTACAAATGGCTAATCATAAGTTCATAAAATTTAGGAACTAACAGCAAGTGCAATGGGACACTTTATAATGGTATTGAAAATTTTAGAGTGTGTAGAGATTGATTTTGGCCTTTATTGGAGTTGTAAATTTCGAGATAATCTACTAGTAGGCATCGATTGCTGGTTTTGGTTGGTTTTTTATATTTTTCAATCAAATCGATTTGTCGATTATTGATCGTTTATGTTGATTTTTTTGATTGGTCTTAATATAATTGATTAAAAAAAAAGAAGACCAAATCATTTGATTTTGATCAGTCTCGGTTTTGCCTATTTTTTTGATAGCCCTAATGTCTCCTAGGAGGATAGGGCGCAAAAGGAGCAGATGGAGATGATCCCAAAACGAAAGGGTATACGGCAAAACTGAAGAAGAATCCCTGTTTTGGGCTTCTCTTCCCTTTTAGAAGGAAAAGACATTGGGCACGGATCACGGATGTGGCTGCGACAAAATTTGGGCTGGGCTCACGAATGGGCTATACATACAATCATTTGTGCAAAAAACCATCCAGGCCTTTCTGATTTCTGGCTCAGCTCATTTATGTAACAGTAACACGTCTAAGCCAGGCTAGTCAAGCGGGCCATGTAGGCCGGGCCCTTTGGGGGCCCTAATTGAGGGGCGACAAGGAGCCCAATTTTAAGCTGTCCAGACATGGGCCGTTGCCCAACCTTACTGTCCCACCGCCGATGTGTCTCGAATAGGTGCGTTCTAAACTGAACTTAGCCGCTTTACCGGCTACGTTAGACACCGCAGTCCGCAGCTTTTATGCCAGCCAGATTCGGTTCCTTCACCTATTGCTTTTTATTCTTCCGCTTCCTCTCCTTCAGTTGACATTGTAGAACACTCGTATTCTTTCTTGGACTTTAGGGTTTTGTGCAATAACTTCCATGGAAACAGAATCTGAAAGACCAAGGCTTCGTTACTTCCGCTGTTTCTGCTTTAGACGCTGTTGTCGCTGTTTCTGCTGCTTCTACTCATACCCATAGCCATAACAAAACCCTAACCAGAATAGATAGTCAATTTTGATAAAGTTGTTTATGGATTCATCGCATGCTCCGTCAGCTCTCTATCTAGGTTTTCACTCTCACAAGTCGACGTTGCCTGCGAAAATCCCGGCGTTACTCGCTGAGGATCCGTTTTCATTGCAGATTGATTCTACCTTCTGCGGCTCGTTGAATCGAGTTCCTCTGCAATTGTTCGATCAGAAGGATGATAATCGGGATGAGAATGGCGAGGAGGAAGGGGATTCTGAGCAGTTTAGCGTATTAGGACGCCATATGTGTATAAAGAGGGGTAGGGATTCTCAGGCTTGCTTACCTTCCAAGCGAATTGCAATCGGGTCCGGACTGGAGGAGCGGCAAGCTTGGGTCCGCTCATGGGGTAACCAGCCTCTTGGGGACGCCGACCCAGAGGTACTTGAAATTATGGAGAAAGAGAAACAGAGACAATTCAAAGGGATCGAATTGATTGCTTCTGAGAATTATGTCTGCCGTGCTGTATTGGAAGCCCTAGGAAGCCACTTATCCAACAAGT
Source organism: Euonymus europaeus (assembly GCA_963580455.1). NCBI lineage: Eukaryota > Viridiplantae > Streptophyta > Magnoliopsida > Celastrales > Celastraceae > Euonymus > Euonymus europaeus. The sequence continues at coordinate 5,304,967 of OY756968.1, read as the reverse complement.
ACTCAGAGGGAATGCCCGGAGCTCGTTATTATACCGGCAATCAACATATTGATAAAATTGAATTGCTTTGTATGGAGCGGGCGTTGGCCGCTTTTGCCCTTGATTCTGATAAGTGGGGCGTGAATGTGCAACCATATTCATGTACCTCTGCAAATTTGGCAGTTTACACGGGTCTCCTACTTCCTGGGGAGAGGATAATGGGGTTGGATTCGCCTTCTGGTGGCCATATGAGTCACGGCTACTATACCCCTAGTGGGAAGAAGGTATCCGCTGCGTCCATATTCTTTGAAACCTTTTCTTATAAGGTGGACCCGCAAACAGGTTACATTGATTATGATAAGCTTGAGGAGAAGGCTCTTGATTTCCGCCCAAAGATACTTATTTGTGGCGGGAGTTCCTACCCACGAGAGTGGAATTACACAAGGTTTAGGCAGATTGCAGACAAGTGTGGAGCAGTTTTGATGTGCGATATGGCTCAGATTAGCGGTCTTGTAGCGGCGAAGGTTTGAATACTAGTAACTTTTGATTGTGATGTAGTGTTTGGAACTTTAGTTGTAGATAAGGCCAAGGCCTTTCTTTAGTTTATTCTTTCTCTTACTTTATTATTAGGAGGTCATACTTGAGTTGTTTCTGAGCATGTCAATTTCCAAGCATTGGACTTTTCACCACAGGATTGTGCTTTCTGCTGCTATTTGGCGTCCTATTTTGTATATTTGTTGATAATGAGCTTTGTAACTACACGAATGACAAAACTAATATCACGTTTGATTGATCTGGTGCAATGTTATATCTCAAACATGTTAAGAGTGCAATAACACTATCAAAAATATATTAGATTTATGTGCTCTATAAGAAATTCTGCAAACGTGAACCATGTGTATGCATTTGTTGTATTTGAATTTTACAGTTGGAGTTATGTTTTCTGAAACATAGCGTTGAAAATAATTAACCATATTTCTTGTTTTGGGAAGGGAAAACAACTTCCAAACAGGTTCTGAAGTAAATGCTAGAATTTTCAATTTGAGAATTTGCAAGGGATGCAGTTATGAGCAAGCATTGTATTGTTTTAAGAAATCTGCTTTTGAACCCATTTTCTTCCATTAACAAGTTCATTTATACTTGTAAAGCTGAATATTAGATTGTTACAGCTGCTGGATCATTGATGGATAAGCTTTGCGCTGATACCTGAATTAAGAGGTGTGAATGTGCAATATTCACACTGAAAGAGTTTTGGGGGTTTGATTGGATATTCTTTGTAGCATTAAAACATGAGAATCTTGTCTTTTGCTAGCAAAACTTACTGGTGCTAATGTGACCATTCTTTGTTTTGGTGTTAATACGGTTTGTTTCAACTGGTTTTACCATATTTTTTGTGTCTTGGGTCTCTGTTGCTCCTTGTATTTTGTTGCCTGTATTTTTTTTAGTATATCTGTTTCTTTTCTTTTTTTAAGCTGATTTGGAGGTATGAACCATAGTCAGGCAGTAATGGCACTTGGTTCCACTTCCACATATAATAAGGGAATCTCTCTGCAACATTTATACCTCACTATGCGTTCACTGTCGCCTTATACAGATATGTGCAAGTCCATTCGAGTATTGCGATATCGTTGCATCAACAACTCATAAAAGTCTACGAGGCCCTAGGGGTGGTATAATCTTTTATAGAAGAGGTGACAAGCAAAAGAACCATGGAATGCTGCTTAATCATAGTGATGGTATTAGCCACTACGATTATGAGGAAAAGATAAATTTTGCTGTATATGCATCATTGCAAGGGGGTCCACACAATAATCATATTGCTGCTCTTGCCATTGCTTTAAAACAAGTTGCGACTCCTCAGTTCAAGGCATATATGCAACAGGTGAAGAAAAATGCTCAAGCTTTAGCATCTGCATTGTTGAGACGAAAATGCAGGTTGCTGACTGGGGGCACTGACAACCATTTATTGCTCTGGGACCTAACTACTCTAGGCTTAACAGGTATTTTGGCTCTTCCTTCTCCAGTAGACAGTGAAATTGATTGTGTGAGTGTGTTATTGCATTAGATATTCATCAGTTTGTTGTACATATATTTTTACGCCCGTGACAGTATATGTGATGACCATCTCATGGGTAAAATTCTTGTAGCATGTGATGCAAACATTTTCAAGTCTGCATCTCTTGTATGTAGAGGCTGTATATAGAGGCATACACTGCTAAAATGTATCATTCCTTATCTGGCACCTCAAGAATAATATAGAAAGGGGAAGGCTGTCCTTCGCAGCTGGGCCCTTTTGTTGAAAATTATTGGAAGTTCTTTTATTTCAAGCAATGATCTACATAATTGTACCATTTGATTCCTTTGTCACTTTTAAGTTCCCTTAGGGACACTATTTTTGTCTTTTAGTTTTAGCAGTACCTAGCTGTAAAAAATGATAGCTTTTGGAATAGAGGTTAATGGATTTATAATGACTATGAACTTGACATATGGAATGCATGCTTTTCTCCTCTTATTTTTTCTGCTAAGATTGTTGTGTGTGAGAGAGAGTGAGAGTGAGAGAGAGAGTTGTCACTTGTTTTAAGAACTATTTCATCATTGTGTTTTAACCAGTTTATGCATGTTTGTCTTTTCAATTCATATAAATTAATAAATACTTGTTTAGACAGACACAGATGGAAGTGTGCCTCTACGTCTTTATTATTATTGGGAGTGTCTTTAGTCTTTACTATTATTGACATTATTGCGATGTTTACTTTTCTAGGCAAGAATTATGAGAGAGTCTGTGAGATGTGTCACATCACTCTCAATAAAACTGCCATATTTGCTGAGAATGGTGCATTTTCAACTGGAGGAGTAAGAATTGGTATGTAGTAACCTTTTCATGCTTTCGATAGAGACACTTATATTTTGTTTAATATTATCTGAAACTTTCTTCCAGCAGCAGAAATGGTCTCTCTCTTTTTATCAAGGTCTTGCCCAGCATGCAGTCCTAGTTAATTTCCTTATTTTGATTCATTTGTTTGCAAGTCATTCTGTAAGTTGTATAGAGGACTTAATTTCCAAATTCCTGTTCGTAGATTCTTTTGAGTACTGGGAATACTTTTTGTGGGCTGCTTATAAGTACAATATCATTGTGCATCACCAATCCTGGATTTAGCATCATTATCTGCTTGAATAGCTTGTATCTGAAGTTAATTGTTCTTTGTTTTGGATGGGATATTCACATCCAAATTCACCACCCATTCTTCTCAGGTACTCCTGCTATGACATCACGTGGTTGTTTAGAGACTGATTTTGAAACTATCACAGACTTCCTTATTAGGGCAGCCCAAATTACTTGTCGTGTGCAGAGGGAACATGGTAAAATGCAGAAAGATTTTCTCAAGGGTCTTCAGAACAATAAAGATATTGTGGAGCTGCGAAATCATGTTGAGATGTTTGCCACCCAGTTTGCGATGCCTGGATTTGACATTTGAAATACTTTAGAAAAGCAGCTTTGCACATATCTTGCTCAATATACTTGAATCATCTGTGGGCTGTGGCAAACGACCTCTGCATGGTAACTCATCTTCAACACCACTGCTCCTTGGCTCGCTGTTTTAGTTTGTTTGTTTTGTTTTTTTGTATATAAAAGAAAGATCAATCTTCATCAAATGCAGAATTGCACCTTTTTTTTTCTCGAACTTCTAGTAGTATGAAGCAAGAAATTTGCATTTTTGAGATTTTATTGAAGGTATCAAAAGTATATACGACTCTTTTGCCACTGTATATGTGCAGCTTAGTAGTTACTGCCGACCCTTGCAGTTCTTTTCTCTATCATTCGGAGAGATCCCTCTTCATCGTATAGTTTCTTTCAGAGGAAGTATCTCAGAAGCCCAAATTTATCTATGGCAAACAAACTGGGGTTAAAAAAACAGGAATATATTTTTCACTAAGCTTTGTGACTTGTGATTGAACAAGTTGTCTTGCTTCTGGTACAGCTTTATTCATTTGACTCTCCCCCCCTATTATGTTCATAGTGAGCTTGTGTTGTGTTGCCGCATGATTCTACAGTTCTATATGTTTCAGCTATTGTTTCTGGTTTTATGGGACACAAGTCTGACAGCCATCTTGGGTACTCTTTTGCTGCACACTATAATTTAGGCTTCTGGTGCCATAACTTCCGGCTTCTGGTGCCGTCAAACTAATAATTAAAACGTATTGGTTTTGGTCCTGTGTGTTAATTTTATAGCTTTTGTTTATTACAAAATTTGATATGGAACCCTTGAGGGGAGACAAACCATGGATTTCCGGCAAGGGACAAAAAGCATGAGATATGGTTGAAGTGAGAGAGTGTGAATTAGTGACCACCTCAAACCCCAATTTTCTGCAATTTTTTATTATTATTTCCTGATGCCCAAAAAAGTGAAATGAGTGAGAGAAGGAAGGGAAAGAAAGAGAAGCAGACATTTGTCAGGAAGAAACTGTGCTTTGAAGTTGCTTTCATGGTCAACTCCATTAGTCTACTGCTCTCAAAGTGAACAGAAACAGACAAAGTTAGCAAAGTCCAGGAGTCTACCCTCTCCCTCAAGTCCTGACTAAAGTCTCCTTTTTCAGTTTTCATCATTATTCGGCAAAACTAGAAACCAGAGGAACCTCCATGTATTGAAAAATAAAATACGAAAGCAAGAACCCTAATAGGTTTTGATTGTGTGATGTTCTTCACTTATTCTAAAAAAAGAAAGTACCTTCCTTCCATCCCTTTTTTACACCTTCATATCTCTCTCTCATTTTAATTTTCTCATTCTCTTGCAATTTTTTTAAATATTCCAGTATCAGCAGCCACAAAATGCAGAGAAACCCATAAGAAGGAAAGCAAAGTGAATAAAATAAAAGAAATAAGAGAAGGGTTAAAAACAAAGGCACAACCACCCCCATTAACTGATTTTTCTACCTTGTAAACTTCAAAAAAAGACCACATTTCTGTAATTATGAGAGTATCTGTCGTCTTGGTGGTAAAACTGGTTTTCTTGCTTCTACCTGTGACTGCAAAAGTCCAAAAGCTTCTTTCTTTCTTCAACAATGTCATCAAAAAAATCATCAAGCTGAGCAGCAATGTTATCAGCGCCAGATCTCAACACCCCAAAACATCCTCTCAAGTTCTCCACCCTCTCTCTTATCCCCACCTCCCCTTCCCACTCCAAAACCCCACCACACCTCCTCTCCAGTTCCCCTTTCAGCTCCTCCATCGCTGCCTTCGACCGCCTGAACTCGTGCATCAGAATCCCCGGCCCTCCACTCATCTGCCCTATCTCCGCCGCCACCCTCTGCTGCAGCCTCGCCGTCGATATCATAAATGCCGACCCGAAAAACAAACACCCCTCGTATCCTCCTCTGACGAAACTCGATTCCGGCCAACAGTACACCATACCGTACAGCAAGATCATTAGAAGTAGAGAACTCACGTTTCTCATTGCGTATAGAACTCCTCGGAATCCGTTGAAGCCGTTGAGTTTCGATTCCACTGACACTTTCTCGTCGAAACGCAAAGAGAGTGGTGGAATTCTTGTTTCCTTTAGAGCTCTGTTCTCCTCCTCCAATCCAACTGCTTCTCTGCGACACCCTGAAATCGCCCTAATCACCTGCTTCAATCAATCAATCAGTTAGAGATTTCAATCCAAACAAAAATCAAAATGATCGATTGAAGTTCAATTTTCTGTGATGAATTGGGTAAAGAATTAACCTGTCTGGAGATTTGAGGGCTAAGTCGGGGATGATTGTCAAGAGAGTTTGTGATGTTCAATCCTGCAGAGTAATAGTTTTCCATCCCTGAAATACCTGATTTGAGTATATGACAGGCTTCCCAGAGCTTGGAACTCTCGTCCATGTATTCATCAAGCCACTTATCACCGACTGGTAAATGGAGTTTCTGGACAAGAACGGTCAATTGGGAATGAGAGGATCTGAGGAAGGAAAGCACTCTCTGGAGGAATTGGATTGACATGAAATTGTTGGAAAGATAAACCCTTTCGAGATCATCGATGCCTCTGGTTAGAAAAGAGTAGAAGCCATTGACAGAGTTTGTTGAAGAAGGATCCATTGTTACAAGAAAGAAATAAGCTCAAGATGGTTGAAAAGTGAGGATTATATTGACAGTTTAAGTATTTAAATTTTTTTAAGAGAATGAGAGAAAGTGAAAGTGAAGAAGAAGAATTAGGAGGAGAGGGAATATATCTTAGAAGCTCAGGTTTCCAAGGTTGAAAAAGATTTTTGGGAGAAATGATGGGTGTTTCCTATACAGGGAGAAGGATGATTGGTAATATGCAATTTTCTGTGTTTAATGGACTCTCAAAGCAAAGCAAACCAAAGGAAAAGACTTTATATACTACAAAGTTACCCATAAGAAAATAATAAAAAGTGTGAAATAGAGAGAGATGGGTTTTTGAGATTTGACGATTGCATGAAATGAAAACTTTAATGAACTCCCTTCCAATTTCTTCCTTTTGTCTCTCCTTTTTTTAAAGTTGTGAGTAGGGCTGTCAAAAAAATGACCAAAATCAAAATTGAATGATTTGATGGATTTTTTCAAAAATAAAGTTACATATTTTACACTGAAATCGATCAAAAATAAATAAATAAATAATCGAGATGATCGATCGATAACAGACAAAACGATTCGAATAAAAAATTGAAAAAAATCGACCATCGACATCCCTAATTGTGAGGCGTCATATAAAGTTTGTGTGTAATAGGTAAAATATATAATATATGAGAGAGAGAGATTGGCAGAAAATAGGAGAAGGCAAGTGGTTTATTTGATTAGTTTAATTTAGTGGTGTAATCAAATATGGGTAGCTACCCAATTTTACTTGACAGTTTTTCGATTCTTAGGATTTTTTTTTGTTTGATTAACAAACATGGAACAGGACCACTCTCCTGCAGGCTCTATTATCTACAAATTTGACATATATTATAAAATAATTTAATTAATGGGTGTTTACTATTATAATTGTAATTTAATGCTTACTAAGAGAATGAGTATAAATGGTTGCCACACCTTTGAACATTCTATTGTTTCCGATTAATTAATCATTAAAGAGGAAGCCATTTAAATGTCATATTAGTTTATATGCAAAATTTAAGGAATAAAAAAGTAAAAAAATCGTTTTTTATATGTTATTGTATGAAGATTCATTGATTTGGTGCAAAGAAATAATGAAAATTGTTGTATACAAATTAGGCCTCAAAAGACTAGTTTTTTTTTTTTTTTTTTGGGTTAGTCAAGTACCCACATACCAAAAACCTCATCATTTCAATTCCTTTTGATGTGGAAATCAACAGAACACAGGAAATAATATCTAGGAGAAGTAAACCCACAAATTTCAATAGAAGTATAAGTAAGTGTATGTAATGTATAGAACCAGAATCTAACTCAATCCAGGAAAACTTTTTACAACCCGATAAAACCCCCAGTCTATCATCATAGAACAAAAATAACGGTCTCGTTTTATATCTTATGAGATATCATACGTTATTTTATTGTATTATTATAATGAAATAATAAATTCTATTACAATGAAATGTATTATTTCATTGTTCTATTACAATGAAATAATACATTTCATTGTAATAGAATTTGTTATTTCATTATAATAATACAATAAAATAATGTATTTTATTCATTATAATAATACAATAAAATAACGCATTTCATTGTAATAGAATATGTTATTCGATTGTAATAATATAATGAAATAACGTTTGAGATCTATGAGATACAAACTCATGAGATATATATTATTTTCACAAAAATAAACCCAAATATAGTTTTTTTTTTTAATTTGCGTGGGGTCTGACCAGTTTACGTTCATCTCCACTAATCCTAACTGTAGATTTAGAATCTAGTTGGTGGTTGCTTGGTTATGAATAGTAAAAAATTGACATTTAAACAAACATAGTTGTAAAAGAGAGCCTGAAAAACATTGTATTTAATAACATAATTTGAATAAACTAGAAACATATTAGTATTTATGACAAGAAAGTTTCATTTTCTTTCTTAATGGTTATTGGGTGGATACAACTGGTTGGTCCAGAATGAAAATGATACGTAGGAATAATTGTTTTAATTTATATTATATAAATGCAAAGAAAACAAATAGCATTCAAAGGCATAAAGAGGGAATAACAACTAGGTGGTAGCTTGGGTGGTCTTCCTACTGTGTAGTGAGTGAGAGACCTTGTGTTCGAATATTTTCAATTACAATTTGAGTGAAATTTATCACCATTATGACGAGAATTGTAAAAAAAAAAGATAATATCTTCATCTATGTAGCTCACCGATCCATTGAATCTCCTTATTTATGCTGGGTATTCTCCCTTCTTAATATTAAAAAAAAATAAAAAAATTACGGTTGATATGCCTAGCCTTGGCAAGATGGGTTATGCCACTAATTTATAATTAGGGACCACTCACCCTTCATTCCATTCATAATATAATATATTATATTATATGATGACTCCTAAAGCCTGTTTTTGGTTCAAATGCAAAGTGATTTTGCAATCCAATTATGGCCGGTGAATGGAGCATTAATTATTAGCCTTTTATTTAAGACATTAGTGCTGGACGAGGATGGTTTGTAGTGATGTTGATATTAATGTGATAGTCTTCGAACATATTTTCATGAAACATTTATCTCGCAAACGCGTCATTTGGATAAGAAGAGCTGGACTTTTATTTATATATCACTTCGTTGCGTATGAGTCAGTTAGAGGTGGGACTACAACTTCTTTCAATCAAACAAAACCCCCAAAGAATGAAAGAATTGGGAAGTTGATAAATTAATTTTCTAAATTTAGAAGTTTCAACCAGGGATTTTAGGGATTGTTTATTGAAGGGAACAAGTCCCCATTCGATCTCACAAATCAAATATTCATTTGATTTTGTAAGTTTAGTAAACACAAAAATAATTATGGGGAAGAAGACAGAGAATAATATAAAAAGGAAAGAAGAAGATGAATTAGGAGTAAAGTAGTCAGGTTGACACCTTTTTCATGCACACAATTAACTAATTAACTTAGCCTCGAATATATTAAACTCATTAGGAATGCACAATAACTCACAAACCACAAATAGAAGATAAATTCATATGTAGTCAAAGAAAGCTGAAGCATAGATAAAAATGTGTTTGTAGGATAAGCTAGGGTTTGCTCTAACGAGTAATAACTACTCTATCAATCAAATTAGCATAGGGACCCCGTTTTTCCATCATTAGAATCCATAACTTTATTTGTCCTAGAAACTTTATAAATATATTCATAAAATTCTAATTGGGTCTTGCTACTTTATCTTTTGTGTGGTAGTGTCAACTATGTTAGCACATATTCTTCTCTCTTTTATTTTTTGGGTCTCCTGGCGTATCTATAAAGAAAGAAAAAAAAAACAAGGGGATTGAAATGATGAAATGAGAAGAAAATACCCAATTATAATTCCAAAGAGATTATTTGTTGGGTTTAAAGACATTCAAACCCTAATAGCCATTTGCCTTCTTTGACACAAGGATGGTGAGAGGCATGTGTGCGTGTAGTGAATTTTTTTTTATAGTTTTGAGCACTTTTTTGTTCGAATTGGGCAAAACCCATTTCATGATTATGTAAGGAAAGTCTTTTATGAAACCACTTGAATGATGATTTAGCAGTGAATTTCTCTTATACTAAATCTATAAATTTAGAAGGTCCTATTTTCTGAGTTTGATTTCTACAGAGAATAATATCATCGTGGTCATGCATTGAATTATGACACACGTCACGTCATCAAACAAAAATTCATGTGTACAAATTTGATTTGATAGTTCGAGTTTAAACTCATATCGAAGCTATTCAAATGGGCAAACTTATATGATGTTATTTTTTATTAATTAAAAAAAAAACTCCTTAGGATTTGCTTTTTCGTGATTTTAATTTTGAATTTTTTAAGCTTAAAATGGGAGATTTTGGAGGGCACTTTTCTCTCTCAACATGTGCGCATTATTAAGTGGGTTTGCTTTGCAACCTTAACGGTGCGCCACTCATGTGAAGATGCTATCAGTTTTGACAAAAAATGACAATACATGCAAGTTTGTTGATCCTGACCGGTACCACCAAACTCACTCGACTCACGAACTAATTAATTTGTCACTCTTGCAAATTAAATTATATATAAATTTAAGAGCTCCAGAGTTCGATTCCTAAGCAATACTTCCGCATGCAACAATGTTTTTTTAAAATGTCTACGGTGACCATAATACTTCTTCCGTTTCAAAATAAATTTCGTTTAAGATTTTTGCAGAAGAATTAAGGAAGTTATTAAATATCTCTAATATTAGTAAAAAATAAATTCATTGGACTGAAATATTCTTATTAAAAAAATGAAAAGCTAATTAATGTGTGCAATTCTTAAGTTTTTAGTGAAAAACGAGAATAATAGTAAATTTGGAAAAAAGTATTAATTCTGCCTTAGATTTATAAAACGACAGATATTTTGAAATAAAAATAAATTTCTAAAACAATAGTTATTTAGGAATGGAAAGAGTATGTATTCACCTAATTATTTTATAAAAAAAAATGTATTTACCTAATTCAAGGTTAAATGGCCTATGCAACGCAAGCAATCATATAAGAAAATTTTCATATTATTTAGGTGTAACCAACTCATGGTAGCCCATTCTAATGTAACATTGTAAACTTATGATATAATATAATATTCCATTGAAAATTTAGAGATAACGAATGTTATTGAGAGATACACAATGGTGGTTATTTGTTGGGAATAACGAATGTTATTGAGAGATATATTTTTTTATTAACGTGACTGCATTGAGAAACATGTTTTGCTGATGTGGCTTGATTTTTGAATAATAAAAGTGAGATCCAATATTAGTTTTAGTGAGAAAAAATATGAAGGAATGAAATGTTAATGACCTAACTAATGGGAAATAGAAAAATTGTATTAATAGATTCATTTTGTTGATATGACTATATTGAAAGACGCGTTTTGTTGATGTGAATAAGTATGCAAAATCACTATTTTTGTAATAAAAGTGAAACCTAATTGAAGAGTCAATGGAGAAATTAACATTCAACCATTGTGGTTGTCTAGTACTAACTAGGGTTGATAATAATGCATGTTTGAGAATTTATAGGCTATATTTATGGTTTTCACTTGGAGGTAGAGTAGGCCCAAGATTTATGGTTTCTAAAGGTACCAATTATGAGTCCAGTTAGCCGGAAATTTGATCCAAAGTAGAGTAAGGCACACATTTTGTATTTTAATTGGATAAATATGAATATAATAATACCAAAAACAACAACAAAAAATAAAAATATTGAACACATATTACAGAAACTGAGTGGGATCTATGGGCACAGGGCTTTCAAGTTCTCCTTAATTCTAAGCCTATAGAACCAAATCAATGTTGTTGGGTAGGTCTAATAGGCACAGATTATTGGTGTTTTTTTATGTAAGTTGTAAAGGTCGTTCAAGATCCTTAAACCATGAAGTGTCGCGGCTAAAAGATGGCCTAGTTAGACCAGACTCCAGAGCCGTATCTAATCATGTATTTGTGACCCAAAAAACAAAAGAAACTGTAATGAAGAGAACAGTTAATAATGATGGCTTTGATTTCACTTTAACAAAGCATGGAGTTGCTGGGAATCAGGGGATGGCCCATATCCAGCACATGCCCAGGAGGTCTTGGGTTCGATTTCCATAGGGATAGGTTGGACGATAAGATCTATTTAGGTTGCAACTTAAAGGTTACAAATTTAATTCTAAACAGTACTGAGGAGGTGAATTGTTACCTTAGGCAGAGTGTAAGCTCAATTTTTGAACTCGACATTCATTTCATACAGTAAAGCAAGAAGAGCAATGCCACTGTCATTTCATCATTTCAACTAGAATGCAACTATACATTCATAGTATCATTACATTATTCTCGTAAAAGCATGAGTTATGCTCTTTGCGGGTACGAATTCTGAAGGAATGATCAGCGTGGAGCGTGGTTCGAATTCCCAGTACATAGTTTCCTGTTTTTAGAACTCCTAAAAGGGATCGGTGACTAAAGACCCTCTGTTATGCCATTGAAAGTAAATCGATAGGGTAACTTCCATTTCAGCTAAATCCATCACAACGATCTTGCTGTACATGAGTATACATTTCTCTGAGGCGGGAACGAAAAGCCGAACTCGACGGTCTATGAGCATATCAAGGTGCAAATGTCCCTTGTTCTTGCTTCTGAAATGTTGGTAAAAGGAAAAATCCTGAAGTTGCCATTACGTGTACATGTCAAAGTTAACTGTGCATCACTGACCATAGTCTGCAATCACCATATGCATGTGTGAGAATTTATCATGGAACGGTACAAATCAGAATGCAGCTCAAATGACATATTATACTAGGAACGAATAATTCAAATATACTAGGAATAATTCAAAGTACCAGTATATATTGATCTCCAAGCATTTTCTATAAAAATCCTTTCCCGCTTCTATTATGTAAACCTATGAAACAGATTGACTGCATATAGTAGCATTATAAATAAGAGTGAATTTTATTATGAAGAATTGATGCTAAATTAATTATGCTGGAAGGCACTGTCTGCACTCTGCCCTCATTGAAAACAAATAGAAATGCTCAATCTAACTTTGTCATATGCTCGATACATGGCAATAGTTAGTGGAAACTCCGGAGTTAGTGCTGACCAATGCAGTTAAGATCCATAAGATCTGCTGTTTTCTTGCCAAAAACAGCTCTTAAGAAAACACTGCATACATGACAATTTTGTCTGTCTGACTACTAGTAAACTTGTTGACCGGAGTTTGCTATTTTATTGATCATTCGAGTTTCATATTTACCTGCAACGCATCAACCTCAAGTTGCCGCAACAGTTCCACATTTCCTTCCCTCTACATCTTTCTGTACACATTTTCTAACAGTAAATGTTCTGACGAATAGTGCCGGTTTTTCCCCTTCTATTTCTAGTTGCTAAAACTAAATAAAAATGGTTTCTTCAGTTTTATACAGTAGCTGGAAAAGCATGTATACCACATAGTTTTCCAGCCATAAAAACATTATTAGTGTTGCATTATTTGTTCAGTTTTATACAGTATCTGGAAAAGCATGTAGCACTTTAGTCTTTACATTCTTTTCCTTCTGTTTTTCCCTCTCCTCCCCATTCCTTGGCTTTTTTTGTTGGCAAAGAACCTTACAAACTTGAATTACTCAAATACAATGCATACCTCGCAAGAAGTTGTCATGCTGTTACAGCTCCACCTTGCAGAAGGGATGCAATCAATGTAGCGACACCACCTGCAATACTGGTTGACATTCAGACCTTGGAATACTGCCACAAGAGTTCCAGCTACACTGCAGAGGATATAAAAAAGGTTGTCTTGTAAGATTGCAAGTCAAACGTAGAAGTTGCGCTATGAAATGGGAAAGTCACAAAAACACTCACATAAACGCAAAGAGAAGAAGAGAAACACTCCTCATGACAGGCCTATCCAGTTTCTCCTTTAACTTTATGGAGCTTTTAACACCGTAATCGCAAAAGCCACCTTTGTTTAGAGCCGCTTCCCCAATCTGAGGGTTGAACAAAAGTACAAACCCTAATAGAACTCCGGATAAAAAACCTCCTATATTTGCAAAATTGTCCACATAGGGCAGCAAACCAATGCCAAAATTAATTGCAGAGAGAGCACCAAGTATCGCCAGGGCAACAGACTGTAATTAAGAAAAGAAAACAAGAAGTTAGTGAGTGATATCTATGACAAAGAAAGCGACTTACAGACTCAAGGGTTAGAAAAAGAAAGTGAAGGACCTTAGCAGTGTAAAATTTCCAATTTCGAATCAGGGCAGAAAGTGTAGCTCCAAGTAAGCCAAAAAGAGCACCAGAAGAACAAACCACTGGACTATCTCGAGCCAAAAGTGCAGCAATCATACTACCGAAGAGAGCTGAGAGTACATAGATTATACCAGTCCTCACTGACCAATGTAAAAAAATATTGTTAGTCATATTTCAAAAGAAATTAAGATATAGCCGCACATCTCATATAGGGTGAAGCTACACTACACTTACATGGGCCGAACTCTTGCTCTAGGTAATTACCAAGAAAGATGACGCTGCTCAGATTGATGATCATGTGGAATGCCCCGGCATGCAAGCATGGACATGTGAGAAGACGCCAATTTTGGCGTCCTGCCAAAAATGACTGTTGGATAGCCCCTATTTTACCCAGCCTGCAACAACGTAATGACATGAAGATGAAATTTTACCCCATTGCCACTGCATATTCAGGGTCCTAAAGAGAAACTAATACGTGTGTGTGTAATGGTTAGAGGTAGGACTCCAAAGCATATGCAGTTAACCAATCCCATATGAACATATTAAAGTCTGAAAGACTGACAAAAGTATCTGATTCAATTAAAATTAGCTTTTCATTGCCAGAAAATCAGAAAGACAAAAAACCACAAATTTCTTAATCTTCTCCTTTTCTCAGCATAAACGCATAAGAAAAACACAAGAAAAATTCACCCTAAAGCAGAAAAAATGATACCAATTTTTCCCAATAAAAGTAAAAAAGATAGAGCAAACACAGTGAAAGACACCGGCACTAAAACCTATACAAAACCAGATTATCCAGAAAGCAAGAATCAAACAAAATACAGCCCTAAGAATTGACACTTATTTTTTTTACTTGTTTCACCAAAATTCCATAAGCTAATTCATGTTATTGTGAGCAAAAGAAAATCAAGAACGCGAGAATCAAACAAGATACAGAGAATAAGAATCAACATTTTCTTTTCTACCATTTTCCCTAGAATTACATAGACCATCACAACCATATTCTTACAAGAAACACGAAATCAATAAAACGCAAGCACTGAAGAATGAAAAACTCTTTTTCCCCTTTAAACGAAATAAACAAAGCCATTCGAGGAAACAACGGAGTGCAATAATAGAGACAAACAACAGAATGAGCAAGAATTTCGATTCTTTCACAGAAACCCAAGAAAACCCATAAAAAAACCCCAAAACATGAACAATTAGAGAGAGAGAGAGAGAGAGAGAGAACTCACGCAGAAGCGGAGGGGCCAAGAAAGGGGTTCTCGGAGAGGGGCTGGAAAGAGAACCTGCCGAGCGATTTGAGGGCACAATCTCCATGGGACTTTATCCAACAGTCGTTGACGATCATGGTGGCTACGAAGGCGCCGAAGTGCAGGATTACGAAGACGGAAATGGCCCAAGTGTCGCTTCTCCTGGATCGCGATTTGAAGAAGGAGGTCTTCTTGTCTTCTGCATTTTCAGGGAAATCGAGAGGGAATGGCTGCAGTGGAAGTGGCTTAATTTCGATCTCTGCGTGGAGTTTCGGTGGTTTTTCCATGCCTCTTTCTTTGTGGGTTCTGCGAGGGAGAGAGTGGATGCCAGTAACAGATAAACCAACTAATTTCAGTTGGCGGGAAACATATTATCCAAAGAGATTATAAATAAGTTAGCGGAAGCATTTACAAGCGGATCCGTGGCGCAATGGTAGCGCGTCTGACTCCAGATCAGAAGGTTGCGTGTTCGATTCACGTCGGGTTCAACTCCCAAAAATATACGGCATTTTTTATCCTCTTGGGCCGGGCCCTGATACGCCAATCTTCTCTCCGTCAATGGATACTGTGTCCACACGCTGAGTTAGCGGAGACTCGCCAACGACTTCTGGCTTGATTTGATGTCCACCGGTTCGGATCCCTTCTCCCTTACTCGTTCCATCTTCTATCCGTTAGACTGAACTCCTTGCCTCCTCAGCCACCGAAAGTTACTTCGCACCGTCAGCAGATCCCGACCCGGGAGCGGATTCCCCGCGGGCAAGGGGTCAGGGCAAGCGCCTCTCTTTTGCGGAGCGCCCCCTTCTTCTTTCATCAGTTCATCTTCTCCGAATCTACCTTCCGGCAAAAGGTAATTTTTCTAGTTTGGGGATTTTTTTTGACAGTTTATGACTGTCCGATGGTTTTAAATTTTTTTCTAGGATTATTTCAACACTCTCTTTTCTAGAATTGGTTTGCATCTCCAATTAATTGATGATTCACATGCATAATTTAAAAGAGTGCGTAATGCTTATAGCAAGATGAAGATGCGTTTCTTCCAATACGGTAGGAGCAGCTGATATGTTCACTTTGATCGGGTTTCTAGAGTCTGAAAACTACTTCTATTCTCTGCTAACTGTTTTGAGTGTTGTGAACGGGAAGATGAAAATGACCAGAGTATAGATTTGTAAAAGATCCATTTGTAAGGTTTTTCTGTTGTATCAAATAATATCACGCTCTTTAACTTGCAATGCAAAAGAAGGAAGCTTTTCAGCGAGTTTTTTTTAGTAGTGGTTTTGCTTTGCTCAGTTGTTGTACCCCACACCCTTAGATAAAAGGAATGGCTAGGATTAAAAAGATTTCATATAAGCTGCCTCCTCCATGAATGTTTCAGAAGACTTTCAATTTCTGGTGAATTTCCAAATTTTGGTTTTTTCGCCCCTTTATGGACAAACTCCCCAATGTTGATGTTGTGATTCTAAAACATTTAAATTTTCGTATGATTCCAAATAAGGTATTTCGTATTCCATTTAATGTTACTGCAGACACTGAAAATGGATTCAACAAGTGAATCAGTAACTCCACAGAAGATGCTTGATGTGGAAATCGATTCATTCTTTGACTCTGCTCCTCCTCTAAAAGACTCGTGCAATGTTTGGCAAAGATTAACGGAATTCATTCTACTCAATTCATCTCCGCCAGGTATGCTTACAATCCATTGATTTTTTTGTACATTAGTGTGTATAGCTTGTGTTTTAAGTACTAATTCTACGTAAACTGTATTTGAAAATACATGTGCAGGAGAGGATAGAGGTAGGCGGGTTGTGTGTGTAACATCAGGTGGCACGACTGTTCCTTTGGAGCAGCTTTGTGTTCGATACATTGATAACTTTAGTTCGGGCTACAGAGGAGCTGCATCCACCGAGTATGTAAACTTTAATTGGACATGATCGATTTGATAGTACTTTGTCTGATCTATATACTAGAGAAACAATGTAGTTAATGATATTATTGCAGAAGCTTTGTTAAGGCTGGATATGCAGTCATCTTTTTATATCGGAGGTGAATTTCTCAAATTTTCCTTTTATGATGTTTAGTTTTTTGTTTGTTTCTGTTGTTTTATTGTAACATTGTGTGGGCCATTTTATCCAGGGGAACCTGCCAGCCATATTGCAGCTCTCTGCCGGATAATGCGCTTCTTGAATGTTTGGAACTCTCTGATGATTCAAAAATTCAAGGTTGGTAGTTTCTATCTCACAGATAAATATCGTCAGCAAATAAAAAATTTCTGGTTATTATTTTTCACCCAAGTAAAGTCCTAGAGGTAGTGACACCTCAGATATGATTGTTCTGGAGCATGAATGAAATACATCATAGCTGTGTCTCAATATCCCTTGAATTTTATTGGCTTTGCTAAATTTTTAACCTTGTTATTCATGTCATATATTTTATGCACGTGGTAGGAATTCATCAATTTTGCTTCGATGTAGGAACTTTGTTTTAGAACTGAATGAGATCGAGTATTAATATTTGCCTTTTGGGGAAGGGCTCAATCAATGGGCAATTTTTCTGCCCCGGTAGCTTAATTTTCAGATTAATTGCTTAATATCACGAATAAGTTGCAACTAACGCTGATGGTTTCACTCAATTTTGTCTATTACAGTTTCCCAACCTTATGCTGAAGCAGTGAAGAGAGCCATTAATGATCATCAGGCTGTATGGACTCTTGATGTCTTATTATATCGCTTGAATTTTACCTCTTGTTATATGACACTGAGACAAAAATTTTGCTTAGGATAACAGTGGGCCACTTATTTTACCTTAATGCAGGCAGTAGCTGGTGGTCTCTTGTTAAAACTTCCATTTACAACAATATTTGAGTATCTTCAGGTTAGTTTCAGTTAACTTCTAATTTTGTTTCTCAAGTCCATAGTGACATGACAACTTCTGGCCTGGCATATCTTTCTGCCAGATTTTTACATCCACGTAAGGTCACATTTGTTTTTTCGTTCTGGAGATTAGCTGGCCTGTGCGTTTGTTTCTTTGCTCATATCATATGGCTTCCAATTTAGCTAGTCTAGTTTGGCCAATGCAGAGTCGCTAAGTAAGATTAGTTGCTATCTGAAGATCCATTAATTTTAGATTTCAGTAACTTTTGGTTGGTCTGTTTCTTGTTTACAAGCGAACTAGTCCAACAGCGTGATAGTAAATTTAAACCTGTTGAACAGTTCAAAAAAAAAAACTCTCTCTAATTTACTCTATTGATGATGACTAAACTGTGTCCTTTCTGGTGCAAACTGCTCCTTGAATATATTTTTGAAGCAGCATGGAGATTATTGAATTGATAAAGTTGCTTTATAAATTATGGTGGTTTTGCATGCCCATTTCATAAAAGAAATAAGTCTTACATTCTTTTCTAATATTGCATATTGCACCAGTTGATGAAGACTTGTTTTATTGTCTTGTTCGGCCTCTAAGTACAAGCCATGGATTTAAATTTTGAATTGAGGCTGATGAACCTATGCATAGTGGTAAAGTTTTGAGTATGTAGGTTCTATGAAAAATATTATCTCCCATTACTGAGGATCTGGTTTGGTATCTTGGACAGTTGTTAAAGATGGTTGCACTATCATTGAGAAATCTTGGGCCTCATGCCGTGTTTTATCTTGCCGCTGCAGTTTCTGACTTCTATGTTCCTTGGAACAGTATGGTAAGAAATCCATATATTACAAGACTTGTCATTTTGGTTCGTTTATATCTTCTTGTTTGCGCAGTTAAAGTATCATTTTAGAGAAATAAAGCACTATCATTCTTGTGAGCCCAAGGACATTCCCCTTTGAAATGTTCTTGCATCTCTTAAGTTTTAACAATTGTTTGGAATAGTTCAGCATTGCTCTCCCTCTCATTCCTTTCTCATTTTTTCCCTTTTTTTGTTGGTTACTTCATAGTCAACTGAACAGAAACACAATGTTTACATTATAGGTACTAATAAGAAAAGTTGATTGATTGTATTTTCTACAATCTACATACACAAGTGGAAGCTGGTTCTGTGTGCTGAGAAAGTAAATAAATAAGTCCAGATTCTATTTTCTTGTCTTCAAAAAAAAAAAAAAAGTTTGCATTGTATTTTATTTTCATGTTCCTAAAATGGGGTGGTCATCAGGAGAGGTAATATCTTACAGTGACATTTACATTCTGATTAGGTTGCTTTCTGGTTGATCCAATTTTAGCATTGATGAATAACAAATTTATATAATATTGAAAGTTTGGGGTAGGGGGTTCGGTCTTCTTTACTTGGATTTTAAGGTAACTAAATTGCATTGAGGACTTGGAGAAGCCTTCTGCATCCTGATAATAGAGTCTGGGAGAAGTTTCCTGTATTAAAAAACATAAATTGAAAACAGGTGACAGCCGGAATGGTCTTATGTCTTACCACTTGGTATTTATTGGATATTTTAGCAGAAGAGAATCAATTTTGGCTTATTAAGGCCTGAAATTAAGTTGTCAGGAAGTTTTTCCTCTGCTCCAAAGATAGTTGAGAGTTGGGTTGGTGAGGGTGGGGGGGTTTTAAGGTTTACGATACTTAAAAACCATCAGTAAGCTCACCTTGTGCAATATCAAATCCCTTTTTGGTTCGTTAAACGCCAGATTAATTGTGTAGGCTGTGCACAAGATCCAGTCAGAATCTGGCCCTCTGGATTTGCAACTCAATCAAGTTCCAAAGATGCTCTATGTGCTGAGGACAGAATGGGCTCCATTGGCCTTTTGTATATCATTCAAGGTTAGATTCTGCGCTACTTTTAGTTCTGGTTTGGAGATGACAAGTTTGACCAACCCCTATAACAATGGTTCTGTAGTCAGGCTCTCTAATGGTACTTTGTGTCATAAACTTTATGGATAGCTCAAGAAAGTACATATTTTAGTAGAGATTACTAGCTCAATTTGAATTGTTTGTGTACTGCAGGTGTCGTGTGTCAGTACTTTGTTAGGAACTGACATGAACTTTGGTTGAGACTTGAGACTCTAGACTCATACTGCTGCTTCAGGGTTTAGTGTTAGGATTTGGTGTCATTGAAAGACTGGCAGCCACAGCAAATGTAGAGTTGTATTTCAATGAGGGCAGAGTCCTAAAAGACAGCCAGCGCCAGTTTCCAGTTTAATCATAAGTAGTAGTTTCTTTTTGTTTGTCCTCCCAAGAAGGGTATCCCATTAGAATCTTGAGAAATTTTATAAAGGATGTTATAAATAAGTTGTTACAACATCCAATTGGTCTACCCACATTTAATCCTTCCCTTATACCCGTTTTTAAATTTCGCAACTATTTCTAGTTTGACTATTAATTTTCATTTTCTGCTTGACTCAACAGCTTGAGACGGATTCAAATATTCTTTTAGAGAAGGCTGATATGGCTCTCAGAAAGTATAAAATGCATGCAGTGGTTGCTAATGAGCTATTGACTCACAAAGAGAAGGTTACAGTTGTGACAACTGATGAAAAGATTACGATTCATCGAGACAAAACTCAGTCTTGTTCTGATGTGGAAATTCCCCTGACAGAACTACTTATAGACAGACACTCGGCTTACATCTCACATCAAGAATTCTGATGCATGATATTTTCAGCCAAACGATTGTGGATAGCAGGTGATTGATACACAACAAAACAAGATACAATCTTTAATAAATATTTGAATATTCTGAGGTTCTCCAGTCTGAATCCCTGTTGGGAATGACAAAAGTTACACATGCCCGCCGGGTATTCGTAAAACCTCTCTATTCAAGGCAGATTGAGATAATTGAACGTGGTTCGTGAAATCCAGCTATTCTTGTATGGCAAAATGGATTGAGCGGCAAAATGGATTGAGCGGCAAAATTAGTACTGCTGCATTTTATTTAAATTTGTTCATTTGGAATCCCAGAAGTTAGAAACTCCCTTAGGTCGGAAATTTCATTTGCAAATGCAAGATATGGAAGTAACCTTTTTTCTTTTTCTTTTTTTTTCTTTTCTTCCTATGCGTTCTTAAAAATATTTTGAAAGAAATTGATTTGGCCAATTCTCAGTTGTTGGAGAGCGAATTGCATCTCTATATCCCACCAAAATAGCATGAAAATCAGGTATAGCTGTTAAGCTCTCTCTCTCTCTCACTCTCTAAATCTATAAAATGGATCCTCGTAATCATCAACTAATCCCCAGTCTCCAAAATCGTCTCTAACGTGTATTTCGATCTTTCCGGCGTCTTGGGCTTAACTACTAGTATTCCTCAAGACTCTTTGAAAGTTGTACTGCCCAATGTAAGGTGGTTGATGGATGATAGAACTAATGGAGCTCAGGGCCCTCAGTTTCCCATTCCCGCTTTACAAGGTTCGACGTGCAATCTCACCTTTGACGATGTCCAAGCCCAAATGGGGAACATTGGGAAGCCATTGAATACTATGAGTTTTGATGAATTACTGAAAAATGTAGTTTCTGTTGAAGAAGCTAAGATGTGTCAGAATCAAAACAGGTCATCTTTCTCATCATCATCTTCCACTTCGTTCTTTCCTGGACACAATTTTTTGAGCAAAAAAAATGTGGGCAATGTGTGGAAGGACATTGTTCAACATAATAAACAGTCAGTCCCACTCCCACAAGAAGATACAACACTGGAGGATTTTCTAGCGCGTGCCGGCGTCATTAATCCGCAGCCAGTGATGGTCAATGATCCGATTGTTATGGTGTCAGAGCAGGCAGATTTTTTGCAGTTTCAAATGGGTGGTGTTCCGCAAGAGCAGCATCATATGACAATGAGAGACTCAAATTCTCATGTTCCTGAGTCAATCTATGGAAACCCAGTTGGTAGTAAAGGGAATGATCAATTGGGAATGACAATGACAATGCCAATGCCAGCAACGTTGCCGGATTCTCAGGCAGCAGCGGCGGAGAAGAAATGTCGATATTCGGCTGAAGTGAAGGAGAAAAGTATCGAGAGGAGGCAGAGGAGGATGATCAAGAACCGAGAATCTGCAGCAAGGTCCAGGGCAAGGAAGCAGGTCAATATTTGATCTTGTTTGACTCTGGACACACAAACACACACAATAACATATCACGCATTTGTAGAGTTGTATGTTAAAACCCTCTGTTTTGGCAATTATAGGCTTACACCAATGAATTGGAACGTGAAGTGGTACACTTGAGGAAAACTAACAGCTGGCTCAAAAAACAAATGGTACACCCATGATCACACTTTCTGTCCATATGTATCTTTGCATATACAACATATAGTTTTGGTATGCATTTGATGTTTTTTTAAAACATATCATACATCGTTTAGGTGTAACTTGCAAGTCACCAATATGATTTACAAGAAAATATCTAATCTCTCTCAACCAAGAGAGTCTGTTTAAGAATAATACCTATTCGAGTTGTATTTATGTTGTGCTTTTAAAAGTATCCGATTTATAAGTTGAAGGATTATGATTGTGTTTTCATTCTTTTTGTACTTGCAGAAAGCAGAGATGTTATTTTCCTCATATCCTATTTCTGTATCAAGATACCAACTGCGAAGGACCAGCTCAGCTCCACTATAGTATAATTTTTTTAATCAGTAACATTCTTTTATTTAATTTTGAGATGATCATAATATATTTTTTTTATTTTTGGCTTGTGAGTTCCAGTATTGATACTGGTTGTTTGATGGTTGGCTGTTGTTATTTTGAAAGAAAGTCACACTAATCACAGCCACTCATTTATATATAGCATGTGAAAAATTCATTTGTTATAAACATACATATGACACTTACTAATCATCCGACACTCCATCAGGGGTCAAATGACGGGTTATATTTTGAGGATGTCCAGCATTATTCTCTTTATATTTACAGAGCAAATATGTAAATTTGCTGAGAGGAGCATCTCCAATGGTAGTCTCTCTAAATTTTTCAATGCGATCTCACTTCTATTATAGCAAAACACGACTCCGGTACAGTCATATCAACAAAACACATATTTTAATACAATTTTTTTTAATTTTCATTCATAAACATTCAAAATATCAAGTATCAACATCATTTCTCTCATACTTTTCTACCATATTTCACTTTTTTATACTATTTTACACATTTTTTAATACAATTATTTCAAACTATTCTCTCTGAACATTCCAAAATTTTCAACTTCATTATCAAGTGCCCAATTGCACTTGCTCAACCTCCATTTACATGAGGAATAAGTTAAGGAATGTCAGGATATGTACAGTCTATCCCCTGCCACAGAACAGTCCATATTATAACAAGTATCTTCCTGCCTGAACCTGTCAATTCAAATCAAATAGCAAGGTTTCATCAGTTAAAAGAAAAGCATCAAAATACTTTATTTTCCTGGGAAACACATGAGAATGAGGTAACTATCCAAGTGATGTCACAAGAGTTAGACTCACATATATAGAAGCACATACACCGAGCTCTTAGCCTAGTTGTAGCCACTCTCAGGATTTCAAACAAGTCGATCGTCAAATCCTCACACACTAAAATTAATAATATTAAAAGTAAATTATGTTCATAAAAAAAGATAGGAAGCATGTGTTCACCAATTGCTTTGCACATGTTACTAATCCACGTAGATCAAGGATAAAAAACCGAGACAGCTAAATTAGTAAGAAAAGTTAATTTTGCAACGGACTAGAGTTCGAATTTAGGAACTTCAATAATGTATGTGTGCACACATTGTTTGTGAATGCGCATAAAATCCACCACGGAGAGTACTTCAAAAAAAAATTATCAAGACGCCACCCCCAAATTCCTAGCCTTCACCACTACACAGGTACAAAGAAACACACATGCATTCTCCCCTAAAAAGAAGATTGAGGTTGAGGGTTTTTGAGGTTTCAATTAGGTGTTTTGACAAAGCTAGGGCGTGTGCTAAAGGAGTTAGGAGTCCATAACAATATGGAGAAATAACCATCAAGACTTACTAAGTACAAGGCTGTACTTACACCAGATCATTTCTTTGTGGCATCGATGAACATGGCTCGAGTCCAATGCTCAACATCCTCGGTATGTGATGGTGGTGGAGGAAAAGTGGGACGCTCCACCAGATCCCATCCATCAATTAGGATTTCATTCTTTCCAGAATCAGACATCTCCGCTGCGTAATAAAGAAAACTGGCAGTTGAAGTTGGTATGTTGTTGTCACCCATGTTTTTCTGCAATGAAACAGAGAGCATGGAAATCATTCAGGAGTTTCTCTATCTGAAATGCACTAGAAAAACATTAACTTTGTGTGTCATCCAATTCCTTCTTTATTCTCTTAAATGGAAATTCAATAGAGATACCAATAGCAGATAAATTCAAAACGACCTTATGGGATTATGTGGACTATGAAGTGATTCAAATGCCACAAAGTTTTCAAATAAATTGTACCACCTCTATGCCATCCCTCCCATATCCTGCGACTTACATCCGGCAGTCATTCCCAGTGCAGGGCCTGCCAGACGGATTTCGGTTTTGGTTTCTCAACCACAAACCGAAGGCTGATCTTACAAACATCTTAATTTTCCAACCTCCATCCCTCCCCTCCCAAAAAAAGGGGAGGAAAACAACATAGCGTCATATTAAAAAAGAAAGATGAAAATAATGTGCATCACTGGTAACTTCAACAGAGTGCTAAGGCCTTCTGAAAGACAAAAGCAAATATTTTTATATGAACAAAAGGACCACGGCCATACTGTCAAAGACATGGTATGAGCACTCTCCAGTAAAGAGCTGGATGAAATAGTTGAATTCACATTCCAAACAGATTTGTTCAAAAGTTGAGCTTGCTTACATGACCTGAAATATCAATGGGAAAACAAAAAATTTACAGTTTAGAACAATATTAAATGTACTGCAACTGTAACGAAGAGATTAGTCAGTAAAGAACAATCATCTGCCATGACACCTTGTAGATTATCGAAACAGAAACATACGTAAACATGAATTATCCCATATAAGGGTCGCAAAGATGCACAGACACAAAAGGCTACATGCATTGTTATAACTTTAAAGAATAGGCGGAGGCAATCTCCAGCACTTATCTTTAACAAAAAGCTCCACTGCAAAAAAAAAAAAAGTAATGTACTTGAGAAAGCTAAAGTAGAACGATTTAATCCGCTTTCAAGCAAAAACATTTGATTACCATAACATATAACAGGCCCCAAAAAGGCCAAAACAATGCCTCGCTGAAATGTTGAGTGCCTCGTCAATGATCCAACAATTCTCATCATTCCCCCTCGCTTCGAGAATGCCCTTGTCCTCAAGAAATTTCTCCACCATTTTGTATAATCCTCCCAGGAGGCTTTTTCCTTTGGAACTCCTCTCCATTGTATTAATACTTTTCAAACCGTCTTTTTGCCATGCCATTTTTTCGAACATCTGTAATGGAGCGGTGCCTTTGGTTTCAATAGCATTCTTCCCTCCTCATCAAATGACGGCAACTCGTCCGCAATAAAGTTAGGATTTCTCACCCTCTTCTTTAAGACTGTTATATGAAACAATGGATAAAGCATGGATGAAGGGGGTAGCTCCAACCTAAAGGTCACCTCTCCTATACGTTCCGACACTTTAAAAAAAGGCTCCTAGTACCTCTGAGAAAGCTTCACATTAAACTTTTTCTGAGAGGTTTTTGCCTGTATGATTGAAGCTTGAGGTGTACATACTCTCCTGGCTCAAACATCCCATCTCCTCTCTTGGTTTCTTCATCCTCCCCTGGGCTTTCTCAAGCTCCTTCTTCACCTTGGTAAGGACCTCATCACCAACCAACAATTCCCTCTCGACCTCTTCATTTAGGGTCGTGCCCCTCTCATAAATTCTCAAAGTCAGCTGATCGGTCACATAATTGATTCATTCTAGCCCAAGCGATTCAAAGCAAGAATACAATGAATTGCAATCCCAGCCCATTTTGAGAGAACACTCACATTTTTTTAAATTCCTTCAGTGTATAAAAAACATCTACACAAACGTAGTATTTAACGGAATGAACCATAAACTAAATTAGGAAAAAAACTCTAATTAGTTGGCTTAATAAAGACTCTAAAACTAACCTAGAATTCTCTTGAACTTCCACAACCAACTTAAATAATGACTATTCAAATAACTAAATTAAAGGGAAAGACTCTAAAACTAACCTAGAATTCTCTTGAACTTCCACAACCAACTTAAATAATGACTATTCAAATAACTAAATTAAAGGGACATTGAGACTAAAATTAAAAAACTTTGACCATATGTTCAGGACTCTGTTCTTCTCCCCTTAACCTTCTGACTCCTACGATTCTCATTATAAAATCTGCAGAAGGCTAAATTCAGTCAACACCACATAGTTGCATATAGCCTCATAAAGCCACATATTGTATAGAAGTCAACATCCTTGAGATAATTTTACATCAGTATTCAGTATTACGACATAGATACAATGCATCGATGTCATCACAATTTCTATCGTCCTTTTAGAGAGGAATTCAACGCAATAGGGTTATGTAGAGATAATGTTACACCAATGCCAACCATCCAATTACGGGAATCATATAAACAACATTAAATGAGAGTACTGAGCTTCCAACACTGATAAGGACCAGCCCACCTCCCAAGCCACCCAAGCCCAACCCCGGCCCATGCACGCATGGGCTGAGCTGTTCCCATGGGCCAGCAGGCCCACGAGCCCATACCCAGGGGCCGCAGCCCCTTGGTCCCTCAAAGGCCTAAGCCCTTCCACAAGAAAACCTGGGTAACAAGGGAAGGTGGTGACACCCTTATAAACAACACCAGAGTCCCCACATCTTTCGATGTGAGACAATCTTATCAATACTCGCCCCTTCGAGACCAACGCCCACGTTGGTCGAGCACCATGGACCTTCTACCTATTCCAGGCAGGCACTTCCATTGCCGGCCACTCCGCAGGAGCAGGCCCGAAGGAGGAGGATCGACAAGTCCTCCGATACCACTGATAAGGACCAGCCCACCTCCCAAGCCACCCAAGCCCAACCCCGGCCCATGCACGCATGGGCTGAGCTGTTCCCATGGGCCAGCAGGCCCACGAGCCCATACCCAGGGGCCGCAGCCCCTTGGTCCCTCAAAGGCCTAAGCCCTTCCACAAGAAAACCTGGGTAACAAGGGAAGGTGGTGGCACCCTTATAAACAACACCAGAGTCCCCACATCTTTCGATGTGGGACAATCTTATCAAACACATGGAGTTACATCTATGTTAAATAAGTGAAGTGTCAAGGTATTCCATTAATCTAACCATTAGTATTCACCATTTGCAATTCACATGCCATTACTGAACTTATATGCAAAGACATACCTTGAAGATGCCATTTTCATGGAAAGAACAGATCGAATTTCCTTAGACGAAGATAATGTGGCCAACAATCTTGCAAATGCTTCAAAATTAGATGCCTCTGAAGGAACGTCTAATGATAGAGAGTTGTAACAGTAAGCTGTTATGCACGCCACACTTTTCTTGAGCAAGGAAATACCTTTCTGCAAGTCGTTGTGTGTTTCAACAGAATGAGGAGAGGCTAGAGAATAATTAAAGCTAATAGAAGAATCTAGGTGAGGCCTTTTCTCTGATTCCATTGAATCAACGCCAAAATTACTTGCGCTTCTATCAGTCCATGAATTTTCACCACGAGTGGAGCAATAATTTTGGCGTGGTATAAAAAGAGGATATTCATTGCTGCATGGAACAATTAACATTCAGAATCATAAGCAGATTAAAACCCTAAGTTGCCTATCCAAATCATATTTTCAGCCAATACCTTCTTGAAGATGGTCGTGCATTCCAATAAGAATCTCGTTGCCATATTCGTGAACACGAACCCTAGCCAGAGTAAAATACAAATGAACAGAATTAAGAATAATCACGTCGTCTTCTTTTTTTCTTCGGAAAAAAAAACGCACTGAATTCTTAATGATAAACTACATTTTTTAGCAATACTTTCAGGGAAAAGTATGATTAAAAATATCTGCATATGTTACACAAAAGATCGGGAAGTTTTCTTATAAAGGCCATACACTCTAAAATTTCTATAGTGATGATTGCAGTCTAATGATCTCCAACTGTAAACTTCTTTTAACATTGTTTACAGAGGAATCTGAACGACTAAGAAGTACCAATGGCCCAAACCCAAAGGCAAGAGCTTCAAAAAAATTAAGTGCATAGTCATCACATCTGAGCAACAATTCTTACCGCAAAACCTGAATTGTGAAGCGCAGGAGCAGCCAAGATTTGGACAACAAGATTCAGAAGTTGGACCATGTATCTGTTCAAAACATCAGAATGGATTATTACTACAGAAACATTTGAGGTAAACAATAACCAGATACACTATCCTTTTTTCACTAAAGACAGATAACTGTAAGTGAGGATTTCATGATATGGTTTCCCAAGGGCCATAATTGAATCACAGAAGAAGAATCTGCACAACATATACGGTCCAGCATATTTCTAGCGATCTCTGTAAGAATACAATTGATCACAACTGTATGGTAAGAAAAGAAATATTACCCCAATGAAGCACCAAGCTCCTCAGATGAAACAGAGTGTGGGTCAAGCACTTTTGGTAAGCGTGCATTGCAAATTTGATCATATTGACCAGTCGAGCCATCTTTTCTGTCTCCATCTATAGTCACCTGAAAATAACAATGAACATCTTACCAGAACTCTAAAGTTATCTATCTCTCCATCTATTATTACATGTAAAAACACTCTCAAAAATAATTCTTTTTTCTAGAAACAATAAAAACTAGAGCGGAATCTGTGAACCTTTTCAAGTTCGCATATCAATGTTTTTGTCTTAAAATATCTGAAGTACATGCTAGACTAAAGAGTCCTCTAATCTTCAAGAAATTTATGTTGTAACATCATTTATTCACCTTACACTCTGAAAGCTGAATTGTTAGAGCATTCGCATTTTTCTCGTAATCTCAACAAAATTCAACCGCATGAATTTTGGCACCATTTTTTGACCTCCTTTTCAATAACTTAATTGTAGGCTTGTAATAATCTCGGTTCATTACTACTTAAGCATCACATATGACCTTCCCGGAGATGCTCAGATCCAGAAATTGTGCCTGTTACACTCAGCGATGAAAGTGCTAATAAAAGAAATCACAGGGCTGCAGAATGTCCCAACACAAGGCAGTAACATGGCCTATTCAGGCATTAAAATATCACTCTAGTCTCTCACCTCCTGGGCCGGGCCTCAATTTCTGAACTATCAAACTCATAATGAGCCTTGTATGTTGTATTAATATCAAGGACTACTAGTTCACTATCTGTCAGTTATTCATTTTTAGTTTAATGACTTTGTCCTGAAAAATCAGTTGCGACTTCCAAATTCCAAGGCTTCTCTATTTGCCACAATAGTAGCTAGGTATTTGGGACAACTCAAAGAATATCTGCCGGGTATTTGGTTCCATTCAAAGAACATTTGGTATCCCCAAGACTAGATCTACACAGCTTCATGTAAGTGCATCAGTTCAAGTAAGTGTATCAACTGTTGAAATTCCCTAGTTTATAAAGAAATATTGTAGATTATGGAAAAGACTACTGATCACTATAATTCGTGCATGGGAATCAATCTACAATAATAATTCATGGGCTTACCCGACGTTGGGGGAATAATTTGCATATCTGCTTTAGGACCAATGACTGTTTATGAAGTCGTTCTGATGTTATTGCCATCTACAGTTGAGTAAATAGTATTTTGTCAAATATCGATCCCATTGAAAGTTATATAAACAGTGACGTTCAAAATGGAAAAGGATTCTCACATATCCTAAATTCTGAGTGCAAATGAGGTTAGGATATAACTTATCCAGTTGCTCCACTCGATGCTTTTCCAACTGCAAAGAGACAAAACCATTGCATAAAGAAAATTATAAGTTTCAAAAACAAGACCTCTTTTGTGACTTACATAACCAGCAATCTGATTACAAATAAATACAATAAAGTGGAAGAGAAAATGCTGATGATGAAGGGTCGTTGCCAATACCGTACTACGAGCTGATTCAAGGACCTCATATTTGACCTTTAAATCAGAAGACATCTTCTGAACCTTCATCTTCCCTGGAAAGTGTTACACGGTTGTAGAAGTTGATAAAGGAAACGAAGAAGAACTCTCAAGCAAAATCAATGGGGAAGGTGATAAAGAATCAGTTTACCTTGCTTGAGTTGCTCTCTACTTTGATAAAGTTTCTCCCTCAAACTTGCAAGCTTCTCATTTTGAAGCATTCTCCACCTGATCTGCTCGTCTGCCTTTCGCTGATGAATATTGAAAACAACAAACTATCAGAAATATCAAATAGAAACCGAGAAACACACGAGCTTAGACTCAATGAAAACAAAAATAATCCATTCTAAGTGAATCAGCAAGTGATTGAACTTCCTTTTCACAATTATAAACAGCTGAATCCTATCATTCATCTATAATAAGCCTATCCATACTCGAATTTATAAGAATGCACGGCTAGTTCTGCCTTATGGGAGTACTTTGTTTTGAGAAAATATATTTTCCATAAACCAGACACACCCTAACTGTCGACAAACAGTCATGAAATCAAACCTCTGCTTCAAGCACTTGATTCAATCTCGAATACAAGCGTTCCCGACGACTCTTCAATGATTTCAACAACGTGTTGTACTCATTCAATCTACATAGAAGGCATGAATACAAAATATCACAAGTCAAAATTGACGCCCACAAAAAACACTAATATCTATCTGAACACGCATCCACAGAGAAACCATATCCAAACCTGTAATTGACACAAACAGAACATATAGAAGGACGATTCGAGTGATCGCAAATCGCACAGCAACTGGATTTCTTGTTCATCGTCTCGTTCCTCATCAAATATTAACTAACCCTACACCCGCAAATCGCACAATACTGCGACGTCTGAGGTTGATTTGATTCGAAGTTTCGAATAAAAAAGAAGCGATTCAATAAGTTGAAGAAATTAAGAAACTAAAAGCAATTTCACGCGGGGTTTCACGGTTCTTGATGATCGTTCGTAATATGTTGCTTACTAGAAAATTCAAAAAGGGAAAGGGAATTTATTTATAGTAGTCAGCGTGATTTGGGTCTTCATGGAGCTAAAAGGGAGGAAAAAAGTGCAAATCAACAAAGCCTTTGACGAGCGACAGGCTCCTTGGTTATGTTTAATGATAGAATTTAATGATTAAGTATCCAAAAAACTGTTAGAATTTTGTATTTTGGGTCATTTTAGTCCTTAAATTTTTTTTTTGGCTAAAATGACTCCTCAATTTATAAAAATGAGCCACGTTAGTTCCTCAAGTTCATTTCCGTTAAATTTGACTGACGTGACCATTAATTCGTTGACGTGTAATTTTTTTAAAAAAATAATATTCCATGTAGATTTCAATTAACACAAGAGCGACACATGTCCATTAATGAGGCAATTTTTAATCGTTTAGAAATGGGTCAAATAAGCCCTTGTACTTTGAAAAATTGGACAAATGAGCTCCTATATCTTGAAAAATGGGTCAAATAAATCCCCAAAGTTATGGAAAATAGTTCAATAACAACATTTTAATTTCTATTTTCTAATAATGTTTCTCTGTTGTAACTTCCATAGAGATTTAGCATCAAGTGATTATTGGAGTAATACATAAATCAACTTTATTCAAAGAAGTATGGAAAAATCAAGTTGAGAAAAAAATCGTTGATGCTGTTGCGGATGTCTGGCCTAAAGCTGATCATAGATTCTGTTGTAGGCATTTGTATGCCAACTGGAGTAAAACATACCCAAGGAGGCATTTGAATGATTTTTTTGCAGTTCCCAGATCATGCTTCAAAAGATTTTTCCTTAACTTGATTTTTTTCATACTTCTTTGGATAGAGTTGATTTATGTATTACTTCAACAATCACTTGAATGTTAAATCTCTATGGAAGTTACAACAGAGAAACATTATTAGAAAATAAAAACTAAAATGTTGTTATTGAACAATTTTTCATAACTTTTGGGGTTTACTTGATCAATTTTTCAAGGTATAGGGGCTCATTTGTCCCATTTTTCAGAGTACAAATGCTCATTGGACCCATTTTTAAAAGGCTAAAAATTGTCTCATTAATGGACATGTGTCGCTCTTGTGTTGATTGAAATCCACGTGGAAATTTTTTTTAAAAAAAATAATTACACGTCAGCCAGATTTAACGGAAATTGACTTGAGGGGGTAACGTGGCCCATTCTTATAAGTTGATGGATCATTTTGACCCGAAAAAAATTTAGGGGTCAAGATGACCCAAAACGCAAAATTTGGAGGCTTTTTCGATACTTATCCCTATAATTTAAACTAAACTTTTGCTTTGTTTATTTTTTTTTAATGATAGTGTTTAAGCTAAAGTTTCATGATTTTGCTAAATTGAATCAGATTCCTTAAATAAGCGCTGTTTTTGTAAGTTAATTGTAACTATCACACAAAAGAGGTGATTGTAACAATTTTTTGTAAGGCCATAATAAGCTAATAATTGTAAGAAAATAGTGACCCCACAATTTTTGAGGATTTGAGGATTGGTGAATTAATGAGGTATATCAAATATTTTTTAAAATTCATAAATTTGTCCAAGCTCAATAATTTAACGATATATATATTTTTTTCTAAACAAAAATCAAACTCATTTGGAAAATTATATTATAATTCTAAATCCTCAAATATAAACTCAAAAAATTTAATTTAGATTACAATAAATTTAATTTTTACTACGCGTTCGATTCTTCATACTTTTATTCATTTATAATAAAAAAAATTATAAAAAATTGGTGTATTAAAATAGTGTACCGGTTGGGTCAGTGTTTTTTAACATTGGAACTATACATTTATAAATAAATAAAAAATTATAAAAATTTGGTGCATCAAAAAAAGTGGTGCTCTGGTTGGGTTAATGTTTTTTAGACCATCCACGGTAGAAACTCAATACAAAAACTCTACATTTTCATTTTTTGCACACTTTTCAAGAATTTACAATTTTTCAAATAATATATCCACACATCAGACATCTAAATCATTTAAATATTCATTTCTACTATCATTTTTATTAATTTAAAGTCGCTACATTTTACAACTATTAATGCATGTCAAAATACTA
The DNA here is from genome assembly GCA_963580455.1 of Euonymus europaeus. Lineage (NCBI taxonomy): Eukaryota > Viridiplantae > Streptophyta > Magnoliopsida > Celastrales > Celastraceae > Euonymus > Euonymus europaeus. Next base: position 5,271,777 of record OY756968.1, on the reverse strand, counting down.
TCATATTTTATAATAATCAACTAACATAATATTAATAATTAAAATAATTATTTGATTTAATATAATATTATAATTACGAGGTAGTTGAATTGTGTGACTATTTTGTGGTTGTTGAAATATTTAGCTATGATTTGGTTGTTGAATTGTGTGGATGTCATTGTAATAGAAATTATCTATATAAGCAATGAACTTTTGATATTGTATACATATCCTAAAATCATCATTTCTCCAAAATACTCTCATATCAATAGATTTATTTTTAAGGCATAGAAAGAAAAAGATCATAGAAACCCCCCTCCATATGACAATATGGCGGAGACACTAGTAGTAGGGTTAGCTATAGAGCTTGAAGGATCGTCTTCGACTTGTGGTTTTGGACAAAAATGATCATATATCGATCGCAATACTTTGTCAAGATATGATCGTTTGTTCCACAATTATTTTTCAGAGCACCCGGTGTATTCTTCTGAACAATTTCGAAGGAGATTTCGTATAAGTTGTCATCTATTCATTCAAATCCAAACTGCTATTGAAGCACATTCACCATATTTTCAACAAAGATGTAATGCGGCTGAAAAACTGGGCCTGTCATCTTTACAGAAGGTAACAACAGTACTTCAGATGCTTGCATATGGAGTTGTGGTTGATTTCATGGATGAATATATACGAATCGGGGAGACAACAACACTTGAAAGTCTAAAAGGATTTGTCAAGTGTGAAATTTATGTGTTTTGTGAGGAGTACTTACGATCTTCAACCGTTGATGATCTCGCTAGGTTGCTTGCAATCGGTGAAGCTCGTGGCTTTCTTGGAATGCTAGGAAATGTAGATTGTATACATTAGAAGTGGAAGAATTGTCCAAGCACTTGGAAAGGTGTGTACTCTAGACATGTTCACAAACCTACTACCATTCTCGAAGCGGTTGCATCCTACGACCTTTGGATTTGGCATGCATTCTTTGGAATGCCAGAGTCTCATAATGATATAAATGTCTTGGAATGATCTTCTGTGTTCAAACAACATATCTGAAAACGAAACAATTTGAAGAAATTTTGTTATGAAAAAATAGGGATTGGTTCAAAGTTCAAACAACATATCCATGATGGGAGGCACACATCTATCTTCCTTCAAAATATATTTACTAATAGTTACAAAACGAAGAGAAATTTTTCCCAATTTATAAAATATCAGTCCCATATTTGCTGGATTTCAAGAAATCACTTCAAACATCTACCTAAATTTATAGGGTTTCAAGAGTTTCTAAATTACCTAGTGAACAACAATTTGTGGAGGAGCACGAGAAGATGAGGCAATGTTGATAATCCAACAACTCGTGGAGGAGAGGCGACCTTGAAATCGGGAAGTAGTAGGCAAAGAACAAAGTCGAGCGTTGATGGAATAGGAGAGAGAGTAATACATGAGAAGGTTTTTTTATGATATAAAAATTACATCAATATTTTTTTAATCAATAAAAGAACCCAGTTTTGTGATACTGAAGTCATAGTGTTGGAGTGTCACTGTACATAACTGACATTTTCCAGTCTTAAGCCTAGTCAGTGATATGAGCCCAAATTTCACTAAAATACAAAAGTGAAACTCAAATTAACAATCCAATTGTTGTTTCTAGTCACTGCTGCAGTTGGTCTTAACTCTGGACCTACCCATCCTAACTTTGGAAGCAGATAAATGGAGAGAAAGCTTGGGCTGGGCTTGTTGAAATATTTTTGAGTGGGCTGTTTTGGGCTCATGGGTTTCTGCTTGGAGTGTAATTAATTAAATTAATTATTGTTATCCTTGTTCAGCACTTTTATTAGGCCTAATGTGGTCACGTTTGGCACTTAAGGCTGCTATTTTGTGGACAATCTAATCCCTAAAAGTGATTTATTCTTCGTGATTGAAAGACCAGATGATTCTAATCTAAGGGGTAAACTCTCTGGTTAAAAGAAAAATAAAATTTTACAAGGAGAAAAAATAAAGCCATATTTCATAATTTACTTTGAATCTTATTAAACAGAGAGGAGGAAAGTACCCTTAGACAGTCGAAAGGCCAAAACTGTAATGGCAAAATATCATTGTAGCTTAGACATATGGCAAAAGAATATGCACCATCTACATACATAGGCAATACAGGAGCTCCTTCTGAGATGATGGAAACAAAAAAAAAAAATGCGGCCACCATACGTGCATAACACGATGCTAGGAAAAGTACACAAGCTCAAGTGATTTGCTTTCTGATAAAACGCCATAGTTCTTTGTTCATGTAAAGAATTGAAGAACTCCGCGCCAAGAAATTTATGCCGGGCTTCTGACAAGTGACTTGGTATCTACATCATATGAAATGGTCTTCCACAACCTTCTTCAGTTCCTCCAGTTTTCTAATGATCTCAGGATTCATCAGGTCCCTGACTTCCCTCAATCGGCCTCCTTGACTGAAATGGTATGCATCCACCATAACTTTTATTGTAGTATGGAGATTCTCAGGTGTACTACAAAATGAGGGGACTCAGAAAATTAGAGAACATATTCAAATTTTCGCAATATAAATATTCTCAGTGATTTGGACTATGCATAAAATTTTCTGATTTATTTATCTTTCTTACTTAAGAATAGTAGTCCAGGAAAATACTAAGATAAACTTTCCCATGGCAAAAATCAATTAACAATAGGCCTCAAAACCAAGCCTGTGTATATTTGACTAATTTACCTTCACCCTCTGAATACATAGTTCAGCAGTAATATTGCTGCATGGCATAGTTCAGAACAAAAAGGTATTAGCCACTTACGTGTACAGGCTGTCAAAGTCTTTCCCTTCAAGTTCTTCTCCTGGTGTGAATGCATCCTTTAGCGAATGTAATCGCTCCTCAGGATCTTCAAGAGTCAGAAGATACTTAATTATCCTAATGTCTTTTGGCATTTGTTTCTGAAGGTTATTTCTTGTAGTCATGTACGAATGATGCAGAATGTCCTTTACCTGCATGTGTCATATATGGTATGCATATGAATTTCGAAAAATACATATAATAAAATAAAGCATCATTTTAGACTTATTTTATCCTTTCCAGGACAATGAACCCTGGGCACGAGAATAAGGGACTTCAGGTACATAATCTGCCTCCATCATCTCAACTGGTTACCAGTTACCACACAATATACTCTCCGTTTTTTCTTTTTTAACAAAAGATTGGGGAAAAAACAGGTCTATAGGCATGTTATGCCATGCTATTATGGATGGCCAACTAAAATTAAGCATTTTGGCACTGTACATAGCCATTGCAAACTTTTGGTCTCCATCAACTGGAAAATGAATACTATAAATCCAGAATCGCACATATTTGACAATCAGAAATTCACATAAAAAGTAGTCATACTACATCGTCAAAGTACTACCTCGCCTTTTGTCACGTCTGTCTCATTGGCAGCTGACCAAGCTTTTGTGATCATTAGTGCTAATGCTGAATCAAGTTGATTTTTCTCTCCCAAATTGTCTATCTTCTTGCAAGCAACATCTAAAGAAGGAGAGTTGGGGATGTCCTGGAACTTCAACTCTGCCACATTCAGAGCTTGAATGCTTTCAGTTGCAGCATCATATGCTTCTATGGCAGCCAAGCACATATTCCCAAGTTTTGCCAAAGCTTGACATACAGAAACATAGAAACAATATAAATTTATGCACAATACAAAATGTCAGACATAAAGTTACGGTTTTAGCCCATGTCCAATGCATAGGCTATAGTTACATTTTGCTAAGACTTGGATAACAAGTGTTATTGAGCAACAGATTTGCCTAGGTGAAGGTACATCCAAGTATATCATTCCGAAATTGTATATTAAATCAAACAATCACCCCCGATTTTTTTTACAAGTCATGGGGTTATGTCCTTAATTTTTAGTGGGAGGTGGAGAATTGAACCTAAGGTGCAAGTGTATGGAGTTGGCTCACAATCACCATTGATGGTTCTAGTGCTTGTTAGATGATCCATGTGGGCATAGTATGTGGCAGTAAGCCACTGAACTGACTAATAGTTAGATCGATTAGTCAGATGACTCAGATAGTCATCTGTTACATTTGCATTTACTCTCCAATTTAGTGGATTAGGCAATTTATATTTTAATGGAAAATACTTTATTCAAGCCCCAAAAGAGCGCAAAACACAAAAAGCTACGAGGGAGAAAAGTTCATATGATCAAAAACATTTGCCGGAAAAGAAATACTCCAAAACTTAAGGAACTCAAACCAATTAACATAGAAAGCATCTAAAGAGGATTCCCTGTCGTTGAAGAGTCTGTTGTTCCTTTCTTTCCAGACTGACATAGGAATAATTATTAATTTCTTTTAAAACAAGTACAATCAAAATACACAAGCTCCTGAAACTAGAGTGACTAGACTGCTTTACTTAATTTCCTATACATCCAAGAATAGCAGTCCTCACAGGTCAGGACTATGATGGTTTCAAAGGTAGTACTAGAATTTCCAACTTAGAGAGCAAACTCAAAGAAGTACAATCACTCACATATGCATCAAAATCTAAGAGCAGACTCACCATTTTGCTCTGTTGGATTTACGTAGTAGGATTCAGCTACATAGTGAAGATGCAAGAAAAATTCTTTTGTAAAATCTTTACGGCGCCTGGCAACAACTTCACTCATCTCTAATGGCCACCCCTTGATCACTTCAAGAAGATCATTATGTCTTTGAATATCTTCTTCAATCTGACAAAGACAAAAAATAAATGAATCTAAATGGAAACCACACAGGCTTAAGGAAAATGCATAATTGATATCCAAAGCCAATGAAGATTTCTGGCTCCCTGAATATCTCTATTTTATGATTATATAAAGATAAAAATCAGCAACTGATAGCATAGCCAACAACATATACATGTATGGAACGAATGTTTCCCATTTCTGGCTCTGAACTAACAGAAAGGGGAAAAGGAAAATGGAATCAAAATTATCTTTTGGCACATGTATCACGTGAAATGGGAAAAAAACCCACCTCTCTAAGTTTTCTACCAAGCCGGAGAAGACCATGCTTCTTCCCAGGATCATTTTCATTATCTGCTCGGTCCTGGCATCGGTTATAGAAATGAGGCCGGAGATTGTTCCATTCCTTGCTAAAAGCGAGTAATCTTCTCCAGTCGTTCGGAGTGGGCTTGTCAACCAAAAAAACCTCAATTAGCTTGTCACAAATTCGAGTCATTTTAGGATCATCCACCCCCTGAACACCATCTTCTTCATTCTTGTCCTGCTCATCTCTCTTTGGCCCTACACAAACAGTTGTGGCTCGAAAAGACTCGGGAAATGATAACTGCTCTCCACAGCAGTCATTAGGTGCAGCTGTCCTGTCGCCAACAACAGCCGCAGGGGACAAACTCAGTTGCCTGACTGGTTCAACCTGCAATCGAAAACCTAGCATCCAAAACCCCTTTCACTCACTCGTGCTTTCGAAACTTAAAGTAGTATTCAATAGAGACGGTTATAAAACAATAGTGCCTCATCTGTCCCAGGAGAAGCTAGGATTACCTGCGATTTTGGGAAGGAAATCAGAAACTCGAGCTGAATTTTTACGGAGACAGAGATAAGTCCGAGCATCAGCTCGAGAGAAGGTAGAACAAACGGCTTTAACTGGAAGAGAACAAGAGCTAGCAAATGCCAGCTCCATCGTCAAAGCTCAAAAGAGTACTCAGGGGCGGTCCTGGCCTATTTGGGGGCCGGGCCGGAATTTTTTTTTTAACACATAGTCATAACTTTTAAACTAATAATAAAAATTCAAACAAATAAAACAACAATAAATTTTTGATGGCTGGAATCCAATTTTGGGAGGTTAGGCCATCACGCATTGAATGTCATTACATTAAAATTAAACTAGTCATTAAAATATTCAGTTAAAAATATAATTACATGAAATCACATAAATAAAAACGTTGGAGGTTGGAGACAGAGAGAGAGAGACAGAACAGAGATTACAGAGATGGGAGACAAGAGAAAGAGGTGAAAGAGGTGAGGATGTAAATTAGGGTTTTAAAAGTGAAATTGGGTCTTCTAGTAAGTAACTTTGGACTTGAAATTGGGGCCCAATTTTAACTACAAAAAATGGAAAAAATTGGGGCTTGGGGATGGACTATGGTTTGAGGGCCCAATTTTATTATAAAAAAACAAAAAAAACATGGTGCGCCTACTTGGGATTGAACCTCGAACCTCTTGAGGAGAGAAATAAACAACCTACCACTAAGCCACAAGAGAAACAACATGCCTTTCATTGGAAAGAATAAATTATATACATACATTATAATAAATTAATAAAAAAAAAAATTGGAGGCCCCCGAATTTTGGGGGCCCTGGGCGGCCGCCCCTGTCGCCCCACCCCAGGGCCGCCGCTGAGAGTACTCCTGTTGGGGGTGTAAGCCGTTTAGGGCTCTAGATATTTCGTCTTTTTTTTGTTTTTTGTGAAAGGGAATAATCATTTTTTTTATAAAAAAAGCTCCACAAATCCCTGCCAACGGCTTTATTTGGAAGTGGATATATATAATCATTAAAAAAAAATCCACCACGAAGTCTTTGAATCTCTGCGAACGACTGCCCATCTCGCCTCACAGAGTCACAGGGCTTCGTTTCAAAGCGGGCTGAGAAGTGCTTTCGCGGGAATTCTTAACCAAACAGCCAATGCTCCCGTTAACTTTCCTCTCACCGAACTCGACTTTCTTCCAACAACAAGCTCCCCTGCTCAACTTTCAACCGCCACAATTTCGAAAACTTGAAAACACCGCCAGAGCATGGAACAGCAACTGTAGAAACCCCGAGAGTTTTCAATGTTTTTCTTACAAAAACCTATCTTCTGGATCCCATTTTTACGGTTCAACTAGTATTCCAAGTTCTAATGAAGACCCAGTTGTCGATTTGCCGGATACCTCATCAGTTAGCCAGTGCCCTGTCTATGGCGTGCTTGCGCGTTGGATTCGATCGTCTCGTAAAGTGAACGAACTCAAAACAATACACGCAAGGGCTTTTAAGTGTTTAAGATACCACATGGTGTACGTAGATAATAATTTGATCTGTAAGTATATAAGGTTTGGGAAGTTGATGGAGGCACGAAAGGTGTTTGACAAAATATCGAAGCCAAATATTGTTAGTTGGACTTCAATTATTAATGGGTATTTGAGTTTTGGGTCTTTCGATGAAGCTTTTTGGTTGTTTAATGTTTTTCTCAGGAGCGGAGTACGTGCCAATGGCAGGATGTATGTCTGTTTATTGAATATGTGTGGAAAGAGAGTGGATTATGAGTTAGGGAGACAGATTCATGCATGTGTTATAAAGGGTGATTGGAGGAACTTGATTGTAGATAGTGCTGTTGTTTGCTTCTATGTGCAGTGTGGACAGCTGACTGGTGCATTTTGTGCGTTTGATCAAATGACAGAAAGAGATGTGGTGTGTTGGACAGCTATTATCACTGCTTGCTCTCAGCAAGGGCAAGGGGGAAAGGCTTTTGCAATGTTTTCGCAAATGATAAGCGATGGTTTTTCTCCTAATGAGTTTACAGCATGTAGTGTTCTGAAAGCTTGTGGAGAGGAGAAGTCATTGAGATTCGGGAGACAGTTACACACTGCAATCACAAAGAATGTATACAAAAGCGATGTTTTTATTGGAACTTCCCTCGTTGATATGTATGCAAAGTGTGGAGAGATGTTGGACTCAAGGAAAGTGTTTGACAGAATGCTGAGTAAAAATATGGTCACATGGACTTCAATTATAGGAGGGTATGCTCGTGAGGGTCTTGGTGAGGAAGCGATTAGCCTCTTTCAAGTGATGAAGAGACGGAGGCTTGTTGCTAACAACTTGACCTTGGTAAGCATTCTTAGGGCCTGTGGCTCAATCGGGGCCTTGCAAACAGGGAGAGAAGTTCATGCACAAGTAGTCAAGAATTCATCCAATGTATATTTGGGAAGTACTCTTGTGTGGTTCTACTGTAAATGCGGGGAGTCAGTTGTTGCCTCAAAGGTCCTCCAACAAATCCCTAATAGAGATGTTATCTCATGGACTGCCATAATTTCTGGTCATACGGGTTTTGGGCATGAACCTGAGGCTCTTGAGTTCTTGAAAGAGATGATGAAGGAAGGCGTGGAGCCGAACTCATTTACTTATTCGTCAGCTTTGAAAGCATGCGCCAATCTGGAAGCTGTCAAGCATGGCCAATTGATTCACTCTTTAGCAAACAAGATGCCTGAGTTGTCTAACGTGTTTGTAGGGAGTGCTCTCATACAAATGTATGCCAAATGTGGATATTTATCAGATGCAATCCGAGTTTTTGACAGCATGCAAGACAGGAATTCGGTGTCTTGGAAGTCCATGATTATGGGTTATGCACGGAATGGGAACTGTGGAGAGGCTTTAAAGCTCGTTTACCGGATGCAAGCAGAAGGTATTGAGGTAGATGATTATGTACTTTCAAAAGTCATTACATCAGGTGAAATGAAGTCTTCGTCTCAGTATTTTTTGCAGTCTAGCTAATCATCGACCTGAGCAGAGTTGATGAAACCCTTTATGGTGATGAAAGTTAATATAACGTGAAAATTTGTTGGATTTCCAGTGGTGAAAGTAAGGGCAGGAGAAGTTGAAGTCAAGTGCTCTTGAACAATGCTGGTTTATGGTCTGTTTTCCAAACCCTATATTGGTTCATTCTCCGTTGCAGAATGCACCAGACAAGATGATGGTATGTGCTACACTCGGGGGCAATAGGACATACCAAAATGTACCTAAATTGGTGCTGCTGAGAAAGTGAGAATGAATGTGTAATTGAGTCATGTCTGAAACATACCTAGATAAAAAAAAAATTAAATGTAAATTTTCTTTCCAGAGCTTAAAAGTGAAAGCAGAACAAAAGACGTCGGGACTGATTGGAATGAAACAGACTTGACAGAGGGTGAAAATCTGGTTGGTAGAAAGAAAATGGTAATTAATTGGTTTTTCATCAGAAGGGTAATTAATTAGTACTAATAAATTACAATAAAAGTAAAAAAAAAAAGGTTGGTCCAAAAGCATTAAGACACGCTAATGACAAATGAGGCAACTTTTGGGTTTTGAGAGATTTGATCAGATGAAACTCGGTCACTCAATTTGCAAACGTCTTGGTGATCAAAAAAAAAAAAAATTATAAACGTCTTGATTTTGTTTCAATATAATCGATTTTTTACTGTTCGATCTGTAAACGCACTTATGTAACAAAAAAATTAATAAATTTGTATTTTAACTGATGTCGCCGGATAAATTGATAACGTGTTGTGAATGAAAAAGATTATTATTGGAAGAGTTTTGCACCCTTAGTAAGATGCTCCCGGCTCGATCCAGATTTAGTCACAATGAGTTTAATTACGGACACCGAGCGGTCTATACAAAAAAATAAATAAATTGATAACATGTATATTTCTCCTGTGGTAGAGAGTATGTCTGACAGAGTAGTTTGTGTAAAAGTTGTTGGAAAATACTTACTTGCGGAAACGCTTTGGAAAAAAAAAACGCTAATAGGAGTAATCGATAGGATAAACAACTTTCAAAAATTTCTTATTAATTAAAGTTGACATGCATAATCTAAATTAATCGTTTATAGAATATGTATATTGAGATCTCTTTGGATTGATCTCTAATAATAATATCATAAGATGAAATCAACTAGTTTGATACAAAACTCAAACATGCGGATTGTTTTATTTGTAAATATTTTTTCATGTGGCATGTTTTTTGTTATTTATTTCCATGTGTAAATTAATTTTCACCTGGAAAAATCACATAAAGATCAACCTGCCACATAGGTAAGTTACCTGTCCGATTTTGAGAAAAATTAATCGAGTGACGAGACCGAAACACTATGAAAAGTTCGATGACTGAGTTGAAATGTTTAATCTTTTGGTGATTAAAATGAACATGATATATCTTTCAGTGACTGAAAGTAATCAGGGCCGGACCTGTACTCGTTGAGGCTTAAAGCAAACTGTATAAATTGGGCCCTCATATCTGCTAAGTAAATGTTCTCAATGGTGGACTTTTTTTTTATAAAAATATTAACTTGCTCAAAATATTTGTATTATAATAAAATAACAAAACTAAAAAAGTTCAATAAAATCATGTAAATACTATTCGCCTTGCGGTTTTAGAGGCAAAAAAATTAATCAAATTAGTGTTATCTAGTTGTTCTACCATTTATTTCTCAATTGATAACATAGCAAGTCTATTCAATCTTTCCTACGACATATTTGATCGGAGATAACTTTTTATCAACTTCAACTTGGAAAAACTCTTTTTTGTCCATGCAACTATAACTAGTATGATTAGCAAGATTTTGTAAATAATATAAGCATTTGGAAACGACCATATATATTATTTGTATTATAATAAAATAACAAAACAAAAAAAGTTCAATAAAATCATGTAAATACTATCCGCCTTGCGGTTTTAGAGGCAAAAATATTAATCAAATTAGTGTTATCTAGTTGTTCTACCATTTATTTCTCAATTGATAAAATAACAAGTCTATTCAATATTTCCTATGACATATTTGATTGGAGATAACTTTTTATCAACTTCAACTTGGAAAAACTCTTTTTGTCCATGCAAGTATAACGGGTATGATTAGCAAGATTTTGTAAATAATATAAGCCTTTGGAAACAACCATTTATTTTTGTCAAATAATATATATAACACATCAGTTGATTATTTAATTATCTCTAATTTTTATTTTTATTTTAAATTTTAAAAATGGGCCCCCATCAGACCTTGGCCCAAGGCAACTGCTTGTTCTGCCTTGGCCCAGGTCCGACTCTGAAAGTAATAATGACCCAAGAAAAACCGTTCCATGTTTTTATGATTATGTGGGAAAATGAACACCAAAATAGTGATAAAATTAAAACAGGAAAGTAATAAATTTGAGTTGATATCCGTGAAGGGACGAATGAGATTTGCAGACTCGATTGTTTGTTCTCGCGATTAACCTAAATTTTGTGTAATATATACCATCGTGTTAAGAGTATTCTCAAACTGTGCATTTTATTGGGGCTGCATTGACGGTTCATTTTACTGTTTATGCTTCTTCTTATATCCTATTTTCTCTCTCTAGTTCTATCTGTAGGTAAATATTTCTTGTGTTGTTATTTTCTCTGTAGATCTAGAAAAAATAGGAATAGAGTGAGTTTATCTCTTTTTGCTCTCTCTTATGAGTTATGATACGTACCCTTTGACTGTCCAAAAGGTTCAAAATCTTTAATGGACATATTGGAACAATTTCTATTCTTGAATTGGGTTTTTTGTAAATTGGATGATGATGGAGTTGGATCGAGTCAGCTCTCTCGGTCAAAAGTTGCTTTTGCAAAAGATCGTGTAAAGAAATTTCAGTCGACGGACTTCCCGCTTCTTCAGCTCGCGTCTTTCCCTAGTCATCATCCGACGGCTAAAAAGAAACTTAAAACGCCAATTTCGTTCTTCGTAATCTTAACCCCAAATCTTGTTCATTCATTCTCAATTTGCAGATTTTCTCCAATCCAGACACACCAAGTCTTTGTCTTCAGATCTGTATGTTTTTTTTTTGATATTCCTTGTTTCTTCTCGCTCTCTCTCTCTCTCGGGTTTGATTGGTTACGCAAAACCTTGATGTATCTGAGTCCTGAGATTTCGTCTCTTTCTGTTTGTGGATTGGAATGCTTTGGGTGTTGTCTCTGGTATCTGGTGATAAAGATTTTCGTTTGTTCTTGTAGTCTATTTGTAACCGCTGATTGTTAGAGTAATAATGACATGAAAAACAATTTCATCTGGTAGTGTATGCGTGAAAATGGAATCCCTTTGTTAAGCACTGTCAATGATGTGATCTTATCAGGAACCTGTTTCTTATATCTGACTGAATTTTACGTTCTTATTACTTCTATTAGTGAGTTCTAATTTGTAATTGTCTTTATATTTTGTCTGGATTTATATATAGTTGCAGATTTACCTTTCCAATTGATCTGGTCTCGCACTCTTTTCTCGTTTTTGGCTAACTACACTTTTGATTTTAGGACAGCATGTTTTAATAAAAAACTTATTTCGTATTCATTCTTTTGCGGTTTTTTTTTCCTCCGTTTTAAGTGTTGATTGAGTCTTCGCGATAGGTATAAGTGCTCGAGGAAAAAATATTTAAATGGTGATGGTTTTAACAGTTGCAATCAGTCTTGCTGGGTTAGCGATGACTGTTTATTTAGGTATGTAATAAAAACAGTGATGATCTTAATGGGTTTCCCTAATTCAATGGAAGTTTCAAATTGAAAAGCACAGATTTTTCAATATTGACTAGCTGGGGGAAAAAAGATTTTTGGATGCATGTGTTGTACGTATCCCTTTACTGATGACTTGGTGCGTTGTGTTCGGTATGAAAGTTTCCATTTGGGTCAATCATGGTATTTTAGTTGTTACAATGTGACATTTGCATCGATATTGAACCATTTTGGTGCTATGCGGTCTGCATCATTCTTCCATGCACGTATCATCACTTTGCAAGTGGAAGGCCCTCTGAATTGTGAAAGTTTATTCTTTTCTTAGGGTATAAAGGATGTTTATGGCATGCTTAAAGAACGTTGAAATCTTTCTGAAAAATGCAATTACTGTTTCTTTTGGCGATAGATTGTGTTTTATCAGTTTTGAGCAACTTCCTATCCTTGTTCTATTAAACATTTACACATTTGACACCGTCCAAGCTTTTGTTCAACTTCCAGAACTGTTATTAATTTTTGATTTTTCACAATCTACAGGTGCTAGAACCATTCTAATGTAAAGATTCATGTGTTAACAAGTTAGATTTCACTAATCCGACTCGTTTAGCATCATGGAAAACATAAGTGCTTCTAAGAAAAGTACAATGAGTTCTCCAAATTCTGAAAATCCAGACGGATTTACACCTGTTCCTGTGAAGGAATCAGGCGAGGAACCATCAAAGGAAATGAAATCTGTTACCATAAGCAGCGATGGTTCCCCATTAGACGATGAGGATGGACAAGATGGCTTAGGTGACAAGATAATTAAGGGTAATGTCTCAGAGTCTAAAGCTCATATAGAGACTTTAGCGGACAACATCGAGCATGATAGCGTCTACAAGATACAAGAGAGAAGTGATTTCAACTCCAATATCCAGGAGGACAGTTCAGGTGTTGATATTGAACAAGTTGCCTCCAAGCACCAGGTGGATGAAGGTAAGGATTTTGAGTCCAAAGTTGAAGAAGAAACAAATGAAAGTACAACTGAGATCCTTAGCAGGGAGAAGGATCCAGAGAAAAGCTCAGGTGTTGATATTGAACAAGTTGCATCCGGGCACCAGGAGGATGAAGGTAAGGATTTTGAGTCCAAAGCTGAAGAAGAAACAAATGAAAGTACAACTGAGATCCTTAGCGAGGAGAAGGAGCCAGAGCCTATTTTTGATGGAACAGAGGTTCCTGGAATGGAAGCTAACAGAAGTTTGTCGACACGTTCTTTGGATCTTGATCCTGAAGCTGAGGGATCTGCTTGGCCTGAGAAGGCAGCGGCTCTAACAAACTTTGTAAAAGAGAAGGGTGTAGTTGCAGTTGCTACTGTTCTACGCAGGCTTTCTTTAAAACGGGATGAACTTGGACAGGATATTCCGACTGATGATGACAAGGTTGCTTCAGATTCGCCTGAAGATAATGAAACTACAGGAATATCTCAAAAATCAGCTGAGAGATCTGCATGGAATCCCCTAAACTACATTAAGATCTCACGTGAAAATGCAGAGAAAAAGGCTGAACCGGAAGCTGAAGCCATGGAGATGCTATTGCAACCTATAGTCATGAAAGGAAGAATTATACTTTATACGAGGTTAGGATGTAAGGATTGCAAGGAGGCTAGGTTATTCTTGCACAGAAAGAGGCTTAGATATGTAGAGATCAATATTGATCTTTTCCCCAGCAGAAAAGCGGAGTTGGAGAAATTCTCTGGATCATCTGCTGTTCCAAAGGTGTTTTTCAATGAAATTGTGATTGGGGGGTTTGATGAGTTGAAGGGTTTGGATGAGTCTGACAAGCTCAATGAAAAAATCGATTATCTTATTAATGAAGCACCTGCAGCTGAAGCTCCTTTGCCTCCTCTTTCTGGTGAAGATGATGAATCCAGTAATGGGGCACTTGATGAATTAGCTGTTATTGTTCGGAAAATGAAACAATTTGTCATTATTAAAGATCGATTCTATAAGATGCGAAGGTTCACCAACTGTTTTGTAGGCTCAGATGCTGTAGATTTCTTATCAGAAGATCAATACTTGGAAAGGGATGAGGTCAGTGAGATTTTACTTATCACGGTTATTGGCTGGTGAGGTTTCAGTAATTAATCTATTCAATCAACAATAGTTGCATAGTCATAAGCACGCATTACCTGTATGGTAGATTGCATTGACTTCAAAATACCAGGTTCGGAGGTTCCAGCTGCATGGTCAGTCCATATACTAATTTGAAATGTTTTTCTACTTACGGCAATAAATTTGATTTTCTTTGTCATTGTAATGTCCACTGTGTTTCTAAAACCAAATACTGCAAGAGTCTTTTGGTGTAGTTGATGAAGTTATTTTATGTTCTTTTACCATGCAGAATGTGTTTTAGTGTTATAAAAGTATTGTTATGGACCTTCCAATTGGTGGCCCTACGAATTTTTTTTTGGCTGATTGTACTAGGTATTGGTGGGTGAAATGTACGCAGCTCTAATTTGAACCAAGCATATTGTCAATGCCATTGCTGTATGTGTCATATTTTATGATATGCCACTCTGAATGAGATTCTAAAAATTCAATGTAAACCCTAGTCTGTTCTTGTTCTTGTTTGATTGTATTATTTATGTACAGGCCATCGAATTTGGTAGAAAGCTTGCAAGCAAACTTTTCTTTCAGCATGTTCTGGAGTGAGTCCCTTGAATTAATGCGCTTTCTTGAAGTGATGTTCGTTTCTGATATCTAATTTTGTGACTGACAATGCTGCCTTTTTTTCAATGCTTATACCATAGGGAAATTTTATTTGAGGATGGCAACCACTTGTATCGATTTTTGGATGATGATCCTGTTGTGGCATCTCAATGTCACAACATTCCGAGAGGCATAATTGATGTGAAGCCTAAACCCATAATAGAAATTGCATCAAGGTTGAGGTTTTTGTCTTATGCCATCTTTGAAGCCTACACATCTGAGGATGGTAGGCATGTTGATTACAGAAGCATTCATGGAAGTGAAGAATTTGCAAGGTTTGATGCCACACTTTGTGGAAGCACTCATCTTTTGTGTCTTTGATACTGTTTTGGCATTCGAGTAATTGATGGCAATGTTTTGTAGGTATTTGA
The DNA here is from genome assembly GCA_963580455.1 of Euonymus europaeus. Taxonomy (NCBI): domain Eukaryota; kingdom Viridiplantae; phylum Streptophyta; class Magnoliopsida; order Celastrales; family Celastraceae; genus Euonymus; species Euonymus europaeus. The sequence continues at coordinate 5,256,431 of OY756968.1, read as the reverse complement.
GGACAGTTCAAGAGCTCCATAGAGTACAATTGCAAGACATGCGTAGGGAAGAGAAGCTGGCTTTCTTTATAAATCTCTATAACATGATGGCCATCCATGCAATATTGGAATGGGGTTATCCAGTTGGAGCACTTGAGCGGAGGAAGGTGTTTGGAGATTTCAAGTACGTTATTGGTGGCTGTACATACTCACTTTCAGCCATTCAAAATGGGGTTTTAAGAGGCAACCAACGCCCACCTTACAATCTCATGAAGCCATTTGGTGCAAAAGACAAACGTTTTAAGGTATTACTTTTGATTGCTGACTTGAGTTTCATTTGAGAATAAAATTCTCTCTTAAATGTTGCATTATACTAGATATTTACATTGGTTGCCTAGTGCTCCGTCTCCCCCATCAGCTCACCACCCATCGAAAGGAAAAGTATGAAAATTGGAGCTCCTCTCTTCCAGGCCTTGGGGCTGGTGACAGGGTTATCTGGGTACAATTATTTAAATTACCAAGTTAAATAGCACGCCCTTTCTCTTGGAAGTTTTTTAAATTTGTAGAGAAGCTTTCTCATTGTTATGTTATTTTTAGTTTAAGTGGCGGTTTAAAAGTCTGAAAGTACTATAGGTCCCGCCTACCACTGGGCCATATGTTTGCCTGTGGAAATAAAATTGATGCAACCTCGTATCATATTATGGAAACCATTTCTGTTTTCTAAACCCATAAATCGTTCAAATTCTTGGCCCATTTCATGTATTTTGATTTTATTTCAACAGTTTGCTTCTTTTCTTTTTAACTAATTCACAAGGTTGGCACTTGGCAGAGGGTAAGGTCCTTGTTTTTGTTATTGTTGAATTAGAATGAAGCCAGTATCCAAATAGGTGAGAATTTTTCTGAACCTATCGTTTAGCTACTGTTTTTAATTTGGCTGATCATCATCACTGACCTGTTTTGATTCAATATTCAATCTATCTCATGCCTATTTACGTTCTTCACCAGGTGGCTCTTCCATACCCAGAGCCTCTTATTCACTTTGCATTGGTTTTTGGTAGCCGCTCTGGACCTGCTCTTCGATGCTACTCTCCTGCCAATATTGACAAAGAATTGATGGAAGCAGCACGTAATTACTTAAGAGGTGGAGGAGTTATTGTTGATTTGCAAGCGAATGTTGCATTAGCCAGTAAGATTCTAAAATGGTAAGTTGGTCTCGAAGTCTGATGGGTTCACATAAATCTCAGAGGAAATACGAATTTTGAATCTCTCTCTCTCTCTCTCTCTCAAACACAAACACATTTAGGATTGCATGTTCAGCATAGTTGTTAGTTTAGGGAAACGACTTCATTTTGACCTTCGTGCAATCATCTTTAAGAATAATTAGTTAATAGAGTTGAAGTAAATGGCGTTTCATTAATTTGAAAGAGGCTTGCGGATAACTTCTACAAGTACTCGTCAAGTTGTCGCATCTACTTGCAAATTACATTCCTAAGCTTTGTCCTTTTGTTTCGAGAAATCTGGTGATTCTTGATTTTTAGATTCAAACAATTATATTTGCTTATGCATATGATCTCCATTATTTCAGGTATAGTGTTGATTTTGGAAAAAATGAAGTAGAGGTGTTGAAACACGCATCAAACTATTTGGAACCGGCCAATTCTGAAGCCTTATTGGAATTGCTTGGGGACACTCGTTTGAAGGTGATGTATCAGCCTTATGATTGGAGTTTGAACCTCTAGAGTAGAGTAAGCTTTAGTTCCTTGTATACCGTATAACATTACTTACAACTTCTCTTTGATAGAAATTTGCATGAGGGAAGCATTGGTTATTGCAATGCAAAAACTTTTGAGTATATACAGCCTCATGCACCGATTCAATAATAGCTCCGCTCATTCTTAAATTATTAAGTTGTTTCTTGTTGATTCTGGAAATTTTGTGTGCTATTTCTCTTAAAACAGGCTTCTGTGAGCTTGTTCTGCTTAGATACTTTCCTAGACAATGCCCTTGTTGCCTGCCAGTATCATGTACTTATATTTCCTTGTAAAACTGGTGCATTTTATCCTAAAGCTTTTGCAATCCCATTCTGCACCCAATTAGCAACTTCGACCTTTGATTTTCCTTCTCCGTATGTGAATGAACTTGGAAGCTTTTGAGGATCTCTTGATAGAGTATGTAATATAGGGATTCAGTAAATGAAATATTGGATCTGAAGATTTCAAGTCTCCAGCTGTTGATCCAAAGAACATACTGACCTCAGTATCATATGAGTGAGTCTGAGAGAGCTATATGTAAGAAAGTCCAATCCAAACCAGTTTCGCGCCCCTCTCTATTTCAAAAGGAAAAGGAAAAAAGGATTCTGGCCGTAAGATATGTAATGATTAATGAAACTGTCGCTGGAATTGAGATGAGCTATGTACAAGTGAAAGGTATTGGATCTTAATTTATAAAACACATTGTTCTCTCTCGATTTTTAACACTTATGACATTCATTTTGTTAACCTACTCTCTTTCTTCTTCACTCATATAAATTGTTAAATATGACTCACATGTTAAGGGGTCAGTAGTTGATGGTGGGGACGGACGGGCCAATAGGATTCAAACTGAGCAAGTTTGTGGAGGGGGTGGTACGGTGTTATAAGAATAATTTTGAAACTAACGATGTATAAAAATAAATGTAATCCTAAAGAATAATTTTGGAACTAAAGATGTATAAAAACAAATGTAATCGTACTTTCATGATTAGTCGAATTCTTGAGTTGTAACAGTGACCGAACCACTATAATTTTCTGTCATTTTTATTTTTTTTTCCTTGTTCTTGATTGTTATTGTTTTCGTCTCTAATCTGCTCAACATTAATATTAATGAAATCCAATGGATCAAATATTGGTGAATGAGCTTCCGGGTAGATTGAAAAATCATGTTTGTCTCAAAATTTCCACCATTTTCTCCTTATTTTTTACTCCCCACAATTCCCAATGTACATTGAAACTAGCAACATAAAGAAAGTTCAATAAATCAATGATAAAAGTCTTATCAATTTCCAAAAAAAATAAAATAAAATCGAGAGAGAGGTTTTATTAAGCTGTGTAAGCTAGCGGCATTTCCGGGACAGATTAGTCATTTGCAAATTTGTCTACTTGGAAAAGAGAAAAGCCCAAACCTCTATTCTTTTGCACTTTGCAGCTTTAGGGCTCCCGCTTCTCAAACCTCTACTTCTGTAGCTTCCTTAGTCTACGACCGGCCCAGCCCAACTATTGAGCCTCTTTTGAAGAAATAAACAGATATATAATCAGTATCTATTCAACAATTTACACTAACCTTAATTTATTTGTTCAAGGTATGCAAATGCTGGATGACACTTGACAATAATAATATTTTTTTAATCGAGAACGACAGTATACAACTGAATATGCATATGCATGCACCGGTGGAGAAGATTTTCTGAACGAAATCGAAGTGGACCGTTGTTGTACATCGACGAATTCTAGCCAAGGCGGCCAATCTCAATTCTTGGAAGGAAAACAGTAAACAAGGGGAAAAAAGTCAAATCAAAAAATAATATTCAGTAATGAATTTTATTTTTAAAATCTGTTTTCAAAATCTAAATGCAAAATCATTTTTAAAAACGAAAAAATAAAATAAACACTTTTTTTTTAATAATATCTTTAAGTTTTAGTCTGTCAAATTGCACTACAGCCAGGGAGTAGTGTTTGCTTGCCAAGGCAGGATATGCTTGCTTGCCAAGGCAGGAAGTGCTTATAAATTACTCACTAATTATTTGCATAAGGCCACTCTTCATTTGCAAACACAACAATTCACAATCAATGATAAATCAAGTTTTCATTAGGCTGCTCCTTCCATGGCGACCTCTGGATATGATCTGACAGAAGCATACGTGTTGCTAAAGCTCCATAAGGAGAAGATGAAAATATTGGATCGAGAAGAAGAAAGTAATAAGAAGATTCAAGGGGTTAAGCTTCAAGCGAAACCGAAAACTGGTTGTTTCCCCCGGTTTATTAAGAAGATCCAGCCAAGCTATAATTCTACAGCAGATTTTGCTGGGAAAAAGGAGTGAATAGATTCAATCGAAGGATTTGACTGAATCATGCAAATAGTGTGTTTAATTTGCCTGTAATTATTGTAGTTTTAGCTTTGAATGAGTTTATGTACTTGAGAACCATTTGAGTGACAATTTAGTTAGTGAATCTCTTCGAGATTAAATAGTTGAAATTTGGGAGATCGGTTCTCACTAGTAATAATATCATTATGGTACCGATCTTTAAAAAAAAAGGTGTTTATGTACTTGAGTCCACTTCATCAACAAAATATACTTATATCTCATTTACAAATTGTAACATTTAGAGCCAAGCATGTCATGTGTCATGAACACACTCTCACCTAATTTTTAAACTTCAAATATATATTTCAATCGATCTCCTTTTTAACTCGAATTCACACCTTTTTAATTCTTATCTAGTGTTTTTAGGGCACAAGTTATCACTTTTGTAATCATTTGGAGAATGGATAGAGAAGAAAGATTAGTCTAACAACACACTTAAGGCTAAAGGTCCATGTGAATTTTGTGAATAAAAAGATCGACGAGTGTTGAGGGTCGGGCTTCCTCGTATATGTTGAATTATAATCTCACATCTTATCGATGTGAGAATTCTTAACACCATAAAAGAGATCATTCATTAAGTTTATAAATTCAAGTTCAACCTTAGGTACTACGAGTCTTCGAAAAACAAATAAAGGCGTTCAAATAGGTCGATAAATGATCAAAAGCACCACAAAAAGTGACATTTAACATTTCATGCGTCTAATAAAGCACTTTTAATAGTCACATTTTCTTGTCTCCACTAAGCGATAATTTGTTGGCCCATTCGAATGGGTAAACAAAAAAAATTGTTCTAAAATAATCACAATGGTAATATTTTATTTGAGATAATAAAATAAATTAAAAAATGTACTTTGTTGATGTGGTTGAATATATTGTTGACCTGACTGGACCAACAAAACATATTGATAGAAATGATGTAAATATGCAGGTTTAATTTTTAGTGCAGTTGAGGTGAGACCTAATATTAATTTTGGTGTAGTTGTGAGAGATGATGAAATGAGACCCACCAACAGAGCCAGCATGAAGGCCAACTAAACCCCATGCCTCCATGTTTAGCGTTGTTACCTCTATTTGGCTGTAATATGCCAAAAAGGTCAATCTTGCCCATTGGTTACGAGACGGTATTTGCAGGTGTGACAGAGACTTGTTGTAACGCCCCAAACCGGAAGCGCTACCGATGACGTCACTAGTCTCCTAAAGACTTCCTCTCACGTCAACCTAACACAGATTCTACCGAAAATCCGGCAGCATCTCCCCGTAAATCGGAGAATGCCAACCTGTGCAACAATCAACACCAATATATATATATATATATATATCATAAATATATGATAAATCTCAATCCGCAACCTAGCAGGGCCTCAGGCCAGCTAACCACATTCACACTCTAGGCAGGGCCTCAGGCCACCTAATCACATGCAATATACGTAAAAGAAGTCATCCATCACATAACCAGTATATAGTTCAACGTCCGGAACATAGTTCCATAATCCTGGTACGAGAGTCCCGGTTTAACGGCGCAGCTCTCGACCGTCCATCATCCTCCTCATAAGGTAAAAGAAAGATAAATACTTAATCCATTAAACCAATCTAAGTACTAAATGTACTAGATAAACAAGAGTTTTCACATTATTAAGAACCTAAGCTCCAAGGTGGCGTTCCCATGTCACGTCTCCACCTACTGATCCGTCGGCTGGACATTCGTACCAGACTCACCTGAAGATCATAGAAAAGAAGTAGGGTGAGCAGAAGGCTCAGTAGGGTAATAAAGATTTTACGAGATAATCCGGCTGAATTGGAAAACATGGCATAATGCAGCAACATGACATCTATTATGAGCACATTAATAATAAACAACTTCATCACCATATGGTCTCTCTTGGCATTTTTCAACGGATGTCCGGTATATCATCGGAAACCTTAACACTGCCCCCAGACCACATAGCTGTCACCTCATAAGACATCCGACACGGTTATATGACCAAACTCTTAATTAGCTCTCCAGCCATAAGACGTTGGTCTCGTCCCGCCCTCGGACCTCCACATCCACACGTAATTCTTATAGGAACTACGAGCCCGTGCCCGCAACTCCTAATGCATTTAATGAGCATGTCCAATATGCAAGAATAAACATATATATAAAAATCCTTTATACATACGTAACTACGTGATGCATGTTTGAGAATAAATTATGCTTGATAGATGATCAAACATGTAATCGGTTATGCAATAAATTCAATAATAACATTCATGGCTCGTTCTTCCTAGGAAGCAATCTAGGCAAGATCTCAAATCAAAGACCAATGAAGGATTACCAACCGCTCTTTAGAATGAAGAGAGAAATCTCTAAGGAATGATATAAAAGGGTAAGAATCCCTACCTCGTTATCCAAGCAATAATAGAAAAATACTACTATCAATTTCCGATTTAGGGTTCCGACTTCCCCAAACCTAATAAAGAAGCAAAGTCGAACCCCATATAATGTCAAAACATAACCAATCTCATATATATATATATATATATATATATATGAAATAAATCAATAAACATTGAAATCGAACATTTCTCTCAACTAGGCCATCTTAGCCTAAAATGTGCAATCGCACTCCCTTATACATACCCATTCCAAATTAACAATTTCAAGTCTCCTAATATATATTATTAAACCCCCATATGAAATTCCAAGCTCAAATTCTTACTCGAACCCCGTAAACCCTAATTTTCCCTCTTAGGTTTACACTAACACCCTATCGATTCCTTAACGGAATCGTCTCAAATTTGGAGGGTAGGTTACCCACTCCTAAATTACCAACATATCCAAAATTAAGCCTCAAACTCGAACCCAATCAACGGGATCGAAGAAATTCGTCCCTAGGCACCCATTTTCCAAAAATGCATATAATCTCTTTATCTTCCATTTTTAAACCTCAAGTTTACTCATTCTCATACTCTTATCACATTTCTATCCTGAATGACACAAGAATTTAACACAATCATGAAAATTTCGAAATATATCCTTACCTCTTTCAAGAGCCAAATAAACCCAAAGTGTTCCTTGAATCTTGTTTAAGTCTCCAAACAAAACTAAGTTCCTAGCTCTCCTTCCTCCCTCTTTCTCCTTCTCCTACTCTTTCTTCTTCTCTCTTTTCCTTCTCTGTGGCTCGCGGTTTCTTTTTTTTGTGTGGCTTTCGGCCAAACCAAGACATTTAATGTTTTATTTTTTATTTTTATATATAACTATATATATATGTATTACAAGACATAACTCCACTTCGGTGGAGTCAATTGACCCCACCGAAGTGGAGTCTATATATATATATATACTATGTATTTATATTCATATATAATATATATATATATAATTATTTAACACTTTTATTTTTAATCAATGTTTCACTCCTATTAATTATATTTAACTTATGACTCACTCATTTTTAATCAACCTTAGTCCAATTCTTGATATATATATATTTCCGAACCCGAATTTACACTTAAATTTCAATCTTTTTGGGTCAGGGTATTACACTTGTAGTCAGTCTCAAAGTATTGAAATATGTAATGTATAAAGAAACAATTGTATGAAGAAATAGGTTACTCATAATCTCACTATGAATATTCAAGAAACTCTAGATCCACTAGAAAGCGCTTCAATAGAAATTGCACTAGAAACAAATGTCAAACTGTAACGGTGTGTTCGGAGATTGTTTTCATTTTTAATAACTAAAAACGATTTTAAGTATAGTTTTCAAAAACAGTTTTTAAAAATAAAAGAAGTGTAAAATTCATTTGGTTTGTATTATTTGTAAACTGTTTTCTATATAAAAAATACAAAGTTTAGACATAAAAGAAGATTAGTTATATAATATAACACTGACAATAGTTAATGATGATGATGAAAAGTAAATCAAGTAAATTTGGAGAGATGATGGAGAATAGGGAAGGGAGGGAAGAGTTGGAGAGAGAAGGGAGATTATAACAACTAATGAGAAGTGAGGACGAAGAAGTAGAGTAAAAGAGAAATTAAGAAATGTCATCTCATAATACTTTGGGTGACCAAACACCAAGGAAAACCAAGTTTCCTGAGGGAAACAAACTTCAAGTGTCAGCTAAACAATCTTAAAACTTTGACTTTCAATTGCTAACCAGGTAGAGAGCTTCGAACACCAAACACAATTCCTTAATAGCATCATGAACTGACTTATTGTCGATTATAGGCGCATTATATTAATTTCAATTGTACCAATTCTCTCATTAGATCATAGTCCCCCATTCCATATATGCCTACAAAATTGAACTCCAAGGCCCCAAAATCACACATTGTACACATGCCCGTGATTACAAAGCTTATCGACATATATCAAATCAATTTCTTGGTGGAGGTTGATGATCACACACCTAATTTAGCCAATCTTAGGAATTTGGCGACTACTTCCAATGTCCTAATCCAACCTTGAAAGTTTGAAGTCATCAAATTTAGAACTAAAAAACAAACTAGTGTCTTTCCTAGAAGAGGAGTAGGCATCAATGTGGACTTCGGCAGTCTCCCCCGAATTGCAAGAAATGCGAGATTTCCACACCAACCACAATGGAAATTAGGTCAATTGAGGGTCCACAAAGCACTACATATTTGCTGACGCATCTCCACCAAAAAAAAAATAAAAAAAAAAATACTATTTTGTGCACCTTTTGACACATATTTGATGACGCAAGCCCACACTCGGAAGGATGCAGAGAAAGTAAAGAGACGTACTGCAGAACGACTCTCTCTCTCTCGCTTGAAGAAAAAGTCAAGTCAGTACCCTATTTTCCACAATATCTTGCTCCCCAAGATTTCTTCTTCCCCACTCTTTTCCTGCCTATAAATTTGAACTCAGAGCGCCTCATATCTTCATCATATCCCCATATCGAAGTATAGAGAAGACATAACCTTATTTCGAAATCGACACGAGATCTATCAAACACAAGTATGCTTGCAGGATCTGGTTTAGCGGAGGCCTACGTGATGCGAAAGTATCACAAGGAGAAGATGAAGAGAATGGCGGATGAGAATGAAAGAAAAGAATCGAAGGAAACTGTTGCCGTTAAAGAGAGGGATTCTGTTAAATGTTCGGTCTGGGGATCTAAGAAGAAGGTCCATTCAGTCGACACTGCAACAAAGCCAAGCTGAGAGAATATCTAATTATCTATGGTTTTGGCTGTGTTGATGGCTGTGGCTGTGGCTGTTGCTACCATCGTTTTTCAATCATATATGTATGTGTAAATAAGTCGGAGGCTTTAATTCCTTCTTTCGTTTTTCGCTATTTCTTATCTGTAATTCGACTTTGTTAATTGATTAATTATCGATGAAAAACGAATCCCGAATAGCTCAGTTATAAAGCATCGAGTAGGTTCGTATGTTTCGAACTTCAAGTTCAAGTCCTTGACCCAAAAAATTATGTATGAAAAAAGTATTCCTATATAATTAATTTTGGTATTTTGAATTCAATCAATCCTTTATTAGATCGTTCTTCCTTCGTTGTTTCGACATTGACGAACCACAGCCTGATTTGGAGGTCCTGCAGCGCTTTGAGTGAACTCATATGCAGAACAGACTTGTGGGCCGAGCTGGCCCACTTTACATCCTTAGGCCCAGTGATAGGCCTGCAGAAACTTTAAGAACTAAAGCACATGTGTAGGGCAAAAGTACTTGTTTTATACCTTTAAAAGCAAGCAAGTGTGATTATACAAGTAAACTTACAAAACAAACCCTTTTTCGGGTTCCCACTCTCCTTTCTTGATGGTGCCAAAACCCAACTTTATCAAGTACACTTCAGAAGCCTCAATACAATCCTTTCCTAATTTCCAAGGCAGTGAAGAACTTCCAACTCAATTATTAGAGACAACAGAAACTTTAAGCTATCCGAGCTTCATGTTACCGAGCGGCTAAAACTCAGGATGCACTGAAACAAGCAGGATCTTCTCTACTGCAGTCAATCTAACAATATCATTGGCACCAATGGAAGACATGTCAGCAATCCACATTCACTTGCAGCTACAAGATTGAGCACAAACACCGGCTCTGAGTCGAAGAATCATTCATAAGTTTTTCTGCTAAGAATTCATCGAGTATTACTTCTTTTGGACAGGAATTGCATTCAACTTACAGTTCAGTACTGTTTGAAAAAACTATCTTTCTTCCCCTTGCTGTGCTATACATGCAAAGGCAAAACAAAGAAAAAACAATGCCAGGACACAAAAGTAAAGATGCAAGTCATTCAGATGCTGAAACAATTTGAATGGTTCCGAGATAGATTCACAAGGAGCAGCTGAGTTTATTTGTTTGAAAATTAAAAATGGCAGCAGCAGTGTAGAGAGAGTCGTATTTGCAGACTAACTTTTGTTTCATCAAAAGAATATCGTATCTTGTAGTTTAACTATTACTTAATTTTTTTTAAAAAAACTAATAACTCAATATGCACTGTATGCTTTGTCCAGTGAAATAATAGATATGAACTACTATGCAGATTACCACTGCTTTTCTCAGACACCGGAGGAGGACGTAGAACAACATGCATCGTGATGACACCTCCTGGGAGTTCACCAACCGGGAGTATGGACTCTGCAAGTGTCTTGTTGTTTTCAAGTATCCTTCCCGCATTGATAAGCTTCACATCATGTATTGTCTTCGGACCATTTACTTCCTCTGCCAAGTAGAGGCAGCAATACGTTAAAAACTCAATCACTTAAGTACATTGAAATTTGAAAGATGGTGTTTCTTTACATAACTATACTACATTTCATAACTCAAAGCAAAATAAGGCGAATGATGGTAGTTTGCTAAGCCAAATCATGTATCATTAGAAGGATAAAAAGGGGGAAAAAAAACTTCAAGCTCTAGCTGGAGCAGCACAAAGATGCAGAGCAAGCGCCGCAACATATTAGAAATGAGACAGCAGCAATAGGGTGCTAATTTATTCGTAGAGATAGCTTAATTATAAGCTCACACTTTCAAAACTCAAACAGTTCTATCACTCAATGACTCAAAATTGGTCATTCTTTGTCATTGCCAGTGAATTGATGAGCCCGAATTATAGAGCCGGATTTCCTTGTCAATTAATCTCACAAGTGACTAGGCGTTACACCGAACTAAACAGATCGATCAAAAGCAACATCTTTAAAAAAATTGGTTCCCAATTTTTCAAATTCATCTGAGTGCCAGTCCTTCCTCCATGAACTTCTAATGAACACGGTTATTCAGGAACCCGAACAGAACATACCATCTAATCCTCTAAATCTGGTACAATAGGAAAGAAAATGGAATAATGAAAAAGAGGACTGCAATATCAAACCGATTTGCAGGGAACACGGACACAGACATCATAACAATGCACACACACACACACACACATATATATAGTTAAAAGACTGTCAAGAAACCAATTAAAAAGAAATCATACACAAACCTAAAGGAAACTTTAAAACAGACATCTAAAATACGATTAATTAAAGAAATATTTGACAAAATCATAATTCATGGGTCATCAGAATAAAAAGAGGGGAATGCATAATATTATCCATGAAGATGCATGAATTGAGCTATGCAGGTTGAACAGATAAACGATTATATGTATGACCTTTTGGCCATTGTCCAATAATCTTCTCTTTGAGCGACGCCACTGTAGTAGCTGAAGTATACTGGCTAGGCCCAATATCAGTACCATCTGCAAGCCTGAATTTCAGCTCAATCAAACCCTCTCCTGCCATTGAAGTATCTCCCACCATTAACGCACCTCAAATTCCCACAATGCTCAACGAGATTCAGCTTCCACAAAAAAGATCCAACAATCTTCTCCGCAAACTTTCTTTCTTCGAAAATATAGCAAAAATATAAGAAACCCAGGTCAAATCTAGATAAGATTTACCAGAACAAGCATGCAAGCAACACGATCTTTGTCATAATTTGAGGAAGGGGAATACTATGAGTTCTTGTTTCTTGTCCAAAAATATTACAGAACATCGTATACCCAGATCCACCATCTTAGATGCTAATGAAACAGCTGTGAAACGAAAGAAAGAAAAAGGTGTTTGGGTAATGAAGACACGGACAAATTCTTGAATTGCTTGATTTAGAATGAAAGAAAATGAGGAAGAAACTGTTGGAAAATAGACTAAACAGGCGAAGATTGTTTCCGCATGAATCTAACAACAACAAAAAAAATCTCTAGAAGCAGATGGTGACAGTTGATCAAATGTTGCTCCCATTTTAACACCGTTATTTGTGTGAATTCCCCAAAATGTACATTACATTACAATCCTTTACATATACAACCTTTTCAACCAGTTGAGTAAAAATATAGTTAAAAAATTAATGCTTTTGTAAAAAAAAAAGTATAATCTATTCTTTTCACAAAATCCTTTTATATTAAATAATGGTTGAGCTTGAAACATATATTTTCAAATAAATAAAGCATTTGATTCCATTTTGAGTCGTTGGATGGATTTTGTAATTTGGTTACATAATATATAATTATTACTTCAGTTAAAATGTCCAATCAATTTCTCTATTTTGTAAAATTCACCAGATGATTATTTTATTTTATTAATTAAAGTGGTGAAAGTGACTTCAAGGTTCAAACTTCCAAGGTCAAAGTTGAATAAATAAAAGTTCTGGAAAGCTGATCAGGTAAGAAATGGAAAGGTCTTGTTGCATAACAAATTTGACAATGTAAAAGTATTTCAATAACAAATATTCTAAATCAATAAGGATATTTTCTATGATTATGAATTTAAATTATGATTATAAATTTAAATTTTAAACCTTGAATTTATTTCTAAATTCTTTGATATATGTATTTGTACATCGGATCATGAAAATGTTGAGATATTTTTTATTAAGATGATTTACAGTACCATCGTAACGAAATAAACAAGTTTGTTTCTTTTCTTTAGCCTGCAATTTGACATCAAGAAAATGTGTTTATCTCATAACCTCCACTAACTAGGCTATCACCCAAACCATACCAAATTGCCAAATGTCAAGATTTTGTCGTTAAAGCACAAATATCTCAAACATTCCTCTTCTTCATGAATATGATGCTTACCTCTCCCCATTTACACAAAAGCATAATTAATTTTTCATTCGGACAAGCAAATCTTTTGTCTCACATACATGTTAGTGCCAAAAGAATCAGAATCTAATACAATAAAAATAACGACACTGACATAAAATTAAGAAGCTATGAGGCCATTTAATTCGACTTGTTCTTCCTGGTAATACTTTCCTTTTGTACTTCACAATGGCAGCCATACCTGCCCACCAAGTTGTTCTTTGAATTAAAATAATGAACGCCAACTACAAAAGAACAAAAAATCTATACGCAAAAAAAATTTAAAATTGACCAATACTGTCACATATTCATGTCATGAACATGTTAGAGGTACACCATTGTTTGTCCTACATTGGCTGGAGAGGAGGAGTTGTGCTGTTAATAAATTGAGCTTCGCACACCACCCACTAAAAGGGCCCACACTTATGAAGCAGCACAACAACTCATCACGAACCTACGTGGGACAAACACATGGTATACGTCTGGCAAGACATAATAAGGTCACGTTTATTTATTGAATCGCTTAAATACAAACAACTATTTGAATGGGAAGAGAGGTCTTTGGAGTTGTTACTGCACACTATAATTCGAAGCTCACTCAGTCCAAACAGATCAGACAGAATTATTTGGAGGCCCACGTCTAGCGGCATTTTCTCAGTCAAATCTTTGTATGATAGACTGGTGGTGGAAAGTAATCCACAGATCATACAAGCCAATCGACCAAGTTTCTATTCTGAGGTGTGGAAAGGCTTGGCTCCACCTAAAGTGGAAGTTTTTTCTTGGCTCCTGCTTCTCAAAAAAATTCACACTAAAGATAGTTTGGTTCGCAAGGGTATCATCCAAACTTTTGAAATATTCTGCCCGTTCTGTCTCTTGGAGGAGGAGACCGTAACTCACCTTTTTCTGCATTGCAAAGGCCCGTCAACCTTGTGGTATAGGGTGATTAATTGGTGGGGTTTTAACTGGTGTCTATCAAAGGACATTGAAAACCTTTTTGATCAATGGAGAAGTATGGTAGACAAGGGGTCCTTCCAGAAAAAGGTTTGGATGATGCTATTCTTCTCTGTAGTGTGGTCTATTTGGAAGGGGAGAAATGAAAAAATATTTAACGATATAGAGGTGGATTGGGAAGTGATATATACACTTGTTTTTGTTAGACTACACACATGGATATTCGCCATTGAAAGAAGCTTCCCCTTGAGCAAGTATCTTCAGATTGTATTAATACATGGACTAATCCAAAAGGCCCACGTCAGATCAATGGTAAGATTGTCTCTGTGTAGAGTCCAGTACTGTAGTTAGTGCTTCTTCCTTTTTATCTTGGCAAATATGTCTTTGCCTCTTTCTTTATTTGTGTTATTCTCTTCTTGTCTTTCCTTCTACTAAGGTTTTTATTGCATCTTTTTGTACATTGGAGTTCCTCCACCATTTGGTGAGGGTCTTATTAATATATCTCTAGGCTAAGCCAATTTATCAAAAAAAAAAAAAAAAAATTCTTGATTTATCTGCTCAAGCGATGTAATGGGTGCTAATAACCTCCTCCAAGGCTTCAAAGAGTTTGATGTCGTCACAGTTGAAAGGTCAGCTATCATCCTCACCACCCCAACAACAAAAGGAACAGACCGAGATGGGAAAAAACTTAATCAAAGAATTGAAGAAGAAATGTAAAGCTGCTTGTGGAGGTTATACGTCAACTTTTCGATTAAATGTCAGTTCATGAAGATGCAGAGAGTCCAAATGGCCACCTTCAACATCGAAATTCAGGTAATTCACCAACCACACGTTCATTTCTCAATGTCATTCCAAATTTACTAGTATAATTTCGACACACCACCAACATTCGAAGCCTCCTTCAAATCTGACGCCATTTTAGGTGCACCAGACAAATCATAGCAAGCTCCTAGAAACTAAAAAGAGTGTTCAAAACTACAAAGAGCGTGAAAATAAGATCATTCATTCATTTTGAGATCATCTCAACATGCATCGATCAGATGCAAATTAAATTATAGATTTGTAGCTACTAAACCAGGCAATGTCTTGCCAGTTTTGGGACAATAATGGCAGAATATATATATATAAACAGTTCTAGTGAAATCAGGCAAGTAAACACTGAGATTCGCATCCGAGAAATCACAGATAGGAACCTTACCTACAACAACTTTCCAAACATCTTCTTGTTGATCATATATATACCTTGATCTTACCGCTATCCAGGGAACTAGAAGGATCCAATGCATATAATTCATCGTCAACGACAACAACGCTCGTTCTTGTACCCGCTTGCCGAGCGGCAATAGGCTTTAGCATGTCAACCAAAAAAGGAATAGGTAAGTAATGCTTGAGCTTTAGAGAATGGTATGCTTGGAACCTGCGAAAAACATATAGCTTGTTATTCAGAATCCCCAGTTTTACAGCAGGCCCTACAAACAGACGGGGGATTGGCTTCACTCCATACATTTAAAATAGGATCAAATCGCCAAACACACTTCATGATCGAAGATCTAGAAAATTCTCCAAGCAGGTATATGCATCTATTGATTACACCAATGGCAGAACCACGAAGTGGAATTTCAACAATTGCATTCTTTAGCCACCCAGCCATCTCCTTAATAGATCAGCAATTTTATACTCAGCCCTATCATGTTCCATGGGCCAGACAAACACTTGCTAGGTTCTTCATCACATAAAATACTAGGCGACAGCGGCAGTCTCTGCCATTTTCTTGGAAGTCTAGAAGGAATCAAAAATTGAAATCTCATCAAGAAGACTTGGAATCAGCCTTGGGTTCTCATCGAACATGTCGAGGTCATTTTTTGCCGCTGACAACCATATTTTGTGAGACCTTGCTATACTCGATCACTTGTCCTGCAATTCGGACCAGCCAAGCTCAAAAGAGCTCCCATGTAGAAACTATATAATAAAGTTTGTGCAAAAGGAACTATTCCAGACACTGCATCATTAAACCCATCGATCTAAGTTTCAGTATTTCAATTCAAGGTCAAACTTGAGCAAAACAATTAGAAAATCAACAAATTACATCTGAGAGCATGATTCATAACGAAATAAATCGAAGAAAATAAGAAAAAACATATCAAAAGGTAAACAATATCCGTGCGCAAGACTCTGTCAGTCGCGGAATCGGGAATATGCGAGATTATACATACCTTTGCCCCACATATATGAAAGAAAGCACATCTATTTATTTATATAAGATCCATGAGATTAGACCATTTTGGTGGCGAGTGTCATAATGTTTTGCATACTCGCGGTTGTAGTCGTTGGGTTCGTGCTTGTGCTGTCATTAGCTTAAACAATTTTCAAAATGTCAAATTGTCAAAATGTCATAATGTCAAAATGTCTATTTTTGTCTTTGTTGGTTGAGTAAACAATTTCCAACATGGTTCTTTCTTTTATAAACACCATAGCCGTCCCTCCTGCCACGTTAGACACAAAACAGACACACACGTGATTTTTTTACTTACGTGATTTTTTTACTTGGCAGGTGTTTTACTTGATAGATGGAGAAATGGAGGTTAGGTGAAGTGATGAGGGGTAGGTGGAGTAAATTAAGTGAACGATTAAACATTAATTAATAAAATATTGAAGACATTATGACACTCCTGCCACCATAGCTATGGTGTTTAATTTATTGAGATATTGTGTCGATGGTGATGACTTCTTTGATTATTCTATGATTTTATATTATCTATATAATGATATTTGCTTTATCTACTGGGTTCATTCGCCCATAGTGGGTAAGTTTTAGTTGTTTTTTTTTGTGTCAAACACTATCAACTGTCGAGCGTAAGAACAACTAAAGGGAAGTACAGGTGCGAATACTATTTTTACTCCCTCAGTTGTTTGTGTATGTAGAAAGATTTTTATGTTCAATATTTCATGGTGATTTTTATATTTTGTTAGCAAGTCATGTTTATGGGGATTTCATGATGAACTCGGATGTTGGATTTAAAGTATTCTAAAAGGTTTGATTTTGATTTCAATTTCAATTGATTGTTGTAATTTGTTTCCAGTTCTACTGCGTAAATCTCTTATTCTTGAAGGGGCAATTCCAACTGCTTTCGCTCAATTTGCTCAATTTCTTTTATCTTGAATGGCCAAGTTGATTCAATTAAAAGTATGAACTTTGTAAATATCAGCTGCAGTAATGTTAAATCTTGAGCTGAAAATGTTGATATAAACATCAACACATTATTTACCAAAAAAAAAAAACTTGTCCCGCAGCATGGCGCGGGGGAGACTCTAGTCAATATATAAAATCCAAAACACTACTCGTGCCCCATCCAAGTCATGAAATGTATTAGCAGACAGAACTGGCTTATCCCATAGCGTGAAGCAATAATTAAGCATTTTAATAGATTCTATTAGAAAATTGAAATTGGGTGGATTCTCTCATTGACATTGACGACAGTGCAGTGCAATCGAATGAAACCAGATACGTTAAATCTGAAATTTGTCTTGAATTAGTTGAAAAAAGCTTTCAAATATTTTTTAAAATATTTTGTTGACCGACCCTGCCCTTCTCGAATCCTCATGCGATCAGAAGAGTTAAAAATACAATTTCAACGTGCAAGCTGTCGTCCAAATTAGGTTCTTCGTAGCTGTCGTCCAACTTTGTAGTGTTTAGGGGTGTAACTTCGATGTGACGGTCCGGTTTTTAACCGAAACCGAAAAAATCGAAAATCGAATTGATGTTAACCGAACCGAACCGATATAACATAATGCGGTTCATTTTTTGGTTTTTCGGTTTAAACCGAAATTATAACAAATTTATAAACAACAATATTTCATCAACCAGTGAGCAATCCAGCTCCACTGCTCCAGTACTCCAATCAATCTCAAATTCTCAAACTCAATTCAATAATTAACACTCTAGTGCTTCAAACTCACATTCTCAAGTCTCAACTCAATTCAATAATTAACAAAGTCCATGAGTCCAACAACAAGAAGTCAGACGAAAATGAAAACTAACATAAATACAGAATCCTTAAATCTAATGCTAAATTGCTAATGGCACTATGGCAGTCCCAAAGTCAAACACTCAAATATTTTTTAAATAAACAAGAGAAAGTGACAAGTTTAAAGTTTGGTTGCTGCTTGCAAATTGCAATGTTGCCTTCTATCTCTTTTAGTTTTAGTTCCACAAGTCCAGAATGGGAAAGCCAGAAGAAGTAACTAGCTCTAGGAGAACCAAAATCCAATGTTGATGCTGCCAATTCCAAACCTGCAGATTAACCGATTAAATACATAAAATTACATATTGTATGGGCTGCCAAACATGCAGATTAAATACATATTAAGTGACAGATTAAGTCTGAAATATATAGAGGTATAGTCGTACCTTTTTTTGGCTATTTCAAAGTTCAAAATTTCAACGAGTAGTCTCGGCTCCTCTAGAAGAGCCAATTGATGTTCCTTTGCTCTTACTCTTATTCTTAGCCAATTCTACATTCGAGATAAATGAATTCAAAATTGTGGATTCAATAATTAATCAATTATCACAAATTTTATAATTGAGGTAATTCACAAACATGAATTGCCGAAAATATCTAAAGAAGTAAAGTCCCAATGAACCATCAAAATTCAAAACCAAGCTAAAAGTAGAAAGGAAAAAGGAATTCGTATGGTGGTACCTGAAACTTGATTGTTTGATAAGGGTTGTTGAAGGTCGACTACTCTGTATACTCGTGAGTTAGGGAGTGCTTGGATATTGACTTGGTGGACAACTAGGCAATGGTGGTTGATGGAAGACGGTGAATAACGGAGCCTAAAAAGGCTGAAGCACAGAAGCAATGCTTGATTGCAGCAACGCCCAATGATTGGTGGTGGACTAGTCACTACTCACTAGTGGGTGGTAGGTTGTCTGCTTGCCTCACGCCGCTTCGTCTCTTCTAAGTTGCTAGGGTTTTTGTCTTTTTGAAATGAAAATATAAAATATTGAAATCATTATGGAGTGGAGTGATCGGTATTCAGTATGGGCCTGTGCCAATTGGGCAATTGGGCTTTATATCTTATTATACAGTAATAAGTAATAACTCATATGTTATATGTAGTATATGTGTAAAACTATTAAAATATATATTGTGCATGTATGTTCGGTTTTTCGGTTTATAACCGAATAAAAAAAATTCACACCGAACCGAAAACCGAACACCGAAATATACGAAATATAGAAACCGTAACCGAACCGATAACCGAAAAACCGAACCAAATTAGTATTTTCGGTTCGATTATCGGTTCGGTCAACGGTCTGGTCCGGTCTTTTACAGCCCTAGTAGTGTTGATTTATTTCATTTTGTTTAATGATTTATCCTCTACTTTTTTTTATGGGAAGAAAAATATATTAAGAAGAATCATAAAGAGATACCTCTTCCTGAAGTAAATGAGCAAGCTAATACGGCACTGGATTAATCCAACTAACATCCGAGGGGCTTCCTCATCTATGGGTGGCTTTGGTTCTTTGTGGTCTTCCTTGTGGGCTGTTAAGGTTCCCCCGAAAGTTCTTAATTTTCTATGGAGGGTATGCCAAAAGGGTTTGCCAACAGGGGTTGGTTTATTTCGTAGAAAGATGATTGCGTCCCCTTGTTGTTCTCTTTGTGGGATGGAGGAGACCTTGGGGCATGTCTTTTTTTGGTGCCCATTTGCAAGATCGGTATGGGCGGCTTCATCCGTTGCTAAGAGGTAGTGGATTGGTGGTCAAGATATGACGGCTTGGTGTTATGATGTGACGTGTTTTGCTATGGCTGAAATTAAAGAGCGGTGGTGTATGCTTTTATGGAGTCTTTGGCGAACTAGAAATGAAAGAATTTTTAAAGATAAGCCTCCTAGTGTTACTGTGACTATTTGTGTGGCTGAAAAGATGTTGCTGGATTTTGCCTATTTGGGGCGTGTTCGGGGGAGATTATCTCTAGCTAATATTCCAGTGGTGGCGCAACCTGGTAGCTCTCGTTGGGTTCCTCCAAGTTCTCTGTTTGTTAAGCTTAATATTGATGGATGTTGAGCATGGTATTTCTGGTTTGGGATTCATTTTTCGAAATCATGCGGGTATGTCTTGTGGAGCTGGAGTTAAAAAGCATGTGGCTGCTTATGACCCAAACATTATTGAAGCACTGGCTTGCAGGACCGGTCTCTTGATGGCAGTGGATAATGAGTTTAGTCATATAATCCTGGAGACTAATTGTTTGGAACTGGTGCATGCGCTAAGGAGGGAGTCTAGTGAGTTATCTTATTTTGGAGGGATTGTGGAGGAATGTAAGGGGTTGCTGAGGCGGTTCATTGCGTTTCAAGCTGTCCATGTTCATCGGACTGGGAATCATACAACCCATGCTATAAAATTCTCAAGCGAACGAAATCCTAAACCCCCCTTGACTTTGATTGCACCATCTGTCGCCAGGCTATCCAATGAGTTTTCCTTTCAGTGGCTGCCCCACTCCACCAAAAATTAGCAAACATACGATTCAGTCTCAAACATAACCCCCGAGGCAATAAAAAACAACTCATAGAAAAGGTAGGAATGGCTTGACACACCGTCTTAATTAGAACACCTCTCCCAGCTTGAGACAAAAGAGAATCCTTCCACCCTTGCATTTTATGCCACACACGATCTACAATACTACGAAAAGCTCTATTCCTATTCCTTCCAACCAAACAGGGCATACCCAAATATTTATCATGCGCCTCAACCACCCTAACACCCATAACCGCAGCCAACTCCACCCTAGAAACACCACTCACAGTTGGACTAAAAGAAATAGAGGATTTTGCAAAGTTAATTGCTTGCCCTGAGAGAAATGCATACTAATAAAGAATTCTTGCTAATTCCTCCATTTCTCGCTTAACCGCTGAACCAAACAACAAACTATCATCAACAAAGAACAAATGAGATATCACCGGATTCCTCGGATTCACTCGAACGCCATTCAACAACTGGTTCCTCACCCCCTTAGAAAGAAGATACGATAGACCTTCAGCACAAAATAAGAATAAATACGGAGAGATTGGATCCCCTTGTCAAAGACCCCTAGTCGGCTTGATGGCATCCGATAAAAACCCATTCACACGAACCCGGAGCGAAGTCGACGTCACACAATCCATAATCATATTCACCCACCGCTTAGCAAACCCCATTCGGAGCATCATAACCCCGAGAAAACTCCACTCCACTCGGTCATAAGCTTTACTCATATCCAACTTCAAAGCAAAAGATCCCACTCCCGAATTCTGCATAGACATCGAATGAAGGGTCTCAAAAGCTACAATAATATTATCGGTAATAAGTCTCCCCGGAACAAAAGCACTTTGATTTTCAGAAATCACCATGTGGAGCATTCCTTTCATTCTATTAGCCAACACCTTTGAAATAATCTTGTAACTAACATTACACAACGAAATGGGTCGATAATCAGTGACCAGTCGAGGAGATCTACATATAGGAATAAGCACTATAGTAGTTTCATTCAGAGCCACCACACTACTCGCTTCATTAAATACTTTGAGACATAAAGCAGTGATTTTCAACCCCACAATATTCCAAAATTATGATAAAAACGAGCCGAAAATCCATCTGGACCTGGAGCTTTATTTGGGCCCATCTGAAAAAAGAGCCTTTCGAATCTCATCAGCTTGAAAAGGAGTTGTCAAAAGATTATTCATTTCCTCAGTCACACAAGCAGCCCCCAGATCAATATCCCAAGCTGAAGTATCCACCCCATTAGTCTGGAATAAACTCTGAAAATAATCCGAGAAATCCCTCGCAACATCTGAAGACTCAGAATGCCACCCCCCATTCTTAGATTGAATTCCATGAATAGTATTATGAGAGCGCCTTTGACTAGCACAAGCATGAAAGAACTTAGTATTCCTATCCCCACCCGCCAACCAAGAAACTCTAGAGTGTTGTCTCCACATAATCTACTCCTTGTCAATATTATCATTTAAAACACACTCTAAGTGATGAATACGGTCATCATAACCTAGGGAAATAGGCTGAGAGTGCGCAATAGCAAGTTTATTAAGAATATCTTTCTTCATCCAACCAACATGCCCAAACTTATCTCTATTCCATCTCTGCAACCGAGTAGATAACCACCCAAACAACTCGGCCAAGACACTAAATCACCATTCAGAAAAGTCTCCCACTCCCCATCCACCATATCCCGGCACTTCTCCTCCAACAACCACATATTCTCAAATGGAAACGGCTTTGAGAACAGTCTTCTAAAATGGGGAGACTCTGCCAGGCCAATGACCAAAGGGAGATGATCTGACACCGAACTAACCTCATGAGTAATCAAGTGAGAAGGATAAAGAGCACGCCACTCCAGCGAACAAAGACCCCGATCGAGCCTCAGTCTAACAGTATCACACTCATCACCTCGCCGACTCCATGTAAATTCCGGTCCTCTGAAACCCAACTCCAGAAGATCACAATCATCAACAACCCGTCGAAATGCTTCCATTTGCCACTCCGGCCGAACAGCCCCACCTTCCTTTTCATGATCATATAAAATTTCATTGACATCTCCCACCACTAACCATGGGGTAGCCCCTTGTGGTCGGAGCCGCCTCAATAATTCCCACGACAAATGCCTCTCAGATGTTCTTGGGTTACCATAAAACCCCGTGAACTTCCAAGATGGCCCATTCACAACCGTAACCCACCCATCAATATGATCCCGGGAATAAGAAGACAGAGAGAAAGAACAGTCATCATTCCACAACAAAGACAAACCACCAGCCCGACCAACCCGAGCCACATGAAACCCAAACTTAAAACCCAATTGACGAGCAACTCTTTCAGCACCAAACTTATCTAATTTTGTCTCCATTAAAAAGACAAAAATGGGAGTTTGTGCCCTCACAATATCTTGGAGAGCCCGAACAATACGGGGGTTCCCAAGCCCTCGCATGTTCCAACTAAGGATTTTCATGGCGACAGGCGGGGCTGATTCACAGCCACCGCCTCTACATCAATACAAACATAGGCCTCCAATCCACCAACAGCAGAAACTAAAGGAACATCCTTGCATCGCTTCAGACACTTCTCATTCACATCATACACCTCTATAACCTTCCTCCCTCGCTTACCACAGACCTCACCATTCATCAGAGTATCCAAACTACTACCAGAAGACTGTGCCCGCGCATGTTTTTTCCATGACTTCTTAGATACTAGCAGTTCAGTTTTTGAATAAGGCTGGACAATTATATCCACCTTCACAATACTACACTCTTCACCTACCCTCTCATTCCCTTTGGAACAAGAATCCACTCCAACAGAGACCTTGGGAGCCCCTACAGATAGACCATCTCCCTGCCTGATAATTGTTTGCGACCCCGCAACAACAAGAATCCCTTGAATCTCCTTCCCATCATTCCCAACCCCATTACTTTCCTCACCTGACCCTCTCCAATCCCCTAAACCCCTACCTTCCATAGACCCTTTATAACCTGCCAAAGAGCGCGATGAAGAACTAGCATCAGAGGTATCTTCCTTCGACATGAAAGCAGAGGGACTAGAAGGCCGCCACCTACGAGGAGGGCCGGGGACCCTCAAAAAATCCCCATAACGATGAGCCTCCCGTCGCCTTAAATCCTCCAGAACCTCCAACTCATAATCCCGAAACACATGCCCCAAACAACCACACAAAGAACAAAAATCAGACAGTCATTCATACGCCAATGGAGGCGAATTGATTCGAAGCAAGAGGCCTAGAGTATGAATGGTGTTGTAGGGTTTGATCTCTGAAACCTAATTTTTGTTTCTTAGTTTGACTGCGGGATTAGTCGTGCCACTAAATGACGATTGTGCTTAAAGACCGCACGAGAGCATTTCGACAATGACACTCGGTGGCCAGTTTGACCGAGTGACTTTACTGGAACAAAATGAAAAGCTAAATGACTAAATTGAAACATTTTATCTTTCAGTGACCAAAATGAAACATGAGCAATTCAATGACTAAAAGTAGTATTATGCTAAATATTTCCACGTGGCGACTATTTTCCACGTGGACCAATCAAAAGAAGTCAAATTGCCACGTCAGCATTTTTGCTGTCCGGATTTGAGAAATCCTGACCGGGTGGCTTGACTGAAACAAAATGAAAAGTTAAGTTACCAAGTTGAAACGTTTTATCTTTCGGTGACCAAAATGAAACATGAGCTATCTTTCGATGACTAAAAGTATTAACCCCATTTTTAGAAGACTTGCAAGAATTTTTTTTAGTTATTTGCTTTAATTTCTAAAGGTTTAGCCTTGCATTAGTGATGACAAATCAGCCAAAAACAAGAGGTAGGTTTGGAGCAACCAAATTTAACTTTGGAATTTGGAAATTAATACATTAGATTTCGTTTGGAGTAAGGGATAAAACTCTATATAGTATAAATATTATCAGGTGTTTTGACATTTTTTAAAAAACTCATTCAAATAAAAAAAAAACACCCTTTTAAGAAAACAAACAATGGATATAATTTTTTTTAAAAAAAAATCCGTAGCCTGCTGCCACACCACCTAATAATGGATACAAAAATCTAACCATTCCATGGAAAAATTGATACCAATCAAATGATTAAAATAATTAAAAAATTATTTTTTTAGTTGGGAGTAATTTAGACACACATGTATATAGTTTGAGGAAATTAAGTAGAATGATAAAAGTTGAGGAAATTAAGTAGAATGATAAAAGTAGATAATCACCCATAGACGATTATTTTTTTAAAAAAAATAAAAAAAATCCACATTCTTATTTAGATGTCAAATTTTATAGGTTTTGACAAATATTTGACTTCAACTCAGAGCCATAATAATGAGAGAGATAATTTTACAATTTTATAGTCCATTTGTAGAATGAAGTTTCCAATTACGACAACCCAAATTAACTAAATTATCAATTTTCAATTGGGAAATGGGAATTACTGGTTTTACACAAATTCTAATCACAAGCACCTAACCTTCTCTTTCACCGCCCAAAAGGCTTAAGCTCAACTTCTACAAAACATTAATAGAGAGAGAGAGAAAAAACCCTAATTAAATCCACTAGTGAACCGGCCTAATTGCTGGTACCTCAAATAGACAAGGTGAGATCTTACTCACATTGCTGTAAATCAAGCACTTCCCATTACCATTACCAATTGATGCCGACAAAGACGATGAAGATGCCAATTTTACCACATCCGGCCCTTCTTTTTTATCTTCATTGTTATCGTGATGATATTCATTCCCGTTTTCATTCTCATTCACATTATCAGATACTAATTTCACCAAATCAAATTGATTATCGGCAAAATCGTCTTCGTCCTCGTCATTACCTTTATTTTCTTCATTAGAATTCATCATGCGCTGCACCTCATTCACATTCTCATTACCATTTTCACTCCCACTGCAAATTGGATCGACCACGTCGTCCTCGTCTTCGTCTTCGTCAAGAGGGACTAGTTGCAAGGTGAGACGGCCATTGGAGCGATGAGCCTTGAAATACTCATGGTGTCTCACCTTCTCCTCTCTCAAAATCAAACGACCATCATTAGTGTAGTACCTCTTCAACACCCAAGGCATGTGAGACGACTGGTTTTCAGTGCGAGCGAGTGATGTTATTAGTGGTGGAAACTCCTTTTTCTTGGTCAGACACCGTTGATCATGGTCTCTAGCCTTTCTCCTTTGATTGTAGTACCCCTGATGATGTTGATCCTCAATCAACTGCTGATCTTCTTCTCCTTCAAGGTTGATATTCAAATCAAGACTACTCTCCATGCCAATGTATTCCCCAATCATGGTAGAAGAGAAAGTAGAAGAATACAACATACTAGATGTCAAGAAATCTAAAGAAGAAGAAGAAAACGTAGGGTTAATGGGCACCGTTGGTCTGGCCATGAGACCCGATTCTGTGTTTTAAATAGGGTACCCAATTCTGTGTTTTAAATAGGGTATAGAGAGTGAATGTCTGTGTGTGTTTTCGAGAAGAGGGAGTGTAAGTATTGAATGAGGGTTGCAGGATACAGCTAATACATATATGACATCAAGATTGGGTTTTGTTATTTGTCTTTGGAATATGAACACAACACCACACGATCACTTGCAGTTGCTTGCCTGTCACAAAAACAATGTACACAAGACATAAATATATATATATATAATAATAATAATTTTCCTTCCTTTTCTTTAATAAACGTACTTAAAGGTAATAACTCACATTAATCTTCTACGAAAATGCTGCCATTAAGGGACTGTAATTAGCCCAAATCCCCCAAATCCTGTTTTGTTTTTCAAGTGTTCATTTGTGTGTAGATTTAAGAATTAGAATTTAGGGTTAATTTAGAATATAAAATTTAAAATTATTATTTTTCAAAATTAATTATATTATAACATTATGATCACCAAAATACTCAAAAAAAAAATGATCTGAGAATAATCAACTAGAGTAATTACAGCCGCCCTAGCTATCCTGCCCAATTATACCCATAAATAATTATCATTAATTATATTATACTCTCTATATGTTCATGCGTCCACGTGTCTATAGGATTACACGTGGAGTCCTATCTGGTGCCACGTAACTTTTAACTTCATTTCTACTACATACAGCGCTTGGCTAGGCACACATGATAATCACTCAACCATATTTTGCCATGTAAAATGAAGTTTTAACCTCAAACGCGTCTGTCTAGCTAGTTATTGGCAACCAAAAAAGATGAGAATTGACAAACAAAAACACCCAAAATTTCCTCATTTTGTTTTGAATTTCCCATGCTTAGAAAATCATCTCTAAAGAGAATTCCTAATTTTCAATGATTTGATTTCACTATAAACTGACAAAAGATCAAATCTGACAATTACAATGACATTAAATCCGTAATTATATGATAATTGAAAGAGTTTAATTCCATGATTGGGTTTTGCAGAGAACAATAATTTAGCAGCATTGAAAACATTAAAAAAAAACACATGAAATTCATACCAATTTCATCACAAGTAGAGTATTTTTGTTAAGCAAACCAATCACAAATTCAATGAAGAGAGACACCCATTAAAGACAACATATTCCAATAAACCCAGAAAGAAAAAACTAAAGAGATTCAATTAATCCAAATACAAATCCTTTTACAATAATAATAAGGATGAACAAACAATAAAAAATTAAAAAAAATTAAAAATATTTGAAGGAAGAGAATAGATGAACTTACCGGAGAAGGGAAATGGAAGAAAAGATAGGAGGTCCTCTGGAAGTCGGAACTGACTTGGATGATGAGGATTGAAGAAGGCGATGCCTAAAGAGAAAGAAAGAGTACAACTCACATTATAAGAGAAGAGACAGAGAGGCACACGCTTTCATATCTTCTAAATAAAATCTAATCCATAAATCCCGACGTAGTTTTTGGGATCACGACGTTCTTAATTTGCTCCTACAACTCTACACTATCCTATTTTTATCCTATCAGAAGACACAATTTACGACATAAGAGTACATGTTTGATTATGGTTAATTTGGTCACTCAATGTAATATATAGCAGTGCAAGTTGGTTTAGTTGTTGCACAAAATAAGCAGCGTCTGTGAAACCGCACCATATCCATATCCATCCATGCCACCCTTCAACAATATAATACTGACCTTGGTTGGCGACTTTCAACGTCACTGTTCAAATCAAAATGCTTTTTTATAACCAGTTTTGGACTGATGGTCCAAATCCATCATATTTGGCCCACCAGTCGCCCATGGAATTTTCCAAATCCCACCCGATGCGAAAGATCTCTGAGGCTTTGTTTGATATGCATCCTGATAAAGTCCCAAGGCCGGATGGGATGACGGTGGGTTTTTTCAATACCATTGGAGGGTCACGGAGAGGGAGGTATGTGATGCTTTCCTGGGATTTCTCAATGACGGAGATAATATTCAATTGATTAATCAAACCACTATAGTCTTAATTCCAAAGACGAAGGATCCTAAAAGAATTTTAGGAAGAGTTTCAGCCCATTAGTCTTTGTAACGTAATCTACAAAGTGATATCGAAAACCCTGGCCAACCCGATTAAAAAAGTCATTTAGATGTTTATTTCTAAAATGCAGAGTCCTTTTGTGCTGGACCGTCAAATCTCTGATAATATAATTGTAGTCCAGGAGTGTCTCAATTCTTTGTAGAGTAGAAGACACGGGGGACAAAGTTTTATGGCTTCGAAGTTGGATATGATTGAACGCCTATGATCGGATATCATTTTGTGGATTTGGTCATGCAGTATGTCGGCACGGTGTCCATTTCAGTGCTTATAAATGAGGAGTTAGAAAGGCCTTTCTCGCCTTCTAGAGGTCTCCGCCAAGGTGATCCCCGGCGCCCGTTCCTTTTCTTTCTATGAGCAGAAGGCCTTTCGACCCTGATCGGATCTGCATGTGCCCATATTAGACAAGACAAGTTCTTGATTCTTATGAGCGAGCTTCAAGGCAAAAGGTGAATCTTCAGAAATCCTTGGTGTTTCATGACTCCAACGCGGGCATTAATGAGGGCGTATGATCTTGAAGTATTAGGGTGTGAAAAACGTCATGCGGCCAGACAAAGTACTTGGGAGTCCTTCTTGAGGACATCCGGGTCTGGAGCCCGTCCTTTGATAGTTGCCCTTTTACTGATGTTCGCTGTTCAGCCAACAGAGTGGCTCACCTCTAAGCCAAGTTAGCACAATCATCCCATCAGGATATTTTTCCCTATGAAGCATGTCCTCCGCAGTTTCTTAATTTATAACTGATGATTCTCTTGATATTGAAATTTTGAAATGGCCTTTCCTTCTCAAAAAGATGGAATCCACCCTTCCCCTCCCTCTTGTGCTGTACAAGACGTGGTAGGGCAACCTTCATGCTATGCTAATTTCCTTATGCTTTATCATGAGAAACTAGAGAGACAAAGACGAATGGAAAAAACGAATCATCAGAATTACTAATGACAAGATTTGAGGGAACTGGGGATTGCACACAGACTCATTCATCTGTGAAAGCTAGAACAGCAAATGATACAAAGCCTCGATAATTAACCGCAAAAAATGTCTAATGAACCTTTGATCAATTAATCTACAAATCCTTACAAACATTAGAAATATCCATGAGTGCAGGGAACATAAAGAAAAATAGATAATGATGGAGTACTTTAACGATATCAATGAGCTAATAGAGTCTTTAGAAACACACGATGATGCTTGAATCATTCAACATGTCTTTCATTGATCTCCAGGCAGTGACTTAATAATATCAGAATCACCTGGCATCATCATGGACAGAAATCAGTTAAAAGTTTTTTGACAGAGGATTTCACCCGACAAATGAAGGCTCTACATATGCATACAAAAATTCATTGTACCTGGATCAACAATGCTAAGACATGACACGCGGAAGTACTTGCCACATGCTGTTCCCATATCAACATTGTCTGCAAGATGTCATCACAATTCAAGCAACCACAATGAGATGTCGAATCATAAATCATATGGCATCAAGTACTACAATACTACCAAGACTGCGCCATATTTATTTCCACAAAACCAAATCCACCAGAAAGAAATCATCAAAGATACAATGTAATCTTCGCTGATAAGTTTAACTTGGGCTCATCAAAGATTAACCATTGCGAAAAACATTACAAGTCACAATTAAAGAGAACTTCGTCAAAGATTTCCCAGAAGGGAAGCACTAAAAACAAGATACAGAATCAAAAAATATCTGTTAGGGGATCTCCAATCAGGCAATCAGTCGCAGTCTGCTATAATCAGCTACCTTTCACCCTTAACAGGTATCAATTTCAACCCATCAATAAAACTAGACTATTACACACGATTACTTCCATTCCTTTATCAAGTAAATTGTGAATATTCAAACCCGAACCTTCATTAAAAATAAAGCAACTGTCCACCTACGTTTAAGCATGCACCGACTTGATAGCAGATGGTAGGCAAATGTAGCAAAAAATATTGGTTACAAATTGAAAGATGCATGCATGTACGAGTTAAAAAAAGAGTTTAAAAGCGAACAGAAGCAACCGTTCCTGTAACAATAATCCCATATAAGATCAGAATTTCAAGACAGATACACAAGAAACACTCTACTATCTCCTCCTAAAATATATTTTGTTTCGCATACTAAATAATTTTAAATTGCAAAGTTGGAGTTGCCTAATGAAAATCAATTGTACCTTTCCAAAAATAGAGACCACTCAGTTATATTTTAAGATTTTAACACCATAAAGCAACTGAGCAACCTTTGATAAGGTTCCTTCTACTCGTCAGCCAGAGGTAATACAAGTACATCAATCTAATTGAGATTCTTTAACCTTGTTATCCATTCAATAAACAAGGCTCAGATATACGATAGTTAAACATAATCAATATACCAACACACAACAGTGTCAAACACTTGTTCGAGGAACTCATTTTCTAGCACTCATCTCAACAGGCATTTTTTTTACGTAGTTATATTTCAAAGGTTAAAACTTCTCAGTATGACTAATAAGAAGGAACCTCAAAAAATATCAAACTCCCAAGACTAGCTATCAATTATTAATACAACGTTTGCAAGTGACAATGTAGTCAGCTTATGGAGCTCCTAATATGAAAGACTTGGAGTCATTTAGAAACCTTTGTGCATCCAATAGAGATAGAATTACATGACCTGGACACAACCCCAATTAGGATAGCCACTAATCATTAACTGAGCTAATTAGTGATAAATAACTAAATATACACAACTGATCCACCGTCCATAGTACAAAAATAAAAGACTAAAGGGGTTATAAAGCACTTACTTCCGTTGTAGTGGTGAACCCCAACTTTAGCAAGCATGGCATAGTACTCAATCTCGGACTTGCGCAGAGGTGGGCAGTTGTTGGATATAAGTACTAGCTTCGCTGCATCGCCCCAAGAGAACTCATTAGAACAAAACAGGGATAAGAATAATTAAACAATTATAGAAGTAGTACTCATTGATTAACCACAGGACAGGGAAGGGTTTCATTTGTGTAAACAAAATCAAAATGGCATTCATTATCACGGAGAAAGATCTAACCTTTTGAACTGCGTAGAGTGCGCAGTACTGTCTTGTACCCAAGAGTGTACTTTCCACTCTTCATTACAAGAGCCAGCCTGTTATTTATGCTCTCATGTGTCTTCTTCTGAGATTTTATTGCCAAATCCAAAAATAAATCAATACCCAGACACAAATCGATACTGGAGTATATGAAATATACATAAAAATAGGGGCAGGACAGAAGGAGAAGATTAAAATCATACCGTCTTCTTGCCCGCCACCATTGTTGCAGCTCTCGCTAGGTCTTCTGTGATTCTCTACAGAGGAAGACGAGCGGCGGGGTATGAATATATCATGTATGCGAGGGTTTAATCTTTTATAGTTGTCGCACGTGTGCTCACATGCTTGTGATTCTTTATGGGCTTCTCACGAGTCTTCTCGGGCCAGATGTTTGGGCCCTAAAGAAGGTTAAGGCCTAGCCTCCAAGGCCCACGAGTTTCTTAACCGATTACATCTCCCTCCTTATTTGTTGTTGAGTAATGCGGTGAACGCTTTTGGGTTGCTTTGCCCCCGAACGGCTCGACCAGTCGAGGAATGGCGCTGTGACCTTATTCATATACATAGAGATGCTTATTCCTAATGATTTGAAGCATTATTGGAGGTGCTAATGTCAAAAGGGTGTCAATTTTAAAAAATTGATCAGTCAGTCAGATATGTTGTTCTGG
The DNA here is from genome assembly GCA_963580455.1 of Euonymus europaeus. Classification (NCBI taxonomy): domain Eukaryota; kingdom Viridiplantae; phylum Streptophyta; class Magnoliopsida; order Celastrales; family Celastraceae; genus Euonymus; species Euonymus europaeus. Next base: position 5,224,515 of record OY756968.1, on the reverse strand, counting down.
TAATCAAAAGTGAAAAATTTTCCTACGCAACAAAAAAATGTGAGGTAAAAACAGCACCAGTGAAGTTCATTCTCAAAAGAAATGAGAGTTTGGTGGACCAAAACAAACGTGAGCTAAAAGCCGCATTAATGAAGTTCGTACTCAAAAATAATAAGAGTTTGGTGGACTATAACTCTTTGTAAATAAAAGTGTAGATTATGATTTGAGAGTTTCATACTTAACTTTGGAGGTTTTATATAGAAATTGAGGAATCTGAATTTGAGTAGCATTAGAACGCTCTCATATTTGCATCCACACCGTTGATCTCTGGAGTATTGAAATTTGAGGTTCAATAGGACTATTCTCTAACGGCAGGTTAGTCTACTAATTATAGTAGCAAGCCGTGCAGTATCGAGCAGCTCCTCAATAGGCCGAGGTACGCCAGTCTATAAGAGACGCCTACTGAGGTGTCCACCTCGGTGGGTGAGGTGGCATCTTGGACATCTCCTACCCAGGTGCCCTCCTTGGTAAGGTAAGGTGGCCTCTTGAACCTATAGGCGACCTCCATGGGCCAGTCCAGCGTACTCAGTCTAGGCACACGTGTCATTACTTCATTGGTATATGGACATTTTGATAATATCAGGAGGACTGGAGTATGCTCGGCTCCGAGACTCAGGTGCTGTTTCCCTCCAATGGAAGCCGGACTTTCTCCTACGGGAATGAGTTTGATTGGTAAGCGAAATTAAGGTCTCTGTTTGGTTATTCGTGTACATGTTTAAGGAAAGCGAAGAAAAGCTGATGACTTTCTTTGTTATTTATTTATTGTCACTTATTATAGGTTCTAAATCACACTTCTCATTCGTTGCCAAAAAATTCAAGTTCGTTGATTTGGGTCTCTTGATTGCTAAAAATGAGGATGGTAAGCGCATGCTGCTCTTCTAGCTAAAATAGCTTGAATCACAATGTCGTTGAAATTCTCTGTCGGTGTCAATGAAATTGGAAAACGGAACAGGGTTTGGTGGGTGATATCCTAGTTTATAGTAACTTTGTTACTGGTTAATTATTTCAAACTTTCAGGTTACGTTTCACATGGATTGATATTGCGACACCGAATCTGTCTTTTCTTGTGCATTGGATACCGCAGCGATCTGCTTTGGGTCCCTTGTGGTTGCATGCAATGGGCTCCTTTGTTTGCTAATTATTATAACGCGTTGGTATACAAGCCTTTCCTATACTATTGTGTTATTTTGCTTTTTTATGTTCATTGCGACTCTATTTCACATTGGCATATTTTCTTACTTTGCTTGAACTTAGCTGCTCTAGCTTCTTTGTATGAAATTTTTTGGGGGCGGCTGAAGTTGCTCGCTTACATTTCATGTGGCTTACGATTGATGGAAATGCCAGCCGTACCCTGATTGGTTATATTGTTTGGTTTAGCCAATTAGCTTCGCCTTGGAATCATGTACTGAAAATGGGTACTTTTTCCTCTCAAATTGTGCTGCCCCTTCTTGTTGTTGGTTCAACATTGCTGCTGTCTTGCACAATTTGCTGAAAATACTTCGACTCATTTTCTCCTCATGGTTAATGCGCCCAAAGTGCTACCTTTTGATATATACATACATGTATAGTTTCTTTATATGAATCTTTATGTTTATTATCTATTAGTTTCTCCACTTTGCAATCAGCTGAAGACAAGTCAAGGACCTAAATGGAATTACTTTTGTAAGAGGTGTAGTGTTTAATCCCAATTATTGATTCCTTCACATTTGGGGCATCTATTTTGCCGAATAGAGACTTGACTGAGTATAAACCTTCTTTAGCAACCACCTGCAAGTCCCTTAATTGCAGCCATGAGCTATGCACATCGAGGCCAAACTGCAAAAGTCCGAAAGAAATCTCCCTTTAATCAAAGAGTTACTACTGATCCGAATATACCTCAGTTACGGATTTCTAGTCGAAGACAAAATGTATTTGCCATCAGCTAGCATGCATGCATGCAACCAAAAATATGGTACAGGGCTCCATTGTTTCTGAATCTGTTGAAGTGTCGATTTATTATAATCTTCTTTTGTTGTTAACCTTCCTTGTGCTCGTGGCGTGCATTTTAATGATGATTACTTGTTGTCTTTGTTAAAGTTTATGTATTTTATTTGTCTTTGCCGTATTTGAATTATTGCATCCTCGATGAACAATTGTATACTTATTTTTTCTGTTTACCTAAACTTTTAATCTCTAGCTTTTGTTGGCCCCTTAATTCTCAGGCTTCCCTCCGAGTTGAGCTGCGCACTTAATTTCCCGTCTTGGTAATTGATAGGCAATTCTTCTTGAATTCCTTTGTTTTGAAAACTGTATCACCTGCATGCTGCATGCACAATAGTTTCTGATGATTACTAAATGAAATCTTCTTGTCTCATGCATGCCGATTGGGCTGATTTATCTATCTTATGCCCTCCCTCTGTTATGCGTTGGTGAGAATTTATTGACATGGTTTCTTTTCTGTTAAGAAGTAAATGGATTTTTCATTTTTTTGCCTGCATTTTCGGGTATTTATAATCAGTTAGTCCTGAATTCTGATAGGTGCCATTTATAAATGATCACATTCAACTGGTAGAATTTGTATGAACAAGTTTCCGTTAGTAGGAAGAATCACCTGTGCCTGTGGTATATCTGTTTTGGTTTTAATGATTTCTTTCTCTCTTATAATTTGTCTATGCTGTTACTACCGTACATAGGTTTGATATATTTGTAACGAGCGCAGTTTAATGTACATTCTGTTGCTATAAACATGTGAGCTTCTTGAGAAGATTAGTGCTTTTTGGGGTGTCGCGGAATTGGATTCTCCCACCTCCCTGACCTGGATTCGATCGGTTCCATTCCCGAAATCCATCCTTGTACCGTGGTAGAAAAGAAAAAATTTCTTTGCCAGTGACATGCATTTCAGTCAACAAGTTGTTTTGCTGTGATGTAAAGTGGGCTGGTCCAGCCCGGTGGTGGCCGACTCGGGGAGATTTGCGGGTCATAAGATTAGGAGAAAATCTCTTAACATTCCCATAAAAAGTCCTTTGGATGTAGTGCTGCTTTGCTGTCTATGAAGGTAGACTACAGCAAGACAGAAAAGGGAAAAATGGATTCGATCAGTCAAGTCTTCTAGATGCAATACTCTTGATAAGTTGGAATATTCATCCAAGACATGGTGGTGCCAATCATACAGAAAAGCAACTATACATGTCCACACAGTTTAAAAAACTGGGATATTCAAAGTTTGGAGATATGCTTGTGCTACTTTTGTGGTAGTTCTGATGTTGATGCACGTACGGGGATTGTAACATAGAATTATTTACAGATGTCTGGCAACAGTGTATGCTTCTTATAAAACCAAAAGATGGATTCGTTAGATGGATATTTGGTGTAGCTTGGTACAGACTAGACTTTCTGGCGCGTAGAGCTGCCTCTTTTAATAGCATTTTAGAACTTTTACACACTGACACACACTCCCTTATGTGTTGTCCATGGAATTCGAATCATGCACAATAAACAAAATACGCAATGATTAGTATAACAAAATTAGGGTTTGCATATATATATATATATATATATATATATATATATATATAAATGTGCCATATAAGATGATTAATCAACAATAATATCAAATTTATTTTTCCTCTAATAATAAAAATGGTGCACAGGAACGACTAGTATATGACAACCCTCGTTTGAATCCTTGACGTGATCGACTATGAAAATACTCTTCCATTCAAGAATGTCCGGTTTAAGCCATAACTACTGTCGTTAGAATGAACAAAACGTACAGTTGGAATGACTCTTGGCATGGAGATATGTGATTCATAAGTTTAACCCGGTCAAAAACTTGTTAGAAATTATGCAAAGGTCTCAATATATGGGACTTGAACTTATTGAGGGAGTTTGGATTACATTGAATTTAAATTGGATAAAGATAACTTTTTTTTTCTAAAAAAAAAATAAAAATTAGGGTTTGCAGCCACTTGTCATAGGAGCCAAAACACATTTTTGCTTTTTTTATTCTTTAACCTTTTTTATTTTCAAACAATCGCACCGCCCAAGGATGCCTTTACCGAGCAATCCAGACAAATAGACAAACCCCCCTCATTAAGTTATTTCCTTCCGCGTCGTGCTCTGATCAACCGTTCGATTCTTTTTCTGCCAGGTGTCACAAGATTAGCTTGAAAGTGGCGGCTGATAATGCCATGCATCCATTATGCACACAACTAAAAATTGGGCACTATTTTTCAACTTTTGACAAGCGTTTAAACCTAAAACTTTACTATATATAAACCTTGACTTTAAAGCTTTTCTCGTGCCCAAAACATGGTTCTTAGGCGGCAAATTAAGATTGTGGCTACTTAATTAACAAAATCATTCTTTATAGCTCACCACCTTTTCCTAATAACATATATATATAGTGAATATTAGCCTATAAAAAGAGGGTATTGTGAAGAGTTTGTCACTCAAAGTGTAAGAGAAACCTTGTAGCCTTTTCATTTTGTACCTTTGTTATCTTCACAAGTTCAAACAATCCATCAATTTATTTTGAGACGATTCTAGTACAACCTACTTTTTTGTGAATTCTCCCCCAGATTCTTTTCTCTCTCCCTCTCTATCTATTCTCGTCAATTATAAATTGAGCCTCCTATCTTTTCAACAACTGTGTCATGTGTTTGTGTATTTCCTTCATAGCCATTTTGTATAATTAATCTCAGTGTGCATGCTTGTGTATGTTTTAGCCAAAAAGTTATCGTCTTCAACCTCTCTTGTCCCAATTACATATTTTAGAGTGTGAAGAGAAGGAACACAAAAATGGGAATTGAAGGAACGGTAGAGTACTTCTCTAACTTAGCAAGCTACCTTACAAAAAGCAAGAAAAAGAAGCAAATCCATACTGTAGCCCTCAAAGTCAGGATGGACTGCGAAGGCTGTGCTCGCAAGGTCAAGCATGTCCTCTCCAGAGTCAAAGGTATTCATTTTCTCCTCTCTCTCTCTCTCTATATATATATATATATATATACTAATTATGCTTTTATAGAATATATATATATATATATGGTATAAAGTGAGCATAATCTTTGTTATTGTAGGAGCGAGGTCTGTGGAAGTAGACCTGAAGCAGCAGAAGGCGACAGTGACGGGGTACGTGGATGCAAAGAAAGTGTTGGCAGCGGCGAAGACGACGAAGAAGAAGGTGGAGCCGTGGCCTTACGTGCCGTACGGATTGGAGGCGCATCCATATGTTTCACAGGCATATGACAAAAAGGCACCGCCAAATATGGTGAGGAGTGTTCCCGTGACTGCCACCGTCACCGAGAGTACTGTGGACGAGAATTACTCCACCATGTTCAGTGAAGATAACCCACACGCATGCACTATTATGTAAATGATTAGATAATCATATTGGAAGAAAAAATTTAGCAAGTGTTTCTTGTGTTTTAATTAATTATATATATAGTGTTGATAATTAACCCCATATATATCTATAAGACTATAATGGAACCATCTATATATTTATTTCAGAATCTCTCTCAGGTGATGACTCTGACCAAAGAAATCCATAATTTCTCGATGATAGCCCAATAGGCGCAGTTTTGGCCCATGGTGACCATTTTGTTGATTTTGACAATTAGATCTACCTACGGATGGAAAATGGGTGCTTCGGATCCCTTTGAATTTTCGTCCATGTATGAATGACGCAACCAACCACGTGTGCTGATTGAAGGATGAAGGTTGAATGAAGGCACAACACCGTGAGTTGTAAGGCAATTACAATTGTGTAAAGTTAATGGGCCAATAAAGTTAATGTGTTTTGTTGATGTGGCTGTATTAAAAAATATGTTTTGTTGATGTGATTATATTGAGATATGTATTTTGATGATGTGGATGATGATGTGGCTTGATTTTTTGTAATAAAGGTGGGACCCAACCTTGATTTTGGTATAAATTTGATAGAGATAGTATAAAGGAAATGAAAGTAGTTGGGTTGGATAATGATTTTGTATTGAGAGATGTGTTTTGCTGATGTGTCAGTATTATAATATGTGTTGATTTGATTATATTGATATTTATATTTTTATGAGATAAATGTGAGACTCAAAAATAAAATTGTTGGGCCATTCAAAGTGCAACCATTGTAGTTAAGATGTATATTAATCACACACGTGTATGATTTTTTTTTAAAAAAAAATATTTCTGACATGACAATTGTCATTCCACTCTTACATTAATGGACATTATAGTTAACGGTCAACGGGTTATTGATTGTCTGAGAATCACAAAATTTGCTGGGATTATCATTTTGAAGCAAATGGAACTTTAGTTTTTGAATTGTAACATTTGAATATTCATTATCAAATTAAAAAATGTATAATTTTTCATTGATCAAAAGTTGAGTTACCCCTGACTTATATCACCATTCAGCAGCCCAATATTTTGTGTTTTTGAACATATGAGGCCAACATATTGAGTAGGAGTGGCAAAACTCTTTAAAATTCGAATGATCGATTTGTCCGATCCAGATTAAATAAAATTTAAACATAAGTTATATGTCGAAAATTGGGGTTTAAACACAAGATTTTGTTTGCTTTAAAATCGGTTTCAAGTCCAACTACAAAAAAATTATTCAATTTAGTTGTACAGAACTTAACTTGGATTGAATTATTGTCCAATTTAATTTTTTGAATTTAAACAAATTTAGATATGGACAATTAAATACGTCCAAAAATCGAAATTAATTCGGATCCGGACATGTAAAATTTGTAAACATCTATGTTTTCCAACCCAAAATTGATTTTTTGCCCCCACCCCATATTAAGTCGGCACATCATAAGTAGTAAGTGAATCACGCACAGGTAACTGAGTTGGCTGTGAATGAATCCTTCAAATTGGGGACTCAATTCCGACTCTTCACAAATAGGCCGAAGATGCTTCATGCCAAGTTTGTTTCCTTTTCTTTTTCTCTTTCTTGTTCTTCATTTCTTTCTTTTTTCTTCTTCTATAGGGGTTATTCTATTCACAAAAATGGGTTTGCGCAGACAACACAACACAACAATCCTAGTTAAGATAGGGGATGTGCAGCTTGACGTGGAACAGAGTTTGGAAATATGAGTTCAAGTTGCATCAACATGGCTCTCTCATAATTATATTCTTCTCATAGTAAGAACATCTCTAACAATAATATGTAAAATGAGTTTTCAAAATGTATTATACACACTCGAAAAGTAATTTCCATTTTCATTTACGAACTCTCAAAACTCTTTCATTCCAAGAATGGTTCCTAAATTAACTAACTCACTTTTATTCTCTCAAAAATATACAAACTCGCTCTCTCTCCTACTTGAGTTTGTATATTTGGAAACTCAAATGAAAGGATGCATATTTACATGCTCATATACATTCCTTGTTGGAATGAAAAAAACTGAAAATAAGTATGCATTTTAATAGTTATAATTTTGCATACTCATATGCATCCTTTGTTGGAGTTGTACAAAACCAGGATGGTCTTGAGCTATAGAGACTCCAATAGAGATGTTAGTATTGTTAAAAACTTAATTCTACAGAGGATCTAAGCTAGATCATAAACATAAATAAATCAAGAACGTACCTTGATCCATAAAGTTTTCTTGAATTGTTGGATCCTGCAGGTTTGATCTTCCAAGAATAGAATCCTTTATGTTTTTCAAGTTATGATCTAACAATAGGATTAGAATCATACTTATAGAAAAACTAATCATTCATCCTCAGGGACCAAAACCAAATTATCAGTATAATTAATAGGAACAGGACCCTATAAATCCTATCCTGAGATAACCGTCACAATAATTCAGATTAATATAATAGCCCACACGTCAAAATCAACCTTATTAAATTAATATAATCCACCGACTACTGTCGGCAAATTATTAATTCAACAATCTCCCACTTGGGCTATATGTTAATCTAGAATAATATTGTGTATCCGAAGTGTGCACCAAATGCTATCTTTTCTTGAAACCGTTACAATCTGGTCCATCAAATATATTAGCATGAGATCAAAGCAGTCTTCGTCACATTTATTCGTAACTAGACTCATCAATGGTCACACACACTGACATATCCAATGACATAGATCAAATATGGTTATGAAGCATGGAAACACATGCAATGTAATCTTTATCATGCATGTCTCCAACTGGTCTTCTTTAAACCGAATAGAGATCAACTTTATCTTCTACAAACTTAATGCATTACCGCAATTTGGAAGTTCACAAATGTTCAGAATGTAAAAACAAAATGTTTATTCTGCAGAAAAACTTAGAACATAAAATAAATACAATACAAAACACTCCCACTAAACCAGTACGTCATCAAACTGTAAAACACCCATATGAGCAACAAGTATAGCTTCAGCGGGTTCTCTCTCACGGGCTTCTATCATGAATGCTTGATAATTAGAGATTTTCAGCTTCTTAATCTGCAGAATTTGAGTCACTCGGCATTCAAGAAGATTGCTTATAAAAGAAAGAAAGATTCTTCAATATGCAATTGAAAACGAGCAATTGATGAAAATATGTACCACGAAGATTACAAATTACAATGTTGATGTAAAAGTCGATCAAGGTAGCGCACATTCACCTGCGAACAAATTAAAGCAGAAGACTCATCGTAGGATTGACAAATCCAGAGAAAGAGTTTGACGCAGAACTGAGATAGAATTTTAAATTATATTTAACATAAATATCTTTTTAAAATAATGTACTTTTTAGTCATTTTATAAAAGAATATTATCGTTCAAAAACTAAAAAAATTATATTGTTATATTTAACCGCCCGTTTTGATATAATACTAACACCAAAATTCAAGTAGATGTAATAACCACTAAATCCTCCATGGCCAATGACTCCTTCAATCTCATCTCCCACTCATTTTGTAACGATCTCTGTTTCTCTCCACAACCCCTGCTTTTAAGCTTCTTTCTTCTTCTTCTTTGTCCGATGCATTCCTTATATATAATAGCTACGTCTTCCACGCAATCATTCCCCCTTCAGAAAATCTAATATTATCAAACATGGGTCGTGTTAAATTGGAGATTAAGAGAATAGAAAACCACACCAATCGTCAGGTCACATTTTCAAAACGTAGAAATGGACTTATCAAGAAGGCTTACGAGCTTTCGATCCTCTGCGACATTGATATTGCTCTCATCATGTTCTCCCCCTCCGATCGCCTCAGTCACTTCTCCGGCAAAAAGAGGTAATTTTTCATTAATTAATCTCTTGCATCTCTTGCATCTCCATTTCAGATCCTCATCTTCATGGTTTTCTACATTTTCATTCAAGAAAAAAATTAAAAAATGTCATGGACACTGGTTCTCTGTTCCTAGGAAAAGCTATATATTAAGAGGATGAAATTTAGATTGAATTTTTTGGAGGAATTAGTACGAGGGGTGTATATATATATATATGTAATTTTTGAATCAAGAAGCCATGGACAAAACAGAGTTGTTGGAAATAGGGAAGCCACATGGAACAGAATTGAAAATGTTTTTGTTTTTTGTTTGCATATGATTCTAAGCCTGCCAAAGGATTAGGATCTTTGACTGCTTTTGCATTGGTAATAGCTGATGAAACAATTTAATTTGTCTCTTGCGATGAATTTTTGTTTTAATTTTAATTGACAAAGTCTCCACTTTTTCGGTAATTATTTATTATTCTTGAGCATCAAAACTTGGGCTCTTTCTGTGACTATCTAGTTAGTAAACCTTTGTGGATAAAATCGTATGAATTTGATAGATTCTGGGTTCGATTCTCATCTGGAGCAATACCTTTGTGATCAACCTTTGTGGATAAAATCGTATAGATTTGGTAGGTTTTGAATTTAATTATCATATGAACTAATAACTTTGTCATCATAGATTAAGTTTTGGCTCAACTTACTCTGTCGTTGGATGAAAACTTATGTGCTCACGGATCACATGCTCCGAGTTTAGTCACATCAATTATAAAAAAACACTATGTTATTGGTTTCATTTTTCATTTTTAATGCTTTCGCATTGGTTGTTCTTACATCTCCCTTTTTTTTCTTCTTTCTGTTGTGATCCTTGAAATTAACCAGGATTGAGGATGTATTTAGTCGTTTCATTAATCTCCCTGACCAAGAAAGAGAACAGTATGACTCTTCTTCAAAATTCTGCTTTATTAATTTATAATATATGTCAGTAATTAATTTACTTTACCTGCTGCAGCGCTCTAATTTTCCCCGATCAAGTCAGACAGGCGTATGATCTCTTTAATCCCCTTTCAATTCTACACTTATTTTTATTTGTTTCATTTTCTTATTTATTTATTTATTTTTTCCATTTTTTCTACTGTTTCAGAGATATCCAAAACAAAGAGGTAAGACCTAATACCACCTCACTTGAGGATGTTTTCTTTTGTTAAAAATCAAACTCAAACACATGAACAAATATTATTCTTTTGAGTTGTATCTGGGGTAATTAGGCTCAGAAAATACAATTGTTATGTAAGAAGTGTAAGGCCTTTGCTTATATATCACTCGATTGTGTTACATCAATCCGATGTGAGATATAAGTCTTGACATCTTCAATAAGCTTAATGGGCCCCTTTACTCAGCTCACGTGTGCTAAAATTACCTTACGTTATCTTCTCGCACTAGGCTTTGGCCCATGACTTTTTGATCCAGGGGTTACGGGGTCTTTCATGTGACTCAAAATTTGGATCTGTTTCAACTGTCGGGTTTGACATGTTGGGCCGGAGGTTTATCGTATCAAAAAAATTCTTTAACTAGCTTATTAGTGTAAAGTTTTTAGTAATTGGTTGGAAAAAATATTGTTGGTGCAGTACTTGCTGAAAACCTTGCAGCAACTTAGGAGCGAAGATGTTGCTCTTCAGCTTGCCAAGTTTGTCTTCCTCACTCTCTCATTTTTACATGCACAACACATTTTCCATTTTTATTGAACTGCAAATACTGATTGTGTCAAGTGCTTTGTTTGTTCTGTTGCTGATGCTTTTTAACCCAAAAAGTCCTGAAACTATCAACACAGATATTGAGGTGAAGAAGTGTGTCCTTTATCAAATCAATTACATTTTTTATATTTATAATTAGTTTGTGGGTTCTGAATTTGGTGAAAGATTTTTTACTACAGGAAATCCAACAAGAGATTGGAAAATTACAGCAGCAACTTCATATGGCAGAAGAACAGATAAGGTTAGTACAACATGTTAAGATATCGAACAACTCTCATGTAGTCTTTGTAGAGAACTCTTTTAAGACAAAATCGTGCGGGCCTTAGATGCATAATAGATTATATATATACAAGAGCCTTGTATAACTGAATCCACAAATACGAGAGAGACTTATGATATCCAACACTTCTCAATTACAGAGTATTTACAAGGACAAAACTGTACTAGAAAAAAAAACAATATTTTTAATTTGTCTAATAATAATGCAGCAGATATTTGATATCTGAATTTATAGGATATATGAGCCAGACCCACTCAAATGCACTTCTACTGGAGAGCTTGAATCCTGCGAGAAAAATCTTCTTGACACCTTGACACGTGTCATGCATAGAAAGGTTGACAAACTCTCTTCTCTCTTCTCCCTTTTCTTTTTTCTCTTGTAATTTTTTTAAAAAATAATTATATAAATTATTAATTTGAATAATATTTTTTTGCAGGAATATCTGTTGAGCAATCATTTATCTTATGATCCATCTAGTCTACAGGTAATTAACATACATATCCACATGTTTTTTTTTTTGTTTTTTTTATATATTAAGATGAAATTTAATTCTAAATATGTAAATATGTCCAATCGTCCCCAGCAGGAAATACCGGCCTCTTTTAAGAACGAAGTAGAGAGTTGGTTGCCAGATCATAGTGGTCAGGCCCAGGCCCAAATGTTTGATGCCACGGCTCATTTGAATCCACTAAGGTAAGTACTTAACTACTTATCAACTTTAAGGCCCAATGAGAAGATTTAGTGGGTTGGGCTCAAGTTCTTACAAATTGGTCCATTTACAGGGATCTTACGTCGACACTTTATGATCCGTTGATGCAAGTGCCCAGCACAAGTGCAGACCCACATAGCATGGGAGAGTGCCACGTCACAAACCCCAATGACCCAGACTTTCCGTCGTGGTCTCAACCATACGACCCCACAGGACTACAGCCAGCGCACTCCATGTCACACGATGACTTGTACGCTCAACTTCAGGTTCTTTTCTCAATTTCTACTCCCCAAAACATAATATATGATCATAGCCATCAATGTCTAATTATCTATATATCCTCGTTTTCTTTTCCTTTTTGTCATCTCTGCGTGTATTATCCAGCATGGAATGATGGACCCCACAGAAATGCAAGAGATGATGCCACGTCATGAGCAGGTGGAGATCCCGGTAACCGGAAGTACATATGGACAGGTTGATAGTGACGAGGGTGGGAATTATAGCACGAAAGTTCCCCAACTCAACGGACAATAACACATGCATGAAAAAGCCTCTCTCTCTCTCTCTCTCTCTCTCTCCCACCAAAACTACTAAACTGCTCTGAAAATTATATATGTGTGTATCTCATACAATATATACCATCTTGCCTTTCCGATCTGTATGAGTGGTTCCTACTATACGAGGAAATGATAAATATATATACATATATACAAACACATATTATGTCTCTGTTGTAGATAGAAGAAAAAAAACTCATCCAAACAATGAGAGTACATGCATGAGCTGGGCCTTCTTTGTTTTTATTTGAACATCAACCTGATTTCATTAAAGAATAAAATCAGTACATTCGGCTGTATAAGCAGTTAGTACAGAAGGGTTTACAACATTCTACTTATAAAAAAAAAGACAAGGTCAGAAGTATCCAAACGCAGTCTTGAAAAAATGTACAAGCCTTTACCTCAAGACAGCTCGAGCTGGGCCTTATTAATATGGGCATACATGAGCCCACCACCACAATCGATAAAAGCACAATCATAAGAGCAGGCATCGAGCCGAGGCCGGCCTGAAAATATGAGGTCTAGACCTGGTCTTGGTCGAAGTCTGAATACTCACTTCAAATTTCAGGGAGAGTTTGGTGGAAAAACTTAAACCCAGATCAAGAAGTTGCAGGCTTATATGTGTTGTGATTTAGTACGAAACTTGTTTTGTTTGGGGTCCGTTTTTTATGACCCGATCCAAGAAGATGTTACGGATCTGAGAAGCCCGGACTTTATTACTATAAGTTTTTCGGCCCAGTTATCAAGAGGCATAATAGGGTGTTCATATGTCTATAATCGTAGCCGTTGTTTTGTACTCTCTTTATATGGAAATAGTAAAATTCTCTGGAATTCAGAAAAAGTAAATATAATTGGCCGAACCTTGTAAATCTATCTTGTTTTTTCATTTCACATTAATTTTTATTTTATCTGCGATTATCTCATAACAATATAATTTAAAATGAACGTCACTAACTGAGATAAAAGTTTCATTTTTTCTAACCATTTTAAATAATAGTTGGGGAAGTGTAGATGTATAAAATCTAGGAAATAATACAACCATAACTAATTAAGTAAGAAGAACCAGTAGTTCTGTTAAACGGCTGGGGAAGGCAACAATTGATATTTGATGCCTATTGATTTAAATTCATATATATATGTAGCCAAATCTGCATAGTCCGTGTGAAGTCACCTATTCTGAAAATTGTGTATGTTGTTATTCACTTTGAGATTGAGTGGTCACCAATGCACCCACCCCGATGATTTAAACATTTGTCGATTCACTGTAAATTATGTTACTGAAGTACCTTCATCGATTTCATTATAATTGAAGTCAAAATATTTGTACCAATGGTCATATAAATCGCGGGTATAAGCTTTGCGGTACTTTTATAATCAACAGATATCCAACTACGAAAAGTTCTTATCAACAATTTTTATATGGTTAAAATCGCAGGTACCTGTATTATATGTTATATATTATCGTGGTTAAAACCGCGAATACATTTGTTATATGATATATATTCTCGTGGTTAAAACCGCGAATACACGTGTTATCTGTTTTATATAGATATATATATATACACACACACACAAACATGCAGCCTCCTCTAAATGTAGTTATGACTGCTCACTAGCGCTCCTGAGCTAATTAACAATGGCTGCTGAACCTCGCATGATCCTAGTAATTGAATATCTACTTCAAGCCCCAAGGTGCGGGAATCGATTTATTTATTTATTATACTAATGAAAGAAAGAAAAAAATCAGATTCTTTAATTTTCTTTTGCAAAATTTAATCTGAATTTTTTATTTATTTTATCTGATGCAGTCAGGAGGCATGTATCGAGGTGAAGACTGAAGACTTCAGTTTACATACGTATTTTCATCCATATTTCAATCAAATTTTCAATAATGTTTACGTTTTTTTTCCTGTAAAAATGAAATAGGAAATTATGGGACTAACAGACCCAGAGATTGATGAGATCCATTCAATGTTAGTTGTCCACCCTCTAGCACATTTTTCTCATTTATTCTGATTAGAATATTCATTAATTAATTAATAATTTGGTTATCGTATTCTAATTGTTCAATTTTAATTTAACTATTTGTTTCTTGACAAATGTTTCTCCACTCATATGACGTTTTGCGATGGAATATGCATATCTTTATAGGATCAAGGTAGGTACAATTTTTATTTTTGCTAAAAGTCCAACTACTTTCACACAAATGTCGTATTTTTTTATTTAAAAATACCTCAAAGCAAGCTTAGAAGAACAAATTAATTTGATCACTATGATATGTTTGAGCTGGATTTTCTAAAAATTTTCGTGTAACAGGTCACGATTAACGCAATGAAGGCCGAACTAGACAAAATTGAACGGGAAGAAAGGTTGTTTCCTCTAACCTTAAAAATATTCATAATTATATTTTTAGTAGATTATTTTTTATTATTATGACGACTATTTTCATGACATATTTTTAATACGATATCTATCTCTGCACTGCATTGCAGGGATAATTTTGGTCCGTCCGATGAGGGATCATCGGGAGACAGACTTCCAACAGCAGAAACTCTCAACAATCCCTTCATGACCGCCGCGGACCCTAGTCATGCCCCTAATAATCTCCTGACCATGGGCCAAAAGAGGAAACGAGGAATGTAAACAATATTGTACGGCCTCTGGCTCTGCCTTCTTTCGTTGTTGAGCAAGAATAAATTAATGAGCCAGTCAAGCAAATTCCTCTTATGTCATTTACTCAAACAAGGTGACATCTTTTTCTTATCAGTGCTCCAAATCTGGTGGTGAATAGATCTTTGCATAAATGCCTGAGCAATGAATGCTTAAAAAGTTACTTTTTGGATAAACGAGAACGATACCATGTGAGTTTAGTAGTTTATCTATTGGACAACTCACACAGGCCTAAATTCGAGCCATTGAATCTGCTTGCACATAAGTTTTTTTATCTAACACAGAATATAAGTTAAATCAAAACCCAAACACGTGTCCACAAGGAAACAAAATGTATTACTTAAAAGGTTATTGTTGGTTGGTTACAAAATTTCTATAATTAATATCTCGCATCTTTTGGCTGGATTATTCCTCATAGGCCTACTTAGTGCGATCGGGGTTTTTCAAGTTTTTTGACATCAATTTAACCGACCAAACAATCGATTATTGGCGTTATTTTGATTATCAATTAGTTACAATTGCTACTATTAAAGATTTTTTTTTTGAAAATAACCGATGATCGGTTCAATTATCCATCAATTCAGTTATTTCAGATATTCCTTATGGACCTACTTACAAACACTTAAACCGGAACACGAAAAATCTAAAGATAGCACACAACATTTGTCACCACAAGAGCAACAAACTCAATGATCGCATAACGCAATGTTGGTTCTTTAATGGCATTAAACATAAACCAAAACCAAAATGATGTAAAAGTCCAATATGAAAAGATGTGAGACATGAAACACTTTATAAGTGCTACCCTCCCTCTCACTAGTAACAATGACCTTTTCATTGTCTAGTGAGTTGGGTCAAAACTCACTTAGTAAATTTGAGGATAAATAAAGTTGTGATAGTCCGATATATCCAAATGAACCGGACAATCCATGTATAAGTCTGATGTATCCAGTGAACCGGACAACATAACGCAGATAATATTGTTGATATGTGGAGGTGAGAAAATTATAACATGGTATCAAAGTCAGGTTGTTCGATCCAGTTGGAGTGTTAGACCCAAATCACAAGTGCAAAAGAGTGTAAAAGTTGGTCATCGTAAAGATGTGGGACATGAAAGCACTTTATAAGTGCTACCATCCCTCTCACTAGTAACAAGGTTTTTTTCCCTTGTATAGTGAGTTGAGTTTAATACCACTTACTAGATTTGAGAATGAACAAATCCGTGCGGGTTCGATATATTCAAGGCAGCCGAAAAACCTATTTATGAGTCCAATTTATCCAGTGAATCAGATAACCTAAAGCGGATAATATTCGTACGGTGTAGGAATGAGAAAATTACCACAAATGACACCATTACAAATCCCAAGTGATGTAATCAAAAGACGCACCGGACTAAAGAAGACCCGACACATCACCCCTTCCGGCCCTCCGATCCTGACTCAGCATTCTGGAGCCATTCATCAAAGTGCTTCAATAATATTCTTCCATGCAAAGGAGTCTTTATTACCACCAGCTCGGCCCTTCTTATTCCACTCCAATATAAACTCCTCTTCCAACACATCATTGTCATACAGTACTTTCAGAGCCAGACCCACCTCCTTCGTTGCCTCGCGGCTCGCCTTGGTGCAGAAGGACTCAATAGCATGCATCTAACCAGTCTTCTCCTCAAATTTTGTTTGGCATCGAGATCACAACCAAAATATTTTGTGGTGTACGCAGCAGTCTTGCCTAGGCCTTTGGAATCTCAACATTGTTAACGATGTTAGTCATGATGCCATTCCCTCTACCTTCAATCTTGGTAATCATATTCGGCATCTTATACCTATAAAAGGCATCGATCATCGCGATTGGAAGCACCAATATTTTGCAAAGTCATCCTCAAATCTAAAAGATTTATCAATCAGGAGCAGAAATCAAAAGCTGTATTATATCTTGCAATGTGAGATCCTCCTTTAGTGAATAAGTTTCTTTGAAGAAGGGAAGGTTGCATAAAACGACAACCAAAATGGTGCCTATTATGACTCTCCAGTAACCCAAAACTCATGCAGGCAACTTTGTTAGAAAATCCCCTTTTCCTAGACTTAGGACAATACTCCCCAAGCAACCCAATTGACAACAAAAACAAAAGAAATGCTCGTTCCGACATAAAAGAAGCTTGTTTAAACTTTATGCCCTCCACTTTGGCAAATTGCAGGTATAGCTTGTATAGCCAACACTGCCAATTCCCTACAATAAAAAATCCAAGTTGTTTGTTGCATAAACAAATCCAAAAATACTGGTACACATTCATGGAACCCATTTATTATACAACATCCATGTGTGGGTGTAGGGTTGCGACACCATCACTAATTGTTCTTCAACTGAAAATCATCTCTAGTAATGTTGAATAAACTGAAAGATACTCATAATTTTCTCATGGGATCAAACTATTACATTTATAATGATAGTCGATCTATTTCTCCCACATGTTAGCTTCTGATTCACATGTCAAGCATAGTCTAAGAGTTACGAAAATAAACCACAAATACTGAGTTGCAATAACCGAGATCACGGGCAACAAGAACAGACGATATAATTAACATTAGAACTCCAAAACAAGCCTCCCAAGCTCCAGGAATTAATTCCACCACAGCATCATGATTAATGAAACAAACAATCCTTCTTATTAAGACTCAATAGGAAATAATTGCAACCTCAATATCCGTCTATTTACACCTAACTCTTAACCACAATCAAACCTAGATCAACTATTCTGACGTTAACCATCAATTTCTCCGAATCCAGACTAATCAATAATCACATTCATATAAAAAAACAATAACTAGTCGAAAATAAATCATATATCGATAAATAAAAAAAATAGAGATTGAGAATCCGATCGAAGACGCAATCAAAATTTTCAACGAAAGATTAAAAAAAAACACAAAAAAAAGTAACTAGAGATCGAACGAATCGATGACTGCAATCAATATTTGATTGAGAAAAACACAAGATAAATGAAAATCATACCACAAGAGATGAGGTTCTTTGGGCACTGTTGTGCGTATGGGATGTCATGGAAGTGTACCATGTATAAAAATGTTAAAAGAAATATAAGAATGGATTTGTCTTTTTGTTTGTTTGTTTAGATAGTCAGATAAGAAAAAAACATTGTTTTAATTTATTTTTATTTTTAAGTTAAAAATAATATGCACAAGGATAAAATAAAGGATAATGATAAATAACTCATATTTTAAGAGCATATAATATACAAAGATAAAATAAAGGATAGAGACAAATAACTTATATTTTAAGAGTCTATGATAACTCATATCTAAACTATAATTGTTAAATCTTAAGAAAAATGAATTCGTTAAACCCTAACATGATCGTGTATTAGATTTTCATGTTGTAACCCGAATAATAAGTGTTAAATTATAAGAGAAACGAATTCACTAAACCCTAATATGCTCGTGTATTGAATTTTCATGCTAGAACCTAAACAATAAATGTTAAGCCTAAGAGGAATGAATTCGTTAAATCCTAAAGAGTTAATAATTAATTAGAATAAAATCATTAAATCAAATAAATGCTCAGCATATAGATAAAGATACTCGAATAATTAATTAGAATAGACAAATTAATATAATAACTATATATGGGATACCATGAATTCTCAAAATATGGGCTACCATGAATTCTCAAAATATGGGCTATATATTATTTTCCTAAAATAAATCTCACTTTTCCTTGTAATTCTTTTAAATCTTTACCTTTTTTTCAATCTATCCAAATAAGCAAGTTAAGAAGAAGTTCATTTTCCTTCTCTTCTCTTCCCTCCAAGTCGCTCAATGATAGAACTATGGAAGAGCACGTAGAATGACCAACCCCGAATTGTTTATTGTAAAGAGGAGAAAAATCAACCAGAGTGACAGAGGTTAGGCCAAACTCAGACTAATAAGTTTAAAATTACTGCATTTCTCGTAGGACATCTGATAAAACTTAAAATTATTTTTTCTCGTCGATGTTATACAATTTCAAATTAATAAAAATCAAAAAATTGAGAAAAACGCAAGAGGCAAAAAATAAAAATAATCTAAATGAGTTTCTTTAGATTGTGAACGGAGATTGGACGAATTGATGTGTGTGCAAAGGCAGAGGACGACTGGACTAGACAAATCCACGACACATGTTTTTTACTTTTTGTTTTCAATTTTTAGGGATTTTTAATTAATTTTTTTGATCAAATTTAATTCATTTTTTATTTTTTATAAAAATATCCTTGTTTTATTCTCTGAATTCCATTTTACGCTTAAAATATATTTTTCATTAATTTTTTTAAAAAATAAGGTCATCAACTAATGGGTTCTAGAGTTGTGGTCTTTTTCAATGGCGAGGATTGCACATCCACCATGCAAGGGTTCCAATAAAACACTCAACTCTCACCTCTAAAAAAGTTGAAAAACTTGGATGATAAGTTGCGACAACTAAATAACCATTGATATATTATCAAGCTTGGTAAATAAAACTCACATTCAGTTATAACTTGAAATCATAAGAGGACAGACAGACGAAAAACAAAATAAATAGACATCTTTTTTGTTCAAAAGATATAACAATCTATGGACCACTTTGAAGAGAGTCATGAAAGGGACCATAGAGTGGAGGATTCAAAGTTTGTCATGGCATCCTAGCTTCACGTACCACATTCATAAGTGGATGATTTAATTTATTGTAGCAAGATGCTGAAAATAAAAATGAATGTTTGTCATTCCACATCTTGGGATGATATAAAACTGCAAACAAACAAGATAAGTTTAAAAATTTTGAATTACTTGATCATGTTGTGTATGATTTATGATTTAAAAACTACAATGACATATTGGGATGATATGGCACATTAGACCATGGATGAGAGATTGCAAAAAAATGATGTGCATGTAAGAAAGATAAGAGTCATCAATTTATTGCCATTATTTAGATAATAACTAAATAAAAATAATCAACCTACTTGACTGTTTTGCTGGCTGTTTAAGAATTTTGAAGACATGCCAACTAAATTTAATTGAGGTTTCAGAAATCAAAGTAGAAGCCTATAAAAGCAAAAAGAATACAATTAATAAACCAACAATAATATGAGAAGTTGGCATGTCCAGGATCCCTCATTTTTTGCTCTTCAAAATACTTCATAATATTTCTTAACTCGTCATACACCATAGATTTTTCTCTCCTTGATCGCAAGTAACATTTGGTTTTCTATGATAAAGCCAAGCTTTGCCCTACCCCCTGCTCTTTTACCCAATAACTCATGTGTTGCTCTAGGAGTGAGTCCTGAGTCACTAACCAATTCAACTGCCAAGGCGTAAGATCCACTCACTTCTCTATAAGATCTCAACATATGACGAGTCTCCAGAGGCTCAAGTTCATGATTGTTTTCCTCAACAACAAAAAAAAAGTATCTTGTATTTTTTACACTTTCTGTCAAAAATTATGTTCATTTTTCACTTGACATTGTGATCTTACTTTTCAATGATGAACACTATCAGTCAATTTTAGTCCAAGGTTCATCCAAGTTTTCACTTCTCAATCTAGCATTCCGAACCTAATTTTTCGGCTTTGGAGACCAAATACCATTCTAATATGTTTCAAACCAGGAAACCAAAACCACTTAATAATCTTTAAGTTTCCAAAAATAACTCCCTTTAAAAATGACTCCCTTTAAAAAAATTTATATTGAAAGGCCCCACCCACCCGTCTGCTTATCCATTTCTCTAATCCGTCGTGCCTCTATAAAGCATGCGGTCGAACCTTGTTTAAAGATCCTGCAGCCCCCGCAGCTATGGCCGTCTTGCATTGCCCAACTATAAACATCTCTTCAGTTAAAAATTATCAATAAAAAATCTTCTCATAAAATATCATTCACATAAAATTATCATCATTAAAAATATGCAGACATTCATATAAACTAGAATTAAATGTAGGATTACAACCACATAAACTAGCATTAAAAAAACCACTTCCTAATCAACATTGGTTGCACCAAGCAAAATAGCACAGCACAATTTCAAACTTTTAAAAGGAAAAAGGTTAGACCCTTCACCAAACCTCATTGATTTCTAGTAGGACATTTTCGCCTATTCACGCCTAGCAGCAAAGAATTTATTGACCCTGTAAAAAGTGAGTTGCACCAAAGCTATAATAGGCAATCCACGACATCCTTTGAGGAGAGAATTAGTAATTTCTACCATATTCGATGTCATATTGTCCCACCTCCGGCCTCCATCATGAAGTAGTGTCCAATTCTCAAGGGATAAGTGATCAATCCATTTCTTCACACTTGCATCATCAAGGCTTTGAATCCTAGCCATTTTTTTATCGAACTTGTGCTGCTGCCTTGCTATGGCTATTTCATACAATAATTTCTTCAAGCCTTGATTCTTAAATTTCGTATTGAAATTACTAACAAGGTGCCTCACACAATACCGATGGCATGCCATTGGTTCCGCCCAACCAATATACGGATTTTTCATTGCATTTATCATGCCAATATGTCGATCTGATACCACACATAAACCAACACGATCAATCACTTTCTCCCGGAGACAAGCCATAAACCAACCCCAACTGTCATTTGACTCACCTTTAGTAATGGCAAACGCGAGTGGAAATAACTGCCCATTAGCATCTATTGCAACAGCTATCAACAGCTTTCCCTTATATTTTCCATACAAATGCGTACCATCAACACATATAACTGGTCGGCAATATTTAAACCCCTCAATCGAAGGCCCAAATGCCCATAACACACGTAAGAATTTTTGAACACCAGATATGTTAGTTGGGGTCGTATTCCAAACAACAACTGTTCCCAAGTTAGCTCTCTGCATCTCTTCCATGAACACTGGCAATATTTTATAAGATTCCTCTCAATCACCAAACAATAACATCATCGCATGTTGTTTTGCATATCATGCTTTCTTGTAAGAAATGGTGTAGTTGTACTGCTCCTTAATCATGGCAACGATTGCATTAATAGTTATGGATAGATCGGCTTTCACAACATCCTTAATACAATGAGCAACGCAATTCGAATCGAGCTGTCGATGATCCTGAGTTAAGATTGGATTGCAACATGTATGAGGACCTTCATAGGCCGCAATCATGAAGTAATCACAATCCCTTGCAACTGAAGCTGACAATTTCCAATTGCATCCAGTCAGTTGCTTACAACTCACTCTCAACCGTGTGGTGTTAGAGTGCTCAACTCGGTAATGCGTATGCGTACGAAAGTGATACAACTTCACTGCATTTATAAGCTCTGCCTTACTTGCAAACTGTGCACCGACATAAAATTCTCTACTAACATTGTGGCTAACTTGATTCCAAGGAACCCATTGACTTACCACAGCTACATTTGCATTACTAACATCCTCAAATTAAGGCGCGAGAGGCTGCAACCAATGACTTGAACTTCCAGGACTCAAATTCTGCTCCCCAACATCAACAACATCATCATTGGCATCATCACTAAGATCATCACGAAACTCATCATCAAGATCTTCATCCAACAGGACATCGTTCATAATTTCATTGAAATTCTCCTCTGATACAATCTCTGGGATCAAATTCAGATTCACATTCATGTCCATACCTCTAGACTGCAATTCCAGAACAAAAATACCGATTACCATAAAGCAAAAGGGCAGAACAATTGCAGATAATAAAATTCACTACCATCATAATTGCAGAACAAAAAATAGGGCCATAATAAATACTAAAACGAAAATCAGAACCTGCTTTATAAATATCCCTCACTTGGTTAAAGGAATTACAAGAAACAATCCTCTTTATATCCATGAGTTTCCATAAAGAAAAAACAGGGACAGAAAATTCCATAAAAAAATCAGATCGTGCACTCCACAAAAGATTGGGATAATAAGAAAGGTAAGATGAATCATTTTCTCAGGGCCTAGAAATTAAAGTGTAAAGACAACACAGGTGGCACCCACAATAAAGCAAGCAAAATAAGGCAGATCCGCTACTGACCGGGTCAAAGAGTTCTCCACTACTGGGTGGTTCTTCTTTTTGCACAGATGAATGAGAGATAATCGGACGAAGGACCAACACGAAGGACCAACTGAGAGAAACAGGCCGGTGAGGGAGGGGAGAGAGAATCAGACGGTGGGGGAGGGGAGACACAATCGGGCTGTGGGGTAAAGGGAGAGTGAGTCGGTGGTAGGGAGAGAGAAAGTAAGTGGTTTTGGTTCCTAGTTTGAAACATGTCAAAATGGTATTTGGTCTCCAAAACTGAAAAATTAGGTTCGGAATGCTAGATTGAGAAATTTTTTTAAACCGATGCTAGTCCTAGAAATAGTATGTTTGGAAGTGCTAGTCCTAGAAAAAACTCAAAAATATATACATTAGGGCAAACATGACACATTTCACAAAATAAAAAGGCTTCTTTGGCTCGAAAAAATGGAAAAAATGGAGGAACTTAGATGAATTGAAAGTGATGTACAACGATATTTTTTATACTTATCCCACTAAGATGTAGATTATCTATTACATAGAGACTAGACTCTTATGACATCTTCAAACCAAAGGTGGTAAAATAGGGCGCTAAAACACTATTGTAGCATCTTCAATAATGTAGAGGTAGAGTGGTATAATTTGTTAATTCCAACCCAAAGAGCTAAAATGAGATGGTAATTTTTTTGGGGGCCAAGCCCATTTAATTGAAGTCCAAGCCCCGCTTCCCTGCACCCAAATACCAAATTCGTCTTCGTTTAATCCCAAAAAAAACCTCACCTTCATCAATTTTCCAAATCCGCCTTCAACAAACAAATCGTTGCAGAAAGAGCAAGATTGGGATTGTATTTTTCTTGATCCACCAAGCAACAAATTAGCGCTGACCATCAACTCCAGGGGCGAACTCGAGGCATAGCGTATGGGGTCAATTGACCCTACTAATTTTTATTATTTACATATATCTATAATAAAATATATTTTTGACTCCACATAATTTTTATCATTCTTAATGTTTAGTTACGTACTTAGGTTAGAAGAAATTTGTATTGGCACAAAATGATATGAAAGTTAATGTAGTTACAATCACTCTAAACACCGCACACTTCACTAACGTTATCAAAAAAAACATTGAATTAATGCTACTTCAAGTTTGATTTTCTTATGTGGAGGCTAGTTTGCACACAATTTTCTAATTTTTTGAGCCTTGAAAAATGAGTGTCATGAATGAGGTGACTTTTATTTTTCTTGGATCAATAATTGTTTAATAAATACTCTTTCAAAAAAAAAATGGTGGACGCTACTCCCAAACTCCCATAAATTCTTGGTCCTCCTATAAACCCGACCCATAAGTTGAATAGGCTGGGTTTGCCCCTGATCATCTATACACACAATCCTAATTAGATCCAATGCTACAGAAAGAGAGAGAAACCAAGCAAACTCTGGATCCATCAAGACACAACCTTTGGATACACCGAGCAAGATCCATCGACCATCAGCTTTCCCTCCACTATTTGGCATCCCCAATTGCAATCCAACTTTCCCTCCATTTGCCTCCCCACAATTTTTCATCAATTGGGTTCTAAACCTAGGATCCCAGTGAGACAGATTGTATAATACAACCTCATATGGCACCTGGGTTGGAGGAGGTTTTTATTGAGGTGGTATTTTGACAGTTAAAAAGTTCTACAACCTCATATACAACTTTAGTTGACGACTAGTAAACACCATACACCGTATTTGTTAATGGTTTGTGCTCCTAATACACTCGACTTGGCCACTTATCATCAGTGAAGCTTTGTCATATAGACCCCAATGCTAACTTGTCAAGACAAGAGAGAGATACAAGAGAAGAAACACCAACAAATGCATGAAAAAATTATAAATGAACGGAAATCACACAATAAAACCCACAGGTCTCAATACAACTGACCGACCATAAAACAAACAAGTCTTCATTAATACAAGTGACCGACCAAAAAACAACAACAACGACCAACTAAGAAAACAATAGCTTGGGGTTATAGACCCAGACAACATCACCAGAAATTGAACTGACTCTTTAACACACAACACAAAACTCATTCCTTTAAACGACAAAGTAAAACAAGATCCAAAGCAGACAAAAAGACCATAAATGCAAGCTCCCAAAATCACTCCTCCTCTGATTCAGACTCAGCATTCTCGAGCCATTCAATGAAGAGAATAATATTCTTCCATAAGGGGGAGTTTTTATTGCCACCTGCAATGCCCTTCTTGTACCAATCCAGAATAAACTCCTCTTCCAACATCTCATTGTCATAGAGTACTTTCAGAGACAGACCAACCTCCTTCACTGCCTTAGGGTTTGCCTTGGGGTAGAAGGACTCAAAAGCATGCAACAAAATCATCTGTGACCCATCTTCAGCTGCTGCTGCTGCCAGGTAGTTCTTCTTTAACCCAACCTCTTCGGCAAATTCTTTCTTAACACCCTCAAAAAGGGCTACAAACAATGCATCTATGATCTCTTGCTGAGATCCAGAGAGCGAACCCAAAAAGGATTTAAGTTGTTTCGTCGAAGAACTTGTTTTAAGAAATTCATTAATCTCGCTAACAAGCGTTTCAAAGGTATTAGCATTCTTGACACCATTCTCATGCCCCTTGTTCTCATGTTCTGAAGATATCTTAACATACTTCTCCTTCTCTTCACTGGTTGATAGCATAACCATATCTGCAGTAACCGCACTCAACTGCTCCTGTATGCGCTGCTTAGCTGCTTCTAAAGAAGTGTCTGTTTGCCATTGTTAAAAGCCACTTGGTCATTCTCATCAGCCTGGCTGTGAGAAGGGGAGTGATCCTCATCAGATCCACCACTTTTCATCTTGGTTGATCCACCTTTAGCAACATCCTTTGAACTAGCAGATGAACCTTTCTTCTTAGCTTCCTTTTTGAGTTTCTTTTGCTCCTCGTCAGCAACCTCACCTTTCTTTAGTCAATCCTTCTCAGCTTTCCTCAATGCTTTTTTGTTCTTTGATTTCTTCTGCTCTGGTGGATTCTTGAGTATAAATGTTGTGAGTTTGTCCCTCATGTCAACACCAGAAACAAAACCACAAGCAGAACATTTTAGAGTTATCATTTGTGTCTTCGTAATAACTATTTCAGTTTCAGGGTTCCCACAACCATAGCACTGAACGTATTTTTTGATGAAGTTTTCAAGAAGCCCAGCAAGCTTAGTCGTTTCATGAGCACCATTTACGAGTGAAGTTCCAGTCTTCTCATCAAATTTAGATTGGGCACCCAGCTCACAACCAAAATATTTTGTGGTGTACGAAGCAGGTCTAGCCAAGGCCTTCGCAATCTCGACATTGTTCACAATATTGGTCTTGACGCCATTCCCTCTACCTTCAATCTTGGTAATCATCTTCGGCATCTTATACCTGTAGAAGGCGTCATCACGATTGGAGGCACCAATATTCTGCAGAGCCATCTTGTTTTGAGTAAGTTTCTAAGGAAATTGATCAGAACAAGCAAAAATCAACAATGGTACAACCTCTTGAAACAAGAAATCCTCCTCTTCTGGACAAGTTCCTTTCAAATGGAGAAGGCTGCATAAAAGAACAAAAACTGTGGATGTTCTGGCCCTCAACTAACCCAAGATGCATGCAGACAACATTATCCAAGTAATGTATGTACTTTTTCTGGATGTAGGACAATACTCCTCAAGTAATCCAATTGATGACAAAAAGCAGGAAGCTCGTTCAGACATAAAAGAAACTTCAAACTTGAGGCTCTCCACTTTGGCAATTTGCAGACAGAGTAAATAAAACTGCCAACTTCCTGGAAGAAAATATAAGAGTTGCTTTCCAACTTTAGCAAAACTAAAAATATCACAAATATAATGGGCACGTTATTAGTTCTATTAAACCTATAAAATTAAACCATATATTGATGTACAATACCGTTGACTAAATTATCAAATATTCAAATTACAGACAAACCACAAATTTCAGACGAGAAAATAAGGGATACTTCCAACTTTGGCTAAATTTTTTAAAATAACACCAAAAATTTAACACCCATATTATATGTGTTTCACCTATAAAATTTTGAATGGCTATCAAGTATCAAGTTATCAACCCTATAAAGGGATATGGTAGCACAAACTTTCCCTATCCAAACTACAGACTGCGAGAGTGAGAAAATGGCTTAAAAAATGAAGATGGCTTGAACCCTTATATACAGCCCATCATGAGAGAGGCGACCAAAGGAAAAAATACTACAAGAGTAATATATCTCATATTCAAAATTGCAACTAATAAAGCGGTCAACATTTGTGTATGATTATATTACATGCTAACACAGATTTTTATATCTAGACTAAAATATTAAAGATTCAATATCATTTCTAAATGAGTCAAAAAAATGAACCACTTAAATTGAAAGATATGTCAATGCATAAGACCGTATTTAAAGGGGCAACATAAAAGATAAAACATCAACAGACATAAAAGACAAATATAATGTCATGATAGGTTATATGATCACTACAAAAAAGGAATGTTCTTACCTCTAGTGACTACTCCCAAGTCCCAATTGGTAAAAAATAATCCACATCATTCAACAAGAGTACATCAACAAAACCGTTAAATATCAACACCATGACTATAACTATTCTTGGTCCCCGATTTTCCTCTTCAACAAAATAGATAAATCATCACCAATACAAAGATGTGTTACATGTGGTTATCCTATTTATCTATAGTCGTCTTCACAAAATTTTGTACTCCCTCCGTCCCTATTTGACAGGCTACATTGCTATTTTGGTTTGTCCCAAATTATAATCCACTTCCTTCTTGAGAATAAGAAAAAGTCACTAGTTTACAAACTACCTTAATTTATTGTGCACCTTTATTAACAAATGACATAAAATTCTAGCAATAATAAGGTGTGAGTGAATTATTTGAAGGATATGTTAGGAAGAAAACCAATTGAATTTATTGTTTTATTGATATTAATTGAATTTTCTTAATCTGTGTGAAAAAACAAATGAAACTATTAAATAGGGACGGAGGGAGTAATTTGATATAGCCACAGAGGCAACATACTCATTTACCTAAGAGCAGCTCTGTCAATGCTCAAGCAGAACAAACTACAGGTCATAGTTTTAACTAGTTTTCCTAAACTGCAGCTCGTAGTTTTAGCTTCCTAACCCCTAAATCTCAAGAAGAATCACCAATAAACCTCCAAACAACCATTCAACTATAGGACTCCCTTAACTGATTCAAATTCAGACCTCAATCAAACACACCGACAACAAAATAACTCCATCTACAGTAACAACAAATCTCAAAACAGATACGTAAGTTTATAGATCTACAAGACAAGAAAGGTAAAAGACAAGCTACCATCGAACAAAATTAATAATTCATTAGAGGCAAACGCAACACAATATCAACATAAACAACAAAGAATCTAAGATAAATAAATCCAAAGAGGAACCGATGATCTCAGATTTCATATTCAAATCAATTGAGAGAAGAGACGAAGATTCTAGAATTACACCTCTCGGCGATGAGAACAGGAGCTATGCATCTGCGTGCGGAGCGTAGGGTTTGCGAGAAGAATGCTTGAGACCGAGGACGTGTAAACACCGTTTATATAGGGCAGCTGATCCACGAATTTTCAACTTTCAAGGGATTTTTTATTAAGGGCAAATTCAGCATCACCAATATTTTTCTGAACCGACTTATCGCACCAACTTTTTTATTTTTATTTTATTTTTTGACATGGACTTATTGCACCAAATTGACCGGACCTCGACCCAAAACTCAGACAAACCCACATTATTCAATCGGACAATGCCCATGGGCCAATACAACTGCCGAAGACTGGAGCAATACTACTTTTGGGCCAAGGGGTCAGCATTGGCCCGGATCTAAAATTTTAACTCTTCAGTCTAGGATCAATTTTATAAGACCAAGTCCGACCTTGGTCCAAATAACTCGAGCTAATAAAAAGTACTAAATTACTAATATTCATTAGTGCTATATATGCATGTGGTACATACGATAGTGATAGTGTGTGTTTATATATATGTGTGTGTGTGTGTGTATGCCACATTTTTCAAGCCTGGACTTGGTCTAAATTCGAGCTTGGGCCAGCCCAAATAGTTGGGCTTTGGACATGAATCAGCCCCAAAAATGGGATTAGGCCTTTTCGAGACCCAGGGTCGGATTGTCCAAGTCTCAATTAACTTCAGACCTTGGCCACAGACTCGAGATGGTTCAAAGCATATAGACCAAATGATGAGACCGATTTGGGCCAACTCAAATCGAATGTGGCTCCATTTCCAAATTTAACAATAAGTACAAAACCTAATTCGTTGGAGAGATTATGCATTATTAGCTAACAGCTTGAATGTGTTCATCGTTGTTGAAGGACAGAAGGGGACACTAAAAGGACATGAAAATAGTGTAACATGCTAAAGGGTTGGGTTAATATTATTTTCAGTCACCGAAAGATTAAACGTTTCAACTTGATCACATAACTTTTTATTTTGTTCCAGTCATGGCATTCTGTCATATTTTTATAAATTTCGCTAGATAACTTGCTGATGTGGCGGTTGACTCTTACGCGATTGGTCCACATGAAAATAAATTTCCACTTGAAAATATATTTTAAAAAGAAATCATATGGAAATTAATTTATAAATAAAACTAATAATAAAAAATCAAAAAAAAAATTAAAAAAGAAAATGTTGAAGAACCCTAGCCCATGTTCTCTCTCTCCTAATTCTTCCTCTCTTTCGTCTAATTCTTGTCGCTGTGATAGGGCGCGATGTTGACATCATATCAGAGGGGTTGAGATCTCCTCCCCCTTGTTTTAGATTCACCTCTTCTCTTTGTCGATTTCTTCTTGTGTCAAAACTTCCACATCGGTAGATGTGAAAGGTTTGATGCATTTAATAAATGCTAGGTCCTCCCTCACACAATAACAATACTTTTTTCAAGGCTTGATGAGTTGGGCCTAGCCCACTTGTCAACCTTAGGAGAAACAAAGTCATGCAGACCTAATGTATTCATGTGAATCGGACAACCCATATATGAACCCAATGTATCCAGTGAACTAGACAACCTAAAACAGACAATATTATTAGTGTGTGGGGGTGTGGATTTTACAACATGGTATTAGTGCCAACTTGATCGATTTAGTTGGACTTGGATATGACTTCTACTTCACTTGTTGAGTCTGTGGAATAAAACTTATCCCATAAGTGTGGGGGAGTGTAAAAACTTTCACATCGATAGATGTGAAAGGTTTAATACTTAATAAGTGTTAGACCCTCCCTCATACAATAATAAGACATTTTTCAAGGCTTAGTGAGTTGGGCCTAGCCCACTTGCCAACCTTAGGAGAAACAAAGTCATGCAAGCCTGATATATTCGGTGAATCGGATAATATAAAATGGATAATATTATTAATGTGGAGAGTGTGAAATTTACAACATCTTGCTCCGCTTTCTTCTTGCTCCTAAACCTGCTCGTTCTCTTTTGTTTTCGTTCCATTTCTGCAATTTATATAGTACATCTCCTCTGTCTGCATGAATTGCACAAAAAAAACATTGTAAGAAAGAAGAAAAAAATTAAAATAAGAAAATGTACCTTTAAAGCAAGATATTGTTCCCAATTATAAGGAAGAGAGAGGTCGAAGTTGAGCTCCATGCAAGGTGGTTTCACAGCTTTATTGGTGATTATTTTTTGGTGTAGCAGAGACAGCCAAGCTTGAAGAAAAGGAGCAAGAAGAATAGAGGAGAGAGGGGAAGAACTTATTTTTTATTTTTGATTTATTTATATTTTAAAAATTACAAACATTTCTACGTGATATCATTTTTCACGTGTATCAATCGAAAGCAAGTCAAACTATCACGTCACTATTTTGCCTGTTTGAATTTGAAAAATCCTGACCGAGTTACTTAACTAGAAAAAAATAAAAAATTCAGTAACTAAATTGAAACGTAATTTTTCAATAACAAAAATGAAGCTTGATGTATTTTTTATGAACAAAAGTAATAATAAAAATATAAAAGGGCCTGGGCTAAGACAGGAAGTGGGCCCTTGTTGCCGCTCTTGGAACATGACCCAACTGAAGATTACTTCAAAAACGATGTCGTATCGTCGTTCTAAATGCCTAAACCCAGAAACCTCAATAGCTATTGTTCTGGTGCCTCTCCGTCCGTCCGTCGTCTCCGTCTCCGTCTCTCGCTCCCTCTCTCGACCATGTTCTCCCGTCTCATCCCCAAATCCTCACATTTCCGATATTTGTTCAACGTTTACTCAAAATCCCAGTCAAATCCTGCAAGAAATAACAATCTGACTTCGATTTTGAAGTCCTCTCGGTTCCTGTCGACAAATGATAACAACAACCGCAACAGTTCTAAAGACCAATCAACTGGGTCATGGAATTTTAGCCGAGAAAGTGACGGAACATTTGACAATTTTTTCGGTGAGAATTCCGGCAATATCGCTGGGATCTCCGGAGCTGAGTCTTTGGCCGGTGGAGACGACGATGCATTTGGAAGAGCTGATAAGGAGACAACAGATAAAGCCGTTGGTGGTGAAGAGTGGGTGACTGTAGAGGGATACAAGCCATGGAGCCTTATGGAAGAGGAGAAGGACGACGTGTTTGATATCGGTGAGACAACATCAGAGGTTGTTGAAACCAGGAGTGAGGAGGACAGTAGACTTCGTTTAGAGGTGGAGAAGAGTGAAGAGGATAAGAGACTTGAGATAGAGAAGCAACAGCTTACTGCCGTACTCAAAGGTAATTTTAGAGCTTGTTGTGGTATAGTTTTCCAGCTTGTTTACTTTCGTATTTGAATTTGAGTTTTCATTTCATTTTATTTAATCCCATAAATATTGTTCTTACTTGTCAAGAACATCGACTGGAAGATATTCTCAAAATGGTTTCTGAAGGAAATATTCTACAATTATGTTTCGTTTGCTATCTATTTCTTGTGATTCCTTTCCAGTTCTTTTAAATTTAAATTAGGTTCGACTGGCTTTTGAACGCTTTAACCTTAAGCAGTCTTACTGCAGGTTCGTAATTAATCGAGATCAAAATTAAGCTGAAGTGTGCTTCATTTGATTGTTAAATGAGTGAATAAGCTGTATATCCTGATAGACTTATGTGCAGCCATTTTAGATGAACATCTTGATATATTTGAAAACCCGAGCTTCATACTAAGTGATCAATGTCGGGGTATACTTGTCAGTGTTGTTTGGATTCATTGTAGCATTAAGCTGTTAAATTTGATGTGGAGAAGATACTGAGCTGCAAAGAAACTGACGAAAAGAACGACCTGGTAGTGATTCTTGATCTATAAACCATATATTATTTTCCTGAAATCAAAACTTCTATATAAATTCTAAGAGAGTCATTGTGATTTGTGTGTTAAATGGCTGATTGGGTAGTTTGTTTGTTAGCCATATGTTCACTATCATGTGCGTGGTTACTCTAATTCCTATAGATTTGCTTTGAAACTTTTACTTGTGCTTTTTAACTCCATCTGTTGTATTTTTTATTGATCAATATGGTGACAATCACTCTTTAATGGTTATATTCTAGGAAACATAAAATTGTCTGTCTTCTCAATTGCAGGTCCAAACCGCGCATTTGGTGATCTTATTGCAGCTTCTGGAATAACAAATGAGATGTTGGACAGCTTAGTTGCTCTGAAGGATTTGGATGGGATTGATGGATTACCACCTCTAAGTGAAATAGAAGACATGCGGTATGAGAAGAATACTAGAAAATCCTCAAGGGCTGATATAGAGCGCCAGAAACAAGAAGAAATTGCAAAAGCAAGGGTGAGACAAGTAGATGACAAGGGAAGGGCTTATGGAACAGGAAGAAGAAAATGCAGCATAGCTCGTGTTTGGGTTCAACCTGGTGATGGCAAATTTATTGTCAATGATAAAGAATTTGATACCTATTTTCCAATGCTTGATCACCGTGCTAATCTTCTTCGGCCCTTTTCTGAGACAAAGACCTTGGGCCTTTGGGATGTAAAATGCACTGTGAAAGGAGGTGGTGTCTCAGGTGAGCTTAACTGCTTGAACTGTATATATCTGTATTGTCTCTATGCTTATTTTCATCCTGAGTGTTTTAAAGTATTGATGAAAGTCATAGAAGATTGATTGTAACTAACATGGTTGAAATTGATATTGTTCTTTATTTGATATTTTTTATATGCAGCGATGCCATTAAACAAAAGACAGACAAGTTTCTATTCAAGTATTCATAACTTGTCTGTCTTTTGATGGCTGGAACTTCTGGCCTTGTATCCGAAAATCCATTATATGTAGTCTTTTATTGTAATTGTATTGTTTATCTTTGTTTAGAGTTGAAATCATTGCCATGTCAGGGTTTTAGCCTTCAAGGTTCTTGCGAGAATTTGTGTAAAATGTTGGTTAGGATACTAGAATTTACCCCTGTTATTGGCATATACTATTTCAAAGACCTTTATGTTGGTTTATAGAAGCTATTCTTCTGCTGGTTACCATTGGGAGTTACGTCAAAAACATCAATTTATGCATGAAGGCCTGTGTAAGAGTAAAAAAAAATTGGCTGTAACCCAGCATGTTAGTTATGTTTCTAGATGCATTCTCCACGCATGATTATAGAAAAAAATAATCGTCATCCATTTTAGATGAAAAAGTTCTGCATTACCAGCACAGGTAGAACCTTAAAATGTTTTGTTGGGACTAACTTGGGTAAGAGGATGCCTTTTAGAAGTAATTCAGCATTTTTGTGAATCCGATTCTTAAAAAAATGCCTTTTTTTTACACTGGATATATGACTTTTGTGTTCTTAAAAAAATTTGGGCACACATTATTATTTGTTATCTTGTATGTTATCGTATCTGGATACCTTCAACTTATGCATAGCTAGAAATTAGTGAAATTCATGATTTTCTCGTTGACAGGTCAAGTTGATGCAATTCGTTTGGGGATCAGCAGGGCCTTGCAAAACTGGGAACCAGACTTGCGTCCTCCCCTCAAAAGTGGTATAGCTTTGATATACTTTCTTTCGCTGGAACTGTCCGTTACTTTATGTGGTATTTGTTGTATGCGGGGTTCCTTCTTGTTCCTTGGTTATGAATAACATATGTCGACTACATTATTTCAGCATTTTTGTTTGTTTAGTTTTACCACAGAACTAAACTTTCTTTGACTCTCATTATCAATCCAATCTGCACGTACTAATTATGCAAGATTCATCTCTTTGCAGCTGGTTTTTTGACGAGAGATGCACGTGTTGTGGAAAGGAAGAAGCCGGGGAGAGCAAAAGCAAGGAAGAGCTTCCAGTGGGTCAAGCGTTAATCAATGTGCTATCTATCTTCCATTCTTTACATGACCAGTTAGTTATGGAATTTTAATTTGGTCTCATTGCAATATCTTGTTTGGTTCCTTTAACTTGTTTAAGAAGATATATGATTATCCAACCTCTCACGCCCATTAATCTGTTTGCCATCTTCACCCTTCAACATTGTGTACATTCTGTTTGCCCTCTGCTCGGTCTACTTGTGAACTGTAGTTATTAGATATGACATAGACAACGAAAATAGCAAGGTAACGTGTACTCTGGTACTGATTTGCACACGATATAGGACCAGAATTGTACTCTTGTGTTGGTCGTGACTTGTTTTGTCTTAGGCTCTTGGCCCCTCTACAGTCAGACAGATCAACCCGACCCTCTATTCTCGTGATTGACGACCCTATATATACATGCACTGATGTACCTACATACATTTTTTATACGTTTTTTTATACTAGTGAGAGGATCGTTCCTGGTCCTACCTCATCCCACTCCATAATCGTCAAATACTGATTATTGGAGTGTCAATACATTGACACCTTATTCTATCAAAAAATACATTGACAACTTTGTATAGCATAAAAGCGAAGGGTGAGACCCCCTCCCATCTTTCATGCTTTGGGATTTGGAAGAAAATAAAATTATATAAGGAAATTTACCGTCAATCTGTTTGGATCAAAGTATGTTTCATAGAATATAAGTTCTCGTATAACATAGAAGCTGAGAGTGTCCGAGAGTATGAGTGACAGTTTGAAACAAATAGTGGATCTCTAGTCATATGGAAGACTCTACAACTACCATGGACCGATAAGTGTTGAGTTGAGTCTCAGTGTTGGAAGATAATGTTGGGTGACTTTAGCACACGCGAACTGCGTATGAATCTATCTACACCATTGCGAGAATAACACTCATGAGATTTGAACTCACGTCCACCCACTTGAGCAAGAAATTACCGCAATCAAATTTATCATCTCAACCAATGGCCTACTATTGAGATTTGGAAAATTCCCTATAAGTGAGTGCAACAGCTGGAGTAGTTTGAAGATTAATAATGACCAATTCATTCACTATGTACGTACGTCCTCTTTTGTCGTTGTGTTGGAGATCCGGCAAATCGAAGAGTTTCTTCTCTCTTTTGTTTTCGTGTCCATTCTTGCCTTTTTCTTTAAGCACTCTTAATTCTTAACTACATAGAAAGATAAACTATGGGATGATTAAAGAATTACCAATCTTTGCTTTTTACATCACATCATAAAAATTCAACTAGGAAAATGGTGAGGTGTTGTTTCTCCTCGTACATATTGTGGGTTTCACATCCATGTGTTGGGTTCCCTTCCCATTTAGCCAGTTGTGTGTTAGTTCTACCTGCTACACTTTTCCATACAAAAACAAAACAATAACTGTTCACACATGAGCATGATCTTTTTATTTATTTATTTATTTATAAATATATATATTGAAGATTTGCTTTTAATTTCATAGGTGGATAGATTCACCGACATGCATCGCTCGGTCGCAATGGAAAGTCCGTCTCACTTTTGTTTCTAATCGTCACGATCCACAGAAATTCACGACCATCCCACCAACGCCCCCCTATTGATCGGTCAGTCTTTACGGTTTGGTTCAATTTGGGTGCCAGTACGATGATGAGTTATTAGCAGGTTGGACTAGTTGTCATGAAGAGTTTTTCGGCCGTTTATGGGTATTTGTCTGGGACTCTTTGACGAATTGACGCTCAAGTCAATTGACGTATCAACTGGTGTTTAAGTGTTCGGGGAGCCCTTTAATTAGCAATTGAAAGTGCAGTAAAAGGTTAAAGAATTATATGGTGTCGAGCTCTTTTATACGACTTAGATAGTGGAGTTTCAATCGAGAAAATATTTTCTCCCTGGTTTTTAGGTAATGTCAATCCCTTCAAATTTCGGACACTGACTATCTCAGGGTTTTGGAGATTAGCAAGCTATTTGATCCTCTCTAGGAGTTGGTCACTTGGGGTCTCGAGTCTATGTACTGCTTGGATATGATGTCTCGAGGTAGTATCTCGATCAAGTCTGATTCCTTCAGCTCGATAACTCTTTGTTGGGTACCTCGGTTGAAACCTGTTCAACAACTCAATACACGACACATGTGGACGTAACATTGGATGGAAATTTTTGGTGATTTAACTAGCTATGGAAAGGAGGAAGAAAAAAAAAGTGTGTTTTGTAACATATACTATTATACTAATGTGATGATCATCTTGAATTCTTCCACTCTCCCCATACGAGATTGATTATTTTTTAGTTTATGTTTTGTTATTACATTAACCTCACGTACTGACAGAGTCAACAGTCCAAACCAAAATACTAGTCCTTCACTTCTTATTGTCTGAATAATCAACACTTTGTTCAAAATTTGACAACACCTACACACATACCATAAAGACTAGACTCCCCGGTTTTTTCTTCTTGTTATTACCTCCTCCCTCTCTCTCTCTCTCTGTCTGGGCCTCTGTTTCTCTGTTTCAATGGGTAATGGATACAATCATCGCCAAACTCTTCATCACAAGACCACATTCTTGCCTATGTTATGTTCAAGGTCTTCAATCAAAGATGTGGCAATACCCAGATGGGAAGATCGATCTTCTTCATCATCAAACGATCCTCTGTCACCAAAAATTGGTTGTATGGGTCAACTCAAGCGAAATGAGAAGTTCAATTTGGGGTTTCACACTGCTCGCAAAATCAACAATCTCAGCAACAACAGCCCTGTCAAGTATTTTAAGCTCAAGAGGATCTTCTCAGGCAGGAATTACAGTGTCAACACAAGTAGTGCTACTGCCGCCACATCCACCACCAATGACAATAGAATTTGTAGAAGAAGAGGAGTGAGTTACAGTCTTGATTGTGGAACTGCAAGTGGACCCAAGATTGTTGATGGCAAGGAGAATTCTGGGTGTGTAAAGATAGTTGAGATGGACCCTCCATTGCCTGTGATTAGGAACGTGAAACCTGCAACAAAAGAAGAAGGTGAAGAAGCTGCAGAGAGTCTTTGGAAAAGGAGATCTGGTGGGGTTGAATTGCGGAGTTTGAGGCTCCAACAGCTTCAAATCAATAGACAGGGTATTGAACCTACTACTGTTTGATGATATTAATGGCAAATGAAGCATCACTAGATAGTTGATAGTTGTTCCATTGTATTGTTCATTTTGCTGGCGGACGGTGGCAGATGCAGGATTCGAACTCACGGGAAACACAATTAAAGGCTCAGGGTCAGGGGCATGCATGATGCATCAGCCTCTGGTGGACCGGTGCTGGTGATAATGAAAATGCATAAATGAAACTTAGATCTGCTTAATTGAATCTTGAATTCAGGATGACTATCTTGCACAATAGGAACACAAGACTGCCTTCTTTTGTTGAATTTCAGGGTTGTTAGATGACAATTGTGGTCAAAATAACCACTCTATCTATCAGTGTTGATTATATTGGTTCAAATAAAAACACTCAAGTCAAGAGTCGGATGTCACAACCCAGAAGACAAACTCTATGAGCAAGCTTTGTAAACTACAGGGTACAAACAAACAAATTTTTTACTGCAGTGCTAAATTTCTCGAGCAATTCCAATGGTCCAATTTTGATGGCGAACAAAACTAATTTAAATATGTGTTTTGTTGTATTAAGAAACGTGTGTTTTGTGGATATGAATGAGCATGTAGCTTGAATTTTTGTAATAAAAATGAAATTCAGTATTAATTTTGGTATAAATTTAATGGCATGATATGGAGGAAAGAGAATTGGTTGACTTGACTAAAATGAAAAGGAAAAAAAAAATATATATTTATTATTTGTTGAAGAAACTGTATTAGAAGATATGTTTTTGCAAATGTGGATGAGTATATGACATGACTTTTTGTGTAATAAAGATGAGATCCAATATATAATTTTAATAAATCAACAAATTTTTATTGTTAATGATTGCTCTACAAAAATGTCAACCCAACTTTTAGTAGTGGAATTCAACCCAAGTCTACATGACATTCTATGTTGGTGGGTCATGTTGGACTTTTTTTCAAAAATCAATTAAACACATTATTTATTTATTTTTTAATAAACAAAATTTTAAAACATTTTTTCTCTAAAAATACATGTTAGATTTTGAAAAAAATTACATATTTGAACTCAGCGAATAAAAATCTTTCTAATAAAACTCATTGTCAATAGTTTTATTGTGTTTTTTCAATTACATTATTTTTAAAAGGAATGTAATTCATATATATGATGTGTAAACTGTTTATTCGAATTGAAATTTTATTATACTATGATAGTAGAATATAATTTTGTTATTTTTTGCATTTTTATTGAAATTATGTTGAGTACCATATCCCGTTAAGTTTTAGTAGTTAGGGTTTAACACTTGCGACATTTAGGATTTTAGTAGCAAATCCGAGCTTTTTAGATTATAACATGAAAATTCGATACACGAGCTCGTTAGGGTATAGCGAATTCGTTATTCTTGTGGTTTATAACACTTATTGTTTAG
The DNA here is from genome assembly GCA_963580455.1 of Euonymus europaeus. Classification (NCBI taxonomy): domain Eukaryota; kingdom Viridiplantae; phylum Streptophyta; class Magnoliopsida; order Celastrales; family Celastraceae; genus Euonymus; species Euonymus europaeus. The sequence goes on along the minus strand of OY756968.1, from coordinate 5,185,446 downwards.
GTTACAACATGAAAATCCGATACACGAGCCCGTTAGGGTTTAGCGAATTCGTTCCTCTTAGGGTTTAACACTTATTGTTTAGACTACAGTATAAAAATCAATATACGAGCCATATTAGTACCTATAAATAAATACTGGAACCTACGTAATTCATATATTAATACAAAAAACCAATGTAATTAAAACAATATAATTAAAAATGACTGAATAAAATCTATCGATGATAAATCTTGTTGGATAGATCTTTACTTGTTGATTCTAGATATGTAATTTTTTTCGAATCTAATATGTATTTTAAAAGATACTAGTTAGTGTGTTTGGAACATGTTTCCAAAATTGTTTTTTGTTTTTCAAAATAGAAAACTGAATGAAAATTCATTTGGGTGTTATAGTTTTTGAAAATAGTTTTCCAGAATTGTGTTTTTGAAAACAGAAAATCAAAAATAACTAAATCATGTATTGGAGAATTTTGAAATGGACTGGTGACATTTTTATAAATATATTGAAATTCATTTTTTCCTCTTGCTCTACTTCTTCCTCCCTTTTTCATTGGTTGTTACGATCTCCCTTCTCTCTCATTTTTTCTCTCTCCAACTCTTCCCTCCCTTGTCTCTTCTCCATCATCTCTCCAAATTTACTTGATTTACTTTTCGTTATCGTTCATTACTCTCCTTGTTATATTATATAACCAATCGTCTTTTATGTCTAAAGTTTGTATTTTTTTATTTAGAAAATTGTTTACAAATAACATAAGTCAAATGAATTTTTAACACTTCATTTATTTTAAAAACTGTTTTTGAAAACTACACTCAAAATCATTTTTAATTATTAATGGAATCTGAATTTTTTCATTTATTTTAAAAACTGTTTTTGAAAACTACACTCAAAATCACTTTTAATTATTAATGAAATCTGAATTTTTAACACTTCATTTATTTTAAAAATTGTTCGTGTCGCACGCTTACAAAATATGTCATTTAACCTTGAGTTAATATTAAGATACAAAAATTTGAGTTATTTAAGACCAGTCATTGCTCCAAGTACTCGAAGTCATCCAAAATCCATGTGGCAATGTTGACTCAGCAATCATCATGCGAGACACGAAAAAGTCGAAATAATTTTTTATTTGAGACAAAGACTCGTACTACCCATCTAGACTTGACAAGTGAAGGAGACGAATGAAAACAAAGAGATAGAAAACGTACAGAAGCATTCTTAAGCTATCTTCTAACCCTTTTTGCCAACATTAGTGATAAATACCCCAGAATTATATGGCTTATTTTATCTCCTTTTATTTTAATATTACATTTCGTTCTTAAAATTATAATATCACATCATATTTCATTGGAATTGTACAATGAAACATGAACCTAAACAGTTAGGTGAAATATGATATTATAATAAAAAATTATATAAAAATATAATATTTCATCGTAAATTTACTACCTAGGCTATATAACATTTCCTTTTATGAATCTCCGCATCCTTGAAACTCGCACTATTATGTCTATATGTAAAAACAATAAGATCATTTTTTTTGTTTGTATACATCCTCTATTTATATTTCTTGCCTAAAAAGAACTAAGTATTCATATATCTAATGTTTCTTGCCTAAAAGAAGAATAAATGTTCACATATCTATTGCAGTACATCACTGGTATCTAAAAAGTTCATATTCATTGTTCTACATACAAGTAAAATGATGACCACATCCAATTGATTTCTCCCAGCAGTAAACAGAACCATTGTTGCATTATCAGAGATTTGGCCCCGATCACCCGGCTATGCTATATTCTGGTTCCAGGATAACTAGCAACAGAAACAGAGTTTGATGGAAGAAAGAGTATCTGCACAACTGCTAAATCCATATTCCATTAGCCAAAAAATAAAGTAAATATGGTCACAACAGAACAAGGTAAAATCTAAATGCACCATTAATATTGCATATGAGTGCATTTCTATGAGGAGATAAAAATGAGGATATATACACCAACTCTACAGACCACGCAGAGCAGGGGTACCCTTTCATTTCCTTGCAACTGACCATGAGCCACTTTCCGATACATTCTGCAGAATAAACCTAACCCACTGTACAGTTAATATCACAACAAATATACAACACTGAAGCCAAAACTCTCCACCACAAACCAGAATGGGCTTCCTATTCAAGTTGTTACGCGGGAGAGAGTTTGGTCACTGCATCAACTCTGCCATTCATCACTTTTGTTCAGGTGCAAACCTCCCATAGGCAGAAAGCAGTTTCCTTGGCAGGTGGTTTTTTACTTCCGGCTAGCAGATCAAGAACTCAGATATTACCCATCATGTTCCACAGGCTCACTGGAACAATCATCCTGGATGACCTTTTTCTCCTTTGAAAGGCAATCGACCGGGATGTAGACATATCCTTTGGGCAATTGCTGATTCTTCATAGAAGCTTGATCTGATGTCATCACCAGCTCATTTTCAAAACTTCCCATTAGCTGTAATTTGAAATATCATGCAAGAATTTTAGACCACATTCGCATTGAAGCAGGTATCAAGTGACAAAAAATAGACAAGAAAGAACTAGTATTGACCTTCCTTGATTTTGAACTCCATTCTCCATCATCCAAAGAATTAAGAGGTGAACCACAAGGCTGATGGGGGATTTGCTTGCCAGAAAATGGCACCCTCTCAGTAGCCTTTCTTGTAAATATATTTTGGGACGAGGAGATGTCATCTGTCTTTTGGTCAGTGGCCATGGATACAGGAACCTTGATAAAGTTCTTAAAAGAAAGTGTGCTGTCGACGGTTATATCATCTGATCGTTGGATTGCTTCACTGCTAGATTTGTAACCATCTGTGTGACCTCTGAGGGATGTTGTAGCTGATTCTGAACTATCTGGAAGAAAAAAGGGACTACGAACGAGCACTGAACGAGCAACATTGTCTCTTTTGTGGGCAAGTATGTCATGTGAACAAAGAACCAGCTCCCTCTGCAAACATTCACAATAGAACATGTTCACATGTTATAATTTATCTCACACAAATCCAAACATTACATTTCAAGATGATTGGCTATTAAAATTGAGATGCACTGGCGGGAACCACAAAGTCCATACATCTACCTTTATCTTTTCGCGTCTGCTAATTCGCTCACAAAGAAGGCGTAATCGCTCCAACTCGACCTGCCAAAAGGCATATAAATCAGATGATTAAATGTAAAATGTGGGAAAATAACTGTAATAGAACCACAAATACAATGCATAAATCGGCTACTAGAGGAGAATTTCCACAAACACCTGAAGATTTTACCATAATAAATGCATTCAACTTTAGTAAATGTCCCCTCAAAGAATAACCCCATTGCCAGAAGTTAAATGGCAGCAAATTCCACAATCATAATGCAAAAGAGATTCTATAATACTAGCCATTTAAAAATGCATAAACACAAATGCAAAACCACGACTTCACCCATAAATCCAAAACTAGGGACATACTCAAAAGCACCCACTGTGACAGTCCCAATCATCATCATTGTTGTCAAAGCTCTTTCGGGTCAAGTACATGAGTCCATAAAAGATTTACATCTTAATTGACTAATGGGGTTTTCAGACAAATTTTGACACCATATCTAACATCACAAGTAGGTACTATCTAACAACTCTAATCATATCCCGAGCTAAAAATCTGTAAAAGACAACGATAGAAACGTCCTTACCCTGATTTGCCTGATACTCCTCAACTCCTCAAGTCCATGCTTTTGAGTCTCAGACGATGCAAGTCAAGTGGCACAATAAGAAACAATGGAAAGAAACTACAGAATCAAAAGTACTTCAGATGTACATATAAAATCCAGACCTTTGTCCTCTGTTCCAAGCTATGTTTTTCACAGTAAGCCTTGTGTTGCAACTTGCCACCACTAATCTTGATATTCATGTAAAAGCCAGCACTTCTAGCACATGATGGATGAAACGTAGTCTGACAGTGACCATAGTTGCACTGTAGATGATGAATTCATAAAAAGGACAATTTAACTATTGAATTCTGCTAAAAACACAATTTAATGGAAAACCTCACCGTTATGCAGACACCGTGTTTGCGACGACAGATACAACAAGTGTCAATCCCCTTTGTAACAGTCTCCTGGCATTCCATAACATAGAGGAAAATATTACAATGGACCATTGAATGATTACTCTTAAGCTCAAAATGCAAATTGATAATTGAAGGTTACCATGCTTCATGCTGAATTAATTTACCCGTAAAGTTAAATAACATAATAAGTCAACTAAACAACTAAAAAATTTAATGCAATTTTTTTAAAAATAATCAGAATTACTTATTACTGCCAGCTATGGCAGGCACACATACCATTCCTTCAATAGAATTTACTTGCCCTCTTCTGAATGCTGGTTCGAAGATCCACTAGAAAACAAATAAAACCAAGAGTCAATAGCATTTCAACCAAAGAGAATGGGTTTCCCAGAAAAGAGGATATTATCAAAAGTATTAAACTATTGATATTACCAACAAACAACAATAAAATATTTCACCTCTGCACAAAGGGCATGGACCCATTGACCATCAGTAGATTTCCTAAAAGCACCAGTAGTACCACCGCATAAACCACATTCCGAAACAGGATAGGGCTTCTCTGAGAAATTGACCGTAGGAGCTCCAGGGCATCTAGATAGCAACAGTGCTTCACATAATTCACAGAACCATGGACCTGTAGATTCTTTCACACTACGATAGCAAGCCAAATGGACTGCAACCTGTTAGCAGAACACTTCATTAGCATTACAAGCAGGCAATAAAAAAGATAGCATAAAATCCAAAAGTAAGACTCAATGAATAGGTTAGAATACCTTGCAACTGGAGCACACTAAGATGGGGTTCAGCATTGTCTCACATCTTCTGCATATGTCACATGATCTAGGATGCTCTTTGGAAGAATCTGAAACTGACTGAACATAATCAAAGTACTTTTCAGTTGAAATTCTTGGGACAGCCACCCTTGAAAGTGTCTCCTTTGGCCGAGGCATCAACTGAGAAGAAGTGCCAATCCTTCCACTAGAGTTATTCAATTTCTGCAACAAATTTAAATAATCTTGTGATAATGATAAACAGTGTGAACAATGATTCGATAGGAAACTTCCATCAGGGAAGAAACTAACTCGTCAAAATAGGTACCTCCTGATTAGCAGACTCGTCAAATGCATCTTTCCTAAATGATGAAATCCTAGATGAAGCTGCAGCTTCAGCAGTAGCAGCGGCTAGCACAGCCTGGGCTTCTCTATGCTTTCTCTCTTTCCTACCCTGCTTCTTTGCTTCTCTAAGGTCACAGAGATATTGGCTAACAAGTGCAGCATCCCAACTTCGGCTACGTGCCAAGTCAATTTCATGTGATATACTCTTAGCAACCTTGTGAATTAAACCATCTGCAATGCCAATTAATGAACATGTAACCCTTAGGCTCATATGCACCCACACGCAAACAAGTAAAAAAGTAGCCATCAAATGTCACAGAAAAAGTAGAGGAGACCAGTAAAGCTCTTTCTTCCAACTGCATTCCTGAGCAATCTGTGCTGAAAATAAATAATTTCCCCTTCCACTTCATCTTTGGGAGATAGCTCTAGAACTCTAACTTTCCTAGCCTCAGCAAGCTCCTCTAACTTTTCCCAATCCAATTTTCCAATCAAGTCACTGCACTCTGAATATTGATTTTGGCGATTGTAGCAGGCAATGGCATGGGAAGATTCTTCCAGACTAGATCTTCCTTCCTGTTTTAGATCTGCAAGAGTGAAATCTCAACTGATAAACAACACACACAAAAAGGACGGGGCAAAGAAGAAACTTCACCATCAAAATCATGCATCCTATCTCTTCTACCTTCAGCTTCATAGTTTGTGCTCTTTAGAAACAATTCAGTATGCATCTGCAACTTCTTAATGATGTAAGGGTGAATGTAACAATTAGAAGCTGATCCCATTTTTCTGCAGCACAAAAATAATTAAGTTATAGAAAATTTACTACTGAACCACAATTTTGTATATTAGGGAGATAAAAAGACAAGTGGAGAGGGGGAAAAAGCCTTTTGGAGGTCCAAACAGGCAAATAAGGGAAAAGCAAAGTCCGAGACACAATAAATCTTACGTGAGATCGATGACAGCAGCATTTTCATTTGTACAAACAAGACTTCCCTGATTGTCATTCACTTGAATATCCGACTGAGAAACAGCTGCAACCTCGGGCTTACTATATGCATGTAAGTTACCATTTGAAGGCTCACCTGAAATATCTGCATAAATACTCTATATTTTTCCAAAAGAAACAAATAATGACATCATAACAAAAACTCAAAATTGAACTGCAGAACATAAACAACACTTTTTTAGAGCAAAAAAGCATTTTGCTGACGTGTGGCCCAAACGCTCAATGGTAGAGTTGTAGGGAATTAGGGATACAACCTAGAAGTCACATGTTCAATTCCAGAAAATAGTTCCTCCACATATTATGTGGGGACAATCTACGTACATTCTGTTCGTTCACGACCCCGCCCACAGTGGGAGCCTTGTGCATTGAAGTGGGTAACAATTTTTAAAAAGTGTTTTACTATTAGCTCATTCCTCGAAGGCACACATAGTTTTCAGTGTCATTTAGTTGACATGAAGCATTGAAATTCAAATAAACTACAACTAAACATTCGGAATACTTTCTCAACAAGTGTTCTCATCAATTCTTTTCTTGTAGATTCTTGCCATACAAACTATACAAAATAACAAAAAGAACAACAAAAAAATTAGAAAACTAATTCTATCATCAACACCAGTCTTTTAGCACAACCAACTTTCATTTTTCATGGGTGGCAAAGGAAAAAATACAATGTTCAGAAAATTTGGGCCCACATATAATATTCTATGAAGTTTTCCAGCAAAAAGAGTGGGAAAAGCTGAAAAGCACAATTAAAATAATTTTTCTGACACACATTCATAAGACAAAAATATAAAGCATAATCACTGTAAGTTTACAGCCTGGAAGTAATCATTTTTGTACTTATACTAAAGCAAGGGATCAGCTGAAATGAGTAAAGGGTTATAGGATAAACATGTGATTATGAAGATGTTGCATGCAAGTCTACGATGGGCTGCTATTACTAAGTCATAATTTTAGAATTAAATTTTCGTACCTGGTTCAGGAAAGGTTTATATCAGTATATACATTTAGATGCAAAATGCAAACCAAATGGTGAAGGTTTTATTTTGTTGATTTTTTTTATAAAAAAAAAACATAAAATCATGTAACCAGAATATGAACACAAAAGAGGATCTAAACAGAAAATAATTCAGTAAAGCATACCTTCAGATTTTGGTGAATGACTGGCCACAGAATCATGAAATCCATCAGTTTTAGACGAGCTCTAAACAACCAAAAGAAGGGAAGAAAAAAAAGTTATATCGTTATACAGAAACTTGGTAACGGAAAAGTTTTATAACAAAACACATAACCAGGAAAAAAATAACATAATAAGATAAATCGAAAAGAAAAAGGAAAATTAAGCAGGCATGCACGATGGACCTTGAGCTCAAAGGTGCAAATGTAATATGGAGTATGGATGTCATTGTCAGCACACAGGCATTTTGCCCACTCAAAATTAACACCCCAACTAAGAATCTTAAATTCTAGCACCTTTTCTCAAATAATATGGATTCAATCATTTTTTACAATTTTTAAAAAATATTAAAAAAATGGAAAAAAACTCAAATCCCAACAAAATTTCACATTCTGTTAGGAGTTGCCCTTCTCAAAGTAAATTGTCAAGAAAATAACCAGGGTAGAGGAGCAGACCTTCCCCACAGACTCTAACTCAAAAAGGAAGGAATATTAATCAGCATAATTAGACAACAAAATACTGTTGATACCCTAAACTTTTTGAGCCAGTTTATCATAAATACTTTCCCATGAGATACATTTGCAGCGCTCAGCTGACATTGTTTAGGCTCTTCAAAACAAGATAAAAAGGTCATGTGTTTAGGCACAAATAGAAGTGCTACATTAACATATCAGGTCAAATATCACCAATCCTTGCTCTTTTTCACCCTATATCCTTAAATGTTTAACTGTCGACAACATAGAATTCAACAACCATATGGAAACTTAATGTAAAATTCATTTAAAAAGAGAGAGAAAAAGATGACTTAGTCAGCAAAGTCGGACAATCAATCCAGTAAACAGTCCAGACTTATATAAAGGCAATGATTTAAGAAGTTTAGGATATCATATGATGGTGGAAACTTCTGAGATTGCTTAACACTATTCCTGAAAGTAAACAACAGGTCATATTTTAAGGCTCATAGAGAACTGCTAAAATGATTCCACATATTATGTGGGAGTTCACATAACATCTCGCATGTCTCTCAACCCGCCCACTGCGGAAGCCTTATGCATGGGTGGTGTTTATTTTTTATTGAGAAGTGGTAAAATGATTCATATTTTGCAACTCCAACTGTCCAACGACTTCATCGCCTCAACATAGATTTAAGATTTTGCACACTACATATTATGGTTGAAGCATGCAACATCTTTACCAGTTTTATTATTAAAAAACTTTTTTAACAACAAAACTCCTAAATCAATGTCAAATAATTCAGTAAAGTGATAACAAGCAACAATAGAACAATAAACCAAATGCATAGTTTGTGAAAACCTAAGGTCATGAATAACAATGTTTCACCATTTTCATTGATTGTAGAACTTCAAACAACAGGTACATAATAAATCACTTAAAGGAAAAAAGAAAGGACAGAAAACAGATTGTTTCAAGCCAAAATGTGCTCGACTAACGTGAATGATGCTTCTCTGACAAGGGTCTCAGTGTTTTACATTTATAACAGATGTCAATCAAGTTTCAGCTATACAATACCGGTAAAATTTTGATTCAAGAACCTAAACCCTAGGTAGGTAAATTTTAAACCACGAAGAGAAACATCAGGATATCAGGTAACTAACGAAAAATGTGGAAGTCCTAGGTAGCACCCGACTCCGGTGAGGGGACACAGGATACCAGTGCAAGAACATGGGGATTCGTAGCTTCTCAAAGAATTCAGGATGTGGATGCGGGGGGACTCGCCGAATAAAAAACATGTATATATTTTATCTACACATGCTTGCTGAAGTGTGGATCTTTCTTCAAAACCCCAAAATAGAAAACAAGTAAATTCCCAGATAGAGAACAAGTACTCTCGATTTAAAGCCCATTCTATAGAGATAAGCCCACAAGGCCCATTCGAGATTAATTTTTTAGGCACATTCGAGTGGTTAAATTTTTGGGCCCATTCATCTAGACAAGCCGACTATGCCCAAATTGCTTCATCTTCTTTGCTGAGGCAGTACAGACTAAGGATAAGTTGCAGACAAGACAACGAGAGGATATATTGCAGACTATGAACAAGTCGAAACAATTCATCTTCGAGAGTAAAAAAGGCGAGTCACGACACCGTTGCTACTCGCTACAAGTCGTGACCAGTCCTTAATCATGTTGACCATTTCGACTCGTGTTGACCGAGTCCAAGATGAACTTGGCCGAGTTGAGTGTGGGCCCGCACTGAGTACGTGTTGGACCCGGACTTTTCATCTGTTTTGCCGAGTCCGTGCTTCCTAGTGTGGAAGTACTATTTGTCAAAAAAAAAACAGAAATAAACAAGCTCAACAACTGAAAATCTGGAATGCAAATTCAATCAATCAACAAACAAGACCACATATACAAGTGTGTTGGTGATTCAAAAATTAATAAGGCAAACCACAAACGAAAGCATAACAAGAAGCCTTGAAGTAAGAAAAAGGGACATGGTAAAGTTACCTTTTCAGAAGCATTGGTGATGGTCCATTCACTTGAATTTTCTTGTTCTTCACTTCCTACTCTGTCTACTTTAACCTCATTTATTGCTATCCTATTATCACTTAAAAATTCCTCATCGAATGGAATTACTTTGTCATTTCTCAAACCCCTAATATTGATGTTGGTTCTTCTCCTAGAAGTTGCACTCTTAACAGCAACAGGAACCATTATATCAGACTCTGCTACCGTTCCATCCTCATCTTTTATTGGGAATGTTACATCAACGTTCAGGTTTTTCGGCGGAATACACATGCATGCATGATCTCTGAGCCATTTGGCTATTTTCAATCGCAACTGAGGAGCCAAGCGGTCATCCTAAAGAAGAAAAACCACAAAATCCAAATAAAATAAAAAAAGACAGAGACAAAAAAAAGAGAGTTTACTTGCTTGAGGTACTTTAAAACACTAATTGCAAAAGAGAAAGGGAAAGCAAAATAAAAGGAAAAGGAGTCGACTGATTACAGCAAGTCTAGCTGATAATGAATCAGGTGGAATGCCAATATCAGATGCCACTTCTTTGACATTGACTTTCCCTCGTTCAATCAACTGCGAGATTAGCAAATGTAAGATGCAAAACAAGCTGAACATTAATAAAAATGGAAGAATAAGGTTAAATACTTTCGAACAATTATGTGTATCACATGGGAAGAATGTCGGATGTGAGAAAGAAAGAAAGGCATATATAGAAACCTTCTTCAGAATCGGCGCAAGATTCACGCTGTCAAATGGCTCAACATTATCACTGTTTCTCCTCTCTGACATTAGTATGGTATCAGACAAACCAAACTCAGCGAATTCTCCATCATTGGAATGACGAGCTTCTCCGCAGAATGTAATGTTATCTCCACTTCTGTGTCTATCCAGCTTATTCGTCGACAAAAATGGAAGTTGAGTGGTACCAGACACATCACCATTAACAGAAAGAGAAGAATGTCCTGGAACCATACTGCAACTGCCTAGGCCATCTGAGTGCTTTGAGCAGAAAGCCCGTAGCTCAACCTATACGACAGTATAAAATATATATAGGCAAATTTAATTATAAACTCCCTAAAAGCTTCAAGTTGCTATAATAGATATCGAAGCAGTAGCATCGTTTTAAAAAGTAATCACAATTACTAAGAAAGAGATTAAAGAAATACATCATCACACCCATATCTTCCCCAGACCTCCATTCTGTTTCTAGCCTCCCTGGCACAAATAGGATGAAAAGAACTTCTGCAAGCTCCTGGGAAAAAAAGGCAAAAAAGAGCACATTACAACTGGAAGTATCATTATGTTGTCAACAGACCAAAGAAGATAGTAGGAGCAGAAGAAGAGGACACGCGTCGAAAGACAGTCCAGTACTAAGGACCTTGGTTAAATGTTAATAAGAAATACACATAAATCGAAAATGACAAAAGAGAAGTAGAGAACAGGCAATAGCTCTCTAAGGCCTCTTAAGTTCACAAGACAAAACTATGTCTTAACAATTTCATCGACCGAAAAAGAATCATAAAATTTATGGAAACACTGGTGCCAGTAAGTATAAACATATCTTAAGTAGCATTCAAAGGGTGAACAACGTCATAGTTATAAAAGTGCTTTGTCCACCCACCACCTAGAGGTCAGGTCACAGGTTCAAATTAAAAAGCAGCCTCTCTGCAATTCAAGGGTAAGGCTGCTTACATCAACCCTTCCTAACTCTACCTCCATTGGAGAGACTTGAAAACCGGATGGCGGACGCTAGATTCAAACATCATAAGCATAGCAATAAGGCGATCACACTTACACCTCCAAAACCACCAATAGTTGCAAAACCAACCAAAAGAATATTCAGCTCCACCAAATCAGATGTTCACTGTTTAATAAAGCTCCGCTTTTCATCAGAACATTTCTCTCACAGTTTACGTGAGAACATGAGACGTAGGAATATAAGAAACTCATACCAGTAGAAATCCAAATCTGATAGTACCAACAGAGCATCACTAAATGCAACATAAATCAGTTTATGGTGATTCCTCACTTTTCCCAATTGCTCTGTCTGTTGTCGATAAAAATATTACTAAGTTGTTCTGCTATAGCAAGTTTATGCCTCCTATCACTCATAACTTTTTCCGCCTTGAAACTCATCACATTCTAACTCAGTATCCATGTGGATGCCAACAGTAAGTAATTAACGCATAAAATGACCTAACATAAATTAGCGAGCAAAATCCTAATTAAGATCATGGGAATAGAAATTCAACATGCATTAACCAAACACAATTTTTCTTTGAACAATTTCCAATAATAATGAAAGTTCCCCATGGTTGAAAAATACAAATCCCGGAACTACCAAATTTGGTAAGAACTTTGGTACCTGCTGCGTACAATAACAGGTGGTGAAGGCATATATGTCATTGATAAACCTAATGTATCAAAATGGAACAAAAAGAACCTGTGACTCACACACCATATTGCACATATGATCCAAAGGGTACCAAAATTGAAATGGTATCGCATGATACAATTTAAAACGTGCAAAAAAACGAAATGCAGATTCTTCTGTTTGAAGATTTCAAAGATAGAATAAAACAAAAACAAACCAGATTGACAACTTTATTTCTGTATCTCTACCTCATCTTTCCTTCTTCATTTCATTGTGAACACTAAACATGGCAAACATAATGTAGAAGGGGAGGCAAATAAGCTGATGCCCAATGTGAAATTTATAGAGAGAATCTGTGTGACAGAGAGATTATATAGGAATGATTTTGAGCTCTAATGGATGGCTCATTGCTTCAAAATTTCTATGAGAGATTGAGAGCCTTTTGTGTGGTAGGGGTTGAATGCGGGATTTTATTAAAATTTAGAAGCATCAACCATGTCATCTCACATCTGTTGGTCTGAATCACGGCCCACTAAACTAAACCAGGTACCTATTGAAAAATAGACTTTGGCTTTGACCCTTTAGAAAATGGGCTTTTGTCTCCGTCACCATTATGTTGCTGCTCTTATCAGTGGTGGTAATGCCTTTGGAAGATCATATACAAACCTCCAGTCCCCACCACCACCATAAAACACCAATGCAGTAAAGTTCTAAGAGGTATCACAATTTGTTAGGGTTTAAAAAGTTAAAAAAATACACTATACAATATGATATCAACAAATTAATAAATATCAATGGGCTCGACATTACAGACCTTAACAACTATGAGAACCACACATCACCAAGAGGTAATAAATTCCCTTCCCATAATCTTCAAAAGTTTCCATTAACTGCTTCCCACCACATTTCCAATTTTAAATGAGATGGAGAGTCTCCAAGGCAGGTCAATTAACTGAGAATCAATTACTCCTAAATAGATTTTCTAAATTATCTGGCCTGCTCTGAATATGAGATATTCTTCTATATTAGATATCTTTGATAGCATTGAATGATTGAACCACTCCAATACAGCGACAAGCAGACCCCCGAATCCCCGATATTATCTAACAAATATTCTCTGTGTCGCATATTACGAAGACTTCATCCACAGCCTTTGATGGAGATCCACGTCATTAGAAACTTCTTAACTAAAAAGTATCAGGTGACATGAATTGTACAAGGTAGGGGAAATAATGCATAAAAGCATACCGCACTACTGCTTTTTTTGAAGGTAGCACTTGCACTTAGTCAAGGCATCAGCAACTGCAAGGAATTTCAATAATGCAATCCATCCATGTAATAATCAAAACCTCACAATTCAACAACTAACCCTTTATTTCAATATAAAACAGTTCCAGAACTGCTTTTTTGAAGGTAGCACTTGCACTTAGGCAAGGCATCAGCAACCGCAAGGAATTTCAATAATGGAATCCATCCATTTAACATCAAAACCTCACAATTCAACAACAACTAACCATTTATTTCATTATAAAACAGTTCCAAAAGTAAACACATCATTGTTCTTCCACTCAGTAATACTTTCTGAATCAGGTGCGAGATATAAATATAAAGAAAATTCCATAACAAACACCAGTTGCAAATACATCAACATATAATTCTCGTAAGAGGTTCGAATTGCAACAATGCCTCACTAGTATACCACCAATAAAAAGAAACACAGAATGGAAATAAATTAAAGCAACAGAAGACATACCATGACTGCAACGAACACATGTGCCACCCTTCACCTTGCATATATTACATACTAATTTCCTTCGGGTTTCTTTGATTTCTCCCAGGTTCATAATAGGTTCCATGTTTGTCAACTCCTCTATATAGACCTCAGGCATCCAAAGAGAACAAAATAGGTGCGCAAACTCCACACATCCATCATTTTTTACGCTCTTATCAACATATTTCAAAGCACCACCCTCCTTTGGGCAAAGCACACAGGGGTTCGATGAGTCACTACTAGCACTCTTACACTTGCACCAAGAACATAGCCAAGAGTCATTTACAACCTCCTCTACGCCATAACACTTGTGATGAACGGTAACATCGCAAGAACTACAAACAATCAATCGGTTTGCCTCATGACTCATGTCCCCAGTGCAGCAAAAGTCACATAAAGATGAGTTCCCGATGCAAGGACGACCAACCAAAACCTTCTCCAACCCGGCATCACCTCCAAGAAGTTTCCTCTTCTTAGAGGGGCGCTCTGATGCCAACAAAATCCTATTCCTACTTCCTAAAATCCACTCTAAACTGCTAGCCGAGTCTCCTGCAAAACAATTTTTTTCATCTTCCTTGGGCAAAGATTCAGCTAGCATACTGTCGATTTCCACAGACTGACAGTCCTGGTTATTTTCTTCTGTTCCAAACCCATTAACATTACCCACATTGGTTGTCTCAATACATTCCACATTTGCAACCATCCCATTCCCATTTCCTAAATGTGGAATCAAAAAACACTTCCTAGAATCTAGAGAACTAAGTGAAGATACCTTGTACAACGCATCGATATCAGACAATGTCAGGTCTCCAAAGTACACCTCCTTATCATCCCAAAAGTTGGCCCCACGAGACCGCTCACCTGCCCGGGAAGACTTTTTTTCGGCACCAGAATGACCCTTCTTGCGCCTCTTTCTACTATCTGACGGCTTCAACAAGCTGGCCAACCTACTGGGCAGAGTAACTATACTATAAGCTGAAGCAGACCCGTCCTCAGGGACATCGAAAGGGGAACGCTCACTTAGTGCTTTTCGTGCCTGGGAAAACAAATCAACCCCAAGTGAAGTGGGCTTCTCCATTGCTAGTTGGGCAGCCAGAGTGGTCTCCGGAACCCCAGAAGAAGGTAGGCAAGTCTTGTCCTCGATGCAACAACCTTCCCCACCAGCGTCCATCATAATCGTCCGTGGTTGGCATCCAGTCATCAGCGACAACAGCTACGGGCACCATCAATTGCGCATTCCATCACCAAAACCCAAACCTCTCAGCCGTAAACCGAACCCTAATTGCAAATCTGTCTATCTTTTTCCCCACTATGGCGCAAAAAAAAAACCCTAATTGAAAATTTAACCTAACCCTAATTCCAAGAACCTAATCTAATCGTTCCAGTCCTCGAGTCCACTGACGAAAGAGAGAGGATAAACTCCTTAAAGGGTTAGGGCTTTCAGTAATTCTGATTCGTCTTCTTTCGGGTCCGTTTTTTAGAGCGGTTGTTTTTTTCTTTCGCACAGTTCAATTTCGCTTTCGATGAGGGGGAGAGAGGGAGAGGACTTTTTTTCCCTTCCGCGCAGTATGCTGTGACGCAACAGTAGCCTTCCTGTGGGTTGCGCCGAGCCGCCGATTCGTAAACGTCGCGTCCGAATATAGGAACCAGCATCTGCCAGGTCAATTGCCTATTCGGAGTTCGGATTTGATGGGAAAATTAGGGCTTATATCATAATTTACTTAGCCTATGCTTGGGAGAGGGGTTGGGAGGGGTTCGTTAAAAATCGAACCCCTCCCAATCCTTGCTTGGCACGAACACCTCAAGGGGTTCGGAAGGGTTGGAAGGGGTTCGCGAACCCCTTCGAACACCTCATTCCGAACCCCTCATTCCGAACCCCTCAAAATGAAGGGTTCGGAGGTGTTAAGATCTGTATTAAATATAAAATTACAAATATATCCTCATAACAAATTTGAATTTACAAAAATATCCAACTATCAAACTGATCAAAACCTAATCTCGCCTCTCACCCTCTCGTCTTCTTATCTATCAAAAAACCAGAGCAAGAATAGGGAGACGAATGGTGATTCTTCTCTAGATGCAGCGCCCATAATTGGTATGTCTCTCCATTCGTCTCCCCCTCTCTAGTTGTCGCCTTCTCTTGCACTAATCACACCTTTTCCTTTTTGGTTTCTAGTTTTCTCCATCACCGACTCCCTCTCTCAATTCCTCTTTGCAGGTTAGTTGTCTTTTCTTTTTCTTTTTTTTTTCTACAGTTGTAGTCATTAATTAATGATGGCATATTGTTTATTTTAATGGTTATTGATTTTATAGTTTGTGAATGTGTTTAATGGGTCTGCGTTTCTTGTGTATTCTGAGAAATTCTATCTTTGTCTTTATCTCAAATTCTATCTTCTTTGGCGTATTCCTTTTGAATGCTACATGTAAAGCTTTTTTGGCATATTGTGGTGAAACTTATCCATGCCTTTTCAAGTTGCTAATAATATATTATTATTGTGAAGGGTTGTGCTATACATAACTGAGATTCATATTTTTGTTTGAGACAACCCGGTTAATAAATACAGTTTATTTCATATTGCTGGAGTTATTTTCTTTGTAATGAAATCTTATTGCATTGTTAATAGATGGCAAACCAAGACGATTTTATCCGCCTATATATGGTGTTGTTTGTGATCATTTCTTGGTGGCAAATGAATATGATGACTATGGTGCAACTCTGGTATCTTAGAAGGGCCCATCGGATCACTAGAACACAATTAACTCGTTCAATGCGTTTACATAGAGATCGTGTACGAGATGAGATAATGAGAGCATGGATTGGCAATGAAACAACTTGTCGTAATTTACTTCGAATGAGTCCTTTAGCATTTATGCGTCTTTGTGAAGTTTTAGTTACAGTTGGAGGTCTTCGTCCAACAATAAGAGCTACTGTTGAAGAAAGAGTTGCCAAATTCCTATATGTTTTAGGGCACAACGTTAGACACCGCTCACTTGAAGCCATTTATCGGCGTTCTGGTGAGACAGTTTCTCGTCATTTTCATGATGTGTTAAGAGCTATTATACAAGTTCAAGATTTGTTTATAAGACAACCAGACGGATCTGAAATACCTGCAGAAATTCAAAATCATTCTCGATTTTACCCTTATTTTAAGGAATGTGTTGAAGCTATTGACGGGACTCACATTCGTGTGAAAGTACACAAGTCAGAGGTGCCAAAATATCGTGGAAGGAAGGACTATCCCACAACAAATGTTATGCTCGCGTGCTCTTTCGATTTACGATTTACATATGTTCTAGCCGGGTGGGAAGGGACTGCATCGATTCAAGAATAATAAAGAATGCACTAACTCGGCGTTGTCCTCTACAAATTCCTGAAGGTGAACTATATTTTAATGCAATTTTTTGTAAAATTCAGATTTGCCATTTGCCACTTGTACTAAACAAAATGTCTAATATGTGCAGGAAAATATTACCTTGTTGATGCGGGTTACATGTTAAGAAGTGGTCTAATTACACCTTATAGAGGTGTGCGCTACCACTTGAGAGAGTACTCTTTGGTGAACCCACCGGTTAATGCTTCTGAACTTTTTAACCTTTGGCATGCGTCACTAAGAAATGCCATTGAGAGAGCTATTGGGGTTCTAAAAAAATGCTTCCCAATTTTAGGTAGTGGGACGGAGCCACATTATAGGATCAATACACATAGGGCTATTATTATTGCATGTTGTGTTTTGCATAATTACTTGATGGGGGTGGATCCAGATGAATCAATAATGATGCAATCTTAGGCCAACAAATTAGAGACTCTATAGCTGCACACATGTGGCTTAATTATAGTATAGCACATGAGCTGTGATTATATCAGTTTTTTATGTATTTGCATTTTTTACTTTTAGTCATTTCATATAAGTTGAACTATTGAATAGTTTTTAAATTTGTGCTGTCTTGGTGATAAATAATTACAAATATTCTTATATTTTTTGAGTATGTTGTTGTCTAATTTTATTATTGTATTGTAACCTAACATGAGTGTCCAGCATGGTGAAAAGAAAGGAATCAATTGAATCCACGAAGAAAAGAGAAGCTGCCACTAATTGGAGCAACGATATGGATGACATGTTGATCGAGGAGCTACTCAATCAAGAACAACTTGGTCAAAGAATTGATGGCAGCTTCTCTAGTAGTGCTTATATGAAGATTGTGGAACTATTAAATCAACATTTTCCTCAAGTGGGCATGACAAGGGACAAGGTGAAAGCTCGCATGCGAACATTGAAAAAGAAATTTCAAGATTGTTATGACGTGTTCAAAAATGGGCATTTAAGTGGATTTGCTTGGAATCCAGAAACTTGTCAATGGTTGGCAGAGGATGAGATGTGGGAGAGGTTGATTGAGGTATGTTACTTTCTATTTATTTTTTTGGCAAACTACATTATGATTTAGTAATTGTTTTTGTGTGTTATGTGTTGGTAGAGAAACAAGAATGCTGCAGAATGGAAGAACAAGAAAATTCAAAACTACTACAAGCTTGAACAATTATGGGCAATTGATAGAGCTGATGGAGATAAGGGAATTGATGCGAATGAATTACAACAACAATGGAAGAGGGCTGGTAGAGTCGAAAGCTTGATTAGTGATAATGTTGAAGAGAATGATGGGTCATATCACACTAATTTTGAGGATAAAGATGGAGAAAATGAGCTGAATGCAACCCCAACACGACCACATCAGAGTATGCCATCAGAGGTTACTTCTCCTTATAAAGGTTCTGCTTCAAGTAGTAGAAAGAAAGGTAAAAAAATTATGCAATGTGAAAATGATTCTATACAAATTATTGCTACAATGAAGGAGTGCAACAATGATTTGAAGAATGAACTGAAAGAAATTGCGAACGCATACAAACTTGCACATCGAGCAAAGGACATTAGTGGAGATGAATTGTTTAATCAACTCGAATGTTTGGGTCTAGAGCTGGATGTTATTGATGACGCTTACACATTTCTGAACAAGTTTCCTGATATGCTCTTTGCTTTTGTTGAATATCCGATGGCTCATCGTAAGCGGTGGTTGTTGAAAGAACTGGAGAACTGGAGGAGTAAAGCTGTCAAGTAAATATATATATATATATATATATATGTTAGTTTGAGACTTTATGAAACTTTGTTTGACCCTTTGTTGGATTTGTGGATGGCTAGTCCTATGTGTTTGTTATTTTGTTGGGTTTGTGAATTTGATGGAAATTTGAGACTTTTGAAACTTTGTTTGACCCTTTGTTGCAGCTTATTTTGTTGGATCTGTGGATGACTTGACTATTATGTGTTTGTTATTTTGTTGGGTTTGTGGATTTTATAGATGTTAGTTTCCAGCAGAGAGCATGAAACAATATCAATGGTATTTTCCTAGTTTGTATTACAGTAATTTTTACTTCATAGAAGTTATAATTGTCCAAATCCAATTGAAACTGGAATTTCGGACAATAACCAAGTAAAAAAAATTATATCGATAAAAAAAGTGGAGAGATTTAAAAAAAATTATCGATTATGTCTAATTTTTTTAGATATGGAACATAAAAAAAGAGAAGTTAATGATATGGACATTATGGGAAGTTTATACATAAATTTTTTAATGAACCCCTCCCAACACATTTATCTACCAAGCAAAGTTTCCTTCCATAAACCCTTCTCAACCCCTCCCAACCCAACCCTTCCCAACCCAACCCCTCCCAACTCCTCCCAACCCAACCCCTCCCAACACTCATTCCAAGCATAGCCTTAACGTTTAGTCTAAAACAACACATTTCGACTTTTTTTTATAGTTAAGGTGAATTGATTTTTAAATTTATTGAATTAAATATAAAATTTTAAATTATAAATTTTTCATTATTATTTTAATTAAAGATGACTGAAAAAAAAATTTCCCGATGCAAATGCTTTTAATTTTGAATCGAGGTGAGACCAGAGTCGTTGAAATCTTCAGTCCAAGATGTATTCAAGTATCCAACACCACTGAACTTGTCAAAATCTAACATCGAAAATTGTCAAATCGAGGCAAAATGGGCTAAATGCATTATGTCTTAATGCGACTGTTTTGGGCTTAACACAAAACCTGCCCGAGTGACCAATTTAGGTAAAAAAAAACTTTTGATTACTAAATTGATATACAAATATTTTCAGTGATTAAATCACAAAATCATTCTAGTGTTTTATAGAGCATAAGTTTTAGCATATATTTATGATAGCATATAAGTTATCAATTTACTACTAGGGGTATGTAAAGTAGTTTAATAATGAAATAGAAAACGTTGGTTATAATATATATTCAAGTGATAATATTTTACAAACAAAATTATTATAATGTACTTGATTAATTATACATATATATTTAAGACGTGTACTATAAATTTTAGTCTAAACTTCCTATTACATTGTTTGAAATAACGCAATAAAAACTATCGACACACAGTGTGTTTGGATATTATTTTCTTTTTTAGTTTTTAAAAACGATTTTGGGTATAGTTTTTAGAAACACTTTTTAGGAAAAAAACTGTTAAAATTCTATTTGGTTGGTGATATTTGACTATGTTTTCGGAAACTGAAAAACATGAAATTAAAGTTCAAATTTAGTCAAATGAAATTAAAATTCATCCAAATGAAGCTCAAACTTATCAAAATGAAATTCAAGTTCATCAATCGGGTCAAAATGAAGGTGATTTTGGGTCAACACCTGAGCAAGGCCTTCCGGTGGCCGGACAACGATGTCGGTGTAGAGAGGTGAGTCACCGTAGGGAGTGAGAGGAGAGAGAAAAATAAAATAAAATAAATTCATCTTAATTACAATTATGGCACTTGAAAATCCTAAAAAATAACAAAATGTTGTTTTAATTTTCTAGTTTTTCAAAACTGAAAAATGAAAACTGTTTTTAAAAATAAATACTTAAAACAAGTTAACCAAATGAATTTTTAGCAATCATTTGATTTTTCAAAACAGAAAATAGTTTTGAAAACATCAAACAAACACACTTGATCTCTTAAAACACATATTAGATTTCGAAAAAAATTACGTATCCATAATCAGCAAGTAAAGATCTATCGAACAAGATCTATCATCGATAGGTTTTAATCACTCATTCTTAATTACATTGTTTTAATTAAATTATTTTTTTTGTACTAATATGTGGGTTACGTAGGTTCTAGTGTTTATTTATGGGTACCGATATGAGCTCGTATATCGAATTTTCTTACTGTAACCTAAACAATAAGTGTTAAACCCTAAGAGGAACGGATTCGCTAAACCCTAACGAGATCGTGTATCGGATTTTCATGCTGTAACCTAAACAATAAGTGTTATAAACCCCAAGGGGAACGAATTCGCTAAACCTTAACGGGCTCGTGTAGCGGATTTCAATTTTGTAACCTAAAATACTCAGATTCACTAAATCTCGACGGATTCACTACAAAATCCTAAATGTCTCAAGTGTTAAACCTTAGGGTCCTAACTATTATACTCTAACGAGTTCAGATACTCAACATAATTTCAATAAAAAAAGCAAAAAAATAATGAATATATATTATACTATCATAATATAATAAAATTTCAGCTTGAATAAACACTTTACACATCATATATATGAATTACATTATTTTTAAAAATAATGTAATTGAAAAAACGCAATAAAAACTATAAACAATGGGTTTTATTAGAAAGATTTTTACACGCTGAGTTCGAATATGTAATTTTTTTTGAAATCTAACATGTATTTTGAGAGATAAAACGTTTTAAATTTTTTTTATGGAAAAGATAAATAAAAATTGTTTTTTTTAAAAAAGTCCAACATGGCACACCAACATGGAGTGTCATGTAGACTTGGATTGAGTTGGGCTAATAAAAGTTGGGTTTCATAACATTTTTGATATAAATTAATTTAGAAAATTAAAAATATGTGTTAGTAATTTAATTGATCATTGCCACTTGTTTATTTTTAAAAAATACTACCAAAAGTACATGTCATCACTTAACTGCCACATCAACAAACATGTATAAGGGCTAATGTAACCTATTTTGACAAGTACAAGGACTTATTTGACCCAAAATAAAATATAAGAGCTTAAGTGGTCCATTTTTTAAAGTATAGGGGTCATTTCATTACTTGTCTCTATAATTTGTATGCTACTTTTCTTAGCTCAGTAGCTTTCATGTCAACACTCACTTGAGACACCCACCAAAAAATTATATCAATTGTCCCTATCTCTCTTTCACATTTGTCTCTCTCAAAATATATGTTAGATTTCAAAAAAAGTTATATATTCAAACTCAATGCGTAAAGCTCTTTTAAACAAAACCCAAAAGTGTTTTAAAATTTTGTTTAAGAAAAAAAATAAAAAAAAATATGTTGTAAGTTTTTCAAATGAGATATTTTGTTTTTCAAAATTTTAATTTTCCATGTCATTTGCTTACAAAGCATGCCATGTATATTTGGGTTAATTGTTGGGTTACATAAACTTAGGCTATTTAGCACTACTCAATTTACATATCTTAAAAATGTTATCATTACTTTTAAAAAAAAAGGGTAAAGACGCTGAGGACTTTCGACCCAATCGATGCAGGTAGATCCACAAGACTTTTGACAAAAAATGAGTCTTGCAAATATGAGAATGTTCGTAGTGTTTTGCCCGGCTCATGATGCTTCATGGATGATCGATGACCTAGTTTTTCAGGATTGGCCCAGCGATGGAGCATAGCTCTAGAAGAGGCTATGCGGGGGTCGTCTTGGCCGGAGTCAATGCTGTCGTAGCTGTCATTTCCGCTAAGTTCTTTTCATATGTGGTAATTCTCCGATTGGTGCAGGTAGACCCACAAGACAATTAAGATCCGATGTAAGCCCAAATTGTCAAGTGCCAAATAAGAATCTAAAGGTGGGTTTGCAAATTTTGAGACAAAAATTTGGCAACTATCGTGGATAGTTGCTCGAGGTCAAAATGCCTTTAAATAACCTACAGATTGAGAATCGATCGACAGACGTTACTAAAGAGAATATTAGAGAAGAGAGACGGGTCGTTGATGTTGGTTTCGGATGCAAATTTGAAGCTCGTCTACTTGCTGGTCTCGAATGAACCAGTGATGGGTTTCGGTCGGAAGAGGCCTCAATGACGGTTTAGTTTTTGTACTTTTAGGTTTTTTTTTAAGCCATGTCATATTTTACACTCATTTTATATTTTATGTAAAATAAAGAAATGTCACATAATATATTATCTACATGAATTTTCTATTTTTAAATTAATAAAATCAACTCATTTGTTAATAGACACGTCATCCTAAATTAGACATATATATAATGTGTTTCTCTCAGACTGGCTCATTTTACGGACACAAAATACGAACTTCTAATTGTGATCGTTCATTGCATCTAACAGCCGAGAACTACTTCGATTTTCATATCCCATCTTCTTTGATTTTCATATCACAGACCAGAGCATACATTGCCTTCTTCACTCTTGCAACCCACTTCCTCATAGCCACCAGAGATCGCGAAATTGCGACCCACCAAAAATCAGAGATAGTGTGACGACCCGGCCCAGCTCAACAGCCCATCTGGCCCGCCCGACACCGCGGCCTCACATTCAGGCTCCATGGGCCCCACCCCCAACCCCTCTGGCGCTCGCAAGCCACCCGGGTTGTTGCTGGTAGGAGTAGAACTCCTGACCCCCAGCCTTTAACATAGGGCACATGACAACCTATGTCACCAACTAAGTCATGGCTTAGTTGGTAACATAGGTTGCTGAAGGCCCTATGTTAAAGGCTAGGTGGAGGGTTCGAATCCTAGCAACAACCTCCTTGGTACATCACTTAAGTGTGGATTCAAGGGATGAGTTGGGGGTAGTGGTCCATGGGCCCAGCCAACCAGTAGCGACTGGGGTGGGTCGTTACAGATAGAGACAAGCGGAACCCATCCTCGGCCTCTTGATCAAACCAATTTGAACAACTTCCAGCAATTTCTCAATAGAACCTCTTTCCAAATCACAATAAACCCTTGCAACCTCAAATCATGGGACTTTGATAAGAATCAAGACATAAAACAAATACTGAGATGGAATGCACAAATCAATCAGTTGTTCATCAATTGTACACCTAAAAATCCCATTTCCTCCCAATTCAAAGCATGACAAAATTGGAATACCTCATAGAGCTCTACCATAGAGAATATGGGTTGCGTTGATGAACAGAGCATAGGTGTACAAGGTCGCGATGGATGGAGAACCAGAATAGAGTAGAACGCGATCGATGGAGAGTCCGTTAGAGTAGAAGATGAGTACCCGAGCAGATGGAGGAGAACTGGAGACGTGATGCTCGACCGGAGGAGATGTGGCTGACGGAGAGAGGAAGAGGGACTAGAGCATATGTGGTTGACAGAGACGAGAAGAGGGACTGAAAGAGATGTGGCTGCATGATTTTGCTGGACTAGAGGAGAAGCTACTGGATTGGAGAGAGGAAGACGCAATTTAGGGATGAAGAGAGGCCATTTCATTTGGAGAGAGGAAGAGAGATTGGAGGAGATGTGGCTGCACAATTTTGCTGGACTGGAGGAGATGCTGCTAGACTGGAGAGGTGAAGACGCGATTTAGGGATGAAGAGAGGCCATTTCATCTCAGCTCTTAGATGAATCTAACGGCTACAATTAGAAGTCCGTATTTTGGGTTTGTAAAATGAGTCCGCTGAGAGAAAATCTCTATATATATAAACTATAAAACCCATAACCCGTCAAATAAGTCGTGTGTGGCAAAAGGCAACCACAATGGGCAACATCTAATGCCCCATCAAATTTTAGAAATGGGTCTCACGTCTATTTTACAAAAATACAACTCTCAATACAATCAAATCCGCATAACACAAATTTCAATACTGTCACGTCAGCAAAACACATCTCCCAATATAAAATCATTATTCAACTCAACAACTTTCCTTTCATTCATATTATCTCTATCAAATTTACAACAAATCAAAATTGAATCTCACATTTATTACAAAAAATCAAATCATATCATCATTCACATTGTCAAAATATATATTCTAATACAACCAAATGAACAACCACATTTTTCAATATAACCCCTCAAGAACTTATGGCCCGCCCGTTATCTTTTCCCCATTGCCCTAAAATTAGGTGACACTTTTTGGTCGTGTACCATCAACGATGCAGAAACAATAGGAAAAATATCGTATGCACCTGACTGTGCATCGGAGGAAGGAACCGGAAGCAAATAATAGTTGGCGAACAGACTGAAGCTATCAGACTCAGCGACTCAGCCTCAAAAGAACCGGCGAAGTGGAGACATGGATTCAGCTGAAGTGTGGGCAATTTTCGGGCCAGCCGTTGCAGGAGCTGTTTTCGGTGCAGGTTGGTGGTTCTGGATCGACGCCGTCGTTTGCAGCTATGTTACCGTTTCTTTCGTTCACTACCTTCCTGGTACTCTCTTGAGACAATATAATCGTGGAATCTAGATGTGAATTGTAGAGCCCTATAGTTAGGTTGTTAGGATTTCGATTGTATGCGTGTTTTTTTAATCCGATTGTATGCATGATTATTGCGAGTTATTTCAGGCATATTTTCATCGATCGCGGCGCTGATGTTCAATTGTGTTAGAAAGGAGGACATTGATTATTCTCCATACGACGAAGGGGAGTGGAGGTCAGAAATTTCTCTCGTTTCGCTCTCTTAGTTGCTTTTGATGTTCAATTTTTTGGGCTGCACTATTATTGTTTTAAAATAATAGTCTGAGGAGGTCTGTATTATATATTTGCGGGCGTCTTATGAGTGTGCTTAAAAGACAGTGTTGATGCTTGATACTGATTTTTTCATTTAATTAGAGTACTTGATACTGGTCTATTCATTGCTTCCATTTATGCACATGGATTAGTGAACTGGTAGTTATTATGATTTTCTCCTACGGCATTTTGATAGCCATAATGTTTTGAGTGGAAAATTGCAAGTTCGCGTGCTTGTGTTCCAGATATGCATTCTCAGTTATATGTTTTGCGACAGGAGCTGATGCTTGATTATTGTTTTTTTTTTTTGTATATTTTGTCAGTATCCGTAATGTAGAGGATGGAAAATTTTACACTTTTTTGTTTGTGTGCTAGGATCTGCATTCTCCCTTACTGATAGTTATGAGCATGTAAAATGAGAGCGGATAAATCCAAAACAGTTTATAGTAAGTTCATGGGTGTCGTATGTGTAGAAATTCCGTAGATTCAGAGTGGATATTTTATTTCAACATGAGTCTGATTTCACACATGGAGGGTAGTCACAAGGGGTGATTTAGCCCAACCCTACATTGAATATGTGGTCAACAACCCCATACTATGTACGTAGGGCTTGGGCTTAACATTGTGAGTGGTCATTCGGCATTCGGAGGCTAAACCTTGAGGCTCGTAGGGCCAAACAGACTAGACCTTCCAAGTGTTTTATTGATTTATTACATCTATTAAAAAATGGACACACTGGCACACTTTCTGCAATACTCCCTATCACCAAGACAAGTTCAAGGTAGACTAGGATATAGCAGCCGAAAGCAGTATCTTAGCTTGATGTTAGTAATTTTTCTAAATTTGAAATTAGGAAAATCCCCAACCATAGAGATCTTGAAATTCTAGCACTCCAAAAGTCTACTTTTCTATCAATGACCTTGACTTTCGAGGAACTCGGCGCAAATTAGATGCTTGATGTAAGACTGTAAGTCATATGACACTCCTTCTCCTGTGTGTGCTGTTTTTTTTTAACTCTACTCTCTGCTGTTTTTTTTATTGAATGGAAAAAAGATTTATTCAAGCACCAAGAGGGTGAAACCCAACAGAGACTACAAAGGAGCAAGATTCAAATAATTAAAAACATTTCCAGAGAGAGACCGGCTCCAAAACTTGCAATCTAACCAACCATCTATGAAAATGTCAATGGAGGATTCCTTGTTGCTGTTGAAGATTCTGTTACTTTTCTCTATCCATATCATCCACATCATAGAAATTGGAATCAATTGAATGAAGCTCCTTTGGTGCTTGTCCTTGCCTAAAAACTTCCATGCCATGGGCTCCTTATCGACTGTAGAATTTGTAACCCGACACATGCCCAACATGATCAGGGCATTTGTCCAAACTTAGAGGACCAAGAGCAATGCAAAAGCAGATGACTGATTGATTTTGAGGCCTCCTTACATATCAACATCTATTCACTATATATAACCCTCTCTTTTGTAAGTTGTCCATAGTTGAGATTTTGCCCCAAACAGCTTCTGGTCCAGCAAAAGAAAACAACTTTAGACTTCCACATCCATTGCCAAAGAAGTGGAAGTTGCCAAGATGAAGCTTTTTCCTTTTGGAGTTCCTTCTAAAAAGAGTTCACAGAGAATAGGTTGTTGTTTGAAGCCTTGCACCAGATTTTTTCGTCACTAGTGGTGGTGATTTTAATGCTGTGCACGAAATTCCAGAAACTAGTAAACATCTAGACTTCCCAGTCCTGAGCATCCCCGAAAAAAGTTGATGTTCCAAGAGATACCTCCAGCAGAAATGTGATATAACTGATTAATGGAAGCCTCTTTTATGAAGCTAATCTGTACAATGGATAGTGCACTATGAGAGACTATGAAGGTGCAGCGACCACATTAGATTCTCATTTAAGCAATAAATATAGAACATCTGAGCTTGAGAACAAATGCTGACGTCAAGTTCAAGCAACAACTGAAGTCCAATATATATTGTTCTAGGCTAGACCGCTAGAGATTAACTGGATTTGGAGTACTGCAGCTACAGTAGAGCTTTTTGACACGTTTAGATAAATGTATAGAGACAGCAGAAGGATTGTATAAAAGCCATCATAATGAATTTTTTTGGGGGTAAAAAATAATTTAAATTGCAGGGGAGCTAGGGGGTGCCCCTCCTGAATACAAGGCAGAGTGAACAAAAACTGACATCAATAAACAACAAAATGCTCTAGAACATTGCATAAACTGATATCACAATGACAAGAATTGTAATAAGATTAGGATTGCAGTGAAGATAACTGTAATTATCAGTTAGACTGATTACAGTGAAGATATCTGTAATTATCAGTCAGTCTGAGTCTCCAGCGACCTAAAAACTATGAGATATAGAGAGAGGAAGCTTTTTGTGTCTGGAAATTTGGTGTACCGCTGTACCTTACAGCTGTAAATAAGTTGTTAGCCGAGTTAACTAGGATTTCCAAGAGATGGAGAACAATAAACCAAGAATAGCCTCTCACATTAGAAACCTAAGCCATAAGGTTTTCTTCAATCATAACAAAAAAAAAAAATCATTATCTAAAACTTTAATCAAATCCTGAATTTCCAAGAAAGTAAACATTGCAATGCAGTTATTAAAGTCTAGTGCTTAATGGTTGAGATGGTGAGGATGAAATACACCGTGAAATTATAATTAAAAGCATAGTTGCTAGATATTCGGGTTTTGATGGATAGGGATTTGATCAACTGAGTCACCTTTTTTTGAGGCATATGATGTTAGATATATAATTATAAAGCTCAAAATTTGGGCTCAAGCCTTAATGGGAGTTGTTTTCTTGACGAGCATGAGCAGGATTTTGGGTATTATATTGTTTGCATAGCTGCACCAATACACTAAAGGACATGTTATGTTCACCATGTTTTCACTTAACTATTCTGGGAGAGTTGCATTCTGAAGGAAAACAGGTTTCAGGTGGAGCTTTAGATCCCATTTTGTAAATCAAGAAAATTATCAAAAATTTCATAATTGGGTATTTGATGTTAAATACTATTATGGGAATCATTTATGCAAAAATATGATTAACCAAACTCTCTCTCTCTCTCTTTCTCTCTCTCTCCACACACACACGCAGAGAAAGAGAAATGAACATATACATGTGTATGTGTATAAGTATATAGTTATATACTACGTACATCATCTATTAAACTTGAAAGTGATTGAAAATTTTAGATGAATTGATCCCCTTATTGTGATATTTGTTTCATTTCACGATTTCTAGATGATTTATGTGAGAAAGATCCTTTTCTACCTATGTTCTATACTTCTATTCGACAGAACATGCTCTTCTTTCAATTGCTGCAGGTTGAAGCTTTGGCTTTTCTTTGCGTATGTTGTATCATTCGTCTCTCTGGCAGCCTCAGTTGGCCTATTAATACAAGATTCACTTGTGAAAACCGGTCCTTCAGTCTGGACAGGAACTGCTGGTATCATGCAGTGTGCATTTGTGTTGACCAGGTAAATGGCTTTTCTCCAAAGATATGCATCTTAGTGCACCTTCATCTGTCACACACAATGGATAAGACTTGATGAGCATCTTGCTCTATTATTACCTTTCTTTGCAAGAAAATTGTTTAAATCATGAACTTATTATGCAACTTCATATGGAAAGATGTGAAGAACTTATTGCTCCTTTTCGCTTATGTGTTCTGAAAGCATTTCTCTCTCTCTCTCTCTCTCTCTGTGGATTTTGACTCCTGTTCAATTTTTCCAACAACCGAACTTTGATTTCTTGAAGGCTTATTTTGCTCCAATCACTTCATGTTTCTAAGAGCGATATAATTTAGATGCTATTTCAGGAAATTTTGATTCTAGCTTTCTATGTTTGCTGCCACTTGGATTTGCTTGTCAATGAACATATCCGTTTTTGCTTCTGCAGATATGTTTTATGGCTATTTCATCCATATTGTTTTGAAAGCTTATTGTTTTCTTTTGCTTGCTCATAATGCAATTTAACCTTGCCTCCTGCAGTGGGCTGATTTACTGGACTTCACACTCGGAGTAAATTGTGTCGATAGAATTCCAAAATAGACTTGTCATTTGAAGCTTCAGATTGCAGATGAGGGAGCGAGAATGTACGTCGTTTCACCTTATCTATCAAATGTGACCAAAAGAAAAACATTCCTGTAAATGTGTATGCTGTGGTGAAAATCATTTGCAAATTTGTGATGGTAGTGTATATGCTTTATTTCCTCCATCTTGGCTTGGTTGCGTGCGGTTGTGTTAGTCAACTCTGAGTATTGAGCACTACTTCTTTATTTTTACTTGAGTTACTCAGATTCAATACCAACTATTGCAAACCTTATTACAAAAAAAGAAAAACACTATTACAAACCTAAAGGCAGACTTGAGAATTATTGGTACCTCAAATACTTCTTGCAATAACTGAACTTAGGGATGTCAGGGAAACTCAGTACTTGAGTGGTTACTCTAGAAGGTCAAGAAATTCTGAGAACATCTGATTTTCTTGCTCAATTATAGCATCCACGAAGGGACTCTGAGAAGATGACGAAGTTTGGAAGCCAGTACTATTTGGGACTGCAAAATCGATTTCTCCTATTATTCCAATATTTTCTTTTCCAGTGGCTTCATTGATGAACTGATTTTGTGGTATCAGACCCTGTGTTTGGCTCGTAAAGTCGTTGGATGAGCACTCAGCCATGTTTTCTTGATCATTTGGAAGAAAAGCATCATCAAGAAGAAAATCGTGCCAACTGAAGCTTGTTTGCGCTGCTGTGGAACAAGTAGAGGAAGAAGATGATGGAGATGAGGACAATGAACCTTCATTTATAAAATGTGGAGTTATGGTTTCATTGTTGGTGTAATTTGAGGCTTCAGTCATAAGCTTTATTGCCTGAAGCTGAGCAAGAAGTTCCATAGCATTGTTGCTGCTGTTGTTGAAGAAGCTATCTTGGACCAATTCCACTTTAGGGGATAATGTAGTTGTTGCCATAAAATGACTGTTGATGCTCGAAAGTCCTCCCTGTCGAGACTGATAATGTTCGAACCTTTGCGAGGATGCGTTCTTCAAATCTCTCTTAAGAGATCCAGATTTTTGGAGACCACCCATGTTCCCATAGTCGGCCAGGATTTGAGAGAAAGGCCTGTGTGTGACATGATCAATTCCCATTTCAGAGAGCTTCTTCTTCAGCTTAGTGTTCCAGTAGTTTTTCACATCATTATCTGTTCTCCCTGGAAGTTGTTGTGCTATAATAGACCACCTGGACCACAAAATCAAAATTTTAGCCGGCAAAGCATAAAAAATAACCTAATCTTGAACCCAATTTCAGAACAGAATCACCTGCTGCCGATCGTTGCGTGGAGCCGAATGATCAACTCCTCTTCTTCAGGTGTGAAGCTTTCATGCCTGAGATCAGGCCTTAAGTAATTAGTCCACCTAAGCCTGCAACTCTTGCCACATCTCTTAAGCCCTGTAAAGCACTCTCAAGCATATATATAGCATTAGGGTTTATAGTTTATAGACAACATTTAAAAACATAACACAATTGTTTCAAGATATTCAATATATATATATATACCTGCTTTTTTTGGAACAGCAGTCCAGTTTCCCGTTCCATGCTTGGAAACATATGCAAGTATCTTTGCATCTTCCTCTGCAGTCCAAGTTCCTTTCCTCACATTCAGCTTGTCACAACATGGGGGCCTCACCATTTTATCTGTTGAACATATAGGAGAAAAAATAAGTATAAGAGAGGAAATACTGACGCAATTAGAGGAAGAAGAAGAGAAGGGTTAAAAGGTATAACAAGTTTGGAGGCAAAGAAAGCATGGGATTGATCTCTCATAGCTATCATACTGATTATATGCTTGGCTCAAATAAGCACAAAAATCGGGTTCGAAGCGGGTGATTTTTTGGTTAACCATAGAGTTAATAATCTAAGTGAAATAAGTAGTAAACTAGTAGTTCTTGAAATTTCTGGTGTAAAAGGACATGACTACTGGTTTATTAGTAGCCGAGGATCACAAGATTGATGAGAATAACTATTTTAAACAACAGATCTAACTAACTTTTACAGATGGAAATAGAAAATTTTCTGGAGTATAGTTGGCGAGTTACAATGTAAGAATGAGTGCATTAATCAGTTCAAATGAGAGCAAATTAAGTAGCTCGCAATTTGGCCTAAAATGTCAGAATTTGCAGTCTCACTCATTTTATAAGACTTCAATGGGATTCTACTTGGCTAGTCAGAGTTCGTATAAGTCGTAAAATTAATAGTTAGCATATAAGTTATGTAATCACAAATTATAATAAAATTTCACTGTCAATGTTTTTGAACACTCAAAACTAACACGAGACACCAAAAAATAGAATGACAAATTTTGGGGTTTAAGAATTACATCAATAATGCATGTAAGTGTATATACACACAATCAAATCACAAAATTATTATATTACCAGCTGCATCATATAACTTATAAAAAAAAATCAATATTGAATCAATAAAATAATTGCCATGACTGCGACTAATAAGAGCGAGAGTCAAAAGAAGAAGTGAAGTAAACAAAAAATGACGATACAATATTAAAAAATATGATGCGGCTGGGTTTCAGTTATCAATTAATTACTAAGAACAGTCGATCAATAAAAAATATGTTACAAACTAGTTGTTCTTGTTAGAATATGTTTGGTTTTATATAGATTTTATGGTTTAAGGGAAAAAGATTATCCTTACTTAAACAAAGATTTATTTGGAGTAGCTAATTGCTAAAAATTCCCCAAAAAAAGTACTTGCGAAACAAAAATTGCTTTGTAGCTGAGATTCCGTGAGGAAACGCACTCATAATTCCTATGTAGCTGAGATTCCGCGGATAAACGCACTCATAAGAGCATCTCAAGTGGTGGATGTATATGAGTGTGAATATGAATCAATTATTATTATACACACTCACATATTTAAATAGATAATTCCAACATGAGTTGTATCTTCGATTGTAAAATACATTTTCATGACTTAAGAGATGTAAATATATAAACTAAGTTTCTAATTATAGCAAGAATATATAAAAGGTGGAAAACCTAACTACCATTTTTACCTCAAACTTCTCTGAAAAAGAAAAAAAAAAATTCTACCTCAAAGAAATAAGAATTTTAAAGATAATAAAAAATATGTAATATATATACCGAATTATACATCCTATCATTACAATATAACAAATTTATATCCAAAAACTCACAATTCAAATTTGAAAAATGTACACTCTACATCCTCAAATATATATTGCCCGTTTCTCCTTCGGGTTACACCAAATCCTCGCTCCACGTGGCACCGCGTTTTCCCTCTC
The DNA here is from genome assembly GCA_963580455.1 of Euonymus europaeus. NCBI lineage: Eukaryota > Viridiplantae > Streptophyta > Magnoliopsida > Celastrales > Celastraceae > Euonymus > Euonymus europaeus. Next base: position 5,152,341 of record OY756968.1, on the reverse strand, counting down.
TACTTCGATGGCTTTTATTTCCATTCTCCCTCGTCTGTCTGACTATCTGCGTCTTGTCAAACATTCGACTTTCTCTGGTCAGCTTCATTACTGCTCCCCAAAATCGAAGCCTGCCAAATCCTCAATTAGCTCTTCCTCGGCGTGCCAATCTACTAGTTTTCCCGGTAAAGTGACTCTTAGACTGTTCAGGAAAGGAGCTTCCGGTACCCCTAGCTCCTACAGCCTACCGCGTGATAGGTTCAGGACGTTTGTGTTGGATTTTTTATGGAATTATTGCTCCATGCATCACCTACCTCGTTTTTTAACTCATAGCAGTAGAAGCGGCGCGGTAGACTCAAAGAAAAAGAGGAGACCGAAGCTTGAGCGTCGTAATGCAATGAGGCACATAGAGTACGATGCCGCGTCATCGTCCTCGTCGCACGACGATTCTTCATATTCTTCGTCTCTGCAATCGCGATCGTTTGATGTATACGAGCAGAAGAGTTTCCGTGTGGAGGGAGAGGAGGGTGAGATTGAACGGATTTTCCGGAGCCTAGGGATATCCGGGCCCGAGGATCTTGGGATTTCCACTGCGGCTTGGGAGGCCAGCAAGATCCGTTCCTCCTCGGGTATCTCGCCCAGGTCCAAATATGGCTGGTCAGATAGTACGAGAGAAGATGTAAAGCAGAATGAGGAGGAACACGTCCAGGTGCCGGAGAGTGAGTTATGTGATAGGGTTTCTGCTTGTGTTAGAATTAGAGATGACGATGGTAATGAGTTGGCTTTGGCAGAAATTGAGTCTAATGCCTATCATGATAGTAGTGGTGTTAGCCATGGCGTTGTTGTAGGAATTAAGGGGGTGAGACCCCCGCGGCTCAAGCCACCGCCGTCAATGAGTCTACCTGTTATTAATAATGCATGTTCAACATGGGATTTATTCAGGGATTTCGCACCTGAAAGTGATAGGGGGTCTTTGGTAATAGTTCATGAAGGATTTAATTCTTCAGTGTTGGACAGGAAACAAGAGCAAAGAGAAGCTAACTTAGTAACTGACAAGGTAGAGGAGGAGGAGGAGGAAGATGAGGGTATATTGAGGGCGGATGTGACAGTGTTGCTGTCTGAGTCGTGTTCATTTAGTACCTCGAATGATGATGATTCTTCTAGCACTACCACGGAGCCAATGTCCAATATTTCGCCAGAAGGGAGACTTATGCGTACCATTACATCTTGGGAGAAGGGCCATCTTCTTGGACAAGGTTCATTTGGAACAGTGTATGAAGGACTTTCTAAGTAAGTTCTATAATGCTGTTTACTTATTACAGTTTACTTTATGATAATAAAAAGTTCAGGGTTTTAAGTAGCAGTAAAACTGACCAAAAATGTTTGATCATTATAGTGGTTTGAATGGTTTCTCCTGTGTTTTGTAAGTTACATCCTTAAGGACCTATAGCCTGTTTTAAATCTTTCTCTCTTGTATTCTATGGATAGTTCTTTATAAGCAGGGAATTCGATAAAGCATTTTTTACATTCTCTTACCGATTGTGTCACGATTTAAGGTTTGGCTGCTTAAAATTTTAGTTCTAGGAAAATGATTCTTATTTATGACAGAAGACTTGATTAGTGGACCAACTTTTAGTTTATTGTTTGGGAGTTGAAGGAATATGCTATAACATATGAAGCTAAGTGGAGAAAAAATATTCCATATTTGGATGTTGTTTACTTGCTTGGAGAACTATGTTTTGGAAGTATAGATGGACACCAAATAAGAAATGGTATAGAAATAGAGCACCGCCATTTGCCCTTCTCTGGTACAGGTCTGTTGTTATAGGAAGGCTGACTGATTGTTGAAGACCTTGAGGAACTTTGTAAGCATCCTGATTAGTGACGATAAACTGGATTGTTGACTGATTGTTGTGAAGTTTAAAATACTCTTCTCAATTTTGACTGTTCTAAGGATTTATTTGGCCTCGATGGTTTTATAATGGTGGGTGACCTGTCCAGATTGTCAGTTTCCATGGAAAATCTTTCTGACTTGTGGTTACTATATGCATGGCTAAGGTCTATTTGCTTAAGTGGGGTCTTATGAGTTCAAGCTCAATGTCTTGGATAATAGATGCTACTAGTTATACTGTGTTGTTTTCATGATTGACGTTTACAGGCAGGCAGAAAATGTTTAGCCATCAGTTTTTTCTTGGTAGATACAGTTAGGACAGGAAAAATACTAAAATTAGGTGACAAAAAGGCTTCATTTGATTCTGGATCTTGCAAGAGCATGCAACAGAGGTTTGAGTTTCTTTGTTGATAGGAGCTTGTTAACTGGGTTAATCTTTTTAAACACTCATTATTGTTAGATTTTGTAAATCAAATTTGGTTGGCAGCAGCATCTACAGTGGCCTCTGAGATGTGTTTCATCATAGAGATCTTCTGTATTGATAATGTTTTGTCACTGGTTTCTTGGTTCAGATTGCTTGCTCAGTGGCCGATTCTTTTTCAAGGAAGCGTGATAAAAGACCTTTATTTTTTTTTTTGGGACTTAAATATATTGCTATTCTATCCTTCATCTTTAAGAAGAAAAGGGAATTCTAACGGAAAGATGCATTTGCATCTTTTAGTTGTTCCAGAAAACTTATTGATGAAATCATTTCTTCATACTCTTCTTCAATATTTTCTCTGACAAATGTTCTTCTCCCTTGAATCGTATCAGCCACTTTTTGTTCATACTTTATTTTTATATTCCTTGCAGCGATGGGTTCTTTTTTGCTGTGAAGGAAGTTTCATTGCTTGATCAAGGTAGTCAGGGAAAGCAAAGTCTTTACCAACTCGAGCAGGTAATATACTTGTTTCTTTTTTCTCGAACTCGTCCATTTCATGGTGTCATGTTTAGAGTTCCATGTGGATATTCTATTCCATTCCTAATCAAGAACGAGTGTTTTTATGTTTCGGGTTTCATCTGGATATTCTATTCCATTCTTAATCAATGAAGGAGTGCTTCTTTGGAACTAGATCTTGCGTCCTACCTGGCTTCTCTAAATTGTTCATCGTGTGTATAAATTTTTCAGGAGATCGCTCTTTTGAGTCAGTTCGAACATGAAAACATAGTCCGGTATTATGGCACAGATAAGGTACTGTTTGCTACTTTTCTTGGTTTTCTATTGTCTGATTTTTCTGAATTCTGACAAAATTGATAGTAAGAAATTGATGGAAAAGTTTGTTATATTTATGTTGCACTGAGTACAAGGTAAATTGTTCCAGAAATGCTTAAAATGTGCAATGAGTACACAGAACTGTAAAATATGTGCCCATTGTGCCCGAAAAAAGATGCAAGAAACGTGATAACTTCTGTAATAACTTCATACTCGTGGAAGAACTTCTGGCTTGACATTCTGGCTTTTGAATTCATATGTTTACACTTTTGGTTGTTAACAATCTAGCATCCCGTCTCAGGATCTACTACTTGTTTCCTAGTAGAGATGTTAGAATGCTCATAATGTAAACTAAACGGTATATTTAGTTGCTTGGATGTTGCCTTTCTTTGCCTTCCATTTTACACGAGCATACTAATGACCTGACTTGTGCACGGGATTTGTTTACCTTTTCTTTACATATTATAGTAAGTTAGTAACTTCATACAAGTGGAAGAAATTCTGGCTTCACATTCAGGCGTCTGAATTCACATGTCTCTACACTTTTGGTTGTTAACATGCGAGCATCCCTCGTCTCAGAATCACTACTTGTTTCCTCGTAGAAATGTTAGAACACTCATAATGTAAACTAAAACGATATATTCAGTTGCTTGGATGTTACCTTTCTTTGCCTTCCATATTACACTTGCATACTAATAACATGTTTTGAATAAATTTTCTCAACCTTTCTTTTTACATCTATCACGCAGGATGATTCAACCCTATACATCTTTCTTGAGCTTGTAACAAAAGGCTCCTTATTAAATCTTTATCAGAGGTATCATCTTGTAGATTCCCAAGTATCTGCATATACAAGGCAGATTCTTCATGGTTTGAAGTATCTGCATGACCGAAAAGTGGTCCACAGGTATCTCTAACATCTTGAAGTCTGTTTATTACAAATTCACAAGCTGAAGCAGTTGGCATTTGCCTCGACAAAAGGAAACAAAATGAAAACACGCAGGCACATGCTTTTTCGCGCTTTGTCAGTTTTGCTGAAGTTTAATTTTCTTTTTACTTTCAGAGATATCAAATGTGCAAACATACTGGTCGATGTAAATGGATCCGTGAAACTAGCTGATTTTGGATTAGCTAAGGTCTCTTTCTTTCTCCTCAGTTATATTCCACATTTCCACTTATTGGCAAGAGTTTTTAGGTGATTGTGAGTCTTTTCTCAACGTTGCTTCTTGCATCCTTTTCTCAGGCAACCAAATTGAATGACGTCAAATCATGCAAAGGGACTGCGTTCTGGATGGCCCCTGAGGTTTGCTATACTATTTAATAGAGCTTCATCAGTATTTTTGAATAAATGATATCTTGACAGAGTGCAGCTTAAAAATTGACTTGTATGAGTCAATGTTGTGTGTTGTGGGATATAAGGGTAGTTTAGGTTTTTCCTAGTAGGAGAAGCGATATTTGTGTTTGTAATTGTATTGTAAAATACAAGAAATGGAAACTCTGTGAATGAAGTAGGCTCCTCCCGTTTCTTCTTCTTCTTTCTCTAATCCCCTTTCATTCTGTTATACATCTCAATTACATGGTATCAGAGCCCGGAGGGTTCCTGGTTTCGTCCTCTGTTTTGATTGATCTTCATCTGTTTATGGTTTGATTTCTGGCTTGGCTTTCGAATTTCTGGTCAACACGCGACGTAGCTGCGCCTGTGCCGATTCCTTCCGATGATCTACTCTGTTCTGTTGTTCCGGCAATCTGTTCCTTCTTCTCAGCTCTCTGATTTCCGCGCATTTCGCGTCCGGCGCCGAGTGGAAGTTCTTTTCCGGTGAGCTGGTTTGCTTTTGACAGAAGTGAAAATCATCCGATCTGCGTTGCTCCTCTCATCTTCTGTTCTCACCGCCAGCCTAGAGAGACTCGCCGGCACCGGACGAAGCTTGGGCCGCTGACCGGCACCGGATCAGTCGCGCGTGGTCTTCACGCGTCGCCGCGAGTGGTCTTCACGCGCCGCCGCCAGATGAAAGCAGTTTCATTTTATTGGTGTTTTCTGCTTTTCCTGCTGTTCTGGCTGTGTGGCTTGCTGGTGGTCTGATGTCTTTCGTGTGATTTGATGTTTTTCCGGCGAGGGTATTTGCATTTGCTGGTTGGTTTTTCGTGTTATGATTGCTGGCCGTGATTGAATTCTGTGTTTCTGCATACTGTTGGTTAATACTTCATTATGAGTGAGGATATGAAGAAGGTTGTTACTGAGGTGGTGGCAACATCCTCCAAACTTACGGACCAAAAGCTTACTGGTTCTAATTATCAACATTGGCAGAAAATTGTATTGATCACTCTTCGTGGAATGGAGAAAGAGGATCATCTCACTGATTCTCCTCCTCCATCTACCACTAATGCTACTGAGTATAAGGCGTGGATGCGAGATGATGCCCGTCTATATGGTCAGTTATTGAATTCCATGGATTCTACAGTTTCCGAATTGGTGACTCATTGTGATATTGTGAAGCAGATATGGGAGTATCTTTCTGTTTTATACTCTGGGAAAAATGATCTGAATCGTTTGTATGATGTAGCCCTCTCGTTCTTTCGCCCTGAACAGAAGGATACTCCATTGGGTGATTATTTCGCCTCCTTCAAGAAATTATATGAAGAGTTTAATTCATTGCTGTCTTTGGATCTTGATCTTGAGCAGCGACGCAAGCAGCGTGAGCAGTTGGCGATAATTGCGTTTCTTAGTGGTCTGAGACCTGAGTATGAATCAGCACGTTCTCACATTCTTGCCAGTGGGGAGACCTCGCTTACTGAGGCATTTTCTCGAGCTAATCGATCAGTTCGGCCTGTTTCTTATTCAGCAGACGCTGTTGTGCGACCTGGTCTGGCTGGTCATTCCATTCCTAGTGCGAGTGGTGGTCGGAGTGGTCGTGGTGGTCGTGGTGGTCGCGAAGGTCGCGGTGGTCGTGGCTCTGAGGCCCGGTTTACTTGTTATCACTGTGGTGGTGTGGGCCATACTCGTGACCGATGTTGGAAGTTACATGGCAAACCACCTTCCACTCGTTCTGCTCATGTTGCCTCTGGGGTTGATTCAGGAGTTCAGGAGTCGCCACTTTCTGACTCCGGTTTATCCGATGAGGGACGAGTTAGTCTGTCTGCTGCAGAATATTCTCGTATTATGAGTCAGATAGCTCCTTCGAGTGCTGCCTCAGTGACTACTAATGCTTCTGCTTGCGTGTCTGTGTCCCCTCGTACTTGGGTTATCGATTCTGGAGCTTCTGATCACATGACCGGGAACACAGGTACACTTGAGACATATTCCTCCACATCTTCTCGTCCCGATGTTCGGATTGCAAATGGGACATTTGTTGCAGTGCAAGGCATTGGGACCGCCTCTCCTACTCCTCAATTGCACCTGGATTCTGTTCTTACTTTGTCATCTTTTCCATTCAATTTACTTTCTGTTAGTGCTATTACAAAAGCTCTCAAGTGTTCAGTCACCTTTTATGATGATCATTGTATTTTTCAGGATCGATTGACGAGGAGGATGATTGGTAGGGGACATCTTACTTCCGGAGGGCTATATGTGTTGGATGTTCAACCTTCTTCTTTGGTGGTGTCTAGTCCTCCTTCTCCTCTGGATCTCCATTGTCGTTTGGGCCATCCGGCGTTGTCGAGTCTGAAGCTTTTGTGTCCTTCTTTGTCATCTTTATCAGAGTTGTTTTGTGAGTCGTGTCAGTTTGCCAAGCATCATCGTCGGTCCTATGTACCTAGGAGTGTTCAACGAGCTTGTGCTCCCTTTTCTTTAGTTCATTCTGATATCTGGGGTCCATGTCCTGTAGTGTCTCAATCTGGTTACCGTTATTTTGTTACTTTTGTTGATGATTTCTCTCGCACAACGTGGCTTTATTTAATGAAAAACCGTTCGGAATTGTTTTCTCTCTTTTCTTCTTTTGTTGCAGAAATTAATACTCAGTTTCATGAATGTATTCGTGTTCTTCGTAGTGATAATGCTAGAGAATATCTCTCATCTGAATGTCTTCATTCCTGTCTGCTAAGGGTATAATTCATCAGTCATCTTGTCCTGATACTCCTCAGCAGAATGGGGTGGCTGAACGTAAAAATCGTCATCTCATGGAAGTTGCTCGGGCCCTTATGTTTCACATGCATGTTCCTAAACAGTTTTGGGGGGATGCTGTTTTGACTGCTACTTACCTTATTAATCGCATGCCTTCTTCTGTTCTTCGTGGTCAAATTCCCTATCAACTTCTGTTTCCTCAGGATGCCCTTCATTCGCTTCCTATTAGAGTGTTTGGTTGTACTTGTTATGTTCGTGATGTACGTCCTCACCTTACTAAACTTGATCCGAAAGCTTTACGTTGTATGTTTCTTGGTTATTCTCGTACTCAAAAAGGGTATCGGTGTTTCTCACCTGAGCTTAGACGGTATCTTGTCTCTTCTGATGTCCGTTTCGACGAATCTACTTCTTACTCGTCACATCATACTCCAGTGTTGTGTTCCGCTTCCTCCTCTGACCTTGACGAATTCCTTGTTTATGATCTTGCTCCGCCTTCTGTGTCATACCCATGTCCCACACCCGTTAAGTCATCAATCCCTTCTTTCCCTTCTTCTTCACCTTCATTCAAGACTTTTGTTCGTGGTACTCGCTCTGTGTACCGGTGTCCTTCCACAGTTCCTTCTGAAGTAGTATCCCCTCCATCTCCTGCTGCAGTGGTTGATCCTGTTGTAATACCTGATCTTGCTCCTACTGTTGTTGCTCCTACCCTAGATGTTGATGTTCCAATTGCTCTTCGCAAAGGACGTCGTCAGTGCGCCACATATCCTTTATCTGCTACTATGTCTTATGCTGGACTCTCTCAGTCTCTTCGAACATTTGCTTTGGCTATTGATTCTCTTACCACTCATCGGTGTTTGTCTGAGGCGCTTGCATCTCCGGGGTGGCTCCAGGCTATGAATGATGAGATGTCCGCTTTGGAACACAATCATACTTGGGATTTGGTGCCTCTACCTCCTGGTAAGCAGCCCATTGGTAGTAAATGGGTTTTTACTGTCAAAACAAAGTCCGATGGTTCTGTTGATCGTCTGAAAGCGCGTTTGGTGGCCAAAGGGTATGCTCAGACTTATGGTGTTGACTATACAGAAACTTTTTCTCCTGTGGCTAAGTTTACTTCAGTTCGGTTACTTATATCTTTGGCTGCCACTTTTGGCTGGTCTTTACACCAGTTGGATGTAAAAAATGCGTTTCTTCATGGTGATCTTCATGAAGAAGTCTATTTGGAGCAACCTCCCGGATTTGTTGCTCAGGGGGAGTCGGGTCTGGTATGTAAGTTGAAAAAGTCATTGTATGGTTTGAAACAATCCCCTCGAGCCTGGTTTGGTCGCTTTTCTGAAGTGGTGCAGAAGTTTGGTTTGAAGAGATCTGAAAAAGATCACTCTGTGTTTTATCATCGATCTAGTGCTGGAAATATTTTATTAGTGGTGTATGTGGATGATATAGTGATTACGGGAAGCAATGGTGATGGTATATCCTCACTGAAGGTGTTCTTGCAGTGTCACTTTCAGACGAAGGATCTGGGTCCTTTACGGTATTTCTTGGGTGTAGAAGTGGCACGATGTAAGCGTGGGATATTTTTGTCTCAACGAAAGTATGTTATAGACTTGTTACAGGATACTGGAATGAGTAGTGCAAAGCCTTGTGACTCTCCTATGGTCTCTGGGGTGAAATTGTATCCTGATGAAGGTGATGTGTTTGATGATCCTGAGCGATATCGACGTCTTGTGGGAAGATTGAATTATCTTGGAGTGACTCGCCCTGATATAGCTTTTTCAGTTAGTGTGGTGAGTCAATTCATGTCTAACCCTCGAGTTCCTCATTGGGAGGCTGTCTTACGTATTCTCCGGTATCTTAAGGGTGCTCCGAGTCGAGGTTTGCTATATGCAAATCATGATCATGTGAATATTGAAGCATTTTCTGATGCTGATTGGGCGGGTTCTCCTTTCGATCGGAAGTCCACTACTGGATACTGCGTGTTTGTTGGTGGCAATTTGATTGGTTGGAAGAGTAAGAAGCAGTCTGTCGTTGCCCGGTCTAGTGCTGAGGCTGAATATAGAGCGATGGCTCACACTGCAAGTGAAATATGTTATGTGAGACAGTTAATGCATGAATTGGGTTACAATTCGTCGGAAGGAACTCAATTATGGTGTGACAATCAAGCTGCTATTCATATTGCATCTAATCCTGTTTTCCATGAAAGGACCAAACATATTGAGGTAGATTGTCATTTCGTACGAGAGAGGGTGCAGTTGAAGGAGGTCAAGTTGAAACATGTGAGAACTTATGATCAGTGGGCTGATATTTTCACTAAGGCTCTTACGGGTGTCCGGGTTGACTTTATTTGTAACAAGCTGGGCATGACTAACATCTATGCTCCAGCTTGAAGGGGAGTGTTGTGTGTTGTGGGATATAAGGGTAGTTTAGGTTTTTCCTAGTAGGAGAAGCGATATTTGTGTTTGTAATTGTATTGTAAAATACAAGAAATGGAAACTCTGTGAATGAAGTAGGCTCCTCCCGTTTCTTCTTCTTCTTTCTCTAATCCCCTTTCATTCTGTTATACATCTCAATTACAATCAGTATTTTTGAATAAATGATATCTTGACAGAGTGCAGCTTAAAAATTGACTTGTATGAGTCAACAATAGTAAATTTAGTCGTTATTTTATTTGATAATATCATGAATTTGCCATTGTAGAACTCGTTTTGCTTGTGCCATTCCCTGGCTAACATATAGGGACTGATTTTCGGATATCTACCAAATCCTTATAATTATCAATCTGCGCATCTGCAGGTTGTCAATCGGAAGAACCAAGGTTATGGACTTCCTGCTGATATATGGAGCCTCGGCTGCACTGTGTTGGAGATGTTAACTCACAAGATTCCATACTCTCATCTGGAATCTGTAAGTGTCTTGTTTGTTGCAATTCCTTCATTTTATCTTTATCCTAAATGTCATTGTCATGATAATGGTATTAAATTTATTGCCAAAATGTCTAACGACAATTATAATATTTACAACATAACAGATGCAAGCATTGTTTAGGATTGGAAAGGGTGAACTACCTCAGATTCCTGAATCTCTATCAAGGGATGCGCGAGATTTCATCCTGCAGTGCCTACAAGCTAATCCCAATAATCGCCCCACTGCTGCTCAACTGTTAGAACATCCGTTTGTGAAGTGGCCACTGCCCTCTTATTTAGGCTCAGCATCTCCTTATATTGGCAGACAGTCTTGAAAGTTCTACCTCAGCTTTAACTGAGACATTAAAGGTAGAAATCATCACAAACTGCCTTATCTTACAATTCGGCAATCCTCGCCCTCCATTAGCTATGCAAATCGAAATCTATGAGCTGAAGATTATAGAAGATTCACTTGCAAGTCATGTATATACTACTGGAGTTCTTTAATTAAGATGCACCACAAGAAGTTCTGTTGTTTTCAGTTGATGCCAGATGAGATCCTGAAGATTTCTCAAGTCCAATGCAGTCATGGCCTTTGTGATGTAAACCTGTTTTCCATGTGCGGAGGACAGAATTAGGTCGTACTGCTAGCGTGGGAGTTACATATCAAGAAAGTTGTGAAAAGCTCCCTGTCATAATTTCTTATCCATTTGGCCTCTTTTGTCTTGCTGCCTCGCAGACTGATAATGTTATTTCCACTGGTGGTACTTTACGTCTCTTACAAGGCTGTTTTAACAACGAAGAAGCATGCTGGACGGGTTATCATGCCCACCCTCAAAGCTGTACTTGCTTTTGTTACTGTGCCAATGACATCAATTTTGCTCGAGGCATCTCAAGAGCTGCACTCTGCTTTGACTTTTTTCCTTTTCCAGATGGTGCCCTGGGATCTAACGAATGGGGATTTTATCGCATTAGCTAGCAGCATTCTTTGGTGAGTAGCTTTGGAACTGCCTACAGCACAGACTACTCATAAATTATTGGTTGGGCAGTCATCTGTTTTTGAATTGAACTGTGTCTTGGCATAAGGTTTGTTGTTCAACAATGCAAGCCCATTCCTTAATGTTCATGTATTATATGAGCAAGGTGTCAAAGCAATTTAATTCTCATTTAACTGTTGGAAATGAGCAAGGTTGTGCATTTTTTATTTTTTTTGGAACAAATGATGTGCAAGCTTGTATGGTAACATGCTGCCTCATTAATATGTAAATATAGTATTTATTTTGTTTCTTTACTCAATGGTGAAGACCCTAGTGGTAATGTATTTTATCACTCTTCCTTATTTTTTTATTATTTTTACTTGGGAAGGTGGCAAAAAAAAATTCTCAGATATTTATGAAATATTTTTATGTTTGGACTTGGATTGATTTAGGTTTTCGGATATAATTAATTGATTATATCAAGATATGGTTTAAATTCGAACAATAATTCAATTTAGATTAATGTTCGAGTAATTAAATCAAGCATATTTTTTTGGTATTTGGATTTAATTTTTTTTAAAAATTAAAAAAATATTTATATTTGAACTCAAATTTCAGACATATATGTCATTTTTAAACTTAAATTTAATCCAAATCAGACAAATTGATTATTCGGGTTGGAAAATGTTTTGCGATCATTACCCCGCAATCACCATTCACTACTCTTGGATGTGTCCTTGGTAAATCCATTTGAGTAAGTTGACCATGAGATTAGTTGGGCCTGGATGGCTATCTGGTGAACATATTTTGGTGCGGCCCAATAAAGTCCAGCCCGTCTATTAATAGTTCAATACTAACGTCCCGACGGCCCACCTTCATCCTCACGAGTCACGAAAGTGGAAAAAAAAAAGGACGAGATAAAGGGGAATGGCACCAAAATATCGTCATCGTGGCGTAAAAAGCGATTCCGTATATATTCTGAAAGAAGCTTCAGTTTTCTCGCAGCATCCATCATTGGCAGGAGAGCCAAGCAACACAAAAGAAACGCAACCTACACCCATCGGTCCGCGAAGATCGCCTTCTCTCCTTGCCCACCCGTCAATTATCTGCCTTGTCCGTCTCTCTCCAATTTTAAATACTTCAAAATCTTCTCTCCGCTGCAGTTTTTACTCTTATCATCTCCTGTTTGTGCACTCAGATTCTCATATCCGTCCAGGTACGTTCGACTTCGGTTCCGATTCCGATCTCGATCTATGCGAGTGCGTTATTTTTCATTTTCGATTTTTTTTTCGTGATTCTGCTTCTCATTGCCTGTTCTCATGATGATATCTAAGTGACGTTTGAGAGTTCGATAGTCTCTGCCTTCGCTCCTAGGGTTTGGTCATGATACGAATCAGTTTTCTCTGCATTTTTATTGTTTTCAGCAATTCTATTACGTTTTAGGGGATTTTTTATAAAGACAAAGTTGAAATCTGATTTTCTACGTTTTTTTTGTTTAAATCACTTCTAGGAGTAATTTTTTTCCCCCGGTTATAAGTAACTAAACTCTTATATTCTTTATGGCGAATCTGTTTGCTTCAAGATTCATTTTTTGAGGATAAATTTCCGAACGTGTTTTCATACTGCTATGCCTCCATTGTTTTCTATGCCTAAATATTTTTATATTTAAATTGATAACCCAATTGAGAAGAATTTGAATTATTTAGTGCTAATTTGCAATAAGTTGGTTTCCAATTATTGTTAATATTGTGACATGATAGAATGAAGTTCGGATTGCATACTTGAACATCTAGTCACGTTTGTTGTCCAGGTTAGTAATTATATAGACTCTTCTTATTTCTGTCTCAAATGTTGGTAAAGGGATTTGTGTTGAACACCCTTTTGTTAAATTGAACAGAATACAAGAGAACAATCTATAAGAACAAGATTAATCGTTCAACTTCGAACGGATAAAAATTGAACCAGCTACATAGTGACACTTGTAAAGTGAAATAACACTAGATAAGATCAGATGAGTTAGCCATTTTGAATGTGCTTGAGTGAGTTGGGCTTAGTTATGTTGGTTTGGCAACAGGCCTGATTGCTGGGTGAGAGCAAGCATTCTCTTTGGTTGGAAAGTTTGTACTCGACTTTGGACAGGTGCCTAGAGTTGAGTTGACAAAAGTAAGTGTTATTGAAAAGCTTTAGTTTTTGGTAGGCTTTGAAAGAGGTTTTTGTCCTTGTGACTAGTTTTCAGAAGCATTTGGGTGTTGATGTTGTGGGGAAGCTTGTCTGAACAGACTATATACCAAGGTAGTGAACAAAACTTTGATACACCAAGGTATTGACTGCCTTGCTATATACCCTTGATACACATCTGCGGAATCTTATGAGACTTGAACAAAAAAAATTCATTACTTTTCATGCATCTAGACCTGGGTTGTTGAACTCCAACGAGGGGCATGGGGTCGGGTTTCTTATTTGCTTTAATGATGAAATTTTATGTGGTCCTTTCTTATCACTTGATTGTTTCCTGTCTTCTAGGGATTCATATCATTTTCACTAGAAATTTGATAAAGAATCCCCTCGCTACCTGACATTCAGGCAGGAACTTCTGGAATGTATCCATTTTCTTCGCACTTTTGATTGGTACTCAAAGCAGCATTCAGAAAGATAATACATTCAAAAGATTGTTACAGAAATTAATTGCTGACATAACCAACTGGAATTTTTCTTCTATGATTTTCTCTTTTTTTATAGTGAAAATTTTGTTTTAGGATAGTAACAAACCAGTTAACAGTAGGATAGATGAAATTGATTAAATGGAGTTATGCCAGATCAAATCGAGTCAATGTTATCTGGATAGATAAAAATGCGAAGGTGCTTTTAGTTCCCGTGTCTATTCCATCCATGCTAAATGACTTCAGCATGAAACTACTTGGTGGACACCATTGGCGCATGAAACTACATGCCGAACATGGCTTGTGAATATTATGAACGTCTGCTTCATCTGGACTTTAAATTTTCAATTTTATGCCTCTGTATGATGATATGTATATGATAATTTTGATTTTTCTTTTCGGGACAGGCTGCTTATAAAAGATGAATTTGATAACGTTGATTTGCCTTCTCGAGTAAGCTTGGCTTAGTTTTGGGTTTACTGAGCAGTAATGTTTCATTTTTCATATGTTATGTAGTCCTGAACAATGAGTGGCCATTGTTAGTTGTCACACTTATGAACGATTTTGACCACCATTTTTCCTGGTGAATTTTTACATTTGTCGTTTTTTTAGACCCCTAAAAGGATTGCATAGAAAAGGTTAAGTGAAAAAGAATCTATCTGGAATGATATATGAAATGCAACTTTGTTGTTGGATTATATGTGATTAAATTTTCTTGTTTTGAATTTTGCATTTAAGCGGATAAGAGTCATAAGACAAAGAAATGCTTTCCTGAGGAAGAAGCTTATTTTGTCTTCTCCCTCATGAATTTCAGGTTTAAATGGCGAAAGTTAACAAGGTGCGATGCAGATTTGATTCTCGACGTCAGAAGGTGACCCCTTATCTGTTATCGTCTTGTGATCATAAGGCTACTAAAGATGGACGCTCAAAGAAAAAATGTGCCAAAACTTCTGAGAAGAGAGCATGGGATAATGTAACCTGTTCTGTCTGTCTGGAGTATCCTCACAATGCTGTACTCCTGCTTTGTTCCTCTTACAATAAGGGCTGCCGCCCTTACATGTGTGCCACCAGCCGTCGTTTTTCCAATTGTCTGGATCAATACAAGAAAGAGTATTCAAAAGTAAGTGAATTTGCTGAACAAGCGAATAGGTCGGTGGACGTTCCTGAACTTTTGTGCCCCCTCTGTCGGGGGCAGGTGAAAGGTTGGACGGTGGTGGAACCAGCTCGAAAGTATTTTAATGCAAAGAAAAGAAGCTGCATGCAGGACAAGTGCTCGTTTGTTGGAACTTACAAAGTGCTCAGGAAGCATGTTAGGGCAAAGCACCCATTGGCACGACCGCGGGCTGTGGACCCTGTACATGAAGAAAAGTGGAAGAATCTGGAATGTGAGAGGGAGAGGAATGACGTAATCAGCACAATTATGTCATCAACACCGGGAGCAGTGGTGCTAGGGGATTATGTGCTTGAACCTGGCCATAGGGGCATTTATGAAGACTATGATTCAGATGACTCTTTGGACGATGGTTTCTACCCTCTTGATTCCTATGAGCGACAGCATAATGGTGGTTCGCACTCACGTAATAGGTATCGTGTGGACTATGATTCATTTGATGAGAATGATTTTGGGATAAGACGTGCTATCGCAGCTGGTTCTGCTGCTGCATCTCGTCGTGCTTTTCAGAGGATGTTTATTGGAGGAGCAAGGAGGCGGGCAAGGCACAGAGGAGGTAACAGAGGTCGATAATTTATTTCACTAATATTAGAAAAATAGGGTGTTGGAGCACTGGGCTCTGGTGCTATTTGATTGGTATCTTGTCATTTGTTTGGTATTGCCATGACATTTTCACCACAACGGTGAAATGCTGTAATGGTGGTTACTAGCACATTGGGTAACCTCTTGTGGCGTAATGAGTGATAATTAGGTTATCAATTTCATGGGATTTAAAAGAAAAGCAGTTTCTGAGGGCATTGCCCTTGATTGTTTAGGTGATTAGTTTCGTGAGAGGTATTTAGTGATTGATTACCTCAAATGTAGGGATTGGCTGTGATTTGAACAGTAGACTAGAATGATGAACAAATTCTTTTAATAATGTCACTTTTGAGTTTTGAAGTTAAACCTCTCATTGCCTCATCCCCAACATAAGCCGGGGGAATAAACTCTATTTTCCTTAAGGATCATTTGACATATTTCTATTTCTCATTGGCAAAGATTATATGTGTGTGAGCTTTATTTCTTTTGAATATTTATTCTGGCATGTTTGTGTGCAATTAATTTATTTGAAATGTCTTCGAATCAAGTTATTCTGTTATAGCGTGGTTTGTGCATGGTGTTGATCTGGCAATGCTTGGAGCTAGCTCTCAGCTTGAAGTAAAAGAGCTTGGAGGAATATTAGAAATTAACGGGGCATTTGGTTGTGAATCCAATGAATATGAGCGGGAGTCGAGGTTAACATGAGTGTGAGATGAACATTATCATATTTGGTATGAAATAAAAAATAAGGAGTGAGTATGAGTGTTAAATTTTAATTGTGATTATTTATAAATAAGTGATAGAATAGTCATTTGAATATTAAAACTCATTCTTCCTTGGAAAGATTAGTCGATATCACTATTTTGACGAGTTGGTTAATTTCCATAAGGAGAGAATGAAAGTGAGATGTGTTTGAGATTTTACCATCTCAAAATCAATCAAATAATGGAACAAGTGATTCGCACTCTCATTTCGTCTCATTTTCTCATTTAAATACCAACAAAATGTCCCTTAAAGATCCTTATCTTTTGTTTTTAATTTTCTCTTTTCTTGCATTTTTTATTTTTTCATAAATGTTTTTTGTTTTTGTTTTTAGTTTTCAAATTGTTTTCAAGTGACCTTATGTCTCCCATATTTTCTAAAATGGGAAACCAAACGTGTTTTCACATCACTCCTATAGATTCTTCGCTCCGTCATTGATCAAGTCCCCAGCCCATCCTTAAATCTATTTTCTGAATTCGCTACTGAATATTGTTAGGCATATTAGTAAGTAATAAGAGTATCCCATTACTTTTTAAAGTCTTTTTTGAGGAGACATTTAGGGCTTGTTTGGATAATAAAAAAAAACAGGGTCAAGTGGAGTAATGTAAGAGAGAATTAAGTAGGGTAGAGTAGAGTAATCAAATGAAACTCTATCTTGATTGGACAGACTAAGAGTTAATTAAAGTATAAATTATTAACTTTGCTTAGATAAGATGTAGAACAAGGTAAAGTAAGGTAGATTAAAGAATTAAAAAATTTAAAATGACTTATGATCCCTTACTCTACCCTCCTAACCTCTCAATTTGAAGGGTTTACAATTATCACTCAATGAGAGTAGTATAAGGGATAATTTATCCCTTACACTCCCCTCCTCATATAAATCCAAGTAGAGTATATAATTATCCTAACCCCTCCTCATATAAATCCAAGTAAAGTATATAATTATTATTCTACGTAACCCTCTCTATTTAACTCTCCAAACCCCCCGTCCAAGCAAGCCCTTAAAATTGTGTGTTAATTCTGTGATGGAACTAGATTTCGATTTCCAAGAAAAAAACAAGCATAAATACAGCAATATTGGACTCTGTCGCCAGATTTGCACATCATAACAGTGTCTCATAAATATCGGATCTTTCAACAACACAACGTAGTGCAAAATATTTGGACCAAATTCCTGAGACTTGGTTCAATTTACGTAATGTCGACAAGAATCGATCAAATACACAAGAAAGAGTTGATCAGATCACGAGGATACCCACCTATAATCAAATTTTCAGCTCCGGCGACACGACATTTCTTTCAATGCACACTTGATTTTGCTCTGCAAGACACAATCAAATATAAACTTCCGTGAATTTCAAGTCGAAAGATAGATTGAAGAGAATTCTCACAAGCAATTATGCTCTCACACATAATTGAGAAACACTCCTAGGCCCCTTTTTCTTCTTGCCATTGCCATCGGTTCCCCTGAAAGTACCACAAAATTGATCCACTGCCACAGTTTCTTCAGTTGATATTCTTTCATAATTTGCCCTCCTTTTCGTTTTTTCATAAATTTTAGGCAAAATTTTCGTAGACTTCGATTTCCACCTCTGTCAATGATGAATGAAGACT
The DNA here is from genome assembly GCA_963580455.1 of Euonymus europaeus. NCBI lineage: Eukaryota > Viridiplantae > Streptophyta > Magnoliopsida > Celastrales > Celastraceae > Euonymus > Euonymus europaeus. The sequence continues at coordinate 5,134,502 of OY756968.1, read as the reverse complement.
CATTTATCAGTTTTACTTACCTTTTTTCACGTAGAGATGAAGAGCAGAAGAACTTACATTCGGCCTGGGCTTTGATTTCATTCTGGGCCATTTTTGGGCCTCGTGGAGACCACCATTTCTCAGTTCTCGTGTGTAGGCCAGAAGCTGAGCACGGCGATCATGGCCAAATTTTGTTGCTGTGGTCTCCTTTTTTGATTTCCTGACCGGATTCGATCTGTTGTCCGATAGAAATCTCGATTTCTCGACATATATTGTGACGATGACTCCGGTGCTCGCATTTTTTCTCTCTCTCTTGGCTTCTTGTCTACCAGTTGATCGAGGCAGCATCTCCTTCGAAGAACACGAAAGTTTGGTCAGATTGGGATAGAAATGCGATCCCTCTCTCGTCCGAATGGAAATTATTGATCTGGGAAACTAAATTCTCAAACTGAAAAACTATGAAAGGAAATGTTGGTTAATGCAGAGGTTTTTTGTCTGTTACTTTCCATAGATGACGAATTACTTTGGAAGTAACAAACATCTAGTTCACAAGGCAAATTAACTACCAATTTAATGGGCCTGGGCTAGCTGTCCGAAGTCCGGAACGTACATCAAAGCTTACATTGGACTCCAGCCCATTAATACTACTAAAGTTAAGTAGATGACGAGCCTGGGCTGGCCCATGGATGGGCTTATTTTTGGGCTCAAACTCCCACTACATAGCACTCTGAGGCCTGAAACAGTTGAGCTTTTGCCTTTTGGTCCAGTACAGAAGAACTTTGGGCGAGCAAATTTTATTCCTTCTGTGACTAATGAGTGGGCCTGGCCTACACAAGAGTTTACAAAAAGGGGCCGAAAGCTGGATTTATGGGCTGCAAAATTGACCCAATTGACCCAAGAAACTTAGGTGGATCCCGGTACCCAACCCCCCAAACCAGTGATTTTACCGCATCCATAAATAAAAACAAAAATGATAAAAATCTCAATAACAATCATTCTTAGAATATTACAAAATTGGGGAGCACTTATGTATTGAGTACGATTTTCAATGATTCATTTACTATAATGTCACTGCATCCAATGAACAAGTACCACCGCTAGGCTTTGTGCGAACACTCTTTTCGGGTCTAAATATTGTGGCCATATTTGGATTTCACAGGTGCATTGCAGCCGTATCTAATATTGGGCTCCATCTTCTTCGATACATAGGTGAGGTTTTGTAAGTTCGATTTATGTTTTTATTTCTTCAAGTTGAACGAGCGAAAATCACAAGAATATAACAGATTTTTCGGTCACAGGAATTAATGTCATTGTGCATGCTCCAACTTGGACAGACTAGAATCTACATTCCAAGAATCTCACAATTGAATTACTCGTCCAATGATTCTAACATTATGCATGAGAGAGGACATTGTCCATATGCAACGTGTTTGATATAAGGTAGGACTATTTATAGTCCCCGTTTTACCGGCCACAACCCAAAATTAAAAAACTCCATTAAATAACATTCATATATCAAATGCAACACAATTGTCTATTTTTCCAAAAAACACTTACACCCCAATATTATGACAAAATCAGACCCTTCTCCAAATCTCTCCCTAAATCTTTCTTTCTTCCCTAAACTCGACAATCTTTGCAATCAAAGACTCTACTATTGCCAACTTCTCGGGTCATCCTCGACTCCTTAAAGATCTCCTTCAATACCACATAAAGTCTCAAGGAAGTTGATTGCCTACCCTTGTTCGTAGAAAGAACATCGCCGATGCAAATGAAAGAGCGATCGATAGATACGGCTCAGACATAATCACAAATACTAGTAACATAGACAGCTAGCTAGAAATGTGAAGATAATGAGCTCTATGTTTAATATCTCCATTTTGACGGATTTTGAGTTTTGAATTGAAAATGGAGGCACAGGAAGCATTAATCCATGAAATACGAAATGGACATCCATGAAAGCTATATTGATCGGGCAATTGGTTAGGGGTGCGTTCAAAGAAAGGGGAGGAGTGATTGACGTGATTTCATCAAGGGTTTCTCCATTGAAGACTTGCTACGAGCTTGAGAAGGAAAAAGAGAGGGAATATCAACCATGTTTTACTTTCACCAGTGGACCGTATCAAGAATTATGAGTTCATAACTTTTTAGGTGACTGGAAAAACGTAAGCCACTAATAGCCCTACCCAAAACATAACAATCACAAGAATAAAACAGTCTCATATTTGAATGAAAACACCCCCATATGAATGAAAATACCCGACTGGAATAAACCTGAAAAACGGGTGAGTTGCTTCACATGATTATATGAACAAAAGATGTTACGTATACTCATTGTACAAAATTAAGCATCAGCAACCAAATTTTTATGTAAGATTCTAAGCAAAAGTATCCAAACCAAAAATACAATGCATTAATACCCATATTAAAATTCTTATGTTCCAAAGAATATTGTCCATATCCATTATTATTTGAACAAAGATGCAAAATCGTAACATGCAATAATTTTTTTGACTTCAATCAATAATGAATAACAAAAGATAAGATTGTACGAAAATTAATTGCATTTGGGTTTATATAATGAAGCAAAATTAAACAAATGACCCTGCAATGACATGACTACTAAATAACAAGGATGCTACATATGAATAATCATCAAAACAACCAAACTGAAGACAGCGATTTAGTCGCTAGCAAAGCTAGATATATGCTTTTATTAACTGAGAGATTCAGTAGATTACACGACGAGAAACTTAAAATTCACGGTAACAGTAAACATCACAACACAATCTACAATTCCAATGTTTCCAGTTCACCCCAGAATTTAGAACAAGTCCTTGGGGAGATAATGAAAACACAGGAAGCCAGACCTAGGGATTCTCGGTTAAAAGAAAACACATACAACAGCATACATAGAGCGAGCGAGCGGCTACGTAGGATCAAGAAACTCGAGAGTCATGGAAGTCCAGAATCGCCAATTTCGAAACCCTAGAAAGTTAAGGAGCACAAAACACGATAAACAAGAGAGAGATAGAGAGAGGGAGAAGGAAGGAGGGAAGGAGACTAGGAGTCACTGAACACTAACTAGTATAGGTATATGGCTCACCAAGAAAGCTACGCGCGCCTCCCAACAAGAGTGGGAGGGGTGCGAACGAATCCGTCACGCGGCGGAGAGAACACCACGGGAAGGTAACTGTTCTTGCGACACGGAAATGCAGAATTTTTGAAATGGTTCTGAAGACCGTCCTTTCCCTGTAGAGCAAGCAATATTCACCGAAATATGAGACTCTTAACACAAATTTTGAAATAAATGAATTGAGATTAAAAGAACCTGGATTTTGGCAACAGTAACTTCACAAATCTTCTTGTTCACAGACACCCGCCATTGGTGCTTCTCAAATGCTTTCGCAAACCTAGACGCACCCACAGGACTCGTAAAGTTCACAAACGCGTACCCCTTGTTTGCTCCGCTTCTGAAAATTCGCACCAAATCGTCAATTACTCGTCAAAGAAGACTAATTACGAATGTGTATGTTAGGAAGAAAAGATAATTAATTGTACACGACATACCTGAAATCCATAGGTAAATAAGCAAAGTCGTACTCGGACCTAGTGAAACTTGCGTCATCTGAACCCGAAGAATACTTCGCGTTCTCCTCAAGGCAGTGTTCGTCCAGAATATGTAACAGCGCATATCTCCTGATCACTCACGAAGATCAAACAGAAGCACATGTTCAATACATCAATACCACTATCACTTTATTAATGGCCAAGAATCAAACAAAAAAAATCTAAAAACAGAATGATATTAGAGAATCAGAGAGGAGAACGATCAAGGTGGGAGGGGACCCACTCAAACTGATTTGGTATGTTCTTGATCATGACACTAGTCTTTCCTTTGAACATTTCTTCCGGTTCAAGTATTGTGGAAGAAGACGGAGGAGGAACAGATCTCTTCGCAGACCACATCTTCTGCTGCAAAACTCGTCGACCGTTCGTATACTTTCCTCTCGAAACAAATCTCTTCGTCCTTGCCGCCGATAATTTCTTCTCCCTATGTACCAGGCCCGTATCAGAACTCCCCACTTTTTCCTGGATAAACGGCTCTTCAACAGAGTAGTAACTACCAGCAGGGGTAGCGCTGTTTGACCAGAAAGGCTGCGAATAAACACAGTAGACATCCCGTCTCTGAAACGGCAGAGAGTAAGTCACCGACGTGTGCCAAAGCAGACTTTGCACAGCGAGACAAGGAAACCCTAGAGATATACCGGCGGGTTGAGTAGCAGGAACCTGAAATTGCTGGTTACACAACTCGTGAGGAAGCATCGGTGTTGGCACCGCAGCAGCTGATTTGATGAGGAACGGTGGAGCATATGGGTTTAGGGATTTAGCTGAGCTAGGTCTACACACAAGAGAAGCCATTTTTGGTAGTGAAGGAATTCGCTTCGAAGTTGCAAATATAATAAGAATCGATCGATCGGGACAATATTTGTTGAGTTTTTGATGGATGATGCTGTGAGTACCGTGTCCTTGTAGCGCAGTGGTGGTGGAGGTTAAGCGACAGACTTTTGGGGGCAGGTGCAGACTGATCGGTTTATTTTCATTTTCGTGGGTATAAAATCTCTATAATGATGATATCTTGGGAGTGGAGATTTCTCATTATAGCTTTTGCATTAAAGTGCGATGTCAAGTTTATGTAAAGCATTGGCGGCGTGACGGATATTGAGAGAGAGAGAGGGACTGAGGAGAGACTACTACTTTCTCTCACCCTTGTCAGCAAATAGTGACATTCTCCTTCAAATCGTTTGATCGATTTTCTTTTCTAAAATATTCATGTCCGATATGTGAGACCAACCATAATAATTGCATTTTATTATATTAATAAATTGTGTAAAAATATTTTTTTTATGTGATTATATTTAAAAATATATTTTATTGATATAATTATATTTGAAAATCTGTGTTATTTGAATTTTATATAATAAAAATATAATTTAAAATACATATCTGTTGACCCAACAAACTCATATCATTGTTATTGGTCTTATAAATTAATGTATAGAATAATATCTGAATATATTTGATAATATATTTAATAGAATATAAATTATACAAACAAACGCTCGTATTTTTTATTAAAATCGAACAAAAAATTAACCCAATAATTTAATTAAAATATGTCAAAAAAGAGAGAGGCCAAAACTGTTTACATCAACAACTCCAATAGCGTATGCAAATGACTAAAATAAATATGTAAAACATGTAACTGTTATTTTACAATCTAAAATGCAAAAGAATTCATTTCTAATGTGGCAACTAGCAAATGGTATCCAAAATTACTTGCCATGCAGTTCTATGTATAATCCAATTTGCATACACCAATACACTTAACAACATCAAACCGTTCGATAGAAGAGTGTAAGTTTTAATAATATATTAATTATTAATTTACTACTAGGGCTATGTAAAGTAATTTAGTAATGAAAAAAAAAAATCCAACGAGTCGTATTGAAAATAGTTTTATGCATTGAACTCGAATATATATTTTTCGAAAAATGTATTGATAACATATAAGTTGCCATCATCATATTTTGTTTAATGTAACCAAGGTATTCCTCCGCCATAAGTGAGACAATTAATAAACTTTAGAGGTACCGTCTTCTTTCATAAAAAAAAAAAATTGCCACCGTCACTCTGGATTTCCGTTCGATAGGGGTTTTGGAAAGTGTATTGGTACTTTGGTAGCTTGTTTATTATTTTTTCAATTTATCATTTTAAAAGTTAGTTGTCTAAAATGTTAAGATTGAACTCTTGTTAGTCAACACAACAACGCAATAAATAATTATCATGATTGTTCGAGGCTTTTAAACGGCGATTTTGTTAATTTTTGTTTTGGAACTTTAGCAAAGCCAATCATGAAGAGCAACTTCAACGGTGCTATTCATAATGTAAAAAAAGCGATAAAAAATAAAATATACTTCCTCCGTTTTATCTTAATTGTTCTTTTTTTTTAATGTCTCAAAATATATGTCCATTTCAATTAATGGAAGCTATTTTTTTCAATTTTTTCTCATTTTACCCCTAACTTGAAAAACTCAACAACTAACTCAATAATCATGCACATTATAAATAAGGGTATAAACGTCAAATTAAAAGGGGATTAAATATTTTTTAAACTGTGTGAAAAAGTAAATGGAACAATTAAAATGGGACGGAAAGAGTATAACAAATTATATTGATAGAACGTGAATTGTAGTGGAAAAAGTAAAAAAATTATATTGAAAGATTTGTACACTTATATTTGTAGAGTTATAAAAAAGAGGATATGTAAAAAGTAAAAAAATTATATTCAGATACGTGTTTTGGTTATATAGATAAATATGTGATTTGATTTTTTATGTAATAGAGATGAAATCAATTGAAAATTCTTGAAATTGTAATGCCATATTTGTATTTTAAAATGCGAGATGCGCTTAAATATATTTCAAAAGAAAATTTAGTGGACCAACGGGTGGTAGCCTGATTGGTGTGAAATTCATCACAATTATGATAAGAATTAAAAAAGGGAGAAGACTATCTCTTTCTGTGTGGCCTACAGATCCATTTGGGCTTTTGTGTTTCTGTTGAGTATTTGCCTCCTTAGTATTAAAAAAAACTATGGAAAATTTAGTGGACATTTTATATGAATTATATACTCTGAAGAAGTCCAAAAACAAGAGTAGTTATTACGTTTAGCAAAAATCGTGGGGTATATAATAAAGACTGGTACAGCATCAATAATTGGTCATACTATTTTTGGTCCTGGTACTATGTTTGCAATTATTTAAGGAAAATGATATATATTTCATAGGATTGTATTTTATGGGATCTCATATTTTATTTTATTGTATTATTATAATGAAATAACAGATTTTATTACAATAGAATAACATATTCCATTGTAATAGTACGCATTTCATTGTACTAGAATCTGTTATTTCATTGTATTATTACAATGAAATATCTCATACGTTATTCCATTGTATTAATACAATGGAATAACAGATTCTAGTACAATGAAAAAATGTATTCCATTGTAATAATACGCATTCCACTGTAATAAAATCTGTTATTCCATTGTAAATACAATGAAATAAATTATGGGATCTCATGAGATATAAAACGACGCTGATTATTTAATTACTACGACACTTTAATTCTTGCCAAAATTTTTGATAACTTTAATGCATTTACTTACCAAATTATTGAATTAATAGGATGTTTTAAATTTTATGATATAATGCTAGACTCTTAAAAAAATTCATATGGCCTCCGTTTGGGACAGAGTATAAGCTAGCTTATACTCTGTCTCCATACTCTCAGACACTCTCAGCTTTTACGTTTTACGAGAGTTTATACTCTATCAACATACTCTGATCCAAACGGACCCCATGTTCAGTGCAACATTGTGGTTTATAAGCATGAGCTTATCTCAATACATTTTAGATAAGAATCTTTAAGTAATTAAGTTGACGAATTGAATAATAGCTCCCCCACCCTCACCCTTTCCCCATATTCAAATACTTTCTAGAAGTACAAAGTCACATTGATTTTAAGGTCCAACACAAAGCCTAGACAATACCTCAAATAGTACATTCATGATTCTTCAAATGTTATTTCTAGCTGTTTTTTCACTGAAATAACACACACATATATATGTATATATGCTGGCCATGTATGGTACTTTCCCTAAGGAACCTAAGATACACCGAATCATTTTAGAGAGAAAGAAACCAAGAGCATTAAAAGCTTACATTGGTACATGTTGAGGAAGATATTTCATAAACGTAGGCAACTTTTGTTCATACTAGTCTCTCATAGCCATTGTGAAGAATCCCCAAAGTTAAGCTAGCAAAAAGGACAAATACCCTTTTAATTTTCCTTTTCACTCTTCTGCTTCTTTTTTCTCTTCTTCCATAGTCAATATATTTTCCTTCTACCCATTAAAATGAAAACTTTTTTAAAGTCAAGAAGAGACCACAGACACTTGTATGAATAATCTTCTATTTGTCTCTCTCTGAAGTCCACAGTTCATATGTAGCTTTTATGCTATAATCATGCAAACATAAGGCTACATGTATTTGGCAGATTTGAATCTGCCACTCTTGTGTTAAACCCATTGAGCTTTCACTTGGTCAACTTTCTTTTTTAGCTGGAATAGAAACTCATGCTTCTTTCTTCTGCCATAACAAACCAAACAATCTAACAGTACAATTGGGTTTCTGTTTTTGCCATTCTAGGGAGTGAGAGTCCTGCTTTCTTACCAAATGCATCAAACTGTCTTTTCTGACTTTTTGATTGCATGTCAGTCTATACCAAGGAAAAGAAGAAGACAGTGGAGTTATTATCAGCATGAATATACCCATTGGCTCCAAAACTCAATATAAGAGACAAACTTTCTTCATTTCTTTATCTTTTCTATCCTACTTCTCCTGTGAAGTAGAATATATTTTTTGCCATTGGAAACCAAAGAAAGTTTGCATTCATGACCGAAAAAGCTTAATATAATATATAATTAACTAGACATATTTTGAAATAATATTATGCATATAATTATGAATATTTTGCTTGCACGTAATTGGAATTTGAGTTGAGAAAAGAAAAGGACATAGTCTCCGTTTGTTTCAGAGTATAAGCTGTCCACATACTCTCAGACACTCTCAATTTTTACGTTTTACGAGAGCTTATACTCTATCAACATACTCTGATCCAAACGGACCCATAATGATTGTAGACAAACTTTGGATTGGATAGGACTAAAAGATGGGGGAGATGTGATCAGGTCATGTGATATTGTGATAGTAAAGTCTAGAGAAAGAGAATAGCCTTTGCATCCACACTTCCTGACTTCCACAGTTGATAGTAGTACCCACTGCTATTTGCCCTATTTTTTTTTTTAATGCATCTTCAGTTAAGCCAGTTATCAGAATTAAATATATATTTTTATTATTATTTTATTTCATTGTAATATCGTATTTTATTATAAAATTTATAATAAAATATCATATATATAATAAATTTTTATTGTAAATATAAAATGAAATATAATATTATAATAAAATATTCATTGTAAATTTATATCAAAATAAGATGTTACAATCATGAATTATTATGTACTATTTAGAATTCTCACACACACACTACTGTATATATATATTAGTTGAGCTAATTATGTAGCTGTTAGTCTGTCATGTGAGACGGAGGCAACAAGATGTTCCCCCTTATTTGCTATGATTGTACGTACGGCCCACGCGTGTAGCGTGTTATTTTTCTTATCAATTAAATTAAATTAATATTGATAGTATCATAATGTTAATTTATATCGTTGATGAGATGCACGAATTGGTGGTAGTGTCTCATTCTCACCTCATTTAAGAAGTTCAATTTTCACCCCAAGCGAAACGCTATGAGAGATGAATTGGACCTACTCATAAAAGAAGAGGAGTGGGACAATAATGAAATGCACGAATTACAATTCCAGAGGTCACAATTCTACATCATCAATCGTTCTAAAATCATATGTAATGATTTAAATCCATTTGACGTTGTCTAATAATTGCATGTATCATTGTCTCATTCAAGCAAAATGAAAAAGTTTAATATAAACATAAATTAAACCAATTAGCGATAAAATGATGTAACACAACATCATGTTGACACACTTTTCATCGATCAATTAATATCATTTCGACAACAATAACCTCATCGTCATTTTTCAAGTTGACGGACTCCCACATGCAGGACACCATAACATTAAGCCTCCAATGAATCTTTTAGGCAAAGTTTGGAAAACACAATGACAATCATTGTATGAGTGATGATTTGTAGTTTCTTATGTTATTTAAGAGTTGAGTTTGTTTTTTTCTTTTTTCATTCAAGCAAGCCATGCACTAAGGCTTTTATACTAAACAAATAAGTGGTTGATAATAAATTTGGATGTATGCATGAGAAGGTCAAAGGTTTATCATTGTTGAAAATATTAGATTCAATGCACATATAACTAATAGATTTAATACAAAAACAAATCTAGTGCATCCATACATTGATTATTATTAAAATGAGAGGCCGGATCGAAGCTTTATAACATTAGTTATATTTTGTCTTTTGTGAAACAAATAGACATGCAAAACATTAAATACTCCCAAATACATGACATTTGAACAAATGGGACAAATACATTAGCCTTGAAATTAAAAAGCACATGGAAAATAAACATGCATTGAACATATACAATACTCAATTTAATGGAACTCAAATTTCTTTTTATGAATGAATTCTTATTAAAGTATAAAATATCGTAAAACGTAAAAGTTAATAGTGTCTGAGAGTATTAGTGACAGAGTATAAGCTAGCATATACTCTGAAACAAACAGGGATGTATTATTTCAAGACTCATTCACCATTTTTTTCCTTTGGTAGACATCCTTTTTTTAACAACTCATTAATCATAGTATAATTTCATATGTCACACAATCAAAATCATATCTCACGCATGTCGCTAATTGCCCATTTTGGGGTCGAATGGTACGGCCAATGGCCCAATGACAAAACTTAACAGATCTTGTAGGTCAGTCCTGCAACATAAGTCAATGGGTTCTGCTAGACTCAAACCCTTACAAACCTACTACAGTGGGACAGTTTGGGAGTCCAATCGTTGCTCTAGCTGGTTGCCTCGGCAGGAAAAATCTTCATTCTAGATGTGTTTTCCTGTTTGGGAAGTCTTGCTTGATGAGGTGACCCCTCAGCTCTCATCCGTTGAAGCAGAAGCAGAAGCAGACGCAGTTAGGAGGTGCTTCAGACGACATCACAGTGCAAGTGCCGGAATTTTTTATATTTCAGTACCTCACAATGAAGTCTGGCCTTCGGTGGCTATTTTGGCTAGCGAATGGGCGGGACTGGTTGATATCTGGCTGAACAACATTTATGTTGGGGTGGTGCGTGGCTTGGGACGTCTATAGTCGCCGGTTCGGAGGTCGAAAATGAATTGTTGAGATGTGATTTCAGCAAGAAGAATAAATTTTTGTAACGATTGATGGTAAAAAATGACTTATGGAAATCAAAAGCTGCAGTTTGATAAGTCGCTAGTTCCAAACGGTGGCCGAAAGATGGGAGAGGGTGGTGGTCGTGATTTGGGTTGTTGGGAAAGTGGGGCTAAGTGAAAAATTCAAACTTTTTGGTTCAGTTTGCAATTTATCAAACATTCGGGGTAATTTCTGTAATTTTCTATGTAGATTTTGATTTTTCATTTTTTGTACACTTCAAACACTTTTTTCCAAAATACAATATATTCTTAAACAGACCATTATACAGGGGCTCCGATCAACACACCATAATATTTCTACGAGTTACATGTTATGGTGCTTCGCTACGTGGTTGAAAGCTCATGGGTAAACAAATTTCAACTGCGAAATGCACCACCTTCTTCCTCAAGTCCGCTAATAATTATTATTATTATCTAAATTATGAATTAATAGGATTGGGAAAAATCAACATAGCTATTATCATACCTCAATTTTTCTCTTAAAAAAACTCATTGGCGCCAAACGTGACAGAATGCTTAAACATTTGGTAATTTTTCCTCCAACCAGGATAAAAGATCCCATTGAAGTGGCTAATCCATAATACCAAGTCTAAGGTGAGTCCGTTCAAAGGGAGACTTTCTGTGGCGAGTTTGCGCGTGTTGTTATAGTTCTGCTCTTTTTTTGGTCATTTTGATATTATTAAAATGGTCTCACCTATCATGATGTGACACGTGTAAATCATGGCAGAGGAATGACACCTTGTGTGAGATACTGTGCCATGGTATGGTATCCGTATTGACCCTCATATTGATCCAACACCGATCCGCGCCACATCGGCATAAAAAGGTGCCACCACCGGCCACCCTACATGTATTAATCTGGCCCGGAACAGCTGGGTTTGGACTCCTAATTCATGAAGGGTTTTGATGCTGATGAGTTTTACTTACAACAGGAGAGTTGTCATATTCCCGTTAGAAGAGAAATCCTATTAGGTAGACCTCTTAAGGAACTCATTCACAAATCAACGATCCAGATTATTGGGAAGTGGGAGTCCTAGTTCAAATATAATTAGGATACCTCCACCTCTATAAAAGGCAGCCTCCCAGTATCAAATAAAGGTTAATTGCAATCTCAGATAGACTTTTAGCTCACATTTGTGTCTTTCAAAATATTCACTCATCATGGCATGGACACGACCTAGTGATAGTCATAACGATTCAGACACTTTTCTGACATCATCATCATTCATTCTTCATCTCAAATAAGGGACCCGTGGCAATGGGCGAACCACCTACCTAGTTGTATGTAGGTCTGGTCGCACAAATTGCTCATATTCACATTTAAGTACCTGTTTGTTTGAGAGTATACGCTAATCCGTACTCTCAGACACTCTCAGCTTTTACGCTTTACGAGAGAGTATACTCTATAAAACACACTCTCATCTACATATGTTGTTAATTCGTTATACTCGCGTGTTTTTCTTCTTCCTTACCAGCTCCTTAAATAGAGTCGATGCTCTCCAGTCTCCAGCACCTGTAATCGAAACAATGGCGAAGAATATGGCAAGATTCTTCTGTTGAAAATAGTATATTGCAATTTCTTAAGGCCCAAATGTACGAAGAGTGTCAATGATTGGGCTTACTGCGCTAAATGGGCTAGAAAACAATTGCTCTTCTTCCTTTCGTTTGGGTCTGCTCTTTAATAGTATTTTATTTTTAACAATTAACATCTGTGTGGGCCGAATATGGAATTTGACTGCGCTCAATTAGACATCAGATCCACGATTAAATTGAGATAAATAGAAGCAATACACATGAATAATGAATTCATTTCTTTTTCCCAGAAAAAAATATCTATTTGGATTGATTGATTTTGATGAAAGATGGTCCTCGTGTACTTTCTATTTACGAAAAAAAAAATGCCTGATAAATCCAGCCTGAAAATGTATGATAATTCTAAATTGTCATATATAAATTTATAATATTTGATATTTCATTTGCGATGAATTTAATTTTTATTTCAAATAAAAATTAAATCATTAGATTCATTAGAATAAACATTACACAGATATTTATTTTGTTATGTCACATTCGGGCCTTTATTTCAAAAATTTAAAGTTGTGAACATAAAAAAGTTAACGAGAATCTTACTACTGTACATTGATACAAGAAGGCATATATGGATCACATTATTAAACAATCATAATACAAAGGATAGAGAACATTTTATCAAAAAAAAAGAGAGAAGAAGATAGATAACAAAATTAAAAGTAATTACTTAATTATGAAAGCTTTCCAAAAAGCACATATATATGGAAAAGGTGACTACTTGTACAATTTCCAAAGAAAATAATAATAATAATAATAATAATAATAATAATAATAATCTGTATAAAATTTTAAAGTTGAGACATTATAATTACATATATGTGTTGCCCTTTGTGACCTTTCTCATGTAGTTGGAAATTTATACATGTGTATATGTATATATTTATTATTATTTTTCCAATTTTAATAATTAATTTAGGGAATAGAAAACTAAAAAACAGTGAGAAAAATAGTTGGGCAAGTGTCTCCTTCTATGGAACCGCGTGTTGGCAACGATAGAGACCACTTATAACATTAAAATTAGGCAGCATTTTCTTATTTTCAAATTTGGACCGACGTACCATCTTTTGTTTTCTAATTACTTTTTCCTTCGAAGGTCACAAACTTTTCATGTGTTAGGTTTATGTGAGTTCCAACATTGAAATAATAATAATAAAAATAGTCAAAATAACGACAAAATGGAATTTATATATATATTGTTCATCCCTATGCATTACTATTAAACGGAATCTTTAATTATTTTTTTGTTTTTTGGGAAGAAAAAGGAAAAATAGTGTTTTTGCTGAATAAGTTGACATACAAAGGTCGTCAACATTCCCCTGCTGCCCATGCACAGTTAAGTGTTTTTTTTTTCAATATTCTTTTGAGTAGAACCCCTTATGTATGTGGTACAATATATATTACTTGTACTATAAAATAGTACGGGTCTTGAATTCAGAACGGACAATATCTCATATGAATTTTGTATAACCTCCCTCATGTTCTTGTATTTCTTTCGACTTGTTTCTTCTCGTTTCTCTCAAATTCTTGAAAGACAAACATGAAAGTGTACGTACTGGATCTAACCTCTCTAATTTGTCACCTCCTCATAACTTGTAGTGATTAATGGACGTAGTATTTTTGATAATAATGTACATTAATTAGGCACACTTACTATACATAATTGAAAAGAAAAAATGTCAAATAGTATGGGGAAGGAGCTTGTCTCCTATAGGACTGGGACAAGCCTTGTGTCGGGCATATTGATAGCTTTTACCCGACATAAGAGCTCACCACATTTAAGAATTTGAGGCAAGGAAGAACATTATGTATATATATGTCCACACAACATTAGACATCATACATCATGTCATGCAATAGCTTGATTAAGTTGGACCTAAACGATCAAACAGAGGTTGATTCAAGTGATACGGTGTTTGTTCTTCTTAAGTAAAGTTTCGAGTTCAAATATTGTGAACAAAAAAAATATTGTTGGGAGAATTTTGTCCACTTAGGGAGATCCTTCCAGTTCAATCTGAATTTATTCACAATAAAGTTAACTGGGACACCAAGGGGTATAAAAAAAAGATTGGACCTAAAAATTTGTGTTTCCATTTATAATTTTACACTGTTAGATGCTGAATATGGGTGGGTTTTTCATCAACAAAAAACAAAAAGAATATGGGCGGGTTTAGAATTTGGGCGGGGCTTTTGTGCCTATGATTATTGGGCCCAAAAGATTTTTATAGTTAGGCCCAAAGGAGTTGGTAATATTACATTTTGACCTTTTCATTGATTGATTAATTATTTTGAAACCAAAAAACAAGGAGCAAAATTTCAATTACTAGCTCCGTTCGATAAAACATTTAAAATAACATATATGTTATAACCTATTTTATAACCAAACATCTCATTTAAACGTCATATTATATATTAATTAAAATTTAATACAACATTTTAAAATCGACACATATACATACTATCAGCATACCATATACGAAAATACTAAATGTCCATAGACATTTGCATTCATAGTGTCTATGCCTCTGTCTTTTTTTTGAATTTTCAAATTTAATTTTGCTACTAAAATCGGGGGTGTATGATATGCCACATCTGCTTATAAAATTTTATGAATTAAATGTCTATGGAAGACCAACACTGCGACACCATATATGATGTTTTTCAAATACTTCACTAAATAGGGTGATTAGATTAGTTGGGCCACCAGAATTGAAGTTGACGTAAGCATGCACTTGGAACACCATGTTTTTGTGTTTGGTGGCGGTTGTGTTTGTTTTCAAGATATGTATAACTCAGATGGAGACTATTGGATTAATTAATTAATGTGGCTTGAAATTAACAACACAAACTAGTTGCATATGACTAAGTCAGCATAGATCAATTCATTACTGTCTTTTCTTATTGGTTATTACATCGCATTTAGGGTTCTCCTGGTATTAAGATAAAATGTCATATGCAACACAAACTAGTTGCATATGACTAAGTCAGCATAGATCAATTCATTACCGTCTTTTCTTATTGGTTATTACATCGCATTTAGGGTTCTCCTGGTATTAAAATAAAATGTCTCACGTCGAAAAGTTTAAGGAAAACAAAATGCATATATTTTTATATTTGAAAATATTTAGATGGAACAAAAAGGCAGAATCAAACGGGATATGAGGAATGTGTCTGTAGTTGATGTTCAAACCTTTAAGAGAAAGTACTTTTATATTTGTCTTCACAGATAAGCTTTGATAAAACCCAAGATCTGGGTCATTAATTTAATGGGTGAACAAATTTGACATATCAAAGTCAGTCTGCGAACACAAAGGCAGCTTGTCTACTCCTGCTTACAAAGGTTTTCCAGCTTTTGAAAGATGATATTAATATGGTAAGATTTTGATGAGAAATTTAATTTGAATTGGAAGAAGAGGTGAATCAATGCAAGTCTGTCAGGGGCGGCGAATGTGTCTTGGTTAAGAAACAGTGAGTACCATTTCAATCAATTATCTCCTTCAACATAATAAATATATGGTCCACAGGTCCAGTCAAATATCAGACCATGAGACCCATATCTTCCTAGCCCTCTTCCGATTTAAAGTCTATTTGGATGAAAGTATGTCTCATAAACTATCGTAGAATGCAAAAATTAAGAATGTTTAAAAATATGAGGAACATAGTATACACTATCGTATACTTTTAAACAAACAGGGGATAAGTATGATTTGAATTTTTGTGATCTTTTTTAGGCCGCCAACGCTCAGCTAGTAGGGCAGTGACACATTTGGATGTGCCACTGCCAGGTCTATTTGACCGTCAGTTTTTTATTACTGTGCAATATCACATCGATATATCTTTTACGAGATTATTTTTCATTCTTCAAATTAATATTATTTTAATAATTTATTAGTTAGAAAATAATACTTTCTCTCTCACTCTATTTGATAGATTCATTCTCTATTTTAATTTGTCTAAAATTATAGCTCATTTTTTTATTGGGGTAAAAAAAATTACTAATTTACTAATTTATCTTCATTTATTATCCCAAATAATAAACTGTGAGTGAAATAATCTTTTACGAGATTATTTTTCATTCTTCAAATTAATATTATTTTAATAATTTATTAGTTAGAAAATAATACTTTCTCTCTCACTCTATTTGATAGATTCATTCTCTATTTTAATTTGTCTAAAATTATAGCTCATTTTTTTATTGGGGTAAAAAAAATTACTAATTTACTAATTTATCTTCATTTATTATCCCAAATAATAAACTGTGAGTGAAATAATCTTTTACGAGATTATTTTTCATTCTTCAAATTAATATTATTTTAATAATTTATTAGTTAGAAAATAATACTTTCTCTCTCGCTCTATTTGATAGATTCATTCTCTATTTTAATTTGTCTAAAATTATAGCTCATTTTTTTATTGGGGTAAAAAAAATTACTAATTTACTAATTTATCTTCATTTATTATCCCAAATAATAAACTGTGAGTGAAATAATTGAATGGTATATTAAGAAAAAACTCATTAAATTTATTGTTTCAATGATATTAATTGAATTTTCTTAATCTATGTAAAAAAAGCAAATGAGTTTCTATAACTAACAAATAACAATTGACGTTGTTTGGAACAGTTTCACTAGTATTAGGTTTTTACATATGATGTTGTTTAGAACAATGTTGTTTATTTTTTAGATAATCAACATAATAGCTGGTGTAAAGAATTAAGAGTGTCTTAAGGTAGCTCCTAAGGGAGCAAGCAGAGGATCACTCAGCTTAGGGGTAAAGGAAAGGTTTCAGTCCTAGCTCATAAAAGTGAAAGATTTGTCTCAACGACGGAAGCTAAAGAGACGTAATCTAGCCCAAAGATTAATCTCATGGATCAAATGATAATCTTAAGCGACTGGAGGGGTTATTGTCGTTGGTATATAAGGAAGACTATAGATTGATCATCAGACAAATTCTAATTTTTTTACACTGACATTTTGTAGAGTGTCTATTCGGTAGAGCGTTATTCCAGTTCATATTCTGTCAGACATATTCTGAAACATATTCAAGCATTATTACAGTTCGGTCAGACTCAGACATACTCTGAGACATATTCAAACATTACTTTTTACAACACTCACTTCTTGAATAAAAGATTAGTTAAGTTGCCAAACTGGGCAAAAAATTACAACGACACAACCCAATTGACAAGTCAAAACGTATTATATAAAGAAGTGGAAACAAAAATAGCAACCCACTAACACACACACACACGTTGTCGTCTCTTCTTGAAGAATGTCAAGGTTGAATTCATAACCTAAACCCAAAAAAATGAAAATACTTTTGAATAAGAAAGGTCGAATAGAAACAGCCAGCTGTGATTAAGCCGCTAATTACTGACTTCCTTATGAGGCAAAGAAAAAGGAACGAAAACATACTCTTCTGTCAGGGTTTCAAATTTGGTAGGCAACTAGGAACCAACCAACAATTAATATAATTCAAAAAACAGCGACCTCTTCCCATCGTAATTGATTTGTTCATATTTGTTTCCGACAGCAAAAATCAATTCTGTTTTTGTTTTTTAGTTGTGGAAATGTCGTTAAAATTATTCTAAGAAGAATGCTGACTGTTTAGTGCCAGTTTTACCACAAATGAAGCAAATTTATGAGGCGTGGCAACAAATGTTAAAAGCTCGCAAAATCCTACAAGTCTACAAGGAAAGATAGTCTACCAATGAGAGTGATACAGACCTGTAGTTTGGGTGTGAGCGAATTAGATGCTAAAAACTCCCAAAAGGAGAAGCAACCCACTGGTCTACTGCTGTTTACGATCTCTGTCACAGACTTTGACCTTTCCTCTACAGAAATCATACTAGCACGACTCACGATAAATTAATTGAACATATCAAAATTGATTTAAATCGAGATAATAATCAAATCTGGATTAGCATCCGAATCTGCACAATTAAATCATATAAGATTTTTGTGTTTGAATTCATACCCGATTTTAGGTTGAACAAATTCTTTATATTTAGACCTGAATTTTGGACAAATAATTTACTTTCAAACTTGATTTAATTATAATTGGACAAATTAGTTATCCAAATTGGACACAATTGTAACACCCCTTCATTCCAATTAAAAAGTTATTGTGGCAATATACTCGTAAAAATAGAAGTAGCACAGATGGATTTTTTTATTTTTTTTTATTTTTTGAGCAAAGAATTTATGGAGTTTCAACTCACAAGAACAGGAAAAAGAGGAGCAAAACAAAGCAAGGTGGTACAAGAACGTATCTTTCTCTGCTTTTCATGGCAAGCTTGGCTCTACCTGCACAATCCCCTTACCACCTTTCACTGCAAAAGCAAAAAATCAAGGACCCCATTTCTATAAAACAGAGGGAGGAGTGACCATTTTTATTTTATTATCTAACAGAGAATGAAAAAAAGATAAACTATGGGGCCTCTTTTAGTGAGAAAATAATCAGTGACAAACATATTTTCTTCTTTTCCGATAAAATATCACAAAAAATATTCATGAAAACTCTGCATAAACTATCTCCATCTCCTCTCTATAGGCTGTACACACTTTCTTATTCCAGAGTCCCACCACCCTGAATCTTCTCTGGGAAGAACATTATCCCAGTTCCCATATACCTATCTTTCAAATTTTAACAATTCACAAAACCCAGTGAACAAGGAAAATTCCAACAAAAACAAATAAGGATATTGTGATCCCCAGATGCTTCCTCCGCCTTCCATGTACAATAATCTGTCCCCTTCAACACCATGGCTGTTCTACAAAATTCAGCCAGTAACAACACAAAAATAGTGGTCATCGAGGACTCCAGCCACATTGCAGTGGCTTTGTTTGATTTTTTAAATCCACAAATCACTTGCTCCATCCAGTATTCTGGTTCCATGAAGCTGCAAGCTCTAGCACTAGACGGGTGCAGAGCTGAGGTTTCGTAGGATTTCCTTCGAATTCTCCTCATTGCTACCTGTCTTCTATAAATATTTTCCCGACAAAGTCTCGGAACCTCTTAGAATAGAGTTTGGGATCAACTGCTGAGATTGAAGCAGGGTCTGCTTGCAAGGATTTGTAGGCATGCTCTAACTTTTTGCTGATGTCGTAGTCTTGCAAAATGTCAATAATCCCGAAATAAAGGACTACCTCACAGATCTCACCACTGCGTGAAGGGGTTAAATCACTAAATCCACCAGGGCTGTACTGATCAAAGTCACTTCTTCGAGCCATTCGCTCGGCTCTGGCTGGCATGTTTGCCCCTAACCTGATCAAAGGCTTCCTGATAAAGGAATTGTTTCAGTGCAAGTCCAATGTAAAAATCTTGATTCAATATTTCAGATATCAATATTCCACATAGTTACAACATGAAGATATAACTGCATTTTACAAAACCATTGTACTTTTACTTCCTTAAATTTCATTCCCCTCACCCCACAAACATTTTCACACCCGAGGGACAATAGACAGAGAAGAACTAGTCTCCCCAGATCATAAAGACAAGCAAATTGGTCAAATGCTCTATTCAAATGGCCTAATACTTATGGATGAGGGAAGCAATCAGACCATTGGAAAGAATTTGTATACCAAGCTAAATAAGAAACAAGAAGGAATTCTCTATGATAATGATAATTTCTATCTAGAAGAACACAGAAGGTTTACACGACCAATATATGCCCCACAACCAATTGTTGGCTACTGTGCCACCCAAAACCTGTAGATAAAACCAGCCACTGGTTCCAGCTATTTCAATAATTATGACAAAAGTGACTGGCAAAAGCTATCGTTGTTTCGAATCCTATAAGTGAAATTCAACCATATGCTCTTCGCTTACAAAAACCAACATTCCACATAATTAATAATTACACCAAAGAAAATTATAAAACTCAGGTTCATAATACTCCATGGCAACTAAGACTCATAATCTATTGCAACTGCTCCTAACCCCATCTCCAAGAATATGGCTTCAACTAAGTTTGCAACAAAATAGACAATGATAGCCAAATGAAAAAAAAAGGTAAAAGAAACTCACCGCCCAGATAAAATTCGATCCATATCTTGCAGTTCTGCTTCAAGGAAGCGGCAGCCACGCATGAACTTCTCATTTTGAAAAGAATCTTTCTTCCCTATATGACACACAATGCATGGTCAGTAACAAGGAATTTGTATCTACTTCAAACAAAAAAATGTGGCGAAACCATGATGGAAAGTTCAATTACCGGTACGCAAAAGAAAAGGTGACAAGCCCATTTTTTCATACTTGTTGTCGTCACGAAAATGAAGACCAACAAGAAGACTATAATCCATTATTTTTTCAGCTTCCAAAAACTCACAATCCCGTTCAATTTGCCTGGAAATTATTTGCATTAAATTATGAAAGACATGAGAAGCCAAGATAACAAGGCCAGTTAAGCAAACACCAGAAAAAACAAATGATTCCCTGAACTTACTTCATAAGCTCCTGGAACCAATTCGGCTGCAAGCGAAAAACAAGATTGAGGTCCAAGTCTTTTAGTGTTGTTGTTTCATCAATCTCACCCTCAGGCTTATCAATTGTGCGGCCATGAGAGGATCCTTTCAAGTCAAATCTCCTATGTATTCGGTACTCGGAGCAGAATAAATTACCCATCACCATAAACCGTGTCTGGTTCCCAATCATAATGTGCAGTTAGATATTTGATGGAAAAACAGAACAGGCCAGTTGAAGCACAACAATGAAAATTCAATTCACAAGTTACGAAAGGTACCTTTTGGCCACCAATAGGTTTAACACAATGTACACCATAAAACTTTGTCACAAGGGAGTTCTCGTGCAAACAAACATGTTTGTAGTAGCTAGAAAGCATCCTTATGAGCACCTGATCACAATTAGCATAATATAAGAACCGATGTCGTCTCCTTACCCATATGTATCATTTAAATTAAGATAGTAGACCTTACAATAAGAAACAAATATAAAAATCCACACATTGCCAACTGGAACAGCTAAACATGATGACTACAAATTTCAAAATCATCAGGACACAAGTGCAGGTGAACACTTGGCCCTGTGATCCTAGCTCTCACCTAGCCCGCCCACTAAGGGATACATGTACACGAGAGTTGTCTCTCTTTATCAAGAAAGAAGTCAATGCAGTAGGCAACTGACCTTGAGTTCTGATTTCTTCACGGTTTTTATCATGAATCTATCATCCTGAGTTAAGTAAAAGAAGCTTCCACTCTTCCCCGGAGAAGAAAGTTCCCTAAGGGCATCATTTCCACATATGGCCAGCATGTAATCAGCAGGATCCACCTGGAATAGTTCCCTTAGTCGCCTATTATTTCCAGGAAAATAAAAATAAAAATCCAGTAAGTACCATAGCTGATAACTACAACAAAATTGCATCAATCAGGTAATCAATGCTTGCAACCTAACTAATAAACAATAACATCCGATCAACAGAAGACCTCAAGAGAGAGAATAGGCAAATTATCAACAAATGCCAGCCCTCAACATCCTTATTTTATAATCAGAAACAAAAATCACATCAAAGTACCTTAAAGAATAGCAATTACCTAAAGACTACGGGACAATAGTCTTTCCACCGAAACTCCACTGATTGATGAGGTGGAGTTATCTTTGACCCTTCCGGTGGAAATCTCGTCCAGAACTTCTCCTTTGGATCAAAATCACTCGGCTTCAGGTCCCGTAAGATGGAAGTATGTCTCCCAACAGAATACCTGAGGAATCACCAAATAAACTCAAACTGAACAAGCAGCAGAAATTACAAGAAGAAACCGACACAAGAATCATTCCACAAATTACCTGATACCCAATTGCAGATTAAGCATCAACTCGTAATTCTTATGTCCCTTTGATATCGTCTGTCCAGGCTTCTTCACCTCACCACTAAAACAACATGGATTCCTCCTAAACTGCCTAATCTCATCGCGATCGAGGCCCAAACCCTCCCTGTAAATCATTGAAGCCTCCACATTATCGATAATATCACAGGTAATGTCCCCAGCTTCCCCATCGGACTCCCAAACGCAAATCCTCGGAAAATTTCTCTCCGTCAAGCTACCTCTCGCCCCATCCACTGACGACCTCTTCTTTGGGGCCACCATCAAATTACTCACCAGAGTGTTCTCGTACTCTTTCAAGGAATGCTCCTTCCCGTTCCCTGGATAGAATGTCCCGGTCAGCTGCTGCACCTTCACGTCTTTGTTCCACGTTCCAACGTAGCAGCTGCCATCGGGCCAAGTGAAGACTCCATCTCCCTTAGGAATTCCGTTCTCCCACTGCCCATCATAGCGATTCCCATTAGACCAAATTAGGACACCGCGGCCTGAAATCACGCCGCTCTTCCATTCGCCGACATACTCGTTCCCATTCTTCCATACATAACGGCCTTTCCCTTCTTGGAGATTTCTCTTCCAGGTTCCTTCGTAGAAATCTCCGTTTGCGTATCGTTTCTGTCCATATCCATGTTTGCGATCCGAACTCCAGGTCCCACGGTAAGTATCCCCATCGGATCCGATGAAGGTCCCAAATCCCTCCATTCGGCCCGACTTAAACTCGCCCTCATAGGTAGCACCGGACGGCCACGAGAACTTCCCTTTCCCCGAGGCCTTCCCCCTCCTCCAGTCGCCCTCGTACATGCACCCGTCCGTCCACAAATACTTTCCCGATCCGTGCGGGACGTTCCCGGAGAAACTTCCAATGTAGAGATCGCCGTTTGGAAGCGGCTTCTCGACCAAGGAGTCAGCCGTCCCGGAAGCTAAGTTGGGGACAGGTAAAGTGACAGTGGTCGGAGTAACACGACGAGTGAGCGCTTGAGATCGACTCCGGTTGACAACTATAGGTGGTGGCACGGATACTGCTGGCAGCAGTTGTTTCTCCGTCACTGTAACCTTATCTTCCTCCGATTTCTTCCTCTTGGCGCTTGAAACGACGTCGCTAGGCTCCACAAGAAGAAGTGCTTCAGGCATTTTTCGCTCATAAACTCTCTCCGCCCTCTCTCGTTTTTCGTTCGACCTTGTATTGCATTTCTAGGGATAACTGCTCGTGGATTGGATTCTAGGTATTACTCAGCCTCAGAAGGCGTGCAAACGAAGTGGTAACGACGCCGAAGAGAGGAGCATTTCCTGCAATAGGTTTTGTTTCTCTCTCTAGAAATCTCTCTCTCAGTGTGGTTGTGTTTGGGAAAATGAGTGGGAATCCTGCAAACATAAACAACAACGAGAACAACTACATAGCATAGAGAGAGAGAGAGAGAGAGAGAGAGAGAGAGAGAGAGAGAGGAGCAGCTCATCAATTGAAAGAAAACAAAAATTATAAATGAAAAAAAGAATAAAAAGAAGAGAGCTGGTGTGTAATGAGCCGGCTTTTTGCCTAGGGAACGTTGCTCTCGACTATGCAAGTGATATACGACCAGCTCAGCTTTAATAATTTAATGACGAATATACCCTTCTATTTTGTTTCTCCGTAATTCCGCGAATTTTAATCTTTGCTCGCTCGATCGCCCTGGTTCCATCGTGACGTGACGGAATCGCCTCGGAAGTGGCAAAGGGGACGAGAGCATAATTTTTTAAAAACCTTTTTTTGTCCTTGGTCTTTTGCTTTAACTACGAAAGTGCCATTTATTTATTAAAGTTATTATTTTTGTTTTTTGTTAGGGTTTCTGTTTGTGGTCCAATGGTTCCCGAGTGCCAGTAAGGTTTGACCACTCTAATTCGTTTAGGTTTGACCAAGTAGAAGCATTTTAAAATATTTAAAGTGATTACTGCGTGGGTTTATATTTCACAATATATAATTTGCGATAAAAAAAATATTATTTTTGCCAGGGAGAAGATATTGTACAGCTGGGTATCCGTGTATTTTGAAAAATAATGAAAACCCGTATCGGATTTCTTTCTATTATTGGAAGTGCCCATAATTGGTAAAATGAGTTTCCATTGGATGGAATATTGCGTTTTTATTTTAATAGATTCTCATTCTAATTCAAATTATGCAAAAAGGAATCAAAATCAATTAACAAGAAATGACACAAATTTGGCATATGGACCGAAATCACAAATAGTGAGCCCACTTTTAAGCCCAACTAGTTTTGGGTTGGCTACTGGACTTTGTTGACCCAAAATTGGAACCGCACTCATTAATCATTATGAGGGAGGCTATCAATACTAGCGATGACAACGGGTCGGGTACCATTTCATTTAAGAAATATCAAAATCGTTATAAAATCATTTAAAAAATTATTTAGATTTAAAAAATAGAAACCTTTTCATAACCGTTTATCGCCGGGTACCCATTTACGGTTTAACTTTTCAATTTCTTTCATAATTGATTGAATAATGTTTCCAAACACTCAATATATATTTATAAACTATGAAAGTCTATAACAAAAAATCAAACAATTGGATTAGTGGTTAAGTGATTTAGTTTTGTATACATGTGTAAGGTTCGAATCCCTTCTCTGACATATATACTATATTTTTAAGAATTTACTTGAAATTAAGGGTTGGGTTGGGCCGGGTTGGTTATGGTTATGGGTACGGTTTCGGTTTCGGTTCGGGTACCTTAACTATTTATTAATCGGTTCGGGTATCCTAAACCCGACATCAAATGTCAAAACCGACCCGAAACCGTGACGAATTTGAAAATAAAAATACAAATCGTTTCCAAACCGTATAGGATCGGTTTTTCAGATTTTAAACGGATCGGATACCCTGCGGATAGTGCACGGATCGGGTTTTTTTGCTATCCCTAACCAATACCCTCGGACTATGATATATTTAGTCAAAGAATTGTATTATGTTTTATTCAAATGCCCTAATTGGTTAGATTACCAAACTTAAAAGTTATCAAAGACTAGTTTTTTACCAAATTTACCGTGTCTTCATATGAAAATTTTATGTGGGCATGGTTCCGATCACACGAATTTATATTCATATCGAATGTCCAAATGACAAAATTATATAGTATTATTATTAGTCCAAAAAAAAAAAGTGTCAGGAACAACAAAAGAGACTACTAACGTTTTAATGAAATTCTGTACAAAAAATACTAATTGTTAGCTAGGTGTGTTTTATAGAGGAGGGTAATTTTGTACAGAAGAGACTGAAGGTTACTTAGATGTTGACCGTTAGGAGTAATTAAGAACTAATAACGTTTTAACGAACATAATTAAAGATATTATTTAATACTTTTGGCCGTTTGGAGGAACAAAAAAAAATCGACTTCATAGGCATTAATTAAAATCAATAAATGAATATAGTAGTAGTGCATGCATGACACATTATATATTTATATTATCTGCAGACTGCAATTTTAATATATATATATATAAGGAGTATATATTAAAATAAAATCAGTCACAATTCAGACATGAACCATGATCGTTCATATATACTCCATGGCTCTGTGTGGTCACAGACTTCACATTGTATATATATTATATATGCACGTCATAAATTACTTTGTGAATCAGAAATAATCACTTGACGCTCCTCTGCCTCTCTCGTGAGTAGCTACCGATATAATTAACAAGGTCCATTTATTTTTGTTTTTAAATGACAGTAAACACTACATACATACATACATACATAAATACATACATATACACATATATGCAGAGATTTAATTAATGAATTCAGACGTATACTTTCAACTGCCCGTGAATCAATTTATAACAGCTCTATATATATATATATATATATATATGCTAGCTCAGCACATGCATGTTTTGAATACTCATGGGCCATCAGACTTAACTGCTATATGTAATTTGTAAATAAGGACCAGCATGTTTTTAAGAACTACTTGCGTTTCATAAGCAGGATAAGTAGGCCTACGTTTGGTGCATTTTGAAAATAAGACTAAAAAAAAAACACTAATATTCCAGTCTAATATTATCAAATCGGGCATTCCAAATAAAGCCTTTTAAAGTATAAATATATAAATAAGATACAAAATAAACTAGCTCATAAGTTGTTTATGTATATTTTTGGTAAATATACGATTGATAACTTGTTATAAACTATAACATAGCTGAAAATATATACAGATATATGTTGTGATTGATTTCACACCAATCAAGAAACACTCAAACACAAAATTAGAAAGCAATAAGAAATCGGACGCAAAGTTTAGGTGGTTCGGCCAATAAAGCCTACGTCCACGGGAGTTCCTCGGTTTCGCTATATGAAGTCGGCCGTACATACACAAGTGCCGATTATGACATGTATCAATAACTCTAGTATGTATTTTACCTTTTGGGATTTAAAGTTCAATCCATAATTCTAATAAGCCACAACATAATTCAACAACGACATCAACTGCTGATATATAATTAAACCGACATAATTTAGTGTTTTAGGGACGTTCCATTGACAAGTTCGCTGAACTACTCTCTCTTTTTTAATTTTTGGCTTCGATTCAAGGGGTGCAATTATGTAGAGTGCAGGCTGCAGTGCCGCATGCGCATTGTTTTCCAATGCAGTTTGTGTTTTGTTTTTCTTGTCGTTGGGTAAAAAACACACGGGTTTGTTGTCTCAACCATTATTGAATTCAGTGTCCTGCTTTTGTCTTTGCATGGAATAATAAAAAAGGTTTGTTTGGATCAGAGTATGTTGATAGGGTATAAGCTCTCGTAAACTATAAAAGCTGAGAGTGTCTGAGAGTATGGAGACAGAGTATAAACTTATACTCTGAAACAAACGGGGGTAAAGAGAAGCCAACACAAATATCTGTCAAAACTACTTAATAATGCAACATATCAGCTTTTTCTTCTTTTTTTATGAGAGTAATGCAACTCAACTAAAACCTGTTTTTACGGCAATCTCGTTGGATTGGCAAAAGACTTATATAGATAGAGAAAGACAATATAACTATGTTTTGTTGGTTATCGAAATTTTGGGATTCAAGTTCAACTCTCAATATCAATATCAATATCAAGATTCAAGGGGTGGAGCTACATGCCCCTTTACCTATTCAAAATGTACCCTGAGTATTATTCATATTTTAAATTCTCTACCTTTGGAAAATATGTTTCTCAACTCAAACAATATTCTCTCCATATTTTACTACCCATATTTTCATAGACTAATGTAATGGGTCTGGTCCATACTTATAGGTATAAATATATTACAAGTTACGGCTCAAGTACCTTACAGCACAGATTGTTGTAATGAAGAAAAAAACCCAAGTCCCAAAAGTAGGCTCATGTCAAAGTCAATGCATGCCCCAATTTCGAAACTGTCTTGAGCTCAATTTGCGTCGTCTTTTATTATGACATGTCGACCTTGACAAGTTACTCTTTCTCCTCTTCCTCCTAACTTTATAGCATCACGACATCCATGCACATGCGCCCAACAGACCATTTTTTATTATCTGACCAAAGCCATCGTGAGCTAAGAGGCCTGTCAAAGTGATGCAGTGCGCTCTATCAGTGTCCTGTATCCCACATCGGTGAGTTAGGCGGAAGTGAAGGGCATTATATGCAGGGCAAACTTAACATTAGTCAAGGCCTTTTCTAGTGATCAGTTAGGCTCTGCATCATTTGGTATCAGAGCCCAAGTCTGCTCTCATGTGGGTGCACGTGGGCCAAGGTGGATTTCGGAGCCCAATTGTGATTGGTCTGCGGGGTGATGAGCCACATGTGAGACACGTGTTCTTTACGGAGGGCGGGAACTGATGCAGTGCGCTGTATCAGCGTCTTGTATCTCACATCGGTGAGTTAGGCGGAAGTGAAGTGTCTTATATGGGGGACAAACCTAACATTAGTCAAGGCCTTTTCTAGTGATTAGTTAGGCTTTGCATTGATACCTATCTACATGCTCGACATAACCGGACATATCAAGCCCCCGGCTTGTTTTTTGAGATGCAAGAATGGAGGTCTTTGACCTTCTTTTCATTATTTATGCTATGTAATTTTTTCCCCCTCCGACGAAGGATCCTGGCTCCGTCATTGGTTGGTTGAGACTGAAATGACTGCCTCCATATTGAGTTGTTGTCCTCATGTCATGCTTCGATTGGTAGAATTATTTTGGTATCATCATAAATATTCTTAGAATTCTGGGGTTGTTGTCCTTAGAAACTTAAAAGATTTTTTTGTCTCATTTGTTCTAGAATCCTGGTTCATCAATACTCTGCGAGAGTGCGAGGTATCAAATACTTGGAGAGAATGAGAGGATCCAAATATACAAAATTTACATGGAACAAAAGTCCAAAACTCAGTTTCGTTATCGACCACACCCTTGTAAATACTACTCCATTATTAATGGTAAATTTTGTACGTAGCTGTTGTAATTCAATTAAAATATTATATATTCTCTCATAAAACGGATATCATTAGGTATTGATAACGTATTCAATTATTTATAAAATCAAAAATATCTTCTTCTCATTGATTGACTCATCATCAATATTAAATTAATTAAGTTCCCATAATTAATCGTCCAATCACCTTCTGCCACTTTCCAGTATTTTTGCAGATAATCATGCGAAACCCTTAATTTATAGTAATAATTATTTTTATTATTGATTTTTTTTAGAAGATTGTTATCGATTTTTTCACCAACTACTTTTATTTTTAATTCCATAATTATTGAGTTTTTTTGAGTTATAGAAAATAATAAAAATAACGAAGCCACGTTGTCGCTTTCATGGATTGACCGTAGCGACCCGAGCTGGCACTTTGTGGGACCGGGGCTAATATGCGAAATGCGGGGCCCAAAAGACGACGTCGCTTTCGTAACAGGCAGACGTGAAAAGCTGTCCGAGGCCATCTCGATTCTGGACAGTCCAACGGGACAGCATCGTCACACACGCCTCCACCTGTCAGTATGCGTAAGGTACCTGCCACATCAGATACTATTCTTTTATTTATTTGTTTTTCACCGAAATTTATTATTATCATGAAGACGGCAGTTTCATGAATGATTATTTTTTTAAAAATAATAACAAAAAACGGATGAGATCCAAAACAGAACGATCAGTCGTTTGAGTTAACGTCAACATTCAACAAAAAAAGACTTATCGGTAGCCTACGTAAAAGAAAACAAGAGTTATGAGTCCCGATTGTGAATTTTTCAGAAAACGTTTCAACGCTTAAGTCAGTAAAATTATGTAAATTTCTACGAAAACGTTCCAACGCTTATGTGAATTGAAATGAGATATATAGAGGATTTTCAGGAGGATAATTCAAGAGGTGAATTTTCGTTGATGTTCTTATGATCCTCGACTCCCATGAGTGTTCGATCACCCACGATTGTCGAGGTGACTCACCTTGATTTTCTACGGAGCTAACTTTTCTTCTCTCGTGGCATTGTTCAGTTGGGATCCTGGGGGTGGATGGTATTTTTGGTATTATCAATAATATTAAGAGTCGGTTTATCATTTAATTTGGATGAGAAAAATTTGGAATTATTGAAGGAACATAAGAAGAAAATGTGTTGTCAAAAGGACAAAAGATGGAGTTAGGATGGGGCGCAGATAAGACCGAAAGAAACACAACACAAACGCAGGCGCTCTTCATCTTCATCTTTGCTTCTCTTCTCCCATCCTTTGACTTCATCAACTGGAGGAGGAGGAGGAGAGACGGTCGGTGGATTCACGCACTTGTAATCTTCCACGTGGCATAATCGCAAACAAGGAATTTGCTCGCATTGTGAATTGACATTGTCACCCCCTTCACACGACAAATTTCATCGTCAATATAACGATATATATATTTATTATTTAATGCATCTTCAAGTAGACAAATTTGATTCTTCAAGGAAAAAAAAAAAAGACAAATTTGAAGATGGACCATGTATATTTGGGCCCATCATATAGGGTTCCACAAAGGCATCGATCCCCCAACACAATCAGACTGATGAAACACCTCGTCACTGTTAAACTGCAAGTAGCTCTGGCATTTGTGCAGGTTAAGGTCATCGCTTGTCGTTAACTTGGCTCATTGAGAAAAAGGTTAAAATCTCAGGTAGAAATTAAAAAATTATCAGAATGTGATTTAAGGTACGAATTTTCAAGCAATTAACTTCTTTATATATGGCTTATTTGTGTAGATTTTGGACCATTGTCAAATTGTTTATGGAGATTTCTCTTGGATATGTTGGTGTGGTTGATTGGCAACCGGTTCAAGGTTTTCTAATTTCTGTCTCATATTCGGGCTTGTTTCTTCTTCAACTATATTGTTTTTAGAGAATTTTGGCCACGTGATGCTTTTGCTTGAGGTTTATATTCAAAGATTCAATTTTTTTTATGTTTTTCTTACTGTACAATTAATTTTTATTTGAAACGAAAAAATATCATTTAGACTCATAATTTAGATCAATTGATTATAATATATATAATTTTAATTGAATACCAGTCGTGAAGTTTTTTTTTTAATTTTTTTTATGGTGCAATTATCAAATGATTATCAGTCTTGAGGTGCAAATGTCATGGCATTACAATGATGTAACAGCAACCACCGACCAGATTGTGAGCCAGAGTCGCCACCGTCTGTACCTCTAGACCATGAAGCATGAGATGACATAACAGCAAGTACCTCGTTTGCATGTATGGATCATGTTTGTTTGGATAACCGTGATTACAATTCCATCACTATTCAGTATCTGACGATGACGATTTTTTGTTTTGATGGGTCCCAATCGAGTGATTGAACGGTCAAGATTGATTCGACAGTTAGGTTAGACTACTGCCAGTTGTGCAAATGTGTATCCAAGTCAGCGTGCAATTGAGCGATAATCATTATGCATATAAAGATTGTCTTTTCCAATAAGGCATAGATTCGAATCTTTCCATCCCCAATTCTCCTAAGAGCATCTCAAATGCTACAGCACTCCAAATTTTCCAGTGCGATCTCACTTCTATTACAGCAAAACATGATTTTCAATGCAATCATATCAACAAAACACATATTTTAATACAATTTTTTTCACTTTTCATTTACAAACACTTCAAATTTCAAGCATCAACACCATTTCTCTCATATTTTTCTACCACTTTTCACTTTTTTCTATCATTCTACACATATTTCAATACAATTTTTTCAAATTACTCTCTCTATACACTCCAAAATTTCCAGCACTCCAAAATTTGTTACCATTGCACTTGCTCTAACTCAACAAAAAAAGAAATTTGTGAGTTAAAATGACAAACGACATTAACCTCTAGATAAAATGACATAATAATTTAATCATTCCATAAATATCCTCTCTATTCTCTCTCTCTCTCTTAAAATACTCGTTGGATACTAATCTTCACCACATCCTTTTATTCGTACTCTGCGAAATATAATTGTATAACTTCAAAAAGTGTAATAATGAATAAATTATAAGAAAAATCCGAATATATGAGCAGAAAGGAAAATACTCTTTTCTATAGTGTTCCTAAAATGTGCTCCTAACTTTTATGATATCTTTTCGAGTCCAAAATATATAATATTTTTTAATTTTTAAAAAATATATTCATTTTTGATACGAATCTAATGATATCTCTGAAAAATATATTGACATACTCCCACTATGAAGTCGCCGTCGATCATGATGCCTCCGAAATTAGAATAACTAGTTAAGATAGAACCAATCTGTGCCTTTCCAGGCCACGGAAGGGACCAAGTGTAGTGTTTTGAACCATAAATATTTTGTTCAAAACAAAACTTAAATCCAACATGAAAAAGGCATAAAATGTTTTAAGTTGTCCTATTGCAAGATATGGGATGCAATATGGGACATGCGTAAATGAAGGAGTTGATATCCATTATTGCTTCAGCCATTATTGTTTCAGTCTTTAGAATTCATGGTGTATGGTGATCACGTTCCATTATTGTTTTTCATTTATGGCGTATGGTCATTTAGGTGTACTGATTGATATTGTCTATATCTCCCTTGTAACTAGAACTAGACTATTATATATGTTAGACGTGTAACAAGTAATACCTGTGATAGAAAATACTCAATAAAGAAAAAGACTTCTTCAAGTTCTTGGTGCTTTCTCTGTATCCTTTTCTTCATGGTATCAGAGGCGGTTTCCTATTACTAGTTTCGGTCTCTATTCTGTCTAAATGACTGATATAGTGTCTTCTGAGATGGCAAGCTCTTCTGAGACGGCAAGCTCTTACTCATCCTTTTCTGAGGTTAATTCAAATCAGCGATTATGCTCAGTTCAATTGAATGACTTCAATTACCTTCCTTGGTCAAGGGCCGTAACGTTGGCTCTTGGTGGAAGATCACAGATTGAGTTTATTGATCAAAGCAATGTTGCTCCAGATGTCAAGTCTACTCAGTACAAGGCTTGGTTTGCTAGTGATCAGATGGTCCAATCATGGTTGCTTAATACGATGGAGCCACATATTGCTGAATTATTCAGCTATTCAGATTCTGCTGCAGGCTTATGGGAGGCTGTAAAGGAGTTCTATAGCAATCACAATAATGCAGCACGAGTTTTTCAATTAAAAAAGGATATTGCTTCTCTTCAACAAGAAGGCAAGTCTTTTGTTCAATTTCTTGGTAATATGAAAACAATGTGGAATGAGTTGGCCGTTTATCGACCACATACCACCGATTCAGCAACCTTACTAAAACGGGCTGAAGAAGACAAAATTTTTCAGTTGTTGGCAAATTTAAATCCTGATTATGAAGACTTGTGTAGTCGCATTCTTATGAACTCTGAATTGCCCACATTTGCTAATGTTTGTGCTACTATTCAACGTGAAGAAACACGTAGAAAGGTTATGTCTGTGAAACTGAAATCAGATGTATCTGAAACTCGAGCCTTTATCTCTGCTCAAAGAGACCCGGAAGAAAGAGGACATAAGGGGAGAAGAAATGAGTTGAAGTGTGGTCACTGTCACAACACTGGTCATACCATTGAACGGTGCTGGATTCTTCACCCAGAACTCAAGCCAAAGTTTGCAAATAAAGGAGCACCAAAACGTAGATCATCTTCTGGATATGAAGCCAACTATGTGTCTACACCAGCTGCTGATGAGTTGTCAAGGTTTACTTCTAGTCCTATCAACCTTATAAATGAGTTTGCTAATTATATTCAGGACAAAAGTAGTGTTGTTGACAAGCCTGAGAATGATAATCATTCGGCATTGATTGGTAAATTTGCGGGATTTCTTGCTGAGAACAAGATTGGCTCCACTGAAAATGTCTCAGGTATATTAAAAGCTTTTTCTCTGGCTCTTAATATTAGTAGTGTGCATGATTGTTGGGTAATAGATTCGGGTGCCACTGATCATGTAACAAATTTTTCTAGAAACTTGAGTGATTTTGAGTTATTTACTCCATCATCTACCATCACTATAGCCAACGGTAAAAGTGTGAGTGTTGTTGGACACGGCAAGACCAAGTTACTTTCATCTTCCATTTCCTCATCTGTCCTTTATGTGCCATCATTTCCATTCCAGCTTCTTTCAGTCAGTAGATTAATAGCCAATTTGAATTGCCGTGTCATTTTTTCTTCTAATAAAGTTGTCTTTCAGGATCTAACGACTCAGAGGACGATTGGTGAGGGATTTTTTCATCAAGGACTTTATTATCTTCCCAAGAATAAATATGTGTTTCAAGAGCATCAAGCACATGCTTGTATGTCATCTGATGGATATAAATACTTTGTAACATTTGTCGATGACTATTCTCGCTTTACATGGCTCTATCTCTTAAAATCCAAAAGTGAATTTGCTCATGTATTCCAAGATTTTCACAACTTAGTTATCACTCAATTTTCTTCTAAAATTAAGATTATACGATCAGACAATGGTACCGAATTTATGACACACATCATGAAACAATACTTGAGCATGCATGGTATTATTCATCAAACCAGCTGTGTGGGAACCCCACAACAAAACGGTATAGCAGAAAGAAAAAATCGTGATCTGCTTGAGAAGACTGATCACTAATGATCGGTATGAATGTTCCCAAGATTTTTTGGTCACAAGAAGTGTTCACTGCAACTTATCTTATCAATCGATTGCCTAGTCGAATTTTGCAATTTCACTCTCCTCTTGAGTTGTTGACAGGAAAATCTCCAGGGCTATCTCATCTCAGAATTTTTGGATGTACTTGCTATGTACACCTTCAATCCACTCAACATGATAAGCTGGATCCACGGGCTGTTCCATGTGTATTTTTGGGTTATTCATCAACCCAAAAAGGTTATAAATGTTATAATCCTATTACTAAGAAACTTATGGTCAGTCGCGATGTGCGTTTCAATGAACTTATGCCTTATTTCAAAGACTCGGGTGATGTTCTTCAAGGGGAACTCGATTTGTTTCCTCTACCAATTTCAGCAGCTACATCATCAGGTATCATGGATGGCTTATCTCCTACAGAAACTGCTATAGAGGTTAATCATGAGCTAGTTCCTCCTGCTACTACAGAGGTTGTCCTTGAGCTCGTTCCTCCTGCAGTGGCGGCCAGTAGTGATGAACTACCAATACCTCGTCGTAATCCTCCAAGGGAACGGCGTCCATCCTCTCGACTGAAAGATTATGTAGCAAACTTGGTACGTCATCCTATGCATAATGTCTTGGATTATAAAAAATTATCACCTGTTTATGCTGCCTATCTCAGCAAAATCTCTAGTATTACTGAGCCTAATACTTATCAAGAAGCAGTCCAACAGCCAGTTTGGCAGAGTGCTATGAGTGAAGAACTTCAAGCCCTTGCAGATAATAATACTTGGAGTGTGGTTACGTTACCACACGGTAAAAAGGCAGTTGGGAGTCGCTGGGTGTATAAGACCAAGTTCAAATCTGATGGCTCAATTGAGAGACACAAAGCCCGTCTAGTGGCTCAAGGGTACACTCAAACATACGGAGTTGACTACAAGGAGACATTTGCCCCTATTGCAAAAATGACGACTATCCGCACTTTGCTTTTAGTGGCTGCCAATCAGGGGTGGTCTCTTTCCCAAATGGATGTTAAAAATGCATTTTTACATGGTGAGCTTGAAGAAGAAGTGTATATGAAGCTTCTGCCGGGTCATCCACAAAGTAATCATTCCAATCTCGTGTGCCGACTTCATAAATCTATTTACGGTCTGAAGCAATCTCCACGAGCATGGCATGCTAAGTTAAGCACTGTACTTGAACAACTTGGGTTCATAAGGAGCAACGCTGATCATTCACTATTTGTTCACACTTCCTCGAGAGAGAGATTGATTGTCCTGATTTATGTTGACGATCTTATTGTGACTGGTGATAATAATGCTTCCATTCATAAACTTAAAGGTGTTCTTCAACAAACATTTGCTATTAAAGATCTTGGTGTTCTTAAGTACTTTCTTGGTATTGAAATGGCTACTTCCTCCAAAGGTTTTTTTCTGAGTCAACGCAAATACGTGCTCGACTTGTTGAGGGAAACAGACATGTTAGATTGCAAACCCGCAAGAACCCCATTGGATAGCAAAATGCAGCTTGGTATCCAAGGTGAAGCACTTGGGTCATTTCAAGAATATCAACGATTGGTAGGTAAACTTATTTATCTAACAATTACCCGGCCTGATATTAGTCAAGCAGTTAGCATTGTTAGCCAATTTATGCACTCTCCTACAACGGCTCATATGAATATTGTTCGAAGGATACTTCGTTATTTAAAAAAATCTGTTGGCCGTGGCATTCTTATGCAACCTAATGGTCATTCTCAAATCCTTGGTACACGGATGCTGATTGGGCCGGCAACCATCTTGATCGAAAGTCTACTACGGGTTACTGTATCTTTGTTGGTGGTAACTTGGTTTCTTGGAAAAGTAAAAAACAATCGGTTGTGGCACGCTTTAGTGCGAAAGCAGAGTATCGCGCTATGGCTTCTACAGCTTCCGAACTTATGTGGTTAAAAGCTCTTCTTGCGGATTTAGGTATCTCTCATTCTCAGCTTATGACACTTTGTTGAGATAATCAAGCTGCGATGCATATTGCCTCTAATCCAGTTTTTCATGAACGAACTAAACACATTGAAGTTGATTGTCATTATATTCGACAACATGTACGATCCCGTGCTATTGTTACTCACTATACTCGTAGCCATGATCAACTTGCAGATATTTTCACAAAGGCCTTGTCGTCAGATAATTTTTATCGGATTCTTTCCAAGCTTGGCTCAATCAACCCTCTTGATCCAGCTTGAGGGGGAGTATTGCAAGATATGGGATGCAATATGGGACATGCGTAAATGAAGGAGTTGATATCCATTATTGCTTCAGCCATTATTGTTTCAGTCTTTAGAATTCATGGTGTATGGTGATCACGTTCCATTATTGTTTTTCATTTATGGCGTATGGTCATTTAGGTGTACTGATTGATATTGTCTGTCTCCCTTGTAACTAGAACTAGACTATTATATATGTTAGACGTGTAACAAGTAATACCTGTGATAGAAAATACTCAATAAAGAAAAAGACTTCTTCAAGTTCTTGGTGCTTTCTCTGTATCCTTTTCTTCATGTCCAGAACATGCAATGTCTTTTATATGTTGAACTTGATTTTTATTTTCAACTGAAAAAAATATTGTTGAATTCGTAAAATCAATCAAAACAGAAATATGATTTTCAATTTTTTTTTTTTTTTTGCGTGCCTGTAATTAAACCACAACCGGGGCTTCTGTAGTTTACCTACAGCATCACCCCTTGACCTCATCTAGTGACACTTCCATGCCACGCCCACGCTGGCAGCAGATGCAGTGCATTGCAATAGTTCTTGTCACGCAAATAGGGGATAGGCACATGCCAGTATGACCGTGCATTCCTGGTGAGAGGTGACATGCCAGTGGTATCTCTTGCGCTTGTATCCGCATCATTCGAATAAACAGACAGGAAACAAGGTAAAAATTTTCTTAAATTACCTGTGCGTTTACTTACATGGATTTGGTGGCACCTCAACTGCTTCACAGAAGCAGATTTGCCCAGAAAATTATGATCAGAAAGGAACTGAGAACCGTAGAGAAGGCAATTGAAGAAATTTATTCCAAGAGCTGATCAGTGTGGGTCGGACCAAATATATTAGGATATGAACCCCAATCGCCCTGTTCTCTGGCCTCCCAATATCCACCAAGATAGCGGTATGTGTGACTTCCTTTATCCATTGCAAACCAGCGAGGCTTCCATCCACTCTCTTGCATATTCCGCGCCTGATTAGCAAAGGAAACAATACACTAGTAATAAGATGCCATCAGAATAGCCCAAACTTCTAAGCAGATATTTTATGGCAGATAATGTCCAAGAAATTATCATCAAAACACCTCAGCAAGCCTAGATATTGGTACCAAATTGCTTCATAAAATTTTCAGTATATCTTGTGATGCATAATATCTAGTGTATCAATTTTCCCCCATTCGCTATGCATTCTATTTCTATATAGATGCCATTACCTAGTGTGTGTTTTTTCCTCACAGTTGCACATATAAAATTAACATGTCAAAGGAAGGCAAAGTAGAATTTATTTTGTAGGTAAGATAACAAAACCAAACCGAAAGCTAGCGTAATGGTTAATATCAAAAGGAATTATAAAACCCAATTATAAAATGTAAATGTGAAAGTAAACAACTCTCGTGCACAAAGCTCTCACTCTGCATATCCTAGAAACTTCAAAACATTTCACCAAGATTACTTTCTTTGTGCTGACCATAAAAATGATAAGCATAATTTACCTGACGTTGCTGCTGCTCTAGCCGCAGTTTTTCTGAATTGGCCATATCATATTCTCCATTCTCTAAACACCTTTGATCAGGTCTAAGCCTTGAATCTGTAGGCGGCAACTTTTCCTTCATACAAGAATAAGGAGGGGCATAAATATTCAATAAAAATGCACAAATGCAGATAGGGCAGCCTCATTCTGTAAACAGAAGTAAATTTCTTCAACTTTCTGATTCTCTCTAGAATAGTGAGAATCAACTAATTAGTTAAAACAGTTGAAACAATCCCATGGATGACAAGTGAGTGACTTCCGTTCCTAATAAATCAACCATAAGAATAGATTACGGACTATTCCCCATAAATACCAAGAGCATGAATAAGTGTGTGCACCCTCATACTCACACGTGTGTGGGTGCCAGGCTGAACAATTGTAATCAACTTGTTATAGGCTTAAAGCACTCACCTTCAGTCCAGGAATAAGCTCATTAAATGTAATGGCAAAGCGTGTGAAGTTATATCGAGTGGGAAATCTGGGAGGCTTGCTCCGGTTCCAAAGCAAATGTTGTTCACAGGGAGTCTCTCCTTTCCCCTTACCAGAATAGTCACCAATCACATAATGCATGCTCTCGTCCCACTTTCCAAATAGGGTTGCCACTGTTTTTCCATTCTTATCTTCAACTGTACCTTGCACCTGAAAAGCATTCCAGTTTGAGTAAGTCCAAAAAGTCCTTCTATTTCTTCAAAATAATAATATCGCATATTAATAGAAGCACAATCGTTTCTTCCATTTCCCCCTAACACATCATGTCTTCATTAAGTTTTTAAGAGATGACGTGAACCACAGTAAAGTATTCAGATATCTAGGATTTTCCACAAAAAGATATAATTCAAGCTACTGGTATAAGGATTTTAAGAGTGCGTATTGCAAAGAGTTGCAATGGGAATTAGATTCATAACCCAACCGCCATGACCATAAGTCGTGATATAACTTGAAGTCCTAATCAAGAAAGTAATAGATAATCAATAATTGGACTTGAGAAAAAAAAAAAGGATCCCAATATCTCATTGGTATTGCGAGTACTCGAAATAAATTGGATTCCCTTTCTCATTACCATACACGACCACTAAAAGTAGCCTCAATATTTAAAATCAAGAACTGAATTTGAAGGCCAGAAACTTTCACCAAGGAGTTAACCCTAGCAAGTCATAGTCCAACACCACAAAACAGGAAAATAACTTAGAACTGCACAACTTGGGAACATCCTAAAGCAAACATGCTGTAATCCCAGTATCAAATATTAGCTAATTAGAAGTGAAATTGGATCCAGCTTATACAAGAAGTAAATGTCAGCTTATAAGATTCCTCCAACATATTTGCCAAACATATAAGAAGTTAGAACTTGGAGTCACTATTTTTTATGCCCCTTCTTTATTCATTACTATGACAGCATAATGTGGAACTCTGCGACCATTTTGTAACACTTGTCAGGACCATAAAAGAATAAGTCACCATATATCCGTTAAAGAATTTTATCTACATCAGCAAAGGTAACAAATTCACCATATATCCATTAATGAATTTTATCTTACATCAAAATTATATTGAGCGAATGAGATCACCTGATGAGGATTGCGGTCTATAATAGATTGTTCCTTGAATTTCAGCTTACACGAATATTCACAATTTCCCTGTATACGCATGGTACCATAGTGATCGCAGTATAACTTTCCTAATATGAGATTGTATATTGATGTCGTGACCTGAAAGAAGTCCAATTTCCAATTTTGAAACTAT
This sequence comes from Euonymus europaeus, assembly GCA_963580455.1. Lineage (NCBI taxonomy): Eukaryota > Viridiplantae > Streptophyta > Magnoliopsida > Celastrales > Celastraceae > Euonymus > Euonymus europaeus. Next base: position 5,094,430 of record OY756968.1, on the reverse strand, counting down.
CTTGGAACGAATGTCACTTCAATATGAGGGTTGTACCTTGCTCCATTGGTAAACTTCTCCATCATCAAATTCCAAGGTCAAAATACCAACAGGATTAAGTTGAATTGAGCGACCCCAAAACTTGCTCTTCAGATTGCTATCGGCCCAAAATTTCCACCCTGTGCCCTCACAATGGCATGCAACAATCATGGGGTGATGACTGACCTGATGCCAAAGTTCATAGTTATTAGATATTTTTCATGCTTAGCATCAACACAAGGCTTATATATATATATATATATATAGAGAGAGAGAGAGAGAGACACACACACACACACACACACACATATACACAAATGAATTATTAGCATGGCTCTCCTCACAAGGAAAACATCTATGGTTTCTCCATCCTTGATTCAACTTGCACCATGCTTATTTTTATCTGAAAAGTATCATCATCTTCTTAAAAAATATTGAGGCAGAGGAAAGTCATCTTCATACACCACCTCTGATTTTCCCTTCTCACAAGAAAAAGATTATCCATTAGAACTCTAGATTCAGAAATCAAACCTTCTCTGAGAAAAAACGAAGGCCTTTGTCTGGATAATCAGCCTCATACGTTTCCCCAAGTAATGGGTTAAATGGTTTGCAACTTCTTCCATCCGTAGAAGCATAACCAGATACAGCAAAAGCAGCCACATTGAGAATTCTCATGAGGCTATTACCCTGCAGCATATAAAGGATATTTTCCATATAAGAATAGAACTGCACATTGTAATTCATAGAAAGCAGCTTATGAGTTATGACACACCACAAATAGTATAGCAACATCATGAATTTATAATCCTTGTTTCTGAATTAACTACTGGAAATTTACCACACACGTAGTGGAGTTCAAAAATGGAGAGTACTATCAGATCACTGCATACCAAGATTCAACTCCTATGCTCAACTAACTGTTAGAAATAAATTTTACACTGAAGTTCTAGAAGATAGATACAAACTCTTCCACCATCATACAGAACTCAGATGGAATGACTCATTTTAAACATCATCTCCACAAATCACATGGTTAACCAAACACACATTACCAAAACTTCACTGGAACTCGAAATAATACTGCTTGCATTTTTATAATTTTCACTTCAAAAAATAAAAACTAAATGAAGCAGTACAAAATTTTAATAGTATGAACATGTTGAAAGAAACAAGGTTTCAGATGAATACAAAAAATAGAAAAAAAAGAAGTGCAAAGATACATAATCGTTATAAATTGGTGCATGAACCGAGTTAGACATGCAAAGTAATATGAAAGACGTATAGTGGCAGATACTTTTCCATAGGAAAGCATTAAAGCAATATAAAATTAGTAGCATGAGGGGTGAAATCAAATTTGTATACACAACTTACCCTTTTTCCCCATTCATATGCCCGGTCAATGAGATACGAATATTCCAGGTCTTCAAAACACTTCTGTAAAGAAGAGAGAGGCTCATTAAAGTAAACTGGAAGACAAACTCTAGTGAGATCCTTTCCGATGTTATCCTTAATCATTGACCAAAGACTGACACCCATTTCTTTTTCTACAGGGTCTGGTAATTTCCTACGCCGCTTCACATAGGGGTAGTTTCTTCCAACAGATTTCATTGAAGGATCAATGTCATCATCAGATTCCATTGCACAAAGCCCTTCATCATCAGTAGACAAAGACAATGTCTGAAGATCAGACCCATTGCTTCTGAAAGAACTAGATGATAGAAAGTCACATGTATCAAAATATGTATTATCCTCGTCATCTGTTTCTTCCTCTACGGCGTCAACTCTTTCATTATCCTCATCAGATTCGCTCACACTTCTTTCTGGTGGGAAGATAAAAGTTGTGAGTTTTAATGCTAAAACACACCTGCATACACTGACACAAAATATTGAAAACTTGCAGCCTTCTTGAGAAAGTTGCATCATATCATTGCCAACTAAAATGACAGTCAGCGAATAATCAAGTCATCAGAAGTAGAAGAGAAACAAAGAAAATATAAAGACGAATTGAAACTTGAAAGCACAGTAATGACAGAAAGAACGGGAAAAGCAACTGACAGGGAGAAAGTAAGTGCCATTAAAATAACACAACTTATAACAAGTAAAATGGAAATCAAAATACAGTCCAGATAAATGAACCATAACTTTTTTTACAGGTGCTATTATATTGCCTGAAATTTGTAAGGGCTGTTGGATGAATGTTAGTACTCGGCAAGCAGTGAGTTAAAAGTTGCACATAACAAGAAGTTGCACATAACAACTTTGGGATAAATCTTTAAGATATTATCAATCCCATGACCAACAGCCAAGCAGACTTTTCTTCGATTTTAAGTGGTAAAACAATTGCAGTGAGTTTTGATCAGAGGACTTAGACTTTACAAGTTCCAATAAGCACATGCTTTAAGACTACTGATGTACACACTGACGTGTACACACTGACTTAATGGACAAGTACATGAACAATTATTAAGTCAGCCTTAAAATGACAGAATGAGGAACAAGGAACGAATAACAGTGAGAGGTTTCTTAATTTTAGTAATTTAAGAAATTTAGCAGTTAACATAAGCCAGAAATGCCAAGCTCATTCCTAACTGAGACCAAAATTCAAAGATTGGTTTGAAAATACCGATCAATTGTAATAACAGGAGATGGAGCGTTTCCATTTCACAGTGGCTTACAAACCAACTCGTGCTAGTAATGAGTTCTCTTGCAAGAAAGCTTACCGCCATATTTTTCTTGACATAACACAGAGGATTCCCCATGGTCATTCAACTGCTTTTGGCTCTCATCCACTACTGTATTCTCCAGATCAACCTTTTCTGTCTACACAATATCATATAAAATGCAATTTCTTAGCAGAACACGAAAAATATAAAAGTATAACCACATATAAGAATCCAAACATCACATGAAAAAAGCATGCACAATCTTAATTTCTATTAAAAAAGGCAAAGAACTTTAGTGCACAACGCTCCTACAGTGGGTGGAGTTTGGGACATGCAGAATGTACGCAAACTGTATCCTCATATAATATGTGAGGAGGTTGTTTCCAGAAATTGAACCTATAACATTTATGTTATACTCCTGCAACTCTACCACTAAGCGCATGTTCGCGCTTGTATAAGGAGAAAATTAATATCATACTTGTTCGCCTGTATAAGGAAAAATAGATATCATACTAAATCAAAATGAGAATTAGTGGCTATTTGAATACTTGTACATGTTAGAATTAGAGGACAGTAGTTTGCAAAAATAACTCTATAGATAGAATGTAATGGTTTTTAATTTTTTATAAGTAAATTCTAGTATTCCTTTCTAGGAAACAATGAATTGGCAAAAGATGTAATGGAAGTGTGGTGGGGGGGTTGCTATCTTCCATATTCCTAAGATACAATAAGCATAATTTTCCTTTAATACTAAACAAAGTACACACAAACATGTGGCTCAATGATAGAGTTGCAGGGGGTGCAACCTATAGGTCATAGGTTCAATCTCTCCACATTATATAGGGGTAAGATCTGCGTGTATCTTGCCAAACACAATTTTTAATAACAATTTGATCAACACTTCTCTCCTCATTTAATTTCCTGAGAAATTGCATGAACATTATGAAGTCCATACTTGGGCCTAAGAGGTAACCATGTAGCAAATAACAAAGTTACTTTGCTTCCAACAGTCCTATATTGTGAATAAAGACAAATGTCAGAGAATCTATGATGAATATTGGTATCATAAGTCTTTTGCTCTTTCCTCCGGAAGTATCGCCCTGGTGTACTTAAAAGAAAGAGTTGTTGTCAGTCCTTTCATAAATAAAACAATTTTTTTTATGACAATAGGAAGAAACTCTTTTAAACGGAAAACAGGCTTTAAAGAACTGTGCCATCAGTCAAAAGATGCCACGCAAACACAATCATCAACAAGAACATATATCATTTACAGCCAAAAAAATTATTTGATGGGCACTTAAGCGTTCCTTGGAAGGGAAATGACCAGAAACTATTAAAACTTGTTCAATTTGAATAATTATGAATGCACCATAACATCCTTCCATTACCACACAGAGAACCCAGGTGTGGAAAATCAGTCCTTTAATCTAAATTAGAAGTCTTAAGTGATACCCTTTCCCTCGTAACAATAAATCTACCATTGAAAGGCAAAGTTCCTGAGCACTTGAAGCCACCACCATTACCACACAAACACTGCAACTCCCTCAAACCGAAACCACGACAAAACCATATATGCAGAAAAATAATCAGTTTTTACTTCACTACCTCTATTGCCTTCAAAGCAAGTGCAGTGTCACAAATTGCCAAATCGTCCCCTCAAAGTACTGATAAACAACAAATAGTTACGATTTTTTTTCCCCGTCTTCAATTTTCCACAACATAACGGCAATAAGTATTTAAGGGAGTATTCAAAAGGAAATAGAACAACAAACTCCGCCTGGCAAATTTTTCTGATGATCTTGTCAGTCCTTGAGCCAGGATAAAGGAAGATGGAAGATTGTTGTAGTAGGTTGGCATTTAAATAAGACTTTGCCAACTTATGAAGATGTATACATTTAAGAATATTGTTTGGGCATCCCCAACTTAGGATGCGTTGTATCAGACCCAGCTTATTGATATATGATCGAGGGCACTAGGACCTATTATGTAAAGAACATGTTGCATCCTAATGGTAGAAGACAACCCACATAGTGATTCAAATTGATTTCTCTTATGGATATACATAGTCATAGACAAACCCAAATTTTGCGGGACAAAACCTTTGATGATGATAGTGAAAGGAAAACACCTAGTCTACAAGGCCACCAACTTCCAGCAAGGGTACATGCATGCAGTATTACCTACGCATTTGAAGAAGAGGTTTTGTGGCTGTGAACAAACAATTTACCATTTACAGTTGCCACTATTCTTAATTTTGCAAAAAGGCACATATATACTCAACAAAAAGTTAAGCTATCAGATATTTTCCATTGGAATATTGTAACAAACATTAAAATATAGGACCATAACGGTAGGCAATATCAGGTACCTGAAGTTCTAGGTGAGTCACAAACACAATCTACAAAAATATGATAACTGCAAATTTGTATGTCAACTAAAAACAATAGACAAGACATTATGACTAAACTCATGTGATGGAGAAGAACAAAATGATAACAAAGCTACACTTCAGTCTTCAAAAACAACTTTTGGTAAGCAAGTAGCAACAGCCTATAAAAAATTTATTAGCATTTTATGTCCTAAAGGAGAATTGCAAACAATTTTTATTCAAGAAAACTTTCAAGAAAGGTAAAAATCTATTGCACAATCTAGGGATGTATCTCATATTCCCGTAATAGTAGAGCAAACCAAGTTTCCTCCTGATCTATTGCGTGCGCTGAATTCAAGCAGCACTACGATCAACAGGTGCTGCAACAAGAATTTAATTTTGAAAAGCCATATTTATAATTTAATCAGTTTTACGGATCCAACAATATTCTTTTGTACAAAAATAAAAATCAAATTCCACGTGGAAAAAATGCATTAAAATTATGGACCGTTGAAATTGATTTTAGTTTCGCACAAACAATATTTCAATGTATTCGTAAACGCGATCAATATACAAATACGAATTTTCAAAATTAAAAGAAAAAAAATCTTGTACAAGAGGGCTGTTGGTCCATGATGTCCATTCAACAATTAATTTGAGCTTCTCATGTATGCCTTAACTCTAGCCATTAGAAGGAAGGAAAAATAATTCATCCACGCCCAGAAACCAAAATAATAATAATAATTATCATTTTCATTTCAATTTGAAAAAACAATTCACATGCGAGGGGAACAACTGAACTATTAGTCATAATAAAAAGGCCTAAACTGTCCCTCTAAGAAAACCTATACAGAGTAATCAATGAGGGGATGAACAATTAACATCTTTAACTACAAAACAAAAAATTGAATCATCGTCTCTAACAGTGAAACAAAACCAAAACCATCACAGACCACAATTACGCCATCTCCAATAAATATATTAGGAAGCTTTGAAAAATTGTTGAGTATCCAGAAATGCAGGGGAAACTGTAGAAGACTAAGAATTCCGAATTGGACGTTTTCTAATGTTCATTACGTGTACCTCTAACTGGCGGAGGGTGTCCATGAGGAGCCATTGCTTCTGCTTGAGCAAAAGAATCTGATTCTGAAGAGCAGAGAACTCATTTCTCATGATCTGCTCACAATCCTCGATTGCTGCTTCGCTTAAACTCTCTTCCTGTAGTCGCTCCCTCAACTTCTCCGTTGAGACCATTAGGTTGTCGGACAGAGCCATCAACTCGCTGTTTGACATACGCGGGAAAATGTCCTTCACAGCCTGCAATGCCTCCATCCATGCCGCTCGATCATCTCGCGTCTCTGCCTGCAAATGGAGCCTCCTCGTGCCGGTGAATACGGAGAATTTCTTGTCGTCTGATCTGCTTTCACGAATCGAAGAAACCTGCAAGAATAGAATACCAATCCAAAACATAAACAACAAGGGGAAAAAATAAATTCAAAACTATTATCAAAATTTGAGATGAGACAAAATATTATGCAACTATTTGGCCCGAATTTATACCAGAAAATTTTCTATCCAAATAGCATAAGATCACATTGATATCCCATAATTAACGGAATCATGCTACCAAAAAGAAAACAAAAAATTCAAGCTCGAAATGAAGCGAATGACTATTGCATTTGGCGCGGACCTTAAGGTGTACTTCGCCAAAGGGCTTGCGCCTGCGCTGCGAGGGGTTCCCGTGACTAGTACGCCTAGAAATCGTGTGCAGGGACTCTTCACCGATAACCTTGCATCCTTTCTCGGTCTCGTGGTTAACGATGATCTTGTCAGGTCCATGAATCTTATAATAAGACAACACACCGTCCTGCAATACGAACCACCTCGGCCTCCATCCTTTCCCGTAATTCACCCACTTATACAATATCCCCGACACCCTGTTACCTACTATTTCGTTAATCATTGCGTCTACCGCTGGTGCCTCCCGACTCAGTCTGTTTCCATCGACGCCGTTCTGTTGGTTGTGATTCTGATAATTGTGGATTTGTGAATCGGAGCGGCTATGGTGATTGTCGGATCGAGCGGGTGGGGAATTCATGACAGAGAGGTCCGGCAAGGGCTTCGTTTGAGAGGCGGTGTGATCTGTAACGGTGGAGACGCAGCAGAAGGGATGCATAATGCATTGGGAGAATTCAGAACGAAAGGAAGAGCTCGCAAACCGGACATAGAGTTGCAGCGGTCGAAGTAAGGGAGGTGTCGGAGGTTACGGAAGAGAAAACCTGATTCGTTCTCATGTATGCCGAACAAAGAAAGTGGTGAATAAATCGTAAACAAATGAGAATTATGAGAGAGAGGGCATTGATTGGAGTTTGGAAATCTCAGATAGTTGAAAAAACTGTGGAAAAAAAGGGTTATTAAAAGCAGATAAATATTGAAATTAAAAAGGATAAAATGGTTAGCTTTAGAAGTTTCGGCGAGAATTTCGGCGAAGGGAGAAAACTAGAAAAGGTGTGTGGAGTCGCCGGAGAGAGGACGAATCCGGTGGGTGTGAGTTGGCAATTGGCACAGTAAAATAAAGGCAATTATAATGAGATATTTTTAAGGAGAATGTATAATGTATAAGAATGTATGATATATGTGATAAAAAAATAAAAAAAAATGTATGATATATTATTCTACCTATAGTAGGGTCAGGGTAGGACGGGTTCTTGGATCTCGCTTCAATTCAAAAATATATATTTTTGATGATATGATTGTATTGAAAGATTTATTTTGATGATGTGGATATGTATGTGACTTGATTTTTTGTAAAAAAATAAGATATAATATTGATTTTTGTATAGTTTTGTTGAAAAATGAATGATAAATTGAAATAGTATATGTTTTGTTAATGAAAAAGGTGAAAAATATAGATATTTATATTTTAATGATGTGATTGGCGTCGGTTTAGGAACACAAATACGCAGGGGTGAGGGTCGCTTCAAAACGACTGGGCTGGCTGCCGTTTTCATTGTTTTATTTTGGTAGGGAATTTGTTCGTATGTGGAATGATGTATTGAGAAAATCGTACGCACGAACCGACGTCGAGGTGATGCTGGAGTGACAGGTGGAGGAACAAAATGGACAACGTGGAATGGCAACCAACGAATGAGTGAATGTAAACAAAGTAGCTGCATGACAACAAGACAACAAGACAACTAGACAAACGACAGGGATGGGTTTGGTATCTTTTAGTAGGAAAATTCGAAAATGCTTCGCGGTCTCCAACATCAACCTTTTGTTTTGAGTGTTCCTCATCTCAATATAAAATATCTAAAAATCTTTAATTTTGTTAATTCTATCTGGTTGCAAGATTGAAATATCTCAAAATCTTTGCTGATTTTATTTGGTTGCATTTTGTCAAAGTGTTAATCTTGTCCCTTATTATCGTGAGACGATTTTTTCGAGTGTGCTAAAGATTTATTGTCAATCTTAAAGTGTTAAAATATGTAATGTAAATTTAGTTATAATCATACTTCTAATAAAACAATTATACAAAAAAAATGATAACTCATAACTTTACTATGAATCTTCACATAACTCTAGATTCATTGGAAAATATTTAATTAGAAATCGTACTAGAAGCACATGTCTGACTTTAAACATTTTATTGATGAAAAAAATAATAAGTATAAAAAAGTGTGATTTTGAGAACAAAAACTGAATGTAAACAACAAAAAAATCATAATGCTTGAAAGCTAGAAAACTTGAAAGATAATAGATTTATGTCTTTGGGTTGGATTTTTGTGATTAGTTATGTGTTACATAATTTACTTAACAATTCCTCTCAACAGTATATTTTCACCCAATCCTCGCATGTTTACCTAACAATTTCTCTCAACAGTATATTTTCCTCTCATTTTAGAGGGTAGAAATGTAGCATGGGTCCAACATATTGTTTTCTCACAAATTTCAGGCTCCCTTCCTAAGCATCCTCACTTATCAATTTTTTATTACTTTTTCTCCAAAAGTTCTCTCCCTTCTCTCCCAAATAAGTATAAATTATTACAATAATAAGATGTGAGTGAAGTAATTGTAACAAAGCGTATATTAAAAAGATAATTAATTGAATTTATTTTTAATCATATTAATTAAAAAAATTTAAGCTATTTTAAAAAATAAACGAGACTATCAAATAAACACAAAAAGAATAAAATACAAAGATATAGGGTGAAAAACGAGTACTCGTGACCGTCGTTATAAGCATGATAGAGAGTGTCATGAAAAGCACCTCCTTAGTGGATGATGGTGGTGGACGTGGGTTGAGAGCATAGTGAAAGTTACAGTGAGAGAGCATAGAGCATATATTTTCCTCTGTATTTTGATAATTAATATTAAAAAAAAATTATATGAGAAATTTTAATACTTCTTTCTTTATAATAAAGATGACAAAATGTCACATAAGATTCAAGAAACATAATATGTAAATCAACAACTAAAATTAACATTAAAAAAATTAATAATCATATGTAAATTTAAAATGTTAAATGTCCCAAGTGCTAAACTCTGGGGTACTAACTATTAAACCCTAATGGGTTTGAGCATCCAACGTTATTTCAATAAAAATGTAAAAAACAACGAATATATATATATATATATATTCTACTATCATAATGTAATAAAATTTAAACTCGAATAGACAATTTACACGTCATATATAAAAATTCCATTGTTTTTTAAAAACAACTTAATTGAAAAAAACACAATAAAAACTATATACAATTGATCTTATTAGAAAAAATTTTCAACGTTGACTTTGAATATGTAATTTTTTTAAAAATCTAACATGTATTTTGAGAGATAAAACGTCTTAAAATTTTGTATACGAAAAAAAAATGTGCAGTGAATGAAGAGACAAAAATAAATTAATATTATTAACTAATTTTTGAAAAAATCCAACATGACTCGCCTACATAGAATGTCATGTATACTTGGGTTGAGTTGGACTAATAAAAATTAGATTCTATAACATTTTTGCCTCTATAAAAGTTTTCGTGTTTTCGCTTGACAATGAGAAGCAAGCTAAAGAATGAAGGAGAAAAAGCATTCTATCGAAATAATACCCTCCTTGATAAAATATTTAATCAGCTAACCCTTGGACATATTCCTACATTTTCACAAGATAGATTTAGTCCGATTAACTGGATATATCGGGCTCATATATGGATTATCCGGTTCACATACATACAACGAGCACACACGGCTTTGTTCATACTCAAGTATAGCAAGTGAACTAGGCTAACTCACTACACAAGAGAAAAAAATCTTATTAGTGTTAGGGGTGGACTCTAACCTTTATAAAGGGCATTTTGTATCCCACATGGATTCTTTACACTCTCATCTTTCATCATCACTTCTCACTTTGGTCCGCTTCTCTTTGGTCGACTCTCTCCTCGTCGCATCGATGTTCACTAGTGCTCCACCGTTGAAGAATGAGCTGATCTTTGGCACCGAACCCGTAGTATAGTTGCTAAAATCATAGCACGCGTCGAGAATCGAATGTGTCTTCGCCATCGGTGTGAGAGGCGGTCAATTAAACAACTCCATGAAGCCATACCTTCTATTTCAATGAATTCTCTGGTAAGTTATCGAAATCTGGCCAATTCGACTTCTTTAACGCCTTATCCTTCGTAGGTAATTATAGATTTCGTGGTTCTCTCACTAACAATCCTTGCAACTTCTCTACAAATCACTTTTGCGTCCAGAAAAGCTCTTAGAAATTTCAAGGTGATCTTGGCATTAGGCCTCTTAATGTGCTCTATAATGTGCTCTATAATATTCGTAACAGCTGCCATAATGAAAGCCAAATCCTTCAAGAAAAGGGGGTTGAATTTGTACTTTTATTTTATTATTTTTCATTTAAAGCATTTCCATATGTCAACCATTTCTACACAAACCAATTGAGAGGTGGTTAAATTGTCATACATGTCTGAGAGTCTGAAAATCTGTCCGGGTGTGAAAATTGGCACAAAATCAAAAATATGGTGTGTAAAATGTAAGTTTTGAAAATAAAGTGTGCAAAATGGAACATGACATATCTTTGAGTGACTAAAAGTGATATTAACCCACATTGTTGAATATGACATACGGGTGATATTAAAAAAAGGTAAAAATGGTCACAATCGGATCTCCGGTAATCAAATTAGTTGAAACGAATTTCAACCGGATCTGTGGTTTGCCATTGTTGTTTGCAGCGCAAGGCATTGGGTCGGCGGCTCAATTGGTTGGATTTTGGCCAAAAAAATAATTCTAATGGTCTACAATTTTCAAGTAATTTTTCGACTAAATCAATAGTCGGTGTTGGTCGAGGTTTACTTGAGGAGGTTAAAATTGTTGGGATAAAAACACAAAAAAATGGAAATAACACCAGAGAATTTTAGTATGGAAAATCTGCAAAGAGGTATAAATTACGAGACTCATAGGCTACTTACAAATTTTCACTATATAAATAATTGATACAACAATCTTCCGGAGTAATTATTGCTATGAGAAACAAGAGTGAAAAAATAATTTGCAATCAGCCACCCAAACTCCAAATACACTTAGTAAATAATCACGCACTCTTTCTCTACAGACATATTATGTAGGAACTCATTCTCTCTCTCTTCAGGTATTACTCTCTCTGATGATGCCAAAAACTGTCCGTCTTAGCTGGACACCAATCAGTCAAGTCAGACTCCAAATTGCTGAGCTGGATGTCCTACACAGTAAGCAAACGTAAGCTAAGAGGGACCCTGAGTTAGGTAATTCTGAGTTGGGAGGGCTCGGTCTCGGAGAGCTCTCTCAACTTAAGCAACAGTAATGCTAGTTGTGACGTAAAAATTTACCTGATGTGTGAGCCTCCTTTTATAGAGATTTACAAAGTTTGTTATTCTCTTAGGAATGAAACTCCTCTCTTTCCTATCTGAGCGCATTTGTCGGAGTTGTAGTCCTTTTGGGTCTCTACTCCTCGTAGGATTAAGACTCCTTAAAGAAGGAATGGATCTAGTTTGGATCCGGCAATGGCCGACCGACCATCCTGTTGAGTAAGGATGACCGACCGACCTCTGTGCCCAAATGACAAGATCATCACCTAATTGTTGAAGATCAGACCGACCAGTAGGGGATGACCGACCGAGCTTACCACCGGCCTACGCGGGACTTGTAGAAGCGAAGTTGGCCGACCGACCGAACAATAATACTCCAGGTTGGTCGGTCCAGCAAAGCGTGAAGCCGACCATCCGAGGTGGACTTTATACACGTGTCACAATCTTATTGGATGATACCCTGACCTCATTTCTCCCACCTAATCCTTCCGTCCCTCTGGTGTTCGACTAAGAGGATCACTCAAGGGCATTTACCTCGGATGTCCTTAAGATTGGTGGGTCGGAATTTTATTTCTGTATTTCTATTTATGCGGTCCTTCTCGTCGTTCGGTCTTTAACACTTAATATTTCTTTTCAGATATGGCGAGCATGAACGAATACTTGGCCATGTTCAGTACTGGTTCGGGATCTGGAACCGGCCCGTCCAAGAAGCGAGGAGGCAAGAACAAGGGTCCGGCGATGGATAAACGCCCAAGGCGTGATAACTCTGGAGAGACTGCTGCTGCCGACCGAGCCCTCCGTGCGCCGACCGAAACCCACACAACGGTTCGGGTTCGGACTGGTCAGAAAATTTCTCCCACTTCTCCTCTGCCAACCGGTCTTCCTATCCATCCGACCAGCGTAAGGGTTCCTCCAAGAGGGCGGATCAGCTCGGACGACATGGTGGTCCATCAGCCGAACTGGACCGTCTTGGTAAGTGATTCGGCCAACAACCCTTACGTGGCCGGTCAGATGGTGTCAAAGATCCCGACTCCTGCTGATTTTGAGAGGTTCCGGGTCCTCTCTCTTTCGGACAAGGTGTCCGAGATGAATGTCTCGGCTATGAGGGTAAAATAATTCTGAACCTCTTCTTCCCTTTTTTTTATTTGGTTGGTCGGTCGGTTTATAACACTTAAAATAATTTTCAGCTTCTCTCGTGCCTTGCCACTCTTCCAAGTGGCATAGCCGACCTGACTGCCAATGAAACCGCTGCGCTGGAGCGAGCCGAGTCTGTGGCTGAGCAGAAGGCTAAGGCAATTAATGACCTCGAGCGTGTGAAGGCCGAGCTGGCGGAAGCAAAAAAGGCAGCCAGAGCTGAGGAGCGGCGTCTCAGAGCCGAATTAGAGGACCTACAGTCTGAGCTGGAGTCTTCAAAGGCTGCTGCGGACTCTCGCACCGAGCTGGCTGTTGCCAAAGCTCTCCGGGATGGACGGCAGTTGGGGGTCGACCAATTCAAGCAGTCCGAAGAGCTTGGGTTGATGCTCCGTCAGGAGGGTTACTTTGGTGTCCGTGGTGCTTTCAAAATGGCCCGAAGATCCCTCATTGATGCGGGCCTTGATCCTTCACTTCTGGACCAGTTCTGCCCCCCCTTAGTGGGTAAGGACGACTTGGTCGAGCCGAAGGAGGATATCTATGAAGAGTATAAAAGGGCGGAAGAGGCGAGGAAGAAGGCGGCCAATCCGTCCGATGACGATGACGAGGATGAAAAAGAAGATGGCGAAGTTGAGCCTGTGACCGACCAGACTTTGCCCGATCCGACCTTGCCTGCTGAAGATCAACAGCAAGAGAATCTTTCTCCCCAGCTGTCTGTCCCTCCAACCAGTCCATGTGCTGATCCGGTCGAAGTGATTGCTGAAGTTGTGGCCGAGGAGTCTCATGTTGATATAGAAAATTAGGCATTGTATTTGCTCTTCTTTTTTGTTTTTATGTAACTTTTTAATCTTTTAATAAAAAATACTTTTTTCTTTCAAGTGTTGTATGCTCGTATCGTGCCATATTTTTGAACTACCTCGGTCTTCTTTTATGACTTAGGATTTTGAATCCCTCTGGTCTGACGAATCGGAGTGTTCCAACGATTATACCAGCTTGGTCGGTCGTCCTTAAGGACTTAGGTTTTTTAATCCTTTTGGTCTGACTGACCAGGAGTCTCCATAATTATACCATCTTGGTCGGTCGTCTTTAAAGACTTAGGATTTCTAATCCTTTTGGTCTGACCAACCTAGTGTCTCTAGAATTATATTACCTCGGTCGCCCTTAAGACTTAGGATTTTTAATCCTTTTGGTCTGACGAACTGGGTTTTAGATTGCTTTAAAGTCGCCTCGATCCGTCCTGTTAACTTGGGAATTTATTCCTCTAAGTTAGGACTTTTTGTGGCACTTCACTGGTTGTTGCCTTTTTGTTGACTGACCATATCCTTTGAGGTAAAGCTGGCCTCTTTATTCATCAAAACAATCGAACGAAATGGTAGCTCTAAGGCTTACCTTATTACAAAATTATGATAGATCTTTCCAGCTAACCTATTTTTATTTGAAAAAATAAAAGCTGAATAAGCAAAAAAGAATTAGACGTAGTACCGTCTGAGGTTATCAGCATTTCATGGCCTCATCTTCCCAGGCTTACCTGGGTCTTCAATCCTGTAAGTCCCTTCTTTGAGAACTTCAATAACACGGTAGGGCCCTTCCCAGGTTTCGCCCAGCTTTCCAGGGGTGTTTCCCTGTTGCCTCTACCCTTCTTAGGACCAAATCCCCTACAGAGAATTTCCTCACACGTACTCTCTTGTTGTAGTACAGTGCGGTTCTCTGTTTGTAGACTGCAGTCCTGATCCTGGCTGCTTCTCTTGTCTCCTCCAACAAGTCAAGGTTGTTGAAGAGCTGTTCATCATTTTCCTCCTCATTGAAACTGGAAATCCTCAAGGATGGGACTCCAATCTCTACCGGGATAACAGCTTCTGTACCGAATGACAACATGAATGGACTTTCACCTGTTGAGGTGCGAGGCGTAGTCCGGTAGGACCAGAGTACTGAAGGCAGCTCCTCTATCCATTTTCCCTTTGCATCATCCAACTTGGCCTTTAGTCCCTGAAGGATAGTTCGGTTGGTTACTTCTGCCTGACCGTTCGCCTGTGGATGGGCTACCGAAGTAATTCGTAGGTCTATCCCAAGGTCTTCACAAAACTTGTGCATTTTACGACTGACGAACTGTCTCCCATTATCCACAACAAGGGCTCTTGGCAGTCCATACCTGCAGACCAACGTTCTCCAAATGAAATCCATGACCTTATTCTCAGAGATCATTGCAAGTGGCTCTACCTCTATCCACTTGGTGAAATAATCTACTGCTACAATCAGATTCCTCCTCTGTCCTGCTGTCTGGACAAATGGACCCAGTAAATCCATGCCCCATTGAGCAAAAGGACACGGATTTTGTATGGGAATGATCTCTGCTGGTGGCATGTGAGGCACATTAGAATGTCGTTGACATTTATCGCACCTCTGTACTAAAAGCTTGGCATCTTTCATCATGGTTGGCCAATAATAACCACACCGAAGTACCTTGTGGCTAAGCACCTTTGTACCAATGTGACTGCCACATATCCCTTCGTGCACTTCTCTCAGAGCATAGTCTGCCTCTCGGGGGGCTAAGCATTTCAGGTATGGGAGAGTGAAGGATCTCCTGTACAATGCCCCCTGGATAATAGTATACCGTGCTGCTCTCCTTCGCAAACTCTTTGCCTCATTCTTATCCTCAGAAAGCATTCCTTCAGTCAAGAAGGACCTTATTGGGTCCATCCAGCTAGGCTCCACTTCAATCTCCTCAACACGAATTTCATCGCGTATACTCTGCTGAGGGAGGATTTCAATCCTGACCGAGGTAGGTACTTTGGTTGAGCAGGCGGATGCTAATCTAGCTAGTACGTCTGCTTTTGCATTTTCAGCTCTTGGGATATTCTTCAATTCTACTGTTGGTATCTGCGCCAATAGCTCTTTCACCTTTGCCAAGTACTTGATCATACTGGGCCCTTTTGCTTCGTATTCTCCCTTGATCTGCCCAACCACAAGTTGAGAGTCACTACTGATTGTAAGATTTTTCACTTCCAATTCTATAGCCAATCTTAGGCCAGCTAGCACGGCTTCATACTCTGCTTCATTATTAGATGCTTTGAATTGAAAATGTAGAGCATGCTCTACTATTATGCCCCCCGGGCCGAGGAGCAATATGCCAGCCCCACTTACATCTTGATTGGAAGAACCATCAACAAAAAGCTGCCACTTCTCTTGGATGGCCTCTTGATTCTCGGTCGATCTATGACACTCAACAATGAAGTCAGCTAGTGCTTGAGCTTTGATGGCTTGTCTGGGTTGGAATTGGATGTCAAATTCACTCAGCTCAATCGCCCACTTGACCAACCTACCCGACGTATCAGGCTTTTGCAAAACATTCTTCAATGGTTGGTCAGTTAACACTACTATGGGATGGGCCTGGAAGTAATGCCTCAATTTCCGAGCTGTTGTTACTAGAGATAGAGCCATTTTCTCAGCCTTACTATATCTGGTTTCCGCATCCAGCATGACCTTACTAGTGTAATACACTGGTCTCTGCTCCTTCTCTACTTCTCTTATCAATACCGCACTGACTGCATGTTCAGATGTTGCTAGATAAAGATAAAGAACTTCCCCTTCCTTGGGGCAAGTCAGCAGTGGTGGTTGGCTCAAATATTTCTTCAAATCCTCAAAGGACTTTTGACATTCTTCTGTCCAGCTAAACTCACTTGCCTTCTTTAGGGACTGAAAGAATGGTCTGCATCTATCCCCTGATCTTGCAAGAAAACGTCCCAATGAGGCAGCTCGGCCTGTCAGTCTTTGAACTTCCTTTGCATTCCGTGGCGATTCCATTTTTAAAATCCCCTCAACCTTTTCAGGGTTGACTTCAATACCTCTCCTGGTTACTAGAAAACCAAGAAATTTTCCCGAGCTTACACCGAAAGCACAGTTATCTGGGTTCAGCTTCATCTGATATTTGTCCAGCATTGAGAAGACCTTGCACAGGTCTGCTGGATGGTCTTCCGCCCGCCTACTCTTCACCACCATGTCATCCACATAAGCTTCAATATTCTATCCAATCAGATCAGCGAATATGTGATTGACTAAGCGCTGGTAAGTGGCTCCAGCATTTTTCAGCCCGAAGGGCATCACCTTATAGCAGTAGGTTCCTTCGGAGGTTATGAATGAAGTGCTCTCCTCATCATCAGGATTCATCTTTATTTGATGATATCCAGAGTAAGCATCCAAAAAACTTAGCACCTCATGTCCTGAGGTAGCATCGACCAACTGGTCAATCTTGGGAAGTGGATAACTGTCCTTAGAACATGCCTTGTTCAGATCTGTAAAATCCACACACATTCTCCATTTGCCGTTGGCCTTTCTCACCATCACGACATTAGCTAGCCAGCTCGGATATAATACTTCCCGTATAAAATCTGCATCAAGGAGCTTCTTCACCTCTTATTTGATAGCATTCTGTCTATCAACTGCAAAGTTCCTTCTTTTTTGTTTAACTGGCTTCATCCCAGTCTTAATGCATAGATGGTGGGTTATGACATCAGTACTGATTCCAGGAATGTCATCCGCACTCCAGGCGAAAGTTTTCAAGCTGTGTAGAAGAAAATCTGACAAATCGGTCTTCAACTTATCATCAAGTTGAGAGCCAAGGAACAGCTTTCTAGACCCTTCTCCCACCATGAATGAGACCAGCTCTTCTGCCGGGGTTGGATGGAAAGTGCTGTCTTCCTCCCGAACATCCAAACTCCCCACTGATATTGAAGACTTCTTCTTGTCCTTCAGTTCAGTATAATAAATTCCACGAGCTATCTTCTGATCCCCTCTAACTTCATCAATTCCTCTGGCAGTTGGGAATTTCATTTTGAGGTGGTATGTTGACACCACCGCCCTAATCATATGTTGGAGGGGTCTGCCAATGATTCCAGTGTAGGTCGCTTTGACATCTACAACCAATAGGTCTACAATGTTCATCGCAGTGCGTGGGTGTGTACCCAGTGTGATGGGTAGGGATATGATTCCCTTCGGGATGATAGGTTCTCCTGTAAAACCATAAAGTGGCACATCGGTCGACTTCAACCGGTCTTCAGAAATCTTCATTTGCTTGAAAGCATGGTAGAATAAGATGTCGGCTGCACTTCCATTATCTACCAACATCTTTTTTACCGTAAAATTTGCTATGATTGCTTCTACCACTAGAGGATCATCATGCGGATAATGAATCTCTCCCTCATCCTTCTCTGAGAAGGTGATGCTTTCTTCCTCCCTTCGGTTCCTCTTTGGTGGGGGCATTTGCTCATTTAACCGGGCATAGGTTCTTCCTGCTGATGAACTATGCCCCCCGGCCGCCAGCCCACCAATAATGACTCCAATGGTTCCAGCTGTCCCATCTTCATGCCAAGGAGATCTATCTCCTCTTCGGGGGGATCTCGATCTACCCCTTGATCTCTTTCTCTCCTCCCCCCGTATGTCATCTCTCCTTCCGTCATCCCTTGACCTCTTATCTCCTCTACCAGCTGTATACTGGTTCAGATGTCCCCTCCTGATGAGGCTTTCTATTTCATCCTTCAGGTGCCTACAATCATTAGTGTCATGACCATGATCTTTGTGGAACCTGGAATACTGGTCGGATGACCTTTTCTCTGGAGGTGACCTCATCTTCTTTGGCCATTTAACCAAATTCTGATCTCTGATCTCAAGAAGCACGTTTTTCAGGGAGGTGTTTAGAGGTGTGTTGTTATTATACCTCTTAGCTGGTTCAGTCTTCTTGGATGGTCTATCATCCGTCTTTCCTTTACCCGTGGACTTGTCCCCATCAATTCGGTCAGATGTTTGATTCTTCCCTCCTGAAGTTCTGCCAGATGATGAGGCAGTTCGGACAGAGAAACAAGATGTTTTCTTGGCATCTGTCGCCTTTATGTACTTCTCGGCCCTAGCCAACAGTTCCTCCATGGTCTGGGGCTGCTCTGTGCATAATGAGTTCACAAACTGTTCATGTCGAACAGTCCTGATCAAAGCAGCATTGGCAACTGCTATCTGGACATCTGGAATTCCCATACACATCCGGTTGAAACGGGTCATAAAAGCCCGTAGTGATTCCCCTTCCTCATGCTCAATTACCATGAGATCGTTGTTAGTGGTTTTCGGCTTCCTTGAGCTGGCAAAGTGGAGAGCAAACTTCCTTGTTAGCTCTTGAAAGCTATGAATGTTGTGTTGTGGAAGACCAACAAACCAGGTCCTAGCCACTCCAACCAGGGTGGCAGGAAATGCCTTACACATTATTGCATCAGTAGCACCTCGGAATTCCATCTTGGCCTTAAACCCCATAACATGATCCCTAGGATCTTGGGTTCCATCGTACTCCTTCAGGTCTGGATGCTTAAAATCCCGGAGTGTTGCAGTATCTAGGATGTCCCATGACAAGGGATTGAGTGAGCTATCCCACATATCATCCAGTCCCCCAAAACCTTGCAAGGCAGCAATCTTTCGATCTACCTCTTCTAGGTGTTTTTCAACTTCTGGAAGATTAGTTGCACGAGTGTCTCTTCTGGTACTTGCCATAGAATTCTTGGCATTGTTATCCCGTTTTCGGGTCATCCTTGAGTTGCCCGAATTAGAGTGTCTATCCTCCTGATTTTTGGTGACCGGCGGATTCTCCTTTGGGGTTTGGTTGGCTAAAACCGCTTCAGTCAGCATCTCTACTTGTCTGCAGAGCTGGTCGAACCTCTCCGCAGAAATAGGAGGGTTGGGCTGACCAGCATTCGCCCGGTCTACAAGTTCTTCTTGCTGTTGATTAACTTCCTGGATAGGAGGGTCCTCTTCTAAAGGTGGAAGGTCAGTCCTTACACCATGACCTCTAGCAGTAGATGACTCAGGATCAACTCCTGTATTTCTCCTCAGTCTGACCATTGTGAGTTACTTTTGGGAAGATATTCTATCTCTTCCCACAGACGGCGCCAAACTGATGATGCCAAAAACTGTCCGTCTTAGCTGGACACCAATCAGTCAGGTCAGACTCCAAATTGTTGAGCTGGATGTCCTACACAGTAAGCAAACGTAAGCTAAGAGGGACCCCGAGTTAGTTCGGGGGGCCCGCTCCGACGCTCAAGTCAGTTAGGTAATTCTGAGTTGGGAGGGCTCGGTCTCGGAGAGCTCTCTCAACTTAAGCAACAGTAATGCTAGTTGTGACGTAAAAATTTACCTGATGTGTGAGCCTCCTTTTATAGAGATTTACAGAGTTCTTATTCTCTTAGGAATGAAACTCCTCTCTTTCCTATCTGAGCGCATTTTTCGGAGTTGTAGTCCTTTTGGGTCTCTACTCCTCGTAGGATTAAGACTCCTTAAATAAGGAATGGATCTAGTTTGGATCCGGCAATGGCCGACCGACCTCTGTGCCCAAATGACAAGATCATCACCTAATTGTTGAAGATTAGACCGACCAGTAAGGGATGACCGACCGAGCTTACCACCGGCCTACGCGGGACTTGTAGAAGCGAAGTTGGCCGACCGACCGAACAATAATACTCCAGGTTGGTCGGTCCAGCAAGGCGTGAAGCCGACCATCCGAGGTGGACTTTATACACGTGTCACAATCTTATTGGATGGACCACTTTGGCCATATCACTCTCCATGCAGGAACTATATGTAAGAACAGTATGTTGTGTGTATTTGCACTTAAAACTACTTCCTATTTGTAAGGATTTGTGAAGTCTTGCATTGAATGCAAGCATGAATTAACCACCTACCCAAACCTTTCTAAAATCGGACGACACTCTCTTCATAGTCACACAAATATAAGCCAAAAACCAGTGGCGGGCTGGCGGCTGCCTAGGACCGCCAATATCCAAAGGCCTCCAATTTTGTTTTTAGTATTAATGGATTATAATGTATGTATATAATTTATTTTTTATATTTATTGATAATGTGTTCATGTTATGTTGTGGCCTAATGGTAGGCCAATTATTTTGCAGCAAAGAGGACAGAGGTTGGAAACAATGGAGGGTATTTTCCTAATGCATGGATTGCATATTGAATATTGTTAACTATTATAATTACAGTTGTCTTTGGTAGAAAAGCTTTTCAAAGTTGAAGTTAATAAAAACGTACCTTCGATCTACCATGTCACAATAAAGGTTAAATGGGTTAACTATGTTATCTATTGAAAATGATTTAGCAAAAAAAGTTTATTACACCAATATAATTAGTGATTTTACATATAAAAATGCTAGAAGAGTCATATTTAAATAATTTTATATGTTATATTTTTTTTTATGAAAAATATAATATATAATTTTAAGAGATGCTCATTTCGTATAGTTCGTCCAGTACCCCCAAAATCTCAGGAACGTCATTATTGAAAACAAACTTTGATTTCTCTTTCATTTAATAGAAGAGAAAGTTTTGTCTTTAATGGTTTGATTGTGATGGTCCCCCACATATGGTGTACTACTGCCCGACAAAAACCATACATCACTCACATTGAAGTTGCTATTACCAAACAATAATTCAACTTATTGTTTCAAAAAACACAGAATTGCTATCTTTTATGTTACTGGTCACTAGATAATATGATAGCGAGCTACTCGCGCATTAAGAAGATAATGTTTGCCTATGGTACCCCCTTCTATGGTAATTTTCTTCTCAGCTTGGCATCTTTTTTCTTCCCTATCCCAGTTTTTTTTTATCATATCCCTATCCCAGTTAAATTTAAGCCTCGTTTGATTCTCTCAACCTTTTCTGGTCTACCATATAATGCTGGCCATGTGACCTAAGAGAATAATCCGCCTCTACATTGTCGAATGTGAGCTTTTACATCTCCATTTCTCCATGCCATAACCACCTTGATGACTTTCCAATATCCATTTCCCACCTTGATGACTTACCCTGTGACCTTTTTTTAAGCTTGTTTTCCCCCATCTATTTGGGGAAAAAATCTTCATCCTGCATGTCTCTTACAAGCAAGTGGTAAGATGAAGCACAATCCATATTTGCATCAAAATGAGTACCTTTTAACTGCAATATGTTCACATTAGGGACAAAAAAGAATGCTTTATTAACAGTTACCTGTATATAAATCGAGCTTGCTATGACTGTAAACAGAATCAAACAGCAACATATTGTAGCTTGATAACTGTATCCACTGGAAAAAGCCAGACAAGGATCTTCATTCAAGTTATTATCTTACCTGGCCCTAAACTCTGCAAGGGTAAACAATGGGAACAAACTTATTTGCCTCCTGCGAATGAGCAATACCCATTCTGCCATAGAAGACATGGCCGGTAATAACTCATTTGCAGACAGGATAGCTTCTCTCAAATGTAATAACACAACAGGAACAGTATAAATTACAAGTAAAGGGCGGAAAACAAGTGAGCATGATCATCCCCAGCCCCTTCTAGGTCAAAAAAATACTTCACAAAGTCGATATATTTTAACACAGTGATTTACAACCTTTCACTTTTAGTTATGCCTGCTGTATTTTGCTAAACAATCCTGAAGCTGAGAGAAAAGGATTGACATTTGTGAAAGCAATTCAGATTGTTGGTCCTGTGATGTAAATGACTGAGCTGTTAAAGCTGTAACTGGGTCAACCAATAGTTTCTTGAGCTGACAGCACAGCATGACAGCTTCCTGGTTATTGGCACAAAATTCAGCAATAATTTGAAGCAGTTTGCAGCAATTGTCTTGAGACAAAGATGGTTGCAGCGGGACAGGTGGCACGAGGAAAGGATGTTGAAGTAGTTGAGGTATCCGCCACCTTTCATTGCGATCCCAGGCAAGACATTTTTTCATCAGATCAAGAAGCCATGGGTTTGAAAGTTGTCTGTATGTTATTTCATGAGTTGGATCTGTTATAGCTCTGAATTTGGCCCAGAATGTCGTGTACTCAGAAAAGGGGGTTCTCCCATATACCATTTGATATAGTATGCAGCCAAGCGACCAAATATCCGATGGCCGACCACACTTAATAGCGTTTCCATGTGAATCACTTTCATTGCACATGAATGCCTCAGGAGACATGTAGCTCAAAGTACCAACCTGAAGTAGCAGCAGATAAAAAGGCTAAGCCAAAAAAGCATGATAGTCTTAAAGGTACTCTTTAGTCTGATAGGTGACTACAATGACCAAATCAGGTAATTAGCATAGTCATGACTCATGAAGGTGTATACTCAATTGAAAAACATAATTTTGAGAATTTCAAAAATCAAGAAGGCATAGTTGATTAAAATATCTTCCTTCAATCATACATCCCCTGGCAGAAAAGGTAAATTCAATGAGCAAGTTCCAGATTGCACATAGTATATTCTGGAGAGGGCAGATACTCTCAGCATTTCAAAATGTCTATAACTATGTTCATTATTGGCATCTATGATCCATAAATTCATAGCTTTTTCCATGTGTTTCAGGAAGCCAGTTTATGTGGTTTAAATCTCTGACACCCAATTTTTCAACAGAACAAGCTTGCAAGTGTGCTTGAAAACAATGAGAAACAAGTAGTGGAGATGTTATAGCCTCTCAGGGCCTTGAAATTCCTCAAAAAAACAGAGTAAAGGAAATGAAGATCTGAGATGAACACATCTGACATATGAAAGAGATCACAATGATTCTAGTATGCATCTGATTAAATAAGTGGTGCATAAATGGAGGTTACCTGTGAATCCCTTTGTATATTGGTTGTATCACTCATTATCGCCTTGGCAATACCGAAATCAATCAGCTTGAGACAACCCTTGACAAGAAGAAAATTTGCCGGCTTCAGGTCGGAGTGTACAATGCGCTCTTCATGAATTGTATTTACAGCTTGCAGTATTTGCTGCAAATGTTAGTGAAAATAAATCCAGTTTTCCACTTATTGAAATAGTAATTACGAATTTGAAATTTGCAGTTATGCTTGATGACTATAACTCTGTTGCAATAGGTCAATCAAAGCTAGGAGAATAACATGATGGCTATGCAATGCAAGCAAACAAGTATATCAGCCAAATTCATTTAGAATGATATCATTGAAGCCTTAACCTCAAAGTATTGAGGGTTGGCGACATTTTAATGAATAATGTTAGTAGTACACCACGTGGACATTCCTTCATTACTCAACCCGATCTCTAGAACAATTATTACCAGAAGAACAATATATAGAACACTAAATATAAAAACAACGAGTAACCAAGACTAAGGATAAGGTTAAGTTTAAAGACCTGCCAGTAAAATCGAAGCCAGTTATCATCAATGGTCTGGTCGGAGCCATCCAGTTCCTTCCATTTCTGTGACAGCATGTGAGCTAAATCAATTTCCCCATATTCAAGTACCATGTATATGCATCCATCATCCTTGACTTTGCAATCCTTATAATTCATGGAGCCACTTGTTACTTCCCGGAGCAAGGTTTTATCTGTAACCTAATACCAAGGGAAAGGTGTAGAGTGCAATTAGACATGTATATCCACAATAAATTTTCTTTTCAGCTTCTGAAGCCTCATAAAATGAAAGCTTGAAGAAAATTCAATCGGCAGCACAAGATTTAAATTTAAAAGAAATGTCTCTCAACAAGTAAGGTTTTTCTTCTTTGTAAATGCTGGCAGCAGAAACACTTACATAATTACCTCTAAAGGAACAAGTGCATCGGCTATCATTATTGAAAGCAAAAGCAATGAAGGATGCCTTACAATGCCTATGCAAGAATTCTATATATTGACTAAAGATAGTAAAGCCTGAACTGTATGAAGTATTTTGGTTGTTAGTGCCTATATTAGTACATTATGAAGGGGAGAACAATTGTTTGATTGATTAGCTGTATTGCCAACAAAGCATTAATGTGGACAGATGATTGCATACACCCATTTAAATGAATGTTCCCATCACATTGAAGCATTCGAATTGGAACAGCCCTCTCTATTACAGCCTAATCAGATTTTTTGTCAACAGCATTTCCAAATATAAATATAACAAATGATTAAAGGGTATGGGGATGAAAGCATAATGATGGTAGTAGAATTTGCCCTTATTGCATTTTAATACTAGTAAATACACAAATCTTGGTTGAAAATGAGTACCTCATAATCAACTAACTGTATGATGTTGTTCTTTCTCTTCAACTTGTTTAAATACTCAATTTCCTGACAAAACCCAAAAGCTGTTGCGTAATCACGACCTTTGAGCTTGATTTTCTTAAGTGCATATATTGTACAGTCTGATGAGATGACTTTGTGGACCTCACTGCTGCCTCCGCTGCCTATCTTGCCAAGTCTTTGGTAAAGCTTGCCATTGACTTTGAAGAACAAGTCAGGGTCGTAATTTTTTTTACGAGGCACTGATGCACCTTTACCACTGGGAACCTTTTGCTGTTTTTCTGACTTCGAAGGCTCCAACTTCACATCAGACAATGAAGCCCGAGGTAGTGCATCAGCTAAGTCATTAACACGAGCAGATGAATTCTTTGGAATTTCATTCTCCTTTGGCACACAGTCTTCTTGCTTCTTAGTTGAGTCACATTCATTAACTCCCAGATGGTTATCAATAGCTGATGAAGAAGCCTGAGCTGCAATACCTGCCTGGTTTATCAATGTACCAAAGGTGTCCTTATGTGACAGCTGCACCATATTTCTTTCGGATAGAGGTTGAGAATTCAAATTGAAATCCCCCACACTCTGCCCTCGGAAATGAAAACCGCTATCTGGATGCAACTGAGAACTATAGGTCATTGAATTAAGTATGGGTGCTGAAGTTGAATGGACAGATGTTGTGGTAGCACATAGTGGCCCGGCAACTGAAAATTGAGTGGCAGGTTGGCCTAAAAAGTTTCTGAACTCATGCAGCTGGTCCTGAACAAGTATACTCCCTTTGGACAACGAAGTTGAAAACCCACCTTCAGATCTTACACTGGTATCAGGTTCTGGGTTCCGAAAATTATGGTTCCCTGGCTCATGATTGATGAGAGTTGATACCTGTGCTTGATTGCCTGCATCCCATTCCATTTCTGTCAAATGTCAATGCAAGTGAATCCATATGAGATGATAATTTCTGCAATTCAGTAGCCATTCGATCATCGCCCTCTCCATGTTGAAAAAGAAGGGATAATCTGAGGGGGTGTGTATTGACAGGTTCTAGAAATAAAAAACATTGACAATATAACTAAATTTTTTTGGCAACATATCCCAGTGACAGCAGCTGAAAAATAATAAGTAAGATCAAAAGCAAAATCTAACAGTCAAAAGAAAAGGGAATAGATGAAATACCCTGAGAACTGGCATGCATTCCAGTAGAAAATTTATCTCTCTTTTTACCATCAAGGTGTTGAGGCTCAACATACGAGGATGATATCATGTTGTCATTTTTATGACCAGAAACAGGTTTGAATCGAGCTGTCTGGACACCAAATGGGTTAAAACCATCATCTAAGGGTTTGTTGAGAGTACCTGAAATGGAAGGTGTTGTAATTGATGCATCTTCCAAAGTTTCCCCAACAACAGTTGCTGCAGTTTTTGGTCGTACCATTGGATCTTTCAAAGCATCAATTTGGCTCAGTGAAACATCATCATGGGATTTATCAGTGTCCACTGTAAAGTCCACATTAGAAGCTGAGCTTCTAGACGCTTCACGTTGTGGAACAAACATACGCCTAGGTCCTATGCTACTTGACTGCATTGTACCTGAAGATTCCTAAGGTTAAAGAGATATAAAGCAAACCAATTAGGCATGTCTAGGCAACATATTAAAAATTGGAAAATGTTGGCACGACTTCACAAAGAAATAGGGTAATACGAGCATCTTACTTCCCCAATTTTAGGATTTTATTTCACAGGGAAATCAGGGAATAAAAGCATCTTAACATAATCACTGAAGAAAATATTGGATGATATGCATAGTTCAAACTTCAAGTTCAAGTTCACCTACACTCTTCTTTTTGAAACCCTAATTTCCATATTCAGCAAAAACAGCCACCATTAATTGAGATAAAAAAAAAAAGTTACAACACAATTATGAGTACGAGTGAGACCGTGCGAGCATATGGAGAGAGAAGAGTGGTACCAAGAGGGCGGTGGCGCTTGAATGCTGCTTGAACATGCCGGAGAAAATCTGGCGGAGGAGAGGAAGAGGAGAAAGATGAAGAAGACGATGATGTCGCGTCTGTAATAGCGATCTGAGGGACTAGATTTTTCAAAGCGGTTGGTTGCACCGATGGGACCGGAAGGTTAGCCTCCCCGTCCATTGCCAGATCTCAAAGGCATTTCTGCTCAGAAGAAACAGAAGGCGTGAGTAGACAATCGAACATTGAGATATCGAAAGCACTTCGCTGCCGTAGCTGAGAGCAGGAGAGAACGTCGGAGAGAAATCGACACGAATGACGAAACCTATTTTAAAATGGCCTATTGGCGCTCTCCAGTATCTCCTCCAATGTAAATTGGGCCCGATCGTGAACCTTGTAATAGACTAATAGGGCTCATTGTGAAATCACGTGATTTTCAATGGGCTTGGCCCATATTTAACGATTCTAGTTCTGGGCCTTAAATAAGGCCCAACAGCCCACGCAAGAACGAAAATGAAATGAGTAGCTCAAGGCCGCCCCTTTAGTGAACGTGGCCTTCTCCCTCGAGTCGTCGATGCCTTCAAGAGCAACCATCGGTGTGGGCAGTGGCTGAGAATAGTTGTAGGTAGGGGAGGCCACGTGCAGTGGTTATGAACAACGGTTACTGGTTTGATGGTTTGATCTTTCTGTTAAGTTCTGTTTTACGATTCAAGGCAAAGTTGTAAAGTGTTAAAAATAAATGAACGTTGTTATGGAGATTAGAGATTTGGAAAGCAACAAGTGACATTAATGGGGTTGGTTTCTTATTTGAGTTGATTAAAAGTAATCAACTTTATTCGATTAGGCATATGATCTCGCATGATTTTGAGGCAAAAGGAATCGTGCAGCTTTTTTTTGCCTGAAAGCAGGCACCATTATGGTGAAATTAATAGTTTTTATTCACCGAGATTTAAGAAAATAAAATCATTATAAGTACCCAGCATAAGCAACCTCTAAATAAGTTTGATTTATAGAATCACTACTATGGCTAGCAAGTTGGGGTGGCAAGTACTCAACATAAAAATAATATTTATATGTCAGGATTCGAATTGATTTGAATTTTCAAACGTATTTAGTTGATCATATTCGTATTAGTTTAAATCTAGAACAATAATTCAATCAAGATTATGATTTGAAAGGCTAAATTAAACAAGATATTTGTGTTTTGATCCAAATGCAATTTTTAAATCGGATCAAATTTTTATATTAGAACTTGAATTTTGAACATAAAATTTATGTCCAAGTTTTAATTAAATTTAGATTAAACAAATCTATCATGCGGATTGTAGATAATCTTATAGAAAGCCAATCTGCCTGCAGAAGTAACTTACTGGACAGTAAAGAAGGCCCATCCAGTACGTTCAGAAGATGGGCCCATTCAGCATTTCTTCACCTGATCATCAAGGTCTCTCTCCCTCTGCGTCTCTCTCTCATGATCTAATGTAAACTGGAGATGTTGATCAAGAAACACGTCATACGCAGAGCTCTTTAATATATAAATCCAAAATAGGTACATATCATAAAGCCCCACAGCCTCCCAAATCAAGGAATCTCTACACAAAAATTATCTAAACCCAAACCCAAGCACTCTAGCTCAAGCTCCACACTTTATAGTCATCAATGGCTATAACCAGAAACCCAAAAACCCCAATGAAGGAAATCCAAAAGGACCAGCACAAAAAGGCCCCAAAATTGGAGAAAATACCTTCCTGGACGCTTATGAGAGGGTTTTTCACCTCTAAATACCTACATCCTCAGCCACAGCAGAAGCATGAAAAGCAAAAGCCAGAGAAGCATCAGAAGCAAAACAAAGAGCAAAAGCAACACCGTCAAGAACAAGCTACAGAAGAGGCTGACAAGAAATGCAAGAAAATGAGATGTTCAGGCTCATTATGCAGCAACACGAAGGTGATGCACAGGCCTGAAGCAGTAGCACCATCCCCTGAAGTCCAGAGGAAGAGGGCTTCTATGGGTTCAAACAATGAATCTTCTAGCAGGTCCATGAAAACTCCTTTACATGAACTCAATGGGGTTGTTTCTAAAACAAATTCTTCACTCTCTGTATCTTCTAATTCCTCCATCGGAGGGTCTTTTAGAGGAATGCCATTCAGAAGATTCTCTGGCTGTTACGAGTGTAGAATGGTGGTTGATCCTGTTCTTGGATTCACTAGAGACCCTTCTCTGAGGAGCACCATTTGTTCTTGTCCTGACTGTGGTGAGATCTTCATGAAACTCGAAAATCTGGAGCTTCATCAGGCTGTTAGGCATGCAGGTAATACTCAATTGTTATTTAATTCATACTGGAAAGAATTTTTCTTCACATTTTTGCAGTACAATATATCAATCTTGAATTGGGAAAAAAAAAACTTTTTTTTTGCTCTCTCTAATAATTCTCTGAATGTCTATTGAAAATAGCTTCCCATATCAGTGTACAATGACAATAATCTAGAAAAATATATATGCAGTTTCTGAACTGGGACCAGAGGACACAAGCAGGAACATAGTGGAAATCATATTCCAATCAAGCTGGCTAAATAAACAAATCCCAGTTTGCAAAATAGACCGCATCCTCAAAGTCCAGAACACACAAAGAACCATCTCCAAATTCGAAGAATACCGAGACTCCATCAAAGCAAAGGCCAACAAACACCCAAAGAAACACCCAAGATGTATAGCTGATGGCAATGAACTCCTCAGGTTCCACTGCACCACCTTCACATGCTCACTAGGGCTAAATGGTTCCTCCAACTTGTGCAATTCAATCCCAAACTGCAAAGTTTGTAGCATTATCAAGAATGGGTTCAAGACCCCTGAAGTGTCCAGTGAAGGTGCCAATGTGAACGGAATTTTAACCACCGCCACAAGCGGCAAGGCCCACGACAAGGCTGAAGCAGAGGATGGTAATGACAAGAGGGCAATGCTGGTCTGCAGGGTGATTGCAGGGAGGGTGAAGAAGGGCATGGAAGGAAGCATGGATGAGTATGACTCAATGGCTGGTGCTGTGGGTTTATACTCTAATTTGGATGAGTTGTATGTTTTTAATCCTAAAGCTATTTTACCTTGTTTTGTTGTCATCTACGGAGGGTTTTAGATGCTGCTTTTGATCTATTACCCCGTAAGAAGATTTAATATACTGTATTATTGTTCTTAGCATGCTGTGAATGTTAGATCCATACATGGGGTTTGCTGTGTTGTGGTCATGGATGAGGAAACTGGGCTTCTTAACATGGCATTTCAGTCTGGTTATAGTTAAGATATCGGCAGTTTTGGACCCTCCTCTGCTCGCACGTAATTATTCAAGAAATAATCTCGCCTCTCCCACTTGAATCCATAACATTTTTATTTCGGGAGAGTGATTAACTAGATTAAGACTGAAAGGCTCGTAGAGATACCATTGACCAGACAATGCCTTAAATGTAAAAACGCATCAACCGTGATCAACAAGATTAATTTAATAGCCAGTGCTCAAAGGTATGCAAGTGGAGAACTTGGGAGAAAGAGCTTTAGGTTGATTAAATATTTGAATTACAATGGGACTTGGCCAACCCAATACAGGGCATTAATTGTACATAGGGCTCATGAATTTTATACAAAGAAATTTTTGTGCTCTCTAAACCATGGTAGAAATAGAATAATGACTCGTTGAATTACAAGGTGACTTACCAAACCCAACGCAGGACATTAATTACAGCCAGTGACACAAGAATTTTATGCAATGAAAACTGTCAGTCTGAATCCTCAAGCCCGGTTGAATCATTTTCAAGAACATGAAGTTTAAGTTTGAAATCATTGTTTGTTTTTAATTGCTTCTATTTATTTCTAAAACTTTAAGAGATAAACAATGTCAAACTCAATAGAAGAGTTTGAAGATCAAAATGTGGATGTGGTGTTCATATACTCTTCATGAGAGAGTTGTGCAGGGGATTATAATTGTTGTTACCATATCAGTTATGTATATGTCATCGAGTATTCGATCTATAATATGGTATTAAAGTATAAACTTGATCCTAATAGCCTTCCGTATAGATCACTTTCACTTATTGAGACTAGCATAACCGAATTCATAATAATATTGTTTACGTTCTGGGCTCAAGGCCAGCATCACTCTGTCCTTCAAGATGTGTCACAATTTAAGGTTGGACTCATATTTAGAAATCGAATCGTTGATTTATGTGAAACCGATGTGAGACTTTTATAATTCTTAACAATACCTACCGACTTGATCTAACAGTAAAATTGAGATGGTGAAAATGATTTTCATTGACCATTTGAGACATTATTTGCAGGAAGTACATCTTTTGTTTCTCTTTTGCGAGCCCAAGTCAGCTTCAAAGTACCTTTTTTCTTGACTAAATTGTTCATGTATATATTAACGATCCTACTGGACACATCTGAGTGAAAGCATCGCTGCTACTTTTTGTTCGTTGTTCTCCACAGAGCCACCATAGTTTCAGGTTCAGACACCAACTTCTGCAACAGTACAGGCTGAGCTTGGTTTACCATTTGTGCCCTGGCTTTGTCTTGTAGCCTGCATAGAAGGTCACGCGTGAGTTATTGATTCTGGGTAATTTTTCTTTCGTTCTAGATTTACTATACTGTTTTGACTCTTGTGTTTGTACTCATTGTCTCATGATTTGGTTTTTGTTGATTTTCGATGAGAAAGTTTAAGCAACTTGGTATGGGTTTAATAAGCACTATCAATGAACCATTTTTCCCACTAAAAATATCAATGGCTGAACCAATAAGCACATGAAAATGACCAATTCACTTATTTTTTTGCTTTGGGGCTCCAAACTCCAGGCCTGAAAATCATAAGAGGCAGTGTGTTGTCGCCCATATTAGGCCTACAAAGGGGTCTCACTGATTTGTCAAAATGAGTGGACCACCAAACTACAGAGTGCTCTCATTGGCTTCTTATTGTCGTGGTTGTTGGGTTAGGTTGAGTTCAATTGCTGGACCAGGACTCCATTTCTGGGACCATTTTAGTCGTAGTATATGAAGATCCTTCACTCCTCCTTT
The DNA here is from genome assembly GCA_963580455.1 of Euonymus europaeus. Classification (NCBI taxonomy): domain Eukaryota; kingdom Viridiplantae; phylum Streptophyta; class Magnoliopsida; order Celastrales; family Celastraceae; genus Euonymus; species Euonymus europaeus. The sequence continues at coordinate 5,062,360 of OY756968.1, read as the reverse complement.
GACCAGAGAAATAATTATGCTTTCCATTGGAGGAGCTATGGATGCTCCCCAAACACAAATTTTAAGTCTCCCGAGACCAAGCAATTTTTACTTTAAAAAACCTAATCAAATGCATTCCCAATTCTTTAGGTATATATGCTAAGTAGCTGCAGATGATGTTTTGCTTTCTCATCATGCTAAAGCACTCATAGCTGCTTTGCTAAGAGCTCATTAGCCGTAAAACCTTCACACTGAGAACTTGTGGTCCAATCACCAATGGTAGAATTGCAGGACTACAACCTCGCCTCTTGCAGAAGCACTCTAGCTGAATGAAATATGTTAGACAAGATCGAATAACGGCAGAGAAAATTGAACTTCTAAAAGAAAATTTAGTATCAATACTAAATGCCTTGATTTGTCTATACAGTTAAACTGAAAACCGAAGAATAAACTGAATCATTAAAAAAATCACAACCGCATTTGATCCCTTTCGCTATTCCTAATTACATTGTAAAAGCCTATTCACACACCAAAAAGGCAAGCAATATTTGCCTGCAGCAACCAATTAGTTCCCGGAAGCCTCCTTGTGAAACAGAAAAAACAAACAGAAATTATCCAGTCCATCAAAAATTGGATGTCGCTGAAAGAGAAGCATTTGGTACTGCTTTTGCGAAGGAAAATGATGGTAATACGATAAGCAAATGCAGACAGGAGGGAAGCAACTGAAGGATGGAAATTCGTTATCTCATGGACTCTAGCTGTGAATCAAGAAATACAGAATTGGTCAATTTGAGTGTTGAGTTACGTAATTGCGGGATACACCTACATTCTGGTAGCGGATAGGTGTAAACAGAAGTTTTCCTGTTGAATTTTCTGACTCTGGGTACCATCATTCCCTTGCGATCACTTTCAGCAAGCATAGCCTTCATCTGATCCTTGAAGGCTTTCCAACTGTGAAGCAAATGCAAAGACACTGGATAGATGAGTGAAAAAGAATAATTCATACATTGTAGTTTTTTTAATCTAAAGCCTGGAGCCTCTATCTCCCAATGTAACATTTTTTACGAATTCAAAAACACGAACTAAAAAATTCCACATTCTTACTGGAGATAAGAACTTTTCACATCATGACAACATTTTCCTAGTACTACAATTTAACTAAATTACATCAAAGTAATCCTGCCTCCTTTTCAGTAGAAAATGGTAAAGATAAAAACAGGGCTGGTTGGACACCAACTACAACTTAATGATTGGCTATATAAGAGACATTGATCATCCAATGCATTAAGTTACTTCAGCATCCTAAAGTATCTGTGAAAGTCGAGATATTGCAGAAGTAAAGAAGGAAAATACAAATACCTTATACCCATGTCCTGCAGTAGTACAACAAGCTTGCGTTTATCAGGATTAATGGTCTTTGCATGTCCATCAAAAAGGAACCTTCGGTGGCCCATCAGAAAGTGTGGGAAGTTGCCCCCCTGAGTTGTTACAAAGACCTCACTATACAAGCACACCGTGTAGTCCAGAGCAGCCAATCTCGAAGAATAGTCCTACAAAGGGAGAAAACTGGCATTTAAGTGCACAGAAGTAAAAAGAACCAACTGAAAAGTCAGCTGGATGGCACCATGTTACTATTTCAGTTAAACTCGTTTTGAGATCAGACACTTTACCCAATCAGTCAGTCCAGTAACTTTGAAAGCAAATATGGTAAAAGTAATTAATTATATCAATCTGTATGATGTCAGTTGTTCAAACTTAATCCCCAAACATCAGCACAATCAAAAGGACCCCCACTGAACGACAACGGTACTGGTTCTATTGGCTCGATAAAAAAATTACAAAGACTAAAGATTCTAAGGTTACAAGTTTCATGTATCATTGTTCTAGCTAGCACATGAGAATTTCTAACTAAGATGAGTACACTGTACGCGTTAAGGCTTACTGAAAAGTTTCAAATTTCAGGATCCAGCTATAAAGGCTTGAAAAAGTTCCTTAGCACAAGATTCAAGTATTTACAACCATCAACTGTTAACAATTGACCTCATGATTTTAATCTGCAAAAATCAACCAAGTCATAATGCTAATCAACAACAGCATGTTGCTTGGATAAATGGTAAAACATCTCTTAGTCATTCAAATTCCATATATTCCTCGCTTGACTGATCTTGAATTCACATTATGAAGCCATGTTCAGCACTGATGGCATTGAGATTCAATGTTATTCTCGAGAAATCCATGACCAGGCCCATGAACTCCATTAAGAGCATTCTCAGCACAGCCGCACAGGTGATTCTTGAATGCAATTGAACGCTCAGATATTGAAGAGTATAAAGTTTTACAGCAGGACTGTCAGTGATGATAAAAAGTCTAAAAAAAAGCAACTCACATTGACCTTGTTTTCTATGGACGATGACTTTTATAAGTCATCGGTCAATTCACCAAATCACGAGTTACAAAAAACTCCACAAACATGAGTAGTGAAAAGGGTATTACCTCAAAAGGAGCAAGCTCTTCGGGGGTTGCAAGAGACTCCTTAGTGTAGAGAAGGGGAAACATCTTTCTCAAAGGAGCTAAATGTTTCTCTGCTTGGTAAATTTTCCCTGAGGCTAAATAAATCGAAGTGCTGTTATCGAGTCCCATACCACGTAACACCATCCCGACCTATGCTGACACAAGAATTAACACAATACAAAAGATTACTTTTGTCAAAAACACATAAGCATGTCTAGAAGAAACAATGTTTATGCAGAAGTGTTTCTTTTTTCCTTTTTCTTTTCCTGAATGCAATCCATAAGGAAGTGTTAATAGTTAAAATACAAAAGATTGCATCCGAATGACCTATCTACAATTCTGGGTGCATGAAAGGATTTCCATAATAGTGTTAAAATTTATTAATCGCATTTTTGTTGAGAGTATGCCACATTTCCTCGGGTATAACAACCATTTGAACTAAATGAACCATAGTAGTCACAAGAAAAGAACCATGCAGTTCACCACATTTCCTTTCAAGCTACATTTTCTTATGATGTGAAATAAAGGAACATGAATAAATCCAAACCAGCAAAACATGGAGGTATAACCTATCAAAACAGTGAAAGGATCTCATGAAATCACCAATGCACCAAGCTCTACCATTCCAATCCCTTAATATTCATATTGAGCAAATATTGCATCATTTAACAGTATATGAGACCATTTTACAGGCCATACAATCAATCCAGTCTCCAAACAAATTTGTGGTGTCTTTCTACTATATCCGTGCAAAAGATTCTGCAAAATAATGTGTAAGCCAAAAAATATTTGTATCAAAGCTGCAAGAACCAAAGCAGCATTTGACAAAAGAAATACCTCTAGACAGAGCATGAAAGAACATAAAATATCAATTCTAGTTATATTATAGTTGGGAATACTCAAATCAGGCTTTGAAGTCCAATAAGCAAGAACAGAAGTAGATACAGTAGGTACCTCCAAAGGAGTGAGAGGGCATTTCCCGTTGATTCGATTGAGACCAGGTACAATAACCCGATCTTTTCGTCTGAACTTCCCCTTCCACCCGACTTCTCGAAATAAATCCATTTCATATTTTTCAGCCTTTCCTCCATCATACACACAGCATGAGAAGGCCACCATGTCCTAAAAGTTCAAGAGAGATTTGTTCTTCAATTGCAAACACTAAACATTTATATAGTGAGCAACTTGCTTTGAGATGACTGAGAAATCAGCACCAATACCTCCTCAAACCGTAGATGGACAGAGACATACTTCCCACCAGTCCTTGAGCTGTTTTCAATCATCCGGTTAACTAACTTCTCAGCTAGAGATGATATGGAGGAAGAGAATTGTAATGCTTTATAATTAGCGATGCATCTTAGCAGTTGTATATGAGGTGGAACATTCATCGCCAATCTATTAGCAAATGGTGCTATGCGAATAACCCTGCTTCCAACAAATAACCAACAAGGAAAAGAAAAAAAAAACTTGTGAAAATTCTGATAATAGGATAATTATGGGGAAAAATTTACAGAGATAAAGATTGCACAACCAATTTATCATTTATGGTTGCATCATTAAATAATTTTTAAGTTTCAGTTTGCTAAACAAATGACTCTCACTGAGAAGAATGCGAGTAAACAGCATCTGGTTGTGCTCAAAGCTAACTACTAGTTTAAAAAAGCAATGCTTCAGCACATACCCTTGGTCCTGCAGGACAGGATAAACTTCTGCCAAGTAATACTTGGGTTTAGCCCACGCTTCAATACGAATGTTTGGAATATTACTCAAATTATAATCATATCTATCCAATAGTTCCTCAGGCAGCTCTTTAACAACACTCACATATCCCTTAAGAGTGGCAACAAAATGATCTTCATCATATATATCCGCAAAATCACTGTAGAACAGATAAATGTTCAATTATTAGTAAAGTTATGGAGATAGAAATGATAATCCAAAATTATGATATTATGAATGCTAAAGAATAGATTTGTTTGGAACATGTTTTCAAAACTATTTTTTGTTTTTCAAAATAGAAAACTGGATGAAAATTCATTTGGGTTTACAGTTTTTGAAAATAATTTTTCAGAATTGTGTTTTTGAAAACAGAAAATCGAAAACAACTAAATCATGTTTTGAAGAATTTTGAAAATGAATTGGTGGCATTTTTGTGAATAAATTGAAATTTATTTTTTTCCTCTTGCTCTACTTCTTCCTCCCTTTCTCATTAGTTGTTACGATCTCTTCTCTCTCATTTCTTCTCTCTCCAGCTCTTCTCTCCCTTGTCTCTTCTTCATTATCTCTCCAAATTTATTTGATTTACTTTTCGTCATTGTTCATTACTCTTCTTGTTATATTATATAACTAATCTTATTTTGTGTCTAAACTTTGTATTTTTTATTTAGAAAACAGTTTACAAATAACATAATCCAAATGAATTTTTAACACTTTATTCATTTTAAAAACTGTTTTTGAAAACTATACTCAAAATCGTTTTTAATTATTAAAAACAAAAACAATATCCAAACATACTCTCAATATGCGGCATATTCCTATTTCAGCCTTCCTTCATACAATGAATTCTAGCACGTTAAGAACTTGACACGGTGGACCATTTTTAAAAAAACATACTTTAAGTCAATCATTTCAATCTCCAGTTTTGAAGGTTCATGTGGATCATCTTTGGTAACACCCATTGCATTAGGTAAAATCACCATTGAAAAAGTAGTACTTTACATTGCCTTCCCCTATTCCCCAAGCGAAATACAAATGCATCTGACTCTGTACATTCACAGTGGGACCACACCCATTAATTTAATTGTTGAGTTGATTACTCCCTCCGTTCCTAAATAAGTGTCGTTTTAGAAATTTATTTTTGTTTCAAAATATCTATCGTTTTATAAATCCATAGCATAATTTTTTTTTCCCCCAAATTTATCATTATTCTCGTTTTTAACTAAGAGCTTAATAAGTGCACACATTAATTAACTTTTCATCTTTTTAATAAGGGTATTTCAGTCTAATGCATTTTTTTTACTAATATTAAGACTATTTAATAGTTTCCTTAATACTTGTGCAAAAACCTTAAACGACACTTATTTAGGAATGGAGGGAGTACTTTTGTTCAAGGGTATTGAATTCAACAACTTAAATGTGTTGGAGAAACTATAATGAATACACTAAAGCAAAGCTCATGCCAGAACCCCTCCTCGCAAAGCTAAACATAAAGCAATTCCAATTACGACGTGAAAAGTACAAACTCTTCACAACAATAAGTATATTTGTATTTCTCACAGGTCTCTTAAAAAGGGAAGGAGATAACCATAGGAAATACAATGTAAACTTTTTCCCTCGGAATCCTAGCCACTAACCTAATGTCTCAGTATCTTTTTTCTTTTTTTTGAATGGAAAAATTTATTAAAATCTCTCAGTATCTTGACTATTGCAAACATTAGGAGCTTGAAGTTGACCAGTTAAGAAATCAATATATCCCATAGTAGATTAGATTTACATCTACCGTGAGTATGCTTGGTATCTTCAAATTAAAATTTGGCACCAGAGAAATAATTAGTTAAGTGAATTGTGTACTCACCTTTGATCTCTCCAGACACTATGGAAATCAAAGTGAGGAATCACTAATACTGCATTCAAAAGTCCAGCAAGAGCCACTGCATTGCAGATCTATAATATGACAGATTGAATCGGTAAGAACAATCCTTAAATGCAGAAATTGAAACAAGATGTGGTTATCATTGCATCATAGTGCACAGCTAACAAGCCTGAACTCTCAAACAGCTTTCTGAGAAAACAGAAAGAAACAATGTAGACCCTCATTGGCTTATGCTAAAAGCTGATCAATAACATACCGCAGAACGCTGTTGGTTCAGACCACCATTAGCCTCAACGATCAAGTAACCACTTGGAGCAGATGACTCTGAAATGCAACAGAAACATCAATTTTCTGGGATATCAGATTATAAATTTATTTGCACAAGTAGTCCCAAATGAAAAGTTTTGCAGAAGATAATTGAAATCCAGAAAAATTAATTTATAAAAAAGAGAATTTTTTAAGTTATTATGCTACCATTGCGTACACCAATATTTTGTCCAGCTGTTGAATTTGGACAAGGTCTTTGCATTTTCAGCCCCCTTTTGTATTTCCACACAGAAGACAGCTGCAAGAAGCCAAAAAAAAACACACACATCATTTTTCCTAATGGAATTGTCTACACATCAATCGTTTGATTTGAGAATAACGTAAGGCTCCATATAGATATAAAACAGGTCAATGAAAATCACAAGCACCTCTGGAGAGTTATTCCTCTGAAAGAATAAAACTTAGAAACTATCAATGACATTTCCATTCTACCAAACTATAACTGACAGGATAACCTTTCAACTCAAGATGCAGAACTTGCTTATTAGAAGTCAGATTTCTTGGTGCACTGTTGGTATTCAATTATTAAAGTGAATCAAATTTTCAAAATCATTGAAATTTATCTTTTCTTCCTGAAGACAGATTCCATTTTTATTCTACTTTCTCCACTTGATTGGCAACAAGACATCCGATAAACAAGCATGAAGTTTACAGTCACTAAAACCACTTTTCTTAAGTGAGATTCCATAGAATCAATTCTATTCTCAAGTCTACTCAACCACCTACCAGAAGAGCACGAACTACCTGTGAATTCTGCTAATAGATGCACTCAATTCTCAACTCTGAATAGCTAAAGAAAGTATCGAAGAATCGACATTAACTCAGAACCAAATCCAAATCTGTTTTACATATGAGCGAAGCCCCAAAACTTATTTGATTAGACTTTAGCAGCGCAAATCAGTCGATCTAAACGACTTTGACACACGTTAATTCAACAACCAGCTACTACTTCCTCGCACTATGAGAGTAAAATAGATTAGTTTAAAGGAAAACGCATCATTTGCTCTCGACTTCGCTAGTTCACAAACATTCTAAGATCCAAAACCTTCTTCCCGTTATTTCTTTCACATTTTGCCAGCAACCAAACAGAAACTCACAGAGATTTATGAAGCAAACCTCAATTGCAGTGGAGTTATCACTCTCGATAGCAGGCCACAATTTCTCAAACAACTTGTGGCTACTGTAGACCGAACCAGGAGGAAGAGTACGGCCCACGAGAGCTGAGAAGGGCCCCACACACATGAGCAGCCCGGAGATGTACAGCAACGGCAGCACAAACATGTACTTTCGCCTGCGGAGCACAGAGGCGAGCAGGCCTTCACGACGAGGCTGCAGGGACTTCGTGCGTAACAGCATCCGCCGCCGGCATTGAGAGATGCCAACGTGACTGGGCGGCGACGGTGGCGGACTCGGCGAACTCCCACTCTCACTCGAACATCCGCCCCCACAAACAGCATTGCTGTTAATCTTGGTCTTGTTAACGGCCATGCAAATTGTATAGAGAGAAGAAGATGAAGAGTGAAAAAGATGATTTCGATTTATGCTCTGGTGTCTGTTCGATACAGCTGCAGCGAGTGTTGTTTACAGGATTTTTGTTGGAGAAAAGCACGGCGGCTTTGCGGCTTGATCTTTAGCGGCGTAGCTTGGGTGTTACGCCGTTTAGTTCAGCTCTGTAATTTCGATGACGTTGATAACCATTTGATCTTGTTTTTTGTTTGTTACTGTCATTAGTTTGGACAAACATTGATTAAGATAATTACAAAACCTAAATTTATGGGAAATTTTGATTTTAGGCAACGAAAAAAGAAAAGGATGGCTGGACTGCTGTAGTAAAATCAGAGCAATGTCGGCTGTAAAAAGTTGCTTGGGCCTTCAAATTTTTTATTTTTCTAAAATTCAGGCTAATGAATTCTTGTATTTTATTTAAAAGAAATCTTAAATTTAATATGAAAGTTCGTAATAATTCTGGACTATTGGATATAACAAAAATATTTTCCTCTAAAAAAATATTGTTTGATTCGTAAAATTGAATAAAATTTAAATATATTTTCTCAAAATTTTATAATAATTAACTTGAATTGATCTCCTATAATTAGTTTTTTTATAGAAGATCCAATTTCCCAGACACCCCAAAGAAGACGGGTAGATTTCTTCCTCTTTTTTTTTTACTTAAATGCTGTGTTTTCACCTTTTTTTTCTTCTTCTTGTGACAAATAACGCACAGTAACTGATTTATGTCGTTTTTAAGTTTGAACTCAAAACACCGTCATAAATTCCATCCAATTATTTATCCCAACGATACAAAAAATAACATGTTCTATTTGGCATTTACAAATTACTCAAACACCAGTAGTTGTAGGCAACGCTGTCCATTTATTGCATGAGAAGTCAAATCAAGATTATCCAAATTAAAAGTGGGATAATTATTACTCCCTCCGTCTCTATTTCATAGACAATATTTTTATTTTTATTTATTTTAAATTATAATCATTTTTTTTGAAAATAAATAAAAATGATTAATTTATTAATCTATCATCATTTATTAAATAATATTTTTTATCATATTCTCTTTATTCTCAAAAAATTAGGTGTGAATGCAGTAGTTTTAACGAAGAGTATATTAAAAGTAAAACTAATTAAATTTATTATTTTAATAATATTAATTAAATTTGTTTAATCTGTCTGAAAAATAAATCAACATGTCAAATGTCAAATAGGACAAAGAAAGTATAATAAAATAGAGACAAGGGCAGCGTGGGAAGTGGACCGTCTATAGCCGGTCACAAAGTGCATGGCCTCGAGCTCTGTTCTTCACTTCTTCCCACTCCCACACTACCCATCATTGTGGTTTGACCACAACCTTTCCTTTCAATTATCTTTATTAGAGACTTAAAAAGTGTGAATGCCGATAATTACATCAGTGTATCCAATATCGGAGGACCCACGGTTTTATTATACTTAATTACACCTTCCATCTCATTTTAGCTGTCTCTTCACATTTTCACACAATTTAAAAAAATATTTAATTCTCTTTTAATTTGATATTGATACCCTTATTGATAATGTTTCATGTTTATTGAGTTAGTTCTTGAGCTTTTCAAGTTAAGGGTAAAATGAGAAAAAATAAAAAAAAAATAGTTTTCATTAATTGAAATAGTTATGTATTTTGGGACATTCCAAAAAAAAAATAAAGAACAATTAAAATGAGACGAATGGAGTATCATTTTGCGCCACGACGGCCAAATATTGCTTGAACCGATGATATGTTGGTCTCAAATTCAATACCAATGAAATACGAGTTTTCATTCGGAAAATAATTTCTAAATTAAAATTAATAAAAATCTAATTAATAGCCGAGATAAATTTTTCATGTTCGATATTTGTTGATGAACCGATTATACCACATATCAATTGCATGATTGGTATTATTATAGTATTCTTTTTTTTTTTTTTTTTTGAGAAATGGAAATTTATTAGTGGAAATCCAAAGATAATGCATTACAAATCACAGGGAAGGAGTAGACTACCAAACTAAAGCATCTGATAAAAAAAATGTTATTATAGCTACGAGATTAGCAACATGATTCGTAGATCTTCTAACATAAACATACTTGAAGTTTCTAAACTCTTTGAGTAGTTTCTTACAATCTTCAATTACCAATCCGAAATGAGAGACATCAACTATTGAAGAGTCAACTGCTTGAACTACAATAATAGCATCGGCCTCCGTTATCACATTCTCACATTCCACTATTTTTAACCAGCTTAAAGTTTCTCTAAAACTAATGGACCCAACTATCTTAACTTCAGAACATCCCCAAACTCACTTACTTTTTGCTGCAATGAAATTTCCATTTGAGTCGCAAATTACCCAGCCCATACCTGATTGATTTTTACTTGAGAAAAGTGCAGCATCCACATTGCATTTGATCCATCCTGTTGGGGGGTTTTGCCATACATTAAGGGACCTTGAACTGGATATATCAGCTACTGCCATATCCTTCCTTCGTGCATCACGTCACTGCCCTATAACCAAGTCAGCAAATCCAACTACTTGATGGATGGATCGTGTAATTCCATTCCTAATTTCGACTCTGCCATAAGCTCCAAATAAGCATGCACTTAAATTAAGCTGAAAATCTATTAAAAATAATCTCAATCCAGTCCACGACTCTGGAAGCCCTCCCACCATCAAACCCCAATCCACTTTGCAGCCAACATTCCTTAGCAAAAGGACAATAAAAAAAAGAGTGAATACCAAACTCAACCTCCCCATTACACCGCATACATATAGCTGGCATATCAAATTTTCGAGCCATTAGATTATCCTGTGTAGGTAAACAATTACGGCACTCTCCATAAGAGAAGACATACTTTGTATAGCACTAGCCAAATAGAGGCTTTTACAGCATCAAAATTACAGTGCCCACTGCATGCACGCCGTAAAATATACAAATTTGCGGCGTGCACGAAATGTGTGCCGTAATTGGGTTTCTTTTCCCTTTTTTTTACGGCGCTCTATTTACGCACCGTTAAATTTTATCAATTACAGCGGGCATAACGCCGTAAATAATTGACTATTCACAGTCTGCATTTGCGAGCCGCAATATGAGTAGACTTTTATGGCTCACATTTTGCACGCTGTAAAAGACCAATTCAGAAAATAAAGTTTATTCACAACGTGCATTGTATGTCGTAAAGAATGTAAATTTACGGCATGTATTGTGCGACATAAAATATTCATATTAACGGCTTACATTTTGAGCCATAAATAATTCTCACAAGTCTTCAAAAACTTAATTCACGGCGCGTAATTAACTTATAGACGGCGCACAAATGCACGCTGTAAATACGTATATCATTTTACGGCAAGAGCTTTTACAGCACGAGGTAGTGAGCCATAAAAGACCTCATTTGGAGTCATGTTAGGAGGAAGCTTTAAATATGCTTCCATAGGGGGTTCTTGGCTTCTAACGAAATTGTTTCAAACTTTGCCTCTCCTCCAATAATAAATTGTAGGCACTTTTTACAATATAAACACCCTTCGTATCCGCCCCCAAAAACTAACATCTTCAATATTTCTAACACTGAGAGGTATACTTGAAATTAGTTCCTTGTCCCGGTCGTTGAAAATTGATTCAATTAGAGCATTATCCCAAGCCAGTTTCCTCTCCCCCATAAGATTTGCCACCTTCAAGTCCTCCATTCCTTCAATACACGGAGTCGAAATACGAGCATCTCTCCTAATTGGTAGCTAGAGATCCTGCCATACATTAATATCCGTCGATTTCCCACCCTCCATCTACTGCCTTCAATTATAGTATTCATATTTAAAACATTGAATTACAGTATGATTTGCATATATTATTTACAACAATCCGCCACAAAAAAATATTAATTATTTAATATTTATACGAGATAACAACATTAATTAGGAGTAATTAACCATCGTCAACATATGGTCTGACATTTTATATTTAACCCTATTACGAAGGCTGGTTGTCCATTTGTCACTCCAATTTGGAAAAGTTGGCTTGCCTCTTTTACCTTTTTGGGTAAGGGAAAAGACAAGAGTGATTTAATTAGTTAGAAATGAATTCTTCCAACTGAAATATTAAAATTGACTTTGACGTTGGAAATCCTTTTCAAAAAATGACACTATAGAGTATAGACTGGACATATAGATTTTAAAAAATGCATTAAATTAATTATTATTTTCTCTTGCTATAAGGCTTGGCTAGTTGGCTTATCATGCTTTGACGATATTGATGTTCACACAACTGTGGAAATGAGTTAATTTATTTTTTTAATTTTTTTAAAAAATAAAAATTAGTACCCAAATGGTCTATTGCGGGCCACCAATTCCCCAAATGAGGAATCAGGAATGTTCGTTGACTGTAGCGGGTATTCCGTTTCCATGGCAAATAGTAACACTGCGTTTGGACAATATTAATTTCCCCTTTTCTCAATTTACAGGAGTCATTTTTTTTAAAGAGAGAGAAGGCCAGACTCGAACTCAAAAATTTAAGATTACATACCATTCATTTTATCAACCGAACTACTCGAAATTCAAGTTAGGGTTTCACCGTTATGTTTCACCACATATTTTTGTTCAAAATAATTAATCCTAAAAGAACTATTCAAATATATAAGAAAAAATGAAAAATAATTTGGCAAATGTAGTGGCACAATCTTGTGTTTTTATTTTTTATTTTTAAATTATATGTAGCTCATATTTTAGAAATTCAAGCTAACCCATATATAGTTATTATATTAATTTTCTATTATAATTAATTATTCTACTGCTTTAATCAATATGTTGAGCATTTATTTAATTTTATGATTTAATTTTAATTAATTATTAGTTTGTTAGAGTTTAGCGAATTCGTTCCTCTTAGGATTTAACACTTATTATTTAAATCATAACATAAAAATTGGATACAAGAACTCATTGAGGTTTAGCGAATTTGTTCCCCATAGAATTTAACACTTATTGTTTAGTTTTTTTTTTTGAATGATACTTATTGTTTATGTTACAATATGAAAATTTAATACACGAATCCGTTAGAATTTAGCGAATTCATTTCCCTTAAGATTTAACACTTTATAAACGAGCTATAATTAACTCTTAAAATATGAGTTATTTATTATTATCTTTTTTAAAAAAATAAGAAAAGATGATGGGGCTCGAATTCGAGATTCCAGATACATACTCGCCAATTGAGCTGAGATTGGTCAGTCATGTTCCTTTTCGGTTCTCTTATTTTGATGTTATATTTACATTATTCTACCTAATTTTTAATTTGAAGCTGCTTTCACGTCTCTCCAATCTCCGTGGGATCCGCCTGGGACTGCACTTGCCCCTGTGCAACCGGGACCCGGTGTCCTGTTTAGTTGAAAAGGACTCGGGTGTTGTACTGGTTAATTGGCTTTTTCCATGGTTTGGTTTTTTCACAGGCCAGCTTCTCTATGCCTTGTCAAAGTCAATACTCCAGCAAGAGCCGTTGGCTGAAAGCACTTCATTATAACCGTTATTATCAACTCACGTTAAGCATTGTAATATTGTATATTTAAGCCAAACATGGGAGTTGGGGAAGAGATGGGTGGACCAATCTCCGCTTTTAATGAGCCAACAAGAACAAGGCTGTTGGTGAGATAATTTAAGTGAATGTCGAGGTGTGAGGTGGTCAAGTGCGGTGATTGGTTGGGTCAAAAACTCAGAACCAAATGAATGTAGACGTCTTCTGTTTGATAAGACTCAACAGATGAACGTGATGAACGTATTCACAAAGAGGCAACAACATTGGTGCAAAATATAACCATATATTAGTTGTTGTTGTGACTGTATTGAAAAATATATTTTGTTTATTTGATTGTATTAAGATATGTATTTTGGTGATGTGGATGATGATGTGGCTTGACTTTTTGTAATAAATGTGGGACCCAATATTTGATTTTAGTGTAAATTTGATAGGGATAATATGAAGAAAATGAAAGTTGTTGGGTTGAATAATGATTTTGTATTGGGATATATGTTTTGCTAATGTGTCAGTATTTAAATTTGTGTTATGTTGATTTGATTATATTGAGAGTTGTGTTTTTGTGAGATATATGTGAAATCCATTTTTATAATTTTTGATGGCCATTAGATGTTGCCCACTGTGATTGCCCTTAATGAACAGGTTCACAAACGACCATAATAACTAACTAACTCACGAATAGTTCGCGAATATAAACGAGCTGAACGTCTTCCTATTTAAGCTCTATTGGTTTACGAAAGAGTTTAGAAAAAACTGTTGAAACTTTGTTTTTTAATGTGATAAGTATCGGATTAGCCCTTCAACTTATATTTTTGAACCATTTTGGTCACTCAACTATTTTTTAGGCCAATAAAACCCTCTAAATTTCTATTTTGGGCCACGTTAGTATTTTTGTCAAATTTCATTAAAATATAATGACGTGCCAGTTATATGCTGATGTGGATTTGTTTTTAAAAAAAATAAAAATATGTGTCAAAAGTTGAATGGATTAATCACATACAAATTAAATCAAATAAAAAACATAATAATAAAAAGTTTAAATCTTTCATCTTTCATCTTTCATCTTCTCCGAGGAGATTCAGGCGACTTTTTTTTGACACGGGGAGGAAGCAGGCGTGCGTGTCTTTCATAATGGAAAGAAAGAGGCCATTACTTTGCCTTTTTTTTTTAGACCGTCAGCATGAACACAGTGGTCTCTGACAAAGACCAAGAACCCATTCGAATTTGGATCTTGAAATACACTCAATCTTCTTCGGTGACCAGTCCTTCACCTGAAACAAAACAATCAATTGGGTTAATGAAACCCATATTTGATCCAATTACAACAAAGATGAATCATCAAGTAGAATCAATTGCACTGGAACGAAAAGCACCCATGGATCTGTACCAATAAAAGCACAACTATTTTGGTTGAAATACTTGAGAATCAGAGCAATGCAATCTTTGTTGCTGTTTCGGTGAGGGGTGAGGGCATGCGCATGAAGGATAACAAGAGTGCGATGCCATGGTGGTGGAGAGGTTCGGCGGTGATTTCAAGGATGTTGACGTCCGGGAGGAGGTGGTGAAGATGGATGGGCCGCACATACAGGGATGGCAACCGGAAACATTAATTTTAGATTTTTTTTTTAAATTAAACATAAATCCATGACACATGTGTTATTTTATTGGTCAAAATCATGTCAGCAATGACATATCATCAAACTAACGGTCAAATCAGCATTTCTTTTTGAAGGGATTTAATTTTAAGGACCAACCTGATTCAAATTAGAAAGTCGACGAATTTTTTTAGTATGGAAAAAATTTGAGGGTCAAAATGACTCAAAAATGTAAATTTGAGGACTGATATGATACTTCTCCCTTCTTTAATCCAATCGAATCATCTTTAATGAGGTGAGCTCGACGAACGCCCGTTTAGAGTAACTTCATAAAAGAGCCGACAAGACATTGCATTTGTAACATTCCATTGTGCAATGTGGACCTTCTGATTCTGCTCACTTTTATTTATACAGCATTTGAACACTGGCAAATTGTGGCCCTCTTGATCTTTCCGACAACATGGCGTAATCATTTACGTGGCATTCACTCATAAGAGGGGGTCGGTGGCCCAAGCCCCTTCATGCGCACCTATATATACTTTTATAACTTTATGGTTTTTGTCTGTCAGCTTGGTCGGTAGACTCGTGTCCTCGCCCCAAAATGCCAGAATGTATTGACTGTCACTTTATAACTCCTGTCAGCGCTCAGATTGGTCAGTTGCTCAGTTGGTGGTGTCATAAACCAACGCATGCCTGATATTTTGTTGCTCCAGCCTCCAGTCAATTACTGGCTTGCGCCAAAAAAAAACACATAAGACATACGCCAGCACCACAAAAATGAGCCGAACCCTTCGAATCACCTTAGTAACTACAAATCCAGAGTCTGCTCACTAGTATGGCCTAAGCAAGAATGAGATTATGGGCTAAGAGGATGTAAACCAGTAATAGTAACCGTTTATATATTCTCGTAATTGAACATTTTCCTTGTTCTAGCCACCTTTTACCATGGCATAATAAAACTCATGACATCAGTCGCACTAGTTATTATGATGTGCAGAAAATGAAAAGAATAAAAAAAAAAAGATTCCACAGTTTGTGAAAAAATACCACATGATTAGACCCAATATATCCAGAAAAGGATAAAACAAGCCAAGTCAGTAATTTTTTTTATGACTCTGATAGAAGAACTCCACTAGGATGATATGCACATTCAATGCCCAAAAGCTCCAACCCTATCACGGGGGATCAGGCGTAGTTCTGAACCATGTTTGAGGAAGACGTTACCTGAGAAGATTAACTCAATATCAAACCAACAGTACAAATGCGCACGTAGAAAGTTATGGCAAACAATTGAAATATAAATGGATCTGAACATAAAGTATTGGATTATTATGCATGGCCATGTAAAAATGGGAAAAAACACTCATGTGCAAGGCTCTTGCAGTGGACGACGGGTCAGAGACAGACATTATGTACGCAGACCTTACTTCCACATAATATGTGAAGTTATTTCCAAACTCGTGACCTCTAAATTCCACTCTTACTACTCTATCATTGGGCCACATACTCGCTTGTATTATTATACAAACAAACAGAGACCAAATGAAAATACAAATGCTATAAAGTTGGATCATAGGCTTCGCATTATTAACTTCTAGCAGTCAAGCCATTGTACAAACTTCTAAGAGACCATAAATGTTGCTACTCTATACTCATTATTGATGCATCCCTCGATTTTTTTTTAAAATTATACAATATCTAAATAACATACTATCTACCTAACGCTTCAAATAAAAAGGAAGCAAATGGCCTTGTATTCAAAATCAGAAGCTGTGCAGCATTATATTAGATGGAGTTCTTGGACTAGTAGTAGCCACTTCTTAAAATTTCGAACTACTTGAAATTTGAAAGTTCAAATCCTCCCACACCCAATAAAAACTAATAATTAAAAATAACATTATTAATAAAAAGATTGAAATACAAGGAATACTAGACACCCGATAACATAGAGTGGCATAAACAAGTCACACATGCATGCCAGCATATCATCTTTCACCTACTCAAAAATCAAGTAAAATGTCACAATGATTCAATGATCCATCATCCAATCCTTTTCATCTAAAACAGAAATTATCATAGCACGTAAACTTAGAGACACCATAATAAAGTTTCCTGTGAAAAATTTAAAAGAAAAAATAAATCCAAGTTAAATTCAATCGCTGTCCAAACTGACAACACAGCTGGCAAAAGCATCGGCATACCTGCACTTTGCTGAGGATTGATTCCAACGCCATCTGAATAAGCAACAGTTTTTAAGTAGGATATAATGAAAGATACCATTTACAAAACTAACAAAAAATGAAACATACAGCATAAGTCAAATATTTGAAGCCGAAGAATGAAATTTCATTGGCTAGTGATCACAAGCATTTAAGTAAATTATAACATTCCTAAATGTCTCCAAGAAAGGGTATGCAAGGATCCATGAACATAGGGAGACTGCCAATTTTAAATGGCTTAAGCAGGGTATGATAAGGACAAAATTGAACGATGCCAGGTGCTTTAATTTTATTTATGATGCTAATTCGGGCTTCTCTCATCTGCATGGTTCAATTCCATTTTCATAATCTTTTTTCATCCACCGGAGTTCCTTTTTTTTTTTTGAATCGTGGCAAATTCATCAAGTGCAGATAACAGTAACAATTAGTGGATGGTAAAAAGAGGTTGCTTACAAGAGTTTTGTAGGAGCGTTCTTCATAGTTTATAACATTAGGTATTGGGCTGATTCCAGCACGTTTAATCTATTCTAAAAAAAGAACAGAATGTTATGATTACATTTTTAAGAGGGAAGCGATAGCTCTCCTCCAGCCAATGAGGCACCATTGAAAGGCCCTGAGCAACACACATCAAGGTTCCTCGTGGGAAGTTGAGAGTGCAGGAGTGAGTTAACAGGAGACATGCCCAGGTCTCCTTGAGGCCAGGGACCTCAGGGACACTATTGGATGGGGCAAAGGACCATCATTGCACATTACTTTTAGCATACATATAACTTATTAAAATTAGGGAACACTATATACTCTGAGTTGTGGATGAGATAAATATATTTTACTTCCAGATGAATGGGAAATTCAACTTTCTACGGTCCAACAAGAGTAATTCTTCAGGTAATCAAGCTTGTGCCCAGGTGGTTCTTTTAACTCTTGGCTCAAAACAGTTCGTACCAAAGCAAGGTGCAGGTATCAAGCAATATGATAACTGAATCATTCTACTTCAATCACTGTTCACATTTATTAAGCAAAAACTCTGTTAAAAAATGCCACTATCCTAGACTCCTAGTTATATATGTCAAATTGGAATCCAGAGGTCAAGACCAATTTGGGCACTAGTTTCAAGAAGTATAGATCCTCACAGAACCAAGGGTTATGCATAATAACAGGTCCTATGAAAGGAATCCCGTTGGCGGTTATTTTTGGTCAGTGCAGAAGTATACAGAACACCATTCGGCCAGAAACCTTCAATCGCAATATTTGAATGCTGGTTGGCTTAAGGCTTCTCCATTTTACAGACATGTTGCCCACTTTTACTGCCCAAGTTTATTAAGCATGCCAAGTCAACTACTAAAGACAGATAAAAATATTTGAACCATCGATAGCATTATCATAATCAATGATGTAGCAGATTTATACACATTGTGAAATTTATCAAATAACCAAAACAATAATTTTTGTGATTTAAAAAAGGCAATGGCTGAAACTCAGGGACTCCAGAATAACAATTAATCATTAAGCTTTCAAATACAACTCCTTATTAGTTTCTCCTTATTAGTTTTTCATAACGTTTACTAATGTACGTCCTGATGGACCTGATCTTAACATCTGTAGGGTTGTCATATACACACACACAAAATCCATACAAGATCTAGCTATTCTTATCTTATAATAAACAGAAGATCACAATACAAACTAAACAACCCATCAGAAAAGTGAGAAGAAATTCAGAATTACCGTTGGTGATGATCGCGCTGGTCTGGGGAGGCACTTTGAATTCCTCCGCCGCAAACTTCAAAACAGCTGTGAAGGGGGCTGCTTCTGGTACGCTAAAACTGGAAATTCATTTGATTGAATCGTAAATAAGAATAATTACCTACGATTAAGGTTATAGCTGAATCTGAAAACATAAATAGGAAACGAAGAATTAGAAATATGCGGATTTACTCACACTTTGAAAGGGAGCTTAGGGTCGGAGGTCAGAGTGACTTTGAAGGAGACTTTGCCACCACCACCGCTCGCCATTTTCGAGTTCGGTACACCGGTTCTATAGTCTATGCTGTATCTGTATATGGCTAAATGGAGATTGGAATGGGCCATGGGCCTGGCTCGGTATTAGCGTATTCATAGCGCAAGGCCCGTAATATGCATTTCGGGGATATTCTCGTAAATTAGCCCATATCACAATATTGGAACCGGAGATGGATATGCTGAACCGGATCCAAATCGGTCTACTTAAACGAAATCAGGAAACGATAAAACGGCACGCAAAAGTGTGTTTTTGTGAAATCACTCCAAAAGGAACGAAATCAAGGAAGAAAAAACCGATCAAATCGATCTCTTCTCCTTGGCCTTGCAAGTCTCTGGCTATATATACCCGCCCTTTCTCTCTCCCTCGGTCTATGGGTTGCACTACGATCCAGCACGGGTAAACAAACGGTATCACTACCGTTGGCCCAATGATCATCATATTTGATTACCAAATAAGAATCAAATCCCAGCAATTGAATTAATATATTAATTAAAATATATTTTAAAAATTATTTAATTAAAATATTTTATCAAAATAACTTAAATACCCCACTGTACTTTCTTTATCTCAACAATCAACAACGGAGCCATGCTCGAGGTCGAGCACTCCCGTTTAAGGAAGAAAATGCACAAGAAGAAAAACATATCGACTCCTCTCCCGTTACCTCGTCGTCAAGCACTCATGGGGCGGCTGGTACAAGAGAATCTTATTTATATGGGGTTGATAGCTCAATTGCTGATTGAAGTATAAAATATTTATATAAACCTTTACTTGTTAAGATTTTGTAATAAGCTAAATTTTTATACCCATTTTTATCATTTCATTTTCATAATATTTTCTGTTTTAAAAAAATAAAAATTATTTATAAAATCTAACGTACATGTGGCGATCATTGTACGGTGTCCAGTCCTTTGACCATACTGCACACTAGTAAAACCCTCGGTCTATAAAATTTTTTCTTGAATCTTCTCTTCTGCTTGACACAGAGAGAGAACTCTAGCTCGCTATCATCGCAATCTTCAAGTTGATTCTCGTTCTTTCTGTCTCTTCGTTTCTTCATGGTATTTCTTTCGACTTATATTGTCTCCGCGAGCCGGTGCATTTGACCATTAGGTTCTTTAGGATGGTTGTTTCTTGTCTCAGTAATTGTTTGAAATTTGATTGAATTGGATTTGCATAGATTAGGGATTCACATTCAAGAAATTGGATGTGTATTTCCGTCAACCTTCGAGTGCTTTTCACTATCATTGTTTCTTGAATCACAATATTCTTCCTCTGGTAGTTCTTTGTACTAATGTTATGTCTGCCAGATTGCTCATTTGACAATTAGGGATTCTTTAGGATGGTTCATTGTACTTGTAGAATTTGATTGAATGTGCATTTTGCATAGATTGGGGTACACTTCAAGAAACTGAGTGCGAATTTCTGTTAAAGTTCAAGTACTTCCACTCTCTCTTTTTCTTGAATAACAATATTGTTCCCCAGTTAGTTCTTTTGACTTATATTGTTTCTGCGGGCTTGTACATTTGACAATTGGTGGGTTCTTTAGGATAGTTGTTCATTGTCATAATGTCATTCTACAAATGGATCGCTTAGAATTGCATTTGACGTGAATTTCGTGTAGATTTTTCTTGGAATTTACAAATTGAATTGTTTAGAACTTCTTTAATCCGAATTTTTGAATGGTTGATTCTTGTCAATTTACAAATGAAAAAGGATTCCTCTAGAATTTGCTGCAATTTGAATTTTTCGTTCTTGTTTTCTGGATTGAACAGTCGGAGCAAGTTATGGCAGAAGACAAAGTTTCATCGTAAAATGCTAATAGAGAGATATTTGATTTGAATTCTGTTCCTAACAGTGATGAATCCACTCACAATCAATTCGGGTTCCTTACTAGCAATGGGATGGTACGTACAGTTACAAGAATCGCATCATTCATATGACAAGCAAAAGAATATTTTTCTTGAGCAGTTTGGGCCTATTGGGGAGTCAAACAAGTGTTGTGGCAATCCACCAAAACACCCATTCTAGTTGGTCAGGAAATTTTAGGGTTCAAAGCCATCAAATTCTCTTACAGGCTGTGTTTACTAATCGTGGTGGCAATACCAATTATACTTGGGGTTGGTATGGTGCTTCAAAGGATGACATCTCTGCGATTGTCTCTCATGGGTTTACCAAGACTGATGAACCTGTTTATGGCCGATCTCATGGTGTTGGGATTCATTTGCCTTCTCCGAGATAGCTTCTTCATGACTGAGGAAGAAATGTTGGTATTTTTTTTTTGTTACCTTCCTTTCATAGCTAAGTAATTAATTTATTTTCCTTCGATAGAGTAGTGCATTCAACTCCTGATGAAGAGGGCATTAGGCATATTTTCACCTGTCATGCTATAATGGGAAGGACAGAAGTGATCAGATATGGTTCGGAGCAGTTTAAACCAAGTTCAGTTGAGTTTGACACTTGAGTAGACAATCTTTTCGTACCAAAAATATACATTGTGTGGAGTGCTTATATGAATTCTCACTTGAAACCAGATCTCGTCATCAGTTCAGGTCTCCCACATTGAAAAGTAAGCATCTTTTGTTCATCATGAACTTCTAATTTCATTCTACTAATCTGATGTAAAGCTTATTTTAATTTTCTGTTCCAGATAATTCAAGAACACAATTATCCATGTCACCAGTTATCAGCTATCCTAAATTGATTCCAATACTTAAAATACTTATACTTTTGGAACCTTAAAAGTTTCGTTTGATTTCCAATTAAACAGTATGATTTATTAAAGGTAATAATTTTCTTTGCATTTTACATTCTCAACTATATTTTTCAAGAAGTAGAAGCATCTGGGTAGTTTTCTTAGTACGCGTTTTAAGTTAATTTAAATGTTTGGTTGCAGCAAGGGAAGATTCCGCTTTCTAGGATGATACATGTGGTGAGGCAAATAGCTGGGGATGAGTTGTTGAGTACGTTGGCTAGATACAGCAGAAAAAGGGTATGAATGGCAGAATGGCTTAGTAATTTGTTAGAGACCATTGATCACTTCATTTTTGTGTCTTTTTATAAAGCATCTGAAGTAAAAGAGATACACATATTGGATATTGACATGTTGTGTTGTTATGCAGTTACTTGTGTGAGTCAAGGGATAGGGACTGTAATCTAGCGTATACCAGCGCAGCCGATATAAAGCATGGTTACATATGCAAGGCAGACATCTTTTTTTTCTGACATGATGTTGAAATAGTTACTGGT
This sequence comes from Euonymus europaeus, assembly GCA_963580455.1. Classification (NCBI taxonomy): domain Eukaryota; kingdom Viridiplantae; phylum Streptophyta; class Magnoliopsida; order Celastrales; family Celastraceae; genus Euonymus; species Euonymus europaeus. The sequence continues at coordinate 5,039,828 of OY756968.1, read as the reverse complement.
GCTCAAAGGCTCTTTTTGTTGTTGCTTGATTCCTGAAGCCTGAGAGAACTGAAATGTGAATATTGCACACAATTCATGTAGGATCTGTAACCAGTTACTTTCGGATTTCTTCTGTTTCTCTACATTTTTTTGTTCCATATATCGTTTTTCTTAGAATGTTTCATCTGTCATTCGACATTTTAATCTGATCAACAAGGCAAGTTGTCTTTATGACTTCTGTCATTTGTTTCTGCTTGATACATATGTAATCAAGAACAATATTTTTGTATGATTCAATAGGGCATTTAGTGAATAGTCGTGATTGAAGAAACCAAGCTTTTACAAGAAAAATGAAAGAATTTAGCAGATCAAATCTATATTTACACAGAATCTAAACATCCTTATGCCCCAGAAAGAGAATATGTTAATTTCAACATACAGCCCATGGATTGATTAGAACCATCAATGCGAGCATCACAGCCCAGCCCACCCACCTCAATGATTTTAATCCGTTGGATCCACTACTGCAATGTAACTTATTATTATGATAAGTGCAGACTGTTTGGTTCCTGAAATCAACAAACAAAATGAATTTCTTCAATTGATTAAACTATAATCATATTAATTAATGTAACACAATAGATATCGAATTTGTCAACAAACCTGGCTGAACAGAAGGTGAGGACATAATCAGTGCCGGCGCAAGTAAAAATGCTGGTAGGATCATCATATGCATAACTATATGCAGTAGGGCATGCCTGCTTGAACTTCTTAGAATAATATGTAGGTTGACATGTTACTGAATTTCCATAAAGACCCCTACAACAGTACTCATCGGTGTTGAACACATCGCAGGCGCTCCGACAACCGATGACCTTCCCTTTCGATTTAACAGATAGTTCAGATGGACATTGTGGTCTTAAATCTGAATCACATCCAGCAACACTGCAATTCCCTTGACCATTTATAGGTTTAACAGCTAGTGGCAAATTGAAACCATCAACAAGGCTAACATCATAAAAATCAAGAGATGCGAGCGTAAATTCGGCAAGCGTTGCAGGAACTTCCCCTGATGCCCCGCACTTTAGAGACGAGCCACAAGAACCGGTCTGGCATGAACCGTTTCCAGTCCTGTCAAAATTGCATCCGGTTCGACCCCAGATTCGACCACTCCACCCGACTGGCGCGGTGAGAACAATAGATTGACCTGGTTTGAGTGGAAATCCTCCACCATTGAAGTTCTCACCTGGTGTTATTGCAGGCCAAATTGTTTCTTGGCAATCATTTATTATTGTAAAAATTCTTGCCGAGTCGACCACTTTTGTCCCTGGAAATGTCAATAAACAAGGTTGCACACATTCTGGGGATCTGACTCCATTTTTAGTAATCACGAATTGACACTATTGAGTTTATCCATTTTACATAATAAAGTTGGGTCTAAATTTGGGCTGAACAGACAACACCCACAATTTTTGGACAAATAAATTGGGTCGATGCTTAGCTAAACCGAACATAAATAAATCTCAATGGGGATTGAACCACGAAAAACAATACATGCATACGTCTTTAGCCGAGATCGATACTAATGAGAATTACATGAATACAATTAGCCAAATAATTAAAAAAATTACCTAATGAAATTGTCAGTATAATCAAGGGAAGTGACAGGAACATGTCATTGAGTAATGCCATCTCTGCTGTCTCTCCTCCGTTCTTCCTCCTCTAGTAATATAGTCTAGTGGGTTAGAGAAGATAGAGAGAAAACGAAGGGTTTCCATATAAAAGCAAAGGAAGGAAGAATACGTGTGGAGGGAGGTGATAGTATTAAATAAAATGAAGGAGGCCAGGATTAGAGAGGGAATGCTTCATGTCAAAGACTTAGAAGATACTTTCTCCAAACCTTCCATGCAACTTTATTCCGAGGTTCCATGCAATTGCAAGTGAGCATGCGATTGAACAGTAATGATCCTTCTAATAGGTAATGAGTTTGAATCCTCCATCAGCCCATCCTCAATTTTTTTGAATAAAAAAAAATATACATGCAACTGAATTGAAACTTGAAGAACACGTTAAATTCTAAAAAATGTTGAAAAATCTTTAGAATCTGTTTGATTTGTTTTCATTTTTTATTTATTTGCCCTATAATTTATCTGTTTCTCGCATTTTTAACCTTTCTTAAAAACATACATTTTTTTCTATTTTAAATTTATTTTCAAGAGATTTCATTTTTTTTAAATGAACAACCAAATGTGTTCTCAAGATTATTTTCTTATTTTCCAAAAAATAAAACATAAATGCATAGAAAATGACCATACCAAACGAACCGTTGAAAACATATACAAATCAAAATGTTAAGGTGTGCTTGATAGGAATGTAATATATTATTAGGGTAATCATTACCCACGTCTCTTTATTAAATCGAAAACTGAAAATATGAAGAAAATTCCCTAAAAAATCACTCGAATAAATAATATACATACTTACCAAATAACAAATATGAGTATTTATTTATTCATATATTTTTAATTACCTTTATAATCATTACACTCCTATCAAACACATCATGTAAAAGAAAAGAAAAAACTTTTCTTTTATCTATTTATACATTCATTTGCTAGTTCATTAATAGCTCCCCAAAAAGAGCTACTGTACTACAACAATGGCTTCTGAGAAGGTTGAGAGTGTTGTAGCTGGAAACTATGTGGAGATGGAGAGGGAAGAACCAGATTCAAAATCGACCGAGAACAAGCTTTCTAAGTTTTTCTGGCATGGTGGTTCTGTCTATGATGCTTGGTTCAGCTGTGCTTCGAACCAGGTACTTTAAAAACATTAATAAATCTAAATATTCTTTATTGCATTAATTAATTATATTGAATTGCGTAGGTTGCACAAGTGCTTCTCACACTTCCATACTCATTTTCACAACTTGGACTGTTATCTGGGATTCTGTTTCAACTCTTCTATGGATTGATGGGAAGCTGGACTGCTTACCTTATCAGTATACTCTACGTTGAGTACAGAACCAGAAAACAAAGAGAGAAAGTTGATTTCAGGAATCATGTCATCCAGGTAAATATATATATGGGCACACACACACATTCATGTTAATTAATTAACCTTAATCGTTCCGAATTATGCACTGGTTTGAAGTTCTTGATGGGTTGCTGGGGAGACACTGGAGGAATATAGGCCTGTTTTTCAATTGCACTTTCCTTCTTTTTGGATCTGTGATTCAGTTAATTGCCTGTGCAAGGTAATTTGATTACAAAGACGATTAACATAATTATACTCGTATCGTTTTACCGGAACTGTGAATTATCAATCCTGGATTTTTCATATCAATGGTGCAGCAACATCTACTACATAAATGACAATCTTGACAAGAGGACATGGACTTGCATCTTTGGCGCCTGTTGCGCGACGACTGTGTTCATTCCTTCATTCCATAATTACAGAATTTGGTCATTCTTGGGTCTTATGATGACTACTTACACTGCTTGGTATCTCACCATTGCTTCCCTTCTCCATGGACAGGTAGTAGATTACATTAATTTTATAATCAGCTTTAAACCCAAATTTGGCATTATTAATAACACTTTTATTTCTCCTTGTTTGAAGGTTGAGGGGGTGAAGCATTCTGGACCAACAACAATGGTTCTGTACTTCACTGGCTCTACTAACATTCTCTACACATTTGGAGGACATGCTGTCACAGTGTAAGGAAATAGATACATATATATTTATGTATGTATATGTATAATGTGTGTCAATTTTTCATATGATTGTAGGGAGATTATGCATGCTATGTGGAAGCCTCAGAAATTCAAGCTAATATACTTGGTTGCAACACTTTATGTGTTAACACTAACTCTACCATCAGCTTCTGCTGTGTATTGGGCATTTGGGGACATGCTTCTTACACATTCTAATGCTCTGGCATTGCTACCAAGAAGTGGATATAGAGACACTGCTGTCATTCTCATGCTCATTCATCAGGTAATAACAACAACCCTGCTTGTCTCCGATCCTGCCCACTCGGTTCTTTTTTATATAATTTTTTTTTAATGGGTGCAGTTCATAACATTTGGGTTTGCTTGCACTCCTCTGTACTTTGTGTGGGAGAAAGCAATCAGGGTACATGAGACACAGAGTTTGTTGAAGAGAGCACTGGCTAGACTTCCTGTGGTGATCCCAATATGGTTCCTTGCTATTATCTTCCCATTCTTTGGCCCTATAAACTCAACTGTTGGATCTCTTCTTGTTAGCTTCACAGTCTACATAATTCCTGCCTTAGCACACATGATCACTTTCATTTCTCCGGTCGCTCGAACGGTAATTAGTGACCCTAATTCCCTAATCATCCCCTCAATTTCTCAAGTTTTGATTGAGATGGGTGTTAATGATTTTTTTAAATTTTTTTGATTTATTTACAGAATGCAGTGGAGAGACCACCAAAACTCATAGGAGGTTGGGCAGGATCTTACACCATGAACATATTTGTGGTGGTGTGGGTTTTGGTGGTGGGATTTGGATTTGGTGGATGGGCAAGCATGGTTAATTTTGTTAGACAGATTAATACATTTGGTCTCTTCACTAAATGCTATCAATGCCCACCTCACAAGGCTTGAGTGAGGAACAAAAACAATAGAATTTAAACAGTTGAAGTACTTTTAAAGATACTTATGTGTGTAAAGAGATTGGCATTTTCTTTTTTGCTTTTTCATTGTAAGAGAAAGCTAATGTTTGATGGGTTCTCTGAGAAAAAGGTGTGATGGCAATCATGGCCACCCCAATCCCCCATTCAGATTTCCAGTTGTAAACTTTTTTCTTTTGCTTTTGGATCTTTAAGTTTCTTATAAAAGATAAGTGAACACAAGTGGGAATGGTAGTGACAAGCAGGATGAATGTAGACTGTTTCAGAAATTGAATTTGTATCAAAAGTTTTGTGTGAATTAATAATTCTCTTTTCAAAATCACATTCCTTCATTTTTATTTTTGTGAGCTTAAGAATCTTGTCGCACTTTTTTAAAAGAGGAACTCATCAAAAGCGTAATTATATTGATAAACTTTGAACACGTGAGTCCCTCCGTCTCATATGCACTAAACAATTATAAGGATTTTGACCCTTAAAAATGACTCTAAGAAAATTTGTTGAACGTGAAAGTTGAACTAGGACTTTTTATCTTTGACAAAGTTAATCTCGACAACTTATCACAATGTCAATTCCCTTTGAATTTATTATTATTGTTACTCTATCATTATTTAACTTAGCACTTTATGATGTGTGATCTTTTGCTCTTTCTAGTTTCTACACGTCCTAACAAACAAGTGAAAACATACAAACTAATTTAAAGAGTTTGATCAGTTAGTGATTGGCGTAATTAGCTGAATGGGGGAACATTAATTAATTATTGGTTGAAGTTGAGTCAACACTGACTATGTCGATACAAGTTTTTCTGATTGAAGTACTAATAAATGAATTGAAATGGCGTCAGGGGAAAAAAAATCATGCATTTAGGCCGTCACTACACCACCATAAAAGAGGGAATTTGTGGGCCATGCACCTCGTGCAAGGAATGGGGGCCCATAACTAATTGGGCCTATTTATTGACTCCAACCCTAAAAGGCTAAAACGACTTTTTATCCAAGAAAGAAAAATGGTTATGAATAATTGATTATTGAACATGAAAAGCAAAAGAAGCAATCAATTCTACATACCCACTACTTTTTCTTTTTCTTTTTCTTTTTTCTTTTTTAAATCGAGAAATGCCACACTAACTCACTATTTAAATATTTGATATGAGTTTCAGCTCGATTATTCGAACTTTCAAGTCTGAACATACAGAAGTCTCACTTAATAGGATAAGGTGGGTTAAAATCACTATGTGACTACAGACATATTACTGGTAATAGAAATCAAACTCAATGATTGCGTTTGGCTCACATCTATAATCTGTAAGTATTATATATACTACAAGCTACTCACACACCAAACAACAATATTAGACAACAATTTCAACAAGCATGTCAAAACTTGTCGAACAATTACATAGATAATTTCCAAATAGTCCCAACTGGGGCATTTCAAGAAAATTTCACTTTCTATGTGATATAAATACCACCCACAAAAAATGAACCAAATGGGCATAACATTTGAACCATCAACATATATGCTATTTGTCAAATTGTCTGCCAAACGCTGCCATATATCTTACGATCGAGTCCATACGATATGCGGCGATCATACCCATCAGTCACTCAGTACCCCATGCCTTAAAGCATCTGCAACTCAAAAGCCAATATTCGCTTTCAAGAGACCCAACCCTAGCGTCCAAAACAAAGGCAAATCAAGTGCTGTGAACAATAACTGGGTGTGGAAAAGTGACTGAAAGTTAGCACTCATCGTCCCAAAAGTCACAGACTTTCATGCCCTCTAGTTTGCTAATCAAGATAAAGGACTTTGTGTGATCATTCATTGTCATGGACTATTGTACGTGGTTAATCATTTCTCTTTTAATATCTCTAAGATCACTGAAGCTGGTCCTAAAAGAGAAATACTTTAATTCGATCTTGACGACAGAACTTCCTAGTTTTAGTTGGGTCTTCAATCCTTTTTTTTTTTCCTCCACGGAGTTTATCTGCCCCTCTTTTTATTGATTTGATACAAGAATTCCCAGATTGAATAATGTTGTTCTACTTTTCAGCCCCACACAGGACAAGTGTTTTTTTTTTATTATTATTATGTCTATTCTTATTCATTGAATAAGTGATGATACAATGGTTCTTACTCAGAGAATTGTTGGGCTTAGCTTGAAAGTTTTATCAAATCATCGCGGTTCTAGTATGATTATGGGGTTCCAATAACGATGGTTTAACTGAATAATTAAATCAAATAGATAGACCTTTCTCTTCGTCTCAGGTCGATGGATCTAAATCAAGCAACAGTTGCATAGATTAGTGTATATAAACATTAGCACACATGATACAACTTTTGTAGTCACGCAAGTATAAGCTTGTGGAACAGTAATCAAATCTATAGGTCATGCTCGTGGAAAATGAACTCTAGCCTGTAGAAAAGGTGCTAGTGTGGTCAATTTTGCACTCACCGATCAATCAGCCTGTCACGGAATGGTCTTATATTACATGATGACATTAAACTCACCTGGGTGTTGTTATAAATATGGGCCCAAAGAATCTTAACCTGCAACCAAGCCCAACCGATCTCCCACGTACGTGTGCACGTGGACCAACTGTAATCAAGTTTGTACGTGTGCATGTAGACCGACTGAAATCAAGTCCAGGGCTATGCCCCAAAATTTGACTACAAGGTTAAGAGAAACTTGCATCTATATACAAGTTATCCTCACACAAATCCATCGATGTAGGACTTGGAAACTTGGAACACCTGACTTGGACACTATTCCAACACCCCCACACGTGTGTCGTGTTTCAGACTTGGGTTCCACACGCCACGCATACGTGAAGTTTTACCACCAACAACCTGACTTTGATATCATGTTATAAATCTAGGCCCAAAGAACCTTAGTATGCAACCAAGCTCAACCGGTCTCCCACGTACGTGTGCACGTGGACCGGCTGTAATCAAGCCCAAGGCTATGCCCCAAAACTTGGATACAAGGTTGAGGCTTGCATCTATATACAAGTTATCCTCACACAGATCCACCGATATGAGACTTGGAACACCTGACTTGGACACTGTTCCAACATGTGTCATGACAATAAGGAGATAAAAGTTAAGATTTATCCCACCACTTCAAATTGAAGTAACCCAATTGAATAGTATATGACCAAAGTCTAAGCAATTCTCACACACAAAATGCGTTTTTTAGGCTTAAGAACTAGAATGCGTTTTTTAGGCTTAAGAACTAGAAGACAATAATATAAGAAGAACAAAATTGTGTGGATCCACTGTTAAAAATGAACAATATTTGTTGATGTGTTTTGAGGTTAGATTTCTAACACAGAAGATTCACATGTACATACAACACCGGTATTTTTATAAGGCCACAAGCAGTTAAGCACGCGGACACTATTTTTAGCTAATCAGTCTGTCATGTTTTATACAACATCCCTGTCAGTGCATAATTTTCAAGACAACTGACAGGATATGTTTGCCTTGTGAAGTAGAGTCCAACCAGTAAAAGCCAAAGAGATCGCATAAAATCATGGGATCCCCATTGCGAACACAGAAGAAGATATTGTGAGCCCAGATCGAGAAAAGGCTGACCTAGAATAAGTGGATGCAGTCGTCAAAATATTATTGTATCAACTGAAGTGGAAGCTTCCCATTGAGACATGACTGTCAAGTTGGGCCTTTAGACTCGTACTTATCAAATAGGGTTTGAAATTTTTTAATGCTAAATCGGCTTTGGTATGAAATGATACATCAACCAAAGAAGCCCATTTATGCACTACTGCACATGGTCATATGATGATAACAAAAAACACCATTCAATGAAGGACTAACGGACCACCATTGTTCTAAATAGAGGGACTTGTTCTCCTAAGTTACTTCTCCCTTGTTTTAAACTATAAAGAGAGCAAATTTTGATTCGACTCCCATTAATTTTCGACTCGGTGCTCTTTTTCGTTTCAGTTGACTGTTGCACTACCCACATAAAATTATTTGGCTTGTATAAATGACATTAAACAGCCAAAAAAGGATGCACACAATAACAATATCAATATCAATAATAAGTATAAAATCCTTTCAGTTCCCATATATTAACGGTGGTATTGTATCATATGGATCCAAATAACATTTCCAGCTGGAAGCATTTGAGAAAATGCAGAAGAGATACCTCACATTAACCACAGCAAGATCCACATGCAGGGAGGGAACCTAGAAGTAAACATAATTTAATCAGATCAGATCCAAAATCATATGAAAAAATAAGATTCAAAATGAAACACCCCAGTATTCCTCGATCCTTTTTTTATTTTTATAAAAAAGACATCAAATGTATTCAAAAAAATAGAGGAAAGTAATGTGAACTCACTATGGTCAATCCCTCGAACATTATCCAAGCCTCGGGGTCCTCGGGGTGGCCCCCGTGGACCACCACTGTACGGCCCACTTCCAGGACCACCAGGGCCACCATCCCATTTTTTGCTAGAACCAGAGCCTTTCCTATACGCATCTGACTTTTCCATCTAAAACATAAAAGGTAATGGGATGATTAATATCATAATAAGCATGCACAATTTGACACTTTGAAGTTACAAACATATAACAGTGGAAAGAGCAAAGGATACTCAAGAAGATTACCGAGAACATTGTAGCGAAAAACACGCTTATCAAATTCACAATGGACCAAAAGAAGTCAGTGATGGTCTTTAGCCGCCATAAAGTTCGCTTGGATTTCACAACGCCTGCAAAGATAAACAAGAATAAATATCCACATGGTTGCTTTTCAAAATAATCATATGAAAGATTCACCACCATAATTTTCATAAAGCCCTCGTACAGTATATGGTTATTAATATAAAAAAAGGAGAAAAACAGAAAAGAAAAGGCAAGCATGTCATATGACAACATCAACTGAAAGTGTCAAGCCCAAGTCTACACACATCATTAAAGCCGAAGCTCCTCCTTCTCCTTCAGGCTTGTAAACAGATTAGAATATCAACACGTTGATTCGTTGGAATGAAGTATCACACACCCATGGAAAATTTATTTATATGAATCATTGCACGATCTCACATGAGGAACATTGCAGAAGCAAATATCTAGTTTCACAAGGATAGGAAACAGGTTGACCATGTATAGAACAAATGCCCATGCTAATTGCACACACACAAAAAAAGCACGAGTTGAAACTTGAAATTTACTAAACTATTATTCAATTCCGCTATCCCCATCATGATTTCCTACAAGAGGGAAGGGTCCTTCCCTTTTTGTCCGGTTGTGGGTGAGGAGGGATTCTTTCGTTCTTTTAAAGCTCAACCCTTAGATCATAACAGCTAATATACAATTTAAGTGAATAAATGTAACATGTTCTTGCACCTTGTGCTGGTAAACTCTCCTTTTCTTGGAGAAAGAAGCAAGACTTGTAAAGCAGAGAAAATCATGAAGTCGGATCATCTACATTGGTGCAAGTGCAACTGAAAGAGGAACTGTCAAAATTTCAAGCAAATTCCCTGACATCATCTTCAATTAAAAAGAAAATGTATACCACAAAGGTTAAGTGAAGATTCAAACACCTTTTTACATAATGGCTCAGCAGGAAAAATTACCAGAAGGCCTTGAGACTTCAATGTCTAGTATATGAACCTTTTTTCCTTTTTCTATTTTTTTAAGTGGTTGAGATAAAAATCCATTAGTTTCAAAAATAAACATTATCTTCCACCCCATAAGGTAAATACTATAAATACAGATAGCTCAACAAATAAACTGAAAATTGCGGGCGGAATAAAAATGTTCAGTTGGAGGAACAAATTGAAGGTTTATCGTTCATAAGTCACAACTCACACAAAATGCGCACAAAAAAAACAGCATGGAAGACGTAAAATACTTGACAGAGTCTACCTACTACACATTCTACCATAGCTAAATCCATACAAAAAAGAAGAAGAAGAAGAAGAAGAAGAAGAAGGTGAACGAAATTCACAAGTGGTGCTGTATTTCTACTACTCACAACCTCAATAAAAATAACTACCTTTAACACAGCAGAGAAGTCCCTCCAAATCTCAAACATCATACAGTGCATGAGTGATCAAGTTTTGGAAACAAGGAAAAAAACTGGCATGGTGGTTCTAGAAGTGCTGTTACCACTATCACATGACTTGATAGAATAAGCTTATCAACATAATTAATTGAAACTCTGGTGCTACAACAACGACTAAAACTTACGAAATATATTTCATGAACAAAGAACCTATCAGCTCATATGATATTCAAAACAAATGCAGCGAAAAATTATATCAAACATGCTTGAAATTAGCAGCCCAACTCTATTATTTAGCAAAACATAAAAAATTACCTTTAAATAATTAAAATCAGATCTCTGTAAACATTGATAAAGATTATTGGAACCATATATCGTTCTAAAAACCATAAAAGTGGTTTTAGCCCTACACTGACCACATCATGAATTTATGAAGACAAACTATCGAACATCGCCTATCTTCATCTTCACTACCAGCTATCAAGCGTAGACCCTAATACGAATCCAAATAGGATGATGTCAACCTCCTTAGTTGATCAAAAATCGAACAATCATACAGAAATTGAAACCCTAATTTCTCAATAAAAGAAGACAAGCGATTCTCCAAGTGAGGCCTAAGATCAAAAATCTTAAGATATTCACGAGAAGGATACGATAACGCAACAACACCGACCAAAAACACCAATTCAAGATCAATTAAATAAGAAACGCAATCCTGATTTCAATTTTTAAAAACAGTAATCCATCAGCAAAATCAACAAATAAAAACAGGATCGGACGAGAGAATCTTTACCTCCCTCAACGTAAGCCATTCTTCAGCTAATTCCAAGGTCTTCGTTCTTCCTTCCGTTCTTTCTCTAGAATTCTCTATTAGATTAGAGTTGGGACTCGGGTAATTTAAATGGGTACTCGACCGTATACGTGGTGAACTTTAATTGGTTGTATTTACGTCAGTGGCTCTCCCTAATGTGGAATACTGGAATGTGCTACATGGAAAGTATATGGGCTGACCAATTTATCGGCCCAGAAATAAGAATTTTACTTAGGCCCGCTTTTTTAACATGTTGAGTAAGAGGAGGGAAGATCGAGGGGAAAAGTATGAAGATGAGCACTATTGACACCATTTGGTTATCAAGTTCACTCTAAAATTAATCTGAAAAATATAACTCTTAAATCACCGATTTGATCCAAACAATCTCTATCCTTCACCATTCTGTCTCTGTCAACGCCACCTCCATCTCCACTCCCTCTACCCACTTGGCTCTCATCTTCATATAATTGGTTTGAGCATTCCTCCTCTTCGTACTAGAAAGTCTCTCTCTTCTTTGACCTTTTGTCTTCGCTAGTTGTGAAGGAATCAATTTGCCTTCATTATGCCGACAATAGGTGTGATTCAAAGGATATGCATATCCTCTAAGTTACTTACGGATGTATGCATGAAGTCTCAGTCAAGATGAAGTAAGCATGTTCGCAAAGTCTATTCACTTTGTTGCGGATTTAGCTTTAGTGTCCGTTTCGACTGATTCTTTAGTTGAAGCTACCGATGCCCTAACTTAACTTGCCTCACCTTTAGCCCTTTCTTATCTTTAGAATGACGTTAAATTCTTATTTTTGTTCCTCACTACCAATAACGTCGCCTTGAAAGAGATCTAAGTTTTGGAAGGATGAGAGGATGGGAGAGGGCGGGTTGTTTGGATAAGATGGAGTGCTTTAAGAATTGTGTTTTTTGGATTATTTTTAGGGTGACTTTAAGAAACAACGGGGTGCAAAAAGTGCTCATCGAGTATGAAATTTTAGAAAGATCATAAATAAATAAATATACAGAAAGCGCGTGGAAGTCTTGGATTGGACTATACAGAAAGCTCGATCTGAATTTTGTGCTCAGTCTCGGTTTGGAGCCTCGTTCGCCCAGCCCAACAATTTTATCAACTGTATTTTCAGATCTGGGCCAGATTGGGATTAAGGGGTATGCCTGCAGAACTGGGCCTATCCAATCCGGTTCGAAATTAAGTGCGACCGACAAAAATCCATCCCGGGAGCTCCGATTACTGAAGATGGCGCCCCTAAACTCAAAATTTCCGGTTGGGGAATATCACAAAAGGAGAAGGGAAAAGCAGAGGATTTGAATCCGTTTTCGGGATGACATCAGCGATCGGGTGGTATGGTCCGCTGATCGACCTCTCCAAAGCTTCCCTTCACGTCGGCGATTTTGTTCAGCTTCTCGTATTTGTTCACAGATCCACTCCTGTTCAGGTGGCTGTACAATGTGATTGCGTACTATGATTTTATTTTATTTTTTACTTTTGGTAAACAACATGGTTTCTATCTAATCCTTCAGAAATCACAGTTAATCCTTCTTTTATTATGTGAGCAGTTTAAATTATCAAAAGGTGGAGAGGTTATCAGGACGGACATTCATGTCGGCGATGATACTCGTCCATTCTTTTCTGTTTCACTGTGGCAGAAACAAATGGCATCGGCTGCGGTTGCTGGTGATGTGATATTGTTACAAAGTGAGATGCTTGTGTTGTTTGTCATTTTTTTACGGAAATAATGGAATTATCTTTTTTTAGTTTGTAAATGATCATATTATTTGGATAAATTATATACGAATTCTAATGAGACGAAATCTTAAAATATGAATACATTTTAAACTGTGGATGATATGTTTTGTGTTTTTCGTTTTCTTAATTTTTATATTTTTTGGTTTAGATATGAAGATTACAAAATTTGGGGATGCTGTTGAGGCCAGAACTGACAACTGCTCATCAGTACTACCTCTGATTCACCCTTTTGAATCACTTATGTCAAATGGTACTCCATATTTATTGTCACTTGCAAACTATGGGTGGTTCGATCATATGTGTGTATGTGTTTGTCTTTTATATTGCTTATAATTTTTTTTGTTCAGTAGGGAAGAGATCTTTGGATGTATATGTTAACAAGTTTTTAGTCCTTGGGTTTTCAACTTGACCGGGCTTGCTCAAATTAGCTCATTGATGGAACCTTCTAAATGTAGGAGTAGATGACTTACTGATGGCATGTCGAGTGGGGACAGCTGCAAGAGAAAAGCTCAGGAAGGTTGTCAAGTGGGTGCAGCAGGCTGGAGCTAATCTTTTCAACATCAAATTCCACAGCTTTCAAGTATTCTCTTTTCCCTTTAGTTTTTGTTGTTACATATAGCATCATGCAATTATGTTCGTATGGTTAATTGTTGTTGTTGCTTGGGAATTAAATAATATGTCTTTTACAATTTCAACATGATCATTGCAGCATGCTGTTATAGTTACTCTAAATGAGCTTTGAATAGCAATTAATTTATTGTTTTGTTTGCTCATCATTTTTGGGCTTATCTAGTATGTTTGGTTCTAGCACCTTGTGACAAGGTCCTTGTCAGTTGTCTCAATATTATGTTGAATGCATGATGGGTCACTTTTCTCCACCTTAATGTCGTCCCAGTAATAGAATTCCTTAAATCTGAAGTTTGGATCCTCAGGGTTAGCGAGAAACCCTATTTTGCATCCATCCACAAGTTTAATAAGGCCAACTTGTTTGGCAGAAGGGGCAGTTTTCGAGAAACTGGAAAGTACCAGGAGAAAGTGAATCCCGACGCTGTTTCTCCCTTTCAGAAGTATCACAGTTATTTGATTCCTGTAAAGCAATCTTTAGTGCATTTATTGGAGAAATGTTTGTGCCAATTACCTGGAAAGCACTTGGTGATAACGAAAAGGAAAAGATGTTCATCAGCCAGCGACTGTCCAATGTGGTGGATGCTACCTTAGTAGAAGACCTCATTTGTACTGGCTGCCGTCTATGTGGTAGCCCTTTTGATACGCAAAATAGGTATGTCAGATCTACAAGTCTGCTTTGTTATGGATGTTTCCTGATATAACTGTAACAATGGGTACAGTTAATGAATTGTTTTTTATCCTGTGGAGCAGGTCGGTCATGGACAAAACTTCTTTTCCACTCTATTGTCCAAAGAGCTCAAACCACCTTCATGCAGTAAGCATGATATATAGACCCTTTATGGTATGGTATTGTTCTCTGAGTCGTATCATTGATTTAATGGAAGTACCGTATTTTTGTGTTGGTGGCTTGTTGTCGTTGTGTGAACTCAAGTGTTAATTCAAGCATATAATATTTTTTCGTAATTGGCTAATATGGACATTTACTGCAATTAAATATTATAGATTTTAAGTTTTCTTGAAAGCTCTTGTTTTGTGAATAGTTATCTGACATTTGGGTATTAATTTTAACTTTGAGCTTAGAGAAACTGTGTGGTTAGCGGGTATAATTTATCAGATAATAAACAACAAACAATATACCCAAGTGGAATATGGCGGATGTCAAGAAATATAAGCATTTTGAGTATCTTTTTGGTGCTTCTATATTTCAAAGATGTACTAGCACTGTAGATGAAATTGTAGTTCCATTTGACTGGGGAATAACATTTTTATGCCTAGAGGGTTGTTACTGTGAATAGCTCATGCGTTATTGGTGACATGCAGTTGCGCTTATGAACATGCATAAAAGTTCCAGCCATTAATTAAAATAATTCACCTTCTAGTACTGTTATCTTTCTGGATTTCACATCAGAAATCAGAATAAACGATCCTTTGAAATACCTTCGTAGTCAAGAAAAGGAAAACACTTCTAGAGCTGTATACAACTTCTGCAAGATATATAGGGTTGCATGATGAGCTATTCACTCTCACTGAAACATTGATATAATTTTGTGCTATTTTGTTACATGTACTTGTACATGTGCGTTTGTGTATTACATTATTTACTCTCTAAATGAAGGCTTCTTTCTTTATTTTTATATTTCAGTCTGGCATCCACATGGCATTGATTTGTGTGATCAAAAGCTGTTGATCTTGTACATATGTATGTAATTGCATGCATTCACTTTTAGTATTTATAAATAGATTGATTGAACACTCTTTGAAATCAAAACTTGCGAGGCTCAGATGAAATTGGCCTATGAACTATTTTTAACTGTATGCATTCTAAACAAATAGTGCAGAAGTTGGAAGAGATGTTTATCCCAACTGTTAAAACTATGTTATGAGTACATAAAACTGATAAAAGTAAGGTTTTAGTTTCATAGGGGTTTCATGATACCTCATCAATGATTATTTCAGGTTCCTGTTGTTATCTAGCGCTAAGCTGCAGTTTTGAGCATGAAATTACAATTTAGTCATGCAGCTTTTCCCTTGACCGTAGTTGATCTTAAATCATCATCTCTGGTTCTGTAATTAGATTTCCTTGCTTCATGTAAAAGCACATAGTTTTCTTGAACTTCCATCACTTCTAAAGATGTTAGTTATTGCTAATGATTTTCTTCAACTGCAGTTATACCTATGGGATGAATCAGACTACATGCCACTACTTGTCACAAACAAAGCTGCAGAACTTCTGTTTGGGAACATCAAAGCTGAGAAGGTCTACTTATGCTGTAGAGGGCAGAAGCAAAATCAAGTGACTGATCCAAAAGATGTTGACAAGGAGAATGATATCAAAGTTGTTGTGGATTCTCGCTCTCTAAGTGAAGATAAAGCTGCAGAAGGAAGGGGAAAACATCAACGTGACAGGAAAACAGACTTTCATCTGGTTTGGTTGCTTCTTTTAAAGATGTTATTGCTGCAAGGAAAGAACAGTCCCTACAAATTTGAAGTCACTGTAAACTTGAACCTAGACCGGGAATATGGTAGGTATGAAATGGTTTCTTTTTTAGTTCCTGCATCAAAACCCAATAGCCACAGGACTGAAGTGAGTTTGGAAGGAGGGGATTGGGGGAAGTAAAGGGCAAGAGTAGGAAGGGAAACAAAATTCCCTAGTTTGGAAGTTTCTGCATTATTTATTCGGGGAAGGGGAAGCCGTGGGGCCAGAAACCCTCACTCAGCCTCATTTCCTCAAAATTGTTACCTTCCCATCAAGGGGATGGTAGTAACAGTCCAACAATTATTCTCCATTCTCCTAGATGACCCTATCTTGTGATCTTCCAGACTCTTCATTGTGCATTCTTTCCCGAAAAAGCCAAACTCTTTTTCTCTGCTGCATCACATCTCTTTTAAATTTGTCGTGATATATCTGTTCCATGCATAATATCCCGAAAAATGGACAAATTTTTTACTACTACTTAGTGTAGGGAACAGGTCTGAAAAAGTATCTAAAAATCTCCAATTTAGATATTTGTAACGTGTCGATGCAAGGAGCTATGCCATATATGCCTTGAATAGATTCCATTTTGAGAGTTGGAAGTTGAAAAAGCTCCTTCTCGTTCGTTCAATCTGTCATTTCTCAATGCATTTCTTTAAACAAATATTACATTGTTTCCTCTTTTCGGATGGTAAACATTTCTCAGAATATGGAATGCAAATCAAACCTATAATGTCAAAGTGATTGGATAAGTAACTGGTCCTGCACTTATCTGATTCTCCTATGGGTGTGTATTTTAGGTGATGCATTTTTTCCTCTCTTATTTCTTTAGTTTCTTCATCTTCAATGTTTTTTCCTTCTGTAAATCTCTCTCCATAGCGAAAAGATCGAGTAGTAGTCTTTTGTTTTCTGTGCAAAAACAAGCCTCACCTCCCTCTTATCGTCACGGCGAGCAACTGGCTGGTAAATTTTATGCTTGAACACTACCTTTACTTGGTTTTTATTGAGGAAAATCTCATTATTCAGCTGGTTTATTGCCCATGAGACAAGCCACTGGTTGTGGTTGTATGCGAATTTCCCCAAAACATGAAAATGCAAGTGAAAGTCACACAAGTTCTATCACTTGGTCCTAAAATTACTAAATCTGTCCATATTAGAGATGAGTTTTGATGAGTGACTTTAAGAAACAGGAGTTCAACATGTCACATACTCGTGCCATCTGAGGCCATTTACTGGATGGATCAAAGGGCTCAGCAATTCGTTTAGAATCTTCAAAATAAAAGAGTCTGCAACTTTAATCCAATGGTCGCCACACTTTTTATGAATTGTAGAGCCCCAAATCCATATTGAATTCCTTCCCAAAAAACATAGACTATGAAACAATCGACTATTGATGGGTACTTTTGTTTGATAATACATGCTGATTCTCTTAGGCAAAAAAAATGTAAACCTGCCAATCGGCCTAACAGTAGAATGTTTTATACACCATTTGTATTCCAAGTAACGTCCAGTAAAAAAGAATTAATGGGCAACAACGCTACCGGGGAGAACCATTTCAATATAAAACTACCATAGCAGCACTTCAAGATGCATATTAATCACAAATTGGAACTTTTATTAGCAAAGATAAGTTTATACTTTAATGACTTGAGTCCACATCATACACAAGTTCAGAACGATAATGTTGCAGAACGGCAGAAGTACGGCATGGACAGAAAATAAAGGAATGAACAGCTACTAATCCAGAAAATAACCATTCGAAAGAAACTAGCCCTTGCAATCACTCAGGTTGAAGAGAATGAGAACATCAAAACATTACGCAAAAGGTAGATTTGTGCAATCAAGTCTCAGATTCCGTCACAACGGAAGATGTATGGCCCCCAGAATTTTGGGCTTCCAATAGCTTCATTTGACGTTCAGCATGCTCTCTTTCACATTGACTGATTCCCATAATAATATCAAGCATTGTACCAGTAGTGCCAAAAAACACAAGAGGTCCGAAAGATTTCCGTTTTATCCCCACTGGAATCGCTAGCAAAGCCCCTGCCACTGAGAATACCCATGTGCCCAAAGCACTGCATATATTCCATTTTACCACTCAATACTCATCAATGAGGAACATGAAACAAAATTTCATTTTTATAAAAAACACTAAATTTGCAGGTACAACGTACAAGTACACACATTTTCCCCTAGTCAGATGTCATAGTAGGTTCTAAATGAAAATAACTCCAACTAGAGATGAGAGAGCTGATATTTATACCTTTGTCATATATTTCATACATCATACTAGATAGATACCGTATTCATGGAATACGATGCACTTCCAAGATGCCTTAGTGGTGAAAATGGTAGACACACGAGACTCAAAATCTCGCGCTAAAGAGCATGGAGGTTCGAGTCCTCCTCAAGGCATAATATTGAGAATGTCCGTTGAATGAGCAATTCAATAAACTAATGTAGGCATCTAGTTATTTAACGCTTTGCATGCCACATCTTATATATTTGAAACCACTCTCAAAGAAAATATTCTTATGAAGGCAACATAAGCACAAACTTTATCAGAATCCAATACAATGGCATTCTAGAAGCCTAAGAAACGTTGGAAAACCCCAAATTTACGATCTCAGTAAGCTAAAATTTACGATCAAACATCTAACTTGTTAGAAAAGTGTCACACAGAGATGTTTTAGGCATCATACAATTTGTGATCCTCTTCTCTCAACAAACTATTTTCCTGGCACTGAAAATCACACATTTAAAGCTCAGATTGCTGTTCTGTGCTTGTATCAAACACAAGCAGATACATGCAAAAATGTTTCATAGCATCAAAGAATACCCAGAAGAGTTAATCCCTAACTTTATGCACAATTGCTTTCTCTTCACTGCCTAAATTCACAAATCACAAATGACACATCTAACATATGATCTCCCCATCAGTTCAATTTTCTTAACAATTGACATCATTGTCAAATCCAAAAACATCTTCAAATTCTAAACATGTAATGAAAAACTAAGGATAATAGATGCAAGAGAACTGACTTGGATACCGTACAATCCTCAAGGTGCTTTACTTCCTCTTGGCCTGACATGTCTCTCTACCTCTGACAACTAATTGTGCTTACAAGTATCCTCCAGCTCTTCAAATTCCACTCTTTTTCACTAGCCTTCTCAGCTTAAACAGACCCACCTAGACAACCATAGAGCGCAGATATGAATGCACAAAGAGATTATTGTGGAATCTCTAAAACCTAGGAACCATTAAAAACCGAACAAAAAAAAAATAAACATAAGATACAAAAGTTTTTTAGTACTCGATTCATAGAAGAGCGAGCGAATGCAGTATGAATGAATGATTCGATGTTCTACCTTATCAGAGAATCAACTCCAGAAGCTGCAGACTACAGCACTTCTCCGCGGTGCTTTGCAATCGTGAGAGAATGTGGAACTTAAGAAATAAATCTTTATAAACGACATCGTTTCTCCTCAATTTCTATAAGCGGCGTCGTTTAGACAAGCGGTAATGTTAAACCAAAGTTAGAGGGGCACCGGTTTGCTTATGAGAAATTTGCAAAATTAATCTCCTCCATAATTAAAATTTCATATTTAATCTGTTTTTTTTTAAATTAAATAAATGATTTACTTTTTTAATCAAAAGACTAAATAACCTTCTTCGCCTCCTCCACTTCTCATAGATTTCTTCGCTTCTTCTCAATTTCTTATTAATTTTTTTGGTTCTTTTCACTTCTCAATAACAAGAATCATCTTTTTTCTCATGCTATATATATGAAGAGAAATTCTCCATTAGGTTGACTCACAATAATGAAACATCCACGTACCCACGTCTTACTTGAAATCAATAATATCGTTTGCATGTTTGTTAATGAAGAAGCTCTGTATTGAGGTCACTAATGTCGCCTACACGTTTGTTAATAATGAAGGTTCTCTCTCATTGTTTTAAGTTACTTTGAAATGAGGTCAAACACTTTTTTTGTGATCGAGTATTTATTCATCACATTTTGATTTGGTCGAGTAGTCTTTCATTTATTTGGTCGAGTAGTGATCTGTTCTATTTTTATGTTGATTCGGTCGGTCACTTCAATATTTTCTGGTCGAGCACTTCAATATTATGGTCGAGTATTTCTTCATTTGTGGTCGAGCATGACTTCATCATTTTTTATATATTATATTTTATTTGTTTTATGTTTTTAAACAATTTTTTTTAAAAAAAACCTCACAATTTGTGTGAGTGTTCTTTTCGTTTCCGAGGAATCAAATATATGTAGGGAGGCTAACAATTTTCTATAGATGGAATCGAAGGAAACTAGGGAATTAACCTAGAGGGGAAGGGTGGTCCCTTAGAACTCTGCAGAAGTTGCATCTACTGATACAAGGGACCACTCTTTGCCTTGAGAGCAATATTCTCGCTCCTTTCGATTATATTCATTGAAAGTTCTTCTTTAAAGTTTTCGATTGCCCAGCAACGAATAGAACTTTATAAAAAAAGTCACTTAACAAAAAAAAAAAAAAAAATGCTCGACTACTGAAGAGCACTTTAATCATAATATTAAAAAAATAGATCATTTATTTAATTTTAAAAAAAATAGATCAAATATGAATTTTCCATCATAGAGGATGTCATTTTTACAAATACACCTTTGGTTATTGCTGTGCAACTCCATAGGCGAACTGCTGAGCTATCTTGGTGAAGAAGAAACACTCGAAGATGTCGCAGCACCTTATGACCACGAAGCCTCCGCCAATTCCTGATTACGAAGATCCCTCTCAATCTTTCTTGGACCTCAATGAACTGTTTCAGGTTCCTTTTCGACTTCTCATTTCTCTTCAATCTATCATCGAACTATTTGTCATCGTTAGTTTTTGAAAAATTCAATATGTACATGAATGAATGCATAGTGTGTGCTTGAAAGATTTTTAATCCTGGTTTAATGAAGGGATGTCAATCACCTTAAATTATGTTGGCGTCAGGTTGAGGGATAATGAACTCCATTTAGCAGAATTTATCGTCCTTTTTTCCTTCTTAATTATGGTTATTAGAATGCAAATCAGGGAATGAAGTTTCTTTTATAATGGTCATTGGAACCTTTCCTGGTTCTTTTGCACTGATATGCTCACTGAGAGAAATTTCTATTAGGTCTAAGAGACGATGCCACATGAGCTCTAAGAAACGTGTAAGAATGCAAATATTTTCGTGGAATAACTGGAAATGGGGCTAGCACTCTGCCTTAAGCTTTCCAAGGAAGTTTTAATGGTTGTTGCTTGGTGTTTGATATTGGTTTAGACTTCATCCCAGAGGAAATATTGCATGAGCCATAACTTCGTGTTAAGGCAAATGGAAAATTGGTACTTCACATGTTGTTACAATGATAACCAACTAATCTATGTTATGATGTTTCAGGAAACATATGATCGCTTGGACAAGGCACTTGGTGGTACGGACCACTCATGAACAGCTCTAACTCTAAAGGTTACTTATCAGTATTGGCATTTGACCTGCTGTGCTTCTATTTTGTGCTATCCAATAGTTCACATAGCAGTGAGCCAAGTGCAAAATTGTCCTCGGATTTATCATGAATCAGATTGCTAATGACCTCATTGCTCATTGTTTTTTGGTGTTCCAGTTATGCAGTGCTCTGGAAAATGCAAATAAGTTGGTCCAGTCCACCAGTGCAAATGTTTGATTGCTGTCTGAGAGGGCTGGGGAGCTCAGGGGAATTGTCAAGAGGGGAGATTCAGCTCTATCTGCATCCAAGGCTATCCATCTCTCTATTGAACCAAAGTGAAGGAACATCAATTGACAGTCAGATTGATAAAGGACCAGATCTGGTGTGTGTTTACTTAGAAATTTTAATTCATCCTCCAAAGCTGCTCTTCACCTTCAAAGCACCCATGAGTCCAAAAGTCACTTTTCATGCTTCTAGACTAGTTATAATGGCAGAGAATATGATTATTCATTCTTTCTTTTCTTTGCAAAGGATCCTTCCATGGGTAGCTTCCTGAGTGGAAAATCAATTTTAGCAACTAGTTTTTGGTTTCAACCCGTCTACAATAATTACCACTTCAGCTCTTCTTAAGTGAGTTTTTAAAATCACTTGTATGTTTTTAGGTTAGCGAATTCTTAATGGCATCATTTTCATTCCTTCTCTAGCTACTTGATATTAAATGAGTCTGGTACCTCCATTTTCTTTCTTTTTATTTTCTTTCTATTTTCTTTTCTTTTGGGTTACCCAAGAGAACCCCCTGCTGATCACAATTATGTCAGTCAATCATCTTAACTCTAACCCATTGCAAAGTTCGCATTTTGAAAGTCTCAATCAACTGTCACCCTCTGTTGATCATAGCAGAAACACTACTTTACTAGAAACAGATTCAATTGAGTGATATCTGGACTTATATCTACTTAGGATCTTAATCGTTCAAGAAATAAGAAAGAAACTTAACTACATAATTAATTTGGTAGTTACCTTCAGTTAAAACGAAAAGGAGCACACAGAAAGCGAATTCCTCCCTTGACTTGCTATAAATATAACATTTACATGGTCTTGTTTGGTTCTCATTTTTCCTTACAGAATCGTATTTAAGTAACCAGGTAGTCAATTATTGAATTTCAGGTTACCGTATACTTTCATTTCAGGTGAGATATCAACTTATGTGAAACAGGTGAAAATGGTGATCAAAAGAGTGTCTGGCCAAGTGTATTTGATTTGATATGTTTTTGAGAGTGCTTTGGTCACCTGGAAATTCAAGAGAACTTTTGTTCTCTGATTCAAACGGACAGTTCCTGATATGTAAATGCTTTATATTTTTTTCGTCGTTTCCTTCTTCCTCTTTTTTGTGTGAGCGCACCTGAGTTACTAATTTTTCTGACAGACTTGGTCTTAGACATGCGCCTGATACTGCCCAACTGAGGTTAAGTATGTCAATTAGTAAGAACAAGAAGTTCTATTTGAGGTAGCTTTTGACAAACTCTAGTCATCATGTACTTGTGAGACCCTATCAAGAGCTCTGCCTAACTCATGGCGTTGCTGGGTTTGACAGCTCGAAACTAAAACCTAATGTCTTTCTGTGATAGGAGTTAGGATGCTACGCTTAAATTTTTTTCCAAAACACTATCTGCTATAAAATCCAGTATAGGTCCTCATAATTAACTAATAAATGGCAGTTACTTTATTAGTACTCTTTTTTAAAATGCAAAATAAATTTTATTCAGTGCCACCAAGGAGCTGAAACCCAAAGAGAAAGGAGCTACTTTATTAGTACTTATGTGGGTTTGAAAAAGAAACACAGAGTATGGCATAGACTGTGGAGTCCATACTCTAGTTGCATGCAAAGTCACCATGTCTAGAAGCAGCAGCCAGCCAACCACCAAGTCCACCCTTCACCAACCCACCATGCACCACCAGCAGCGCTTCACCAACCCACTGCCCACCTTGGTTGAAAATGCAGTCCATGTTTGGCCAAAGTTTGGCACATGGTTTGACTTAGTTGGTATTTGTATCTCTATATAAAGATATGTGTGTGTGCATGTATTGTATGATATACAAGAGAAGAGTGGTAGAGAGAAAGAAAGTGGTGTAGTTAGTTTTACAGAAAAAAAAACTCTTTCCATTTTTCTCTCAGTTTTTGGTTTCGTTGCTTGTCATATTGATCCGGTATCCTCAACAAGTGGTATCAGAGGGTCAGGTTAAGTCCCGGAAGTCATCCCGGACAGAAACAGAGCATGTTTTTGCTCTCGGGTCAATTTTTCGACTTCAACGAAATCAATTTTTGAACACATCTGGGTGTTCCTCGCCTCTTGGTTCAAAAGTCATCGAAATCGGACGTCGGGATGAGCCACACTCTTCCTCTGAAAATTGGAGGTACTATTCACGTTTTCTGAAGGTTGAAGACGAAGTGACGTCAGCATGACGTCATCGTGACATCATCATCTGCCACGTCACCAAGACACGTCAGCGCACAGTCAGTAGCCACGTCAGCAAACGGCGTCAGTTGACCGTTAGTCAACAGTTAAGTCCGGTTCAAATTACAGAGTTGACCGGCCGGTTCGGTATTTTTTGGACAGGTTTTCAGAAAGGTCAGACCGGTTCCTAAGGTTTTCGACCCTTCCGAACACAACCGTGCTATCGGTTTTGCGAGATTCCCCTCCAAAATTTCGGTGTTGCTCGGTATAGCTTGAAACCGAATCTTTTCTGATGGAAGCCTCTACATCAGAGTCATCAGGAGATATGATGAAGTTGACACCGACAAATTATGCTTTGTGGAAACCTCGGATGGAGGATTTCTTGAATTGCAGAGATTTGGCGGATCCCTTGGAAAATGAGGGCAAGAGACCAGATGATATAAAGGATGCTGAGTGGACAAAGAAACACAAGAAGACGATTGGTCAAATTCGTAATTGGATTGACCACAGTGTGTTTCACCATGTTGCACAGGAGACGAATGCATACGAGCTCTGAAAAAAGCTCGAAAACATGTATCAAGCCAAGACCGCTCGAAATAAAGCTCTATTGGTTAGACGGCTTGTCAACTTGAAGCTGAAAAATGGTATTTCTGTAGCTGAGCACACCAATGAGTTCCAGAACTTGGTGAATCAACTTGTAGCTGTCAAGTTCATTCTTAAAGATGAAGATCAAGCCTTACTACTTCTCAGTTCCTTACCAGACAGTTGGGAGACGCTGGTGGTCTCTCTCAGTAACTCTGCACCCGAAGGCACACTCACTATGGAGATGGTCTCAGATGCTTTATTCAACGAGGAGAGTCGAAGGAAGGAATTGGGCATAGACCAGTCTCATGCTCTTGTTACTGAAAGCAAAGGACGGCCTCAGGGGAAAGGCAAGAGTAGAGGTAGAAGTCAAAGCCGAGGACGGAACCAGGATCATGGAAAGTCCAGTGACGGCAGAAGACAGCAAAAAGGTAAATACAATTGTTACTATTGTGGCATTGAAGGCCACATAAAGAAGAATTACCGGAAATTACAACGGGAGCAAGGTCAAACCAGCTCCGAGACAAATAATGAAGGTGGTGAAACTCTGGTCACCATATCGGAGGATGTAGCAGTACTCTCTTGTAGTGAAGAGACATGTTTACATGCAGCAAGCCACGATCCTGAGTGGGTGATCGACACTGCTGTATCGCACCACGCCACTCCACAAAGTGATTTCTTCACTTCGTACAAAATCGGTGATTTTGGTACAGTGAAGATGGGCAACGATAGTTTTGCCAAGATTGTGGCCATTGGTGATGTACATGTCAAGACGAATCTTGGATGTACGATGGTGTTGAAGGACGTCCGACACGTCCCAGACCTCCGGTTCAATCTTATTGCTGTGAATGCTCTTGATAAACAGGGCTATCACAATCATTTCGGCAATGGCACCTGGAAGTTGACGAAAGGTGCTTTGACTTATGCCAGAGGACATATTTGTGGCACATTGTATAGAACACAAGCCAAAGTATGTTCAGAAAGCATCAATGCTGTGGAGGAAGAGACTTCTCCAAATCTCTAGCACAAGAGACTCGGTCACATGGGAGAAAAGGGGTTGTCCACCCTGTCAAAGAAGGCACTCATCAAAGTGTCTAAAGATATTCCGCTGAACCCATGTGATCATTGCTTATTCGGGAAGCAGCACAGAGTCTCATTCAATACATCTTCCACGAGAAGGTCAGAGTTGCTGAGTTTGGTACACTCTGATGTCTGTGGTCCTCTAGAAGAAGAGTCTTTGGGAGGTAACAGATATTTCCTGACCTTTATTGATGATGCTTCAAGGAAGGTGTGGGTATATTTTCTCAGAACCAAGGATCAGGTGTTCGAGAATTTCAAGAATTTCCACGCTATGGTGGAAATGGAGACTGGAAAGAAGCTGAAGTGCCTCCGGTCAGACAATGGAGGCGAGTACGTTTCCAGAGAATTTGAAGCATATTGTGCTGAACGTGGTATTCGGCACGAGAAGACGGTCCCACGTACCCCACAACATAATGGTGTAGCCGAGAGGATGAATCGGACCATTATGGAACGAGCAAGGTGCATGCTCAGTATGGCAAAGCTGCCAAAGTTATTCTGGGGTGAAGTAGTTCGTGTGGCTCGCTACTTGATCAACAGATCACCGTCAGCACCGCTGAATTTTGAAATTCCGGAGAAGGTGTGGTCTGGCAGGAATATTTCTTATTCACACTTGAGAGTGTTTGGGTGCAAAGCTTTTGCACATGTATCCAAGGAGCAGAGACAGAAGCTCGACAGCAGATCTACTCCTTGCATCTTCGTTGGTTATGGAGATGAAGAATTTGGATACAGATTGTGGGATCCAATTGCTAAGAAGGTTATCAGAAGCAGGGATGTTGTGTTTCATGAAAATGAAGTATTTGAGGACTTGGAAAAATCTACCAAGTCCATTGTTCCCGGTGTTGCCAACACCATCCCAGATCCTACACTAGTGGCACCTGCAAATAATGATGAATTGCAGGAGGAAGATTTAGAAGAAGTAGATACCGAAGGTGTTGAGCAGGGGGAGCCACAACCCCCTCCACCAGAAGCTGTAGAACCAGCACAACCTCCTCCAGTAGCTGTACCTCAGCCAGAAAGATCACAGAGAGGCCGTACCCTGATTTCGTCGAGGAGATATCCGGATTCAGACTATATTTTGCTTACTGATGAGGGGGAGCCAGAGAGTTTTCAGGAAGCTCACAATCATGCTGAAAGCAGTGAGTGGATGCAGGCTATGCAAGAAGAAATGAATTCTTTGCAGAAAAACCAGACTTACGAGTTGTTAAAACTTCCTAAAGGGAAGAAGGCACTGCAGAACAAATGGGTGTTCAAGCTGAAGAAAGATGGCAACGGAAAGCTTGTGAAGTATAAAGCTCGATTGGTCGTCAAAGGTTTTCAACAGATGAAAGGAATTGACTTTGACGAGATTTTCTCACCGGTGGTAAAGATGACATCAATCCGAGTCATCCTTGGGCTAGTAGCAAGCATGAATTTGGAGCTTGAACAGATGGATGTGAAAACAGCTTTTCTCCATGGTGATTTGGAGGAAGAAATCTACATGGAGCAGCCAGAAGGGTTTGAAGTCCCTAAGAAGAAACACTTAGTCTGCAAACTGCAGAAAAGTCTCTACGGCCTTAAGCAGGCACCGAGACAGTGGTACAAGAAGTTTGACTCATTCATGATGGGTCATGGTTATAAGAGGACTGCCGCAGATCAGTGCGTTTATGTTCAAAAGTTCCCAGATGGTAACTTTGTGATATTGTTGTTGTATGTTGATGACATGTTAATTGTTGGCCAAGACGGAGCCATGATTAACAGATTAAAAGCCCAGTTATCCCAGTTCTTCGACATGAAGGACTTAGGCCCAGCTCAGCAGATATTGGGCATGAAGATTGTTCGTGACAGGAAAGCCAAGAAATTGTGGATGTCACAGGAAGCTTATGTTAAACGAGTGCTTGAAAGGTTTAACATGAAAAATGCAAAGCAGGTTACCACTCCGCTAGGTAATCATTTTCAGCTAAGCAAGAAATCTTGTCCTTCATCAGAGAAGGAGATTGAAGAGATGGAAGCAGTCCCTTACTCTTCAGCAGTCGGTAGTCTGATGTACGCAATGGTGTGTACAAGACCGGATATTGTTCATGCTGTTGGTGTTGTGAGCAGATTCCTTTCCAATCCAGGGAAAGAGCATTGGGAGGCTGTTAAATGGATTCTCAGGTACCTGAAGGGTACGTCAAAGCTATGCTTGTGCTTTGGGGGAGCAGATCCAGTTCTAGATGGCTATACTGATTCAGATATGGCCGGTGACCTTGACAGTAGAAAATCTACTTCAGGGTATGTTTTCACTTTTGCAGGGAGAGCTGTTTCATGGCAGTCAAAACTGCAGAAGTGTGTTGCTTTGTCTACAACAGAAGCAGAGTATATTGCTGCAGCGGAAGCTGGTAAAGAACTGTTGTGGCTAAAGCGGTTTCTCCAGGAACTGGGTATTATTCAGAAGGAATACAAGGTACATTGTGACAGTCAGAGTGCTCTAGACTTGAGCAAGAATTCCATGTACCATTACCGCACAAAGCATATCGACATTCGCTATCACTGGATAAGTGAAGTGATTGAAGATGAACTGTTGAAGCTGGTGAAGATTCACACAGCAGAGAATCCAGCAGACATGTTGACAAAAGTTGTTACTCGCGAGAAGCTCGGGCTATGTCGGGACATAGCCGGGATGGATAGTAACTGAAGACTGGTGAGTTGTGTTCTTCTCCTATGTGTATGGAGGTGGAGAATTGTGGAGTCCATACTCTAGTTGCATGCAAAGTCTAACTTTGCATGCAAGCCACCAACCACCATGTCTAGAAGCAGCAGCCAGCCAACCACCAAGTCCACCCTTCACCAACCCACCATGCACCACCAGCAGCCCTTCACCAACCCACTGCCCACCTTGGTTGAAAATGCAGCACATGTTTGGCCAAAGTTTGGCACATGGTTTGACTTAGTTGGTATTTGTATCTCTATATAAAGATATGTGTGTGTGCATGTATTGTATGATATACAAGAGAAGAGTGGTAGAGAGAAAGAAAGTGATGTAGTTAGTTTTACAGAAAAAAAAACTCTTTCCATTTTTCTCTCAGTTTTTGATTTCGTTGCTTGTCATATTGATCCGGTATCCTCAACATAGACGAGAGTCCAAATTTTTCAGGTGTATTTTCTTTTATTAAGTTCGTTTGCTTTGTGCTGTAGATTAAATTAAATTTGGTGACCGTAACTTAATCCAAACAAAGGAGGAATAAATGAATAAGGTGTACTCTAGCAGGCTACCAAGATTAAAATCATATGTAGTGTTAGTTTTCTCTTCATTACAGAAGCTTCTTAACGTTGAACTAAACAGAAACTTCGAAGTTTTTTATGACGACCCTTCTGTTCCAAAGCAAGAGAAAGAAAAGACAATTCTATCAACAACCCTACATTTGGAGTCTGATGACGTCAAAAAGGTGTCACTACCGAGAAGACGTTCAGTGGGTCAGACCTGCAGTAAGGTACAGACGAAGATCCTTCTAGGAAGCCAATCAGCCGAGCAAGGCAGTCTTAGTTGACCAGTTTAGTTGCTTAGCAGGTAACTTACCGACCAGGCAGGTAGGGTTGTCCAGGTTGATCAGCTAAGCAATCTGAGAGCTGAGCACAACAAACAAAGGTGAGCTAAAGGCCGCACCAGAGGGTGTCCTCTGGCGTTGGCGCTCCGACGCTCAAGTCAGTAGGTATCCAATCAGACAAGCTCCTCGGACTAGGGCTCTCAATTAGCCAGTACTCAAATTGTGATTCAGTTAGATAATACCTGACTTGCTGAGCTTTATATAGGGCTAGAGACCACTGTTGAAGTGGGTCTTCCCATTATGATTGTGGACCACATCCAGCTGTTTTTCACCTTGGTAGGTCCAGCAGGTGCATTAATACCGAGGAGACTGCCTGGTAGGCATGAAGAGTCTTGGTCCACATATGACGTGGCGAAGCACCATTGGTGGGGGTATTTTTGTAATATCAGTTGCCCCCCAACTCCCTTATCGAGGCGTCGCTCTGCGCAGTTCGATGAGAGGAGTAATTATGTCATTCCATAAATGAGGAGATGACAGCTCAGACCTTTATATCAACGGTCCATCTACTTCGTGGCTTATTGGCCATCTGTTTCTGGCCGTTGATCTGAGGTTGGTCTTTTGCTATAAAAGGACTCAGGGACCTCGTCATTTCACATCTTTCATAAGATTTGAGAGCGATTACCGAGCAGTTGCACATACCGAGCAAGTTTCATACTGATTCATAGTGAACTTTCAAATTTCTGACATACCGAGCAATCTTCTAGGTAAGTCATGTCTTCTTCTAGTTTAAGTACTTCTATATCTGGGCTTTCAACTTCTACCTCAGGTAGTGACCGAGCAACTACCTCTACCGATGAGGTAGTTATTACCCAAACAATTCCTCCCTTAGAGAAACGCAATTTTGTAGAGTCTTCCTCGGTAGAATACATTGTAGAGTATGCCCCCCATGACCTACCTTCTCCTAATGAGAGGGGTGGAGGTAACGACGACAGCATCCCTGAACCGACCTATCTTTCCTGTGACTTATCGAACAGTTACATTGACGAGGTGGTGGCCAAGTGTGGTCTGCCCTTTCCATACCGACGTGTGGGTGAGGGTGAGTCTCCTTTTCGTCCTAGGAGAGGTGAGTTTGCTATCTCACTTCGGTCACTCCAAGCAGGTGCTAGGATTCCCTTCCCACCAGCCATAACCAGCCTTCTTCGTCGGTTCAATCTCTCTCCCGCTATTCTGGCACCGAACTCTTGGCATTTTCTGGCCAACATTGTTTGTCTCTCTCACAGATACCATCTCGGTATCTCTTCCTCGGTCATTCAACACATTTCTCTTATGTGTCATCTACCGAACTCACCTGGCCTCTTTTATCTAAAACTCAAGCCAGGGCTTAAGATTCCTCTGTATAACCAGTCCATCAAGAGATGGAAAAATTCTTACATTTTTGTCCGAGTTCCTCTTCCTGAAGTGGAGGAACTCCCTTTCCGTACCACCTGGTCGGTACCTCTTACCGATCAGTTTAACCGTCCTCCGCAATTGAAGGGCGATGAGTTAAAATTGTATGATGCCTGGAAGGGGCTCCTTGTCGTTGGGGCTGATACCGACATGAAGTTTAGTCCACAAGACTTCTCGATGTCAAATTTTTGTTACGGATCTCGGCAAGGTTTGAATACTTTTGATTTTTTAACTATTTTACCCATCATTACTGATCGGTATTCACTTTACTTGTGATCATGCTTTGCAGATATGGCCGACCTGTCTGAGTACATGGCGATGAACGCTGCCCCTGCTCCTCGGCAACAGAAGAGGAAGAAGGCCAGCAAAGGTAAGGACCCCAAAAGGCCACGTGTGGGGGCCACAGGGGAGACTTTGGCGTCTGAGATTGCCCTCACTGGAGCTACCACCTCGGTTACTACAGTAACTCGAAATGCTCCTTCTCCTAGGATAGGCACTCCTCGACCCATGGTCTCCCATATTCCTCGGCAGGTAAACGATCCCCCGTTGGGACCAATTGCCGAGGAAGATTATGCTCGGCATGCTCCAGAATTGGATGTCAGTCAAAGTGATAGGGTAGTCAACCCGAAAGTGGCTACCGAGATGCTGAAGAACTTGCCTACTCCTGCAGACTATGACAGGGTGTCTGGTCTGACAGCTATGGAGCATCTGACTCAGATGAACTGCCTTTTCATGCAGGTACGACTTTCTTCTCCTCAGCTCGGTAATCCTATTTTTTTATATATATATTTTTTTTTTATTTTAAACGTACTTTTCCTTTTCAGACTGCTGTCCATCTCTCTGCTCTCCCCTCCGGCATTGCTCGATTTGCTTATGAGGAGACGGTTCAACGAGAGAGAGCTGATGCTGCCGAGGAGAGAGCTACAAAGGCCAAGAACGAACTCAACTTGGTGAAGGCCGAGATGGAGGAGATTCAGCAGTCTTACTCCGCTCATCTGGAGAAGGTTGCTCGGCAGCGAAAGGAGCTGAAAGAGAAGACGGTCTCTTTAGAGCGCAAGCTAAAGAATGCCGAGGAGACATATCAGCGACTCCTTGGTGATGCTGAGCTGCAGACAATTCTGAAGTTCAAGGAGTCCGAGGAGTTTAAGGCTGCCCTGAGGGAGGAAGGCTTCTATGGCTTCCGAGGTGGTGTCAAGGAGTCGAGGAAGTTGCTCGCCAAGGCTGGTCTGGACTCTTCCATCCTTACGCCATTGTGCCCTTCCCTCATGGGAAGGGATCATCTCGAGGAGTCCAAGGAGGAGATCCTAGAAGCCTTCAGGAAGGCTGAGCAGAGGAGGAAGAGGGGGCTTGGCGAGATGGATTTCTCTGAGGAGGAGATCTCTGATGAGGAGGTCGAAGTAGTGGAAGAGGAGAACTTGGGGGCTGACCAGGAAGCACTAAACCAAGTTCCTCAACCAGTTGCTGAGACAACCGAGGAGATAGCTCCAGCACTTCCTGCCAATGTGCCTACTGCCGAGGAGTCGGGCTCTGGAGTTCTTGCCTTAGATTCTTAGGGCTTCTCTTGTATGGGCTTTAGCCTCTTTTGCTCTTTAACTTGTAATGAACCTGTTCCAGTTTTAATGAAATTAGAATTCATAACTGCTCGGTAATTCATATTATATACTTGTGTATATTTTTGTTCATATTTGATTATCATTATGCTTTTGTGGTCGGTAAGCCGACCAGTCTTCTTGCATTTTTTTTTTTTGGACTTTTTAGTCTCAAATTTTCCTAAGTATTTCAATGTTGAAGATACTTCCCTGGTCGGTAGGCCTCCCAGGGTCCTTGTCTCTTCTTGCTTTCTTGATCAAAATCTTCATGATTTCAGAAGCTTTTTATTCCTTTTAGGAATATTAGAAATGCCATCTTCGTCGGTAAGCCGACTGCGGCGTTGATCTTTGAAGATCCTTCTTTCTTTTAGGGAGGTCTGGAATGCCATCTTGGTCGGTTGACCGACTAGGCTTATGATGTCTTCATTTCCTCTTTCGGGAAATTCGATTTTGCCTTGTCATCTTGTGACGTTGGTCGGTGTGACATTGATCTTAGCCAATTTTTTGGCTAAGTTTACATGTTGTCCAGGTCAAAGCCTTTTCCTTCATTGTGATGCTTTATTTTGGGAAAGAGACCTGAACTTTTATTCATTCCTGCATGTTCAAAGCTGAAAAGTAGATGCATAGAAGTAAAAACATCATGTGTTACAATAAGGCATTACACATAGTATCTCCGAAGATTGTCGACATTCCAGGGTCTCATCTCTCCAGGCTTCCTCGGATCTTCGATTTTGTATGTGCCTTCTTTTAAGATTTTCACAACTAGGTAGGGTCCTTCCCAATTTTCACCTAGCTTACCTGGATGTTTACCTGTAGCAATTACCTTTCTCAGCACAAGGTCTCCAACAGAGAAACTTCTCCTCTTTACTCGCCTGTTGTGGTACTGAGCTGTTCTCTGTTTATAGGCAGCAGTCCGGATCCTTGCATTCTCCCTAGTCTCTTCTAGGAGATCCAGGTTGTTCAGCAACAGCTCATCATTCATCGATTCTTCGAAGTTGGTAACCCTCAATGACGGGGTTCCAATTTCGATCGGGATGACTGCCTCGGTCCCGAAGGAGAGAGAGAATGGAGTTTCACCTGTTGATGTCCGAGGAGTAGTGCGGTATGACCACAGCACACTAGGTAGTTCCTCAACCCATCTCCCCTTTGCTCCATCCAGCCTTGTCTTCAGTCCTTCAAGGATAGTCCGGTTTGTCACTTCTGTCTGCCCATTAGCCTGGGGATGTGCCATGGAGGTAATCCCTAGGTCAATGCTAAGGTCTTCGCAGAACTTGTGCATCTTTCTGCTCACAAATTGTCTTCCATTGTCCACCACGAGGGCTTGTGGCAAGCCATACCTGCAGACAATGGTTCGCCATATGAAGTCCATCACTTTCTGTTCCGAGATGGCTGCCAATGGCTCCACCTCTATCCATTTAGTGAAGTAATCAACAGCAACAATAAGGTTCCTCCTCTGCCCCAATGACTGGATGAATGGTCCAAGGAGATCCATGCCCCATTGAGCAAATGGGCATGGATTTTGCATGGGGATGATGTCTGAGGAAGGTAATCTCGGCACGTTTGAGTGCCTTTGACACTTATCGCACTTCTATACGAGCTTCTTAGCATCCTTCATCATGGTAGGCCAATAGTACCCGCATCTCAGCACCTTGTGACTTAAGGTCCTAGATCCTATGTGGCTTCCACATATCCCCCAATGCACTTCTCGGAGTGCATAGTCTGCAACTCTGGGTGCTAGACATTTCAGATATGGAAGAGTGAAGGATCTTCTATACACCTCTCCCTGGATCAGGGTATATCTAGCTGCTCTTTTTCGGAGGCTCTTTGCTTGGTTGCGATCTTCAGGCAAACTTCCATCCTCCAAGTATTTCTTGATCGGATCCGTCCAACTTGGCTCATGACCGACATCAATATCTGCCATCAAAGTTTGTACTTCGATGCTCTTTTGCGGGAGTATTTCCACTTGAACTGAGGTAGGTACCTGTACTGAGGAGGCAGACGCCAATCGTGCTAACACGTCGGCTCTTGAGTTTTCGCCTCTAGGTATTTGTTTGACCTCCACCTTCGGTATCCTCTCCATCAGCTCAAGTACTTTTGCCAAGTACTTAATCATACTTGGTCCTCTTGCTTCGTATTCTCCTTTGATCTGCTCGGTGACCAATTGTGAGTCACTATGAACAATTAAATTTTTAACTTCCAGCTGCTCAGCAAGGCGTAGTCCAGCCAGTACAGCCTCATATTCCGCCTCATTGTTCGAGGCTTTAAAATTGAATCGCAAGGAATGTGCTATGGTCATGCCCCCCGGGTCGAGCAGGAGAATGCCAGCACCACTGCCTTCTTGGTTGGATGACCCATCCACAAACAATTGCCATTGTTGAGGTGCGGTGGCGGCAATGTCCTGGTTGGGCTCTCTATAGCATTCAATGATAAAGTCGGCTAAGGCCTGGGCCTTCATAGCCTTCCTTGGCTGGTACTGAATATCAAACTCTCCCAATTCAATAGCCCACTTCACTAATCTTCCTGAAGTGTCTGGCTTTTGGAGGACTTGTTTTAGTGGTTGGTTAGTCAGGACAATTATCGAGTGTGCTTGGAAGTAGGGTCTTAGCTTCCTTGCTGCCACTATCAATGACAGAGCTAGCTTTTCAGCAAGGCTGTACCTTGTCTCTGCACTGACCATCATCCTGCTGATGTAATACACTGG
Organism: Euonymus europaeus; assembly: GCA_963580455.1. NCBI lineage: Eukaryota > Viridiplantae > Streptophyta > Magnoliopsida > Celastrales > Celastraceae > Euonymus > Euonymus europaeus. The sequence goes on along the minus strand of OY756968.1, from coordinate 5,004,675 downwards.
TCTTTGCACCTTGTCTTCCTCACTTACTAGCACTGCGCTTACCGCGTGTTGTGATACTGCTAGGTAGAGGTACAAGACTTCACCTTCTCTTGGACAAGTCAATAGAGGAGGCTGGCCTAGATAATCTTTAAGATTTTCAAAGGCGATTTGACACTCAGGTGTCCATACAAATTCCTTGGCCTTTTTCAATGCCTGGAAAAATGGTCTACATTTGTCGCCGGACCGAGCAAGGAACCTTCCTAGTGATGCTGCTCGGCCAGTCAGCCTTTGAACTTCCTTGGCATTTGTGGGCGGCTCCATCTGCAGGATTGCTTCCACCTTTTCAGGATTCATCTCAATACCCCTGCTGGTTACCAAAAAACAAAGAAACTTCCCGGATGCCACTCCAAAGGCACACTTGTCCGGGTTAAGCTTCATCCCAAACCGATCAAGTGTATGAAAGACCTTACGCAGGTCAGCAGGGTGGTCCTCAGCTTTCTTGCTTTTCACCACCATATCATCCACATAGGCCTCCAAGGACTTTCCTATCTGATCTCTGAAGATATGGTTCACCAACCTCTGGTAGGTGGCTCCAGCATTCTTCAATCCGAATGGCATCACCTTATAACAATATGTCCCCTCAGGAGTGATGAATGAGGTGCCTTCTTGGTCTTCGGGATGCATTCTTATCTGATGGTACCCCGAATAAGCATCCAAGAAGCTGAGGAGCTGATGTCCTGAGGTGGCATCTACCAGCTGATCAATCTTTGGTAGTGGATAGCTATCCTTAGGACATGATTTATTCAAGTCGGTGAAATCAACACACATCCTCCATTTTCCATTGGCTTTCCTCACCATGACAACATTGGCTAGCCATTCAGGGTATTGGACTTCTCTGATGAAATCTGCATCCATCAGCTTCCTTACCTCTTCCTTGATCGCTTCTTGGCGATCGGGAGCAAAGTTTCTTCTTTTTTGTTTGACTGGTCGGGCACCAGGTATGATGCTCAGTCGATGTGTTATCACCTCTACACTTATGCCGGGCATCTCATCAGCACTCCAGGCAAAAGTACCTACACTTGCTAAGAGTAGTTCAGTGATCTCCTTGGCCATTGTTTCCCCAAGGTGTGATCCAATATGGAAGTTTCTTCCCGAGCCAGCCATGACCTCAACTTTCTTGAGTTGCTCTACTGGAGTGGGTTTGAACACCTGCTTCTCCGCCCTCATATCTAGGCTGCCTACTGAGATCTTCTCTTTCTTCCTCTCTTTGAGTTCAGTGAAGTAGGTGTTCCGAGAAGCCTTTTGATTTCCCTTCACTTCACCCACTCCCCTCGAAGTGGGGAATTTCATCTTCAAACAATAGGTGGAGACAACAGCTCTCACCTTGTGAAGTAGTGGTCTTCCTATGATGGCATTGTGTGAAGCCTTCACATCAACTACCAACATGTCCACCATGTGCATCACTGTCCTGGGATGCGTTCCCAATGTGACCGGGAGGGTTATCATTCCTTTTGGTATGACTGACTCTCCTGTGAACCCATACAAGGGTATTGAGGTCGGCTTTAGCCTATCCTCTGAAAGCTTCATAGCTTTGAAAGTATGGTAGAATAGGATGTCTGTTGCACTCCCGTTATCTACCAAAATCTTCAGGACGTTAAAGTTGGCGATCACTGCATCAATTACCAAGGCGTCATCGTGAGGGACTCGAACACCTTCCTCATCTTTCTCTGAGAATGTGATGACATCCTCATCCCTCTTGACTCTTTTTCGCTTGGTTGGCTGTTCAGTGAGGCGAGCATATGCTCTCCCAGCTGATGTACTTTCTCCACCTGCTGCCAACACTCCAATAATGACACCGCAGAAATCAATTGTTCCTGTCGTGCCTCTCTCATGTGGAGGAGAATCTTCCCTCCTCCGTGACCTTCTATGGTCATCATTTTCTCTATTGTCTCTCCTTCGTTTTTCTTCCCGATTTGCAGTGTATCTCTTGAGGTGTCCTCGTCTTATCAACTCCTCAATCTCATCTTTCAGTTGAACGCAGTCATCAGTATCATGCCCTTGGTCCTTGTGGAACCTACAGTATTTGTTTGAGAACTTCTTCCTCCCTACAAGGCTCTTCATCTCCTTTGGCCATTTGACCAAGTTTTGGGCCACTATTTCATTCAACACTGTCTTCGGGGGAGCATTTAGTGGAGTGTAAGTATCAAAGCGACTAGGTGGCGGGCCAGGTGGAAACTTCCTGGACGACTGGTCTCTTCGCCTGTTATCTTCTCTTCCCGTCCTCTTGTCGCCGCTTGGTCGGCTACCACCCACCGCTCCTGAGCGGCCCTTCTCACTAGAGCCTCTCATCCTATCAGGAGAGGTTCGTATCGCAAAACGAGAGGACTTGAGAGAATCCGTTGCCTTGATGTATTTCTCAGTCCTTGCCAGGAGTTCATCCATGGACTGAGGAGCGTCAGTGCATAATGAGTTGCAGAACTGCTCATGACGCACTGTCCTGATCAGAGCAGCATTTGCTACAGCAATTTGTACATCAGGGATCTCTAGGCACATCTGGTTGAATCTTCCTATGAAGTCACGAAATGGTTCTCCCTTCTCGTGCTCGATCACCATCAAGTCCTGGTTGGTGGTCTTGGGCTTCCTGGCACTTGCAAATCGGAGACTGAACTTCCTGGATAGGTCTTGGAAGCTATAAATGCTGTGCCTAGGAAGGTTGATGAACCAAGTCCGAGCAGGCCCAATAAGTGTAGAGGAGAAGGCCTAGCACAACACTGCATCTGATGCTCCTCGGCACTCCATCATGGACTTGTATCCCATGACATGGTCATAAGGGTCCCTTTTTCCATCATACTGCTCCAGGTTGGGGAGCCTGAAGTCACGAGGTATGTCTGTCTCAAGGATATCCCTGGACAGGAGAGTCATGGAACTATCCCACATTTCATCAATGATGCTGCGTCCCTGCAGGGCTGCTAGCTTGCGGTCTACCTCTTGAAGGTGCTTATTGACATCATCATTGACTTGGGAGTAATGGGTGTTCCTATTGGTATTGGAATTCCCTTCTCGGTTCTCCTCCCTCCTCTTGCTCCTTGCATCTAGAGAACCCGAGTTTTCATCATCCTCGTTCCTTTCAGTGGTCCAAGGTGGGCCTTGCTGGTTCGTCATCATCATCTCAGTGAGGAGCTGCACTTGTTGACAGAGTTGATTAAATCGTGCAGCACTGATGGGAGGACCAGCTGCCTCCTGTGGTGGTGCTTGGGCGTTTCCTCCTTCTCGAGCTTGAGGTGCATCCAAGGGTACCTCATGCCTTGCAGGATTCCCATAATCATGGTGTTGCTGCCCGGCCTCATCTACCAGATGATGGGCATGAGATGTTTCAGGATCATTGGTTCTTCGAGGTCTAACCATTGTAAGAAAACTTAGTCGTTTCCCACAGACGGCGCCAAACTGATGACGTCAACAAGGTGTCACTACCGAGAAGACGTTCAGTGGGTCAGACCTGCAGTAAGGTACAGACGAAGATCCTTCCAGGAAGCCAATCAGCCGAGCAAGGCAGTCTTAGTTGACCAGTTTAGTTGCTTAGCAGGTAACTTACCGACCAGGCAGGTAGGGTTGTCCAGGTTGATCAGCTAAGCAATCTGAGAGCTGAGCACAACAAACAAAGGTGAGCTAAAGGCCGCACCAGAGGGTGTCCTCTGGCGTTGGCGCTCCGACGCTCAAGTCAGTAGGTATCCAATCAGACAAGCTCCTCGGACTAGGGCTCTCAATTAGCCAGTACTCAAATTGTGATTCAGTTAGATAATACCTGACTTGCTGAGCCTTATATAGGGCTAGAGACCACTGTTGAAGTGGGTCTTCCCATTATGATTGTGGACCACATCCAGCTGTTTTTCACCTTGGTAGGTCCAGCAGGTGCATTAATACCGAGGAGACTGCCTGGTAGGCATGAAGAGTCTTGGTCCACATATGACGTGACGGAGCACTATTGGTGGGGGTATTTTTATAATATCAGAGTCTAATCTCTAACGCTCCAAGTCGCTTGTTCTTAAAATAATAGTCACTGTCTTGGGAACTTAACAAACTTTCTGATGATGCTTTGAAGACCCAAATGAGCTTAAATTAAGAACCAAACATAAATTATTAGTTTGATTCTATTATAAAAGAAAATAGTGTAGTGGTCACAATTCTGATTTGTTTTATGTAACATATTTCTCTCTCTATGCTATTTGAGGTAGTAAAGGATCTGATCTAGTGACATAACTTTCTCACACACACATACAGTATGTATAAATATAGGTATGTATGCACCTATTTAACTTGCAATTGTATTTTTGTTTATATTTTTCTATAAAACTTTAGATTGAAAGGGATGATGGGTGTGATTAGTGAGCTCAAGTAGAGGCTTCTATTTTAAACCTCGATCTCAATAATTATTTTTTTGGCTTCTAGCTGATGTTCTGGTTCCCATAAATTAAAGAGGAATGGAGGGGAGGTTTCTCTATCATCTCTTCAGACCCTAGCTTTTTTGCCCGGTGCCTTTAGCTTTTGCTCAAGCATACGTGTAAGAATTTTTTAGTATCCGTTGTCTTTATCTGTTTCTAACAGGGACTGGATTAGTACATTTGCTCAACCAGGATTGGATGGCCATCGAGTACTCAGCAACATTCTCTTTCGGTGAAGACAAAAGGACAACCGTGGATGGGTTCATTAGTGTGGCACTGCAAAAATACAAATACTCTTGGTAATGTCTAACTTATATTTCTGTAAGTCTTTTCCCCCTCTTGTATACACACTGCATCCATTTCAAATATTAAATGGGAACAATTTTGGTATAGAATTTTTTACGAAGTTTCACTGTTGAAGCCAAATTACAAAGGTTAAGTCAAGTGCTTCTGGCCTATGTCTGACTAGAATTTCCTAAATGACAAACATACTTCCAAATATAACTTTCACTTTCACTGTACTTTTCGTCTTGAAACATTCTTTGAGAGGAAACAGCCAGCAAGTCAGGTGAATAGTTTAGCTGTCAAATCGCTAAAATTACTCTATAATTAGAAAGATACAAAAATACAGCATATGTAAAAGAACCTTTGAAGATTATGGAGAGAAACTCCCTTCTTAAGGAAAGGTGGAACACTCCTCAAATCACTGAAGCCCCTGTTAAACTTGCTGCAGTAGATTTGACACTGCTCGATGTGAAACAATTATTCTATGATTGCACAGTTAACCTTCTTTAGGCTTTGGGATATTGATTAAGTACTCTGTCGTCCTAATCAAATCTTTCCCTCTTAAGAAAGATTTTGTGCCTGGAAATAAATTTATGGCTGTGTAACCAAATCTCTGATATTTGATTCCCTAATCAGTTATTTGTATGGATTAAAATCAAAATAAAATAATAGATGGAACTCTGTAAGAAAAGAATGCTCACTCAGCCTCAAAAGTGCAAAAAGAACCCCTTTAAACTATTTTTACGCACGCTGCAAGTGAAGCAAATACATTGAGGAAAACAAAGCTGTAGGGTAGTTGAACTGATTTCCTGGTTGTTCATACAGGACCCTTGTCATGAGTCATTCCTTCATTTTGTTTTTTAAACAAATCCATAGTCTGGAATTAGAATAACTTTTGAGCTCTGTAATAATTCGGCTTAATCAGTATTAGGTTCTATCATATAAAGATTAAATCTCTATTAGTTGTGTAATTTGTATCTTAAGTGCCTGAAATTTGGAGGAAAATGCTGGATATCAATATATCATTAAGTGATGGGAGGTTCTGGTTTGGGTCAGATATTGCTAGATCTTATTTAAATTGATGGCATGATGAGTAGTACATAAGCCAAAAATTATATTGCATCACAATATATTTTTAATTTAAGGAATCTTATTGCTTTTGGAACAGACAAAGAAGCTCATTTCAGACCAAGTATATACCAGTGAATATATCTAGTGACCCAGTTTTTTTATTGTAGATGTAGACAAATTAATGGGGTAGCCAAAGATGCTTTCTTGAACATTTCTTTATAGAAAAGAACCAATTACAGAGTGCTTTGACTAGAATTAAGATTTAAGAATGGATGACGCTGTTGATTTCTTCACCATTGATGGACAAAGATGTGCAATGAGTTCTAGACACGGTATATATATTCTATAACAAATTAATAATCACAACAGAACTTTTGTAATCATGCTCATTAAGAGTAAACTAAATCGAAATATTGAACTCTATCTTTTCCACGTACACTCTTTTATACCAGCTCCTTGAGCTTTAGACCTGTTTTTTTTTTCTTTTCAATATCTGAAAACACTTTTGTTCTATATATACCACCTTGTTCGTGACACAGTGACACAAGTACTCAGAACAACTATACTTTTTTGAGAGCTATGTCAATGGCCACGGCCATTGATGACACTGAGCTCAACATTTCCAGTTATAGCATCACCGCTACTATTCTCACCCCTTCTACTGAAGATGATTACAACATTACCTGTAAGTGGAATGACTGGTCTCCAGTCATCGACTGGGATGCTTTATCGCCTGATTATGATGATATTCATGGTCTCATTCAATCCGTGGTTGACAATGGAGGATTGGAACCGACTCCGGTGACCCACGAGACATCTGACACTATGTCTGTGGATGAAGGGACCAACAGCGTTGATTCTGATTCTAAAGGACTGAGGCTTGTCCACCTATTGATGGCGGCAGCCGAGGCACTCACTGGTGTGAACGAGAGCTACGATTTGGCTCGAGTGATATTGATTCGGCTCAAGGAATTACTGTCCCCAAATGACGGAACCAATATGGAGAGGTTGGCAGCCTGCTTTACCGACGCCTTGTACAGTTTGGTAGATGGTGCTGGGGGGCTACATGGTAAGCATTTGATAGGCAATGGAAACCATTACAATCATCTCTGTGATGAACGTCACGTGCTTGCTGCATTTCAGCTGTTGCAGGACATTTCTCCTTGTGTGAAATTTGGGCACTTTACAGCAAATCAAGCTATACTCGAAGCAGTGGCGCAAGATAGACGGGTGCACATAGTAGATTATGATATCATGGAGGGGATTCAATGGGCGTCGCTGATGCAAGCCTTAGTGTCGAGGAAGGATGGCCCACCTGTCCCACATCTTAGGATCACTGCCTTGCTGAGGAGTAAGAGCCGAGGATCGATAGGGACCGTGCAAGAGACGGGTCGCCGTTTGATTGCATTTGCTGCATCCATCGGCCAGCCGTTTTCATTCCACCATTGCAGGTTGGACTCTGATGATACATTCCGAGCTGCTGCGTTGAAGTTAGTGAGAGGGGAAGCCTTGGTGATCAACTGCATGTTGAACCTTCCTCATTTTAACTATCGGGCACCCGATTCGATCATTTCATTTTTATCTGGAGTAAAGACCCTAAGTCCCAGATTGGTGACTCTAATTGAAGAGGTGACAGGGACCATAGGGGATGGAGGTTTTGTGAGCCAGTTCATGGACTCATTGCACCATTACTCTGCCTTTTATGACTCACTGGAGGCTGGATTCCCAATCCCAATGAAAGACCAAGCTTGGACGTTGGTTGAAAGAGTATTCTTGGGACCCAGAATAGCTGGGTCTTTGTCCGGGATCTACCAGACCGGTGGCAGGGAACGATGCTCTTGGTGGGAATGGTTGGGGAGTGTTGGCTATAAGCCAGCAAGCATAAGCTCTGCCAATCATTGCCAAGCAAAGCTTTTGTTGGGGTTGTTCAATGACGGATATAGGTTGGAAGAGCTGGCTAATAATAGGCTCATTCTAGGTTGGAAATCCCGGAACTTTTTCTCAGCTTCTATTTGGACTTCCTCTCCAGAATCCGGCTACTAAATTGCTTTCTTTCCCATGATTATGTCCTTTGCCTTCAGTTTCTTCCTTATTTTCTGAACCACTGAGATTTGGTTTGTGGATCCAGCAAGACAGAATATTAGACTGATCAAACCAATTGTGATGATTGAAGAAGCCAATGAATGACAAAATTACAATATTGCATTCTATCAAACACCCCTCCATTTCTTTATTTTCGTCTTGAAAACAGTATCTCCACATATATGAGATAAGATCTGTGTATATATTCTCTATCTATTAACTGCTGTTGCGAGAGTCTTGTACTCGAAAATTGTTTTTTTAAAAAATATTTGTGATTTCAAAAAGAAACACATGAAACAAATTAGAGACTGGAAGTCCAGCAAAGACGCTATGAAAAAGAAAGTAGTCCTGAATGTCTTCTGATTATTCAATATACAGTGGTTTGGTGCTAGGTTAAGAAGTTTGGTGTGGTTGTATAAACACCCATTTCACGTGTTAATTTTAGCCTTTTAATGGACTAATAATGAATTTGCCTAACTGCTGAGCTTTCTATAGTTGATTTAATTAGTTCATTGTACTTGTATGATATTAGTTTATGTTCCAAGTACACAAATTTGGACCTAAAATTGCTTTAAATGCAAGAGGTAGCTAGAGTTTGATCAATTGTACTCGAAAAATCCAACCCATTTGCTTTGGGTTATTCAATTCATTATGAATATATTGAGAAGGCATCACTTTGTAATTCTTGGATCATCGTTGTTCGATACTTGAGCCAAGAAAAAGGTCTTGAATGTGTGAGAGGGTGTGAGTTTTTTTGCTTATATACCAAATTACTTAAGAAATTTAAAATTTTAGTCTTGACAATGCCACCAAAAAAAATAAAATAAAATTGCAGCGCTAGTTTCCCTTTCAAACTATTAATTTTTAATTTAGGGAATCTTGTTCCTCACATAAGAAACAGATTATATCATCTCACAATAAGTATATACGAGTGAATCTAGTCCATAAACTCATGAGGTATTCTTTTCCCAGAAAATAACAAATTATAGAGTGCTTTGACTATGATTAAATAATTTTCAGAAAGAAAAAAATTGTATTTAAAGATGTTCCTTTCCTAACCATATATAGATGACGTGTACATGCAACTTATATACATATATGAGTTGTTATTTTATGGAAAAACAATACCATATATGTATGTATGTATGTATATGTGGGTAGTGATGTCAGTAATTAATAATTTTATGCTTAATTTTAAATTAATTGAGTTATTTTGATCCTTGAATGCATTACCAATGGTATTAAGATAGTGACCTAATTGATTGAGAATAGGCAATTTGAAGAAATATTTGACACAGAAAACAAATGGAGAACAATAAATTAAGACAGTGACCTAAATTATCTTAGGTTGGGGCGGGACCTAAGGACCCGTCCACTGACCCGTGCCCTCGGAATGCCAGTGGAATGTAAGTCGCAGGTTATGCGACACAACGACAGGGACAGCTGAGTGGGCAGGTTAAATCACCAAGTGAGCGTGCACATTGGCCGACTCGAACCCGGGACTCCGCCTTACCCCAAACTTGAGACCACAGCTGGTGCCGCTGAGCCATATGCCCTGGGGGCGTGACCTAAATTATCTTGGCTAACTGTGTTGTGGGAGTTCTCTCTTTCAATTTGGAAGCACTAGGCGGCCTAGTCACTGCAACAACTTCTTGTTCTTTTCCTACTTCAATTCTTAAGTAGGGTTGTTTTAGTTTTAATTTTTATAATTTGGAGATATTGCATTAGTTATCTCTCCAGACTTGGGGCATAAAGAATCTTACCGGCGATCAAGAGTTCGATTCTAAATTGGATCAATTATTTCCAAGTGGTTTGCGATGTGTCTCATCCCAAGTAACCTATTGCAAACTATGCAAATGTGGGCCGAGTATGAATTTAGTGAACGATCCAAAGGTGATGTAGCGCTTGATAAAACAAAGTGAATTCAAAATCAAAAACAGATTCTACTTGTTCAATTAAAAAAAAAGAACGAAACCACTGCCCCCTCATCTCAATTACCAAACACCCGATTCGATTGTTTCATTTTTATCCGGAGCAAAAACCCTAAAAAAAATACAGAATCTAGTCAAATTAAGTAAGAAAATTATGGGCCTCTCATAGTAGATGGGCCTTGTACGTGGCAAGGCCATTGGATAATTGGATCTAAACTGGCGTCAAACTTCTTTAGTCCATGAAGATAAGTATATCGAATTTCATTGGGTCCTACTAATTTCCAAAGCAGCCCACGTGAACTTGCCTTCCTTTCCCAACTCTGTTTTCTACTTTTCTTGGCTGCGAAATCCCTAAAAATTTTAGTACTGCACTGTGTGGTGTAATGCAGAGTCAATGTACCTGGACATATTCTCAGATGGTTGGACCTTCGAGCTTAAAGCCTCTACATTGTTTGCATTTTCGAAGAATCTGCCTGCCAAGAGCAGCGATCTTCTTTGGGCCAGAGGTTGCAGCAGTAGAGTTGCCAATTACCCTTCTTTTATGGCTTCTTTCTCTACTGTTTCGACCGAGAAAGATGCCCTTTCGAGCCAGAACGACTCCGCCCAGAAGCCTCAGCAACCATTGCAGGTATTATTTTGAGCTGATTTTGGGCGTTTTGAACTAGGTCTTGCAATAGCCCTCTTTTCTGTATTGGGTCTACCCTTTCCCCCCTTTACTTCAAAATGTTGTGTGCCTTCAAATGTTTTCCTGTCTGCTTCATTCGTGACTGCTTTACTCGATCGAATCATATATATATCCTTCAACACAACAAAGGTCATCGAAAGGATCTTCGGAGATCCACGAGAATGGATTCCCCCGTCAATTTGGGATCTTATTCTGGATTTTCCTTGGGAAGTATTGGGAAGGAATTGGAATGTAATATTATCGATTCATACAGATATTGAAGAAAAGGTTCTCCATTGAGCTGTATATTGAGAAAGTGGAAAAACAGATTTCATGATTCATATAGTAAATTGGTCGAAAAATCTGATCGACTGTGTGAGCAAGTATGGTTCCCATCCAGATATTGCTTTTGCACGATAAATATACAGCATTTCTGTCTGCTTCTTCGATCATTCTTTTGAAATTGCTATGTAACTTTAGGTTTTGTAATTTGTATACATTTCTAGCGAAAAACTTTGCATTTCAACTGCTAAATTATTTTTTCTTCTTCTTGTTTTGCCCTGGTAGTATCCACCAATTTACAGCTTCAATTTCGTTTGTCACCGTTCATGCTGTAGGTGTGTGGGGGTGTGTAATTTACAACACATGCCGTTAGGTTTGATTTCCTTACATTATTGATTCCATGTGATATTGGTTGGTTATGTTGGGCTGTTGGCTATCATGCTTTGTTCGTATAAAAGTTATTTTTTTTATATTTATTGTTATCATGGATGTTATTGAATAATGGTGGTCATTGTGTGAAGTGGTTGTATTTCCATCTAAAATCTATGTTTTATTACTCGATCTATCTCTTCTTTTAATGCTAATGTCCTTCTGTCATTGTATCATGAATTTATGGTTCTCACTTCACCTGCTAGTTTTTTTTTTCCTTCCCCTTTGCCCTCATATTTCATGCTTACAAATTTGTTTAGACAAATGCAATGAGTCTCTCATGAGTTTCCTCTCTTAATTCAGTTGCCTATATAGTTTATGCGCTACTTTTCTTCTTTTATTGTTCCCTTCATTCATATCTATTGACTTATGTTTGTCAGGTTGCAAAGCGCTTGGAGAAGTTCAAAACGACGATATTCACCCAAATGAGCTCACTTGCAATCAAACATGGAGCAATAAACCTTGGCCAGGGTTTCCCCAACTTTGATGGGCCAGAGTTTGTTAAAGAAGCTGCAATTCAAGCCATTAAGGATGGGAAGAACCAATATGCTCGGGGATATGGAGTTCCAGATTTGAACACTAGCATTGCTGCAAGGTTCAAGAAAGATACAGGACTTGTGGTGAACCCAGAGAAGGAAGTTACTGTTACCTCTGGCTGCACCGAAGCTATTGCTGCAACGATGCTGGGCTTGATAAATCCTGGTGATGAAGTTATTCTCTTTGCACCCTTTTATGATTCATATGAAGCTACTCTCTCAATGGCGGGTGCCAAGATAAAGGGCATCACATTGCGCCCTCCAGATTTCGCTCTACCCATCAATGAGCTTAAGTCTGCAATTACAAAGAATACGCGTGCAATACTCATAAACACTCCTCATAACCCAACTGGAAAGATGTTCACTAGGGAAGAACTCAACATGATTGCTTCTCTTTGCATTGAGAATGATGTGCTGGTTTTTAGTGATGAGGTTTATGATAAGTTGGCTTTCGAGATGGAGCACATTTCTATGGCCTCTCTTCCTGGAATGTACGAACGCACGGTGACAATGAATTCTTTGGGGAAGACATTTTCCTTAACTGGGTGGAAGATTGGGTGGGCAATAGCTCCTCCACACCTAGCATGGGGAGTGCGGCAGGCACACGCGTTTCTCACTTTTGCTACCTCCACACCAATGCAGTGGGCAGCTGCGACAGCCCTTAATGCCCCAGAGTCTTACTACACTGAGCTAAAGAGAGATTATATGGCAAAGAAGGAATTACTTGTGGAAGGCTTGAAGGCTGTTGGTTTCAAGGTATTCCCATCTAGTGGAACTTATTTTGTGGTAGTAGATCACACTCCTTTTGGGTTGGAAAATGACATTGCCTTCTGTGAGTACCTGATCAAGGAAGTTGGGGTGGTAGCAATTCCAACCAGTGTATTTTACTTGAACCCAGAAGAGGGAAAGAATTTGGTTCGATTCACCTTCTGCAAAGATGAGATAACCCTGAGGAACGCTGTTGAGAGGATGAAGGAGAAGCTGAGGAGAAGATAATTAAACAGTGGAATTAGGGTGGTTATTAACTACTGTATGTCTTGGATGAAAACATGGAATTGACAACATTCTAAATGCTTGATCAAGGTAATTTTTTACGTAAACATAGACTAGGTATGCGCAACCATTTACTGAGCATCATAGTAAAACCCTTATTGAGTATTTGAATGCTTACACTGATTGGAATTTGACTTGTTTGATCATTCAGTGAGCATATCAATTTGATTATGTCGAAGGAGGAGCCAATAATTGTCAAATGCTAATGGTCATTTTTGCCCTAATGATATGTATTCAGCTAAGTTTTTGTTTGAAAACAATTATTTGAGAGCTTGTTGTCTTAGCGTGTGTATGTATATGTATATATTGATATGAACCCATTTCTTTTAACCATAAAGTGGTGGTTAGAACTTCTGTTAAGTTATTAACAGTGATTAGTTTGTTAAAAAGTTCTGTGAAGGTTCTGTTAAGTGTTATGAGCTTAGTCTGTAATAGCAGTTTTTGAGAAATGATATCAAAAGAAGAAGCTTTCTTCAATATGTTTTCCTCTTTGTTTTTCTCTGTCAATTCTGGTTTCGTCCATCTCTATTCTTGTTAGGTCTAGGTTTGAACGGAGGTTAAAAATGGGTATCGGAGTCTTGATCGTTTTGTTCCCTTCCAGTGATAGGTTTAGGTCGAAAGAGGATTTCATTCAATTGATCCTCCTGTTACCTTCATATCAATTAGTTGAGGTTGAAAGAGGTTATGGGGTGTTCTTGATTTCGAATTAATCTTACGCTTCCTTTCTAGCGCATTCCACAATTTTTCATCAAATTGCTACCATGGATAATCAGTGCCCGTTTGGTAAACAATAATAAAGAACATATAATACAGCCTGTAACATATAAGCTACATATTATTGTTAACCGAACCAAACAACAATTCAGCATTCAGCATAATAATCAACATTTTTACCTCTAAAAATATGACATTTTATTAGCATTTTTTGACACTAATATATGAAATGTCCAAATTACCCCTACACTCTTAACTAATGGTGATTTTACCCTGCATGTACGGATGAAAATCAAACCCGCAGCCCCTTCTCTCGTCTGAACTCCTCTCCGTTCCTTGCGTTTGTTTTCGTTGAACAACGTCGAACCAGAATCAAATGCGATACACCTCAACCTTCACGGTCGCTTCCTCCAACAGGTATGTCTCGATTCTTCATCTCCCTATTTCTTTTTGCTTTTCAGTTTTATTCGTGATATTCTTCATCTCTGTTGAAAAAACCCTAGTTTTGAAGAAATTAGTAATTATCCGTGCTCTCTGTCGCTCCTTTCTGTCTCCCCTGATTCACATACTCGGACGCCTATTTGTAACTTCCCACATTTGTCATGGGTTTGGTCGATTAGGCTGAATGGATATTCTGATTAGGTTCATGGGTTTGCTTGATTAGGATAAATGGATATTCTGATTAGGCTCGTGGGTTTGCTCGATTTGGGTCAATGGATATTCAATTAGGCTCTATTTGTAACTTCCCTTAATTTTTTGGATTTGTATGGAAATTTTTGAATTTTCGAGCTCACTGTCTAGGTTACAGTAGAATTTGATATCCAAATTGACATTCTTAGCTCACTGTCTACGTTAGTCTAGAATTTGATAGCCAAAGTGGATCTTAGCTCACTGTCTAGGTTATTGTTTGGACATTTTTGGAACTTGGTTCAATGTTTAGGTCAATGAGTATAGCCATTTTTTTCTGTGTTAGTATTGCGATTTCCTCCTCTTGGTTCTTTTCATTTATGGGGTTGTATATTCTTGCGATTGCTAATGCCCACTGCTGCATACTAATCTTTAAATCTTCTTTGTTGTTTTCTATTGGTATGAATGCGGCGATTTCCCTGTTGTATTCTATATTGACTTCTTTTTGTATTCTATCTTCTTGCGCTTGGAAAATAAACTCTTAATACTTTCGATAGTAGATGTATTATTAGGGCTTGATGTGTTGTTAATTTTGAACTTTGAAATTGGTTGTGCTCTACTTAGGGTATTAATGAACTTTAAAAACTATCGTTCAAATGCTTTATTTTTGTGTATTTTCAATGAAGTTGTTTCTGCTTGCTCTCCTAATGAAAGTAGGATTTTTTGGCCTTTTCTTTTCCATCTCACTTAGGTTTTTATGTATTAAGGAAACACTAAACCAGTGAGCTATTTTTTCTGTCTGTTTTATGCCCTATTGGAACTCCGGCATTTGTGTATTTTCAATGAAGTTGTTTCTGCTTGCTCTCCTAATGAAAGTAGGATTTTTTGGCCTTTTTTTCCATCTCACTTAGGTTTTTATGTATTAAGGAAACACTAAACCAGTGAGCTATTTTTTCTGTCTGTTTTATGCCCTATTGGAACTCCGGCATTTAAAGATTGCCTTATGAAACTGGTGGGCTGCAATGAACCTGTTTTGCTTCACTTGATGTTGTTTTGGACTTATGCAATTGTTTTGAGCTCTGTTTATGTTCTATGCTTGCTACACCCGTATTTTTTGGCATGGTGATGTGATTTTTATGTTATCTGTGAACAGTAAAAATAGTTTGTTAACTTATGGAGCTGTTAGTGTGTGTATGATAATTCCTGGATGTGTTTGAACTGCGTTATGATGCAGTTTTGGACTTATGAGACTGATTTTAGCTCGGTTCATTTCTATGCTTGCTAGGTCCTATTTTTAGGCATGTGATGAGATTTTTGTGTTATATGTGAACAGTAAAAACAGTGAGTTAACCTAGGAAGCTGTTTTTTCTGTATGATAATTCCTGGATGTGTTTGAACTGCGTTATGATGCAGTTTTGGACTTATGAGACTGATTTTAGCTCGGTTCATTTCTATGCTTGCTAGGTCCTATTTTTAGGCATGTGATGAGATTTTTGTGTTATATGTGAACAGTAAAAACAGTGGGACAAACCTAGGAAGCTGTTTTTTCTGTATGATATTCACTGGATGTTTTGAACTTCCTTATGATGCAGTTTTGGACTTATGAGACTGTTTTGAGCTCCATATATGTTCTATGCTTGCTAGGTCCTATTTTTAGGAATGTGATGAGATTTTTGTGTTATATGTGAACAGTAAAAACAGTGAGTTAACCTAGGAAGCTGTTTTTTTCTGTATGATAATTCCTGGATGTGTTTGAACTGCGTTATGATGCAGTTTTGGACTTATGAGACTGATTTTAGCTCGGTTCATTTCTATGCTTGCTAGGTCCTATTTTTAGGCATGTGATGAGATTTTTGTGTTATATGTGAACAGTAAAAACAGTGAGTGATGTTAGGAATCTGTTTTGATGTGTATATAATTCCTGGATGCATATGAACTTTCTTATAGTATCATACTATGAGTAGAAAGGGGAAAGACATTATGCAACATACTGAGAGTGGGCCAGCGAAGTGGGATCAACCCCTAACGAAGGTCTTTCTTGATTTGCTCATTGCGTGGAAGAACAAGCACATGGGGACAATCAAGTGGGACAAAATAAGTGAAGAGTTCAAGCAAGTAACCGGGTCTATCTTCACTTCCAATAAAATTAAGACTAAGCACGACAACATGAAACAGAACTGGCAACGTTTTCAGCGCTTGATGAACGCTGAAACCGGGTTAGGTGTGAACCCGGAGACAGGCATGGTGGACGCATCCGATGATTGGTGGGCTGCCAGAATTGCTGTAAGTCTATAAGCATTGTCAAAAAGTGGATTTCATTCATTCATATTATTATGGCTTATATAATTGAGTTTTTCATCTAACTATTTGACCATCTTACAGGAGAACCCACAGTACAAGAAATTTCGGACTGCTGGTTTGCCTTTACGTGAGGAGCAAGACCTTCTTTGGGGAGGCAAGAATGCGACAGGTGAAGAATGCATCGCACCAACCACCGCAAATGATGGATTGGAGGAATTTTTTGGAAACACATGCTACACCCCACAAGTGCCAACTCAAACCGACCTGGATGACTTTGATGACTTGCATTCCACTGGTCATTCCCCTGTGAAGACCACCACTCCAGGTCAGGGGTCACAGAATGCTGGAAAACGGGCTCGTTCTGGAGGAGCTGCTGAAAGGAGTGGGAAGAAGAGAGTTGTTTCTGAGAATGCTAAAACCAGTGAGTCTTTCCAGAACATGGTTGGGCTTGTGAGCACTCAAACTGAAGAACAGCGGGCTTACTTTGCCACGAAGAAGGAGTACTATGAGGCCAAAAAAAGTGAAAAATACATCGATCCAACTTACGAGCAAGCTGTGAAGGCATTGGTGGAGCTGAATATTATTACATCCCATCCAGGAATTTTCTACTATGGGATTGAGCTTTTCAATACCAATTCTCAAAGGCTTCTATTCTTGGCACTTCCTTCAGATGCACGGTTTGGGTATCTTGAGAGGCTGTGGAAGAAAAATTCAGATGGGGCCCCTATTGGATGACTTTGATGACCAGAATATGTTCCTGGCCTTTATTCATTAATTTCCAATGTGAACTTTTAAAGCACATATGTGTGCTACTGTGACATTGTTATTGACTTCCTGTTATGCCGATAAGGAGTACTATGATGGATTGTTGTTGACTTACGGATTTTTTTATGGAATTATGTGTTTTGAATTTTAATATGGCTTGATGTGTTTTTAATTTACATATTGGATGTATCTGTTATAGATTTTCAATATCAGCAATTCTTAAGCACTTATTTCATGTGTTAACTTTAGTTTGTTATCTTGTGTAGATAAATGGATGATAGTAGCTCAAGCAGTGATAGTGATGACATGTACCGTAATCAAGGATGACCATCGCTCGACAACCATGTCGAACATGTGGGATAACTGGCATCATGTGGGTGAAGGACATTCTACAAGGTCATCCCATACGGTGCTATCAAACGTTTCGGATGCCCGTTAATATTTTCAGAATCCTATGCAGGATCTTGAGGGATGACTATGGTTTGAAGCAAAGTACTAGGATGAGCATCCCTGAGATGGTTGCTATTTTTGTACATACTATGGGCCATGCTCAAACTAATCGGGATCAACAAGAACGATTCCAACGCTCCGGGGAGACTATCAGTCGAATAATCCATTATGTCCTCAAGGCGGTTCTAGCGTTATCAGTGGATATCATAAAACCTAGAGGGAATCAACTCAATGAAACCCCTAGATACATACGGGAGCATGGCAAAGTAGCGTATCGGTATATATTTCGAGATTGTATTGGGGCTCTGGATGGGACGCACATTCCAGCTGTGCCTCCCGCAGGAAAACGCGATAAATACATTGGGAGGAAAGGAGTGCCTACTCAGAATGTCTTAGCCTTGTGCGACTTTGACATGTTGTACACTTACGTGTCTGCAGGCTGGGAGGGCTCCGCTCATGATCAGCGTGTTCTGGATCATTCCATACATACGGAGAGGCTTAACTTCCCGCACCCACCACCAGGTGAACATAAAATTTTGAGAAATTATTTTTTATTTAGTATCATCTGTTTCACATCTTTCTTCTACGTATTTGCAGGGAAGTATTACTTGGTAGATGCGGGCTACGCTAATAGAAATGGATATCTTGCACCGTACAAGGGGGAGAGGTACCACATTCCAGCTTATCGAGATGGCGGACCTGCCACTGGGGCTCGAGAAATATTTAACAAGGCTCATGCAAGATTGCGAAATGTCATTGAGAGGACATTTGGGGTCACCAAGCAAAAGTGGAGGATATTGGGTGATATGTCATCGTACACTTCAAAGGATCAGAGTCGTCTTGTGATTGCTTGTATGACACTCCATAACTTTATCAGACTGCATGCTCAGAATGACGTACATTTTGATGAATATGAGTCAACTTCGGCTAACGTCTCGAATACAGAAGTGGATATTGATCTCGATGATGCAATTCAGACAGACGACATGGTTGAGATAGATGATACAAACATGACAGTGTTTCGAGACATGCTAGCAGGACAACTTTTTACTGCACGCAGCAGCTAGTTTATTTTATATTATTAATTAAATGTGTCATTTTGTTTAACGAAGTACTTATATGTCGTCTAAATATGTATTAACCAAAAAACGATAACTACCTTGTATTATTAATATGTGTTAACATTAATATGTTTGTAATGTCAGTATGTTACTCATATCGCAATTTAGTAAAAAACATTTGTGGAGATATGTTAGTAGAATTTAAAAATTTATAAAACTTGTATAAAAATGAAAAAAAATTGTTAAATAATATTAAAATGTAACATATTATTACAGAAATATTTTTAATGTAATTAAAAATGTTTGAATTTTATTAGAAAATGTAAAAATGTAATGAACATTATTCAAAAATTTAGAATAGTTGTATAACAAAAAATATAAATATTTTTATATTATTAAAAAAATTTATAATTTTATTATAAAATGTAAACATATGTTAAAAATTAATTAAAAAAATTACAGAAGTTGTGTAGAAAAATATATTTTTTTTCGTATTATTCATAATGTTAGAATTATTTTAATAAAATGTAAAAATGTGTTGAACATTAATAAAAAAAATATATATATAGATAAATGTATACAAAAAATAATAATATTTTCATATTATTAGAAATGTTAGAATTTTTTTTAAAAATGTAAGAAAATGTTAAATATTAAAAAAAATAAGAAAAATGTTATAAAAAATATATATAATATTTTAAAATTATTAACAATGTTATAATTTGTTGTATTAATAATTTGAAAATTATTTTTAAATAATATAAATCTATTTTTTAATAATTTGTGTCAATACCCCTGCATGTAATTAGCCACAGCATTATAATTAGCATATATGCTTTTCTCTGAAAAATCTAACCAAACACCCACAGCATTTATAACAACATATATGTCAGCATTTCAAGCAGCATAAAGCAACCAGCATACAAGCTCAATTATATGCTACTGGTAAAATTCTTGAAAATAGAGTTTCAATTCTTGAAGAGAAAGTTGAGAAGCTGGCACAAAATCTTTATAATCTTTGCACAAATTTCACAGCTTCTCTTGAATCGAAAATAGATGCAACTTTGTCCACCGGATTTGAACGCCTGCGCCATGTTTTGATTGGACAGCAAGATCGTGATGAAGTTCCACTGGTAGATGATGTTCCTTCTTTGTTATGGCACAAATTCATCCTGTTTGGCAATTTCACAGTGACGGAGCCTCTGGATTGTCGGTTACAACTGCAATAGTTCTCTGAGAAGTCGACCCAGCCATTGTGAAGATGAAGCTAAACAGGTAATTGATGGTGAGCTGCTGCCTGTAGTGAAGATGAAGCTGTCTGACCTGAAAGTTGACGAAGTAACGATTGTTCTTGGCAAGAGGCAGGTAATAGAATTTCTTGATTTGAATTTTACTTTGGGTGTTAAGTCAAGACTCAAGACAGTAGAATACTGGTATAGAATTGGTAGATGGGTTGCTGAATTCTAATGCAGTTCATGGTTATGTGGTTGTGCACATAAGCTGTTTTTGTGAAAATAATCCAACAAGAAATGTCTTTTTGGACTTACGTGGTAGATGTCCTTGCAAGTCGAGGATATTCAATTGAAGCTTGTGATTGGAGAGGTTCATGATCTTGAAGTGTGCCGAATGAATGTTAAGGTTATGTTAAGTGTTAAATTTATGCCACAGAGATGTTATCGAAACTTAGTGATTACAGACCACTTACAGGTACGTGTCACGTAATTACTACTAATGACTCTCATTTAATGAGGATTAGATAAACAAATTGACTACTCTTAGCTTTCAACTTTCAAGTAGATTATCAGATCAAACCTGAGTAGGTTATATACAGTTATACAAAGACTTTTATTCAAACAATAATTAATACTTGTACAGATGTGTATGTGCAAACTTCTTGTTTGGACAGTGTTGTAAGAAAAAGTATATTTTACAAAAAAGACATTAATTTATAGATTAACCTTTGTCTATTCTGACGTCATTTAATTTACATTAATCTTGCTAAATTTAATTTTATATCTACCAATTTTGACAGCGTAAAGTAATTATTGTTGCAATTTAACATTGTTAACAACGTTAAATGGCTTTTCATCATGTTTAAACTAATAGTTTATGTGAAGCATGATTTCAAATACCAGAAGTGATTCAAGTTTTGTCTCCAAAGTTTAAGGACGATTACATTACGTATTCGTTTTCTTCATCCATTTCAATAATCGTATATTTGTCGACTCCTATTAAATTTCTATAATTTGTTACTATTTCAATTCATATCTTTTTCGGTATTCATATTTGTTTCCTAATCTAGTTTCTAGTATAAATTCTCTCGACAATCTTTATGGTCACACCGCCATCTCTGATATCTACATTGAACATGGAGCAAATGAAAAATGATACAGCAGTCCAGTTATACATAAAATAATTTTCTTTTACATTAAATTTTAAAAAGATTCGCAATAAATTCCTCTAAACAAACTTTTATTCAATAAGGACATCTATTTTTATGCCATAAGGTACATATGGACTCAAAATATATTTCCTTAAGGTAAAATAAAACAAAATATTTTTTACTGACTAAGTTATCCTTGACCCTTGTTTTACAAGGATAAATAAATTAAAAGTTTTGTTATGTTATTTTAGCGAAATAAAAAAGCAAACTCTTTCACTGGGTCAAGAAGATCTGCGTAGCTATACTCTGTTGAGTGATCTGCAAGTCTAGCTCGATGAAGATTTATTGGGATCTTAAGGGCACTAAATATTTGCATGCTAGTGATGTGTTTCTAACATTGATCAGACAATAATAACTCACTCGTTTGAGGTCTGATTGAGAGAAAATTTGTGACTTTTGAAAGAAAACTATAAAATCTATATAATTGTGTCTATTCAATACATTTATGAAGATTCAAACGTTTCAATGATAAAATTGAGACTCAATTTTTACACATCAAAACTGTGAATTGTATAAACGCAATTCAATACTAAATTTATCTGCACTAAATTATTTGTTGTGATTTTTTTATGAAAAGTATATATAAATTTAAGTTTATTTACACTAATATATCGATTACGAGCCTTGCACTAAATTATTTGTTGTGATTTTTTATGATAAGTATATATAAATTTAAGTTTATTTACACTAATATATCGATAACGAGCCTCTCATTTAAATGAGGGACTTACCCCGTTATCCTAATTTTTCCCACAAAAAAACAAGACCGACGTTCCGAATAAAATCTAACGACCACAAGACAAACCTCATTCCAACCATCCGATCAACATCCTACAGTGTAGATTGAATCTCTCCCCCTCTTCCTCTTACCCATCAATCAAAATAAAAACCCGGTCCATTTCTCCAGTTCTCGTTTTTCTCTCTCGCGCTCTCTCTCATTAGTCGTTGCTCTATTTTTCTGAACTTTTTTGGAGTTTCCATTTCTTCCTTTGTTGTGTGCTGCTAACGTGCACACTATCTTGCTTTTTAACGTGCGCCGACTGAGATGTCTCCGTCTTTAACGACTGCCGTACTTGTGACAATCTCGCGGTACAGGAAGGCTTAGTGGTGGGTTTTTTAGCAAGATCGAGCGTGCGGAGATTCGGTCTATGTGGGACCCGGACCTTCAAATGGACGGCCAGATATCGCAGTCGAAGCTTACTAGAACCCGTTCGTCACTTCTCCGGCCGTCTCCCACTATCCGATCATCAATCCACAGCCTTTCCTCGGTAACAGAGGAGGACGCTGTGAGAGCGTACCACCAAGAACATCAAGAATACGATGAGGAGAAGAAAATTAAGCCCCCTAACCCAGGTTCAACTCCGAGAAACATTGGTTCGACCAGGTTCACACCAGTACTGACCATGGTGTCGCTCACTTTTTTGTCACTCTTCCCCGTTTCCTTCTTTTTCTTCTTCCTTTTGAGAAGGGAAGAGATACCCACATCCGTGAATTTGTTATTGGCCTTGATTTTCATCGCTATAACACTATTCTTTGCGAACAAGAACAAGATTTTGATCAATCAGAGCTTCTCATTCATCAAGAATTTGTGGGAGAACTCAAAGAAATTTGGGTTTACTTCGAGGACGAATTCAAAGCAGGTCCAGTGGTTCATTGGCGAAACAGTCCCAAATAAACCCCGTAAGGTGAAGCAAAACATACGCGAAGGAGTTGAATTTCACAGCAACGGAGATTTCTATGAAGGGGAATTCCACAAAGGTAAATGCAACGGGAGTGGAGTCTATAACTATTCTCTGAATGGGAGATACGAGGGGGATTGGGTCGATGGGAGATATGATGGGTATGGGATTGAGAGCTGGACGAGAGGGAGTAGATATAGGGGTCAGTATAGGCGTGGATTGAGACATGGATTTGGGGTTTATAGATTCTACACAGGAGATTCTTATGCAGGGGAGTGGTTCAATGGGCAGAGTCATGGGGTTGGGGTGCAGACTTGTTCTGATGGGAGCTGCTATGTGGGTAAATTCAAGTGTGGTGTCAAGCATGGCCTTGGGGCTTATAATTTTCGGTGAGTTCTTTCTTCTTTGACCTCAATTTTTCAATTTTCGGGCTTTTGTATATTCTTCTTTGCTATTTTTATGAAGTCAATGTTAATCATTTCTATTGAGTTCTTCTGGCTCGATTTGGAGATTTTTGTTTATGTGTTTTGTGAAACTGCTCATCGGTTCAATTTTCTTTATTGTACTGGATTACCTCAAATTTGAATTTTTTTTTTGCTCTCAACGTGTAATTAATTGGTTTCTTAAAATGATATCTAAGTTGAACTATGATTCAATTCTGTTTGCTAATTTCTTTGTATGTCGTTGATATTGAATTCTTGTGGCTCTCATGCTGTTTTGCCTTGTTGAGGTAGATGGGACTATCTTTAGGTCAGTTACGTTTTCTTAAACTGGGTATGACTAATGGAACAATAAAAGAAAAACTCCCTGCGTGAAGGCTTATGCAATGGCGGGGTCGGAGATAGATATGATATACGCCGACCTTACCCCACATAATACTCGACTCTTCAGCGTTCTGAAATTCAGATTTAGTACTTCTCACTCTACCTAAAATGTTTGTATGAGTGTTTTGCTAATACTAATTGTTGTTTCTTTCTCCTTTAGTGATGATAGAACTTGATCATGTTTTGCAGCAATGGAGACAGATATGCCGGAGAATATTTTGGAGACAAAATCCATGGATTCGGTGTTTATCATTTCGCTCGTGGTCACTGCTATGAGGGGTCATGGCATGAAGGCCATAATCAAGGATATGGCATGTATACTTACAGGAATGGCGACACCAGATGTGGTGAATGGGATGCTGGCACCCTTAGAAACCCTTTAGCCCCATCAACTGATGCCGTCCTTCGTGCAGTTCAGGTACTTTTACATTGACCCTTTATGCATTATTCTTGAACTTAACTTTGACTAACTGTTTGGAAGTCTCAATCTCAAATTCTCTTGTTTGATATGAAGGCTGCAAGGAAAACGGCAGGGAATGCTCTTAACCTTAGCGGAGTTGATGATCAAGTGAACAATGCTGTTACGGTCGCAAACCGTGCTGCTACTGCTGCTAGAGTAGCTGCTGTCAAAGCTGTTCAAAACCAGATGGACGGACAAATTTTATGACTCAAATGTCTTGTCTAATGGGATTACCTTTGTTTTGAACTTGAAAATTTTACTAATTTCCTGTGCTTGTAAAGAGGACAACCCGGTGAGCACAAGCTGATCGGAGGTTGAGAGCGCGAGTGTTATTAGGGTTTTTATATCACACTACTGTAACTTGTACATAAACCATGCAGATTAGATGGAAAATCAAATTTTCAAGAGTTCTCACTTCTCTCTGTAAATTGTATCTCCTTGTGATAGATTGAGGGCTGGGGTCACTTGATGAGTTTCTATTATTGTAATAGAGCTTTGGCTTGGCGGTCCCCGTTGTAGCCCCTCCAACAACAGGAGGTTGAAAGGCCTTATCTCCAATTTTTGGTTCCTTATCAGACATACCTGATTATGGTAATAAAGTTATAAAGAAACGTGACAGCTAAGGACAAAATCCACTAACTGAATAATGTAGGATTCATTCATACATATTGTTGATATAAACAACAAACACACATATATACATACACAAATATAGAAAGATTCTCTTACACGCACTTAAAATGTGTGCCTAACTTTTGGAATCACTTTGGGAGTTTTAAAATATATTTTTAAATTTTTAAAAATTATATTTATGTTTGGTCGATTTTATGAATCTAATGGTATATTTTTTATTCAAAAATATAATAATATTCAACCTACAAGTATATGAAATGTTTTGTGTTTTATATCAAAGAGTTTATAATTATTATACACCTTTTATGTTGAATATCATTTTTGTTTTGAAAAAAAAATCTTTGAATTTGTAAAACCGATCATAATACAAATATATATTTTTCCTTTTTTTTATCCCAAAAATTAGGTACATATTTTAAGTACATCAGAGAAAACATATATATATATATATATATATATATTTTACAAGCATGTGGTGAAGGATAGTAGGGTTTTGGAACTTTTCGTTAAAGCTAGATCCACGAATCTTTGTTCCATCCAATTTTACAACAAGTCCAAAACAAAATTGGAAGTAAATTTTTTTTAAAAAAATATGACTTATTGATTAATTATTTTTTACTTTATTTGATCTCTACGGATTTTAAAATCCAACCACACATCACAGTGGATTTGTTATGACTTTACGGGTTTGTGTGATGTTTTTTTTTCTTCGTGTTTCTTTTGTTGCAAATTCTCGATGGGTTTGGTTTTCTAACGTAATTTTTCCTTAATTATATCATCCAGAGCCGTTCGAGTTGGCTGAAAATGAATTCCTCCAATTTAAAACTATAAGTTCAACATTTTACATCACACCGTACAAGTCGTAAAAACACTTGATGAGAGTGAGCAAATCTAAAATATCGGAAATTCGAATTGGGTTTTTGGCTTGTCATGTAACAAAATCAATAAATTGTACCCAAATATTTAATCAATATTAATTTTGGGTCAACTTTACAAGGTATGATGTTGATTGTGCTTAGTGAAACTACGAACCTAGCTATTTTTGAAATTTATGGATCATAAATCAAGTTCTATAGAATCTTTTTTTAAGCACTTTTCAATAACACACAAACAATACAAACAAAGCTTAAACATTGAATTCATAAAATTAATAGGGATGTTTATAATTTTCGTATTGCTTATCTTAGGGGTCTAGTAACATGAATAAATGTTACCCCCAATGACACCTACCTTCTTTGATTAGAGGTTTCAACACATTAAAATAAATGGGTATCACTCAAATAATGAAATTTTTGTATGTACAAACACACACATATATACATGGAATGTAACCCGACAATATTTGATGATGCTAGTGATGTGGGAGTTCCTAATAGTGATAATGCGATATTATATTATATATATGTATACATACATACATATATTAGATGTGCATGTGCATGGTAGTCATGAATGTTGGATCCACAATCTCTTATCTAATTTTTAAAATGGGGTCCAAATGAACTTTTTCTTTATACAGTTTTTGTATTGATCTTGCTCATATTCAAACCTAACGTTGTGATCTCTATGGCTAACATCCAACCACTGCTCATTCTTTCCCCCAAAAAGGCAACCCAACGACAAAAAAAAAAAAAAAAAAAAGATTCTACGTACTCAGAAAGAGAAAGATTTGTCATTTGTTTATATTATTTAATGTATTGTGCATGGGATGGGGGACTAAAACACTTTTAGCTATAATTGACCACAATTCTTCTCCAAAACCATCTTAAAATCGTGGTTTAAAATATGTTATTTAGTATTTTGGGTGTCCATCATGTTGGAATATATTAGATTTTGAAAAGGAAAATAGATCTTAAACCCCAATTTTTTTGTATTAATACGTATCTTAAATTTTAAACGGTTATTTTTTATATTAATACGTAACTTAAATCCTAAACCCTAATTCTCAAACTGTAAACTCTAAACAATATTCTAACTTCTAAACCCAAGCCCACTCCAAGTCTCCAATGAAGGAGGTTACTACAATTTATATGAAACAAGTTATGTGTATACTTATTTTGGATGTTGTTACATGTTAGACTATTCTACATCGAGTATTTACCCAAGTGAAGTTCTGTTTATAAAGCAAACTCTTTCTAACCTTATAGCCAAATTTTGGGGCATAGCCTTGGGCTAGCTAGGTTACAGCCGGCCCACGTGCATGAGTACGTGGGAGACCGGTTGAGCTTGGTTACTGGTTAGGGCAATGGGAGCCCAGAATTATAAGATTACATACGTTACTAATGAAATTAAAAGACTAAAATATATTGAGATTGACAATAATGAATCAAGAACTAGTGGTCAAAAGCCTTGACAAGTCAATAATAACCTTTTTGTGGCAAAAATCAATCGTGTATACATACATATGACCAATTTAATTTACTACCCCAAACTTGCTTCTATAATAATCAAAGCATTGCTTAATTCAATTGATCAGTCAATTTCAAAACTCTGAAATGACCAGTTTATAATGATGAAAACTAGTCCCATAATTAATCTTGAATTGAGTCAATTTATATATCAATTTAATTTAATTAAGTTTTGTGTCACAAATCTTGCTTTTGTGTCCCTAACTAGCTAGCTAGCTAGATTATTTAAATAACAAGTCCCTTTCTTCATTAGTAATTAGCAAAGGAATAATCATCAATAAATCAATTAGTCACCTAATCCAGTCTTTTTCGGCTTTGCAAACTGTACATGATACAATATTGCATGATATATATATATTTATATTTATAGCAGGAATTAAATGATGAAAATGACCTTCTAAACTTGTATGATAAATATTTATGAAGAAAATAGATTATTTTACAAATAAAGTTAAAAGTAGAGTTGATGAACCATTTTTAAGCCTTAAAAATAGTCAACGAGGTAGATGAAGTAGCAGTAACCTAACACATGTCAATTAAGATCCTTGATTTTTATACAAGAAAGATCGAGCAGATGAATATTCATATCTTGGAATCATAAAACCACATGCACTAATAGTACTTGTAGTAGATACACATGTTCCTTGGTTGGTTGGGAAATTATTAGAGGTAGAATGCTGGCCTAGCTTACTTATTTATTTGGAAAAAAAAAAGTGACAAAAATGTAAAGTCACGAGAGAGTGGACTCAATTTTATATTGGGCAGTGATGCCCATGTTTTAGAAGCTCATGCTACCACGTTTCGAAACAATAATTGTTAAATTCTTAGGTGAATGTATTCACTAAACTCTAATGGATCAATGTATCAGATTTTCATGTTATCTATTAAGCAATAAGGGTTAAATTCGAAATGGGACGAATTCGATAAACCATAACAAACTCGTATATCGGATTTTCATATAATAATCTAAACAATAAGTGTTAAACCGTAAGAAAAACGAATTCGCTAAACCCTAAATGACTAATAATTAGTTAAAATAAAATCATAAAACTAAATAAATGCTCAACGTATTGATTAAAATAATAAAATAATTATATATGAACTAGGTTACTAAAATATGAACTATATATCATTTTCCTTTTATATTTCCCCCTTCATTTCATAACAAATGAGACACAGTAGCAGTACAGCTAATCGTGGGCTAAGAGACACGAAAAGCCCAGCCCACACAGCCCTCTATGCTAGGGCTACACACTACACAGAACACACCGAGTCGGCATAACAATCGCCTTATTGTTGAGCTCAACCCAAAAAGCCTATCAATAGAAAGGGATTTCTTTACAGCGAGCTCAAAAAGCCCACCAGAGCCCAATCACAATTTTAGGGCAAAAAATTATTTTAGGGTGGGGTTTGTGGCCAAATATTTGGGCTGGCACATTTTATTTAACTTGGACTGGATGTATTTTAATAAGGACACTTTAGTTTTGTTCCATACAATCCATCATGTTTAAAAAATATTTTATAAACATAAATATTCTCATGTTGTCGTCTTCCCTATTTGACACCCAAATTGAAGCTTCCTCCTCCTCCGACTATCCAGTCAACCAATGATTGAGAATGGTGCATCTAAGTATGCGTTACACTCTTAGAATGATTTTCACTCGTTCTATCTGATTGAGATCCAAATATGATTTGCCTTGATCCGTGGAGTTGATGGTCATCGGTGATGGTCACATTGATCGGAATGAACTATTTTCCAAACGGTGGTCGTGAATAGTGATTTCAAAAACTTTTCTGGTGACTCAATTGATAATCGATGGTTGATGGTAACTAGACTTTGTTCGGGCTAATTAGAATTTTCCATCTGAACTGGATAATTCATACACGAACTCAATGTATCTAGTGTACCGGACAACCTAAAGCGAAAAATATTATTAGAATGTATGGGGGTGTGGATTTAAAACAATTTGTCGCTGTAATTTGTTTGTTTGTAAGTTGTATCGATATAACTAGGATGCCAATAGCTTTTTCCACAACAATCATGTACACCATCAAAGAGTGCATGAATATGTCCCCATCCTAAACCAATGTCTAGATTGTAATTCTCGTACATACAAATACAACAAATGGAAGATACCGTACTCATTTCAATCATCATAGCATTATACCATAACTCTAAACTTTCGTTTCACCACGAAATTCAGGGGATTGAAGAATATTAATTGTGCAATTTCGGGTTCGAGAATGATGAATATCAGGTTTAAATGGGATCAAAAATTAGATTAAAATCTCGAAAAGAAATAATAAATTAAATTCTTAAAAGCAAATTTGTAAATAAGGGCCATAAAGTAGGCACTAGTCGCTGGGCTTCGCATCTTGGGTTACCTTAAGATTGGACTATTTCATTTCTCACCCATCAAGGCCCACTTCTGTCTCGGGAAAAAGACTGGGCTTAGCTAAAACTTCGCTGGGCTACAAACCCAACTTAAGTTGAAGCACAACAACACAGGCCCAGAAATGTTGCCCCAACAGACAAGTGTCCCCACCAATATTGCAATGCAAGCAGGTTTACTGTTTTAGCATGAATCACATAAACATTTATTTGGAAATTGATCAATTAAATTAACTTGATTAATATTTGTCTTAATAAGGCCAAGGAGCACCAATTCTGTCCATTGTTGGATCTGAGTGTCCATCCTCCCGTCACTGTACTTAATAACATTGAGTGTTTGTGGTTCACTTCAACTGTAGTGACTAAAAAGAAAAAAAAGTGTTGCGTTAGCTTAGCTTTGGTTTGTGTTTGGGTCAGTCCTGTTGATGTAGCTGTTGTGGCTTTTTCCCACATCGGAAAAATAGGCATAAGATATGTTGTATATATGGGTTAGCATGTTAACTTAAGATTACCGGTTTTAGGTTAATATGTGTCATGTCACTGTACTTAATAGCATTGAGTGTTTGTGGTTCACTTCAACTGTAGTGACTAAAGAGAAAAAAAAAAGTGTTGCGTTAGCTTAGCTTTGGTTTGTGTTTGGGTCAGTCCTGTTGATATAGTTGTTGTGGCTTTGTCCCACATCGGAAAAATAGGCATAAGATATGTTGTATATATGGGTTAGCATGTTAACTTAAGATTACCGATTTTAGGTTAATATGTGTCCTGTCACTATACTTAATAGCATTGAGTGTTTGTGGTTCACTTCAACTGTAGTGACTAAAGAGAGTGTCCATCCTCCACTTTCAGCATCAGACCATTATTGGTCTTATAATTCGAGAAACAGGGGATGCTCACATCGGTAATAATAATCGTTTTTTATACAAATTTAATCTTTAGACATTTGATATGAATCTAAATTCAAACTACTCAAGCGTATAGATTTTTTCCACATGACAATAAGATAAGTTGGACTAAGATCCATTACACGCATGCATACTGCTCATGATAGATATCAAACTAATAATCTTCCGAGTCCAGACTAATTCATTTTTAAGCATCTATATTTAACTAGATCACTTAAATGAAATAAGTCCAAAAATCAATTTTGATTTGATTGATTAAGACTCTTTTTTTTTTTTTTTTTTGAGAAATGATTGATTTAGACAATTGAACAATGTATAGCACGTAGAATGCAATCTCTTTGACTTAAGTGATCACGTGATCTGTTGTTGCGTAAAGGATAGATAATTGATGTGATCATGTGCTCAAAATTGGACACTGGCTTCCAAAGTGACGTGGGACCGTATTCTGATGCGGGGCCCAGTCATTGTATGTCAAGTGGGCCCAATGTAAACAAAGTGAAAAGGAGAAGACCAAATTCAATGTTAAAGGAAACGATTGAAGATGGGCCCCCATTCCCATAACCATTTCACAAGTAGGACAGAATCATGTGCCTTTTCGGCTCGAACCATTTGGTTCATCAGACACTTTGACCAACTCCACAATTGGCCAATAGCATCATATGTGATTGATATACATATATATATACACATATATTTGTATGGACTTGCTTTTTTTTTGAACTTATGCACAAAATACACTTAATTTGTTCATTGAAAATTCAAGGGAAAACAAAATAGGAAGTATATCTGAATCTAAAGATGGATCATCTTCTAGATATAGTTGGAAGCGCGAATTTAAAGTATGAGAGTTTTGAAGAAAATTGAAGTACAGATTATTGAAAGCCAATCTAAATTGATTGGTTGTTTTATTAATATCACATTTATTATTGGCCGATCATTGGGTTTATTTCGTACTCAATATATATCGGAATCGAGCTCGAACACCCCTAAATTATTGATGTTGGAGTTTTGAGTAAGAAGGATTACTACCATATGAAAAAACAAACACTGATATTTTTATTTTGTAGATATTTACAAGTTTCCACCTCTGAATTGTTTGTTCCCGCTGTGATGGGCAAATCTGACACCATTAAAAGATTCAACACTGTTCAAAAGAGCATGAAATGAAAACTACAGTATCTTGATAACTTGAACAAATAGAAATTAACATTGATGACAGTAAAATACAATATTATATATGAGACAAGATTCATATATAATATATATTTAACAGAACTTGCATTATTGGATACATAATTCAATATATATGATAAACCCACAAGAAGGAATCCAAAAAAATGTTTCCTCCTCCTGTGAATTAATTTGAAAAATCTGTGCTTCTCCTATACTTCGGTCACTGTCAGTAAAATAAAAATGAATTGAATAATGAACAAAAAGAATGAGTTGGGTATGCTTAAATCAGTTAATCTGCAAAGCTCCATAGAGGGAAATCTCCTTCAAAATAATAATCATCAACCATAGATGCTGCTGGATTGAACGCAGAGGCTCCAGTGTTGAACATCTGATCATCAAAGTTGAACCATGAATCTGATTCTGTCATAGACAATGGTTCAATATTGTAGCTGAAGCAGCTGGTGGTGAACCCAATTGAGTGAATCAATGAGACATCATCATCAATTTGATCAGAGATTGATGGAGATGATGGGTTTGATGATGAAGATGAATCAGGAGGTGGTGATGGCACTACAGGAGGAGCTGTGACATTGTTGTTGTCTGTAAGAGTATTAGCAGCAGCAGCAGCAGCAAGTCTTTGAATTGATTTGGGAGACATGGTTGTGTCTGAAGGAATGTAGTGTGAGGATGAAGTGATTGGGAAGTTGAAATTAGCAGAAGTTCCTTTAAGACAGAGTAGTGCAGCATCATATGCTCTGGCTGCTGCTTCTGGGGTTGAGTACGAGCCTAACCAGATTCTCGTCTTTTGATTTGGTGCTCTAATCTCTGATACCCAAGAACCCCAGCTCCTCATTCTCACTCCCTTGTACTTCTTCATCTTCTTCAATGATGTTGTTGGCGATGAGTTTGACAGCGTTTTCTTTTCTGGGTCTGATTGGATCTTCTGCTCTGTCTTCACCATTGCAAGGGGAAGTGAACAAAACCGTGTTTTTTTTCCTCTCTCTTGTAAATTTTCTTGGGAAAGTGTAAATGAATGAATGAGATGTTGAGGAGTAGTAGTTTGTATTTATAGATGCAGGTTTTTATTTTTTTATTTTTAAAGGTAGCAGAGAAGCTAGATCCTTTCTAGTCAAGAAAACAGTATGAATATGAAATGGGTAACAGATATTTTCAGCTATATTTTAGTGGAAGATAGATAGATGTCTTGATTTGTTCTGTTTAGTAATATAGGGTTTAGGGTTTGAAGTAGTCAGTGACATAATTGTTTAATCAGTAAAAAAATATTTACTCCTCTGCTGTCAAAAAGATTGTGCAAGTGTTAACTAATTAAGTATTGCAATTTGGTGTGCTATGGGAAGAAGTAATTGGACTAGTTGCAGGTATATGACTTTGTAGATAGGCAGATATTCATGTAAATGATAGTTACAGCAAGAAACAGCTCAAAAATTGCAGTTTTTCTCTTATGATGAAGACCAACACACAGTTATAACTTTTAAGAGAGAAAAGGCAACTTCCAGGATCCGCAGGTGATGGTGACCGGGGGGGCTGTGATGCATTAATGAGAGTAAACAACAACACGCGCGCCGTCTAATTAAATCTAAACACTAATTAACAATGATTTAGTCCCAAAATAAATTAAAAAGATAAAAACACACATGCACCACACCAGCTGGTGCCATACTGTCTAAAACCGCGTCCTTAAAAGGACGTGTAATTTGTCGGGAGGGAGATAAAATATGTGACCGATATGTTTTGTTGAGGTGCTGGTGGCTTGAGTTTTGGAGTATAATAGATGTGAGATCAATATTGATTTTCGTATATTTTTGTTGGGATAATATATATATTGTTGGTGTCGTTAATATGAAAAATGAATAATATATAAATATTTATATTTTTATTAATGTGACTGTATTATACGTATTTTATTGATGTGTATGAGCATACAACTTGATTTTATGTCTCATATTAGTGAGATTCAATTTAATTTTAATAGAAAAAAGATGGTTGCATTGTTATTGCGTGTGTGTATATATATATATCATCCCTCCCCTATGCAAATCTTTCTACTATAAGATCAAATGCAGTAAAGCATTTTTGTTGGCCCAAGCATAATATATTTTGGATTTCACTTCTATCTGAGAAAAACACAATTTTTAATACAATCAAATCAGTATAACATATATTTCAAAATTATCACATCAGCAAAACACATCTATTAATACAAAATCATTATTCAACTATCTACTTTTTCATTTTTTCATATATTCTCAAACAAAACTAACCCAAAATTCAAAAATGAGTTCCACATTTTTTACAAAAAATCAAGCCGCATCATCAAAATATATTTTTCAATACAACCACATCAGCAAAATACATATCTCGATATAATGACATTAACAAAAACACACATTCTCATACATTATTCATTCCTCCTAAATTTCTACCATTGTATTTACTCTAAAAAGACTATGATATATAATAAATTATTAAGTCACGCATATCTCAAACAGTTTTCTGCTTCTGCCATGCACGATTCCCTTGGTAAGTTATTATTATTATTATTATTATTATTATTATTTTACAAATTAACTATTTTTTCGGCAAGTTCTGTGAGATTCTTTATGGTACGGCAAAACCATAAAATAAGGAGTAATATTATCGTACAATTTTTTACCCTTTTTGGGAAATGCCAACACATGCATGGATAGATGAATGGAGTTAGGGTTCTCGGCACACTCTTTGAGGGAAATTGACAGTTGAGCATTTGAGCCACAAGAATATTGACTTGCAACAAGTCAACAACCAGGTTTTACATACACCAAAGACCAACTACAATTTGCATAACATATATCTCATTTATGCATATAAACACCTTTAACGATTAATAGTAAGATTTTACCAAAAAGTGATAGCCTGGTTGGTCTTTCTACGATGTAAGGAATGAGAGTTCTTGTGTTCAAGTCTTCCCTTCTATCAATTTGAGTGAGATTTATCACCATTATGATAAAAATTGGCCATTGGGTCTCCGTATATATGTTGGGTATTCCCCTCCTTGGTAGCAAAAAAAATTAATGGTAAGATTTTGCATTTAAGGTTTTAGGACTTACTTTACACACATAACCTAAATGTGGAAGGGAAAATTGTCAAAAAAAAAAATTAACAATAGATGAAGAAGGAGATAAATTGCAATTCCCAATAAATTTTAGTTCTTAAAACTCGTCTATCAATTTGTAAAGGCGGAAGGTTAGAGATTTAAAAGTTTCAATTGATACGATAAAAATTGAACCGCTGGTTTATAATATTTCATAAATTTATATTTATTTATATATAGTATAGAAATTTATAATATATAAGTATATGAGATGTAGGATATTACCAATATACATCACTCAAAAAGTACAAAGTTATCCAATACAACGTTTCAAACAAACAAAGAAACAAATCACTATGAGTGATGGCTGAGGCGAATCGATGACAGAGCTGATGAACAGCTGATGAAGTGATGAGGATTTTGGTTTTCGGGTACTGTGTTGTGAGCTCGCGTTTCAATTTTGGTGGCGTCTGCAATCCGTACAAAGTCCTCATCACCCTCCTCTCACCTTCCTATTTGGTTTATTTTGCACTATTAAATTTAAATATATAATAGTTACATCATAAATCGCACGTTATTATGATCATATTCCATCAGGTGGGTGACAGTATGCTTTCCGCACCTTGTTAATTTAGAAAATTAATGAAATGAGGTCTCACATGTTTAGACCTGCCACACTTTGGTCTTTCTTTATGTTTTCTGTCTGTCAGAAATCCAGGAAAAATATTTGCCTACGTTTGTTTGAACTTTGAAGGAAATTTCATCATTGTATTATATCCAGTAAGACGTGATTATTTTAGCTAAGATAAGTATCTCTATTTTTGAATAATTGGATCTGACCAAATGACTTATCAGATTAAATTCCATACTCAATCTGAAATCCTAAACGTTAAAAATTAAAGGGCTAAACACTGAAAATTAAAGGCTAAATGCCTAAATTTACTTCATTCTTGATTAGATATCTCACATTGCTTGGATAAGGCATTTTTTGAGTCTAAATACCATTTACTGAGAGGGCTAGTAAGAACAAGATCATGCGGGATGAGATTGATATATTCATGTTACATTTTAGAGCCCTACTCGCTTCAATAATATTATCCGCTTTGGATTTATTCCACTTGTTGAGTTTGACATAATCCAACCCACAAGAGCAAAAGAGTGTAAGATATTTCACATTATTTGGATAATCCAAGTGATGTGAGTTTATAAGGAAACACACATCACTGCCTATTTGCGAGGCATTTTCCTGAGTTCAAGTACCATTAAATGAGACGATGCATGAATAACAAAATTGTGTACGTCCGATGTATTCAAAATTAAGATTCGATAAATTCAAAGCGGAATAAGATGGTTGATGTGAGTAGAACTTAGATTTTCAACAATTTCATGAATCATTTGGTTAGATCACTAGATGTAATGGTAGAGGTACTAGTATTTTAGCTAAAATATGAACGTTAATATTAATGCAGCATCCCCTCTCTCTCTCTCTCTCTCTTATATATATATATATATATGTATGTATATATATATATATATGTGCAGTGTGTATGGGTTTGGGCAATAACATGCATGGGTGGATTTATTGACTTGTAACCATCAAAAAATAGTTTTCCCCGGCCCAAAATGTGCTTTCAATGGCAGCTGTTCATTGACTTGTGTTCAAGCTAGTTAAAGCCTTGAAACTCTTGGTTGCATTTTTCCCCCTGCGAGCTATTTCTATTCAAAACTGAATAACCGGGGCATGTCGTTTTCAGACTCTTTATTAACAATTTTTTTCCTTCTAGATACGCGGTTTCTTTTTCACATTCCAAGATCCTTTTAAGATCATGATGATATAAATTAAAGATGTGTGCATATTTTGTCCAATACGTATCTCACCAGTGACAGAGTTGGATGGCTAAGAAAATGACAGATCTTTAAAAAAATGCTGCAAAGCTGTAATCATTTTAACCCATTAATATTTATGCCTGACCATTTAGAAGTGACCGAGTTGGTTGGAATTTGGGAAATTCAAGTTGACTCCCCCGCATCAATATTCCACGACTTGAGAAGTATTTGAGAAGAGTGGTGCGATTCAAATATATTTTGGACCAAAAGATTATTGTTCTTCGACGATGCGTCTTTAGGATGGGGAGAAAAGGATTGTCACCCATGACTCTAAAAATCATCGGGGCCTCATGTTTTTTAAAAATATTGTTAATATACTTGCCTAAAACTAATTTAAACTCATTTAAGCTCTATTTATTTATATATTTTTTGATTAGAAGCTACTTGTAAGATTAGGAGTTATTCTCCTTGTCATTTCATAGAAACAAATTACTACATATATATCCACAATTTGTCGATATAAATAGTGTTTTACGTACAAGGTCATAGAATGCGAAAGATTCATCCCTAACCAATTTGTGAATTTGACAGTATGACCTATTTCTTTTGAGAAATTCATACCTGCTTAACACTGTTTCTTTTTATTTTTTTCCTGTATAAAATTATCACTCTTAGGTACCAAAGACCCCACACTGATGAAGCTTTGAAAAAAAGCAAGATGAATTATGAAGATACATGGATTCTTCTCAATAGAGTTTATGCCTCTTAACTGGCATTGTACCTTCTCTTATCTTTCGTACCTTCATTGAAAGCAGTATGTGATAATATGTTCCCCCACATTAAAATTTAAAAGCGACATGCGCATATTACACCATTGTCAACCATCGAATAATATATGTGTGTATATATATATAGGTATATACACACACACACTGAAATATTACAAGAGATGGGGCTTCAAATTATTAAAGCTTGCAATCGAGATTTTCAAAGGTTGTTGAATGTTGGAGCATCAAGAGGCAATATCCATGTAAAAAAGAGATAAAAGAGAAACTTCCCAGAACTTGCTGTGGGTATCAACAACCACCATATCCACATATCGTAATGGCTCACGTAATCCATCCCCAGTAGATAAAGTTATTTCTACTGGGCGATGCATTATTGTGTTGACTGAGAAAGAAATAGAAAGAAACCACCTCTAAGTAATTATATATTCATATTCAGCAAAAAATATTGCAGGATTTGTACAGAATGTAGAAATAAACCTCCAAGTGTGTTATCCGGGCCGGTGAAATACCGACGACATAAACATCTTCCACAAGAACTTTCAGCAGCAAAGACAATGGTTTTACAGGAGCACAAACTCAACTGCACTGCTGTTTTGTAAAGGATAACGTACAAGAATTGAAGTAATTTATAGATTCATTGCTTTTCCACAAACAGCTATATGCTCAACAAGACCTGAGAGACTCAAGGTTTCAAAAGCAACGTCAAGGGAACCTAATTAAAGGAGATAAATCAGAAAAAGCTAATGGCAGTCTGTATAGGAGTTTAATAGGAAGCTTATTGTATTTGGAAAACTCCAGACCTTATATAATGTTATTTCTGAGCCTGTTGTCTAGGTATACTCAGGAACAAAGTCAACTTCACTTGGATGCAGCCAAACAAATCTTCAAGCTATATATCCAAGTTACCTTAGATTTTGGCATTGTGTATGAATCTAGCAAGGAGTTAGAGCTTGTGTGGCTATAGAGACAATGATTGGGCACGGTCCTTTGATGATATGTGAAGCATCTCTGGGATGGATTTTAGTTTGGGCAGTGGCATGTGTACCTGGGATTCAAAGAAGCTAAGCAGAAAAGTGTGACCGTGTCTTCTACCGAAGCAGAATATGTAGCTATCTCTTAGGTTGCCTCCCAGGTTATCTGGATAACAAGGATTTTTTAGGATATTGTTTATGAGCAATCAAGATCTACTAAAAAAATTTGTGATAATAAATCAATTATAGAAATTTCTAACAATTTTGTGGATCATGACTTGACTATGCACATTACTATAAAATATCATCAAGAAATAGAATTCGTGGAGAACGGTGAGGCTTAGCCGGTGTATCGTGCTAGTGAAGACCAACTAGTTGATGTATTAACCAAGGCTTTGTCCAAAGAAGGTTTTGTGCTTTGAGGAGGAAATTAGGTGTGATATCCAAATTACAATTTAGTGGGAGCGTTGGATCACTTGCAATTTGTGGTGTCTGTTTATTATTTCTTTTATTTATATTTGTTCCAGCTAAGTTTGTTTTAGTAGTCTATGAGGCGAAGGGCTAGTTTAGTCTTTTCTTATTATGATATTTTGTTAAGGTGGCTTGTATGCAATTAGTTCTCTGAATATAGTGATGCAAGTTCAATATTGAATGAATGAAATCTATATCTAAGACTATATATATTCCATTGTGCTATCTGTGTAAACAAAAACGTCAACCATTATGGTGAGAGTTGTAAAAGGGAGAGGGCTACCTCCTTTGTGTAGCCCATCGGGTCATTGAGCCTCCGTATTTGTATTGGATATTCCCCCTCTTTGGTATAAAAAAAAAACGTCAACCATTTATGAAACGATACACTGTTGAAGCATACATCTTGTATAGGGTTTGCTGGAGTTATCAAATGACCTAGAAGGCTAGCTGGAAACCAACCCAACCTATGAACGCATATTGGATTGGGTCTAGCATAGCCCATTTACCATGGACCACTAACCATGCTGGCTTGACCGAAATGGGCTGTTCCGGGCTAATGAGCTCCTGCCTGTTTGACATCTATATTGATCATTGTCGAGAAAGGAAGACCAAAACCTAAGAGCGGCTTGTAGCCATGTCAATAAAAATTGGCTAAAGTATATTTTTTGTCCCAGTACTATACAACTTGTTTCATTTTTGTCCTTAAATTTTTTTTTTGCCCATTTTTGTTCCTCACCTTTCCAATGGTTTCAATTTCATTTCTCATATTGAAAAGTCAATGGTCAAACCTTGCGTGGCATGTCAGAGCTATCCTATGTGGACTACCAAATTTATTTAGATATGTCCTCCAACTTTTACTAACATCATTAAAATGTCCTTATACTATTCCAAAATGAATTCTATTAGTCCCTATAAATATGAACAACTCAGTCATTCATATTGATTCATAGTGACTAATCTTCCCCCAATCGATCTTACTAATTCCAATTCTCTTGACCATAACATTCTCGATACTAATAGCATCATTTGGCGTGCAAAAACTGTTTTGATCAACCCTAGAAAAGTAGTTCCTTACGTCCTTTATCATCTCTTGGAATCCTCTTGACCACAACATTCCTGATACTAATAGAATCATTGTGTAGCTCCCACCTTTTGATTCAAGGGTATAGGTGTTGGCAAAATTTGTGATTGTACCAATCTCGCCACGCTCGAACCATGAATGGATACAGACCCGAGGGTATACTTTAAGGACGAAAATGAAACCAACTATATAGTTGAGGGATGAAAAGTTTATTTTAACCACAAAGTTTGCCAAATCATCAAGTCACATGTACAGCTAATGCCAAGTCATTTTGCCAAATCAGATTTTTCCGGCGCCGGATTGATTTTAGGGACAAAAGTGAAACCAACGTGAGAGATGAAAGTGAGAAAAAAATAGTTTAAGGACGAAAATGAAACCAGCTGTATAGTTGAGGGATGAAAAGTTTACTTTAACCGTAAAAAATTCTATGATCTATCTAATATGTAGTTAAGGAAATCACACGTCAAACAGACTATAAGTATAGGGCAATGTTATACAAATTGTACCCTATAAGCTGATCAAATCGTAAAACCAATGATCGGGCATAAGGCAGACATGATTCAATTAAACAATCAATCTGGAAAAAACCAGTGAAAATGGGTTGATTTTTTGAAAAATGAAGTCGGTTTTTTCGTATGAGTTAAAATGACTAAAAAAATCAATTTTAAATTTTTTGAACAATTATAAAATATTAATTCTTTTATATTTTGAACTCTAATTTGATTGGTGATTGAATTCTTTGTTTTATATTATTAATTTATAATGTGAAACTTGATTTTCATACGTAATGAGTGTAATTATTATGTATTAGACATATGATGTGATTTTTTTAATGTTGTAGAATTTTTTTTATTGACCATCTTATGAAATTATCAATGTATTTTTTTAAATATAAATAATTGTGATTTTTTAATTGAACTTGTGATTTGATGGATGATCTTCTGATTGAATCAATGATCCATTTTTTGCCCGAATCAAAGTTGGCACGGTTTTATAACATTGCAAGGTTATTAAAATTGAACTAGACTGGCTGGTCCAATCAGTTCTACCGGTTCCGGTCCTCTGTCCAATATGATCAGGGGTCTGTAAAGCAATGGGTGAAACAATCGATATTTTTTCAATGGATCTGTGATTTTTCAATTGAACCAGTCAGAATCAACTGGCTTGAGCCATTTCGGTTCATTTAATTAAATTATAAAATATTTATAAAAATCGCTTTTGACTGGGGATTAGAACTCATGACCTCTCATTTGAAAGACAAATACACTAATCAATGAGACTTATTTTGTTTAAATTGATACATTTATTGAA
Source organism: Euonymus europaeus (assembly GCA_963580455.1). NCBI lineage: Eukaryota > Viridiplantae > Streptophyta > Magnoliopsida > Celastrales > Celastraceae > Euonymus > Euonymus europaeus. Next base: position 4,963,552 of record OY756968.1, on the reverse strand, counting down.
TATAACGTATTTTATAAAAGTTTCATTACACTCTATAATGTATATCATGTCGAAATATATAATATTTAACCTAAATTTTTTCAATGGAATCAATATTATGGTTATATATTGAATTATATATATATATATAATAATAATTTAAGGCAGTCATATTTGTACTATATTTTCTATTATTTACACGAATCACGAGAATAGAGAGATGACATAATGAACTTTTATATAAAGTAAAGCAAAAGAATACGTTGAGATGTACATTTATTTTTTCAGACTCATTAGTAAAAGATTATTTGACAAGTTTGAGTGAACAAACGTTTAAGGATTGCATTAAAAATGGTATATATACATTTTCCTAGGTCGGTATCGAGACTCATTAGTAAAAGATTATTTGACAAGTTTGAGTGAACAAACGTTTAAGGATTGCATTAAAAATGGTATATATACATTTTCCTAGGTCGGTATCGATATGATAATCCCTACTGTTGTGAGGCATGAGTATCTTCACATTCATTTATATTATGTTCAACTCATAGAACTCAAACTCAAGTAATCATTTTTGTTACTCCTCCAACAAGTTGCTTACTTGTTGTCTTTCTCAATGACGAGTAAAGCTTCCACTGCTACCTGCTGGAACTGCTAAAAATACTAGCAGTTTCAACATTACTGTACGTACTTCCCCAAGTAATGACTCTCTCTCTTCTCTCTCTCACTCAACACATTTGTATTTCCCTTATGCGGACTCTTTATACTCATTTTATTTTTAATATGTCAGTCCTTCATGTTGGGCCTCTATTTTTTTTACACATTCATTAATTGTGTTGTTTAGAAGTAACACTCACAATCTACTGACTAATGCAGAGGATTACTCGATGTCCACTATTAAGATTCAATGGTTTTGCTACAGGTACGATTGAGCAGCTGCATGAGTTACGAAATAACTTGCATCATACATTCAGTGTATTCATTCAGTATTTCTTTCTGAAGCCATTGGATTAGATGAATAATAATTTGTATTAGTAGTGGGAGACTGAGAGATTTGCTATAAATATTAATTATAAATTGGCTAATTCCATGGCTTACCATTATTACAACAAAAAAGGCAAATTTATTACAAAAAAATTGTTGGTTAACGCGTCAACGTCTCCTGTGCAGCTGTCTTCTTCAACGGACAACAGCTTACGAGCGTCGCAGCACTACCCTATGAGACGCCGCAGCACTGTGATTCCAGTACCGGGTATTCTCTCTGTATTAAGAGATGACTTATAGGCCATCATGACTTTCATGTCTTTAATACAAAGTGGTAGTGCCGATTGAACGATTGAATTATGAATAAAAGAATTTTCTGGTTCAATCACGGATTATATTTTCAAAACTTCGTAAAACATTTGAGTAAGATGGGAATAAGGTGTTTGAATGTGACACGTGGCAATTTGTGAACTAATCAAAGCCGTTGAATACCGAACAACATGTACGACTGTGCGAGCTCCAAATGGTAGGCGTCTACATCAGTAGAAATCCAAGGCGCGTGGGATAAGGCTCCTGGATCTCCCGACTTGTCCTAATGGGACAGTTCGGGTCATCCGTGATTGGACAATCACTGCCTCTCCTTCGTGAAACGGCGGGATTTGGCGTCACCAATCCCAACTCTAACACCAACCGCCACGCCAACATAAACGGACCCGCAACTCACGCGCCTCTAGAGTTGTCTACATGTCCGACTACTTGAGGCTTCTCCGAGAGCTTTCTTGACGATCGAGAGGACCCACTCACGATTATCTTCTAAACAACCTCGCCGCAGTTTTTGCCTGGTCATTGATGGCGGTTAATTGTATCTTGCGGGCCAGTGTGGTGGTACTGGCGTTGATTCTGGTTGTTCTGACCGGTAATCAGAATGTGATACCGGTGGCTGAAGCAGTATGGTTAACGATTCCGCCTTCCGGAACCAAGTGCCTATCGGAGGACATTCAGAACAATGTCGTCGTATTAGCCGATTACTATATTATCGACGAAACTGAACCCCACAAAACCCCAGGCGTCTCTGTCCGGGTATGTATTCACACCTTCCTTTGAGAATAAGTAAGCGATTCGGTTGCTTGGAGAGTCTTAGATTGTGGTCGTTTCTGAATATTCAATCAACTATTTTCGCAGACTGTGATATGTGATGGCTATTCGATGATCATTGCGAATTGAAATATTGAATTTTTATATTTTGAGTTTAGTTTAGCTTAGCTTTTAGGAATCGTATCTAGTAATTTTGATTTCTTGGGCTGTGGTCAAAATTGTATCTGAAGTTGCTGTTATATGATCGATTGTGAGGCTCTTCCACTATCGTGAATGATTGGGAAGGAAAGGGGTTAATTTATACTTATCAAATTAGATTATACCAGCTGCCTAGTTGTAGTATTTCAGTACCCTGGTTGATTTTTATGTATAAATATTGATACTCCCATAGAATTTTGTTTGGACATTCATAGGAAATATAAGATTAACCACGAAGGCAGTGACTCGCAATTTTTTGATATCAGCCAGTTCTAGAAAATTTCAAGTGACAACTATACAGACTATAATCAGAGCTGCAGTTGGGGTCCTTGCATTTCTTTATTTACTCCTTTAGTTTAAAGAGATCTATGTCAGAGATTTTTCACACAGTTAATACATAATACTGAACTTTTTCCAAGTGTTGAAGATGTCTCAAATTGTGTCTTTGGGGGTGGGGGGGGCGGGGGGGGGGGAATTGGATTTCAAATCCACATCATAAACTATTGATTTTACTAGTTGCAGTTGGCTCTAAGCCAGATTGTCTAGGATTACTCATGATCAAACCATATACAAACATCTTCTTTTTTAAGTCTTCGACATTAATGCTCTCGGCTTATTCTTATTGGCTTCATAAGAGAAACACGTGGCTTCCTACTATTCACATGTAATATAGTGTACAAAATTGCCTGTTGTGTCTGAGGCAACTAACTAAGCATTTTGATATCACAAGTCACACTATTTGATAACAGTCTTAACTTAAGAATTTCGCTAATTTTTTTGTTCCTTGTGTATGGTATAAACTTTTTATTGCTATTTAGTTTGAATGTCAATGATTGTTCTGTTAGGTATATGAAATATCTAACCAGTTAGCCATGATAACTTTTGCAACAAGTATCTGACGAGTCAAGTTGTGCCATTTATTAGGTAACATCACCGTTGGGGAACAATCTTCACAGCAGGGACAATGCAACTATTGGACAATTTGCATTTACAACCACCGAGCCTGGCAACTACTTGGCATGCTTTTGGATAGATGGCAATCAACACGATAGAAGCTTAACTATGAGCCTTGATTGGAAAATTGGAATTGCTGCCAAGGACTGGGAGTCTGTTGCAAGGAAATATAAGATTGAGGTACCTTCGACAGTCTCTTCCCTTAAATGATAGAGGCTTCTATACATTGCCGCATCCCATACTCTTGTGATCGTACTTATATCCCTGCATTTCTGTAGGGTGTTGAACTTCAGCTGACGAAACTTGAAGGATTTGCACAAGCCATTCATGAAAATATATACCGTCTTATGAAACGGTATCTCTCTCTTCTCGCATCATGAGCTATTAAGGGGCATTTATCACTCACCCCTCCCTTTTTTTGTAATATTTTTGTTCCTTTTACTTTTCAATTCCACTGTAAAGTGGTTTTGCTATTATCTGTGGGTCACAGAATGTCTGGGTTATTGCTCTGCTATTTTGTTATTGGGCCATAATGCATGCCATATTCTGGTTATATGGAAAATCAAAATGACCATGTTTAGAGGTATGGAACCAATTTGGTTATTATCCTGCTATTTTTCGCTACTAGTGTAGAAGGCAATGTTTAGGATATATTGGTCAAATAATCTATAAAAGTTATTATAGCTTATTTCTTAGAGGAATTTGTTATCGGTCTTTGTGCTTTGGGACCTCTATAGTAAGTAAGTCAGAATATTGATGAATCAAAGACAATTTTTGTCATTTGGGATGCTAAAGTGAATGCTGGAGTTTACTTTCCTCCCCAATATGTACGCGCCAGTGCACAATTAACATATGAACTTATTAAACTCTGTTCTTTTTTTTTAACATTTCATTCTGTTATGAAATATATGAAATCAACCTGGTTGATAAAAACGTATTAAGAATTTTGAAAGTATTTTTAAAATACAGTTTGAATACTTCGAGCCCTTAGGCAATGTCATGTATCTTAGCACAAGTTCACAAGTATATTTGTTTCAACATTTTTTATCTGCAACACAATGTTGTTCGAGTTTATGGTAACTTATGTTTTTCAATTTCTTCGCTCAGAGAACGGGAGATGAGAGCAGTCAGTGAAAAGACCAATGCTAGAGTGGCATTGTTCAGTATTATGTCCCTTGGTGTCTGCATTGCAGTTTCAGTTTTGCAGGTGTGGCACTTGAAGCGATACTTTCAGAAGAAGAAGCTTATCTAGGTTTTTCTTTCGTATTCTTCATCTCCAATGTGAAGCTGGCTGAAGTTTTTTATTTTTCTTGTTATCTGGATAGTGGTGGGAGGTAGTATTTTGAAATCATATGAATAGAAGAAAGAGAAAGACAGAGAAATAGACAATCATACTTATGACTGAGGAGGATTGCCTTGAAATACACTGATTGCAATCAAAAGTGTAGCTACCTCAAATGCTGAAGAAATAAATAAGTGTTGTGCAAGTTTTTCCAATTCGAGTTTCTTGTCAAAGGCCATCATGAAATGATTTCACATGGCAATGTTCTCCAGAACTTCTTTTTTGTTTATTCTGGTTTGATCAGATCGTACAATAGGATTGAATTGGTATAGCATATGGGCATGCTCTTATGACACAAGGATAACATGATTTCTGTCCTCATGCATAGAAATTTTTGTGCGCCCAGGCGGGACGGTATGCATTTAGGCTCATATAGGATTTCCAAAGATAATCACATCATTCTTGGTTTTTTTATGAAACTTTTACACTGGCTGAAAACAAGATTGCACTTTTTCTCCCACACTACCATATAAAGGATTAGCATGGGCATGGGAAAAAATGGCTACTAAAGAATTATTATAAACCTTATTTTTTGTATAAATTTTAATGACGAAAAATATGCATTTCGTCCCTTAATTATACTCATGATTTTACTTTCGTCTCTAAATTATTTTCTCTTAAAATCGTCTTTAAATTTTTTGCACGGACCACATTTATCTCTTAAATTTGTCTCTTTTCAAATTTATCGGACTTCTTTATTGATTTCAATTACATAAAATAGTAGAAAGAATCAAAAGAAGATAAATTTAATGGAAGTTACTGATCTTGAAAATAAAAAATAATTAAAGAAAAACAATTTTATATTTTTCTCAGCCAAATTAACTTAAAAGAACATGCAGTCCAAAATTAACCAACCCTTGTTGTAGTTGCCCAAAAGTGTCTGCGATGACGTGTCAATGTCTGTCGGTATAAGAAAGATTGCTATATGTGGAGCAACGTACACTATGAATAAAGGAGACCAGAATAGATGACCGTTGGGACAAAGGTGGGAGTGGCGGGGGTGAGATTATCCTTGGCGACACTTACGTTGCTATCAAGAGAGACAAAAGCAAAGGTGATGCAGGAGCCATGGACCAAGTGGGAAATACTGAGATAGACGAAGACAATGACCACGTTGCTGACCACGTGGGAAATGCTGAGATAGAAGAAGACATAAATCACGAGACATATCTGAATCCTAAGCAAGTAGCAAAGCCAAAGAGACCCAAGCCACGTGTAAAGCGTCTAAGCGAGATTCTCGATACTTGATTCAATCTGTATTTCCTTGTCAAACATGACCGTTGCTTTGTAGCCGATTCTATTCTCGATGTTGATTTACTGGTAATTCTATTTCCCGCCTCTTGTTCTGTCTGTCTTTTGTGCCAATGAATGTTGGGGGTATTGGGTTTAGTTAGGTGAGGGATATTATTTACCAGTAATCCAGAGTGGGAGAGGGCGTACCCGTTTGAGATACCCATGTTGGCCAAGGTACTTTCGGATGGCACTGAGGTAAGTCTTTCTGGGTTTGTTCTGAATTTCGTGTTTTTGGATTGTTTCCTAATTAGAGATGAACAAATGTTTTATATTTCAATACCTTACAGGTCTTATAATTAATTAATTATCTTAAAAAATTTGCATTGTTGAACATTAAATGGATATGAGAATTCTACTTACTGTGCATCAACTCAACGATTTTTGCTCTGGTTGGTTCTACTCAGAGGGTCTTATTAACTTATAGTGCATATTTAAGAGGTTTGAAACAAATTTGAGGTGTCGGTGAAACTTTGTGGTTAATTCTTCATCTGGGTACTGCATTGAAGGTCAGCTGTGAGGATATTTTTCAGTATCAATAGGCTTTAAGTTGCCATGTTTATTAGGTTCATATTTTATTTTTGTCAATAAAGGAGCACTAGCGAGGCCATCAAATGGTACTTTGGATCCTGGGATTTTGTTATCATTTTTCTTTGGTCTGTCTTTAGGATATGTTGTAGGTTTCCAATAGAAGTATAGAAGGATAAATAGCTGATATGTTGTAGGTTTCCAATAGAAGTATAGAAGGATAAATAGCTGAAGATAAATATTCTCTCTTTATAGGTACTTGTCATACTATAATGAACATCGAGCCATGTTTTCAACCATACTAGGCAACATTTACTAGTAGTTTCTTTCTTGCACTCTGCCTCTAACTTTGCTACTCTTCATGGTGAAGAACAATTGGTGCTTAGATTCGAATTTTGGTGTCATGAGATTTGCTTTTGAAGGTTGATAGGGGCTGTTTCAAGGTAACAGTACCTGTAATCTTTAGTGGAATGGATTGATTTTTTGGAAGTTGAGGTTGAATGAGTAAGATTGGATCTCAACGAGCACATTTTTAACAAATCTTTAAATTCTACATGGATAAAGCAAGTTAATGTAGAACTCATGGACTACGAAGTCCAGCAAGTCTTACTTGTAGCCCAAGCCCAATAAGGAGACCATTTTCACCCTCCTTCTAGCAATGAAGAATGTCCCAAACCAATAAAAATGAATAGTGAAGCTTAATAGGCTCTTCCTGTCTAGAGGGTTGGTAGTCCGCGTCTTCATAGTCATATCCCTCTGAGATAGTGTCCATATTGGTGTACCTTTCGGCATGTCAGAGCTTACCAGAAATAAATTTTGATACCTTATACGTGACAGTTTTGGCCAATGATTCACTGTTATCAGTTCACCAACCTCATTGATCTTTTGGAATTAAGTGGTGTCAAACACCATTTGTGGTCTTACAACTTTGAAGGAGACCTTATTCTTTGTGAAAGAGTCACTCAGGCCTGTTACTGCAACTTCCTTCGTGAGGTGGCGCCTCTTCTCTCAAAGTTTGGGCTATTTTGCGAGTTCATTTGAGTTGGCTCGGACCCTAGGTATTCCCTAATTGCCTGTCCCTATTCTGACTACATGTATCCCTTTGTTACTGGATTAGTAGATTTCATAGGGGTATGGATCAGGGCACTTAAGAGATTGTTTGATCTTTAACCATTTAACGGTAGCATTTTGTTTGGCATTTTTTGTTTTGTGCATCAATGGATTAAAGTAATATTCAGGGAAACTATTAAGAAGGTGCAAAGGTTTGATTTAGCCAAAGTTGAAAATGACTTAAATAACTATATTGGGTTATGGAGGGAGATGAACTATGGCCATACTATGGGGATTTAAATGATGGTGTCTAAGAGTTGTTCTTCTTGCAATGAATCTGAAGTAATTCAGTTTATTTGCTTCTTTCTAATTTTTGCAAGGCCCCCACCCCATCCCCCCGACAACCCAACAATCATGCCTCCATTACGAAAGCCAACTACAATACCTATAATAGAAGAGGCCATCAAATGTGGCTAGATAGCCCATCTGGATCTCCACTCTTGCTTCAGGATGTGAAATGGATTTGCTATAAAGCTGTCTGTCTCACTTAAATGTTTCTTCCACTTAGATGCATTTTACGTATTTGGTATTGCCTCATCACATTGCCTTTGCAAATTGGGGCATTCATTACCACATAGTTTGAATGGCAGAAAGGAAGTGGAAATCCTACCCATAATACTAACTGTTGCTTGCTATCAGATAAGAATCGAATGAGTTGAGCTACATGAGCAAATTTTAGTGGTTAAGTATCACATTTGGATACATTTTTGATTGGTCGACCTCCAACTCTCCACAATAGATCTATCGTTAGTGTTTCCATTCCTGTTATATGCCACGGCGACGAGAATTGTGATGAAGCCTCAAACAGAAGATCAAACGAAACCATTTTAGCTTAAAATAGTTAAAAGGGATTAGGAAAGTTATTATTCCAGTTGAAGGAAGCTAATAGATATAAGGATTATTGATGTTTGGTTACCCTTTCAAATTTTGCTTGCATTTTCGTCAGTGTATTTTCTCAATACTTTCATTGCGTTATATTTTATTAGTGTTGATTATCATATTTCTGAGCGGTCATTCATATGTTAAGACATGATGCTGCTACTATTTTCTCATCTCTGTATCATAATATCCAATATATTGCATGATGTTTCCCTCTGTATCATACCTTACAGCTCTTTTTCTGGTCAAGCCAATCTGCATGCATATGGTATCGGTCATGGGAGTAATTGTGGTGGCTTCTCATGTCAAAAGCTTTTCATAGTTAGTCACATATCAACTGTTCTTTCAAAACTTCAATTATTGGAAGTTAACTTTTGAATTCAATAGTTCTTCCCTTGAGCCTTCTTCTTACAAAACTGAATATTTTTTCCGGAACAAGAAGCCCTTTTTCTTACTTAGGAGATTCTGCCACAAAGAAGTAGGATTTCCTCACTCCTAACTTTGCTGCTTTAACTTATTATGCCAATCGAGCAACAGTAGCAACTTACGATTACTTGACTTCCTTTGGAACTGATTTTGCAGCTATGAATATTTGTTATTTAAATTGGCCAAGGTTCAAGTGTCAGTCCTCTTGTGCTTGACTTTCTTCTTTGCAGTTCATTTTAAATAATCGGTACTGTATAGTTGGTTTTGGCTCAAAACACGAAAATCATCCTCCATTGGATTTCAAATGTTGAATCCTGGCCATTGAAAAGAGCCACAGTAAGAGCTGCTACCCTGGAATCAAAATCAAAGTCATTCATGATCCAAATTCTCGAAATATAGTCCACATTTTTGTCATGAGATTTGCGCCTATGATACATAAGAGATGAGGTGGAAAAGTAAGTGGGATGTATATATATAAATAAATAAATGAAAGTTGGCCCCACACAAAGAAATTTTGGTTTGAGTTTTTTTCCTTTAAAAAGTGGGGGAGGGTGGTGAGGGGTTGCTACGGAGGAGGAGGAGAGTAGAGAAAAAAGAAAGGAGGAGGAAAGAAGAAAAAGAAAAGAAAGAGAGAGGAGAAAAAGGGGGAGGAGAGCAAATAGAAAAGAGGAAAAGAAAGAGAGAAGAGAGAGAGAGAGGGGGAGAGAGAGAGAGAAAAGAGGAAGAAAGAAAATAGAGTTTAGTTTTTTTAAGGTTTGTTCTAAATTTATGGCTGGTTTAACCGTCTAATTCATAATTATTTTTACTTAATTTTTCAATTATTGCTTGTTGTTACCTCCTATATAGATGGTTTTTAATATTATATTAATTTATGATTGGTTCAACCGCCTAATTCTCAAATTGCTTAATTTATTATGTTTTTCAATTATTATTTATTGTTACCTCCTACATAGATGATTTTATATTTGTTGAGTCATATATTTGTGTTTTTTATTTTTATACATATATTTAGAATTTTGTGATTTATATTTACTATTTTGGATTTATTTATTTGTTTTGGGCTCATGTTTATTTTGGACCTTTTATTTTAAGACCAATAGTTTTATTTAGACTTGTGTTCATTTGTTTATTGTGTTATATAATTTGATTTTCATTATTATTATTATTTTCATTTTAGTTATAGGGTATTTTTTATATTTTGATTTGATTTTCTTTTGGTCCAATATTTCTTTGGACATATTTGTCTTGTTTTCAAAATCGGGATAACCGTCGTCCCGAGACAAAAATGGTTTACACTACCCACTTGGAAATAACGACTTTAACATGAATGATTATTGTTAATTTCGAAAGTGGAACATTCATTTTTCAAAAAAGAAAAATAGTTTTTTTAAATAATTATTCATTCTTAAAAAATACTTAAAAAAATGTGCAAACTTGTATATTATCTATTTGTGTATATAGACAGAGTTATTTCTAAAAAAATCAAAAATATTCTATTAGCTCTTGTTTAAGTTTGGTAATCATATAATACCTTCCCTATGCTCAATCGACCTCCGAACCTAATTTTTTTTATATGATAGACCTGTACTATAAATAGGTGAACAATTACGCCTCAAAATCAATTAATAATAATGACTCGTTATTTGTATGAGTCCGCCAGCGTCTTAATTCCAGTTGCGACAGATATCAAACTCTCAAAAACATTGATCGTTATTGCAGAAGACCGTACCCGGATTATCTCCTGGTCTTGGGTTGGAGCACATACAAAAGAAGATATATAGCATCTGCTTTAAAACAGGAAGAATCATCTGCTTGAATAATATTTGAACATTCTGTTGATGGAAATAGTTCAATGTCGACAGAAATAGTTTACACAAGCAACATAGATGGATGTTTCTGTAGAAAAGACGTGATAAACCACTTTGATTTGTCGTTTCTTTGCTTTTCTTGTCATTGTTTTTTTGCTGTGCTTTATCTTATAATGACAAGTTTGATTAAACTTGACCAATTCAAAAAATTGATGGGAGTAGACCCCCATCTATGAAGCATTATGAATCTCTTTTTTCATTAGTGACCAACAAAAGTTTGTTGTTGATTAGCAATCCCACCATGCTGCACACCCTCACGTCATCAATTTATATAAAGCATTGCACATTTTATTAGACCAGAAGACATATCAGTATTGCAATACCGGAACTTTTGAACACTAAGTTAACATCTTCCTCATTCTGTGAAAACAAACTGTGGGTTATTCTTTTCCTCCAGGACCTCTAATGGATAATGGAGGAGCTCAAAGAGTCTTTATTTGCATGTGTAATTTTCATATGCTTTTGCTTAGCATCAAAGTGATGAATAACCAACTGAAAGCAAAAAGGTTTGTGCCATTTGTGTTTTTTTTTCAAATCATAATTATGCACATTTGATAGCTTTCATAGTTTTTGTTTCTTTTTTTAAAGAACGACCCACATAAGAGTTTGTTCTTTAGACATGCGATATGAGCATAAACTTGGACCGTCAGGTCTGCGCACACCAAAGTTTACCATATGAAAACAGGATAAATTGGGCTGAAGTCTAGCGCGTGGTCACAAGGATATGACTTTCATTGCTAATCAAATTTATGAGCTTCCAAATTGATACGATTTAATCCTAAAGAGATTCATCACTAGGCTATCAGCTATTCGGTTTGGCTTTTCAAGTATGCTTCCGATGTACCTCATGAGGTGGTTTATTAGGTGGAATTTGTCTGCATTTTTTTTGTGTGCCCAAGTTTGGGTCACCAATCCTTGATTGAAGAAACAATTTATTTATTTTTTTAGAGTAAAATTATTTCTAATTAGTTACATCCCTACCAATCCCATGTAATCCAACACAAAAGCAATTCATATATATATTTATGGGGTTGATCTCAATGAGTTAGGGCCTTTTTGTTTCGCATTTTGCACAGTTTAAGGTTATGGAGCCTGCAAAAAATGTTATGTCAATCAAATATCACATTTTGTTGACAGTTTAAAACTATGGGTCCCCAACTTTAAGCTATGAAGTTCTACAAAAGTTGTGTCAAATGAAATGTTGTCATCTCATAACTTAAAGTCGTGAAGGCCACAGAATGTACAGTCACATTACTTAGGGTCCGGGAAATAATTTCGGAACAAGTATAAAATTTAGCATATATTTTGGTAGCGTATACGTTGTTTCAAATGTTGACATATATATTGTTTCAAATGTTGCGCTAATTACATATAAGGGTATTAGCACAATTTAATAAACATTGAGATTTAAATATTTATATAATAGTTTTTACATTTTTTATACTAATATTTTTATTCTTTAATAATATTAACATATTTCTACATTTTTAAATTAATATTTTTATATTTTTAATATTATTAAGAGAAGGTTAGTTTCAGCATTAGTACAATAGAGAATGGGTAGTATGGACTTTTCATTGTTAACACCATGAAATGCTGGTCAAATGATCCCTCATACTAGCATTCCAAAGACTATAATAGAATGCTACTTTTAATGATAAATTATATGCTATTTGAAATTTTTGTTTGATTAGGACAAGTTTTCGGTGTAGCATATGTGTCACTGGATAGCATATATGCTATCTAAAAAGGCTTATCAAATGGCAAAATAATTGTTCCTCTGTATCTTAAAAATTTTCAATTATTTTTATGTAATATATTTTGTTTTTGTAATTTTATTTATAAAATTAATCTAATAGGAAAAAATGAACCAAATATTCACAACATTTTTATACAGTTTAAAGCTCTAAAATATAATCGTAAAACAAACGCATGTTCAGGGTATATGCGGTAGAAATATTTGAAGTGGCTCTGAAGATGAGAACGACACCTTTACATCCACTTTGGAAAGTAATTTTATGTTGTTGTAAGCACCCACTTCACATAATTATAATTATACAGATACTAAGCATAATTATTTTCTGTAGCTATAGATTATTATCAGCAATGCACTTCCACAATATCGCACGGATCGTATCTTTTGGTTAAAGCCTACTATGATTTGTTTAATTTTGCTTTAGCTTGCACCATGAAATTATTGACTCATTGTGGGAGGCACAGCCAAGACAACATAACACAATTCAATCATCTCTCTCATTATGGTGATGCCCAAGTATCTTTTGGACTACTTTTTTGTGTGTGATTATATGAATTATCATCCAAAGATATTATTTAAAAATTTTAGAAAAATTATATTTGTCTTTTGATATGTTTTATGAATTCTACGCATAATTTTTTGTTCAAAATAATAAAATAAATTAACATGAAAAATGCATGATAATTATAGACCGTTGCATGTAAAACATAAAATATTCGATACACCTTTCTAGTAGTATTTGAATTTTTTTTCGAATAAAAAATATATCGTTAGATTCGTAAAATCAATCAAAATACAAATATAATTTTTCCAACGAACTCAAAATGTTAGGTGCACATGTGAGAATTCCTCATATATATATATATATATATGTATATGTATATTTGGTTGTCACAAATATTAAGCTTGTTTATACGTTTGTTTTTCATGTGTTTTCTATTTTTATTTTTTAAAGAAATAGAAAAAAATCCTAAAATACTTGATTATCCATTTTAAATATATATATATATATAAATGAAAAATCACTTAAAACCAGAAAACCAAAAAAAAATGTCGTTTTTCTAAAAATAAAATAAAATAGAAAACATGAATAAATAGAGAAAAAGAAACAAACCAAACAACCTATTAAGTGTATAATTTATTCTATACAAAAAAAAAGTGTATAATTTATTAGTTTTGTCCACGTTATGTAGTTGATTTGTAGGATTGATTAATGTAGAGGAAAGACCCAAAATCCAGATTGGTCCACTTGAAAGGTAAAAGTTATCCACTGAAGGCCCAAAATTACATTCCCTGCCAAAAGCGTCCTAAACGCCATGTCATCACAAAATAATATCACGTCATCCCTAAAAATAGTCATTATGCATGTTGGTAAAATCTCGGCATTTTAACGACGAGTATCCTAAAAAAAATCTCAAAAGAATCTCAATAGAGACATGACATATAAATTTAAATTTTAAACTCTGAATTTATCTCCAAATATTATTATGTATGTACTGTCATATAAAATTATGAAGATTTTGAAATGTTTGTTGTTGGGATGAGTAGCATTACCTTTTTAACCAAGTGAAAGTAGGAACTAGATGTTTTGGTTTGTGAAATTTTTGAGTACTTACAATAAATGAAATTGATTAGGTAACGTTTGGGGATAGGGTCAGTAATTACCTTAGCTATGCTTACTTTTCAAATCCTCTTAAAGTAAGATTTTCTTTTAAATTTTTTTATGATATTGAATATTTTAGTGACTATAATATTATTATACAATTGATTTTAGAACAAAAAAAAAATCATAAATTCTATACCCTAATTCTAAACTCTAAATTAGACACTAAACTCAAAATTCTAAACCATAAACTCTGAATCTTAATTCTTAAATTCTAACAACAACAAAAAAAAAAGGTTTTGGGGGAGAATTTAGGGTAATTGCTTCTAATTGCAGCCCCATACAAAGCCTCACCCATTTCAACTTTTGGAGTAAAGTCATTCAAACTCCATGTGACATTTGATGAGTGGATTTACGGGATCCTTGTATTCAAAGTAAATCATTCATCATTTGTCTTCTCAACTTGTGATGATTTTGAAATACCAAATAAACTGAACTGACCATCCCAACCCTCACACTCCCAATGGGAGTGAGAGGGTTGGGGATGGTATCCTTCCTCAACCATTCTCTCAAGCAAATGCTTAATTTTTAATGATTCACTCTCAATCAACCTGATATGTCACACTCCTAATTCTGACTAAATATTTAATAAAAACTTCCCACATGAAAGGGTATTAAAATCATCATTTCGATTAAATACTTCCCTAAAAACCTTGGGAGAAGTGTTATGAAGCAAGTTTAAGTTATCATCAAAACCTAACATTTTTTTTTTGAAAAAAAAAGAATGTATATGAGATGAGTTAACATTAGCATTCATAGTGAGTGGGTTTTGGAGGACTCCTTTTTCTCTCTTTTGCATTTTAAGTTTGAACCATTGTGGTCTCCTACTTGAGTTTGAGATTAAGCACAAAAATCAAGACAACTATATGTAATTGCCACTGTGGATGCTCTGAGCATCTAACACTACACTTATCAAGTAAACATAGTTTCAAATGCTTGAAACTATCCTCATTGTGGATGATTGTCACCTCTGTAAGACGTCTTCTTTTTCTTTGTTCACATTTACTGAATTAAGATAGGCAATAGAGCATCAATTCTGAGATAGAGGACTTGATTTTTCAACCCTAAAATTAGAGTTCAAAAATGGGAAAGAACAGCAACAATTGCTTGCCCCATTTGATTTGAACCCGAAGTGACATGTAAGATACAAATATGTCAACCATGATTTGATGAAAGTTTGTGTTGATACTTGATCAGATAATTGTTATATACCAGAATTTTAAGACATGTTCCTTTGAGCAATTCTGAACTCATGAGCTCAATTATACGAGCAAAAATAATAATAAATTCCAACATTATTATTATCCGATCATTTGGTCCACGGTCCACACGATTTTGATGTTCCTGTGTCATCACTCTTTAATTTGGCATTTAATCTCAAGAAAAAGACTTTGTTGTATGAGTATCTGTTTATAAATCACATTACTTCGGATTCTTCAAGCAATGTGAGATTATAGTCTTGACAATAATAAAATCATAAACGACTCGTTGAAACTCGATCGGTTGAAAATATATATATATATATTTATTTATTTATTGTGGATAGAAAATGGTGTTAACCACGAGTTGCCACATACAATTAAGAAAATAAACTGCAAACGACATCCATTCATACTAGACCCACCACCATAGCCGAACCTTTTTTGTGGTTCTCATCCAGATAAGGTGGTGGAATTTCACCAACCTGTGTTATTCATGGAATCCTAACACGAAACCACCAACTTTAATTTTTACTGTTTTGTGCATCGTCCGTCTCCCCACATGTATTGTCACATACACCTTTCGAATTATATATATGTTAATGTCAAACATACATACGAGGAGTCGAGGACAATACCATTTCTCAAAATATATTTGGTACAGGATTTACAAACTCCCATATCATGTTAAAATATCATTTATCTAAAAAAATTATCTTCTTCCTTCTCTCGTTTTGGTATTCAGTTCGGGCCTTTGAGGCCTTGTTCTGTTTAGGAGGCCTTTTTGGCTGCATTTCTCGCTTGACTCAGTGGATCTTTGTATTTTTTTGGGTTGTTTGCTCTGTTGGGTTGCTTCTATGCACTGGCTTCTCTGTAATTTGGTTTCATCTAATAAAATTCCTCTGATTTATAAACAAAAAAGAAAAGAAAAGAAGTAAGACGTGCACGCATAGTTTTCAATTCTAAATTTACCATCACAATGGATATGCATAACTTTTGAACGACTAACAAGTAAAAAGATATCAATAAATCAACCACTAGAATACGTTACTAATTATTATTGTTGGAGTTTTTGACATTTTGTAGAGATGAGTAATGGGTTTGGAGCATAAAATGAAAAATGATTTTGCATTGGAACTAATCAACATTAGTAGTTATTCCATGAAAAGCAATTACTTGTTCATGTTAGGTGTTTTTCTCCATTAATTTCTTTCTTGGAGAGAGAGAGAGAGAGATAAAGTTTAACATATGACTTGGAGTGTATGATACGGATTAATTAAAGTCCAAAATGAGTTAAACATCCCTCCTCAATTAGTGAGAGAGCAATTGTAATAAAATTAGCTAACTTTATCAAAGATGATGTCCACACTTGAAAGCACCCACTTAATATACTCTTCATCATCAACACCACATAAACTTCTCTAATTCATGCATCGTCATCAAATACCCACTAAACCTCAATTCCATTTGGTGGTCAATGAGGCAATATACCCACTTCACACACTCACACACACACATATATTACAAACAAAAAACTAAAGTAAATTAAAGCATGATTAGATTTTCAAAGAGAGATCCCGGAGAACTCTTCTTTCTTCTCCTTTTTTCTTACGTCGATTCCATCACGTACCAAAGTGAGGATTCTAGTATGTGTAATGGATAAGTGAATCAAAACTATTGTGTGTGTGAGAGAGAGTTAGTGCCTGAGGCATGTACACTAGTGTACATAGAAAAGCAATTACAAAGTTAATGCTCTCTCTCTCTCTCTCTGCTGTTCTTGTCTATAAGAAGGACACATTTCTCCAATTAGTGTTGCAACAACAGCCAAACACTAGTTATTAGAGAGAGAGAGAGAGAGAGAGAGAGAGAGAGGAGATGGTGAGCGAAAAGTTGAACCAGGTCAAGCCATACTTGGGCATGATATCCCTCCAATTTGGCTATGCAGGAATGTACATCGTCTCCTTAGTCTCTTTGAAGCATGGAATGAATCATTATGTTCTCGCTGTTTATCGTCATGTTGTTGCCACAATTGTTATTGTACCATTCGCTCTTCTTCTCGAAAGGTCTCCCGCCCCTTCTAGACATTTTCACAAACACCTTATAGGCGTATGTCATTGTGTGCCCTTAAACTAATTTAATTTTCTGTTTTTGCAGGAAAATAAGGCCAAAGTTGACACTCCCAATATTCTTAAGAGTAGTGGCCCTTGCCTTTCTCGAGTAATTACTCTATCAAACTCTCATTCTTTATACTAAGCATAATTGATCAAAATCTAAATTTTGTACACTAAAATATCAAAGTGTAGTACTTGATCAATATGCCACTTTTGGTGTCTGGTTATGTGTGTTAATGCAGGCCAGTGCTGGATCAAAACTTGTACTATTTGGGATTGAAGTACACCTCAGCAACCCTTACATCTGCTGTTGTCAATGTTCTTCCTGCCATTACCTTCATTATGGCACTCATTTTCAGGTAATTACAAAATTTCATATTATATTTTTTTTTGGTGCTGCACTTGTCATACACATACACATCATACCATATCTTTTGATGCCTGAGTTTAAATCATAAAAGATAAATTTTACGGCGTCATTTTTTTGCTAAAAAAATATACATGCATGTCAGCATCATACACAAGCCACTAATTGGCATGGGATCCCACATATCACAGTGTGCTACGTCACGTTTTTAGATGTTTTCATTATCAACAAACCATAATTAATTAATATACATATATATACACACATAAGAGTATTCTTATATGCGGGATCAATATCGCATCTGACGTAGATGTGAGTGTGACACCGCACTTACACACATCTATGGGATCCCGCGCTTGAGCAAAGTCCTATATGTGTATATATATAATTGATGGACGTACATAACAGCGAATTTTCTTGGTTCCATTATTGATGAACAATCTTTGAATTACTTGTGATAATGGTATATGTATATGTAGGTTGGAGAGTGTGAACTTCAAGAAGATAAGTAGCGTAGCCAAGGTGATTGGAACAATCATCACAATCTCAGGAGCATTGGTGATGACTTTGTACAGAGGTCCAATTATTGACTTCCTACACAGGAGAGAACAAATTCACCATGAAACCCACAGTGAATCATCAAATCAGGACAATCACTTGGTAGGCACACTCATGGTCCTAGCCGGTGTTATTGCCTGGGCTGGTTTCTTCATTCTACAAGTAAGTACTTTCATTAGTGGATGCATTTTTTAATTACTTATTAGACAGTAATTAATCGATGGATCGATCAATTCCAGTCGTTTACGCTGAAGAAGTACCCGGCGGAGCTCTCCCTCACAGCATTAGTATGCGTGATGGGTGCCGTGGAAGGTACCGCCATAACGCTGGTCATGGAACGCGACATGAGTATCTGGAAAATCGGCTTCGATTCAAGTCTTGTTGCTGTTGTTTATTCGGTAAGAAACCTTAATTAATCGAATGCAGAGAACATGTCAAATTGTCAATTCAACTCAATAAGCTAACTCATACTTTGGATTTTGTTTCATTTTGTGCAATTAAAAAAATAGGGAGTGGTGTGCTCTGGAGTGGCATATTATGTGCAATGTTTCGTCGTCAGGAAGAAAGGCCCAGTTTTTGCAACTGCTTTTAGTCCACTATGTATGATCATCACAGCAGCTTTAGGGGCTATTGTTTTGGCTGAGAAAGTCTACTTGGGAAGGTACTTACGTTTCACAAATTACTCATACACATATATATATACATATATGGAGAATATCAAGTGAGGGGTCCCGCAAGAATTTTCACCACACCTAAATGTGTGATGGTTAATGTATCCCGCACGGAAAAATTCGTGCGAATCCCTCATTGATAACACACACATATATATAAAGTACTGCTCAAGTACCGATGTCCGTAACTTTATAAGTTATGTCGTTTTTGAACAAGTGGACCCAAACCATTGTGTCGCACTTGTTATTTCATTTTTCAAGAACTGTTCAAACAAAGGAGTTCATATCGAAGAATCCGTATGTAGCTTTATAAGTTACACTCGTCCACACATGGTGTATATATATATGTATGTATATACTAATAATTACTTATTTTGAGCTAATTATTTATATGTGATTATTTTGCAGCATAATTGGAGCTATTGTTATAGTAATTGGCCTTTACTCAGTTGTGTGGGGCAAAAGCAAAGATGGTCCAAGCAGTAGTACAGCAGCATCATTGACAAGTATCGAAAAGAATGGCAACCTCGAATTGCCAATAACAAATGACACTAAATCAGTCCTTGTTGTTCGTAGTAATGTCAATGGAATCAATGGAGGTGAGGAGATTCTCAAGATTCCAGCACAATCTACATGAAAGAAAGATCTCTGGTGTATTTATGTGTTTAATAAGAATATTCCATGAATTAATTTTACAATCTCTCTCTCCATGTCATAATATAATTATGAATATGTAACTTTTTGAATTGGGATTATATATATTTGTGCTTCAATGAAACACTAATTATACAAATTTTCTTCTTCTTCTCCTTGTGTTGTCTTAACTCTTAAGTGAACTAATATATATATATATATATTTCCATATGTACTTTGGCAATGGAAAATTTTAGGCACATGTACTGATAACCGAAAACAATATTTTGTTTTCCATGTATTTTTTTTTTCATGTTCTGGAAAACAGAAAACCACGAAATTACATTTGGCTGTCCATTTTAAAAAATATGAAAAATAAAAGGAAAAAATAATTTTCTTAAAAAAATTAAAAAAAAAACACGGGAAAGTGAGAAAACAGAAAACAAACAAAAGCGGAAAGTTCAAGGACCATATAAAAAATAATTGAAACTTGGCCAGCCCATATTAGTCTTGGGTCTTCGACCCATCCTATCAAAAGAAGGTAAATGAAGTGATGGACTCTACTATTGTTGGACAAACGGGCCCAAAAACAATAAAGAGGTTGAGAACAAACAAAAACGGGCCCATAGAGAGATCCCGCATTGCCCAAAATCGCAGGCAAGCGTCCGCTGGCCTTTTCTTCTACCAGATGACTTGATGTGATGCTTGCGGGCTGCGGCAGTGCTTCACCAATTGGATCATTTTTGCCCGTTTTGTGGGTGCTACTTTCTCTCTCCTTGCTGCATCGTCTAGAGAGGGAAAGAGAGGGGAAATGGTGATGTGGGTATTCGGGTACGGGTCTCTAATATGGAAAGCTGGGTTTGAGTACGACGATCGACTTATTGGTTTCATCAAAGGCTATCGTCGAGTCTTCTACCAAGGTCTTTTAATTCTGATTTGAAGTTACATGATATAGGCTCTTTGTTTTTTATTGATGAATACTATTGATGGTTTTGTCTGTTAGGTAGTACTGACCACAGAGGCACGCCCGAGTATCCAGGAAGAACGGTGACTTTGGAGCCCGCCGAAGGGGAAGTCTGTGTGAGTTGTTTCAACCATAAATTTTTACACATTTCATTATTGTCTATGTGGTAGTACTGTCAATATTCAATTGTAATGGGAGACTTGAACAGGGCTTTGACAACTGTAATCAAATCAATGTTTCTGATTATTTTAGTTTTTCTTTGGGAGTTGGAGCGAACTAGATAAGAAAGTACATGGCTTCCTAAATTGAGAAGTCAGAATTTTTAATCCTTCACATTTACAATGCTTGACTAAACTCAGATTCAATATGATGGCTTTCTGTTACTTCAGAGTTCAGTGTAATTTGAACTTACATGATCTGTTTAATATCATCAAGTCACTTCATATTCTTAGAATTACTTGGGAGTTCATTATTTGGAGGAAATGCATTCTGATTTAGATTAGCATACATGCTTATTGCTTATCTTGATCGTATGACTTGTGATTTTGCGAGGTGCTAGTGGGGGATTGCCTACAAGATAACCAAGAAAGAAGACAAAGAAACTGCATTTACAGTATGAGTTTTCAATTTTATTTCTTCAATATCAGACAAGTCTTGCGTGTTTTCTAATTTCTTCACCAACCCCAAGTCCCCCACCTCCCTTATTTACCGTGACCATCACTTTCCTCTATGTCGTAAGGCTTGAAGCTACAGAATAGATGATTTCTGCTTCTCATTTATATGCCTTTTCTTGCTTGTGATGTATATGCCTTTTGCTTCTTGTCATTTATATGCTTTGGTTGTTTGTTTATTCCCTATCAGAACACAAGCCTCAGACACGCATAACGCATACTTTTGTTGCTTTATTTTCCTTGTGAATGGCAAAATCAAGAAAAGAACTTACATTTCAACTGACACACCAGAACTTTTTAATTTACCATACTAGTGTTATTGATGTTTCTTGTTCTTTATACTATGATACAATGTGAACTCTTGAAGTAAGTTTATATGGATGATTTATTTGACTATATTAGGATTTATGTAAAAGACTTTCTGGATGTAAATCCTATTTTCCGCTAGCCAATTTTCAAATCCCAGTGCTCGGTCTTCCAGACAAGTCCTTGTCTTGTGATAAGATTATGGACCATTGTATCAAAATGCTTTAGCATGGGTTCCTCCTATAGTTACATTTTTTTGTGGAAGTTCCAACTTCCCCAAGTGTCCAGAACCAGAAAGCTTGAAATTTTCAAGAATATTGCATCTGCACTCTTCTTGGTTGGCCCTTTAATAGCATGCTATATAATTATTTTACTCATTCTTTATAGCGTTGCTCCATTCTCCTGGTCAGGGTTACTCTGTGTTGACAGAATTTCCTCCTGTTTTTTATCTATCTACAGTATTTAGAAGTGAGGGAGAAGCAGTATGACATGAAGGCTTATCTTGATTTTTTCACTGTAAGTTCTTGATGCCGACGCTGTTGCAAATTAATCAATGATGTAATCAGAATTCAAAAATGTTTCAGGAGCGTTCAGCTACCACTCCAGCAGTTACCGGAGTACTGGTGTAAGTGGTGAAAACCTCTATGAAGCATCACCTTTCTTTTAAACGCTCTGATCCGCAAAACACTTTCTAATTCAACGCTAATATTTTTCAGATACATAGCATCTCCAGACAAGAAGCTGAACAAGAACTACTTGGGTCCAGAATCTCTTGAAGAGATTGCCAAGTACATATCTTTTCATCCATACATTTCTGTTAAAAATTTGAGAAGAAAGAAAGTCTTCTTTTTTTGTTGATCACAATCTTCCTTTTCCTTGGAAATTTTGAACATGCATTCATCCTGTAAATATCACTTTGGATTCAAAGTTCATATGCAAGTCATTGATTACTTTCTTTCATGATTGTAGGCAAATTGTCTGTGCTCAAGGTCCCTCAGGGCCCAATAGAGACTACCTTTTCCAACTTGAAAAATATCTTCTTCAAATTGGTAAACTTTTTTGAAGCTGAATTTGACACAACTTATTTTGGCATACTTCTGTTTAGGCAAAAATGCCAAACTCGAATGTTCTTCAATTATTGGACTCCAATTGCTTTAGGTACGCATGTCATGTCTGAAAAATGTTTTCAATTTGCTGTCTTTTGTATAGGATGTAAGGACAAACATGTTATGGATCTTGCCAATGAGGTGAGGCGCATCATTTCAGATGGTGAGCAACAAGAACAATAGACAAAGCATCATCATTGCTTGTATTGATACATTCTTTTTCAATTAGTATTTGGATATTTGCTTTTTTAATCGGTTGAAAGCAGTATTATAGGCTGAACTATGTAGCTTTGAGCTTTTATATCGCAGTCTAAAGATTTCTGGGCTTTTAATCGACAAGAAATGTAGGTATATTTTATAAGTGGAGTACTGATTGTCAGTCAAATCCAGTTTTTTTTTTTTTTTTTTGGCATGATGAAGCTAAATTCAACTCCAATTAATCTTAATCTCTTGACCAAATCATCTGGAAGCGAATGACATTCCTACAGTCCCTCTTTGAGTTTGACTCAACTTACCCTCTCATCAAATCAAGTGAGAAACTTCTTTGAGGACCTCAATATAGGCCGATATATCCACAAGACAGAAAAATCTGGGTAGGGTAACCTTGCCTAAGACTCTTTGAAAACATTGATGTTGCATACTCTTCCAGAACTTGAACAACTATATTTCAAATGGAGTTGATGGGAATGTATACAGAACATGCGCAATTCGCAGAAGAAACCAAATTCATATCTAGTGATGATCCAGTAAATTATCTCACAAACATTTCAGCCAATACACAAAACTCACAACGAAATAAACAAGGACATCAAAATACTAGTAACTTTACTCTCTGGCCACCATTGGATCTTTCGATACAAGATCGCGGACAGAATAAACATGAAAATGCAGGATATCCTTTGGGAATGGGTATCAGAAGTAGAGGAGGTGCAACAATTTTTTTTTCTTCACATATCTAATCCAATGTTTATCAAAAAAAGAAATCGAACACAATAAAACAGGCATTATGGCACAAAACTTTGGCCTACAATAAATGGAACTTCCAGGACAAGACGCCTCTTTATGGGTCACTGAACTAGCTATAAATTACACAGCCTACAGGGCAAGTCCGAGAATAAATTTTCCATGAAAGATTATCTGCTCTAAAATTTGGGAAAAAAGAAAATAGCTACGAGAGCACATGATGGATATTGCATTCTTGATTGTACACACATCTGCCATCAATTGTCATTGTGCGGCGGCTTGCTCAGTCACTGTCATCGTCCTCCTCTGCATTGCAATGAAGTGAGAATTCACGTAAGGTTGTAGGAGAGCAACTTGAAGAAAACAGCTAGACTAATCCTTGATATTTGATAACTGTAAGTATACTCTACACATGCCACATGCATGGCTTCTCACAGAAAAAGTACTAAATACATAGAATCCTACTCATTACATGGTTGGTCTATTTCTAGGACATGCCATTAATTAAACGGGGTATCCCCAAACAAAGCGTATACTACTGAGTTTCATGTAACATACATACATACATATTTATATATTTATTTATTTTGAAAAATCTCTCATTCCACAGAGGCACCACCAACAAACCATACAGGTCACAATGGCGCATCTGCTTATTCCCAAAAATATTACTTATGCTAGCATATATTCAGTAAAATTGTAATACCTCATCTGGGAGTTGTTATTACCAAGAAAAAAAATTCACTGAAACAGCAATTGAGGGGCAAAATGCTAAGAACTCTAAAAGCCGTATAAAATCTACCATAGAAATTTGTACCATACGGAACACCTAGAGAATTAAAAAACTCCTTTAATTTTTTGAGTACAAAAATTAGTCAGATACATCTGATAATCCAACAGCGAAACATCATTAGTAGGTTCTCTCACATGCCACAACTATCAAGCCTTAGCAAAAACATAGTTGCATGAAAAACGTGGCATGGTGTTCATTAATAAAACAGCAGAAACACCATAAATAACTTAGCAGCAAAGAACCTCAATTTCATAACCCTGCATCCCAGTATAAGCAATTCAAGATAGCAAGGAAACCTTAAAATGTCATAAACTTACCATCCTCAACCTCTTCATCATCAACACCATTTTCCTCCCCATCATCATTACCCTCATCATCACTATCGTCGTCATCTTCGTCATCATTGCTGTCGGAATCTTCAGACTCATCAGCATCATTTACTACTGGTGGGGGCTTTGGAGGAGCTACAAAAGTGGTGGTTGACCGTCTACGTGAACTTGATACAATGTTGTTCATGTCAATGCCTTCAAGCTCTTTTGCTCGGTCCTTTTTCTTTTTCACTTCCTTGATTTCTGCCAATAAAATAGAACTTGTCAATTTTTAATGCCCGTAAGTCAATTTACAATACAAGTGCATGCACATACCTTCGAGCATGCAGATAGCTGCACTTAGGATCTGCTTTTAAGCACAGATTGCCATTATAGGAGTAAAGGTGCATCCATAACCACCACTTATAAAAATGGTGAATAATGGTCATTATCCAAATTTCAGAATGCCATTTGGAACTACTTTGCAAAAACATCCATACAAGTAGCATAATTGGCACATACTGTATCATTTGCAATGAAATATGGTGATGGTATTAATAACACGCTTTGGCCCATCTTTCGATTTCCTAGTTACAAACTAGATTGTGTTACAATCCTCCAATACATGTTTGAACAATTCATGGGAAAACAATATTAGCTTTTGCCCCATTTCCCACAAATGGATGGTTGAATCACTAATCGGATAAGTGTTTTTTCAATACATCTATTTGTCTTTCCAAAAAATGCCAATAAAAAAGTTATAAGAATGCTAATGACTTTTGAAGCCGATATTGGATCTAGACTGTAAAAGAGAATAAACAAGTAATTTAATCATTTCACAACTATATTTAGCATTCCGACTTGCCATCACATTTAAATCAAGTGCCTAAAGATTAGAGAGTATTACACGCATCTGCCTTTCGAACTTCAAGAAATAATAATACAACTTCCATGATTTCGTTAGGTTAGGTAAAAGCATGGTTCTCTACCAAACATTCTAATTTGAATTTTTTCTCTCCTTATTTGCCCAAATAGTTAAGACATCTTGTCTGGTCTCAACCCTGCCTGTTGCAGAAGCCTTCTGCACGAGTGTTCTTTACCTTATTTCCCCAAATATTTAAAACATCGGCAGGAAAGTAAGAGAAGTGGGCAGACCTTATTGCAGATATGACAAAAGAGAACAGCCTATTAGAAATTATTTTGTGCGTGAATGACATCAGCACCGTAAATTAAATTGCATTAATCAGAACTTATATAGCAGGAAAAATATTCAGCAGCAAAGAAACCTTTTTCGGAAGGATTTGAGGACAATCCTTCTCTAGCAAGTATCTCCTCCAGTTCTTTTATCAACTGAGCCTCACGTTTGTTCTCAGGAACCTGCTTGACTTTCTTGTAAACTGCAGGAGGTATGCTGTAAACAATAGATCATGATAAGATAGTAAGATACTAAGTTTCAATGATCTAATCTAGGTCAAAGATGGCAAGTCAAGCTGTCATGGTTAGACCTCATTCCACACGATTTGATAACTGATTTTAAATGCTCCACACGTTTATCATAGACTGGAGTCGAAAGTTCTTTTTTCTGCATTGCAACAAGAAGATTAAGTAAAGACATGGATCAACCTCTAGAACATAATAAAAAAAATTGAAATATGGAAAACCTTTGTAGGTTTTTCAGCAGGTGACTGAGAGAGATTATCTTCAGAGGCTCCACTTTCTTCCGCATCACTATTGTCCTCGGACTTTACCCGCTTCTTTCCAGATTCTTTGACTTCCCTTTCAGGTCTTTTCCTTTTTTTAGCCCCCTCAGGGTTATGCACCTTCGCTTTCGTAGCAATTTTTCTTTTTGGTTTTACTTCGTCTTCCTCGTTATTCTCACTATCTAAAGAATCCGAACTTTCTTCACTCCTTCCCTTTTTAGACACTTTCCTTTGAGAATTATTCTTGATATTTTTCTTTTTGAGCCCATCGGGAGGTTCAGAATCTTCACAAGAGCTTAATGCCTGATCAAGAAGGAAAAAAACCTGAGTGACACAAGAAATTAATGGCAAGTTTAATGGCACATTCCGAAAAATAAACCCACCTGGTCTAACTGCTCGGTTATAAGCTTCTTATAAGGATCGAGAGTATTTTTTTCAAGTTTAAGATCTTCCTCCAGAAGTCTACGAAACCCGGCCATCGTAACTTTTCTGAATTTTTTTTTTTAAAAAAAAAAAAAGTGGGCAGGAAAAAAGACAGACAAATAGCAGGAAAAACGCCAAAGATAAGTCGAATCTGTGGACAGTAGTAGTAAAAATATAAAGAAATGGAGAGCCACAAGAGTATTGGCATAGTAAAATACCAATGCAATAAATTTTGAATACAATGATTAATAAACATACTCTGAGTTAGCTTTGACATAAGAAACTCTCTCTCTAATGGCGATCTTAATCGTGCTCTCATTTGGAACTTCTTTATTGCCAGTAACTTCAGTTTCCACCCCTTTTTCATTCTCTGTTTTATTGCCAGTCAGAAGGCCCATCACAGGAGAGTCTTCCATTTTCTCCTTCTCTTCAGAGAAAGGTTCCTTTTTATCTTTACTTCCCTTAAACCCATCAGGAGACTCCACTGCTTCTTCTTTAGCTGATTTTTTGGCAGTTATTGCAGTACCCCTGGAGTCATTCTTATCAACACCACCAGCCAAACACTGCCACACGAAGTACAGCAAGCACAATCATCAAATTAAAAGTAAATATGAGAACGAAATAGCACGTACACCTTTTCTAGAAAAAAACAGTACCTATATTGAGAATTTTTACCCACCAATTGCACAAAAGGGGAAAATATAACGCAGTTTAGCAACAGAAATTGCCATAAGTCTATACAAATCAATTAGAATAAATTATAAGATCTGACAAATTTCAAATGGAAAGAACATCAAGTTAGAGCACGTGTCATCTACAATTAATTTGAGGATAAAGATTCCAGCCAAAAGACAAGTGAATACCATTTTCAATGCATACATCAGCCACAAATTACAAGTTGCCCAAGGATCAAGCACATTTAAGATTAGTTAAAATACTATTCCAAGAATATAGCATGTGCAGTGTATCAAAATTACGCAATCATGAATCAACAACTTCATTGAGAGATGGTTCTTACATAAAATAGCAAAGAAGTACTCCATTGTCGATCCTTTCATTTTGGTATTAATGTTCGATACAAAATAAAATGCTGTTTAAAGGAATTAAGTTATATGACATATTCAAGATCGATTTGCATGCATAAGACAAGACATATCCAGAATCAACCCTGTTGATTTGATAGACAATTCTTTTACATCTCGTAATGGGTGGTTAAGACGTTACAATAACCCTAAAATAGTTGATTCGCTGGCCTAATATAACGAAGTGGTTCAGACAGAATTTGCATTGAAAGTGAAAAAATGCGTTGATCACACTATAGTGTTCCCTAAGTTTGAGGATACACAGACCGATCTAGTAATGGGTGGTTAAGACGTTACAGTACCTAAAATAGTCTATTCGCTGGCCTAATATAACGGAGTTGTTCACACAGATTTTTCATTGAAATTGATAAAATGTGTTGATCACACTATAATGTTCCCTAGGTACGAGGATACACAGACCACTCATTTTCCACAAAAAGGGGTTAGAAAAAAAATTGCACCCAAAATTCTTTGGTTCTATCAGTCTCCTAATATGCCAATGCCTACAGAATCTTAGCCAAATGGGAGGCTCTGGAATTAAGACAAGAGGGCCATTGAATGGTTATGGGATTCCCAGGTAAATTTTGCAGTGAAATTTTTAGAGGCATTAGCTCCACTAATCCAAACCAATCAACAAAAGTTTAGAAAATAAAAACAATGAAATCACCAACCTTGCAGGTAAGAATAATCTTGATTCAAAGAAGAGATAAAGTATGTACATGTTTTTAAAAGCATTAGAAACAATAAACCAATAGTATGAACTGATAAAGAAAAAATAAAACCCATAACAGGCTAACAGGATATATTAAATATGAATATTAAGCTAATAGAGAAATAAAATACTGAAAAAGGTGGATTCTAAGACGTTTCTTCGATGAAGAGAGCATCAAGAAAAACAAATGTAGTATATAGCAACTAACGGTACTGCCTGCAAATTACTCATCCTGATAAAAACTTCCTTGGACCCAGAAAGAAGAAAAAATAGCACTACCTCATCAAGAGACAGTCTGATGAATCTCTTGTGCGAATCCAACTCACGAGTCTCCAATCCCATATCCTTCTCTAACAATCTCCGGACCCCCTCGAGGGTCAGCGAACTGATGGGAAAAAGAAAAAGAAAAAAAACTTCGATGATCATTCAACAGCCCCAGAATCCCTATCCCACACATTCAACTCTAACCATAACAATTGACAACAACAAATAAGAAAGGAACTAATTAACAGTATCATCATTATCTTCTGATGTGGTTCTGGCGACTGATGACCGGAAGGTACACTGAACACCGAAAACCCTTGAATTTTACAAGAACCACATAAGTTGATGGTCATAGCCTATTTTTCTCTACTAGACGCAGATAAAATATAACCAAGAAAAAAATGCAAGAAAAGCAGAAGCATAGAACAAAAAAATTGACCATATCAAATGTAGCTGTTTCTGTGTTTATCGAAACAGTGAGAGAGAGAGAGAGAGAGGTACGAGTGTACGTACTCGGCTTGTTCCTTGAAGTAGGGCACGCGAGAGCGCATGGAGGCCTTAATTCGGGACTGGATATCATCACCACCGGCCACTCGTTTCTTCGCCCTATCGTGCGCCTCCTCTGCCATTGTCGAGTACTGTGCTCGCCAAGTGTTTTGCAAGCTTAAAACCTTTTTTGCATATAAGGAAGGAGAGAAAGGGGAAGTATTTTGTTGTGTGATGGTGTACTGTTAAATACGTAGTTCATCATATTTGGGCCGTTAATCTGATGATTGACGATTTCACGATGTCGTCACGTGACATCGGAAGCGTGCCTCTAATGGGAGAAACGGTCGGTGTGAAAGTGATACCGGAAGGAAAAATATTTGCACTTTAGCTCTAAAAAATTCAAATCCGAAAGGACCAAAAGTCCAAAACAGATGAAACGGTGTAACCTCATATTTTTAAAACTTATTTTTATTATAGTCAAAATAATAAATTAGACGGTATTTATTTTTATTTTTAATTATTTCTTCTAAAAATATATATAATCAATAATTATTTTACCCTGAAATAATTTCACATTATCGTGAAATTATAATTCCACACATTTGGAGTAGAGGGAAGGGTAACGATGCATGATCAGGGTTGGTCCAATGTTAAAAATTGGTTCAGATTAATTTCACTCCAAAGATTACTTTGACACCCTTTTATTTGAAAATCCTAATTAAATGCTTTCAGATTCTCCGTGACATCCTTTTCCAATATTTTATCAAAAAAATCCGAAAGCACCCCATAACAACTCGAAATAAAAATAGAGTGCATAGTAGCAAAATAGATTAATCTAACATATCAAATAACCAATTACAGCAATAATCATCCAAAATAAATGAAAATAAAAACTAAACTCAATCTAACACATCAATAGTCGTTATACTGCATTTTTTGATACATGTGAGCAGCTTAAACTTCTCAATCCTTGAAGAGTATCTATTTCTCCATCTAGAAACACTTACATGGTGATTGTCAGTCCACCGCTTGGACAATGGTGGTATAGGGCAGTTTGGCAGCCGCCCCCATCCTAACAAAATGCACTCAACGATGTAGCCAAAGGCCAACGTCATATAGTTCTCCTCCATTGAAGTATCACCATTCAGAAGAAAGAAAGTTAAGCATTTTTCATTTGAATTTAGCAAAACTATCACATTGTATCATGTTGAGATGACATTTCTCAGGTATGACATAATCATTGATAACTTACTGTCCACGAAGACATCATAACACTCAACACTTTGAATAAGTTATTTTGTGCTGGAAAATGGGACAATAGTTTTTCATAAAGTTCTTGATGCTCTTTCAACTCAGATGCAAGATCCTTCCTTAATATCCTCCATCCATTTGAACCCCAACCATAGAAGGAAGCCACTACCCTATAACCACCACTAAGCTCACAGTTAAGCAAAAATCTTGGAGTTCTCTTAGAATTATTGATGTTAGACTTGGAAACCACGACTACTACCTCGATTTTCTTTACACACTTCCTGACATACTCTACAACAAGGTCTCTAGTTTCAAATTCATACACAATGTACAAAAAACTTATCATATTATGCCCATTTCAGAACAAAATCCATCATTTTCTCTACACTAACCACATTCAATTAACAAAATCAAAAAATCCATACAATTTCATTTTGAAAGTGGTGTGTTGTGTACATTTCAATCGCCAGAGGGGTGCGCACCTCATCCAATGGTCCCAAACCCTCGGAGAAACAACATGCATTAGTGAATAAGGCTAAATCGTAGGTAACCCAACCAACATACACCCTAAATAAAAAACAGGAAGAAGACATACGACACTTACTAGGTCTTGTTTGTGCTCCGTCTCTTCATCTTCAAAGGTGTCATCGTTGTCGAATATCTCCTTGTTGGTGAAGTCTCTGAAGTTGAAATTTATGTGATAATCATCGTCATCCATGAATCGTCATATGGGCGAGGCGAAACAGAGAGGGAGAGAAGAAAAGAATAAGACAGGTTGCCCAGGTGGGGTGTTTAGAAGAGAATGCTTTTTAGGTTTTTAGGGGTGCTAGGAGGAAAATGTGGAGTGGAATTAGTTCAAATATAAAAATAATGCGGCCAACCGGTGCATTTTTGGTGCACCAAATTTATTATGATCTAAAATAAAATATTTTGAGTTTATATCAAACGATTATTATGCATTTTTTATGACGAATTTGATATCGTTGAATTCTTCGTACTAAATATTACACATTTATAATTTTTTCAAAATTTTTTAAAAATATTTGATGCATCAAAATAATAGACATTCACTATTTTTTTAACATTTGAACCTACCTCTAATCCAATGATGCAAAGTGGATGCTAGTGCTGCACGATGCATCACTTGTCAGTAACATATTGTT
This sequence comes from Euonymus europaeus, assembly GCA_963580455.1. Taxonomy (NCBI): domain Eukaryota; kingdom Viridiplantae; phylum Streptophyta; class Magnoliopsida; order Celastrales; family Celastraceae; genus Euonymus; species Euonymus europaeus. The sequence continues at coordinate 4,931,746 of OY756968.1, read as the reverse complement.
AAAAAAGACCCTTATCTATGAAAACCCCTCTTGTCCCTATAACTTTTGCCCTAATCTCCTTCTTCCATATTCCGTCACACTCCATCCTTCATAAGATCTTCGATCTGAACCTTCACATCTACTCTCTCTTAGAGGATGAACCACGCCTTTGCTATCGCAAGAGTGTAGTGATTGGCTTCACCTATTACAAAAGTCGTATTGCCAAGCAAACTCACCTTGCATGGGGGGATCAATCAAAACTGGCCATGGATGAAGAAGTAGTGTGGGCTTTTCACCCTCTTCCGTCTGACTCGTGGAGTTGATATGAGAAATGCACTTCAAAAGGAGGGAAGCTAGGTTTCCCATGTTGGTATGGCCCAGCCTTTATCTTCTCCATTCCTTCTTCCATCACCCATCAACCAAATAAACAAGAATAAAATCATGTGAGAGAAGCCCAGGATTAAAAAAAAAATATGGAGGAAGTATTTGGTGTTTAGAGAAGTCGACTTCACTTGTAATTAAGGTGAAAAGGGTATGATATTGGGCATAGCATTGTTTTGTTCTATTTGAGTTTCAGGATTAATTTGCAAAAGTTGAAAAAAATAGGGATTATGATGTACTCATAAATGTTATACATTTTGTTAAAAAAATTTAAGGGTGGAGTCTACTTAGTTAAGGTGGTGCGGTTACCCTTCAAATTTTGGAAGGTAGGCCCATTCCATAAAAAGGCCCAGCCCAATTTCTCACAAAAAAGGCCGAGCGTGACGACAACTTCTCTTTCCCAATCTGTCGTCTCCCCTGCACTTTCCAATCTATAACGAAACAAATTCCAGCTTCCGACACGCAAGCGTAAGCCGCGAGACCAAAACCACACAAATTCACGAGCTCCGAAGAATTCATGGGAGGCCGTGACGCTGTGGAGGTGGCTAAGACGGTTCTCGAGGTGGCTGACGTCGCATGGACCGCCATGGAGTGCTCTCACCACTTCCACCACCACGACAACAATGAAGAAGGTGTCCAGGAAACGCACTGCGCCTCTGATGAGAAAGAATTGGAGTCGCTCCGATCCGAAAATCGGCGTCTTCGGAACTTGCTTGAGCAGAACCTGAAGCTCCTACAAAATTTACCCGAATCCCCTTGTTTGTTAAACGATTGCCCTCCCGATGTACGCTTTTTTCGAACATCCTTTCACTTACACATATTCGATCCTTGATTCTTGCTATCACAATTTTCTTTATCTGACCGGATTCTAGACATATGATATATTTTATAGCTGCGTTAATGGATCATTCATCAAACTAGAGTGACCGTATTAATATCTTCATCTTCATAATCAAAGCCTTAATTCTAATAAATTTACTGTATTTGAATGATTTATGTTATTATGCTACTAGTTCTAGGTCGCCCGTTCTGGGTTTTCGTATTGGTTTTGAATCAATGGTGGCAATTCGATGGTTTTTACAGTTGTATGCACGTCTGGTGTCTACTGTGGATTCCAAACGCTTCTTGTCTCGGCTTGAATCCCTCCAGAAGTCTTCGGGGACTGGAACCCGGATTGAGTTCCCTTTCAAGGAGGCTACAGGTTCGTACATCAATTCCTGTGGTGCTTGAAATTTTTAGTTCAGAAAGGCTTTTCATTGATTGTTTTAATGATGAAAAATCTCTGTCAATGGTGTGAGTTCTTAATCGTTGTTCTTTTGTTGAGCAGGAGATGATATGCACGCAGCTGAAATTCTGGTTAATGTTGGCCAGAGAGAAACCAGTTGGTGGGTGTGGGTTACAGATGAAATGGTCCCAAGTAATGTCGAAGAATGGAGTGGAATCGATGATGAAACTTATGTGGTTGTTAGTGAGGAGCATGTGGTAGAAGGGGTTGCCCACTTCATGGCTAAATGCATTATGTCGAGCCCTAAAGCTAAGGTATTTGCCAATTTGAAATGTGTTGATTATGTGTCTTTATATGTTTCATTTCACTAGATTTGCTTTTTGGAATTGCAGAGTATGAAACCTGAGGAGCTGCAGAAAAGTAAGTTTACTGTTGACTTCTTGATCGGAATATGAGGAATGTATCAAATCTTCTTTCTGTAGATTTTCATTTTTCTCAGTTGTCACAGTTTTTAAGGTAGCGGGCAACATTTTATGGTCATGATTTTAATCCAAAGTCTTTCTGTTGCAGTTCAGTTTCGATTGTGATTAGGTGTATAGGCATACTAGTCAATCACTATGCATGCACAAAAAACTTCGATACAATATTTCTCGAAGTAAATGGAATATAATGTCAACTAATTGATGATGCTTTCTTCCATCATTCAAACTTTTTATTTCTCATACTCCCTCCATCCCATAAAGACAGTTCCACTTCTTTTTTCACACAGATTAAGAAAATGTAATTAATACAATAAGAACATTAAGTTTTACTTATATAATACTTAATATACCCTTAATTAATGATAAATCCTTGCTATGGTCAAAGAAAATGAAAAGGAGTTTTAAGATAACCAAGCACATTAAATAGGGGTTTTTTAGGAAATTAAGTAATTAATTATATTCTAAAAAGTGAAACTGGACTATAATTTGGGACAAATGAAAAAGGAAAGTGGGACTATCTTTATGGGACGGAGGGAGTAGTTTGAAATTAGATATAGTTTTTTAGCTAAATGACAGACTCAAGTAGACATCGCATATGTGAGCTATAACATTTGGCATCATCCTCTTCGTTTATTTATAATGACTAAATTTCTCCAGCAACTGTGAACTAGACAGGCGAACTAGGCTGTCCCAAGAGCTTTGGGTAATAACACTATCATCTTATGTTTCCTTTTTTCCTTTATTTTGATTTTCAGTTTTGGCAAAAGCTTTGGGTGGTGTGAGCAAATTGGAGAAGATATTAGGTGTTTGGCATGCTGGGAAGATGTTTTATGCTTTGTCCACTTGGGGACTTGCAGTTTTAGGGTGAGTATTAACCTGTTTTCTTACCGTTTGTTTTCTGTATTATTAAAATTGCCATCAGCCATCTCCTGCTGCCTTCCAACTTCCAAGCCATAAAGATTATGCCAAAATTTCCCCCCTCCCTTCCCTCATTTAAAGTATACGTACTGTGTGTTTTATGTTGATTCTAAAGGTGATGTTTAGACATCCTAGATATTGGGAGTATTAATAAACTCAGCTGACTAATGACAAGAAAAATAGTGATGACAATGATAATTGATAAAGAACCAAATTACAGATGTTGACAGATTTCTAAATAATTTACGTTGTGTGGATCGCTTGAACTCCTGACAATTTACTTGAAACTTCAAGATGGATACTCCATTAGATGATTAATTGCGAGCGGTGTCTTTTGTTTGCAGTTTAGCATTGTGAACTGTATTTTCTGCTGTTTTAAGTATTTATGTCCTGTCTGTGGGATTTGATGCAGAAGCCATTCAAGTAATATATGCTATGGTGTTTTTATTTTGAGGAATCCTGAATATTGGAGATTTTAACCAAAGGTGACAGGAATTTTATGAAAAGGGCACCTGTTAGGGTTTGCAACTATAGAAAAGATGTTTTGGGTGAGATTGGATGAGATTTCAATGCTAAGTGATAGCTGAATTAGAAGGATTTGTGGAATTTCCTGGCTGATAAACAATCTTTTTAGAGTCCAATGAAGTGTGAAGCCACATACCAAATTTGATTGGTAATATTGTGAAACAGGGAAGAACGTATTCAAGATTTCAGACTGCATTTAGAGAAACCTTACAAGTTTATGTATTGGTGGCTCACAGACCTATTGGGTTTTGGGAAACTAGTCAGTTTGTCTCACAAGTTTTTGGGTTGAATACAACTTAGAGAACATGTTATGCACAATTTACAGCCTTTGTGTATCTTTGAGCTTGTGATTGTGTTCTGCCTATGAAGCTTTAAAAAATTGGTTTTCTTGCCTATATCGAGAGGATGTGCTTATTAATCATATCACAGTCAACAGTTGGTCCCTGGATCCATCTATGCTTTTACTGACCAAGCTCAACAACAAATAATAAGCTGGTCATCTGGTATATCAGTTAGTCTTTTAGAAAGATATTACTGATTTAGGCTCATTATCACAAGAACTAAATATTACCTTGGAAAATATGGAAAGTCTTGCCTTGAGTTTAGTCTGAAGGTTAGGAGTTCTAAACTAATGGGTTTGGTAAAAGTTCACGTTATGAGTGACTACTATATGTACTATAAATGTCTGTTATTCTGGTTCCTTCTTCATATGTATGTCTTTCATATGGTTATTTTCTGATGTGAGATTACTCGGTTTGTATAGGAGTCGTGCTGCAGTGAAAATTGCTGCAAAGGGCATCCATGCGACTAGCAAAGTTGTTCTAAAAGCTATATGAAAACAGATGTTCCCTGCAATTAAAGGGAAATCGTAAGTGTACTATATCAATGCTTGGGATGTTATTTTGAGTCGTGTTTGTGGTCAAAACATAACCTTGTGCCTTTACTTTTCAGTCAAATTTCAGCTAATGTAAATATTGTAAATAACACTTTGTATTCACTGCTCCATTCAATTGGATATTCTGTGTACTTATCTACTGCTTAACACAACCATCTTCTTACTTGCACAAGTCAAGTAAATGCTTCATACACATGAAAAGATTGGCTTGGTTCAGTCGCTTTCGTGCAACAAGTACAGCGCAAGCTGTAACTTGGAGTCTTGGAGCCATTCTTAGAGGATCTAGATAGATAATCATCTTAATGCTTCAATCTGTTGGCTATCTGAACCATTTTGACCTTTAGTTATGGGAACTTTCTGAGAACTATGAATGAGACACAGAAACTGCCAAAATAATTGTTGTAGTTTTTTGTAATCTTTGAATCCCAACTAGATTATTTGGAACGAAGCAGGAAGTTCTCTAGAGCCTCAGGCAGACTAGATAAGGGAACCTAATACAACAGTCATGCAGCTCAGTCTCACCGCTGCGTGTAAGCTATAAGGACAAGCCTAACCTCAGATCTCCACTTGAATTCAGACACTGATTTGAATGCTCATGGTCTTCATAGAGAAAAACAAATACACAAAAGTTCATTCCTGCAGAGAATGCTGTAACGAAATGTCAAACAGAGAGGAAATGCCAACAAAACAAAGTTTTCATTACATCTTGCTAGCATCATTTCTGTTAACTCCATTGTACCACAGAAATTTTGGTCATATTCTGTGAACTCCAAATATCAGTCTGTCCACATGAATAAATACCAAAAGGTTAACATATGATCGGGATCTGTCGAACAGACATGCATGAAAAAATCCCTTCATCCTTGCAAAAAATTGATATTCAGAATTTCAACGAGAAGGCGATTACGAAGCTGGCACACAGACATAGCAGAAGTGTGGTTGGCGAAGTGACCAATGCATTCCCCAAGCGGGAAGCACCAGAGGAAGCAGCAGAGGCAGCACCAGACGCGCTTCCTGCTGGGCCATTTGCAGGATGCAAGTGAGGAAGTGACCCAGTCGTTGGCACCACCGAAGTCCTGGGTGTCGTACCATCAGGCTGAGGTGCGGGTGCTGGAGCAAACATTATATCCCTACTTACCGTAGTAGGTGGCGCTATAAGTGGGGGAAATTGCTGCACACCTGCATCAATTTTTCCATTTACTGTAACTCAGTGCAAAACTATTACACAGTTAAAAGTTGTATTTAATTAACTAAATTGGTTTGAAATCAACGACAACCCGCTTTGAAAAAAAGATAGAATGCAACTACTACTGCAACTTTTTTGCCATCGGAAATTGCTAAGTTTACCTGTACATCGCGGCTGAAGGGAAGTAGATAACCTGCATGGTGCACACAAAAGAAATGTCATGGTCAACAATCATCTATATACTATAACTATTCCATAAAAACTGCTTATGATTAACCCATCTTAGAAACAACAAAATTAGAAACATACATAGTCACAATGGTGCCATTCACAAAACCACCGTAATTGCAATAAGTAACATTGCATCCACCACTGCTCTGCTGCACTGTATAATTCCCAACCATGAGGTTGCTATTCTTGCATTGCATGCTCGAACAAGATACTGCCAGTGAAGAAGGCATGCAATACAAACTGCATAAAAAACACACAAAGTTACAAACAAGTTGATTATCACGGAACAGGACAGAGAAAAAGAAGATTAAGAATACGGTCAAGCAGAGGCTTTCAGTTACTTTAGATTTCCAGGTCCACAACTGCATTGCACGCAGTGGCTTGCTGTAATGGCATAGCTCCCATTTGGCACAATCAAGCCAAAATCTGAGGCATATCTAGGGAACTTAGATGCACAAGCTGCAAAACAAGAAACTAAGTAAATGACAAGATCCCCATCTATCCATTAAATAAGCTTAAGCTTAAGAGAATGGCCAATTTACAGAAAAGAGGTAATTCCGATCTGATTCGGACAACTTATTAACACAAAAAGCTGCAATTATACCCAATTAAACCATATTGGAACCAGTTTAGAAGAGGAAGACACCACATGAAAAATTCCTTCTTCAACAATACTAACAATAGAACCATTGTCAAGAAAAAATAAAAACACTACCAAAACAGCTACCAAGTATCTGGACAGCAAAAGTACATCAGACATGAAATTAAAGGACAGTTTCCTAATTAACTGCAATGTACCTGGTAATGGCACAGCAAGTATATCAGCAGCGTCAATGGCAGTACTGTCCATAGCATTGACATTCATCAAATCTGTAATTGTAGTGGAATACCTAGCCGCAATCCCTGCCAAGGTATCCACCGGCCTAACTACATATGACAAATAGATGGCAGGCAACTCATTATCCGTCCCATTGAAGCAAGTACATGGCAAAGGCACCACAAGGTACTGCCCGACATCGAGAGCCGACGGGTCTTGTATCGAATTAGACTCCTTAATCTGGTCAGCAGAGACCAAACCCCCAAATATAGAATCCGCTATGGTGGTGAGGGTATCGGAGGGGCGCGTCTTGTACTTGGTCGAGGTGGATTTGCGGATACCATCAATACAGGAGCACGAGATAGGGATCTTAAGGAAGAGCTGCGACGGAAGAATGTGGTTTTCCACGTCTGGGTAAGAGATGTCGATAGCATTAGCCGTGAGAAGGGCAATAGGGTCGATTTGGAAGAGCGAAGCAACCTCTGCAACCTTCAGGTCTGTAAAGAGGGTGTAGCCTAACAAGGCATTGCAGGAATCGGAGTTCGAGCATGGTTCGATAGTGGATTTTGAGGTCACCAGAGCTGCATTTGTGAAAATCAAGAAAATCGACAAAATGCACCAATTGAATGGCATTTCAAGGGGTTTTAGACTTTGAGTAGTCATTCACTGTAAAAACAGTATGCAGAGGAACACAGAGAGATGGGGAAAGAAAAGGATTAATCTTTGGCTTTGCGAAAGATGTTTTCAGGGTTTTAGGTGAAGTTTTGACACCAAAGTGACGTAGGTTTGCCTTCTTTACTTCTCTTTTCCTTTGAGAAACACTTCTGTTGGCTCCGTCGTTACTACCCTGGAGTTCCTAGGAGAGAAATGTAAAGGGTTTTTTTGAGATTGATGAGAGCTTTGCTTATCGGCCAGCAGTGCCACTCTCAAAACTAATAAGAAAATGAACAGGAATCTATCAGAACCAGAGAAAAAACATTCAAATAACTAACTTGGGCACCACAAACATGGAGTTTCTGTCCTCTAAATTTGGAAGTGATTGCAGGGATTTAAGTTCTGGGCTTCTTCATCACTTGCTAATGCTCTCCATTAACTAGAGAAACTGAGAAAGATAAACCAAACAATGAAACCCTAAAGGAGCTTTGAAAGGGCCGAGTAATGTGGTGTTGGAGAAGACATCTGTGTGTTGCATAGAAACAGAATGAGCAGAAAGCCAGAAAGGCAGAAACCATTCAGATTCTCGATCTTTGAGCTTTCTCACGACATAACTTCCCATTGGACTAATTTGTCCTTGATCTGCATCTCGCTTTTTGAAAGTGATGTTGCCAGACAGATCACAACGGCGACGTAGTGAGCATTTACAATTTACAAATTCTCTCCAATTCTCCATCTTTGACGAAAGTTTTCACCCTAAGAATAAGGGTGTTTAGGGTATTTCATGTGTTAGGGCATCTGGGCCTTCGGGTACCCCATGCGACCCACCTGTTGCTTTTCACTTTTCAGACGTGGAAGGAAAGGATTTCTTTGGACATAGTTATCGTTACACGCGACACAGTGGAGCGTGTAATGTAATCCCTAGTAGGCTAGTAGGCAGGCAGTCCATACAATGGACTGATAAGGCGCATTAAGCTAATTGAGATTTGAGATGGCCCATCCATTTTAAACGTTTAATGTAAGAATGCATCCAGCCCATTTGACTCTGCGGCCCATTAAATTGTCTGATGGGTTAGCCAATAAGAATTCCATGGCGGGAAACGTCAGAAATTGAGCCCACTGGCGCGGGAACCGAATCCTCGTTCCCTCCGGAGTCCGCTCTCTATTTGGATTCTTTCTCGCTCTAGATCACGCCTTTGCTGCTTTCATCGAGCACTGAAATCTCAAAATTGCCCCCAAAACCTAAATTCCCAATCGCAATCCTATTTCCTAAATCAATTGCTTCAATTCTACGGAGGAATTATCTGATAGAGGGGAGCTACTGGTCATGGAGAATGCTACGGAAGAGCTCCGGCAGCCTGAGCGGAGGAGTGTTCGCCGGAGATTGGTGCAGTCCACGCTGTTTCCGCACAAACCTCAGGAAATTGAAATAATTGACGACCAGAAAGCGCACAAGGATTGTAATGCCGACGAGGGTGGTGAAGACGATGATTTTATTGAGAGTCAAGGCAAGAAGGTGAAGAAACGCAAGGGAAAGACAACTCCAAAGAAAGCTACTAAGAAGGTGAATACACAAGTAATTTCATATCTATATGCGCTTATGTCTGTTTGTGGATATTTGCTTTTCTCGATTTTGATCAAATTTATATAATTATAAGGGAATTGTTGCTGTGTTTATAAATTTGTACTAGTGGAGCGTCCTCTTGTTTTGATTTTATTTCAATCTGGACAGTGACAAAAATTTTAAGGTAGAGAACTATCTTTATTAATTGTTAAGTGCTGTTTTGTTTTATTTTATTTTTAAAAAAATGAACAGCCAAAGGAGAAGAGTCCGACGTATACTACCCCTAAAAAGAATGCAAAAAGTAATGGGAAAGTATTGGCTACTCTGATAGAGATTGAAGATGGGTCGCCACAACCGATGCCTAACCTGAGGTTAGAAGCAAAGATAACAGCTGAGGTCAGTAACAATAATTTTTTTCATGTTTGTTGGTGGTGTTTTCCTTGTAAAATTGGTTCCTCTTTGTTAAGCATGGATAGAGCAGTAGATAATCAGTTGACTAAATGCTCTCTCCCATCCCCAAACTTAGCTGCTCATGCTTTGTTGCGTTATTTAATAAGTATCAATTGATGAATTTAGTAGCTATTGCTAACTATATTGCCTATCTTTCTTTACTTTCTGTTTTCTATCATTAGGAGATCCCATTCCATAACCTATACTTCAAAAATTCGTACTCTTAAAACACGCACACACACAAATGCAGGAAAGCCAAAGTTACTGTCCATTGAACTGTTCAAGGTGCCTCTAATAGTTTAATTCTTGGTCCTTCACCCATTTGGTTTTTCCCTACATTATTTAGCTATAAAAGAACCTAAATGACCAACAAGTTTTTATAAATTTTACACACAAGCAACATTAAACTTGGTCAGAACTCCATTCAAGTGCAGTTTAGTCTCTCTTTGATTATTTTGCCACGCTAATTCCTAATTCAGGGTTGTCTTAAGTCACTAGTAATGATTTATTGAAGTAAGTTTTCAATATTTTATGGGATGTATTAGATGATGAATAAAAGAAAAGGAATGAAACAATGGACACAATTGTGATGCATGTAAATATATATTTGGCTTACTACCTTGGGTTTTGATTACATTGTTATTGGCCAATATGGTATATGGTCTATAACAATGTCATTTTTGTTTATTTCTATTTAGGAAAATTCACGAATGTTTTCTGGAAGACAAATACACCCATTTTTCTCATCACGGAAGGTGGGGAACAAATGTGAAGAGAGTAACAAAGCAGAGAGAAAAAGTAATAGGCTCACCATTGGTCCTATCCATGTGTTTGATAAGGTTCAGGTAAGTGTCATTGCATTGGCTATACAAGTATTCCATATGATACTTTAAAAGTGGTTTTCCAGTCATGTTAGTTGCACTTAGACTCTTAGTTTTATTTTATGTTTATTTATAATGTCACTGCTATTTGCTCAATATTGCTATAGGGTGACGATGTGTCTTTTGATTGGAGAAATTGGTCATTTTGTGAAAAATCCTGCACAAGCGCCACATATGGCCAAAATGGTGCATCCCCTTCAATTTTGGAAGCCTCCGTTGACACGTTACCAATTGATGAACTTTCCACTTTTGCTCTTCTTGCTGCTCCTCTTCAAGATAAGGATCCTTTATATCAGTGTCTTATCCAATTAGATGACATGCGTGAGACAACACCAACAATCTCTACCATGTCGGCGAATGAGCATGTCGGCTGCTGTTCATTTGTAAAGGGCACAGAAATGGTCTATATCAACTCTTATCTGATTTCATATTATAATTTATTTATTTTTTCTCTTTTAACCTTAACTTGCTACTGCATTTGAAAACAAAATCTGTGATCATTGTTCCAAATTTGATCCAAAACCATTGTTTGATTTTGTTGTGAAATTCTAATGGGTTTCAAGGATATTGAATCATATTTCTCATTCCATTGGCAGGACCGCACAACACATGAAGTTGATCTCTTTTCCTCTCATGCTGATGGTGTCAAAAAATCAGATGCTGGGATAAGCAAATATTTTCAGGAAAGGTTGGATTTTGTATCTATTGTATCAATTGCGATTATATGCTCACTTTTTTCGCTACCAATGCCTTGGGTTTAAATCATCAACTAAAGCTTTTATCTGATTTTGCAAATCATCCTGCGTTATAGTACGGGAAGTTTACATCCTCCTAATCATCCCTAATATTGTATGAAGCTGTACTGAGGAATTGGACAGTATCTAATCTTCCATCACTGAACGTGCTTTCCCTTGTACGAAGCGCTAGTTCCACATTAACCACCTAGACTCAAGTTACATAAATCCACTCTTGGAAATTATTGTTTGATTGAATACTTCTTCCGGTTCCAAGTGTTAATTTTAATTTTTGTCGTTGAGATGTGATAGCTGTTTTTGTCATAAAGATAATCAATACATGATGTATATATATAGATAGGTAGATATGTGCGTAATCATATATGGTTCTCCAATTTGTGATTTTATGCTTAGACTGATCTGCACGAAGTTCATGGCCTGTGTTCCCTTGGCTTGTATTAATCTTGTTGCAAATGTGAGATATTCTCTATAAATTTTCCTGGAGCTCTTATATCAAAGTTGTGCCCATATTATTTCACAATGCTATTGATTTATGTTTGAATTTGAAATCATCATTTATGGAAGTTTATGCCTTTTATTATATTAATGCATGTGCAGGATGATGTCATACTACATCGGCTCAGCTCTTCAACCTGATGGCCGCATATGGGCAGATAAATATCAACCAAAAAGGGCCATTGAGGTCAGACAATTGAGAAAAACTCCTGCATATTCTATTCTTTGTTTGTTGTGTACATTTTTTCTTTAACGCTTTCGCTGCCCACATTACTGAAGGTATGCGGTAATGAGGAAGCGGTTAAGTTTTTGAGTGAGTGGCTGCGTCTTTGGCGTGAAATAGATCATAAAGCGAGAAAGAACTCCATTGGCGGTGATGAAACCGACATTGAAGATACTTATGACGAGTGGTACCCAAGTGACTCTAACTCAGGAAACATCAATGGAGCCACACCGAAGAATCTCCTCTTAGTCACCGGACCTGTGGGGGTATACATAGATTTAATGTTTCTAATTGTGCTTCTTGTTTGGTCATTGAAGACTGAAATTCATGATTCCAGCATGCCATCTGATAATAAGACGATTCAAATTGTTTACACTCTAATTTTTTAACAGGCCCCTGGACTTCTATCACTTGATGCTTGCATGGATTCTCTAATTTAAGGGACATGCAATTTACTTCGCAATTATTCTCATTTATTTCTTTTTCCTAATGTTTTGATCTTTAAACCCTCATTTTTCCTCCTTGGGCCAAATCAAAGCAATAAACTATTTTGTGGGGGATTTTTTAGTATTGTGGGATGTTATTTCCACTGAATTCATATTTTTGTTACTTTTAGTTTATTTTGAATTTGTTTTGCATGTTGTTATCCTGGGATGTGGAAATGGGAGTTTAGCAAATAGTGATGAATGGAGAAGTGTTGCATCAGTTATAAGAGAGGTTTTCTGGAATGCGCTATGTATGAAAGGTGGGAAAGTGAGGTAAAGGAGAATGATGCAGAAGTTCTGTATTTTTTTTTTGTTCGCTTAATTTAGATATAGGACCGATCTTGTATCACATCTTAATGATGGGGGTGTTGGGCACTTGATTGGAAAAATTAAAAATTATAATGAGCACACACCAATTTCATCGAAGTTTCTGGAACCAAAATGTGGCTTGTTCTTGATTTTTATGTCAGTATATTTTCAGTGCAATGCCTGGTTTATTTTGTTGGTTAAAATGTACTACCTTTTGTTGCAGAGTGGGAAGTCTGCAGCCATCTATGCTTGTGCTATGGAGCAAGGTTTCAAAATTTTCGAGGTGCAGTTAAATTCTATCATAATGAATTCACTTGAAATGTCCTAATCATAAAAGATCAAGAAGGGTGCACTGTTAAAGTAAAAGGATAAATCGTGGAAAAGTCCCAGAGTTTTGGCCCTGGCTACACTTTTACCGAGGATTTTCTGAAACCTATTGTTGTATTTAACCGATCTTAAGTGGAAACTTATTTCATAGGCAATGACATCCGCATGATTACCATTGCCTTAGGAAAATTCTTAATTTTGTACTTTTTCAGCAATCGATGGTATTTACCAAGATGCTAGCTGTTTTATGCGATTCTTTGCCATGAAACTGTTGTCCTAGTGGTTAAAGCAGAACTGGTAGTTCTAAGAGCTACAAATGTTTTCAGTCAGCCTAACAAATATAAAATCAGAAGTTTGACAGACTGCAACTACGAAGTCGCATTTTGTTTCATTTTGCCTCTTCTGTTCTGTACTGGGGGCATCTTTGTTGTTCATATTGTTATTTAATAAATAACCCATCCATCCCAACTGTTCATGGATTGTGTTAGGTTATATATTTAATTTTGATGACTCCTGGTATAGTTCTAATCTCATATTTGTAACAGTAAATTTATTTTCATAGGCTAATGTGTCCGATTGTCGAAATGGAGCGGCTGTCAAGCAAAGATTTGGAGAGGTTTTAGAGTCACATTCTCTCAACTGGTTCGTACTGCACCCTTTTTTATTTCCTTTTCATTTTGGTGGGGTGCGGGCGGTGGGGTGGTCATTGTTCCTTGACTAATCAAAATGCTATAGCAATAATATAATATTTTGTTATCCTACATTATACACTCTGTCCCTTGCAGGTCAAAGGAAAACCCTGTGGATTCACCGAATGAACTCAATATGAAGTCTTGCCCATCTCCACCAAATGATAAATCAATGCTGGGAACTAACAAGGTCATAGAATTAGATACATTAGATGAGGAAGGTAGTAATGGAATATTTAGAAGACCTACAAAATTTTCTCTTAAGGAGACTGGAACTAAATGTTCTCGGGGTCAACTTAGACCTTTGATTCTCTTTGAGGATGTTGATATAGTTTTTCCTGAAGATCGAGGTTTTATTGCTGCAATACAATATATTGCTGAAAGAGCAAAGGGGCCTGTGATCTTGACCAGCAACTGTAAGACAGCTTATTTGTTGAACCACTACCAGTTTCAGTTGGCATGATTGTGCATTTTTTTGCCTAATGCATGTTACTAACTATTGCTACGCTAATGTGCAGCTAAAAATCCTATCCTGCCAGACACTTTGGACAGAATTGAAGTGTGCTTTGCATTGCCATCATCAAAGGAGCTATTTTGCCATATTTCCAAGGTATGTGCTGTGTGTCCCTTTTTTATTCCACTTATTAAAATTGAAATCTGCATTTGGTTGAATTCATTATATTATTGCTCTATAGGTTTGTGCTGCAGAAAAAGCCTACATTCAATCTCGGTCGATAGAGAGACTAATTAGATTTTGCAAGGGGGATATTCGGAAAACAGTTATGGATCTCCAGTTCTGGTGCCAGGGCAGAAGTTTTCCAGGTTAATGGCACAACAAATGCATTCATTTAGGCATATTTATTACTGTTTCATGTATATATATATACAAATCTGAATTGGATCTTATGCATCATTTATTCCTACCTTATAGTAATTGATCACTTGTTTTCTGTTTTTTAATAGTTCTGAAAGGGTTGTTTTACTGATAGCATCACTTGTATGAAAGCTCCCTTAATCAACTGTATGATTAGCTTGTTCTTTCTGAAATGGATGCTTAGCACATTAGCAATGATCAAAATATCTTCTTGAAAAACGTCATGTGCTTGCACTATATCTTTTGTTTCAACTTCTTATCTTTCAATTCCAGGTAGAGAAGTGCTCGGATCCCGTCCTCTGTCATTTGATCATGAGGCTGCCCACCAACTGTTACCAAAGATTCTCCCCTGGGAGTTACCTTCTCAGTTATCTGAGCTAGTTGAAAAGGAGATCTCTAAGTCATTATCCATAATGGAAGATGATTCCACCTTCGTGGATGTCATTGAGGAGGAATTTAATAATAAAATAGTGCAGGATAATCCAGAGAGGCATGTTGGAGGAATAGACTGTATGGAGGCCAAAAAGAAAGCAATGTTAAGTAGGAATGGTTTTTTTCACAGTTGCAACGACTTTGCAGTTCCTCTGCCTTCGCCATGCAAAATTTCTAGTTCCCCAGGCACTCCAGTTTCGTTTTGTCGGAGAAAAGGCGGGAAAAGGCTGAACGTCGTAATGTCTTCTGATTCTGAAGATGATGGTAAACTTCTCTTTAAAAAATGTAAAATAAAGATGCAAAATGCTTAATTCGATAAACTGATATGCAATTTGGTTGAGACAGGGAAACTCAAGGAAAATCATAATCAAAGCTTAGATTTGCAGTTTGACGACTCATGCAAATCAGTCGATATATCATATGTGCCAGAATCAACAGTTGTACCTGAGACAGAAGTCAATGGAACAGAGCTGTTATCTAAAACCGTGTTTGGTGGTCAAGATGCTGATACTCTTGAAGAAGTTTCTAAGAACATTGAGTTGAAACAAAACGCCTTTTCAGTTGAAGCTGACAATCATGAAAAGTCTATACCCATCTTCAACGCATATTCAGATATGTTAACCTGCAATGTAATTGTAGAATCATCATGTGAAGAGGATTTGGAAGATTCTTTGAATGAACATGAAGAGGATGTTACAAGAGAATATCAACTGATGGACGAGTGTAGTCGCATTGATTTTAATAGGAAACCCAACCCGACAGTAAAACGTAGATCCAGTTTGGCAACTTCTTCAGTGCAGGAGTCATGGGATAGAGTTCGTAACCACCATATAGAGCTAAGTCATTGCATTGCCTCAGAGCGTACAGATGCCTGTCAAATTACAAAACTTGCTAATCGTATGACCAATATTGTTTCAGAAGCTGATCTTTTACTTTCCAAATGTCAATCACTTGTGAGTGATGTGCCATTAAAGTCATTGCTTTTCTGTATTGTGCCTGTGTAGTCCTTGATTATTCTTTAATGCTTCTGCAGGATTTTTTGGAATTGTCGAGTATAATCCTTCCGGAGACCTCAGATGCATTCAGCTGGTTTGATCAGCAGTCGCAGATGACTTCTTCAATTTTGGAACATGGATTTTGTTATTATGCTAAACAAAATGCCTCTGTAGGGATGACCATAGCTTCTGAGAGCATGGCAAATTTAGCACCGGAGGTGGCTTCCACAACAAATACTTCAGCTAACTTAATCCAACAGCCAACTGAAACTGAAAGGATTATGGAGGGTTGCCTGTCAAAAGTTGATGAGTTAAACAGGTACAAGCCACAATATCTTTGTTACGACCATTTTTAAATTCGCATTTACTTGCACTAAAGACACCATCTATCACTATTAACTTGCTACTGGTCTTGATATGTAGGATGATTATTAGAATATTCTGTTTGTCAATGGGAAACTTTTCATGCCATTCTAGAAAATTTAAATTTGTGCAATGAAAATGTCAGGTTTCTTCTTTTCTCTCTACATCTCAGAGTGAAATAAGGAGAAGTGTGGGTTTAATATGAATTAACCGTATGCTTTATGAATTGTGATATAGCCTTCTATGTGATTAGTGACATACAAGTTAACAAGCATATGACTAAGCTCGCATGCATGCAATGAATTATTCTTTTATAAGTATGATTTTGAATTTTTGATAAATGTAGATTTTGCATGCATGCTCCCCTGATGTATGACCTATTATGCTATGTTTTGAATATATGAGCTCAGCTGCCTGTTGTTGCTCATTTTTTCATGACACCACTTTTCTGTAATGCAGCGACAAGAAGTCATGTCTCTTTGATATAATTCAGTCAATAGTTCCTTCAAGATTGTATCTTGCCTTGAAACATGAGGCCTTCCATGATTATCTTTCTTTTTTGGGCCACATTTCGAGAACAGAAGTTTCTCATCTATCAGAAAGCATTGCCAAGACAAAGAGACGAAGGTTGTTACTAGTTTTGTTGTAGCTTTTGCTTTATTCATGGCAATTCCTTAATATGTCTTAAGGTTTAAGAACCCATCTAATGCAGGACACGAGGTGCGAGACATTACCTGAGTACAGGTGCACTTACGCTTTCTGCAGAAGAAATTGCGTTGCTTGGCGAACATAAATTATGTGGGAAGATTTCATCCCAGTTAAGAGATACTGATATCAATTAAAATTATAGGCCTTTTGATTAAAGATAGAGTAAGACTAACAGGGAAGTGGAATAGAGGAACCGCTTCAAAGTTCAAACCGGACATAAAGCTTCCATGGCCGTTGCTTCATTTGTTCACATACTCCATGCAAAGCTTACACGGAAAAAATGGATGCATTGGATTCAAAGGTGGGTTTCCTTGGTATCAAGTTAATTCTATTGATGGTTGCTTCAATTGTTTGTCCCATTTACCGCTGGCAGCCAAGCAGCTGCCTTTAATCGTGGATTAGGTTCCTTTTCCTTGACCTAGTTCTGTAACTGCTTCTTACCCCCATTGCCTCATTGTAAAGCTCATACCAGATTTTGGTATGATATAAGGTATAGGAATTCAGATTGTATTCTTTGAATTAAGTACATATTGTGTCGAAAGGGGTTTCCTGACTGTTCATAAGCATCAGCTTAACTGGTGAGGAATTGAAATCGTTTCATGCTGTAAAGTCATTGGAAACCCTTAATCGTCTGTCCTTGAGGTTGCTGAATTGGCTCAGATGGTGAGGCGTCCATCGGAGGCCCTTCACACAGGCATGTTAAAAAATGTTTCAGTGTAAGGTGGACTAGGGGGAGGGGGCAAGGTGGGTGCAGCTGTGCCTCCGATGTCCAAATTCGAGTTGCTAATGTTAAAAAATGGCTGGGAAGTTGCAACTTATTTCAGAAGAGAGTACAGGATTCCAAATGCAAGTTAAAATGAGTAGTAGTACAGAGAGGCAGATGTTAATGCGATTGAGAGCTCCATCAACTCATAATAATTTAGTGAAATGCAGAGTTTAGAGAGACTAAAAAAGCGTGGAGCTTGTGCAAATATATGGTAACTAATGCTACGTGGTTCTGTGGCATGCCATTCTCAGGGGAATTGGTGGATTGGAGAAAGCTCCATTTGAAATTTGATCAAAACCAAACTTGTTAGCTGCCTCTGTCTAATGTATGCCGTCCCAAATTACCCCAACATTGGGACGCTCGCATGAACTAACAAATACTCCATAGCCACAACATACTGTAAGTGGCAGCTCGAATCCTACAATTCATAATGACGAAAATTCAGATTGTATTTTTTCCATTGAATTCGAACTTAAGGTTGTATTAGGCATTCTTTCATAAACTATAAACTATTTTTGGATTATCCTCCGCACATCCTATACTCATATATCCAGGGCAATTAATCAGCGAGGCTCAGATGCGCAGGACCGTTAATCAAGTGAAATGCGGACTTTTATTTGCAGTCCTTAGATCTAAGGAATGGCTGGGGTTTAATCAATTTAAGACGTCCACCGATTTGCAGCCCTTAAATCTGGGTCAGAGGTCACAATCTAGAGAAGCCGCAATCAAAGTTTAGCGATCTGGAGAAGTAACTGTTGATGTTTTAAATATATTTAAAAGAAATTCTTCGCGTTAATGATTCAATGAATTGAAGAGTCGATGAATGGTTAAGGTTTTGAATCCTTAATGTTAGAAACTCAAGTTCAGGGGTATCTACTACATACAATGAATTATTTCTTAATAGTACCAGCCCCATCTATTCGTAAAAGGTGGAGCTAGACTGGATCGGCAAGACCCTTATTGCAAATACATACATATTTGTAGAAGCGACCAGTCCCATGTTTCAGATCAGATGCTAGAAAAACTAGTAGGCACCGGGGTCCTGCGGCATGCCATTCTCAAGGGAATTGGTGGGTCTGAAAATGCCCCACTTGAAATTCGATCAAAAATAAATTTATTAGCTCCCTCTGTATAGTGTCCGCCATCCCAATTTACCCGAACATTAGGATTTTTGCACGAATCAACAAATACTTGTGTGCCATTAGCTAGTGTCGATCGTCCGCACGGAAAGCTAAAAGAAAAGTTGTACATGCCTCCATAGCCACAACATGTTTTTAGCGGAAGCTCAAACCCTGAGTACCAAAATGAAAAGAAAAAGTAGTAATTTCAAGTTGTATTAATTACCTACTCATGTTTGAATAGAGCAGTTGCATGCATGCATGCATGCACATATTGTTAAAATTTGTATCTCATATCGATTAAGTATATATAAGTCATTGATGTATTACGTACCGTATCTCCCTGGTTCTTTAAACAAAGAGTACTTCACTGAGTATACGTCAACATAAGTGAAAGCAGCATCCGAAAAATTAATCCTTAGTTGCAATATAGCTTCCTTCAACTTATAGTTAAAATACTGAGCTACTTCATTGTAAGACTTCACACAGCCAACACTGTCCTTCTCGGCTGAAAGAGAGAGCTCCAAAGAAGAAGTCAAGCAACCTATTGGTCCTGTGTTATGAATCCAAAATGATCTTCCTCCAAATTTGTATATATCCTATTAATAAAAGGTATAATTTCGACTGAATCAGATGAAATATTACGTACATAATGAGCTTGGAATTCCATTTAAAAGGAGTATACCCACGTACCTTTAGATTTGTAACAAAGTCACTGATGATATTTGGAATGATAGCTTTAACTTCTTGTGCAGACTTGTTATTCACAGCTAATGCCGCTCCAATATCATTCTGACCGATGTCAAACGTATACAAAGCTTTTGAAAAATAATCCTCTTTGGGCACCAAACTTGCAAATATTCCACCTACAAAGTATAAACACAGAGAATCTTGATCGATAAAAGCTTGTTTTTTTCCACCACAAAAAACAGTTGTTCAGCGAAAATTCTTCTAGTTTTATAATTCTATGGATAAAGAGGACCTTTTTGTCGGATGATTTGTGAGCTGAGTTTGAATTCTTCCAACTGGTCATACTGTAATCCAAGATAGAATGGACTACTATATCCCCCGGCCACCGGGAAAGCTTTTGCTTGTACTTGTATGGTGGAACCTGAGGTGGCAAAGTTCGCACCATGCGAGAAGTTGGCTCCCAAGGAATCAAGATATGCATGCAGAAATGGCAGCCCAAAACTATTGCTCTGATTATCACACAAAAAAAAACCATAAATATGTACTTGAAGCATCTATATATATATATATTTATACATCTCTATGTATGTGTGTGTGCGTATAGGGTAAAATGAGAGCATACAATGAAATCGATGAGGAGGCGTCCATCACAAACCCTCCCCGTGGGCCTGTGAAAAAATGTCTCTCCAAAAGGCAGAGTAGGGGGAGGGAGCAAGGTAGTCGCAGCTAAGGCCCCGGTGTCCGAATTCGAGTCACCGAAGTTAAAGATGGCAGGGAAGTCACATTCTTCTGAAGACAAGATGGGATTCCAAATGCAGGTTAAGCTAAGGAGGAGTAGAGACAGGGAGATATTGATGCATGGGAGCTCCATAGAGGGAATTGAGTTTTATTTAATTTATAACGTACATGCAAAACAAACACACACACACACATATATAGCCGCTGAAGCTAAACTGGACTTTGGTTTAGTGTTTTGGCATAAAGTAAAGTTTGCTTACTAAAAGTGTTTATCAATTAAACTGGATTAAAAAGGCACCATATATAGCCATGTGTCCATCTAGCTAGCTAGGTTGATAGCTAGCTTGGGTTGAGGGGCTCGACTTTGAGTAATTCATTATTGTTTTGGCACGTTTTCAATGGTGGTGGTGATGATTTTCACAGTTACGGAAGTTAGAAGAATTCGGATCTTGTTTATTGTTTTTTTGATGATATTAATATTGATGACTATGTTGATAAAGACAACATAGAAATAATAGTAAAAAGGATGATGTTGAAAACGAGGGTGGTCTTGAGGTGCAAGGTGTCGTTGGGGTGGATGCAAATATTGATCTTTTTTATTTTTTATCTTCCATTTATTTTTAATTTTTGATAAACTATATGATGGACATTGGAGGAAAGATAAACAATAATTTGTCGAAATTATTTTGGTTTTATTATAGTAGAAGTCTATAACTTCTCCTTACAGGTAATATGTGTTTTGTCGATAGATTGTACAATGATATGTTCATTTTTTTAATAAAAACATTAATATGTTCATAATAATTATATTTTAATTTTTATTACCTGTAAGATATTATTATGCTAATTATTTGAATAAAAATAAATTATTGTATTATTTTATATTTATCCCTCAAAGTTTATAATTTATTGTCCTGAGGCACCGGCCTTCAATATAGACATTCTGCCACATTGAGAAAGAGTGAGGTGATCCAAGTATTCCATCATTTCAATTGGCCAAGAGTACTGTAGTTCCTTGTTATTCAAGAAAAAGAAGTGTGATGAACAGTTGGTCACCATGCATCAAATAATTGTGCAAAAAGCCAAAGAAAAGTATGTTGAGAAATTAATAAGCCTGATTAGTGTAATGTCAATTCCATCAAAGACGTGTGAACATTTATGAATTCCTAATTTTGGGTAATTGACTTTAAATACTTCATGTCCATTCATCCAAGAACTCTTTCATAGAATGGCTTTAAGACCAATAATATAAACTTGTCGATAACCACGCAACGTATGTGAAATATTTTAACAAATAAAATAAGTACATAAAACATGATGTTGACAGGAAAAATAAAAATATTTTTTTAAAAAAAAATTGTTTCTCGTTGTAAAATAATTAAAAATAGTATATATATACATATATAAAAGTTTAATTGAAGTTATAATTTTTTTTAAAATCTCAAATTTTTAATTTTTTTCTCTTTTTTTTTCTAGTATCATATTTTGATGCACTGGGTTTGGAGGTGGACAAGTCAAAATGTGACGGTAGACTTTGAAGGTTCATAACTTTCAACTCGGTTGGAGTTATGAGACCCATAATATGTTTTCGGAAAGAAAATTTCGTGCTCTAGAGATTTAAAGTTCATTCTGAACTCTAATTCCAACTTTTAATCCGCCTGCGTGGCCTTTTAGTTTTCTTGCGCGTTAATTTAGTAGGTTTTCTAGTTTGTTTCTAGTTTCCTTGTTTTAGTGCAATTAGGGTTTGATATGTAATATAAATATCATTCCATAACTATGTTTTAGGGATTTTTGATGATTATTCTAAATAATACAACTATTGCTCCGTTTTTTCTATTGGAATTAGTGTGTCTTCCTTGAATTATCATTGTATAATTCAAGCGTGTTACTTCCGCTTCGTGATATTTTACTTCAAAATTATTTTTATAATTTATTTGTTGAACTCATTTTAAAATAGTTGATAAACAAGTTTAAGAAAGAAAAAAAAAACTACCAAAAGGTTTCTCACTTAAACATTTTATACCGTCAGGTACACTTACATTTTGACTACTATAATAAGTCCTTGATATTTATTTAGGTAAAAAAAAAACTATTATATGAAATTGTTGGCCGGTTGAACTATCTCTAACTAATGTCTCTCTCTCTCTCTAATTTTTCTTGTAGTTCAAAACTTGGAATCACGAATACCTCTTTCTTTCTTAGTTTTTTCTATTTTCGTTGAGTACTTTTTCCCAGTTTTTAGATCCGCACTTCCGGAAAAATATGGAGAGATTGTACAAGTTCTTGATGTGTTTTTAGTGTATTGCAGATATTGAGGACGAAAAAAGAAGGGAAAAATTTTTCGTCTAATTTGAATTAATTAGTCAATGCGTTGTGTACGTCTGTTTGCTAAGAAGCATTTTCTTAATCCCACAAACAACTTGCACATGAAGTAAATAAACTATCCTTCAATTGAATTACAATTACGAGGTTGGATCTGATTAAACCTGGCCTACATTCTTAAATAAGATGCCAAGCACAATTTTATAATGCTTTGGGACTCGGAGCTACATTCACTCTCTAACGAACGCCAAGTTGTCTGACAAGTTGAATCGTACATAATTTTAAACTCCTAATTTGAGCCCACTCACTTCCCCTTGTTAAAAAAATCGACTTTTTTTGAGCCCTTGTGATATATATTGTTATTGCTTGATTTCTATCATACACAGAAGGTCCGTATTTATTTAAAGGATTTTGTGAGTGAGAAAATCAACCGATCAAATCCCCCATTGATTTAAGAATATTTGATTGATATTACAAAGAGGGAAGATTTCCTACTAAAAAGGTCGAAACTAAAACCAAATTAATAGAACTCATAACTTAAATCCCAAAAATGGGATCATTTGTAGGGAAGGGAAAGAAAAATTAAGTTATTTATAAGTGAAATATATATATTTCACCATTTTACAAAATATCTTTACTTAAAAATAAGATAAATTATTAAATTAAATCAATTTGTTCTGATGTTGATCATCTGGATTAAAAATAAGAAGAAGAGACTGCACAATTTACCACAATAGACCTTCTTACACAACAAAGTTCCATCTGTTTTCCTTGCACCTCCTCTCGTGTATAAAAAAAGGTCTATCAAACCCATGAGACTAAGGAAAGGATGCTTCCATCAGTTAAGTAACTCAATAATCTTAGTATGAATATCAAGAGTAAAGTGGAATGCCGGAACTCTGAGCAGATGAAGGCTGCAATGCACGGATTCTGATATCATACTGTCTACAACTTGAAACATCATTGCTCGGACATGAATCTGATACATTCGATACAAGTGGATAAGCTGAAGTTTTATCTTTATATACTGTTCCAATACGATTACCACATTTGCGGCAAAGCAGCTTGGTTCTCCAACGGAAGAAACCCCGAGAGTTCTTGGAAAAGTAGGGTATGCATTGAAACTCATCCGCCAGGGTAAACCTGCTGTCGTCGATGTAGACAAATGAGATTAAGCCGCGCTTTATAGACTTCCCGTATTTAGAACCAATAGTTGAGGTGTTCCGGTTCGAAGAACTTAGGTTTAGCTCATACCCACACGTACCACAGCTGCAACAGAGAGTAGTTTTAATGTCTAGATTCCACATGGCACATATATAACATCGATAAAAAAAAAACCCAAAAATAAAAGGGTACAGATAAAAACATACTTAAATCAACAAGGACTTTTATTTTTGAAATCTTACTTGCTTTCGTCGCTCAAACTACTTTTTTCCGTTTCCTTGCTACAAGCAATTGCTATGCAAAATATGCTATCAGAACGAAATCAAATGATTTCATTTATATCCTTTCATTTACCCGGCAGGGAAGTATCACAAATCATGTATGTGCAAAACTGGCCGTTAGTGAATTGTTGTATCTGTTGACATACAAGAGGCAGAATTACATATTTATATTCAATTATTAATCCAACAAGTGACCGGCCTGTATTCATGAATGAGCTCATCTCAATAACTCAAGGACATTAAAACATTAGAGTGCAAAACATTCTCCAGATATGATATGAAAGGCTTCACGTGCACTCACACACAAGATTTCCAAGTTCTCATTTCAGTATTTCACTAAGCAAGTGTCTCATAATTATAGGCAAATAATGATACGTTGACATGACTGAGGTAGCCTCAGAGTGACTCCAATGGTTTCAATATCTTTTCCTGGGTATGGTAGTTAAGAAGAGCAATGTCATAGCATAATAAACCAACCAATAGAACAGCACCCTAAAAGTCGTGGAGAATGAAATTGTAAAATCTGGCCACCTTTACTGTCTTCATTGATAAAACTACACTGCTCTTCCTTAATCTCGAACTCTTCCCCATCAATCTTCACAGGATATGCCTGAAATTATATCCTCCTCGCGTCTCCCTAGGCAGTTATGCCACCTTACAACCTCTCTGCACCTCGACTGTCCATATTGGATTCACACTGCAGCTCATCCAATAAATCAATTAAGACTACCAAATATGACTACACTCAGTCTTCCACGACTTGACTGAGTCAAATAATAACCACCTAAAAAACCCTACAGTTCAGAACCAGCTCCTAAACTTACTATGTTCATTTGTAGCAGCACACTATCTCAATAGGAGTTAAG
Source organism: Euonymus europaeus (assembly GCA_963580455.1). NCBI lineage: Eukaryota > Viridiplantae > Streptophyta > Magnoliopsida > Celastrales > Celastraceae > Euonymus > Euonymus europaeus. Next base: position 4,906,958 of record OY756968.1, on the reverse strand, counting down.
AATATCAAATGAAAATTTATAAATTGAACTGCACCCAAGACAGGCAAAGGAAAACACCTCAATGAATCACCCAATAATTCATTTTTAAGGACATGTGTGCCATCTCCCCAACTCGTTACAATGCCACCAACTGAACCATCCTGCCATTCTCCATACAGATCATAACAGGTATGGTGGCAAAACAATCACGAATCTCCTCTCAAGATGGTAGACCATACTAGCGATGGTTTGATATGGCAAGATTCAGCCCTCCATCATCCAATGAGAATGTCTTTTAACTGGACTTCAAAGTAATTCCATCCCTCCTGCCCTACCGTCAAAGACAATAACTAAAACACTCCTTCCCTCAGCTGTGTCCCCAAGGCAAGAACATAAATCTGGTTCTATGATTTGTAAATTAAAAAAAAAAAAAAAGAATCAAAATTTTCCCTCTGTACCCTGTCTTACTTCTTCCAAAATTCTGGGCACCTCAATGACTTCTAACAGATGTAAACTTCTTCCGTAAAAAAAAGAAGCTCATTTTCAGTTCTGAAACAAAGTTGATGACCATAATATTGTTGCAACTTCCATCCTTAAACCAATGAATTGGACTTTGTTAGGAGATATGCTCAGAAAAAGCACAGTAGATAATTTTAATTTTTAAGTGAAATGAATATGCTTCTTCACGGATTGTGTATGCTCAATTTTCAAGAATGAAATATGGCCTAGCTTAAACATTCTATACTTGAATAATGTTCACGTGTCCTAAGCAACTAGTTCAATTCCATTCCTTTCACTCTAAATTGTCTGGATTTGATTTATTCTCATTAGAACTTCACCCATCAGCAAAAACTTGAACTTTAATGGATAAATTAACTTGGTGAGTTCTAAAGCCTAAAGTTTAAAAAATGAAATCCAATGCCACAAAATTATCGAGTTGACTATTCTAATAAGATCATTCTAACAAGCCGATTGCAGACTCAAACGGAAAATATATGATGCAGGAGCTAAAGAGGTCTTGAAAGAGCAAATTCGAAGATCTAGGCACCGTAGATTCACGGCTTATCCACCAACTTATAGAGATGAATTATGAATCAAAATTCCAACTCCAACCCAAGATCACAAATCAGAGGCGAGAATTATATCTTAAAAAAACAGTTTCAAACAGGAAGCGAAGAGAAAGAACCTGTAGCTAACATGTCTTTGAGAACCCGCAGTGGAAGAAGAAAAATAACGATGGTTAGTCCCCCTGAAGTAACCATCTCCGACAACAGTCGACTCTCCCATTACTGATGGAGAATTAACTATCAATCAAGACTCCATCTTTCGTCACATAAATTTGAGGCTAAACTATTTGACGGTGACCCGAATCCAATTACTTCCAAAGGAAAGGAATCTGAAGCAAAGCAGACTAATCAGAGAAAGTTAACGGAACATAAAAAGGTGCAGAAAGAGAGGAGGAAAAAAAAGAAATGGCTTAAGGGGGCATTTGGCGTTGTCGTTTTCACGGTGGTTAATAAATTTGGTCCCTCTGGCTTACTAAGGCTTTGTGACCTGTGGGAAGTTTAACACCCCGTGGACTGAGCGATACCAACCAAATGAAATCGATTGATTCAATAAGTTCAAATGAATGGGATTCACATCGGACTGAGTCTAGACGTTTTGATATCATTTAATAAATTTAGACCTCTTTGCCTCCTTTAAAATCTTATTTGAGAGACGAGAAATTTAAGTTTATATTTAAGATTGAGGCAATGCTTGGAAGAGGGGTTGGGAGGAGTTGGGTTAGAAGGAATTGGGTGGGGTTGAGTTGGGAGTAGTTCATAAAAGTGAATCATTTTGGAGGGGTTGAGAGCCTTTGATATGAGTGAATACTCCCAACTTCTCATTTTGAGAGATTGGGAAAAAAATGTATTAGGAGAGATTCGTGTCAAGCAAGAGTTCAGAGGGGTTCGCAAACACCTCTCTCAAGTAAAGCCTAAATCATCATTTTCAGTTGATGTGGTAGGTTTGGCATCATGACTAGAACATGGAATGAAGTGTTATTTTGGGTTTGATTAGTAATTAAAATTAATTAATTATGATTAGTGATGATTCAATGTTCATTATGGAGGCGGTAAATTAGGGGATGGTGTCCCATAATCCCATTGTTTGAGTTCATATCGTGACGGAGGTTGGCGGTTGGCGGTAGGTAGGCTGCCCCATATAATACAACTTTAGGAAAGCGGGGAATCTTGGTTTCTTTTGTTTATGATGATCCAGCTTTTTATGGATAAATAATAAATAATACTCCAATTTCACTGCGAAATTTAAATATATCATATCAAATTTATTTTTTTAAGCTTAATTTAGATCTATTCACACCAAAAAAAATTATGGATTTTTAGGCTAAATGAAAAGGCTGAGCAAGTGTAGAGTTCAGCAAAAAAAAAGAAAAGGAAAAAATTACAATGTGTGGCCTAAAATGGGAGTTGGGTGGGCTTTAATTATTTTTTGAATTATAATTTTATCCTAAAATAAAGTTAAATCGCAATATTTTGTTTTGAAAATGACGTGTTTAGAATTTATGATTTAATTTTTAGTAGTTAATATTTAAGTTTTCATCCTAATGGGCTCAAATAAACAAGAACAGAACTGAAGTGTGGACCTCTTTTTAGGCCCATTTTGAGAAAGCGGTAGCTTGACTCGGCACCTCCCCCTCAAGCCGAGTTAGTTGGGACTTGGGAGCCGAGTTAGTTGGGTGAGGCGAATCGGCGAACAATTGGCTCAGGCTTAATTTCTTGATAGGTTACCTTCACGTCCCAGAGCTTTCCGCAAAATGTCTTGCTGGTTCTTGATCCAATCTAGAGATTCAAGCTGTGAAGATGCTGGGGGTGTACTACACACAGCCCTCAACTTGCTTTCACTCGATGCAAGAGTCGGCAAAACAGAGAGGCCTGCATTTTCTCTCCTTTTCTTTGATCCCTGCTTCGTTTTAATCTCCCAATTCCCACCTTTATTGTTAGATTGGATTCTCAGTTGACGGGGAAGCGTAGCAAATGGGAGTTGCTTCGGTATGCAATTTTGACTTTACTTTCCCTCTGTTGTTTTTATATTTATTTGGCTTTGGACTGCTTCAAAGTCTGAATCACTTATCGTTTGTTTTCCGTCAAACTTATTTTATTGGTCAAGTGGGAACATTTTTCATTGCCACCCTATTAGTCAATTATTGTCAAGTCGTACACGGGAATTAGACATTACCACCTATGATGTTCTCAACTCCTACTAGTTGCATTATAATAAAGATATTCTCTTCTATCAAATCAAATCAATGGGAATGGAGGAATATAAGCAAATTTCCTTGTGGAGACAAAAATTTATTGGAATATCAACACTGTAGTTTGGTTTGAGGGTATTGTTTATTTGATGGTCAAGCTGTTGAAATGTGTAGTTGCTATTTATTGGGAGTTTTTCAATACCCACAAAGCTTATTGCTGTCTAGAGTCTCATTTCTTGTCAATCTGCTCAATTGTTGTCATCCTCTGACAGTGTTTTTCAACATTGGGAGGGTCATAGAATGGTGATGGGTAATCATTTTTTACTGTGAATTCAAAGAGATGGAAGGTGTTGCTGTTTTCATCCTCAACTTCAGTGTCTTTTTGTTGCTTATGGAGTTTTCTTTGTCACATCCCCTTTGCACCACTTTACGTAAGTGGCTTTGTTGTTGGTCGCTCGCTTAGTATTTGTTGATATTGCTTCAAATTTTACATAAGTAATTACTAATTAGCAAATTGCCATCGCATAGAGTATCACTTAATCTCATAGTCGTCCTCATTTTTCTATTCTTTTCAATGTTCTTTCAAAACATTCTTTGATTTTGTGCTTGATTTTAATGATACAGGAGCGCCAGTTACCCCAGAGACTCCCCTTGCATTCTGTCAATACAATGGAAGTGTTTGCTGTAATTCTACTGATGATCTACAACTGCAGAATCAATTAAAGTTAATGAATATCTCTGATCCTGAATGTGCTTCTGTTATGAAATCGATCCTTTGTTCAGTAAGTTGTTTGATGTTGCTTGCCTTTATATTATTGGATTTTCCATCAACTTTGAATTTACACAGTTAATTGAAGTAAAATTGATTTTCCATGGATGATATTCTTTTAAATGTGCAATAAGCCAGTTGCTATTGAATCAATGACATGGTACTAATCTGTAAAGAACAGTAGCATATATCATTTTCCAATACATACATAGCACTATCCATCTTTATCATCATGCATATATCTCATTCTATTGCTCCTACTGATTTAGCAAATTTGATTAATGTCGTGCTCCACAGAAATGTGATCAGTTTTCAGCTGAGCTATACCACATTGAATCAGTACCACGATCAGTTCCTGTTCTTTGTAACTCCTCTGTTTCAGCCAACTCAACCAAGTCGCAACTTTCTACAACTCAGTTCTGTTCAAAAGTTTGGGATGAATGCCATAATGTATCTATATCAAATTCTCCATTTTTGCTACAGGGACAAGTTGGAGTACTGAATAATTATGTTTCCAAGCTGACTGATTTTGTGCAAAAAAATATTTTCTGTGATGAATTCGGCGGGGATTCAGATGCCGGATCAGTGTGTTTTGACGGTGGACAAGTGTCACTGAATCACTCTGAGAGTCCAAGTCCACTAACTGGTGTTTGCCTTGAGAAAATTGGGAATGAATCATACCTTAACATGGTAGGCCATCCTGATGGTTCAGATCGCGTCTTCTTATCTAACCAAGCAGGAAAGATTTGGTTGGCGACTGCTCCTACCATGGGATCTGGAGAAATTTTAGAACTTGATGATTCAAATCCTTTTCTCGATTTAACAGATGAAGTACATTTTGATTCTGCGTTAGGATTGATGGGTATAGCGTTTCATCCCAACTTTGAGCGAAATGGTCGTTTCTTCGCTTCTTTTAACTGTGATAAGGTCAAATGGCCACAATGTTCAGGGAGATGTTCATGCAACTCTGAGGTGGGCTGTGATCCTTCAAAACTTAGTCCTGACAATGGAGCACAGCCATGTCAATATCAAAGTGTCATAGCAGAGTTTACTGCTAATGGTAGCACATCAAATCCTTCTTTGGTAAAATTCCTGATGGCTTTCTAGTCTCATTTCCCATGACCACCACTTAGAGCATTGATCAATTCTGGTTTGAGCTTAAATTCAGGTAATCAGTACCCAACCACTAGAGGTTAGAAGAATTTTCACCATGGGTCTTCCATTTACTTCACATCATGGTGGTCAGATTCTCTTTGGACCTAAAGATGGTTATTTATATTTTATGATGGGTGACGGTGGAAGTAGTGGTGATCCTTATAATTTCTCACAAAATAAGAAATCCCTGCTCGGAAAGATTTTGAGACTTGATGTAGATGGCATACCAAGTGAGTATATCAGCAAATATTTCCACCAGGATTCAAGCTTTTAGTGTTCTTTTTATTCTTCAGTTAAATCCTCTATGCAATTTCTTTTCTTACGAGATTTAGATTTCAGTCGCCCCTCCACCCCGCTTTTCCTCTCTATCTCCCTTCCTTTTTCTATACGTTATTTTGATATGGTGTAGTTTCTAGGAGGGCATCTAGTTGCTGTACTTGAATATATGCCAGCTGTCTTTTCTTTTAAAAGAAAAGAAAACATTGGATGAGATTCATGAGAAAATTTGTTGTTTTAAAGGCTGAAGAGTTCATGACATGCTTTCAGTGATGATAAAGCTTTGAAGATTTTAGGCGAGTTGAGAGTTCTTTCAATATTTGTGCAATGATTATTTGAAATCCAGCAATTCATACGATGTAGCTTTTTAGCAAGATGGATTTGATTATATTCAAGAAGGTGATTCCACTTTTCAAGTTCTCATAGATCGATGTGCATGTTGGCCTTGTCGAGTTTGTTCTGAACTCTGTTAAAAAGAGGGGATCTTTCCAGTGTTTTAGATATGCTTTCTTATAATAGCCCATAGTAGGGTCAACTTTGGAAGTTTATGGATTGCTATTCAAGTCTTGCGATATAAATTTGTAGTTTTTTTTTTTTTGACTTTTTTGCATGCTAGCTTAATGAAGTGACATTTGCATGACCATCTCACTTCTGTATCTATGCAGGTGCGAAGACAATAAACGACTTGAGTTTATGGGGAAATTATTCTGTCCCTAGTGATAATCCATTCTCCGAAGATGGGGAATTGCAGCCTGAGATTTGGGCATTAGGATTCAGAAATCCTTGGAGATGCAGTTTTGATTCAGAGAGACCTTCCTACTTTATGTGTGCTGATGTTGGTCAGGTTGGTAGGCTTTCCACTGCTGCTAGCTATCTATGGCAAGCAATTATAAAGAGAAAATCATCAATGGAGTGTTTTTCTGGAAGCTCTGTTATAATTTGTGCTACCTCATTAACTTTATGTTAGTGTCATACTTAACATAGTAGTACTAATGAATACGATATGGTTTCGTAGGACATATACGAAGAGGTTGATATTATCACTAAGGGTGGTAACTATGGATGGCGCGTTTATGAGGGCCCATTTATATACAATCCCACAAATTCTCCTGGGGGAAATACATCAGCCAGCTCCATAGACCCGATATTCCCTGTAATGGGGTATGATCACTCTGAGGTAAACAACTCTCAAGGATCAGCTTCAATTACAGGTGGCTATTTCTATCGGTCGTTGACTGATCCGTGCCTGCATGGACGGTGAGTCAGCTTGATTCTCTGCCAACTTTTGTGTCCAATATTTATTTCCTATAATACAAATGACCTGCCTATGAAAGCTTGATCGTTGAACTCCTCAAGTTTAATTGAATTTACAAGTGGGATTTTCATATAAATTACCTTCTGTTACACTGCCTGTTGGAGCCATATTGCCGCATAATATAGCATTAGTATGTACTCTATAATCTAAAATGCTGACTTTGTGTCAGGTATCTTTATTCAGATTTATATGCTGATACCATCTGGGCAGGCACAGAAAACCCAGAAAATAGTGGCAACTTTACCAGTAATCGGATTCCTGTGAGTTGCGCTCGCGACTCTCCTATCCAATGTGATATGGAAGGAGGAAATTCCGCTCCGTCATTGGGCTTCGTTTTCTCTTTTGGTCAAGATAACAGAAAGGACATCTACATTTTAGCGAGCAGTGGAGTGTATAGAATTGTTCGTCCTAGTCGGTGCAACTACACTTGCTCAAAGGAAAATATTACTACTTCAACTACACCAAGCTCTGTTCCTTCCCCTTCTCCTTCAACAGAAAAGTCTGAGGCATCCATTAATAGCGTCGTTGCGCTTCACTTCTTCATCGTTGCTTTTGCTAGGTATGCCCTATACTACATAGCATATGTTTAGTTCTGTATCATTCTAAATATTTTGAAGATGCAGATTTAATTGAACTCTCGTAATTCAGTAATAAATAGAGTATTTATCTATGTTCGGGGGTTATTGTCTCTTGTTAGCCTCTACGGTATAATTAATTGGTGGTGGTTTATGTTGTCGCTTATGTCAAGGGTTCAAGTCCTCTTACCCAAGTCGTCGTTCTCGGTTATAAAAAAAAAAGTAGAATGAACATTATTTTGATTATTAATGAAATTTATTTAACCTGATTTCCAATTGTATCGAAATTAAATATTTTGAAAAACATATAACTTATTTAACCTATGCACTCTTTTATCCTATAAAAGGAAAAACTTCGAATTTGCCAGGATGATGAAAAGTAGCGGGTGGTTACCCTCTGGTTATGAAAAAGCTGAGACCTGGAAATGAAATTCCTTTTGTTGGTAATTCCATGTCTAACCATTATCATGTCATGTCATGTCATTTTCTAGACAATCAAGGAAACCAGAGGAAATAAATCTTATATACTTGTTTCGGTAGTGGCTATTCTAGCTATTCTACTTTTTTTTGTCATTCTCATTTTGGTTGTAACCAACAATATTGTGAACTTTCATGTTGTTTCTAACAAAATGGGTTCACTTTTCACATTTATTACACAAAAAAATCAAGTCATATACTCAATCATATCAATAAAACACGTCTCTCAATACACTTACATCTTCAAAACACAAATCATTATATATTATTCTTTCTTCATTAAGGATTGCACCATTTTATTTGCTAAGGGCATGGTGGGTAGGTTTGTTAGGTATATATTTGAGAATACGGTTATATGGCTTCTGTTTTAACTGGTTTATGAGCGAGTTAGGCCGCCAGGTCAATCAGTTGGAAAATATGATCTTACCAGTTGACCTAAAATATGTACTAGTAGCACACGTACTCCGGGCGGCTACCAATACGTGCATTTATTTTATTTTTTTTGAGCATTCTTTGCCGCTGATCGTTGCTGTACTTTTTGACAACAACGTACTTTCAACAGTAGTTAGTCTAGTTTCTTTCTTTTTTTATCCCGAAAACGACATCCGATAAGTTTACCATTTATACAATTGATGTGGGTATAAACTCATATGAAAACATGATAAATTAAGTCAAAATCAGTCTGTAGCTATTGGCTAGAATGATATTGCTTCCAATGAGAATCGAAAATCAAAACCTTTCGAAATCCCTACGATTTGGTCATAAAGAGATTCATGAGGAGTCGCCTAAATGATTGTTAGTCTAGTCTCTAATGCGCGTTAATGTGTATATATCAGTAGTCAAATAGACATCATATATATTAGTGCTTTCAACCCTAGTTAGTCTAGTCTCTAAATGCACATTAATGTGTGTATATATTAGTTGTCAAATAGACATCATATATACGACTACTATATACTTTCTTTTTGAAATCAAATGACTTTTGTTAATTACGTGATAATTTCTTCATTAAATTTTTACCTGAGCACCCTTTGATCCCCTTGATTGTAATATGATATCTTATTTATTTATGGACCATTCTTGTGATATCTATTTGTCTACTTCATCTCTTTATAGTGACTAACACCTACCTAAACGGCACTCTCCTGTGTCAGTGTCTGTCTGTGTAATATATATATGATATATATGATGCCTTTATATAGTGTGTGAAAATGTTTTGATGGGTATCTACCCATTAATTGCAGAATTTATAGGTGAGAAGACAAGAACAGAAATGAAGTTGGGGTAGACATTTAATTAGGCAATTAGTTTGTATTGACTTTTGCTTAGGCTTTTTGGATATTGATTGATTAAGGAGTTATTTCCCATAAAATATGTAATTAATTAACACAGTTTAAATGGATATTAAAAAAATACAATAATTCGAAACCGTTAAATATAAATTGAAAATATACCATCTCAGTTTTCACTGTTTATTTGACTTCTGTTTAACACAAACAATAAATTTTATAATGTTAATTATCATCTAAAAAATACATAACAACAAAAAGATAATGTACTTAATAATAAAAATCAACTACAATGGAAATAAATAAAGACAAAAAAGACATTATAGGATATATTATTTTTGAAATGGTTTTCAAAATGTTAATAAGATTACTTTGTTGTGTATCATCTAATTTAAATATAGCATTATCCTATTTTAAAAAATTATATGTTGATTATAACAATTTTTAAATATATTTACAATATCTGAAAATATGATTTTTCTTAATACATTATGAGATTCTTCGATTACCCTATCCTATCTAAAATCACAATGAAATTAAAATAGAAAATTATTTAATTCTTGTTTGTTTTCATGATTATTATTTTCACCACCCCTAATCCTTCAATATCACAGCAATGAATTTTAAATCAATAATCTATACTCTACCATATCCGGTGAACAATCCAATTCCAAAGTATTTATTTGTGTAAATCTATAAAATAAAATTAAAAAAAAAACTGAATTGTTTTTCCTCTTGTAATTGTAAGTTGTAACCGAATCGATAAAAAAAGAAGATAATCGATTGTTTGGTTGAGCGTTTGTTAATTTTTATTTTATCAGACATTTTTATTTGTTAGTATTAACTTATTATCAAACATATTCTCAATCAAACAGATTAATTGTGATAAAAAAAAAATCAAACAGATTAATAAACTTATAATGCCAATTAATAGTTCAAACAAAAAACAAAACAAAATTAATATGACTACTTAATACCAGTATTTGAACCAGAACATCCAAAGAAGAAGAAAATGAAGGTCAGAGAAAGCTCTTCGTCACGGCAACAGAATGTATAAAATGCGAGTGTGGTTGGTCTAGAAGTCACTCACCGTCTCCCTCAAGCACCTCTCCATTATTACACCTAAAAAGGGTAACAACCACCATCATCACCACAGCTAAAAGCCTCCCCCTTTCTTGGATTCTTTGTGTTCGATGAGATGAAGAGATTGAAGAGTTATTATATGCACTTGAGGCATCATCACCCGATGGAGCGAAAATGGATCTTCCCATTAGCGATTGGGTCTTTGGTCTCTCTCTTCCTTCTCTTCCTCACCACACTAACCTCACCGGACGGTACACCGTTTCTTCCCTTCTACCGCTCAATCACGGGGTCGGGTTCCGTTTTCGTTGAGTCACAACTCAAGCCTTTACCGATTTCGACTTTACCTCCACCGCCTCGGTTTGCGTACCTAATCTCCGGTTCTAGAGGTGATGGTGTGATGCTGAAACGGACTCTGTTGGCGCTCTACCACCCTAGTAATCAGTATGTTGTGCATTTGGACCGGGAGTCGCCTGCGGATGAGCGGCTTGATCTGCAGAATTTTGTGGGGAATCATTCGATTTTCCAGAAATTTAAGAATGTGAAGATGATTACCCGGGCGAATTTGGTGACTTACAGGGGACCAACAATGGTGGCTAATACTTTGCACGCGGCCTCAATCTTGCTCAGGGAGGGTGGGGATTGGGATTGGTTCATCAATCTTAGCGCATCTGATTATCCTCTCGTCAGTCAGGATGGTGAGTTTAGATGGCTTTTAGCTCTCGTGGGTCTTCAATTTCGAATCTTTTTCCTAATAAGATTCCTGTTTGATTAGATCTGCTGCACACATTCTCCTACTTGCCGCGGGATCTCAATTTCATTGATCATACGAGTAATATTGGCTGGAAAGAGTGAGTCGAGATTTGACTTTGGCCAGAATATTTTCCATCATATGTTTCTGAATTTACAATATGTTCCTAAATGTGTAGATTTCAGAGGGCAAAGCCGATAATAGTAGATCCAGGGTTGTATATGGATAAGAAGGCTGATGTATTCTGGGTGACACAGCGGAGAAGCGTGCCTACGGCGTTCAAACTATTTACAGGTACATATACTATCTTCAGAACTAAAAATCTTTCTGCATTGATCTTAGTTCTGTAGGAATTCTTGTTTTTTCGGAAACCAATTTAAACATGAAACTTGCTAACGTTGAACGTATAAGTGTTCTTATGATTGCTCTGCCTGAATGTCAACCCAGGATCACTCATTCACTTTAATGCTGATGATTACTTAAGCCTAGTGAACTCGTATGCTCATTGTATGATAGTTTCTGATTTAGTATCTCTCTCTTTTCTCTTCGTTTGGTTGGTGTTCTTATGTCCTATTGGTTTGAATGATTCAATTTGCTCTATTGGTGACCCCTGATTATAACCGACTTGAGATGCAACAGCTAATGATGAACAGTATTCAGTATCTTCTTTGACATCTTTGTTCTTGATTTAAAATGAATGTTACCTAGCTTGTTCTCTCCTGGGTGAATTTGTACTTGGGTAGAGTTGCTCACATAACGCATTGGTGGTTTCGCATCGATCTGGACTTTAGGTGTAAATGAAATTAAATTACTCTCCTGTATTTTCCCCAACATTATCACAATGCTTTTCTTTTTTCTTTTTCTCCCTTTAGTCTTTGTTGAATATTCTGAGAATTTGGTTATAGTTTAGATGGGACATTTTTCTTCTTCTGACTTTGATGACCACCTCTGGCTAGCTCTTTGCCATGAATAAATTGACTGGGAATTCTTTCCGTCATCAGATATGTTGTCCATGAGTCTGTTGTATACTTGTCGCTTGCATATACTAAAGTACTAAACCATCGTCCTTAACAGAAAATTTGTTGACTGCTTTAGATTTTCATTAGTGTTTCTATACAAGAATGGGGACTAAACTGCTTCATTGCCTATGAAACTGAACATGCATGCCTTATTCTAGTTATTCCTGTATTCCAGTAGCAGACGTATGAATTATATCAGGTTTGCATTTTTCATCATCCATGTTGGAAACAACAGGGTTCATTTATTCAACCGGTTGTCAATTATGATGGATTTTGTAAACAACGTATATTTTTTCTTTATAGGTTCTGCCTGGATGGCACTTTCTCGACCTTTTATTGATTATTGCATATGGGGCTGGGACAATCTTCCTCGAGTTGTTCTCATGTATTATGCAAACTTCCTATCATCCCCAGAAGGTTATTTCCACACTGTTATATGCAATGCCCAGGAGTTCCGTAACACCACTGTGAATAATGACCTTCATTTCATATCATGGGACAACCCTCCAAAGCAGCATCCACACCACCTCAACAGTAACGATATGCAACGGATGGTTGACAGTAACGCACCATTTGCCAGAAAGTTCCGCCAAGATGATCCAGTCCTTGACAAAGTTGATTCCGAGCTTTTGTCTCGCGGTCCAGGAATGCCTACTCCCGGTGGTTGGTGCATAGGAGTTAGAGAAAATGGTACGGACCCATGCTCTGTAATTGGTAATACCACAATCCTTAGACCTGGACCTGGTGCAAAAAGGCTGGAAACTTTGATAAGCTCTCTGTTATCTGTTAATAACTTTCGACCAAGACAATGCAAGTGACAATACTTAGAGAGAAAATACAGTGAGGTAACCGGTATGCCATAATGTTAGTGCAAACAAGAATGCTGAAATGTCGAATGTTTCACTGGTTTAGAGGCATAAAAGCAGGTAGATTTTGGTGACAGGATATCAGTGATGAGGGTGGGGGATTGCTTTTTCTGCCGAAACACATTGTATGCGGCAAATGAACACATCTTATGTCAATGGAATCCCTTCTTTGATTTCTTTTTTCTTATATACTGTAACTGTTATGATCAACCCAGCATCAAAGATTGGAATGGAATAAAGTTTTCTAGATTAGTTCATTTCTATCAATTGCTTTTGTTAATGTGATTGAGCTCATTCTGATAGTTTAGCATTGGTGTGCTTGGTTACACTGTATATCAGAACGGAACGGCGAATTCCATTCCTATCTGGAACTGAGGCTTCCGACCTTGGACATAAGAATTGAAAATTCATGGCAGAACGGAATCATGCTACATCTACAAAATGATAACAAGATCCATGTGGAGGGTCTCTCTAAGTTCTTCAAGCTGTGCAGTGACCATCCTCCATGCTGTATATTATTTTATTTATTTATTATATTATAGCTTTTATAAAGACAATATAATTCATAAATATTGAAGCAATATATATTTTTTTTTTCTTCAATTTCCCTATCAAAAATAGTGAATTTACATACCTCATAAACAACTAAAATTGAGGTAGAGTTATCATTGAAACAACAATAAATTATAAGGTATGATATAATCTTTTGTCAATTATTCTCATTATATTTCTTATCGAATTCCCTTGTATCAAATATTAGAATACAATGTTCTTGTTACAATTTTTTCATCCACCAACAAATTGGAATCCAAAGAATTCATTTTCTCATTCTCATTTATGTTCTTATTTCCACGACTAACAAAACATAGCATCATTGCTAATTGGATGTCAACGGGTCGGGTACACTTTCAATTAGGAAATGCCAAAATTATTTCCATTTAAGATATCATATACCAAAATTATTACAAAACTGTTTAAAAAAATCATTTAAATTTTTAAAATCGGAACCGTTTCATAACCATTTATCGTTGGGTATTTGTTTACCGTTATTTATTTATTTTTTAAAATTCACACATGTTTTCTAAAGAAGCATCCATAATAAAACAAAAGGAGAGAGAGACTAATGATTAAGTACTTCAATTCTTTTATACAAGTGATTCTTCGAATCATTTACCACTAGCATATTCACTAATATTTTTCAAAAAATTTTTAAATTTAGGATAGGATCGGATTCAGGAAGGTTTTGATTAGGGTGTCCTAACCATTTATTAATCGGTTCGGGTACCCTAAATCCGACATAAAAAAACAAAACCCGACTCAAACCTTATAAAATCAACTTTTGAATTTTAAACGGATCGAACATCTTATTATAGTGCGTGGATCGTTTTTTTTTTCATCCCTAGATGGATCGGTCTACTATTACTAAATACTCTGTTCACTATTGCTAATATAAGTCATTATTTATTTTATTTTTTTTGTATGGCAATGTAAAATTAACATTCACCAATCGATTGAAGTATCTTTCTATGAACCTACGAATTTGGTAAGGGAAATAATCGCGAAAAATCGCCCAAGTAAACATCATGCCAGCAAGTTTTGAACCCAGTTGAGTCATCATGTCTGCTTAAACGAAAGACAGAATTTGGGTAACTGAGTTTTGATTTTTAGAAACTCACGAAGCGGGCTGCAATCGTTCGAGATGATGACAAGGAAACTTAATTAGAAGCATGTTGAAATATTAATTAACCAGTGTTTAATTTGTACTTGTGCATCTACCTATAATTTACAATTCTAAATAAACTAGAAAAATTAATTAAAAATATGTTGGAATATTAATTAACTAGTGTTTGTACCCGTGCGATGCACGAATAAAAAAAAAATTGATTAGAAAATATAGGTGAATTAGTTTAGATGCATACTTTCAGATAGGGATGCAGGCAAAGTCTTCGCACTTCTCACAATACCAAGTACGTTATGCCTTTTCAACCATTTTTGAATATTTCTTACAAGCATTGCAAGACCAACCATACTTTGAATTGATTTCAATGATGGTTGCACATGTTACAAAGTTGCATGCCTGTTGTTGAAAACAAAATTATTAATTTATAAATTCATATATATTATGGATAACATTTAATTTATTCATACCTTTTTTGTTTCCAATATTTCATCAATTATCTTCCTTTCAGAGTGGATGAAAAAATCATCAGCTAAGGAGTATGAAGGTTGTCCAGACAACTGACTAACCCTTTGATATAATGCTTGTTCCGAATGCCCAAACCTTTAAAAAACTTTAAATTTAAGAATTGGAAAGCTTAATAATATTTAAAAATAACAATAAATAGAATATTATCTATTTCGCAAATCGATATATAGCTTCCTTAATAGTTGGGTTGATAAACATTTTCGATCCAAAGTACACATTTGACACATTTATATTGCCTAATGTTTTTTTAAAAGGATAATTAGTGATATTCGATATACCCCAATTTTAACAATTTCGCCAATAACATCTGAAAAATAAAGCTCAATTTGTCAATCACAACTTCAATGACAGGTAACATATTTAAAAATGACAAATTAGACATAAGTTCATACCAATTAAAAATATTTTATCCTTATCTCGGTAAAAGAAACAAAAAAAGAAAGATTCATTTGGGTTGTTAAGCTCTGTTGGTGAGAAACATCAGTAATTATCATGAAATTCAACTTGTACTTGTGCCTGGTAGATCTGAATTTCTCATTATTGTAACCAACTATTAAATTGGGCATAGCATAACCACAACCCTCAATCAACAGATTCTTAAATATTCTTATTAATAAAGTTTTTACAGTAGCCTGAATCCTAACACCCTGTTATGAAAAATCAAATCAAGCATCAAACAATGATTATTAAATTATAATAAATAAAAAATTTGGATTGAAAATACCTTTTCATCCATAAGGATCATCTCAATCATTATTGTTTAATCATGCCTTACAAAATTTGTAATCGTCCACATACATATAACTCGAACCTTCAACTTCCAATCATACTTCTCATGAGTGATAAAATCAATAAAATAAAGCCTTGGAGCCATTCGTTTTTTTAAAAAAAATAAAGATATGAAATGAAAGAAAATAGAGACAAAGAGATGCAGATTAATGGATGCATGATTTTAACAATTTATAAAAAAAAAATACTACCATATTTAAATTTTTAAAAGATAATTGATTCAAAATTTGAAATAATTTTCCTAAAAAACAGTTCAAATACGAAAATACAAACTCATAATTTTCGGACCATAATTATTATGATTTAAAAGATTTGAAAATAAGTAACCATCTATATTTTAAAAATGGTTTGTTCTTTTAAGGTTTTCTAGATGACTTATTGCGTTTAATTTTTCTATAAATGATGAAAAAATTAAATAATAAGCCAGTCAATTTTTTTGCACATTCAAATTTTTTGAACGTTCAAATTTTATCTTTTAAATTATATATAATTCTACCAATCAAATTATATATTAGGATATCCTTTATCAATATTGAAAATTCAAATGTGTCTATGGATAATAATTAAAGTGATCTTATGTTTTAATAGGTTGAGATTTTTTTATTGGTTAATATTATCTATTATGCTTTTTTTTCCCACTTTGATTTAACAACTTTTGAATGATGGTTGAGAGGCTAGAATACACACACACACACACACACACATATATATATATATATATATATATATGTGTGTGTGTATAATAATTATATATTGAAGAATTTATTGATATATAAGAGACTTGTCTCACAACTTTTATAACTCTAAATTAAACAATAAAAATAATTGTTAACTATTTTAAAAATTATGTTATGACATATTCAAATTTGGTTAAGATTTTTCTCAAAAAAAAAAAATTTGGTTAAGATTAACGATCTTTTTTTAAATTTGATTTTATTAAAAATTATCAATATTTGATTTAAATAGCGATAAGATAACTTAACAAGTGCAATTATAATATATAGTGTGCTTTTAAATTTTGAAATTAATCTGAATTTACTAATTAATTATTTAAATAAATGCTTATGGATATGAAATGAAAATATCATTAGATATATATATATAAAATTTGGATGATGATTTTGTAGCAAAATATCGAATGGAATGCGATATTTTTTCAAAGTAGTTTTCGTAATAAAATTGTATAATTAATGAGGTTTAACTTATTATATATTATCCCATTTAAATGCAGTTTTATCTTATTTAAATAAAATTATATAATCCTTGGTTTGAAAATTGTTTGTTGTTAAAATCCTTTTGAATATATTTGAAAATATCATGTAAGTTTATGAGTAAAAATTTGTTCCCTAATTTCATCTTTTATCTATTTATTATGTATTCAATTTAAAAACATTTCAATGTTTGTTGATAAAATAAATAAATTAATTAATTAAGATAAAAATATTGAAAGTTTGGGTGACAAAAATGCGTAGGTGTCTTCTTCTTTTATATATTGTATGATCCAACTGGGAAAGCTTGTGTAAACCATTAGATCTTTGAAAATAATCCTCTAAAACACATAAAAATGTTGGAAATATATTTTTATATTTCGGGTGGCACATTGTCCTACTCCCCGCCTTTACTCAGGATCGAACTTGGGCCTTATAGGTTCTCAGATGTCCGTCCTGATACCATTGAACCAAGTTGGCTCAGTGGTCCGTCCTGGTACCACTGAACCAAGTTGGCTCAGTGGTACCAGGACGGACCTCTGAGGACCTATAAGGCCCAAGTTCGATCCTGAGTAAAGGCGGGGAGATAAATAGTGCCACCTCGAATATAAAAATATATTTCCAACATCTCCTGTAGAAGAGCAAAATGGACATATATTTTCTGAATTTTGAATGATCCCTCTTCTAGCCAAATTCTCTCTCGTTGGAATTTTCTTGAGCAATAGAAGCCAAGCAAAAACCTCAACCTTTGGTGGTGCAATTCCTTTCCGGATTTCAATATAAAAAGATGGCCTTTGGGTTACGTGCCGCGTCAATGAAACTTCCACTAGATTAGCATATGTTAACTTGACAGAAAAATTACCTTTGGGCGAAGGCATCCATATGATTCTATCTGGCCTATTTGGGCACAAGGAGCATCGTGACAGAAGCTGCAATAAGGAGTCCAGAAGTCTCTCTTCCCAACTGAATAATCTTCTACGCCATAATAATCTCCATTCCCACGTGTGAATCCCATCAACTTGTTGAACTAGATTCTCAGCTGCAACAATGACACCTGACATATACCATGGGGATCTCCAAGACATTTAATGTTGCTGACATATATCCTTTATCCTTCTACGAGCCTTTATATCCTGATATCTCCACCAACTCGAGGTCGAGTTTTTCTCAGGTAGGAGGGACTGACGTGGAGCAATTAGCTGAAGCGTATTTGGATCGAGTCGATTGTCACAAGCCCAAGCGGAAAGCTCATGGGCCCTAGGGCTTTGAATGGTTGTGGCTGGCAATCAGCCCATGCTATTTATTTTATTTTTGGTTTATTGTAATTTTGTTATTTTAGCTTTAGGGTTGTATCAGACTTGAGTAGTTTCCTGGGTCTGGAAGTCTCTAAACTTTTGACTAAAATTAAACTCGAATACTGTTATCAAAGGCGAAGCCTTTAGTTTGTCACGCTTATCGCTGCGTCAAGTCCAAGCAAATAGAAAAATTAAATTGGGGAAGAGATCGGGAAAATCGTACGTGACATCAATTAAAAGCAAACCAAAATCAGTATAAGTCTAAAATAAAGTAACACTAATGTTAGAGATACTACAAAAAAATAAAAAAATAAGTCCAACAGGTCTAAAATCAATGCAACAGAGTTAGCATATTACTCAACCAAGTAACATCCAATTAATATTTTTAAAGGAAATATATTACTCAATCGCAGTTGATGGTGAATCCGTCAAATTATATTGATAGAGTCATTGAGACACCGATGACACATTTCAATCATGATCGCTGGAACATGACATCGCAAACCTAAATAGTACAATGGATAGTCACATTAAATTGTCTAGGTTTATATAAAAAACGTAGAAATTGAGATGAACCCTCTCCTCCCAAATGTCCCCAATGACCTGACCTTCTTTTTTGAGGGAAAAACTGATTCATTAACCAATAAAATCAACATGATGACAATCTGCAAGGTATACTTGCATAACAGAAGGTGGCACCTCTCAACCAGCACAGTAATGAGAGGTGTTACACGACCTAAAGAGGCTAAAAAATCTGCAACTTTGTTACACACTCTTGGCACATACACCACATTACAAGAAATAGTTCTCATCAATTCTCTAAAATTATCTAGCACATGACCATATATTTCGCAACTAGCAGTAGGATGGTTGATTCCATTGACTATATCCATAAATAACACCCAACTGAGTTATTATAAGTTGGACTAGATGTAGCATTATTATTTATTTATTTATTACTATATAAATGGAATATATTATTAAATAGTTGGCCTTGGAAGTATCAACGGGGGATTCAAATTTTCTTTTAAGTCAATCACACATTAAAGAAATTGAAATTACACAAATTAAATCTACCGGATATCCCGTGGAATCCAGATTGAGATTCCATGCATGAAGCGTCGTATGCTTTTTCAAACACCACACATAAAATCCACCGTTGATCACGACCGAGATCAATGCAGACTCACACTTTTTCTTTATAAACAATATAACGGTCTTCACCGGAGCTGCTCTCAGAAACGTGTTTGGTTTAGAAAATCTGAAAGGCTTTTGTCGTCATCTCGTAAACTGGACTGGACCGACCCTCTCTCTCTGAGTCTCTGTTTTTTTTTTTTGTCTTCAAGCTGTAACATTTCTGGGACAGTTCAAGGCAGAGAGACGCAGAATCCGAACACAGTCATTGGGTCTCACACGAACATTTCAAATTTGAAAGCAGTTTTTTACCTTTCCTTTTGAGGACCCTGTCCCTGTGGTCAAGCCCGCTTCTCTCGCTCTCTTTGAAGTTTGAACACCTCGGTCACACCCCCCCAAGCCCATCTGGGTCTCAATTCTCATTTTTAAACAGACCACCAAACCCTTGGCTCTCTCTCACACGCATTTCGGCGAACAGTTATCACGCTCTCACTCAAACGATGACCAAACCAGAGAATGGCAGCCATTCTATTGATACTGAATCTCTTGCTAGCTCTCAAGACTTTACTTTAGGTGGCAGTGTTAGTATCAGCTTATGTAGTGGTCCCATTTCGGGTTCTGATAATAGTGTTAGTACTAGTAATCTGAGCAGTGTTAGCAATGCTGGTAGCGAAGTTTACAAAACTATAGAAGCTACAGATTGTGCCATCCCGGATTCGAATGGAGCCAGTTTTAGGACTGGTCCGTCGAAACCGCATAGAGGGAACGATGTTAGATGGGATGCAATACAGCATGTTCAGGATAAGAATGGGGAGTCCGGGTTGGGTTTGGGCCATTTTAGGTTATTAAAGAAACTCGGTTGTGGGGATATTGGGAGTGTATATCTGGCAGAGTTGAGAGGGATGGGTTGTTTGTTTGCAATGAAAATTATGGATAAAGTGATGCTGGCAGAAAGGAAGAAGTTGGCGAGAGCACAAACAGAGAGGGAGATTTTGAGTATATTGGATCATCCATTTTTGCCAACCCTCTATTCACATTTCGAGACAGAGAAGTTTTCTTGCTTGCTCATGGAGTTTTGTAGTGGTGGGGATCTTCATATCCTCCGGCAGCGCCAACCAGGCAGACATTTCATAGAGCAAGCAGGCAGGTTAGTGCTGTAACTTGAAATTGAAATGATTTTCTTTTGGTACTCATCTCATGTTTTTATTAATATGTTTAGCTTATTGTTGCTAACTAAACAAGGGAGTGTTGAAGCAAGAGATAGCAATTAACATAAAGCACTGCCAAGTTTTGTATTTAATTTCTCATGTTAAGTCTAATAATTAAAGCTCAGTTATTTGACGAGGATGGCAATCCGCTGTAGTATTTTGTTTTCATTGCAAGATAAATCCATGCAAAATTAGACTCCATATTACTGTGTCATTGCAGGGGATCTTTGAAATGGAGTACTTCATCAAGATTATAGCTTTGGTTTTAATTTTGATAATCAATTGAGCACCTATATTTAGCATGTAATAAGATTAGCCAATGCCCAATAGTGGTATAAGAAGCTTGATTCTCAGTTATAAATACCTAGGTGAACTTTGTGATCGAAAACGTTAGTATGCAACTGTACTATCGACTTCTTCGAACTTCGAAGCAATAATTCTATGGTTGATGATATGACTTGTCTATGATTTACACCGCAAATTAAATGGGAATTTTCTTTTCTTGCCAGGTTTTATGCTGCGGAAGTGCTTCTTGCCCTTGAGTATCTACACATGATGGGTGTGGTTTATAGAGACTTAAAGCCTGAAAATGTATTGGTGAGGGAAGATGGCCACATCATGCTCTCTGATTTTGATTTGTCACTAAGATGCTGTGTGAGTCCAACTCTTGTTCAGTCCAGTACGGATCCATCGTGTAGGATGACTTCCTACTGCATTCAACCGGCATGTATTGATCCAGCCTACAAACTACCAGTTTGTGTAGAGCCTTCTTGCTTGCAGCCATCTTGCTTCAAGCCTCGCTTTCTCAAGTCCAAAACAGTCAAGGTGAAAAGTGAAAGAACGGCTTCTACAAATTCAGATTCACTCCCGATACTTGTTGCAGAGCCAACTAGCGCCCGCTCAATGTCGTTTGTAGGAACACACGAATATTTAGCACCTGAGATAGTAAGAGGGGATGGTCATGGGAGTGCAGTTGATTGGTGGACATTCGGTGTTTTCTTATACGAGTTGCTACTTGGTAGAACACCATTCAAAGGCAGTGGAAACCGGGAGACATTGTTCAATGTGGTTGGTCAGCCCCTGAAGTTTCCTGATGGACTCTCAATCAGTTTTGCTGCAAAGGATTTGATACGGGGTCTGCTAGTAAAGAACCCAGAAAAGAGACTAGGTTTTAAAAGAGGCGCCACCGAGATCAAACAACATCCTTTCTTTGAAAGTGTCAATTGGGCCCTCATTCGCAGTTCTAACCCTCCAGAAATTCCAAAACCAGTAGATATGTCGTTTCTGAACCAAGCATTCAAGCCATCATTGCCTCAGCATAACAAGGGAGCTACCGACTCAGATAGGTCATCATGTTCTTACTTAGATTTTGAATTTTTCTAATAAGTTTTGGTGAGAGAGTTCTTCTTATTCTCGAAAGGACATATTCACATTGATGCTGTGTATTCATGCTCTCAATGAAATCCTCTTCCTTTTACAAGAATTTTCAGCGTATCAATGATTTGTTGTTTATGAGATTCTTCTCAACATCCTTGCATTGCAAATACTTTATAGAACAACAGAGTTGCTGCAAAGTAGATGGCTACACTTTATTTGAAGATGACCTTTGTCAAAAGAACTGAAATTATGTATACAACTCATACAAAAAAGTATTGCCAACTTTTTTGGAACTTTGTGCAGGGAATCTGTGACTGTGAGTGATGGAATGACTTGTCCCTCTCGTGTTGAGCTTTGTTTTTTTTTTGGATCAACTTTAATGAGAGATCTGCTTGTTTGGATTGTTTTCCAAAGGGAAATTGTGGTTTCTTAGATGAACAGTGATAAAGCATTTTTTACCATAAAAGTTGGGATGCTTTTCTTCTTCTTTTGCAGTCAATATGCTTTTCTTTAAAGATAACAACATTCTTGCTGTTAACCACAATGCACTCCTTTCCCCATACGTAGTTATCAATTTTGGAGATTTTAGTTGATATTTGAAATCCAAATTCAAAGCTAGGCTTGATTCCAGGTATTCAGATTTTTTCAGATTATCTATCAATTTGGTTCATTGTAGTAGATTATCCTGAGAGCCCACAACTGATATTACACACAGCACAAGATCCTGCTCTGCTCCTCGCTATGATTTGGATGGCATAGTAATGGGAGGCTGTGGTCTGTTCTAATTTTTTTTTACAGCAGACCCGCTTTAAACTAATTAAATTAATCTATAATTTCTATTTTTAAAAATTATAATTGTGTTTTTGATCAAAATTATGAGTCTAACAATATTTTTATACCAAACAAAAATTAAATTGAACATGAAAAAAATCATGAAGTCATGACATTCAACGTCTCTTTTTATATAAATTTAATATTTATTTGAAACAACAAAATTTATTTGACTCGTAATTTCTATCAAAACACAATCATAAACTTTTAAAAATAAATAAAATATATTGAGTGTTCTAATTGATTTAAAGCGGGATCCACTCTTATTTTATTTATTTTTTTTATCGCAAACCCCAACGTTCTGTAGTAATATGGGTGTGAGGGCTCTCTATAGCAATGCTCGTTGTAGCTCTAATTGAAGTAAAAACAAGTTCTAAAATTTTGGAAAATTATATTAATATTTTCATTAATTTTACGAATTCAATTATATTTTTTTTGTTTGGAAAAAAAATATAATTTCAACATTGAAAATGTGTAAAATACTATTTTTTTTTATATCGAACTGTGCAGAATTGTCATGACTAATTTTGCATTTCAGACAGGTGATAAGGAAAGCCACCAGCTCAAAGAGTCAAGGCCCTAATTCGCCGAGTACTCCCTGTAGATGCACATGCACCCATTGTTCCCGAAGCCTGGCTGACAAGTCCAATCACACAAATTTGGCAATTGAGAAATAAAATTAAAATTAATGACAATAAAACAACTGACGGATTTGTCCACAATCACATGCTACAATCATTGGCGATTACAACAAAGATGCTACGATGAGTGATTACTTCACCAAGGTATCCACTTCTTCCAAATCAAACAAATAAAAAAAAGTACAGATTCATACAAAGTTGCGTGAATAATAAGATCGAACTGGGAATATGTTTTATTGGAAGTTAAAAATGTCTCTGTCCAAAGGTTGATGATTTCTAGCATTGCACATATATTCGGTTTGGGGTCGAGAAACCGAAACCCGTCTGTCAGTTCCCTGCCCTGGGAGTCACTGACAGATATAAGTCGCAGGATGTGCAGCCTTACGGTAGGGACCACCTGCCGCTTCAGAAGTGGTCGAATGCCTCTACGAGGGTTCGAACTCACAACCTCCACTTCCCCCGTTAAGGATTTTGACAAGGTGGGTACCGCTCAGCCATATGCCCTGGGGGCACATATATACATTGATAGGGATAAGTACATTTGATCATTGAAAGATTTGTAATTTTTTATTTATTTATTTTGATCCTAAATGTTCAAATGTTACGAATCAGTCTTCAATGATGGTTGTTTTCTATTGGAGACAACAAATTATTGTTGGGAAATGTGTTTTATTAGTGTGGCTGTATTGAATGATGCATTTTGGTGATATGATTGAGTATGTGACTTGACTTTACTTTTGGTTAATAGAGACGAGACTCAATATTAGTTTTAATGGAAATAAAATGTTAGTGGCTTGACTTTTGAATAATAGGAAAATTGTATTGGAAAATATGTTTTGCTAATGTAGATATATTGAGAGACATGTTTTACTGATATAGATAAATATTTGATGTTATTTTTTGTGTAATAAAAATGAGATCCAAATAAAAAGTTAATGGGAACATGTCCCACTATTGTGATTGCTGGGCCAAAACTCATGCTTTCTTTGCATAATTGTTTATTAAAAAAATGTTGTTAGCTCCTCAAAGATGCCAAGTAATCACAATCAAGACGAGTAATTCAACGTTTCTCCTTTTGTTTGGAGTAGAAACATTGTTGTATCCTAACTGACAAATAAGAATCATCAATAATATCTTTTCTATTTTCATTAAAATTTAAGCTTGATATCTAAACGACCACAACTCTCACGGTGTTTTCAATTGTGCTTTTTGTCTTGCCAACAACACATTGAGTTTGGAATTCTCGGTATAAACATTTGTCCCCAATCTCCATTAACTACCTCTGTTAACCTTATAAATGCTACACACACCTTCAAAAACACCACCACCGACCGCCCAAAAATAGCCCTTCAAACCCATCAACCACCACTACTAGCTAAAACCATGGCAAACCCAAATGGAGCCTCTACTACTCCTTACTTCCCACCCATCCATCAATGCACTTCCACCGGACGTGAAAATGACACCGTTGTCTCCGACTTGGACGGAACGTTACTTTGCGGGCGAAGCTCCTTCCCTTACTTTGCCTTAGTCGCTTTTGAAGTAGGCGGAATTTTGAGGCTCCTCTTCTTGCTCTTGGCCTCTCCAATAGCCGGAATTCTCTACTACTTCATCTCCGAAGCAGCGGGAATCCAAGTCTTGATCTTCGCAGCATTTGTGGGGATGAAGGTGGCCGACATCGAGTCAGTAGCGCGTGCCGTACTTCCTAAGTTTTACTCGAGTGACCTGCACCCAGAGGCGTGGCGTGTGTTCTCTTCCTGCGGGAAGAGGGTCGTGCTCACGGCGAATCCAAGGATCATGGTGGAGGCATTCTTGAAGGAGTATTTGGGTGCGGATGTCGTGATTGGGACTGAGATTGGTGTGTTTAAAGGTAGAGCTACTGGTTTTGTTAAAAGTCCAGGAATTCTTGTGGGGAAGGAGAAGGCCACCGCGCTCAAAAAGGCGTTCGGGGAGACTTCTTGGCCGCCTGAGCTCGGCATTGGTGATCGAAAGACTGATTATCCATTCATGAAGTTATGCAAGGTAATTTAATTAATGAGCTTTAGCTTGATCGATCAAGATCTCGTGTTGTTTCTCTATTATATATTATTATTACTCACTGATCATAATATCAATTCTTGTTCAAATGCAGGAGAGCTACATAGTTCCAGCCAACTCTGGACTCCAGCCTATTAGCCATGACAAGTTGCCAAAACCGATAGTATTCCACGACGGCCGGCTAGTTCTAAAACCGACACCATTCATGGCACTCTTAACAATCCTCTGGATCCCCGTCGGGTTCCTATTAGCCTGCCTTCGCATCGCCGCAGGTTCTCTACTCCCAATGCCAATAGTATACCATGCCTTTTGGGCACTTGGTGTTCGTGTCTACATCAAAGGCACCCCTCCACCACCAGCCAAAAAATCCATAAACCAATCCGGAGTACTCTTCATTTGCTCTCACAGAACCCTACTTGACCCTATCTTCCTCTCCACCGCCCTCGGCCGTCCAATCCCCGCTGTGACATACTCCGTCTCCCGCCTCTCCGAAATCATCTCCCCTATCAAGACTGTCCGCCTTACCCGAGACCGAGCCAAGGACGCTTCCATGATCAAAAAATTGCTTCAAGAAGGTGACCTAGTTATTTGCCCAGAAGGAACAACTTGTAGGGAACCGTTCTTGCTTCGATTTTCAGCCTTGTTTGCGGAACTGACGGATGAGCTTGTACCGGTTGCAATGGCTAATAGAATGAGCATGTTTCATGGCACGACGGCTAGAGGGTGGAAAGGAATGGACCCGTTTTACTTCTTTATGAATCCAAGTCCAGCTTATGAGGTCACGTTTTTGAACAAGTTACCTTATGAGTTGACCTGTGGTTCGGGCAAAACGAGTCACGAGGTTGCGAATTATATGCAGAGGACGGTTGCGGTTAGCTTGTCTTATGAATGCACAAGCTTCACTAGAAGGGATAAGTACAGGGCACTTGCTGGAAATGATGGCATTGTTGTTGAGAAACCTAAGGTAGCAGCCAACAAAATTATGGGATGCTAAGACTAAGAGGCCAATGTTTCAAGTTCTAAACCAAGCAATGTTTTTGTTATATCGTTTTGTTTTTCATTTTCTGGTGATATTTTTTATGACCATCTAAGATCAATGTCTTTGTATGCGTTCCATCAATAAATTTAAAATATTAGAGGGCCAAACAACTTTAATGGATGCTTATACCAAGTATATGTGTTTTTTTTTGTCCTGATTTTTACACTAATTAACTTTTCTCTGTACTATTAATCTTTTACAGCAACTCACACCTTAAATGGTAGAGTTTGGGATGAATTTTCCCAAAAAAATCCAAATTAATTTTGACTAGCTGCAGGATGTTTGAGGGTAGAACTGTTGTGAAAAGTCCCACATCGAAAATGACAAATCCGAATAGGCAAAGTTCAGCTCCCCTCTTAACCAAATGAGACTTTTTCTGAGTTTAAATATCATTAAGTGAGATGATCCAAAATAACAAAGTCATATAAGTTCGATTTATCTATGAGAATAAGATAATCCAAAAAGTTTTATGACATGAAATCGAAGCAATCGATCTTGTTGGGCATAATCTCTACACCGATTGGATTTGACATAATCAAATCCACAAAGTATTGAGAGTGTCGTGACTTGAAATCACTCGTCGAAAATGGCAAAGCCATCCGAGTGTTTTATAAGCGAAGTCCATCTCTATCTTAAGCAATTGAAACATTTTTTGGGGGCAAGTATCATTGAGTGAGATAACTAGAAGAACAAAATTATATATGGACTCAATATATTCACGAGAATCAGATAACTCAAAGTTTATGACATAATATCGAACTCATTGATTCTGTTGGACATAACATCTACTCTACTCATTGGGTCAGACATTTCTCAAGGGGTAGGGAGTGTTGTGAATCAAAATCTCACATATGAAATGACAAAACCATCCTAATCTTTATAAACAATGGCCATCTCCCTCCTAATTAATTGTGGCCCTTTTTCAAGTTTAAGTATCATTAAATGCTACCCCCAGAGTAATAAAGCCATGCAGACTCAATCTATCTAAAGGGGACAATATCAATTGATTGAGTGAGTTTGAAATTTCTGGTGAGAAGAATCTGGATACTGAATATTTATATAAAATTAAAAATACACAATTATTTTATTTTTAAAAAGTGTGGAATATATAAATATAGATGAGATTGATGTCTATTTTTCTTAACATTACGGTCTTTGACTTTCATACTCTTCTATATTGGGAAGATAAATTCCCTTTAAATATACCTAATTGGTCCAAATATTAATTCGCAAAAATGCTCATAAATCACATATCTGTGGTTATTGAATATCCAGTGGACGGTTCCGGGTTCCCAATTCCCATCATGCACACACGGCATATATATAATTCTGCAATTATACTTATAATTATAATTTCTTTTCTAGATCATAATCATTTACGTGACTTTTTTTTTTGAATTAATCATTTACATGACTTAATTTAGCTTTACTAAATACAAAAATATTATGAAACCCAACTTTTATTAGCCCAACTTAACTCAAGTCTACATGACACTCCATGTTGGTGTGCCATGTTGAACATTTTTAAAAATAAGTTTTTATTTATTTTTTCATAAACGAAACTTTAAAACGTTTTATCTCTCAAAATACATGTTAGATTTCAAAAAAAAATATATATTCGAACCCAGCGCGTAAATTTTTTTCTGATAAGACCCATTGTCGATAGTTTTTATTGCGTTTTTCCAATTACATTATTTTAAAAAATAATGTAATTCATATATATGATGTGTAAAGTGTTTATTCGGACTGAAATTTTATTACATTATGATAGTAGAATTTATATTCGTTGATTTTTTGCATTTTTATTGAAATTACGTTGAGTATCTGAACCCGTTAGAGTATAATAGTTAGGACCGTAAGATTTAGTACTTGAGACATTTATAATTTTGTAGTGAATCCATCGAGGTTTAGTGAATCTGAGTCTTTTAAGTTAGAAAATGGAAATCCGATACAAGAGTCCGTTAGGGTTTAGCGAATCCGTTCTCCTTGGGGTTTATAACACTTATTTTTTAGGTTATAACATGAAAATTCAATACACGATCCCGTTAGGATTTAGCGAATTCGTTCCTCTTAGGGTTTAACACTTATTGTTTATGTTACAGTATGAAAATTCGATATACGAGCTCATATCGGTACTCATAAATAAACACTAGAACCTACGTAACCCACATATTAATACAAAAAAACAATGTAATTAAAACAATGTAATAAAAAACAATGTAATTAAAATGAGTGATTAAAACATATCGATGATATATCTTGTTGGATATATCTTTACTTGCTGATTATGAATACGTAATTTTTTTCGAAATCTAATATGTATTTTAAGAGATAAAGTGATGCATATGAGTATGTAAAATCATAACTCCAACAAATGATGCATATGAGTATGTAAAATCATAACTACCAAAATGAATACTCATTTTAAGATTTTTTAATTCCAACAAGGAATATATATGAGTATGTAAATTTGCATTCTTTCATTTGAGTTTTCAAATATACAAACTCAAGTAGGAGAGAGAGTGAATTTGCATATTTTTGAGAGATTAAAAGTGAATAAATTAATTTAAGAAACATTGTTAAAGTGAAAGAGTTTTGAGAGTTTGTAAATTAGTCTAAACTTGTATACTACATTTTGAAAACTCATTTTACATGTTGGAGATATTGGAGATGCTCTTACAGCCACAGATTCACAAACCCAACCCCATAAACAGCTTCTCTTTGTCGGAGATTTTCGTATGGAGATTCGCTGTCATACCCCAATTTCTCTGTGTTTCCTCCTCCTCTTCCTCCTCCCTCTCCGCTCCCTTTCTTCCTGGTTCAGCGAACAGAAGACGTATATCTCTCTCTACCATCCAAATGTTTGTGCAGATTTTAGGCAGTGTGAGTGCCTGGTTGAGATTTAATTGCTTAATTGTTTTTATTTTGCAGGTCCGGATCGTTGCTTAGATTGAAAAATGGAGGCTTTTATGGTGCGTTAGACCCCACAAGGGTCACTCAGCTCTCGTGGCGTCCCAGGTAGGGTTTATTTACGCATGTATTGTATTCACAGTTCGTGGGTTTTCATGAGTGGCTTCAATTGGAATTTTCGTGTAACAATTTTTTTTCCCTTTTATAGGGCTTTTCTCTACAAGGGCTTTTTAACAGATGAGGAGTGTGATCATCTCGTAAATCTGGTAGGCTAAATCTTCTTTTTATCGTTGATTTTTCAACGTCGTTTTATTGAATTTCAGATTTTTTGGAATTACTCGGTTATTTTTTGTATTTGTATTTGATTTGAATAAATTGATGATGCTGTTTGAATAATCAGTTATTTTGTTGTCGATTCTGTGTTAATTTGGGGCATTTAGGCGAGGGAGAAGCTGGAGAAGTCAATGGTGGCAGATGACGAGTCCGGTAAGAGTATAGAGAGCGAAGAGCGTACAAGCTCTGGCATGTTTCTTGGTAAAGCTCAGGTGTGTTCAATTATTTCCTTCTTGAATTTTCGACTACATGGTGGTCAACTATATATTGTGATCATTAAGTTAGCGAATCTCTGTTAAGTTAGCGAATCTCTGTCTTTGTAATGTCGTTAGTGTCTTTGTTTAATGTCACTTCATTTTGTAAAATGAAAGCATCCATTAATTAAGATTGGCAATGCATTGACAACTAGAATTTCACAATGCAATATTTGAGTATTTTAGACATTAGTTTGGGCATATATATCATTATTCTATCAGTTTTAGAATCCAAGCAGTGCTATTTTTGTACAACACGAAGGCAGTGTTTGAATGTATTCCTAATATCCTTGACTGGTGTCTTATTGGTGATCTTGATTGACTGACTGGACAAATAATTTTCATCATTATTTTGCCCCTTCTTGAGTGGTGTCGGGTCACAGGTTGAATTCCTAGAATCAGCTTCCCACATGTTATGTGGGATGTCAAGACAAAACCCATGTGGTAAAGCAATATTTGCGAGGGAGGGAGACTTTTACTCATAGTAGTGAAAGTTTTACACAAGACCTGTGTGTTTGCTATACTTCTGGGTTTTTTGTTATAATGCTGCTCCATCTTTGTTTCTTTTATGACCATGAAAGCTTTAGCATGATATGAACACTACGATCCAAAGCTGCCACTGGTTAATTATTCATTCCTCCAAAAAAAACCCCGAATACCTCTAGTTAGAAAAACCCTACAAATGTTGGATTCTTTTAGAAAATCTGTCATTTGAACCAAAATCAGATCCATGTGCCAACCCTTAAGCAATTTGGTGTTCTGGTTCATTTATATTTACCAGTTTGGGAAAACATGATGTCTATTCTACAACTTTATAAGCGATATCAGGATTTAATATGCATACAGTAGGAGATAATTAGCTGTTTATTTAAGTTATTCTCTTATCTTTCTTTCTCTTACAAACATGAAGTTTGACTCCGTTGAAGCTTCATGCAATCGTATCATGGACACAGTTGAATAAAAGGATAGACCATGCTATGGAACTTCATGAATTTCTCTGGAGAATGTGTTTGCTCCAAAAAGAAGATATTTTAAGGCACTATTTCTTATTTTATTGTTTTCTACCTTAAACAATTGGGATCCACTTGCTGCTTGCCATTGTTTCTTCCTCATTCATTCAATGATGAAAGATGTTGAAGAATCTTTTCAAAGGCCTGGTTCACATTTACCTGTAATGCCAGTTTAGTGGGCTGTCTTTGGATTGGATTAGATAGTCGATTTTGTGCAAGAGAAGGGGAGAACTTTGCGGATTTCTCTAAGCGATATTGCACCGAATGATGTTTGTTAGCATCTATTAGTGGTTCTTTAGTTTTAGGAAATTATATCAGTATCGCTTAGAAGTAGATGAATAAATATAGATAATTTGTTCATTTTCTTGACTGGGTGACTGGTAAATGTTTTTCTTTTGGTTGGGAGGTGACATGGTGCATTTGGATTCTGCCCTGCAACTTACTGAAATTAGGCCTCGGTACCAAATGCCAATGATTTGTTGAAAACTTGCTTTTTTTTTCTGGGATTGATGGACTATGACCTCCTTACTTTCTTGCCTGCCATTTGGGGCCAGCATGGCTATAGTACTAGTTATGAAATTAATGTATTTCTCTTGATTTCTTGTGGTTAAGAATCATGATGCAAGGTCTTTCATTAATGTTCTGTGGCTATATGTTTTCCAATTTGTTTAGTTGAAAGGTTGACATGGAACATTTTGTGCTTAATTTTGAAGGATGATGTAGTAGCTGGTATTGAGGCCAGGATTGCAGCATGGACCTTCCTTCCAGTAGGTATATCTGTAACATGGTTTTCGCAAAGACAAGGACTATTATTGTGTATGTAAAAGGAAACTCATTTCATGTTCTTGAACGGTGGATTCTAAGCAGAAAATGGAGAATCCATTCAAATACTACATTATGAGCATGGTCAAAAGTACGAGCCACATTATGATTTTTTTAATGACAAAGCAAATCAAGCGCTGGGTGGCCACCGAGTTGCCACTGTCTTGATGTATTTGTCCAATGTTGAAAAGGGTGGAGAAACGATCTTCCCCAACTCTGAGGTAGATGGTAGCCATGTCTCAATTAATGTCTGTTCGTCTTGATTTTATGCTGTTCAATTTCTACCATCATCATATTGCATGTCACTGTAACCATGCTTACATTACATATCTTCTATAGGAAAAAATGGCTCAATCAAAGGATGAGAGCTGGTCTGACTGTGCTAAATCTGGCTATGCAGGTATTGTTTCTGATGTGCAGTCTTATTGACTCTTCTATGTCATTATTAAGTACTTTATTCAAGCTAATTTTTTAGTGAACTTGTCTGTACAAATTTCTTTCAAGTTCCCTGACGTTCTCAAACGAGTTAAACATGTGAAATTAAGCAGGTCTTGAACACAGTACGGGCTTTATGCTTTCTCAGAATTGCATTCTGTCTTCCTTTTTCTTTTGTGTTTTGGAGATGTTTTACTTGTATACAGTTTCCAGTTTCTACCTTCTTCTTCAAGCATAACATAGGAGGGTACATTTTGGAAAGAGATTGGCTGCCAGTGATGCATGCTTTTTCTGTACTTAACAGTTAACCCTATAGTTGGTTCTGTTTAGTAGCCTCTACAGTTACTGTATTTATGTACTACCCTCATTGTCATATTTTGACAATTTTTTCACAATTTTTAATTGCCTTGCTAGTTGCTGGAAAGGATGGACAACTGAACTATTTAAATGTCTTCTTTGTTCTTCTAACTGAAATTAGTGCAATGTCATATCATATTCTTATTAATGCGAGCTTAACAATTATACCATTTGTAATCTCCACCATACCATTTCTGGTATTTGATTGCGAGTAACGTTTCATTTTTGCAGTGAAAACCAGGAAGGGTGATGCATTGCTATTCTTCAGTCTTTATCCCGATGCAACTACAGATACGAACAGCTTGCATGGAAGCTGCCCAGTCATTGAGGGCGAGAAGTGGTCTGCGACGAAGTGGATCCGTGTCAGGTCATTTGACGAACCAGCAGCATACTCGGACGACGGGGATTGTGTTGATAAGAATGACAGCTGCCCTACTTGGGCAAAGTTGGGTGAGTGTGACAAGAACCCGGTCTATATGGTGGGTTCCGAGGGGTCTAGTGGAGATTGTAGGAAGAGTTGCAACGTATGCTCTCCCTAGACACCCTCTCCCTTCGTTGGTTTGTACTCAGTTCCATGCGTAGGATGTACATACATTGATCTATGCCCTTTTGGGGGCACTTTTATAATCAGATGTCCTGATTGAATATGTTTCCGAGCACATGAAGTATCCCATTGTAACCGTCGCTCTCGTCGTCGTCCGAGTGTCAGATTGTGCGAATAAACCAACTCTTCTAATGCAGTTTAATAGTGTCCTCAATCGATCCTTGATGGGGCATCAAGCTTGCAAGGACAAATAGAAAACGGTGGTACTAGTCATCACAATACAAAATATTCATAATCCTATGTGACAACATATACATTACATGATTTAGAAGTAAATTCACGGACTGTTACGTTAGTATGCTCGCCATTGAATACGAAATCATGGCTGATGGTGGAGTAGTGCTCTACTAGATCTTGTAGATGCAAGTCGCTTCTACGGCATCTAGATTTTTCAATTTTCTGGTCAATAATAGACTGTATTAATCTCCAAAGCGGAAGTGATCGAATTCTGTTCATCTGCTTCTTCGTAAATTTAAAGCTTCCAATGACTTCAACTAATCCAATCATGTTGCATCGGTATTGCACTGTATTGCGGTTCCTCGCCATAATTCTTAGCACCAAAGACAGTATTACAGTATCAATAATAGCACATCTGATTCACTATTTACAGTACCAACATAATCAGGAATATGAAAAGCATCAACATAACCACTACTTTTAGTATTCGCAGTACCTAACCAATCAAGAGTATTGACAGTATAGAAATCATCAAGAAGCCAATATTGCGCAAGATTACTACATAGAATCTATAGTATCGACAGTGCCACTGTATGCATATGACTCATAGTACCAAATTAGGGCATGAACTACCGATATTTTCAGAATTTACAGTATCAAATAAATCAAATGCATCAACAGTATAACGATCATCAATAACCCAAAATGCCCATAATAAGTCCATTTGACCCATAGTATTGACAGTACCCATAGTATTCATATGACTATTTACAGTACCAACATAATCAGGAATATTAAAAGTATCAACATAACCACTACTTTTAGTATTCGCAAAACCTAACCAATCAAGAGTATTGACAGTATGGAAATCATCAAGAAGCCAATATTGCGCAAGATTACTACATAGAATACATAGTATCGACAGTGCCACTGTATGCATATGACTCATAGTACCAAATTAGGGCATGAACTACCAATATTTTCAGAATTTACAGTATCAAAGAAATCAAAAGCATCAACAGTATAACGATCATCAATAACACAAATGCCCATAATAAGTCCGTTTGATCCATAGTATTGACAGTACCCACATTATTCATATGAGTCACAGTACCAAAATGGGGCATATGACTAACAGTACCAACATATGTTCTCGATAAAATGCAGAGATATGGGAAAGGAGATAACTTTATGGACGAGTGAATAATTAAATACCTGAGAACCTATTGGAAGAGACTTTTCGAGCAGTGATGGTTCAACGCCGGAACTCGCGAACCACGGTGATGATGCAGTGTCGACAGTGCGAACAAGAAGGAATGACTGAATCGCAGACAGTATCAGCCAGATGGTCGGAATCATAAAATATGGCTGGTCAGTCGCCTAAAAAATCTACCTGAAACACCTTTGCAAGTGAAAATTGGTCGGAGGTTTCCAAATGAAGTTTCTGGTATATAGTGTTTCGCAGGTAGTTACTGTTGAGTGGTATGAGTGGGACGAGTGGATTATAATTCCAATGTTTTGAATTTCAAATATCTGAGGGTAAACTTGTCAATCTAAAACATGTTTGTGACTGTATTTGTAATTATTATTCTTTTTGTAACTTAATGGTAAACAGTGGCCCAAAAGATGACCGGCTTGCTATTCATCCTAGAATGTAATATTCTTGTGGAGAAGAAGAGGCCCATTTATGGTTTACCCAAAAGAATCCATGGGCGCTTGTTGTAAAAATGGGGTATTGAATGAGAGGGAAAAAGAGACCCAACGACTCGAAGCAAACCAACAAGAACGTGACCGCAGCTCCGCGTTGATTTGGAAATTATTAGAACCAAATCTTCTCTCATTACAGTCACAGATTCACAAACCCAACCCCATAAACAGCTTCTCTTTGTCAGAGATTTTCGTATGGAGATTCGCTGTCATACCCCAATTTCTCTCTGTTTCCTCCTCCTCTTCCTCCTCCCTCTCCGCTCCCTTTCTTCCTGGTTCAGCGAACAGAAGACGTATATCTCTCTTTACCATCCAAATGTTTGTGCAGATTTTAGGCAGTGTGAGTGCCTGGTTGAGATTTAATTGCTTAATTGTTTGTTATTTTGCAGGTCCGGATCGTTGCTTAGATTGAAAAATGGAGGCTTTGCTGCTGTGTTAGACCCCACAAGGGTCACTCAGCTCTCGTGGCGTCCCAGGTAGGGTATTTACGCATTTGTTGTATTCACAGTTCGTGGGTTTTCATGAGTGGCTTCAATTGGAATTTTCGTGTAACAATTTTTTTTTTCCTTTTATAGGGCTTTTCTCTACAAGGGCTTTTTAACAAATGAGGAGTGTGATCATCTCGTAAATCTGGTAGCTAAATCTTCTTTTTATCGTTGATTTTTCAACGTCGTTTTATTGAATTTCAGATTTTTTTGGAATTACTCGGTTTTTGTTTTTGTATTTGTATTTGATTTGAATAAATTGATGATGCTGTTTGAATAATTAGTTATTTTGTTGTCGATTCTGTGTTAATTTGGGGCATTTAGGCGAGGGATAAGCTGGAGAAGTCAATGGTGGCAGATAACGAGTCCGGTAAGAGTATAGAGAGCGAAGTGCGTACAAGCTCTGGCATGTTTCTTAGTAAAGCACAGGTGTGTTCAATTATTTCCTTCTTGAATTTTCGACTACATGGTGGTCAACTATATGTTGTGATCATTAAGTTAGCGAATCTCTGTCGTTGTAATGTCGTTAGTGTCTTTGTTTCATGTCACTTCATTTTGTAAAATGAAAGCATCCATTAATTAAGATTGGCAATGCATTGACAACTAGAATTTCACAATACAATATTTGAGTATTTTAGACATTAGTTTGAGCATATATCAGTTTCTATGGGCTTTAGAATCCAAGCAGTGCTATTTTTGTAGAACACCAAGGCAGTGTTTGAATGTATTCCTAATATCCTTGACTGGTGTCTTATTGGTGATCTTGATTGACTGACTGGACAGATAATTTTCATCATTATTTTGTCCCTTCTTGAGTGTTACCGGGTCACAGTTTGAATTCCTAGAATCAGCTTCCCACATGTTATGTGGGATGTCATGACAAAAGCCATGTGGTAAAGCAATATTTGCGAGGGAGGGAGACTTTTACTTATAGTAGTGAAAGTTTTACACAAGACCTGTGTGTCTGTTATACTCCTGGTTTTTTTGTTATAACGCTGCTTCATCTTTGTTTCTTTTATGACCATGAAGCTTTATCATGGTATGAACACTACGATCCAAAGCTGCCACTGATTAATTATTCATTCCTCCAAAAAAACCCCGAATACCTCTAGTTAGAAAAACCCTACAAACGTTGGATTCTTTTAGAAAATCTGTCATTTGAACCAAAATCAGATCCATGTGCCAACCCTTAAGCAGTTTGGTGTTCTGGTTCCATTATATTTACCAGTTTGGGAAAACATGATGTCTATTCTACAACTTTATAAACGATATCAGGATTTAATATGCATACAGTAGGAGATAATTAGCTGTTTATTTAAGTTATTCTCTATCTTTCTTTCTCTTCAACAAACATGAAGTTTGACTCCGTTGAAGCTTCATGCAATCGTATCATGGACACAGTTGAATAAAAGGATAGACCATGCTATGGAACTTCATGAATTTCTCTGGAGAATGTGTTTGCTCCAAAAATTATATATTTTAAGGCACTATTTCTTATTTTATTGTTTTCTACCTTTAACAATTAGCATCCACTTGTTGCTTGCCATTGTTTCTTCTTCCTTCATTCAATGATGAAAGATGTTGAAGAATCTTTTCAAAGGCCTGGTTCACATTTACCTGTAATGCCAGTTTAGTGGGCTGTCTTTGGATTGGATTAGATAGTCGATTTTGTGCAATAGAAGGGGAGAACTTTGCGGATTTCTCTAAGCGATATTGCACCGAATGATGTTCGTTAGCATCTATTAGTGGTTCTTTAGTTTTAGGAAATTATATCAGTCTCGCTTAGAAGTAGATGAATAAATAGAGATAATTTGTTCATTTTCTTGACTGGGTGACTGGTAAATGTTTTTCTTTTGGTTGGGAGGTGACATGGTGCATTTGTATTCCGCCCTACAACTCACTGAAATTAGGCCTTGGTATCAAATGCCAATGATTTGTTGAAAACTTACTTTTTTCCTGGGATTGATGGACTATGACCTCCTTACTTTCTGGCCTGCCATTTGGGGCCAGCATGGCTATAGTACTAGTTATGAAATTAATGTATTTCTCTTGATTTCTTGTGGTTAAGAATCATGATGCTTGTCTTTCATTAATGTTCTGTGGGTATATGTTTTCCAATTTGTTTAGTTGAAAGGTTGACATGGAACATTTTGTTCTTAATTTTGAAGGATGATGTAGTAGCTGGTATTGAGGCCAGGATTGCAGCATGGACCTTTCTTCCAGTAGGTATATCTGTAACATGGTTTTCGCAAAGACGAGGACTATTATTGTGTATGTAAAAAGAAACTCATTTCGTGTTCTTGAACGTTGGATTATAAGCAGAAAATGGAGAATCCATTCAAATACTGCATTATGAGCATGGTCAAAAGTACGAGCCACATTATGATTTTTTTCATGACAAGGCAAATCAAGCGCTGGGTGGCCACCGAGTTGCCACTGTCTTGATGTATTTGTCCAATGTTGAAAAGGGTGGAGAAACAATCTTCCCCAACTCTGAGGTAGATGGTAGCCATGTCTCAATTAATGACTGTTCGTCTTGATTTTATGCTGTTCAATTTCTACCATCATCATATTGCATATCACTGTAACCATGCTTACATTACATATCTTCTATAGGAAAAAATGGCTCAATCAAAGGATGAGGGCTGGTCTGACTGTGCTAAATCTGGCTATGCAGGTACAAATTTCTTTCAAGTTCCCTGACGTTCTCAAACAAGTTAAACATGTGAAATTAAGCAGGTCTTGAACACAATACGGGCTTTTATGCTTTCTGAGAATTGCATTCTGTCTTCCCTTTTTTTCTGTGTTTTGGAGATGTTTTACTTGTATACAGTTTCCAGTTTCTACCCTCTTCTTCAAGCATAAGGAGGGTACATTTTGGAAAGACATTGGCTGCCCGTGATGCATGCTTTTTCTGTACTTAACAGTTAAACCTATAGTTGGTTCTGTTTAGTAGCCTCTACAGTTACGGTATTTACGTACTACCTTCGTTGTCATATTTTGACAAATTATTCGCAATTTTTAATTGCCTTGCTAGTTGCTGGAAAGGATGGACAACTGAACTATTTAAATGTCTTCTTTGTTCTTCTAACTGAAATTAGTGCAATGTCATATCATATTCTTATTAATGCAAGCTTAACAATTATACCATTTGTAATCTCCACCATACCGTTTCTGGTATTTGATTGCGAGTAACGTTTCATTTTTGCAGTGAAAACCAGGAAGGGTGATGCATTGCTA
Organism: Euonymus europaeus; assembly: GCA_963580455.1. Classification (NCBI taxonomy): domain Eukaryota; kingdom Viridiplantae; phylum Streptophyta; class Magnoliopsida; order Celastrales; family Celastraceae; genus Euonymus; species Euonymus europaeus. The sequence continues at coordinate 4,868,052 of OY756968.1, read as the reverse complement.
TTCTTCAGTCTTTATCCCGATGCAACTACAGATACAAACAGCTTGCATGGAAGCTGCCCAGTCATTGAGGGGGAGAAGTGGTCTGCGACGAAGTGGATCCATGTCAGGTCATTTGACACATCAGCAGCATACTCGGACGACGGGGATTGTGTTGATAAGAATGACAGCTGCCCTACTTGGGCAAAGTTGGGTGAGTGTGACAAGAACCCTGTCTATATGGTGGGTTCCGAGGGGTCTAGTGGATATTGTAGGAAGAGTTGCAACGTATGCTCTTCCTAGACATCCTCTCCCTTCGTTGGTTCGTACTCAGTTCCATGCATAGGATGTACATACATTGATCTATGCCCTCTTGGGGGCACTTTTATAATCAGATGTCCTGATTAAATATGTTTCCGAGCACATGAAGTATCCCATTGTAGCCGTTGTTCTCGTCGTTGTCCGAGTATCAGATTGTGCGAATAAACTAACTCTTCTAATGCAGTTTAGCAGTGTCCTCAATCAATTCCTTGATGGGGCATCAAAGCCTGCAAGGGCAATAGAAAATGGTGGTACTAGTCTATCACAATACAAAATATTCATAATCCTATTTGACAGCATATACATTATATTTACATGATTTGGAAGCAAATTCAAGGTTCAAAATTTATAGATTACGTCTTTATTGGGACATTTTTGGTTCAAAATTTATAGATTATGTCTTTATTGGAATACTTTTGGGATATTTGTTGTTGAGATATTTGTCATTTTCGAATAGAAAAACTTAGCAAACGTGCCTTTTGGACAACTTACTAAACAAAAATTCGAAATTGGGTCTGGGTCTGGGTCTGGGTCGAGCACTTTGAGCTAAACAAAAACTTATGGACAACCCACTAATCAAAAACTCGAATTGGGTTAGGTACTTGCAAACCCACCTAATAAGTCAATAGGGTCCTGCTTGGAATAGAACTCTCATTTGCAGGCGATTTTCTTTATGAGAGATAACTAGTTATAGGCTATTGATAAATGATTTTGGACTTTTCGTTCTTGTTTTAGCGTATGAATGGTGCTTTAGTAGAACATAAATTGGATTTCTTTATTTTTATTTTTATAGGAGATAATTGTATGTCTTTACGTAAATTTTGTAGAACATGACTAAAAATAAAGAAAAACTGGTAGATATCCATTTTTAGTGCAATATGGGAGTTTGTAGTGATGTTGCCCCAACTTATACGAGAATCTTAACCCAATACTAAGAAGAAAGAGAGAGTCCTGGTGCCTAAAAGACATGACAATTGCATTGTGCAACCACCGACTATTCAAATCAACTAACAAATTTACAAGTACTCACCCAAATTGAACCTGAATTAGCCAATTTCATGCTTTTTTTGCTTCCTTGTCCACTGCCTCTTCACAGTTTACCCCTCCACTGCGCAATTCTCGGGGAAATCGAGTTGATAAATAATTAACCTGCTGATAGCAGTTCATATTCAGCAAGTTCATTTGTGGACAGAGAATTATAGATGGTTCTTTGATTACTAATGACATTCTGTCTTATGCCAGATTACTACCAGTATGTTTCATGTAGAATAAAAGATGGTTTTTCTAGTTTTCAGTTAGTATGGGATTAATATATGATTTCTAGTTATTTTAATAGAGACTGTTACTAATTATGGTTTTTTAATCTCCTGAACTCATAAAATCATAATATTTAGACTCTAATTAGCTGAATTTTAGTCTAGGACATTATAAACTGGTGGATACAATGAAACAAATCCAATCCGTTTAAGAGAAATGAAATCTCCGTGGTGATGAAATCACATAAACAAACTCTTTGGAGCTAAATTATATGGACTCGGAAGACCCTTAATTCAATTTCCATGTCCTGTGTTTTGGCCAAACTTACCGGATGTCATTCTCAAGTATAAAAAAAAGGGTATAACAATGCCCTATAACTTAGGTAAACACCAACCACAAATTCAGACAAGGCAAGACAACCATCCTATCAAAACCAGAAGACTGTTGTTTTAGTTTGAAGGACAAGAAGAAATAAACAAATCAAGAGACTAAATAGGGGGCATTTACATAAGAAAAAAGCAAAGAAGGATTGATCCATGAGTGCATTGCAGAGATCCTCTGTTTCGTTCAGGAGGCAAGGCTCTTCAGGCCGTATATGGGACGTCACCGATCCCAAAACCGGCCTACCCCTCGGAGTTGCACCCCATGACAAGAGTGGAGAGTTGTTTCTCCAACAAATTGAGAACCAAAAAGCCAAGGAAAAGGTGGTTGATGCTTCAAATTCTCTGGACTCTCCACCCTCGTTTAAACTGGAAGATACGGGTTCTTCACCAGAAAACAAGACTCAGAATCAGAGGTGTGGTTTATCTTCCTTTTTTCGCCGGTGCATACGGCCTCTTACAGCCCAGTAGCTTTACATTCTCGTCTGTATAATACATTTAAATTAAGTAGCACATATTATAATTACTTCCGTGTCTTTTTTTTTCTGGGAATTTCTCCATTTCTTTAGCATCAGAGAAAGCTTCATCTTCAATATTATATATTGCCAATAGTCCTAGGACCTATATGTTATATGAAGTTCTTTGTCTGGGAACGTCAATGTTCATAAGATATGCAAAGCAAATATTAGTTGTTCTTATTGAGCCAGAAGATAATAATTGAAGGGGGAAGAAGCCTATCTTTTCCTTTTATTCTCTCTTATTGGTCAGAACTGTACATTCAACAGACTCTTTCTCTACAGATGAATGGAGGACAAAATTGAGAGTTAATAAGACACGAACCCAGCAAAGATTACTAGTTGGCAAGCCCTAGAGAGTATGACGCACTTGAGGTCTTCCAAAATTCTCCAGTGTCAAAAGCCAAATGTTTGGTAATTGTTGTAGTTGATCTCATTCAGACGAATACAACATAATATATGCTCTGGCAAGTCTTCTGCCTTGTTTCCCTGTTAACAAGTTAACATATAGGTCAAGATATAAGTTCTATATGTATCATCCTATCCCAGAATCATGATAAAGATGGGTTACCTGTATCGTCAGGCCAAAGTCCAAGATACACGACTTCAGTCTTTCTTGGAACGCTTCAAGACCCTTTCTAGAGATGTAGCTAAACCTATGCACATCCAAATCAATTTCAAAGTAGTTTTCTCCCTGCGAAAAAAAAGACCATAAGTTCTTGACCTCATTGTCATTTTGATATGGGAGCTTACAAAATACAATTTAACTAGGCAACTACATTCAGCAAAAGAGGGGGGCATGCTCAGAAGAATCCAAGACAAGCACTACATAGACATAAGCTGGAAAGCCAAAGTTGGTTTGGTAAACGAACTGCTAATACATGTTCAAGTGGCCCTAAAAGGCCGGCACATAGTCAATGGGCACGACTTGCTATTATAACTGTGAGCAACTCGTGCATCCACCAAAAAACCATCCCATAAACAATTCCGCTCAAGGATAAATAATATACATTTAATAACAAATTAATCAGAAAGAGAATAGCAGTCAAAATAATACTGAAATTCAGGGAAAAAAAAAATTACCAAGTAAAATTCATGTTGAGGACGTGATAGAAGAGGTTTTTCATTGTAAGCATTCATCAGCTTCTTTTCGGCAGCACTTAAATGAAGATCATCAACATTTGCCACCCGTCCCAAGATTTTTAATCTTTCCCTAAAAGGTGATATTGTATCTACAGGGAAACCTCTAACCCTTTCAACTTCATCATTGATTAACCTCTGCCAGTAAGCAAAACCAGTAAAGTCAGATAGATAGTACTTAGTAGCATTTCCTGCAGTTACTTTACACTTCAAAGATATTAGAACACCATGTTTAAAGCATGAAAAAGACTTAGAAGTCTGAAGAAAGACATCACCATCTTACATTTATGTTTTCTCTGAAATTAAGGGGAAGCTCATTTGAGTAACTTTCCGAAAGCTTAAAGTACAAAACTACATTCATTCCTTCTCCATCGCTCTCACTTTGAAAAATTGTAGTGGGATACAATGGTATCTGTAGGAGAAACAAAAGGAACTCTGTTATCGACAAGTCTGGCCTGAAATCAGTGATTCTCAGAAGGCATATGTTCAGTTTCCTAGTGGCAATATTTAAGTATGTCAAAAACAATCAAGCCAAAGCCTGCATTTGGATCATTCAGTATGCCCCCTGAAATACCTGAACATTTACAACAAGGATAGGAGGGACTTCTTCAGATGCACTGACATGAGGAAGTTCCACAAATCGAGCAACATGATTGATTTTCTTCTGCGACAAGAAGACATCAACACCAAAAGGATGCCATGCAGCACAGTTTGAAGCATATTCTTTCTTCTTATCCCTGCAATGTAAATATTATAGGATGTAATTATCACTTCAGGTTGACAGAAGTTACCCTTAAAAGAGATTGCATATAATCAATTCAACAAAGTGCTTCACCAATGAGATTTTTAATACGAGTCATAGAAAAGCTTATTAGTTTCATACTCTCACCTGAAGTAATTTTTGCCCCTCACTCTAAAAGAACTTGGCTCAAGAGTTGACCAACAATCAGGTATCCTCTTCTCAACAGGGCAATATGGAACTGAGGAACCAGCTATTAGTCTTCTTTGCAGAAGCGCCTTTGGTGAAACTGTTGTGAGGAAGAAGAAACAAATTTTGTCACCATGAGCTGCTTAGCATCAATCAGCAATACAAGAGAGGCTCCATTTAGTAGAAAATGAAGAAAACAAACGAATAACAAGAAAGCGCACCAGGAGAAGTAAAATGCCAAGTACCATAATTTAGTAAGACATTGAACCATATTTTCTATAGGTAGACAGTTGCTAAATTCCAAGATTTATCCTTTTGCACATGAGATATTTGAACAGGCCATAGGTCCACGGAAATGTTCTATGGAGAAAATGCTAGTTATCTATCACTAGTAGGAGATGATATTTCTCCACTCAAGCATTCCCATTTGCTTTATACGTTCTTTAACTTTAATTTTTCACAGCTTCGAAACCACAACGGTCTGAGGCTGGAGTAAATAAACATCCTCAGCATAATTATCAATTTCAAATTAGTTCAATGATAATCAGTCAGAACTAACTTGCATCAGACACAGAAAAGTATAGATAAAGGAAGAAGGGCAAGAGACTCACCTAACAATGGATTCGCATGCCCTTCCTTCCACTTAAAGGAAAGTTTTGAAAACGATTTTCTCCTTGAGCTCGGGGTCCCTGGACTGAAAAGTCTTTTCTTATCAACTGTGGCAACAGTTGAAGCAAGAAAAGGCAAGCACGCATTAGGAATTAGTCCACAATGATCCGGTCCTTGTGCATTTTCTGGCCCAGGATTCGAAATTTCATCCACAAACACGGGAACAAGCTCATTCGATTGTACATTCAACGTATTTACATCGTTAGAAACCTCCTTCAACTTCAGTCCTTCGCTAGAAGTACTGGGCATTTGTTCCTTGTTCTCCTTTTGACCATAATGCGGTGAGATGCCTAATTCAGACCCAGTCATAGAAATCACATCTGTAATTGTAAAGTTCAAACTTTAATTTGATCAAATCCCAAACAAAATATTCTACGATCATACAGTTTATTAAGCTTCCCAAACAACATACCGTCGTGAATGCTATAGAAATCGTCATCCCATTCAGATTCTAATCCTGAAAACGCATCGCACCAGGCAATGTCTACACTTCCTGTTCACAGAACCAAAAAAGAATTTATCAATAAATTCATTAATTCTTATAAAATAAAACTGATTAGAAAGAACAAAAAGGGGTTGCCCCGATTAGAACCTCGAAGTACAGAATTAGTGACAGAACGATTTGTGGAGCTACAAAAATCGATCTCTTTAGGTTTATGACACAAAATACGTCTTCTAATTCCCTTGATCACTCTTCTTCTTCTTCTTCTTGGCTCACCACTCATCTTCTCCATCGGAGAACCGACACACTTCTTCGGTCTCGAAGCACAAGCTCCCATCCTTTCACACTCCCTCCGAAATCAACAGCTGATCAAAATATCTCCCTAAATTTGATCAATGAATAATCTCTCTCTCTCTCTCTCTCTCTCTCTCTCTCTCTCTCTCAGCTTCGACTCTGAACAAATCTACAAATTTTTCAAAAGTCAAACAAATCGGTGAATGAAAACCATCGAAATATCATCGTTGTTGGTGGGGTGCGGGCCCGATTCGGGAAGCCACCTGTGTCTCTACAGGCAACAGGAGGTCAGATCTAACGGTTAGTATTTCACGCATTGATTTCGCCGACTGATGCGGTAGGTTTAGTTTAGGGATGGCGCGTGGAGGACTTGGAAAGTTTATTAACGTAAATGTTAAATGCATTGGGAGTTGAGACCACGACTCGAGCGCGTTAAAGTGGGTGTTCAAAATTTGATCTATGCAGCCGCCGCCACGATGTCGTTTAATGAGAGCACGTTGTTCTTGTTACTTGCACAAACTTTGATGAAAAGTAGCATTAAGTGGGTTGCTGGGCTCTCTAATAAAGCCTTTAGCCCAACTCCATCTTTGATGAGTTTGGGCCTTAGAGGTCCATTCAGCCTGCAAGTAATGGGCCGAAAAAGGCCCAATTCAAGCTTTTCGAAAATAGCGGACTCACCTGTCCGTCCGTCGTCGTCCTCTCTCAAAGCTAGAAACTCTTTTGATGTGGAATTTGAAGTTGATATTTTGGTTTGCTTAAAGGAATTCTTCCTTTGTGTGCTGCTGGAAGAATCGGAAAGTGGATTGTTGAGCAAAGAGAATGAGTTATTCGAGCAATGAGGTCTTGATCCTATTGAAGAGGTTCCCATTTTCGTTCTTTCTTTCTGTGACTTGGATGGTAGTCGCGGGTGTGGTGGTGGCTGCCTATGTAGTTTTTTCCCTTTTGATTGTTAGGTAGAGGAACGAAAAGAGGGGGAAGTGGAAGAGATTTTCGTACACATAGCTTCATTCTGGCAAAAACGAGGAAGACAAAATCCAGTTTTTTATTCATATTCATATCAAAAAATTTAGCCAAATTATTCCACTCACTGTCTTCTGTTGGTGTTGATTACTTATTCATATCCTAAGCTATTTGGTTTGGAACTTCCGAATCCTTTCGGTGATAATCTCCCCTGCATTCTTTTAGCAGCCGAAGTGAGTATTGAATTATGACTAATTTAAAGTTGTTTGGCCTTTTACTTTGGTTTAAAAGACAAGGAGGAGGAGGAGAGGAACAAAACAAGTCCTACAAGAGGATTCTAGGCCACCAAGGATCACCCATAAGTTGATTCAGGTATGAGTTTCCTCTCATAAATTAAAATACACAGTATTTTTGTGGAGGATAAAAGATGAGAAGGAACTTTTTGGGAAATTTCTGTGTCATATGTTGCCTTAACCTAAAATAAAAGTAAAATCAAAGAAAGAAAGAAAACAATAGTGTCAGTGTGTGCTGTCCATTGTCCAATCTATGCTACAGAGTTTGTGTCATTTGTAAGATCTGTAAATAAGTATGTATGTTTTATGTAATTAATTCCAATAAAAGAAGTATGAAACTATGAGTGCTATGTAATTAATTCCAATAAAAGAAGTATGAAACTATGAGTGCCAGCTTAATAATTCTTGTCCTGTTGCTATGTGTCAAAACAAGCTATTATTGCCAGCAAATAATGCATGGGATGCTGACAATGGTAGCTTGCTTTGACACTTTGAAGCCGCTACAAGCTGTTTTTTAACTGTTCAATATCTGTCATTTGATTTTTCACATTAATCGTGGCTATTAAGCTGCATCCTTGCATGTATTATGTTCCATCCTCAAATGATAACTTGGTTGCATGCCTTAAAATTAGTTTCAGCTGTGAAAGGCATTAGGCATACTTCTGGAGTTATATTAAATCCCAAATCTCCATTTTAGTGGAGAATGATGAATGAACTCAAGTGAATTGGCCCTAATTTGATGTTTTCAGAATGAATTTTGCTGTTTTGGGGGAGTGTCATTCGAACGACATCCTTTAGAGTTTGTCAGTAGAAAGCAGGTCAAAGATGTTCCACCCAGCGCGTCTGCTACTCTTTTTAAGCCTGAAGAGCCTGGTTAAAGCACATGTTTTTTTTAACCCAAATCTGTTTTCTGTTTGTTTCTATAGCATTCATCGTTAATTGGCCTAGATAACTGAGTGAATTTACTGGGGGACAGGACAGCACAAATTCCAAAAGAGGATTTTGATTTATCTGTGAATAGTGGCCCACCTTGATCAGTACATCTAAGTTTTGTAGAAAATCTCTTTATACTTATTCCAAAAGAATTCTCTTTAGTTTGAGTTACGTCGGAGTTTTCATTCCCTTGATCTGTACACCTGAATTTTAGTAGATCTCTTCATCCTTGTCGTGAAGGGTAAGGCAAATTGCTTAATGTTCTTTATTTGATGTGTTAATCCATCTAGCTGGCACGCATGAGTGTCGAAGTAGTTTTGTGCATATAATCCAAATGACTTTGATAAAGTGATACAACCTTTGACTGATTCAATCTGGACATCTCAATCATTGCCTAAGATGCAAGTAATGATTTTGTTTTGGGCCTTGGATATGGATTAAGTTTCTCACATTCAGTGGTACTGTAGGCTGAAGTTTTGTTAAAGTGACAGGCATCTAAACTCTTTGATGAGTTCTCTTTTTGACGCTGTACTTTATTATGGGACATTTACTGTTTTTTAAGTCTCCATTAGTGAATCATATTTAAGTTCCAGGAATAGGAAAAGTAATATGGGCAAACAGGCAGAGGGTTAGATGTCGGAGTGAGCAGAGCATGGCAGCGTGGTTCAGGTAATTTTTCTTTTTTCGAAAAAGAAATAATTCTACCCCTTGTGCCTACCTGTTAAATCACATAAATCTGACTTGAATTTTCTCTCTTGTTATTATGTTTTTGCTCTTCTGATCACAATATTAAATAAATGCACAACACAGTATATGTTGTCCTCATCTTTGTTTGTACTATTGATTTCTTAACTCCTTGTCTAGTTGTCTGGCTCTTTAAACAACTCTTTATTGAGAGTGGAACAATTGCATAAAACTGTTTGATGGAATTCTCAATGATGGGACCTGATTAATGAGTAAACACAAACCAGTTACAGGCCTTTCGTATCTCCCCTCCCCACATGATTAATATAATTTTATTACTGAAGTTGCCGCTGATGACTAAACTGTGATCCCCTGGAGGAGATCTTGAACTAAAAGTACCACATATTTGTACACAAAATCATCTCTGAATTTGGATTTATGATTCTCAAAGCTGATTGAGGCATTGAGACGTACTGTGTAAATGAAACTGTTCTAAGAGTGTTACTTAGAAGATTATTCGTCCAATTATCGATTTAGTAGGGCAAGCTATAATTTGTGTTCAGATTCGTAATCAATGGACAATTGCTAAATATGAATATTTATGGCATGTGAGAGAGACCATCTTGTTTTGTTTATTTCATTTTTTTGTCTTTTAAACTTACCTCATTTGTTTTGTGTAGTTCAAATTCAGTTTAGCAGTATAATTATAGAACATTTCAATGTGAATATTCTTGTTCCATTAAAACGCTTGCCAGTTCTTCAAGTTTCATCGCTTGAGACTGAAACATACAAAGGTTGAGAAGATTGTCTTCATTTTGTAAAGGACACGAGTAGCATATTCTTTGGTAGCGAATGTTTTTGTACTTCCATATACTTGCTGTTTTCATGCTTTTGTACTTCTGCTCCAAGCAAAGTTTAACTTATTTGTTTGTTAGTTCCCGTTTAAATTGATGTCTTTTTATCTCCTTTTCTTTTATTATGTGGATACCTTCAGTCGTATTTTAGACATTCCTACTTTCAAAACTTTGAACTGGGACTGGTGAAAGCACCTAAAGCAATGAAGATAATTTCCTAGGACCAATAATTCTCCTTTGTTTTTCTTTGTGGCTAATGCTGGACCAAATAATGCTTACTTCCTCAATGCTCGTTTGCTGTATAGGGGCACAAGGGCCTATGACTTTTGAAAACTGAGTAAGCAATTTAGAGTTCTTATTTTCTTTGCGGTTTGTAGTGAGGTCCCATGGTAGCTGCATGAAAATGCGAGGAAAGAGAGCTATAATGGACCCATATAGGATATACTAAAGCAACAAGGGTAATCAACTTTTCTGTCTTATTGCTTATGCTCTCTCTCTCTCTGTCTCTCTCTCTCACATCATTCCAATCTCTCACCTTCAAATAAACCAATCCCCTTAAATAGGGCCATCCACTCTGTACCCGCCAAGCTTATATTTTTCAAAATTACTTGTTTTTCCCTGCTATATCACCCCTTTTCTTTGTTACTGGTATACTCATCATCAGAAAGCTGATTATGCACGTTTCTTCTCTTCACATTACCATGTCTATTGTGACTTCTTTCATAGACACCATCAATGGCTTGCACTTCTCCTTTAGCTTGAAGTTCTAGGAGAAGACAGAGGTAGTAAAATGGGGAGAGGCAGTAGTGTTCCGAGGGCTATATTTGGAGCTTTTGTACTAGTGGGAGTTACTTGGTTAATTTGTGTTGGAATAGTGACAGACAATGCTAGTCTAGCAATGATGACGATGAAAACAACACCACCTGGTGATTTTGAGCATTCGACTTTGACCTCAAGGGAGAGTAATCCTGGTCGTTGTCATCGTAATCTGGGTTTCCATTTCGTGAACAAAAGAAGAGTACCTAACGGTCCTGATCCTATCCACAACAGGTACTAATTTCCTCTTGGCATGCCATTTTTCTACAACTGATCATACTTATTCTTGGGAGCTGATTTGTATTATTTTCAATTAAATAGGTTCCAAGTTTAGATTTCTTTGTGCATCCAGTAGTAATGTTGAAGTCAGTTTGTATGTTACGCCATGTATGTTCCTTAAACACAATAATATGAAATGATGATTGATCGATTTACTCTTTTTCCTCTGCTTCATTTTTTTCCCTTCTGGGGGAATCAGGGTGTTAAGGAGAAAGGCCAGGATGATGTGTTTAAGTATCCTCTATAAAATATCATATCTGTATATTTGAGATGTATGGAATTTGATAATGATTTCACTCTTTAACAAAAGCTTCTTTAGCTATCAATCTTTCTCTTATTTTGATGGGATCAAATAAAGGCATTGGGTAAAGAAGTAGAACACTTTATTTGTGAGGAGGGAACACTAAACAGCTTCTTTCCTTTCAATATGAATTCAAATAAATTTAGACAATCTTCGTAAAACCCAATGAAAAACTTGATTTATTGTGTTGGTGTTGCCTCATTAAATAGGTTCTTCATGATATTTAATCTGGCAATGCTCTCCTTCATGGTTCTGAATATTTGCTTGTAATATACGTACAGGAGAGCAGGCAAGTTTAGGCAACCCCCTGGTCGAGCCTAAAAAGTGCCAAGGAGACAGGCAAGCTGAGAGCAATGCGTGAGATGATTTGTTAATATTTCCCTGTAAACCATTAGAAATTTTTTGGTTCAAAATGTGCTTGATGGCAGAGCACAGATTTATTATTGTTACGTTCGGTCACGTTTTTCTTTTGTCAATTAATGTTGATTGTCCAGTCTTGCATCTTCTATGTTATTCGCTTGTTCTGTTACATATTTTTAATCTGCATAATGATTTTGAGGGGGAGCTTCATGAATAGGGTTCACTTTGCATGAAAATACCATACCAAACAGGCACTGACTACGAATTCCGAGAAAGCTTCTTCTAGTAGCCGAGTAAGTAAAGCTTGTAAACTTTGCTTTTGTCTGGAATTTCTTGTGTTTTTTTCCTCTTGTGCTTCCCCACCAATTAAAGCATCTCTCCATGTCTCTGAATACCTTTGACTGGTGCCAGTCACAGTGTAGTAATAGATTTTGCCCCAACTTAAAAACACTGCATGATGTAGCTGTCCTATCCTGCTGATCTTCAAGACAAGTTGATTCACTCGGATATTATGTTTTCTTTTGATTTCATACCTAAAAAAAGGTAAGCCACATCTGCTTTTACTTTCACTTTTTGTTCCTCCGTCTTCACTTTCCTTCTTTTTCTGGTTTGATTTTTTGATTAGTTCGAGATGCAAAGACCCAGTCCAAAGTAACTGAGATCCAGGACTCTGTTGGTTTTTTTTTTTTTTTTTTTTGAGTAAAATCAGTGACTTTATATGTTCCATGGTGGATAGATTCCCATCTCGTGCAGGTCTTTTGATTGTACAGCCCTAACGACGCATTACTCTCATCAGTCTGCCTCATATGCTGCTAAATCTGATATGTTCATGAAACTGAACCAGAAAGATCAAATTTTGGCGAATCCAAGCTCAATAATCGCATTGTAATATCGTTCACAAACACTCCTTTTTTTTCTTCCAGACTACAAATATACCAAAGAAAGGATACTTCTAGCACACAGATTGCAAACCACAAAACAGATGTCTTAAGGTAGTTTTAATGCAGGTATTCTCAGGCTTTTCATCTTCCTTTATCCAACAAAATCCTCAAGACTCCATTATTAAGACAAGATTACAGATATCAAGGAGATTTCAAAGACTTTACAGTGACATTTAGCAATAGATAACAAATGCCCAATGCAGCTACAAATAGAAATCAAAACTTCATCAAGTGATATTCAAAAAAAATTATTACCCCTTTGTCATGCTTCATTGTCTTGCTTGCTTGCTTGCTAAAAAGCAGTGGAAATATAGAGCGGCCAATTTCAAGAGCCCGCAGTTTTGAGGAGTTCATAGCATCAGATAGCAATATACTACAAATGGATAAGGCAGCTAAAAATATAAGATGGGAGACATTTACATCAAGTGACATTCTGAACTTACTGCCGGGTGCACAAAATCCCTCAAAAATCCTTGCCTCATGCTCCTTGATATTGCCTCAAAGCTGAACCTATTCATTTTCTTGCTTCTGGAAAAGAAGTGGAAATTCATCATACTGTTCAAATGACTCTTGATCCTCGGAAACGTTCTTTAGTGATTGGTAAACCTGATACATAGACCATCTATCCTTAGGCCGTGCGACCACACAATTACATGCAATTACTAGGAATTGCAAGATTTCTTCATCATGTCCCTTTCCGCAAAGAGCCTTGTCGATTGCATCCCTAGATCGACCTGAATTACAAAGCTGATTAACCCAATCCACCAAGTTACTCCTTAATCCTTCTTCTGCAACATTAACCTCAAGCGGCTTTTGCCCCGTCACAAGCTCCAGTAACACTACCCCAAAACCGTACACATCCCCTTTAAGTGAAGCAACCATGGTGCTTGAATACTCCGGCGCCATGTAACCCAATTCGCCCAATTCGCCATGGACATAACTACTAGTCTCATTAGAATCCAAATAAGTCATAAGCCTTGCCAATCCAAAATCCATAATCTTACCGTCAAAATCATCATCAACTAAAATCACATTGGAACATATGTTCTGATGCAGAATTGGGGGTTGGCACCCATGGTGAAGCCACGCTAAACCCCTAGCAGCACCCAAACCGATCCTAAATCTGGTTGGCCAATCTAATGGAGTACCATTTCCATGCAATAGAGAATACAAAGTCCCATTAGACATATGTTTATAGACCAGAAGCTTCTCATCCTCCACAACACAAAATCCCAGAAGGGGTGCAAAATTTGGATGCCTAAGCTGTCCTAATCGCATCATTTCTGAACGAAAGTGCTTCTCCTCAAGCTTACAAACATTAAGCCTCTTGACTGCAAGAACCGATCCATCGGAAAGAACAGCCTTATAAGTAGTACCGATTCTATTCGAAGTAATAACATTTTCCGGATTGAAATTGTTTGTGGCTGCCAACAAATCAGCCACTTTAACCTTGACAAGAGGCTTTTGAAACAAAGAAACTTGAAAAAGCTTGTTTGCCCTTAATCTCTCAACAAAACTAGTATCATCCCCTCTTCCAATCCCATACCCCCCCTTTCTCCTCCTTGAATACTTCAAGTGGTACCACCACCACACCCCAAAAGCTAACAGTAAAGATCCCGCCGCACCAAACACTCCGGCAGCTATAATAATTACAAGATTCCTCTTCCTCAATCCACCACACTTTCCAAGAGGACCCCCACAAAGTCCATCATTCCCTGTGAAACCTGCGGAATCAAATCCATCAAAGAAGGATGGGATGCTACCAGTAAGCTCATTATTCGCAACCGAAAGCCTCTTCAGCCTACCTAGACTTACAAACTCAGGTGGTATAGTCCCCGATAACCGATTATTTGACAGTATCAGATTATTCAAGTAACTACACTTTACGAGATCTGAAGGTATAGGACCTGAAAGATCATTACCGGACAAATCCAGAGTCACCAAGTATGGCATCCAGGTACAGATCTGGCGAGGAATACTACCTGAGAGATTGTTAGATGAAAGATCCAGCCTCTGCAAGCTCTGACAGTACTGCAACGATTCCGGAACTTGTCCGGAAAGTTCCATTTCGCGAAGTAGGAGGTCGATTATCCGGTTTTCACGGGAATTCCAGCACGTGACACCAACAAAGTCACAGATGAATCCGACTGAAGTATTTCCGAAGCTCCACGAGCTTAGCTTCCCACCTGGGTCGCCAAGCGAAGCCTTGACACCCTCCAAGCACTTCAGATCATCCTCAGAAACTGCAGCAGCAGCAACAACAACAACAGAAATGAATATCAAGCTCAAGATCCTTGGACCCTTAACAGAATAAACTGAATCCTTCATCTTTGATAACAAAGAAATTAACTTGTGAACTGGGTTTCGTTGTTTTGGTCTAAAAAGAATGAAATTTACAGGTAAGACGTATGGAATAGTCCAAAGGTCGCAGCCATGGAATTTAGCACTGCAGAATGCGCCATTGACTTTGATTTTTGATGATGTGGTGTTAGTGATTACCAGACAAATTATTGTTTAAGAAGATCGATTTGAATATTAGTAATGGTTATTATTTTTGTTTAATGGAAGGTTTTGTGATTGATGATTGAAGCAGCCTTGACTAACAACGATTGGAGGTTTTGACTAACATATGTTTTGGTCTAATCGATATCAAAAATATTATAAAATTTAATTTTTAGTAGTTCAACTCAATACACTTCATTTAGGCGGGCCATATTGAATTTTTTTAAAATTAATTAAACATATTTTTTAATAAATAAAATTTTAAAACATTTTTTTTCTAAAAATATATTTTAGATTTTGAAAAAAATTACACATTCGAACTCAACAAATAAAAATCTTTCTAATAAGATATATTGTCAATAGTTTTTATTGCATTTTTTCAATTATATTGTTTTTAAAAACAATGTAATTCATATATATGATGTGTAAACAGTTTATTCGAGTTGAAATTTTGTTACATTATGCTAGTATAATATATATTTGTTATTTTTTACATTTTTATTGAAATTATGTTGGGTACCCTAACCCGTTAAGTTTTAGTAGTTAGGGTTTAACATTTAGGACATTTAGGATTTTAGTAGCAAATCCGAGCTTTTTAGGTTACAACATGAAAATCCGATACACGAGTCCGTTAGGGTTTAGCGAATCCGTTCCCCCTTGGAGTTTATAACACTTATTGTTTAGGTTACAGCATGAAAATCATATACACGAGCGCATTAGAGTTTAGTGGATTCGTTCCCTTTAGGGTTTAACACTTATTGTTTAGGTTACAGTATGAAAATCAATATACGAGCGCATATCAGTAACTATAAATAAACATTGAAACCTACGTAATTCACATATTAGTACAAAAAATAATCTAATTAAAAACAATGTAATTAAAAATAACTGAATAAAACCTATCGATGATGAATCTTGTTGGATAGATATTTACTTGTTGAATCTGGATATGTAATTTCTTTTGAAATCTAATATGTATTTTAAGAGATAAAGTGTTTTAAAAGTTCTTTTAAGAAAGAAAAAAAATTGTGTTGTGAAATTTCACGTAAGATATTTTACTTTCTAAATTTTTTAATTTTTCATATCATACGCTTACAAAGTATGTCATGTATACTTAGATTAATGTTGCGTAAGTATGTCATGTATACTTAGATAAATGTTGGATTGCAAAAATTTAGACTATTCATCGCTCAATTTATATACCCCAGCTGATACTCTCCGGTTATCTGACTTTTCCTTTTGGGCCGCCGTTCTGGATTCTTGTGCTGGGCCGAGATATTGAGAAATATAGGAGTCATTGATTGGTTAATGAGCCTTAGTCAAAAATTAGGAGTTTTGCAACAAGATTCCCTAATGATTAAAAGGCTACTCTTATCCTATAACCATAAAGAGAAAATGACTAAAAAAGAAAAGTACAAACACAACGACGATCATCATCGGCCACTCTCGTATGACGTTCTTTTAACAACGAATGATCGCCGAATGATTTCGGACTCCACTAGAGAGACTGATCTTCATCAAATCTGAAAATCTCAACAGTCAACACTATGAACTGATTGTTGGAATCATCGAACACATATATCATACATGAACAATATAATAGAAATGAATCAGTTTTTATTTAGGCAATTCATAGCATACAATTTATCTTTGTCTAATATATGAACAAGAAAGATCAATAATAGAGTTGTACCCTATTTTTTGCCCAAACCCAAGAACCTACAATTCCTACCAAGAAATTCACAAAATTCACAATAAGTGCCCATTTAACCAAGGGAGATCTTCAGCCTACAAAAATACGAGGCTTCATTTGCCTCAGCATTAGCCAGAAATACCGATCCAATACATGACCTTATTTAGATAATAAAAAAACCTTCAACCCACTTGAACACATACCTGGCCCATTAACTTAACTCAAATCCTAAGGTGCCAGCAAAGGAGTTTCAAGAGAGAGGCTCTGAGAATGGAAGGGAATCAAAGAGGAAGGTGTAATCTTCAATTAGGAAAATAAAGGGAGATGTTTGGGGCTAAATAAGAGAGATTTTTGGAGAATCAATGAGGAAAAGGAAAGAAATCAATGGGAACAATTGTGATTGATGAAAAAATAATATTGATTTGTTAGTAACATCCACATGCAAGGTGCATGGTTGTTAGGCCAACAACCATTGTTGTTGAATTCAAGCTTGTTAGGCCAATAACCATTGTTGAATGGTTGAATGGTTGAATGCATACCATTGTTGAATGGTTGAATGCATACCATTGTTGAATGGTTGAAAGTTTGGCAAATGCCATTGTTGAAAATATGTACCAAGGATGAACTTTATGCATCTATAAATTGAGTAGTTCACTAGGTGCTAAAGATCATCCAAAAATGAGAGAAAAACTTGTATGAGTGGTTTTGAGTGAGAGAATTTTGTGGGAAAATTCTCTTGGGCTTGTAATTGTTTTCTTTGTTTTTGGGTGTGTGAGAAAGTTACTGAGAGTGTGGTTGTAACAATTTTCCACATAGTAAAATTGTCTCTGGTTGTCTTTTGACAACAAAAGTGGTTTTTCTCCGGTTTGGAGTTTCCACTATAATTCTTGTGTTGTGTATTTTCTATTTTGTTTAAAGAAGTTCCTGGGAGGGGAATTTGAGATTATACCATTTGATCCTAATTTTCCAACAGGAATCAATAGAAATTTATGGGATTGACACAGGGATTGATTTTGGGAAGAAGATCAACTCTTCTAAGGGTATGACTCTGGTTTGAAAACTATAAATGGAGGAGGAAATCAAAACCCAAGGGGGGACTTTTGGCTCACCAATTCTCACGCCTCTCCTTATTCACCAGCAATTTTTCTCAAATACTGCCATCACAACACTTCTTCTACCCGACATCATCACCATCCTTCATCGAGTCCGCACCACCACATCAACTCCCTCACTAGACAGCCGCATCTCTCAAACAAACCCATCATGTCCTACCTACCCAAAGCTTTTTCTCTCACTTCTCCCTCTCACTATTGCACCGATCATCACTCGGTCATTCTCTCTTCATCACTAACACCAGCACCACCACTACCTTCATCTTCTTCCTTCCTCAGATTTTTGTTCTTCCCTCAGCCTCCACAGGTATGGTATATATATATACATATATACTGCCCAAGTTTTGATTTTACATATATAGATATATGAGCTTACAGTTTTGTGTATATGCATATATGTATATATATGCGATACGTGTTGTTATATAGTTGATACGTGCAATACATATATGTGTTATTGTGTGTGATGCGTGTCATATATATATATTGAGTTCACTACTTCACTGTGTGTGTATATGTATAAATGTAATGTTTATATGTGTTACTGTGTTTATATATATGTGTGTGCGTGTGTGGCTATATAATATATAATATATATGCATGTAACAATCATATATGTGTCTCTATGTATATATGTATATTATGTATTGTATTGTTATACGGCCTAAGAATGAAAGAATCAATTTATTGGATTTTTAGTTGGGATTTGATATCCAATGACGGAGCCAATTGGGAAACATTGGATGCTCTCCCGAAACGGATTCTCGAGAAAAAATGAATTTCATGGAATGCCCAACCATCGGATGGAAAATGGCTGCATGAGGTTTAACATGGAACCTTTGATATAATAATTTTTTTTGATAACAAATCATAATTTTTCAATCATACTAATTTAATTGTATGGTTGAGATGATGAGTTACCAACAAAAAAAGGGAACCGAGTCCCTTCAACGTGTAATTTTTATTATTGGTTGATAATATGTTTTATTTGAAATATGTTTTTCTATGTTATGTGATTATATGTGCAAATTGTATGATTTAAAATGCTAGTATAATTGAATTGGGATTGACAATAATTCAATATCATTTAGTCCATAAATTGTAATCTCGGTTCCCAACATTTATTTATTTAAAAAATTATATATATTTTATTTGTGTATAAAGATTATATCAAAAGTCTTAACCGACGATGAAATTAATTTGGAAAATGCATTGGATGCAACCTTAGAAAAATTCAGGTGAGAGTGTTTCATGGAAACTTGATCATTGGATGGAAGAGTTCCATGAACCTCAATATTAGACTCTCGATATAGTTTTTGTATTTCCTATAATTATTTTACGGACAAATTAGATAGAATGACATAATTATGTTCAATCTTAGAAAGAGGTCTAATCCATTTAAAAAATTAGAAATAAAAACAACATAATTAAACTCACCGTTTCACCCATTATACGTGAATCTTGTAACTTTATCTTCGACAATCATATCTCCTCTTCCCGAAATCTAATCGAAGAGAGACCATTGCCGATGAAATTGTATCGTCGAGATGAGTCCAACGGTGGTTGAAACTACTAAATCTTAATGGGCTCGGGTACCCTAAACATCGGGGTTCAAACTTCCAAAATTGGTTAGAACTCTTTTTCCCTGTAGAAACATTTTTTCTCTATTCGACATATCAAAATTCACATTCGCTATTAAAAACCTATGTCCCAAGTGATGAACTAGAAAGTTCAGATTCGCTAAATCCAACAAATTCTTACCATTAGAAGCACTTAAAGCAAGACCTAGATAATGGACCAATAATATCACTATAAAATGTACAGTGTTATTTTTCTCTGTAGAAAACACTTTTTATCTGTAGAACTTTCGAAAATATTTTTTAACCAGGTAATTGCTTTCCTATGACGGATTGAGGGGAGGCCAGTGGCGTTGGAATTGCCAACCAAGATGATTCCAAAGCCACTGGTCTTGCCTCGATCCGTCTTTAGAAACAGTCAGATCGAGGTAAAATGCGTTCCGATTGGTGCTGGTTATTTTGCCTCGATCCAGAAGTTTCCAATGTAGGATCTTAGCAAGGCTAGTGGCGTTGAATTTGTCTCGGCCTAACGATTCTAATGCCACTGGCTTCACCTCGATCTGACACTAGAAATGATCGGATCGAGGCAAAAATGTATTCTGAACATTTTGCCTCGATTTGACAATTTTTGATGTCGGATCTTGGCAAGGCCAATGACGTTGGATTCGTCTGGGCCTCAAGATTCCAACATCACTGGCCTCTCCTCGATCCAAAGTCAGAAGCATCTGCAACGACAAAAATAAGTTTTCAATTATATTTGATTGGAATAATAATGACAAATTTATAATTTCAAGTTTTGTCCATAATTTAATAAATGTAAAAATCGGTTGGACATTAACTAACAAAAAAATCCAGCTGTCTTTTTACTCTTATGAGTTAATAAATTTTCAATCATATTTGATTGGAATAATAATGACAAATTTATAATTTCAAGTTTTGTCCATAATTTAATAAATGTAAAAATCGGTTGGACATTAACTAACAAAAAAAATCCAGCTGTCTTTTTACTCTTATGAGTTAGTAAATTTGGACCTAAGCCTAATTTTCCCTTATTATGTATTTTTGTCACAATTAATTTTCTTAAATAATTTAATGGGATAATAAAAGTTAAATTTTCAACTGTTTTTAAAACAGACGTTGGGGGCGTCTTACACCTTTCTCATATGTAACAAACTCAGTTATTCATTTTTCTAGATTTTCATAGACCAAAAATATTTTTATGGTGACCAATTGTACCTATTCAATTGGTGGCGACTTCTTTTATTTATTTATTTATTTTATTATTATTCTTTTAATTTTTTTTCACAAAATCCGTTGCGACAATAGAGAAGCAGCATAAAATTTAAGGATAACACGTTTTACCAATAATTGAAAAGGAGTGAGCAAGGTATGCTAGTGTGAATCTTCTTAAGGCAATACTGCCTCAGCCAATGGTGTCTCTGCTTTGTAGGGCAAAAACCTCCAAAGATACCATGTTCAAAACAACTGAAGGCATGTGACATGGTAATACCTGCAACACTAACGAACCAGCTTATAAAGAACTCTCAGACTACTAAATACAAAAGAACAAAGGAGGAGGAAGAGACCAGGAGAATTGATTTTCGTTCTGTGTGTTTTGCTCTTAGTTAGGCCTTCTATTTATAGGAGAGCCTATCAAATTAGCAATCTGGTAGAAAAATCAGTGATAATGTATTGATCATCCTGTCTAGATTCAATGTATATGGGAGTGGGCTTTAGTGTAAAAAATTTAGAAAGTCTATGCAGAGGCCCAAACCCAAGCTTGATCGGCTGCCCCGACATCCTTGAAGATGGGGCAAGCGGGCACACGTGTGTATTTTTGTGAACCCAAGCCCAATTGTAGAGTCTATCTCTCTCACAAAATCTTGGGTGCCCTTAAGCCCAAGTTCAATACTCCATCACTAGAGTATATATATATACACATCAACCAACATGGGATTCTCACATTTTGCACCTTGAAACTTTATGCTTGGGATGACTACTTTAGAGTCAATTTCTATTCAACCAAATAATCGTTTTGGACCAATTCCAACTCCAAACTATACTCTTCATATTGAAGATTACAAACCACTTAATCTCATTCAATGAAACTAATTACATTGTAATTAATTATTGGTTAAACAATGGTTGAATACCATGTTTTCCAATAATCCCCCATATTGAAAGGAAATAGAAAATAGTTCACATAAATTCGTTTGAGAGTGCAATAGGACCAATATTGCATCGAGATAGGTAACCTTTGACTTTGAACATTCCTTAGTGAAAGTCTATTTGACATACTTAACTAGTCAGTGGACAAATGCCTTAAACTAGCAGTTGTTTATGTAAGTCCAGACAATAAACCTCCCACAACACTAATTCAACTCATAATTGGTTCTCGATCGTGTTCATGGTTTTGACCATGAACGTCTTGGGTTCAATGAGTATTTTAGAAAATATCGCCTTTAAATATTTTCATAAAGTCAGTCTTACTTGTCACTCACATAAGTGATGTCCTACCAAAAGTATCCTCTAATACTCCACTTATATATTTACAAGATATATGAATCATTAAAGGCGTAGCTTAATCTTAACACACTTGTTAGCAGCACTTTGTGCATCCAAGAAATAAGATGAAATAAAACTCCATACTGCTCACATTTAAGTTATTCTCAACTTATGTTTTCTTATTGAATCTAGTCCATGAGATCTCCAATTGCTAGGTTAGGTATCCGTCAAGGTAACTTATTGAATTAAGGCTTTTAAGCCTATTCCCCTCGACACGCAGTCTATCATATCTCAACTTAAATCTTTTCTAAACATATCTGCAAGGTTATCTTTAGACTTCACAAAGTCTGTTAATTATTTAAGTGAAGAGTAACTGTCTTACGTTATTATGCCTACGACAAATGTGTCTAAACTTACTGTAATACATCAAATTTTGTGTTCTTGCAATTGCATCTTGATTATCACAATTAATTTAAACACAGGCACGTGCTTCGGCCATATGAAATGTGCTCCAAGAAGTGACGAAACCACTCTGCTTCTTCACCAGCCATGTCCAAAATAATTAATTTTGATTCCAATGTTGATCGTACTATGCATGTTTGCTTGGAGGACTTACATTAGACAGCCGCCTCTCCTGGAAGAAATAAATAGTCACTAGTTGATTTTTATTCCTTTGAATTCGCAATCCAATTGACATCACCATATCCTTCTAAAACAATCGAATATTTACTATAATTCTGCTAGTGCAAATCTCTTTAAGGTAATATTGCTCAACCAATGGTGTTTCTACTTTGCTTGCAAAAACCTCTCAAGATACAATGCTCAAATAATTGTAGGCAACACAACAATACTTACAGCACTATCGAAACAACTTATGAACACATTCTCAGACCACTGAATACAAAAGAATAAAGGTGGAGGAAGGGAGCAAGTCAATTGATTTTCGTTCAGTGTATTTTTCTCTCAGCTAGGCCCTTCCATTTATAGGAGATCTTGAGCCCACACTTTCCACTTCCATGCCATGCTGACCCGGCACCAGCGATGGCGGGGAGGGCGAGCGCACACGCGTGTATTTTTGTGAACCCAAGCCCATAATGTAGAGTCTCTCTCCCTCACAAAATCCTGGGCAACCTTAGGCCCAAGTTCAATACTCCAACACTAGAGTATATATACACATCACAGACCTTGTGATTTTCCAATGTGAGATTCCCACATTTTCACAATTTGTGCCTTTAAACTTCATGCTTAGTATGACTACTTTGGATTCAATTTTCATTCAACAAAAATAGTTTTGGAGCAATTCCAATACTCTTCATATTGATGATTACAACTCACTTAATCTCATTCAATGCAACTAATTACATTTTCATTAATTATTGGTCAAACAATGATTGACTACCATTTTTTCCAACACCGATAATATGTCATTGGAGCACATCAAAAGGGCTGATGATCGAAGATCCACGACGAATGAAGGAGATATATAATTGGAGAAGAGAAACCCTGCAATCATTGTTCAAAACAAAACATTTAAAATTAAAACATATCTAGATAAAGATAGGGCAAATCAAACCCATGAGAAGAGGAGGAAGAGGTGGAGAGGAGGAGAAGATTCCTCCTCCCTCAATTGATTTTTGAAAATGAGATGAAAATTGAGAGGGTTTTTTAAGATTCCCTAAATCTTGAGGTCTATTTTATATATGCTTTTTATTTTATGTTTCAAAACAACTATTATAGGATTTATTTTTTTTAAGTAATTCTTGTATCTAGTGTTCTTCAAAATATAGTATTCAAAACCAGACCGTGTCACCGATTAGACGGCGAAAATGTGAATTGACGGGTAGACCGTGGAATGCCGCAAAATCTATGAACCGTCGCTTTGCAAGAAAATTGACAGGTTCTTCAAATTAGCCATTCTGCCTCCGTTTTCATGCTCACAACATTCATCAGATTAGCCATTATGTCATCGTTCATTTCGATTTCACTTCTAATCTCATCTGTATGAAATGATTCATCCAAAAACTTTAACTCATATAGACACCTCTAGAACAAAGTCAACAAGAAATCGATCCATAGATCACAAGCTATTGCAGCCGAAAAGAAAGGCAAAAAAAATATATCCAGCTACATATTAAACACCCTTATAACAAAGCCAACAAGAAATTGATCCACGAGAAAAACAACTAATCAAAATGAGCAGATAAAGATGACGCTCGGTCCTGCAGCTTTGGATAAATGAAAGTTTTTGGAGTTACATAAATCGGAGGTGAAGAAACTCTCGACTCTAGAAAGTAGAAATTCAATACCAAGTAGTTGGGCTTGGCCCAACTCATGATTTAGCCTTATATGTTGATGAACATTATTGGAACCTCGCATTTTCCCTGATTCATTCTAAAAAAATCCCATCAAAAAATATAACATTTCTGAGTTCACCCCAAATTATAATTTTTTTAAAAATTGCAGAAGCTACCCCATGACTGAAGAGTACTTTAGTTTGCTTTATGCTCAAATTTGAAAAGAAGCTTTCCTCACCGACCAACTGATCATGGCTTGTCATTATTAATAGGGTAAACGACAACCGGAGCTTGGGCCTTTCAAGCATCTATGTTGCCAAAGCCGTGGAGAGTGAGAGGAGCATGTGGTACACGAATACCAAAGCTCAGGGAAGCCGTGGACGAAAAGAATCACTAAGTACTTGAACTAACTACCAAGACAGCTGATGTAATGGAAAAAATATTTATCTGTGTTCATGTCATCGTGTTAGCCTACTTTCATACCTTTCGTGTGTGATAGACAGAATGAATCGTAGAAGCTCGAGACAGTATAAATCGCAGAAGCTCGTGCCCTTGAATTGCAGAAGCTTGAGCCCTTCCCATTCTTCACATTCAAGGACTTGATGTATTGAGCTAGCTTTCTCTCATTAAACTATTCCTATATGGGCTCAAGTATTCTTATTTAATCTTTATAGCCCTCTTTATTTTTAGTCCATTATTTTTGCACCGTTTGTGTCCGTTGCTTTTGCACCGTTTGTGCATCTCTTTTTTATTATTGTATTGCATGATGTCACATCATAGTGACCGTTGTTTCTTCAGTCTTTATATATCCTTGTATTATGGACATTTGAATTTAAGTGAATGAATTACAGTACTTTTATCTTGTTACTGGCTCTCACGTCTTCTCTGATTCTCTTCTTCTTCTCTACTGCTACTTCTTATTCTTCATGTCTGCTACATCTTCTTGATCTACAAAAACAACAAGCACACATATTATTTCATGGTATCGGAGCCAATGGATCCTCAAGATGTTCATGGTTCTACAAATACATCACATGATTACAGATATTTCGGCAGTACTTTCTGAAGCTGCCAATTTTATGAGAAATGGTTCTGTATTGACATCACAAGGTGTTCCTTCAACCAGCATGGCAACCCTTCTTTCTCAGATGGAAGGACGACTTCCACCAAGTACACAAATTTCTCAAATAGGGTCATCTTTTACTGCTTCTTCTATACTGTCAACTCCTCCTATATTGCCCTCTTTACCACCTTATTCTCAACCATCTCTTTCCTCCCATACTTTACCTGTTACCAACCCATTTCTTAACCCCTACAATGTTCTCCCTACAAACTTCTCTTCCTATAAACTCATTTCTATGGAGTTGACAGAGACTAATTATCATGTATGGAGCACTGACATGAAAAATGCTCTCGACGCAAGAAACAAAATGGGCTTTCTTGATGGTATCCTGCCACAACCACTACCCACAGATCCCAACTTTCCTCTATGGAAACAGAGCAATAGTCTAATTAAGACTTGGATCACAAATACTGTTTCTGGCCCGATCAGAGTCAGTATCAGTAGTTGGGATACAACACGAGAACTGTGGCATGATCTAAAACATAGGTATGCTGCAGTTAATAAAGCTAGAATATTGGAACTCAAGAGGGAACTTGCTAATATCAAGCAAGGTGCATTCACAGTTACTGAGTATTACTCAAAGCTGAAAAGCTTGTGGGATGAGTTAAAAGAATATGAGAGGTTGCCTCCCTGCACATATGGTCAACTACGTCCTCTAGCAATTAAGCAAGAAGAAGAAAAAATGATGCAGTTCATCTTGGGGTTAAATGACTCTTATAATCATATAAGTAGTCAAATCATGTTAATGGAACCTTTTCCATCTGCTGACAAAGGTTTTCAGATCATTCTCCAGGAAGAAAGAAAACAAAAGGTTTCACATATGGACAAGCTTCCAGCAAAAATTATGGCAATGGCAATCAACAAGCCAAATTTTTAGCAAACCAACAACACTTAAAAAGGAAACAACAACAACAACATAAATTTTCAACACAAAGACTCGCAGAAAAGGAAGGAAGGTATGTTCTGTAACTATTGTAAAAAGGATAACCACACTATTGACAAGTGTTACAGGCTCCATCCTCCTACCAATCTCAACAAGAGGCCTAGACAGAATAATAATGGAAGATCTTATGCTGCAAATCAAGTGGGAACCAATTCACCTCCTGATAGTGACAACACTCTCCCAGCAGATCTTACATCTGAGCAATACCAACAAATTATTGCTTATCTCAAGAATA
This sequence comes from Euonymus europaeus, assembly GCA_963580455.1. NCBI lineage: Eukaryota > Viridiplantae > Streptophyta > Magnoliopsida > Celastrales > Celastraceae > Euonymus > Euonymus europaeus. The sequence goes on along the minus strand of OY756968.1, from coordinate 4,841,725 downwards.
AGGTGTCTTCTACAGATTCTTCTATGGAAGGAAAACCACATTCTGGTACAGTTGCTTCTGTCTCAGGTAACACTATTCCTAATTTTCATACAACTAAATGACTTGTGGACAGTGGCGCAACAGATCATGTTGTATGTCATATATCATTCCTGCATACATTTCATCCCACATTTGATTCATTTGTTTATTTTCCTAATGGAGAAAAACATGCAATTACTCACATAGGAACTGTTCAACTCACACCTCAAATTACTTTACAAAATGTTTTGTGTGTTCCAAAATTTAACTACAATCTCATATCTGTCAGTAAATTGACTCAAGACTCTGCAACTACCATAATTTTCTCAAAGGATAGATGTGAATTGCAGGACCTAGGCACTATGACGAAAATTGGGATGGGAGTTGTCTCTAGAGGTCTCTACCTGTTTACTCAAGGATTCCAGAAGAATCTAGGCTTGATCAACTCAATTACTACTTCTAGTTTGTGGCATAAGAGGCTTGGACATCCTTGAGAAACTATTTCAAGACTTCTACCAGACCCTATTAGACATAAAACCTTGGAATGTGTAGAATGTCAACTAGGAAAAATGAAGAGAAAATCTTTTTGTACTAGTACAAGCTTATCTAATGCATCTTTTGATTTAATACATGTTGACATTTGGGGACCTAGTTCCATAATTTCTTTAGATGGATTTAAATATTTTCTTATTATAGTGGATGATTTTTCTAGAATGACATGGATTTATTTGATGCACACTAAAGAAGAAACAAAGAAATACATTACAACTTTTGTCATCTATGTTAAAACTCAATTCAATAAAGCTGTCAAAACAATTAGGTCTGACAATGGGAAAGAATTTCTCATGCAAGATTTTTACATGTCAGAGGGAATTTTACATGAAAAATCATGTCCATATACACCACAACAAAATGGTATGGTGGAGAGGAAACACCAGCACCTCATTAATGTTGCTAGAACTCTAAGAATACACAGTGGCCTAGGAGAACATTTCTGGTCCTATTGCTTACATACTGCTGTTTATTTGATAAACAGATTACCTTCTAGAGTATTGGATAAAAGAACACCTTTTGAAATTTTATATCATACACCTCCTAATTATAATGATTTAAGGGTTTTTGGTTGTTTTTGTCTTGCAAAAGATAATAGACAAAGATCAAAGTTTTCTCCTAGAGCAATACCCTCAGTTTTCTTAGGCTACCCTTTAGGTACTAAGGGATATAAACTTCTTAGTTTAGAAACACAAGAGATTTTTATATCGAGAGATGTCATCTTTCATGAATTAGAGTTTCCTTTCAAAACCCCTACACAAAATCCAATCTCTGCACCTCAATTAAATCAAAATCCACATACTACTGCTCATTCAATACAACCTACAAAAAATGTTAGGACAAGAAAGAAACCAACATACCTTTCTGATTATGAGTGTGCTTTAGCATCCTTTCATCCACATGAGCATCCTGATTTGCATCTCATTGGTTCCAATGATTCTCATTTACATTTCATATCTGTCATCATAAAACATCAAGAACCAACTAGATATAGTTAGACATTAAAGGATAAAAACTGTTGTATAGCAATGGAGGTAGAAATGAAAGCTCTTGAAGAAAATAATACTTGGGAACTTACACAATTACCACCAAATAGAAAACCCTTAGGATGTAAATGGATTTATAAAATCAAATATAATTCAGATGGGACTATAGAGAGATATAAAGTTAGGCTTGTTGCTCAAGGATATAGTCAAAAAGTGGGATTTGACTATAATGAAACTTTTGCCCCAGTAGTTAAGATAACTACTGTCAGAATTTTTTTGGCATTGGCAGCCATGAATAATTGGGCAGTGCAACATTTAGATGTGCACAATGCCTTCCTAAATGGAGATTTATAGGAAGAGGTATATATGAACATACCTTCTGGTCACCCAAACAAGAAAACAAACTTAGTTTGCAGACTTAAAAAGTCCATATATGGACTAAAACAGGCTTCACGCCAATGGAATCAAAAATGTAAAGAAGCTCTAATTAAATTTGGTTTTATTCAGAGTAAAGCCGACTACTCATTATTTTATTATCATCATAAAGGAAACATAATTCTTCTTCTACTCTATGTTGATGACATGGCAGTAGGTGGGAATAATCGTAGTCTAATTCAGGACTTTAAACAATACATAGCTAAATGTTTCAAGATTAAGGATTTAGGCAATCTTAAATTTTTTCTAGGTTTAGAAGTACATAGAAATAAGTCAGGTTTTTACATCACCCAAAAGAAATATGCTATTGATCTAATTACAGATACATGTCTCACAGAAGCTAAACAACACCAATGGACACGAATTCTAAACTTTCTAGTACTCAAGGAAATGTTATTTCTGATCCATCACAATACAGAAAGCTCATTGGGAGATTAATGTATCTTAATGTTACTCGACCCGATATTACATATTCGGTTAATACTTTAACTCAATACATGCAACAACCCACTGATGTTCACTTCACTGCAGCCCTTAGAATCCTCAAATATATCAAAGGCACAATCGGACAAGGTTTGTTATATCCTACAACTAACAATATGCAGGTACAAGCATTTTGTGATTCAGATTGGGCCTCTTCTGTAGACACAAGAAGGTCAGTGACAGGTTTTTGTATAAAATTGGGAGATTCACTTGTGTCATGGAAATCAAAGAAACAAAAGACTGTATCTAGATCTTCATCTGAAGCAGAATACAAAGCCATGGCTTCCACAACAAGTGAAATTGCGTGGATTCATCACCTATTTCAAGAAATTCAGATCCAGATCAAGAATCCTACAATTCTTCATTGTGATAACAGGGCGGCCATTCACATCGCTACCAATCCGGTATTCCACGAGCGAACAAAGCATATAGAATTGGATTTGCATTATACAAGGGAGAAAGTAGAGCAAAGAATGATTAAATTGGCTCACCTGCATTCGTCAGATCAACTTGGAGACTTGCTTACAAAACCGCTTGCTGCGCATCGGATACGACATCTTCTTCACAAGCTGAACATAATTGACCATTATGCTCAGCTTGCGGGGGGTGATAGATAGAATGAATCGCAGAAGCTCGAGACAGTATGAATCGCAGAAGCTCGTGCCCTTGAATTGCAGAAGCTTGAGCCCTTCTCATTCTTCACATTCAAGGACTTGGGCCTTGATGTATTGGGCTAGCTTTCTCTCATTAAACTATTCCTATATGGGCTCAAGTATTCTTGTTTAATCTTTATAGCTCTCTTTATTTTTAGTCCATTATTTTTGCACCGTTTGTGTCCGTTGCTTTTGCACCGTTTGTGCATCTCTTTTTTATTATTGTACTGCATGATGTCACATCATAGTGACCGTTGTTTCTTCAGTCTTTATATATCCGTGTATTATGGACATTTGAATTTAAGTGAATGAATTACAGTTCTTTTATCTTGTTACTGGCTCTCACGTCTCCTCTGCTTCTCTTCTTCTTCTCTACTGCTACTTCTTCTTCTTCATGTCTGCTACATCTTCTTGATCTACAAAAACAACAAGCACACATATTATTTCAGTGTGAGCTCGTGCTAGTTCTTCTTGCAACCTAGCAAGCTCCTTCTTCGATGTCTCAACTCCCAATCGATTTGTACTCTCGAGCAAGGGGTTTAGAACTTCAACAACCTAAACGAACAATAATAAAAAGAGGAAAAGAAAAATGTGAAGAAAAGTGACATGAATAATTGATAGAAAGTAGAAGTACATAGTTGAAAGTGAAAGATCGCCGGCTGTATGTAGAAATTGAGAGAGATGGGAGGGGAGAGGGAGAGAAGATAGAGGAATAATGTAGAAATTGATAGGGACAAATGGGGTAACAAAAGAGTTGCATTTTTGAATATTTTTTTGGGGTGAACATGACAAACGAAGGCTACCAATAGTCCCCATCTTATACGTTAGGTTGGACATTTTTGTGGGTTGGGCACTCTTACATGAGAGTTCAATTTTTTACACACTAATTCAATTTAGCCTACGTTATATCATAATATTATATATTTATATACTAAATAATAATTATTATATATTATATATAAATACTCTCTCCGTCCCATTTTGATTGTTCCATTCACTTTTTCACACAGTTTAAGAAAAATATTTAATTCTCTTTCAATTTGACGTTTATACCCTTATTTATAATGTGCATGGTTATTGAGCTTTTCAAGTTAAGGGTAAAATGAGAAAAAATTGTAAAAAATAGCTTTCATTAATTGAAATGGACATACATTTTGGGATATCCTAAAAAGGAATAAAAGACAATTAAAATAGGACGGAGGGAATATATTTTTTATTATGTATTTTAAATCCGAGGTTCAATACCTCGAAAACCTTGAACCTTCAGTTTACACAATTTGAGTCCTGGTACGATTTAGCAAACTATGTTACAGAATGAGAACTAAACATAATTTTCAAATTATCTTTTTTTAAAAAAATAAATAGAAAATAAACATATCAAACAAAATCCATATCCTAAACTCACCATTAAAAACAAAATGATTAACCCACTTTATAAAGAATCGAATTTGAACTATGGACCATTTCATGATGTTAATATGGAGGTCCAACTTGCACATTTTTTTTATTTTAGTGTGGCATCTATGTAATGTAATTATTTATATATACTTTATACGAAAAAAACAAAATCGAGGGGCAATCCGGTAAAAAACGTGAAGGTATTCTTAATTCTTGGGTTCCCAACAGAAACAACAGCTAAATAGGAAATAGGAAACCCGTCTTCGGCAAGAGTGCACGACTGGTATTGGGCGGTCTCTACTCTCAAAACCCCCCAAAAAACTTCTTTACAGTTCGTGCAAGAATCAGAGGTAATGTCACCAACCATCGAACTTTCTCCTCACAACTACCACTGGAAGCGCCACCAACGGCGTCGCTTCCAACCTATAATTATACGTTAACCGATTATTTTTTTTCGTTTTTTTTTTTTTGGAATTGCTTGTGTTGTGATTTTGAAAATTTTGTGCCTTTCTTGTTTTTTTGTTTGAGTAATTGTAGAAAATGGAGGCCTTGAAGAAGGCTTACGCGGATATAATACTAAACACTGCGAAAGAGGCGGCCGCTCGAGTGATGCTATCGGAGCGTAAAGCATTTCGTTTCGAGCAGGAACTGCGTAGCGCCAAAAACGAAGGGCTTCGATTGCTTGTGCGCATGAAGCAGATGATTGATTCTAAGGTTCATAGAAATTCTCGTTTGTGATCTCGTGGATTTTAAATGGGATGATATTGAGTGCCTTAGCTGATTGCTTATCCGATTGTGTATGTGCTAACTCTACATTGTCGGATGGTGTTGAGAGATAACAGTTTGTGCTCTACAATTACATTCTACTCGTTAAGAAAATTTTGCTTAAATTTGGTTGAGGAGTGTAATAGAAAATTAAGCTTACTGAAATACTGACTGATATAGTGATATATTTCCACCACACTCTACCTTGAATTCATACTTTAACCTCCTCTAATATCTTCTTTTAAGAGGAATTATGAATTTCATAAATTTGCCACATCTGCTCTGTTTATTAAGAGGACATTTAAAATGTGTAAAATATATGCAGTGAGGTCTAATTTGGGTGCTTCGTATCTGACTGTTAGAAGTCCTCACTGAAGTAAAGGAGTGATGGTGCTGTGAGGCCTATGTAAGATATAATTGTCTTTGCCTCTGGAGAAAAAAGCCATTAGTAGATTGGGAAATCTGAAACATTTTTAGAGGAGTTATAATTATGTATTAAATACATTAAACAACCTGCAAGATTTTATTTTATTTTATTTTTTTATCTTTGGCACTTTGGAATGAATAGAGTGATGTTTAGGTGCTCTGCCATTAGTCATTATGCGGATTTTACAGAGACCCTAAGAAACCCATAAGATTTGGAGCTAAGTCAAGTTACATATAACTCCATAGACACCAAAGGATTGTTGCTTGATCTTCTTTGATTCAGCACAATAAGTTTATTTCCATCAAGGTAATAGAAGACCCTAAACACCCACACACCACTCGAACCCCCCCATTTTTTGGCCTCTATGGCATTTTGCATTTGCCTTTGGATAGTTGCTTACTCATAAATAGAGTTTTGGCAAAAAAAAATCACAATATTTCATCGGAGATGCAGTAGTTATTAATATTTCCGGGAAGAAGGGGGTTTTCTGATTATAGTATTACTTTAATGATCAGCGGTTCAGCCTATAACTAGACTTACTCTTCTATCCGGATTTTTGAGACTAATTTTGAAAAATGATATCCACTCGTTTTGGCAGCAAATGAAAATTGATGAGCTTGAAGCACAGCTCCAGGAGGCTGAGGATGTCATTACAGATCTCAGAGCAGAGTTGTATGGTGTGCAGGAGAGATTGGAGAAAGTGGACAGCGAACAAATACTATCTATGAATAGACGATTCTCAAAGGAAGATGAATCTTCTTCTAGAAGTCCAACAATTACGCCCATTTTACCTTCTTCAGATTCATTGTTTGATACTATGACAACCTCTGATATGAAAAATGAAACATTGAATCCGAGTATTTTGGACAGTAATTGCCGTAACAGAAATGGATATGCACAGAGAATACGTGCATTTGAAGGAAATTCACTGGATGGAAGAGAACCTGCTTCTGAAATGAAGAAAGAATTGATCATGAAAACTAGTGAAAGGGATGATGGAAACTGTTTTAAACCTTCTCCCACGAGCAAGAATATGCAAACATTGGTACACTTATCTACCGTGGGAAGAAAGCTTCGTAGGGCCCGTAAATTGGGAATGAGAAAAGCTCAATTTGGTAAAGGAAAAGCTGCGTCATGCAAGTCTCATCCAATTCAGCACTTGAAACCTTCTCAACCATCTTCTATGACTACCGTATGTGAAACAACTAATTTAACTGTTAAGCCTAATGGGAAGGCATTTTCTATAGCCTCTACCAAGACTGACAACATGGTTACGAACAGAAATTCTAATGCGTTGGAGGCAAATTTGCAATGTGGATGCAACTGCTTGAGAAATGAACAAGATATATTCCATGAGGGAAAAAGGAAAAGGGAAGTGCAGAACATGGATGACAATTCTACTTCAACCATTTCACATCCTGACCCTCTCTCTGAAATTTGTCAACCGTCTTCTGTTCTGACCCGCTGCAACGCTTACTCATTTTCGCTCAAAGGTAAAGTCAATTCTGGCGAAGATCAGTCAAAGATTAAGGAGAATGAGGTTAAGATCAAGCCATTTCCCTCTTTGGATCCTGGGTTGACACTGATTAAAAGTGATATAGATCCTATATCTGGCTCTAGGAATGTTACCGTAAGCATTAAGGCTTTAAATACATCTGGAGTTGCACAAAATGCCTCTAAAAAAGACTCAGGCTTAAAAGATGATTCTTTGGTGACAGAGGAAGGTGAGACCCTTTTCATAAATCAGGAAGGTGATACTGCATTAAATTTAGCAGGTCTATGTTCTGTGTCAAATTCTGATGTGGTTAATGCGCCATTGACAAATTCCGACTTGGAAGATGCCAGAGCATCCAAACCAAGTGATGGATCTCATAGTCATGCTGAAAACAATGAGCTTCTTAGATATACAAGGAAACGCAAGAAGGAATCTTTGAGCAGCACTGATAAAGTCAACTCTCCTGAAGAGACTGACATAGAGAGGAATGTTAGGGACAGAAAAAATGGTTCACCTCAGCTGGAGAAATCTACCTTGTTGACAGAATCATCTAGAGACAATAGGAGACGGGCTCTGGTTGCTCATCAGGTTAGTTCCCCAGTACTCCCATATATGTCTAAACTGTCAGTTTATTTTCTGTATGTATCTAAACTGAGACAGTTTCCCGCGCCTTCTTGTGTACATCTAATTTGTCCATTCCTTGGAAATTCTAATGCATTTAGTGTTAAACATCCAATTAAGTGACTAGATGATAAAAAATTTCTAATGTCTTTGTCCTTTGTTCCTGCTGTTTTTGCAGCTTATTTCTTTATCTGGGAAAAGATGGTGAAGTTCAATGTTACATGGAAAATCTAGATTGTTTATGTTGGGCAACCTATAGAACACGACTTTGTGTTGTGGTTCTTGATTCCATTTTTTATTTAATAGATGACTTCTGCGGCTGGCTGAAATGCAAGAAGATAGAGAGTTTCCCGTTGGTAACTTGAGATCATTGTTAGATATCCAAATTTTGTTTAAGTTGCTGTCTCCAGCTTCAACTCTAGGGCCATCATTCTTGATGCTGTTTTTTTTTTTTTTTTAATTATCAATTATGTCATATAATTTTCAATAGCTGCCTGATCAACTGTGAAGCTCTAGAAGCCACATAATTTATTATAATCCTATGACAATGTTTCTAAATATCTAAATAGTGATACATTTTATTGAGGGGTGCTTGGGTGTATCTCCGCCCTGAATTGTCTCGCCGGGGATGCTTATATTGTATATATTATCATTGCTTCTTTGCGGCAGAGGTGGATGAGTAAATTTAAGCTTGGGACTGACAGATGTATGTAATAGACCCTTTATTCATATTCGCATTTCCTTGATTTACTATTATAGAAGTCATGCTGATGGAAACCGTCTTGTTCACTTGAATCGTCTCTGAAAACTTATGTACTTGCTTCAGTTTAGAAGGCATGGGGCTACCTTTGGCTCCTCACTGCCTACGCTTAACATTTCTTGCAAACCCTCTTGTTATCTTGATCTGTTTTCAGAGTCCTCAATTGCTGGCATTTGAGTAGGGATGTAGTCTCTTTATCATACATATTGGTTGTATTGCTCCAAGCACAGGTGCTATCGACATTTGTCTCGCATGACGCATCAGCAGGTTGATTGATACATGTATATGATACTGTTGAATTTGGGGGTTGTACTACTGCAGCTTTGCCTGTTGGATGAAGTTGAACTTCAAAACACATCTACTGGTAAAGGTAGCACTTTTTAGAACAAATGAGGGCTTGGGTCTTTTGGCATTTCTTCAAAATATATACTCCGAAATGTGAAGTGTTAAACGTTAAATATGTCATATATGTGTTTATTGTTAATGGGTATTTCACGTGTCACCTAAATTTGGATCATATTTTGAGAGAATGTAACATTAGTTGAGAACCAATATCAAACACAGAAGACAAAACACACTGCCCACTCCAATCACCATCACAGGCAAAATTGGTGCCGCCCCGCCCCGCCCGTCAGTTTTTTATTTTAAAAAATTAAATATCATTTGGCAACCGCTCGATGGGTCCCACTCTTGCTCGCCTAGTCGCCTTAGCTGAATTACTTCCTTCATACGACACCGTTCGTGCAGCCATGAAAATATTTAGACCTAACGTGGGCCCAGAACCCTAACCGCCAACTTAAATAAAAGTAACGGAAGTGAAGTGTGCATATTTTTTATTTTTATTCGGTAAAAAAGTTAACTAAGGATGGTTAAGTGCAACTTCGGTTCCCAACAGAAACTACAATAGGGTAACTCAATTTTGGCTTCTAAGGCGGTCTTTACTCTCAAAATCCCACGGAAACCAGAGGTAAATTTCACCTAACCACCACCACCGGCGGCGCCTCCTTGAAGAAGGTTTACGAGGAGATAATACTGAAGACCGAGCAGGAACTTCGTAGGCTCGTAGCGCCAAACATGAAGTGCTTCGATTGCTTGTGCGTCTCAAACAGATGATCGATTCCAAGGAATGTTCGAGTAAAACTTGTTAGAGCTGTAAACAATTTCACATCTAATCAAATTTCTCTCTGATGAGGTATTCTGAAAGTTGTCGTTTGTGATCTCGTGGATGTTAATAGAATTTCTTTTGGATGATACTTGCTGCTTCATTTGATTTGTTTTGGCTGAATCTACATAAAAAATGATGCTGCTTTATTCTAAATTCAGCTTTAAATATTGGTCTATAATGGTTTTCATCCCATGCTTGCTTGAATTGGGGGTTTGAAGAGTTAACTAAGGATGATTAAGTGCAGTAATAATTATGTACCTTATTTGGATTTAGATGATGATAGGTTAAGACGGGTAGTAATTATTCCCTACACTGCTCTCATTAAGTGATAATTGTAACCTCTCAAATTGAGGGGTTAGGAGGGTAGAGTAGGGTATCATAAGTTATTTTAGATTTTTTAATTTGCCTTACTCTATCTTGTTCTACCTTCTATCCAAACAAAATTAATAATTTATATTTTAATTAAATCTTAGTCTACCCAATCAAGATAGAGTTTCATTTGATTACTCTACTTTACTCTACCCTACTTAATTTTCTCATACACTACTCCACTGAATCTTTTTTTTTTATCTAAGCAAGCCCTCAAGGTTCAAAATTTTGATCCTTCAACTATTGATGCTTGCTAGTCGTATATTATGTGTTTTTTTTTATCTAATATATGAAAAATTCTGCTGCGTATAGTCTTTAGAGATAATATTTGATGTTCTGCCCTGCTTTTGATTGATGTTTATTTTTTATTAGCTACTGATTAAATTCTTGTTTGTGCATTAAGAGATTGATCTATTGTATATCGTGGAAAAAACTTTTTCCCTTATTACTCATGATAGTATCGTTGTGTCGTATTTTAGAGGAGTGGCCGGTTAACTCTCATAATTACACAATTTTGCTTTTAAAAAAAGTGAAGGAAAATATCTTTATTGCACAGGAAGAATACCAAGAATGTAACGTCCTACTTGCAAATACCTACAATCCAACATATCTATTGCATCCATAAACCTATTCCGAAGGTTTGTAAGCAAGAATCTTTTATGTTGGCGGCCCTGAGCGGGGCGGCTGCCCAGGGCTCCCAAAATTCGAGTAGTCCCAAATATTTTTTTAGCACTAATATGTTATAATTTATGTATATATGTTATTTTCTACGTTTATTATTATCTTGTTTCTCTCATGACTTAGTGGTAAGATAGTTGTTTTGAAAGATTGAGGATAAAGGTTCCATTCTCTAATAATGTCATCTTCTTCCTTCTTCCTTCTTCCTCAACAGTCCACCCCCAAGCTCAATTATCAATCCAAGACTCTTACCTACAAGGCTCTATGTCTTTCTCACGAGAATTTATTTTGCTTTTCATTTTCTGAAGGGAAAAATCAATTAGAAACTCCTCGCAACTTTATAGTTTAATTATCCATATATTTAATATAATAAAAAAATGCCGCATACCATGCTAGAGATATACGTAATTTTATATTGTTTCTTGGTGACCCCGCATGAACATGACTAATTGACTTGTTTTGAAATATTACTTATAATTATTAATATTTTAATTTCTTTCAAGGTTGAGAGTTTTATTGAACACTAGGATGCTTGCAATGTGAGGAGGGTGCAACAAGATCAATTACAGACCTGCAACCGGCTTGCTCATCCCAAACTGCTTTAAGCACTAACCCTTCAAGCGAGGCCAGCTTCAAATATTAACCCTTGAGAGGGGCTTCTTTATTAGAGTTTATCCAGGCCCTGAAATCTCAGGAATGCCAATAAGTAGACAAGCTTGTTCCTGGTCCCTCAGAGCTCAGTAATTTCTCTTATTCCACAGTACATTATAGATTAACAATTTTATGATTTAATAGTCTCCTTTTCCTTTCGCGATACAAACTACATTACCCCAAGCATTGATTTCATTATCTTCCATTCCTTATACTACCACCCATGTTATTTGTATTCCCATACTTTGAAGTTTGAAGAAATCCCTCCCTAAAACTAAGAATGGAAGTTCATATGCAATGAAGTTATATGCCGAGTGGTTTCCTCCTAGTCTACATGAAACACATCTAAAACTATGTTGATTTTCCTTCTGTGAAGATTGCATGAATGTTTTTGCGAAAAACCCTACCAAGCTGAAAATAGATTTTTAGTTGGGAATTGGGATCTTAGTCTTCCAAAATTTTCTTAGTGGAAAAAATGTTTTCTTCCAATAGCTTTGATTTTATTTTTTTTATGAAGGAGCCAAATAGTAATATTTAGCGTTGACGCTTCTTACTCTCCACCTCAATTGGCCTTCGCCATCAGTTTTTGGACTTGTTTTATGAAGCTTCTTACTCTTTCTTCTATGCTAAGCACTTTCCATTAAGCATGCTGATTCAAACAATTCATTCAAGTTCTGTCAATTCCTGATGCTAATCGGGGTTTTCACAGGCGAGCCAGCTGATCCGCCAAAACAGAAATATTGGTTCCTCAAACCTTTTCTTAGTGAAGCCTTGTTTCTCAATCTGGTGTGGAGTTTGATCGTTAAATTGTTGATTTGAGGAAGAGGGTCCAGCAGCATCATTGTCAATCTAAACACGTTTTTGTTTTTTCAGATTGGAAAGGCTGCCGATGATCAAGATTGGCTTGGACATGCTCAATTGTGGCATGGCCTGCAGGACCCCTGTACTAGTTCTGAGGTGAACCTCTTCTTGGCAATTGAACTCGATTGATTACTCCTAACAGATAGTGTCTGTTTGTTGTTAGGAAGCGATGAAGGCTTCGCAAATCTTTGTCGAAGCGGTGTTGGAGGTTCTTGTGAACTATCCCAGCTTGGGATGATTCGACAGATCTTTCATCTGCTGATTTCTTGGCTTTCCTTTTGTCTTTCATCTGCGGACAATGGAGTACCTTTTTCATTTGTGCTGCAGTTCCGGAAGCCGGTTTCTTACGATGAGCTGTCGTGTTCATAAGCAGAGTCAAACTGAGAAGCCTATGACTTCTTGCTAGCTGATGGCTTTGGATTCTAAAAAATGGAATCGCATCGACTCAAGTAACTATAAAAGCAAAAGCAGAAAGAAAACAAACGTCAAACGGTTTGCAGGATCCTCATCTCAACCTGCTACCCTCTCTAGAAGCAGCATGAATCGCCCTATTCGTCATTTCCCCTTTGTAAACGGAAGGAATTTATTCCCATCTCCACCTTTGGCCTTAGAAAACCTCGGTGAGACAGGAAAGTCGAAATTTACATCATCAAAATATGTTTTCTAATATAATTTTTTATTTTTTATATATTTTTTTTTCTTATCACTCTACAAATATTAAATGTAAGCATATCTTAATATAATTTTTTATATATTTTTTTTCTTTTCACTCTTTATATGCACTTCAAAATTGTGTTATTATATTAATATTTAATTAAGAATATATCTCATAGAATATAAATGGATATGAAAAAAAAAATTGAGTTTATAAATCAGCATAGATGCTCCCTCGGACAGCCGCGAGATTTGCTGTGACTGATCACTGATATGACTAGAAGATATAGCTGACATTAAGGGTAGTTGAGATGGTTTTAACAGAGTTGGTGGACATTTCACACGTGTCCCTTAACCAGTGCAGATTAAAGGGTAAGTGATCTTTCTTTTAAATGAGGAGCCAGAATTGGAAAACGGTTCAACTACCAACCAGTCCATCATTACAAGCCATTATATTTCTAATTTAATAAATCCAATATGTTCTATAAAAAAACAAAGAGTAATTGATTTCTCCATTTTTGCTAAAGAATTAATTTTTAGTTTTCTTTAATGTTGAAAAAATAATAAATTGACTTGAACAATAACGAATTTCGAGTAATTCATTTGATGAACTGGACAATCTCTAAAGTCCAATCTCCATTCGAGGCTCATATCATTTATTAATGTCGATGCTAAATTTACACCGAGAGTATTAAATGCTTAAAGAGGTAAAAATGCTTAAAAAAGTAGAACTGCTTAAGGAAGTAAAACCGCTTAAGGAAGTAAAACTGCTTAAAGAAGTAAAAAGTACTTAATAAAATAACACAAAAGTATACGTGGTTCGGCAACTTATCTACGTCCATGGAGTCTGATCTTTTATTTCGTAGTGGGTGCCTGTACAAATGTGTGAGATTGATCTATATTTATAGGCCTTGAGGAGTTAACCGTTTTTGATAATTTCTCAACTGCCGGATAACTGCTCAACTGCCTTGGAAACTATTTAACCGTCATATAACTGCTCAACCGTCAAATAACTATTTAATCACCAAATAATTGCTTAATCTCTAGATAACTACATAACCGTCGGATAACTGCTTCTGGATAAACTCTTTTGTTCGAAGGTTACCAATCTTCTAGAACCGTACTAACATACAGAGTATAATATTCTGCTCCACAGAATTGTACTGACATATGGTGCGTATTAACCGCTCCACACTTTAAAAAAAAAACTACTAACAATTATAAATGAAAAATATGATATGGTGTCAGAAAATCTTGTAAAGGTACATGTAAAAATGTGTTTGATAGAGATGTAATGATTACAAAAGTAATTAAAAATGCATGAGTAAATAAATATTAATGTTTGTTAGACATGTACATTATTTACCCATGCAATTTTTTAACAAATTTTCTTAAATTTTGGGTGTGAGAAATGAGTAATAATTACTCTAATAATATATTATACTCATATTTATTGCTTTTTATCTAACACACAGGTGACAAAAAATATAAATGAACGATTTGTGTTATTTGAATTAAATCAAATTTAAATAAAAAAATAATATATTTAAAATCAGAATCTGAATACAAAAATTTTCTCCCAATTTTTATGATTTTATGAGGAAACTTGTCAGTAGTTCAGCCTTGTTTTTTTCTCGCTCCAGTCGGGCAGGACCAAGGGAGTAGGTAGGCGGATAGCCATTCTTGACTTTTCATTTTTTAGATATTTACTCGGATACACTTTCCATCGTTCTCGACAGTCTCAATTCTCTTCCTACCCTGGTGCTGCGGCGGAACTCCAAGCCTCAAGTGACAAGCTCTATCGGCGCTCGCAAGTGTAATTTGGATTCTCTCTCTCTCTCTCTCTCTCTCTCTCTCTCTCTCTCTCTCTCTAGGTCTGCTGAAAGAGAAGTAGCAAGATTTGAGTCGATCATACAAATCCACACCTTAGTGCTCTCATCTTCTGTAGATTAGTTACTTAATTTCGGGGCACGAACGGTGGAGATATATAAACCTTGATTATTAAGAGGCTGCTGCCGCCGCCGTTTTTTCTTCATCCGGTACCGGGTACCAAATCTGGTGGGTGGTGGCTTTCTTTTCCTCATCTGTTCTTTGATCTCTTTCTTACCGTGGAACTGGTTGGCCACTTTTTCGACACTTGACACTCCAATCTGATTAGATCATTGTTCTGTTCTTCATTAGCTATTAATCTAAATGAAATGATTTGTTTTCAGCAAATCATTCTGAAATTGAATTATTATTGGGTGAATATAAGGAAAATATTTCGTTCACTGTTGTAGCATCTCTGCTTACTGTTTCGAATTTTGGTCTATACAGATAGTAGTAGGAGTTGTTTTTGAACCAGTTAAATGGGATCGGGTCAGTGGTTGATGGAGAAACGATCGAGTTTCAGGAACGATTCGTTCGCTAAAGAGGACGAGACAGTCCCCGAAACTGGGTGTCTCTCCGTTGTTGTTCTTGGTGCATCTGGTGATCTAGCCAAGAAGAAGACTTTTCCTGCACTCTTCAATCTCTACCGCCAGGTTTGATTCAGGGTTTTTTTTTTATCATTTTGGTTTGGTTGCTTTTGTTGATTGCTCTTTTGAGTGGTTAACCATGGTCAAACTATGTGCAGGGATTTCTACAGCCCAATGAAGTTCACATTTTTGGCTATGCAAGGACTAAGATTTCAGATGATGAGCTCAGAAATCGCATTGGAGGGTCAGTTAGCTGACCTCTCTCTTTCTTTCTTTTTTTGTAGTTTTTTTTTCTTGTTCTTTCTCAAAGCTGGTTAAATGTGTATGAGCAAAAATGTCTTTGTATCACACTCATATTTTCTCTGTTTCGGCACTGGGATTTGTGTTATTGTTTTTCAGAATCATCAAAATTTTAGTACCATCGCGTTTCCAGTCACTCAGTCAGCACCTTTTGTTATATTTGATTGATATTTTATTTGCTTTGTCACTTTTCAGTCACTGAAAAGGCTGGAGGGAATATTTCTTTTTGAAGAAGTGAAAATATATTTTTGGAGCTTTTTGCTGCTTGTTTTTAATATGGTTAAACTTAATGATTCCTTTAACCATGTTAATATTGAAGGAGGTGATGAGATTTGAGGGAGTATAAACTATTAGGTTTCAGTTGTAATATCTCAACTAATTTTTGGAATTCTATTTGGTTGTATGATTGATTATATGAATTATTGTGACTTGATTGCAGATATCTTATTTCTGACAAAATTTCTTCAAATAGTCGCTCAGAAGATCTATCAAAGTTCTTGCAACTGGTTAGTTTAATCGTCTACTACATTATCATGCACTCTCTGCAAATACGTGGTAACCTCTATAATTTCTCTGTAGATTAAATATGTAAGTGGTTCTTATGATTCTGAAGAAGGGTTTCAGCTATTGGATAAGGAAATTTCAGAGCATGAAATCTCCAAAAACACAAAAGAAGGCTCATCTCGGAGACTCTTTTATCTTGCACTGCCGCCATCAGTATATCCATCTGTCTGCAAGATGATTAAACAATGTTGCATGAATAAATGTAAGCTTCTTTAACCCAGGATTGGTTATGACGTATGAGGCTAACAATCTCTTCTGTAATTTGTGGTTTCTCGTGTACTTTAGTACTTTATTTTTGTTTGGTCTTTCATTTGTATTTAGAACAGTAAAATTATATATGTTAAAGAACATGAATTCATGTTTCCTAGTCATATACATGCATAAGAAGCTTCATCATGCATGAAGCGTTTTTTTTATTGGAAATTTTTTTATTCAAGCACCGAGGGGTAGCAAGCCAAACAAAATTACAAGGAAGAAATGCTAATATGATCAAAAACATTTTCTGGAAAGGAAAAACTCTAGAACTTAAGTCACTCAAACCATTTACGAGGAAGAAATGCATGAAGGTTGTTAATGGGGGGAACAAATTAAGCACGCCTAACATTTGTTTTAAATGTTGCTGTTAATTTCGTTCTTTCTGTCTTATTGACTTTGAGTTGAAACTTGAAAATTTATGGGGAGTATTCTTGAGATTCATTGTTCAAGCACATAATTTGGATAACTGAGCTCGACAGCCACGAGTCAGCATAAAAGGAATACCCGTTTTATAGGATGCTAGTGATGGTCATCCTCGCTGGAAGTCTAAATTTAAATTTGTTCAGTGTTCACAAGGGGATAGAGAGAGGGGGAAAAATAGATTGTCTTATTGCTGTTTAATTTTTCATAGTTCATCTACTAATTTATTTGACATCACAATTTCAATTATTAAGCATGGATTATCCTTTCTCTGTGCACGTTTTTGTGGTTGGAGATTTTCATGATGGGCTGAATCATTTTCTAGTAATGTCTTCAGTTTAAACATAATTTGAATATACACGAATTAAAGTTTTATATTAATTTTGCTTCTCTGTGGATGTGTCTGTCCTTTCTAGCTGATCTTGGTGGATGGACTCGAATCGTTGTCGAGAAGCCTTTTGGGAAGGATTTGGAGTCGGCAGAGCAACTCAGTTTTCATATTGGAGAATTGTTTGATGAATCACAAATTTACCGTATTGATCACTACTTGGGAAAGGAATTGGTGCAGAACTTGGTATGTATGAGTATGAGAAAATGTGTTTAGTCATTCGTCATTTGATTTTAGATTTTAGATGTTTAGTCATTAGGTAACTTATAAAAAAATTTGCAGTTGGTTCTTCGTTTTGCCAATCGCTTCTTCTTACCCCTATGGAATCGTGACAACATCGACAATGTACAGGTGAGAATCCTCCACCAATAATGAATCTGAAATTGATCCCCTGAACAGTCTCAGAATCATTTGATTGAATTCCATTCATGAATTTACACTGCATATGCTAATCAGCAGACGCAGTGGATTGCCATGGTCCAATTCTCCGCATCTGCGCCAGGCTGTTCATTGTTGGGCCTAAAAGAAAGAAAAAAAATTTGTTTATGTTTTTTGTTCTTTTACTTTTTTTGATACTATCCTTAATTTTAGGGTTTATCTCTTTTTTCAAACTGTTATTTTTGGTTTTTTAAGGTTCTCTTTTATGAAAATTTCCATGCTAAAACCTTTTCAATAAAGCTCCAAATTCAACTTTATCTTTTTCCATCTATAGCTAATCAGAAAAGGGCTCTTGCAAGAGCAACATTTTTTTCTAAGGAGGGAGATTGTACTTCAAGTGTTAGGCCAAGTGCAATGGGGGAAGTGTTTGGAGCGCTGGAAATTTTGGAGTATGCAGAGAGAGTAATTTTAAAATTTTTATTGAAAGATGTGTAGAAAGATAGAAAAAAGTGAAAAATGGTATAAAAGTATGAGAGAGATGTTGTTGAAACTTGATATTTGGAGTGTTGGTGTATGGAAAGTGAAAAAAATTGTATTGAAATATGTGTTTTGTTGATATGATTGTATTGAAAAATGTGTTTTGCTGATGTGGATAAGTAAATGGGACCCACTTATGTTTAATAAAGGTGGGACCCAATTACAGAATTTGGAGTACTTGATAATGCCATAGCACTGCACTTGGCCTTAGCTAATTGAAAAAAATGCTTTCTTTACTTGGGAGATAGATTATATAATTCCACTTGTTCTCTTTTAAGCTACTTTTGAAATTGGTAGTGAATCTCATGGTTCGAGATTCCATTTGCTCAATGCCTTTGGAAAATGACTTCTGTGAACAACAATTTGTTACTCAATTTAACTAACATCTGGCCTGTGATATATTTTTTTTAATTATGTTATCAACTCTAAGAGAATTAAAAATTTGCAGCCGCAGGTAGCTTGTTTTGCTTCTTGGTTAGATTTTGTTTATTGTTGCATTATATCATATGAAGTAGCAGTTCTTTTGTTGAGAAGTGTAGCTTAAGTAATTTTAAGGCTTTAAAATGTGCTCACAAGCTTTATCTGAGTCTCATTTATTTTACAGATCGTCTTTAGGGAAAATTTTGGAATCGAAGGTCGTGGTGGGTACTTTGATGAATATGGGTATGCTCAATAATTGCAAACTCTCTATGTTGTCTGTTTGACACTAAATATGATCTCATTGTTGTTAAAGTATGTTAATGTCCCAATTCGCACAGTGAAAGACTACTTTTATGTTTCAAATACTGGTAGATCCTTTTTTCTTGTATCTTAAAAGAAAATTTATTGAAAAATGAAAACTTATGTTCTTGACCTTTGTGTTGGTATATATTCACCAAATTGGTTGTGCGACATGGATTAATAATCTTGTTCACTTTCCCTGCAGAATTATCCGTGATATCATTCAAAATCATCTAATGCAAGTAAGTGATTTTATTAAGACTGAAATAAATTGTATTTCTTTAAAAATTTCATCTTTTCATGTATAATAACTCTTTGGGACTTCATAAGGCAGGGTGCTGTGTATGTACTTTATGCTTCCTTTATTGGTCTGAAACATGTAGGTTTGTTTCTAATAAGAGAGATTCATGGACCTTATAAGATCGTATATGGATACTGAAGACAACTTTATCTACCACTTTCTTTTCCGGTTTTCCCTACCTACTCTTTTGCACAAGCACCAGAAAAAGCAAAGAAAATTAGCCGTTTTAATTTCCTTCCTTGCATGTTTATTTATTGTGTTGCTATATTCTAGATTCTTTGTCTGGTTGCAATGGAAAAGCCCATCTCTCTGAAACCTGAGAACATACGCGATGAAAAAGTGAAGGTATGTACATTTCTTTCAATGAATGAGTTCAATTCAATATTGGTTTTTTTTATATCAACAGCGAATGCTATTTTCTGAGTTTTTTGGTGTATTAATGTTCCTTTGTGAGATATATTAGCATTTTTTTATACAATTCTTAATGTCATTTAAACCATTTCAGGGTTTATCTTTCTTCAATATGTTTTTTGGTTTTTTACGTTCTCTTCTCAAGAACAATTTCAGAGCTAAAACATTTTCAACAAAGCTCCAAATTCAACTTTATCTCATTCCATCTACTGCTAATTACAAAAGGGATCTGGTAAAAGCAACTTATTCTTATCTTAAGGAGGCAGAACTATTGGGCTTCATGCCTTCAAGTGTGAACTAAGTAGTATTTGGGTTTCTGGTGATGTGCTTCCTAAATGAAGATTATAGCTGCTTTCTGGAGTTGGAAAATATTATGACTTTCTTCATATGTCTAGACTCTAGATAATATTCTGAGTTCCTTCACATATCTTGGATGTGCTTTTCTTGTGCTACTTATTAATTATTAGATGAAATTCAGGTTCTTCAATCTGTACTCCCAATTAACAATGAAGAGGTTGTTCTCGGACAATATGAAGGCTATAGGGATGATCCAACTGTTCCTGACCACTCGAATTCCCCAACATTTGCAACTGTTATTCTGCGAATACATAATGAAAGATGGGAAGGTATGATTATATTTCAGTTGTTTATTACATTTTAGAGAACATTTAAACTTGATGGACGTGGGAAAATAAAAGGATGATGGAGATCAGGATTGTGTTAGGGTATATAACGCTGTCACCATAGTCCACAGTCATAGTTGGGCTCATATAATAAAAGTAGCAAGACTTATTTAACCATGTCACTTTTAAGTTATTTACTTAATGGAACCTAAATATGGTTCGCTATTTGGCTTTTGAATATCCTGTTTGGAATCTTTGGGGTGTCTTATACATTGTAATAACCAAGCAAATTCTTATTTCCTAATTGTTCTCATTGGCATTGCCATTTATTTTTCACCAGGTGTCCCTTTCATACTGAAGGCGGGAAAAGCATTAAATTCCAGCAAGGCTGAGATTCGTGTTCAATTTAAGGATGTTCCTGGTGACATATTCAAATGTATGCAACTTCTGTGGAGTTCTTGATGATGTTGTCTTTTACCATTTTGCTTAATTTATATGGCGTATTTGAAAGTTAAGGGTACAAGGCTATTTATAATTTCATTGAATGACTATAGTTAATTAGACAAGAGTTTCTTGACGCTCATGGATTTTGTTATGGCAATCTTTATGCCTTACTAGTTACTAGCACATTCATTCTTGTGAATTGCCCTTGCCCTACTCCTACTGTGTGTGATTTAATTGAGATAAAAGTGCATGAATGAAATTACTGAAATAGATCTTTGATAAAGTTGAAGTGGTTCCACCAAGTGGTATATAAGTTATTTCTGACAATTGGGATTGCATAACTGATAGTTAAAAGTGTGTTGGTGGAAATATTTAAATTTTGTTCCATAACCTTGTCTTGCTAGCAAAATTCGGGTTTTAGATGAGGATTTTCGGCTGATCGCTGTCCCTTCAAGGAATTATGGGACAACTAATAACTAGGATAGTTTATTTTTCATCAGAAACATATGATTAATTATACTCAAGGACTCTTGCCTTTATTCTTCACCATTGCACACTAGATTATAGTGAATATAAGTCTGTGAATGGTTGTAGGTTTACCAGTTTTATTTCTATTTTCTTTTTTTGCTGCTTTTTTTACAAATGGTTTTTGGGTCAGTGCACCTTAACCTTCAGTTTGAGTGAGCTTTATTTTTGATTGCATAGAACTCATCAAGGAGTGTACCCTCTTTAGTTACGGCATAAATCCTCTAAAACCTGAATCATGTCCTGTTGTCAGGTAAGAAGCAAGGGAGAAATGAGTTTGTAATACGCCTGCAACCTTCAGAAGCAATGTACATGAAGCTTACGGTATGTGAACATCATCATAATGTTTGCACAAGGAAAAACATCATCTTAAAAGACAGATCCTTGCGTTTATTGAAATTTTGATCTGGAATCAGGAAGAGGTTGGAAGATTTCATGTGTCTGATAATCATATCATTCTTCATTTCTCGAACTTTTGTGTTATTGAAGAACAAGCAAAGTAACTTTCGTATTTTGAAACAGTAGATGTATTTGGTATGCTGAAACATTTTAGTTCTTCAAAGTTTTTTTGGTCCTCCTTAAAAATCTCTTTGCATTGTTCTTTTATTATTAAAACTTTGCATCAGCTTTTGAATGTTGAACTATGCAAGCAGTTGATTGTGTTGATAGATATTTATGCACAGTTGATGATTGTTTGGTCTTGAAGGAAAAACTATTTTGTGGTCCTTGGATATCGGGTTGTAGTGTAAGCTTGGCCATAAGAATTGGGCATGGTTACCCGTGATGAAGTTTTTGAACCTTTTGTTATTGCATCCTGTAGTTCCTCTTTTTTATGCCTGACCCATGTACTAAATATGATTATTCTGTCACGGTCACTTGAGCACACAAAACTGCTGAATCATACAGGCTTCTTAAGTGCATGGAGCAATCTAAACAATGTTTTATTTGCATGCAGTCAAGCCTATTAGTAGAAGCAAAGAGTCTTCGTGGCTTTAGTTCATTAAGCTGTGAGAAGTTGACTGTTAACTGAACATTGTCTTCTTTCTTGTGTTTGTGTTTCTCATGCAGGTGAAGCAGCCCGGATTGGAGATGCACACTGCACAAAGTGAACTAGACTTGTCATATCGGCAACGTTATCAAGGGGTTACAATCCCTGAAGCTTATGAACGTCTTATCCTTGACACGTATGACCCTTACCTTTTTTCTCACTTTGGCACATGCATGATGCTTGCAGTATTAAAGCCTAAATTTGCTTTTGTGTAATATTATCAAGCAAACATGCAATGAAGTCGCATAAACGTAATTGGGAGTTGGATGTTTGAGCAAGTGTTAAATTCGTAATCCAATTGAATTGACAGTATTGACAACTTGAACGACAGCTGCAATAATTGTAGTAGCAAACTAGCCATAATGATTGCTATGTCTAATGAAAATTTCCTCCCCTTTTACAGAATAAAAGGCGATCAGCAACATTTTGTTCGCAGAGATGAACTGAAGGTAAATTTATTCCTCGCATTTCATAAAATGTCTTCATCCATAGTACCCATCAAAATTTAACATTTAACATTTATTTGATTACCAGGCAGCCTGGGAGATTTTCACTCCTGTTCTGCACAAAATTGACAAAGGTGAGATGAAGTGCACTACATACCAACCAGGCAGCCGAGGTCCCGTGGAAGCTGATGAACTGTTGGCAAAAGCTGGTTATGTTCAAACACATGGCTATATATGGATTCCTCCAACCTTATAGAAATGTACCATGCTTGTGCAAATAATCTTCTGTCAGTTCCAATAAAAGTCGGGGTTTAGAGAACCCTTGCAACAGGTTTGTTGTAACTATATGTATGCTGTTTGTATCAGGATCGACCTTGTACTAATTAAGTTTTGTGAGCATCCACATAGAATTAAAATTGTGGTGTGGTTTGAATCATAATCACGCAATGAATAATTGTATCAAGCCATTGCAGAAATATAGCTGGAGCGTCTGTTTCGTTGTGGTATACTGATAGTTGGTTGAGTGAGCGAATACAGTGGTTTCTAAGAGCGGTTGCGCCACGCAAGATGTTTTTCTCTCTCTCTAGTATGATTTTTTTCTTTTCAATTCTGAATCTTTCAAGTCCCTACTGAATCAGTTCTTGAAACGCTGGCAAGCTTCTTCTATTCCTTGGCAGTGCAGCAACAGCCAATTGGAATGTATTAAGCCTAATGAGGCGGCATGGACACCTCTTTCAAGACAGAATGTCTTCCAATGAAGACGAAAAAATGAAAGGGAAGTGCAGAATAGCGATAGCACCTATACCTCAGTACTCTCAGTTCTTGATCATGTCTTGCAATCTCTCTCAATAGACTTCAGCTCTTACCCATTGGAAGGCATTTTTTCTCAAATGTGATGTCAAATCTATAGATGAGAATGGTTCTGATGAAGTCACTGCCACTTCTGAATCCTGGACAGATTATGATTAGAAATGAGGTTGATCCTATACCTGGCTCTATAAATGTTACGGTGAGCAATAAGGCTTGAGATAAATTTTCAAGTGTACAGAAGTATGTGAAAACAGCTTTGCTAAAAAACTTAACTTGACATGCAAAGACATTCAAACATGATGCGAAATGTAATGAATAGTTCCTTAAATGCAAGGGATTTGCACGCATTTACTCGTTACTTTTCATATCATGTTAGAGTGTTTTTCGGTGTTCAAAAATTCGTTACTTTTTATATCATGTTTGAGTGTTTTTGGGTGTTGAAAAATGAATCTTCGGGGAAAGAAGGTGAATCTTTTGTTTACTAAACAGAAAGGTGAGGCTGTAATGAAGTCAGCAGATTGAATTTTAATTTTAATTTCTGATCAAATAGTATTCACAGAAAAGAAGAATCACTTAGCCCCTCTTTGGACAAAATAAAAACCCAACAAACCCCAAAAAGATATAAAGGATGTCTCTGAACCTACCAGTCTTGTGGGTTTGCTTTCAATTACTGACAGGGTTAGAACAGGCATGCGGACTGCCACGATTGGTTCCAGCAAAAGTTTGGTTCACTAACTGCTGATTTTGGACCATCATATCTGCACTCTTCCTCCTAAATTTGTTTCTCTATTTTGTGTTGGTAATATAACTCGTAGTTATTAAAAGTTTAGTAACATTTCAACTCAGTCATCAAATATTCATATGTTTTAATTTGATAAGTTTAAATTTATTTAAATTTGATAACTTTGGACAGATTTTCTCACTATTGAAAAAGTCGACTAATAATAAACTGAGTGAGAACGTAACCAATTTTTCCATGAGTAAATTGGAAGGTGACCAACCTTTCGACGACTACAAGTGATATTAACCATGTTCCAACAGGGTCTGCGAAGTGGTACTACGTTGGATCAATCATATGATGACTGGACTGCACTCTTGCAGGGCAACATGTCTGCTTGTCTTCCACAGCAGCTACAACTGTTACTAGTCTAGTCCCTTTTTATTATCACACCTGATTTAGCCCACGCATGGAAACAAAACACTACTGGATGCACCAGTACTAAAGAAACCCATTTCCACATTCTATATATGTAACACATGAATTTTGTTCACAGCAAGAACAATGGCTCTTCTAATTTCTTGTTTAAAACATGTCGTGAAATTATGTTTTGTGAAGCAATGGCGTTTACGGGTCTTCTTGGTTCTCAATTTGGTCTGTTGAAGCTGTGAGACTTCTCTTGGTTAAGTTATGTAGTATTTTATTTAATTAAGCATGTGTATCAAATAGTTTATTAGAGTAAAAAAGTTTTATTATATTTTAGTTTATGTAGTTTATGTGTCTCTGGAGAGTTCCAGGGAGTTCTTGGACTTGTATTTATTACTAGTTGTACTCAGTTTTATTTAATGAAAAAAATTTACAGACTTTACATATGATCTTCCCTGCTCCTCTACTGCTGAAATTTCTGGTCATTTTTGCAGCAGATTTTTGAAGTATTTCTGCAGCAGATTTCACGCTGATCCAACAGCAAAGTAGCTACTGAAGTGATTCCAGGTATTTCTCATTTTCTTACAGTGGTATCGGAGCCTAAGGTCTTAGAAGGACCTGTGGTGTTTTTTTTTAAAACAAATTTAACAAGAAGTAGGGGGTTTCAATTTCACAATATGTCAGCATCATCCTTGCCTTCTCCACCAGTATTTAAAGGTGAAAACTATGATTTTTGGGCTGTCAGAATGGAGGCTTTCTTGATGGCTCATGGTCTCTGGAATTATATAGAGGAAGGTTTTGATCCATCCTCACTTCCAGAAAATCCTACAGTTCAGGAAATCAAAGTTCATGTTGAACAAAAGCAAAAAAATTTCAAAGCACTAACATTTATACATTCAGCTGTGGATGATAACATTTTTCAAAGGATTGTTGGTTTGAAGTCAGCCAAGGCAGCTTGGGATAAGCTTAAGGAGGAGTTTCAAGGTAGTGACAGAGTTAGGGCAGTGAAGATCTTGACTTTAAAGAGGGAATTTGAGATGCTAAGAATGAAGGAAGATGAATTAGTGAGGGATTACTCAGACAAGCTAATAGGGCTGGTGAACCAAATGAGGTTATATGGTGAAGATATTTCAGATCTGAAAGTAGTGGAGAAAATGCTGATCAGCTTGCCTGAGAAATTTGAGGCTAAAATTTCAGCCATAGAAGAATCATGTGATTTGAAGAAGTTGTCAATTTCCGAATTGTGCAGCAAGTTGCAGGCACAAGAGCAGAGGACCTCTATGAGGTCAGTAAATGACACTGAAGGTGCTTTCCAAGCAAGGCACAAAGGGAAGCAAGGCTCATTTAAAAAGGATGGTAAGAAATCGGGTTCTGATAAACCTGGTTTTGATAAGGAAGGCAAGGGTAAGTCACCTGAAACTTCAAGTGACTCATTGAAGAAGGGGAAATTTCCACCTTGTGGCATTTGTAAGTTGACTAATCATGCTGAAAATGACTGTAAGCATAAGGGAAAATCTTCAATCCAGTGCAGATTTTGCAAGAAGTTTGGCCACATTGAGAAATTCTGTTGGGCAAAGCAAAAGTCACAAGATCAGCCTCTACAGCAAGCAAATTTTTCTGAACAGCAGCAACATCAGAAGCAAGATCATCTGTTTATGGCTGCGTTGCCCTCTAAATTTTCCAGCAATGATATATGGCTTGTAGACAGTGGGTGTACTAGTCACATGGCTAGGGATGTGAATTTGTTCTCTTCACTAGACAAGTCAGTCAGAACAAAGGTGACAATGGGAAATGGAGAAGTGATTCATGCTGAAGGGAAGGGTACAGTGGCTTTAAGCACTGGTTCAGGTATCAAATATATTTCTGATGTTCTACTTATCCCTAGCTTGAATAAAAATTTACTAAGTGTAGCACAAATGCTTAAGAAGGGATATTCCTTATCTTTTAAAAATAGTTGCTGTGTTATTTTTGATCCTAATGGATTGGAGGTAGTTAGAATAAAAATGGTAGATAATAGCTTTCCATTGTGCTGGAATTCAGCTAAGCAACATGCTTATAGCTGCATAGCTGATGAAACTTGGCTTTGGCACAAGAGATTTGGCCATTTTAACTTGAAATCATTGAGGGATGCTAAGGAGAATGAGCTGATTGTTGGGTTGTCTGAAATTAACCTCAGTAATGATATTTGTGAGTCTTGTCAGCTGGGAAAATTGTCAAGACAACCATTTCCAGTTGATCAAGCATGGAGATCAAGTGAGAAGCTTGAGCTTGTGCACACTGACGTGTGTGGTCCAATGAACACTGCTTCATTGAGTCAGAACAAATATTTCATCTTATTTATTGATGATTTTACAAGAATGACATGGGTGTATTTCATTACACACAAGTCTCAAGTCTTCAGTGTTTTCAAGAAATTTAAAGCATTGGTTGAAGCACAGAGTGGGAGCAAAATTAAGAAGATCAGATCAGACAATGGCACTGAATATACTTCTGCTAAATTCAATGATTTTTGTGATAGCTTGGGAATTCATCATCAATTGACTGTCAGCTACACTCCACAGCAAAATGGAGTGGTCGAGAGGAAGAATAGAACTGTTTTGGAGATGGCTAGATGTTTATTAGCAGAGAAGAAGCTTCCCAAGTGTTTCTGGGCAGAAGCTGTTTATACTTCAGTTTATTTACTGAATAGGCTTCCTACCAAGGCTGTTAACAATATGACTCCTACTGAAGCTTGGTTTGGCAAAAAGCCATCAGCCAAACATCTTAAAGTGTTTGGTTCTATTTGTTATTTCCATGTACCTTCTGTCAAAAGGAGCAAGTTGGATCCTAAGGCAGATGTTGGTATCTTCTTAGGCTATTCAGCTCAGTCTAAGGGATACAGAATTTATGATCTTCAAACCAAGAAGATTTCAGTAAGTAGAGATGTAATTGTGAATGAGAGTGCATTCTGGGATTGGGATAAAGAGCAAGTTGTGCAGAAGTTAGACAAAGCTCAATCTGATATTAAAGATGTTAAGGGTAAATCTGATGGTGGTGAAGCACCTAGTGTTGAAGACACTACAGATGAGCCTCAAGCTATTAAAACTAAGTCTCTTATAGATATTTATGAAAGGTGTAATGTGGCATTTGCAGAACCAACTACTTATGCAGAGGCTTCCCAATTTCCAGAATGGAATGTTGCAATGAAGGAGGAGATTCAGATGATTGAAAAGAATGCAACTTGGCAACTCACTAAAAGGCCAAGCAACAAGAATGTCATTGGGGTGAAGTGGGTGTATAGGACAAAGCTTAATCCTGATGGCAGCATCTTCAAGCATAAAGCTAGATTAGTTGTGAAGGGGTATGCTCAACAACCTGGTGTGGATTATGGTGACACATTTGCACCTGTGGCAAGACATGATACTGTGAGATTTCTTGTGGCCATTGCAGCACATTTTGGGTGGAAGGTGTATCATTTGGATGTCAAATCTGCATTTCTAAATGGCTTGTTGCAGGAGGAAATTTATGTTGAGCAACCTGAAGGATTTGTGGTAGCCGGACAAGAGGAGATGGTTTATAAGCTAAATAAAGCTTTGTATGGTCTAAAACAGGCGCCAAGAGCCTGGTACAGTAGGATTGATTCCTACCTCCTCCAACATGGTTTTAGGAGGAGTGAGAATGAATCTACACTCTATGTACGGTATAGCGAAGCTCAATTGATAGTTTCCCTTTATGTTGATGATTTTTTGGTGACAGGAAGTAATCCAGCTGATGTTAAGGCATTTAGAGACGAAATGATGACAGAATTTGAAATGTCAGACTTGGGGGAAATGAATTATTTTCTGGGAATGGAAGTTTATCAATGTAAAGAAGGCATTTTCCTTTCTCAAAGGAAGTATGCCAAAGATATTCTTAAGAAGTTCAGAATGGAGAAATGCAAGCCTGTTGATACTCCTTTGATGGTGAATCAAAAGCTATCAAAGGAGGATTGTGAAGGAAAAGTGGATGCTTCTATTTACAGAAGTCTTATTGGGTGTTTACTGTATTTGACAGCAACTAGGCCAGATTTGATGTTTTCAGCTAGTTTGTTGTCCAGATTTATGCATTCCCCAAGTCAAGCTCATTTTGGTGCAGCCAAAAGAGTTTTGAGGTACCTGAGAGGTACTGCGGATTTTGGCATTTGGTATTTGAAAGGAGATGAAGGCCTGCTGCAGGGATTTGTGGATAGTGATTGGGCAGGTAGCATTGATGATTTCAAAAGCACTTCTGGATTTGTTTTCTCATTTGGCTCAGGAGTATTTTCATGGAGTTCCAAGAAGCAAGAGGTGGTGGCTCAGTCAACTGCTGAAGCTGAATATATTTCAGCTGCAGCAGCTGCCAATCATGCAATTTGGCTTAGAAAAATTCTCGTGGACTTGGAGCTAAAGCAGTTTGAACCAACAGTGATTAAGTGTGATAGCAAGTCTGCCATTGCTATTGCAGAAAACCCTATACAACATGGGAAAACTAAGCACATAAATGTGAAGTATCATTCTCTTAGAGAAGCTGAAAGGAATGGTGATATAAAGCTGGTGCATTGCAGCAGTGAGGAACAAGTGGCAGACATTTTGACAAAAGCTCTTCCCAGAGCTAAATTTGAAGTTCTTAGAACCAAATTGGGTGTCTCCAAGATAAGTCTCAAGGAGGAGTGTTGAAGCTGTGAGACTTCTCTTGGTTAAGTTATGTAGTATTTTATTTAATTAAGCATGTGTATCAAATAGTTTATTAGAGTAAAATTTTTTTATTATATTTTAGTTTATGTAGTTTATGTGTCTCTGGAGAGTTCCAGGGAGTTCTTGGACTTGTATTTATTACTAGTTGTACTCAGTTTTATTTAATGAAAAAAATTTACAGACTTTACATATGATCTTCCCTGCTCCTCTACTGCTGAAATTTTTGGTCATTTTTGCAGCAGATTTTTGAAGTATTTCTGCAGCAGATTTCACGCTGATCCAACAGCAAAGTAGCTACTGAAGTGATTCCAGGTATTTCTCATTTTCTTACATGGTCTTACTAGCCATATTTTTGTGTTCCATTTATGCTAAATCTGAGAGTCAAGAAAGCAATTGCAGTGAAGAGATGGAAAGTAAGAAGAAGAGACGACATAGGTGGCCTGTTAGTGTCGAAGCAATCAAGATCAGAAGTGTTGAAGATGAAAATGAGCAAAAACAAGAGCATGTTGAAGTTGATTGTGAGAGTACTACTCCTGTGATCTCTCTCTAGAGGAATTGAATAAGAGAGTGGAAGCTTTCATTGCTATGTTCAGGCAGCATTTGGCTTCAGATGCAAGAACAAGCAGAAATCAATTTCTGTCAAAAGGAAAAAAAACTGAAACTTTGAAGTTACATAATGAATCTAGTATGACCGAGAAAATCAGGTCTGTTGTTTTATAAGTTTAGGATATGGGGTTTACCGATTAATGTTTTGTAGACCAAAATATAGATTTCTTCTGCTGTGTTGAGTCAGTAAGAGTTCCAAATTCTTGTTTTTTTTTTTTTTGGTGCCAAAGAAAATGAATTAATTTTTTCCACTTCTCAAGGTTATGATATTCTAATTTTACAGTTTTATGAGATGGCAGCTTGCCTTGTGGATTTTTTTTCTCCCTTTCCCTGAGAATGTAGTCAAATGTGGTGAATCGATTGAAAAATGGAAAGATTATTCAACCAAACATGAAAAACTTTGGAATTCCTAAGTTGAAAAAGCCTCCGTTTGGGACAGAGTATAAGCTAGCTTATACTTTGTCCGCATACTCTCAGACACTCTCAGATTTTACGTTTTACGAGAGCTTATACTCTATCAACATACTCTGATCCAAACGGACCGATTATATCTATAAAACTCCCCATGATTAGGCCTCTTCAAACGGCCCGTGGGCCTTGGGCCGGCCCGAGTCCACGGACCAAAGCCCGGCCCGAGACCGAAGGGACCTCGTGCGGGCCTGGGCTCCATTTATGGGGCCCGAGCCCCAAAAAAAAACACCAATATATGCATATTTAATTATTTATACATACATATATTTATATATATATATATATGTGTCAAAGTATACACACTGTCACTGTGACATATATATATATATATATGTATAGATACATATATAATGTGTAATATATAAATATTTTTTAAAAATTGATATATAAATACAATGTAAATATGTAATTTAAGACTTTTAAGTCAAATGTACCCATTGGGTCCAGACCCGAAATAACAAGCCCGAGGCCCGGCGAGACCCTTGGGCTCAGGCCGGGCCTGGGCCATTGTTTTTGTCTAAGGCCCGGCCCGAAGCCTTCTTCCGGGCATGGGCCAAGGCCGGGCCAGGGCTTCATAAATACAGGCCGGGCCGGGCAAATAACGAGGCCTACCCATGATTCAGACAATTCACTAAGATGGTGTTAGTCGTTTAAAGATGGTGTTTGAAAGTATTTGAAATAAAAGACTGAATTGAATTGGGCTTAAAATACAACCCAAAGATAAATAAGACTAAAGCAGCTCAATAACTGAAGACGCCCACAAAGCCTATAAACATCATATGGCTAAGGCCTGGTGTCCCTTAGAGATCAGAAGACTGATATACGAACTGAGCGATGAGGACATAGATTGAACTTTGAATTAACGAACCACGATAGATGCTCATGTTATGATTTGAACCTCAAATACGCGTACTGGGCGCTACATTCCCCGCCCAGTATAGATTCGTCACAGATCAACCAAAAACTGATTCTGCCCTAGGCGCTACAGTAACCCGCCTAGTCGCTACAGTAACCACGCCCAGTCCAGATTGTTCACTGAGCAACCATAACACCAAAAACCGAATCTGCTCTAGGCGCTACAGTAACGCGCCTAGGCGCACCGTCCAGTACAGTTTGGTCACTGATCAACAGCTCAATCAATGCTCTCTAGATTTTAATTTTTCAAATAGTTTAACAGTGTCATACCCGAATCTTGAGAGGTTCAGGGCCTTCATAAAATAATAATTAAAAAAAAGAACTTAAATGAGTTATTTGTTAATTTTTAATCTGCTGGCCGTCTTACCCCACCCAGAGAGGTAGAGACGCGCATGATAGTTTTGAACAAATTTGGAGGCTTTTATTTGCTGACCTACCAAGAGAGGACATCCATGTTCAACTTTGAAAACATGTATTGTTTAAAAGAAGAGAGGAGAAAAATGGAGAAAAGAAAAAGAAATTATATTGGTCTCAAACTCTTGATTAAAATTATGTATCGGATCAAACGACAATCACACATTGTTTTGTATGACTGTAAAATATCTCACATCGAAACAAAATTCCTTTTATAAGGGTAAGCTCACCCCTACACACTAACAAGATTTTTTCTCTTGTATAGCGAGTTGGGTCCAAACCCACTTGCTACACTTGAAGAGGAACAAAGTCGTGCGGATCCGTTGTATCTATGTGAACCGGACAATCCATATATAGGCCTGATGTATCCTGTGAACCGGATAACTTAAAGCAGACAA
Organism: Euonymus europaeus; assembly: GCA_963580455.1. Lineage (NCBI taxonomy): Eukaryota > Viridiplantae > Streptophyta > Magnoliopsida > Celastrales > Celastraceae > Euonymus > Euonymus europaeus. The sequence continues at coordinate 4,809,489 of OY756968.1, read as the reverse complement.
TATTGTTAGTGTTGTGGGGTGTAGAATTTATAACATGGTATCGGAGGCCAGGTTGCTCGGTCCAGTTATTTGGATATGACCTCTACTCCACTTGTTGGATCTGTGGTATAACCCAGCCCATAAATGCGGAGGAGTGTAAAATATCACACATCGAAAGATGTGGGATACAAAATTCCCTTTATAAGGGTAAGCTCACCCTTAAACACAAACAAAGCCTTTTTCCCTTGTGTCTTAGGTCCAAACCCACTTGCTACACTTGAGGAGGAACAAAGTCGTGCGGGCCCTGTTGTATTCATGTGAACCAAATAATGCATATATAGGTTCGATGTATCCAGTGAATCGAATAATTTAAAGCGGACAATATTATTAGTGTTGTGGGGTGTGTAATTTATAAGAATGACAGAATAGAAGCCTGGAACTCAAAGTTTCATTTACAAATTTGAGGGCCATGGGTATTTAATAAGTCTATCGACATCAAGCATTTTGGCTATTTATCGGTGTCAAGGCAACTAAATATCACCAATTATTAAAGGGGTAGTGATAATTGGTGACCGAGATAGGACAAAACAGCATGCATACATACATATGTATCTGTACATACATACATATATATGTATATATATGTCATTAAAATTGAGGTTGATATATATCTGCAAAGCCCTTCATTTTATTTAATTCTCGTTGGAATGTCGCGGACTCTGAAAGCTAAAGCAGTAATTACAATGTCCCAACCCAAGCCTTGGAATGTACAATCATTGATGCCACAAATGAATCGCTGGTAAATTTTAGGAAATATTCATATTCGCAAGTCTCGATACTTACTAACTATCACATGCTGATGTGATATACGATAATTCATGACTTGTGATGTCAAATTATGAGAGATTATGAATGAAATAATTAGTTTATAATTTAAATTTTAAATCATTTTCAATCACCTACTTAAAAATAAAGACGAACCAGAATATACTGTGGAAGATGAATCAGGATATACTGTTGGAGGATCACAAAACAATAAGATGTAAAATTTATTATATACTCAGGTCTAGGTCTATTCAGAAGATCTATTCTACACACCTAACGCCTCAATAATAAGAGGTTTTGCCCCGGCCTATAAATTGATATTAACTTTCTAAGAAATGTTACAATATTATTTAGCGATAGTACATCACATCAGCATGTGGCATGACAAATCAAGAGTACTAAATCACGATATTTAAATTTATCTTCATTAATTGCATCAAATTCAGATGAAAACTGCACAGCCAGTTGAGGTGGTCAACTTGAATTCAAAAACAGAAAGTTTAAAAAAATAAAAATAGAAACAGAACACAAGTAGCAAGGGGGTGGTTCGGCCATTATTTAGTGTGGATGACATATGTTAGGTTTTGACCTAATAAAAAAAAACTCACAAGTAAACTTCAACATGGGCCATACGTGACCGTTTACCAACCACAAGCAGGCTCACAACTTTTAAAACTAATCATCAACCAAATGATAGAACCTTGTGAGGCCAATATCATTTGCTCCCTTTTCGAATCACTCTTTAAATTATGCTATTAAATCCGAGATAAGCCTCTTGGACTTATCGCTCGAACTGTAATATACATATTGTCTCTTTCTTTCAATCTCATTGTGTTCCCTTTGTATGGGAGCGAAGGAACGATCAACACAATGATCACCTGTACCAAAACCCACATTCAGTGACGAGAATGACAAACCTGACAGCCATTTTAGGGGATCAACTGCTTCTATTGAACTAAATTTATCTGGTCCATGTTGTGACCCCGGCCTGCATGGACTTGATCCTTATTCTGAGCTATGGACAGAATAAAACAGAGGTCAAAACGCACAGAAGTCTATAATTGGTTTAAGAGGAAGCACAGGAGAGCTGATAGATTTCATTTCAGCAGTGAAGCTTCAGGTTAATTCTATGCCTTTCCATTTCAATCCTCTGTACTGATATCTCGTTTGGTTAACAAAGCAGTTGTCTTCCAGATGATTATGAAGATGAAAGTGATGACTACACCGGCGAGGCTCTAACGAGGTCCTTGGAGAGAATCATAACAAATAATTTAAGGTAGGAGTCTCATCTTATTTTCTTGTGAGAAAGTAGGAAGGAAAGTTGATTTAATTTACCTGATAATTTTATCTTAATCTTTCAGAATATTTGTGGGTACATGGAACGTAGGGGGGAGGTCTCCAGTAGGGAGCTTAACAGTAGATTTGGACGAGTGGTTAAACTTAAATCCCATGGATGCTGCTGATCTGTATGTTCTAGGGTAGGTACTACTTGAATCTTAGTTTGTGGTCAAGATCTCTATTGCTGATAAAGAAAATCACACAAAATTACAATTTTCCTCCTGCAGATTTCAAGAGATTGTACCTCTAAAGACTCGAACAATAATTGGAGCAGAAGATCCTACCGAAGCAACAAACTGGAGCCGGCTAATAGGGAAAACCCTAAATGACAAATACGGATGTCCATGGTTGACGCCCATGTTAAATTCAGTCTCAAGTGACAACTATCACTACACAATGACCCCACAGTCTGAAAGGTTAAGTTTTAGCAGCCATCCTGGCAACCCAATCAGAGAGTGCCCGGGCGTGAAGGATGAGAAGCCATACAAGGGCAGCAAGTATAAGCTAATGGCGAGCAAGAAAATGGTGGGAGTGTTTATCAGTGTATGGATGAAGAAGGAATTGCTCAGAAAGTATTGCATATCAAATGTGAAAGTTAGTTCTGTGCCTTGTGGCATTATGGGGTGGCTGGGAAACAAAGGTTCAGTTTCTGTTAGCATGTCAATTGAAGGAACCACCTTTTGCTTCATTGCAGCACACTTAGCATCCGGTGAGAAGAAAGGGGATGAAGTTCGAAGAAATCGACAAGTCTCCAAGATTTTCAGGCAAACTACTTTCCCCCGATCCTCTAAAGATGATGACATTCCTCAGCCTCTGTCTATCTTAGGACACGAGTAAGTGGTCTTCTTTACAAACTAAAGTTTCAACCAGTACGGGCAAATAAGATAATCAGAACAGTAGGACAATAGAATAATTGCACAGTTTAATAAGCAAATACTAGGTGCTATTTCAAGCAGGAACCAAAGTATAAACATGGAATATATATCTTAATTAACTATGTGAAGAATGCAGAGTGCAATATATATTGCTAAGTGAGCTAGAATCACATAAAATTAATAAAATGCAACCTGTTGAACAGTAATATCTTCTGGTTAGGAGATCTCAACTATAGATTATACTTGGAAGACAATTTTGCAAGGAATCTGATAAAGAAGCAAGACTGGAGAGCACTGCAAGAGTTTGATCAGCTTCGGAAGGAACTAGAAGATGGTGGAGTATTTCAAGGTTGGAGTGAGGGAAACATAGAATTTGCACCAACATACAAGTATTCTGCATCATACTTCAATCGGTATTCGGGTAGCCTTCCAAGCCGATCAGGAGAAAAGCAAAGAACTCCAGCGTGGTATAGTTAGTTATCCAATCTAATATTTTTATTTTTCATTATATGAAAATCCAAAAACAAAGGCCAGGAGATATAAGGCATTTGGTTCATTATAACTGCCAGGCTGATTAAAATATTGCATCTCTAGTGTTCATGGTTTAGAAGAAGCTTCTCTATTTTAGTGCATGTACTTATGGCTGCAGGTGTGACAGAATTCTATGGTATGGAAAGGGAGTGAGGCAACTGTCCTACTTTCGCAGTGAAAGTAAATTCTCTGATCATCGACCAGTCTCTGCTCTATTTTCTATACAGGTGGAAGTTGTTAAATCAACCAATCCAAGAGTTATAGCAACGCACACAATTCTTCCCAGGACATCAACAAGCAAAGCATCAGTAAGAAATGACAGACTCTAAAGTTGCTTCACAAATTATATCAGTACTTTTACTTCTGATAATTGATAAATTGATTTTTGGAAATGCAAAAGCAATTCTCCAAGATAAATTTAAATTTCACAGTAATAAGACTAACAGAATCATTATTTCATATACCAAGCAACAGTGGTGAGAAAGCAAAATCTACTTTACTATCATTGATTGCTAAGGATATGGAAGGTGAAGCATCGTTGACATATAAAAGGACAGTAAAGAAAAAGAGGAAGGTAGTTATGTTGCTGAAAGCTGGCTTTGTCAATATATTATGGTCTTATATTCTTTGTTTTTCTTTACATTGCCATTACATTACTTTGGGATAGGAGTCCCTTCACCAACAAGAGTCAGTTTGATTTTTCAGATGGAAAGTACAGTACTTGAATAAGTTCTAATTATTAGTTAAAATTAAGATAATCTTTACTTGAATTGCTTCCAATCACATGTAATAGCAGATTATATAAGGATGATTTGACGTGAAGATTAATGACAAAATTATTCAAGATATTGGAATGTCTGAACTCTGAAGTATCTATATAAAATTTCTAGCAAAACAAAAAATCAACATCATCTCATATTTTCACAATTTTGCAGGAAGTGAGGCCCTGATGAAATTTTCCAGCACAAGGCAATATGGTATCAAGTGTGGTTCTTAAGCTTCTTATTCGCTATTGATATCTGTTCGTATTATCAACATCTCAAAAGCAGCAAATATAGGAGGTACACTTACAGAATCTCAGTTCACCTCATTTGCCTGAAGCATTCCACTCAGATTCTCCGTGTTGTCTAAATGGCAATGGGGACAAATGCATCTCTTCTGCAGCTCCTCACCCAGTAAAGCACAATTCTGTTCCAATTCAGAAGTCTGCTTGTTTCCAGTCAAAGGCACATGTTTTGTTTATTCTCATCATAAACAACATTATTTTAGTGATAGCTGAATCCAACAAATATCAGATAACAACCCGTACAGAAATCGAATCACATTCTTGTTTACTTAAACCCTGAAAAAGAGGCAGACGTAACACTTTCTGATGGATAAAAATGAACAAGAGAAAAGCACAAGAAAAGATTTACAAATATCAGAGATCAAAAGATTTAGAAATTTTATCTGCTTACAAGTTACAAGAATCAACGGTATCTGCTTTGAAACCAATTCCCGTGGAGAACAGGAGCTAGGGAAGTTCAAATAACCAGCTTGCTTAAAATTTTCATTAATAGCCTTTAGCAATAGAACATTTACAAATGAAGAAGATTTTATTTGAAATTTTTATATAGTCAAGGTAGTCGATTTAGGTACCAGTAAAAATATGAATCACATTAGCAGGGAAAAAAATTCCACCAGTCAATTCTATTTATTCTTCTTTCTATAGTCTGAGAGGTAAGCTTAATCTATCACCCCTATAATGGTAGTAACTGATGTGTTCTGGATAAGGATATCTTGTTAAATCCTGCAATGCTTTTGTATCTTTCACTATCTCCTCAATCATATATATCTTCTTTTCAAGATCACACAGCTCCATCTGGGCCTGCAAGGATCAAGATCACAACAGTAAATGAGCTTATTTTAACATATTTACTGAAAAGTTTTAGCTGATGCTAAAAGAATAAGCACTTTGGAATGTTTATTGCCATAAGAAAGGCTTAAACCAATTGAAAATGACATTATATTATTGATGTCAAAGCATGGAGGACCAACTTCTTACCTGCTTCTGAACCTTCTGTTCTTGTCGGTATTCTTCTTTCTCCTTAGTTGTTTCAGAAATTATATTGGCAAGCATATTCTCAGGCGTCATCAAAGGAACTTCAATAGATCTATCTGTTATGCAATTTCGGACTTCTGAAACAAAAGAAAAGAAGTGATGATATTTATTTCATGAAGAAGGCACTTAAAATTGAGCAGGAAAGGGAGGGAAAATAGGGTGTTTTCTTGAGGATCGTCAGTTCACAGTTTTATAGTAACAACAAATATGCAAAATAACAAAAGCTGTACAATATGTAACATAATAGAAGTTAGCAGGAAATTGATCAACTTTTATGACTAGCAAAGCTATATTCCTGAATAAATAGACTGGATAAACAATGCTCAAAACGATGTGCCATGATTTGAGAACATTACTGAAAATTAGATTCTGGAAATAGCTTCAGTCACCAAATAAGTGGAATTACAGTGTCACTGTGTCAGAAACCATTGCAAGTGCAAAATATTGATACAAGGTTCTGGAAACAAACTCTTTGGGGTACAAGGTTGGATGGAGTACAAAATATGAATCGTCAGAGAAATTTAATATATGAGAATATGCTTATTTGTAACAAAGTTCAGTGCCACGAATCAAGAACAATACCACCGAGGAAACAAAACAAAGAAAACACATAATTTGATGCATAATAAGAAGGTAGTTATTCTTTCAACGCCATCACCTTCTACAGTTCCGACGCCATTCTGCAGCTGAAATTCTTGAGCAACAAACTCCTGGAATTTCCTATATTAGTTAAGTATATAGTCATCCAGCTGAAAGAAAATGTGCTTATGTGGCACAATCACACAAACATGCAACCTTTACTAAAGCAAAGAAACACAGCCAGGGTTTGAATAACTTCTAATATAATCATGATGCAATGGCAGTAAAGCATGAGGAAAGATATCTTGTTATGTGAAGTTATTAGCCTTTTCAAACTGTGAAATAACTTGTTTTGGTGGGTGTTGCAAGGGAGCTAAGAGCCATAAGCCCATAAATAGCAAAGAAAGGGATTAATCAAATTTACATGTAGAAAGATCACAAGCCCAGGGAAGCAATAAATTCATTAAATTAGCAATAAATCCCTGCAGTTGATGCACGGAAGCAGAACAATTTAGTAAACAAACTTCAAACTTTGAACACAGCATGGAGTAACGATCTAAGCCATACAGGAAATGGCAGATTTCTTCATGTACATGCTGCAATGTACTAATAATTGGTTGAGACTGATAGCATGTCGTCTTGAAACTTTAATAAATAGATCATATGAGTGCAAGTCGGAGTGTAAGATAACTTCTAAGGCAGTCTGATGTATTTGAAATCAGGAAAGCAATCAACACAAAGTGTTGTTTGTTATACCTTAGAAAGAAGCTTCACAAAATTAGAAAATGTACTAACACAAACAAGAAAGCCATTGCACAGACATCAATAATGGAAGCATTAGGAAGTCAATGAACTCATGCAGGTGATGATTTTCTTCTAATTTAACAAATAACTCCAAGTAGATAGAAGTCTTTAGATGCAAAGTGGCATGCAGTACTCCAGGCTACAATGGTGAGTGACACCTAAATAACCTTTGAATTGCTGATTTTTTTTTTGGCAAATACAACTAAATGCTAAATTCCATGTATGCATAAATACAGCAATGCACACAGATATCAAATGGAGTTTTGGAGCTTTCAATTAAATATGTAAGCACAAATAAAAAAAATGCATCTGAAATAACAGATACTGACCTTATCTTGGCATTGACCTCAAACATTAGTCTAATGAACTCGTCTCTGCATGTACCATACGCACCCACAAAAACATGAGTCTACTTTCTTGCTTCTCTCCTCTCTCTTTTTTTCTTGTTTTCTTGTTTTATTCTCTCATGTGAGAACCCCAAAATTCACAAACCAGAAAAGGAAAGAAAAAAAAAAACAAAAGTGTTGTGGCCTTTTTACCGAGTAGCTCTTTCTTCATTCTTTGGATGATGAAGCAAAAAAATTCCATACAGTCAAGGTTGAAAAGAAGAAAACATAAACGGCATAAGAATGCAAATACAAAGAACTTTAATGAAGAACATAATAAATCAGAAATAAAATAAGGTCTCACCATACCTTGACAGCCTCCACTTCAGATCCAACAATTGCTATTTGATTCTGAATCTGAGAAATCCTTGCCTGCAAGTGACAATTCAGCCGAAAGCTCATCAAATTGGAAACAATCGCAGAGGGAGGGAGTAAATCCATACGAAACCACATAATATCAAAGTAAATACCTCTAGTGTCTGAATCGAACCCTCGATCATAGCCATCTGGAGTTCATAGCCTCTGAGCTCTTGCTCAGTGGATTCCTTGCGCCTCTTGGCGCCTTCTAGCTCCAGATTGCCGGCATAAAGCTCCGATCGCAGCTCTTCCATTCGCTTCTTGAGACCAACCACCCTTCTCTCTGCATAGCTCCAAGCACGAACATACACAGTCAAATTAACATCATGAAGCCACAAATACACTCGCCGTTTGGGTGCCGAGATAAAAAAAAATACAAGAAAAGAAAATAAACGATACTATATTTCGAACCGGATTAATTTTTTTGAATTCAACAGAAAATGCGAACGCTGTGACCTATTGTGTCTAATCGAGAAATTGGCTTGGTTTTCGTAGGCGTGAGATTGAAGGAGGATATTCTTGTCAGTTAATCCTAAATTTTCATGGAAATCAAACAGAGAATGCAAGAGCAAAGTAGTACGGACAATACCTCCTTGTGATTTCTCCGAGGCGAAGTCGCGAATAAGAGTAAGGAGTTGCTTCTGTGGTTCAGTTCCTGCCATGGCTCTCTGAGCTTCGAGTTTCGAATTTTCGCGCTTCCTTCTACTCTCGGAAGATTCCGTAGTGAAATGGAAATTACGGATTTACGAACTTTACAGGAAGACAAGTCCTTCAACCGAAAAATTATGGAAAAATTACAATATTAATATGATGAATTTAATAATATATTTTTTATTTAAAATAAAAATAAATTCAATAAATAAAATAAAAGATCATTTTCTACAGTCGATATAAACTGAACATTTAATTTTTGATGACGTTGAATTTAAATTTTATTTCAAGCAAAAAATATCATTAGATTAATATGCTAAATATTATACATGTATAATTAAATTTTATTGGGATATGTGTTTTGTTGATGTGATTTGATTTTTTTATAATAAAAATATGACTCAGTCTTGATTTTGGTGTAAATTTAATAGAAATAATATAAAAGATAAAAAAGTGGTTGGCTTGAATGATGATTTTCTATTAGGAAATGTGTTTTACTGATATTACAGTATTGAAAAATGTGTTTTGCTAATATTTCAATATTAAAATGTGTGATTTGATTCTATTAAGAGTTGTGTTTTGTGAAATATGTGTGAAGACCCATTTTTAAAATTTATTGAGTCATTAAAAATACATTATTGCATTTGTCTTATATAACCACATCAACAAAACACATATTTCAATATAATCAAATCATCAAAAACATAAATTTACAGATTATTTATTGGCCTAACAAATACCTACCATTGTGGGTACTCTTAATAGTCAGTCGGAGAAAGTGGTGCCAGAAGCGCTTGAGCACGTGATGGTGGGGAGGACTATACTAGTGTGGTGGTTGCTCACAGGCTAAGGTACTATACAAAACTGCTACCTGAAGGCTGAATCCTGATTGCTATGTTGGAGAAAGGTTAGGTGTTTGAGAAAGAAACTCACTCGTCTCTATTGGGTAGGCGTCCCACAGGAGCTTTAATACTCTTGGGTTGAACGGGGGTACCTGCAGTGTAACTTCAGGCGGTGGAGAGTGTAGCCGTTGGATCAGTAATACTGATTTTTTAAACATAAAAACAGATCGGACAGCTCTCCAATGACTACAAGTATCACTGCCTGCAGTGTCCACTGCAAGTATCCTTAACTCACTCTTGGGTCAACCTCAAGGCTCCAAAGGTCGAAGGACACCATCAAAGTAACATGCGATTAGAGCGGGAAGGGAACAGATTTACCATGAGAACAAAGGCTGCCACCATCCTTGCCCACGATGCCTAGTCTTTCAGAATGCCTGTTCTGCAACAACAATTCAAGAGAATTTCTGATCAAGCCAATAAGAAAGAAAATTCCTTTCCTGGATACACAATATAATATATTTTCCCATTCATTCCTTTCTGGGTTCATGAATAAGCAAGGCGAGAGAGACTAGGAAAAAATTCACTGCTGGTTGCTCAGTTCTTTCTCAGATGAATTTCATCATGTGCATCCAAAGTCAAGGGACAAAGGCTAAATAGAGAGAATGTAAGATACTCCAAAAATAGACTTTCTCAATAAATAAGATTTCTCTAAAAAAAAGATAAAGGAGTTAAATTTTGCCATAACTGTAAATCAAAGTATAGAGAGCAAAAAGTTTTACAAAATAATATCCAATACATAAAAAATGCAACATTTACAAAATTGCTAACAAAAGTGACAAGTTATGCGGCAGAATATCAGTATTGACATGTATGCAAGAGACAAAAATGGAGCGCTGGAAATTCCATATAGTCATGTTACTTCCCAAGTAAATTATCGAGTTCTTGCCAAATTTTGAATTGAGAAACTTGGATCGAGAATCTGGACAACCAAATATCAGTTAACTGCAGCCCTAATTTTTGGGTGGACAACAGGAGAGGGAGAGGTGACGAGCTGCAACCTAAAAGAGAACAACAGCAGACACGTTGCTATAGAACAAGAACATATCATGCATCATATTTACAAAATAATGGCTCAGATGCCATTCAAGACCTAGAAAGACACTATATTCCTGATTCAGCTTCACTCAGCCAATTGGGATGATATAAAAATATACTGAAGATAATGCCTCGTCGTCCTGCCTTCCATTGTTCCAAGGACCCTATGTGCAAAATAATTAACATAATATATTTATAAACAGAGATTAAAAAAGAAACGAAATAGATTGCTAGATTTTGAATGAGCTATGAAAAATCTACCTGCATCCCTGGTTATAGGGTTTGATAAATTATCATGAGGTTGAAGATGATAAGAATTTGACAAAGCGTTGTACTCTTGACTTAGTTTGATCATGATAGAAAGATCCGTCCCTTGACAGATTTCTTTTCCTTTTCAAGCGAAAGAAAAAATCTTCTGTGTCCAAAACATAGGAGATCTACCATATAATAGGTCAGAAAATCAATTAGCAAAGCAACACAAATAAAAGCACATTGGATGCAATAGGTTATGGTTACTTATCAACAATTGTCTTTTCTATAACAATGCAAGAGAGACGGTACTTGACAAAATGATGGGTACCCACACATCCGAAAAAACCACTTTTTAAAAAAGTGAGTTAAAATAAAATAAAAAAAGTTCGAAGAAAAAAGAGTGAAGTTCAAGGATTAAAAACCAACTAAACTCATCCTCAAAAAAAAAAAAAAACTAGATTAAAGTCAAAGAAATCTGATCTGTGTAATATAAAAAATTAAATGATTGGAAAATCGGATTCAAGCATCAACATAATATAAAATTATTTCCAGGAGAATGCGATTAAAGTCAAAGAAATCTGATCTGTGTAATATAAAAAATTAAATGATTGGAAAATCGGATTCAAGCATCAACATAATATAAAATTATTTCCAGGAGAATGCTAATTTAATCATAGGGAAAAGACCATAAAAAATAAATATGAGATTAAAAGTGGCAATAACAAAGGCAAAGGGGCAACACATTCACTTCAAACTCTTTCTAAACAGTAACTGCCAATGAATGTCTTTCGCTGAATTTCCTTTGATTACATCAAAATAATAAAACACAATATCTTACCAATTACCTCTAATAAACCTATGAAGGTAAACAACACCAGTGCACAAAGCTTCCTCAATGGGCGGGGTCGGGGACATACAAAATGCACGCATACCTATCAGTTAATAAATTTATTTTCCCAAATACAGAGCATGATATAGCTCTGTTGATGTATATGTATCTTCTCAAGGGAACACACGCACACACACAGATATATATGTCTTTTTTGGCTCTCTCTCGGTTTAAGAAAATAAAAATGAGATTGAAACAAAAAAACAAGACGTACACAATTGGGGAAGAAGGGGGGCAAAATGTAAACAGCCTTGCCGGCTTGCCCCTATACTGTGGAAAGGTTGTTTCAAGAATTTCAACAAGTGACCCTTAAATTGTGGGGAGGAAACTACACTAGAAAGCAACGTGTTTCTTTTTTATGAAAAATAAATGAGTGTAGAATAAAATACAAGAATTCTACAATGGATTGAAACAATTAAATGTATTGAAGAGCAACAAAAGCCATTCTTGAAAGCTTTCGTACCAAACAGAATTAGCTACGAGATTGATTAGAGGTCCTACCATGCACCACTGAAGCCACAGGAAACTACGAATAAAACAAATGAAAATTCTAACATCTAAACTGCAAGAAATTTGTAGCAAAAGCAATATACCTTGTATGAGCTGCAAGCTATCTTACACTCAAGGCCATTGAAAATTTTGGCACCTTCCATGGCCATGTATAAAGCAGAATATTCATCAACGCCCACATACTTGCGCATGTTTCTGCAAGTATAAGTTGAGAAGAGACGGCATCTCAGTTACCAAAATATCAGCAATACCTCCCCATAGTCTCTTCACACATACAAATCATGAAATTTTGTAACCTGTTCTAGTTCTACAATTGTATTTTTTCAGATCTGAAGAGAAAAGGAGGGAGGGAATGGTGGGAAAATACTGCAACGTCCAAAAAATGAAGCATAACCTTCGCATTATAATGCCATGTGGCTCCTTTTTGCCAGGAAATACAGACAGAAAATCGTTGTGCAGATAAGCCCCAAAATCAGGATCCACGGAAACAGCCAACACCTCAGGCTTCTCGGTTGCATTGTCCATCAACTGGATGGATAAACGGGATGGGGCAGCTGACTGCGGAAGGGGCAAAACATGGTTAAAGTTAAAACGAAGGTCAAAAAAATATGAAGCAAGGAGAACAAAGAACTTACACATTCAAATCGAAATATATTCTCCTCTTGAAGGAGGGAACGTGCATTCTCATAATACACGGAATCAATCATCTTCCCAGGTTGTCGAGATTTCTCATATTCACACAGCTGAAGAAGCTTATTGTCCATCTCATCGATTGCAACAGTCTGAAGCTGCACCAAGACATAATTCAGAAATATTGCAGTGAAAAAAGGAGGATGAATAAATGAAAAGAGGAGTGTAGCAAGGAAACCTGCTTGACCAATTTGTATATTAACTTGTCTAGTGTGAATAACCCATAAGACCGGTTTCCTATAATAGCTCGGCATTCATCCTCGAACTTTGCATTGTCAACAGAGCCATCAAGCAAATTGTATAGCACACTCATAAATCTGTTGGGGAAAAAGCTGCATCTTTAATATGCATTGGCCATTCTTATATACCTCAAAATGGAATGTGATAAAAAATCACCTTGCATATGGATCAGGAGAATCAGCATCTTTTGAATTTCTCCATTTCATTTCGACGCCTGTCGAATTTATTTTTGCTGACAAAATTCTTTCATATAAAATCTGGCAAGGAAGAACAATGAATTGAGCACAGTACATAAATTAAAATTTGAAACAAAGCAGATAATTCATGTGTAGGTCCCGTCTCTTTCTTACTTGGTGAAGCCTAAAGAGAACGTAATAATCATCATTTCCATAAAGAACCCAAGAATCCTTCCTTTCTTCATTAAGTAAACCTGATGGTACATGCTTTGCAACAGGCTTCACTGACAAAAGAAAACGTTCTGATGGCAATGACATGCTATCTCCTCCACCAACGAACTGTGTATCAGCCATGCCCTCAGCTTCACCTTCACTTTCATCCTTACCATCTACTACATCATGTTCAATATCTTCCTCCTCTCCATGCTCTTCTCGTGAGCACTCATCATCAGCAGATTCACTGCCTGAAACATCATCACCAGCCTCAGAAGGATTTTCACTGTCATCATCAGCATCTGCATTGTTTAATCCAGTATCCTGACAACATAATTCCTCCTCCTGCCCTGATTTTTGTTGCGTACTTTCATTAGGTTCCTTTCCATTGGGATGCACACCAGAATTTTCATAGACAGCGAAATTGTCCTCCTCAAAATCACCATTAGGTGACAACTCACCCTCTTCTTTTTCAATTTTGGAGGGTCCAGCAGCATCTTCGTGATATCTATTACCTTTGATGCCTTTTGTAGGCACTCCATTTGAAGGTAAAATTGGTTTTGCAGCATCTTCACCCTGAAGAATCCAAAGTGATAGATATAAATAAATGGCTAATATGCACCCCACCACTATCACGAGAATATCTGAAAATAGAACTGATATTTCACATAACAAAATAAACTATCCTTAGGTAAATAAAAGGATGAACGCATCCAATTTTCCAAAACTGTAAACTCCTACCTTTGATGAAGGTGCAATATCAGTTCTAGCTTTTAGCTTGAGGTCCTCAATTCCAGCATCACCATGTGGAGATGGAATCGCAACATGCCCTTGGAATTCAAAATAAAATAATATTGCAATTTAATCAGAAATTATTCAGAGAACTAAGTTAGGATCAAGCATATAACAAGAACAAGAGAGAGAATTTCAATCTTTCCGAACCACAGACCTTCTGCCACTTTGTTACTGTTTCTTCGATGACTGTTTTCTGTACGTGGAGCACCGGTATTTCCAGCTACTTGAGCAGAGGCAATCTGTATGCTATCTCCAGAAATTCTGTCAGTCATATCTGTATTCTTCTCTCTTCCTTGCTGTTGATTATCACCTGTCAGATCACTTTTCCATACACGATCTACACGAATCATGCTATCTTCTTTAGCCATAGTATCTACATTTGCCAAGCTCATGCTGGAACATTTTGCTAATCCTAATAAAGAGCTTTCATCCACATGAGCGGCTGGTTTTATGGAACTACTTGTCATAGCATCTGGAGCAGGATTACGGTCACCTTCTTCGATGCTAGATGCGGTATCATTTGTTCCCGTATTGCCAGCTTTTCCAATATCTACAGAAATCGCTGTCCCATAAGGTCGTGAAGGAACACCCAGCATGGGCTCCAAGAAGGTAGTCCAAAACCTCATAACTTTGTTCAACTGTTCTTTCGTTTGGCAAACCTCTTTACATGAATATTGAACAAGTTTATACAACTCTTCATGAATGCTGACATCGGAGTATTCATATTCGAAATGTGGAACCAAATGTTGTTTGTTTCCAGAAGCAAAAGCAAGAATAACATCAACCTCTTTCTGCAGCTTCTCTTTTAACTCTTTGATCTCAGTCACCAGAGCTATTTTTTCAAGTAAGAAAGGCCCATGAGAACATATAGGTCAAACCCACAGAATTAGAAGAGATATCATCCCATACATACACACATTAGAAAGTAAGATTAGTGAAAGAGAAAATATCATGCATTAAGGGCAATGCATGTGTTAAACATTTAGCGGTTCATGATTTGTAGACACCCCGGAACCCTTATCAGTCAGTTTGCAACTAAACTGATCACTTTCCTTCATGGACAGGGGAAGCTATCCCAAACCCCTACTATCAGTGGATTTTCTTCCACCTTTCTCCTTTTTCACTGCCCAAATTACATGCTATCACAAAAGTGCTAAGAATTAATTTGTGCAAGTTTAGACAACCCAACATCAAGTAAATAACATGTTTCACTCCTCTACCCAGATAAAATATATCAGTCAATATTCAATAGAAGCAAACATTTAGACTATCGGAGATGCGTAGCAAGAAAAGGCATGAAAAGTTTCTAAGCATATTTTGGGGCCACAGATAAAAATAATAATAAGAAAAGAGGCCATAATAGTATGATCATCCTTTTATAGTGCAAAGAGCTCTTAGCTGTGGGAAGTAGTGGGCCAAGAAACACAAGAACTTGCTTGAGTTTCCCTGTCAGAAAACAACTAAAAATTTACTTATGCTCCACAAACAGAGGATTGCGTTGGCTGTAAGAGAAGTGAATGGGACAATATATCCATGATATAGTAGCCACCCCCATCCCTAGGAAAAAATTGGATAGTATACCCAAGTCATCCTTTTATAATCAGTTCAGCTGTTGGATCCATTGCCAAAAAAGGAGAAGAGACCTTAGAGCTGAGTGGCAAAGCCAAATTTTCTTGGCTGATAAACAAGACCATAATCTACCGTAGTTAACAGCATGTCAGCATCAACTTCAATATTTGATCACTCCAAATCGTCATTAATGATAAAAGCACACATTTACTACTCTCCTTAGAAGGAAAAAAACATTTAACAGAATATAATGATAGGTACCAGAAAAATCTGCCATCACTTATAATTCAATATAAAAAGAGAACTTACACTTCCCACTCAAGTTCTTTGAATCTTGTTGCTTGAAATAGAAGCTGCGATGATCAAGTGATTTGTAATGGTTTTTAGCATATATGTCAGCCCAGACCTTATTAAAATCTGAGCGACACCTAGTCCACTCGTCTTGCTTTTGCTTCAGACGAGTTAAAATAACAGGTAGGGCAAGAGTTGGGTTCTTCCGCAATATATCCATCACATCAAGACCATGATCACCATATAAACGTTCAATGCACCTAAGATTTAAAGCTGCAATAACAAGAACATAAAGATAGAACAAGATAGTCAGAAAGTAACAAAAATAAGTACTAGTAGGAAAGAGACGATTACAATAAAAACATTGCTATAATCAGCAAGTAAATACAAACCAGTAAAGTAGTCCTCTATCCGGATTGGGGAGTCCATATTAGGGTAATTTTCATTCATCTTGTTCAACAATTCCTCAGCACACTTGGCAGCAGAGCTCACAGACTCTAACAGCATGTCCAGCTCAAACCTAAAATCATGAAATTAATAATCCACATTCATTGGTCCAAAGGTCCAGAAAAACCATAAAAATCTGAAAGCAACATAGCGTTTTCATTTTCTTTGGGGGGCCAGATGTTTTTTAACCCGAATCTAGCCATCCGCAAAATTACAACCTATAATCACATTCCACAAGGAGTAGCATCAATTCTAAAGTCAAGAAAAGAGGAACATTGAGATATAAGGCAAGAGACATTAGCTCTCATAAGAGCATTTGCGAGACTTGTTTTCACAGTGGGGGCTGGGAAAGGTAGTTGCATGCAATCATACCCCCCACATTTGCAAGTTTACCACAACACACTTTAAAAGGAAATAAATATCCAAATCATAAAACTACATCATATACTTGATGGAGTATACAAATTCTTTTAATTTTGTTCCATCAATAAGTCAATGATAAAAACTTTTTAAAAAAAAGCGAGGCAACCATATATCATTGAAATACCAGGCATGCTCCAAAAAACACTAGCAATCCATGTACCTATCATCTTCACATCTAAATAAGCTTTCCTCATACTGATTTCTGCGCATGTGCTTAAAAGAGTAATCCTCACTTCCAGAAGTCACCGAAACCCAGTGATCGTTCAACACTTGAGCACCAAGCTCGGATCTCTGGCTAGCCATGGCTATTGGATACTGAACAGAGACCAGTGCCATAGGGTTACACATCAGTACAGTACTTAAGAAAAGAAATTTCAAACACAACTAAATTTCCTTACATCCTCTGGCAGAGACCGATAACTGGGAGTACAGCGTTCACAATTAGAAAGGTCAAGCTCTTGAATTGATTTTGCCATATATTTCTCTCTGCCTCTATCCTTTTCTTTAGCACTTTCAAGTTCACGCTTGTGCTCTTTGTCTTTTCCATCAGCCCTCAATGATCTAGATACATGTCCATCAGTACATAGTGATTCTGCAATCAACAGTTTGCAAATTCAGATTTTGCAACAGTTTTAACAATAAAATAATAACAGCTTTTACGAAGTTCCTGGAAATGCAAAATTCCAAAAAAGAAAAAGGTATAAAAATGGGGAATATCATTTTACGCACTTTTACTCATAACGCCAGCAAGGAAGCCATCTGCAAGAAACAAAAGTTAAATGAACTAAAGTTAGGAAATGGTAGCTAACAATTTAAGAAACAATTTTTTTTACAATATTACCTAGATTCTCACAATGCTCCAGGAAGTC
Organism: Euonymus europaeus; assembly: GCA_963580455.1. Taxonomy (NCBI): domain Eukaryota; kingdom Viridiplantae; phylum Streptophyta; class Magnoliopsida; order Celastrales; family Celastraceae; genus Euonymus; species Euonymus europaeus. The sequence goes on along the minus strand of OY756968.1, from coordinate 4,791,762 downwards.
CTTGAACTCCTCCATAAGATCAGGATACGTCCCAAGTAAATCAGTCACCTGAAATGAACAGAATTATTAGAAATGCATAGGTAAGGAACCAATCTTTAATATTAAAGAACCTCCATTCCAATGCTTCCTCAGGAAAAAATGGGCAACTAATATTAGTTTGATTTGTTTCTAGTGCAGCCCTGACTTAATGCTGCCGAAATCAAACATGTAATAATCCATTTCTACGCTTCTGAAATAAATAAATAAAAAAAGACTAATGATCCAACAGGCATTTCGTATTCTCATGCCTGTCAAGTGAAAGGAGAGAATGACCAACAAAAGGCTTTAAACAATTGAGACTACATGAAAACATGCTTCATTTACTTTGATGAGCTGCCTAAATAATTACATACACGCTCCCAACTCACACAAACAGCACTGAGTATCACACAGCTCTAAAATGACTTTTAATTTACTAGGCATTAGAAACCTCAGCATAATCTGCACATGGTAACACAAATTGCACAGAAAGAGCTTAAAGTTATATAAAATGCACAAAAATTAACCAAAACCTTGTGGCCTTAATATTCATTATTAGTTACAGAGACATAATCACACAAATAAACTAGCCATTGAATAAGTATATTAAAAATGGGATTGCAGCTTATACAAAGCTAACTATAAAGCAAACTCCACAAACAAAACTGCAAAACTTTCGCATTTACCATAAACATCTCAAAACTTATGTTGAAGAGAATTTCTAGCAGCCAGAAACTGACTTTTTATCAAATAAACATATAAAAACTAGCAACGTGTGTTTTGGTTTCTGCATCTTTTAATTCAGCCAGACAATATCTAATATAGACCATCCAGGAATATCCCCAACTAAAATTTATTGAATTTTCACTTTTCATCACATTAAACAAAGTTAACAAACATACCTAGTACTAGTGGCAACCAATCAATGTGGAAAATTAATATCAACATTGACACTGGAATATATTATCATCCAATAAACCACTTGAATTAATCAACAACAACAAAAACAAAAAACTCCCACTCCTATTAGTATGAATAGATCATTCTTCAGTCTTCAAAAGACACTGATAACTTCAAGAGGTGGAATAATACATACCAAATTTAGCAAATCATTCCTTTTAATAATTCCTTCGCTATAAATACTGAGGCATCTCAGGAATGCTTGGTAGTCATCCAAACTGTGTAACCTCTCCTTAACTTTCTCACAGAATACGAATGCCTGGCTGTACATATCTGAAAGGGATGAAATTCAGAGATGAGAAAACTTTGGCAGGTTAGTAAAACAGCACACAGCGATAATGGCACTCAACAGCCAAATGATGTTTGCCTCTTTTTTTTTTTGGAAAGGCATACTGTGAACAGAGTAACAAATTACAAATTGTAACTTCCTTTCTTTTCTAGGAGTTAATATGGAGGCTCCAAATGGAACAACATAAAGCCTTCTGGCCTTCCCCCGACATTAAAACAGTGCTCATGTTAATCAAATAAGACTAATAACAATCAACTTTAACAAGGACAAAAGACCTCCAAAACATTAGTGTCACTTGACCATCAGACTAATTATCAACTTCACCAGACTAAAACATCAATCAAACATTACATAGAACATATGTCTACTTGGGTATCTAGGGTCTGTTACCCCTCAACATCACAGATAAATTGCAGTTCAGTCATGACCACCACCAGTCTATATTTGAACAAGAATGCCATGTAACTCTCAGAATCGTGAGCATCGAAACAATTGTTCAATGCAGGATTGACAGATGTGACGTGATGACAAAGATGTTTGTGAACCATAATGTTGGAGATATTGTCATTGCTTTTAAGAAGCAATATACCAGATGGAATGGCATATCTCAGTAAAACAAATACAAAGATCAAATCATGCGAAGGTATTAGCAATTTTATAGCCGAATATGAATATCAAATTATGCAAAGGTATTGAAATTTAAGAAACCCCCCTTGACAAGCATACTGTGTACGGTATATAAAACGTGGGGAAAGGGACAGGTGGGCAGCAATGTCTAAACAAAAAGGATGATGAGATTTCAAGTCAAAAATGAAAATAAATTCAAGTTTCAAACTATAAAATTTTATTAAAAAGGACGAGAAAGAGCACACAGAATGCAGTATCTTCAAACAACTGTTCACAACTTTTAGATGAAACTGTTCCCATGAACTGGGTTGACACTTCTTTTATTTATGCACACAGAGGACAAAATTTCAGGCCAATACCACTGCAAGGGAGTTTAGCTGTTTCATTAGATCGTCCAAAGGTGAGAACTAGTGATGCATTTTTTTTTCCTTGGAGAACAATTAGAACTCCCAAAGCCCCCATAAAGTTGCCTATCTTGTGTACGAGGCTACTTTGGAGAAAATATGTACAGTAGATAACCTACAGAACAAAGAATTAAGTTGCCAGATAGAGCTCCTTTTGCAAGAAAGCAATGGGTCAAGATCAACAACTTCTTCTTCATACATAGGAACATTGGGATATTGCCGTATATATATATATATATATATAATATAATAGATTATTTAACTGCGGTAGTATAATTGGTGCAATTCTTCTATCCCTTTAGCTTCTTTTATTTTAAAGGAAAAAAAAAGATTTATTACAGTGCCAATGCGGTGCAGAAAGAAGAGTTACAACAGGGCTAAATTAAAAGCCTCAAAAACACCATTTGAGGGAAGAAAAAAGGGATTTAAAGTACAAAAACCAAAGTTCTTTTTTTTTATACTAAGTATGTACATTTTTCATCAAAAATGGAATTGTTCGCTCATATTTTTTGCAAAGAAGCAACAACGGGAAAAACATTATTCATTCCTTTGACCGATTTTTGGTGTAGCATGCAAAGAAAGGAATACAAAAGAAGGCAAGAAACTTCTTTTGATATCATTTAAAAAAGATAGGTTTAAACTCTCCCTGCTTGGTTAAAGGGTTGAAAACCAGTTGCTTGAAGAAGGGGTGGAGCCAAGAATTGATGTTGGGGTAAGCTTATATTTAAAACAAATATTTTGATTAGTTCGAAAAACTTTGTAGGGGGTTGGGCATTGGCCCCAAAATTTGTCTAGAACTATTTATAACAGTACAAATCATTAAAATGATATTATTGATAAATATTCATTTGATATTTGATCTCATAAAGTAAGAAAAAGGTTAACATACATACATGCTAAAGTTGATGAAAACTAAAAATCATATAGATGAAATAATATTTATTGAAGTTGTGCTCAAGGATGCTTCAAGGAATAAAAATCATCTATTACTGTATCTAAATTGATTTTCACACTAAGTACTCGTTCGCTATAAAGAATCATGCAATCAACAAGAATAATAAATTTTGTAGAAAGAGAACTTACCCCAAATAATACAAATTATTTATTTATTTTAAAAACTTATGGGTGTCTTGATTTTGATATTGACTTCGTTAAGAATGAATCTTTAAGTTTTTGAGATATGATTTATATTTGACTAGTTATACAGTACTCTATAATTGTATTATGGTCTATTAAAATGAAAGAGAACTTACCCGAATAAAAAACCAATAAAAAGACAACTCATTAAAAATAAACAATACAAATAATTTATTTTCATTTTATTTTAATATTAATTTAAAAGAATCTTGTCTTGAAAGTAAATAAGGAAATTGCTTTGACATTAATTTCATAAATTTTAAAATCCTGAAATTCAAAATCTTGTCTTTTTTGGAAATTAATGAATGAACCACTGATTCGTAAATGAGGCTTGAATTATTTGGAGAATTGTAACTCATTACGACACAATTATACAGTGTTAAGTGCAGCTATTTAAAAAAATAAATGGCTGCACTGGGCTGTACTAGCCCTATATACGCCCTTGGCTTGAAGTAACAGAACAGAATCATTCATATCTAGACAGCCTTTAGGACATCATTAGGGTTGCAACCCCTTCGCCCTTGGTGCCCTTTAATTCCATTTCTTTTTCTTTTTTTGCTGCTCAAAAATGATAGGAGAGGAAAAGGGAGTATAACTTCTGTTACAGCATAGTAGTCAAAGAAATCTCACTGAAAATGCTCTATTGTATTTAAGACAATATGCTTTCTTATAGACCTATGTAAGGTGGTCGCTTTATGTAGATAGGGGAGACTCTTCTCTAATATAATTCTAATTCTAACTCCTTTAAAGAAAAGGAAGACAGTGCCCTCTCTCCGAACACCAAAAACTAAACTTACAACACCAGAGTACATGAGACTGGAAAAATTAATAAATATACAAATGACGCATGCATATGAATATAAGTCTTATCATAAGCACAAATGACTCACTCTTTGAAGTGTCTCTTTCATCAAAATAAGGAAAGTTTGAATTTGGTCCATAAGCCTCAACCTTCCGGGCAGATTTCTTTCTGTCAGAAATGTGTTCCAAGTCCCTATTGTTCTTTGCCTCTCTATCATCATGATCACGATTTCTCCGGTCCCTGCTCTCTTTTTCAGCACACTTCTTCTGTTCTTTGTGCACCTTCAACATTGCTTTCTCCTCATCCAGATCAGGGCAATCAACACTACGATCACGGTCAGCATGGGAAGTAATAATTCTATCCCGCCGATGATGCTGATAGAAAGAAATTCAATCACCATTTTTCTAGGATGTCATCTGAAGAAATAATTAAAATGAATGCAATTACCTTGTCCATATACACGTGGCGCAATGAGGGAGTAGCAATGTTCCGGTCATTGTAGCGCTGGATAGAACTTCGACCATATGGAATATGACTCGCGTGTGTTGAAGAAGAATCAGGTAAGAATCTTCTAAACTCTTCAAGTAAATCTGGTTGGTCCTCAAACAGAGCAGCAACCTACAAGTGATTGGATGACCCAAAAAAAATCTTTATAAAAATGGAAATTGAAAGTTTCCACAAGTGGACAAATGCACTCAATTCTTAAAGAAAATAACAAAGACAGCTGAGATAAAAACATATATATACCTCACTGTAGACCTCACTTATATCTTTGTGCTCCTTCCGATACATATTTAAAATGTCTAGGAATGACTTGTAAACATGTTCATCACTTTGGAAACGTTTCTGTAAGAGAAAATCAACCAATTAAACTACAAAAGACAAGACCGGTATCAATGGACATAAACGTTGGACAAATTCATTACTTTTATCTTATTAACAAAACTGATAGCTTCTTCAAACTCAACAGTTTTCTTTGGTGGAGCCCCATCTTCATCAAGAGTTATTTCGTAACCCCTTGGCAAGAAAGTGTTAAATCCAAAAATTAGGTTGTTATGCCCCTTGAATAATTCCTTCACTCTTGCAATCACGCCAGTAGTGTCAGTTCTGCAATATAAAAGACACAATGTCATCAGTGGTTGGTGTTATAACAGCTAATTTGACAGCACCGAGAAGGGAAAAAACACTCAATAGTCAATAGGTGCACGAATTATACCTTTGAGCCTTGAAATCTTTCATCACCTCCAAAAACATGTCATACTTTCCTCTCTGGTCTTGAAACATGTCCTTTACTTCCTTTAGATATGTTAGAGCATCATTAGTAGTGAGTTTCTGAGAAGGGTCACCACCACCTCCACCTCCACCTATTCCTCCTCCTTCCCCGGGAATTTGAGGTTGCCCATAGCTTCTTGTCCAAAAACAATCACAGAGTCAACTCACATTAAACTGCCTAAGAATTAAATTCTAACGAAAACAAACAAACACTGAAGCACAATTTATACCCTAGTCATAGGTTTTTCAAATAAAGACAACATATATTATCAGAAAGGAAAAATTATCTCCCAAAAAGTCTATTCAATCTCCCCGCTCCTCCCACAGGGCCACAACCTACCCCTAACTAAAAGCTGCACGTAAACAATAACAAGGAAGAATTCAGTTTTCCTAGTGACATATTTATCTAAAAAATTCCCCCAGTATTAAGTTCCGTCAAAGTTAAGCACAAAGAAACAAGTAAAAAAGAAATAAAATGGTAATTAAAAATTAAATATCTGAAATTTCTGTATCGATGTCTCCAACACATAACCAATCGGGTAAATCAATCACAAAGTGGTATACAAATAAAAGAAATTATCCCGATCAAATACGTATTGAAGAGCAGAAACTGAGACACACAAAAGAAAAAATAAGCACATGCTGAACAAAAATATAGCTCTCCCATAAAACACAGTTACCGACCAGAGCAAAACAAAATCGAAAGAAACCAAGCAACTCTAGAGAGAGGGGCAGAAACTCACGAATCTCCTCGAGACGAGCCAAACGGCCGCTTAAATTGAGACCCAGCGTAAACATCGTCTTTCATTCTCTTCATCTGTGCCAAAACAAAACAAGAAGAAATTTCAAAGAAATGACTGAGACGTTTAAGAAATGAAAACACAAATCCAGCACCCAAAATTCAACCGAACCTCACTTTCTTCTCATCCCAACTTCCTCGAGAAAATAAGAGCGGAAAGGGACTGAACAGATCTCTGCTCGAGGAGAAAAGGAAAAACAGAAAATATTACAAGGATCGCCTCCTGCAGAGAAAGAATCAGATTGCTTCTTCCAATGTTTTTTTTTTGGTATTATTTTGGTTCTCTCTAGTTTCACGTTCAGAATGCTAGTTTTGGAGAGAGGTACGTGGAACTAAATCGTGGAGTCAAGACCGAAAATTCGAATTACCGGATTCACTGGTGTTGAAGGGGGCAGAGAATGGCTTGGCTCATCTTTGGATTTTGCCGTTTGTACTTGCTCATCGGTCGGTGTCTTAAACAATCTAAAGTAACTCCTGATGGGCCCGTATATGGGCCTGGTTTAGATTTGGGTTCGGGCTTACTTGAGCTTCATGGATCCAGCAAAAAGGCCATACATCTTTGTAAGCCAGAAATAATAAAACAGGAAAGAACATGTTTACATCTGTTGAACATGAACACTTGGTCTATCAGGATTTATCTTAATCTCTTCTTTTCCAGAAATTTCAATGTGCTGTGATTTCCATGCCTCCATATGATGGCCAAAAAAGTTGGCTCATAGCTGCCACACAATTGAGAAACCTTCTTCAGATTAGGTGTTCGAAGTTCCAACATTTGGTGTGCAGCATATAATGAAGATTGAGATGCAACTGAAGTGCTGTATGGACCAGAAAAGCACAGTACATGCATAAGGATGGATCTTGATAGATAGCCCAATATAACACTGAAAAAGTTGATGAGAACTCCACAAAATGTGCTCTGATTTGGGTATATTCATACGTTATTCGTGTTTGGATAAACATTTCAGGTAGCATTTATACTTCTTGAAATGCTACATACTACTTAAGAAGATCTACTCATATCCAAACATCAATTTTCAAAAGCATTTCAAAGAGCATTTTGATATATTTTGGACACCTTCTCAAAATGCTAATTTTTGAATCATTTGGGAGGCATTTTGTATTTTCTGAAAATTATAAAATTATCCTACTCATGTAATAGTATCTCACCCCTCTTTTACGCATGTTGATATTGTTTTATTTATTATTTTTAATTAATACATTTGTATGTAATTTGGCACGGCATTTAAAGCAACATAATGTTATTAGCAGAAAATAAACCAAATACTTATCAGTATTTAAAACAGCATGTATATCAGCATTTAAAACAACATATATATTATCCGTATTATATTATTTAAAATGTTAAATCACAAATGCTAATCTAAAAGCACCGGTTATGTTTTTAGTAAAAAAATTTAAGAGTGAAGTGTATTTAGTTAAAAATGAGGTGCATAGCATTCACCTATAATTATTGTTAGTTGTCTTGTTACACCCCTATTGGGCTTTAAGGAGTACATGGCCCTTTGACCCAACATCTTTTATTTTTCGGGTTAACACTCGTTTAACAATGGAAAGGGTTTCAATATCAAAATTAACCCATAAATGGGTGCCACATTGGCTATTCGGCTCTATAATCTGCTTATCCAAATGGGCTGATATGGCCTTATTTTAAGATATGCAAAACACTATGCTAAGGATGAAGTGAGTTTGAGGTGATTGTGACAATGAGTATGAAACAAGTATGATTATGTTTGGTATGAAATGACGAATGAATATGAGAAAAAAAATTAATTTATAATAAAGGTCTAATATGATAACTCATTCTCAACAAAAGTAGAATAGTTATTTTCACCACTTTGAGAATAGAGAGTAAAATGAGTTTTAGATTCCATCTACTTAAAATCCAAACAAATAAGATAAATATATCATTTTTATTGTCGATACAAAAAAATCGCACCGATGAAGTGGACACAAGGTTGAGCGTGAGAGCTATGGCAATGCTACTGGATATGCGTAATGAAAATAAGCAACGCACAAAGTATGTGGTTTGGCAAGAATGCATACGTTCATGGGAGAAGTCAATCTTATTCAGCCTCTTTCCTTTGGTACAAGTGGTTCAATTTATAGTAAAATAAAATAACATAATGTCAACTTCTTCTCCCCGTATCATGCAACGACTCTTCCATTTGAAGTTTGAATTGTGGATGAGATAATCTTGGATTGTAGCAGTTTGAATTGATGTGCTATCGTGAAGATAAGTGACTATCGCATCTCCTCTGACTTAGTCGCACGCTTTAGGAAAAATGTCCTGAGAGCTGGCATATGCCCCTACCTTGGGCATCCACATGCTAACCTCTCAGCCACATGGCTTGCTGACTTGATGGAATATTTTTATCGCTAATATTTACCCTCATCTCACTCTCTAAATGTCAACCAAATGACTCATAATTTCTCCAAAATAAGAAAAAAAAATAGTATTGTGATTATGTTCTTTACTCATTTATCTCCATTAAATTTGTTTTTGAATCTCACATCTAATACATAAAAAGTGATCTCACATACTTATCTATATTAACAAAATACATATCTCAATATAATTTTTACCCTCTCAATTAGTCAAACATTCAATTCCTCCATCCATTCCCCACTAAAACTAATATCGGGTCTCAACTCTATTATACAAAAGTCAAGCCACATATTCAGTCACATCAACAAAACATATCGCTCAACACAATCACATCAGCAAAACACATCTCACAATAAACATTTGTTTTCCCCAATAGAGAACAACCATTGTGGTTACTCTTGTGCAAGTTTAACGGGGAATGGATAATGTATAGAGATTTGTGTTTTGCTGATGTGTTTGTTGTATTATGAGACATGTTATGTTGATACGACTAAAAATGAAAATGTAATGTTTTTTGTCATAATACAATGATGTAAATTTACTTGCTTATTTTTTATGTAAAATAGATGAAACTTGATCCAATAAAATGTATAAAAAACAAATTGTGTGAAGCATGTGAGACAAACATAAGAAAAATGATACGTAGCTCATATTTTGTGAATTCATGGTAGCTAATAGCTGGTTATTCTATTAATTTTTATATTATAATTAATTATTCTACTCCTTTAATCAATATGTTAAGCATTTATTTGATTTTATTATTTTATTCTAATTAATTATTAACCCGTTGGAGTTTAGCGAATTCGTTTCCCCATAGGATTTAACACTCATGACTCATGGGCTCCTAAAATATAAATTATTTACCACTAACCCAAACATAATGTATCATTTGGCAGGTAAGCCAACCTCCATGGTAACATTCAAGGGCCATTATAATTGTTGTCCAAAAAATTACAAGCATGCATAACACAATGATTGTTATATATTTGTTGAGGGTAACAAGTGTTATTGAGATATGTGTTTTTACCAATGTGACTGTATTAAGAAACGTGTTTTGCTGATGTGACTTGATTTTTTAGGTAATAAAAGTGAGACCAAATATTAATTTTAATGAAAAAAATATTAATAACTTAAATAATAACAAATGAAAAAATTATGTTAAAATATATATTTTATTAATATGACCGTATTTAAAAAGGTTTTACCCTGTAGATAAATATGTCAAATTGGACTGTTAAGAGACATTAGCAATATACCATTATGGTTTGCCTCAAATGACTAAATACTAATGCCCCAAACAAATCACACTTTTGTACCAATTGACCTTGATATCCACTAAATATCATGACAATGAGATCACATGAAAATGCGGGGAAAAAGAAGCAGTTACTTTCCTCGAAAACATTTTGACTCGAAATATTTTTTTAAACGTACAGTATTCGTAAAAATTTTTGCAGACGGATGTCCTAACAATGAACAACTCTCTCTCCCAAGGAATCTACAGCAGGATCCGAATCACGCTACAGGTACCGACCAGATCTCCAACTGTAAGGGCATTGTTCATTCTAATTCAAAGCAAAAACATAGCTGTGGCAAGAAAACCAACCTCATCGATGATCAACAGGGTCTACTCTATACCTGGAAGAGGAACAGCAACTTTCTGTATAACCTATTTGGTGGCACCGGCTCTTATGCTCCAGTAACTTGTTTCCACAGACATGCCACTGTTAGTGAGAAACTTCTCTAACCCTACTACGGCCTTGACTTCATCAGCAACAAGCCTGAAGTAGTGGCCATGGACAATCAATCTTCAATGTACTTTTTGATAATGGAATGAGCTCACTAACCCCTTTAGTCGGCGACAGAGAAGATCCAGCGATTAATAAAAAATGATAAGCATTCACTGGTGAGGCCGCAACTCCAACTTGTATGCTTGTATTTCCATTGGAGAGATGAGTACTTGTCCATCTTGAGCAACATCTTCTAACTGGTCACTGTACCCAAGTGTGTCTGTGTCTTCACGAAGAAGATTTAAAGAAGTAGCTTTAACATTCAGAACTGCCAACCCCTTGAACATATTGAACAGATTTAAAGGCTCGTCCGCAACCCTAGTGCACTGAGATCTGCCCTTCCGACAGTATGAAGAATCCCAATGGCGTCTTTGGAAGATTATGACAAACCTTGAATCTTCGAGTGGTTGCTGAGAATATCTTGACGGAAAGGGAACCTTAAAATTCACAATATGCATGTCACATGGTAAGGAAGCAGCTAACGGAGAGAATGATCTTGAGGGCATCTGCACAGACATATCCTGTGGCTTCTTGGCAATGAAAGCTTGTAATGGATAATTCAAGCGAGCACTAACACAATGCGAAAGAAGAGAAGGGCTTAAAGGAAGAGGACTCAAAATGGGGTTGGAAGTTGAAGAGATGTTGGATTCCATGAGGATATGGAATACTACATTCATTGGACGGTTATCCATAACCCCTTGGCCAAGACCACGTCCATCGTCTGCTAACAAACGGCGGTCAAGCATAATCTCTAACCATCCATCTTTAAGGCTTGCCACACCCAGCGACTGTCGGGAATGTACAGAAAAGCGCTGACCATTGGATCCTTGCATGAATGCAAGAGATGGCATAGGGTAGTAATTTCCCTGCAATGGAATCTTATCATAGGTTTCCCTCCGGCTCATCTGGAAGCCATTTAAATCAGAATAAAAGATCCTTTTATTATCTATATTTGTCTTGTATCTAACTATCAATTCTCTGTCATTGAAATCCTGGCCAAGGAGCTCAACATGATACTCCTTCTCAATTAAAAACTCCTGTATGGAATTACCTCCGTTATAAATCCGAGTACTATGGGAGACAGGTGATTTCTCCCATGCCGTCTTTGGGTAAGAGAAAACCTCCTGCATCAATGGACCCTGAGTGACGACCACCTGTCCACCAGCCTCAACAATAGACTGGGCATCGCCATTAGGTTTGAATAAATAGGCCCCACTTCCCGAGCTAGAGTACATCCCTAATTCTTCAACCACAACAATTGGGGAAGCATCTTTGTTTCTTACTTTCCGCAGCAAACCAAGCCCAACATCAAATGTGAGAGTCTGATGTTGATTTTCGATTTCAGTCACATCAGTGTCTATTTTGGAGCAGGCATATGGAGTTGGGCAGGAAAATGAATTAGACTTTGAGAAATATTTTAGTTTTGCTGGTTTGGCCTTCTCACATCCAACAAAGCCATTGACAATGTAATACATTTGTAACCCCAAAGGAGGTACTGAAGCTTTCCAGTGGACACGGTGCCTGCCAGTAAAAATCTTGCTTTTATCATGCCTTAGTTCAGGTGATACTTGGCTTTGAACACAAGTCCAGTTGGAGTTCAAAACAGTAATATCTGGCCTGTTAACAACCACCATCACCACCTCTTCTCTGGTTTGCTCAAGAGGATTAAATAGGACAACTGCTTGTGAAGTTCCTTCACGAGCACTGATTGCTTTATGCACTGGCTGAACATCATATTTCGATCTCACCTGTGCTGGCTCAAACTGGGCAGGGTTCTGATCAGATTTTTCATGTCGGATTCCAAGCAGTACTTCAATAGCTTTAGACATAAATATCTGCAAGTCTTGTAGAGATATATGCATTCGACTTCCATAGTCTTTAACAACATGATCCTTAGCAGTACCAGTCACACCATCATGATGCTGAAAAAGAGCTAAATTCCTTCTTGCAGCAGTTAACTTGTAAGAGAACCCAATGGGTAACTTCTCACATTGTGCTCTCTGACAATAACCAAGTAACAAAGCTAACATCATTTCTGTTGAACGAAGAGTGTGCTCTAGCACCCGATCAACAGCCTTGAAGAAAGGCCTCGAAACATAATAGCCACTCCAGTAGTCTTGCTGCCTGTCCGCATAAGTAAAGAAGTCCCCAGATAGGGAAGGAAAACCTCCAACCTGCCCAGAGCCAACCTCACCAGGAAGAGAGTAATTTATTCTGTCAGCTTCCTCATGAAGAGTTCGGAAATAGTCATCCAAAGTGCCAAACTTCGCCTCAGTATTTAAGCTAGGGTTAGAGTTGATGTAGTCGAACAACACTTGGTAATTTCTAAACTGCGCTTCTGCTTCTTCGACGCTTACATAGCGGAAATCGTCTCCAAGAGGAACCAGTAGTGTATTTGTACGATATAGAGTTGATTTCTTCTTATATTGATCAAGAAGCTTTAGAGCTCTCTCCTGCACATTTCCGTGATTGATTTCTACAGGATGCTGTCCCCATGGGCAGAGCTCATATGAAAAGCTATGCATTCGAGCAAAGTCAAACTGACAACAAATAGCAGGCTCTGGCCCACAAGTATGTGGTATATCATATGAATAGAAGGGCATCATGTGCACAAAAATATCAGTAGTTTCCTCAGCATCCCAACTTTGGCGCCATATGTATTCCAAATTCTTACTTTGAGCAAGTTCCTTTTTCACCTCATAGTGGGTCCTCTGAATAAGCATATTTTCGAAACCCATACGACGGAGAAGATATGCCATGGTTGGCGAATAACCAAATGGATCTATAGACCAAGAATTTTTCGCAACAAAGCCAACAGTTTCATTCAACCACAAATTCCCTTCTGTTATCTGATACCACAAAAGTCAGATAAAATCTACAGTGAGCATGACAACTTTCTTAACTATTTGATAAAAAATAAAGAGATCGGAAAGCAGGCAGACATCTAGAGAGAGAGAGAAATGACATTTAAAATTGAACGCCAAAATATCAGCTTATTTATAACTATGCAATCACTCCCCCCAGAACATTTATACATTTCAATGTAGGCACGTAATATCGATGTGTGGATGTGTGTTAAAACATTATAAACACCCTTTACAGATAATAAGAAGCCGATCATACACTAGACAATGGTTGAAAAAGAGAAGAAGTGTGCATGCCACAAGAACGCTTATATCCATATATCAAGAAACATTTCAAGTAACATGCAGAAGTAGAAAGAACCAATACAATTCAATCTCGGAAGTTAAGATGCACCTGTAAATTCTTAATGTCCATAAACATCGACAAAAAAATAATACTTACCAAACATTCAATTTGTGCAGGAATTGGTGCGCATGACAACAAACACCTGAAAATTAAGCTACATCTATTGATCACACCATGATACTATATACCCTATTTTCTTGACATCTATACCATAAATTGATATAATATTTAATTTTTTGAACTGTTACTCTCATTATTGGGAAGACCCTGAGTAAAAGTTCAAAAAAATGAATATAATATAAATTTACGACATAGAAATTGAGAAAGTAGGGTATATGTTTTTTTTGTTCGATGAATTGTAATTCACATGAGATCTCATACGCATTTCCCCATAATATTTTTTAATCTCGTTAGCAAAGAAGTTAAAAACAATCTGGTGCTATTAAGAAAAAGAATTGAGATCCAAATGATATTGCTTTAGTGGCACTCTGGCCTTATCCATGACCAAATCAAAAGAGGTGCAAACAGTCACCGCTGCATTTCAAGATAAAATTTCTTCATATCATTCAGCAACTATTTTGAGAGTGCAAAATATATTTATTTTCAATCTTCAATCCAGAAAGTACATTCAGTTTCAAGAGCGATAGAGAGAGGGCTTTAGATTAATACCTGCTCAATTATGGCATAGAAATGTGAATTTGCCTACATGAAGAAAGGAAATGAAAGTTATGTTAGGTCAAAATCCCATGATAAACATATGACAATACCAATTACATTTCCACAAGCAGTCAGACATCTAAGTCGAACTTTAGGACTAATAGCCAAGCCAGAAGAATAATAAATAGGTGACTGAGAATGGTTAATGTTGTACAAGGACCTGATCATTAGAGTTTGAAATTGAAGGATTATAAGCGTAAATGAGTGACTGAGTTAAAAAATAATCTCAAGATAATTACAAATGATAATCTATAGAACATCAATTAGAACAGATTATAGATACATCAGTACGTGTTTATGTGTGCATATGATGAAAGTTTCACTAGCTAAAGAGGAGGAAATGGATAAAACTATCTGAATTCCAAGGGACCAGTCCAAGGGTATGATGTGACCAGGGGCAAGGCAGATAAATTTTTGAAGTCTTATTAGGAACATTCTGTTGCACCCCCCGACTCCACAGCTCCCAGAAAAAGAGTTCAAACCATGCTTGCTCTTGTCAATTTAAGGAAATAACAACAACCACTCATTAAAGTTTTCCACTTCACCCTTAATAACTGCAGGATACAATTGCATGTGGACATGCATCAGAATACTACACTCCAGTAAGAAAATCTCACCTCGTTCAAATTTATCCACACTAAGAACCCGGTTTCTTTTCTTAAGCCACATACTTTTCATTTTCTATCTTCTCTAAACATAGGAACTATCATTCAACACCTCTAAAATCCTTCTGAAAATCCTCGAAAAAACCCAAAAGTTGAGACACTTTTGACCAAGAGAAAGATTGATAGAATTCAATTATCCCTGATACAGTGCTTAAACACTCAACAAAAAGCCATCAGTAAATTATGTAACTACTACATGAGTGAATGACAGTAGCAGCAGTTGTTAGTATACAGGACTAGATTAGCTGATATACCTCATCATTCATCACCCAACCACCTCCAACAATTTCCAGCTGCCCATTCTTCACTAAATTCGAAAATGATTCCCTTTTATCTTCAGAGGTATCTCTCCACCATCGCTCCAAATAAGACATCTCTTCCCATATGAACTTCCGCCGAGTATCCTAGAAATCCAAAAGATAGACAACAATCATCATTAACATATCGTCTTATGGAAAAAATATATACATAGGATCAACATAGTTTAATATATATTTTAGTATGTCATTCAAATAAACTTTTAAAAAAAAATACACACGGACACACCAAATGCATCAGTTAAAGCAGGTGGAAATAAGCTATTTGAGCACCATGCCAAGGTTCGCCCTAAGCCAGTAAAACACAAACAGAAATCTAACAATAAATGCTTTTTCCAAAATGATGGTTCACATTGCTGTTTTTTCAACGCACCAACTACTCCCTCCATTTCCATTGACTTTTTATAATTTAAATATGAAAGTAATTAATTTACTTTTCCTGGAAAGTGATAGCAGTGTGAAATATAAATATTAAGGACTAGTTTATGCAGAGATGACACATGATAACCCCATTGCATTTCCTTAGGCGGGTCGATTTATGAAACTGGAAACATTTCACCCTTCTTTTGTTTTATTATAGATGATTGTCCACACGGATCCCTAAAACTGAAGATTGAGGTATGGAGACTACAAGAGTGAAAACAATCAGAGGTAGTTTTCCAAGCTGAAAAGTAGTTCTGAGAAACTTTTTCTAAAAAATGAAAAGAGCCACAATGAAGTAGCATTCAACTTCATTTAACGATACCACTTATGAACTAAAACCTTGAGCAACATAGAGGCATAACAAGCCCATCAGAACACATCATAACCACTAAATAAAACAGAACCGCATGCAGCCAAAAACCTAATTTAATGAGTTCATCAGAACTCGGTAAACAACATTAATAAATGAGATCCAGAATCGACCACACCAAAATCAAATCAATTAAGACCCTTCTTCCAAAACAATTAACAAAGTCGACAAATTTGTGATTGAATATATTTAGACATTAAGTACCCAATTAATCCACACTGTCACCACATATCCATCCAAGCCGGTATACTGATTAATTTCCATATCCTCACTTAATTCTAATTCGGCACAAAAATTTTGAACAAGGAAAGCTATGTCAATACAAAGGTAAAACTCCCATGCACAAGACTCCCACCCAGAGTGGGCTTTTCAGAAATTCCCACTTTTCAGAAATTGAACATGTGACCTCTAGATTACACTCCCTGCAACTTTACCACGGCCATGTGTTCGCCTATAAAAACAAACTCCACTGCAGAAAGCTCCGGCTATAGCAGTGAGCGGGGGCTCGAGTACAAACAATTTAAGAATTTCCACCTAATGGACCAAAATCAACCTAAGACACAACAAACAAACCCAAAGTCACCTCAAGAGGCATACCCATAAATAATAGAACAATTACAATAAATTCGGAACTCTAATTTAGCTCTAGAGTAAAACAACTTCAAAATCCAGACAAAACCAACGATTGAACCAAAATCCAACAAATAAGCATAACAATTTAAAACGAAGATCAAGACCAAAACGATAAACAAACATCTAACAGACCTTAGAGAGCGTCTCGACGATGGTATCGAGTATGTGCCTGGATTGCTGGTCATAGTACTCTTCCACAGTGAGCTTCCAACCAGGATCGTTATGCGAGTGCGGCACCACAAAGACCTTGAGTTTCTCGCCATCCCACTCGTCCCCTTTGTATTTAACTCTCCAACCTTGTTTCCACGGCCCGCCGTCCTCATCCAAGAAGTCGATCTTCTCATACAAGTTTTTGGTGGTGATGTCAACCACAGCCCCCGAAGCCTTGAGATCCGATATGGGTCTTCTCGAGACGGGTTTTCGCTGATTAACAACACGGGACTGGTGGGATTTGAAAGGAGATGACAGAGGTTTGGGGACGCCGAAGAGAAGGATAGTTAGGAGGAGGAAGATAATAGAGACTGACAGCGCGATTGCGAAGAAGTTAGCTAATAGAAAGTTGATCAGGACCGTCCGTTTGCGTGACTTTCTGGAAGATGGAACCTTTGATTTGGAGGAGGAGGAGGTTGGGAGGAGAGCGCTTGCCCACCCGGAGACCGCTCCACGGCGAGTGGAGAAGGCCATTTCGAGTGATACTCTTCGTCGCTCTGAAAACTACCCTTCACAGTGTTGTGCTTCGTAGATCTGATTATCTATTCCAAGATTTTTCTTGTCTCTGCTGCTGGTGTATATTTAGCCGGAGACTTCAAAGTCGAGACTATTTCTATTTGTTGTAGCAACACATAATGGTCTGATATTTTGGCCGGCCAATAAATTATATATAAATATGTGTTTTTGTTCGTATCATTAAATTGGTATTTTTATTTTGTTGATATAATTATATTGAAATATGTGTTTTAATAATGTTGATTATGTGATTTAATTTTTTGTAAAAAGTATGAGATTCAGTATTAATTTTAGTACAATTTTATTAATACGATGGAGGAATCAAATAATAGATGTTTGGATAATGGTTTTGTATTAAGATATATGTTTTGTTGATGTAATTGTATTGAAATATGTGTTTTGTTAATGTGTCTATATTGATAAATGTGTTATACTGATTTAATTGTATTGAAATATATGTTTTTATGGAATAAAAGTGTAATCCAAAATATGTTTTTGCTCGACCAACAAACATCCACCATTGTGGATGGCAACACAAATTTGTTTTAGGTGCCACACTGCCACCTCTATCAAATAGTTCAAATATTTATTTAGATAGGTAAAATACATTTTTTCAATCCAGTCACATCAATAAAATAAAAATTTATAAATATTATTCTCTGTCTATTTTAGTCGAGCCAACAACTTTTATCTCATTCTGCATTAAATTTACATCAAAATCAATTTGGGTCTCACCTTTATTATAAAAAGTCAGGTCACATATTATCAACATCAGCAAAACACGTCTATCAATACAAACACATACATAAAAATACATATTTCAATACAATTTTGTTGACCCATCAAAATTGCATCATTGTGGTTGCTCTAATATATATTCTATTTTGTAACCAAACAAAAAGAGACAAAAGGGGTCACAATGATTTCAGCCTAAAATCTCTTTATTTTGAATTTCAATCATTTAAGTGAATATAAATCAGTACAAAATACAAGATAGGCCTCTCATATGAATGATTGAGATTCAAAATGAGGGGATTTTAGACTGCAATCATTGCAACCTCCATCATCTAGACTTCATAACGTGACTCTCATTTCACCCATGATTAATATTAAGTATTGAATGTAAAGTGATCTCTACATGTGTATTTGTAATCAATGGTTAAAATACATACATCATAAATATATTACTTTTAGTAAAGCTCGGCCTCAAGAATGCTAACCATGAGGCCTCTCATATTCGTTGTTGTGATTCAAAGCCTCCTAGGATTATGTGACACATGAGATTATAACGTAATCAATGAGTTTTGAAAAAATATGTCCAAGCTTAACATATTCAATGTATCAAGCAACTAAAAATATAATAATAATAAATAAAAACTCCATAATGACGCAACATTAATTACAATAAAACAATATGACGCAATCAAAAATAAATCTATTGAATCCTCTTTGGTATTAGTGAAAATTTTCTTGTATCTTACATTTATTTTTTATTATTATATTTCGACGTTGCCTATAAAAAAATGAGAAGCAAGTGAAGAAGCAACAATATTTGTTGCTTACAATATAATGTTGATCAAATACAACTATTGTCTTAGCTTAGCGATGTCAGTATTAATATAATGTACAAAATTTAATTGTTTTTTGATACAAATAAATTGAAAATTTTCACATCTAATTTATTGAGACATATTCAAAACTTATAAGATGCTCTCATATTTCTAATTTCTTTTACAAACAAATGCTAATATAGAGTATAATGTTCAAAAAGATAATAACAACTACATCATATCCCACCAAAAGAGATAATGACAACCTATTATATTAACGACTAAATAATAAAAAGAAATAATTATTGAAGAATAGCATATTATAAATACTATAAACAAATCACTATTAGGCATTGCACGTTATTTTAGAAATTATAGGAACAGTGGTGTATGATCTAAAAAATTAAATTTAAATGAAAATAATTACACTATTAAACTAAAAAATAATTCAATAGGGTATAAAAATGGCACACGCGAAGTCCATCTAATTTAAGGATAAAATGGAGCATCGAACTTTTTTCAATAATATTTCAAATATATCATAAACACTATTCACCCCAAAAAAATTACAAAAAAAAGAAGAAGATACAATAAAAATAATTGAACATTTTTAAGATAAAGAGAGACAATTATGTAATGTGGCTGTAAAATGTCGTGGGTACCACAACTTTAGGTTGTAAAAAACTATGAGATAGCAGTGTTTCATTTGACACAATTTTAAGCTGTAAACCAAATGTGTCATTTGATTGACACAATATTTTTTGTAAGTCCCAAAGCTTAGAGTTGTTGGAAAAGGCATAAGAAAGGCTTCCTATCTCCAATGGGTAGACATTTTATAGCACTGAAAATTTTAGAGCGTGTAAAAAGAGTGATTTGAAAAAAAATGTATTGAAAGATGTGTAGAATGATAAAAAAAAAGTGAAAAATAATATAAAAGTATAAGAGAGATGATGTTGTTGCTTGATATTTGGAGTGTTTATAAATAAAAAGTAAAAAAATAGTATAAAAAATATATTTTGTTGATGTGACTGTATTGAATTATGTTTTTGACGATGTAAATAAATAAGTGAGACCGAATTATCTGTAATAGAAATGAAACCTAATTAAAAACTCAAAAATTTGTAGTACTAGTGCAACTTGAGTTGCTTAAGGGATGCTACTTTGTTTATTTATACCAAATCAATTTTTCGCTAGACCAATCTTTCAATTAATTGGACTCTAATTTTGCTCATAAGGCCCACATATTTGGACCCATCATTTAAACTTGTAAGTTGTAACCTTCCAAGATCCAGATTGCAGATACAGTCATTTTGCACATAAAGCCCACATGTCTGGGCCCATCATTTTCATTGGGATATCCATGTCCCCTCAGGCTGGACCAAAGTAGCTCAAAGCCTAGTCAAGGCATACCCAGCCCGCCAGCCAATAAAATCAATGACATTTAAACAATAAGCCCCACATTTAAAATTGTATACCGTTATTTTTTTAATAAGTGGAAGCGGGTTGGTCTGGAATTCGTAATTTGAAATTACATATGATTTAGTTCGTTAATTGAGCAATTTGACATTCATAAATTGTATACCATAAAGGTTGACACTCCATACCAATATTTCATTAAGTCATTGAAATATTTATGGACAATAACGTCTTTATTCGAATAAATCTCTGTCCCTAATTTGTCGTAGTGTCAAATCAAAATATCTAGTTATTACCAGTAAAGTTCAAGCTATGGATAAATCTCTAAAGGGATAGACCGGAATGTGCCCTTAAGTAGGGAAAATCTAAGCAAAAGTAAAGCACAAAAGCTTCAATACAAAGGAATCAAGCCCTATAATTCACTAAAAGCTTTGCAAATATTTATCAACAATCCTAAAAGTAGATTTGTTGTATTTCCTTCGTCTTGAATGATTTATGATTGTACATTTGTGTTCTTCCGTCATTGGTGAGGATTTCACTAATATATTTCTAGGCTAAATTTGTTTATAAAAAAAAAGTAGATTTGTTCATTCTGAAGCTGACATTTAAGAATAACAACGATTATGATATGACAAAATTTTAGGGATTCCTCCTGATAAAGAATTAAACTAGATGCTAGTGGTTCATCAATTTTTTTTTTTTACTTTGATAGAGTTTTTTCCCCTATTTTCAATCGATAATCTGTTTTCTGTTTTTTTTAATGACAATAAAATGTGTTTTTGAAAGAAAAAAAACTGAATACGCATGGAAAATCAGCGTATCATGGGGTACCATTAGAGCATCTCTAATGTAAGTGTGTATATTTGAGGATGTAAAGTGATATATACATATTTGAATAGTGATTTTTTGAGATGTAAATTTTTTGTGTTGAAACGGTAGGATGTATAGTTAGAGATGTATATTACATATTCTTCATTATCTTCAATATTCTTACTTATTTGGGGTGTAAACGGTAGTTAGGTTTCCCACATTTTTATCTATTCTTTCTATAATTGGAAGCTTGAGTTGTATATTTACATCTTTAACTCATGAAGATATATTTTACAACCCAAGATACATCTTGGGTTGGAATTACCCATTTAAATATATGAGTGTGTATAATGATAGTTGGACCATATACACACTCATATACGTCCCCAATTGGAGATGCTCTTAATATTTTTTGTCGACATGTATGTATATGACATGAAGCTTTAAAGAAATAATTATTTTCTATTAGATGTAAATGGTATGACTAAACTCTATTTTTATGCTAATAGTGCCGCAATCACACACACAAACTGATATGATTGATGTAAATAACTGTTTTTGTCGAATAAGATCACAGATAACAAGTGGCCTTGGCGTCTGTGATTCAAATGAAGCAGAGTATAGAGCGATTCAAGGAGCCTCTCAGACATCGAACTTTGTTATTTGGTTTTGATGCATGTTTTTTTATGTTCATTATATTTTGCTTGTCTTCTACTTGAAGGCCCCCTTGTTCATTGGTATTCCTTCGCCACTGGTGAGGGCTTTAATGTTATTATGTGGCTAAGCTTATTCATAAAAAAAAAGATCACATATAATATATACTTCTGATTAGGCTGGGAACTTTGGAGCAGGGGCGAAACCTTCCTTGGCTGAGGATTCAGCAGATCTCCTAAAAAAAATTATTAAGTGTTAAATATAGGTAATTTTTTTTTAAAAAAAAACTTTTCTAAATTTTCATTTTAGACTCTTTTGAAATTGAAAATACTCTCTTAGTCATTTGTTTAATTGAATGAATATGAACTTTAAAGTCCAATTAATTTTTATTTAATTGAACTATATTAATATGTATTCACAAACATATATAGACACAACATATTCACCAATTCCTCAGTCTTTATTGCTATTTGAATTGAGTATCGTCGAATTGTTTAGGTATTTGTCAGTTTATAGTGTTAATTATTTTTTTTATGTCAAAGTGAAAGCGTAAGTTGACAGTACTCAAAAAATAAAAAAAAATGGAAGCGTTGTGCCCAAAGTACTCCTGTTAACTTAATCATAGCCTAGTGAATTGCGACAACTCACATTTTCTACCGACTCCCCCCTGCTCTGGACTGCATTTGAGACAGAAAGATCCACCAATCTAGGATAATATATAGTTGTGACCACTCACCTTTTTTCTACTGATTTCCCCCACAGCTTTGGACTGCATTTGAGACAGAAGGATCCACCAATCTAGGAGCTAGCATGCACTCATGTCACACAAAAAAAGAAGAAGAAGTCTACTGTATGTCCAATAACTTAATTGGTTTTGTGCTCCCTAGCTAGAACAAGCTGATGAGTGGATGCATGGCCGGCATAAGTAGAGCTGAATATCGTCAAGTTGTGGACATATAAAGTTAAGTGGTGGTACCAATATGGTGAAAGAAGATATATGAAAGTGATGTCCATCTCACTAAACCACCAAAGTGGAGATCAACCTTTTTCATGATCATTAGACGATTGCTGCCTACACAATCAGCAATCACTGTTATGTGTTGTGTCTGATGCGTATATAAAGCCATTCAAACCTCAACGTAATCCTATACATACATATATATATATATATATATATATATATATATATATATGTGCGTGTGTGTCCCAAAAGAAGAGCAAAACGTAATGCATGACAATCTCATCTCTCCGTCAATTTATTTATAAGACTTGTATTTCACATTAGTAATCTAACCGATGCGTTAAGTGGGTCATTTGAAGAACAAATTGTCTATAATAGACAATATCTCTTTGAATTATTTGGGTCGAATTTATAAGATACTTTTACGAATATTATCCACTCTGAATCAGAGACGTGCGCGATTTGGACGTCAAAAGAGTCTCCTTAGTTGAAAGAGATACAACTTATAAGTCACATCGATTGATGATTTACACGTAATTAACTTATATGAAATACAAAGTATATTAAAAAAGTTCTTTAGCTTTCATTGTCAAATTTACACATTATGGCATCAAAATGACAATATACCAGCCTTTATTAGTCCATCATATATTGACACGTGAGGGTTATTCAATCTCCTCTGCCACGTCAAAAATCACATGAAAATTAAAAGTAGGTCAATATAAACTTTTTGACCCTTTGTTCATTTCAGGAACTAATAATTAGTATTGCACATCATTGTGGGTTGGTACATTATTTTTAGTGTATTTAAACTATCTGGATCAGAAAGAGTGTTTTATAGATGGAATCTGTATTTAGAAAATACTAACAATCTTCTTGTGAATTTCGTGATGGTTATGATCTTTTATACGGATATTTAGGTCCTGCTTGACGTATGTGTTAGAAGGGGTTTTTTGAAAGTTTTTGATTTTTTTTTTTTTCTAAATCTTTGAAAATGAGAGATTCGCTATTGTATTAAATATAAAGTTATAAAAATATCCTCATAACAAAAAGGAGTTATACATGAATTTTTTAGTCAGCCCCTCCTAATACATTTATGCATCAAACACATGAGTTCACTCTCATAAACCTCTCCCAACCCTTATGCTAAGCCTAACTTTAGTTATACCAACCCTGCTTATCTTGGGGGAAATTATTTAATATAATTTGATTTCATTTCATTAAAAAAAACCAAAATAATAGAATAAAAATATTTGTCTCTTATTGTTATCTTGATGTCCTGATTTTGCTGACACCGTTATCCAGCATAAATAAAAATAATAGGATACGATTTTGAGTTCATAGACAAAGAATCTATTTTTCCCATTAAAGAAAAACAAACTCACACACACAAAAGATAGTTATAGGGCCTTTTGCCTATGAGAATCGCTCCAGAGAAATTCACTGGAAAAGGAGAATTGATTCTAGAAGTAGGCGAAAAAGGTTTTTCGTCTCTCACGCACATCAAAAGGTTTTCTTCTTGCATGGCGACATATTTCATTTCTTGATAACTTTAGCCAACCGAAACGTAAATTTTTTGGGGTTAATTTCGAATATTAGTTATACAATGGTATGGATTTAGAGGAATAAATAATGTATGATAATATGTGTTTTTGCTGATGTGACTGTATTGGAAGATGTGTTTTGATGGATAATGATGTGACTAGACTTTTTGTAAAAGATGTGAAACATTCTAAATTTTGGGTTAGTTTTGTTTGAAATTGAATGAGAGAATGAAAGAGTAGATTGTAAGATAATGATTTTGTATTGAAAAATGTGTTTTATTGATGTGTCAGTAATAATAGATGTGTTTTATTGATGTGATAGTATTAAAATATACGCTTTGTTGATTTGATTATATTAAAAATTATAATTTTTTAGAAGAGATGTGACCCATTTTTTAAATTTGATGGGACAACAAATCTGGCTTATTGCATTTGCTCAGCAAAGTTGGTGTCCGAGTGTCCCATTATGGCACGAAAAGCAAACAAAAATAGAAAGATTGTGGAAATTAATATCCAATGATGAAGTAACTATGAGCCTCTTCTCGTGACTCAATTTTGGGAGTGAAAGCAAAAGATTCCGATTCTCTCTCAGCTTTTATAATACAGAGTACTTAATCTTGTTCATTTCAACATATAATGGCTGAAGGACACAGAGGACTCAACAAATCATGTATTCTTCTAATAGGTTTGGCCTTTCTCTTCTGCTTGTCTTTATCTTTTTTTCATTTCTAGCTAACTCATCCACCTCTGGGTGGTCCTCCTCTCGTCAATTTGATTCTGCATGATGAGAAACTGAAAGGGTTTTGACGTTTTTGTGTGATATTAGTGATAGCTGGTATGGAGAGGTTTGCATTTAAGGGGGTGGCATCAAACTTAGTGACTTACCTAACAGATGTGGTTAAGATGAGCAACTCAGCTGCAGCAAAGACAGTGAATAGTTGGTGTGGATTGACATCAATAATGCCACTTCTTATTGTGCCTTTTGCTGATTCTTATTGCAATCGATATTCCACCATTCTTGGCTCCTCCTCTTTGTATGTTCTGGTAATTCTCTCTGTTTCCTTTCATTTTGTATTTTATCTAAAGTTCTTGCTTCATGTGATAATTTATTTTTGTTCTATCTTTTCCACCTTTAGGGGCTTGTGGCATTGACATCGACAGCATTTGCTTCGGCATTGTCTCCTGCAAGCAACATATGCACTTCTACATTTGGGTTTTCGTCCCTCTGCTTGATATCACTGGGCCAAGGTGGATACAATCCATCCTTGCAAGCATTTGGAGCTGAACAGCTTGAAGAGGAATTTCCCTGCACCAAAGATGACCAGAAGCTAAACAAGAAGAGTGTGTTCTTCCAATGGTGGTACTTTGGCGTATGTGCCGGTAGCCTTTTAGGTGTTACAGTTATGTCATACATTCAAGACACTTTTGGTTGGGTACTGGGATTTGCAATGCCTACACTTGCAATGGTTTTATCGATCGTTTTCTTCTCGCATGGAACCCGGATATATAGACGCAATTCGGACGATGAACCGATGCATAACTGGAGCTTCAGAGGCATGGTTCACTCCATAAAGGAAGCTGCATCTAAATTGAAGCAAACAAACATTTCCTTATCAAATGAAAATTCTGCAGCCATGGAGCTAGAGTAGGTCTTTTCCGGTTCGTTCGCTTTAAATTCTGATTGAACATCGATGATGATGATTTTACATGTTTTTTTGTTTAGGCTTCAGGAGAAACCACTTCGCAACCAGAATTCAGGCAGTCTGGAACAGAATCCCCAAAAATGCAGCTATCTATTTATGAATGCCAAAGTGGTACTCCGGCTTCTTCCGATTTGGACAATGCTCCTAACGTTTGCAGTGATTTTCCAACAACCAGCAACTTTCTTTACCAAACAAGGCATGACAATGAAGAGAAACATCGGCAGCGTCAAAATCCCACCAGCAACACTACAGAGTGCTATTACACTATCCATAATTCTCTTGATGCCGTTGTACGAAACAGTTCTGGTTCCAACTACAAGGCTGATCACTCGCAGCGAAAAGGGTATCAGTGTTATGCAAAGAATGGGGATCGGTATGTTCCTATCGATTATCGCCATGGTCATAGCCGCAGTAGTTGAGATGAGAAGGCTGGAGATCAGCAGACTTGAGTTGAAATCAGAGACAGTGCCGCTGAGCATATTTTTGTTGCTGCCTCAGTACATTCTGCTAGGAGTGTCCGACATCTTTACTGTTGTCGGGATGCAAGAGTTCTTTTACGGTGAAGTTCCGGTTAAAATGAGAACAATGGGGCTTGCACTCTACACTAGCGTATTTGGTGTGGGGAGCTTCTTGAGTGCTTTACTTATCTCCCTTGTTGAATTTTTCACAAGTTCAAGAGGAAAAGGAGGAAGCTGGTTCTCCGACGACTTGCGCGAGGCTCGGCTAGACAAGTTCTATTGGCTTCTGGCATTGTTAAGTGCACTGAGCTTGTTTTTTTATGTGATTTTGTGTAGATGTTTCAAGAGTAAGAGTGAATTGGAAAACGAGGACTTGTAGTGAGTTTCTCTGCTTTGGTCTGGTGACTTTGTACAATGAGTTTGTGTTTGATAGAGAAGTGAATTGGAAAACGAGGACTTGTAGTGAGTTTCTCTGCTTTGGTCTGTTGACTTTGTACAATGAGTTTGTGTTTGATAGAGTATGATTGATTGAGTGTATAAACTGTCAAATTAAACTATTTAAACTGAATAGGTGTTTGTGTTTGATAGTGTGTGTCTGTGCTTGATAGATATGAACTGACAAATTATCAATAAGGATATGAGACATTCTCCAATAAGTCATTTAATGAAAATGCGTATTCCATTGACTACCTCCAACTTTTCAATATATCATTCAAATAATTATAAGCAAATCTACTCATATTCTAATAAATCTTTGTGCACACATATCTTGACAAAATCAGATTTCTTTTAATTTTTTTTAAAACTTTAAAATATTATTATCACTCAAAATACAAGTTGTACTTTTTTTAAAAAATATAGATTCAGAATCTGCTTGAAATACTCTTTTAAATAAGATTCATTGACGATATGTTTAATTGTTCATTCGTCAAATTCTCTGAATGAAGTAAGAGGATTTCACAAATATATCCAGAATTTAGAAGATTTCTCAAACTTATTCAGAATTCAAAAGATTTTTTAAAACTCACCTAAACAAATTAGTAGAGACTACAAAATTAAGCAAAAAATTCAAAAGATTTCATAAAATATATCAAAAAATTATAGAATTTCTGAAAATCAAACAAAAAAAGAAAAATTCACATGATTTCTCACACTTGCACAAAATTTAGAGCATTCCACAAAATTCATCAAAACAAATCAGAGAACTTATTAAAATTAAGCCAAAAAATTCAGAAGATTTCATAAAATATATCAAACAAACCATACAATTTCTGTAAATCAAACAAAAACAACCCAAAACTCTAAACCCCACACTCCTAAACCCCAAAACCCAATACCCAAAACTCCAGAATCCTAAACACTAAATCTTAATCACCTAAACCCCCAAAATTCTAAACTCTAAACTCTAATATCCAAAGCCTAAAACTCCTAAAATTTAAACCCTACGACTAGAAATCATATGAATCTTAACAATTACAGTTTTAATTTTAAACAAAAAATCTTATGAATAATTAAGAGAAATTTACAAAAATAAGAAGAAAATCATAAAAATTTACCAACCAATATTCCTAAACCCCAAAACCTTAAACCTTAAGTCCTAAACCTGAAAATCCTAAACACTAAATTATAATCTCGTAAACCCCAAAACTCTAAATCCTAAACTCTAAACTTTAAACTCTAATCTCCTAAACCACAAAACCATAAACTCCTAAGCTTTAAACCCTATTACATGAAATCTTTTGAATATCCTATAAAAAAGTCAAAATCAAACAAAAAACAATCAAAAATTCAGAGGATTTCACAAAATTCACCAAAAAATCCACATGATTTCTTATCCAGAATTCAGAGGATTTTTCGTAAAACTCATCAATACGCTCAAAAAATGATTGAAAATCATAACTTTTGCTCTTGTGAGCTCAACGATGTCTTCAGTTTCCAAAATAGTGGTCGGAGTTGGCTGAAACGAATGAGAGAAGTTTCGATGGTCACGAGCTTTTATTCGTGATTTTGGTGGCTACGTGAATGAAAATTTTCATGATTTGTTGAATTTTTCTCCTGAAAGTCCAAATTTTGTTTTGGTGATTACGACGACAAAAATAATGGTCAGACGACGACGAGGATACATTGTTGGCAATGTTATGTGTGAGAGAGATGGAGAGAGTGTGTGAGAGAAAGAAATGATAAATTTGTTATTAAATTAGCTAAAACATTAAATTTATTTTTATTGGACCAATATTCAAATACTTAAGGGTCTATTGCGCTACAAACATTTAAAAAAAAATAAATTGAATAAAAAGTCCATATAAAATACTTATTTAAAAAAAACGCAAGTATATTGGTGTATTTCAAACAAATATTGCAGATAATAGTCTATTTACAATTTATCATTTGAAATTATTAATAATAATTATATTTGATTATTTAACATTTATATAAAGAGTGACGAAGTTTTTTAATAGCATTTTTTTATATATTTAATACTATTACAATTTTCTTTTTAAAAAGAAATATGTATATGCACGCACACCACCTTATCCATCTCTCTCACCGGCCCCACCAAATTCTTAAATCTTAAGCCTCCAGGTCATTAGACCAAAGCAGTGAGACGCGGCACTTTGACTTCGTCAAATCCCATGCAAACAAAGGTATTGTAATTTAACTTCCATTGTTTTTATCTTCTTCTGATTTATGAATAGAAGAAAGAGAGATGGGAAACGCGAACTGCATATTCTGTGGATGCGTGGTCCGTGGAGCAGGCGAGCATAGAGCCTCTTCAATGGGGCGCTGGAAATTGATGTTGAAAATTTTGGAGTGTATAGAGAGCGTTATTTGAAAAAATTGTATTGAAAAATGTGTAAAATGATAAAAAAATGAAATATGGTAGAAAAATATGAGAAAAAATGGTGTTGATACTTGATATTTAGAGTGTTTGTGAATGAAAAGTGAAAAAAAATTATATTGAAAATTTGAAATATATGTTATGTTGATATGACTGTATTGAAAATCGTATTTTGCTATAATAGAAGTGAGACCACGTTGAAAATTTTGAAGAGTGTAGCATTGGAGATGCTCTAAGTGAAGGAATTGGATCGAGCATTCAAAAAAAAAAAAAAAAGCTTGTGTATTGAGTGACACACTCCTACGTCACACGGTGGAGTATATGGATGCATTTGGTGAGAGGGTGGTATGCAGCTTTTGACGTTGTACACTGTCGCACTCTCAACCAAACGCATGCTAAAAATCAATGACCTGACTTCTCTGCTTGCCAATTTAGAAGAAATATTCATAAAATTGATTGATCTTCAATGAGCTTGGCTTCTTTTAGAGGAAACTTTGCACTTTTATACACAACATTTAAGTCCACAAACACACAGTACACTTGTACCTTTGTAAGCCATCAAACATTGTATAAAGTCTAAACTTGAACATCATGCCCATGTAAATCCATAATAGCACCAGGACCAATAGAAGGTCACACACACATGATAGCTGTAACAACCCGATCCTTCGACCTGCACAGATTTGTTAGCTTGGACTCTCGCCCAAAAACGCATCTCCTAGGTTAGAAAGTTTTACTTATTATATTCTACACTTCAATTCTTCCCCAGAGCTCGTCCAATATCACCAAACTTTCACTACCAAACTTCCACTGCAGAGGCTCATGACCCCACCCACTCGAGAGTCGAGCCGGATACTACAATAGCTATAGACTCAAAATAGTAGCATGGAAACACAAACCCAACATTCTTCAAAATGAAAACATGCAAAAACAACATTTTCAACACCAATCACGTTGCTAAAATACCCACACGGTGTTGGCCTAAAAGAATTACCAAGCAAGGAGTTCAACACTAGCCCAAGTGGTAATTCACCTACCCTTATGACCTTGAGGTCATAGTTTCAAAACCCACCATCCCCAATATAAGCTTGCTCATAAAGAAGAGAGTTAAAAAGCAATACAGAGGCCATTATTTGTTCACGAGTCCCTCAATCTCTCATATTTCTATAGGATCATTTTCAGTCCCATCCCTGTGCTAACCGTAAGATTTTGAAAACCAACACTAAATCCTAAACCCTAAAACTTTACACATAGTGGGGTCCGATGGTTCAATGCTTCCGTAGTCCGTCTATGGCCACTTTCATATCAATACAATCACCCCCTGCTTGTAGCATGTATCAGTAATCATAATTCTCCAAAACAAGTAATGCATCATCAAACACCAATACAAAACTGAGAATACCTCACCTATTCTTCATCTTACAAATCACCCCAGCTGCAAGAAGCTTCAGTGGTTATAAATTCACACATAATCCACCATGTACCTCCAGCTGCCAGACTGACAATGCCTCTTTGTTGTCCAAAACAAGTAATGAGTGATGACACCAACATACATTACAACTGAGAAACTATCACACAATCCTACACTTGACCTCAGCCAAAAGGTCATAACATTCAATTTCACCTATTTAGGTTTTCGGGAAACTATCTGGAAACACAGAACCTAACATTCTTCAAAAATGAAAACATTTTCAACACCAGTCACATGCTAAAATACCAAGGCGATGTTGGCCTAAAAGAGTTACCAAGCAATGAGTTCACCACTAGCACGAGTGGTAAAACACCTACTTCTATTACGTTGAGGTCATAGTTTCAAAACCCACTATCACCAATATAAGTTTGCCTATAAAAAAGAGTTAACAAGCAACCCAGGGGCAAGTATTTTTTTCATATGAGTAATTTATACAGTTGAGGGCATCCCCCTATACGACTACAAACATTCCCATATGCCACAACATAATCAACCATAACCCCAAATTGTAAAGATGGCAATGAAAATGAAAAATAATTTAGCAAGGAGGAATTACAAGATGGCCAAAACAGTAGATATGGAAGGGGCCGCGAGGGCTATGCTTAGTTGTTCAATAAAAGCAAACAAACATTCTGTCTTGGATGGGAATATTGCAAGCAGAAAATCACTGACTAAAAACCTGTCTGGTAAAACACCAGTGAACTTTCTATATCCAGCTAAAGCACTGCCAATGTCCAGCAAAAACTAACAAACATCTTTCAAAAAGATGGTGAAATACCATATTATATATGTAAGAAATTTTCACAAAGAAAGCTTAACCATAACAAAACACTTTATTATCAGGCAACCCGCAATACCAGACTACCAGTGCTATATAAAAATGAAATACAGCAACTCCAAAAGAATAACAAACTTGGCCCAACTAAAAGATCTCATCAAATGCGATGTTCTGTCATAGAATAAAGAAACTAAAAACTAACAAGGGACCACTATAATACTATCTACAGAAAATGGAATCAGTCCGTTTCACTATTATGGTGAAATAATAGATTATAGGTCTCATTCATCACTAAATTTACCTCACTGATGAGAACCATGACCATGACCATTCACAACCATTTCGACCACAGCTCCATTCTGCTTTGGCCCATCTTCCTTGATCTCATTATCAACTTCATCTTCATCAGAATCCAAAGTAAACCGGCCATTACTTTCCAATTGAATAATTTCATCCCCAAGTGGGCTGTACGGCATAAACTCATCCCCATAACCATTCTTTTTAGCCATAACTGAGTATATCCCCGCCACCAAAACCACAAGAAGTGCCAGATGGCAATTGAACATAAGTGTCGCTATGGCTCTTCCACGATGATACTCTTGGTGTCCCTTGCACCTGACAGTGTAATTCCCTCTACTCTTCTCGTGCAGAGAGCAACCATGAGCCATTAAATTGGAATAAAAAGAAAGACCCATCTGGACAAACCATGTTCCTTGCAAAATCAGCCCAATCCCGCGAGCCAATATTGGATAGCGACTCGATTTAGGCGATCGCAATTCAAGAATTGTTGAAAATATACAAATTAAAATCGGCACAAGTAAGAGATCAAGGTACCGATTCTCAACCCCACTTGTGTCCCGTCTCCGCAAATAGAATAACAAGAACTCCTCAACGAAAGCAAACAGCGCAATCAAATTCAGGATCACCGAAGGGAAACGAAGAGAGCTGGTGAAATTCGTCAAGAGACCCAAAACAGAATACAGTAAAAAGAGAGCTGCGACCGCGATAACTTCCAATTGCATGGCAGAACCGAGCGGGTCGCTCGATTTGACCGCATCATAGAGGGAAACCAGAGAGTTTACAATGAAGAGAAAAGAAAACACACAAGCAAAAATACTTGAGAAAAAGGAGGGATCTTGATTCGGGCTATTGTGGTTTGCTTTAGTTGCTGATGATTGCTTCGTCGTTGTTTTGGTCTTCGTCGTTGGGTTATTGATTTGATTGAGCGACGAAGACGGATTGGAGGTTGGGTATGGATTTGAGAGAGATTCGAGCACACCAATCAGAATGAAACCGCCACCTGTAACGGTGTAGGAGAAGAGTCCCATCCTCTACTTTCGCTGTCTGAATTGCAGTATTGTTCGTGATTTTGAAGATCTGACCGAGTTGTTATGGTCTGAGAACGAAGCAACGATGGCTTGTGGTTTGACCCGGAGAATGCTGGTTTTTGCCTGAAATCAACGGAGATCTTCCCCAAATGGTCGTTGTGCTATGTTATTGGGTTGGGCTTAGCGTCTATGTTTCTAAAGGGCCTTTTAGTTCATTCTGGGCGGAAAATTGTCATGACTCAAGATGGGCTTTTAATCTATCTCATAGACCAAGACTATGCTTTATATGAGAATTGAGATCGGTTGCTATGGTCTGAGAACGAAGCAACGATGGCTTGTGGTTTGACCCGGAGAATGCTGGTTTTTGCCTGAAATCAACGGAGATCTTCCCCAAATGGTCGTTGTGCTATGTTATTGGGTTGGGCTTAGCGTCTATGTTTCTAAAGGGCCTTTTAGTTCATTCTGGGCGGAAAATTGTCGTGACTCAAGATGGGCTTTTAATCTATCTCATAGACCAAGACTATGCTTTATATGAGAATTGAGATCGGTTGGGAGAGATTGGGTTGAGAGGGGTTCATAAAACTAAATTTTTGTTTGGTATTGAGAGAGGTTGGTATGTGGTTTTGTGAGTGAACACAATGAAGGGTTGAGAAAAGAGGTGTTTGAAGGAGTTCGTGAATCTCTCCGTATACCTTGAGGTGTTCGCGCCAATCAATGATTCAAAAGGATTCACCTCCCAACTCTTCCCAACACCTCTCCGAAACAAGCCTAATACTCTGATATACAATCACATACTAGTCTCGCCCAACTAAATCATATGTAATTATGGGTTGGGCCCATTTTCTCCCCAAACCTTTAACTTTTGTCTAAAGAAAGTCGTTATTCTCACATGAGCTTCAACCCATTGTATAAATACTTCATTTCCTAAAACATCACTCGCAAAATATTTTTTAACAAACATATTGAGATTCTCAAATTAGTCTTTAATACATATTAATTACACAACACTTCATTCCCTAAAATATCATTTACATCACAAAAAGGATGAAACTCATCATGATAAACTCATTAATTTCCTAAAATATGTTCTTCATTTCCTAATGTTCTTGCTTTAATTTTGTTATATTTTATTTAAACCATTAAATTCGGAAGTGAAATGACCATTAAAAAATCACCATGAATTACAAACGATGATAAGTAAACCATTTGTATACATTAAGGTGAAATTCAACAAGCCTACCCACACACAAAATGTTCATATTTTCATGAAAGAGTAAAAACTAATAGTAAGGAGAACACTAAAAAATTTAAACCCACTCTTTCATCTTCTCCTATTAACATTAAATAATTTGAATCCCATTTTGTGAGTATATAATCGTATTGCTTTAAAATCTAATTTTATTTTGCAAAATTGTGAGATTCTATATGCTATTGAGATTGATACGATCTCATGTACTTTATTTATTCATATCTATCATTAATACAAAAAGAATTTAACAAATAATTAAAATAGAAAAAAATATATACATAATTTATTTGATGAATTTTGCGTAGTATCACTCTCTTCATTATTTTCAATACGATTATCTATAGTATTGATCTGTTTACAATTTTCTTCAAATTTCTTGTCTCCTTCAATGTAAGTGGACAAAAACATTATCCCCTTCAAGTTTCTTGTTCTTATTTGAGAAGTTTCGCTGGATAAACTTCCCAAATACTAAAAGGTCATGCGTCGAAGGAACTTGCGTTAAGAAAAAGAAAGGCAACAACGAACAATTCATGTGCTGTACTTTCTCGTGAATAAAGTATAAAAAGCTTTCTGAAACGGAAAAAAATGGCGATTATTGCAAAGGGAAAACTTATGCTGACTGATATTACAAAAATACCCCCACCAATGGTGCTCCGCCACGTCATAGATGGACCAGGACTCTACATGCCTACCAGGCAGTCTCCTCGGTAAGAGTGCACCCGCTGGACCTACCAAGGTGAAAACCAGCTGGATATGGTCCACAACCATAATGGGAAGACCCACTTCAACAGTGGTCCTCAGCCCTATATAAGGCTCAACAAGTCAGGTATTATAAAACGGAATCACAATTTAAGTACTGGTTAATTGAGAGCTCTAGTCCGAGGAGCTTGTCTGATTGAATACCTACTGATTTGAGCATCGGAGCGCCAACGCCAGAGGACACCCTCTGGTCCGGCCTTTAGCTCACCTTTGTTTGTTGTGCTCAGCTCTTAGGTTGCTTAGCTGATCAACCTGGACTGCCCTACCTGACTGGTCGGTAAGCTGGCTGGCAGGCTACTCAGCTGGTCAACCAAGGCTTCTCTGCTCAGCTGCTCGGCTCCTTGGAGGGATCTTCATCCTCGGTATCTGTGCAAGGTTGCAGGTCTGACCTACTGATTGACTTCTCGGTAGTGACACCTTTTTGACGTCATCAGTTTGGCGCCGTCTGTGGGAAACGACTAAGTTCCCTTACAATGGTCAGACCGCGAAGAACCAACGATCCTGAGACATCTCATGCCCATCATCTGGTAGATGAGCTCCGAGAAGCAAAAAGCCTCCGAAAAAGAGCAGCTAGGTACACCCTGATCCAGGGAGAGTTATATCGAAGATCCTTCACTCTTCCGTATCTGAAATGTCTGGCACCCAGAGATGCGGACTATGCGCTCCGAGAAGTGCATGAGGGGATATATGGAAGCCATATAGGATCCAGGACCTTAAGTCACAAGGTGTTGAGGAGCGGGTACTATTGGCCTACCATGATGGAAGATGCTAAGAAGCTCGTACAGAAGTGCGATAAGTGTCAAAGGCACTCAAATGTGCCGAGAGTACCCTCCTCGGACATTATCCCCATCCAAAATCCCTGTCCATTTGCACAATGGGGGATGGATCTCCTTGGACCATTTGTCCAGACATCGGGGCAGAGGAGAAACCTTATTGTTGCCGTTGATTACTTCACTAAATGGATAGAGGTAGAGCCATTGGCAGCCATCTCAGAACAGAAGGTGATGGACTTCATATGGAGAACCATTGTCTGCAGGTACGGTTTGCCACAAGCACTGGTGGTGGACAATGGAAGACAATTTGTGAGCAGAAAGATGCACAAGTTCTGCGAAGACCTTAGCATTGACCTAAGGATTACCTCTGTGGCACATCCCCAGGCTAATGGGCAGGCAGAAGTGACAAACCGGACTATCCTTGAAGGACTGAAGACAAGGCTGGATGGAGCAAAGGGGAGATGGGTTGAAGAACTACCTAGTGTGCTGTGGTCATACCGCACTACTCCTCGGACATCAACAGGTGAAACTCCATTCTCCCTCTCCTTCGGGACCGAGGCAGTCATCCCCGTCGAAATTGGAGTCCCGTCGTTGAGGGTCACCAACTTCGAAGAATCAACGAATGATGAGCTCTTGCTGAACAACCTGGATCTCCTAGAAGAGACCAGGGAAAACGCAAGGATCCGGACTGCTGCCTATAAACAGAGAACAGCTCAGTACCACAACAGACGAGTAAAGAGGAGAAGTTTCTCTGTTGGAGACCTTGTGCTGAGAAAGGTAGCTGCTACAGGAAAACATCCAGGTAAGCTAGGTGAAACATGGGAGGGACCCTACCTAGTTGTGAAACTCCTGAAAGAAGGCACATACAAAATCGAAGATCCAAGGAAGCCCGGGGATATGAGACCCTGGAATGTGGACAATCTTCGAAGATACTATGTCTAATGCTTCATTGTAACACATGATAGTTTCTATTTATGTGTATATCTGCTTTTCAGTTTTGAACATGCAGGAATGAATTAAAGTTCAGGTCTCTTACCCAAAATAAAGCATCGCAATGCAGGAGAAGGCTTTGACCTGGACAACATGCAAACTTAGCCAAACAATTGGCTAAGTATCAATGCTATACCTACCAGCGTCACAAGATGACCAGACTAAATCAAATTTCCAAAAAGAGGAAATGAAGACACTATAAGCCTGGTCGGCCTACCGACCAGGATAGTATCTACTCAATAATGAAGACTCAAGACCCCAAAAAAAAAAGAGGGTCCAAGAGCCACAATCGGCCTACCGACCAAGATGGCACTCGAGTATTCCTAAAAGGAATAAAAAGCTTCCATGAAAGCAAAGACACAAAGGCCCTGAGAAGCCTACCGACCAGGGAAGTATCTTCATCCTCTGAAGTATTTAGAAAAAATTGTGACTTAAAAGTCCAAAAAATGCAAGAAGACTGGTTGGCTTACCGACCACAAAAGCATAACGACAAGTGAATATGAACAACAAAATATACAAGTATATAATCTACCGAGCATTCATGAATCCTAGTTTCATTAAAATTCAAAGAAGTTCAATACAGGTTAAGAACAGAGCAAAAGAGGGCTAAGCCCATACAAGAGAAGGCCTAAGAATCTAAGGCAGGAACTCCAGAGCCAGACTCCTCGGCAGTAGGCACATTGGCTGGGAGAGCTGGAGGTGTCTCCTCGGTTGTCTCCGCAGCTGGTTGAGGAACTTGGTTTAGTGCTCCCTGGTCAGCTCCCAAGTTCTCCTCTTCCACTACTTCGACCTCCTCATCAGATATCTCCTCCTCAGAGAAGTCCATCTCGCCGAGGCCTCTCTTCCTCCTCTGCTCAGCCTTCCTGAAGGCCTCTACGATCTCCTCCTTGGACTCCTCGAGATGATCCCTTCCCATAAGAGAAGGACACAATGGAGTAAGGATGGAAGAGTCTAGACCAGCCTTGACGAGCAGCTTCCTGGATTCCTTGACACCTCCTCGGAACCCATAGAAGCCTTCCTCCCTAAGAGCAGCCTTGAATTCCTCAGACTCCTTGAACTTCTGGATTGTCTGCAGCTCGGCATCACCAAGGAGTCTTTGGTAGGTCTCCTCGGCATTCTTCAGCTTGCGCTCTAAGGAGGCCGTTTTTTCCTTCAATTCCTTTCGTTGCCGAGCAACCTTCTCCAGATGAGCGGAGTAAGTCTGCTGCGTCTCCTCCATCTCGGCCTTCAACAAGTTGAGCTCATTCTTGGCCTTTGTAGCTCTCTCCTCGGCAGCATCAGCTCTCTCTCGTTGAACTGTCTCCTCGTAAGCAAACCGAGCAATGCCGGAGGGGAGAGCAGAGAGATGGACAGCAGTCTGAAAAGAAACAATACGTTAAAAAAAAAATAATAATAATAATAAAATAGGGTTACCGAGCTGAGGAGATGAAAGTCGTACCTGCATGAAAAGACAGTTCATCTGAGTCAGATGCTCCATAGCTGTCAGACCAGACACCCTGTCATAGTCTGCAGGAGTAGGCAAGTGCTTCAGCATCTCGGTAGCCACTTTTGGGTTGACTACCCTATCAGTTTGACTGACATCCCATTCTGGAGCATGCCGAGCAAAATCTTCCTCGGTAATTGGTCCCAATGGGGGATCATTTACCTGCCGAGGAATATGAGAGACCATGGGCCGAGGAGTCCCTATCCTAGGAGAAGGAGCAGTTCGCGTCACTGTAGTAACCGAGGTAGTGGCTCCAGTGAGGGCAATCTCAGAGGCCATAGTCTCCCCTGTGGCCCCCACACGTGGCCTCTTAGGGTCTTTACCCTTGCTACTTTTCTTCCTCTTCTGTTGCCGAGGAGCAGGGGCAGCGTTCATCGCCATGTACTCAGAAAGGTCGGCCATATCTGCAAAGCATGACCACAAGTCAAGTGAATACCGATCAGTAGTGATAGATAAAATAGTTGAAAAATCAAAAATATGCAAACCTTGCCGAGATCTGTAACCAAAATTAGACACCGAGAAGTCCTGTGGGCTGAACTTCATGTCGGTATCAGCCCCAACAACAAGGAGCTCCTTCCAGGATTCGTGCAATTTCAACTCATCGCCCTTCAACTGTGGAGGACGGTTGAACTGATCGGTAAGTGGTACCGACCAGGTTGTTCGGAAAGGAAGTTCCTCTCCTTCGGGAAGAGGAACCCTTATAAAAATGTATGAATTTTTCCATCTCTTGATGGACTGGTTGTACAGAGGAATCTTAAGCCCTGGCTTGAGTTTTAAATAAAAAAGGCCAGGTGAGTTCGGTAAATGGCACAGGAGAGCAAGGTGTTGAATGACCGAGGAAGAGATACCGAGATGGTATCTGTGAGAAAGACAAACAATATTGGCCAGGAAGTGCCAAGAGTTCGGTGCCAGAACGGCGGGAGAGAGATTAAACCGACGAAGAAGGCTAGTTATGGCTGGAGGAATGGGGATCCTAGCACCTGCTTGGAGTGACCGAAGTGAGATAGCAAACTCACCTCTCCTAGGTCGAAAAGGAGACTCACCCTCACCCACACGTCGGTATGGAAAGGGCAGACCACACTTGGCCATTACCTCGTCAATATAACTGTTGGATAGGTCACAAGAAAGGTAGGTCGGTTCAGAGATGCTATCATCGGTACCTCCACCCCTCTCATTAGGAGGAGGTAGGTCATGGGGGGCATACTCTATAGGATGTTCTACCGGGAAAGAATTTCGTCTTGCTAAGGGAGGATTGGTTTGAGTTATAACCACCTCATCGGTAGAGGTAGATGCTCGGTCACTACCAGAGGTGGATGTTGAAAGGCCGGAAATAGACGTACTAGAACTAGAAGAAGACATGGCTTACCTAGAAGATTGCTCGGTAGGTCAAAATTGAAGGATTGACTCTTGATCTTGCTCGGTATGAACTACTGCTCGGTATAAGCTCTCAACTTTCAGAGGAAGTGTGGAATGACTCGTTCCCAAGTCCTTTTTATAGCAAATGACCAATCTCAGATCAACGGCCAGCAACAAATGGCCAATGAACCGCGCAGACATGGACCATTGATCTAAGGGTCTGAGCTGTCATCTCCTCATTAATGGAATGGCACAATAACTCCTCTCATCGATCTGCGCAGAACGACGCCTCGATAAGGGAGTTGGGGGGCAACTGATATTACAAAAATACCCCCACCAATGGTGCTCCGCCACGTCATAGATGGACCAGGACTCTACATGCCTACCAGGCAGTCTCCTCGGTAAGAGTGCACCCGCTGGACCTACCAAGGTGAAAACCAGCTGGATATGGTCCACAACCATAATGGGAAGACCCACTTCAACAGTGGTCCTCAGCCCTATATAAGGCTCAACAAGTCAGGTATTATAAAACGGAATCACAATTTAAGTACTGGTTAATTGAGAGCTCTAGTCCGAGGAGCTTGTCTGATTGAATACCTACTGATTTGAGCATCGGAGCGCCAACGCCAGAGGACACCCTCTGGTCCGGCCTTTAGCTCACCTTTGTTTGTTGTGCTCAGCTCTTAGGTTGCTTAGCTGATCAACCTGGACTGCCCTACCTGACTGGTCGGTAAGCTGGCTGGCAGGCTACTCAGCTGGTCAACCAAGGCTTCTCTGCTCAGCTGCTCGGCTCCTTGGAGGGATCTTCATCCTCGGTATCTGTGCAAGGTTGCAGGTCTGACCTACTGATTGACTTCTCGGTAGTGACACCTTTTTGACGTCATCACTGGCGATTCCCAAAATTCTGGCCGTTGTTCCTTTTTTTTTTGATCATCGAATCTGCTGCGACGCTTGTCCATGAAATTCTATGAAAAGTTCGCTGCGGCTTCTACTTTCTGTTTTAAGGGTTAACTATTCGGCCATCAACTATACCGTTGGTTTTATTTTTCGTCCTTTAATTATTTGTTATTCTTACTTTTATCCCCCACATTTTCAATGATTTCAATTTATCCTTAAAATCAATTCGGCATCGAAAAAATTTGATTTGGCAAAATGACTTGACATAAGTTGTATATGTGGCTAGATGATTTGACAAACTTTGTGGTTGAAATAAACTTTTTGTCCCTCAATTATACAGCTGATTTAATTTTCGTGCTTAAATTATACCCTCGAGTTAGGATCTATTTATGGTTCAAGCGCGGCGAGATTGTACAATGACAGATTCCGCCAGCACCTCTACCCTTGAATCAAGAGATAATAACTAGACAATAATGCTATTAGTACTAGGAACGTTGTGGTCAAGAGGATTGGAATTAGCAAGAGATGATAAGGAAGGACGTAATGAACTACTTTTCTGGGGTTGATTAGAATGGTTTTTGCATGCCAAATGATGCTATTAGTATTGGGAATGCTGTAGTCAAGAGGATTGGAATTAGCAACAATTGGGGGACGATTAGTCACTATGAATTAATACGAATGATTGAGTTGTTCATATTTGCAGGGACTAATAAAAATCATTTTAGAATAGTATGAGGACATTTTAATGGTGTTAGTAAAAGTTGTAGGATATATCGTCCTATATGCCACGTAAGATTTGATAATTGACTTTTCAAAATGAGGGACAAAAGTGAAATCATTGAAAATGTGAGAGACAAATATAGATAAAAAAATAGTTTTAGAATGAAAATGAAATCATCCATATAATACAGGACAGGACGAAAAGTATACTTTATCCCTGTTTTAAGTGGGAAACAAAATATAGCACAAGGAGGACACGACTTCCAACCCTTTGAAGCATTGTGAACTTGACTTCTCGGAAACAACTTTGTGTACAGGCGCAATCCTCTCTTTAATTGGAAAGTAGTCTTTACGAAGGCAATTTGGCCTGTCTTTATACACCGTTTGGATATAAATAAGGAAGGAGAGCTTGTCTAGTACATTTTCAGCTTCTTATTTACCTTTGCTTTTATGCACATATTACCCAAAAACGCACAAATGGCAATACATGGCCTTGTTCATTCTTTCTTTGTAATCTATTTGGCCTTCTATTTTCTGGGTTTTCGAGAGTCTGTGCAGGGACGTTTGCTAGCTACCTCGAAACCTGATCCAAATGATGCTGCTGCTAGTGCTCGTTGGTTGGTCTCCCAGAATTCTTGGGGGGTTTTGAAGTAAGCTTCTTTCTTTCTTCTTTTTTAATTTTGAGTTCTTGATTCCAAATAGCTGTGATGTTTTGTCAAAGAAATGCTTTGAAGGAAATAAATTCTTTGTTGTTTCTCTGTCTTCTGAAGTTTTTTTTTTCCTGATATGTTCTGGCTGTTAGGATATTGTTTTTCTTTGTCGATTTTTATAGTGCTTGAACTTCAAAATTGAAGCTTTGTTAAATTTTGATTTTGCAGCACCCTATCAACTGAATTGGGTGGAGTGCCATTTGGGTAAGTTTTCTTGTATCATTTGCTATTCTTCTTGATTGAGCTGCTATATTCTGACAACTTGTTTTTTAGTTCATTATAGCTTTGGATTCAACGTGCTGATTTTTGGCAAATAACTGATACTTGTTTATAGGATACATTAGGAGTGCATTGATTACTTTAGTGTAAGCTTTTTGAGTTGTTACTGGTACATTTCTTAATCTTGTCATGAAGAGAAACAGTACTATTGTATGAGAGAAGAGAGATGAAAAAAACTAATAGCTGATTTCACTCTTAATATAAATCTGATCATATTCCAATACTTGGTTACTGTGGTAGTGGCAGAAAAGGTGTGCGCAACATTAGAGAACATATGTAGTCAGAGTTTGAGTAATCATCCTATAGAGTACGGGCAACAGCCACCACTGGTTCAGTGGTTGGCATGTTGTCATCCTGTCCAGGATAACACGGGCTCGAGCTGCATCCTTGCCATTGTGTCCTTAATTTAAGGTGCAAAACTCTGTGTCACCCATTATTGGCTCTTATTCTTGGATCCTTCAGTATTTTAGCAAGCGACTCTGAGGGCTCTTACAAAACCAAGACTCTGTGATCCTCCTAGGAGAGGAGATGAATAAAATGGAGAAACACAGTTTGTTCGTCGGTGGTCATCTGGACCAGGGGTTTCTTACTAAAATAGTTATTTTCTCTCTTCTGATATGTATTGATCAATGTTTTATTTTGTGAGCTTGTGATTGATCCGTTACATATCAGAAGGGATCTGAATGCACAGCTGACTATCCATTATCAATTTAAATTGTCATTTAAAAACATTCTCACTTTCCCCTGACAATGTATGGAGTCTGGACTAATTTTAGAGCTAGAATTGATCTGTCAACTCTTGATCTATATGTAGTTTCCTGAACTTGTAAAGCTATTTTCATTTGCCTAAATTTTCTGCCTTTCATATCACAACAAGATTGTGTAAATGCTCTTCAGGAATGTTGCTTCTTTTAGCGATGGACCCTATGATAAAGGTATTGGCATCCCGTACTTCTATTTGACAGCTCTTGATCCAACTGCAAGGAATGCATTAAAAGACCCGAGGTCGTCCTTCACAATGAGTGAGTACCCTTTAGGAACTTGTGGTAAGACAGATCCTATGAATCCAACATGTGCGAAGATTACGTTATCTGGAAAGGTATTGTTATTTCTACATTCTTTTATGATGCTATGCTTACTTGTTTTTGCTTGACCTGACTTGTACTGACATGACCACAATGAGAAACACCAAGATTAAGCTTCATAAGCAGTTGGTGTAGCATAGCCAGAAACAATTTTCTCTTACTTCTTCAGACTCTTAAGCTGCAACTTTCGATTAAAGTAATGGAAAC
This sequence comes from Euonymus europaeus, assembly GCA_963580455.1. NCBI lineage: Eukaryota > Viridiplantae > Streptophyta > Magnoliopsida > Celastrales > Celastraceae > Euonymus > Euonymus europaeus. Next base: position 4,748,176 of record OY756968.1, on the reverse strand, counting down.
GAATAGCATTTTCTAAAGAAAATCGTATTAGGATTCACTTGTAGCATTTTGTATTTGATTATAAGGACCTTATATCATTAATCCATCACCATAACAACATTCCTTTGTTGTTTTTGCTGCGACTTTTTCGGTGATCGTACTGTTTTATTGATTTCTCTTGAGTTGTGCTATAATTGGGATTAATTTGCTAGTTGCTTGAGCTTAAGGAGAACTCTGAAGAAGCTGAATTTGCTCATAAGGCCTTGTTTACAAAGCATCCAGAGATGAAAGGTAATCACAACTTTCAAGAAGTCGAACATTTGCGCATAACATTTGTTTACTAATCAAGATTCGTTACTTTTTGTTTCCTATGGATGTTTGACAGACTGGCCCAAGGATCACAGCTTCCTGTTTTACAAATTAGATATTGAAGATATATTTTTGATTAATTGGTTCGGTGGTCGTAAACCTCTCACGGTGGATCAGTACCTGCATCCTAAACTATGAGTATTGGAGTAGTCTTTGCCATGGTTACTTAAGCTGTCAAGAAATAAACGTGCTGGTGGAAATAAAAGCAGTTTCTGCAGTTTGTTAACTTTTCTTCAGAAAAAAGAAAATAGTTGAAATTGTATATCAAGTGCTCAGTTTATGATTTCTGATATTCTAATTCCTGAACATTGGACTCTGCCATCTGATTTTTCATCCCTTTTGCTTGTTATTGCTGGATGATTTCTGATTGCTCCACCAAACTAAACCACTAGTAATGGGGGAAAAACACATTTTCAATAGTTCTTTGATTATTTCTATAAGAGTCCCTCCTTCACATTTTGTCGGCTTTAGATAGGCGGTGACTCCATATTAGTTCGTACAATTTTATATCTATATCTGTAAGTCAAACATCTATTCATATTAGACTATTTCGTCACATTGATAGCTCGTTCAACACCACCATACATTTGTAGCTTGTCTATATTATATTTTTGCAATATTCTGAATCTTTATATATCTTATTATTGTATCATATTCAAGATAGGAAAATTGATTTTACTATGTCAGAGAAATGCAATGACATTCCTTGTGTTTTTTCCATTTGTACATTCTGCTGGTTTAGAAGATGGCAGTTATTTTTCGGCGCCAAGAATAAATGAAAATTAAATTTAATTAAAAAAAATAGTCAAGCACCAATCGCGTGACCGAAGGTGCAATATACTGTGACAGTTTTATGGTCGAGAAGAGGGAGCCGATAAGCCGTCATCCTTTTCAGTGGTTAGTCTGATGAGAGATGTTGATTTCTGCGGGCTCTCTTCATCCTTCTCTATTACCTAAAACTACTGCAGACCTCTCTCTTCAACCCTTCACTGTCCCCCAAACCCTAATCCTACGAAAACATTCAAAGTACATTAAATCATTCATCCGGAGCTCGGCATCCGATACTCATTCCCGAACCCTCCCTCATTCCGCTATCCACCGCATCGCGGATAAGCTGCGGTCCCTCGGCTTCGCCGAAACCCCAACTTCCAATACGGAACCCGAGTCCAAAGTGGAAGAGAATTCAGCTGGAGAGATATTTATCCCTTTGCCTGAAAAATTGCCCAAGCACCGGGTAGGGCACACGCTTGACCCGAGCTGGAGCACACCGGAGAACCCAGTTCCTGAGCCTGGGTCAGGGACTTGGATTGCGAGGGTCAATGAGGTGAAGGGCGAGGTGAAGAGGCATAGGGAGCTGGAGAAGGTATTGGGAAAGAAGAAGGAGGAGAAACTGCCGACATTGGCGGAGTTGAAGTTGTCAAAGGAGGAGCACAGGAGGCTGCAGACTGTTGGGATTAGGTTGAAGAAGAAATTGAAGATCGGGAATGCGGGAATTACAGAGGGAATTGTGAATGGAATCCATGAGAGATGGAGGAATGAGGAGGTGGTGAAGATTGTGTGCGAGGACTTGTGTAGGGTCAACATGAATAACACCCATAACTTACTGGAGGTATGAGCACTTGAGATTTGGATTGTTATAGTAATTATATATCACTGTCTTGTTTCTTAGATTTCATATTTGTAAAGTTTTATGGATTAGGTTCACTGGAAAAATGATCTGTGTTTGCAAATTCAATTCAGGTATTTTGTTGATATTTGGTTTTTGAATGAACTCAATGAGCTAAAACAACCCCATGAGATTAAAAATTAAAAGCAAACTGGAAGTGTTGCAATGGAAAAGGAAATTAGATCCTAGAGCTTAAAACAAAGAGCCCTTGTCCTAGCGGTAGTGCCTACTCTTTAGGACTTGAGTTTGGACAAGGTTGAGTTCCCACCAAGAAGATGATGATGATGTTATTATTATTATTATAAAAAAGTTTTTTTTTTCGTGGTGGAGATACTGCTTTGTGCTATTTTACATTGAATCATTAACTTCTACGACTCATTTATCTGTGTTTTAGAGGTATCTTTGAATGCTAGCCTGAAATAGTCGCATCTAGTGTTGCTTTTTAGCCAATCCTAGTCACAAGACTGCCAAATTAAGATATTTTGCATTCCAACTTGCTTTTAGTTACTGTTTTTCAACAATCTTTATCTATTTCTCTGTATTTTCTATATTTTTATCAGCTTTACCACACTCCAAATCTAATTTAGTCCACTAATTATTTGTGTGGTTTTTAAACTGTATTGAACATATTGCTTGTCAATTCGATTATAATGCTCAAAGCTGCTGGAATGTCTGTTCCGGCACATATGCTATATTCAGTCTTTGTTGCTGTGGTCTAACGTTAGCCTTTGATTCTCAAATATTGCAGAGGAAAACTGGAGGTTTGGTTGTTTGGAGGTCTGGAAGTAAAATATTGTTGTACAGGGGGGCCAATTATAAGTATCCCTACTTCTACTATAAAAATTCAACGAATGAAACTTCTACCGATGCTTTAGCGCCTTCACACATGGATTATGAAAGATCCAGTGAGAATGAATACTGCTCATCCAGCATGGATGGTGTAACGTCTGCTGGACCCAGTTCCACTGAAAAACGGACTCAACCAGCCTTAATACAAGGCGTCGGTGTGCCAAATAGAGTACGATTTCAACTGCCAGGGGAGGCAGAGATTGCAGAAGAAGCTGACCTTTTGATAGATGGACTAGGACCACGTTTTACTGATTGGTGGGGTTATGACCCGCAACCAGTTGATGCTGATCTTCTACCTGCCATCGTTCCTGGATACAGGAGACCTTTCCGCCTGCTTCCATATGGTGTTTATCCGAAGCTAACGGGGGATGAAATGACCATTTTAAGGAGACTTGGACGGCCCCTACCTTGTCATTTTGCACTAGGTCTGTTCGATTTCCAACTTCATTTAGTACATGATTCTGGATAATGTGTCTTCCACTTACTTTTCCTTTTGCATCAGGTAGAAATAGGAAACTTCAAGGATTGGCTGCTGCCATTATCAAACTATGGGAAAAATGTGAGGTTGCCAAGATAGCGGTTAAGAGAGGAGTTCAGAATACTAATAGTGAGATGATGGCTGAAGAGTTAAAGGTTAGGGAAAATTTTGAAATTTTCTCTTTCTGTTTGCTGTTATGTGACACTGTCTCATAAAAACTTTGCCATGTCAAAAATTATTTTGGATGTATCTTTAAACTTGTGTAGTCTTAATTGTTGCCATCATCTCATTTATACGGCTTGGGAGCAGATCTTGTTGTTATATGAGAGCCCGAGCAAATGTTTACTTAACTATTCTTATTGATAGCACTTTTTATACTCTGTCTAGTCTTATCTTACACTTGCACAAAGCAAAGGACTAAATCACATTAAAAATTATGTCGCTTGGATAGCACATAAGATTCACGTTGCATACTCATTTAAGTGCCAGTTAAAATTTCTGAAGTTTTGTCCACATTCTAGTGTATAATAGCAACTCTTCTTTTAGATTTCACATTTATTCATTTCTCAAATGTTTATGCTTAGTGGTTTCAAAACTTTACACAACTCCTTCTACATTGTCATGCTTTCAAGTGTACATTCACAAATGTACACTTTTAATCAAAGAAATTAACAAAATCAGCATCAACAATATAAATTTATAAATTAGACAAGACTCCCATGGTTTGGATTGGTTGACTCGACCACTTTGTGCTTCCAAAAAGCACTCCATCGTTTTAATTTTTTTTTAGTTTTACATATAATTACTCAGTCAGCTACATCTGCAGAAGTTTATGCTGAATGTTCATTTATCTTTCAATTAGAAGCTTAAAAAGCAGACATGGGGTTGATTTAAGTTCTGTTATAACTATATCTAAAGAGAATAAGGGATTTTCCCTGCAAGAAGTAAAATTGATCTTCAATTTTGTTTTTAGTCTTTGTACTCTATTTTTCATGTTGCTGAACAATTAACGCTTATGATTTTGCTAATCAAAACTATACTCTCCTTCATGATATTGGTATTTGGTAGAAATAGAGCCAAAGTATATGCCATTTAAAGATCTAGAAGTCAGAAAATGAGACCTAATACATGCAACTGTCATTAACTTAACAAAATTTATTGAAAAAAAAGAAGAAAAGAAACTTTCAGGTTGGGAAATGGGAACATCCCACAAGTCCACGAAGTGACACTTTCAGGTCATGGTTGACCAAGACAAAACATGTGGGTTCTTGCACAATAATGAATGGCTTTATCTGAATCACTCTTGGCCATCAGCTAGGCAATCCCAAAATGTATTTGAAGCATCCGGGATACTGTGTTATGTTTAAAATTCGTCCTTATTTGCTTAACATAAATTTTCTTTTCATATTTCTCATCGTTGGAACCAAAGTTTGATTACCTATCATTTAGCCATTCTGTCTCTGTAGCCTCAGCAATATTCTAATATTTTTATAGATTGTTCAGGCAGGGGCATACCATTTCTTCCTTTTTATGAATTATTTAAATAATATTAGTTTATGACAATTTTGTTTGTATAATTTTTTTGTTATGCATGGGAAAAAACACAAACTCTTGAAACTGATATACAAGGTTTAAATTATCGCAGTGGCTTACTGGAGGAACACTAATTACAAGAGATAGGGAATTTATTGTATTATACAGGGGAAAGGATTTCCTACCCCCTGCAGTTTCCCTTGCAATTGAGCAGCGGAGAATGCTTGGAATGCAAACAGAGAAACAGATGACCGACTTTAAACCAGGTAGGACTGCACAGGAGTTTAACGTTAGAAATGTAGAGAGTGGTTCTGAAGGTGAAGTTGGTGAGGCCAACCCTATTATTTTGGAACAAAGAAAGAAAAGGTCCGCTGAGGCAACTATCAAAACGACTAGTCTCAAGTTGTCCATGGTATGATCTTATTATTTTGCCACAGCTTTTTGTCTTCTTGTTAGACTTTTATTTGTCTTCTCACCCATCATGTTGTTCTAACAGGCATTAGAAAAGAAGGCAAAGGCAGAGAAACTTCTAGCAGAGTTGGCAAAGGCAGAACACTCCAGACAACAAGAAATAGATAAAGAAGGTATTACTGAAGAAGAAAGATATATGCTTAGGCGGGTTGGCTTGAGAATGAAGCCTTTTCTTCTAATGGGTGAGCAATGCATTATATCAGAAGGCTTTTCAAGTTGAGAAGTCTGTTCTCAATGTTTCATTTATCTGAAGAGTAAATTTGAAGACCCATAAGAAAGTTTTGGTTTTATCCCTCTGAGCCCTTATCGGTATTTTTTTTGTCTTTTTAGGTAGACGAGGGGTTTTTGATGGAACAGTTGAAAACATGCATCTTCACTGGAAATATAGGGAACTCGTGAAGATAATATGTAAAGAGAAAAGTACTGAATCCATTCATCAAGCAGCTCGGTCCTTGGAGACAGAAAGTGGTGGGATATTAGTTGCTGTTGAAAGAGTAAATAAGGGTTATGCTATCATTATGTATCGCGGAAAGAATTATACACGTCCTTCTCGCTTGAGACCCTCAACACTCCTAAGTAAGAGGCAAGCAATGAAGCGTTCTTTAGAGGCTCAGCGTCGTGAGGTAAATTTTTCTTGCGTCTCTTCTCTCTTCCATTTGCATTTTTGTTTTGATGGTCAAATTATTCAATCCCATAATAATTGTTTGAGAAGCGAAAGAGTTAAATTTGCAAATTAAACCTGTTGATTGAAGAGCAGTTTTTGTTAGTGTTCAATTCACTTCTAAAGACCTGTATTGAGGACTTTTACTTGTTTAATTGTTATGGCTTACAACTTTCATAATATGTCTGTCAACTCGTACTATATGCATTAGGAATGATTGAAAAGTGTAGGAAATATATTATTGGGAAGGACGAATGAGGTAGAAGAGAAGGGAAAGGTCCTTTTATCCCTTCCTGCAGTAGGTGGAGCGATGAGGACAGAGTAGTAAGAGTATAAAATTAACTATGTTGTCGAGTAACTTTGTTGATCATCTAATCCTCTAACTTCCAGAAGGATTGGTTTGGGTGGGTGTACTAGAGAAAGCAATTCCATAATTTCCCTCTCTGTTTATCTTTCACTACTACCTGGAAAGGAGAGTTTGTTTTTCTTCCCCCTTTCCCCCTTTCTCCCTTCACCCATCATTTTCCTGGTTCCCAATTTCTTTTCCTTCTTACCAAACACATTTTTTTAAAAAAAAATTCTAAAGAATTTGACTTATGTAATAATTCTGGCCCTTTAAAACTGATTTCCTTTGTTTTTTATGTTTGATATTGCAGTCTCTGAAACTTCATGTGTTGAAGCTTACCAGAAACATAAGCGAATTGAAACTTCAGTTGGTGAGCTATCTCATGTTTGTTTCTGTCTTGTTTAACATCAATCTCAACGTATTAATTGAGGTACATTATGTTGTGATTTTGACACAGGATAAAGACATGGAGACCCCAAATATGCAATCAATTGATGAGTCAACATCACAGCTGGTGAACCAACTCAACTCATTCTTCTTATTTTTTCTTCCTCCCCCCCAAACTTGCCCTTGTTGATCGACTAAAATTTGCACTGAAGTTAATCTTATGGTTCATATCATAGCTCAAAGAGGAGATGAGTAGCATGCAGGCAGCTGAATATGTTCAATCAGATATTGAGCTTCTGACTGGTCATCAATCTTCTTCAGAACTTCCCGAGGTTGACGAGGTGAGGAGTATTCAGATGTTAGTGCTAAATTGGTTGAACTATTTTTATTACTTGCATTAAGGTTCATGACAAGTTATTTTGTTCATTCTGGATAGAGATGCAAACACTTGCATTAATTGCACATTTTAAGTCAACATAGAAATTCTAGAGGTGTATCCTTTTGGTAGCAGCTCATAGAGAGATGCCCTTTTTATTTTACCTGAATTATTATTATTATCATTGTAGTGTTATTAAGGGTGCAAAGGTCCCCCTATTGCCTTAGGCGCAGGGCGGACATAAGACGCACGCCTGAACGAAGCAAAGTGCTAATATAATAAATTAAATGATAAAAAGAAAAATGGAGAATTATGTTGTCCCTTCCAAAGTACCTGAACAAAGAAACAACTTAATTTAGAAAAAAAAAACATTATGACGGTGTTGGAGACTTAATAGGAGATTGAGAGTGATAGAGAATTTGAAATATATAAAAAATACAAATTAATAATTGTGATAAATTTGGCCAAAAAATATTTTTCTTTTAGAAACTTGATAGAAGAGGGAAGAACAGAAGAGATAAAAGAAAATTGAAGGGAGAAGAACAAAAGGGATATAAGTAAATTAGAAGAAGGAAAGTAGGAATACAAGAGAATAGAGAGGGAGAGGGAGAGGGATTTCATGAGTAGATATAAATTACCTGGTATGTTGTGAGTCGTTGCAGACTTGCAGTTGGGTTGTGCCTCCAATGGATGTTTTCTCTTTCAATACAGTTTGTTGTGCTTGAGCGTCAGAGTGTCCTGATTGATTTGCTCTTCTTTTAACCTTAATCCTTCCCGTGCTGCTTTTCTTTTACTGGCCTGTCGCTTCTTGTCATGGCCAAAGTTCAAAATTTATGTCTTATCTTCTCTTTAACATTGAAATTAAATCCCGCTAATGGAAAATAAGTTGAGGCAAGCACCTCCGCGCCCAAGTGCCTGACACACGCCTGGACATAGGGCTACGCTTGAGAACCTACTGAGGCGCTAGTGATGTGATGTGTCGTTCCTTTAATAACGCCGTATCATCGTCGTTATAGTTCTTCGTAAATTTAGTTTCATGTCAAGGGTTATTTTTTAATGGTGGTTTGCATTATTACTGAAGGTTAACGACATACATGTAGCTGATTCAACTTCGCCAGACTTAAATGATGGAATGAATGTGACATTTGAAAGTCTAGAAGACACTCAACAGGATGAGACTAATACAGCTTCTATGTGCGATGTGACTGAGATTAGCAAGGCTGAACCAGCATTTTCCTGTCAATCAATAGGCAAGGAGACGCAAGTAAGTGAATTTATGGTTATGAACTTATGAATGGGGAAAGTGGTGCAGTTGGCTCTATTTGTTTAATTTGTTCCCTTATGTATGGTAGTTCATACTATAAAATAATAAAACTGTGGCTCAACTTTAACTCTTTTTTTTTATGTCGAAGTTTTAAATAATTAACATCAGGCTTTTAGTTCTACCTTCTAGCCATTTCATAATTAGAGCTTCAGTACCAAGCCTTATGGCGGGCTGGTGGCTACATGAATCTATAAGGAAAATTAGTTGAATCCTGATGAGGATAGACATAGTTGATACACCTGCTACATCAAAATGGAACAGGAAAACATATGCTTTGTTTTTCATGCCTGCTGATGCGATCCAAAGCATTTGTGAAGTTACAATATACCTTTTGCTAGTCTGATGGACTTGGAAAAGTCATATACCCAAGTGGCCACACCTTGGATTTTAACCTTTTTAAAAAAAGGCCAGATTGTCACAACTTTGCCATTAGGTTGCCTCCCATTGTTGTTGGCGGTGTCTTTGAAGTTTCAAATCTAACATACATTCCCTTTCCTCAGAACTTGTTAATCTAGCTATGTTGTCATAGGTACTTAATTCATTAAATAGTTTATAAATTGTAAACAATTTTACAACGCACAATATGATATGAGCCAATATGGTAAAATAATTAAAAATTAATATTCTCGAAGATTTAGAAATTGGGAGTGGCAAAAAAATTGGTACCAACACAAATACCATTATAGAGATTGTGGCAGGCGAACATGTGGCTAAGTGGTTAAGTTGTAGGGGTGCAACTTAGAGGTTACATATTCAATTTTTGAAAACAATCTCTCCACATATTGTAGGGGTACGATCTGCCTATTCCTAACCCTGCCCATTGTGGGAGTCTTTTGTAAGGGTGTTGTTTACCTCCATACATGACTGAATAACTTTGTCAGTGTCCAAATCGTCTTTTTATTATTTCCATCGAATCCTTTTCAGCTTCCTTTCCCTTTCCTCTGTCTAGCATCTCCTTGGATTTTCTTCGCCTTTTGCGACTGAGCACCAACATCTCTGTGCAACATGCATGCCCAAATGATCATAGATGGTATTTTTATGTTTTATCTTTGTGGTTAGAGCTATCTATTCATTATATAAATGACATTTTTCTTCACACTATCTTGTTTTTCCATACATCCATTGCAACATTTTAATCTCTACTACATTCGTCTTTTCAGTATGTTACCTCCAAACAGCCTAACATTCTGTGCTATTATTGTGGGACATATCAAAACTATAGCCTTTAGCTGGGTAGAGTTTGAGTTCCTTCTGAACTACTGTTTTTTTCTGTCCATTCTACTTGTCTGATCAAAGTACATGAATTTTGTTTTGCTTTCACTTTCCTTAATTTTCCTCCTTAATTAAGGAAATGGTCAATTTGCCTTGCTTCGATAAATTCAGCCAGTATTGTACGTGCTTTTCATGTTGTAACTTTACTTTACTCTTTTAACTTTTAAGTTGCTCATTTGGTATCGATCATCTGGATTTCAGTTAGAAGGAATGAGACATTCGGCTATTGGGGACGCTCAGCATCATGTTTCTGACAATAGTGCAATGTTTTCATCAGATGAATCAACGGGAAATAAGATGGAACCTCTTTTGTCTGCAGTTGAGAAGAATAAGTCCATGGAGGGTGAGCTGATTGAGATTCCTTCGACTAGAGTACGTCTTTCCAACAGAGAGAGATTGATTTTACGTAAGCAGGCCCTCATGATGAAGAGATGCCCACCTTTTGCCGTAGGTGAAGTCTACTTCCCGTAATAGTTTACAGTGTTCTCTATTTCTTAATATCTTTTATTCAATTGCTACTGCTCGTAACTTCTCAACGGTGATTGTCATAAATGTAGGCTTAAGTCACTTGGTTTGAGCACCTCAAATATCTCTTTTGGTGTAGCATCTCATATACTCATCACTTGCTGCTTGAGTTTTTTCTTCGCTGCATGACATGACTCAATCTTTCATGTGTATTCTTAAATTTGTTTTTTCTTGTTTAGTGGCAAAAGGAGTTGCGTTTTAACCTCAAGTTCCCAGTGTTTGGATGAGTCCATATGTTAGCCGTGTGATATTTTAATATATCTGAACTCCCCCACCCCCTACTGTCTCCCAATCCCATGTACATTTTAGCTTGCAACACAATTTGTTTCCACTTTCTTATCTTCACTCCTTACTTGAAGGAAAAGAAGAAAAAAAGAGAGAAAACACTGGAACTCATTATTTGTGGTATAGGTTTATTGTAAAGTTTGTGAAACAAATGTGCCCCCACTTTCTTTCTTTTCTTACAGAGGACAAAAAAAGACTCATTGGAGCTCACTATTTATGGTAAAATTACTGAGCAGGTAGGAGTAACATTGTTACCGGTGTTGCAAAATCAATTAAGTTTCACTTTCAGAGGCATCCTCTAGCCATAGTGAATGTTAAAGGCAGAGCTAAAGGTACCTCAGTGCAGGAGGTTGTTTTTAAACTGGAGGTATGCGTAATTCGTTTGTGTTTGGAGTTCCATTAAAGCTTTTGCAAATCAAGTATTGAATCCATTTTCTTCTGTAAACTTTCACAGAAAGCAACGGGTGGAGTTTTAGTCTCTCACGAGCCTAGCAAAATCGTTATTTACAGGGGCTGGGGTGCAGGCGATGAATCTGAGCAAAAGAAAAGGAATGCCAATGACGTTTGGAGAACATCAGTGAACGGAAAGCATGAAATCCGGCCTGCCATCTCTTCTGATCTTCTGGCAGCAATCAGACTCGAGGTCGGTCTGCAGAGCAAGTAAGAGTTAAAAGCAAATCCTGGGGCAACCCCTGCAACTGTTTGTCCAGTTTAGTCTTCTACCTTCCAATATTCTCGCAAGTAGCAGGGTCCACAAATATAAAGGAAATGTCAGTGAACCAGCAAAAAAGAAAAATAAGGGAGTTTATCAGTAGATTCCACACTTTCTGTTTCCAATTATGTAGAATTGTAGATGACATTGTATATTCCATTAATTCTTTCCTTTGTGTTGTATACAGCAGCTCCTTTTCAAAAAGTTGTAAAATCATGAGCTCCCGAGGGACCGACACGATTAATCAAAGGGAGTAGTTTAGGTGGGGCTATCTTGCCCCCTATTTTTATCCATTCTTATCTAAATACTCATACTCACCAGGTTCAATCATTCAACAAGTCTAATCGATATCTACATATGAGCTGAGCTGACTGTGGTGAACACGTTCGATAGATTAGGATATTTACCTTCCTTATTAATGGATCATAATTTTCACATTTAAACGATGTGAAATATTTGTATCAATATTCTCATTTTACTAAGCCGAAATGAAGTTGATATGAACTTCTCATATCGTTTGGATGTGATAGTTAAGGTTTATTGATAAGAATAACAAATGTTTTCGTTAATCAGTCAATAAAATTTTCTAAATAAAAGTCTTTTCTCGTTTTACTGAGGGGAAATGAAGTTGATATGAACTTCTCACATCGTTTAGATGTGATAGTTAAGGTTTATTGATAAGAATGACAAATGTTTTCGTTAATCAGTCAATAAAAGTTTCTAAATAAAAGTCTATTGAACTTATTAATTACAATCAGTCCACACATACGGATATTGGTTGGGCTTCTTAAAATCTAAAAAGTCCTTTTCTCAATACATCCCAGCACGTCAACGCTATTCTCCTCATCTCTCTGCTCTGTTTCTTTCTCTGTTCAAGTTTGTCACAGATGGTTTCGCCTTGGCTGGAGAATGGTTGGAAAAAACCCTAGTTTAAAAAACCATGGCCTCTTCGAAAAGACCGAAAGAAATTTGAGGGCTTTTTTACATTTATTTAAAAGTTGAAGGATCATTTGGATATTTCCTTTGTTTTAATGATTATTAATATGCAATAGTAATTAATAATTGACTTAGTGCAGAAAAACACATGGATTTGTGTTTGTGTGGTAAGACTTTTACAGGCTAAGTGCATTTACCATTTTCTCCCCATAGGCACACGCGCTCTCTTTCAGTCTTTCTAGAGAGAGAGGGAGGGAGGGAGGGAGGGAGAGCGGGGCAAACCCACAGAAAGACCTAGAAAATTGTAGCCTTTCCTTTGTTTCAACGCCAGTGGATGCAATCATAATGTCCCCTCTATTCTTCCACTACTTCTTCTCCACCGCCATCATTACACCCACACCACCACCACCACCACCACCACATCCATTTCCTTGTATCATCATGACTACCTGCAGTTCCATCATCCTCGAGGGCAACATCATCATCATAATCTTTATGCCAAACCCAAAAAAAACAAAACGAGAAATCAAACACCTGATCAGCTTTCTCTTCCCGAGGAATAACACAACAATTCCCTCAAGTGCTAACAAGACTACACGGCCTGCAGGCACTTGTTGAAGGAATGGAAGTATGCTCTTACTTGTTACCTTTTTGAAAGTCCGATTTTGGGGAATCAAGCATCTCGGTCCGATTACTTACTTGCTGAATCAAGCATATCTGTATGATCTACTGTTTTCCTTTTTAGCTGATGTGTGTTTCTATATAAAAAAGTTCTTGGTAGATATATGTATTGGTTTTGTTGTTGCACTTGTAGAAAATTGTTGGAATCTTTCTGGGTTTGCTTTTAACCTACTAATGATATTGAACTTATTACTTGTTACCTAGGTCGTGCGAGAAAATCTGTGTGAGCTTTGTTTTTGATCTCTCTGTGTGTGTGCGTAGAGAGAGAGAGAGAGAGAGATCTAGGGTTTGTTCAAGAATTGAATAGTTTCTTGAGAATATGAATGGTCAATTAATTGTCTTGGAAGTGTATATCTTCTCTTGATTTGATTTCATGCAATACAAGTTTTCAGATGTTTTTGGCTGATTCGTCTGTTAATTTATACTTTTTGACCTAGACATACATATAATGAATTTGTATATTTACCCATCAGATATCACTCTTTTCAATTTCACATCCATTTTGAAATTCCGGACTGCATGATTGATTTACGGATTAGATGTTCTTGTTATTATCATCTGTTTTGACACTATCTACTCTTAATTTTCACCCCATTCTTCATCATCATCATATATTTATACATATGCTTATATATATATATATGTATATTTTATTCTTATGACATTAGATTTTCATCTTCTTGTTCAACATTCTACTGGATTGTATTCTTTCTTAATTTGCACCCATACACCTTTAAATTCTTACGATTGTTTAAAGGACAACGCTAGGCTAGGGTTTAGGCCCGTCTTTCAACTGTTAATGGGTTTTTTTCTCCTTCAATTCCTTATTCATTTGGTGGTTTTCCTTATAATTGTATTCTTCTTCTTGTGATTTGTTTATATTGGAAGAGATGAATGCAACTCAATCTGAGAGGAACTTTATATATATATATATTTATAGATATATATTTGTAGAAGGTGCATTGCAATAAAATAGCATACTAGCTAAAGTGTTTTTTTGTTGTTGTTGGATAAACGCAACATATATTCAAACCAAGAAACGAAAAAACAACAGGGTTTCAAGTAATGATGAAGTGACCACTAGCCATAATTTTGAAGTAAAATCAAACCAAACTACATAATCAGTTGTCTTGATACTTCTTCCTTGGCTAAAAGGTCAGCAACTGTATCTCCTTCTCTGAGAATGATCTCCACGGATGAGAGTCGCACTCTCGCCATATAAATAGCATTATGAAATGAGTAGATTTTTTATGGTACAACTACGCGCATTCGTTGTGCGCATTGTTGGAGCCTGTCTCAAGAATGACGGGGAGCTGAGATAAATGTGGAGAGAGAACAGACAATTCTAGGTTCTTATCGATTGCTTTAAATTTTGTCTCATTGGAATCACATATTCCTTTGGTCCCATTTTAATTGTTCCATTCATTTTTTCACACAGTTTAAGAAAGTATTTAATTTTCTTTTAATTTAACATTTATACCCTTATTTATAATGTGCATGATTATTGAGTTAGTTGTCGTGTTTTTCAAGTTAATGGTATAAATAAGGGTAAAATGAGAAAAAATAGTTTTTATTAATTGAAATGGACATGCATTTTGGGACATCCCAAAAAAGAATAAAGGACAATTAAAATGAGACGGAGGGAGTACCATTTTTTCTCATTTTACCCTTATTTATACCCTTAACTTGAAAATCACAACAACTAACTCAATAATAATGCACATTATAAATAAGGATATAAATGTCAAATTGAAAGAGAATTAAATATTTTCTTAAATTGTGTGAAAAAGTGAAGGGGACAATTAAAATGGAACGGATGAAGTATATGTCGAAACCGCTTATAAATTGCTCTAAATTCCGCCTCATTGGAATCACATATATGTCTAAGCCGCATAAAAATAAACATGTACGTTCGCCCCAATCATCCCTAAGTACACCACTGATCCCATTCGGCCCTGGCTTTCCAAGCATCGAGCCATCCACATTCCACTTAATATGGCCCTAGGGCAGAGGTGCCCAATTCAGAGGTCTGATTTTGACTGCACGATGACTCATGATCTTACTGGCGCATATGAGATGATTAAATGAGATGATGAGTAAGGGAAGTGTGTCCGATATAGGATAGTCAGAGATGTAACCTGACAAATAGCATAGAGCTAGTCAACAACATTCTGATCTACGAACTTACCCTTAAAAATAACCTCATTCCTTTCTAACCATATGGATCACAATATTACAGAACCAGATCATCAAGATTTTCCTCTGAACCCACCCTTCATCATTGAGTTCCACTGAGCAAATATCTCCAGGATTACACCACAAAAATATTCCATCAATCCACACACACTATACCAAAGAGAAGATGGTCCATTGCAGTGGCAAAAGAGATGGTCAACTATTTCAAGGGAAACATGACAAACCGGTCAGACATTTTCAGCAGCTTGGATGACTCCCATGCTGGCCAGTTTATTCATCGTTACTCTTTGAACGTTTAGGAATTTGTTTGGGCAAACACATGGAGTCTCTAATTTTTTTTATGGCCTATTAATTGAGTGGGTGCAAGTCATGATATATAGCTAACCCCCCTAACATGAACTAATTATGACCTCCAGATTCCCCATTAAAACACACACATGCGACCATATATATATATATATATACACTGTATACATGTGTGTGTAGTTCACTATATGTGATGATAATGATGATTCTACTATAATATATAGCAATTATTATATATCTTCAATGAGATATTGCAGTGGCATTACTTTAATTTGGTGTTAGTCATCATGATAATCTGAAAAGCTTCTGTTACAAAAACATAAATATAAATAAATATATATATATATATATTTTTGAGAATCATGAATTTAACTCAAAAGCAGCATGGGCAAAGGTTAAGATGCTTTGTTGGATGTTGAGTAAATATTGCAAATTAAAATTACAGGGAATTCGTTCCTGGTTTATATAAGAAAGCTACAAAGTTGCAGATGGTAGGTCTATTTGATAAAACGTATACGTTAGACGGTTAGAGTATACCATTTTATCGAGGGCCTTAGGAACTCTACAACAAATTTATTTTGAAAATACGCTAGCGTATGATTATATTATGGTATAAGCCAGCATCAGCTTTATCACCATCACCATCACCATCACCATCAAATCTTCGACAACTTATATTACGAATCTGACTTATTTTTGATGTTTTATAAGTTAATTTATTTTTTCCAAATAAAATCGACCCTACACCGAGAGCGAAATGGATTGTTTGTTTTACGCATTTGGCATGTAATGAGGCTTTAATTTCTACTTAGTCCACTATGGAAAGCCCGTGTAAAAACCTTTAATTTTCCAGCCCATGATGGATCATTGTACATGATTAAGCCCAAACATCAGTTTTCTGTTCTTTAGAAAGCCCAATATCCTCTAACATAATTACGGATTACTTGTGAAAAAGAAGGCAGCGGCTGCGAATCATCCTTTGCATAAATCGGTGCCATTCCTTGCACCCAAAGAAGCCCAAAACCTATCAATCAAGGATTTAAAAGAGGATCAGTGTACTTTTGCACTGATTTTTAAACAGCGCAGATCTACATGTTGAGAATACCGGATCAATATGACAAGCAACGAAACCAAAAACTGAGGGAAAAATGCTTTGAGTTTATTTTCTTCAAAACTAACTACACCACATTCTTTCTCTCTCTACCACTCTTCTCTTGTATATCATACAATACATGCACACACACATATCTTTATATAGAGATATAAATACCAACTAAGTCAAACCATGTGCCAAACTTTGGCCAAACATGGGCTGCATTTTCAACCAAGGTGGGCAGTGGGTTGGTGAAGGGCTGCTGGTGGTGCATGGTGGGTTGGTGAAGAGTGGACTTGGTGGTTAGCTGGCTGCTGCTTCTAGACATGGTTGTTGGTGGCTTGCATGCAAAGTTAGACTTTGCATGCAACTAGAGTATGGACTCCACAATTCTCCCCCTCCATACACATAGGAGAAGAACACAACTCACCAATCTTCAGTTACTATCCATCCCAGCTATGTCCCGACATAGCCCGAGCTTCTCGTGAGTAACAACTTTTGTCAACATGTCTGCTGGATTTTCTGCTGTGTGAATCTTCACCAGTTTCAACAGTTCATCTTCAATCACTTCACGTATCCAGTGATAGCGAATATCAATGTGCTTTGTGCGGGAATGGTACATGGAATTCTTGCTCAAGTCTAGAGCACTCTGACTGTCACAATGTACCTTGAATTCCTCTTGATTAATACCAAGTTCCTGGAGAAACCGCTTTAGCCACAACATTTCTTTACCAGCTTCTGCTGCAGCAATACACTCTGCTTCTGTTGTAGACAAAGCAACACACTTCTGCAGTTTGGACTGCCATGACACAGCTCCCCCTGCAAAAGTGAAAACATACCCTGAAGTAGATTTTCTACTATCAGGATCACCAGCCATATCTGAATCAGTATAGCCATCCAGAACTGGATCTGCTCCCCCAAAGCACAAGCATAGCTTTGACGTACCCTTCAGGTACCTGAGAATCCATTTAACACCTTCCCAATGTTCTTTCCCTGGATTGGAAAGGAATCTGCTCACAACAACAACAGCGTGAGCAATATCCGGTCTTGTACACACCATTGCGTACATTAGACTACCGACTGCTGAAGAGTATGGTACTGCTTTCATCTCTTCAATCTCCTTCTCTGATGAAGGACAAGATTTCTTGCTCAGCTGAAAATGGTTACCTAGCGGAGTGGTAACCTGCTTTGCATTTTTCATGTTAAACCTTCCTGTGACAGCCACAATTTCTTGGCTTTCCTGTCACGAACAATCCTCATGCCCAATATCTGTTGAGCTGGGCCTAAGTCCTTCATGTCGAAGAACTGGGATAACTGGGCTTTCAATCTGTTAATCATGGCTACATCCTGGCCAACAATTAACATATCATCCACATATAGCAGTAATATCACAAAATTATCGTCTGAGAACTTTTGGACATAAACACACTGGTCTGCTGCAGTCCTTTTGTAACCATGACCCATCATGAATGAGTCAAACTTTATGTACCACTGTCTCGGCGCTTGCTTAAGGCCGTAGAAACGTTTCTGCAGTTTGCAGACTAAGTGCTTCTTCTTAGGGACTTCAAACTCTTCTGGCTGCTCCATGTAGATTTCTTCCTCCAAATCACCATGGAGAAAAGCTGTTTTCACATCCATCTGTTCAAGCTCCAAATTCATGCTTGCTACTAGCCCAAGGATGACTCGGATTGATGTCATCTTTACCACCGGTGAGAAAATCTCGTCAAAGTCAATTCCTTTCATCTGTTGAAAACCTTTGACGACCAATCGAGCTTTGTACTTCACAAGCTTTCCGTTGCCATCTTTCTTCAGCTTGAACACCCATTTGTTCTGCAGTGCTTTCTTCCCTTTAGGAAGTTTTACCAACTCGTAAGTTTGGTTTTTCTGCAAGGAATTCATTTCTTCTTGCATAGCCTGCATCCACTCACTGCTTTCAGCATGATTGTGAGCTTCCTGAAAACTCTCTGGCTCCCCATCATCAGTAAGCAAAATATAGTCTGAATCCGGATATCTCCTCGACGGAATCAGGGTACGACCTCTCTGTGATCTTTCTGGCTGAGGTACAGCTACTGGAGGAGGTTGTGCTGGTTCTACAGCTTCTGGTGGAGGGGGTTGTGGGTCCCCCTGCTCAACACCTTCGGTATCTACTTCTTTTAAGTCTTCCTCCTGCAATTCACCATTATTTGCAGGTGCCACCAGTGTAGGATCTGGGATGGTGTTGGCAATACCGGGAACAATGGTCTTGGAAGATTTGTCCAAGTCCTCAAATACTTCATTTTCATGAAACACAACATCCCTGCTTCTGATAACCTTCTTAGCAATTGGATCCCATAACCTGTATCCAAATTCTTCATCTCCATAACCAACGAAGATGCAAGGAGTGGATCTGCTGTCGAGCTTCTGTCTCTGCTCTTTGGATACATGTGCAAAAGCTTTGCACCCAAACACTCTCAAGTGTGAATAGGAAATATTCCTGCCAGACCACACCTTCTCCGGAATTTCAAAATTCAGCGGTGCTGACGGTGATCTGTTGATCAAGTAGCGAGCCACACGAACTGCTTCACCCCAGAATGACTTTGGCAGCTTTGCCATACTGAGCATGCACCTTGCTCGTTCCATAATGGTCTGATTCATCCTCTCGGCTACACTATTATGTTGTAGGGTACGTGGGACCGTCTTCTCGTGCCGAATACCACGTTCAGCACAATATGTTTCAAATTCTCTGGAAACGTACTCGCCTCCATTGTCTGACATGAGGCACTTCAGCTTCTTTCCGGTCTCCCTTTCCACCATAGCGTGGAAATTCTTGAAATTCTCGAACACCTGATCCTTGGTTCTGAGAAAATATACTCACACCTTCCTTGAAGCATCATCAATAAAAGTCAGGAAATATCTGTTACCTCCCAAAGACTCTTCTTCTAGAGGACCACAGACATCAGAGTGTACCAAACTCAGCAACTCTAACCTTCTTGTGGAAGATGTATTGAATGAGACTCTGTGCTGCTTCCCGAATAAGCAATGATCACATGGGTTCAGCGGAATATCTTTAGACACTTTGATGAGTGCCTTCTTTGACAGGGTGGACAACCCTTTTTCTCCCATGTGACCGAGTCTCTTGTGCCAGAGATTTGGAGAAGTCTCTTCCTCCACAGCATTGATGCTTTCTGAACATACTTTGGCTTGTGTTCTATACAATGTGCCACAAATATGTCCTCTGGCATAAGTCAAAGCACCTTTCGTCAACTTCCAGGTGCCATTGCCGAAATGATTGTGATAGCCATGTTTATCAAGGGCATTCACAGCAATAAGATTGAACCGGAGGTCTGGGACGTGTCGGACGTCCTTCAACACCATAGCACATCCAAGATTCGTCTTGACATGTACATCACCAATGGCCACAATCTTGGCAAAACTATCGTTGCCCATCTTCACTGTACCAAAATCACCAGTTTTGTACGAAGTGAAGAAATCACTTTGTGGAGTGGCGTGGTGCGATGCAGCAGTATCGACCACCCACTCAGAGTCGTGGCTTGCTGCATGTAGACATGTCTCTTCACTACAAGAGAGTACTGCTACATCCTCCGATATGGTGACCAGAGTTTCACCACTTTCATTCTTTGTCTCGGAGCTAGTTTGACCTTGCTCCCGTTGTAATTTCCGGCAATTTTTCTTGATGTGGCCTTCAATGCCACAATGGTAACACTTGTATTTACCTTTTTGCTGTCTCCTGCTGTCACTGGACTTTCCATGATCCTGGTTTCGTCCTCGGCTCTGACTTCTACCTCTACTCCTGCCTCTCCCCTGAGGCCGTCCTCTACTTTCAGTAACAAGGGCATGAGACTGGTCTATGCCCAATTCCTTCCTTCGACTCTCCTCGTTGAATAAAGCATCTGAGACCATCTCCATAGTGAGTGTGCCTCCGGGTGCAGAGTTATTGAGAGAGACCACCAGCGTCTCCCAACTGTCTGGTAAGGAACTGAGAAGTAGTAAGGCTTGATCTTCATCTTTAAGAATAAACTTGACAGCTACAAGTTGATTCACCAAGTTCTGAAACTCATTGGTGTGCTCAGCTACAGAAGTACCATTTTTCAACTTCAAGTTGACAAGCCGTCTAACCAAGAGAGCTTTATTTCGAGCGGTCTTGGCTTGATACATGTTTTCGAGCTTTTTCCAGAGCTCGTATGCATTCGTCTCCTGTGCAACATGGTGAAACACACTGTGGTCAATCCAATTACGAATTTGACCAATCGTCTTCTTGTGTTTCTTTGTCCACTCAGCATCCTTTATATCATCTGGTCTCTTGCCCTCATTTTCCAAGGGATCCGCCAAATCTCTGCAATTCAAGAAATCCTCCATCCGAGGTTTCCACAAAGCATAATTTGTCGGTGTCAACTTCATCATAGCTCCTGATGATTCTGATGTAGAGGCTTCCATCAGAAAAGATTCGGTTTCAAGCTAAACCGAGCAACACCAAAATTTTTGGAGCGGAATCTCGCAAAACCGATAGCACGGTTGCGTCCGGAAGGGTCGAAAACCTTAGGAACCGGTCTGACCTTCCTGAAAACCGGTCCGAAAAATACCGAGCCGGCCGGTCAAAGTTTCTGTAATTTGAACCGGGCTTAACTGTTGACTAACGGTCAACTGACGCCGTTTGCTGACGTGGCACAATTGCTGACTGTGCGCTGACGTGGCAGATGCTGACGTGGCCTTGTGACGTGGCGCTGACGTGGCAGATGATGACGTCACTTCGTCTTCAACCTCCAGAAAACGTGAATATTACCTCCAATTTTTAGAGGGAGAGTGTGGCATCACCCCGACGTTCGATTTTGATGATTTTTAAACCAGAAGACTCGTGAGGTGATGAGGAACACCCAGATGTGTTCAAAACTTGATTTCGTTGAAGTCAAAAAATTGACCCGAGAGCAAAAACATGCTCTGTTTCTGTCCGGGATGACTTCCGGTACTTAACCTTTCCTCCGATACCACTTGTTGAGAATACCGGATCAATATGACAAGCAACGAAACCAAAAACTGAGAGAAAAATGCTTTGAGTTTATTTTCTTCAAAACTAACTACACCACTTTCTTTCTCTCTCTATCACTCTTCTCTTGTATATCATACAATACATGCACACACACATATCTTTATATAGAGATATAAATACCAACTAAGTCAAACCATGTGCCAAACTTTGGCCAAACATTGGCTGCATTTTCAACCAAGGTGGGCAGTGGGTTGGTGAAGGGCTGCTGGTGGTGCATGGTGGGTTGGTGAAGAGTGGACTTGGTGGTTAGCTGGCTGCTGCTTCTAGACATGGTGATTGGTGGCTTGCATGCAAAGTTAGACTTTGCATGCAACTAGAGTATGGATTCCACACTACACCATTAAACACATTTATGGGTTTTTTAGTAAGTGTGTTATTTCTCCTTCAATAAGTGTGTTTTTTTTCTCTCTATTTTCAATCTACAATAATAAAATGCAATGCACTTGCCCTCCTCTCTTTCCGTCAATCAAACCATTAACAGTCGAAGTCCAAGCTGATGGTTTGCACTCATGGTCCGCCGAGAACCTGTGCTTCAAACACACCTTCCATTCACACATTTTGTAGGTTGCCGTATTGGAGAAAGCGAGTTTCTCATTGCACCACCTTACAGGACAATTCGGCTTCTCCTTCATCTTTCTAGGGTCACAATCTCAAGACGTTTCAGATTCATCAAAATCTACCTCTTGTCCTCTCTGGCGAAGTCGGTAGTTTTGATTACAGTCGAGCAGATTGTGCGACGACCTTTTTACTCTTGTGGTCAGATGTGGCGCAGCTGTGTGGTTTATATTATTTGCGTTCCAAGCATAACACCTGAATACCTGATGACATCCGTCGCAATTGAAAGGAAGAAAATCGAGCTGATTGCATTCGGGATCCTCGCAGTGTCGTCCTAGCTCTGGAAAAGTTTAGGTTCCTCCTCACATCTTTGTCTTGCTCTTTTTCTTCTTCCTTCGAAACTTGATTATATGCAATTGAGAATGTTAAGAAACTGGATTTGTGGGGCTGAAGTACAAAACAATTTATAGTTATAACATAACGATACAAAAATAATTTATCTCTCTATTATTAGATTTAATATTTTAATTTTCATCATTAAAAAAAAGTAAATTTCTATCTTGCCTCAATTAATAGTTTGACATCGTTTATCTCACAATAAGAAATTCATGAATTATCTATCAAATTTTTTCCGGTAATCTTCATCAGTAATATTGATTACCGACGGGAATTTTTTGTTGTTAAAATGTCGTAAATAATCTAAACATCGATGAGAAAATTTTTGTTGGTAATTATAGATGGATTTTTTTGTCAGTAATCTTACAAAAAATTTAAAAATTAATTTTTGTCGATAATCCGTAGAACAAAAAAAATTAAAAATAAATTCAACTTGTAATCCGTCGGGCAAAAAATCCGTCAATAATCTGTCGACAAAAGAATTGAAAAAAAATAAAACAAAATTATTGTCATCGCTCTGTTAAGTTTTTCATTAATAATAAACTAAATCCCCACATCCATTTTTGTCATATCATTTTCATAATAAAATTTTGAAAAAAATTGAAAATCATTTATGAATGTTGACCAATTCAACCATGTGTCGTGCATTGAAATGGATGGTACGTCATCTAGTGTTTTGATTGGACTGGACGCAAGTAAAACCCGAATTTCTATGTGTATATACATATATTATACATATATATAGCCAATAGTGATCGCTTGGGCCGAGTAGATCTAATGGGCCGGCCACATTGCAAAATGGAATGGAATCACAAAATATTAGATCAGCCAGAGCATCCAAAGTTGGTCCATGGAGTCATTGACTGAGATAAGAAAAAGAACAGAAGCTATTGCATGCTAGATTGTAAAAAGCGAAGGCTCATATACCCTTTTATAAAGCTCTATTGTTGAATTAGAATTCACACATCAAGCAATGCATTCACACCCACAAATAACACACTCACACTTATATAGATAAATATACTGTCAGCGGGATTTGAACCTTGCATATTGAGACATGATGTATCTACCTTACTAATCAAATTGGAGATCTGATACGGTATCAATCTAAAACACGTGTCGGGATGCACCAATTACTCCAAAAGTTTACCATACATGCAAAGGCGTCATGGTGGATTGGAATTGGAATACCTCTTAGATGAGTTTTTGCTAAAGAAAATCTACATTCACATTAACTCAACCACCCAAGAATGGTTAGCTAGTTTTATGTAGTTATGGGGAGAACATTCTTTTTATGATACCACTGTTTTACGATCAATGTCTTAGACAATTCCCCTTTAAAGGATTGGACTCCCCTCCAACTCTTATCACCTTCAATTCTTACTAATTCCACATTTAATTTAATTGTGTCATGCTACAAATTAAAAATCTAAACAATGGAAGGAAAAAGTCATGCAAGTATATACATACATACATTTATACATACGTATATATATATATATATATATGCACGAAACAAAACAAGGAAAAGTATGCATATAGTATATTTTTTCGATATTTTAAATTACAGCCAACTCAAATGGTCTACTCACCTTGTAAATCTGGTGTCAAAAGCTTCAAATACACTGTAATGGTGGCTTCACAGACAAACTCGACTAGAGGAAGAGGCTGAATTGCGTCTCTATTTCTATCACAAAATTGCCTCAAGACTTTTTATATTTGACTAAATAGCGGTGTTCGCAACAGTGTTGCGGGCTTAACCATGGTTAGAGTGCATGAGTGAGAGGACCCAACTAGGGTTTAAAAAGAGTAGGTTATTTTTTTTTCTTAGTGATCGAGTTTAATTAATTTATATAATATTCTTTTAAAAGTATTTTTTTTTTGTCTAGACTGTCAATCGTCTGCAATTAACCTTACTGCGACTGATCCTGACCGAGCCGGGAGGGTGCCACTAAGAGTACAAAAATCTCTCAACAATTTTTTTTTTATTCACAAGATTCGAACTTGAGATATTGCTTAAGGGAACAAGCATCATGTCACTTGAGCCAACCACTTGTTAGATCTTTCAAATGTAAATCGACAACTGTCAAAAAGGGAAGTTTATAAATGATATATGACGATTGATAGTTAGTGTATTCAATACATAATCATTTATATATCGTTATGTAAATTATAATATAATCTTAAGCCAATTTGGTGAACCAGCGTCATGTTCTTTTGAACAAAGGGTGGGAAGTTAGGATTGAACATGTTTATAGAGTAGGGAACATATGTGATGACTTGTTATCAAGCATGGCCTTAGAGTTTGATAGCGGAGTTAGAATTTTTTTATTATCCTCCTAAGCATGTTTTGAGTTTGTTATGGGAGGACTATATTGAGATTTCTTGGCCTAGAAGTGTTGTTTGGATAATAGGGTAGGCTTTCATTTTTTTTGTTGGTATGCCCTCCTTTGAATCAAAAAATAAATAAATTATAACCTAATAATTCAATATAATCAATAATCATTATTTAAATAATAATAATATGATTATTATTTACCACTATATTCAAATCACTACGTTTAAAATGTGAAACAATTTGATAATTAATTGTTTTTATTTTAAAATGAATTGCATAATTCTCTCTATGTAATTTGTCACAATATTTATGTTATCAACAAAAAATGAATAAAATATTATATATATTAGCATTTAAAATAATACTTTAAAATCAACATATATGTTAATTCTAATCAAATTAGGCATAATATTTTTGTGGTATCCGTTGAGAGGGATGAAAGTGATAAAAAAATAAAAAATAAGTTGGACGAAAGTCAAAAAAGTTGTTCAGGTGAGAGTATGTGTGATAGAGTATAAAAGTTGAGAATGTCTGGGAGTATGTCTGACAGAGTATAAGCTAGTTTATACGCTGTATCAAACGGATGAGTAATTTTCACTTTTTTTATTTGTCAAAAATTGAGGCTCAGTTCTTTATCTTCTGATTGGCCAGAAGCGAATCAAAGTATAACTCTCAATTTCAAAATCACCAAAATTCCTATCTATTATCACTCTTCGTCCCCAACGTGTCTTCAACAATATCGTTGCTTGATCTTCGCTACATTCCCGAAGCTTCAAGAATCCACAAAATCTCG
Source organism: Euonymus europaeus (assembly GCA_963580455.1). Lineage (NCBI taxonomy): Eukaryota > Viridiplantae > Streptophyta > Magnoliopsida > Celastrales > Celastraceae > Euonymus > Euonymus europaeus. The sequence continues at coordinate 4,722,605 of OY756968.1, read as the reverse complement.
GCACCAACTCCCTGATTTTTTTAAACAACCTTCTTCAACCTTGTTCATTGGCATTTCCGTTTGGGAAAAATAAAGACACAGGACAGATAATGGAGTTTCAAGAAGCTGTGATGAGATTTGTAGTCCAAAAACCCACCAATCAGAAACGGAATTGGGACAAAGACGAGAAACCCAAATGGAGGATCTCCCTCCACCGCTCCTCCTCCAAGCACCAGACACGGCAGAAGCTTGATGATCAAGAAGAAACCCCTAAAGGCTTTCTCTGTCCTATTTCTGGGTCTCTAATGAACGATCCGGTTATTGTCTCCTCTGGACACACTTTCGAGCGAGCGTGTGTGCAAGCTTGTCAAACCCTAGCCTTTGCTCCATTACTCCCCGACGGTACAACGCCGGATTTCTCCAACGTTATTCCCAATCTTGCCCTCAAATCTGCAATTCTCAGCTGTTGCCACAAGTTCTCATTAGATCCTCCCAAACCCCTGGATTTCTTCACCGCAGAAAAGATTGTCCGTGCATATATGGCTTCCCACGCACAAAACACCCCTGATTCGAAGAGTATAAGAGGAGACGAAAGCATTAGCAGTTCGGAGAAGGATTTGATTCAAAGATTGGAAGAGAAGACTTCAGTGAAATTCACCCACTCCTCGTCGGACATTACTCGCCTCTCAACTCACACGCACTCGAGCTCCGACGAGTCAATCGAGACGACAATGTCGACTCCGCCTCTACATTTGGCTGGGCGACCGAGTTGCTTCTCTTCTTCTTCTTCTTCTTCTTCTTCAGACAACGAGTTCCTAAACCCTTACCCTAACCCTGAAGAAGACGAATTAATGACAAAAATGAAAAGCCCACATGTCTTTGAGGTAGAAGAAGCTGTGATGTCTCTCAGAAAAATAACGAGAACCAGAGAGGACGGCAGGATCACTCTCTGTACTTCTCGGATACTCTCAGCCCTACGATCATTGATCATCTCGAGGTACACAAACATTCAGGCGAACTCAGTCGCATGTTTAGTCAATTTATCATTAGAAACATTGAATAAGGTCAAGATCGTACGGTCAGGGATCATCCCACCGTTGATTGATGTGTTGAAGTCAGGATCCCCTGAAGCGCAAGAACACGCTTGCGGTGCAATCTTCAGTTTAGCTCTTGACGATGATAACAAGACTGCGATTGGGGTCTTAGGGGCTTTGCCTCCTCTTCTGCACTTGCTCCGATCGGATAGCGAGCGGACTCGTCATGACTCGGCGTTGGCGTTATACCATCTCTCACTCGTTCATAGCAACCGGATTAAGTTAATCAAACTTGGGTCGGTTCAGGTTCTTTTGACCATGGCGAGTTCGGGTCAAATGGCGAATCAGATCCTATTGACTCTCTGTAATTTGGCCTCGTGTGTGTATGGGAGGGCGGCAATGTTGGATTCGGGTGCGGTGGCGTGTTTGGTGGGGATACTTAGAGAGGGTGAGATGAGTGAGTCAACTTGGGAGAGTTGTCTGGCAGCGTTGTTTGGACTGAGTCATGGAGGTATGAGGTTCAAGGGATTGGCGCAGGTGGCCGGAGCAGTGGAAGTGTTAGAGAGAATGGAAACGACGGGGAATGAACGCGTAAAGGAGAAGGCGAGTAGCATTTTGGAGATGATGAAGGGGAAGAGCGAGGAGGAGGAGCAAGTGGATTGGGAGATGCTACTGCTCCACTCTGAATCGGTGAGCGGCAGTCATCGACTCGGTTGTGGCAGTACAGAGTCAAGAGCTAACTCGTCCGAGTGTTGAGTACAGGATTTAATTTATTTTTATTTTTGAGTTTTTTTTTAACTTTTATATTTATTTTTTGTAATTATTCTTAGAGCTCATGAAACGGGCTTTTAAGATTTTTTTGGGTTTGGGCCATTTCGGCTCAATGATAAAATAGCAACCATTCTGTTGCTTTCGATGTGGTGTTGCTTTCGATGTGTTGCCAATAAATAATTTCTCTGTTAAATGAAACGTTTTTCCGACTTATATTCTATCAGATATTATTTAGATAAACTTATACTCTATTTTAGATGATAAGTACAATTCTATAAACTTATCATATGATTTCAAACAAGTATTTTAGGAAGCAGAAAGAAGAGACAAATTTGAACAGCTATGTTGAATTTCAAAAAACATTTAAACACCAACAAAAGCAAGCACACTATCCCATAACAAATTTGTAGTTAAGCAACTAATCTATGCAACGAAACTAATCAAATACTAATATTTCTGCAACAACAGGAGAAGAAGATAATGAGAGAAATGGAGAAACTGAACTCACTTTCAGAACCCTAAATTGAATGAAAGAAAAACATGTAGTATAATTAAGCTTCAATATCATCATTAACCTGGCACAAACATTTGGTATACATTATCATCAAATTCTCACAATCCAAAAAAAATAATCACAAATCCAAGGTAAGCCATTCCAGTAAACTACCTTCAATTGAAAGCATCACATCTGTGCCTAATCTCTCCTCTTCTCCCAGTCTGGACTCCATAGAGGCTGAGCTTCACCATAGCCGCCGCAAATGCTTTAAAGAATTTGTCCTGATCCGACCCGTACATCTCCACAAATGGCCTCGTTCTCGGGTCAATGGCCAGCCCGTGATCCGACCCCAAAAGACCCAAACCCTTGGGCAGATTCTGGAAGTACAAGTTGTCGAACTTGTTTGGAGTCATCACATCGTTGAAGACGGAAAGGGTAGGGTTGTTGTGGTAGTCTCCACAAGCCTTTTGAAGTCCCTGTGCAAATCTCGGGTTGTAATGGGTGTTATTTTGGACCAAATTAGCGAATTCAGAGCAATGAGAGAATCCGATTGTGTGCGCCCCGCTCAAAGCCACCATTTCTTGGATCGAAAACCCTCGCGATTCAAAGATTTTGAGGATCTGCGACATTGACATTGTCGGTCGCGGAAGATTGCCTTCCACCACGGAGGACTTTGAATAGCGTGAATCGCGGCGGCCTAGTGGAACATTGTAGTACGGACCACCGACCATAACGACGAGGTCACGAGTGGCGACGGCGAGGATATCAGCGCAGGAGACCGTGTAAGGGCAGGAGAGCTCGAGAGCTGTCTTGGCACGGACGACAACGTCGAAGGCATCTCCGGGGAGTGAGAGGTTAATGTCGGCGTCACGCTCGGCAGTGTTGAAAGGAGTGGAGGAGACGAGAATTGACGCATCGCATCCGTTGAGGAGGCAGTCGTGGAAAAATAGGCGGAGTGTGGCTGCGGCGGTGGTGGGACTGGTGATCTGCTTGTTCGTTATAATATCTTGCATGATTTGGTTGAAACTCGGGCAGGATTTCTGATAGAAATCATAAGTAAGCCTCGATTCACTTGGAAATGTAGAAGCCAAGAGTAAGACTAGAGTGAGGAGTAGTGCTGGTGCTGCTGCAGCTGCTCCTGTAGTCGCCATTGATGCTCCGGCAGTGAAAGTCCAGCGAGGGAGAGAGAGACACAACAATGACCGCGTGAGGCAGAGGCTAGGCTTTTTTTAGCTTTAATGGGCCGGACCTAATAAGTAGTGTAGATGGGGTTGTATTTACTGTTAGAATAAGAGTGGGCTACACGCGCTACTCTAGGACACCACCAATCACGGAAGTGTGCACCACTGCACATGAAAGCGGGGCCCATCTTGGAGTTCGGGGCTTTTGGATTTTGGTGGAGATAAAAATGGACATAATGATCAAGAATGGTAGTAACTGGTAAGATCCAATGATCGGGTTTGGATCATGGATTATGGGCCGTGTTGGGCAAACGGTTATATGACCGTTTTGTGGGGCACAGTGAGCTAGAAAGCCGCAACGTTGTCTTTGGCGCAAATGTCGTGTGGTTCACATGCTGCCACTTCATCGAGGCGGGACGGCGGGAATATTAATGCGTCATCTAACGAGTACTCGACCAGCACATTATGGCAAATTAGCCGTAGTATTTTGATTAAATAGTTTGACCTATTATTCATCGATTTCAATAAAAGATATTTAAATTTTCTTTTTTAAAAAAGACCAGAGTATTTGATTTTAATTTTATCCATTTGTTTTACAAACCTACTGCATAGGAGTAGGTGCTAGGTATGGAATTTGAGATTATAGTTGTGAAGGCATATACGCCCCCACTTCTCATGGCATATTGGAGTGATGAAAGTTTTGATTGAGAGTATAAACTAATACAGACAACATTGTCTGAGAATGTCTAAAGCTCCGTTTGGTATGCATTTCTCACAGCTTTAAGCTGTGGGACCCACTAAAAACTCTGTGCATACCAAACGAACTGGTAAAATTTGCGTTTTGGACCGCGTTTAAGCGGTCCAAAATGAGACGCTGTCACAGCACAGCGTTTCATTGCGTTTTGTCAATCCAAATTTTTTGAATGACGAACCTGCCCCTCGAACTCTCAACTGATGATGGCAAAAAGTGATAAAAAGATATTGTGTTGCAGGTTAATCTATGATTGACTATTACTTTTATTTAATGATCATAAAATCAAGATTTTAAAGTTCCAGAACGATTGAACTTTTTGCCAGATTTGTTTATACACAAATGGTTCTCATTGGCTGCGTATTTGTTACCCTTAGAAACTATCCTTATCATGGCTTTAAATTTATCTGAATTTTGGAGCTTTGGAAAATTTCATCTGGGGTAAGCATGTTTGTAAAAACATGTGTTACAAATATTTATAAAATGTAATGTAAGAATTCTAGTTATATGTTTAATTAAAACTTTTTATTCAATATTATTACTCTTTTATTACAATGTTCTTTTTTGTCATTTCATATAAAATATCCTAACAAAAAGCTAATATAAAAAAAGTGAACCAAACACCCCACAGCATTTTACACAGCTTAAAGCTATGGGTCCCACAGCTTTTTACACAGCATTTTTGACAGCTAAAATGTAATGTAAGAATTCTAGTTATATGTTTAATTAAAACTTTTTATTCAATATTATTACTCTTTTATTACAATGTTCTTTTTTGTCATTTCATATAAAATATCCTAACAAAAAGCTAATATAAAAAAAGTGAACCAAACAACCCACAACATTTTACACAGCTTAAAGCTGTGGGTCCCACAGCTTTTTACACAGCATTTTTGACAGCTAAAAGCACAACATTTTTCACAGCTTTAAGCTCTGAAATACAATTGGATAACAAACGAACCCAAATATGTTCGGGGCCTTATCATTTCAGGACTCTGTGTTCTTGATTGGCAAGGATTCCGCCCTCTTCACTAGAACCCGCGACCTTTCAAGATGAGAATGTGAGTACGATAATACCAAATAGTCGCACAATACATTTAGTGTCACTAATTGTTCATCCAAGTAAATTATATTTTGAAAATTCTGTTACAATATAATAATATTGGAGTATCAAATGATGAAAAACTGCCAGGTGAAAGATCTGCCGCAATGCACGTGGGGGTTCAGCGGCGATAAACAATGAGAGCAATAAATAAAAGCACTGCAAAAATAAAAAATCTCATAATAGAATAGTGAGATGATATGTCATAAACCTTAGAAGTTTGCCTACAAAATCAATGATTAGGTAAGGTAACGTGACTGTCTTTGGTATTCGCTTGCATTTTTCCTGCATGTGCATGTGCCAGCTGGTCCCAGCTCAAGTAGGTGCTTCCTATTTTAGTCAACATCCAGTTGGGTTCTGCCTCACACGCAGCTAGAAATAACTTTAATCATATGGACACAATCAAATCTCTACTCATGAATTAAAGAGGGGAACCGATTATATATAGAGAGTAAAGCTCAAGTGTAAAATTTGGTGCGGGATATCACACTGATGTTGAATGGAATGCGGGTGCAGGGCTCATATTGAACGGCCAGTGTGGTATTCCGCACCAAATTTTAAGTGTACACCACTGAAGAATTGATATATATATATATATATATATATATATTATCAATATTAAGAATAAATTAATACATGCGTTCCACATTTTCTATAACTAATGTGAGTAAAACAAATAATCCATGCTAATAGACATTCACTTCACTTGCTCATATGGAAGCAGGCTGCAACACCTAAGATTTCAGAGAATCGCTCCTTAGACTTCTTTTCCAAATAGAAAAGCTCATAGGATATGTTTATGTAATTTATCTTTCACAAAAATCTTATATTCATAACTATCTTATCATTCCACTCCATTAAACAAGGTCAAATCAATCATGAATATTATGGGAATAGAAGGACAAAGAAGATTGTAGAATTAGGTGCTATCTTACACTAATTGATTGCTATCAGGAATCTCTGCTGGCATGAAAGTGAAGATGGACAAAACCCAACAAGCAAAGCAAACAAAAATTGGTTTTAAACAATGCAACAAACCTGGCAATTGAGAAACTTCCTAGTGTACAGCTTCCTCTCAGTGATGCTATTAATTACCTGAAGAATTAGGTGCCAATAACAAGTGAACTGTCTCCCACTTCTCTACAATGCTTTTATGAAGTGATACTCATTAATTATCTGTGTCAAAAAAGACACGGTTAATGCATAGTATGCATGGTAAAGGGGAGGAGAGTACCCCAGAAGCAAGAGAACGCAAACATCTCTATGAGTATAGGTGGTATAAACTATAAGACATGAAGGTATAGCTAACTTCAACAGGAAAAAGGTTAAGTACTAAGGCTCCGTTTATTTGACGGAAAACAAATGTCTCATGGAAAAGGAAAAATATATCATGTAAAAACAATTAATTTCTAGTGTTTGGACAAAAAAATTACTAATATTTTTCATTGTTTGTTTGTTTTGAATTAAAAATTTGAAATACAACACTTTTTATTTTGTTGACCAACAAATGTGTGTGTATGTTTCGTGTGAATATACATGAATTCATATATATATATATATAGAATATTGACAGTAATGAAAATTCTTTAAAACAAATCATTTTTTTATTGCTAAATGTATTTTATTGTGTGTATACATACATATGTATATATATATATATATTACGTATATGTTTATATGTAAGCGAAACACAATCTAAATTAACTTGGTTAAAGTATTACGGGTCATAAATGTGCATTGAGTTAAAAATATATGACTCAATATGTTCACATCCATACTCATAGTTTTGGGGAAAACAACATCCCAAAGTTGAGAAGGGAAGTTGTTTTTCATTTTTAAAGTCTTAAAATTGAGTTGATTATATAATATTTTCAACTTACTATTTTTATTTTTCATCCCCAAATACCATAAAATGAGGAAAATATTTTTTAAAAATTGATTTTCCGTCAAACAAACGGAGCATAAATCTAAAAGCAGCAGATGTTGAAAATGAATTTTTACCCAAAACATATTTTTACCTCTGCAACACTACAATCATGTCGAAAAGGAGAAAACATCTAGGAGCCACTCATCGGCTAAAAACGAAGTAGGAAAAGGAGTTGAAAACTTGTGATGATTAAGCTTTTCCTGTTGGAAGAAAGAAGTGGGAAGATTAAAAATCTTGACGGACAAGAATATATATAGTAACATCTTGAAAGCTTTCCTGGTGGATAGTAAAATCATCCAACAAAAACACACACATAAAGGGCCATGGCTGGTATAAGTTAGCAGATCATCTTCTATATTACAGAAGGTTATTTTTGGTTTGGAATATTTGTTGACTAACAAAAACGTGAGCTAGATGAATGACAATAAAGGCATTGCTAGCAGCTGGAGCCTGGTGGCCCTGGGTCAACTCAATAATAACAGTCTTTACGAAGATATAAGAAGGTATATAAGAAGGTAACCTTGTCGCTCAATTTCCCAGCTTAATTTAAGGCTTTTATCTATTTGACTCGTGGGCGCATTTGCACCCCACTATTAATTTAGTGTCGCCCTTTTATTTTTACATTTGAAGTAAAAAATATAATATTTTTTTATATCATTTTTCCTCTTATTTCCTCAAAAAATTCTAAGCACACCTACAATATTTGCCTTGCACTCTCAAACATTTCCTCAAATAATTAATTGCCTTGCATTCTCAAATTGTCCCAACATTCCCCCACTTCTGCAGAGATCCTAAAGGAGCTCGATCATGTCAAGATATTATTTAGTGACAAATTCATATGCATGTCAAACATTCCTCACTTTTGTACTCAATATTTTCATCCATATGTCAAATAACCCACAATGAAAAATGGTATCAGAGAGAATTAAAAAACCACTTACAAAGTATCGTGCTTTTGTCGACATTGTCGAGGCCAAGTACAAAGATCCGATCCTCTTTATTGCCAAAGAGCGAAGAGAACATTCGAGTAAACAGAATATCCATCTTTAAGAGAAAAAGAGGAATCTCAATAGATGAGAGCAATCAGACTTTAACTAATGCAATTCTAATCAAATCTACAAGGCAGAGTCCTGTTCCTCCCTGCACAGCAAACACGCTAGAAGATGAGGTGGAAGTTTGCGCCTACTTAACCATCACGGCTCTAGGGGTCTGACCGGAAGAAGTCGATATTTCCATTTCTAAGCAGCTTGGGTTTATGGGAATGGGAGAGGTTTGGGTAAAAGGGTGTGGTAGTTGAAAGCGGTAGAGGAAAGAAAGAGAAGGGAAACACTGAAGGAGAAGAGAAGATGGGGGAATGTAAAGGGAAGGGAAATGAAGAAAAGTTGCCTCGTTGGGTGTATTAAATTCGAGTTTTTTTAACACTTACAAAGATGATACTAAATAATAGTGGAGGGCAAATAGCTCCTAGCTCTCCGCATATTTCAAAATTATCTCTTTTAGAGCATCTTCAATAGTGGATATATATAAGTATATATAGCTCAATTATCATTATACACACTCATTCCAATATAATATGATCTTGGGTTATAAAATAAATTTCAATGAGTTGGAGATGTAAATATACAACTTAAGCTTCTAATTATAATAAGAATGAATAAAAAGGTGAAAAACCTAACTACCATTTTCATCGCAAAGAAGTAAAAATATTGAAGATAATGAAGAGATAATAAAACATATCCCAAAAAATCATGATTCAAAAATGTATATATCACTTTACATTCTTAAATATGCACACTTGCCTTGCAAATACTCTTCATGTTACTGTTTTCTGTTTTCTCATCTTGGTGGCGCGCATTCGTTTTTGAAATTTTGTGCAATTTTGGCTCTTCCACTGGCTGGGTCCATGGGGCCTGATTTTGGCCGCACAAAAGCAGTCCAAGTGTCCAACCCATATAAACAACAAGTTTTAACATATTTGGGCCTACTTTCGTTAGCAACCTTGCCCACTGCATAGGAGATCCTATGAATGCAAACCATATACTGATCAAGAATTTCTCAAACTATCTATCACAAAGGGTTCCTAATTCAAGAAAATACCTGTGGAGTGTTCAATTCTGATGGAGAATCATGAAGAATGCGGAGAAAAACGATTCGAGCCAGTTGTGGCGAAAACGGATATGGGGGCTTTGCAATTCTCAAAGTATACAATTTTCATCAAATAATTTGGAAGGCGTGTCATATCACACCATATTTTTATATTTTCTCCATCATACTTATTCTCCATCATTAGATGATAATTATGCACTCTGAATAATTTCAGAGTTCCCTCGTCCGGAGAGAACTACTCATACGAAGATCTGAAAATGGTGGTGTAAACAGAATAGTTACATAAAAGGAAGGGAGAGGTAAACATAACTTCTAAAATCACTATTTTATTAATATACCATTAAATCATACCAGATGAAGGTAGGTTACAGACACAACACACGACATTATTAGCATGATTTTTACAAAGAAGAAAAAGATACAGACCCAATAACTGAATATATAGCTGCGGAAGTAACAAGTTAACAACAGAGTCTTAAGACAAGCTCAAACAACTTCTTTCAGCAGAAAGAATGAGACAACAGCGCTCGTAAACCCGATCATCATCGAAACAGATGAAGAAGATGTGATCAGCAGATTAGTTGCCGCGGACGGCGCAGGTGCCGGGTTCCAACCTGGAGTTTCTACAGCTGCAGTGATTGTCAAAATTGAGCAAGCAAACCAAATTGTGAAGATTGCAACAGCCCTTCCCATAGCCATCTCTAACAACTCTTGCTTCTTGTCAAATGTGTTGTGTAAATGTTAAACCTTTATTGGTTTGATGACCATCTTATGTCTCTCCACATATATAGGCAGCTTAATGCCTTGGCTTTGAGGGTGAACAATGTTCATTTCTTGCATTGAAGTTATCATATTAAGGATACTTTTTTGTCCTTTGGGTTACTCACATGAGCTAACCAGATGGCATAAGCTAGCTATATATGCTGATAAATGGCTTTTGCTGACTGGTGACAATAACAAGAAAATTATGTACTCTCTGATAAATGGCTTTTGCTGACTGGTGACAATAACAAGAAAATTATGTACTCTCTGTTTGTAGCTGTTTGATAATTGTTCCTAAGTTGGCCGATTATACAAACATTAGCATAATTGCGAGACTGGAGCATTCCACAAGTCAACAGCATTACTACAATGTTTAGGTGAAAGACATACAAACTTGACATTTAGACATCCGATATTTACCTAAACCGGAGAACGTATTTGTAAAACCCAAGCTAGTCTTTTGGATATGAGCTTAAACTCAAACATTAGAGTAAAAACCAGCAAAAGACTAGAAGGACAACGTTGGACTTCTTTTCAAACCATAATAAACGAAAGCATTTGACTCCTTTCCAAACCATACTATAGCATATTTAAATAACCCAATAATTAGCAGAAGCGACCTACTCCAACCATATGATATAGATTATGAGTAGACAAAAACAATACTAATTAATATTAATATATTAATGAAAAACACTAGAAACTTCAATATTGCCGCATAAAGATTAGTAGATTACAAGCAAACTAGTTATCTGCTTCTCCTTTAATACTAAAATCATTACAGAGGATTAACTAATGACTTAAAAACACTTGAGAGCATCCATGCATTTCAAGGGCACTTGGGTCTGTTGCGACTCATCATGGCAGTGTAGCAAGTCCCACACATCTCTCGGTTGCCATAAGTTCCTGGAGGCACACATTTGCATCGAACACAGCAAGTCTGGCAAGCTCTTTTGCACACATTCGGCCTTGAGTGTGCGCTGCACCTCTGCCCACATAGAGGGACGCAATCTGCCCACACAAAATAGTTCACCAAAACATTGTCTGATTCATTTAAAAAATCCCTACATTATATGTATGTAATTATGTATATTTATGTAAGAAAAATTCGTGACATATTACCAGCTATTGTCCTGATTTTTGGAATTGGTTTGGTGGGCGGGTTCACTGGATGGGGAGGAGTGGGCACCTGAGGTGGTGGTGGTCTAACTATTGGTGCAGGAGTGGGCACCTGAGGGGCTGGTGGTCTAACTAGCGGTGCAGGAGTGGGCACCTGAGGTGCTGGTGGTTTAACTAGCGGTGCAGGAGTGGGTGCCTTCACAGGAACAGCTGGAGCTGGTGCCGGCACTGATATTGGTACGGATGGCTTTTCAGTTAAAACCTACGCAGAACATCAGAGAAAAAATTAATCAGAAATTACAATACTATCATATGCTTAATTGTTCATAAATAGATCCAAAATGTAAACAAACATTCCTCAGAAGATTACCCTTGTACCGTATTCTTCATCATTATCATTTGAGGAGACCTAGAAATTTTAAGAGATACATACTTGTGAGTGTTAGTTACCCAAAAATCAAGCACAAAAACTGTACCTTCAAATGTTCCTAAGGAGTAGAAGGGATATGTGTGTGTGTGTGTATATATATACGCACCTTGGTAGACACCAGAAGGAGAATTGCTACTACAAACAGGAGAACCTTGGGAGCCATGGTAGAGGACAGCACTTTAGTGTTTGATCTTTGGTTCAATTATAAAAGTACAGAGAACTTTGAGGGTATCTAGATTCTGGAGTAGTACAAGAGGGATGTGAAGTTTACTGTTCGTAAGTGCATGCCAGCAAGCAACACCAGCTCACTGAGATGATGAGCTTTGAATTAGCACATGTTCCGAGGACTGTTGTCTCCTGATATAAATTAGTATATCTATATATGAATCTATCCTCATTCCTCACAAAGACAGTATAGTCTTTCAATAAATAATTTACTTACCGACAGCTAATAAAAAAAATTATGCAACTTGGGGTTGGAACCATATCTAGTACTTTATGTTTCTTTGCGGTTTGGCAAGTTTTGGCATTAATGGAGGGCATCAATTTGGGTTTGCATGATCCCATGACCAATCGGTGACTTGTAGTATGACCATCGGAGTAATTTCTCTTACCAGTAAGAGCGGTGTAGTACAGAATACTCAATACTAGAACAGTAGCTTTTATGAACTGGTGAAGTTAAGTTACAACTGTCCTGCAGAATTCTTTGAGAACCTAACCAGAGACAAAAGTCCCGAACCCGCAAGGATCTGACCCAAAATTTCGGATATGGGTCAGGTTCGGATACCACTCGAACCCTTCTGTTTGGGGATGGATAGAGTATACCCGAGCCCGAATCCGACCCCAATTATTATATAATTTTGCTTGTAATGGTTATCCTTGTACAGCAACTGCTATTGTTCATCTACAACAGATCGACTCCCGAGTCAAGTGCTCTGCCTCTCTCCTCAATGTAACATCACATGCATCAAAACAAATGTTTTTGTTTTACTCATGCTGTTCCAATATATTCTGCGTGTACGGTACTCAAAGATATCTGTTCCATCCTCAGTCTTCACCCTCCAGATATTTGTGTGACATGTCAATTTATATGGTGATGCCAGCACAAAGAGATGATGAATAAGTGACAAATATTGAACCACTGAATCCAGATTGCTGAAGCATATGACTCAATTTTTCGCTGGTAAATATGTTTTGATTCAATCAAAAAAGTAGGTCTATCAATAAATCGATAAAGACGAAACCAATTAAAACCGAATCATTTTATCAATTTTTTTTAAAAAAATTATAATTTATACAAAAATCAATCAAAAATAAACTATTTGACCAAAATATACAGAGAGGTTGGGTGATACTTCTTGGGAGAGCAAAGTTTCACTGATTCAAGGCCCAAATCTCCAGAATATCTTCACTGCAAACGCTATAATATAAAGTTATCCGTATCTGGCATTGACCCACTTACTTTTTATCCACAAAGTGACAGCCTTGTTGTCTATGCCTTTGTTGCTAGCCTTAGAGAATCCAAAGTGGGTGCAATTTCAAACACTTCAAAGTTCAAACACTATTTTATGGAGAAGTGTAGCGCTAGAGGGGAATAATTTGGCTCTATAATTGGCATAAAAATGGAGAGGTAATCCGTAATCATTCTTAGAATAATCAAGCAGTAGCAAGGAAGATCATATGATATCCAATTATAGAACATCCAGACCATACAATCTTTCATCTATGTATCCGAAAGTTAATGTATGATCTCATTATTTACACCATGACAGTACTTGGATTGGAAAGATCCATAGTCTGAATTCTTTTTAAAATTATTACCAGGAACCGTATTTTGGTTTTCGAAGTATTTAACAGCCATTGCATCTACAAGGTTTATAACCAGAATCCTACTTTTCCGAATTCTAGAGGAAACTTGCTTCAGATGGCTAATGGGAGACATTATCCTCAAGGTTACCATACAAATTCAAATTTTCAACAACAATATGTCAGCTTAAATTCCACAAATCGCTAAGGTTGGTTTCGGCTTAAACTGGACACTGAAGCTAAAGTTCCGTATGCAAGTTATTCGACGAGATTAACTAGTATGCTCACGTTTTCAAACCATAGAGGACCCTACATTACATCAAATAAATTTTTTCCTAAGATGGCAATTTCTGGGAACAAATTATGATTTCTGGGATTGCATAAGCTTGTTTTTGAGGAAACACTCATAAATTATCAAATGGTTTCATCAAATGAAAAAAACCTCAAAGCATAAGTGTTTAGGAAACCTAATTGGGGAGCAAAATTGTTCTACCACAAATACAGATGAGCCAATCAAAGAAAATATCTGCAAATAAATCCAGGGGGATCTCGTAGAAAACCAGAGATTGTGGTCACATTGCTGACCTAAGTGTTAAAATAAATACTAGGTAAACTCCCCACAGGTGAAGTCCTTGAAAACAAACTCAAGCCCTGAAATTTATCCTTTATTTTTTTCTATCTCAAATTTATCCTTTCATTATATAGTAGTATTGCTATTATAAACCACACTAAGCTTTGTCAGATATACTTAACAATTTCTACAAGGAGATATAACAAGTAACAGGAGAGTCGTACACACCTCAACTCTTGCAATGCCCTCAAGGATTTGGATATTTAAATCAGCAACTCCCTCCATTCGCTACAATGATAAGAAAGTCAATCAATTGAGTAACAAAAAGTTAAAATTTCAAAAAGTGATAACTATGAATCGACAAACACATCATTAATGAGAGAGCTTCTATCATTAGAAATTAAGGAGATGTTATATTTCTTGTTTAGAATTTCAGTAGACACCTAGATTTAGGTGGCTAAGTTACAACTCATTTTCAGATGCATCCGCTAGTAACCAAACACAAGTCATGGATGTCCTCACTTAGCTTCTTTCAGATTTTTTTCCAATCACTGATCAGTAGCCTCCCACTTTGTAAAACTTCGAGATTTAAGATGAAAATAACCCTAATCATCCCTTTATTTAAGCAACTCGTGCGCATCAGATATTGGTAAATCTCAATCTCTGGGAATAATCTCAATGGTTTGGATAAACGTCAAACTGCAATCCAATTTCAACTTTATTCTTTTGAATTACAGTTCTTACATTTGTGTTTGTATTTAATATCAATCCTACATTTTGGGATCTCAGAATACATGAATTAAACTCAAACTTTGCCACATTAAGTTAGAACATTAATCTCATAAACCAAAATCCATTCCAGTAAAAATCCATTTTTTATCAACAGATGCCATCACTCATCACTGGAGAGAAATTCATGAAAAACTGCATATCGTCCGTATTTTGTCATATGAAAAGGCAGGCAAGGACCTTACCTTTGTCAAATTATGCCCCAGTAGAATTAACTCAATAAGGAAGATACACACAGACAAGTACTACCATGGTACATAAAGCATACATCCATTGCCTGGGTAACTTTCGGAATAACTGCTTCACTCATTGTTCCCTCTGCCTTCAGGAATACGAAATTCAATCATTAGTTATTTTTGAAGCTCATGAGAATAGGCTTAAACACATAAATACACCCAGAATCCATAAACCTGCATCAAGAAAGGCAATTTTTTAGACCACATATATTACCCAGAAGTAGTTGACTGACAAATTAAGATGCCAAGGAATTCGTAGAAAGGTTTCTTGAAAATTAAAAGATTGAATTATCCTTTGAGGGAAAGAAAAACTCTACAACAAAGTGAACTGACGAAGTTCATCAAAAATAGAGGCTTCCAAGCAAAAAGGACATATAACGAACACCAGATGTGCATTCTAAGTATACCGAGAAAGATCTCGAGTGCCAATTCACGTTCATCACTGAATTTTACTTCAACATTATCAACAGGAATATCCCATCAAAAAGAGAAAAACTGGATACAACATAGCATAAGCAATGACAGAAACACCGGAACTACTTTGTTATAGAGAGACTACAAAAGCACCTGGAAGTACATCGTTAGTCAGAAGGAGAGACATGGACGAAGACAGTTATCTTTTCAGCTTCTGTTCCTTCTTGCGATGGTGGTGGTTGTTCATGTAATCATGTACGACTGCAGTTTCTTCCTCCGAAGACCTTACTTTTTGATAATTTCTCTGCTTCCTCAATGTAAAGCGACAAAAAAAGCTTTGAAAGAATGGAGGCTACAAAGGTGGATAGTTTGTGGGTAATGTGAGAACTGATCACTCGACATGACTGTGGAGTGGTGCATAATGCAGATAGCGAGACTGTCGCCATCCTCTTCTTCCTCTGCCCTGGCCCCTGGGTGTCAGCAGTTATATTCTGAAACAAATGGAGGGAAATGTCAGAAATAATGTATTAGATTTCTAGTGGACTGTTTGGGCCTGATGATTCCGATTTCAGGATTGGGCCACAGGCGTTGGATAGTGGATACTGCCAACACTTTTTTTAATTGGTCAGTCTCAGTCCTGTGAAAAATAGTAATACACTAATACCAGGGAGGGATGGGTATAGGCTTTTCAAGAGAATTCTAACTAACTTTGTAAGCACAGCCCATTATCTTCTTTGGAGTGTTGATGAATAGAAAGTGGAAAAAATTATATTGAAATATGTTTTTTGTTGATATGATTGTGTTGAGAAATGTGTTTTACTAATGTAGATAAGTAAGTGGGATCCACTTATGTATAATAGACATGGGACTCAATTACAAAATTTAAAGTGCTTGATAATCATGTAACATTGGAGATGCTCTTATCTCATAAACAGGAGTTCCATAATTCTTCTCCCGCAACAAAATACCAAACAATCTCACACAAATAAAAATTGAGAGGGGAATAGATAAAAACTTGAATTTCAATATTTACTCCCCATACTTTGTAATTCATAATTTGAAAATATCAGCATTGTCAAAGACATGAATTAGGTTCGTCCAAACCTTTATCTCAAAAACTTGGAGTCGAAGTCGCGTCGGCTATCGAGAAAAATCAAAAAGAATCTACAAAAGAGCGCAAGTGCATGAAAATATAAAACTAAGCAAAATTTTGATATCATCGGCGAACACTTGTCCACAAAAGAAACAGTCCAAATAACAATAAAATATAAAACTCAAAACTCGGGAGGCTTCGGAGAGAAGTGCAAGAAAAGAAAGTTGTTCCAAATAATAAAGAAATTTTTGTCAGGCAACTTGAAAATAAAAAAATTAGATGAGGAAGTTTCACAAAAGTTTCCATATAATCCACTTCGCTAAAGTCTAACGATTAATTGGACTAATACCAAACCTACATGAATACATAGAAAAGTCCAACTCCAATCAGATGTCCTCATAACCTGTAAAAAAATTCTCCTCTTCTATCAGAACCTCAGCCAAATCACATTATCTATCCACTTCTGGCTAAAAGTCAACCTCACCGATTCAAGTTTCTCTTGTTCTCTACAGCCAATCTTACAGGGGATCTTCATATGCCTTAAAATAGGAAGATGGGGAACTCCATCTCTGCATGCATAAAAGGGGAGGCAACACCTCTCAATACAAGAAGGAAAAGCGAGCAGAGAACACCAGTAGTACAAGGGCAAACGCAAAATAGTGAGATTCCTCAGTGGAGGTCACTGCAATTGGTAAAAGCAGTAGAAATTCAAGAAGAGGAAGCCCATACCTCTCAGCCAAATTCACCCTTCCTCCATCCGGATGTTCTTTTCGAGATACTGCTAAAACTCCCTGCAGAGCTTCTTGTACAGTTCAAGTGTGTGAGCAAGCTCTGGTGCCACATCATATCCGATCGCATATTTATGGGTTCACATCTTCAGTACTGGAAGTGTCGACCACCTGGAATCATCTTCACCTGGATGAGCCCCTCTCGACGACCCATAGGTCATAGAGCCTTCCATTACTGGTCTTTTGATCTGCAGAATGATGAAATTAAAGGGGTCAACTGCTTACAACTGTACGTCAAGGACTGCAACGACCTGCAAAGTGGTGCTCGCATCTTGGCTTCTTGTAATGGGTTGCTTCTCCTCACATGTGCCACGATACCACAATTGTTCGTATGCAACCCCATGATTCAAGTCTCCGAGACCCTTCCACACCCACCTGCAAATGTTGAGACTTGTTCTTGGGCATTGGTTCATGACGATTCAACTGATAAATACAAGGTGTTCGCCATGAAGATTCGAAAAATAAGTGAGAATAAAAGCTGTGATGAATGTTATGCTTACACATTAGGTAGCTCGTCGTCATCGTGGAGGTCGCTGGGTTCGCCTCGTAAGCACGAATGGATATCAGATGCATGTGTTGTTGCAAACAAAATGTTGCATTGGCTAGCAGGTTCTAAATACACAGGTTATCAAACAATCTTATATTCCATGGATATCAATACAGAGAAATTTGAAGAAACCTCAGCTCCTTTCCCCAAATACAGAGTATGGCACAACTTGCTAGAGATCAATGGATTTCTGTATTACATGGTATTTCGCAAAGGGGAAATGTTACGATTATGGGTTTTGAAGGACTGGAAAACCAAGTTTTGGATGGAGGAGAACATAGTTGGGCTCGATTTGTATTCATTAATAAATGGAAGGGGCCCCTCACAATCAGCACAAATTCTTCTGTATGACACTTGGCCTGTCTTTGCCATTGCCAATTCTCAGTGCATGAGTAGTATTATAGTTAAGGATAGGCAAGAGTTGGTATCTTTTGACTTGAAGTTTGGGGAACGAAGACATATTCCAGGTAAGAGTAAACGACTACTACCCTTTCACAATGCCCTTGTATCTGGTGTGAGCTTGGCTTCTATAAACTCCTTGCAGGTGCATCATGTCAATAGCCTTGTGAACTGGCAGTGAGCCAGTGAAGGAAATTTTTACTGATCACTGCTCAATAAGATGACCTTGAGCAGGTCTCTTGTGCACACAAATACTAGTCTTAAATTTACCAGCCACAACTAACGCAGGAAGATGATGTTAATAAAAAAAGAGAGAGGGAACATATGTTGATGGCAATCACACCATTGGGTGTATCACATGGTATATACAATCGGAACCTCTAATAATTTCTCACAACTAGATGCCATGTTACCAATAAAGTGTAAGTTTTATATCTTTAATTTTTAAACTACATAAAAAGAGGGAGGGTGAGCAGAGAGACAGTTTTTTTTCTTTTTCTTACTCCAATGTTATTTCCATTGCAAAATTCTGTATTTATCTAATGAATACCTTCACTATTCTTCGAATCTAAAGAAATTAGAATTCCGAAATTCTCTACAACGTTGAACATTGCAAAATTCTGTATTTATCTAATGAATACCTTCGTTATTCTTCGAATTTAAAGAAATTATAATTCCGAAATTCTCTACAACGTTGAACAAAGAGTTTATAGTAAGTTAGTAACTAAATATTATGATAAGCATTCAATCAGTTGCAAGTGACCAAGTGTTATTAAAACTTGGATTCATCTTCAACCCACTTCAACAATGGGAGTATAATATTTACCCTTTTCTTTGAAAACTCTTTCCCTCCCAAATTTCAAACACGCTCGAAGTTGGATCTTTTGGTGCTGAGGGAAAGGATATTGGAGTCTTGAAATATAGAGACAACAATTCCCCTTTTTGGCTTTTGAAAGTAATGTACAATTATTAGCAATTTCCTCAGAAACTACGTTAAGTTAAATCATGCTTTAATATGTGTTTTGGTGCACATAATGTAGATGTACAAGCCCACAAAGTAAAAACTTAAACAGGCCCACAACCTAAGCAATCATAAACTACCGTGGCCTAAGGCCCAAATCCAGCTTGATGATTCTCTAAGTCCAAGTATAAAACAAGCTCACAAGTGATTCGGCTCCCCAGGTCCAAAACGCTTGACCCAGCACTAAGCGCACTGCTTCACAAAATCAGATTGGAGGCAGATCCAGTGGGTTAAAAGCATTGGAACTATCAAGTGTTTCAATTTGGGGCACTTGAAAAATTATAAATGTGTAATGTACATTGTAACGATTCTAACAATATATTTTTGTTTGAAACAAAACTCAGAATCATTGTTAATAATGTGTGACAATTCTATACCGTCGGATCCAAAATCTAAACATTCAATTTTATATTGCTATGATTCTGATTTTTGTGGACCTTTTTTCCTAGGTCAACTCATATACTATAAATAGTCCATTCCTTCTTCAAAGATAGGGATGCACATTGAAATCCATAGCCAAACTACCCCAAAACTTTCTCAAATTCCTAAGCCTAGAAACTTCTCGAACCTTCATATATTCCTAAACACTAACCTTATTTTTCTGATCACTCCATGGTCACGGTGATTTCACTATTGACTTGATCGACGGAGCCCCAACGGCCGGTATCCCCAAAAGCAGTCTTTTGACTTCTTACGACTTTGTTGTTGGAGACTTTTGCATGATCAAGATCAACCTACACATCTGGAAGGTTATCAATGGCATATCAAAGCTCAAGTTTTGAAAAACTTAGCAATTGTAGATTTGGGCCTCTACAAAACTCAACTAATAAATTGAAGCTAACAGGGGCCACAAACCCCCGATAGATGCATATGAAAAATATGAAAAAATTATAGAAATAGTGAGTGAGGGAGAGATCGTAGAGGAAAAAAATGTGGAACTTCCATAACAACAGCATGCACAAGAAATTGTGGGCTTCGTAAATGGCTTCCATTGAACAGAGATAGAAGAAACAAAGGGAACAAGAAATAACATAAAAACGTCGCAATGACTAGTAGATTGTGTTGTGAACTAAACAGTAAATTTACTCGTCAAAGGTTGAAACCATCAAATCAAAGGCAAGTGGAAAAATTAGAACTAATTATGGTTAGAGTGTGTGTAACCATTCCAAAATCCAATTATGATTTTGTTTATGACCGAAACAGTACTGATCAACCTTCTTATTAGTCAGCTATGCTTTCTCTCTTGAGAATAGCGCTCTCTTGGGTTCCATTCCAGATCTCTTTCTCTTCTAATCTTCTGCTTCCAGTCATTCTCTCCTCTCTCCTGCTAATTCTTTTCTCTTCTTCTCGCCAGTTCTCTTTTCTCCTTTCTATTCTTGGTGTTTGTCCTCGTTCTCTGGTTTTTTGCATTGTCTCTATGGAGGATATTCTTACTCGTACTGAATCTTTATCATGTGCTGATGATCTGGATGTGTCTCTTGTTCCTGATACTGGTGTTATTCTTGATCTTGCAAAGGTGTCTCTTCTTGCTCGTTTGGTTTCCAAACGACCTATGTCCATTTCTTTGGTTAGGTCCATTCTTCTCCGAATTTGGACTCATCTTCCAAGCTGGAGTATCAAAGAGCTGAAGAAAGGTTATATGGCTCTTCATTTTAGCTCTGAGGCTCACCTTCAAATGCTGCTGGATAAACAACCTTGGATTATTAATGGGGCTAATGGAGGAGTTCTCTTCCTATTTAAATGGCCTTTGGATAGCGTTTGGCAATCTATTAATACTGATTTGGTTCCAGTTTGGACTCAGATTCATGGTCTTCCTCCCTCTCTCATGACGAAACGTAATGTTATTGTCTTGGCTGCGAAAGCTGGTTCTCTCATTTGTCTGGATCCCTCCTTAGAAGTGGAGCAATTCTCTCTCACTTGCCTACGTTTCAGGGTCCTTATTAACCTTGTTCATCCTCTTTTTGCTGGGTCCTTTATTCCTCTTGGTTCATCGAAGACTTGGATTCAGTATAAGTATGAAAAGTTAGCTGCTATATGCTTTCATTATGGTATCCTGGGTCATGACTCCAACTGGTGCACTAAGGAGGTAGCTATGGTTCATGGGATTGATGGCAAGATTGTTAAACGATTTGGCCCTTGGATACGAGTGGAATCTGATTCTGGATCTTGTTTTGACATGCCTGTGTGTTCCACCATGGCCCAAGTTTCTCGACCGGAGAGTCATATTGGTGCTCCTCATCTTCTAAATTGTTATGTCGTTAGTAACAATTTAATATAATCTTATAACTGTACAAATAATATATAATTGACAAGTAAAAGTCGATCCCACAAGGAGTGATACTAATAAATATACAACCTAACACTTGAATATAATTTACACATAATAGTAAAAAGGGGGGTTTAAATCTTATAACATAGAATAAAACAAACACATTAGTATTAAAAATAAGAATATTAAGTGAAGAGTTTCAATTTCTAAAAATCCTTGCTAGGACTCACTATCCACCACAAAACAATCAAACAATTTATAAGAAATGGTAGATTGAAATTTTCAATAAAAATATGATGACAACATTCACAACAAGGTCATGGTCAAACTCAAGTTGTATGATTCTCTCTTAGGTGCATGTACAGTGCATGGCGTTTACCTCAGTACGTGTATTCTTAATTGAAATCTAGCATGGTGTTTGCATCAATTAACAATTAAAAACCCAATAGGAGTAAAGAGAATATGAATGTTACAAGAATCCTAATACATGGTGTTTGTACTTAGATATTCAAGAATTGATTTTTCATAATTCGTTTAACCAAATTATATGTTGCAAATAAGAACATATTCAACAGGGTAATTGATCTTGTTCTACAACAATTAACTCTAATACATGTTTCAAAGTTAGCTAATCAAAGAAACAAAAATATTAGAATTCAAATATCATGGAAAAATCAAAATCATCATTCTTATAAGAAAATTTGCAATCCACACCACACAACTTATATAATTGAAATCATGTTTAGGGCTTCAAAGTTAAGCCCTAACTACAAAAGTTTAATTATACATAATCAAGCAAAATATAAAACATAAGAAATACAAGCTAAGGAATACAACCCTTTTTATCCTTCTTCAAAAGATTTCTTCTTCTTCCTTTGTTTCTTCAATTCTTCAAATCTTGGAATTTTGGAATCTTGAAATCTTGCAATCTCCTCCATCATCAAAGACCTCATTTCCTTTTATAGACAAAATATTATGTAAATATCATGATATTTTAAATACAAAAATAATAAAATAAAAAATATCACACATATAAATATTATACAAATAAATATCACACATACAAATATCATGATATTTATTTTGGAAAAATGATGATATCATGAATGACATATTTTTACTTATAGATCAAGAATTTCACAATTGCTTAGGTTAAATGATAAGGAAACAAAATTCATTTAAAATAATAAAATGATGCCCAAAATAATATTTGGAGTTTAATGCACAAATACATCACTTTAAACCTTAATCATTTATAAATGCCTATATGTAATCAATTTTAGAATGTATATTCTGGCACTTATCATAAATTCCAGCAATAGTACAGGGATGGTTTCTTTTAGCCACCCTACTACTGCTAGTCTGGCTCAGTCTGGGTTGCCCTCCACGGCACGTAATATGTCTTTCTTGTCAGAAGGGAGCGGACTTGGTTGTACGATTGCTGCGATGTCCCAGTTGAGTGATTTGGACAGAGAAAGTCCTCGATGTTCTTCCGAACTTTCTCTTGATACTGGGCCGACTTCTATGGCTGAGCCCAACATGGAGAATGTTCTGTCTAATGGCCCATCCATATTTGGCAGGCCCAAATTTCAGGTTCCAACTTTTCTATCTGGGTCGGTTGATAGTGATTGGGGCCCGTCCACATGTTTTAAAAAAAGAAAGCTTTTACCTGTTCCTTTCTCTCCTACTCTGTCCGAGAGTGAGATCGATAATGCGATAGAGGAGATTTCTGATGGTAGCAGAGATCTGGGTATTGGCGTTTCTTCTACGCGCCGGCGTTCGGCTCCTCAAGGAATTAAACCCAGAGCTTCTTCATATATTAGGAAAAAAGTGCACTTTTCTAAGTCATTATCCACTCATGTTGCAGATTATTCAGTTGATGAATCCTCTTTGTCTGAGGTTAAAGTCCAGTTCGTCCAGCATTTTCAAATGGCCGAGGAGGCGGGCCGATTCATGCCCCCACCCTCTCCATGAAAATCCTTTCCTGGAACTGCAGAGGGTCGATCCGTCCTCTAGCAGTGAGGGTGATCTCGGATCACATCCGTAAACACAATCCGAATGTTATTTTTCTTATGGAGACAAAGGCTACTGAAGTTTACATGGATCGATTAGCTAATAAGCTTGGTTACCTTGGTTCTTCTTCTATGTCTGCTGATAGGTTGAAGGGTGGTATTTCTGTGTGGTGGAGACAGCAATTGAATATCCGGGTAGTCAGGGCCACTTCTGATATGATTTGTTTTCTCTCTGTTGGGGGTTTCTCTGAGCAGGAATTTCTTGTCTGTTGTGTCCATGCTCCGCCCTATCATTCTCGAAACTCTATCTTCTGGAACTCTTTGCTGTCTATTACTCAATCTTTTGGAGATAATTGGTCAGTTCTTGGTGATTTAAATGGTACTCTAACTTCGGCTGAGCGATGGGGAGTTTCAGATGTTCCATCGAATGGCTCTAGGGGTCTTCAAAATTTCTTAAATCTTTCTGGTGGTGTGGATTTGGGGTTCTCTGGTCCTATGTTTACGTGGCATAGGAAGCGCAATAATTCTATAGTCAGTAAAGAACGCCTTGATCGCTCTATCTGTAGTGCCTCTTGATTGTCTTTGTTTCCTCAATCTGGTATCCTAAATCTTCCCATATGGGGATCCGACCATGGGGCTATTATTTTGGATACGTATTTGGAACGTTTGCCTAAGTCCAGGCCGTGGCGGTTTTTGGCTGCTTGGTATTGTCATGAAGACTGTCAGTCGATTATTGCTTCTAGCTGGAAACATCATCGTAGGGGCTCTGTTTATAGCAATTTGCGTGACTGCCAGAGAAATACTCAAGCAGCTCTGTCTCAGTGGAATCGAGCATCTTTTGGTATGTGTCATCATCGCACAATGGAACTTCAGAGGGAGCTCTTGAGACTTCAAAGCTTGCCTTCTCATCTTGACACCTCTTCCTCTCAAGCTGCTGTGTCTTGGGAGCTGGAAAAGACTCTTGCTCGTGAAGAAATTGTTTGGAAACAAAAGTCTAAAGAAAAATGGCTTCGGGAAGGTGATCGATCCACCAAGTTCTTTCATGCTTCAACCTTAATTCGGAGGAAACGGAATCATATCTGGGCCTTGCAGGACTCTGCTGGCATTTTGCACTCGAATTTGAAGGACAAGGAAAATATTGCCTTAAATTATTTTGGTAATTTATTTCAATCAGTCAATCCAGTGATCTCTACGGAGCTGGAATCTTTGTTTCTGCCGTCCATCTCTGAGTCTTTCAATGCTGATATTTCTAAAGTTCCAGATGCTCAAGAAATTTGGGAGGTTATTTCGAAGATGGGTAGTTTAACTTTCCCTGGACCAGATGGCTATCCTCCTATTTTTTACAAAGAGTCTTGGAGTAATGTTCAGGCTCAGGTAATTTTTTGTGTCCAAAATTTCTTTATGTCTCATTCTATGCCAGTTCAGCTAAACAGGACATTTATTGCTTTAATTCCAAAGAACAAAGATGGTACCTCGCTGGAGAATTACAGGCCTATTTCATTATGTAATGTTTCTTACAAAATCATCTCAAAGATATTGGAAAATCGCTTAAAGGGTTGTCTGGACTCTTTGATTTCGCCTTTCCAGGCTTCCTTTATTCCAGGGAGAAATATTACTGATAATACGATTATTGTTCAAAAAGTGCTTCATTTTATGAAGCGCCAATCTGAGTCTAATCCTTTTATGGCTATTAAGCTTGATCTTAGTAAAGCTTATGATCGTTTGGAATGGACCTTCATTGCTAGAGTGCTTCGTGCATATGGTTTTTCTGATCTGGTGGTTCATATTATTATGCAATGTATTACTTCTTCTTCTTTAGCTGTCTTGCTCAATGGTGCTCCGGGCCCCTTTTTCCATCCGGGTCGTGGTCTTCGTCAAGGTGATCCTATCTCGCCTTATATATTCATTTTGTGTACGAAGGTCTTTTCTCGCCTTCTTGGGAAGAGCCAAGCCCACGGTCATCTAAGTGGTGTTCAGATTGCTGCGGATGCTCCGAATGTGTCTCACTCTCTATTTGCTGATGATTTTTTCATCTTCTCCCGCTCTTCTCCTCAAGAGGCGGCTGCTATTGGGGCTTGTATTGATAAATTCTGCTCTTGGTCGGGTCAAAAGGTGAATATGAACAAATCTGGAATTTTTTCCTCTCCTCAGACTTCTTCTTTTTTAAGACAGGAAGTGGAGGAGATTCTTCATATTTCGCAGATGGATGGCTCGGAGAAGTATCTTGGCAATCCTTTATTCTTGTCTAAGAATAAATCAAAGGATTTTCAGTTTCTTAAGGTGAAAACTCTCCAACGTCTGGAATCTTGGAAGAGCCGTTTTCTCTCTCAAGCGGGGAGATCAACTTTGATCAAATCTGTTGTGCAGTCTCTTCCAGCCTATACGATGTCTACTTTTCGCATCCCTTTATCTATTTGTCATGATCTGGATGCTATTGCCTGTCGGTTTTGGTGGACTGGAGGCTGTGCTAAGAAGAGATTTTTAGCTCTCACTCATTGGGGTAATCTTTGTAAGCCTAGAAGTCATAGGGGTCTGGGTTTTCGAAAAGTGGAGGATTTTAATTCGGCTTTATTGATTAAATTGGGCTGGAATCTTGCTTCTAATCCTAAGTCTATTGTATCTCGACTCTTACAAAGTGTCTACTTCCCTGGGAAGCACTTTTTTCAAGCTACTCCATGTTGTAATTCCTCTTTCATATGGAAAGGTATTTTTGCTACAAAAAATCTGGTTATGAGGAATTCTTGTTCGTTGATAGGAGGTGGAGATTCTAGTGCTATTTGGCATGTTCCTTGGATTAATTCCCTGAATGATGGGATTCCAATTCCTCTTCATGAGGATTGCCGTGCCCAAGTTTCCTATGTGGACCAGCTCTTTGTTCCCAATTCCAGGTCCTGGAATGTGCCTCTCATTCGTCAACTCTTTGATGAGTCTTCTTCTGAACCCATTTGTATGACTCGTCCCCTTCCGGCACCTCGATTGGATGCTATGGTTTGGACCCCAAGTAAGAAAGGTATTTTCTCAACTAAAAGTGCCTTCAAAATTCTCTCTCCAATGTCTCATCCAGATAATGGCTTGTGGAAGTCTATTTGGCGTTCTTCTCTCCCTGAGAGGCTTAGACATCTTCTCTGGAGGATTTCCCAGGATTTACTTCCTTCTTCAAGTCGTCTTGCTTCGGTCTTAAATGTGTCTCCATCTCCATGTTTTCTTTGTGGATCTGATGAGGATTCTTCGATGCATCTCTTCACTAGATGCTCTTATTCTCGAGCAGTGCTATTTGGCTCTAGATGGAATATTAGTATTGAAGACTTTCAGTCATCATCCCTCATGCTTTTGATTGAAAAAGGTTTGTCTTGGCGATTCCATCATGTCTTATCTATTAACAGGAAGTTGGCCCCTATTATTTTTGCTGTGTTTTGTGATGAAATTTGGAGAGTTAGGAATTTGATTTTCCACCATCATCCAAAGCCTCTGATTGCGAAATGCACTGAAATTTTCCAGCAGAGAGTTGATATTACGGTTCAAGCTTTCTCTATGCCTCGCCCCAATATGGTGTTGCCTTCTTCTGCGACTCGGGGAGGTGTGGACCAGCATGTTGTTTACATCTATTGTGATGCTGCCTTTAAACATGGTTTATCTGGCCTTGGGGTGGCTGCCTTTCGAGGCTCTTTGCATATTTTCGATCGGTCTTTGGCTGGTTTGGCTTCTTCTGCGGAAGAAGGAGAGTTGTTGGCTGTATTTTATGCTTTAAAGCTTGCTGCAGCTCAGAGTTGGTCTGCTGTGACTCTTCAATCAGATAGTCTATCATGCATTTCAAGCTTGAAGGATGCTTTGATGGCACCTAGTTGGTCGTTATCTTCTATTTTCTATGACATTTTAGAGTTCATTTCTGTTAACAATCTGCTTGTTTCTTGGGAATGGATCACAAGCAACCTTAACTTCCAGGCACATGATTTAGCTAAGCTTGCTTTCTATCAAGCTTTAGTTTCTTCTACTGGGTTGAGTTTGCTGTCTTTACTTTCAGTTTCTTTGTAAGCTTTGGAGTTGAACTCTTTTATTTATGCTAGTGGTATTTCCTTGCTTTTCTGGCAAGGTCTGCTCTCATAAAAAAAAAACCATTCCAAAATCAGCCCAATAACTATGTCAATCAAACCACGACAGAGTCGCAACTCACAAACATCTCCATAAGGCTCACAACAAAATCAACCTTGGCGATGCTCTAAGGTTTTTTTAACAGCTACATTGATAGGTATGTAGTTGAAAAATAGCCAGACAATGAAAGACAATAGAGGAAATAAGCTCACACAAATTTTAACCACACACAAGTTTATGCGAAAAATAAATACCCAACTCTCATGAGTTCGTACATTTTCTTAGTATATGCCCTCTGCGTACATATTAAGAAAATCATCAATATTTTAGCCAATAGCATTAAAAATGGTCAATTTGTTATCGTTGATTTTTAATTCTTCCGAGACTTATCTGGCGGGCAAGGAGTCGAGGACTGTAGGAATCGAGGCGAGGTCGTGTTAATCCTAAAATGGGGGATACCAGACGCCACGTCTCCCCAATGGACTGTAACGTGGTCTCCTGTGTTCTCTCTCTCTGCTTATAAACAGAAGCGTTTCTTCTTTTTGTTCACGGAAGCATCCTCTTCGATCACGCGAATGATCAACTCCTGAATTCGGTTGGTTTCTTTCCCGTACAAAACTCTTGTCTTCGTTTTACGTTATTGATTTTCTTGATTGATTCAATTGCGAGGTCTTAGGGGATCTCACTGTATATTGTGAAGCAGCTTTGAGTGCTTGGGGAATAACATCAATCTTTTAAGACGTCCTATTTTTTTTGAGATGGTTTGTGTTATACTGATGACAATTCTATTATCCTATAAACAAATGGGAAATACTAATTATTTGATGTATTAAACAATTTGCTTGATGAACATGAGAGCATGATTATGAGTGATAATTTGGAAAATTTGACATCCAAGCAATATCATTCGTGTTTTATGTGATGGGTTTCTGTTTTTGCTTCATTGAATTGAACCGATCATTATCTATTATTAAAGGTTTGAATTACACAAAGCCCTTTTTCTTGAATACTATACATATTTATAACCTTTTAAGGCTGTTAAGACAGTTTTGACTTGGGTCATTCGAAGAGGTATAGTTTGTTTTCTCTCCTAGTCCAATGACTGTCTGGTTGGTTGCAGAATTTGCCTGTGACGTTGATGTTATTGTGTCTCTCACAAAAAGGCAATATTCTAGCAGTGGCTGAGTTGCAAAAGAAGTAGTAAAGAACTGCTTGTCTATTAAATCACGATGGAACTTCTGGTTTTATTTTGTGAAGTTGAATTTCATTCAATATCTGAGCTTATCTTGAGATGCAGTAAATAAAAGATATTTTCTGATGCCATGGCAGGTTGAATAGAGAAGGATACATATATTAATGAAACCATGTCGTCACCAAGTAAGAGACGAGATATGGATGTCATGAAACTGTAAGTGTTTTGATAGTGGTTTTCAGTTAATCTCTCAGTCTTGAAATTTCTGTTATTATATGGTGTTGATATGAATTACTATCATAAACATGTCTGCCAGTCACTTCTTTATACCTCTCTTGTTTCAATCTATCTATTTTCATACAGATGACACTCATTAATAGTTTTCTTCCCTGTTTTGTTTATCATTGAAGGATGATGCGTGACTATGTTGTGGAACCAGTCAAGGATGAAATCAATGAATTCACTGTGGAATTCCATGGTCCAAAAGAAAGTAAATTTTTATAGCCACCCCTTGCTATTGGAAGCAGCATCGAGACTTTTTTTTTGTGTGTGCATCTAGTCATTATTTTTAAGAATTCAATCTCCCCTCT
Organism: Euonymus europaeus; assembly: GCA_963580455.1. Classification (NCBI taxonomy): domain Eukaryota; kingdom Viridiplantae; phylum Streptophyta; class Magnoliopsida; order Celastrales; family Celastraceae; genus Euonymus; species Euonymus europaeus. Next base: position 4,693,131 of record OY756968.1, on the reverse strand, counting down.
TCCTTGTTTTCTGATATGAATTGCGAATGATCTCGGAGTAGTTAATTTGGAGAAAAATGCAAGTTAGCATTTTGGCTGTGTTCTTGAATGGCCAGTGAAACTCTGATATTCTAAATATCAAATCAATGTATGATTTCGTTTTTCAGTTGCTGTCTCTTAATGCCATTTGATGATCACAGGTCTTTATGAAGGTGGTGCTTGGAAAATCCATGTGTTGCTGCCAGATGCTTACCCATACAAATCTCCTTCCATTGGATTTCTGAATAAAATATTCCACCCGAATGTTGATGACATGTAAGTAGTTTGGGGATTAACATTGCCCTGTGCTTGTTAACTCTAGACTCATCTTCTATATATTAATTTTTCTTGTTCTCATTATCAATTAGAACTTATCCACCTTTTTGAACTTCGAATTATTATGAGTTGACTTAATCTCATTTGATAGGTAAAGACAATATTATTCTTTTTCCTACTTGTAATACAGCATTGCTGGCATATTGCATAATTTTTTGATAGTGACCATTGTTTTTTCTAAATTGATCCATTGAAATATTTAGTAGAGCTGAAGGTTTGATCTGAGTCATCTGACAACTGTGTTCTTTTCTTAAAAAAATCAGCTCTGGTGCTGTATGCTTGGATGTCATCAATCAATCATGGAGTCCAATGTTTGGTAATTTTAGTTAATTATCTCTTTCTGTTTTTCTAAATTAGAATACTGGCGGACATCTGATTCGCTCAAACATCTTCTTGCATGCCAAAATTCTTGTTCTGCCTTTTTGTTCTAGTAGAAGCCCTGCCAAGACCACCTTCACCATGACCGCACCGGCCTGAATCCCAAGTATTTGGATTCAGCTATGTAAATCCATGCAAAAAATTATTAATAGTTTACTATGTAGATTCTTTTTTTCCTTTTACATATATAACTCCAGTAAGGGAAAAGAGACAATATATGTAATGTCTTAACATATACTGTGAATAATGGTTCAGAATCAACTTTTGCCTCTGGTTATAACTCCTGTAACCTGACATGGGTCATTGTTCAGGTTTTGATTGGACAATACTATGTAGTATTGGGAGACATGTCTCTTTTATTTCGTCTCACTTCGTAAATATTCTTTAAAGTTTTAATCGACTGATAGGAGATAACATGTTCCGTCTTGTGAACATGTTCTGTCTTGTGATTGACTTATAAATGGGCCAATTTCAGTTAACTTTCTATAGCAAAAGAATTTAATAATTTATTACTGAAGAATCCTATGATCTTGGTGGACATTTTTTTCACGGTGAATAGGTGCAAAAAATTAGTGTTTATCTTATTACGATTTCTGGGATCAGATCTTTTGATCTTTAGCCATTATATAAGAATTAGAGCAATAAAAGTCTCATGGTGCAATATTATTTATGAATATCACTTTTAACTGTACTTGTTTTATAATCAATATTTAACTTGTGATGTCTTATCTGAGCTATTTTGATCTACAGACCTCTTGAATGTATTTGAGGTATTCCTACCACAGCTGCTGCTTTACCCAAATCCTTCAGATCCATTAAATAGTGATGCAGCATCATTGATGATGAAGGACAAGAAAAAGTATGAAGAGAAAGTGAAAGGTGAAATTCTTTTTCCGTGTTTGCATCTTGACATTTGGGTTGTATTTGAGATTATAAGTACTTCTATAATTATTTTTTTGTCTTTCAAGAACCTCATCCATGCAGTCATTTTTCCCAGGTTGTATATGATAGTTTTGTTGTATTGTTGCATCACTTGTTTAGTGTATCAAATTTCTGCAACTAGAATGCAATGTTATACGATGAGTGACTGTTTCGCTCGATTGTGATCACAGAATATTGTGAGCTTTATGCGAAGAAAGAAAATGATATCAGCACTCCATCTGAAGATAGTGATGAGGACATCACTGAGGATGATGTCAGTGACACGTCAAGTAATGACGGCTTTGCTGCAGATGCAGATCTATGAGAACCTGTCTGCCTTGTCAACTTAAACATCTCAAATATTTGCCTCATCGAGCTCTCCTTTTGATTACCCTTGCGCGATACTATTTTGAATTGCTTGGTCAGTGATGAAAGATAGGTGATACCAAAACAGGAAACCCTGTGGGTCTATTAAATATGCTGCTTAGCAGTAACATTTGATACAAATGGACGAATCATAGAATATTATTGATGTTTTATTTGGAAGTTTGAATTGAGAACTATTCTACTTTTCAGTAATGTTGATGGAAATTAATAAACAAGAGAGGCTTGTCTTTGGAAGATCTTGACCTGATTTGAGGCTCAGACTTTACTCATTGAAGTCCCTGAGCGCCTGTGACAAACTGTATTTGAGAGGATCAAACAGTGTTGGAGAAGTACAGACATAAACCTCCGACCGATAAATATAATTGTAAAAACAGAGAGAACCCAAAACCCAGGCTTGTTTTCGTTGAATATGCTGAGGCTTCACAGAAAGTTAATGCCTGTTTAGGATTTTGTCATGGTGTATACTTTACCCAACTATACTCGACTCTATGTAGACTAACATGCAAAAATGATTAGCTTGAAGGTTGTGGGCAGAGAAGGTTGGTTATAGATTTGTTGAACTAGTTATACCCCTCTAGAATAGTTTCAGCCAGCACTCCTTTTTTTTATAACCGAGAACAACAGCACGCATGCCCTTCGGACAGCTACTAAGGTTGGGCTAGGGCACATGCAAACCCGTTCGACAGGCTAGTTGGTTAACCACTTGGAAATGGTGGCGCCAGCTTAGAATCGAACTCCTGACAGAAGGCGAGATTCTTTACGCCCTAAGTCCAGAGAGATAACCAGCTAGGCTATCAAGTGCTTGAATAGTTGCAGCATGAGATTCAGACAAACACAAAAAGTAATAGTCTGAGCAAAGCATATTTCTTTCTTGAATGACGATTATCAAGAAGATTTCTTATTGATTCTGAGAATGTGAAAACAATGGGAGGTTAACTGTATTAGTTTTCTTTTCTAGGATGTGAAAACAACTGACAAGCCTAATTCAATAATTTAATGCGAATAATTGATTTGAGGAAATCAGTTGTACAACATTGCAGTGCAGGACTCGATTTCACAGCGACAAGGACATGAGATTACTAATCCTGCGGCCGGCTGCCTTGTTTTCAAATGTTATATTTTAGCCAAATGGATTGTTCATTGTTTCTGTTGCAGCAATGATAAGCCAAAAGAGTACAAAATCCTCATGGTGGAATCAGTCCTTTGTGGTGGTAATTATATTCCACAGAGAATTTCCAGCTTTATGATCTCCTCCTTCTACAATCCCAGCCGTTGAATAGACATCTCATGTCAAAATCTATATTACTCCATTTTCTATATTCAAAACTACTACTGGCATGTTTTCATCAACAGCTAAACCAAATGAAGCCAATCCTGCTATGGTTCCTCTGCATTTCCTGCTCTTGCTTCTTCAGTGGCACGTATTCGGTGGAGGAGGTAAGGAGCTCACTGGTTAGCTTTATTTCAAAACTCACTGATAATAGCTCTCAGCCACAGCTCGATCCAAGTTTCAAATGGAATTTAATATCTGATCCCTGCCAAGATAACTGGAAAGGTGTTGTCTGCGACCGGACCAATACTTTAGTGAGGCGATTATTGCTCAACAACTCCAACTTTGCAGGAACATTTGATGCTGCTGTCATTTGCAATGTGCAGTCCTTGAGTTCATCGCTTGTATATATCGGCCTCGATGGAAACGACATTGGTGGACAGATACCAGCAGAGATTGCATACTGCAAACAACTCACACACTTGCAGTTAAGTGGGAACAGATTTTCTGGATCCCTGCCTGATTCACTTCCACTGCTGAGTAATCTGAAAAAACTTGACATTTCATTCAATGATCTTTCTGGTATCCTGCCAGATATATCGCCCATTTCTGGTCTGATAGTGTTCCTTGCTCAGTATAATCAGTTGGCTGGAGAGATACCGGATTTCGACTTCTCCAACTTTCATCAGTTCAACGTCTCTTTTAACGATTTCATTGGTTCTGTTCCAGCTGATCATGCCCGGTTAACTGAAACCAGCTTCATGGGTAATCCTCAATTATGTGGAACTCCTTTGCCAAAAAATTGCACATCTTCTTCCGGGGACAAGAAAAGCTCGAAAGACCAGATTCTTATGTACTCAGGATATGTTATTTTGGGCATGGTCTTTGTTTCCTGCGTCGTATTCAGGATATGTAGAAAGAAAAAGGGAGAAAAGAAGGTTGATGTGGAAAATAAGGTAGGTTCAGTTGATGATAGTATGACCAATCATAGTGTTGTATCCACTGAGTACAAAACAGAAGCAAGCAAATCAGAAATTTCAGTTCATTCAGCTGAGAATAGTGCGTTAATTTCGTCATCTCTGATAGTTCTCACTAGTCCTGAGGTGAATGGATTGAAATTTGAGGACTTGCTCGGGGCTCCTGCAGAATTGATGGGAAGAGGACAGCATGGTAGCCTCTACAAGGTTATTCTCGAGAAAGGCATGACCCTTGCTGTTAAAAGGATCAAAGATTCGACGATTTCAAGCAACGACTTCAAGGAGAGGATGCAGAGACTTGACCAAGTGAAGAATCCAAATGTACTGTCAGCTCTTGCTTTTTATTCTTCAGAAAATGAAAAGCTACTGGTTTATGAGTATCAGCAAAATGGCAGTCTCTTCAGACTTTTACATGGTAAATATGACTCTCACTTTCATATATTTCCTAGTCAATTGAATCGTTAGATAATCTTCGATGACGAGTTAAAACGAGTTGATATTTTTTGATGAAACAATACTCTTCTGTTCTATATGCATATTTCAGGAATTAAAACAGGCAGAGGATTTGACTGGCCTAGCAGGCTTGGCCTTGCAGCTTCCATTGCAGAGGCATTGGCATTCATGCATCAAGAGCTTCAACATTATGGAATAGCTCATGGAAATTTGAAATCCTCAAACATATTGCTGAATGATAAAATGGAGCCTTGCATTAGTGAGTATGGTCTCATGCCAATGCATAGTCAAGAATCCTCTTCAAAAACCACCCAATTCAAAGCAGATGTTCATGGCTTAGGAGTGATTCTTCTTGAGTTACTGACTGGAAGGCTAGTGCAGAACAATGGAGTGGACTTGACTACATGGGTTCACTCAGTTGTCCGAGAAGAATGGACTGTCGAAGTTTTCGAGAAGTCTCTCGTATCAGAAGGCGCGAACGAAGAAAGGATGGTTAACCTGCTCCAGGTAGCAGTAAAATGTGTTAACCCTTCCCCTGAAGCCAGGCCTAATGCAAGCCAAGTTGCTGCCATGATCAACACAATCAGAGAAGAAGAAGAAGATCAAGAGAGATCACAAGTCTATAAAGACAGATCCATAGTTCTTGAACCATGATTTCGCAAGTATAAAACCCGAAAAAAGTACTTGGGATAGGACATTTTTCATTAGCTGCTTGTTATGGAGCACCTACTGCACTACTGTTAGTCAAGATCAACCTAGCATTTCCTTCTATCAAACAATGTAGTATTTGTAATCTTTCAACCAATAAGTGCTAAGAATGTTCATGAAATCGCGCCCGAAGCTCCCACTCATCAAGTTGCAGGAGAAGTAGCTTGTTGTTTTAGGTGATGAGACATTGAGACTCAGTAAAACCTCAGGCCAACCCATATTCTTCAATCTGGTGGGGAGAAAGGAAGCAAAACCCTCTTCAAAGCTAGATTTCCTAGTCATATTACCTTGTTAAGCATCCAAAATTTGCAGATGTTGCACAAGGAATCACACCCTCAGTTTCATAATTTTCTTTTGAACTTTTTTATGCTAAAGTGACTAGAATTCAGATTATAAAGAAATGAATTGCCATTCCATCATTGACTAAGAATCAATACTGCCCCTACTCTTAATTTGGGGCAAGGGAGACTGGAGAAGCACAACACGAGAATCAATTGAAAAAAGTTGAAACTATATATATATATTTTTTTTGATTACTTCTCAAATAATTTAGAAAAGTGAGTTCAAGGGAAATTGCAACTCATGTGTAGCACTACCGCACAACATAAGGAACTTATATCTAAAAAATATAAACAATTGTTTGCACAACGTTTTTATAGTAGGCGAGATGTACGCAAATTTTACTTCCACATAATTTGTAAAGATACTATTTTTAGAAATTATACTTGTGACATCCTTAAATTACATCCAAAAGAGACCCCAAAAAAGAGTCTGTAAGATTTCACTGGATAACCAATGTGTTCTTTATTGTGTTCTTTATAACAAACTTTAGCAAAATTTGTATTGTTATAAATAGCTTAACTACCACATGCTCCACAGTCATTGAAAGATTAGCCTTATTTCATCTTTCTCATTAAATAGTCAAACGTTTCGAGTGAACAATATAAAGTTAAAATTTATTATATTTTGATAACTCGAACATAATTTTCCTGTGTCCGACAGTCAACCCATTATGCGGTGGTTGGATGGTGCAATGCTGATGCAAAATGTTGATACCAACCCCACCAAAGCAGGTACCTAAACACACACTGTTTAAGCAAATGATAGTCCACAAACGACCAACCAATTAGAATGGACTACCACTCATGACCATATTCTTTGAAGTCTTATGAGACCCAGTCATCAGTGACATCCAAAAAAACAGTAACAATTCACATTAATAATTCACCAACTCAACAAATAAGTAGAAAGCATCAACAACTCCCTCTCCTCCACAGAAAGCCCAACCAAAATGGCACTGCAAACCCAGCCCATATTGGGCCCATAAAAGGGTATTGAGTTACCAAACTCAAATTGGAACGTGGCTGTCACGTGAATAAAGGCGCGTCCCTGCCGAGATCCATCGACGACTTGGCAGAGGAAGGCATGGCGAGGAACGCGTATCTCGCCGAGAAATCACGGTGCGTAATATCGTCATCGAATTGGCCATTCTGCCCCGGCCCCTCGTCGAAATTGAGGGCGTAACTCGAAGGATCGTACTGGAACTTCCTTTGCCTCCCGAACCCGTGGTTCCCATTCCGGTTGTTCTTGTTGAACCGGCGGATGAAAGTCTTCCATTTCGGACCGGCAACCAATTCGGACCATTCCCGAACCCGATTCCATCCTCGGATCAACCACGAGTCCTGATTACTCACAGCGGCACTGTTGTTTTGGACGTTCTCGATCCGCTCCCACCATATCGATCCAATAGCGGGGGAAGGGTTGGAATTGAAGCACGGAATCCAGAAACAACAGCCTCGCTTCGCAAATGCGGCCTCGTTTACGTCGTCCGCGTCCGTTGTGTGGATTTCCGATGGTTGCGAAGGCATTTTCGGGAGAAAAATCAGCGCTTTTCAATTGGGCACTGATTCTATCTCCCTAAGAAAAAAGAAAGAGGGGTTTTTGTCTTGTATTTGTTGATGAATTGTTAAGGGTGCGTTTTTAGGGTTGTGTTGGGGGTTCTCTTTGGATGGAGGAGAAGGAAGAGTGTCGGTGAGATTTGAGGGTGGAGAAAAATGAGGGAGGTTGCAACGGAAACATCGGACATGGCACTGTGGCAGTTACTCTAATTTGCCGGGACAAAAATTCCGGTTGTTGGTTTTGTTTTTGTCTTTCTTTATTTTTTTTTATTTTTATGATGATGAATTATGGTAAACTCATAATTGAATCGTATAAATCTCCCCAAGTGCTTGATAATTGTTCACAATGGTGAATTTAGAAAATAAATTTAAGGTGAACTTTATTATTAACCGAATGAGTAATTTATAAGTGGAGGTCGAAATGTTTTTTTTTGGGTTGTTAGAAATAGAAATTTTCATTAGAACTCTCTCAGAGGAGTAAAAACAGATACAATACCACTAAATAGAGATAAAATCCACTAGATTGGGATAAAATCAATCTAAAGAATATGTAAAAAATTAAAAATTTAAAGAAAATCAGTACAACAATAATAGAGAACATCCGAAAAAGGCTAGAATTGGAAATATCTGCTATTATCACTGCAGATTTGGAGACGAGCGTTTATAAATGTCAAATCAAGTTCATAAGATTCGCCCAAAATCAAATCTGAGGCCAGAAGACCTCTGACCATCACCAAGATATAGCTTCCCTCCAAAAACATAATAGATCTAAACTAACTATCACCCATATCATCCCCAACTAAAAATTTATTAAATGAAAAAGAGACAGAACAGTAAGCATAAAGTAAAGGCGGTGGGAGGAGGGAAAAAAGCAAAAAATTCCTCCTCCTCTAAAGAGTTTAATAATTATAATTTTATGACTAAATATATAAAAGAGTTGGGAGTACTACAATTTCAATCCAATTTTTACTTCTAGATCCCGTCAAAAATCATGTTAAGATGTTTTTTTTTAAATAATCACTTAGAGCATCTCCAACAAGGAGTATGCAAAATGAGGATGCAAAAATAATTTTGCATGCTTGAATAGTGGTTTGCATACCACTTTAAATGTTTTCACTCCAACAATGGGTATGTAAAATGGGGATGCATTTTTTTCCTACATTTTATTTTTATAAATAACTTAGTTTCTTCTTCATTTCATCAACCAATTCTGAACAAAAAAAATCTTATTCTCAAACAAATTCATGGATCATCCAAGTTCTAGTTCTGAAATTTTGAGGGAATTTCTCAGCTTCAACTCTGACTCCGAAGATGAGTTGGAGCAACTTTTTTCAGCACGAGAGGCAGATGATCAACAAAGTAGTGGGAGGAGACGAAGTGGCCATCGAGGTTCTATTCCCGGACACAGAATAGTTCATCGCAATCATGCTGATGGTCACTCCAGACTATGGAATGATTACTTCAGTCAAGATCCGGTTTACCATGAAGGTCTATTCAGAAGAAGATTTCGAATGAGTCGAAATCTTTTTCTCCACATTTTTAATGCTGTAGCGACAAATGATACTTATTTTGCTCAAAAACGAAATGCAGCTGGAGTTCTAGGCCTCTCTCCCCTTCAAAAGATTACAGCGGCAATTAGGATCCTCGCGTACGGGACTCCAGCTGATTCCTTAGACGAGTACATTCAGATTGGCGAGAGTACCGCAATTGATAGTCTAAGACATTTTGTCCGAGGAGTTGTAGAAGTTTTTGGAGAACGTTATCTGAGGGCGCCCGATCAGAATGATGTACATCGTCTATTAGCTCAAAATGAGGAACGTGGATTTCCTGGTATGCTTGGAAGTATTGATTGTATGCACTGGAAATGGAAGAATTGTCCTACTGCTTGGCAAGGGATGTATACAGGTCATTGTCGTGCACCAACAATTATTTTAGAAGCTGTGGCTTCTAAAGATCTTTGGATCTGGCATGCCTTCTTTGGAATGCCTGACTCTCTTAATGACATAAATGTGCTACAGAAATCTCCTATTTTTGGGGCTCTAGCCAATGGAAATGCTCCTGAAGCACACTACACTATTAATGGTCATCATTACAATATGGGATATTATCTTGCAGATGGAATATACCCTCGCTGGTCTACATTTGTCAAAACTATTCCATGTCCACAAGGCCCGAAACGAAAACACTTTGCTAAAATGCAGGAAGCTATTCGGAAGGATGTGGAGCGTGCTTTTGGAGTGTTGCAAGCGCGTTTTGCCATTACCCGTGGACCGGCAAGATATTGGGATGTTGATACACTTAATGATATTATGACAGCTTGCATAATATTACATAATATGATCGTTGAGGAAACCGGTGGTTTCGCCGACATAGAGTTTGATGGACTCACATCTCCACCGACAATGTCACATACTCGTACTAATGAGTATGTGAGTTTCATCCAAACACATCGTCAAATCAGAGATGCTTCAAGTCATTCACAAATGCAAGATGATCTTGTAGAGCATCTGTGGGCTCGTTTAGGGTCATCAGATTGATTCCATCTTCATATAGTTTGTGGGTTTATCTATTAAAACCCTCACGAGACTATAACTCGTCCACTAAGGAGGACCTTAGGGGTTTAAAGGCTTGTTACATGTGCTAAATGTAACCGCGATTCCTGCGTCAGTGAGTCTAGTTTACTTTATTGTTTGCAATGCGTTACTTTAGTGTTGAGCCAAGCAGACACTAGTAGTTTGTCATCTTCAATTGAAAAATTCTTGGACCTTTGACTATTTCTAGTACTCGGAGCAACATCGGATGGCATTTGTGACTCCGCAAGGTCAACCTCGTGCTCAATCTCTAGGTCATCACTCATGAGCAACGATGCATATGACTCGTACATGGGATCCATATCTACAAATACAAAGTTATTAAATTCAAAATTTGGAACAAGCATGGCATGCATAATTCTAAGATTGTTAATGAACTAAATAAAATTTCAAAGCTGTAAAATTAAAGGATAAGGTAGTGAAATTATCATCAAATACACACACACATCATTGTCATAGAATGATAAGGCAAACATAAACTATGGGCAATTCAAACAGCCCCTATAATATTGTGGCAGCAATCACATATTCCTTTCTTCCATTCCACTCTGTTCAATTCTATTTTACAGAGGCAATTCCACTTTATTTCCCTCTCCTTCCTCTTTGTGAGCAATAAAGAATTAGATAGGTAAGGAATTACAAACTAAGGCTCCCTGTGTATATGAGAGAGTTAGATAAGACCATTTGTAGTATTATATATGAATACATACTGAGGCAAACTTCGATGGGAAACAGAAAAGAAAAGAAAAAAAAGAACACAAATGATTTTTTTTGTTCAACAAGAAACAAACTTCAAATCAAGAAAACACATTTGATAGTGATAAGAATTATGGCGTAAATCCAACTCTTTTATCTCAATATATTTAGTCCACAAGTCAACAGCAACAACCATTTTTCTTTCTAACCATCAGCAACCACCAGTAGTAAAAATTCTCCAATCACAGACGACGACCATTTTAGCCTAACTACTACCACTGTTAACTACCTTGTCATCATAGAAGGAGATGTTGTTCTTCATAGGCACAAGGATATGCAAAATAACACAAAATCAAAGTTTTTCCTAAAAACATTTTTCACAGAAAATAGCATCCAAATGTATGTTATTTTATGATTAACAAACTTAGCCTAAAATCCACTTCTGAAGATATTAGCCCAAAACTTCTACTCCTAAAGATATTTCTTTGTTCAGACTCGTATCAACAAACTTAACAAAGATATGTTACATATATAATTACCATGTTCCCAACTAAGGACATATATGTATACACTTCTCTAGAACATCAATCCAAAATGCTGCCAATGAGCCCCTCAAGTTGAACAATTCCAAAAATTGCAGAGACTTCACACAAAGGACATAAACACCTCCCAACATAACTCAATTTTCTCAGAAAACAACTAAGACCACAAAAATGATAAGTAAAATTTCAACTCAGGTATTAGAAATTTCCAGTAGACATAGGAAGCAACTAAGGGCAAGGCATAAAAATCTAGCTCTTCATTAGTAGATTAGATTTGCCATCTGTATAACCATTAAACAGAGAAAAACAAGCCAGCCCACAATCTCATGAAGGTGCTTAAGCAACAATTGAAAGGAGAAAAGCATAATCGCTTACCTTCAAGTACACTAAAGGAATCGAACAACCATACGGGAAGCTATAAAACATCAAAAGCTTGTGAAGAGATTTGCAGAAAATTCAGAGAACGCACATAGATCAACATGAATCGGCAAAAAATAGGGTAAAATCAGTAGATTAATTAGCAGAAAATAGGGTTAAGCCTTCAATTGAAGGATCATACCTTAAATGAGTTAGATCTTGTGCAGCGGCGATGGATTGAGAAGGGTTTCGAAATTTCAATAGAACTGTCGGTCGATCTGTTGGAGACGACGAACAATTTAAAAGGAATCAACTTTGCCAGGTACTGTTCATAGCCGTTGGGCAACGGGAAGATCTTCGCGCGTCCATTTGCGACTCTTCTCTCACATCTCGTAGAGGTCGCAATTTTGGGAACCGAAAGTGAGGTCGCAAATTTGCGACCTCTGTTGGCTTCGACAAAACAACGATTTCGGATGCATATCGTCCGTTAATGGATTTGCGACCTCATACAGAAACCCTGTTGGAGATGCTCTTAGCGTAGATTCGTGTTAATATGAAAAGTCTTGTGTCCCGAGTCAGACGACTGAAAGGATTCATCTCCGCATAACTCCATTTTTTAAATTCTGTACAATTCATTGACTGCAAATAATCTAAAAATTAAGGATAGTAAACAGTTCAGGAAAATTTATGCCAAGTTACAGGATGGAATGCAGGTCTGACTATTTTTATTTTAAAATAGTAGAATTTAAAAATGTTTGAAGTTGCAGTTTACCTGCGTAGTCCTTGACTAATCTGTGATATGGTGATAACGGTCAAAGTCCAATTTTATAGCAGAAAGGGAGAAGAAAAAGGTAGGCGAGGCGCGGAGAAGTCGCATCTGGTTCTGGCACTGTCGGAGTCCCCGCAATTCTTTATTATTTGTCTTCCGGCAAATATTAGGTTTGACAAAATTTGTTCGATTCGGATAATTGATTTATATCAATCAAATTAAATTAATTTAAATCTTTGAAATTGAGATCTGTATACAATTATTTTGTTCTATTTAAAACTAAGTTGGGATCTAAATGTAAATTTTTTATTCAATTTAATTGTCTGAATCTTAATTTCTAACCCAAATTAAATTATTTTCTCAATCTAAATTAATCTAAAAATGATTAATTAAATAAATTTAAAAAATCAAACCGATCTAAATGAAAACAAAGACTCTTGTATCTCTTGTACAGTCATATACTGTACATTGTACACCCTGGCCTGGATGGCATGGCACTTCCTTGGTCAAAGTCAGAGAAAACTGGGCCCAGTCATATCTTATTAAGTCCACCTTAATTTCCCGTGTCCAACAAGCAACAAAAATGTAAACCAATTCCAGTCATTGCGATGATTTTTAGTAAAACCAGGTACACAATCACATTGAATCCCACGTTTTTCTAATAAACTATAACCACGCTATAGATGCTCGATTTTTGGATGCCCGACATGGTGTAAATTTACACTGTCAAATTCATACACCAAAATTTCTCCTCCGATAACAAAAAAATAAGAGAGTGATTCCAAAAAATCAACTCCCAATCTAAAAGTCGGACCACGACTTAGCACAGTAGATAGTCTCACCTGTCCCATTAAGAATGCTTTCATTTTTAATTTTCATGGAAACCTACTTCTTTTTTTAACATTTTATGTCTGTGTTTTTTCTTATCCTAATTATCTTTTCCTGCAAATTGGTGACAAATTAAGGATTATCTACTGGTCTGCTAGTTTATCAACTACTAATAAAGGAATTGGTCAAGTAAATCACTCCCTGTTCCCAATTTTCCACACACAATTTTCAAATTCAACCTTTCATCACTTGAATTTTCCTCCTCTGCTTCCTCTGATACTGGATTGCCTCATCACATACGTGTTGGATTGGTGCAATTTATTATTTCTCCATTTCTAGTCAACCAATCTCCCCATCTCTCACTATATATTCATGCCATTGTCGCATAACAATTTCATATTCAATAACACCAAACTCTCTTGGTCAGTACTTTTAACATCTCTACAATGTTTAGAAGAGTTCAGATCATTTTCTTAGTTGTTTTCTTGATCTACATGGTGTCGGTTGTGATCGTACAAGGCCGGCCATTGAAGCCTGGTCCTCCTAGCCAAGGAGGGGTGATTGGTCATCAACTTGCTGGAGTACTTGAAGATCTTGGTCTCTGGGCAATCAAGAATTCAGGTCCAAGTGGTGGTGGGGAAGGACATTAGTAGTAAACACAAAGACACAACATCATCTGCTGCTCAAAATATGACTAGTTATGATACTGGTATATTGGTTAAGTCAATGTCTGAGTTGGACAACGCTCCAGTCTTTCAGGAGTGTTTTTTATTTTTTAGATCATTTTTATTTTATTCTTTCTGGGTATGAAAAAACTGTGATTCTTGAAGTTCTAATGTAGTGCATGTTATTCAATTACTGAAAAATAAAATTTAATAGACAAGCTGTTGGCAGGAACCAACTCTGGGACCAAATATTCCTCACAAGGCAAAAAATAGTACAAAACATCAAAGCCTTTTCTTACATGTCTTACCACTCATATCTGTATCAGGGATATGACATTAAAGATTATAGTATTCAGCATATGGTGTGGTTGATCATCAGTAGCCATGAGAATGATGACCTGTATAATTGAGTCGGGGTCGAATACTTTGGTAATTGTAATTAGGATTGCCATAGTCGACTGCTTTTATCACCATAGCTTCACGCCGGCCGTCCTGCTCTTGAACCGCTCCAAACACAATCTCATCAGTCTCACAGCTCTGCTCATAGTAGGTCTCAGGGTTGGATGAGTAGTGTCTATGATGATGCTGGTGGTGTTGAGGATGGTGGTTTTGCCTCTGCAGCAGATGCTGTTGTTGGTAATATTCGACATCCCAGCCATTATAGTTTTCGCGACTTTGCTTCAAATGGTGCATCTTCTCCAGGTCCTTGGCCATAAATGGATACGTTTTCTTGGACATAGGGCTTCTGGATTCTATGGACGGTGGCTCGTCTTCTTGTGGAATAACATAGCTTTCTTGAATCGACCATGCATTTGAGTGTTTAAATGGTTGTTCGTATTTCTGTTGAAAGTACTGATAGTTGGGAGACTTTTTTCTAAAGCTTGAAAATATAGTCCCAAAAATCTCAGCTGCTGAAGAGCCGGTATTGATGAAAAGCCGCCCAACTGAAGTAAAAAAACCCTCGTCTGATATCTCCGGTTCAACGTCAGGAGGAATCAAAGGAGGCCTGACTGATTGGGGAACCCTTTGGTACGGCGGTATTGGGATGGCTTTTTCATATGTTCTTGAATCCTACAACAGAAAAAATGATCTTGAAACTCATCCTTGGTCAATTTAGTGTTTGGATTAAGATTTTTATCATCCAGATTCAAATGAATTCAGTGACCTACTTTCTTGGAAGAAAACATTGCTCGCACTCTATACTGCAGCAATGCCAGTATGTAGCCACAGAAACCAGCTGCAACAAGCAAGGAAATTCCTGCAATGGTGGAAATCATACACTACACTACTACGGATATACGTACTTACTGAAAATGGAGCAAAGAAAATTCAGTAAGAATTTGAGTTTGACCGCTCAGATCATACCTAAATGGAAGCTGTCATCATACTGATAGGAGCAATCTTCAGATAGGAGCTGAATCTCTCGAATCGCTTGGTTCCCTCTATCTATAACCAATAGAGAGCAGCTGCTTCGGATATAAAACACATCGAAATCGTTTGAGAACTTTGCATCTTCACTTGGACCATCAACATGACCGCCTGCACGAGTCCATTTTCCTCCAGCAATAGTTGTAACTCCTGCACAAACATAGAGTTGTTTAATCAATATTCTCAGAAACATAAATATAGTAGATAAAAACTTTTGCTCCTTGAGTAACAGATTTTAAAATATGAATCAATAATCAAACAAAAGTAATACAAAATCCAGGATTTACCTGAATCGCTGATCTTTCTTATAGCCATATTCAATGTATCCGCCACATACACATTTCCTCTGTCATCCACAGTTAACCCTTTAGGATGGTTTAGTCTTGCTTCTCTTGGCCTACCATCCACATGTCCAGAGTACCCTTCAGTGGATCCAGCCACCAGCTTCGGCCTGGCATCTGTGTTTCATACTCTCTTTTTTCAGAATGTAATAGATGTACCGGCATTTCAATTGAGCATCAAGTAAAACATGATCAAGAAATCAAAGCTATGGATAGAGATAACACTTGGGAAACAATCGGCTCTGAATAATATCATGCATCTTGTTTGCCTATACGATAGAACTGAGGGCAGTTAAGTGCTACTAATCATTCACAAAGAAGCAACTTACTACCCCATCTGCTTCATTGTCTCACTCTTTCTCTGTTGCATATAATTGGAATGTTTAAAGTCGGGTCTTCTTTTTCCTCCTGAATAACCTATTTATTCATTGATGTCTTTATTTCTCTTTTCCGTTAATTGTAGATCAAGCAAGGTAAGGGCTTCAAGTACACAAAAGTCTAAGATTACCTTTAAGAAAGAATAAAGGAGCAAAGGATGAGCAAATAACAGGTTCAATTAGTATGGACACTCATAATCAAATGGTGAGAGAGAAAATTCTCACAAAAAAATAATGAAACGGGGTTGGCAGAAACAGAAGCGAAAGGCCAAAAAAGACTCGTTATCCTTCAAAAAGTTGAGGCTTCTGATAAAAATTTCATGCACAGTAATGAATTTTTATACTTATGAACATGAGCTCGCCAGTCAAAAAAGAATAAATCAAGAAATGATATCCTGACTATGAAGCAAAGTCTCTAGACGATGCTAATAATAGACTGCTAAAAAGTTCTAGACAAAGTGATTCGAATTTGGTGCTGGGGTCACTATATCAGAAACAAAGAACAAAAAATTGGAACTCAATGTGCAAATAAAATCAATCAACCCACACTGAAGTCTGAACAACACAAATTTAAACCATGATATAAAATACAATGATACAGATACAGTAATCTAGAGGAAAGCAGAGCTTACAACGAGACAACGGCATTGGGATTCTGTATATGTTGCTGTTCTCGGAATCCAAAACAAGGAGGTCCCCATTTGGCGACATATCAAGAGAGTATGGTTCAATCCCAAGCTTACTTCCATCAAACACAGTATCAACCATGTATCCATCCTCAAATTTCATCAAGGAACGGCTAGAAACAGCTGAGAAATTCAAAACCCATTAGTCTCATTGACCTCGACACAATGTGATGTGAACAAAATATTCTAGAAGAAGAACAGGAAAAGATAATAGGAATGTGGGTTCAGTGGAAGATCCGTACCTGTTTTGGTGCTAGATTTCAGTGACCACAGCCATTTTACAAGACCAGCGACCGCATTCGACACAATTCCACTTACAATTTCTGAAAGAAAGAAGAACAATGAAGAAGACAGTTACAGTCACACATTGCAACAGAAACAACGAGCTATTAGTGTAAAAGAAGGTCATTGAACTTACTAGCCGGAGGAGTGGCCGAAGCAGACGAACATTCACCAAAAAGAAGCACAAAAATGAGTCCCAAAGCAACCCAATTCCTACACATTGTTGGGTTTCTTCTGGTTTGCTAAGTTGAGATAAGAAATGCTCAAACTTGAAGTTTCAAGCTTTGCATTTTTATTTGCTCCCCATTCAAGTGCCCCACAACAAACACGGATTGACTCTTTATTTTAGATGTTAATAGGTAGAAAAGGCTTTTGAACTGAGAGAGACAGAGAGGGTGTGTAGTGATTTGAGAAGGTAAAGAGAAGGAAGTTCTGTTCTATAGTTATAGAAAGTACATATGAGAGACAGAAAAGTAGAGGGAAGCGCTGTTTTACATGGAATCGTATATGCTCTGTTCTAAAATTGTCTTAAAACTTGTCCTTAATCAGGATTCAAGAGGTCATGCTTAATTAGGAAAACTGATAGTGGCACCACTCACTTTTCGGATTGCATGTCCATAAAATGTCAAATTTGCCCTTCATTGATGTGGGTTTAATTCACACAATGAAAATTCTGAATGATGATGGATGGAAGTTTTGGGGTTAATAGTGTCATTGCAATAGAGGGCTGTTCCTGAACCTGACCAAAACAATTTTGCATTTGCTGTGGATTCGATCTAGTTGAGAAGATTATTCAACACTGTGGTCCTGTTTCTTTACAAACTTCAAGGCCATTGCCCTTCATAAAAAAATATGAGATATACTTATAGTGATTTTTTTTTATTTTATTTTATGTTTCTTTCCTCCTTCTTATGACGTGCTCTTGGGTTAAGATCCAATGTGGACTACTCTCGAGGGGAATTTTTTTGTGTTTCTTCATGTTAGGAATCTCGATTTTTATCTCAAAAATATCTCAATAGTAGTGTACGATATTTATCTATTATTTGTGGTGATATCATAGCAAAAGGTACATCGAAAATCACACCCAATAAATGAATGACACATGCTGTTTTGTTATTTTTTAGATAAAAATCACTGAGATTAGCATTTTTATTCTTTGAATTTTGCTTTTATATTTATAAAGAGGATTTTATTTGTTGTTTCTTGATTTTTGTGGGTTTTGGTGTAGCTAGAAAACGTTTTAGTCACGCTGCCTTACCATGAAAATCATGAGATTCAACAAGATTAGTTTTAGTTTCCTCCCTTTAGACCAATTGACCAACTTTAATGATCAATAACCACTATTAGCAACAAAGAAAATCACAAGAAAAAATGTGGGTAAAACCATCTTTTACTGTAATTTTTACATAGTTCAATTTTCAGATAGAAAATTTATATGCACACATCCGAATTTATGCCCATGTCAATTGTGTAAAAGGCAAGTTTGTATTTTATTAATTTTGGTTCTCAAAAAAATTGTACAAATATCCTTCTTATCCATTCAAAAGTTGCTTTGGGCATTGTGCCACATGAGATTAAACCATGTCAATGCATTTTTTTCTTCTCACAATTCCAAGCAAATTGATATGATAGTGCCAATTCATAGAGGTTGATTCAATGACCACTTCCACTGACAAGATGCTGGCATCATGGCTTTGGCAAATTCTAGGTCTAGGGTGGCAAAAGGAAATGGGGTTGCTTAAAAAACAACCTAATGAACTTAACCAAAACAGTTGAAATTTGTAAGAAAGAGCAACTATATACCTATGCATGTATAATTGTTCTTTGAACATTATACATTTATAATGACCACAAAGATTTAGTTTGCCTTAAATACATACCTGGTGGTAGCTCTACAAAATCAAAGAGTGCTATCAAGGTGCATTACCTCTGATGTATCATATACATAGCTATCTGGATTCTAGATACACAAAGTCCCAAGTTAAACATGGTAGATCATTCCCACCTCAAGAGTAGATGCATGAGGAATGCTCAAAGCATAATTTGGTCCCCTGCAGTTTCTCCTCAAGAAATCATACCCAAAATTGATTATAATCTTCTTCATCAAACTCGACCCCCTCTTCGTTCTAACGTACGAGTGTCCAAGTATAAAAGCCAGTCCTGCTTCCCTTGCTTCCATCAGTTCTCGCAGCTCTTCCCGTGCCTGAATATCAACCTGTGGACTCTCTGGCAAAACAAACCTCACTCTTTTCCTCACGGTTTCCGGGGACTTTATCTCCCTCAGTTCTGAAGCACCTGTTTCAGAAACTTCGGCATCGTCTTCACACATTCTTATCCCTTCAAAATTTGATGATGAAGTCCCGACGACTGTCATCTTTCCATCATCTCCCAGGTTCTCTACACCGATATTACATTCAGGATGTTCAAACCTGATGAACTCTGCAATACTACAAACAAGGTCTTTCTCAAACTCCACATCGTCCTTATGAATGTCACGATATCCATATCGTGCTATGCATCTGTAAAGCCGGTACTCCCTAGGACCAACTCTTCCCACAAGGAACCTCTCCTTGGGTCTCACATGTGGCACCGGGACAGATTTGACACAAAGAAAGACTACAACCTGGTGGAAAGCTGGCAAGTTGGTGACGAAGTGTGAAAATATAGCTGGGATGCCGGAAACAAGCTCAGTGTGTATTAGGCCAAGACCCCGAACCCTGACAATCCCCAGACTGGGACCTAGGCTAAGGATCCAGTTGACAGAGACCTTGTTTTGAACGTCAAACTCATACTTCTTGAGTGTGCCGTAGTGCCAAACACACATCACTACAAATAAAATGAGTGAAAGGGCAATTGGCACCCAGGCCCCTTCAAGGAATTTAATAAGGGAAGCTGAGAAATAGAGTGCTTCAATCGATCCGAAAAAGAAAATGAAACAAATGGCCAGGAAAATACTTTTGTTCCAGCATAAGACAATAACTAGAGACATTAGACAGGTTGTTACCAGCATCACAGTTATAACTGCCAAACCTGTTTATGGACAAGAAAAAGATTTTGTAAGTGTGATTGTGGTTAGGGCTGTCTTACATTCAAGACAATTTCTATTGCTCACAAAACATTATAGCATCTCCATTTGATTGACAGGAAAGAACCGTTGAGGATCTTATTAGCATATGAGTGCTTATAGTTATTTTGTTGTATTTAGAAAGAACACTGCCAAAAATTATAGATTCATGGAAGTTAGATCTCAGTGATATAAAACTCTAATAGAGAGGAAGAGAGAATAATGAGAAAGAGTACCTGCTGCGTTGCCCAAGTGTTTTGTGTCCCTAAATCCAATAGTAACAGCCAGACATAGCAGCATTAAAGTCCAGTTGATCTCCGGAATATAAATCTGGCCATGAATTTTAGATGAGGTGTGGACAATTTTGACCCTTGGAAAGCAACTCAAAGCAGAACATTGTTTGATAACTGAGAAAGTTCCAGTGATGACAGCTTGACTTCCCACCACAGATGCAAGTATGGCTATTGCGAGAACTGGCCATCTTATTTTCTCTGGAACAGCAATAACAATACATCATATAGGCTAATATACTTTTTCATCGGTTATTAGTTGAATCCAAAAGAACAAACTTTGAAATAGAATTACCAGGTACAGATACATAAAATCCAATCCGATACTCGCTTTCAATGATATGATGTTTAGAAAGATAGGCAGCTTGTCCCATATATGCCAGAATTAAGGATGGGTAAACCACAAATGTGAAAGCAATCTGCAGGAAAGTTTCTGTTAGAGGACTTGCTTTCAAACTTGGCGATTTCTGAACCATACACATATGCCTACTAATGGCGGCATTTGCAGCATTCTATGTGAAAATTTGTCATCAGTATAAGAACTTGTTTAGAATTACTCAAACCTAGAGATTTTGGAAAATGTAACACATTGCATTCTTCAACAACAAATCAATTAGTATACCTTGATTGACAACTGCGAAAAGTGTCCGAGATCAGCAAACATTGCCTCTGAGCCTGAAGTGTGCAAAAGTCACTATTTGAGTAAAAAACTTAAAGCTCCTACTCGGTGAATGGTAAGATCATACTGTTCATTTGTTGCACATACACCATACCTGTTATACACAGAAGTATACCACCCAAGGACATCCATCCTCTTCTCTGGGTCTTCTTCAAAAATTTGTACATGTAGTAGGGAGAGAGTGCTTGGTAAACATGAGGGTTCCAGTGTACAATGTTATATACCCCTATAGCACTGATGCACAAGAGCCATGTAATCACCACAGGTGCAAAAATGAACCCCACCCGGTGAGTCCCATAGTGTTGAAGGGCAAACAGTAAAACCAATATGACGCAAGCAACCGGAAGTTCAACATCTGTGGAATCAATAAAACTTAAGGAAGCAGAGAATTAAACTCATAAGAAGTTAAACACAAGTGCTAGAAGGAATAGTATTCGTGAAGTATGACTTATTTTTCCTTTAAATCTTTGAATCTGTCCAGGTTGAAATTAACCATTATCTTTTCTGAAGTTAATTAAAGGCCTTTCCAAGCGATATCTTCCAATAATTAAATTGCCTTATTATACAGAGAACACACAAACATATTTATATGACATCCAAGAAGAGAAATGTTAATGGCCTCGAACAAGAAGTGGTAGGAAAATGTAAATGGCTTTGAAAAGTAAAACCTTCCCAACATACTAGTGTTCAGAAGCAAACATTATCCTATATTCAACTGTATCAAGTTCAAGCAATGATTGGACATATCAATTGTCAAAGTCCAATTGATCAGTTGATTCGTTAATCCATGAGAAAAATTTTCACCAGGGGACATGTTTCCCACATATGGAAAAGGCGGGCAACTAAAGAGTGCGGGACTATAATAAAGCTGACTGTATATGTAGCCCACTAGCCCCCTATAAAAGATAAGCTAGCAGGTGATGGCTAATTTGATACTGTATACATTGTGGGCAGTGGAAGAGGAGGTGACTTGAAATTATCGGTGGTAACACTCAAAACATTAATAATGTTGATGTCATTCTAGTTTTTCATCCACTGCTACAACTCAGACAGCAACAAGTGGATCAAGGATTGGTTGACACCATTGCGACTCATGATTATGTATGTTTTACGGGGGACTTTAAACCAACTCAATTAGACAGCAGTGTCCATGAGGCAAAACACAATATCTATTACATAAAAGGAAAAAAAAAACACTAGACCATCGCAAAAACTTTTATTTTACTGTCTTAACCAGACAAAAGTACATTTTTTTTTCCTCATCTGAAGAAGAGAGATGATAAAAGTTCCAGATCCATATACTTTAAACAATTGTTTTGGCTGCATGTTCGATACTAATTTTATCATGAACATGATGTTTATCAACTTACAACTTTCCACATCATGAATCTGATTATAATTTATCAGCTTGATGGTGATTTGAACTTAATTAATTAAAGGAAGTTTGTCCTACTGATCTTAATAAGGACCCACCATAATACATGCGCTTATGTAATATAATACTGCCTTTTGCTTCTCCACTAACTTCAGGTCTGCAACTTATGGAGAAGCAAATGATTTTGAAAACTTCAAAATTATGAGGATCTGGATATAAAATACTAAAATCAAGATATCAATGCCTAACCATGATCTGCTTATATTACTTCAGGTCACAGCACATGTATGATAAAAATATTAAACTAGTTATGATGCTTCAGACAATCGGCCACATAAAGTCGGTGTCATTCAACACAGACTAGTTAAAAGATACATAAAGTGAATGAACTTACACTGATGTTGCTCTTTTGACATGGAAAGCTCCAGACCAGACACGGCTGAAAAAACTGAAATAAAGACACAAACCAAGCAATTTTTAGTAAGAAAATTAAATTCCCAATGTCAAACCCACAAAAGAAACAATTTCCAGTACCAGAAATTGCCGGGGTAAGAACTCCATCCCCAATTACCATACAAGTCCCAATTAAAGCCAACACAAGCAACACCTGCTGTAATACTCTACATTTCTCAAAAGTCGATTTCAAGCTAGACCCAACATCACGCCTAGCATTTGAAACAACCTCATCTTTCTTGTACTCTGACAGCTCCTCATCAGCCAGCTGACAATTGGGTAAGGAACTAACCCGGGCATGGCGGCAAAGCAGAGAATACAGGGCAAAAGTCCCACCTTCGCCATTATCATCAGCTCTCAGCACAATAAACACATATTTCACAAGTGGAATAAGCGTTAATGTCCAAAAAATAAAAGATAAGACCCCAAATATCTCCTCATTAGTCTCTGAGTGCTGAATATCCTCCGCAAAGGCGCTTTTGTAGACATACAAGGGGGAAGTGCTTAAATCCCCATAAACAACACCCAGACTTTGATAAGCCAGAGTTAACACCGTCTTCCATGAATCTCTCTGCAACAAAAATCAAAAGCAGAGCATGAACAAAGAGCTGAGAACTTTGAAGTGGTTACAACAGAAACAGTACAATACTAGGTTTTCCACATGTCGTACCTTAATTGGGTTTTCTTGGATAACACCTTCAAGATCCATAATGGGTCTTACCTTACAAAATCTCCATTTTTTTAAGAAAAATAAAGATGACCCCGATGGATTGACACCCTCCTCAGTTCAAAGAAGCCAAAGAAAAACTGCCTTCGATTTTAAAATAATAGCAAGAAAAGGAACTCCAAATATCCCCTAATATAGACGAACAATGAAGAACAAACAACAAACACCACAAACGAACATAGAGATGGTATAGGAATTTGCAGCCGTCGAATATAAATAAACAAATACAACCCAAAGAATTAGAGAGAGATTTGGTGTTTAGTGAATAGTGGGGTTGGTTTGGCACTTGTTTTGTGCTTTTGATTAGTCTCGGATTCTAGTTAGAATATTTTTGGCTCTCTTTCTCTATGAAAGAGACGATACAGAACGCGAGAGAGAGAGAAGAGTTGCTCACTCGAAGATGGCATGCACTATTTTAATTAAACCATACTCAATTCCCTTTATACGAACAACCTAACACTGACAAGTGAAATAGCAGCCCCATTCAATGTCAACTGATTGGTGATACCATAAGTTTTAATAGCATATAAAATTATAAATTATTAAATTATTAAATTATTAAATAAATTTGTGACATTTAATAAAAATGTAAGTTTTAAAAGCATATAAGATGTGCTAAAAATTATCGAAAATGATTAAAAATGAAGAGTTTTTTAAATGACTGAAAATGAGAGGTTTTAAAAATTATTGTTTATTTACACTTTAAGAACATTGATTTTGGGATTTTTTTTTTACGCCCCTCAAAATCAGTGATGTTAATTTGACCGGAATTTAGGAATGTTTTTAAAACACTTCAAAATCATAACCGCTGGTTTAAAAACATCCCAAAATCACTACTTCATAGAAGACCAGAAATGACTGAGAATTAGAGATTTTTTTAAATAATTGTAAAGGTGGAGTTTTAAAAATCGTTGCTTATTTACATTTTAAGAATACTAGTCTTGGGTTTTATTTTTAAACCCCTCAAAATCAATGAAGTGTTAATTTGACCAGAATTGAAGGCTTTTAAAAACACCCCAAAACCGATCATTCCACTAGTTTTAAAACACCTCAAAATCTCTACTCTTATAATTGTCAAGCATAGTATGTAAAGTAGTTTAATAATGAAACAAAAGCTATTGAATATGAGTCTCGTACAAGTCGATATGTGAATCATGCAGGCTTATATAACACGTGTAAGATATCTACTTGATAGGTCAATTTGTTAATGCTTATCTAAGTTGTTAATGGCAATTTGTTTTCTAGTGTAAAGCAGAAAGGACAAATGCATTTGATATAGACCTTAATTGGGCAATCTTTCTTTCACAAACTTGAAATGGGAATGCCTGGAGTGGTAGTCCCTGAAGTTTGCTCGTGTTGCTCTAGGCCATTGGAATGGCTTTTGTCATGATAAATCCAAATTTTCAATCTGCCAATTTTATTTTGTTCCTGGGTATGAAAGGAAGACGAATCTATAATCTACGGTTGCGAACGGTCGATTTTGGTCGGTTATTTACCATTTTTTGCCCCAGCCAAGATGTTCGGTTTTTTTAAAAAAATTGGCAGAAAAGCGACCAATCACATTTCAATATATATTGAGTCCAACCGAATAAGAACAACTTATTGGGCCCAATTCAAATGAGATATCGTCCATGATTAAGGCTCGAGTACCTCCGTGATTTTGTCTTTTAAAAGTATGGGTGTTGATTGTAAGTTTTGATCGTTTTTTTTTACATATTTTAGTCAAATCATTTTCTCGATTATTGGTTAATTATGTTGAATTTTCAGTTCACTCCAAATATAAAATATATAATTTTTTCAAAAAAAAATCAACCAAATCATTCAATTTTGACCTTTTTTTTACAACCCTATTCAAAAGGCGTCTCACGAGTTTGACTGAGTTGGGGCTACGTTCATGGTTAATAATTGAGAATAAAAATGAATACTTGTATAAAAATCAGTGTTTGATACTTGTGCAGAAGAATTTGACAGCAAATCAAGAAGATCTGCATCAATAAAGACGTGGTTATAATTTCTTAAGCTATAATTATCACCTTGTCTGAAAAGGTATCAGATACTTTATCCTGATGCTGATTAGATGAATCAAAATCCAGATGAATCCAAACACTGTAGGGGAAGAAGCTTCCAGATATTTAGGATGTGCATTTAAACAGTATATAATCTCACAAATATAAATAATTAATGAATAATATTAATTTTAATTTTAATATCAAATATTTTTCACGTGCGAGAGCATTCCAACCTTCAACTTGTTTGAAATGTTCAGTAGTGTCTACATTAAATGAGTGTTTGCTAGAACGAATTAAAACTTATACGTTCATTTGCTCAATTTAGGAACGTTCTACTCATTCATGTTAACACGCACACACAAAAATTCTCTCAATATTTCCTATTACTCATGTCTATCTCACACATTTATTCTCTTATCCCTCAAAATATATGTTAAATTTCGATAAAAAAATTGCATATTCAAATTAACGCATAAAATTCATATTCGATAATTTTTATTTCATTGTTATTATATAGTTTTATTTTTTATATATAATTTAGTCATTATAATAATTCGACCAAGGAAACTTATGACAAGAGAAACCAAAAATGAGTAGATGAGGTAAGACTAAGAGGTGTCAAGTGGTGAATGTGACTGAAAGCAATGGAGACACAATTATTAAAGAATGTGGAGAGCAGAGAAACAAATGTCATTTGGCAATTGCATGAACCAGATAATGGCAAGAGTACTAGTGCAATGGCCATTGTCACACTTGCTTTTATTTCTGGGTGGCTGACAAACTTCCCCACTACTATGGCATGCCCTCCCTTGGCTCCAGGGCGAAGTCTCACTTTGACCTCCTCAAACAAAATTTTATTTAATGGTCGGTATAAATAAATTTTGGAGAAGGTTGTTTGAATTTTTAATTTATACCTTTTTATATTTAAAAAATACTGTCTTAATTCTGTTCAGTAGAGCTGATAAGTTTACTTTCATCAGTTAATAATCACATCAATCACATACCAAAAAAATTATCTCAATTTCCCCTATTGTCTCTATCATTTCACACATTTATCCTTTTATGTCTCAAAATATATGTTAGATTTTGAAAAAAATTATATATTCCAACTCAAAACATAAAATTATTTCCAACAAAACTTATATTCGATAGCTTTTATTTCATTATTAAACTATTTTGCATACCCCTAATAGTAAATTGACAATTTATACGCTATCAAAATTTCCGCTCTATCTAATAGCACACAGCTTATACGCTACCAAAACTTCCGCTCTACCGAACAAACACTTTATGTTTTTTTTGGATGGAAATGAACTTAAAGTCTAATTAAGTTTTTACTTGATTGATTCATGATTGACTCATGTTAATATATATTTCCAAACATATATAGAGGCAGTGCCTTTGCCAATTGTCAATCTTTTTTGTTATTTGAATTGGATAATGTCAAATTGTTTTAGTATTTGACGATTTGTGCATTGTTAATTATCATACTCTTAGGTAATTATTATAGTTTTTATTATATCAAATTGAAAGCGTAAATTCATGGAGTAATATATTTAATACTTCAAAAAAAAGAAGGGACACACTGTCCTCGTAATCGTACTCTAATCAATGTAGGTGGATACTAGAGCACTTCTTTTCTCACCATCCCCATAGTGAGAAAAAAATAATTATAGTTACCGAGCCATATGACAACAAAATATTGAAATAAAATCCAATATGAAATCCAGGATTAATTATATGAAATCCAATCCTGGATTTCATATTGGATTTTATTTCAATATTTTGCTTCATGCTTTTTAAGTTTTTTGAATTGTAGACTAAGTTTCAGTACATTAACAATAGTAAAGTTTTTTTTTATTAATTGAGAACGATACCATACAATTTTATCCTTTTAACATTGGATATAAGTCAAAACTTAAGTTGGTCCGTGTGCATGTAATTTTTTTTTCAGCCGATGACATGATAAATTGAGCCACAATCCAGCATGTGGTCACAAAAACGTCTATAAAATGCTAATTTTGTACCTAATATGAGTTTGAAAATGCATTAGTTTTCATAAAAATAAATTGACGATGGAGCTAAATCTTTGAAAACTTAAAGACACTTTAGATGAAGAGTACCCATCATTGGAACTTTTGTCATTTACCAAAACTTCTTCAAAGAGTGAGAGTTGGGGCAAAGCATATCATGGGGGTCCAAGAAAGTGGCTAATTCAAACAAGCGGGTGCATATTAATCACGTAATTAAACCATGATATCACCATCAGAAAAATCACATACAGAATGCGAGAGGTCAAGCCATTATTATTATACTAAAATTGTGTTGGTTAGGTGAATCCCAACTGTGTCGAATCTCTTTTTGACCATTATCATCTGTAAATTATTATCGCTCATTTCCTCGTTTGTTTAGGGAGGAGATTCATAAACACATCCCACTCTCATTTCCCCCTTATAGTGATTAACAAAATTGTCAAAAAGATGGTATTAGCTAATCTTCACAAGGAAAAATGAGTTTTGATGTTTAAAAAACTATTTTACCTCATTATTAATAAGTCATCACAATAATTTAATTAATCTATGTTATTCTTTTTTAGATAAACAAAATTAAAGTAATATGAAAATTGTACAATTAAAATTCTAATATTCATGCTCATTCTTCATTTTATATCAACACATGACAATATTCATCTCACACTCGCTCCACACTTGCCTCACACTCACACTCACACTCATCCAATTGTCAACCAAATGCACCATAAATGTGAGTGTGAGGCGCGAGCTTAAGACAAGTGTGAGATTATACATATAAATTGATTTTTCTTTTAAAAAAATGTTTAAGACTAAATCTATATAAATATGTTTTTTTTCTTTTTCTTTTTTACCTTTTGAGGGCCTTACACTTGAATGAAATACTCTTCAACTAAAATATAATTATACATATAAATTGATTCTTTAAAAAAAAATCTGGGGCCCCTTAGGTGTGGGTGGATGCGCCACTAGCAGCACCTCCTAAAATAATTTTAGACCACCATTATTTTCCCTCAAAATGCCTTTGTGAAGGCAGAGAGGCTTCGCAACACTCTCAGCTTTGCAATGGTTCAATTTTGGTGGTTTAGCAAAATTATATTGAAATATGTGTTTTAATTATTTAATTATATTAAAAGCGAGTTTTGCTGATATTAATGAATGGGGGATTTACCAAAAAATTATTTGATAAAAATGTGTATTTTATTCATTATCTTCAACTTTTCAATATTCTAATACATCCTTCAAATAATTTTAGACAAAACTACCTTTATTCTAATAAATTCTCATGCCCATGACATATGCTAACGTCATCAAATTTTTTATTTTAAATTTTTTTTGAAAAATTATTTCTCAAAATACAAGTTGTATTTTTTTTAAATATATATATATTCAAAATCAACACGAAAAACTCATGATCGATATGTTTAAATTTTTACTCATTAAATCATCTTAATGAACTCAAAAAAATTTCTCAAATTTATCCAAAATTCAGAAAATTTCTCATAACTCACCCACACAAATCAGATAATTTTTCAAAATTAAGCAAAAAAAATCAAAGAATTTCATAAAATAGATCAAAAAATTATAGAATTTATGAAAATCAAACAAAAAAACCCAAAAATTCAGACAATTTCTCAAATTTACCCAAAATTTAGAGGATTTCACAATTTTCACAAACACAAATCAAATTAGTTTTTTGAAATTAAGTAAAAAATATAGAAAATTTTATAAAATATATCAAAACAATTATAGAATTTCTGTAAATTAAACAAAAACTCTAAGCCCTAAACTCCTAAACCTATCACCCAAAATGCTAAACACTAAATACTAATCTCCTAAACCCAAAATCCTAAATTTTAAATGTTAAAACTCTAATATCTTAAACTCTCAAACCCTAAACTTTAAAACCTATAACAAAAAATCATCTCAATGTTAACAATTGCAATTTTGTTGATATAGATAAATAAGTGAGACTCAATTACGTGTAATAGAGGTGAGATCCAATTCTAAAATACAATTGTAATTTTGTTGATATAGATAAATAAATGAGACTCAATTACGTATAATAGAGGTGAGATCAAATTTAAAATTTTGGAGTGCTTGCAAAATAGGTAGCATTCGAGATGCTTTAACCCATTGAAAAGCACACATTGATTAAAAACTAGAGTAAGGAAGAAAAAAAAACTAGTTCTTTGACTTGCTGCAGTTGGACAGTTGACTCATACTTTATTTAGTAGACTTGCCACGTCATGCACTTAGATAGTTTTATATTATGATGATCTTTTAGAGCAAATACGAGGTAAAAAAGTAGTTTTTAGTTTTTACACCACCTCTTCTTTTTAGTATTCGCATTTCGTGCGAGTCCAAGTTGTTTTTATTTTTCGTGCATTTTCTTTTCAGTCCTTAATTTTTATACGTCTTTTTGTGTCTTTTATTTATTTATTTATTTATTAGAAAAGTCAAGTTTTCACGACGAGACTCTCTCTCCCTATCTTTTATTTCTATATCTCCATCATGACCTCTCTCTCTCTCTGTTTTATGTATGTGTTTTTCAAGATACAATGTTAGGACAAATGTGAAGATAAAATTTTAGGGAAATTGACAATGTATAAAGATGTGTATTTTTGTTGATATGATTATTTTGTGAGATATGTTTTACTGATATAACTGTATTGAGAGAAGAGTTTTAATAATATAGATGAGTATCCAACTTAATTTTTTTATAAAAGATGTGTAGAACTCATTATTGATTTTTGTATAATTTTGTTAGAGAATGAATGAAAAAAATGAAAGAGTGGATGCTTGACAAATTTTGGAAGGAGAAAATATATTGAGATTTGTTTTTTTGATGATGTGACTTTATTAAAAAACGTGTTTTGCTGATGTGAGTGAATATGTCTCTTGACTTTTTGGTCAATATTTTATTTAACATTTTGTATAATAAAAATGAGGCTATTATATAATCTTGATGGGTTAGTAACAATTTGTTGTTGCATTTGCTCTTATATTACACATTTTTAATGCTTAACATTTTTACCTCAGTGATCAATACCAACATCGGCATCAATGCATGAACATGTGACTATCACTATTGAATTCGTAAATAGTAATTACTTTGTATAGTTATGTTGGCAGAAGATTATATGATGTTTCCTATTATGATTCAGTGATAGTGGCATGTTCAGGTGCCTGTGTCTATGATCCACAAGAAAAAGTGCCAAACTTATAGGACATTGGGCTTGCCCTTACAGTTACCGTTCATGATTCAAAAAACTCGAAGCCCATGGACCAATAGCCCATTATTGTGTTAAATCCATTTGACGTCGGGCCCATTTGGGTTAAACCAGGCCGAATAAGAATTCGATAAGCACTTTTTACTTGGGGAAGCATGTGACCATTCTCCGGTTTCCCGCGAAATTCTCTCCATTCCATGAATGGCCATCTCCCCTCCTCTCTCTCTCTGCACCCATCTCCCTCCGTTATTTTCATTGAAGAAAACCCTATTCAGGCGATTCTTCTGAAATTAAATAACCCCCCTTTAATTTGTCTTGGTATATTCAAATTAAAGCACAAATTCGAATTGAATATATTCATATTCGTCCATAGTTAGAATTAAAGAAAATCCTACCCAACAATTTTGTTTTCCTTTCATGGGTATCATCTAAGAACCTACCTCGTACATGCCCTACTGGTCGCGGAATCCGATACCCACCGGAATCCGCCATGGAAGATGACTAGATTCATCCCTACTCATTCCTCCAATTTCCGCCCTTTCCGGCGCCCCTCCTCGTCCTCCACTACCGCTCCCGGCACTGCCACAGCCGCTGGGACCCTCCACCCTCTCCACATACTATGGCATTACTCGATCCTCGACCCAGACAGCGACCTTGTCTC
This sequence comes from Euonymus europaeus, assembly GCA_963580455.1. Classification (NCBI taxonomy): domain Eukaryota; kingdom Viridiplantae; phylum Streptophyta; class Magnoliopsida; order Celastrales; family Celastraceae; genus Euonymus; species Euonymus europaeus. The sequence continues at coordinate 4,661,702 of OY756968.1, read as the reverse complement.
CTGTTGGAACCACGTCTTCCTGGTGACTTGCCTTATAGCCCTCTTCGTCGATCCCCTCTACTTCTTCCTTCCTTATGTTGGGGGTCCTGCCTGTCTCGGCACGGACACCCGTCTCAGTGTGTTGATCACCTTCTTTAGAACTGTTGCAGACCTATTTTATCTCTTGCATATGGTGATTAAGTTCAGGACAGCATTTGTTGCGCCGAGTTCTCGGGTGTTTGGGAGAGGAGAGCTGGTTATGGATTCCAGAGAGATCAGCAAGCGGTATCTCAAGTCAGATTTTTTTATTGATCTTGCTGCCACACTCCCTTTGCCTCAGGTTTATTTGTGTTCTTTTCCTTAATTTGATATGACAGATTTTATGGTTTGTGTATTCTTTAATTCGGTCCATTTTTAAGAGATAAGACTGCCATCTGCTGAATTGCTGGGGAAGGCATAGTGTTTGTGTTTTCATGATTGAACATATAAACACTTGCTTTGCCATAAAGGCTTTATTAGAACAGAATTTGGCTGGCCTATCTAGTCATGAAATTAGCAGATTGAGGTTGTTACATATCTTCTGATTAGCTAATTGCTATGAGAACTCAGGTTCTTATTACTTCTTACCTTGCAGATTGTCATCTGGTTAGTGATTCCAGCCACGAAAAACTCAAGATCTGATCATGCTAACAACACTCTGGCCCTTATGGTTCTTATTCAGTACATTCCTAGATTAATTGTTGTCTTCCCATTAAATAGCCAGATCATAAAATCTAACGGGCTTATTGCTAGAACTGCTTGGGCAGGAGCCGCGTACAATCTTATCCTTTATATGCTTGCAAGTCATGTGAGCTTCTAGGTCACTGCATTTCTTGTTATTTCTTTATTTATTTGTCTATTTTCTGGAACTTAGTTATTGCTATCCGTTGCTGGTGAAGGTTTTAGGAGCTACATGGTATCTGTTGTCAACTGGGCGGCAATTCTCCTGCTGGAAAAAGGAATGTTCAAAAGAGAATGGCTCGCGTCTTCTTCCTTGCATTCCAAGTTTCTTAGATTGTAATAGCCTGGCAGTGCCTGAACGGCAATACTGGCTGAATGTTACTCGGGTGGTTGGCCGTTGTGATCCAAAGAACGAAGATATTGTTTTTAGGTTTGGAATGTTTGCAGATGCTTTTATCAATGATGTTGCTACCTCTCATTTTATTGCAAAGTACCTATATTGTCTCTGGTGGGGTTTAAGGAATCTAAGGTATGACACGAAAGCCAAATCTTTTATAATTTCACTTTTGGAAGTCTAGATAATTCTATCTTTACCAATCAATTGGAAAGGCTACACATCCCTATCTTCATTATATCTTTTCTCTCTGTACAATTCTTTTTGGGTTTTTCTTCCTGAGCATCTTTAAAAAATTCTTTGTTCATGCATGAAGGTATGCTGCAAGCCTGTAACTGTATTTTATTTACTGCACAAGTACGCATGATATATGCCACTCTAGGTTTTATTGTCCAAAGTTTCTTCAGAGGGAACCAATGATGACCAGTGTATTTGAATGTATGTAAAATGAGGTTTTTGGTTAGCATTTGTATGGGTGGATATGAAGCTGGTTCGACATGACCAGTTATTTTGCCTCTGAAAGATACAAATTGACTGTAATTTGCAATATTTATTCAGTTGACATCAATCAGTATTGTCAATGTAGATAGTTTCATACTGTCAGCGTAGCATTCCATATGAACTCTAAGCACATTTTTGTAAGTTATGTAATGTTTGTATGTTTTGGTGTTCTTGCAGTCACATTTTTTTTCTTTCTATTATTTTGCAGCTCATATGGACAAACTTTACAAACAACCATTTTCCTGGGGGAGACATTATTTGCCATTCTTACATGCATTGCTGGTCTAATACTGTTTTCTCAGTTTATTGGCAACATGCAGGTATTATAGATGTGATACTTCCTCTCTAATATCTGTAATTGTAAACTTGTTGTAGAAAAACAACTTAGAGGTAGAGTTGTAGGGGTGTAACTTAGTAATTACATGTTCAATTCTTGAAAACAGTCTCCGAGATAAATCTTGCATATCCTTGACCTCGTTTACGGCATGAGTCTTGGATACAGGTGTTGTTTACTTTAGTTGCAGACCTGTTAGTAGAGGAAGTAATAGTCTATCCTCTTTTTTACTCTGTAGTTCTTGCTTCATATCATGAACTAAATATTATTTTTCCTTTTGATTTATGTTCATTCTCTTGGTTACTTTAGGGTTGAATCCTCAGTTGAAAGGGTTTCTGCCTTTCTGGTCATGCTTTACCTTCTGACATTCATAAGCCAAGACACTGGCATTTCATGAATTGCTGACACTAAAATGTTTTATTTTCTCCATTGCTAGACCTATTTGCAATCTATGACTGTAAAACTCGAAGAATGGAGGATTAGGCGGCGAGATACTGAGGAGTGGATGAGGCATCGTCAGTTGCCTCTGGATTTACAAGAACGAGTTAGGCGTTTTGTTCAGTACAAATGGCTAGCCACAAGAGGAGTTAATGAAGAATCTATATTACATTCCTTACCATTGGATCTTCGACGTGAAATCCAGCGACATTTGAGTCTTGCCCTCGTACGCCGGGTACGTTTATCTTCATATTCATTTTTGTAGAGAATCATCATACGTTATTTTTATCCTTCTCAGTAAGCCTCAAGTTTGTCAATAAGCTTCTGCTTTGAATAGTCAATTATGAATTATTTTTCCTCTTCCCATGTACAGGTCCCCTTCTTTTCACAAATGGATGACCAGCTTCTTGATGCCATATGCGAACGTCTCGTCTCATCTTTGAGTACTCAAGGCACATATATTGTTCAGGAGGGTGATCCATTGAACGAGATGTTGTTCATCATCAGGGGGCAATTGGAGAGCTCTACAACAAATGGTGGAAGGGCTGGGTTCTTCAGCTCCATTATTCTTAGACCAGGTGACTTTTGTGGTGAGGAACTGCTGACTTGGGCTTTAGTGCCGAACTCTAGCCTCAGCCTGCCTTCATCAACACAAACTGTCCGAGCACTTACTGAAGTCGAAGCTTTTGCACTTCGAGCTGAAGACCTTAAATTTGTTGCCCATCAGTTCAAGCGGCTTCAGAGCAAGAAACTCCAGCATGCCTTTAGAAACTATTCGCACCAATGGAGGACATGGGGTGCCTGCTTTATAAAATCAGCTTGGAGAAGATTCAAGAAAAAAAAACTGGCGAATGAGTTGGCTAGGCATGAAAGCTCTGGCTACTTGTCATTCCCTGACGAGGATACCTACTATAATGCTGAGTTTGGCTCTGGAATTTATGAGGATGAAGGTGGCGAGGGTTCATCTGCGAATGTAAACAATGTCCAGCACCTTGGAGCAACAATTTTGGTTTCAAAATTTGCTGCAAATACTAGAAGAGGGGCTCACCAAAAAACCCCGGTTGTAGATACTGCTTCTACCAGCCTAAAGATGCCAAAGCTGTTCAAGCCAGAGGAGCCTGATTTTTCTTTAGATTGACAGGAAGTTTAGCTAGAACAAAAAAAGAAAGTAATCAGAAAACTCGCATTGAACTTATGAGAGTACTTAGTATAATTCTGTAATGTTTGTGTAATTTTTTTTCCTGATAGTGTAGCAGAGAGCCCATTCTTAATGCTTTGAAATGAAGCTCAATTTTTATTTTGTTTCCTATGAACTAACAAAGTACTTAGAGTTTCTTTTACATACACTCGTGCCATTGTTGGTCGATCTTGCTTAGGAGCCGTACATGACAGAGCCAGCTGAAGAATGCCATCAAAAGCTTCCGCTGAGTAATCTCCGTCGAGCTTGGGATCAGCAAATTCTCCAACGCTTCCTCCTCTTGTAGTCCTTGAATCCTGATCCGCAGCAATTTTTACGCAAAAATCTGCCCTAGTTTCCTTCTCTAGAAGTTGAATTCTTTGAAACTTAATGAAATTCTAAATCAATACTGCATCCAATCTCATCATCAGACCTGAGAAACAGAAACCGAAACGTCGATGCAAGAGACAAGGATAAGCAAGTACGAGATTGTGTGTAGCTTTGAAGACATACAAATTGTTGTCCAATACCAGATGACTCCATTCACAGTGTCTTAAAAATCTCAAGTCCCTAGCTCCAGAAGAAGAAATGATTTCAACAACTGTATTTTCGGAATGTCTGATTTTTGTATATTTTAATATAGGAAAGTCGAATATTGGTGGAATGTTTTCAATATTTTGTTTGGTTTTGAAACTTTCTTTATATTAAACATGAGAATAAAATTATAATTTATATAATTTATTTTATTTATATTATTTCTTTAACTACGTTCAAAATAATTGCACAAACAATTATAAAAACCACGGGTAAAATTATAATTGCAATGCGTTATACCAGCGGCCACAAATAAACTACGGTTAACCCATATATTAATCGCGTTTTCATAATCAGCGGATATCTAATCGCGAGAAAAGTTTATTTCTCTATAAAAGATCAGTTGCGCCAAAACTTCATTAGTCTCCAAATCGTAAGCACTTGGAAGAATAAACAGTAAAAAAAATCATAAAAAAATTATGAGTGCAATTAATAATTCTCAATACCACGTCGTTTTGTTCCCTTTCATGTCAAAAGGCCACACAATCCCACTCCTCCATCTATCCCGCCTCCTCCTCCGCCGTGGCATCGCCGTCACCATCTTCACTACTCCGGCCAACAGTCCCTTCATTGCCAACTCCCTCCGCGAAAACTCCTCCGTCTCTATCATCGTCATCCCCTTCCCGGAAAACATCCCTGAAATCCCTTCCGGAATCGAAAGCACTGACAAGCTCCCGTCAATTTCACTGTTCCCCCAATTTGCCTTGTCCACCAGGAAAATGCAACCAGATTTTGAGTCCGAGCTCGAGAGATTGCCACGTGTCGATTTCATGGTCTCCGACGGGTTTTTGTGGTGGACTCTTGATTCCGCTAACAAATTCGGCTTTCCGAGACTCGTATTTTTGGGTATGTCGACATACTGCGAATGTCTTTTTAAAGCTGCGTTTGAGGATAATCTTCTGTCGGGGCCCGAATCCGATACTGACCTGATAACTCCACCCCGATTCCCGTGGATCCGGGTAGGCATGGCAATGGGGCGGATCGGGCATGGATCAGGGGTGATCTGCTACCGCCCCGCAAATTAGATCAGATGACCCGATCTGCCCCACCCCGGTCTGCGGGGCAGATCGAACTGATCCGCACCCGCCCCATTGTTGATCCGCGGGGCCCCGACCCGATCCGACCCGGTAACAAAAAAAATACAAACATTATATTCATATCTCAAAATGATGATGACAACCAATGTTTGAGATTACCAAAAAAGGAAGTGAAAATCTCTTTAAATGTGAATCGACCAAGGAGAGAAGTAAGCTTGTTGGGAGTTTTATGCTATGCATTTACCATTTTATGGGCATATTCTCAGGCTTTCAGCTGGAGACAGTGAAAAAGATTTTCAGTCAAAACCAGTGACAGGCCAAATTTTTGTATCAAGGTAAAGAATGAAATCAAGCTATTCTATCCATTGACTCTGAAACCAACAAGCCAACAAAATTGTGAAGGATAAAGACATTAAATTAAATTGAAAAATCAGTTCCTAAAATTGAAAGGAAGAAACTTGTTTCTTCAATCTTCAATTTTCAGTCCTCCTCCTTCAGACCTTCACAGCTCTCCTCCTTCAGACCTTCACAACCAAAATATATGAAAATCACCATCACAAACACCTTATAATCTCTTAAAATGATAGAAACAACACCTTTAGCCATAGCCAAAAACCCATAACCAATGACTTATAGGCAACAAGTCAATCTCCACAAAAAACATGCATAACCAAGAGTCCTAGATGAACCAAAAAACAGACCAAACCAATTTTAATATTATTGAAAATCAGCTAGTTTTTTTTTAAAAAAAATAGGGCATATGACTATATGAGATGGTGAGAGTTACCGTCAAGTCCGTCATCCAAGAAGAGTTACATCACTTTGTTCTCCTTCTTCATCATCGATGTCCTCTAGAATATTTTCAAAGATGATGCGGTCACTTGCACCTATTTTTGTAGAAGAACCTACCAATAAAAACATATTACAAACATGTCAAAGGTCAATTAAATAAATGTAACGAATGTATATTATTTTTACGTACCTCCATTGGTAGTAGAAATTTCATTCCATAGCCAATTTTGAGAACACATCAACGCCTCTACTGTCTTTGAGTGAAGTTTACTGCGGTGTGGACTCAACAATCTACCACTGGTGCTGAAGGCGGACTCCGAAGCAACTGTTGACACCGGAATAGCTAGAATATCCTTTGCAATACGTTGCAAAGTGTGATACTTAGGTCCATTAGCTTTCCACCAATTAAGGATGTCGAAATCATTGGTCCGAGGCAATACGTCATCCTCAAGATAGTGGTCCAGCTCCATTTTAATATTTCCAATTGAACCCTTCTTCCTACTGTTTACAAATTGATCAAAGCATGCTAGAGTGTCCGTGTCTACCGCATTTTGATTCTCATGTGTTGCGTGTGAGGAGACGTGGCCATCCTTGTCCACATTTTCAGAACTATATTGATGCATCAATTCCTCACAGATTCCCTTGACCCTCTTAATTTGAGAATCTGTATCTTGATCACCATAAATGGTAGGAAAGTAAAATTCCAACAACATCAACTTATATCGAGGGTCTAAGACAGTTGCCACACCCATGATTCCATTTATGACATTCCAATAACTATCAAACTTTTGGAACATTTGAAATGCCATATCTTTAATCACAGGATTATAACTCAAACACCACTCCGCCAAAGATATCTTAATTTCACAAACTTTAGGAAAATAAACATTAGCTGTAGGATATTTGGTACCTGAGATGTGAGAACAATAAAAATAAATTGTATTTACTATTTTCGATAAACATTGAAGTATTAGAAACTAGAAAGTAGTTCATGTATTAATTACCTGAGAACATCTTTGTGATAGTGAAGAACAACCTCAGTTTATTGCAAATATCCTTTGCGACCTCCCATTCTTCTTCACTTGGCATGCAATCATAGGAAGAGTCACGTTGTTTTAAACGGAAAAAAACATCCTTGTATATTACAGCAGTAGCCAACATCATATAAGTAGAGTTCCAACGGGTCTTACAATCAAGAACCAATTCTTTTTCTGTAACCATTTGCAACTGTCGTGCTGTTTCTGTAAATTTTTGTCTCCTCTTCGTTGATGCTGTCCAAAACACTACACTATCACGAATTTTTTCAACAGCTTCCTTGATTACAGACAATCCATCTTGAACAATTAGATTGAGAATATGCGCCGCACACCGCATATGTAATAAGGATCCACGCAACATAAGAGAACTCTTTTGTAATTTATCAGAAAGGATTCGAACCATGGCATCATTTGTGCTACAATTATCCACTGTAATTGTAGATAATTTTCTGTCAATATTCCACTCCAATAAGCAATCTAAAAGAGCATCCGTGAGAACCTCTTTCGTATGTGGAGAAGGCACATACATAAATCTGAAACAATAAAAAAGAAACATGACATCCCCATAAAATTAAAGACAGAGACTTGGTTAGTGATCGAACACATGAGAATTCAATTAAAAAAAAAATACCTCATTACTCGGCTTTGAAGAGTCCAAGATTCATCGATACAATGTGCCGTTACAACCATAAACCCTCTCTTTTTGTTACTCGAACTCCACATATCGGTTGTTATGGCAATTCTACCTCGATTCTTTTCTACCATCTTCATCACCTTCTCTTTCTCACAAGCATAGATTTTCATGATCTCACTCTTTATTGTATTTCTAACAACCATTTTAAACATAGGTTGCAATGAAGCTACAAACCTTCTAAACCCAACATGATCAACAATAGAAAGTGGATACTCATGTAGGATGATCATAATTGCGAGCTCCCTTTTTGAGACATCTTGATCAAAGTGATAGGCAGCTAAATTCATTCTTTCATCAGATTTATTTTGTTGTTGCACCAAAACTTGTTGCCTCATATCTCTAATATCTTTAAACTTCCTCCGTGGGCATCTCTTAAAATGGTTATGCAAATGACTGGTCCCTTGTCTAGTCTCTCCCAAAAGATGCTTGGAACAATATTTGCAAATGGCCTTAAAAACCCCATCAACTTTCTTTCTATCATAATGTTTCCATGCAGGTGACTTCAATGATATAGTTCCACTATCATCAGATTCCATGGGAGTCACATTTTCCTCATTCACTGGTTCAGGATTAGTACTAGTAGTAGTAGGACAAGAATTATCGGATCCAATATCTTGAGACTGAATCACAGGTGCCTCAAGACTCTCAGAAGAAGGCTGAGATCCACTATCAATACCAATAGCAGCTGAAGATGCTGAAGACATTTCCACTTTCCAGCAGTTGCTATTCACAAAAAAAATGCCCATCACTTAAAGGTACAATCTAATATCTATTATTAATATCCAATGTAAACAAAACCAGTATAATTAAAACCCAATGTAATAAAGTATAATCCCATAGTACTAGAATGTAACAAAAATGAATGACTTGGACATGTCTTTTCCCCGGTTTGCTAGGTCTTATGTCCTAGAAGATGTCACATTAATTTACATCAAAAAAATGCTCTGCTTATGAGAAAATGAATGTCATTAATCTAAACTCCCTGAATATTATATACTAGGTTTTGCTGCTGGATATTATATATTAGGTTCCCATATCTGATTTCACAAGATCATTAAATTGGTCTCTTGGGGTTGAGATACACATATGAAAGAGCAGATAAGACATTTGAAATACAAACTCTTGCACCCCCAATTTGAAATACTACTTATATTTTTCACTAAAGTTTAAACCCTAAATTAAGTTTTCTAAATCCTAATAACACACAAAAAAATAAAATGACTCTTCCCATTTCACTTTCTTGGCTCCTACTGTAATTCAACATTTGCATAAAAAATAAAACTAATCAGACAAAATAGAATAACTAATTACAGAATGGAAGGGAATTTGACTAACCGAATAAACTGGTGGCTGCCTCTATCTCAACTTAGGTCAAGGTCCTCGAGGAAGAGCACAAGAACGGGAAAGACAAACAAATCCAGTACCAGATCGGCAGATCTAATCGAGTAAGGCTGAGTGACGAAAAGTCGCAAACGTGAGAGACGGAAAGTCGCGAACGTGAGAGTGTGAGAGACTGAAAGTCGCGAACTTGAAGTCGAAAGAGTGAGATGTCGTCACTGAGAGTGAGAGTGAGATGTGTGAAAGAGAAGGGGGATTGGGAGAAGACTGAGTAGTCGTCGTCACTGAGAGTCTGAGATTTGAGAAAGTAAGAAGCCGATAGAGTCAAGTCAGTCAACTGACTCAACTCAAGAGACAAGAGTAGTAGCAGAGGTGTTGGATGGGTGGGCTGGGCCTAATAAGTAACAAAATGGGATTTTGTATGGAAGTTCAATTAATGTAATAATGTTATACCAACGTCCCATTCCCAACACTGGTGGATTTCATGCATTTTTTTTAATAATAAATTAATAAGCAAACTTATATTAAAATTAAAACAAACCATCAACTATTTACATATATACGTATATAACTATAATTCATTAATTCTATTAATGGAGGCCATGCCATGGTCAATTGATCATAATCAAAATTTCTATTAATTTTAGTGACTTTATGCTTTTTTTTTAAGTGACCTTATTCCTTAACCCCAACTCTAACCCTAAAGTCAAAACTTATACCCTAAATTATAGTCCATAAATCCTAAACCTTAAAAACCCTAAAGTAAATCATAAATCACAACCCTAAAGTGTCATTAAGCCAATAACCCTTTGTCCTAATTGCTTACCCTAAACCCTAAACTCAAACCCTAACCTATAGTCCATAATCATAAACTAAGAGAATCATAATTCACAACCCTAAAGTGTCCCAATAATCCTTTGTCCTAATTGTTTACCCTATTACTTATCCTAATCTTTCCTAATATTATTAACATAACCATAACTTAAGAAATTCACTAAGTCTAATTGTGTATCCTAAGTTCCTAACCCTAAAGTCAAAACTCAAACCTTAAACTATAGTCCATAAATCATAAACTTAGATAATTAGTTAATTACAACCCTAAACCTTTTAAATATTTAATAAAAAAAAAATCTTAAGTCCTCAAATCAAAACATGCTACATAAAGTATAAAGCCTATAAAGATCTCATGATTAATAACATCATTAGTCATTTAGTCTATAAAATTTTGATATTAATACAAATATTAACTATAATACTACATAAGTAAACTACATGTGTTATATACTTATATTAATATATGTATAAATATCTTACATCCCCTAACATATACATATTACATATCACAAATATATATATATATATAAATAATATATATTCGGATCGGATCGCGGGTCGGATCGGGGCGGGGCGGATCGGGGCGGATCGGATCACTGATCCGTAACCGCCCCGATCCGCCTTCGGGTCAAAAATTTTGGACCCGTAACCGCCCCATTATTAGCTCGGATCGGATAATATCCGCGCGGATCGGGTCGAGGCGGATCGGGGCGGGCGGATCGGGTACAAATTGCCATCCCTAGATCCGGGTCACTAAGAGAGATTTTTATCAGACTCAGCTTGCGGCAGACCCGGAAACTAAACGTTATCTCTCTGACTTCAACATGTTGTCGATCGGGTCTACGCTTAAGAGCTATGGTATGGTCATGAATACCTTCTACGAGCTCGAGCCGGTTTTTATGGATGATTACAACAGTCGTCAAGGTCAGCCCAAAGCCTGGTGCGTTGGGCCGCTTTGTTTAGCTGATAATGGGCCTGAAAAGCCCAATAAGCCCAATTGGATTCTCCATTGGCTAGACCAAAAACTAGAAGAGGGAAGGCCAGTTTTGTACGTAGCATTTGGCACTCAAGCAGAAATCTCAGCAGACCAAATCAAAGAAATAGTAATTGGGTTGGAAAAATCTGGGGCGGATTTTTTGTGGGTGATTAGGAAAAGTGAAGCAGAATTGGGAGAAGGATTTGAAGAGAGAGTGAAAGGGAGAGGGATTGTAGTGAGAGATTGGGTTAATCAGAGGGAGATTTTGGAGCATCAGAGTGTACAAGGGTTTTTAAGTCACTGTGGATGGAATTCAGTGATGGAGAGTGTATGTGTCGGTGTGCCAATCTTAGCTTGGCCTCTGATGGCAGACCAACCATTGAATGCAAAAATGGTAGTGCAAGAGATAAAGGTGGGTTTGAGAGTGGAGAGTGATGGGTTTGTGAAGTGGGAAAGGTTGGAGAAGATGGTGAAGGAGTTGATGGATGGAGAAATGGGGAAGGAGGTTAGGAAGAATGTGAAGGTGATCGCAGATATGGCCAAGAAGGCAATGGAGGAGAACAATGGGTCTTCATGGAAGACCTTGGATCTGCTCATTCAGGAGATCTGTGGCTCTCCGAATAGGGTCACAGAGGTGGTTCTGAATTGATAATGGCATGCATGGTGGGTCATAATTCTCTGGCTGCCTGCTAGGTGAATTCATCGGGTTCGCGCATTAATACACCATATTTAAATATTCTGACAAAGCTCACTTCAATGATAATGTATATCATTAACAATGAATTTTAATATAAATATTTATCCATATATTTTAATCCATGACCGTGAGTATATTAATCTAGCCAAATATTTTAACTTGTACGTGGTCCAAGAATTTTGTAGAATAAAATAATTGAGGATAAATATTAAAAACTTGAAGCAAAGGATATAATTAAAAGAAACAAAAATATTCTGAAGAAAACGATAAATTAAATAAAATTTAGCGGCGGAGTTAAAGTCATGAGAACTTAAAAAAAGTCAAACAAATCATCTTCTTTTTCTCATTTTTCTTTCTAACATCAAAAGCCTACCGCAGTCATCCTCACATATTACTGATCGAGCTAGAATGACTTCTAGGAATGACAATAACTGACACGATTTTATTTCTCTCAAGTACAGCAAATGAGTTTGTACGAAACCCACTTAAATTTAAGAAGATGCTTCATTAACAGTTGAGGAAGACTTTTATCAATATATACCACTCGATTGAGACATGTCCAACCGATGTGGGATATTTAATCCTTGCAACAACTACAGAAAGTTATGACGGTTAGTGGTGACTAAACTCTAAGGAACTCTTCTGGCATCGTAATTAAGAGCATTGTAGTACCCTCAAAGCACTAAACCTATTTACATTGCTAGCATAATTAAATAGTGATAAATATTTGCATCCATATCAAAATCTTGATATTTAGTAACTTCAACATGATTACGACACATTCGATTAATAAATTTGATTAATTGTGTTGGAGTTTCGTTCCTTGTACGTCTTCATGTTTCCTTTCTTTGAGAACCTGCAAGGCTTTATTTTCCGTGGCCAAATCATACAAGATTTCTTTGATTTTCTTAACAGTATACACAAAATGAAGGCCGATTGATTTGTATGTGCTAGTAATGACATCAAATATATAAAACTAATTCAGTCCATCAGATCCTGCATCCAGTGATGACTGATGAGTTCTTGCTCGTCCTAAAACTCTGACTATTACGATCAATCACACTAGACATTGACGTACCCGGAAAATAGGGGAAAGAACATGAGTATAAAATAGAAATTTAAGCAACTGGATGATCTAGGTCTATGAAGTCTGTGTATAGTACCTTACATTGAGAATTGAACTATCCATTTTACGGTTGATATACAAGTCAAGTCCATATAGCATTACTAGCTAGCTCTCTTCTCTTCTCTGGTTTAATTTGAACTTGGGCCTGAAATCCTTGTGAAAATGGCTTACATATTTGGAATTGGTTGCAACAGAGCAAGCTTTGATGTGGCAGAGCAAGCTTTGATGTTTATGGAACATTATGATAAGTACTGTTAGTTATGTGTTTCAGTTGTTGTTGACTTCTTGTTGTGTCTTTTTTAGTTTCTGTTGTTGGGCTTCTTTGTTGTGCTTGTGGGCAGCATCTGGAGCCCATGACTTTCCTTTTTTGTTGTGCCCTCGGGGGATGTTAGAGGCAGCTAATGAATGAAAAAAGATCTCTCCTCATTTTCTTCTTCTGGAACGTCTTCATCTTTTCTGCTTGTTTTCTTGTATTGTTGGAGGTTTATCTTTAAACTCTGGTCAATCGTTGACTAAACAGAGTAACAGATAAGCCAAGTCACTTTGACACATAATCTTAATTTTTGTCAATGTCACATATTAAGGTCCACATCAAAATTTTGAAATATAAATTAGATCAAGGACTTTTTTTGTTTATTTTTTTGATAAGCCACAAATATATTCAAGAAAAAAAAAAACATAATGACATCAGAAAGATGGCTCAGAAACAAGCTCTAAGGGACATCCACCGAGAGCAACAACACAAAACAAAGATTAAAGGAAAACAAGAACGACCAACCTAATGATTTCTAGAAAAATAGTGAGAAAGGAGAAAGCAGGAGCAAGCTGAGCTCTCTTAATTTGATGTAAGAAAACATCCAGCAGGGAAAACAAGCATGAGCTATAGAGATTGATTCGCAAAATTACTGGCAGCGAATAAGAGTATGATGCAAACTCACTCTGTCAGCAAAGAACATTATATTGTCTTCAATCAGATGGGACTAACGTTATTCAGTATTCTAGGTAGATGAGCATGAACATTCCTAAAAAAGTTCGAACACTTATTCTAACCTCTTGCAAAAGCAGAGGAACTTCTACGATAGTTCTCCTAAGGCCCTAATACGAATGCCATCATCAATTCAGAACCTCTGTGACCTTATTTGGAGAGCCACATATCTCCTGAATGAGCAGATCCAAGGTCTTCCATGAAGACCCATTATTCTCCTCCATTGCCTTCTTGGCCATATCTGCAAACAGCTTCACATTCTTCCTAACCTCCTTTCCCATATCTCCTTCCATCAACTCCTTCACCATCTTCTCCAACTTCTCCCACTTCACAAACCCATCACTCTTCACTCTCAAACCCACCTTTATCTCTTCCACTACCATTTTTGCATTCAATGGTTGGTCTCCCATCAGAGGCCAAGCTAAGATGGGCACACCGGCACATACACTCTCCATCACTGAATTCCATCCACAGTGACTTAAAAACCCTTGTACACTCTGATGCTCCAAAATCTCCCTCTGATTAACCCAATCTCTCACTACAATCCCTCTCCCTTTCACTCTCTCTTCAAACTCTTCTCCCAATTCTGCTTCACTTTTCATAATCACCCACAAAAAATCCACCCCAGATTTCTCCAACCCAATTGCTATTTCTTTGATTTGGTCTGCTGAGATTTCTGCTTGAGTACCAAATGCTACGTACAAAACTGGCCTTCCCTCTTCTAGTTTTTGGTCTAGCCAATCCAGAATCCAATTGGGCTTATTGGGCTTTTTAGGCCCATTATCAGCTAAACAAAGCGGCCCAACGCACCATGCTTTGGGCTCACCCGGACGACTGTTGCAAACATCCACAAAAATCGGCTCGAGGTCATAGAAGCTATTCATGACCACACCATAGCTTTTAAGCGTAGACCCGATCGACAACATGTTAAAATCAAAGAAATTACGTCTCGTTTCCGGGTCTTGTTCAAATTGATCAGAGACAATATCTTTCTTAGTGACCCGGATCCACGGGAATTGGGTTAGAGTAATCGGGTCAGTATCGGTATCGGGCGACAGAAGTTTATCCTCAAACGCAGCTCTGGAAACACATCCAAGGTATGTCGACATACCAAAACATACGAGCCTCGGGAAACCGAATTTGTTAGCGGAATCAAGAGTCCACCACAGAAACCCGTCGGAGACCATGAAATCGACACGTCGTGGAAGTTTCTCGAGCTCGGACTCAAAATCTGGTTGCATTTTCTTGGTGGACAAGGCAAATCGGGGGAACAGTGAAAGCGAAGGGAGCTTGTCGACGCTTTCGATTCCGAGAGGGACTTCAGGGATGTTTTCCGGGAAGGGGATTTCAATGATAGAGACGGAGAATTCTTCGCGGAGGAAGTTGTCTATGAAGGGACGGTTGGCCGGAGTGGTGAAGATGGTGACGGCAATGCGGCGGTGGAGGAGGAGGCGGGATAGATGGAGGAATGGGATTATGTGGCCTTTTGCCATGAAAGGGAATAAAACGACATGGTATTGAGAATTATTAACTGAACTCATGATTTTTCTTTTTCTTTGCAGGGCGTATGATTTTGAGACTTTTGAAGCGAGCTTCCGGTGCAACTGATCATTTATGTAGGGGACGGTTCCGAATTTATTTGATTCGGATTAAATCAAATTTGTAGATAAATTATATTATTAAAATTCAAATTTAAATTCAAATATTAAAATTTTATCGGATTTAATATTGATCCGATCCAAACGCACACAGAAAATCTTATTTAATTTTCTTGTTCAGACCTTGGATAAGCTATTATCGGATTTATTTTATTTGAATGTAAATCAATCTTAATCTTGTCAAGTAAATCTAAAGTTCAATTCAAATTACAATAAAAATAAATATCTCTTAAATAACCCAAAAAAAAAAAATCACCCCTACATTTAAAGAGGAAAGATGGGGAGGCACATGGATCTAGTCTATGGCGATATATGCAATCAAACGATCATAATTGCACTCACGTACGCATCGTTTAGTTGCTGGTTTTCATTTGTTTGCATGTCCCACGGCTGTGAAGAAAAATAAAAGTAACCTTTCCCAGTACTTGAGTTCTATATTGAAATTATATACCATTTACATGAAAGTGTAACATCATAGAACCACAGGAGCATATATATATATGCAACTAAATCAACCACTTCTTAGCGCAATGCTTTCTATAACAAACATGTATAGAACTGTTAAAGCAATTGATGACTACATCGTCTAGTGTAGTTGTTAACCACCTTGTAAGACAATAGTAGTGTAGTAAACTTTTAAACCAAACTAATATATTCATGGATCATGATTAAAAAAATATGGATAAATGATATGGAAACTCATTTCATACCTTATTGTTGGAATGAGTTTTTGTCAAAATATGTAAATGAATATGTAAACATCTTTTAGAGTATGCATACTAAAATTTACATACCCAATATACAACTCCTTGTTGGAGTTGCTCTTAACCAGCTAAGGTGAAGGCTTTTCCGGGCTCCGGGGCAATAGCTCACTTGTAAAGCCTCAACAAATGAAAAGCCAGAGATACAAACTACAAGTACAACTCAAATAGAGAATAAATATATATATCTGACACACTATTGATCTCTCTTCCCTTTTTTATTTGACAAGCAGACTTTCCATTTTAAGCCAAAATCAATGGCTTCGACTAAGCTAAAATTGAATCAAGCTAATTGATTGTATAAACAAAACTCAAATCTCATTTTGGGGCACGAAATCAAAGGATCATATGTACCCGATACTGAATTAATCAAAATGATATCATAAACAAAACCCCAAATCTCCAAAAAATCTCAAAAACCCACGAGTGAATCAGCAATGAACTTTCAAAATTTGAAGCAATTTTCAATGCCTAGAAGAGGCTTTGATGTGCATGACAAGTCCAGGAGCTTCAGGCAGGAGAACAGAGAGAGGCGATTTGAGGGCCATAGAATGAGACAGCAAGTTCTCTTCTCGTGACAAGTAACAAATCACATCAATCGAACAAATCTTGCCAACACAATGACACTCCTCTTTTTAATTCAATCTAGCACTGGGACTACAATTCCAGACGTTGATGAAGCTTTCTTCGAAGCTCTTGAGAGCTGATAAGGCATCGGCGAAGATGACATTAACAGAAAGAAACGGTTTTCCCAAACAGAGGTCAAACACCATGTGTGATAGCAATCTCACTACCATCGAAGACAAAAACTTTAAACAAAACCCAGAACACGATGGTGGCTTAGGTAGTAGTGGTGGTCGCAGTAGCGGTGTGAAATTGAGATCTGGGATTTACTCCAAGTACGTACCATCGTGTGCGAGAGAGACTTACTTGAGTGTGGTTATGGGAGAGAGGGATTCACTTAACGGTGGGATTGTGAGAAAGATAGCTAGAGTTTTGGGGAAGTGGAACAGAATATTTCGTCGATAAATTATATTCAAAAAATAAAAATAAAAAATGAAAATTTTATGGATGAATTAAATGTAGTTAGTAATTTGTTGATTATCGATAAAAAATCCGTCGAAAATTTCGGATAAAAATAATCCGTCGGTAATTTTTATGTCGATATTTCGTCGCTAATTTTCATAATGAGAAGTTCTTCGTTAATTCGTCTGTAATCCATCAGTAAAAATTTCATCAGTAATCATTGTTCTTCTTGTAGTGATCTATGAAATCTATGTCTAACAACTTATATTGAGAATTGAACTACCCATTTTAGGGTTGATATACAAGCCAAGTCCCAAAATAGCATTACTCTCTTCTTTGGTCTGGACTTAAGCCTGCAAGCTGCAATCTTTGTGAATGGCTTACATATTTGGAATTGGTTGTAACAAAGGTGCTGCAAAATGGAAACCATAAATAAAAAAACCCAAACAGAAATCCTAACGAAAACCCTAAACGAAACCCCAAATGAAAATTCAACACAAAATCCTAATAGAAAACCCAAATTGAAACCCCATTCTAAAACCCAGCATTCAGACCATAAATGGAAAACTCAAATCGAAACTCTGAAAGAAATCTAACATGAAACCCAAATGCAACCCCAAATCAAAACCTCAAAGTGAAACCCGAAAAGAAAAAGCATGAAATCAAACCCAATAGAGAGCTAAACACCACCATATCCAATCGAAATTAAAAATAACATCATCTTAACATATTCACCTTACGTTTTGCTCTGCAAGTTTGGCGGGTTTGGGGCTGCAGCGAGTGTGTGTTGAAATGCCCTAAAATGATGTTCCTTTTCTTTGTATCAATTGGTATTAATTGGTATTAATTTTTTAAGCCAAGTCATTTTAACAAAAAATCTTAATTTTTGCCAGTTAAATGTCATGTCACATAATAAGGTTGACATCACAGTTATGTTGCCGCCATAAAATCACCAGAGCCCAAAAGAATAGGCCACAAAGAAGTTAACTACAAAGAAAAGGCTCACTCGACAAAGCCCAAACGTGCAAAGAAGACAATTGCAAACAGTTGAGAGATTATCCAACCATAAGGTCATTCAGCACAATGTAAAAGGACTCAAAAAGAAGGAAGAAGGGTCCAAAACCATATCCACAAGTCTCTACTTTTGAATAACTCTAGTTTCCTTAGATTACCATTTAGTTTTCAATGTAAGTGTTCAATTCAATAGTTAAAGCCTCATTGTCTAAAAGTATTAGGCCTGCTTGTCACTGGGAGCCTCCTCCTTTTGGTTCTTTAAAATGGAATACGGATGCCTCAATAAAAGATGACAAAGCTGGAATTGGTGGAGTGTTGCGCAATCACGCTGGTCATTTTATCTGTATTTTTTCTGGGCCTTCACAGATTGGTAGTTCAAATATAACAGAGGTTAGAGCTGTAAGAAAGGCTCTTGAGATCATTCAGAGTAAAGGGGTGGATGAAGGTGTTGGGATCATTGTTGAATCTGATTCTATTAATACTGTTTCTTGGATTTTGCGAGAAGGATCTAATCCCTGGATGATGGATCAAGAATTTAATGCTATCAAAAATGTTTGTCAAACTCTTCCTTCAGTCTCTTTTAAGCATACTTGGAGAGAGGCCAATTCTGTGGCAGATATGTTGGCAAAAAAAGGGCGTGATCGTCAAGACTTTCTTATATCATGGATTCTTGAAGACGGTTGAGTTTTTTGCTGGGTTATCTTATTTATTTTTCAAGTTTGCAAGTTTGGGAGTACAGGTTTTCGCGTTGTGGCTGTGCAGTTTTGTGGCCTAGGTTTTGGGCATGTCGGCTGCTGTGTCTTGGAGATTCTGTCTTGCTTCGGTGGCCTGGGAGAGCAATTTTTCTTGTTCTGGCTATGCAGTATTGTGGTTCAGGTTTTGGTTCAGATTATGGACATGCAGTTTGTTGTGTCTTGGAGATAATAGAATTAGGCTACATGGCATCCTACTGGTTTTTCTATTAACTGGTGTAAGGCATGTGCTCTAGTTTCTTCTTGAAGGTGATTTTTGCTTGAATAGCTATTGGTCATATGTTTCAGGTGTGTCATGTTTCTTCATCAATATATGGATTCTAATCTGGAGAAAGTTTTGGGTGGTTTAGGCTGCAGGGCAATGGGACAGGGATCTTCTTTTATTGTAACCTCGGTACCGTCCTCATTCATAAAAAAAAAAAAAGTTCTACTTTGCACTTTTATTCAGTCCGCATTTATATCTGAATAGTTAGGATCGGTTTTAGTTATTGTTATGTTGTAGTCGGTTAGAATTCCAGTTTAGATTTTCGTTCAAAGTCTTCTTAGTTGAAGCAAGGTTAAGACTATATAACCCTTTTGATTATTTAGTTTCATCGATTGATATCCGTCACGTATCTAGTGATCTCATCCATATAATATTCGAGTCTTACGAAATTCGATTTCATCATAAATTTTACTAGGAACAAGTTGACATCAACATTTTGTGATGAAAAATTGGATGAAAGACTAACGTTATTCATAATTCGAAATAGAGGGGTTTGAACATGTCGAAAAAACTTAAAAATAGCGTTTCCTAAAAGCGGAGGAACTTTTACAATACTTCTACTAAGTCCCTAACTAAACTATTGAGGGAACCCGGTGGAGTTAACTTGTACGCATGCCATTATCAATTCAGAACCTTGGTGACCTTATTTGGACAGCCACACATCTCCTGAATGAGCAGATCCAAGGTCTTCCATGAAGACCCATTATTCTCCTCCATTGCCTTCTTGGCCATATCTGCAAACAGCTTCACATTCTTCCTAACCACCTTCCCCATCTCTCCTTCCATCAACTCCTTCACCATCTTCTCCAACTTCTCCCACTTCACAAACCCATCACTCTCCACTCTCAAACCCACCTTTAGCTCTTCCACTACCAGTTTTGCGTTCAGTGGTTGTTCTGCCATCATAGGCCAAGCTAAGATTGGCACACCGACACATACACTCTCCATCACTGAATTCCATCCACAGTGACTTAAAAACCCTTGTACACTTTGATGCTCCAAAATCTCCCTTTGATTAACCCAATCTCTCACTACAATCCCTCTCCCTTTCACTCTCTCTTCAAACCCTTCTCCCAATTCTGCTTCACTTTTCCTAATCACCCACAAAAAATCCACCCCAGATTTCTCCAACCCAATTACTATTTCTTTGATTTGGTCTGCTGAGATTTCTGCTTGAGTGCCAAATGCTACGTACAAAACTGGCGTTCCATGTTCTAGTTTTTGGTCTAGCCAATCCAGAATCCAATTCGGGTTATTGGACTTTTCAGGCCCATTATCAGCTAAACAAAGCGGCCCAACGCACCATCCTTTGGGCTCATCTTGACGACTGTTGTAATCTTCCACAAAAATCGGCTCGAGCTCGTAGAAGGTATTCATGACCACACCATGGCTCTCTCTTAGTGACCCGATCGACAACATGTTGAAATCAGAGAGAGAACGTTTCGTTTCCGGATCTTCTTGAAACTCATCAAAGACAAACTCTCTCTTAGTGACCCGTATCCACGGGAATCGGGTTAGAGCAATCGGGTATGTATCGGTATCGGGCACTGACAGAAGCTTGTCCTCAAACGCAGCTCTGCAAACACATCCAGCGTATGTCGACATACCAAAAAATACGAGTCTCGGGAAACCGAATTTGTTAGCCGAATCAAGAGTCCACCACAGAAACCCATCGGAGACCATGAAATCGACACGTGGAAGTTTCTCGAGCTCGGACTCAAAATCTGGTTGCATTTTCTTGGTGGACAAGGCAAACTGGGGGAACAGTGAAATCGAAGGGAGCTTGTCGGTGCTTTCGATTCCGGGAGGGACTTCGGGGATGTTTTCCGGGAACGGGATGTCGATGATAGAGATGGAGGATTCTTCCCGGAGGAAGTTGTCTATGAAGGGACGGTTAGCCGGAGTGGTGAAGATGGTGACGGCGATGCGGCGGTGGAGGAGGAGGCGGGATAGATGGAGGAGAGGGATTGTGTGGCCTTTTGACATGAAAGGGAATAAAATTACATGGTATTGAGAATTATTAACTGAACTCATGATTTTTTTCTCTTCTTTTTTTTCGTTGCAGGGTGTATGATTTTGAGACTTTTATGAAGCAGCTGATTATTTATATACGGATGGCTGTTCCGGATAACTGAATTTATTTGATTCGAATTAAATTAAATTTAAATATAAATTATTTGTTAAAATTTGGATTCAAACACTAAAAATTTATTATATTTGATAACCATCCGATCAAAACACACAGAAAATCTCATTTATTTTTCACACGGATTAATAAAATTCAATTAATATCATTACAAAAATATATTTAATTAGTTTTATTCTTAATATTTCTTTTATTAAGATTACTTAACTCACATTTTATTTCTTGAGAATAAAAAAATGTACATGTGTTTTCAGAATATAAAGAATTGTAGAGTATTATTTATTGATAAAGATGCACAATAAATAATGATAGATTCATAAATTAATCATTTTTACTTATTTTCAAAAAAAAAGGTTATAATTTGAGAAAAATAAAAGTAAACATAGAACTTATTCAACAGGACAGAGGAAGTATCTGATTTATTTTATTTGGATTTAAATCAATCCTAACCCGCAATAAAAAAAATATCACCCCTACATTTAAAGAGGAAATATGGGTGGGCACATGAATCTGGTCCACGGCGACACATGCAATCAAACGATAATAATTGCACTCACGTACGCATCGTTTAGTTGCTGATTGTTTAATTTATATGGTTTTCGGTTGTTTTGCCGAAAATGATACTAAATGATTTTTATCTCAAAATTATCTAAGCAGTATGTGTCATTTATTAATTGAGTGTGATTTTCAATAAATTCTTTGTTATGATGTTATCACATCCAATGAAAAATGTCACACACCACTAAAATATTTTTGAGACGAAAATCATAGTCATCCCTAACATTACTGTTCGTTTGCATGTGTGATGATCCATATAATTTGGTACGTGACTGTTGATGCATTTGTGGTCTCTGCAAGACTGAAGCTCATTTACCATTCGATGCAGTCATGTGATAAGTGTTTGGATTGTCGGAAGGAAAGAGAAATATAGTGAAATTCATTAAAAGAAGATAATGAAATGTATAATTTTTTTTTGTTTGGATAAGTTAAAAAAAATGTATTTGTGATATCTCTTGTTTGGATAATCATCGTTAGAGAACAGCAACGGACCAAATTGATTTAATAAATTATTAATTTATCTTTATTTTTTAATTTAAAATATTATGTACAAAGGTAAAATAGTTATTTCATTTATAAATAACTTAATTTTCTTCTCTATTCCAGTCAAATGACCCTATTATTATCGAGAGGAAACATTTTAACAAAAAAATTAGAAAACTATTCCCTCTAAAGAACTTCTTCAAAACCTATCCAAAGAAAGGAATTCAGAGCAGGTTCATTTCCCTTAGCTTCCCTCCCTCCAAATCCCTAATCCAAATACATTCTTGAGGGTGTGTTTGGAATGAGGGAAAGATTGAGAATGGAAGGAAAATTCATTAAGTGGAGAGAAAGGAAAAGAAGAGAATGTATAATATTTTTGTTTCTTATGTTTGGATAAGTTAAAAAAATAAATGAATGATTTTTTCATTTCTCTTGTTATAATAGTCATATCACGAGATAAAAGAAAGGAAAAGAAATTTTATTTAATTTGCTAATGTATCATTATTTTTAAGTTAAATTATTAGGTACAAAAGAGAAAAATAATATTTCATTTATAAATAAAAAAATTCTCCCTTTTTCTCCAAATGACCCCATTGTGGGGAGGAAGCATTTTAACTAAAAATGTGATAATTTTCCCCTTCAATTCTCTTCAAATGTCTCACTTTATTTTTTCTAAACTATTCAAACAAGAGAATTGGAAGGAAGTCCATTTCCCTCACCCGCCACTCCGTCCAAATCCTTCAATCCAAACACTCTTAAGGTACATAACTTTATATATAAAAAAATTAATATCATTTTTTCTATGACTAGCAACCATCTTTGATTTTACGACTTTATTTCACATCGTTTTGACATCCGAGCGACATATAAATAAAAGTTCAGACTCTCTCACACAATCACCGCATTTTTTGAACGTAAGAACCAATGACAACTATGGTTGTAACAAAAAAAAATGAAACCAAATAAATTGGTCTTTTTTAAAAAAATATATATATCTTCATTAAAATCGATTAAAAATTAAAAAATTAATATACCTGACTAATAAATGAAAATGATTTTGTCAAAATATGTCAAAAATCAATCAAAATCGACGGTCGACACTCCTAACTTGACCACATTTCAAAAGTAAATAATGTCGTGGGATCTCTGACATAAAACGGATAATATTGATATAATGTTTCGGCCAATTTATGGTAAACTCGGGGTGCGGAATCCGGTCCGACAGATATGTTTCCAGTAGGCTTGTATCTACGAGATATTAAATTTGGAAACCGACTTCTATGTATTAATTTATTATCTACCATTTCGTGTCCCAACTTCTGGTAAAAAAGTAGCAGCAGCAGTGGTAGTCTTATATAAAAAAAATAAAAAATAAAAACAGCACGAACAGTGAAAAAAAATAAATCAAACACAAAAAAATTTTGAAAGAGAAAAATTATGGATAAAGAAGGAGAAATTTATTTTGTCCAAAAACAGGTGTAAGTGAGTTTTTGATTTATTTTCAACAATTTTTATCACACCGCGAATTTTTCAAATCGGATCAAACAAAATTCGAATCATAAACTCAAACTGTCACAACACTGTATATGAACAGAGCATACTCGCTAGCAGACATCAGCAATTCCTGCATCGCGATACCACGGGCATATGAGTCCAAACATGATATATACAGGGGGCGATTTATGTCGTAAATAGGTACAGAGCGACAGCTGCCTTCAATATTAAACGTCAAAAGAACAGCTCCTCCAAGAAGTGTTTTCTAGAAGGTTTAGGGTACTGAAACGTGGACGCCAGATCGAATTATTGGAGACCCCCAATATAAGTGGATTTGTGGAGGAAGTGATTCCACATTTCCACTACAGAAAAGCCCCAACTTTGTCCCAATCAAGGCCGGCCGGTCCTCGACCACGAAAGGTGGGAACCCATGCGGACAAATTGTTCCACGCAACTAGCGAATCCAAACAGACATGACTCAATTTATCATTTTATATGAAACGAATCTTAGTAACTCCAGAAAAGTAACTAGAGTTTAAGGCGCATTAATCTCTCTATATATATATATATATCTGTGTGTGTGTGTGTGTGTCATTTTAATTTCTTGAACAGGGTTGTTTTAGTTGTGATTAGGTGCAAATTTTGATTGGTTGGTCGACGTATCGATGATGGCCGAGCTCTGTTTCCCTGCGGTGTATTTCTACAAAAATCTGAAAAATCTCCTTGAGGTGTGTTTCTCGGGAAAGTCTATTGATCTAATAACTAAGGGTCCGTTCGTTTCACAATTTCATTTCATAAATTTAAACTGTGAAAAAGTTGTGCTTAAAGTTATGAAAAATATTATATAAAAAGTTGTGGAGTCCACAACTTTACGCTGTATAAAATGCTGTAGAGTGCTTTGTTCATTTTTCCGTTAGATTAATTTCGTAGATAAAATTATAAAAATATATTACAATAAAAAGTAATTGAAAACTTTTAATATATGGGATGCTAATATTTCATTTTGCACAGCTTAAAATTGTAGGGCCCACGACTTTAAGATGTCAACAAAATACGACGTTTGGTTGGCACAATATTTTATGCAGACCACACAACTTTAAGCTGTGCAAAATGTGAAACAATCGCACCCTAAGTCAAAAAGCGAGGAAACACAACTATGGGGCCCACCGAGGTACGGATCTGGAGGAGCTCTCTTTCTCAACTCGGGAAGATCCGATGTCCTTTAGCTACCAGATGTATTTTATTGAGGGGAGGGTGTTATTGGATTATCAAGTTGACATGGTTGCATTAAAATCAGTTGTCTTATTATTATTTTTATTTTTATTATGATTTCCTTCCATATATTGCATAGTCTTGTCCTCTTTAGTCTTTTTCCAGATTAGGACAGGATTCTCTTATATTTGCGATATTTATATGAGGGAGACCCAAATCCTACGTACAAAACTGACCTTCCCCGTCCCCTAGACTAGTGGTATTTGGTCAAGCATCGATTAATCTAATTGGGCTTATTGAGGATTTTCAGGCCCATAATTAGTAGTCGAACTACAAGAAACGGACTTTAGTTTATGAGTGTTCCAATAATCATCCCATAATCATTGTGAATACCGAATGGCTTCTATGAGCTTGATCTTGTTTTCGTTGATTACTGGAACTCTCATTATAAGGCCCAAAGCTTGGTGCGTTGGCCCCTTCTGCCTGGCTAGACGTCAAGATCTGATCGACCAAGGAGGAAAGGATCAGTCTTGTATTTACTATTTTGGAGTTTGGAACTGGAGCAGAAATCTCGGTAGTCCAAATCAAGGAAATAGCAATTGGGTTGGAGCAAATTGGGGTGATTTTTTTTTTGGGTGATAAGTATGGATACTCGAATCCACAATGACCAAGTTTGATTCAATCCTGTATAAATCTCAAATAACATTTTGTTTGTCTACACTGTAATTGGTGCTTCTTGTCCTTGACTTGCAACACTATGAAGGCGTAACTCTGGGATGTCTGCTCCCCCACTTGGGCACTTGCTATGCCCTATGCTCAAATTCGAAGAGATTCTCTTGCAATCACACTGCTCATCTCAGTATGCTTAAATTCGAATATTTCGGTTGCCAATTATCATGGCATCTGCTCTCAAGAATTTCCTACAACTTGGGTCAATTCATCACACGGGCTTCTACTTACGTTGATCTGGCTATTGGATATCTTTGCTCCTTTTTGTCTTGTTCTTGCTACTGATATCTCTACTTGTTTTGGTAAATATCACCAATTGTTTAGGTGTTCTTTTAGTTTTTGATTTTTGGGATTTGTTCCATATTTTTCTTTGTTGGCCATCTCTGTGATGCCCAGCCTTTTTTTGCATGTACTTTCGTGTTTTTGGTTGCTTTAATAATATTTGTTGGTTTATCAAAAAAAAATCTCAAATAACAAAATTGTTCGAAATTCAAAGACCAAATTTTAGGCGATCGATCGTTGAGGCTCTGACAATCAAATAAGTTTTATGGATGAAAAGAGGGCGACCATGGCAGGAACCGAGAAAGTAGAGTTAGTGTTTGGGAAAAACTAGAGGTTTGGAAAGTGTTTAGGTTGGAAATTTTTTAGGTAGTTTTTGTCTGAAATAAAATGTTCATCCCCTACTATGAAGAAGGAGGGGGTTATGTATAGTATAAAAAGTTGATCAAGCTTTGACTTTATTTGAAAACTGAGTCAGGTCACTGCAATAAGAAAAAAGTGAAGCACAATTAGGAGAAAGGTTTGAAGAGAGGGTGAGAGAGAGAGAAATATTGGCGAGAGATAGTGTTGATTAAAGGGAGATACTGAAACGTCAAAGTTTACAAGGATCACTGTGGGTGGAATTCAGCGTAGAACGTATGCACTACAACGCTAGTGTGACAATTCTAGCATGGCCTATGATGACTGAGCAGCCAATGAATGCAAGAATGGTTGTGGAGCAAATAAAAGTGGGTTTGAGAGTGGAGACATGTTATAAATTCTACACTTTCACACATTAACAATATTATCCGCTTTAGGTTGTCCGATTCACAGGATACATCGGACTCATATATAGGTTATCTGGTTCACACGAATACAACGGACCCGCACGGCTTTGTTCCTCCTCAAGTATACCAAGTGGGCTTAGATCCAACTCACTACATAAGGGAAAATGTCTTGTTAGTGTTTAGGAGTGGGCGTAACCCTTATAAAGGGAATTTTGTATCCCACATTTTTCGATGTGAGATATTTTACACTCCCCTGCACTTGTGGACTGAGTTATACCACGACCCAACAAGTGGAGTGAAGGTCATGTCCAAGTTATACTACATACCCAACAAGTGGAGAGGAGGTCATATCCATATTTTACACTCCCCGCACTTACGGACTGGGTTATACCACAGACCCAACAAGCGAAGTGCCCCCCACAGACCCTTGTCCACAGACCCAACAAGTCGAGTGAATGTTATACCACAGACCCAACAAGCGGAGTGCCCCCCACAGACCCTTGTCCACAGACCCAACAAGTGGAGTGAAGGTCATATCCAAATAACAACAAGTGGAGTGGAGGTCATATCTAAGTTATACCACAGACCTAACAAGTGGAGTGAATGCTATACCACAGACCCAACAAGCGGAGTGCCCCCCACAGACCCTTGTCCCAACAAGTGGAGTGAAGGTCATATCCAAATAACAACAAGTGGAGTGGAGGTCATATCCAAGTAACTGGACCGAGCAACCTGGCTTCGATACCATGTTATAAATTTCACATCGGACCCATTTATGAGTTGTCCGATTCACATGGATACAGCGGGCCTGCAAGACTTTGTTACTCCTCAAGTATAGCAAGTGGGCTTGGATCCAACTCACTACGCAAGAGAAAATGCATTGTTTGTGTTTAAGGGTGGGCTTACCCTTATAAAGGGAATTTTGTATCCCACATCTTTCGATGTGGGATATTTTACAAGACATGTGATGGGTTTGTCGGAGGGTTTGTGAAGTGTTCAGAAAGAATGTGAAGGCGATTGTAGACATGGCGAAGAAGGCTATGGAGGTGCACATTAGACTTGCTTCTTGATGAGAGATGCAAGTCTCATAGGGTTGATTAATGGAACAAAATATTGCGTTGACTATCAAAGTTGCAATACAAGTTTCAAATGTACATGTCTTTAGACATAATAGCAGAGTTGTAAAGATGCATTATAAAGATTACAAATTCAATTGGCGAAAATAGTCTCTCCACATTACTTGAAGGGCATACTTCTAGTCTATCCTCAACTTGGGAAGATCACCATTGGGCCCACCGAGGTATATTATTATTTAGGAACTCTCTTTCTCAACTTGGGAAGGTCCGATGTCCTTTGAAGCTACCAGATGTATGCTATTGAGTGGAACTGTTAATTTTTTTTTGATTATCAATGACATAGTTGCATTAAATCAGTTGTCTTATTATTATTTTTATTAAGATTTCTTCCATATATTGCATGGAATCAAGTCTTGTCCTCTCTAGTCTTTTTCATACCAGTACAGGATTCGCTTACACTTGCGAGATTTATGATGGAGACCCAAATGCTACGTACAAAACTGACCTATCCCCTTATTAATCTAATTGGGCTTATTGGGGATTTTCAGGCCCATCATTAGTAGTCCAACAGAGCGGCCCAAGAAACGAACTTAGTTTATGAGTATTCCAATAATCATCCCATAATCATTGTGAATACCGAATGGTTTCTATGAGCTTGATCTTGTGATGGGTCTGTCAGAGGATTTGTGAAGTGGGAAGGAAGGGTTGAAGATGGTGAAGGAGTTAATGGACGGAAAGATGGGGAAGGAGGCGAGGAAGAATGAGAAGGAAATTGCAGACATGGCCAAAAAGGCTATGGAGGAGATCAGGAGAATACTGATTCCTCTTGGTGCACATTAGACCCGCTTCTTGATGAGATATGCAAGTCTCATAGGGTTGATTAATGGAACAAAAATATTATATGACTACCAAAGTTGCAATACAAGTTTCACATGTATACGTCTTTATTAGGCATAGTAGTAGAGTCGTAGAGATGCAACCTAAATGTCACACATTCAATTCTCGAAAATAATTTCTTCACGTATTATCCAGAGGTAAAGTCTGAGTAAGATCAATCTATCCCCGAAGTTGTCGAATGTGGGATTTTTTGTTCTCATTCTTTTGATGCATCAAAACCAAAGGTGTTGAGCAAATGATGTCTCAAGAAAAACATATAATTCTAAACTGAATTAGGGAAATGGCGTCTCCCCTTCCGTCATAATCCTTATGGTACAATATGATGTTGAAAAACAAAAGAGAAACTACACCTTACAGATGGGATTCAGATTCAGGATTAGGGTTCAACTGAGTCCCAACTGAATCAATTTGGCTCTGCCTTGGCTAAATTCTGGCATTATTGAAGTGGCTGCTACCTTCTTGGTTCTGCCTTAAATCCTCTGTCTCTCTTATATCAATACTAATCTCACTCAAATGAGTACTAGCATCAGTTGAATTGCTGCTGTTTTGTGTTGTGTGGCTGCCTCCCAAATCAATACTAGAATCACTGAAATGGCTACTTGAATCAGCACTAGTTCTACAAATTGGACAACTGGGTGTCCTCAAAAGCCATGCATCGACGCAATGAGAATGAAAAATGTGCCTGCATATAGGCAATATCCTACACTTCTCACCATCTTTAAAATTATCCAAACAAACAGCACAATCAACTGGACTGTTACTTGCTCTGTCATTTGACATGTAATCATAGCAAGGAAGCTTCTCCAGGTAATTTCTGGAGATATTTGAGCTCTCCAGTGCTTCAGATCCTCTTCTAAAAGCCCTCCCAATAATACAAACATGAAATAGTACAATTAGTGTAAGCCCCACTACTGACAATATCAAACCTATGACTATTGCCATTAACATAACCTCTGTTGCTACACACAAAACTTGCCTAATGGCTATTCATCCCAGGACTAAAAACAATCTGTGCCTGTGAAGCTATCAGTTCTTATTCTATTAGCCAAAAAAATTCCTCGACTTCGATACGATTCTTTCAAAACTTCCTCCTTCAAGGACCAGGATACTAAAGAATGAAAAAAGTTACATGAAGATATAGAAAAGATGAAATGCAAAGGAAGTGGAGTTGTTATGCTTGAGAGAAGAGTCTAAGCAGTTCCAGACACAGGTAGCTAACCTATTGCAACACTCTGGTTGAGATTGGTCAGCTTCTATGATGGAGTGGTTGAGACACAGACCAAATTTTATTGGTGGAGACAGAGAGATTTTTGCATGATTGTTGAGTTCAAAACTTTTCTTCTCTCTGATTCATTTCTTCTTAGTTCTTACACCAAAAAAGAATGATCTACAAATTAATCGCCAAAAGAGCTTCCAATAGGAGTCAAATATTTCATATCATTTGTCATTTTCTTTCAAGTTTGGAATTATATGTTTGTCTTTGGCAAAGAACATACCCATCTTGACCAAGAGCAAGACAATTTAGGGGCTTAAGGTTTGATGTGCCGAACATATCGCTTGTTTGGTTCTACCCAATCAGACATCACAATTCACGAAGCAACATCTGATATTACATCACACCTAATGGTAGGTCTTTCTTTCGAACTCTCAACCTTTAAATTAAAGTATAGATAAGAAGGGTTTACGCGTATGCTATTTGCTAAGCAAATATGATTTTCTTGGTATCCAAACAGAGACTAAACCTGCTGTTATCATTTTCTTGGGCCGGAAATAGAAACACTTTCTAGTACCTAAACCATGAGCAAAGTTTTTTTTTGGTAGCTAAAAAGATGGAATGAGTACAATTTTTGATGCTGCAAGCATCTCCAGAGCATGGTTAAAGGAAAACAATATGACCTTTCAAAGTTACGCGCAAATACTCGAGCTGAGAAGGGAGTTAAAATCATAGCAGCCGAAAATGCAGTACTGACTAATGACTAGAGCAAGAAAATATGAAGTAACAGCCACCATACATTGTGAATGAAGAAGAAACTGGTGGGTACGCAGTCTACTATTTTCTGCTGATGAGTATCAGGAGGAAAAAAAAAACAACTAAATGCTTGACCGCAATTCCAAACATCTCGCTCACCGTATTTACAAGAAAATAATATTGAACCAAAACAATGCAAGCTACTTCTTGCTAAAGATATCTCATATACGTGGTAGAATAAAGAAATATCCTAAAGCTCACATTATATAGCGTCCCGTCAGGAACCCAAAATAAGACCCTCTCTAGCAACATGGGTGACCCGAAGCACAGCTTGCGCACTTAAAGGAGAGAGTTTTGACTGACAAAAATGCTCCCAAGAACCTGGAGTATCAGAAACTACTGTAGGCGTAAGGTCGTGACATTTATCATACACAGTTTGTAGCTCCAAGAGCAGAGTTCGTGCAGCCTCCCTGGATTCTGGAAGCTTGTCACTGAGATGTGACGAAGCTACTTGGATCAATTTGTCGATGCCATATGCTTTAATACCTTCAACTCCCTGTGGGTATGACATTAAATAATTAAGACTTTGTGGGTCGAATATCTATATATATATATTTATTTATTTATTGGGTATCCACGTCCT
This sequence comes from Euonymus europaeus, assembly GCA_963580455.1. Lineage (NCBI taxonomy): Eukaryota > Viridiplantae > Streptophyta > Magnoliopsida > Celastrales > Celastraceae > Euonymus > Euonymus europaeus. The sequence goes on along the minus strand of OY756968.1, from coordinate 4,630,320 downwards.
TCTAAACTGTCTACGCAAAAATTTTCTACACCACCAAATAATGACATAAGAATCATAATTTAAATCCCATGAACAGGTAAAAAAAGGAAATCTTGACAATAAAATTATTATTCTAAAACAAGATGTTTTCCAAAATCCCTTTCCAGGTTGAGAGCAATCCATGCATCACGACAAATCACAATAAGAAACGCATCCAAGCTGGTAAACAAGGCTTTTCACTAAAAATAACTGTCCAACTAGTTGGATGCTCAATGATTCATTGCCACAAAGAATACATAAAAAGAATATTAATTGTAAATAAAAGTAGACAAACAAAAGCTAAGAAAGAAAAAAAAAAAGCAGGGCAACAAAAAATTCTTAAGCTTCAATAAAATATGTAACAGTTCATTATTTCCACAAGAATGGCACGGAAAAAAATAAAGAGATATATAAGAATTTATACCAAACCGAGGTGTATCTAACTGCTACATCTTACCAGTCGTGGAACACTTCGACAAAAGCACATTAATGTCTTCGCTCGAATTCGCGGGTTCCTATGCTTAAGGTTCGGTTGCAATTTTGGTAATAACAATACAGGGGAAACAAAACTGGTCATGGATATTAAAGCTCTCTCAGCTGCCTCGCAAACAAATCTTTTATCTTGAGAAGACTTGAGAAGAAGCTGTACAAGCTGGACTTGGGACATTTGATTAAAACAAAAATCAGAGTACGCTTCGATGTGAGGCAGAAACCATTCACAAATGAACAAAATAATCACTGAGGAGTAAAATTTACCAGAGGATCAAGTGAATCAATTATGTGATCATTGTATGCACTAAAGATATCTGCAGATGACATACATGCAGTCTTACAAACAGCACTTCTTGGATTCTTCAGAGACTTCACTATCAGAGGGCTAATGTCTCCTCTGTTCAAGAAAAAAAATTATGACAATAAATGGAATCAGCAGAATAAGTGGAAGTATAAGTCATAAATATAAAAACACTTGCAGACTTATTTATACATAGGAATTTACATTGTCCTTTCTCAGATCACTAGATAATAGTTCGCACTTACAGCATCTCAAGCATATCTTCCTTGTGAAATATTGACAATCGGCGAACATCATTCAGAGCATCACAAACCATAATCCAGTCTTTAGACTCAAGTCCTGCTAGGATTGTCTGAAAATGACAAAGATTATCATAAGAGATGGCGATCTAAATTCAACAAATTTAAGAAAATTTCAAAGAATAATAATCAGTACCAACGAAAAGACATATTTCTCTATTTTAAAGAAAGTAATAGACATACTCATACAGTCATACCTTAAGACTGACACTAACATCCTCAACATCACTTAAGTTCTCTGATTCAATGTATTCCACTTCCGAGTTACCCATCTCCACACCAGGATTCACATCTCCATTAGGAGTTGAAACCAAAGAGATAGAGTTTGTAGCCTGCCCCTCTCCAATGTTTTTGTTAGCATTTCCACTGCATGGTTTTGTGAAACTCCCTCTACTACAGCTTCCATTCCTTACCTCAGATGCAGGTACTGTGTTAAGATCTCTGAGAGCATTCCCTGACATCACTGTTCAGAATAAATCTGAAACAAAAAAGTAAAATTACCTCAATATGATGCTAAGGATATAAATAATAATGACAAATGCCAACAAATAAAAAACATTTTCATGAACACTAGAAGAGTCATAGAATTGATTCTGTGGGGAAAATGCATAAAAGCCTCAACTTAAATCCAAGAAGAAAAACCAGTTTTCTAAGAAAGTTTTCATTTCATTTCTTTTATTGAACTCGTTAGCCTATGAGCTCCACTGAAATCAAGTTGTGCAGGTAAACTCAAGTTATCCATGTGAGGCTGATGATGAATAGCCTATTTTTTCTTCAACATTTTTACTAACAGTAAAGGAGTACATCAGATCCAATAATATAAATACTCCATGGTGAAAAGTATCTCATACCTAATTAAGGCATGTCTTGTACTCATGCTGCAACACTAATAATACATGGCATATCGGCAGTGTATCGCTATTTTTCCTGAGACAAGACACTATTGAGAGCACATGGTGAAGGAGAAACACAACCATCTTGCCAAACAACAAGATGACATATGTGATATGTCATCTTCAAATACAAAAATCTTCTCCATTGACTACTCGAGCACTTTGAAACTATATCTTTCTCAATCATGAATGATTTTTAATCATTTCCTCTAACTGATTGACTATTGCCCAGAATAGTACAGTATCTATAGCCTCTATTCACTCAACCCAACGCTTCACTGACTACTTTTCATTTCTTTCTGGTGCAGTTCTTGATCTGGCTACCTACATATATAACTTACAAAGATATTGCTCTTGTACAGGCATCACTTGGCACTAGATAAAAACAGGCAACATCAATAGATCTTAATGCAAGAGACTCACAGTCTACTGAAAGTCGAGTATGTTCAAGCAACGTAGATAACAAGTGGATGTTTCAACTCGAAAGCCGACCCTTAAGGAGCTATCGAGTTGCGGGAAAACCAAGTTAGGAAAATGCAATATATACACACTCTCAGACGGTGTATGGTGAAGCTATCATATGTGAAACATCCATGAAAAGTTCCAATTGAAAGAAGGAGAAAAATTCATGAAAAGTTCTCGTTCATACACATTTTAAAATGAAAATGAAACACCCTTGCATACACTGCCACTCTTCCAGAGAACCTATAAGTTTAATAATCTGACTTTCTCCGCAATAACTGTTACAATTCAACAAACAATCTACGGCCTAATACTTCACTCTTTTTTATTGGAACTCAAATTGCTCATACATCCAATTATTCTGTCTTGATTTATGCCCCCTTTTAGAACTCACAGTCACAGATGGTAAGACCAATCAATGTTCCTAATCAAGTTTAGTATTATTGATCAAGCCCTAGCCATTAAATCTTGCTACAATCGAAACAATTCAATTTCAAAGAAAATCTAAAGAAATAAGGATCTACAAATATCAAGAATAAACTCAAAAATTCAAACACCAGAGAATAATACAAGAGGAACAACACAAATTTATAATACAAAATCACATAACGTCAAGATCTCGTCATAAAATCCCTCACAGATCGTGATTCATCCTCTGCAATTTCACATTTCAACAGGATTCCGCGACAGATACAAAACCAATCTAGTAAGCAGGGATTTCATACCAAAATAACTGTGTACACATACATAAGTAGAAATGGAGACAATGACGATAGACAAACAATCCACCGAAAGAGTAAACAGTGACGGCCAATGCAGTGATGCTTTACTTCCACATTCCTCTCTCTGTTTGATACACTCACTCTGAAGATGGTGAGACTTTATACTTAAATAAATTTGAGATGGATGGAACTGGCGAGACTTCACGTCAAAGAAGACGACACCGTATGACTATGAGGATGGGACCTGGGCCGCCAACGGCGGGATCTATTGTGATTGACCGCCTGGACGCTGGCGAATTGGTAATTTTACTATTAATTTCGTTGCCATTTCTGAGTCTCGTAATTGCCTTACTGTTTCCCGTTAATTGCGAAATTGCCACCTTGGACAAGATTAATGTGGAAATTTTGATTTGAAATGACGCTCCAACAAAGTACTAGTGTACAACCAATTTGTCGAAATGATGTTTTATGGGATAACAAAAGGTATACCACTCTTAATCATCGAATTATATCTCGTAGTTTACTTTAGTCATTAAAAAATAAATGTTCTAAATTATTGATTGAATTTTTTTATTTTATTCCAATCAAATTACCCAAGTAAAATGATAAAATGATCGTCTGATTTATTTTCAATTGATCTAAACTATTGACTGAATTTTTTTATTTTGTTCCAATCAAATCACTTATGCAAAATGATAAAGTAGTCGTCTGATTTGTTTTCAGTTGGTCCACTTAGAAAATTACCGTCACGTGAAAATGTCTTACAATTTATATAATATATAATAAAAATTATAAAATAAATATAAACAATTGAAAAAGATAACAAAAAATTGAAAATGTAAAAAATTGCACTTTGACCGATTTTCATGCCTTTGAACTTTGAATTTCTCCGCCTTTCAACTATAAAAATGAGGAGGGTCTTCTTCGTCCTTTAACCAGATCCAAGCATATCAGATAGAAACCCATTTGAGATTATTTCGCAGCTTTCACTATGTGGTATGCAAGTTTGATCAGCGTGGCTCATCTTCATTGGTTTTACAAACCGAGTTCTCTAGTCTCGTCAAGCGACTGAATATCTCCTCTGCAATTTCAATCTGAAGAGCTCGTTGATTGCAACAGCGACCAATGCAGCCGAGGATCCGAGTCCTGAACCGAGAGGGAAACCCATGTAGAGAGAGAGCGAGAGTGAACAGGATGGGTTCTTGTTGAGTTTGAAGGTTTGGAGAGAGCGACCAAGGTTGGCGATGGAAGCAGAGCTAAGGTGACTTCATTGACCTAATAATAGGTTTAGGCTCAGTTACACCAATAGCAGGGAGGAAGAAGTTGCATTGACATTGCAGGTTCAGGCTAGAATGTTGTGGGTTTCAATTGTTTTTTCAATTTTTATGTAATTAATTTTTACGTCAACCAATTGAAAGTAAGTCAAACAGTCGTTCACCCTTTTTGCCTGACAACTTTTGAGAAAATATGTCCAAGTTATAAGACATGAACAATAAAAAGAATTGGTGATCAACATGAAACATGAGATTTCTTTCATTAATTGAAAACAATGTTAACGTGGATAACAAAACATTTTATCCTAACAAAATTGTCTCGTTTCAATTTGGCTATCAAAACTTCAAACGCTCCAATGCAATCACATAAATTTTGAGAAATTGCTTGGACAAAAGTTTGGCACACATTTTTTAGACCAAACAACAATTTTAAAAGAACAAATTTAGATACAATTTCAAACACGGTCAAACCACTTTGAACATTTTTAGATAATTTGACATTTTCGGACAAGTTTACCCTTATTTTAACATGTCAAATTATCAAATAACCAGCCCTAGCCTTTTTTATGTATATTTTCAGTGATAAATATTTTATTAGGGAAAAGACGATTTTTCTCATCTCAAGAATTTGGTGATTTATTAAATGCTATTGTAGTGGTGATGCTACCCATAAAACGTGTTTCCTCCATTATTCTTTTTTTTTCTTTCATTTTTCGATCTAAAAGAAAGGCATAAAATACAATATTAGTTTATTTATGTAAATTAATATGTTTAGCATGAAAAATATTAGTTTGTATATGTAAATTTAAATGTAATATGAATATGTAAATATTTTAATTTTAAATAAAAATGGTGATTAATGGTTTTTAAGTGTAAAATTTATCCATTATCAAGAATTATAATTAACTTAATTAGATGAAATAAAAATGTCATTGCACTTAAATTGTCACCAACAAAAAAAAATCAACCAAACAATGTCAGCATCTGAACTAGTATTTATGTCAACATTTGAACCAGCGTATAAATACTACCAATGAAATTGTTTGCCAAACGATGCCTTTGACTCTCTCAGAGCGTGATATTAAATCTTCAAATAATTAATTACTAAAATTCATGGACATCCACTTGGTTTATGTCATTTTGATTTGAAATACACCCCCTATTGCGAAAAATTATAAACACCACTTGACTTTATGTTAATCATGTCGAACTTCTGCACACATTCTCAATTAAACACACTTCCATTGATCTCGAGTGAAGACAGACGAATATGGCATTATACATTGGATGGAATTTACTATGTGAAGTCCGGTTACCAGATTGCTCTCAATCATATTCTTTCATCTAATGATACGGCTTCGCCTAACAACATCATTTCTTCATCCTGGTGGACCAAGTTATGGAAACTACAACTGCCCCCAAAAGTGAAAACCTTTGTTTGGCGAGCCTGTCGCCAAAACTTGCCGACGGCAGTTGCCCTTCATAAGAAAAAAAATTATTCGGTCACCATCTTGTGGAAGGTGTGGAGTGGCCCCTAAATCTATTGAGCATGTCTTGGGTTTTTGTAAGTCTTCTAGAGATGTATGGAAGCTGTCTAAGTTGTCGGGTTCTTGGAGAGATCAATACACTCTGTTGCATGAATGGTTTCAACATGTGTTATCCTTTGAATCAGTGGCGGCGCAACAACTTTGGTGCTGTATCATTTGGCCCATATGGAATAGTCGAAATAGATCATTATTTTCTCTAGTTCAAGTTGAACCTGCGATGTTTTATCTATGGCCTTAAGCTTGTTGTTTTATCTATGGCCTTAAGCTTGTTAAATGAATTCATTGTTGCCCATATTGCTACTAAGGCCTGGTCTGCCTCCACTACGAATGATATGCCCACTGAATCCCAGGTTGAAATGGACATAAACTAGACAGCTGTTAGTGGAAGTGAGGGGAGGGATGGTGGTTATGTTAGGGCCCCTTGTTGTTGGTCGAATAAAGATCAATGTCGATGCTGCGATGTGCTTAGAGACCTCTCGGTCAGGAATATGGGTGGTGGTTCGAAAGGGAGATGGAAGTATTATGGCAGCTTCAGCCCTTCCCATCCAAGCGTGTCTCTCCATTTGAACGTTGGAGGCTATGGAAGTTAGAGCTAGCCTTTGTTTGGCGCTTCATCTGGATCTGTTTGATATCATTTTAGAAGGGGACTCTTTATGCACCATATCAGCTCTCCAATGTCAGTGTTCTATTTTATCCGAGGAAGAGGTGGTGTTAGATGATTGTGTAGTCAGTGTAGAATTGGCATCCACCTTCTCGACTATCTCTTTTTCTCATGTTCGAAGATTAGGCAACACAGTTGTCCATTGTTTAGCTCGGTATGCACTAGCTAGTTCTTTAGAGGATACGTGAACATCTTCTTTCCCTTTATGGTTATCCCATATTATGGACTCTGATGTAACTGTTTCAACTACTAATTAATGAAACCAAGTCTTGTTATAAAAAAGAAAACAACACACTAACCACCCATGTGAGACGCACGTGAGAGACATCAAGACGACATCGCTTTTCTTGGACGCGCATTAAAAACATGGTTGATTCCTATTCAAGGCTTGGGTCAAGGTCATCAACTCCACTCAAAAGATGCAGCCCTATTATTTGGACTTCTTGTGAGTGGATTAAGTTGGAATCGGCGGCTTGCCTGTTTATTTGTTTCAATGGGTTATGCCCAATGGCCCATAATTGGACCTTACAAACAAACTAGATCGAAGCCCGCGCGTTGCGGCGGGCATGTGTTTTTGGTTGGTGTAAAATTGCTTGCACACCTGAAACTTTATGGTCATTTAATCACAATTGAGTTCTTTTTCATCGTTGAAGAAAAATAGTTAAGCACATTCGGTAAAAAAAAAGTTAGAATGAGAATAAAAAAAATTCGAGCAACAAGCAACAAAAATCATCATAAGAGGGAAGGAAACCATGTCCTCAAAATCGAGTTTCGCAATCCTTCGCATTGGGGTTCATATCATCAAGAAATAATGATGTGATCAAGTGCACCTGGCATGCGATAGCAAAGATGAGACCACTTGCATAACCTGTGAAATGGGTATATGTAGAGAGCACCAAGATAACAGTGAGCAGGAGCACGCTAACAGAAGATCGAAAGCTTGGAAAGTGCAAAAGAAATTGGTCTTAGTGGCATAATCAAGCATTAGCTAATTGAAATGAAGATCTTAGTGGCATAGTCAACCATGAGCTAATTCAAATACAATGCCACTCATACACCCGATTAAAATTGTACGTGTTTATTAGCTCTCTAGGAATCAAAGTTCTACAAATATAAAGACAGATATATGCAACATCTAGAGCAATTAGACATCCAAAAGAGAATTACCACAAGGTATTGGCATAGAATGTTTTGTTTGTCTAGGGGCACTACCAGAATCCTGTAAGCACTCTACCTCAACATCATCATATGAATAGAGAAAAATGTGAATTCCCAAGGGTTAATATCACTTTTAGTCACCCAAAGATAGCCCACGTTTCATTTTAGTCACCGAAAGATAAAACGTTTCAACTTGATAACTTAACTTTTCATTTTGTTCCAGTCAAGTCACTCGGTCAGGATTTCTCAAATCCGGGCAGCCAAAAAGCTGACGTGACAATTTGACTTGTTTCGATTGGTCCACGTGGAAAATGGTCGCCACGTGGTTAATACTACTTTAAGTCACTAAAAGATAGCTCATGTGTCATTTTGGTCACTGAAAGATAAAATGTTTCAACTTGGTCACTAAACTTTTTATTTTGTTACAGTCAAGCCAGGATTTCTCAAATCCGAGCAGCGAAGAGGGTGACGTGATAATTTGACTTGCTTTTGATTGGTACACGAGGAAAATGGTCATCACATGAAAATATTTTGCAATTTTTTAAATTTAGAGTAATCGTGAGAAGTGAAGGTCCACTTACGAGAACAATATGAATTAGTGGAATTTCTTCTGCTTAGATTGTTATGCTATAGGGACGAAACGCCAATGGAGGCGAATTGATTCGAAGCAGGAGGCCTAGAGTATGAATGGTGTTGTAGGGTTTGATCTCTGAAACCTAATTTTTGCTTCTTAGTTTGACTGCGGGATTAGTTGTGTCACTGAATGATGATTGTGCTTAGAGGCCGCACGAAAGCATTTCGACAATGACACTCGGTGGCCAGTTTGATCGAGTGGCTTTACTGGAACAAAATGAAAAGCTAAATGACTAACTAAATTGAAACGTTTTATCTTTCAGTGGCCAAAATGAAACATGAGCAATTTTTCGGTGACTAAAAGTAGTATTAACTTATGCTAAATATTTCCACGTGGCGACTATTTTTCACGTGGACCAATCAAAAGAAGTCAAACTGCCACGTCAGCATTTTGCTGCCCGGATTTGAGAAATCCTGACCGGGTGGCTTAACTGGAACAAAATGAAAAGTTAAGTTACCAAGTTGAAACGTTTTATCTTTCGGTGACCAAAATGAAACATGGTGTATCTTTCGGTGACTAAAAGTGATATTAACCCGAATTCCCAATATGGAGTTTCCCTGCCAAAACAGTAGTGAAAAAGTCAAATATGTGAATAAAAAAATGTTTGATCTAATGATATATTCTCTTTTGTACTTGTGAGAATGGATGAAAGCGGTTTGACTAATGTTGGTGCACAATGAATGCAGAAGTTTTCATCATTCTTTACCATGAGAATACCTCTAAAATAACAACCACCACAATTCTCTTATCACAATCACAACACACAACCAGAGAAAGATAATACAAAAAGGGAAAGACCAACTGCATTGCATAGTGCACGGATCTCCCATTCCACTGGCCCAAATTCATTTCCAATATGTTGTCAAACAATCAAAAAAAAGTCGGTCACCTCAAAGTGAGTTACCACTTACCAGTCAATGGAGGAAAACCCAAGAATCAATAAATAATAATTAATCCATTTCTAGAAGGTAAATTTAAAAGACTTAAAAAATTTGATAGTTTTCCACACCTGTGAAAGAATAATTGGTCCTCCCTGAGTTTTAAACCATTTCTAGCTATTTAACCCACGCAATGCCACAGGATCGAATAAATGCAAACTAACATTGAGAGCACCTGATATTGGTGCGCATCTATTCATCGGGAATATGTGCTATAGCACCGTTGTTAATACCCGTAGGTGGCTTAACATTGAGTGCAGGAGATGACTTGATGATTGATGTATCATCATGTTTAGATGATCAGTACTATGATGTCCCATGAATTATGCAAATGAATCAGTGCTTTGCATTATATAGTTTCAGGAATTAACAACAAGAAAGTTGGCTGAGGATAATTATCATGAAGTAGCAAAGCGGATCCTAAGATTGATTATGCTTAATGTTCCATGGTCATGAACACAGCAAGACCCAAAATTTGACTTTATACTCAAGCAGCAAACCAAACTGACCAAACCACAATTACACAACTCAAGAAAATGAAGCAAAGGTCAACAAAGAAAGCATAAAACGACTCAAAAGAAGAAATGAAAGCAGAAGGAAAACCATATATAATGGAGAATGATCAATATTGCACATTTTTTTATTAGAGTATTGCCTCAAGAAAGAAAACAGATAAAAACATAAACAAATAAAAAGAGTCATACCTTAAGAAAAAAAAGAGATCGTTGCTTGCAAATCCCACGCACCACTACAAAAATCATAAAAATCATGCAATTCATTTTTTAAAGCACAAACAAATCACTTTCCAAAAGGCATATGCAAAGCCATAATAATCAAGTTCTTGCAACATGAATAACCTTTTGGGAATTGGGTTGGATTTTTTATCCAAATTCTAGTCAATTTCCATGCTTTGGACCCTGCAACAAAGTAATTTTAGTTAATTCATCAATTTCAGCACTCATTTTGAATCATTTTATCCTCATAAAGTGAGAAGGCAATAGAGAACTTATAGACATCATTTGTAGTTATCAATGCACGCGATGGATGCTAATGTTCCAATTCTTGAGAAAGAAGGACGAAAAGCTTTCTTTGCAACCAATCATGATTGTCCTCCCAAAGGTTTGGAGTTAGGAGGATGAAAAGGTTTTTGTAATTAAGGCTGAAGAAGTTGAAGGAAAATGGCCAACTACAGTAAGAAAAGCAACAACACAACAAGAAGAACGAAATGTTATTGTAATGAAATGAACTTTTAAGTGTTTAATTTTAAGACCCATATACAAAGGAGGAATTACCTAAGAACTGAAAAGGCCCACAGCCATGACAAATAAACCAGAATAAAGACAAAGTCAAATACACCCAAATCACCCATAGTAAGCCAAAGATTCAACGCAATTCATCACCTGTCATTGACCCAACAAAAATTTAATAAATAAGTGCACTGCTCAAGCATAATTAAAGGCATCAAGTCCTGCAACACAACAGTCCTACTTCCCTCTAGCACTTCCCAGAAAATAAAGCATGTCAAAAGGGACTATATTTGTACCTTGTTAATGTGGCTCATCCAGGAATTCGAGTTTTTTTTTTTGAAGAACATTGCACATTTTGCTCGGTCATTAGGACCCTGCAATAAAACCCGTTACAATTAAATACAACTCATTATAGGCTAAAAGTTTGAACAAAAGAATGTGATACAATTATTCCCTACCACAGAAAGTGACAGTCTGTGAACAATCCGGTAAAGGAGAGTTCCCAAAGAAAATATAGAATCACTTCTCCTAGTATGCAACAGAGATGGCAATGGGCTAGTAACAATATCATATAGGATTTTCAAGAAAAGAAGGCAAAGAAAAAAGAAATACATTCAAGAATAAGGCAGTACCCAATAAGTGTCGGAATCTTACTTACAGTTTCCATGAAGAAACATAAAAACAAAGAGGCCATTTTGCTGGACAACATAAGTATAGATATTAGTTGTGTCATCCTCAAAGATGCCTTTTAGCAGATTAGATGCTCATAGCCCTAAACAAAACTATCTTGGTGATAACAAATGGCCACGTGAGGCATATTTTTCGTTACACTGTCAAAGCTTCAAGCCATGTTAAAGGAGTGGCCTGTAAAATAGTGGTAAAATTACCTAGGCTATGGAAATCATTTAATACTGTTCTGAGATTTCAATTTTGACATCCTGTACATGCAAGCTAACAACAACATATTTTTCATTAGTAAACAGTAGCAAGTTTCTACCCAGAAGCATCCAAATATTGTGGAATTACCAAAATAAAACCCTTAGAAATCCATCATTCTCGAGAATAATTTTCACATACAAAAGATGAGAAACATCACCTGATAAATGAAAAGACCCACACGCAAGACAAAGAAAACTTAATCAACAATAGCAACCCAATCATTCTAAACAATGTATATCAGGGTATTGACAGAGAGAACCATTTAGTTGAGTAAACCTGAAAGATCTGATGCCGTCTACGGTCCAAGTGGTGGTTGTATCGTTCGCGTGTTGCATTCGCACTGGCGAGTCTAGGCACACCGGCTACTCGCAAAAGTGTTACATCTCTAGATCGGCTCTCTCCCCAACTCATAGAAGATGATATTCCACCCTCATAGGGGTCCTATATCTGGTATTTATAATGGTTCATCACAACAGAGGTTTGGCGCACATATAAGCACCTCAATCCCTCCCTAATCCTAAAGTGACGCAGTATGTGAAGAAGGACTACAAAATCATCCTCACGAATTGCAAACTCCCAAAGAAACCCCTTAGCTGCCAAGGACCTTAAACACCCAACAACGATTGACCATAAATTAGGCAAAAAAATCACAATGAAAGGTAAACAAAATACCTCAATCACATAGAAGGGCCGTAAAGAAGCGCAGGCTAAATGGAATACAAACCCTGCAAGTCGACCAAAACTACGAATCAAGCAAGGCAAGTGGAGTTGCGATAGAGCAGTCTAGAAGGAACGGAGCACAAATGAAAGCTGGACCCAAAATTCCAATTCTTAAAACAAAGGAGCGAATTAATCGAACCTGAGATGAGGCGTAAAACCCGAGGTGGCGCGAAAAAGAAGAAGCATGCACCACAGAGGCAACAACCACAATTGACGGAGGTAGATTGAATGAGAAAGTAAAGCGCACCGATGAATACCCCAACCACCCGTCCGTAGCTCCAAAAAGTATAGTGAATGCGAAATTTGCAGCATAGTAGCGAGAAATAGGTTTTGTGTGTGTTGGAGCAGATGTATGACACCATAAAGTATGTACGTGAAACTGGGTGTTGAGTCGGTGCAGAACACCATCGACGTGGTTGGGAGAGCAACCACAGGGAAGTTGATACCCATGAAACAGATCTACGTGGTTGAAACGGAAGCCGCAGAACCAATATTGGAGTCGATCTCCGAACGGCGTCGTTTTGCGCAACAAGTTACAGGCTAGACGACGCCGTTCGGAGAAGGGGAGGCGCTGCAAAATCGCGCGAGTAGGCGGAACAGGGTGGGACTCGCGCTGTGGAGGCCCGAAATCCACCCGTTTTAAAGGATAGTATAGATAGATAGATAGCCATCAAAGCTTCTCACAGTTTTTTTGAATATTAAATTGTAAGTAGATATCTTTTATGAGATTTATTAAGGCTGTGTTTGAAGGTTTCGGAAGGTGAGGTTTTAGGGAGTTTTAGGAAATGAAGTTTTAAGAGGTTTCATAAAACCTCATGAAATCTTGTTTGCTAGGAGGTTTCAAAAAAGAAATTTCATGAGGTTTTTTAAGTTGAGCATGAGATTATTTTTGTCTTTTCACTTATCACGCCCCTCTCCTATATAGGTGCGAATGAGCACCCATGAATCCTAGAGGCGTGACCGGTAGGGAATCCCTCCGTTCCCCGAACCGGATTTAAACTCAATAGCGTATGTTATATACATTAAAAATATGACCTTATCTTATTCAAAATTTATATGACATAAAGATCATTTGACGTTCAATACTTTACATTAATATTATCGAGGGATCAAATGAGAGTTACATATTTGAAGCCTTGGCATGAATCCCCAGGGTTTCACCTTTTTTGTACGGGAAGACGAGATGCAATAGAGGGAGAAGAAATTATGAAAAAGCCTCTTAATTAAACTCTCAATTTTAGGTCTACATTTGCCTACGTGTCGCTCGGAATAAATCCCAGTTAAACCAAAGTCGGATCCTTCGATACGGCCGTATCTGTCTCCCTCCGGAACCGCAAAACGCAGCATCAGAAGCGAAAAACGCACAACTACCAAAACGGCAAAGCCAACCCCTCCTCCATTCTCTCGATCGAAACTCGCGACTCGCGACGCGCAACTCTCCTTTCCAAAACATGTTACGAAACGGGTCTCGGAACTGGAATCGCTAGAACGAAACGGGTAATGGAACTCACCGATTCTACGGCGCCCGAGGATACTCGGTCTCCTCTTGGAATCGATCTCAATGAGATCCCTTCCTCCTCTTCCGCCGAAGCCCTACTGGACCCGGTTGATGTGGTGCGCTCGCACTGTGAGGCTCCGGACCCTTCCTCGTTAGCTCTTGCCGGGTTGCCTGTGGAGGACCCGTCTGTGGCTTGCGGGGCTTGCGGCCGGCCTGAGGAGCGGGGTCTTGTGGTAGTGTGTGACGCTTGTGAGCGCGGGTTCCACATTGACTGTGCCGGAATGCATGGACCTCTTGCAGTCAATTTCGTCGAGTGGGTGTGCGGGGAGTGTGCCACTAATGGGTCCAACAGCAAGCGTTGGCCCTTAGGCGTTAAGTCCAAGCGAATTTTGGACATCAACGCCTCTCCACCGAGTGAAGGCGACGGAGATGGGGATGAGGAGGCGATTGTGGAGTTGCTGGATTCCAGGTACGAAGGTTTAAGTGTTAGTTCATGCAACTTTGCACGGTCATCATTATGGTTTAAGGTTTCTATAATGTTTGGTACTTTAAACTTTAGTAATGTACTTAAATGCTGAAGCTTTTTTTACTGAGTGAGAATGGAGTTAAGAAATTGAGAGCAAGGGAGTGAATATACACGTACAGGCACATAATTTAATTTTAACTAAATGAGCTGAAATAACTCAATATCATGTAAGTGAGCAAAAATTTTCAATTTTTTGTTCAGGTTAACTTTAAAAGTGCTACGCAATTGTAGAATTTTTACTGAAGTGGCATTGCTCGGTTGGGCATGACGACCACTTATTTTGTTTGGATGCTGTAGTTTGATACTTTAATTATAGTCTCTAGATGATACTTCCTACATTGGGAGATGGGAATAGTCTTTTGCTATATTATCGTCATCTAGTACAATATCAGCTTCATATGATTTCATAATCTCCAAGATGCCCTTTTCACTACCCTGCGAGAATAGAGATTAAGTGTATTTCTCCATTCTCAAAGTTCGAGTAACACTTGGTTTGAGCAGGCCTGAATGATTTTGACTCCATTTTTTTTTACCAGAGAGTAAGTGTCTTTAGCCTGTCAGGGATAGTACTCCTATCCGAAACCTCAGTGTATCAACAACGTATGACATAATTGATGGGGGAATGCATCTGAATATCATCTTTATAGTTTTCCCTGACAAAAAATATTTGTTTATTTTTTAGTGCCTGATTTTTTCCTTCTGCTGCTACACTGTACTTGCTGAGACCACTATTCCTTGCTGGTTCTGCTTTCATGTCAGTTTGTTTTGTGTTCCTTCTGTTTTTAAACCATCAACTATGTTTTGGAAATGTTTGATATCTAAGTAAATATGGCTTATATTTGTTCTGTTTCTCAAGGAGCACTCCCGGTGATTCTTTTGGTGGCAATGCATTTAATGCTCCAGTGACAGCTTCTGGGGTCTTAATGCACACTGTGAAAGTGGGTTTGGAAGATTTGTTTCTTCATACACAGACATTGGGTAGAAGTATTGAGGAAGTAGATTGGGCCTTCCCACTAGGACGGCATAAAAGTAATAATAATACAGCTAATAGATTACCTTCTCGGAATCCAAGTGATATTTTTTTGCAAGCTCTTAAAGAATTTATTTGTGTAAGGCATGGCGTATTGGAGGAAGGGTGGGATGTGGAGCTCAGACGGTCCGTGAATAGTCACGAAGTACATGCAGTTTACTGTTCTCCTGATGGAAAGTCATTCAATTCAATGTCCGAAGTTGCTCGCTATCTTGGTTTCGTGTCCAATTACAAGCTTAAAGACACCGAAATGACTATTGAGGAGCCATCTCCACAAGATAGGACACATTTATCTAAAAAGAGAAAGTCAACAAGATCGATTATTACCGATGGTTTTAATGAACGCAAAGAATCTTTGATAAGTTGTTGTAATAAGGAGCTTTTCTTCCATAGTCAAAACATGGAAACTTTTCCTAGTAAATATGGTGAAGTTAAGGAAGCAAGAAATGATGATGATGGCCGTGGCTGTGATTCTCAGCAGACTGATGTAAGTAGACCACACTTAAAAAGTTTTTTCCTCTCATTGCTTTGGCTGACTTTCTTCTTATTCTTCTTTTGGTTTCTCTGTCAATGACTCGATATAGCGATTTTTGTAAGTGATTAGCTTACAATGGGATTCTTATTTTCTGTCAATTTCTCTTTTGATTTTTCTCTTGCCTGACTCTGTGTGTCCAACTACATACTGGATTTCAGGATGGATTCCCATTCCAGTTTGAAGACTTCTTTATTCTCTCTGTGGGTGAGGTTGATGCGAGACCTTCATATCATGGTGTCAACCAGATCTGGCCTGTGGGCTATAGATCCTGTTGGCATGACAAGATTACTGGGTCTCTTTTTCTATGTGAAGTTTTAAATGGTGGTGATCGTGGTCCTCTTTTTAAAGTCCGAAGGTGTTCTTGCTCGGTGCTGCCTGTTCCAAATGGATCAACTGTTCTAATTAGATCAAAACTTGATCGTTGTACTGTCCATAATAATAAAGAATGTTACAATCTGACTCATTCTGTTATGGATTGTGATAACGATGACTATATTCAAATGGTCCTTTTGGACTCTTCTCCTCCATCAGAGGATGATATTGTAACCTGTTTACAGAGTAATGCAAAGGAAACATATGATACTGAGTCATCTGGCGGCTTGCAACCTAATGACTGTGAAACTGGCGTTGTTGAGATTTCTGTGGAAGAGTGCTCCCCAAATGCAGCTTGGGGACTCTTATCTCAAAGATTTATTGATGCTTGTTGTGACATCTTAAAACGGAAAGGAACACTGAATTTTTGCTGCAGTCATGTTAATGACAAATTGGGATCCTCGTGCTGGGATGAACAGGATAAGAAGAGCAACATAACGCGTACTTCATTAGCTAAGTTTTGCAGTTCTCCTGGATATATCGATGTCCAGTCCAAGTATGAGGGTGACAAGGAGCTTGAGACTTTGACTAATGTGCTGTCTAAATGGCTGGACCAGGATAGATTTGGACTGGATGCAGAATTTGTTCAAGAAATGATAGAACAGCTTCCTGGTGTTGAAGCCTGCTCAAAGTATAAAAGCCTTATTAGTAGGAGTCATTCTTTGGCATTCCCAACTGTTAGAAATGGAGTTCTAGTTGTCCAAAAGATGAGGGGAGTAGAAGTCAACTTGGAAGAGGTTCCAAATGATATTCTCAGAAAGTCCAAAAGGTGCATGTTAGTGGAGGATCATGAAACTGATAATAATCTTCCACCCCCTGGCAATGTCTTGTGCTTAAGGCTTCCTCCTGCACTTGTTGGCGAGCTTTACCAGGTATGTTCTTGCTGCTTGAAGTAGTTTTTGTTTGAAATAATTTGCTTTCAGTTTCTATGACGCGGCATCATATATTTTGGTTTTGTTTTCAGATATGGGAATTATTTTGGCGTTTTCATGAGATATTAGGTTTGAAAAGGCCTTTTTCATTGGAGGAACTTGAAGATGAACTTATTAACCCATGGTCTGATGGCTCAGATCTTGAGAATTCAGAGAGGAAGATTCAGGGAAATCAAGTCCTAGAGTCCCATATGGATGAAACCAGGGGTCAAGTTTCATCTTCAAGTAGTGAATCTCGTACAGGAGTTTCTGTTGATAATCCAAACGTGTTTATACAAATGGAAACAGAAGCGTCAAAGGAAGCAGCCCAAGATAAACTTGCATCCGTTACTTATAGCAGGTGCTCCGGAGTTGCTTTGACAAAGGCTCATTTCTCACTGCTGGATGTGCTAATAAGTGAGCTCCAATCCAAAGTTGCTGCACTTGTTGATCCAAATTTTGATGCCGGAGAGTCAAAATCCAAGAGGGGAAGGAAGAAAGATGTGGATACCTCAATTTGGGAAAGAAGAACCAAACTCAATATGCTCCCTATCAATGAACTGACTTGGCCAGAACTAGCTCGGAGGTACATTTTGGCTGTCTTATCCATGGAAGGTAACCTTGACTCTGCGGAAATTACTGCTCGTGAAGGTGGTAAAGTGTTTCGTTGCTTACAAGGTGATGGAGGGGTGCTTTGTGGCTCACTAACTGGAGTTGCTGGAATGGAAACAGATGCTTTGGTAAGCTTGACCCTTAATTCTTCTGCTGTGCTCTGAAAGTGTACCCGACTACCCGTTACAGAAATATTAAAATAACTGGGTAATGTCACCTTTATGAGTGTTAACTTTACATAGTGATTCATTGCATTGCCTGAATATGTCACGCTTTGGTGATGAATCCCAGAAATGATTCATCGCATTTGTTCTAGATTTTGAATACTTTTGCAAGCAAACATGCGCATGTGCATTTGCGTGCATGTCTTCATGTGGTCCCGGTTCTAGTGTTAGCTTTAATTTTTTAAATATATTTGAAGAAGATTGGAACAGGAATGCCTAACATACTAATTTTTAGGAACAGGAATGCGTACCATACTGATTTAACTTCTTTACTTTCAGTTGCTTGCAGAGGCTATAAAGAAAATATTTGGTTCTTTGAACGGAGGAAATAAGATTCTCACCATCGAAGATGAAGGACCTGAGCCAACTGGTCCTTGTGAAAAGAATGTCGTCAGTGATGGTGACATTCCAGAGTGGGCACAGGTACTGGAACCAGTTAGAAAGCTACCCACTAATGTGGGAACCAGAATCAGAAAGTGTGTTTATGAAGCGTTGGAAAAGGGTCCACCAGAGTGGGCGAAGAAGATACTGGAGCATTCAATTAGTAAAGAAGTTTACAAGGGCAATGCATCAGGACCTACGAAGGTGCTAGTAACAGTAACTTCTTGTGAGGCCTTTGTTGGATTAAAATCTTTGGCGTTATTTTATGTGCTGATTGCTTGTGCATATTTTCTGTGTTTCTCTGTATATGTCCTTGAGTTATGCTATACATTTCTGATTTATTTCTTTTCGGAATCTTCATAAGAACTCGTGGGTACAAACTAGTCAAGTGGGGAGCAATTTTTAATTTACCCAATTGGAACACCAAGGAGGTTGAATCTTCCGACCCCTTATTTTTTTCTTCTTCAGTTTCTTGGCGTGAATATAGAGATATTAGGGATTATGATCAATTCTCTATCACTGTATGTAAAGGATCTGTTGCACTACTTGCGTCAACCTCATTTTCATCAAATACGTGCAAGTCTATCAGGTGGTGGAATCCGAAGTGCTATGTGATATTTGCTTTTCTTTCATGCCTTTCATGTTTGAAGAGAGTGACTATGTTACTTCTGGTTTGGGATGTCACCTGACATAATTTTTGAGCTTGCATTTATTTCTTTGAACTGTCTGTAAACTTTCCGTAGTCTTTCATAGAGCTTGAGATTTTAAATGTCAAACTTGGTTTAGATTCTTTTGAAGTCTGTGAGATCTTGTAGTAAGCATCTTTCTGATGTGGTTGTTCTTTATTGTTAATTGAACGCAGAAAGCTGTTCTTTCAGTTCTAGCAGATATACACGGTGAAACACAGTCACAGAAATCAAACAAAGGAAGCAAAAGGAAGAAAAGTTTATCTGTATCTGACATCATCATGAAAAAATGTCGTATCCTATTACGCCATGCTGCTGCGGCCGATGATGAGAAAGTTTTTTGCACTTTACTGGGCAGAAAGCTCGTAATTTCTGGTGACAATGATGATGAGGGACTTCTTGGGTCTCCAGCCATGGTATCTCGTCCTCTCGACTTTAGAACTATTGATTTACGATTAGCAGTTGGGGCATATGGTGGATCCCATGAAGCTTTTCTTGAGGATGTTCATGAGGTTAGATTTCTTGTCCCTTTTTTTTTTTGAACGAGAGAACTTTTTTACATTGTAATTATTCGTTTGGGTGTCATGAAGTTTCTTGAATGCATATTATTTAATCGTTTGTGTGAGTTCCCTTAAGTGGTTTACGTTGGTTATTTCTTTATTATTTCTATTGAGGTTATTTTCGAGCAAGCAACCTGGATGCTGCTGTACATGTTTTCGTGTAAGTATATGTTTATATATAATTCACAGTATAATACTAAAGGACTTGTTATTGATGTCTACTTCCAGTCAGGGTTCTGAGAATAATGAAGAATTCAAATATTTTCTTGTGAGAGTAGGGTGAAATCTTTGATTTGACATTGTTGTCGTTTTACTCTCTGATTAGCACAGTAATACGTGTTTGGAAGGTATGCATGATAAAAAAAAAAGGAACTGCTGGATTTTTTTTTATATCTAGTCCTCGAGAGAGCAGGACTTGATACTTGTAGAATTGTAATATTTAATCGATAAAATGATACCTTATAAGAACCTCTTCAAATGACCATTAAATGAAGGGAGGTATCATTTTAATGCACTTTGTTCTAGTACTTAAATGCATTTAAGAGATTGCTTTTCAATAAATATTCATGACCAATCCTGATAAAACATAATGTTATGTAAACATTCACCTATTCAAATAAGTTGTGCTGCCCTCACCTTGAATTCTCACACTGGTTAGGCATATGTGTTAGAAATGTGAAAGGAAAATTTGTAAGGCAGCCAAAATCAATGAGGAAAAAATTCAAATCTTGTTGGTTATGTAGATGCCTGATTGAAGATCAATTCAATGAGTTTTATTTGTTTATTTGCCAGTGATTTTTTTAAAAAAATTATTACTATGATTAGTAGTATTAGTAATACATGTAGTGGATTCCCTTTGATTTTTCTCGTAGGCTCATGTAGCCGACCCCTAACTTTTGGGATAAATGCTCGGAGGAGGATGATGATGACGATGAATTATTACTATGCTTATTTTTTTGCCAATCTGGAACTTAGGTTCAAATGAAAAGTTGATGGCGATGGTAGGTCTTGTTAAAGGGTCAAAGCTCAATATCTTTCTTAGATCGGAATTTGAAAAAACTGGGTAACAATTCATGTAAGTGAAGTCCTTTTCCTTGTATTATGCCTTGTAGGCAAATATCGTGGAGTATATTGCATTTTTTAAAGGTATAGAGTTTTTTGCTATATGTATTTTTTACAGTTTCAGAAGCTCAAGATGATACTGTTATGTTTGTCAGTCGTGGATGTAAAGGTTCTTCTGTTTTTGGAATTTGTCCCCAAGAGTTTCACATGCTTCAGAGCTGCCGAGAAATGTGCTTTTCTGAGAATTTCTTGAAAGTTCTGAAACTGCTTTACTGTCTACTGCAATTTTACCGCTGACAAATGTTCTCTTCGTTTGTAATTTAGAAGTTTACTTTCTCAAATATCTCGTGTTCCAGTGAGAGAGCATTTTACAAAGTATACCACATTACCACTAGCATGCTTTGATGTTCCATTGAATTGCATCACTGTTATTGTTTTGCTCCTTACTTAGGGCATGTTATTTTGATGTGCAGTTATGGAATGATGTTCTCACTGCTTTTGGGGACCAGCCTGATATGGTTGAACTGGCTGAGAAGTTATCCCAAAATTTTGAATTACTATACAAAAGTGAGGTTCGTGGTTTTAAGCTTTTGTTTCTTGTTTTCTTGACTTGCGAAAAATATGTAGATTGTGGTTGACTTCATTTTCAAATCCCATGATGAAGCTTTTGTCAAAATGGATTTTCACAATTGAGAGTCATTCGATGAGTTATTATTTGGCAAATGCATTGCAGATTTTAAAATTTGCTTAAAAATTCATGGCATATCACAATTTGTTTTTTGGTTACATTTAAATACGTAAAAACCATGAAAGGATTAAAAAAATATGAATGTTTAAGCAGTGTCGTCCTTTATTACCATATAAATTTGAAAAATACAAACCAAAAGAGAAGCATATGATATATGTGGCTCAAATGAACTTATTCGGGTTGTTAGTTTAGTTGTTTACTATTATCTCTTTCTCCTTGTGGTTTGGATAGAACTTTTTAGTTGTTTAAACAAACTAAAATGAAGAGAACTTTTGCTTAAACACACTTTAAATGAAGAAAATAATGAAAACTTTAAATGAAGAGAATGCATTCATTATTCCCTAAAGAACTGACACTTATGATATGCTTTTTAACAAAAATGTGTTTCTCTAGAATGTATGCTCATAGTGAAAAAGAAATTGACCCTGAACGATATATTATTCTTATCAAAGGAGGAACATCATATTCATGTTCTGTGGATGTTGTTCACCAAAATGTCTATTTCTCTTAGTGCTTCTAATCAATTATATCAGTTGATATGTAATCACTATCTATCTTCCGTCCTTTTTTACACTTATATCTCCCTGCCCTCTTGTGCGTTTTACCTGTTCCATACATATCCTTTTCTTTGTGTAATACCTTTTTTGGCGCAGGTGGTCACATTTGTTCAGAAAATTCTGGGGTATGCTAAATCAGAGTGTCTTAGTTCAGAAGACAAGAAGGAAATTGATGATCTTCTTGCTTCCACAAATGAGATCCCCAAAGCCCCTTGGGATGAGGGAGTTTGCAAAGTGTGTGGCATTGATAAAGATGATGACAGTGTTCTACTGTGTGATAAGTGCGATGCGGAGTATCATACTTATTGTTTGAATCCTCCGCTTTCAAGGATTCCTGAAGGAAATTGGTATTGCCCATCTTGTGTAAGTGGTGTGCGTGTAGTTCAAGAGGCATCAGAAGGTATACAGGTTACTAGCCAACATGGGGTTAAAAAGGACCAGGGAACATTTACCCGTGTTTCTTTGGATGCACTCACTCAGTTGGCATCTGTAATGGAAGAAAATGAGTACTGGGAGTTCAGTGTAGATGAGGTTTGTCTATGGGTCCTTGAAAATTATTGCATATTTACTGCCATAGAAAAATGTTGTATGCTTAATGAATTTGGATTTTATTTTTTGGGAGATTAATATATCCTGGTGTTGACTTCTTGGCCAAAGAGAGTGAATCATAATGCTGCATGGTAAATGTTAGGAGTATTGTCTTTAGTGTCAAATAGAATTTCATTTCACTTCTTTCTCTAGTTGTATTCTCCAGTAGCGTCATATGTTATAAATGATGACATGGCGACAATTATGACAGTAGTAAAGATGAACGAGGACCTTCAATTGCTGCTAGCGCAAGCTCTCGTGTTCTTTTACTACTATTTAGTGTTTTTATTCTGTTTTCTGCTTGTGGTGATTGCTTAATAAAGTTACACTTAAATGCAGAGAACATTTCTGCTGAAATTTCTTTGCGATGAGTTGCTTAACTCACCTCTTATTCGTCAACACCTTGAGCAGTCTGTCGAAACAACAGCTGAATTGCAGCAGAAATTGCGCTCTTTTTCAATAGAATGGAGAAATCTGAAGTCTAGGGAAGAGTTCATGGCAGCTAGAGCTGCAAAAGTTGAAACTAACGCAGTTGGAGAAATAGGATCGAAGGATGGGCCGGCTTCCGCCAGTACAAACAATGATAAGTGCATGGGACAGCTGCCCAACTTGGCCGGTAAACTCAGTAATCTTTCTGGCGATTCAGAAGAGGTGCCAACGCTACATGGTGGTCCAAAGGAAATTGGGCTTAATGGTTTTGGTAAACACCCATCAGTGACTAATTCTGAGAAAAAACATTCTTGTAACAGCCAGATTATGGATTCTGTAAACAATGAAGTTCGATCAGAAGATGTTCACGAGGCTGCCAATGATAGTAGGTTACCTTCCCAAACACATGATAAATCCTTCAAAACAAATGAGCTTCCTTTGTCAAGTTCTCTGTCCCAGGAAGCCAGTTGTTTGGGAAAAATCTGTTTTCAAGGTGATTTGGAAGAAGGTAAAGGAAGTTGTGGTTCTCTGCAACCACCTTCAGAACATCAAGGATGCTTCCCAGAGAGAGAACAAAAAGTTTATGCTGCTGAGGATGCATCTTCAGTTACTATGCATGAGCCACAAGGTTACCACCTTGAGTTGAGCACTGTTAAGAATGATCTTCTTCTTCTGCAGAACTCAATTGCCAGTTTAGAGTCACAGCTTTTGAAACTGTCTGTGAGGAGGGAATTTTTAGGTACTGATTCTGATGGAAGATTGTACTGGGCTTCAGCCACATCAGACGGGAATCCTCAGCTTATTGTTGATGGAAGTTTGGTCGAGCAGCAGAGAAGAAGAGTTATGGATCTTCCAGATATGGTGAATGGTGGATCTGTTTTGCAGAATTCTACTTCAACCGACCCTTTCTTGAAATTGGAGGGGTCAAAGGCTTCCTGTCCATTCCTATATGATGCAGACGATATTTTGACTGTATGTTCAACTTGGGTCTGTTATCAAACTGATGCAGAAATTGAAGCACTCATCAACTGGTTGAAAGACACTGATCAGAAAGAGAGAGAACTGAAAAAATCCATGTTGCAATGGCAAAAGTCTAAATTTCGTGAAATGCAACAATCTGAAAGCCAAAATGTGGACAAGTGTGCAGGTTTTCCAAAGCCTGTGGATAGAGAATGTGCATCTTGTAATCGTCTTGTTACTATGGCTGCTTTGGTTCTGGAAAAGAGATATGGTCTCTGCAATGAGTTTGATAGCAATGAGACTTTAAAGAAGCGGGGAAAAAGAGCAAGAACAATGGGTGACGGTAAAATGTACAGGTGTGAATGTTTAGAGCCCATTTGGCCTTCCAGATACCATTGCCCCTCATGCCACAGAACTTTTTCTACAGCTGTTGATTTGGAGGGGCACAGTGATGGTAGGTGCTTATCTGGTGTATTGCCAGCCAATGAAAAGAGCAAGGAGCTGATTGGTTCATTTAAGGGGAAAGGGAATTCAACTCCTTCAACGAGTCCAGAAGATTGTATTAGTGGACTTGACTTAGCTAAAGCTTCGGGAAACTCATGCTCTGAGCTTAGCTCAAGGTTGATCAACTTTCAAAACGAAGGATTAGTTAGCCCATTTGACTTTGACGAGATTAGAACCAAGTTTGTAACAAAGGATTCTAACAAAGAATTGGTTCGAGATATTGGCCTTATTAGTTCAAATGGGATTCCTTCGTTTGTCCCATCTATATCCCCTTATCTTAGTGACTCACCAATGATGTTAATTGTCCCTTGGGAAGATAAAAGCATTTCAGGCAATGAGTTTAATGCTAATGAAAGGCTAGTCTTTTCGGAAGAAAACAGGAATAGCAATGGTAGCTATCAGACCATCTTTGGTAATTCGGCAAATTTTTTTTCTTCCGGTGAAATGAGCGAAGTGTTAAAGACTAACATATCAGTTTTGCGGCACTCAGAACAAAGAAACAGACAACTTTCTTTTGATGTTCGTGTTCCTGAAGTGGGTGTTTCTCGTTTTGTTGTTCCACAATCCTCTTTGAGGCCTTTAGTTGGTAAAGTTTCGCAGATTCTAAAGCGACTTAAGATCAATTTACTTGACATGGAAGCTGCTCTTCCTGAAGAAGCTCGGAGACCATCAAAGGCGCACTTGGAAAAGATATTGGCCTGGCGTGCATATGTAAAATCTGCACAGGCTATTTATGAGGTCAGTTTCATTCCTTGGTTCTTCTGGTACTTAAGAATACATCTTTTTCGTGAATGATATTTTCGACCTCTTAAACTTGTAGCAGAGCTGTATTTTCGCAGATATGCTCTTTAGGGTTCCCTTTGTGTTGGATATATCACGTTTTGTTGAATAACATTTATTTACTTTATGTATTTATGGTTACTGATTACTGAAAGATGTTGCTGATTCTTAATTTGCTACTTGAAGATTCTGTCTAGATTGTCTGTAGAAAACAGTTTATTCTTGATCAATTGACAATGAGCTCAGTTGTCAGATCATTTATATGATATTATGATATTGTGGGATTTATTTCATATTTCATGTTCATCATTTGTTTTAGGGGATTGTTTGCATATACCTACTTAGCATTAAGCTGAAAGCTGAATTCTTCTGTAGATTATCAATTTATTTCTCTGTTGCCTTTTTATGTAATGGCGGAACCTTAGGTGGTTGTATGCAGTAAAAGAAGAATCTAGGATTTATAGTAGGTTCGTAATCAGTTTTTATCTTCACAATTGTGCAGTATTTTCCTTCATGGACTGTGTGAAACTAAAATCTTTTTTTGTCTTCCAGATTGTCCAAGCCTCGATTGTACTGGAAGACATGATTAAGACCGAGTACTTGAGAAATGAGTGGTGGTACTGGTCATCCCTTTCAGCAGCTGTGAAAACTTCTACCATATCTTCACTTGCCCTGCGCATATATTCCCTTGATGCTGCCATTGTTTATGATAAGACATCGCCCACTTTAGATTCAACTGAAAATTTGAATTCCAGAAGCATATCAGAACAGGATCCATTTCTAGGTTTGGATACAGGGGAGAAATGCAAGGTAAGCAGGGCATCTAACAAGAAAAGGAAGGAACCAGAGGGTTGATCTTGGATATATAAGTTTTAGCACATGAGATAAACTATGGTAATTCCACTGGAGGTGGCATCGTGCATGTCCAGTAGGACGGACTGGAAAGTGATGAGAAAAATGTTCAGATGAGGCTACTTCTACTGACAAATCTGTATGTACATAATGCTGACATTCTAACGTGGATGCTGGATTGGATGGCTGAGTTCATATGACTTGATTGAAAAGTGGGAAGCATTTGAGGCCCAATGGATGTCGAGAATGCATCCAGTTTTGGCTTGATTTTTATGCTGTAGTTTTCGGATTTGTAGTTTCGGAGAAATGAGATGGAGCAATCTTATTCTCATGACGAGTAAAGTCTGTATACATAAACAAAAGCAGTTAATGTAAGAAAGAACATAACATAAATGAAAAAGAATGGAAGAGTTGAAGCTGAGTAGTGTAGGCAATATTTCATTCTTTGTATATACATCTTTCTTTCTCTCTTCCATTATCTTCTCTGTGTATGTTTTGCAGATATGCTGTATCCTGTATGCTTGTACTTTTTTGGCAAGTGTGATGATACTCTTATCGTCTATTTTGACTTGATGCAGCTTATTAGAAAGTCTGTTATTTCTAGTCGGCTTCATGCTCAATGGAGAAGACATGAGAGTATGATCCTTGCTTCTCCAGAATTTGTGTTTGGTTTACATGACTTCTGTTTTTTTTCAAGCAGACTCACTGGCTGCAACCTTTCTATTTAATTGCTTCTTGGAGAGCCAGGAGGCTTGCATGGCATGTTTCAAGTGTAGGTACTTCTGTCATTTCTACTTAAATTATTACACTTGCTGCAACCTTTCTATTAAATTGCGTCTTGGAGAGCCAGGAGGCTAGCCTGGCATGTTTCAAGTGCAGGTACTTCTGCATTTCTACTTAAATTATTACACTGGCTGCAACCTTTCTATATAATTAGTTCAGCACTTGATATATCTGAGAATATATAAAGTATTTTCTTGGAGAGCATTTTAGTGAAAAGTATGTGGCTGATTAAGTTTTGAGGTGTAATAGTGAGCTGGAAGTCATAATGGATAGTATCTTCATGTGAAAAGTTTCAGGATTGCTTGTTCTGTCTGAACTCCCTAATCTTGCTTCAGGGGATTGGCACTTTTGACACTTTCTATCCCTCTTTGGATTTGACTCATTTTCTAGGTTTTTCATGTTCCCATTAAACTGGAGAATTGCAGTCAAGAGAATACAGTTGCCCACAATTATCAGTGTGATAGTTTCACAAGGTTGGAAATATTCTCCAAAATGGTGCACGCTTTGGGGTGTGAGAGAGAGGTTGATCGTAGACAACAGGAAGTAACATAAAAGAAAGTGTAGCGAGTGGGAAGAACATAATCCAGGAGAGTGATTTGCGTTGTGAGGTGTGGGGTGGTTTGTGACGTTGGTTTGAACCATTTCACACGGACAATGCCCCCCACCTCACCTTTTTATAATGGGGGTGGTTTGTGACGTTGGTAATTATGTTGTTTGAGGAAGTTTTGGTATATCAAACATCAAGTGATCAACCACTTATGTGATAGCTTAGTAGGGAATTTCTCTAGGAGTAGAGTTGAACCGTTTAAATTTGGAAGATCTTGAGTTCGAGTTCGATTCTTACTAAGGACAATTCCATGCGCTTGTGCCTAACGACCCGAATTTAGGTTTATATTAAATGTTCAAAAGACGTGATCAAATGAAATCTGTCAAAAGTCAGGTTTGGTTCAAGCGATCAATGGAATCTGTCAAAAGGGCAAGTTTGGTTTGGGGCATCAGTGTTTCCATTCTGATTGGGTCTTTTTAGTTGTAATCCATTTACATTTGGGTTAGATCCATGGAAGTTGGTTTCACCATTTTTTTTCTTATACAAATTCATTTAACAAGAGACTACTAGACTTCTGTTTGGCATACCGGTAGGAGTTCTGGTAGCTCACTGCGGCACACCTTTTCGTTTGGGTCTACTTCTTGGTGAATAAGATTTCAAAAATTATTTGTGTTATTCTAGTGGTGAATTTTTTGTGGCCAAATTATATGAACATGGAAAAGCTCGAGTTAGATTCTCACTAGAAGCAATATATTTGTGATAATGCTTCGGACGTTGGCGAAATTTATCATGTCATCTAGTGAGAAAAATTATGCATGCGAGTCTTACACCACTTCGCTTGTCCAAAAGCTTGTATGATGTGCTCTTGATTACCAAAACAAATTAATTTTGGAATAATTCCAACTATTAGCAGAGCTAACTTTAATTTCGTAAAACAGAACAAGTGCTATCTACTGAGGTAGCTGTAGTATGTTTCAAAGAGATCTCTAAAGCTGTGGACATTAAAGTATTAAACACGCCTCATGAGTTAAGGTATGAATAGGGTATGAATTTGAGCAACATTAAAAGTGTTGGCCATATTAGAGCAATCACGATGATGGTTCTCTTTTGGAGACAACAAACGTTGGTTGAAAGATACGTATTGTTAATGTGTCAGGTATGTGATTTGACTTGTAAGTAATAGAGATGAGACTCAATATTAATTTTAGTAAGAAATGGATGGAGGAATGAAATGTTAGAGGACTTGACTAATGAAAAAGGGAAAAATTATATTGAGATTTGTGTTTTGATGATGTGACTGTATGGTGAGACGTATTTTGATGACGTGAATAAATATGTGAGATCAATTTTTATATAATAGAGGTAGGGATCCAAGATTGAAGATAGTTGCTGTATAAATAACAAACAGAAAAGGGTGTAGCAGTTGGATCAATAATATAGCGTGGAATTCATACTATTTTTTTAACATAAAAATAGATTGGATGATTTTGCATCAATTGCAAGTATCACTAGTAGCTGCTGTAACTTTAACCCGTAGGATCCACAAACAAATTTACTGGGACATTTGAATTTCCCCATTTAATGGTTGGGCCCCTTCTGTTCCTGTACTCCTATTCTTGCATTTTTCAAACACTATTGTTTTTCGAGGAGATTTATGACCGAATCAAGTAGGCTTTCTTTACGCGTCTACATATGTGTTATTCACGCGTGTGTGTGTGTTTTATGCATGTTCGTGAATGATGTTCCCACATATTTGGTAAGATTTTCAAGTGGCATAACTCTAAGAAACAACACATTATAGAATTTTCTGTATATACAAGTCTCTTCAATAGATTTTGTTCTTTTTTTCTAGTCAAGAGTATAAACTATAAAGAACAGATGCTTAGAACCCTTTTTTTAACAAGTCGTGTCCCTCTCGACAACACTGACGCCATTGACCAAAAACAGTACTTTATTAACATATATGGGTACCAGATCCTTTCAGGATAAGCCCATCACCACCAACTGAGCACATTACTTCCTTTCTTCTCTTTTTTTCCTGGTTATAAGCAAATATTTAGCATATTGCAACAAGAGGTAACACCAAGTTGTTCATATTACAGTAACAAGTCCAAGAGCTACTTGCTTGAGAGTTAAGGCCACACCCACCAGCCCAAAGGTTCTCCCTCTTCATGTTGTTCGGGCTCTGCTGCTGCAGCGAAAGCATCAGAGAAGTAGCTCCGGCCATCATCGCTCCCATTATCGTCCTCTGAGTGGACCCCATTAAGAGGAGCTACACATCCAGCGTAACTGTCATTAGGGAAGTAAGAATCCCCACTATCCACAAGTTGGGTGCGTTCCTCATCAACCACCGCACTTCCATTGCTGCCGGAGCTCAGGGCAGAAGCATTAGTTTTACCAACCGGAAGAGGGTCAGACTCCTGACTTAGCGATGATGTAATGGTTGCTTCTTTGGCTTCAAGTTTCTTGGTCAAAGAGGCCACCTGCAATGTAAATATATCATGCGATGAGTTCAGCACTGGTTACATACAGCTAATAATTTACTACAAGAGTCTTAGTCAAGATTGGCTTTTTTCTTAATAATAACAAAAGAGACCAAAGGCATATTTTGAGAAAAAACTGAGAAAGCAACTGCGGTATATTCGTTCTTATCTGGCTCTAAAACTCTCTTACATCAAGGTGGGGTTAAGAACAGATGCCATGTTTGAATACACATGTTTGTTTATAATAAGGTCGAATCTCATAGGTACATGCATGACCCACTTCACCCACAGGTCCCTATCATCTACTAAGCTAGGTGTACACAAGAATATGGATAGACACTAAGCTATCCTGTTCTGAAAATTACTTGATCTGTCTAGATCCATTATTCTACTTTCATAGCGATAGCTAGTGCACAAAAGAATAGCATTTGCCTATGGATATATTGACAAGTTTGCATATAACATTACTTACCCAAACCCTTCAAGTCACAATGTACTGATCATTCATCCTAATAGTGCAAAAACATGATCTCATTTATCATTAATGTAATCAAAACAAATGTGCATGGAACCTAAACACATCTCAAAGAGCAACAAGAAGCATATGGAGGTATGAGAAATCAGCTGCTAAAAATACCTCAGACTTGAGCGTTTCATTTTCCTTGACAAGAGAGTCACAATTAGACAGAAGTGTGTCATAAGAAGACTTGAGGAGATCATAGTCCCTCTCAAGCTGCTTAGTCTTCCACCGAGCCCGGCGATTCTGGAACCACACAGCCACCTGTCTTGGCTGCAATCCCAACTCCTTAGCCAACTGGCTCTTTCGCTCGGGCTCCAGTTTGTTCTCCGACTCAAAGCTCTTCTCCAGCATATGCACCTAAATTAAAAGTAACCCACAATAAGTTCAGACGTGCCTCAAAAGATAAATCACCAAGTACAAATTCTCAACACCTTTGATTCTCAACTTCAATTTCAGGGAAAACTAAATAACATAGAAAAATTTGGCCGCAACAATATGCAACACATACACAATTCACAAGAAAAATAAGGAATCACACGTTTGGTGTTTATCTCAAACAAACTTAAAGCTATGAATAAGGCGAGATTATAATCATTATATGCTAGCCATAATCTCAAAAAAGCATAGATAGATTGTCATCCAATTCAAATGAAATATGCTTCTTCCCTTTGTTTCTCCTTTTCCACGTAGCTAATAGCACCTATTATGGTGAAGTATGGGACTAAAATTAAAGGGGACAAACCTAACTTCACCAAAATGAAGGGAACTTGATGCTGATAAAAATGTGGAAATGTTAGTACAAGATAGGTATATGCAGTATCTTGAAGGAATATGTTGGTTTTGGAAGATGTAGATTTGCATTAGATTCATATTAGGCCCACACAGCAAGTGGAGGTGGCTGCTAGATTCAGTAAACATTAACCTGCTCAGGAGCGAGGCGGCGTTTCTTCTCTGATGACTGCTCATCATAGTATTCCTCTTCCAAATAGTCCTCCTGTGAACTGAAAAAGAGCCTCCTTTTCGAGCTTTCCTCTATGTTCATCGTTGATCTTGGCCCTTCAACAACCCCAAGCATCATAAAAATTGAATTTCAGATATGGAGAAATGAAAATAGGATTGGAGATTTTGGAAAACTGTTACCGATGATGCAGAATTGTGACCTCCAGGATAGTAATTCGTGCATCTTATGGCCTCCGTGTCACACTCCTCTTCTTTTATGGGTGAGAATTGAACTCCTTACCTCAACGATGAGATCCACGAATTACGATCCCATCCCAGAGGTCACAATTCTGAGTTACTTTGTCTTGAGACTCTTGCCATACTAAGCTGAATCTAATCAATTTCCTTAAGTGTTAAACAAAGTACTGATACCGATACCAGAAACATAACTAAACAATTGAAAGATCTAAAGAAAAGAAACTTTATTGTTCTCTTTTCTCTTACTCTCGCTCAAGCTAAATCTACAAATACAAAGTTATTAGTTCAATACGGTATATTTTCTCATCAACCAAGCAGAAGATTGCATATGAGTTAATGACAGTAAAGAGTGGTCACCTCGGAAAACGTCGTTGTTCCCTAGGACCAACATGTTTCCGTGGCAGGCTGAGGGAAAGAAAAACCGTCCGGCTGACTCCATCTGTGCAACCTTTTGGCCCTCTATGTACCTGAATTTGAACGTACGTGTTTGTATCTGTGTCCAGATCTCTCCGGCGAGAACACGAGAAAGAAATTTATAGAAGGGGAAGTGTATATTTGTACAGAATAAGTACAGGGAATAAGAAATTAGAAGATCATGAGCTTGTGGCGGAAGAAGCTGGTACTCCACAGTAACCTCGCAGGAGTCTCCAACGGACAGATACAAAACCCCATCACAACACCACAAATTTTGCCCAGAATTTCCTGATACACTAGCGATCAAACTTATGAGAGCGCTTGTGTTTAGTGAACTAGTGTAAAAATTACGATCAGAAATTCAAAACAACCACCCTGAATCTGAAATGGAGAAGCTTCTACAGAAAGTAATAACCACACACCAGTATTCACCGGAGTTCAGGGTTCCGGTGGCGGAGCGGGATTGGAAGGTGTCTCTGTGGCGCAATTGAAAGCCTTGGGAGTGGATAGTCGGGTTTGTTTTATAGCGGAGGACGTGATATTGAATGACGTAAATGACCTTCGGATGGGAATTTTTTGTCGCTATAATTGGGGGTATTTTTGGTGTTTGAGGTTGGGGATTTTTCGATATTATCGTGGACTTTATACACCTGTCCACTAACTTGCGCCGCCGGGGATTGATGCTACAAATGAATAAGGGCCGTTGGATTTAGAGGGAAAGGCGCATTGTGTAATGACAGAGTGTTTAATCGATTCCATGCTTTGTGGTCGTCCTCTTTTATTAAAAAAAAATTGTTTTGTAGTTCAACAATTTTTTACGATTTAATTGTTTAAGCGGTATTTTGATTATAAATTAATGTCTTGTCTAGAGGTTAACCACTTTCTGAGTTGAACCGTGTGATACGATACACCGTTTGGAAAATTCATGAATTTGAACTTTTCCCTTTATAAATTCATATTTGTTGATGGGCTGACATAATTTCAAACATATCTGAGCTAGTGAACTCTATAAAATATTGTCCAGAATTCATATTAATTAAATTTTGATAATTATTAAGGGTATATTTGTTTCACATTTCGCACAGTTTAAAATTGTGGGATCCGTATAAAATGTTGTGTCAACCAAACACCACATTTTATTAACAGTTTAAAGCTGTGGGCCCCACAGCTTTAAATTTTGTAAAATGAAATGCTATCATCCATAGCTTTTCAGAGATTAAAATTGTGGAATCCATAATATTTTATAATCACATTACATAATTGTCATTCTGTATATTAAAAGTTTTCAATTATTTTTTTATTGTAATGCATTGTTTTTATAATTTTAACTATAAAGTTAATCTAACAGAAAAATGAACCAAACATCTCACGACATTTTATACAGGTTAAAGCTACACAATATTTTTCATAACTTTAAGCACATCATTTTTGACAGCTTAAAACTATGAAATGCAATTGTGAAATAAACGGACCCTAAACATATAAATATGGACTATTTCAATAGGGAATGAGTTTGAATCGTCTCATCCCGAATCCTAATTAATTCCTAAAAAAAGAAGAAGGTATACACTAGACGGGTGTGACTACTGAGTACAGGCCCGACAGTGATAAACTGATAATTTTTAAATTTAATATAATCAAATATTTTTATTGCTAGTCCACAAAATGAAAAATAACCAAGTGAAGTGGTTGAATTAGGAATAGGTCTATGCGCTGCACTGCTGTGAAGCTCATCATTAGCCCTAGTCAACAAAGCCATGCTTATGTTAACATAAAAATTAAAACTCAACAAATATATGTTAACCTAAGAGATGTTTGCTGTTGTGACCAAACAGTCAAGACAAGACATGATAAGAATTAAATTATTCTTATTTATTCGTAGGTTTTTGGTTGACCGGATTTTATGACAAAAAATATTTGTCTCGATTAATTAGTATTTTTTAATTATTATATCTGATTAGCTACTATATCTTTGATTTAAAAATATTTCAAATGTTAGTTTAGTTGGCAAAAAAATAATTAATATTAACAAAATCTTGCAAGTTTATATTGAAGGGAAAAAAAATTAGAGTGTGACCTACTCTTCTCAAATATCGCATAATTCTAATTTCTTTTTTTGAAAGCATAAAGGGGAAGCATGAAAGAGGTAATATACAGAAATAAAATACCATACGAAGGAATGTACTAGCACTTCTCCCCAAAAGATAACAAGAAGTTCTATAATAATAATCAATCCTTTATTATTCTCCATCTAATCCTACTAGTTAAGCATCCTTTATTTCTCACTCGATTAATGGAATCAAGGAAACAACCTATCATTACTTTCTTCCATGCACACCATTGCTCTCTTTTTTACTCTTACCAATCAAAACTCTTCATGTTGATCACTCAGAATAATTATAAGTCTCTTTCTTTTTTAGTGTAGATTCTCCACCTGAAAAATGCCAATTGAAATTGTGGTAGATGGCCAATACAAGAAAGGAACCCTAAAAGCATATATATAAAAGAAAAATTCTCACACGTGTGACTTCTTTATACAGGCTTCCACATCCAACGGTTGGAAAAATAGCTTGAAAGAGTAGGTCCGGTCTTGTATTGAAGAAGTAGCCATTGATTTTCGTGGAAAATCGGCTACGTTAAAAAAAAAATATTCATGAACATCTGCATGGCCGGAACCAAGAATTCATATGAGGGAGACCTAATAGTTGACGGGATGTTGGGGGACATTGTTCCGAAATTTTGTAGGACTATTTATTAAAAATTACTTAATTTCTCATTGTAATAAAATCAAATTGAAAAAAAAAACATTAAATGCATAAGAGTGTTTAAAAAATAAGAAGAAACAAAAATCAAGAAAGATTTTTCAACTAACCACTTTTAACTCATGGAAAAATAATCTATATGAAACCATAATTTAAACATATAGATATAAATAAATACAAATTGATATTATAACTAAATTTTTTTTAGGAGGGCCCGAGTTCCAGGTCTCCATATGGCTCAGTCACTACATCCGCACGTGAGAGGCCCCACATATAATGAATGCATATGCCTTTTGGTATAGTCCAAGAAATGTTATCCGATTAGTTAATTGAGTACTTTAAAGAATAAACTTTGCCATGTATGTTAGAACATGCCCACTAAATCTTTTATTGTTAAATCAATATCATGTATGCGACATATTACACGAGATAACTAAATACATGTTTGGATCATTAAGATATAGAATTAGTGATGTTTAGTCACAAATAGTCCCAAAATTTTAATTAAGCTAATGTAGGATTAATTCGATAGTGGACCTTTTGGTTAATCTTGGAGTGCATCATGTTAAGTCACAAAATCATCCTAAAAGCATAAGCTCATTGAAAGATGTGTTATCCGCTCTGATTCTAAGATCCGCACAGTTTTATCCTTTAAAGAGTCTCCGATTGAGGGAGATATTGAATCTTTACTTATAAATCATATCGGCGACTTACACCTAATTAATCCATATAAGATACAAGTCTTGATACTCCTCCATACTCGTGTGCTTAATTATGCGAGACCCAATAAGTGAACACAGTTAGAGATCTTTTAGGATCGAGTTTTCACTCCGATATCATGTTATAAATCTAATACTCATGAGAACATTGCATAAATCCGACTCAAACAACTGTAAAATATATCGTTCGATGGAGGCCTAATCCTCACATTTTTAGAGAGATTAATTAAATCTTTAATGTTTATATGTGGAATATAAACATTAAAAAGTACCAACTAAAATTGATATTGGCACAACAAAGGATAAGTTGCTTTAGATGGAGTGTGTGGAGTAATTTTTTTGACTATAAATTTTATAGGAGATTTTGAACTTTAATTTGGTCCCCAGGTGCATATAGCTTTAGAAAAGGTGGTGAACTCAAAAACTACTATCATATTGGGCAGGGAAGAGATTGGAAAGCTGTATATGTAAAAGGAGCACCTGAGAAGAACAATATATATATATATATATATATATATATATATTGTTTTTTTTTCTTTTTCTTGAAGAGATTATATTTGGTGGTGGTGTTATATATGTACATGAATGAATTTATGTATTGTAATTGTGTTTGTATGGTCATCGTGATAAAGAAAGTGGGAGCATAAGCTAGTGCTGCTGCCTTTGCTTTGGTTTGCTTTCTCTCATTTCTTTTTTAAAACAAAAAATTCGAATATTGTGACTGACTATATCTGTGGGATATGGAGGAACTCAACAATTCGAGAGGTCTAAAATTCTTATTGGTGCAGGAATAATATGACAGATCGTAATGTCGCGTAGAAAAAAATGTAGCAGAATAATGTGATACACCTCCTAAACTAGTTTGATGTGAAATCTCAAACTCTTAAAATTGAAGACTCTTTGATCCACACACATACATGCATATATCCTTAACTGTTTGTGAAATCTCAACTCTAAAAATTGCAGACTCCTTGATCCAAACACACACATATATATTTATTGTCTTCATAACTAGTCCTTCTCCGTTTAGTTGAGTTTATAAAAAGTAAAAATAAATTAACTTATAAGCTGTGAAAATAAAATAATTTATAAAGCTGTAAAATAAAATAAGAATTTGAGCTGAGGCTAGCTTATAACAAGTTGGGTAAATCTATTACGCCATTTTTTGTTGATTTTTATAATCAGTTGTAGCCTGGTATGGGGAAGGGTAGGTTGATGACTTGATGTAATTTAATGGGCTTTGGACAAGTTGAAGCCCTAAAACTCGGAGGGTTTGGTTTGGGCCTATTTGAGAGCCCAGGCATGCATGAACGTACGTGGAGACCGTTCGAACCAAAGCGATGTGGATTAGCCTAATATAGTAAAGAGTAATGTTAAATAACCTAAGTTTATGTAGCCCAAGTTAACCCAAGTTTACATGACATGTTTTGTAAGCAAATGATATGAAAAGTTAAAATTTTTAAAAATAAAATATCTCATTTGAAAAATTCACAGCACTTTTTTTTTCTTAAACAAAATTTTAAAACACTTTATCTCTTAAAATACATATTAGATTTCGGAAAAAAATTACGTATCCATAATCAGTAAGTAAAGATCTATCCAACAAGATCTATCATCGATAGGTTTTAATCAGTCATTCTTAATTACATTGTTTTTAATTACATTATTTTTTTGTACTAATATGTGAGTTACGTAGGTTCTAGTGTTTATTTATGAGTACCGATATGAGGTCGTATATCAGATTTTCATACTGCAACCTAAACAATAAGTGTTAAACCCTAAGAGGAACGGATTCGCTAAACCATAACGGGATCGTGTATCGGATTTTCATGTTCTAACCTAAACAATAAGTGTTATAAACTCCAAGGGGAACGAATCCGCTAAACTCTAACGAGCTCGTGTATCGGATTTCTATTTTGTAACTTAAAATACTCAGATTCACTAAACCTCAACAGATTCACTACAAAATCCTAAATGTCTCAAGTGTCAAACCTTAGGGTCCTAACTATTATACTCTAACGGGTTTAGATACTCAACGTAATTTCAATAAAAAGGCAAAAAAATAATGAATATATATTATACTATCATAATGTAATAAAATTTCAGCTTGAATAAACACTTTACACATCATATATATGAATTACATTATTTTTTAAAATAATGTAATTGAAAAAAAGCGATAAAAACTATCGATAATGGGTCTTATTAGAAAGATTTTTACGCGCGGAGTTCGAATATGTAATTTTTTTTAAAATATAATATGTATTTTGATAGATAAAACGTTTAAAAGTTTCGTTTATGAAAAAAATAAATAAAAACAGATTTTTAAAAAAGTTCGACATGGCACACCAACATGGAATGTCATGTAGACTTGGATTGACTTGGACTAATAAAAATTGAGTTATAAAACAATATTTTTGTAAAGTGAAAGAGTTTTAACAAAACGTTAAAAATATCTTTGCTTATTGTTCCGTGTACGTAGTTTATACTCGACCTAATCATTCATGCAAATTCCATGACTTTTTAAAAAACACGCGCACGATTCCCACAAACAGAAACACTACTGACTTCCCTTCTAAACGTAGACTCCAAGTCTTTGATTCAGTATATAATTAGTCAAAATATATTTGACATTTGATTTTGAGGACAGTTAAAAAAAGGTAACAACACCAAAACAAATTAAACTTCCGTTGGAGACTTGTAGTCATCAAAATCAGGTCTGACCTATTTTTTTATTAAAATAAAAGGCTAGTCAGCATTTGATTGGATCCAAAAGTCCAGTTCAAATTATGATCCAAATAACCTGAAGCAGAATAGAAAAGCCCAAATATTCAAGATTGAAGCTCTCTTGAACTGGAGCTCATTCTGAGTATAATTGGAAGAGACTGCATAATTAAATTATCCACTCAAAATTAATGACATTTCATACTCCACAAGACTTCCAACATCCGTAATTATCCAAAATCTAAAAAGTTAAAATTCAAATACGGAAATCTGAAAAAATAACCACCTGAACGGCCCCTTAATCCGCGTCTCACTACGTCCAGCACACACAACAACAGTACTCGTACTATATACCGAGAGAGAGAGAGAGTCGAGAGAGTAGAGAGAGAGAATCTTGGTGGTCAAGTAAGTATCCAATGCATGAGAGAGTTGCAATTCCAACGAAACTCAACAAATCAAAAATCCCAACTAACTCCATCCGGATTTTATCCTCCATATCTATCTCTCGATTATTCCTTTTTTTCACTATGCATTAATTATATATATGAGCGCCTATCCCGCTCTTATTTTTCACTCTCTTAGTCTCTTGCGTCTCCCCAAATCTCTCTCTGGAACCAAACTCAGCAGTCACAAGTTTCTCTCGAGAATGGTGAGTAGATCAGCAGCTCGCAACATCGTCGGCGTCATCGGTATTTTCTTTGAACCCTAGCTACTACTTGCAGCCTCTACATGCATGTGATTGTTTATGTACAGGTACTGAATGGTTGATGTTGATTTCGTAGGGACGTAGACTGTACAGCAGTACTCCTGATGATTTGATTTCTGTTTTAATTTGATTTGAGATTTAGGAGACTATACTTGTACTGTTTTTTACCTACAATGTTTTTTGTTACTAAAGATTGACAAAAAAAACAGATTTGTTTTTTTTTATAGGTTTAATTAATGTGATTTCAAACGTTGCTTTTCTTTTTCATCTGATTACTGCCCTTGATTGTTCTTCGATCTGTTTTAGAGCATATTAGATACTTTATCAACTCTATTTCCCTAGCTTTTTGTATACTTTTGAAGTGATCTATGTTGATTATGAGTGAATTTAATGTTTATCAGTTGATCATGATTATGACTGTTTTTTTGGCATGATTTTTCAATTTATTTTTGTTCCGATGTTACACATAGTTTGTTTATTTATGCTTTGTTGTTGTTTCTGCAGGGAATGTCGTCTCCTTTGGCATGTTCCTGTCACCAGCGTAATCTCTCCCTCACTCTAGCTCGTACAAGTTTATACGTAATAAAGTTTGATGCGCATTAATGTTGTGTGCAGTGTAATGTTTATGTATATGCACACACAACTTTCTCTAATCAAAACTGCAGATTGTCAAAAAATATTGTGAAATCTTCAACCAAAAAAAAAAAAGGGAAAAATTGTACTCAGCTTAATTAATTTTTATATAGAACTAGAAGTTTTCTTATTTGTAGCAATTGTGATGGGAATAGTAAAGTATATATACCAATTTTAGAATGGTTTTGAGATTAAACTTTTTTGAGGGAGGAAATTGAACCTTCACTGCTTCATGCACCCTCTGCAACATCAAAAATTGTCATTGTTTTTTTCGGTCATCTACTAATTGAGATTATATGTTACAGTCCAACATTCTACAAAATATTTAAGAAGAAGGATGTGGAGGAGTTCCAGCCATATCCCTACATAGCAACAGTGCTGAATTGTTTGTGTTGGGTCTTCTATGGTATGCCTTTTGTGACATCAGACAGTTTTCTGGTTGTCACCATCAATGGAATCGGACTCGTGATTGAGTTGATTTATCTTGCCATATTCTGCATTTATGACAAAGAGAGCAAAGGAAGGGTAATGCTTCACAAACCCACCTCTTGTTCATGCATTAATTTTGAAATATTATACTATATAGTAGTGCATGCTGCTGCGAGAATCTCGAATTTTAATTTTGCTTTATGGTCTTCGACATTTCCAGAAAAAGGTCGCTCTGGGACTTTTGCTGGAAGTGATCTTCTTGGTTATTATGGTTGTCATTGCAATGCTTGCTTTCCATGGTCATGGTAGAAATACGTTCGTTGGAGTTATCTGTGATGTCTTCAACATTGCGATGTACTTGTCTCCTCTTCTCATTGGGGTATGCGTCTAGCTATAGCTCTTGATTCTAATACACTTTATATATAGATACACACATCATAATATTGAACATTTGAACTTCTCTTTGTGTTAAAATTGTTTTTACAGATTAAGGTTGTGAAAACAAAGAGTGTGAAATACATGCCCTTCTACCTGTCATTGTGTAACTTCGTTAATGCATGCCTTTGGACTGCATATGCCCTCATCAAGTTTGACGCTTTTCTCTTGGTACAAGATTCAAACAAAATTTCTAAGTTAAAAAAGTACTTTTCATTATTTCTTGAATTATGAAACTGACCCAACTCTCCTTCTTTTGTTTTTGGCAGACTAGTAATGGAGTTGGAGCAATTGGTGGTCTCCTACAACTTATACTATACGGATGCTACTACGGGTCTACACCTAAAGATGAAGAAGTCGATGTAGTCAAGCCATCTGAAGTCCAACTCTCTGGTGCAGCACGCGTGTGATACTCCCATGCCACCAACCCAAGCAATTTTATTTTATTTTAATTTGTTTTTGTGCTGATCGTCAATTTTTGGCCCTACCTTTTGTTCTTTTGTTTATAATCTACATCACAGTTATCCCTGGATTTGCTTCGCTGCTTTTGATATCAATTTCTGCCGAGATTATTCTAGCAGAAAATTATCTACACATCAACTGTTTTCTTATGATTAATCTACATCGCAATTGTACCTGGATTTGCTTTGCTGCTTTTGATAACAGTTTTCGTTTTTGTTCTTTTCATAAATGAAATTTCAAAAACACCCTCTCAAAATATTGATTAGATTTTGAAAAAATTACACATCTGAAATCAAAAGATAAATTTTTTTTCCAACAAAATCTATCATTGTAATTACATTATTAATATGTGGGTATCTAAGTTATGTGTTTATTTATATTGTTTTTGAAAATAAAGTAATTTCAAAAAAAAAATATTGTGGATAAAAACAATATATTTTAAAGTGCATTTTTATCAAGAATATATGTTTTAATTCTATTGACAATGAAATTTCACCGTAAACTAACTAAATATATTATTTGTGTGTATAGATGTGGATTTCAATATTTAATTATATCGTTTTTAGTAGCAATGTAGTTTTAAAAAATATTATTTTTTCGAATAATTTCTTAGAGGGTATAGACTAAGAATCAAGTTATTTGATGCATTCAGTGAATTACATTGGCTCCGCTTATCACTTATCGTCAAATCAATAAATTTACTTTCATCAAAGATTGCAAACCTCTCACTCTTTCACTCTCCGACACTGCACTACAATTGTGCGCCTCTTTTTAGAGAAAACCCTAGCAATTTTAGGGAGAAATATTTTATTGCCGTCATTGAATAATAACTATTAATTAGTATGTTTGATATAACTGGGCCGTAATTCGGCCGTCAAAATATAATCTTTGCGTAAGCCCAGCCCAAAATTACTGGGCCTAAATAGACTTTCGAAGCCCATAAAGGAACTGAAAAAAGTGAAATTATTTCATGGTAATTCTATTCTGCATCAGGCTAGATATTCTTTCATTCGAGGATAATTCGGCATCAAGCCAGGAATTCTGGCTACTGAAAAGTAAATAGAGTCCATACAAGTGGTGGCTGGCTTGGATAATCTAGTCAATCCAAGCTACAAGATTGCTGGCTAGATACCTCTTTCCATTTTCGCTGCAGGACGCCCCACAAGGGCTGCTTCTGGCAAATTTAGTGATGAAAGGGAGCAGTTTTTAGTTTTGTCTTCACAATTTTCAACTGTTGATAGAACTTTAGGGTTCATTGTGGAAATACATTCTTTTCCAACAATATCAGTCTATCAGATCTTACAGAGTTTAGGCCCATATCTTTTTCAATAGTATCAGACCATCAGATCTTGCCGGGTTTAGGTTTATATCCAATATCCAAAGATGATGTCATTCCGGTTTAAAAAATTATAACTGAACAGCAATATTTGGTTACTGAGTCCATATATGAAGGCAAACACAATCAGACATGAAGAAAATTGCAGATTTAACAATGACTAATAACATACTACAGACAGATAAACCCATGGTCTATACTCTATATTATCTTGGACAGTAAAACTCATCGTACATAGAGAGAGCAGGGTTGGTCATCTGTGCGCCCAGATGCATAATTCTTTCAAAACAAAGCAAGGACAAAAGAAGAGAGAGCTTTACACAATGCATGACCTATAACGAAAACAAGGTTCTGCAAGGTTTCTTATGGCATGTAGCCTCCAGTTTTGAATGCCTCAGCTCTAAAATCCCAATCTTTTCAATGAATTAAATACAAAATGGGTTTCACAACTCACTGTCTTCTATCTGAGCGGCACTTCCATTGAGCGAGATTCTTTCAAGGTCCTCTGTGCCTGCGAAAACAGAAGCAACCTTGAGGCTGATCGCCGGGTATCATACCTCCACCCTTGGATGTATCAATTGCCTCCAACAGGGATACCACCTCGTCCATTTCAGGCCGCTTGTCTGGGCTTGCGTCCCAGCATCTTTTCATCACATTTGCAAGAGAGCTTGGGCAACAGCGAGGAATTTCTGGCCTTAGATTCTGCAGTTTCATTCATAAATTTATATCTGTTTTAGACTTAGTTTACATTTAACAATTCATGGTATGGCGGGTTTACCAGTCGCATACAGTACATGTTTCAGTACATTGAATTCTAACAACCAAAATAAAATAAATAGATTTGAACAATGCAATACGACACGGTCCAAATGCAGAAAAAAGCAATAGACACATATTAGTTTATTTTTCATGTCTTAAGATAATTAATGTACCTGGCGGACGACAGCTGACGTCACTTCCGAGAAGCTAAGATCAGGATACGGCATGTCACAGCAGTATATCTCCCACAAGCAAATACCAAAACTATATACATCACACTTTCTATTATACGGGTTTCCATTGAGAACCTGCCCCATTTGAAACCATTCACAGATTAGACAGAAAAGCTAACAATCTCTATGCAACAAAACAAGTAGATGTTCCAAGGCTGACAGAAAGCAACAAAAATTCTCACTAAGCCATGCTATCAAACAACTCTCTCAATCCCGTTTGAATTTGAAGGTGAGCCACGAATCTCATCATTTTAATGCTGTCCAAGTCTCTCCTTGAAAAAACTAGCCAGCAAGAGTCACTTTTGCCAATTACACCACACCTGGTATGCATCTATGGGAATTCCTAAAATTTGAAACTGAGATTTCAAATATAAACGATGTACTATTCAATTTGCTTCTTAAAAAAAAGAGTAAACCACACTCGTGCTCAAGCCTCCCACACTGGGCAGGATCGTGTACTCAAGCTTACCCTCACATAATAAAAATTGAACCAGTGACCTCTAGATTGCACCCCTACAATTCTACCACATGTTCTTCTAATGTGCTTCTTAGAAAACAAACAAACAAAAATCCCGAATAAAATTTATTCGAGACAATATTTGACAGAGTTAAAGGAAATTCCGAATTTTCTTCTTTTTTGATGCTGCCTACTGAATTGCAAGTTTCAAGTCGGTCATTTGTTTGAAAAACAAGCTGATGCATAAATGCATGGCTGTCTACTGCTTCAATAACGGAGAGCATTAGTTCAAAGATTCAAATGAAAAGAGGCATTTAAACTGTGTAGATTGATGTGCAAACCACACAATGCCTCAGTACTGGCCTGACGAGAGAGAGAGAGAGAGATTTTGTGCAAATACGAGAAAAATAACAACTGCATACCTCAGGTGCCATATATCCAAGCGTTCCTGTCTCTCCTGTCATGTCATGAGGATTAGAAGCTTCAAGCCGAGCAACACCAAAGTCAGCTATTTTTACAGTACGTTGTTTGTCCAGAAGCATGTTTTCTGTTTTAACATCTCTGTGGACAATCTTCTTGGAATGGAGATAGCTCAACCTGAAAGGCAAGGTTTTAGAATCTTAAAGTTCTAGAGCAAAATGTTAAAATAACATGTGAATACTTCTGCAGAAGGCAACATTGCCAATGGCAAAAAATTTTAATTCCAAGAAACCGAAGAACCAACTTAATAGAAAAGCCATAAGACAAGAATTCAACCCCCGTGCAAGATCTAGTGCCAGTTGAACAACTACTTTAAAAGCCAGCTTCTTTCTCCT
The DNA here is from genome assembly GCA_963580455.1 of Euonymus europaeus. NCBI lineage: Eukaryota > Viridiplantae > Streptophyta > Magnoliopsida > Celastrales > Celastraceae > Euonymus > Euonymus europaeus. The sequence continues at coordinate 4,585,786 of OY756968.1, read as the reverse complement.
GTTCTTTATAAGGTAGGATTTGAGAGCACCTCCAGGACAGTATTCAACAACAACACAGCACACGTTATTCGGCATGCCAACATGACCATTTTCTGTTTGTATGTGTAGATCTGATGAGCCCATGGTCGCCCCAATAAACTGCAAAAAATGGATCAGCATGAACCTCAAACAGGATACCAAAAAGATTTCGACAGACAAATATAGGAAAATATATATGAAACAGCAGAAGTTAAACTTTAAGGCGCTGATACAGGAATCAGTCAATGATGGGTTAGGAAAGGTTTTAACATTTAAACAATTTCCTCCTGACATGAACAAAACTAAGCACGTCTAAGATTTTAATTACACCTACAAGATAAGGCAAATAAAAAAGAATGCCAAAATAGTAACATATAGTCTTAGAGCTTAATACATCCAAAACATTAAAGAGAGCAGACTTTGAGCTACTTTGATTTAACAATATAGAAATTCAGATAATTTATCTGACTCCTTGTGAACACATGATATCTCAGGACCTTTTAAGAAGTTTGATCAAGTTATCTACCACAAGTCCCGGAATGAATGTTTTTAAAACAACTCAGACCAACAGTTGCAAAGTACTGTTCATTTTGGCCCATCAGGGCTCACAGATGAACTCAAGAAAATAACCCTGTAAGGTTAAATCCCAGCCCTCCTATATAGAAGAAAGTCATTTACAACATAACTCAATGTGGAAGTGGGAACCGACGTTTGTCATCAGCCAACCAAATGCATGGTGGAATAGAGAAAACTTATTAATATTATGAAAACTGTCTATTCTTTTTTACTAAATGCCTTCACATTATTGAACTTGTTTCTTTTTTAATATACTCAAGGTTAGACCAGGAGATGTTATAAGTTTATTAAGTTCCATAATTGGCAAAAAAAATTATTTATTGAAATTTCTTGCAGTATTGACATTAAACAAGCGGACAAAAACAAGAGAATATTATGACATGAAATGTTACCTTAGTTACATTAGGATGATCAAGTTTGTGCCAGACAACAACTTCTTGAGTAAAAGCTGCTCTAAGTGAAGCTACTTCAGCCTCAGACCTGTGGCCTTCTTCACCCCAATCTAGAAGTTTAACTGAGCATTATTAAAAGAAAAAAAGTTCAGGAGTTACTCTGACCTTTAGATTGGCAGTAACTGCAAAAGGGGAAAATAAACAAAACACATACTTCCATAGCTAAAAAAAGGCATCTAAATAAATCCGTTTGCAAATCAAAAAATTGCATGGCATATAATGCGGACAATTTAAATTTTACGAGTCATAATCGATAACCAAAATAGCTCGTGAACATTTTATTGGCACTTGAAAAGACCATCCAATTGGCAGCTTTAGACCTCCACAAAGAACAAGAAGTCACCCAAAATAATTCAAGTCCATTTAATTTTGAACCTTTTTAGATCAGAAAGGTAGATAAAAGATAGTGCAGGTAGATAGTAAGTTCCCTGATAATAAAAAAAGGTAGATATTAAGCACATGAAAGGCTTGAAGAAAGCACATCAATGAAGCTACAAAATCTAACTGCCACACCAACTCAATCAATAGTCTCGTGGATTACAGATTTTGGAAGGTTATATCTTGAAGAATCGATTATAAAACAGCTCCATGACAATTAAAAGAGAAATTAAATATCTTTCATATCAATCAATGATAAATCATAAATGTTCTGAATGATAATCAACAACACATATATGTGACTGGAAATCTATGGTACAGTTTTGAGCAGACGCCTTTTCAGTTTGTTTGCTTATTGCTTAAGAATCAGAATAAAACAATTTATAGATGCAAGTTTATGTTGCCTGATTTTGAGACATAAAATAGTTTTACAGCAAAGCCATTTACTTATATGAGGCTCAACTAGGGTAAGATTCAAGATTTAACCTTTCCTCCGCTACCCCAAAAGAAAAGGTTGAGATAAGGGTACTTAAGACACAAACTAAAGATTAAGGAACTCATAAAATCCCAACACTGACCCCAAACCCATTGCCGCCCAGCAAAGGACTAGAATTTCAGCGGCAGATCGATCAGATTACAGAGCCGTAGCAGAACGAAAGGGGAAAAAGACCACGATCAAGGAATTGCTTGTTTAATACCATCACATGCATAAACAATAGCAGCCTGTGCTGAACAAAAGAAACCCCCGGAATGGTTTGCCGCAAGAACTAACAAACAGCATGAAACAAAGACAGAAAATCCCAAGAATCAGCAGCCAATGTGACCACAGACTTCACTACACCAAGAAATAGAAAATACAAAACTCTCAAGAAAAGAATGCATTTTGAGAAATAGGAATTGGGTTTTTCTCAAATGGGGGTCGTCACAACAAAAACAAACAATTTTAACCCAAATACAGAGAGAACTTAATACCGGCGACATCTTGGCCATCATAAACACCACGGTGAACGGTGCCAAAAGTGCCCCGAGCAATGACAGCTTGGATAATGAGCTTGGCGGGGTCAATCTCCCACTCTTCCCTAGTCGCAGTCTTCGTGGGTCGCTGTTCTACTTCCCCTTCTTCTCTCTTGTCCTTGCTCTTCTCCATGGTCCATGCCCTGCTAAGATGCCTCTGCAGTTGCTCATCTAAGCTCTTCAGATCTATTTGATCTGCCCTCACATACCCAGCTCCCTCACTCTTCTCCTTCATTTCTCTCAATCCTCTCTCCCGAGAAAACAGTACTAAACAACAAAAAGTTACTTGCTTTCTGGTGTTGGTGAGTCTTATCTCACTTTCAAGATGATGGGGTCTTTGTGTTCACCACTGCCAACAACAACAATCAACTATTAAAGGTACAGCAAGTAGTACTACTTCTTCCATAAAACAGAGTATAGTTGGTGTTTTCAAGTTTCTGGTAGGCTATCTATCCTATTCGGTACTTCTTGTTTTGGGATTTGCCATCAAGTCCATGTGGGCACATGGATTCTGCCTGAACACGACGTGTGTTTCTGACCCACCACCGTCTCTCTGCTACTGCCTCCTTCTGCTGCTGCTATTGCACCACCTCATATGTCTCCCTCCCTCCCTTTCTCTCTCTCTTTCTCTCGGCTTTGTTGTTTTATAGGATTCACGGTCAATCTACCTTTTCTTTATTATTTTCTTCTGTGTCTGTAACCGTTCCTTTTCAGTGTCTCGTGCCATACTGATACTTGTTTATCCTCGAATCCGTTACAACTGAAGCTCCGATTCCTTTTTGGTTTAGATTTCATATATCCAGGGGAGGGTTTTTCTGGATACCCATTGTATCCAATTATGATTTGTTTATGATTTTTAAGCTCGTGATTTCATTTATTGAAAGGCTTATCTGTAAAAAGTTGAAAATTGGAGCTAATAGTGATTTCATGGCATAGAATTAGTGCTTGTTTTATTCATTTCAAAACAGATGGATCATTGACCAAGATTTTTAATGATTAACAAATTGGGTAATGGAATCCAATAAAGTTAAGGATGAGTGATCAACGATTCTTCACATTTGCATCTTCTTTTGCATTTAGGGTAAGTTCGGTTCTGCAGGAGCACAATGGCAATGGGTGTGCCTAGTAATAAAGGGCAGAGATGGTTATTGTGGGGAAGGTTGGAACTGGGTTTAGAGACTACTACTTGCAAGTTTAAACAAGCAATTGGAGCAATCATTGGAAAGGAACTTATGCCTTCTTTGTTGTACTTTAATGCGTGTTTTTTATTTAAGGTACTTTAGTGACAATCTTATTTAGTACAAAAGTAACACCGGACCTAGGCACTTACTCATCCTTCAATAATAGAATATTAGTGGTTAATCACTTGTGTAACAGTTTAATGATGAATCTCTTTGGGTCAAATGAATAGACTTGACAAAAATTTTGCAATTTTTTAAGTCAAATATAATCCAAAATATCACTAGTTTAAGCGTACTTATTGTTAAATCACGATTGAAATTTAATACATATTTGAGAAACATTTTTTTGCCACCACAAATATTTATGTTGTCAGAAGACAAATTTATGTGTGTGCAGATCCGATAATACAAATTTATGCTCATATCAAATATCCAAATAACAAATAAACTCATCAATTACCCAAAAAAGGAAAGAATTGTTTATATTATTTTAACCCGCAATCTCCACACTGGAGTTTGAACCAAGCATCACTAAGGTCTTGGATGGATCCAGATTGGAACGATTCTATCCAAAAACGTATGAGGTTGACATTGAGGAAAACATGAAAAGAGTAGAGGCATAAAAAAGAAAAGGTGAAACAACTTGACGAGGCATTCTTGAGTCACACCCGCTCCAACTAACTAATTGTTGCGATAACTATTAATGTTGTTGCTGTTTACATGTGAAGCATCTACCTTTTTGACCTCATGCAGCATCAAAACTCAAAATAAGAGGCTTTTTATTGGGACTCGTAAGGGGAACTCACGGGGTTGAGAGAGAGAAGCGCAATGCAAAGAATTAAATAACAGGTAAACAACTCCCGTACATAATATTCACATAGTGGACGAGATTAGAGAACACAAAATGTAAGTGTTTGGTTACAGTGATTTTGTTTATGTTAGAGCTACGTTTTTACTCTTTGGAAGGATTAGAACTAAAAATGGGTTTTTGGCTGTCGAAATCATGGAAATGAGTGGCATTACTACTCATTGTTTTTGGATAGATGAACATATGATCCAATACTTAAGTTGTAGAAATGCAATTTAGAAAATCATAGGTTTAAAGTTCAAACTCCGAAAATAGTTGAAAGTAACAAAATGGATTCGAGACTCTGCAATTTTTAAAGTGTACAATCATCATTGAATGGTGGCAGAATTCTGCTCCAGATAGATGTGTGAGCATGTGAGGTGAGAATTTAGTATGCCATCGTCAGTTGAAAACTCCAATATCAAAGCTACTAGCTTAGTTGGTAGTGACTTTCTAATTTTTGATCAAGTTAAATGCTCACGCTGTATAATAAATCTCGAATTTCTCTCTTAATGTTAAAGATTTCAACTTGACAGTGACATGCTAACATGTTCTCACCCAACACGGTCACACGCCCACCTTCTGCCTCAGCAATGCATCGCAAAATGTGTTTGATTCCCACGAGACTTATTTTACGCAATTTGGTGAGAGTTGGAATTCCAGAGTTACCTCATCCAATATCAATTGGCTCGTTGGGCATTTGTTTCTTGCCTTCTTGGTGTGGTTGGTGTTTTGCCTTTGACTAATCCTGACGAAGAGAGGAGGTGGTTCGAACTTCGAAGTTCGGAGACAAATTGGGTGTTGGATCAGGCTGGGCTTACTGCATCCAAAAGTATACTACCGCCCATGGGCCACAATAGAGCAGGCCCAAAACCCCACCAGATGAACATTCGCGCTGCTTTTTATCAGGCACAGATAACTGTGAGAGAAGGGCCAAGGTGCGAAGTGAATCGAGAAGCCATTCTGATTTCTGAATCACGTGCCCAAGCCAAATCGCAGAGCCTTCAGTACTGGAAGTGGAAGTAGTGATTCATGGACTCGTCGAAAGCAAGGAGAGGGACAGCGAGCGAGGTGGAGCAGTTGATGGTTCAGGATCAGGTGTTTCGGATCTACGATATCTTCGCCAATATTCCCCAACAAGCCAAAACGTTATTGTAAAACTTGTTTAACTGGTTTCCGACATTTTGGTTCGTGTTTTTTTATTTATTTGTGAGAATGCTAGATTTTCGATGATTTTTTTATAGGCTTGAGATTCAGCGTGATAACCACTTGGGGTACTTAACAAGAGGTCTCAGGAACATCGCTCCATCTTTCTGCGTGTTGGATGCTAAGTAGGTTTCTCTCCGTGCCCTTCGAATCGGAGTTTTATATGTGATTAGGCTGATAGTAGTTTCAATAATCAGAATTTTATGACAGAACATTTTTGGTCAGATTTTTTTGTATTCATCCCCTTCGCGTAATTTGTGACTATTTTGTTCTTTTAGTGTTTCTGATAAATAGTTGTTCACACTGCAGTCCTTCGAATACGACTATTCGAGTTTTATATGCAATTGCGTTAATAGTTGTTTCAGTGATCAGAAGTTGATGGTCAATTTATGTAGGCCAGGGCTAGAATATTTTAGACAAAGCATTTTGGTGGAGATTTTTTTTTTTTTGGTAAATAAGATTTCGGATAAATGTAGTGCTCATATGGAATTCTTTTGTGCCCCAATATTGCCTAATGCAGTCGACCTTGGCTTTGTTACTGGATCCTGCACTCAATTGCTTTACTGAGGGATTCGGTTGATGATCAACTGGAAAATGATGTCATTGACTTCCTTAACCGTTGTCAGGTATACAAAGTTTCAATTGAGTTTTATTAAAAAAAATTGCCCTTCCTATTTGTTTTTGTGAACCAACTTTCTTGTGTTTAGTTTTTCCCTCATCAGCTCTTCTGACTGTTTAGATATCAAATTCATGATTGAACATATCAGATAGAAGATAATTTTCAGTTTTAAAGCAACATCACATTGATGGCTCCTTTCTTTTAGATGAGGGGTTTTATCTCCAAACTTCAGTTGCTATTTTATGTCTTATTTGGAACTTCTAGTTGCAGCCACTGTTAAATATTTTATTTTCACCTTAATGGTTACAGATCCCTTTGATTTCCTTGTTTGGTCAGGGCTTATTCAATCAATTGAAATTTTTTGCCATTACCAATTACCATGATGGCTTTCTGTTATTTTAATTTTTCATTTTAATTATTTCCTAATTTTTTTTTGTTTGAGGCAGGACTCAAACGGTGGGTACGGTGGTGGACCTGGACAGGCAAGTTAATGCTTTATTGTTTGGCTGAATGCCATGGTCATTGCTACATATTAGATGCTCTTTTTTCTTGGCAACTTTTATACTTGAATTGATTTTACCTGAACTTCAACAGCATAATTTCTTTTCTCCAGTCATTCTGAAGAATGAAAAGCGGAAACGACATGGGCTGAATGACATGTTTGTCTCCTGTTCTCTTGTAATTGGCAACATATTTAATAAGAGATATTTATAAACTGATCGACTGAAGTCAGGGGACAAAGTCAATAGGCATGTCGTTTGATAATGTACTATCATTTAATTTTGGTTTGGTTGTCATGAGAGACTTTAGTGTTTGGGGAAGCTCACTCAGGTGTGATAGCTAATCATTTTCCAAGTGATACTTTTAAAATCCTGTGGGTGTTCATTTTCTATTTTCAGATGCTGGCAGCTTGTTTAAAGGCGAAGCCACTTGATTTCTTGTCATGTTGTCGTATATGGTCACATCATCATTATTAGTAACATCAAATCGTTAATGTGAAACTATTATCTGGGGTTGGCTTATTTAGTCCAGAATGAAAATTAGTTGGAGTCTGCTTATCAGCTACATGGATTTTCTTTTTGGCGTAATGGCTGATTCTACTTCTTTGTTCCACCAGCCTATTTCTTCGCCTTAAGGTCTTGGATCCTCATGCTCCCCAAAATTTATTTTTCCATAGTGGTGATGTGAACCATTATCCGTGCCCACTTGAAATTTGTATTCTGTACTGTATCCCACCTAGCTTACTTTCAAACTTGTTTCCCTGAAGGCTGTGTATATTTGTTCCTTCAAGTTCCACCACCTAATTTTAGACTCCGTAAGTACTCTACTTCCACGTTGCCATTTCTTGATACACACACCTACTATCAATTCAACAACCCGTAAGATAAGGAGTCGTTGACCTAGTAGTGGCCACTCCTTGGGATTTTGAACAGGTTGAAGGTTCGAATCCTCCCACACGCAAACAATGGCTATTAATAATTCGTCAAAAAAACTGTTACTACCAGCAACAACCCATGTTGTAATTTTTTACTCTTGCCTCAAATTGCTTTGTAGTCCTTTCTGATCTCTTTATCCATTTTCCTTTTAATACAAAGCTGGTTAGGCTAGAATTATGACCTTATCTTCTATTCATTATCACCTTCTATTATTTTTATACTTTTTTCCCTTGAAAAACTGTTGGCTACTATCTTGTGAGTCATTAGAGAGCTAATTTTTTTCACCCAGATGCCTCATCTTGCACCAACTTATGCTGCGGTCAATACACTGGTTACTCTGGGCGGTCAAAAAGCCCTATCATCAATTAATAGGTGGTTTTACTTTTTTGGCCTAATTTACTTATTATATGCTAACAGTGTTTCTTCATTTTGGAAGTGATTTGACAACAGTGTTTTGGGTTAATTTCAGAGGTACATTATATACATTCTTGCGGCGAATGAAAGACCCTAGTGGGGCCTTCAGGTGCGGCATAACTTTTATAATTTTATATTAATTCTAATGTCTTTTCCATCTTTTTATGTGAGTATAATGTCCAATTCAGAACCATCTCTTTCTTGTGTATTCTCTGCCCCCTTCCTGTCTTTTTTTGTTCTTTCATTTAGTGGGATGCGCATTGGGATAAAAAGAGTAAAAATTGACAGATTTGATGGCTTGGTAATTGTGGAGTTCTCTGTAGACATACATGTTGAATGACATTTGAGCTCTTGTTTGTCATCTTTTTAATGTATCCGATCACTTTTTCAGAATGCATGATGCGGGGGAAATTGATGTTCGTGCTTGCTATACGGCCGTTTCGGTTAGTCATGCTTTCTCTCTCTCTCCATCGAGACAATCTAAGCAAATTACTTAATATATGCAATGACTGATTATAGCATGGGCTTGCTAGCAGAGACATCGGTATGAGGGATATGAATATCATATCATTTCAGCTAGCTTCTAGCCCGATAGGGGAGGAATAAAACCTTCTCTTGAGCCTGGTTGGTTTTTCTAAAAAAGTTCTATCTAGCTCAAAGAATGAGTTGAATTTTCCCTAGAATAATTTTTTTAAGGAACAAGGGGTTTTTGCTGTGCACTCACAGAAGCAGCGGTATTGGTTGTCGAGAAGATAAAGTGAAATTTTACACCATGGGCCTTCTTTTCCATCATGTCTATCTTTTTACTACTACTATATGAATTACTTTGTGGATCTGCTGATTTTTGTTTCAGTTGAGCTTCCTGTTCTAATAGTTTCTCATCTTCCATGAATTTTCTGATGAATGCTTGATTCATGTAGCCTTAAATCATTATTTTTCATATATGATCACCATTATTATTTGCCTCTTGAATTTGCCAGCTTTAGAAATATTTTTTATTGTTAGATAGGTTAAAAAAATTCTGATCTACTTTTAAACAGGTTACTTACCTTTTGTTTATGAATGCGTTAGTTTCTTAGTTATTGGTCTGCTGATAAATGGTGTTACTACTATTTGCTTCCATGTTTACTAAGCTTTGTAATGAAATGAATTTTCTTTCTCGACTAGGTGGCGAGGCTTCTGAATATTTTGGATGATGAACTGATTCAGAATCTTGGAAACTATATCTTGAGGTTCGTCAAAATGAATTTCAATGTCAGTCCTGGGATTTTTCTGCTCCGGCTCTCTTTCATTTATGTTGTGCCCATTTCAGGTCTTTTTTGTTTTTATTTGTTTTTTTACCAATTGACATGTTTGTCACGTTCTTGCTAATTATTTTGTAGAAGTGAAGTGGCATGACTGTGACTTGTCAATAAAATTACAAAATATAACTCCATGACTTGTCAAAAGGAAAATTAAATAGATAAACCTCTGCAATCACCATTATGGTTTATGCAATGTATTTTAGACAAGGAAGTGATTACATCCTCACACAAGCAGTCAAGCACAAATACTGTAATTTTTGCTATAGCACTTGAAGTCCCCAATCAGGAAACCTTTTGAGTGATGACTGATGAGGAAAAACCATTTTGAAGCCTAGGTCAGGGACGACTCACTACAGATAAGGTGTAAAGTAGTATACTATGATGCAGCTGAGAGTTCGAATGAGCCAAGGAGGTCTGGTCCTTGTCCATATTCATGCTGCCCATCTCAGGTTTTGAGCTTAACAATAGAGTTCTTGATGCGTTGAAAGCAAGAGTATGAAAGTTTTGTGCCAATCGCACAAGTCCTTACAATTTGTGTTAGAGGTTGAAATAAAAGGACGACGGCCTGTTGATCGTAAAAACTTCCGGTGGTGGAAGAATATCCTTGTTCTGGACATGGAAGATTTGGTTGTTAACAAGGAATGAAGTTTGGAAGATGAAGTCTCTATGGATGAGGAGACTGTGGTCTAGGACAAGGCATGGTCTTCCCCTTGAAGATATTCACAAGCAGTGGGACCGGTGGGTATGTTGTTCTTTAACGGAGGTTAATAGTGCTTGGTTTTAGGCAGATGATATAGGTTTGGCAGTTGGAAGCTGTAAGCATACAATAAGTAGGTTGATGCGTTGGAAGCTGACTGATCTAAGGAAGAAGCAAGCCTAACTAGTTAGTTCATGCGAAAGATAGGATGCGTCAAAAGACTCAAAACTTAATTAGATCAAATATAATTTAGTGTTACAATGCTGCCCTTATGTGCAGAAACTGTAGGATTTGACGGGTAAAATATTAGTTGTATTGAGAGTGGCAACAAATATCAAAGGTGGCTTGTGCAATCTGTCTTCAATACTTGATATGCATAGTGTTGCAAACTCCAGGCTGTACTTTGAGGGTATATCTTATGGGACTAAGTCAAAGTTCTTCGGGTGCAAACTAATCCAGTTGGATCTAGTGCTTTTATTCTGTCTTTTTCTGATGACTTTGATTTTATTTTTTTGTTTGCCATATTCATGCTTATTATTTAAGCCAAATTGCTCGATTCATCTGCAGCTGTCAGACTTATGAAGGTGGCATTTCTGGGGAACCTGGTTCTGAAGCCCATGGTGGGTATGTTTTCAGCCAGTTTATTTATGTGTACTTGTGTTTTTGAGGTGCACGCGCGATTGCATAACGTTTCTCCTGGTTTTTTCTGGGATTTCTCTCTGGTGCTTGCTTCTCGTGCCTATGCATGTAGTTTTTGCCTGTATCATATGTCATTGCTCCAATTAGTACATTACAGCCTTGATTATTTGTTTTCAGTTACACCTTTTGTGGCTTGGCTGCGATGATTCTGATTAAAGAGGTCAATCGTTTGGACTTGTCCCGTTTAATTGTAAGAACTTGTTTGTATACACTGTTAATCAAATATTAGCAGGTCTTATTGCAGATAATTACTATTTCTTATGCACTTAATGCTGGATATTGAACACATAATTTTATTAGTTACATGTTATTGCCACTTTATTAGGATTGGGCGGTATTTCGACAAGGAGTTGAAGGTGGATTTCAGGGGAGAACAAATAAATTGGTTGATGGTTGCTATTCCTTCTGGCAGGTGATCTTGGCTTTTTAGCTCAATGTATTTTAGTATTAGCAGTCCATTTAATTTGTAGTGATTGAAACTAGATCAAGTGGCCAGGGAGGTATATTTGCATTATTACGAAAGTATTGTTCGATTGGCAACAATTGCCTTGTGCTGCAAGATACTGGAGAAGGAGACTGCCATCACTGCTCTACAGATAGCCCTTACAGTACCACAGGATCTGATATTTCCGAAGGGGAAGAATGTTTAGATGAAATTTCATCTGTGACTGATGATACATGTCATTTTAAACAGGAAGGTATGCTATGGATAAAGTTTTTCCATCTCATGACTCTTGTTACTGGTGTCATTTTTTAGATATATATTTCTGCAGATCCAGAGAATGCTTCCTGTTCTGTGAATCCTAGCAGTATTAGTCAAAGTGATACCTATATTGAGAGGCATACAGGGGTAGAACCTCTTTTTCACAGTTTGGCATTGCAACAGTTCCTACTTTTATGTTCACAGGTATGCATTGCAGTGGTAACTGGATCCCTGATTTGATGAGATTTAAATTTAGTGTTTACTTCTCACATTATTGGCTATTTTTTAGTATTTGTAAAAAGCTTGAAACTGGCACCACCTCGAATGTCTCCACCCCACATGGTTTTGTTGGCTTTATGGTGGTCATCGTTAACTTGAATTGAAGCCAAATATATACTAAAAGCAACCTGACACTGCTACATACATTTTAGCTAACGGACCGCTGATTAATAGTCCATGTTGAGAATCCTATTGAGTCATTCTGGGCTTATTTTTGCCTTTGACATGTTATTTCCTCTCCTGTTAGTTTTTGTCAGTCTACCTGGGTTAGACTCTCAAACAATGTCGTCACTGCAGGATCAGGAGGGAGGATTCAGAGATAAGCCTAGGAAGCAGAGAGACTTTTATCACACGTGTTACTGTCTAAGTGGCCTGTCAGTGTGTCAACACAGCTGGAATGAGGATGAGCATTCTCTGCCCTCAGCAGGGGCTGTTTTGGGTCCGTATTCGAATCTCTTGGAACCCATCCATCCTCTACATAATGTTGTCGTATATCGATATCACGAAGCTAAGGATTTCTTTTCGCAATGACATTTTCCTTCAGAAGTAGTGCTGGCAATTGCACAATGCTATTTAAAAACCTCTACTCCATGTCTATTTATACTGTCGCCCATTAAAGTGCGGTGTAAAATCCTATAGTTTGTGTACTCCTTGTATTATTCAATCTATCGTTTGATCCTGTATGTGTAATATCTATGGATGTATACAGTACACAGGCAAGCTATGCATAAAGTTTTTCCTTGTAGGAGTAAGACCATAGAAACTGTTTGTTCTCAACTCTGTTAGTAAATGATGGATAGCTAGCGTTGAGTCGATTTCTATCGGGAGAATGAAATCTATTTCATAATGTTCTCCTCAGTTTTGGACAAACTCCTTAAAAATCAGGTGAAGTTATAACCTACTGTTCCTCTGTTTCTAATTTTGATTTCAACCAGTGTTTGAATCCGTTGTGACGGAAATTAATTGATTATATATATATGTTTAAATATTTGTAGATGTTGATAAAGAATTTTGTTGAACAATTTTTTTTTTAAATGGAATATTCAATGAGAGCATTTTGTTTTTTACAATTTGCATACGTTATTTTATTAATTTAATCAAAAATGAATAAACCCAGTAGCACATGGAATACGTTATTTTATTAATTTAACCAAAAATGAATAAACCCAGTAGCACATGGAATGAAAGATTAAAAATTCTCGTTTCTTTAAAAAGGGTTTTCATCGTTAAAAGCCTATGAAATGAAAAAGTAAATTCATAAATGAATAAATCAAAATGTCTGGAAGTTAAGAGTTCATTAAGGTGTGATTGTTTTATACCTTGTAGGGTAAATTAAACAAATGTTGATATGAAATCTTGATTCAGTTAGAATTGTGCGCATAACTTTATTCGCTTTGCTTGTTTAAGAAGTCTAATCTCACCCTCTTCTCTTGTGACCACGGTACGCCAATGTATTTGGGTGATAATCAAGGCCGAATAAAAATATGCGATACTACATTATGCTCGCGATGAAGGATAAAACAAAAAAGGAAAACACAATGAAAAAAATGCCCAGGAAGGAGACCAAGCCGCCCGCAAATGTGAGGTTCAGGTTTCATCATGAGATAAACAAATTATGATAGGACATCTAAAGGAAGATTTAGTTTTTGAATAGACCAATGTTTTGAGACAAATAAGGAAACACATTTAACTCATAGGAGGTTAGAGAGGTCGAAGAAATAGAAGATGAGAAGACTTGTCGTAGATACATGAATCAAGCAGAATTCCATATGGTCTTGGATTCAATACATTAATTTATTTTTGATAAAGAAACTAATATCCATAAGAGATGAGTGAGGAGAAAGAAAGGGAAGATGAGAAGACTAGACCTTGATGCATGAATCAATGATTATGTAAATCAAGCAATCAATATCATTAAATATTTTTAAAATTTCGTGGTAGAAATAAATCAAAGAAAATTAAACTTTAAAATCCAATCTAAATAAATCAAAAAAAATTTACATGACATCATTTGACGTGTTAAGGTGGTGTTCAATCAAAACTTTGCTTCAACAATTATATATATATATATATAGATTACTTATTTTTATTTTTCTATGAATTTTTTTCCGGTGAGTAGAAGAGTTACTTTGGCATGCCAATTTTTCATGGGATGTGAAAATGGGGATCCACTTCAGCTTTTGGCATTGGCAGGAATGATTTATTTTATTATGGCATAAACATGGGCAGAGGTGAAATAGTATTACAATTTTTTAGTGCAAACTCGTCGTCTTTCCCAGGATTGTCCATCACAAGCCACTGCCTCCCAATACCATGCTGCTACCTTCACCTCCCCAAACTCATGAACATCCCAATTCCAAAACCCACCCTCAACTTTAGAACCCCCACCAGATGCCAACCAGCCAAAGAACTCACCGTCTCCGGCGCTAGATGCAACCAAGATGGTGGGTACCAGAGCCCTGGACACACAGAGACGTCGAGGAAGGTGTGTACTTGGGTACTCTTTGTCCACCGGAAACCTCGAGTTATGAGGACCACACTCTAAAGATAAGGCCCACGGTCGGTGTATTGGATCATCAAGACAATACTAGCCCATTCTCCTTTGGTCCTTTGTCAGATGATGACGAAACAAATCAAGAATAAAGAAATTTTGAATTGTTGTATTCAATTGAAAAAAGAAGGAATGACAATGAAAAACAAAGTCTATCCGTAATGAATCGGATAATCCAAGGTGGACAATGATTTGTAGTGAATGCTGTGAATTTCCTGATAAATATGAATTTCAAGTTTTAACCTCTTGTGTGTTGCATTTTCTACCCCTGGACTAGTGGACTTCTTTCTTAATTTATTTTATGGTCATCCTTCGAAAAAGCAAATGTCTGTCTGGCCATTGAAATTAGATGGTGCATTTACAAAGTAACTGGAACTAATTTAAATTATAATCATTAAACAAACATGTTACCCCAATTTCAAACAAGGAACAGAGCGAGCATCCTGGCAATGGCCTCTACATAGCACTTTATTTATCAGAGAACAATGAATCAGAAACATATTCTTGAATGTGAAGCTTCATATGTAAAATGACATAAAAGAAGAATAGGAGATGTAGAAATACAAGTTATGGCAGAAAAACCTGCACTTGTTAGCACAAAGGTTGCTTTTGAAGCTGCCTGGAACTCCATGTGTTACTACCATTCACAGGAGAAGGCAATATAATTGTTGGCAGTCTCTTGCTTTCCTCCAAATGAGGGAAATCAATTGTATAATGAAGCCCACGGCTTTCATGCCTCGCAAGGGCACTGTTGATCACCAGCTTTGCGCAGCAAAATAGGTTCCTCATTTCACAAGCCTCTAGTCCCACCATTGTCGGCGCCCATCCATGATCCAACAAGTATTTCTCCCACTTCAACTCCAACTCATCAATTCTTCGCTCCGCAGTTTCTAGCCTTGTTGTTGAACGAACAATACCGACATATTTCCACATGATTGATTGTAGCTCTTTCCTTATTTTCCTTGTCATCCTCATTATCTCATGCATTACACCACTCCCAAGTAAATTTGGCACAATTGGTCGTGTCCATAAATTCAAAGCTTCTGGAGATATGCTAGAGCCCTTCATGTGATCAATTGAAGGCTGCACAGCTCTTCGTGCAAACACTAGCGCCTCAAGCAATGAATTACTAGCAAGTCGGTTGGCTCCATGCAAGCCAGTGCATGCTACCTCCCCTGCCACATATAGGCCCTGCACATTTGTCTCCCCTTGGAGCCCAGCCCGGACTCCCCCACACATGTAATGAGCTGCAGGAACAACTGGAATTGGCTGGCAGGTTATATCTATGCCATACTTGAGACACTCGGCAGCAATATTGGGGAAGTGAGAGAGAATCTTTTCTCTGGGCTTGTGACTTATATCAAGTAGCACGTATTTCTCATTGCGCTTTTTAAGCTGGTCATCTATACCTCTTGCAACCACATCCCTGGGAGCAAGTTCACCTCTTTCGTCGTATAGGGGCATGAATCTTTCCATGTCTAAGTTGTAGAGGATGCCTCCATCACCCCTGACCGCCTCAGTGATGAGAAATGCATTTTCTCGAGTTTTGTTTGGTTTAACAGGAAGGCCTTCATCAGCTAATGCAGTTGGGTGGAACTGCACAAATCTGAGAAAATATTGCCACAATGCCACATAACGACTGAGTTATAAATCAAAATTGAAAGTAAAAGACAGCTATTCTAATGTTCTAGAGGGTAACCAGATTCATTTTAGCATAAAGCCAGAACTTTAGTTCCTACAAGATTGTTTACTATTCCAAACAAGATGAAAACAATATCACTCGTCAAGTGTTTCATACCAAGATCATTTTAGGTTAATAAACAAAGTCTTCAACATTTTTGTTATAGGCAAGTACTGGGACTGAGGGCCGGTTTTTGAACCCACGCCTTCTTGGTCGTGGGGTAAGGAGCTTGCCATCAAGACAAGTATTAATCCCTACAAATCTTGAACCTTAAAAAAAGTTTCATCTCCACTTTGGGTAATAACCTCTATTTATGACTTTATGACATAAGACAAGACTAAGTGATATGGAGATCTTTTGCATTCAAGTTATCCAGAATCTTTTAAACTACTATTAAGGAATTACATACTAATGAATGGATTGACAATCTTGAATTTAGAAGATGGACTTGGAACCATAATGCCCTCACTCGCCATAAACAATTTAACATAAAAGGAGCAAATATTCACTGTTCCAAGAAAATATGGCTTACTCCATATTGGAAATAACAGCTTGAGCCCGATGGGCTATAGCAATTCCATCTCCAGTGGCCACCTATAGGTAAACAACGATAAATAAGAATAGGCTTGACAGATCAAAACCAGGTAACCATAGATAATATGTCAAGAGATAACTAAAGTAAAATTAATACTGGAACACATGAATATATGGAAAATATAGGTATGTAATGAACAAGAACAGAAACAAATTTCAACTTTGTGTATGATAATATATGTGTTAAATACACGCTGAATCAATTGATTATCCCCCTAGGAGATGCCATAAGACGATAAAAACGGCTTAAAGTAGCTAGGATGGAGAGTCGACCCCAAACTTTTGGGATAAAGGCTCAATTGATCATGAAGATGACCATCCTAGGCTCATAGCTACTTTAAGCCCTTTTTAACTAGGATGGTATAGAACAAATTAAGTGTGTAAACTTTATTTAAATATTTTAAGAGACAATAGTAACTAAAAGCATTAAGGAAATTAATGACTTGCTCAAGACGTTAAAAATTTAGTATACCGGAGGATTTGTAGTGGTTTCATATATATGCCCAGCCCCACCTGATGCAAGTAAAGTCACCTTTGACATAAATCGAACCACCTGGAAGAAGAAGAAAAAATGGATGGGGCTTAATTTTATTTTCCAATCTGACGCACAATAAAATGTAGGAAAAACCTGATAAAGCAGACGACATTGTTACCTCTCCTGTTTCAGTATTTAAAGTGTCCACACCATGACAAACTGTGTCAGGACCATCCTGTAATCCCACAAGCATCAATATTATATTATAATCCTCACTGCTCTAGTGTATTGAATTGCTGTTATCAAAATCTACAAGCATATGAACCAATAAAGAACGTCATCATATTCATGTATGCCCCCATTATTTCTAAGGATATATCACTGCGAACACTACTATATGCTCACTGGGATTCCCAAGTTAGAGATATTTATTATAGATGATGTCTAAAAAACGTTATGTATCAATGAGACAAGTGGACAAAAAGAACCTGAGAAGTAAGCAAATCTAGTGCAAAATGGTGTTGAAACACAAAGATGTTAGGATCTTTGACAACTGCCTCCAATAGAGCCCTCTCAATTTCCCTTCCAGTAACATCAGCAGCATGGACAATTCTGCGATGGGAATGCCCCCCTTCCCTTGCTAACTGCAAATTGCCGTCCTCCTCGTGATCAAACGATGCACCCATAGCAATCAACTCCCGAATCCTGTCAGGGCCTTCCGTGCACACCACCTAGACCAGAAACAAATAGAAGACAAACATAAGTACTTAGCAAAAGAAGTTTGTGAGGAACCAAGCTCAAAATGTTATGTCTGGTATTGAAAACAAAAAAAACAAACAAAAAAAGTCAGTGAGGATAGCTTCTTTATGCTTTATATTCGATGCAAAATCATTCTAGAGTTGGTTCGGGAGAGTATCAGATTGCATCTCCTCCACAAATGTAAACAAACCACTAAGGCCAGATCATGTCATGCTAACAAGAAAGGCCAAGCCCAGTTCACATTGTTCCACTTACTACAGGGTCAGGAGAGGGCAAATCTGCCGTCTTACGCCTCATTCTAGCGTTTAATTTGTTTTCCAGTTGTACCACACTTAATATGGCTATTAAGAATGAAGACTAATGAATTAATCCAATGAAAGATTTCCAAGACATACTCGGACGGTTTCTTCATCACATAAGTGGGCGCCTGCTACCATTGTGTCCTGCATGTGACTCTCCACTGAATCTGAAGGGCAAAGCACGGCGCTAACTCCACCTTGGGCATAGTTTGTGTTGCCTTCATGAGGCTCAGCCTTTGTAATCACTGCAACAGAACCGTGTTTTGCAACTTCAAGAGCGTAGCGAAGACCGGCAACTCCACTGCCAATGACAGCAAAATCAAAGTACTTTGTGGAAGCATCTTTCAAACAGAATAATGTGGCGACAGTTCTGTAGGACTTCAGCTTCTCAGTAACAGGAGACTGAGAAAATTTATATCTCTGGATCCGCAAAACCTTGGATACTCCATATGACCTAGAAGGACACAAAATTATAGAATGAGATCAGACGTGCAAATCAAGTCCATAAGTCCAGGCCTCTGTCGATTCTATAACATTGAGAAAATAGTCAAGTACCACGAATTCATGGCTTCAATATAGGAACAACATCATTGGACAGGATTATTAGGTAGTTATACAAGTATCGTGCACAAGGCTCCTACATGTTTGCCTGTGTTGAACTAGATTATTAGTTGCATTGAATTAGACTGAGAAGCATATGCAAGTGTAAAAACCTAATTCTCATAAAGCAGTATTCCCAACATCATAGAAACAGAATATGCGGAGAACATCAAAAATCCTCAACCCATAAATCAAAGAAAACTGCAACAGAATTCAATTAACTGATACCAATAAATGTAAAGAATTTGATCAACATATGAATAATAAATAACAAGATAATTGTCAAATACCATGAAAGCTCGTTCTGTTGAGAATGACTATTGAATGCCAAGCAAGAAACACGAAAAGCTCCTCTAGAATCATTTCCCCTGCCGATGCTTCCATTGTAGTGAAGGTTGCTGCTTTGGGCAACAAGGCTTGTGGCCATTGCAATCACTCTACGAGTCAATCAGAGTTTAAAAAAACAACAATATCAGCGAAACTACTTCAACCAAAATTCTCAAGCGGTCTTAATCTGATTTACAGAGAGTATTGAAGAAATAAGAATCTATAAAATAGAAAATTAGCGATTTAAGTCATCAAACGCAGAAAAATAGAGCTGACGAAAGGAGACCGAAATTACATATTCTGGAGGCGGCGAAGCCACTCCTGTGATTTCTGGCCTCAGAATTAGCGTTCTCCACATTCTCGCCATCCTCGCTTTTTCGTGTGGCGTGCCCTTCCTTCTTTATTTATTTTCTTTCTTTCTTTCGCTCTATTTTTTTTATTTTCCTTTTTTAGGGTGACGTAATATTATAATGTTAGAGATATTATTAGTGATTTTTCATCCCAAAAATATCTCAATACTGTGAGACACTTTTTCATATTTAGTGTGATTGAGTCTGATCACATCATAATAAATAACATATTAAAAATCACAACTAATAAATAAATCATACACATTACTGAAATTATTTTGAAATAAAATCACTGAATTATTTATTATTTTTGTAATCGTGGTTATTGATTATTGCCTTGAATTTTTGTATTTTTATTTTACACATGTTTATTTTATTTTTAGGGATTTCTGCTTTTCTCTTTTGTTCAAAATTTGTAACGTGACATCCACTTCAGACACGAATCGTCAAAACAACTCATCATTAAGAGAATTAGAAATGTTTAAGACTACATGCCCAAAATGGTAATTACGATATTATAATCCTTCCTATTCAAACGAGTCAAACATGGTTGAGGGGTTTTGATTTTTGTTTTATTCGGAAAATATATTATTGTACTCATAATTTCGATAAAAATATATTTATAATTTATAAAAATATAAAATATAAAATTTTAATGACTGAAAAGCCATTTTCAATGGGTCCGTTGTAATATTTACGATGCAGACCGCAAGCACTCCTCTGAAAGCTTCTACGCATCACATGCATACACAAATACAATGCATGCAAAAACATGTAAAAGTTGATAATAATACGAAAATTTCAAAGATGAAAGAAATGCAAAAACTAATTAACAACAACAGGACACTAATTAATACTGCTGACTTAAAAATCACTAGCAAGCGTAAGATCGACAAAAAGAGATGCGAAAATTTATATACATTATATAAAGATGGAAGAGAGGGACTGAGGGAGCTAATAAGGAGATCGAGAATGGAAGATGGAGAAATACATACATATGTCTACTCCAACAACTAGCTTTTTCTGTCACTTTAATTTCTGTATTATTGGTTCTTTCATTCGTATTCTTATATATATATATATAGACTCACATTCATCTCTCGACGATCAATTCCTCAAGTCAGCTTTGGTATCCTGGCTTCTTCTTCTCTTTTTTTCATTTTTTAAAGTGCATGAAAGTATCGTTCCACATGCATAAACACTAGTCAAGCTGGTCTTATTGGATCAATGTCGATTATTTTAACAGGAAGAGAAATGCTATATGAATGTCTGGGGCTTGCTGTAATGTTAGCAATTTTTTATGGGCAACTTTATTTGTATAGCTTAATTATTATTTATTATTTGCATCTAGGTTCATTATCAAACAAAATGAAACAATTATTTTTACAATTTGGTGCAACTGTACAAGAAATGAATATGAAGAAGTATGCATACTTTGAGTGTGGTTTTTTTTTAAGAGTACATACGCTAAGTCATGTATGAGGAGTATGAACGTCACCATAGCAGATGAAAACTACCCAAATCTCATCCCCTTGTGAGAATAGAACCTTGGACCTCAAGGTCCTAAGGGAGGCAACCTGACCAACCATACTACATCTTATTCTACTTGAAGTGTGGGTTTTGATAAACAAATCCAAACTACTTTAAATCCAAATCAACTAATCATTTTCTTTTAATCAAATCAATAATTTCGGCTCTCTATTTTTGTTAGGTCACGACACGTGCTAGTCTGAGATGATCATGAGACTAATATGTGTTTGGTTGAGAATATGTTCGATATCGTATAAGCTGACGGATGAGCTATGTAGCATACAAGTTATGTTGTTTGGTACGTAGAACATAAGTTTTAATAGCGTATAAGCTGTCAAATTATTATTAGGGGTATGTAAACTAATTTAATAATGAAATAAAAACTATCGAATATGAGCCTTGTTGGAAAGAATTTTATGTGTTGAGTTTAAATATGTAATTTTTTTTCCAAAATCTAACATATATTTTGAGAGATAAAATGACAAATGTATGAAAGAACGGAGAAAATATAAAAAATTGAAAGAATTTTTTTGATATGTAATTATTGACTGATGAAATTGAGGATATAAACTTACTCATGCCTGATCAAATGCATGGTAAAAGTCAACCAAACGCATGGTAAGTATTTGTATACGCCATCATTAATGCTTCCTCAAACAAATCAAGCACCTGATCTATCAGGTTGTCACCGCACCCTTATCCAAGTAAACCTGTTTTAATTTATTTAATTTCTAATTATTTTATAAGCACATCGAACCAAATTTGCTTTTGCCAACTCATAAATTAACAACTGAAAATGAGAGGAACAGGTCGCCCATTACTTAATTCGTATTTATGTTCACACAAAGACAAATCAAACTAATAATTTCTGTTTCCAAATACGTTCTTCACAGGACCAAAGCTGCACCAGAGAATTGCGCATACAGAGATTAATTGATTCAGAATCTTCAACCTTCAAAGTTGATGTGCTCAACTGCTCATACAAAATAAGGAATAAAAAAGTATAGACAGAGCTTACGGGCTGATTTTCTCAGGGCGTTGGATCAATCCAACAACTAAGATTAAAACAATTAAAACACATTTTTAATTCATTAACATTTATAATTTTTCCAAAAAAAATGATTTCGACACACTATCAAAACCGGGACTTGTTTGAACCGGTCATTTTCATTAGAACCGTCTAGTCCACGTGAACCGGACTATATCAATTTAATTTGTCAAACATGTTTTTTAAAAGTTTTGAACTCACGACATGTCTTTATAAAATAACTATTTACCTTTAATTAAGCCATTACACGTTTTATGTTTGAAAAAAGATGTTTATTAATTATATTACATTATTTCAAAAGTATACACATTATAATAAAATATTAAAAATATTTTTTACATTTATTTATTTTGTACATCATAATAAACATGTATTTAATAATTTAAATATTTTTGCATGTACATATTGCATTTTCTCCTACATGTTTCTTTGTATTTTTTACTACTAATTATTTATTTATTTTATCATTTTATATATTACATTTGAATAATTGTAAATTTGTCAATAGAGATATATTATTAATGTATTTTTATATATTACGAGTATTAAAATATGAAAGATTTTTAATTATTATATTGAAATAAATATGTATATAATAATTTATTATGTTGAATCCGGTTGAACCAATGGACCACAAACTGAGGAATTTTCCACTTTGATGACCAGTCCAATTTTCAAAACCATGTATAAAACACAAAACAACTAGTATTATAGCAATCTTAGCCTATTAAGGTAGTGAAAATGTTTGAGGAATCGAAGAATTGAAAGCAAAGTTTAATGATTCATCAGTAAGTTAAGGAATACAAAAAATAGAGATCAAGCTTTAATTTATAACCTAGCCATGTCTCAGAAGGTTACCAACGGTAACAAAGGACAATACATATAGATGATTTTGGACAAGACCGTCGTTAGGTAACAATAGTAACGGAGAAGAAGCACAGAACGACATCATGTAGGCATAAAGAGAAGATGCAACCAGGGACGGACCTACAGTGGGGCCATGGCCCCCCTCTAATTTTTCTTTTTAAAAAAATATATATTAATATATATATATACTCAAATACAAACGTGGAGTTCTTGAGACATAGTCAAGTCAATAATGACGTTAAACATAAACTTTAATGAGACGAAGTCAAAAGTCTGAAACATCAAAAGAGACGGAAGTAGTTACGGTTTACGGAAGTCACTAAAGTCTAAAAGTCTGAAACATCGATCAAACACGAACACCTCATCCCTCAGTGGTCTTCTCTTCGCCGTCGCCTGTCGATCTCCATTCTCTGATTCTCTAGTCCAGCTGTCCAGGTATGGTCGATCAACTGCGGCACGCCGGCACAGGTTTGTAGTTCCGACTTTCGTATTTGTTCTGGTTAAGTTGTTCTTGCGGGGTAGTAGACTAGTAGTGGATCTATCTTCACTCTTGTATGATTTGATTTTGTTTGGTTCTGTTTAGGATTTTGTTTTGATTTTAGAGGCTATGTTTCTGTATTATTGCATTTGATTTTAGAGACTATGCCTTTGTTGCCCAGTTGCCCCTTTTACTAGTTAACCAGTTAGGGTTTGGATTTTACCAAATTATTGAGCCTTGCTAAATTGATTTAGTTTAGTAATTGCTTATCCTTTTTCTACTAAATTTTTTGCAATGAATTGAACGAGTAAATGGGAAAATCTACTATAGATCAATTTTTCAAGAGAAAAAATGCTAGTTGTTCACAAAACTTGTCACAAGAGGATGCTAATGCTGCTGATGCACCAAGTCCAATAACACCTATCATTGAAGTCCCAATATCTGAGACGACTCCAACAAAATTTCAGAAAATTGGAAGCAATGAGATTGACATCAACTCCTTGGAGCGTGATCCTGGACTACGCAAACAAATTTGTGATTATCATGTTAATGAACGTGATCAGATTCGGCGTGCCCATATTAGGCTTGGTCCATACCAACCTATATTGAAAATGTACCCAAAATCTGGACCAGAACATCATCGTCGTAGCTTTCAGCCAACATGGTTTAAGGTATTTCCTTCATGGTTAGAATATTCTCCTAGCAGAGACGCGGCTTTTTGTTTGCCATGATTTCTTTTCAATTATCCATCTAGCTCTAGATATTGTGGGAATAATGCATTTTCTGTTGATGGGTTTGATAACTGGAAGAAAGTAAAAGATGGGAAGAATTCTGCTTTTCTTAATCATGAAGGAAAAAATGTTAATTCTATGCACAAGCTTGCCAAGAGATCATTTGAGGATTTGATGAATCAATCTCAACATATCCAAAGAGTGGTTGGAAATTTTAGTAATGAACAAACTAAAAGCAACCAACTTCGAGTGAAGGTGTCAATTGATATAGTTCGGTGGCTTGCATTTCAAGGTTGTGCTTTTCGAGGTTCTGATGAAAGTTTAGGCTCTAACAATCGTGGAAATTTTCTTGAGATGTTAAGATTTCTGAGTTCTTATAATGAAAAGGTTGCTGAAGTTGTAGACAAAGCACCTACGAATGCCTCTTACACATCACCGAGGACACAAAAAGAAATTCTACAAGTTTTTCAATTAGAGTGAAAAATGCAATTCGGGAAGAACTTGGAGATGCCAAGTATTGTGTAATTGTGGATGAAGCTCGGGACGAATCAAAGAAGGAACAAATGTCTATAGTTTTGAGATTTGTAGACGGAGATGGTTTTTTGCGAGAACGTTTTTTTGGACTTGTTCATGTCTCGGATACTAAGTCATTGACTTTGAAACATGCTTTATATTCTGTACTGATTCATCACAACCTAGATATTCAGAACATTCGAGGTCAAGGATATGATGGTGCATCTAATATGCGGGGTGAGTTTAATGGATTGCAATCTTTGATTTTGAATGATTGTTCATATGCTTACTATGTTCATTGTTTTGCACATCGCTTGCAATTGGCATTGGTGGCATCATCGAAAGAAGTTGTCTTCATAAATTAGTTCTTTGTTAAATTGGTTTCCATTGTCAATATTGTTGGTGCTTCATGTAAGCGACATGATGAATTGCAAACTGCTCAAGCTAGTGACATTGCATATATGATTTCCATGAATGACCTTGAGACTGGAAAGGGGCTGAATCAAATTGGTACTTTACAACGGGCAGGAGATACTCGTTGGAGTTCTCATTTCAGATCTATTTGTAGCATGATAAAGTTATTACGTGCGACTTGTCAAGTTAAACGTACTATTATTGATGATAAATCGACAACTTTTTCACAAAGAGGGGATGCAGATTCAGCTTATGAATCATTGATTTCATTTGAATTTGTTTTCACATTGCATCTTATGAAATCAATTATGGAGCACACTGATCTTCTTTGTCAAGCTTTGCAGAGTCAGACTCAAGATATTGTAAATGTCATGCAACTTGTTTCATCAACTAAAATACTTCTTCAAAAATTCAGAGATGACAAGTGGAATGACTTACTGTTGAAGTAAAATCTTTCCGTGAAGTAAGAAACATCGATGTCTGGGATATGGGTGCTAGTTATGTTGCTAGAAAAGGTCAAGCTCGTCATACACAAGATGATATCACAGTTGAGCAACATTATCAAAGAATTTTTTTTATGAAGCAATAGACTCTCAGCTACAAGAATTAAATGATCAATTTAGTGAGCAAGCTATGGAGTTATTGATTCTTATTTCTGCACTAAATCCGCAAGATTGTTCAAGCTCATTCAGAACTGACGATATTTGTTTGTTGGTGGAAAAGTTTTATTTGCAGGACTTTGCAGAGTTTGAGAAGATGCAATTGAGAATTCAACTTCAACATTATGAGTACAATGTTGTTCTTCTTCCAGAGTACAGAAGTTTGTCAAGTATTTTAGATCTATGTCAATGGTTGGTAAGAACCAAAAGATCGGAAACATATCATCTTGTTTATAGAGTGATTACTCTTGTGCTTACTCTTCTAGTGCCTACAACAACAACAGAAAGGTCATTCTCTGCCATGAATATTGTGAAAACTAGACTTCGAAATAAAATGGATGATGGTTTCCTTGAAGACTCTTTGATTGTGTACATCGAGAAGGAGATTGCCAAGAATATTAGTACAACTACACTTATGGAAGACTTTCGTGACTTGAAAGAACGTTGAGTTCCATTTTAATTGATGCAGGTAGTCTTTTTTTGGAGTTGTTTCATTTGTGTTGGAATTATTTTTTAATTTTTGTACTTATTTATTATACATGACTTCTATTTATATAGATGATGCATTTTCTGCCCAAAAATTATATATTTTTTTATTGAGTACCTCTAAAAAAAAATTCGGGGGCGCTGCCCTTGAACCCCCAACAAGCTATCAGCCCCCCTTACTTAAGCTTCTAGTTCCGTCCCTGGATGCAACCAAATGATGTCGTCTGAGAAAGAGGGAAGAAAAATAACTTAGTGATATGTAGTCGTTCCAGTGTAAGAATCAAAGATTTCCTTAACATAATCAAAAGAAGAGATCGAATAATCTCAACAAGAAAAACCAATTGTGCTTAGTTTAATTCAGAAATGTTGGTTTCGATTGAGTTTTAGGCTTTTGAGTTTGGATGGGATGATCCAGCCATTGTGAGTAATGGGTGTGCATTTACTAAATTTAAGGGTGAATATTTTTTGTCCGATCGGTATGATAGATTAGTTTAACTTTATTAAATTAAGTTTGTACATAATTTATATGTTCGAAATTTGAGTTCAAACATAAAGATTTTGTTTTATTTAAAATTGAGTTTGGATCTAAACAAAACAATTTTCTTTAATTTACTTATTCGGATCCTAATCTAAATTGAATTATTATTTTAATAATTTATTCAGATTTAAATCAATTCAAATATGTTCAATTAAATATATTTAAAAAATCAAATCAATTAAAATATAGACATGCAAATATTCCGTAAACATTTATATTGTCCGATTCATAATCAAATTTTTTTTGCCACCCCTTACTAAATCTACCTCAATACATCATGGTACTTCCAGAAAATTTGCCGTTAAGACGTCGATGATCAGCTTAGCTATATTTATTCCCTTAAAACTTATATTAATATCTCGAAGTAGATCGTATTTACAGTGTACGGATGTACGCACACCACGGACGGTGGACAATGGGCTCATAATTGGGCCAAATGGGCCGCTTCTATTAATTGAATGGGTCTTGTAACTTGTAATATGAGTGTACATTTGGACCCTCGATTTTGGGCTTTGGTCTTGGTAGGCCAATAGGCCTAGCTCTCTTTGTTATTTGTTTAATGTTTTAATGTTTATTTGTAATTTTGAAAATAATAATAAGTTATTTTTGGGCTATTTACTCACAAGGATAACAACTAGAGGTGTGTTTGATAAGAATATAATGTATTATTAGAGTAATCATTACCCACCTCTCCTCATTGGTAACCATTACACTCAAAATATGAAGAAAATTGTCTACAAAAATTACATGGGTAAATAACATACATGTCTACCAAACAAGAGTATTTATTTAATCATATCTTTTTAATTACTCTCATAATCAATATATCTCTATCAAACACGCTCTAGAAGTTATTATATTTCAATAAAGAGAAGTAATTCTTTTTAATAAAAAAAACACTTGTAAACTTATTAAAATACTTTTTTTTACTTCTTCCTTCTTCTCTTATCGTCTTTTTTAACGTTCCCATCCTGTTGTCCAACTATTATTTTCGATGAACGAATCACCAAAGTGAAGCTCTAGGTCAGCTCGACCAAATCCCAATCATCATCGATTATCGATTATCACTTGAGTCACTGGTTTTTTTTTTAAATCATGACCACTGTTTGGAAAAGAGCTTGATCAAGTCAATACGACCAATCAACTCCACGAACCAAGACACATCATATTTGGAACTCGATTAGATAAAATGAGTGAACATCATTTTGATTTTTAGATCTGATTTTGCATACATGCATATATTATTATATTATATTATATTCATTTTCAATCTACTGATATTATATTAAATTAAATGAAAATTTTGTGTTTCAATCGTCATTGTGACGATATTATCTAATGAATTTATTGTGTTTTAGATAATCTATGATGCAAATTCGTAGATATGAAATATATATTTTTTAACTTGCATCTCATGCAATAAAACTTATTGGTAAGGTTGTTGCTGGATGATAAGATTCTACCTTGAAATATATTATAAGTTACTGTTGTAATTTATAAAGGAGAACAAACCTTATATTTTCAACTAAAGATTTTAATCAAGAATTAAATCCAAACTACCTTCATCTTTTGCCAGAGTAGGGCGTCAAACAAAACTTCTTTATTTTTATTTTCTCAATTTTTTTACGCTGTAATTCTGTAGCGGTGCCACGTCGATCCGAGGCTGGGGGTGTTGAAACCGTCAGAGAGATGCGCGGGCGAGGATTTAGAACTTTCCGTTCCCGCAACAATCACTATCCTCTTCTCCCCTTCCATCATTACTTCCTCTTTTTATATTCAATTTATATGTAAACGATCATTTTAGTAAAGAAACCATAGAGAAGTAGCAGTTTCACCGTGACGGCCCTGAGGGCATGAAACAGATCAAGTATGGATATTTCCCCCCTTCCCTTCACACCCTCCACTTAACCCCTTCCTCCTCAACCTCTACATAACCCCCTTCCTCCTCAATCGAAGCATAGCCTGTGGCCGTGAAAGAGAGCAAGTATGGGTAACTGGCTGGACAAGGAGCCGCCGCCGCCAATGGTGCTGGTTCCACCCCTCTTCGATTTCCCTCCTCTCGCTGCTCGCACCAGGTTCGAATTCATCAAACTTTCGGTTTATTCTCTCGCTCTTTCTATGTCATTTGTTTCTCATTTGCTGTATCCATTCAGTTGATTGGCTTGTCTTTTCTCTCATCTTAGCACATTTTTGTTTGAACATCTATTGCTGTAACTCAGAGAGCAGTATTCTTTGTTGGTCTGTCCAGTGTCTGTATGACTGGGACGTTTGGGCATACTGTAGCTCATTTAGATTAATAGTTATGATTTTTTTTTTCGATCATCTTTTAGTGGCCGGGAAATTTTGTGCTCTGTGTGATTCATGTATGATCTTGGTTTACTCAGTAGGTTAAAGTATGTTGAATGAGCCAGAGAGTGTGGAATAGATTTTATGGCTTACATTTCACAATGTTTAATTCAAGCCTGCAACTAAATTGTCAGTATCACTCCTTAATATGATTATGGAAGGATTCCAGTCATAACCCAGTATGGTGGGATTTAGAGAGGCTGAGGCGTGGCTCGTTGCCATTGTGTAGCCCATCTCTCGGAACCCACCAAAAACGAAAAAAGCCCTGGCTGCAGGAAATTAATTGACCTTAACTATGGTTTCTTTGTTGGTTTTCTGCTTAAGTTAATGTTCCATATTCAGTCAAAGTCTCAAAGAGCTGTATTAGTTTTTTTCATATATTTTGAAGAAGTTAGAAATATATCCTTATTCACTCAATGTGCCGATGCAGGATGTTGGATTCATCATATAACCTCTTATTTGGGAAGCTTGCTTTGAAATGCCTTTTTGAGGATTATTTTGAAGAAGCAAAACATTTTAGCACAAGAATTATGTTGAAACCAATTGACGATCCTCATGTTGATTTAATTGCTACAGTATCCATCGGATGTTTGATTGTCTTCTCTACTTCTTTAGATATTCTTCTGATATTATATATAATTATATATATATTGAGTATCACTTTGTTGAAAAATGATTTTTGAGAAACTGGAGCAAGAAGCAACATCTTTCCCCTTAACAGGAATAGGTCTCTGGGCCTTTTGATCATAAGGCTGATGAAAAAATTGCAGGAAATGCACAGTTTCGCTGGCAAAGGTATAGAAAGATTATTTGCCTTTTCTTTCCGCATACTAATAATTGGTTGCGTTTCTTTGTTCAATGGGTATGCCCACACCGACACCTAAAGCCAAAATGTATTTATTAGACTATGTTCTGATGCTTCATTGTATGGGCACTTGGGCAGTGATGTTGATGATCCTCATACTTTCATGGACCTTTTCGTATCGACTTCTGATCCGTAAGAAACTTTTCCTTTTTGTTCGCTACTGTCTGTTTGCCTTTTCTTGTTTTCTGGTGATGGGCCATTTTCCTATAAATTTTATGTTGCTTGCTATCACTTCAGGATTTTACAGATGAGGTCTTGTGTATACTGTCCTAGATTTGGTGTTGGAACTTTTGGTATTTTTCCAGTTCTAATGAAGAAGAGGTAATAAATTTTATGAAAACCATTAATCTGTATTTTCGAGCCGGTGCACATTGATATAATACTATCCTGCTTAAAAACTAACTGATGCTGCAGAGTATCTTCTGAGGACTATGGTATAATGGGACTGAGATATGGCTCTGGAAATTTATCTGTAGGAGCCACGATTTTACCTTTTGCTTGTATGTTATCAAAACACTTTTATGACTTTCTTTTTTATTCTTTGTGTTATTGTACTGGTCATGGTTTGTAAGAAACAGTATTTTTGTAGTTATGTCATCACCATTTTTTCAGCCTTTAAGGAAATAAGTAATATTGCTACCCGATGGGATATTCACTTACCTGAACTGACCACAGAGTAAATTTTGACATTTCCTTTTGTCTCATTTTCTTGCCTTGTTTTTCGCCTTAGAACATTATCGTCTTGTTTGCAAGGATAAACTGTCTTTTTATTTTAAAAAGAAGGTTGTAGATGACACCTAGGGTACTCTTTCTTAGAGCAAGTCTTCTTTCTTACCAGAGATACGTTATTTTCCTCTCCCTCAATCTTGTTTTGAAGTTCTCTATAATTTAATGCCATACACTTGCATCCTTGGCCATTACTCCAATACTCCCATAGTCCTAGTGAATAACTTGAGCAGTGGACTGAGAATATAGCACATAGCACCCCAAAATCCTATCTAAAGTGTTTGCTTCACATCTACAAGGGTGAACCAACACTTCAAAATATAGACTTGCAAGCTCAAGACTGCTTCAAAAACATAGCAGTATGCATCTCCAGTTGGTTTGCACCAAATCCAATAATCCATGCCACAAAGAGATCAAAGTACGATTCGTAAAAAGGAGGGGAGACACCATGATCTCCTTATACCCTCACCTCACTCTAAAGCCTCTACCAGCAACATGGTTCACAAAGTCGAAAACAAAAAGGGATAAAGGATCCCCTTAACATAACCTGTTGAAGGCCCAAAGGAATCCAAGACACCTCTGTTAAATATAATTGAGGGGTAGAAATATACTTATTTATTTGAAGAGCTACAATGATAATCACACCCTGTGAATATGTAAAGGAGCAAATTCCAAGCCATATGATCAAATGCCTTCTTATATGCCAGTAAATTTATGCTAAGAACATACTTGCCTACTTTGCAACCTCTCAACCCAAATGAAAGAAAAAAAGAGCGGTCTGTCATTGTGTAAATGCATTAAGTAGGATATGAGTTTCCTACGTAAGTTTGCTTGACAAACAATGTAGATTACATGAGGAATGTTTATTTACTTGCAAGCTGACTATGTAAATTGGGTGGTGAAAACTTCTGGATCTGAAATAACATTGCAGTGAAAGATGAATTACCAAAGACTGCATGGCTGGTGAGCAAGATGGGATCTCTGACTGTTGGAGTGCAATATGAGCCACAATGTAAGTCTTATGTGTTGGATTTTCCTTTTCATTTTTTCCTGCCAAATTCCAAGCTCAGTTTTTGAAATTTTTATGCTCCATTGCTAAGCCATTCTATGATTTTGAAAAGTTCCTTTCTTCTTGAATGGATCTCTGTTTTTTTCCCCTGAGATTTATGTACTTTTTAATTTTTTTTTTTTGGCAAGTGAGATATTTTTTTTTAACATAATGCTATGATAAGATTGTCCCACATCGAAAGATGTGGAAACTCTGGTGTTGTTTATAAGGGTGCCACCACATTCTCTTGTTACCGAGGTTTTCTTGTGGAAGGGCTTAGGCCTTTGAGGGACCAAGGGGCTGCGGCCCCTGGGTATGGGCTCGTGGGCCTGCTGGCGCATGGGAATAGCTCAGCCCATGCATGCATGGGCCGGGGTTGGGCTTGGGTGGCTTGGGAGGTGGGCTGGTCTTTATCATGCTATAGATGCAATTCCAATGAAATTGACTTATGGTGTTTTTTCCCATTTTGCATATGTTTCAATACAACTTTCATCTTTGTTCTAAGACAACTTTATCCGTGTGATTGCGCGCAATTATTTTGAGATATATATCTGAAACTAAGAGAAGAAAGAGAAGCATGACAACAGGAAAAAGCAGGACCACTGAGGTGGCTAAATCAGAACTCAGGTGTTGGGTTCTAAAGGAGAAAATTAGTGTTGAAGTTTGTATTAAACTGAAATATGTTTGGCATGAAAAAAATGTTCATGGAGGATACCTGCTACATTTAGGCAATCTGGTAGCTTACAAGTCGAGTGAAAATGAAAAGAAGAGGTTGAGGAGTGTTATCTAGTATGTAATTTAAAACGTTGGTGCAATGAAGTTTACACAGTTGAAGTGTAAAGGAATTCTTCTCTTCATCCCCAATGGCCTTTATCCCAAACAATCTTGGGGTTGGCTACATTAATCCATGAGAAACTAGTGAGGATCCACCATATGAAAAGTATGGAAGGCCCAAAAAATTTGTCATCTGGCTTCATGTTTGTAAGTTTGATAAAGTTTTTTGCTGTTTGGCAACCTACTGCAACTCTTCTTTATATGGGAATCTGGTATTGAGAATGGCTAGGTCAGTAAGGGGACTTGCTTAGAGGAATGCCTTTAAATCCAATTATTAATTGCCCCAGGTTATTGCTTTTGTTCTTAATAAATTGAATATATATGCTTTGAATGGATTCGGGGTTACTTTAAAGAATGATCAGTTCTAATTGGTTGATAATGAAATCAGTTTTAGGCAGACTGTCTCTGCATTTTAACTGGTTCAGCACCCCTAGGAACTGGTTCTGCTGTAATAGTGACTCTAATCTTTGTAACTTTCATGATTCCGTAAGCTTAACTAGAGTCAGAGGTTGTACACGGGTTTGGCACCCTCTTGGTCCCTTTTGTTTTTGATTTTGTAATGCATATCGTATTTGTGATATGATGTGACATTTCTGCATCATTCTCATAATTTGTCCCAAATATATGCTGCTCTTGAATTTTTTCACACAACATAGAGCCATAAGAAATGCTCGAGCACTTCTCAGTCTCCAAAATCATGTGAAATCTGCCAGAAAACTGGAAAAAAGTCTTATAAATTGCTAAGATTGATGTAGTGCATGAGTTTGTAGTATGATTATTACTAGAGAGGAGGAGTTTGTGAGTTTGAGGCTTGAATTCTTAAGTTAAAAATAGAAAACAAATACAAAAAAAATGAGAGACAGAGAATGACTTCTGATATCTCAAATTGACAAAACTAAAGTAAATATGATTCTGTAAATTTAAGTGTTACACTCCCAAAACAAGGAAACTCTTCTGATAGTCATATGTGAGAGAGTGCTGCTTTTATTTATGATAATTTATCAAAGCTCTTAATGAGCACTGATAAACAAATTTTTTGTTGGTTGATTTTACAATGACCAGATGCAAACAAAGATGGTGAGAAATATAAAAACTTGAAGAATTGGAGCTGTGCAATTGGCTATGGGGTAGGATCAGGAAGCCCCTTGAGCCCTTCTTTCAACTTTGGTCTTGAACTTGCCAAAAGTTCTCAGGTTCATTCTTTACTTGATTAATTTAGTTGTAAATATTCTCTTATTGTGAGAATATGCTATACTATTACAGTATTACTAGCTATGAGAAAGGATAAGTGTAGTTTTGCCTTAAATGTAATGAATAGATCTAGAAAAACTTTCTGGGAGATGGTTCCATTCCCTTTGTTCCCCATTAGCATGGATTGCTTACTTGCTTTGAGTTCTAGAAACTTTAAGCATTCTACCAGAACTAGGAATAGGAGAGAGGCAAAGTTGAGGTTTTTGGTCCTTAGCTTTGGTGTTTTGCCCTTTTATCCGAGTGGTGTTTTTCTCTATTAAAAACAGAACTCTACAATATAAATCCTGTCATGGACTACTTGAATTGGGGACATTCAAGTTCCCGCCCTTTGTTGTGCGAAGTTTTCGGTGGCTGCATTTTGTCATCTGTCACTTGTAAGCAAAAGGTAGGTTGATAGGTTCCCACCTTATTGGGCCAGAATAGTACAAAACTCTACTGGAAGATATATGTAAGAAGAAGCAAATTATAAATTTTTTATGTGAGCTTATGAGGGAACATTTTGGTTCTTGTTTATATGGAGTCTTTAAGGCTGCTCTAAATAACAAATGGCATGTTGGTAGAGAAATATAGTGTTCTCTAGAAAGTTGTTGTGGATAAATATTATATGAGTTGTGCACTGACAAAAAAACCGGAGTCAATTTTACTTCAGGTTCTGTTGCCTTGATTGTACTCAGTTGCTTTCGGCTTTGTGCTTTTCCTTTATGTGAAGTACATCCTGTTGGATCAATGTACACATGAAAACGAAGTTTGAGTTATGGTAGCATAAAGTGGGATCTTAAGGAAGTAAGATCTACATGTGATTTGGTTGATATTCCATGGATGGACACATTATAAATCATACCATAATTCATCTTTTAATTCAGATGGTCTGCTCATTGAAGTGGAATTTCCGTTGCACTTCCTGAATTTAATTTCTTGCCATTTAAGTTGATCTTTGCATGCTTATCATCCATGATGCTAATAATAATATTACATGGACTACACTGAATTCTCATAAGCTTTTTTGAACTGCAGTTCATCGCCTCATTTTATCAACATGTGGTCGTCCAAAGACGGGTATGCTCCTCTGGTTGTTCATATTGATTCTAAAAGTAGCCTTTAGAAGCCTGCAAATATATTGAAATGAAAATTTCATCCTCACATCCTATTTTCAAAATTCACCTTTTGCATCTACCTATCATATGGTTAAATTTGTCCAACAACTCCTTAGAATGATTTACAAATTAATAGAGAGAGCTTTTGAAGAAAAGAAATATGTCCATTAACATTATACTGAAATTATTATGAGCCATTTGTTTAGGGGAAACATCTTTGATTTTGCAATTAGGTTATTTTGATCCCGCTCACTCAGGAAAAATATGAATTTATTAATGATTGATTTTATTTTATTTTTCTTTTCGTTGTTGTTATCTTTTTGCCATTTTTTTTCTCGGAAAGTGCTTATGATTTATGAAAGCCTTGATTTCTGAACAGGTGAACAACCCCCTTGAAGAAAATGAAATTGTTGGAATTACAAATTATATAGACTTCGGCTTTGAGTTACAGGCAAGGTATTCTAAAGCTACAAAATTAAATTTTCTATTCATTATGTTGATGTCGGATATGAATATTGATAACGTTTTTCAAGGGTTGATGATGAGAAAACATCAAAGGATGTTCCGGATTCCAGTTTTCAAGTCGCTGCATCCTGGCAAGCCAATAAAAACTTTTTAGTGAAGGTAATACCTCACTTGTGGTGTATTAATATGTAGTATCCAGTGTCATAACGCCGGTAATTTCATTTTGTCTTTGCAGGGAAAGAGTGGACCTCTTGGCTCAACAGTAGCATTGGCATTCAAGTCATGGTGGAAACCTTCCTTCACTTTCAATATTTCAGGTGACTAGTTGGTTGATTGTTTCATGCGACAACTACTTTTTATATTTTATAATCCCCAACATGCTGCGAGAAGTTGTGAGCTAATTGTCAAGTAATTATGGGACTGCAATGATTAACTATTTTACTTTTCTTTTTGGTTATTACCTATTTTACTTGCTACTAAAATGATTGTGGACATTGGCTGAATGTACTGGTAGTCGGTGCTGCCATGACTAGAGATTTTCTGCATTCAGAAATCGGAGCAAGCACGTGGTCAGGAAATCGGATTTAATAGTTTGACTCGGAGCTTATGAATGTGAGAATGTTCTGACTTATGGTTTGATATAATGAATGGGAGTTTAAGATTATAGGGCGAGGTTGAATGGTATTAAAATTTAAAAGTACATTCAAGAATTTCCAAATTTTTATTTTACGCCCTTATTATAACTTTACTAGAACAGCCAGGAAAATGACTTTAGTATTTATTTATCTGTAAAGACGACGTGTTCTGATCATATGGAAATTAAAGTCTGGGATTTTGTTGTTGTTGGGAAATATCAATGACTAATGCCGTTGAGAAGTTGCTGTAAAGTATTCTTGGACCAAGGACATTATAAACACATTCCCAGGGCTGTTCCTTGATGGGCTAAGAATATGGCTTAAAGGCATAGATGGGTCCTCTTGTTTTTATGTATTGCATATGCATCATTTAGTTTTTGATATTAATCATAGTGATTGATCCCACTGATTGCAGCTACGAGGGATCGAATAGTTGGAAGGACTACGTATGGATTTGGCATTCGTGTTGAAAATCTTAGACAAGCCAGGTTCTTTTGTTCTTTTCCTTTTGTCAAATGTCTAATAAAGTATATCATTTTCATATAAGCTTGCCAGAGAGTAATGATTTCTATGCTTTACTGGAATTTTTTTAATTATTATTTATCCTCATAATTTACAGCTATCAAAGAGCTGACCCAAATTTTGTGATGCTAACACCGAGCAAGGAGCACTTAGCAGAGGGCATTCTCTGGAAAATTGGGAAGAGACCCATGTTACAATCAGATGTAAATGCTGGAAATTTCGATGGCTTACCTATGGAATTGAGGCCCTTGGGAAAGATTTTGTAATTTCCGATTTTCCTGTTTTCTTTTACTACTTCCCGCAACCAGGATTCACAACCAATTTTGGATTTGATTTGATAAGAAGGTGCTTGTTCTTTCATGAATTGGCAAGTACTAGAAAATGTTTTTTTTTTATTTGTTGCTTAAAACCAAATGGTTATTTGGCGTTTCTTCCATTATTTTTCCGGTTTTTTTTTCTTTTTCGCATAGACATAGTTGTAAAAAAACTGGTGATGCGTGGCAAATGAGGATTTGGTCATTGCACATTATTCGTGGCTGTAATTAGCCGCAATTATCCTTCAAATCATCCCCAAATTATGTTTTCTTTCTTTCTTTTTATTATTAGTATTTAGGGGATTTTGTTTAAGGCTTTTGAGTTTGAGATTTAGGGTTTAAAATTTAGGAATTAGTATAAGATTTAGAGTTTAGAATTTGAGATTATAGGATTTAGGATTTTTTTTTCTTCAAAACCAATTATATAATAATATTAGAATTCGAGGTGTCTTGCGCCAATCCAGTTAGGTGACTATAAGGATTAGACTATCTATAATTCCTGAAACAAGGTTTCAATTGAACATCACCTTGACACATGGATGAACTTGAGGGCGCCACTTGGATTTCTTAGTTTATTGAGATTGAGTTTTAAAGTTTAAATTACATACTTGATTTATTTCCACCAAGAAATTTCAAAAACATTTAATGATATTGTTTTATCCTTGAATGACTCTTGGAGCCCCTCTTTCACTAGACTCTTCGCTTGAAAACTTCTAGCGATGTTGTCTTCATGATTGTGGTGAGCTTCTAATCCATTGCTAAGTGAGATGTGAAAGTGTGAGCCCTCTTTTTCTTCACCCTCAAAATCCTCTTTTAAATGAACTTGAAAACTATCGTAGACCTTCGACGATGAAGACCCCTTTTCAAAGAAAGGGGAATCTTGAAGTCACAGATTGAGGGTAGCCAAAGCTCCTCAAAAGGTTGGATATCCCAAAGTGAGTATGTTTGCACTTTTTCTTGATCTTTGTTGATGATTAATGGGTTTGTTTTTATGAGTTCTTATTCTATTGAGGATATGGTCTTATTCTTTAGTGGAATGTCATGGTTTCTAGATCTGATGAGTTTATTTTCCTTAATTTGCGACTAGCAGACTCTCCAATTGTCCATCTCTTCATTGAGTTTGTCGGATAGAGATCCTACAAATTTCCATGGTCATAAAGTGGGTGACAATCAAATCATTTGGAAAGATGAATATCAGAGAAATTAAACCACTACAATACTTGGAGAAGAAAATGGATACAATGATTGTGGCATCTACAGAGGATGCATGCACTTGCCAACATTAACATATAATATAATAATTATTTTCTATGTTTAATGTATGTGCAACCTAATAGTTGATGATTTTATTAAATGCTTACAATTCTTATATAAATTTACTGTACTACTCATCAATATAAACAAGCATTGCTTAGATTTTTGGGGTCATGAATAGAGATGCATGCATTTCATAATGATAAAAACCCATATAAATATACTGACATCACGTAACATTTCAAACACATATTCTGCAATCCCACAATGATAATTACACTCAAGTATGTCCATAGTTCAAGGATAGCATGGGAGGTTGTTGCCCGCATAACTTGACTATGAGATTCGACAAATGTTAAAAACAACAATGAATTCATTAATATTGACGTGTTGCTTCGTTTATATATACATTATAGTTTTTATTCTCATTAATTAAACTTATAAAAGTCAAATGTGTCTTCTTTAAACTTAAGATATTGGAGATATTGGATGATGAATTTGTTCATAGTATTGATTTCAAGATTTCCTTAATAAATATTCATATTCATATTCATATATGACATTTTAAACCTTTTTATTTGTAACTAGACACAATATTATTAGAACAACAAACCATAAATTTCAAAAGTTAACCAATTTTTCATTCCATGTGCGACTAAGTTCATCCATTATTGGTTAGGTTAATAAAATAACGTATGCAAATTGTAAAAAACAAAACACTCTCATTGCATATTCGATTCTCCAAAAAAAAATCTTGACAATTCTTCATCAACATCTTCAAATATTTATACATACATACAATCAATTACCACGAGTTTAGCACTAATTACTAAAATACTCAAATGCATAGAAAAAAAATTAAGAATTTTTTTTGGGAGATTTGGAGAAATTACATTTGGAGTAATTACAGCCCTCTAATTCTTTTTAACGATCCATTTTATGTAGTTATTTTATAATTTTCAAAGGGAAATTGTAGCTAATAATTGTAGCCGATGTTCCTAAACAGCGGCTACAATTCTCGGGAAACAAATTCATATGGACCTCATTTACTCGATCTCTTCTCCACAGTCGGAAATGGCCACTTCAGCTTATGCTCTTATTTCCACTTCCACACTCTTCCGGTCATCTCCATTCTCCAAGGGAAGATTGCCACCACCGGCTGCTCTCTCGAAATCTCTTTCCCTCTCTCTCCGCAACACTATCAACTCCAATTACATCATCTGCTCTCTCGACAACCACAATAACTCCGATTCTTTGCATCCAAACAGGTTGTTTTTTACCAAACCCCACTCCTCTTCATTGCTGGATTCTGTTCTTATACTATGTGCCTCCGTCGCTCTCTCATTCTCTCTCTTCTTCGCCGGTGCCGACTCCGCATCTGCTTTTGTCGTCACCACTCCGCGAAAATTGCAGACTGATGAGCTCGCTACTGTCCGCCTCTTCCAAGATAACACTCCATCTGTTGTCTACATCACCAATCTCGCTGTCAAGTACGGTGAATCTTCCTGTTGCATTAAATCCTTGTTTTTGATTGATTTTGATTATGTGTGATCGTGACTGGGCGTGCTTGTGGTTTCTTGAGTGTAGACAGGATGCCTTTACGTTGGATGTCTTGGAGGTGCCGCAGGGGTCTGGTTCGGGCTTTGTTTGGGACAAACAGGGTCACGTTGTCACCAATTATCATGTGATTCGTGGTGCTTCTGATCTGAGGTTATTTGATTCTAAGTTTCTTCGAAACGTTTCCAGTTTTTGTTCTGTTTATAAAGGCTGTTCATGTGGCTTGTACTAATTCTAATTGCCAAATCCTTAAATATCCAGATCGTTTGAAGCTCAATCTTCTTTTGCAATTGAGCCTACTAAACTGATTTGTTTATCTAATGATTAGTATTTAGTGCTTTTTTGGCTTCTTGCACAGTTGGTAGACTGCATTGAATTACAGATCTACCTTTTATATATTTATCTTTGAACAAACAAACTACACTTTGGAAAAACAATTGTATTGTACTCAAAGATAATGTGAATTCAAATTAGGTTCTAATAATTAGTCACTGTTGGCGTATCTGATTTTGCGCAAGTACTTAGTTATATTCTATATAACTGCTGGTATTGGAATGAGAACAGAGTATGAATCTTTGGTAAAGCAGAATTGTTATCACTTTTTTCTATAATTATACTGTCTGACAAGTGAATTTATGAACTATTGATTCTTTTAATCCACATTTTAGGGCTGCTGATTTTCTTATTGCTTTAATCTAAGTATGTTAGTTTTGCACAGGGTCACTCTTGCTGACCAATCAACTTATGATGCACGAGTTGTTGGGTTCGACCAAGACAAAGATGTTGCCGTTTTGCGAGTTGATGCTCCCAAAGACAAACTAAGGCCTATTCCTATTGGTGTTTCAGCAGACTTGCTTGTTGGCCAGAAAGTTTATGCTATTGGTAACCCTGTGAGTGGTATTTTCACCCTTCTTTTAAACTATGTTAGGTTGGGGAATTCCAGCCGGAATGGGAATGTTTAATTCTCATTCCGGTCAAATTTCCATGTTTGGTTGACCTCAAAGCAAAGGAACGGAATGACAAATTCCTTGCTTCTTTGGAATTTGCCATTCCTTACTCTTCCTTAGGAATTGTAAATTCCTGAAGGAATATAATTCATCTTACATGTACAATTATACTTTTATCCTTCTCCTCCTAAAATAATTACACTCCATAAAGGATAATATAGTCTTTTACCATCATAATTCCTTTACCAATCAAACATCATAATCCAAAGAATTCTCATTCCTATTCCCGTTCCCACAACAAACCAAACATAGTGCAATATATCAAGTGTTATTTGTTGTGGTATGGTAAGTAGTTCATTTTTGTCGACAATATAATTCTTACTTTTAGATTTGTGTCTTTTGCAGTTTGGACTTGACCATACTCTTACAACAGGTGTCATAAGGTAAAAGTTATAGAAAACTTCACTTCCTATTACAAGTAAGCATGATTTTTCCTATGTAATATTGTTTTTCCTTGTTTACTCTTTTGTCTTTTCATTTAAATGGTCTAGTTTTTGGACTTTAGGTGCCGTTGTGTATCCCTTGTCTGGATATGACTCAGTCTTGCATTTCAAGCGCATATTTGAAAGCAACAAATGTTTACTACAAGAAAAATAGTTCTCTCTTTTTTCACCCATGGAGATAAAAATGTGACTAATGTTGGCATGTACTATTTTTTTTGTAGTTTTATTAACATACACACCAGTTAGTGATGAAGAAACAAGCCAATCATGCACATTTCCATGTTCGTATTTCTCGTGTTAATAGCTAAAATATAAATATCCTTTGGGTCTACCCTGTAATGCAATCTTATATGCTCTCTTAGTGGGCTGCGCCGAGAAATTAGTTCTGCTGCGACTGGCCGTCCAATTCAGGATGTCATACAAACAGATGCTGCCATTAATCCTGGTAATAGCGGGGGACCACTTCTGGATAGTTCAGGAAGTCTTATTGGGATAAATACAGCCATATATTCTCCTTCTGGTGCATCTTCTGGTGTTGGATTCTCAATTCCTGTTGACACTGTGAGTCATTGGTTAGTTTGGATTTCATTTTCGCAAAAAGCATTGTACAACACAGCTGAGAAGTATGTTTTCCTCTTTCTTGTTCTTTTGAGAAAATTGTTTTTATTATCATCACACACAGGTAGGCGGCATTGTTGATCAGTTGGTTAAGTTTGGAAAAGTTACTAGACCTATCTTGGGAATTAAATTTGCACCTGATCAGTCAGTCGAGCAGTTGGGTGTTAGTGGGGTTCTCGTGTTAGATGCTCCTGCAAATGGTCCGGCAGGCAAAGCGGTAAGCTTCACTATTTCTTTTATTTGTTTGTTATGTTTTTGTTTACTACATCTTTTTTTATTATAAATTATTGTGTTTAATAGTATTTTTGTCAGGAAATGAGTTCAAGCATGCTAATTCTTTTTTCCTTATAGCTAACTTGGTTTTTGCTTGCTATTGTATTGATGCCGCAAACTGTCTTGTGCAGGGGTTGCAGTCAACCAAACGTGATTCCTATGGTAGACTTATCTTGGGGGATATCATAACATCAGTAAATGGAAAAAAAGTCACGAATGGCAGTGATTTGTACAGAATTCTTGATCAATGTGGAGTGGGTGATGAGGTATGGTTTTTAGTATATATTGTTGATAGTTATCTCAGATCACATATAACATTTCCCAGTAAACTTTGCAATTTGTTTTAAAATGGGGATAAAATGTGTAAAAAAAAATCCCCTGGCTATTTTCTAGGTTTGCTATTCTATTAATGGCTTATGAGATAGCCTGACCTACACGTTAATACTTGTTCAGACTTGAGAAGTTTAGTTGTTCTTGGCTGTAATTTGGCTTGATTTTTTTTTTCTAAAATCATTGGAAGTTTTGTTCATTAGATTTGGCACATCATTACTCTTGCTCTTTTCTTTTTCTCTTTTTTTTAATTAGTTTTTTTTTAACCGAGACTATTTTATTAATTGGTTCAATTCTAACTTCTGGCACAGGTGATTGTTGAGGTATTGCGTGGGGATCATAAGGAGAAGATTCCCGTGAAGCTTGAGCCAAAGCCTGATGAATCATAGTGCCAATGGTCTGGCATGCTTTATTCGGACAGTATATATAAGGAATGTCTTTCATTTAGCTCTTTGATTCGCTAAAGATAAAAATCTTGGTGTACATTCATTAAGTGTTCGCTGATATAGTGATGCAGAACTGTTCAATATCAATCGTCCCCCAACAAATACGTCAAATATTAATCACAGCAGTAGTACCCTCAATTCTTCAAGGTTCATATTTAAATATCGATGGTATTCGACGACAAGCTGTTTTATTTGTTTGATTTTTTCTATGTACCTAACCTCTTAAAGATCAAAGTACATGGACACTTGGACAGTCAACAATGAAAGTGTTGACTGTTTAGCAACACTTTTTGGTTGTGAAGCAGACTTGAAATATTATTTTTGCCCATTAAGTTCGTACAGTGGCGGATCCAGGAATTCTTGTCACCCCGGGCTAGGCTTAAAAAGTGGTGGAGTTCGAGGCAGCGTCCTGAAAAAATATAGGAGTTCAGGGCAACGCCCCGAATTTTTTTCAAGACAATGTGAGTGATTTTAATGTTTTAATGTGTAAAACACATTCAGTGACACAATCTATTTTTCAGTATTGAAATAATCATCAATTTCATACTAACACTCACCACAACCACTTATCCAATACTAAAAACAAATAAACACTTGTTTTTGAACAAGGTCCACACAGAGACCACAAAAACTTGCATATACCTACAAAATCATTAAAACATTGAAAACTTACTTGGAATAATAATTGGGGCTTTAAATTCGTAGAAATGATCAAGTAGTACTCCCCCACAATTCCGATCCAGAGTATGCTCCTATCCACAGATTATAAAAAAACACTATCAGATACAAAACAAAACTTCACTTTTTTAAGTCCATTTTTTTTCATAAAAGAAAGAAGAATAGGAACAAAAAAAAAACTCTTAACAATAGGAAAAATAAAATTACAATACTAGGAAAATGACACTTACTAGGAAAATAGGACTCTTCGATCGTTTGAAGAAGTAAAGGCATCGATTATTGAATCCGTCTCAATAGTTTCTGCTATTTCTCTTTCGATGAAGACAACTAACGAATCGTTCAAATATTCATTTTCCATCTTGTTATGAAGATCCCTTTTGATGAATTTCATAGCCGAAAATGCACGTTCTGTAGTTGCCGTAGAAACGGAAAGAGTCAAAATGAGACGAATCAACCTGTTGATTAAATTATAAGACTCTGCCTTGTTTGTTTCTACTAACCCACGACACAATTCTGAAATTGTTGACATATTCTGAAACTTCTCGTGGCAAACCACATCAAGTCGATAATGATCTAACTGACATTTCAAAAGATATATCTCTTGTCCGCTAAAGTCAGCAGGATAAAACTTCTCAGCAAGTAAAAGAATACGATCAAGATCAAAAGCTTTGAAGTACTGGTTTACTAACTTTTGATCCTCTGCTATTGATATGCAATGGTGATGCAATTGAAATCTGGTGGATGAATTAAGGTTGAAAGAAGAAAAAAGAACTGATAGTGATAAGACCAAAAGTACATCCCAATGAAAATAGGACAAGTGGCAAATAATTAAGGAACGTTTACCTTGCAAACGAGGAAGCAAATCCCTCATGATCGGTTTATATTGCTCGATTGTTAAGCAATACAACACCAT
Organism: Euonymus europaeus; assembly: GCA_963580455.1. Taxonomy (NCBI): domain Eukaryota; kingdom Viridiplantae; phylum Streptophyta; class Magnoliopsida; order Celastrales; family Celastraceae; genus Euonymus; species Euonymus europaeus. The sequence continues at coordinate 4,541,444 of OY756968.1, read as the reverse complement.
GTTCGGTCCTCCTATCCTCGAACAGTAACTATGTATTAGTGAAAGATGATTCCTCGATTTAGTAAGTACTCACTTATTTTACCAAAGATTCTATTAAAGGAAAACTCTACTACTATAAAAAGGATCTATCTCATAGGTAAATGATAACTTTTGATGCCAAAAATACTGTTTGTCGGAGTGCCAACACCTGAGAATAATCTCTGGGGACCTCTTAGCTCATGTTTGCTCATCTCAGTCATCTGTATAGGAACCTGTTCATCCGAGAAAAACACGTTTGACCACATATTGATAGGTCATCCAAACAACCCAGTTTAACGTCATCACAAGGTTATACTTCACCCATCAGATTTCAATCACAGCAAATTCAATTACACAGCAATTGCATAAGAAAGGCTTCTGAACACTGTTGAAGGAGATGAGATCCCCGTGAATTATGTAAAAAGTGCATGGGAAAAGGACAGCGGAATAGCATTTTCAGGAAGACGGGTCTGAGATCCCTTTCTTTCTTTCATTTATTTATTTTCCCTCTTCAGCTTCTGAATTTGATTGCAATGTAGGTTGGAAGAAAAGTGGGAAGAGTTACAAGTTAAGCCGGATAAGCTTCCCGAGGCCAAACGTCAAGCGACACCATATATATGGAAGAATTGAGATACACATAAAATTGTATTGAGTCTTCACATTTAATCTTAGAATCATAAGAAGGAAAAAACAAAGTGTTCACTTTTTTTTTGGAGGATCTGACACGGATCCCATACCATGTCGGCACGGATATGGCGGGGTATATTGAAGAGTTCATGAATCATAGAAGAAATGAATGTCAGTCAGAGTTTTGAATGCATTCTGAGGTTTTGAAGAGTTCATGAATCTTCGATGGACTTTCCTTTGATTATTCGTAAGAAACCGAGTTCAATTTTTTTTACCTCTTAGAATGTGATTGACAGTATAAGCATTCGTTCTGAAACTAAAGTAATTTCATAGCAACAAAGTTTACTCGAGTTTTAAAGCCACAACCCTCCACTCTCTTTCCAGTACCATACACATTCACTGTAAATTAGCATCTTTACAGGCATGGATAATGAATGGCATTTCGGGGACAGAGCAACTATTTGAGACTGTCCATATTTGAGCGAGTTGAAATGTGAAGGTGAATGTTATAGTATCTACCTTATTCGAATACAGAAGTAACTCTTGCAGATTGAGGTCCGAAGATGAACATCATCAGATACCATTCGGAGATGGAGCACTCCAAGCCTCCAAATTTTTATTGATTGCTGCCTGATTAGGTGCTGATATTTTTATTCAAAAAATGGGAAGCATGTCTCTGCTGCCAGTTTTTGAAGCTGATATTAAGGTTTGTTATTTTTCTTGTGCTAACCAAATCTACGTTTTGTTTTACTCTACTTCTACTTGAATTTAGGAGTGTCTCTTAAATGTCTGTTTGGCTTATACTCTGTTAGACATACTCATGCATTACTATTTATGCCAACTTATATTCTAACAGACATGCTCTCAACCAAACAGACAATTCTGATACAAATGGAGCCACATGTTGAAGATAGAAAGATATGGAAGAACTTGGTTTAAGCAGCACAGGTGACTTTCTACAGAACCAAGATCATATAATCATATAAAATGAAGTAGAGAGAGAGAGCCTCATCTACGAAGGATGATCTCTATGCAGGTCTAGAGCTTCCAATGTAGTATTGTAGCCACATCTTTCACCTAACAGAGGAAAGAAGAGAAAAATGCAGTGGTGAATATAGCCAACTGGAGGGTATTTCATTTATTTCTCGCAAAGAAAGAAAAGAAGAGTGCTGCTGGTGATTACATTTGACATTCGTTATAAATAGTAGCTCATCAAGGCACATAAAGAAAATAGTTATTGGGAAGAAAAGATGTGGTCACCAGTTATGGTAGATGTTCATACAGAGAGAGGGGGAGAAAGACCAAACTCAAGACCCCAGAGCTCAAAACTTCCTTTGATAAAATCATAGTAACCGCCCTTCAAAGCCAAGGTTTTCTTCACCAAACCATCTCTCACAAACGGATAAGTAAGTAAGTTTCCAAGGGATACATTTACTGCCTCCTGCATCATACATATATAATTGTAAGAGATTGTCAGTTTGTCGCATCCTTTTCATATGAATTATTATTTATATTATATGCAGAGTTCACATATTGTAACGATGTTATCCATATCTAGCTGTTAAAAAAATTAAGGTTGCAGATACCTTTTCACATTTTGCACATTGTTCTTCTAAAGGTGCACTGCCATTTTCTGCTAACACCTTGCCCTTGGCAGGTAAACCGATTTTCACCCAATCTTCAATGAAGTCACTGTATATATGGATGAATCAAGACAAACTTAATGCCTTTACGGTTCGATTTTCTACTTAATCAAAACTTCCTATAAAGAGAAACCCATACGTATTGGAGGATCCATCACATTGGAAAGACATGAGCCCTTTGATCCCACCGCAAGCGCTGTGTCCAATAACCACAATGTTCTCCACCTGCACTAGACAACTAGTTTAGACCACATTATATACACACACAGGTCCTGGTTCTTGTGTGTATGTGAAACACTCACCTTGAGATGCAAAACTGCATATTCAATGGCAGACCCAACCCCAGCGTATTTAGTCTGTTTTACACACCATAGAGAACCATAAGTCCATTTTTAAGATTGTAGTAGAGAAGAGGACATCATGTGAGGGTAATGGAAGCCTCAATATTAGGAATACAAACAATGTATACTGTAAGAGCCTATTAGAAGGAAACCTTGTCGTATGCTGGGACCATATTAGCAACGTTCCTGACCACAAAAGCCTCTCCTGGCTGAAAATCTAGCACATGAGATGGACAAACCCGAGAATCCGAGCACGCAAACACCATAAACTGTGCCGAATAGAAATCGCCAGGAAAATAATATTTTCAGTACATTTGGGCTGTGGATAAGGTTTTGGGGTAGGTCCTTAAGTTGTGAATTGAATTGGCCGAGCTCAAAAGAACATGCCACAAAGGATAAATGAAGAAAAAATGGTACCTTGGGGCTTTGGCCCTTGGCGAGCTCACCATACAAAGCTGGATTCTTTCTGCAAATAAGACCACAGAGTTATAGAGTGACCCGCATGTAGAATCTCAATCTGAAACCTCTCTTCAGCATCAATTGAAATGATAGAAAATCAGAGTTGGGAGGAGTACTGACTCATATTTCTCCTTCTTGAAGTGAATAAAGCCTTCTTTCACCCTTTCAACAGGGTTAAACAGTTTTCCATCACTTGTTCCTGTTTGTAGTTCTGCTGTTATCTGCTCCACTTTGGCAGCAGCAGCTGCTTTCAGGTCGTCCTTCTCACTGTCATAAAATCACACACATCAAATCTCTGTACATCAATATTCTAAGACGAATCTTCTAGTCTAACAACATAGATGATTTATGTCGGATTTTATGAGTTATACTGACTGAACCAGAAATGACTATATACCAGGGATCACCATGCATATACATGAACAGAGTGTATATATTTGTAATACCTGAGAAGTTTCTTGAGAGCTTCAATGGCCTCCTCGTAATCCTTCCCCATCTCCTCTCTCTGCATAATTCAATCCCACACAAAATCTATCAGAGAAGGAAAAAAATCAGCCGTCATCACATATCAGCCACTAATTTTTTTAATTTGATGACACAGTACCTCTTTCAAACTCTTCCACTAATGAAATTCAAAATAATAAGAAGGAAAACAACATATGGGATACAATCTGGGCATGCCTATATATTGAAAACAAATGGTAAACTAGTTGTCCCAACTCTGAATGGTTTTATGGTTGCATTAGTAGTTGAGATCTAACGACATCGAAACGGTCAAACGCTGAATGTGAAGAGATGTTAGAGAACTGTTCCCTCTAATATTGCATCTGAACGGACTTAATCAAATTCAAACAGGGCTTAAACTCCGCCATGTAATAATTAAGTTAGATGGTCGGGTCCTTTCAGTTTCACTTTCTCAAATATTAAATATTGGAAATTTTCATATTATTAAGTGGTTTTTTTAATTAAAAAAAATTGTAAATGGGTGGAGGAAAACAATTACCAGTTTTGGTAGATTGAATAGGTGGTAGACACGTATATATCCGAACATGCATTTAGTGCAAGTTGGGTGGTGTAGTTAGTTATCTGTCACCAAAAAGCCTTTGAAGCATCACGAGAAAGAGGAACAGAGCATCAAAGACATAGAGGGAAGTGAGCATTGCGAGAGTTCGAGGGTAGCGTTTTCGATTTTTTTTTTTTTTTGAGTTATTTTATATGTCGTTTGTTAATATTCATGACCTTTAATCCCGTTAATTTATAGAAAATAAAAATAAAATTTTAATTGATAATATTGAAATTATTTATAAAAATTGTAACATTTTATGGTTGTTCCCGACGATTTTCAGTTTTTTGAAAGTGCCTCATGTTTTTCTCTAAAAAAGGCAAAAATCATAAGGAAAAGGCAGGCTTGAACCTTTTTTTCTAAAAAAAGGCAAAAAAAAAACTAGAAACGTTTTTTACTAAAAAAAGAAAAGGCACAATGAGTAATAACGTTTTCCTCGGGTGCACTGTTTGACTACAACTTATCACCAGACTGCTCAGCATTCAATTAAATAGTTAACATTTTTTTTGAACTGGTGGAAACTTTTAATTCATTTTATAATATGAAAAGTCACACTTAGAAATATCACTACAACTTAACAATTTATAAACTTTCACACAGAAATTACAAGTCGAGAACGACCTACAATGCAAAAAAAAAAAACAAAAAAAAAGAAGAAAAAAACAGCCAGTATGTACTTTTTTTTTCTCTCTTCAAAATCCTGGGACACATGCATCCTCGACCTAAGTAGCTCCGTCCATAAAAAAAAAAAAGAATTTCGAAAGTTTTGAGTTTGATTTTTATTGAAAGCAATATTTTTATAATCATATATATATAGTATTTTGGTTCAATTTACTTTGTCATTTATTCGTACGGGACTGAAGTTTTGTTCTCGATTACTAAAAAAGACAGATGTACATGCATGCATGAATTCCCACGTTATTTTTGGTCGTCCGAAATAAGAATCCGTTAATCTGCATGTGGAGAGAGAGAGAGAGAGATAGAGTACCGAAGGAGCGCTAATGACAGGAGCAGGAGCAGCAAAGACAGGCTTGTTTTGGATGAGTGAGGGAGGAGAGGAAAGCCTGCCGGCAACAATGGAGGGACGTACTGTGTTATGTGATATCTTGTTGTTGAGAGAAGATTGGGATGGAGAGAGGGAGCTGATGCACAGCCCTTGTATTGAAGCCGTCGACATTGTGCTTGGTCCTTTAGAATTCAGTGCCTTTATAGTCTTCAATTAATAACCAGAAAATGAAAGTGAAAGCTCGGCGAATGAGAGCTTCATGATCTCCTCTTGTAGATGAGGTTTGGACGTTGGAGATAATAGCATGTAACATTGCTACCTTTCACTTTGGGAAAAATTATATTTGTTTCTTAGTTGATTTTATGAATCAAAAATAAAATACAACTTGAAAATTGCATGTCATTTTTTTTTGTTTTATATATATCCATTAATGATGTAGAATTATCATATATTTTTTACATTGAATTTGATTTTTGGTTCAAATAAAATATATATGGTTGGATTCGTAAAGTCGATCAAAATACAACTATATTTTTTTAGATTTTAAAAAAATCATTTTCAACTCCAAAATTAAAACCTCATTTTATATATGCATGTCCAAGTGTATGTGGTGAAATGCATGCATGCATTGGGGAAAAACGATATTTCATTTTTTTTTATTCTATTATTAGTAATCTCAGCCAACTGAGATTCAACGGCTGAGATTAACTGAGCATTTCTGTCTAGCGTTATGTGGCATTGCCTACACTAAAACTAGTGAGGCAATATTGTCAATCCGTGCCATAAGCGGAAGAAATGACACGTGTTGAGATTCTACGGGATGATTTTTGCTCCTTTTGTGTTTTGGATTGTAGCGGATGATGTAGAAAGACTGATAAGAGAGAGACCCCAGGATGGATATTGTAGATTGAACGAGTGGTTAATATGATACAGAGACCTTAATGGGCGATGGAGCATGGAGATAAGGCCCTATCTCTAAATTATGGTGCTCGAGAAGACTCTCTTCATGGGCTTCTCCAATCCAATCCGATCTTCCTCTCCTATGATCTCATGTTTTACTCTTCATCCACAAAAATCATTATCATATGAGTCCTTATCCAAAAAGTTTAGGATTAGGATTAGGATTAGCTACAAGAGTATATGAAAGAATTAATAAGAGTATTACATATGTGTATTTATTTCTGCCATTCATTTCTGTTTAAAATCATGCTTTCATCAAGTACTATTGAATTTATATATTTTTTTTCTTACTTTTAAGTCGCATCGCTATATCTACATTGCACATGCTCAATTATTTAATACGATTTTCTCGAAACTTAACTTTAATCAATGATACTCCTATCATAGATCTAATAATCTAATGTCTTATCCTATCTTCCCTTGTGTGAGTATACATCCAATCAGTGACGGATCCAGGATTCAAATTTATTGGAGGCACACCTAAGCTAGTAGAAGTCCAGAGGCATCGCGCCCGGAATTTTTTTAATGTTATTTATATGACATGAAGATATATGAAATAATCAAACATAAGAAAAATAAAATGCCACCTATTCAGAGACAAAATCAACACATGAAAATGGAAAGAAAAAAAAAACAAAATTAACACACCGTGAAATTACACCGTGAAATTTGTTGCAATATTAATAAATCTATTGTAAACTCTTAAAAACATTTAAACCCATTTTTTATTTTTTATTTTTATAATTAGGGGCTTACTTCTTTTTTTGGGGGTCTAATTAATTTCATTGGGGGCTACTTCTTCTTTTTCTTGGGCATGATACCTGCCCAACTAAAATTTTTTTCCCTTAAGATTTCAGGGGGCCCAATCCCCCAGTGAATACTTACACATTTGTCCCTGCATCCAATAAGGAAACTTTTTAGGGTTTAGAATAATACATCATCACGGGTCTTATAGACAACCTATACAATTTTTCTTCAAATCTAAAAAGAATCGTTGGATCGCCTAAAATTCTGAATGCACAGCTCTACTCCATCTACACATTTTTATCTTTTTAGTTACCCTTCACTTAATGTCTTTGTATCTTAAAAAATTGAGTTAAAATATTTACATTTTTTTAAAACTTTTTTTCACTTCTTTCCCATCTAATTCAATCGTTTGTTCGCTCCCTTGTTGGTACTTATTAAACTTACAATTCAAATTTTTTTTTTGTCATATTTAATTTAAACATTAGACTTAGGCTTGCCTCCACATCTTCAATTTTGAGTTGACTCTTAATACCATCCACAAATAACACCCACCAAAGCAGCTCACCTTCAATATGTCTATCACTATTACATATAAGAATAGAAATATAATGCGAACTCCTTATACAAACCTATTGTGATGGAGAACTCCCTTGTAACTCGTATTAATCTTAATATGCGAAAATATATAATTAAAAAATGTTGTTACCATCTCTTCGGGGATTGTCAAATTGGCTTGGTACGAATAATTACACTTATTAAAAAAAAAACTGAGAAAACAGGAACATTTCATTTGTGAAGTTATCAGCAAAACTCTCAGCACATTCAAAAAAAAAAATCCCAGAAATTATAAGTTCAAGTTAGAGAAAAGGGAGTATATATGGAGGGTAAAGTTGCTACGAACCCAAACTTCGCCACCAAAGCTAGAACTGAAATCACGCAACCATGCTCCATGGCAGCTGAGATGAAGCTTGGAACAATCTGCGCTGGCTTTCACTTCTTCATTACTTTCGCTGGAAAAAGAGGAGGATATATAGGAGTGAATATTTATAGTAATACTGGGTTTTTATCATGGTCAAGCAATCGAGTATGTCAACATTATTTGTCAAATAATAGATTATGTCGACATCTTTATGCCATATTTCCGACATCTCTCCCTTAGTACGTGTAAGCTGAATAAATAAATAAATAACTACTATAAAATACGAATATGAGACACTCTCCAGCCATAACTCTCTCTCACTTCACAATTTACATCCCTGTCAATTGTTCTAAGGAAAATGTTATATGTTTCAGGGCTCAAGAGCCTATAATAACTTATTTTATTGTAATATCGTATTCAATTGTAAAACATATGATGAAATATTATTTCATTGTAAGTATACAATAAATGATATTACAATGGAATAATCTAATACTCTCTCCGTCCCATTTTAATTGTCTTTTATTTCTTTTTGGAATGTCCAAAAATGCATGCTCATTTCAATTAATGAAAGCTATTTTTTCTCATTTTACCCTTATTTATACCGTTAACTTGAAAAGCTCAACCATTTATTCAATAATCATGCACATTATAAATAAATGTATAAAAGTCAAATTGAAAGAGAATTAAATATTTTCTTAAACTGTGTGAAAAAGTAAAGGGGACAGTTAAAATGGGACGGATGAAGTATAATGGAATGAGACAATATGAGTTGTTTAGGGAAACTACCATTGGGGACAACAAATGTATGTGTTTTTGCTGATTTGACTGTATTGAAATATGTGTTTTTCATATATGACCGAGTATGTGGCTTAACTTTTGGATAATAGAGGAAGGACTCAATATTAGTTTAAGTGGAAAAATGATAGAGAAATAAAATATTGGTGGCTTGACTTTTGGATAATGGAAACATTTTTTGTGTAATAAATATGAAATTCAATTGAAGAGTTAATGAGGACATTAGGGTAATACTATTGCAGTTGCCCTTAGTCTTGGACCATTTATCACTACTATTGTTCCAATAAAGGGTGCAAACCGAGCCACGTTCCGGCCTTTCTAGAAAACTCCCGGATCATGGAATAATTCCTCCCACCACCAACAAGAGTCTAACTCTAGCTAGTCAACGGAATCACATCCCCCAATTGCATAGGTAAAACAAGTATAATAAGAATCAAATAAATCATGCAAGACTATATTATCAGAATAACCCAAAAATACAAAAGACAAATTGGGGTCTGCATACAACATTCGAACAAAGAATTAATCCAACTAATCATGCAAAACCATATTGTAAAGATGCGAGCCATGCATGGCCACGAGTGTCAGAAAACCAGAGAGGGAGCTGAGGCGGCAAAGACTCTTCATGCTGATCTGATTTGGTCTTCTCTGTAACACACTCGAGACGAAGATGAAGAGATTTAGTCAAGAACATAGAGAGAGAATGCCATCGAGAGGTTTGATATGGTGAGATATGAGAATGTACGTGTGCTTTGGCGAGATTCACCCTGGCCAAAAGAAAAAGTGAGCCGTTGCATTGAATTTTTAAAATTCAAACTGCCCACATATTATCGGACGTTAATGGAATAAAATAGCAGTCAAAGCTCCAATCCAATAACAAACAGTGCAACATAAACCTTATTATTTCCTAATTACATCCTAACTTAGGTCAATTTAAGTTCGACTCTTTGTTTTTCAAGATATAGGATTATCACCATCCACTCTTTTTTCTCTCAATCGACGACATTTCTATCACTGGGTAACGCTGTCCCCCAACCACGCTTTCCCCGATAACGTCCTTCCGAACAAGTGGAGCGATTTTGAATCTGCGATGCACATTATTTGTCATTGTCTCTGGACTCATGGTTTTTCTTTGTTACTATGTTTACTGTCTCAACGAACTCGAATATGAAAAAGATTTGACGCAAAAAAAAAAACTTTAATTAACTATGCGAATGATTTTCCTCTAAAGACTCGAATATGACATGCAAAAGCTTTAATTCGGTCTGAACGAACCCAAATATGACAAAAACTTGTGTTTGCTTTATAACTGCAAAGAGTAAACAATCAGTACACTGTACACATTCATTCATGGGCTACGTTAAATAGTAAAGTGAGTATTTTGCACAGGCTCAGGTTTTGGTGGGTGTTCCGCAGGCTTCTCTAGCTGTTGATAATATTGTTCCCGATTGATCCCGCAGAAAAAATTTGGAGAGGACAGCCTTTGAACTTAGATTAAATCATATTGGGATGCGGCTATTCATCATCATCCAATCGTACTGGCCTTGGGGCTGTTTTTCGTGATCATAGTGGTGATGTTCTTGCTTGTGCTTTACTGATGCGAATAACTTCTCTTAATTCCACTCTAGCTGAAGCCTTGGGAGCATTGCAGGCTGTCAAACTTCCCTTTATTTGGGTTTCTCGACTGTAATTTTTGAAGGGAATTCGTCTATAATTGTTGAGGCAATTAACAGCTCAGAACCAAAGCTTGCTTTATGATACCTAGTAATAGGGGAGATTAGGAGATTGTTAAGGTTTTATTCCAAACGGAGTTTTATCCATGTTCGTCGCTCCACTAACCTGGCCGCTTATACTATGGCAAAATATGCACTCAGCAATCAAGATTTATATGTCTGGATAGAGGATGCTCGTTACTCATTCATGAGTTCTATCCAAGCTGGGAAGCTCTCTTGGGAACGTGCCCAACTTCGTTCTTCAAAGGTCTTGTTTGATTTCAATGTATGTTGTATTTCATTATTTACTTTCCCTTGTATCTCACGTCAAGTATATTGTTTTCATTCCCCCTTTATGGGTGGCACGAGTACCATTTCTTAGTTTCCTACTCCCTTACGTTTTTTCAAGTATGGAGTATCTGAATATATTGTCTATGACCTAAAAAAAAGAAGAAGAAGAAAGAAAGTGAGAATTTGATCATTTTCTTATCAAATAATATTTTTTTATTATGTTTTTTTGCCTTTGATATGTATTTCATAAATATGTGAATTTTTTGTTAATTGGAGTGTGGTTAAATTTCTTCAATTTTTATAGAGTGTAGATATAATGTGTAGTTGTAAACCGATGAGGTGCAAAGAGTGCTCAAAAAATGATGATCCCTTTCTTGAATGCAAAAAAATTTAGAAGTAGAAGATGCAAAATGATTCTATTCAATTAATATGATTAAAATAATAAATTTAATTGATTTCCTTCTTCATAACATAGCATTCATTAATATCACTCCACTTACACCTTCTTAGTGTAAGAATTTAAAGTCAATTGTTGATAAAAATGCACAATAAATGAAGTTATATTAATAAATTAGCCATTTTTACTTATTTTTAATAAGGAAGTGAGCTATAATTTGAGACAAATCAAAATAGAAATGCAGTCTATCAAATAAAAATGGAGGCAATAGTGGGTTAATGCAACTTTTCATCACTGTGAGAGTTGATGCGTTCCAAATCAGTCACTGATGTTTCAACTCATTCAACTTGGGTACTTAAGTTTAGATTCTGTTTCAATTTTCATCCCCGATTAGTTTTTAAAAACTTCCATTAGATGTACTGCTGTCGTGACAATTATGCCAAAAATACTGTTAAATAACTAACTAAAGTAACATTTAAAAGTACCAATATAGTCACTATAATTATAGTAACTTAACAAAATAGTCACTGTTAATTTAAACACTATACAATTGTGCAGCAACACAAGAGATTGGTTCTTGGGTTGCATTCACCATGGTTGTATACCTTGCACTGGAGCTGGATCTTTGAATTGTTGAGAATGTGTTATCTAGCCTCCTCGCACTCTCCTTGGTTCTCTTACCTGGGCTCATGCTTGAACCAACTAGTTGTTTCCCCTAGAATGGAATGTATGTGCTCTCAATTCCCACCTCTGGAACACTGCCCCTAGCTACAGCTGTAGTAGTACCACCTCTAGCAGGGTCATAAAAACATCTCCATCTCGAATGGGTTGTAGCTTCCCTCTATCGGTGCCAACACGAGCACCTCTATCATTGTCAACTGGAGCTACTGCACCTCTGCCAAAACCAACACTCCTCCCTGCACCTCTTCTCATTAAAGTAACTCTTCCTCTCTTTGCAGCAGTTTGGCTCTTCCACTCCTAACCAATGATGAAAATTGAAACAAAATTCAAATTTGAGTATCCAAGTTGAATGAGTTGAAATATCAGTGATTGATTTGGAACGTATCAACTCTCACAGTGACGAAAAGTTACATTAACCCTCAAGTTTTCAACATATTTAATGTTTTCCGTTCGATCAAATTTTCATATCAGTATTATACTGTCCGCACAGTGAATTTTTTGACCGGTGATAAAAATTGAAACAAAATCCAAACTTGAGTACCCGAGTTGAATGAGTTAAAATATGAATGATTGATTTAAAACGTATCAACACTCACACAGTTCAAAAGTTGAATTAACCCAAGGAATAGTTAAGACGCGAGATTTTTAATTTTGAAATGGACAATTTAAATGTGCTGTATTTGATAAATGATTACTCATTTCATTATTTGAGTTTAATATGTCACTTTCTTAGTTGCATTGGAATGTTCCCAGGGAAAAAGCCCAGCAGGTCCAGCCTGTACGGCAAATAAGACCGTGTTGTGCCACCTCCCGTTGCAGCTTTATTTTTCACATTAGGCACAGCCACCGTCTCTCCCTTCACTTCTGTTTTCACAGCTGCGACGGAGGCTTTTAGCGAGCCTGTCTTGCCGTCGCTGCTGCACATTGTAAGCAGGTCTAGAAAACGCCACCATTTTGAATTGCTCTTCTTGCATTTCCCAGGCAACTTAGACGGTGCTGGCGATTTCAGTTTACAGAAGCAGGACGTCCCCGTAGGCATCTTGTCGAGCTCGTCCGCCTCCGAGCACGATGACGGATGATCAGGTTCGAGAAAACGCCACCATTTTGAATTGCTCTTCTTGCATTTGCCAGGCAACTTAGACGGTGCTGGCGATTTCAGTTTACAGAAGCAGGACGTCCCCGTAGGCATCTTGTCGAGCTCGTCCGCCTCCGAGAACGATGACGGATGATCAGGTTCAAGAAAACGCCACAATTTTGAATTCCTCTTCTTGCATTTCCCAGGCAACTTAGACGGTGCTGGCGATTTCAGTTTACAGAAGCAGGACGTCCCCGTAGGCATCTTGTCGAGCTCGTCCGCCTCCGAGCACGATGACGGATGATCAGGTTCATCGACGAACAGATTCTTCAACGATAGACGAGCCCTTGCCACGTCATCACCTTCTACATGACCGGCCCTAAATTTAGTATCACAATCATTTTCCTGATTATGATTCCGACGAAGATCATCATCCTCGCTTGGCAAGAGATCCCGGTTGAAGACCGGATAAGCCCGCCGGATCTGGCTAGCCATTATCGAGGACGAAAAATCGAAATCCTTAATGAACTCAAACATATCCTCCTCATCGTCCGGTTGTTGATTTGACGTGGACAGCTCCGCCTGTACTCGTGCCGCGACCTCTGCAACTCCATCACACGAGTAGGAATTGAAGCTTGGACAAATCGCTACTTCTTCTTCTTCTTCTTCCTCGTGCATTTGGAGGAATTTTCCCATTTTGTCTTGATTAGAAGGGATGTTGATACTTAACAGTTCCATTTAGAGTGAGAGATTCGCTGCATTAATATGGAGAACAACGGGGTAGGTGGATGGGTCCAGTTGTTCCTGTGAATCTTATTTAGATTTTGTAATCTTCCAGAACGGTGATAAAATGGAAGATTAGTTGTAATCTTCTAGAAGGTGATCATAAAATGGAAGATTAATTAATTCAACATAATGCCTTATTTTTTCAGATTCACTGAATCGGATTCATCTTTTTGAGTTAATTCAGACAAGGTAGGTTATTTCTTTTTATGAGATGGCAACCCTATTTACTATTTTTCGAGTGTGTATTAAGTAAATCTATGAATTCACGTAATAGCTTGAATACTATGTGTGTTTCGAGTGTGTATTAAGTAATCCTATTAATTCACGTAATAGTTTGAGGTGGTGCTAAATATTCCAAATTTTTGTAATCCAACATTAACCCAAGTTTACATGACATATTTTATAAGCGTATGACATGAAAAAGGGTAGCGCTAAATATCTCAAGTTTTTGTAAATCAATTTTAATACAAGTTTACATGACATGAAAAATTAAATTTTTAAAAAATAAAAATATCTTATTTGAAAAATTCTCAGTACATTTTTTTTGTTCGTAAACGAAATTTAAAATATTTTATCTTTTAAAATACATATTAGATTTTAAAAAAAATTACATATCCAAAATCAACAACTAAAGATCTATCCAACAAGATCCATCATCGATAAGTTTTATTCAGTTTTTTTTTACATTATTTTTGTGTGCTGATATGTGAGTTATATGGGTTTCAGTGTTTATTTATTGGTACCGATATGAGCTAGTATATCGGATTTTCATGCTGTAAGTCTGTAACCTAAACAATAAGTGTTAAACCCTGAGGGGAACGGATTCGTTAAACTCTAACAGGCTCGTGTCTCGAGTCGAAGCTCTCTATGGTTAGAATTTGACCTGTCTATTTACACATTAATTTGGTTATGCTTAAATTTAGATATTGATTTGGACTAATCTATGTTCTGTGCTAATAGATCGCAGAATATTAATATAACAAGTTGAAATTATATTTTTTTTATTGTTATAAGGAATTAAACAGTGAATTTAATCTTCAAAAGATCGTGTAAATAAGATATGAAAATCATGCGGTGGATTGTTCACAAGAATACCATGCATGTCACTAAGTAGTCGCTTTTGTACGATAGACAAATTCATATTCATGTACGTATATATAGACACACCCATGAGTATTTAAATTATAGCATACAAAAGGGTAGCCTACGCAATTCCTTCACCCTGTCTGTCTTAACATGTTATAATATTATTAAGTGCAACAAGGAGTATTTAATTTCAATGAAAAAAGTTTTGTACCCATCGACCTGCATGCTCTTAGTCACGGCTTAATCCGAAGGCAATCAACCCTAAATTAACCTGGGTTTCGCCACTGTAGCTGACAAAGGCAAAACATGTTATCAAGCCTCCTTTAATTTTTGGCACGGGCCTTCTTCGGCCCACCCGACACTAAAATAAAATTGGTATTGAGAAAGAAGATACTGGATTTTTGGTCGCGACTGGGAAGAAATATTGGCCTAGGGCTGCATACCTGTTTACATTTAAATAGAGGATGATAGGGTTAATAATATACGGGTTAAATGATGGATAAATTTGTCCAAAAATTTATGAGAGACTTGCTAATTTGTTTGGTTGGGCATGGATCTAATGGTAATTCATGAATCCGCGATTCAAACTATACCTGTAGAGTAGATTGGACAAATTCTTCCCTGACCGAAACAAGAATGCAAGATGTCTAATTAAAAAAAGGACAATCATAAATCAAATATTAATATATAACTTATGAAGTGATCGCAATGAAGAAAGGATAAAAATCCTAACAAAATAACTTATGTTGCGAAAAGATTCGGATAATTAAAAAAATAGTAAAAAGAAAGAACTGCTCGAGTAGTATAAATTTGCAACGAGGGATATGGGGGGTATAAAGCTCAATTTTCATTCACCTGGGGAAAAAATAGATTTCGGAGGTGAGATACTGGACAGTTCAAAGAACAGTTTGGGGGAAAAAATGACTAATATAACTTAGAATCAGCTTCGGATCACTAATATACATCAAAAGAATTTACATAAAAAAGAAAAGCTGTTAAGAAATCTCTTCATACGCCTCTAAACCTGGATGAAAAGAATGTACCAGCCAATACAGCATATGCAGAACTCTTGAAAGAGGAAAGGTAAGGAGGTGATGGGAGAGAAGTAGAAAATTAATCATAAGGATGTCCGCTAGAGTTTCCCGAGTTCCTCGACCTCAAATTTTCCTGCAAATTATGAATTCTGATTTGGACCCGGGCAGGCAATTCGGCAGCAGAAATTTCAGTCTCCGAGCGTGCTAATCTTTGTCTTTGTATGATATCATGGTACATTGGTCGGAATTGAGACTGAAAGGCCCTGTACGAAAAGTAAGGTAGCAGAGTGGAGATGACAACAAGAACGGTGACAAGCCAATATAATACACTTGGAGCACATGCTTCCACCATAACCTGGAATGCTGTCGTGGATATAGAGGGAGGCAAAGCACCATAAATGATCACGAAAATATACCAAAAGGCAATGCTTCCCCAGATGAAACAATGTTGAATCCAAGTGAAGTAATTGATGGAAAGAGCCATTTGGCAATTCACAGCCCATACCACGCATGTGTACATTGTTGCCCCGAGGACTTCCAAGTCAACTACCTGACCATCTTTCCTGAAGGATTGATAAATCATGGAGTTCGTCGTGAAGAAGAAAACAATGATGGAACTAAGGACTCCGTTACCCATCCAGCCAAGTATGCGAGGCCAGCTGAAGAGGACATTCTGTACTCCCTCTTGATATAATAAAGGATACTGCAAATCAAATCCAGCAATATCAACAAATAGCCCTTCTGCTGCTTAATAATGGTCGTATGACATAAGAAATTAAAACCTAAACTTTCAGTTTCGGACAATTTAGTATTATGATCTACAGGTCAATCGGGGAAAAAAAGATTATGACAAAGCTGTGACCAATTATTGCTGAAAAATCAATTTCCCAGCCAAACAAAATGGATACACACAAGTTATGATACCAGAGGCTTGAAGCAAATAAGGAAATGGAGTTGGACATGCTAGATTTTGACAGATCATAATAAACCAAAGAATATTTCTTAGCAGTACTTGGGATAGATAGATTTCAGAATGGAAATACCACTTGTTCACTTGGAATATTGTTAAAAGATTGAAGAAGCTCGGTAAATTGGATCTCAAATCATTTAAAACCTTTGACAAAGCACTCCAAGGAAAGTGTGAATGAAGATTTTTAAACAAAGCCAGTTCAATTTGGGGAAAATAGATTACTGTTAAGTAGATTGTAATTTTATAAAAGGGCAGGCTTTCTAGAATCTAGAGCATAGAGAAAGATCGGGGACAGGTGATTGGGAGAAAAATAAGGCAAGAAGGAAGAGAATTAGCTAATCATGATATCTTTGGATAATTTGGTCCTTCCTTAAAATCAATTCCCATATTTGTTCGTACTAGCTAGAACAAAGGATGTTTTGACAATAAATACCCTAAAATGAACAAGAGAAATATAAATTGGAGGAGGCAATTTCATAAAGAATTTCATGGATTGGGAATTTGAAAGTTTTATGGCTACATATTCAGCACCAGAAGGGAGTTTTTTCAAAGATTAAAGACAATACTTGGAGGGGCATTGCAACTTAGAAGGGAAAAACAGTCAGGCTTGTGTTGACAATACACGATAATAGTAATATACTAATATCCAAATGTATATGGCGCACAAATAGCAACAAGACATAAGAGCTTCCATTATGAGAGACCGAGTCAGGAGATGAACTCTGAGACTTTTCTTGACAAAAATTAATCTTATCTTATAATTGTTACATGAAGCAGATTAGAAGCCAGAACACATTCTCAAATTGTTTTTCAGCTATCAATAACCGTCAATCAACCTTTCTAAATTGGATCTTCTAATGCTTGTTTAAATTGATCTTTATAACATGAAGCACCTACTACTCTGAACTATCCCACGATTCACCATTTATTCCAAACAAAGCCGCTTGTATTTTTTTCAACATTTAGACTAATTTCTTAAATTTATTTTCATTATTCATCAAACATACAGGTCTTGGCAAGAGAGAACTGCATACCGCGTACCTTTAGGCAAAGACGTGCAGAAACATCCTGATCAAAAACGCCAAGAGCAATGACTGGGAATGATGTGAAGAAGACATTGTAGAATGCCATGTACCAATCATTATAAGCAGACTGTCCAGAGAACGAAGCATAGGCCTCAAACCAAAAGAGGGTAAACCCAAAAGTGATATTCTTGTAGAAGAAATAGCATATCTGCACCAACGAATGAATGAAATATTTAAGTATGGATGTACAGGTTTATGGATGGTTCTAACTTAAGTGTCTCTGGATGTGAAACAGAGAGCTTTTTGGATGGACTTATTTCTGTCCCAAAAAGACTAAAACCCATGGTCTTACAAGCAGCTTAACCCCAACCAAAATCAAGCAAAAGGAATTTAGAGGAGAGAGTGAGAAAAGAAAATGAAAATGGTTAGAAGGTTAAGATGGTATAAGAACAGAAAAGGTAAAAAGATTTTGAACTAGCAAGATCAACAATGGTTTCTCCACATGATTAACATAATGTTTTAAGTGAGATTAACTTTCTAGAAAAGCTATAAAATCACGTCAAGGCAAGGAGTTACCATCATCGTTATTCGCCTGTAACACCAATGACCGTGTACAAGCAACAACCGTTCCAAGAAACGGAATTGAGCTACTGCAAAATCACTTGCCATCACTGCCTGCACCAGCCATTAGGCACTCATTTTTAACTGACTTTATTTTCAAAAGGTGTTGTCAGCAAAGTATTAATAAAAGAATGATAATACCAAACCTACATGCTGGGCGCTTTGGTTACAATATCACATGACAGCTGCTGATTTCTCAAAGTAATAACAAGAATAAGAATTTTTAGGAGACCTAGCACGTAGAAAGGGGAATAAAAATGGAGGATGAATGATTGGTCGTATAGGGAAATAGAAGTATCAGTCCACACATATATTTGCCTCATCGTTCCCCTCCCTCGCTGATGTCTATATGATGAAAGTCAGAAAAGGCTTTCCAACATATCATTGGAAACCAAGGGACTATCACTGTCATCAGCTTGCAACACAAGTTTCTAGATTTGCTTCCCCCTCCAGCTCTCTTAAAAAAGATGATTAAATACAATAACAAGTATCTGGTAAGGCTGGAAGGGTCTCCAATATCATGATATCTAAAATTAACACCTCAGGCTACAAGAGAACTTTAGAAAAAAACTTATAATATCAACTCAGTAAAAAAAATCCAGCAAGGGAAACTTAAAGAAGAATATTGACAAAGATAGGTATGAGAAAGAGCAAGGCATCAAAGATAACTGTGGCCGGGCAACCAGTCATCAACCTAGCACCAGTCCAGCCATTAAGGCTGCTGCAAGTATCAGTCTCTCAAGTGGAATTTTGAAAGGGATGTGGCTAAATTCTTCACTCTCTCCTTTTTAACCTTAGTTTTGTAGTGGATTCATAAAACATCCCCAGCCTGGAAGTTTAGTTTCACAGATTGTAAGGTCAGCAACCATTTGCTGGAAAATGTTTCAGTAATCAGACATTTATCACTCCAGCAAACATCTAGGAGGCAGAAATTTTTTGTGAAGGCAAAAGAACGTGGAATGTGAAAAAGAGTACTACAAAGTCGGAGCTCCACACAGTCATTATATTCCATAAATATTATCATACAAATATTATGTTACATTTAGAACTATTATTGCAGAATCAACTCCTAGGCTGATAAATAGTGACAATGATAAAAGTATACACCAACAAAGATGTCATACCTGCATTCCTTCTGCACCACTAATACCAACTCCAATGTCAGCCTCTTGCAGCATGCCAACATCATTTGCCCCATCACCAACTGCTAATGTTGTTTTACCGGTTCCCGTCTTGACCAGCCTTGTCACCTGCACATATTCTACATTTCCATTAGACTATATGGATGCCAGTCTGAGAAACTGAATTTTTTGAAAATCAAATTCATATTGTGAACAAATATTTTAATGTGAAAAATAATGTTTTGAGGCAGAAATTTCTTATGAATGCCTAAAGTCCATGATCTTCCTTGTTAGCTCATTTTAATTTTCCAATCAAGTTTATGTGCTTCTATACGGATAGGTCTTGCATCTCTATATTGAATCCTATCAGAATTAGTACGAGACTACGAGTCGTGTTTCAATTACCTCTATTGCACATGATATCAGTGATCTAAATACTTTACTTAAAGCTAAAATGAGTTTACTTATATTCAAATTGATAATCTAACTTGTCAAATTTTAACATAGATTATCCCTGCAAATTCACATGCACATGCTCATGTTTTTTCATTGGGTTTAGGAAATTACTGAACTGTCAATTCTATTTTTCAAGAAAAAAAAGTAAAATGCATAAATTGAATTTAGAGGGCAGGTTTAAATATGTGCAAGCCAAAATCAGACCACACTCGTGATACTTACAAGTGCTTTCTGTTTTGGAGAAGACCGACAGCATATCACAGAAGCACAGTCAAGTGCGAGCTCCAAAAACAAGTTCTCCAGCTTCTTGTCCAGCACAAAAGACAACGACTGCCCATCAATCACCAATCCACTTCTGACTGAACTTTCTTTAAGAGAACTGAGTTGAGATTTGGCTTCACGTATTTGTTTTGTTACACTGCTTAGCGAAGCCTAGGATATCAACACGTCAGTGTCGAACCACATGAATGAAAACCTTATGACATCAACTTGCATATCTGTACCTTAGCAGCAGCTTCGTTATCCCCTTGTTTTTCCAAAGCTTCAATGTCTGGGGAATCTAGTGTAATCACAATTAGCTTCATTCCTTGTCTCAGTAGACTACATGCATACCTGTTTAGAATCACGAGGTTTATAAAATGTACTCCAAAATGAATAATTCAACCTCAATAGTTTTAACTTTACCCAATGTTTATTGCAGTTTCCATCTTATCCCCAGTTAAGACCCATATCTTGATGCCAGCCTGTGCAAGCTTGTTAATGCACTCAGGAACCTATGTATCAGAAGCAGTACCAAATTATTTCACTTGTAAGTGTGCTAAATTAACAAGACTTTTACTTTCAACTTGATATCAGATTCTATCACTTTTAAAAATCCTTAACACAATTATGGGAAAAGTAGCGGTAGGAGACTAATGATTGATAGAATAAGAAAGGGGTGGTCTCCAATCATAATATTCACACAAGAAGCTCTCAAGTTCGATATCTACCCCTTTCTGCAGCTTGTCCTCAACAGCTGTAGCGCCAAGAAGAATTAAATCCCTTTCCATCTTACCAGCAGCTGCATCTACTAATGCATCTCGGTCTGCTGTCACAGAAATTTTGGCCTTTAGGAACTCGTGTTCCCATTGTTTGTACTCATCTTCAACAAGTTCACGATATGCAACCACCAAGGTTCGTAAACCAGACTCAGCATATCTCTTGATGTGTTCCTTGGTCTCCGCCTCAAAGTGCCGGTCATCTTTTGAAAGTCTTTCAAACATCACACTATATAAGAAAATAAAGGGATGAAAATTAATCAAATGGCCCATTTTCGCAACTTCATAAGTTCAAACAAAGTCTATGCATAGGACACAAACCTGTCTGCGCCTTTACAAAGAAGTAACAACATATTCTCCTCGTTCCTCACAATGACGGACATTCTTTTGCGAGAACTACTGAACTCTAGGACATGAAGAAGCTTGTACACTCTGAACATAAAACCAATTCACATGGAATCAAGTATGCTTTAAGAGAACAATAGAGGAAGGATAAAAGCACGCAAAATAGAGGCACTTAAATGCATACAGAACCATGTGTAAAATCATATAAAGAAAGGTAAACAACTCCCCCACAAGATACTCGCAGTGGGCAGGTTCAGGGACAACCAAGATGTATGCAGCCTTCCACTCATAATATGTGTAAGGGCTGTTTTTAGGGCTTGAACATGTGACCTTTAAGTTGCACATCAGCAATTTAACCAAGCATTTAAATAATGGTAAACAACTACTATGCATAAGGCCCTCGTAGTGGACAGGGTTAGGGGCATACATGAAACCTTATTCCCACATAATATGTGGAGAGACTTGTTCCCAAGAATTAAACTTGTAAACTTTAGATTGCACCCCTACAACTCTACTATTAGGCAATTAGAAGTCTCACACATGCCACAACTGCAAAGACGAGGCAATTAGAAGTATCATTAATCTTCTTTGCAGCTCTGACTTGGAAAGGTTCAGTTAGCTATATTCAACAAAGCTTTTAATCAAGGTTCACATGATTTCATAAATTGAACAAGGCACCTCAGCAAACATTTATTCCTGTTAGATAATAAAAGAAAATAAAAAGGTTTCCTAAAGCTCACCTGTCAACTCTTTTACCACTCACAGGATCCAATTCATGCAATACAATTTCCGTCTGTGACCTTTCAAAAAACTCAAAGCCTAGCTCCCTTGCAGCTATGACAAAAGCTGCTTCATCTGGTGACTCAGCTTCATAAGAAATTTCACCCGATTCCCCATTTACATCTGGAATTGCTGTATGGCAAATCGCCAACACTCGAAAGAATTTCTGCATGACATCTGCATGAGGTTCATTAATCCACTGCCCATTTATTAAGCGTTCATCTCTGAAGTTGAATCCCTTGATTGACTTCCCAGAGTCAACATTGTTTCCATCAGATGAAGTATCATCAACTACTGATGGTCCATCGCCTCTTCTTTTAGCCAATGCCCTCTCCACCTCTGTCATACCACGGCCATAGGCAGTTCCTGCTATTGAGCATTTGACAAACTCCATGGAGTTGCAGGTCAAAGTACCTGTTTTGTCAGATAAAATTGTATCAACCTGACCAAGTTCCTCATTCAAATTAGACGTGCGAGCATGACCTGGCGTGTCTGTTTCCTCGTCATACATATCCTGATCTTGGTTAATGAAAATACTCTGTAACACCTTCACAATCTCTATGGAAACATACAATGATATTGGTATCAAGTATCCATATAGCATAAGGCCTGTCAAGAAATGGAAAAATGCAGCTAACGATGGTCTATGGGGATCATAAAATACAGTCGCATCGTCTGGACGCAGATACCACCTTCTATATTTTCTGCTCCTAATATCTTTAGCAGTCTCAATACCAAAAAACACTGATCCAATAAATGATATCAAAATCAATGTACTGAAAAGGATGTATATAATCTTGTCCATTTTCCTCTCAATCCTACTCCTCTTAGATGGAGGATCTGTGGCATTTTGCATCACTTTTGTGTCATGCCCAGTATATATAACAACGCCATAGATATAATCAGTGTTCTTCAGCTTAGAATCTCTCAAAAGAATCTGCTGTGGAGAAAGTGAGTATGATTTTACATTATCGTCCAGTGTTCCAACAAAGGAATACAAATTTTCATTTGGATCCTCACATTTGATCACAGCCCTAAAATTCTTAAACGATTCCTCAGTGAGAAGAGAAGATGTCTCCTCTAAGGCATGCTTCAATTTTAAGTTAGTTTCTCCATCAAGGTTCATAGTCTCGACATAGCAAATTCCGTCCTCATAGCTTGATGAAAGCAGAAGCAGATCAGCAGGAAAGTATTCATCCTTATGTACCTTAACTATATCTCCAACTCGGAGTTTCTTCCATTTGGTCTCATGGAAAGTATGGCTTTTACCATAAACTTTAACCTTTCGATTGTTGGCCTCTATGTCCTGAAACCATTGAAGTTCCAATGCATGTCATATAGAAGTTCTTGTAGAATATATAGATTAAAAATATAGCATCAAAATACATTTAAAGAACAAGAAAGCACTACCACACTTGAGCGCAACGATACTACAAAAATATAAAATAAAATCTAGGCAAAAATTTAACGTTTGCATTTCAATTTGGTCAAAACTCAAAACTACATGTAAGATGGGTCCTGAACAAAATATATGTGCCAAATGATTGGAAACCATAAAGCAAAATAACTTTAGAATGTGGAGAAGCCTTAAAATCTCAATTCAGTAATGGATATAGTTTATCCTATTAGGGTGACCTAAGAATTTTTTATGTGGATATTTTTGGAATGTATGAGCCACTTTGTGCAGTGAAAATATAAAGAAGAATACTTATAATTAAAATAATATTATTAAAAAGTAACAAATATTAAGTAACAGCTTTCACTTTTCTCTCTGATTCCTTAAAGAAACCTCCTCAATCTTCATTCACACATCTTCCCTCTGATTATGATGTCAGAAGTTGGCAACATGATTATGCAGAAGTGGTCATGCAACACCAAAAGTAAACAGAGGTCTTAAGGCAACTGTTCGATAAAATATTACTATGAAAACATTTTCCATTTGGTTTCATCATTCTATGAAGGTTTTTTAGGTAAAAGATATCAAAACCCCGAATTACCTAGCCAACACTAGATAGGAGCAACACATAAATATGTGTTGTAAATCCAACAAGTAGCGTGAACATCTGAGTAGGAACTAAGAAGATTTATTTTCAACCCTCAAAGATATAATACAACATGCCCTTGTAGTTGTTCTGGTCATAGCTTAAATGCTGCCCATGATATCTCTGAATGAAAATAATGCTATACGAGATCAATGAATAAACATTACCATACTATGGACGACCAGAACAGACATTATATGAACCTCTAGAGAAATTTGTGCTCCTTAAACAATTTTAGAAAGAGGTTCATCATTTTATAATTATAATTATAACTTGTTGATACTAGCCAACCTGCAGTGCCCAGTCCATTATGAGGAAAAGACAAACTAGCTATTTGGTAAGGCTAGATTTTCTACATTGCTTATGGGTGGGAACAAAAGGAAGAATATATCCAAAAATTTTATATTCCATAAAAAGCAGAGGACAAAAAATGTGCTCAATGAAAACTATACCAACATTGACAAGGTAAAATATCTAATTCAAACGTTACCTGCTTTCTTCTCCTCCAATCTTCCACAGCTTCCTTGGCCATTGTAGCTCCAATCACCACAATCAAAGGTGCAAGAACACTAAGCGCCGAGTAAGGCGCCAACGGACTAAATGAAACACAAGCTACAACAAAAAAGTACATATTTGCAACCCTTCTAAACTGCTCGAACAAAGACTTGGGGATAAAATTAGCCGCCGTATACTTAGTAGTAAATACATAATTTCCCCTATAATTGAGGGCAACAGCCTCAGGATTATCAGGGTCATTACAATACACTACCCAGGAGTACCCCTTTTGCCCAATTTGAGAATGATCATCATCAAAAGATGATCGCAAACACGAGAAAGAATACAATTTACTAAAATGTATCCCCTTCCTCGTCATCTTTCCAGCTTACATATACCCCCACACTCCACTCTATTTTCCCAGAAAAATCAAAATCAAATCCCCTCGCATCCACATATCACTCGTCACTTTCCAGTGAAATCAAAAGGCAACCAAACGAGAAACAGACCCCAGTTCTCCATCTGTACATAATCAGCGAAACGTTAATATAACAATTGACAAAAAACAAAAAGGGAGACGTGGAATTCACTAGCACGTAATCGTTTTCACCATACTGTCATTCAACGAAAGCAATGAACCATCACTTACGGATAAACACATACTAGGCTTTGAATGCTGAGACACATATCATGGAAAACAAAAACCTAACAGCGAATTTTCAGTCCTTAACTTCGTCTCCAAACAAACTCATTAATTACTTTAGACGGCGATCACGATATTTAAATTACGACCGACAAGAAACTTTTCAAAATCCTACAGATTGCGTAGAGTGTTCGAGAATTCCTTACTTTCGACAGAAGCTAACAGAGATCTCTTCCTTGTAGATACAGCCAGCGAGATGAGGCGCGCGAGCATTGTGTAAAGTAGTTGGGTTTGCCGCTTTTATGAGTAAAGGGAGCTCAAGAAGAACTCGGAGTACCGGAATGAGGCTTTGGGGTTCCCCATTGAATGTAGGGTTGACTGACGTAAGATCTTCTGTTAGATGTGGCTTTATGGTGACCGTACACGTAAGGCTGATGCTTCGGAATCGGAGGACGGACAGAGAGTAGTAAGTCGTAGCTTTAGCTTATACGTGTCAAGGCAAAATCCTATAATACTGGAAGTTCAAAGAAAAAACTTATAAATAATTCGAAACATATGTTTTGTTCGCTTTTTTGTTGAATGGTGATAAATATTTTATTTTATTGTAATGTTATTCCATTTTAATATTTTATTATAATTTTAATATTTTATTGTAATATCGTATAAATCTATAATGAAATATGATATTACAATAAAATATTATAGTAAAATATGATATTTCATTTCATTGTAATTGTACAATGGAATATCATATATAATAGAATAATGGCAATAAAATATGATATTACAATGGAATGGATTATATGAGATATTTAGGGTTGAGAGGTTTAAGATTTTTGTTTTTTCTTTTTGTTGGGGACTAAAATACATTTAACACAACTTATTGAGCATTTCGGATACTTTATCAATATCGAGCAATACTCTTATAGCCATGCGCATTGATTTTTGTCATAATGTACTATGTAGTCGGATAAAAACTTTGCAGATATAAACCTACTTAACAATCAAATTTAGACTCATATATAAAATATTCAAAAGATAAATTGGTGTGATATCATTCTCGATTATCAAAGAAAAAGGATTGTCGATACCTCTTACTACTTGTTCGGATTTGACTTTTAAGAAAAAATTGCAAGACAGAAAAATAGCCATTCAAGAATATGTAAGCTGGATTTATTCTGAGAATTAATTGATTTACACGTGTCTTCTTAGATTTATCTGCTGATTTATTACAAAATTAAGTGAAACTAGGTAAGTCACCCGCGCGTTGCGGCAGGGCATTGAATTTTTTGGGGTTTTGAGTTTTCGTTCTAAGAACATGTATATTCACCATATTATTCATACACAAAAGACATAAGTAAAAGAACATGAAAGAGAAATGTGAGGTTTCTCGCATTTCGCTGGTATTCCAGATAGAGAGACTTTTCCACACAATTGTTTATAGAAGAGATAAATTATTAGCATCAACTATTTAAGGGAAATCTCTATAAAGTGCAGACTTCATGCTTCACCAGGTTCGATTGTATGCAGCAAGCTGTTTGGTTTCTACTTTATGCACTGATGTATTATCTAAGAAGTTAACCATTGAAACATTGAAAGGCACTGTCACAACAGCAGTCGTAGGAAAAAATAAAAGTAATAATTTATACTTGATTCAAAATGCAATAATATAACCATCTTTCATCTACTTAAACATAGGACAACTGAAAACTGTACATGAAATTTCCTTTCATAGGAGATGAGAGTGCCACCATTCACATCAGTCAAGAATTTGGGTGTTACCTGCATAAAACAAAAGTTTAATGAAAGTTCTGATCCATAAAACAAAATTAACTTGCCATGCAGATGCAGGAAGGTCGTCTTAGCATAGAGGCCTCTAAAATTTTATTTCATTCCAAGACTTGTACAACTAAGTTTCTACATTTGCATGCATTTAAGGAACACAGCCGACCTATAAACTTGATTAAACTTGTTCTGTTGTAATTTTTTGCAGCAGTTTAATTTCATTGCCACACAAACTAATCTGACAGAATGGTACGTTTCCCATCAATTAACATATCACTATCTTAAATCATGACAATTATGAGATATCTTATCCATCTAATTCAGGCTACAAATTTTTTTCACCTAAGAGGCTAAAAGATGCTTTAAATGATTTGTTTCCCTAGTCGTTTCAAACTTACTCAACAAAGGATGAGGACTCTGTCCATCCCATAAGTGCAATATATGATGACCTATAGTTAATGTGTATGGACAACATACACAGACATGGTCATCTTTAAGGAACCATATCACCAAGTTGATTAGTTGCTTCATAGTTTTAATGAATATCCATCTTCTACACGGTTTCCAAAAATTAACAGGTACCTGTGAGGATAAGGTCTATCAGTTCACACCTGGTGTAAATCAGCATGGTCTGCAGCTAATGTAGCTCTCTGGATCTCAGGTGGCCTCTTGAAAAAACACTTCACCATTGCTGTTAGAGGATCTAAGAGAACCTGTGCAAGCATTGATACTGAAATTGACTTGAAATTGTGCACAACCACTCAGTATACAACATCATGAACCAACAGCACATAAAAACAAAGGACATGTCAATAATAAAAACATAACAAAATGGTAGACCCACGAATCCTGACGATGAACAGCAGCTTGGTTTTTGGGTTGGAATAGAACCTTCCTTTCAATTTCTTCTCACTTCAAAAGAATCAACTTCTTTTGCTTGTAAAAAAGCAACACAAATTTGTTCACATGAAGAACCACATTCTTCAAATTTCATTCATGAAAGTGATGTACAAATAGGAAAGGAATTATTGTTGTTGAATAACAATGCTAATTTACTGTCTAAGATTGTTTTTTTTTTCCTGGAACCTCGTTTAAAAAAATTCAGAAGGGGGAAAAATAATCAGAATGAAACAACAACTCAATATCGAGAAGAGGAAAAATGATCAAAAACCTATCGAGGAAGGGGAGTCTGTCGAAGCACGAATTTGAGGAAGCGATGATCTCTGGAACTTGAAGAGTACATGAAGAATAAGAAGCAGAGGCTGCTTTCGCAGCAACACACCCATCATTGACGTAACCCTAAATCCGAAAGAGACAGAGGGAGGGTAAATCCCTAAATCCGAACCTTGAGCAATAACACACCCATCGATTGTATGAACATAGTATCTCATAAAAGCAATAAAAGCAAAGATGAGGCAGCAGATGGGGAAAACAAAACGAACCACAAACCCAGAACTATAGTAGTAGCTCGCATACCGTAAAACCACGGTGGCTGTCAAGCATGTTCATGAGCCTGGAAACCAAGTGGTTGACCCGCGACAGCTGTATGGAACAGAGGAGAAAGGCGGTGGAATGGATGGTAGATTATGCTTCGGACGACGATCGATGAACGGACGAAATCAACGAAGAGGGAAAGACGTTTGCGCGAGTAGGAGGAATAGCCGAGACTCGCCAGTTAAGAGCCCTATTTGTTTGTACTTTATAGATATAGTATAGATAATAAAACAAAAGGATTTATATCAAATAACAGAATTTGGTAATCATGGCAGTCTTTTTCAGTTTAAGTGAGCAAAATCTGGTAGGAGCGTGATGCGTGAAGGAGTGAACTAGCCACAGTAGTTACGGTTGCATGTGACTGTGTGGGCCCGCGACCGACGTAAATCCTAGAGGGTTCCTTGAGACCGACAAGCAAACGCCAGCGATGTCAATTTCATGAGGAATTAATATAACAACAATTAATACACACACAGTGACACTGCCACGAGTCCTCTTGTTGTCAATTTTTAGGCCCCACAAATATGGAAACACGGCTGAGAGACCAAAAAGTGATCCACACATCAATTAACAACGTGCTCCTCGCCAATTGGATTCGACATAATATTTAGACCATCCACGGCAGCATCTCTTAATAGATTCTCTAAAATTCAGTAAAAATATACATTTTCATCAAATTACAGTTTTTGAAACAGTAACAGCACACATCAGTTACTCTAAATCAATACTCTAAATCATTTAAATATTCATTTATACATTCACTTTTTATTTAATTAAACTAGCTCAATCTATTTTATTATTTATTATAAAGATCAAACCTTATCATAGTTATTATAATAATAACATGATATTAATATTAATATTTTTTATTTTATTTAATTGTTGACATTAATAAATAATTAATGAGAAAAAACCAAATCCCAAACCAAAAAACCCAGCAAGCTGAAAGTGAAAAAAAAAACTCGATCTTTTTTTATAGACTTGAACTCAATCTTTTTTATAGACTTAAACTCAATATTTAATGCATATAATTAAATATTAAATATTAATGACTAATTATAAAAGTATTGAATTAATCTGAGCCCTACATCCATTGAATCAATGGCCAGATTTAATATATCTTGGTCAAGCTTGACATCTTTGACTGGCCTATAGGCTGTCCAATGAATATTTTAATCAGAAAAATGAAATCGTGCTTGAACAGTGGTGCTGGACATGTCCCGCACCACTATAGCACAACACCAGAATAGAGTGAGAAACCCAGTAACTGATGTGGACATTTTTTGGACTAAAAGACAAAAAATTGACTCTAAATTAGAGCTCCAGTATCAATTACAGAATCTATTGTGGATGGTCTTATACTCCCTAAGTTCCCTAAAAATAGTCATATTTTCTATATTTAATTATCTCAAATCATGCGTCCTACCTAATGTCCACCGATAATTCTCTTCCTTTCCTGAATTCATATAACAAAAGGCCACACAGAATGTCTTCAATGTATATGTCACTCCTACAATTTGAAGTAATGGCAGGTGAAATTTGTTGGTCTCGTAGGTACAATCCAACATGAATACAAATGGAAAAGCCCTAGCAAGCTGGATTGAAGTAGTGAAACTGGAAAATAAATCCTTAACAACCTCAGTACTTGCCTCAGACCTATGCCTCACCACATAGCCATTCTCAATCAACAACTTGAACAATTACTGCATATGAGACTTGTCAGCAGTCTCCTTGATAAGCATTGCACTTCTCACATTGTATATGGTCTTTAAAGTTGTTGCATTGGTTGGATCATTTATTTTAAGCTGATTCAAAATGTCCCGAGTCGTCACTCTTGTTTTGCTTAACCTTTCAACAGTCTCCATCTCTTCTCTGGTAAGTCTACCCACATAGGAATGCCCTTCAAAAGCTTTAACCAAATCATGATTGTGTTTCCCATTCAAAACAATCAAACCCAATCTCCCTCTAAGTGTGCCAGTGACTTGGGCTTTTAGACTAAATGAGCAGCCACACTACTTCTTTGTCGATGATCTCCTCTTCTTGGCCGTACCTTTGCCCCTATAGCCACCACTTCGCTCACAGCCTAGCATAATCCTAGGGGTTCTCTTATTATCGTTAATGTCTGATCTTTTAACAACTACCACAACCCCATGCTTACGGCCACACTTCTTGGCATACTCAACAACAATCTCGGCATTCTCAAATTCCTACACAATCCAAGCAAGGGGCAAGTTTAAAATCAACTATATGCCCTAATTCGACATTTAGAAGCTAAGGAGGAACAAAACTTACCATATCTGTAAGGAATTGCTTTGTAGTGTCCATCTCAATCATCATAGGAGTATGAACCTCCACAATTCTTTCCAATTCCTACAAAATGACATGCAATGGGCATCATTACCAGAAACAAGAAACAAGTTGTGGAAATCCCTAGAAGATGATTGGCAGTTCAACTTACCTCCAACTCTCCGGGATCGATATTCCCCTCGTCAGTGAAGTCTCCTACGTCCTCATCGACATTGCAATCCTTGTCTTCCATTTCCAATCCGGTGAAGACATGCCTCGGTTTGTGAGCGAAGAAACAGAGAGGAGAAGGTGAAGAATAGAGAAGGAGAAAATGGTAATAGGGTTGGTGCGCTGAGGTGTTTAGAGGCTAGGGTTTTTGGGGTGTGAATGGATAAAAAGTGGGGTGCAAATAGCCTTGACAAAATTTATTCAACTTAGAAGTTAAATTTTTTGTTCTTGTTTGCCAAAAGTTTTGTTTCAGTTTTAAGAAACCTAGGAATTGGGAATTTCTGTTCTAGGTTCTTTATTTTAGGATTAATTTGGGAGTTACGGTTTCCATTTCGCTGAATCAAAACAGTTTTTTACTACATCAGTTTATACTATTTTATCCAACAATCAAAGAAATTAAATTCCCTTCCTAGAGATAGAGTAATGTTACTGAACATATGAAAGAAGATAAGTCTTCCACAAAACAAAAATAAGCAGACCTTGCATGTATTACTGTCCCCATACTTCCTATTTGAGTGGCAATAACCTGAACAGTACCTCATAACCTTGTTAGTGTTCATACAAATTCGGGGATGAATATATATTTGTTTAACAGATCAGAGTCTTCAACTTACAAGGAAATAGTCATCATAATTACAAATGACAATGTCTGTTTTGTTTCCCTGCCAAGAAGAAGTAAATAGCTCAGAAAATCCATAGTGATCTTCAGGATATGGAAATTTAAATCAAACTGCGATAAAGAAAAAAATAAGATACTATCCAACGACTCCATTGTGACCAACAGACTCTAACATTCAAGCTTAAAAATATGAACCTTTGAGTTGATATGAACCTTTGGCCTATCATTAGCCAGAGAATATCAGAACAAGCACTCTAGATTACACCACTCAATATGAGGTATTTCAATTTGTGGTTAAATGTGTTAAGTGTTAACCAACCTTGTTCGCCTATTATAGGCTGAGAAGCAATCAACTAAACAAATAGGTGACACCGTGACAGTGACTGATATTGCCACTTCTTGCATCATGTAAGTAAATGATATAACCATAGAGCTGTAAACGAAATATCTTCATAATTAAACAGCATTATTTGTTTTCACTAATCCTCTTCTCAATGTTGGAAATAATTGAAATTACCAGTGGGAGACTTCAACACGGTTTTGTCCTGAAATCAGAGGTTTAGATGCTCCTGCTACTTAATATTACATCAACTGCATAAGAAAGAGATCTTCTTTCTTAATCCCTTCTCCACTTGGTGGACCAGTTCTAGGGAGGTATAATATGGCTTTTGAGGAAATGAGATATTCTTACCTGCAAATACAAGATCAGCAGCCAAACACAAAAAGTACTCCAAAATCTGTCATGAGCCTCATTTTGTTTTAGTGGGCTGTCTTTTTGGCAGCACTAAAAGACAATATTATTTTGCATTTGTTTTCTGCTGTAGTCCAATGGTGGTGGGGTAGCCTTGTTAAGTAGTGGTTTTTGCTTTGTAGTGGGGCATCGAAGAAAGAAAAATGTTATGTTTGCTTTAGCTTTGTGTCTGAGGAACTCTGGTTCGCATAGGGGATTCTTCTTCCTGTGAATCGTGTATTCCACTTATCTTGTTATCAATATCAACATCTGTTAAGAAGTGTGTTTGCTCTTATTAATCTGGTTGTTGGTGAAGTTCATTACAAGTGGTATCAGAGGTGTCATCCTTCATCCTTCTTCTTTATTCCAGAATAGTTACCATGGTTAACAACGCCCAGTTAGAACTCCAACTGCAAGCTCTTCAGACCAAGTATGAGGATCAAGCTGCATAATTACAAGAGAGGGATCTGCGACACCAACAGACCCTAGCTGAGATTCTGAGCCGGTTGGACTTCCGTGATCCACCACCCGTTGCTCAGTCCACGGCGGGAAGTGCTACGCCGCGTCGACCCAACTGGGAGGATAGGCCGCGACCACCCCGAATTGATTTCCCTAAATTTTCAGGTGAGGATCCTGAGATTTGGATCTATAAGGCCCAACATTACTTTGAACACTATCAAATACCCACCAGCAATCGGGTCCCTACTGCCAAGTTCTATATTGAAGGAAAAGCCTTGGTTTGGTTTCGAGAGTTGGAACAAGCAGGCAAAATTGTATCGTTTGAGGGGTTAGTTGCTGATGTGAAATCCCGGTTTGGTACTACTCCGTTAGTGAATCCGATGGCAGATTTGATGCGTCTCAGACAGGAAAACACGGTGGAAGCCTACAAGGAGAAGTTTGAGGAAATTATACTGAAGCTATGCGATCTTTCTGAGGTCCATAAGCTCAACTGTTTTATTGGCGGACTCAAGAACGAAATTAGATTATCGGTGCAGGTGCTCAAACCTCAGTCTTTGGTGGAAGCTTATGAACTCGCTTGAATGCAGCAGGAGATTTTGGCTGCCCGCACCTCATCTAAACCTCTTGCTTCCAATGTCACTCCAGTGAAATCGGAGCACGGGGGAACGCCACGGCAAGGAGCAAATAATAGTTACTCTTCTCTGCCGATTCAAAAGATCTCCCCTCAGCAGATGAAGGAAAAAAGAGAAAAGGGCTTATGTTTCCATTGTGACCAGAAGTGGGTACCGGGGCATAAGTGTTTGAATCCCAAGTTGTTTTATATTGAAATGGAGGACTCAGTGGAGCAAGAATCACCTGGTAGTGTGGAGGAAGTTGTTACCGAGTTGGGAGGGACTATGAATGAGCCTAACTTCATGACAATTCAGCTACAGCCAACTGTGACTTTGCAAGCCATCCGAGGTGATACTAGTCCAGAGACAATGAGGCTGGTAGGTTATGTTGGTAGTATGCCGATTACTATATTGGTCGATAGTGGAGCCACACACAATTTCATGGATTCAACCATTGCAAGTCAGTTCAAATTGCCAGTGCAGTCGATGGTAGCAACACCAGTGAGAGTGGCTAACGGGGAGAGAATACAATGTTGTGGTTTGGTTGAAAGATTATTGTTGAGGTGTCAGGGTCCCACGTTTCCTACAACTTGCTATATTATTCCTTTGGGGGGCTGTGATATTGTTTTGGGAATTGATTGGTTACAAAGTCTGGGGGATATCAATTAGAATTTCAAGGATTTGAGAATGACTTTTCTTTGGCAAGGAAGACACTGTGAATTGCGAGGTGTGCACAGTCAGACAGAAGCTGTTACTTCTCTGCAAATGCTTGAGACATGGCAGCCGCGAGGGGAACATTCAATGTGGCTTCAAATGCTAGACACTACGGTATTAAATCCTCCAAGTATACCCCTGGAAGTGCTAGAAGTAATAAATGAGTTTCCTGGAATTTTTGCTGAGCCGACGGGGCTGCCTCCTTCCCGATCTCATGTGCACCGTATTTTGCTCAAAGAAGGGACACCACCAGTAAATCTCAGGCCTTATTGATATCCTCATTTCAAAAAATCTGAAATCGAGAATATTATCAAAGAATTATTGCGGGCAGGGGTTATCAGGGCCAGTGTTAGTCCTTTTTCTAGTCCTGTTCTCTTGGTTCGAAAAGCTGATAATTCATGGCGAATGTGTATTGATTACAGAGCATTAAACACGGCCACAGTCAAAGATAAATTCTCAATCCCTGCGATTGATGAACTCTTGGATGAGTTACATGGGGCGGTCATTTTTTCCAAGTTAGACCTTCGGTCAGGTTATCACCAGATTCTTATGGCTGAAGCGGACATTGAAAAGACAGCGTTTCGCACACACCATGGGCATTACGAATTCTTGGTCATGCCTTTTGGGTTGACAAACGCTCCTTCGACTTTTCAGAGTCTGATGAATAAGATCTTTGGGCCTTACTTACGGAAATTCATTTTAGTTTTCTTCGATGACATCTTAGTTTATAGCAAGAATGTGGAGGATCATGTGAGTCATGTGAAGATAACTCTTAAAATTTTGGAGGATCACCAGTTGTATGCCAAGCAGTCGAAATGTAGCTTTGCTGTTCCAGAGGTGGTCTATTTGGGGCATGTAGTTTCAGCTGAAGGTGTCAAGGCAGACCCAAAAAAATTAGAGGCCATGCTGGATTGGCCGAGGCCTACCACGGTGAAAAGCTTACGGGGTTTTTTGGGTCTCACCGGTTATTACCGTAAATTTGTGAAAATTATGCTCTTCTAGTAGCTCCTCTCCATCATTTGCTTCGGAAAGATGGGTTTGTGTCGGATGAAACAGCTGATTCGGCATTTCAAAAAATGAAGGAAGTGGTGACACATCCTCCTGTGTTGTCCTTGCCTGATTTCCATTCTCCCTTTGTTATTGAATGCGACGCTTCCGGGGTGGGCATTGGTGCAGTTTTATTGCAGACCGGTCATCCGATAGCTTTCTTTAGCAGTTCCTTGAAGGGGCGTGCACTATATTTTTCAGCATATGAAAAGGAGTTTTTAGCTCTTGTCCAAGCAGTTCAAAAGTGGAGACCTTATCTCTTGGGTCATCATTTTACTGTTCGCACCGACCATCTCAGCCTAAAGTATCTATTGGAGCAACCTATTGGCACACCTTTCCAGCAAAAATGAATGGTAAAATTGTTGGGGTATGATTTCTCAATTGATTATAAGAGGGGAGCAACAAACATTGTTGCCGATGCTTTATCTCGCAAATATGAGGATGGTGGGCCTGTTGCGCCACTCATTATGTCCTCCACTATGGCCTTTATGGCACTTTCAATTCCTACTACAGATTTCTTAGAGAAAATTCGGGCATCTTATGCTGCAGATTTGGAGATGCAGGAAATTATTGTACATATATCAACTGAAGTTCAGCAACATGGACATTTCTCTATTCGGGCAGGTATCGTTTACTATAAAAATCACAGGATATGCATTGGTCAAGACTTGACAGTGATCAAATTATTACTTCAGCATGTCCATGATTCTCCTACAGCAGGCCACAAGGGTTTTGCTACAACTTATCACAGAGTTAAGCGGGATTTTTATTGGAAGGGTATGAAGACCGCCATAAAAAATTATGTGAAGGAATGTGGAATATGCCAGCAGACCAAATCCTTGAATACTCATCCTCTAGGACTCTTACAACCTCTACCCATTCCTCATATTATATGGGAAGAAGTGAGTATGGATTTTGTAGAAGGATTACCTCATTCTTTTGGTAAATCCGTCATCTTGGTAGTTGTGGATCGGTTGTCGAAATACAGTCATTTTTTGGCTCTCAGTCATCCGTATACAGCGGCAGGAGTGGCTCAAGTCTACTTTGATAATGTGTTTAAACTTCATGGCTTGCCTAAAAAAATTGTTTCAGATAGGGATCCAATTTTTACTAGTACCTTTTGGAAGACTCTGTGGAAATTGCAGGGGACTGAATTGTGTATGTCCACGGCTTATCATCCTGAGTTTGATGGTCAAACGGAAGCCGTCAATAAAAGTGTGGAACAATACCTTCGTTGTTATGCAGGCGGAGATCCAAAGAGCTGGTACAAGTGGCTGACTTTGGCGGAATTTTGTTATAACACGAGCAAGCATTCGAGTACTCACATGTCACCGTTTGAGATAGTGTATGGCATTCCACCCCCTTCTCTACTTAATTATGTTCCGGGCACTACTTCGGTGGATAGTGTTGATAATCATTTGAAGAATCGTGAGGAGGTATTATTGGCACTGAAGCACCAATTAAAGAAGAGCCAAAATTCACAAAAGAGGTTTGCTGATAGAAAGAGGACGCATGTGGAGTTTGAGGTAGGTGATCTTGTGTATTTAAAACTTCAACCATATCGGCAAATGTCGGTTGTGCAGCGACGGAATTTGAAGTTGGCTCCCAGATATTATGGGCCATACATGGTGTTGGAGAAGATTGGTATGGTTGCTTATAAATTGCAGCTGCCTTCTACATCCAAGATACACACGGTTTTTCATGTTTCTCAATTGAAGAAACACTTAGGGGTTGTTGTTTCAGTCACAACTACATTGCCAGCCATCTCTGCAGCAGGAGAAATGTTACCACTGCCAGCTGAAGTATTAGACAAAAGGTTGGTTAAGAAGGGGAATCAGGCAATTGCAGAGTTGCTTATTCGTTGGGAAGGACAGACAGCCATGGACGCCACTTTGGTTCCTTATTCCGAGTTGCTGTCTAAATATTCTGACCTTGTGGGCAAGGTCTTCTAATGGAGGAGGACTTGTCATGAGCCTCATTTTGTTTTAGTGGGCTGTCTTTTTGGCAGCACTAAAAGACAATATTATTTTGCATTTGTTTTCTGCTGTAGTCCAGTGGTGGTGGGGTAGCCTTGTTAAGTAGTGGTTTTTGCTTTGTAGTGGGGCATCGAAGAAAGAAAAATGTTCTGTTTGCTTTAGCTTTGTGTCTGAGGAACTCTGGTTCGCATAGGGGATTCTTCTTCCTGTGAATCGTGTATTCCACTTATCTTGTTATCAATATCAACATCTGTTAAGAAGTGTGTTTGCTCTTATTAATCTGGTTGTTGGTGAAGTTCATTACAAAATCCAACTGTAAGGCAAAGGAAACAATATTTCTTTATGTAAAGCATCAATAGATTGTCTTTAGGTAACTTTTAATGCCTTGGTTTAGTACTCCCATGGCGCCTTTCAACTAAACATTCCCATTAAAAATAAGTAACTTTTACTAGCCACTAGGCAGACAATACACGGGTGTGCACACACACAGAGGCCGCCTAACAAATTGTTCAAACTGAGAAACACAATAAATAAAAAATGCTGAAAGAGAAAAAAGTGAGATATTATAAGTGATATAAACCATAAATTTCTCTAACAACACCTCTGATCCAGATTATTCCATTTAAATAGCCCATAAAACTATGCATCAAAGAATAATTTCTCACAAAACTCGTTACACATCACCTTTACTTCCACTGGGAAATAAAACCTCATGATTACCAGAAACCATTTAATTAATTCCACTGTGCAAACGGGTAACATCAGATCACAAAGCCAAAGAGGCAGCTAAATAAGCATAATCTTTATGGAATCAACAGTTATAAACGAAATTATTCGAGTTTGAACTTTGAAGGACAAGTCAGTCTAGACCAGTAGAGCTAATCGAAAGAGAGAGAAAAGTGAGCTGTTACATACCCCAGGACAGGAAAACGAAAGCAAATTGTTTATACCTTAATGTCGAAGGTGAGCTTCTTGATAGAAACTGGAAAAGGCGGAGCTCTATTGCCCATTACTACTGTTTGAGAGAGACGGAGAAAGAGGGAAGGGTTCCAGTCACTCGGAGAGAAAAGTAAGCTGTTGGTTCGTTGGATTGAAATCCAAAGGGACCCAATCACCCAAACCCAACTATAGAAGCCTTCAGTTTCGGCCCTTCGAGGTCAGTCCAAAATGGGTTTATTAATGGACCTTTGGGCCTTGGATTCACTTTGAGGGCCTGAGGAGGCCTTCATGAGAATAGAGACCCCTACACGCATAAAGTGAATAATAATCTAATAATAGTAGATCATAAATTTTAATAGCGTATAAGCTGATAAATAAATTATGTGATGTTTAGTAGAGCATAAGTTTATAATAGTGTATTGCTGTCAATTTAGTACTAAGGGCATGTTACATTCATCATCTAAAATATGACCCCAATTTTATCTTTGAATCAACCAGTTTGAAAAATAGAGTCGTCATCAATTGATTTAAAGTACAAGTGGACACTAAAAAAAACCTGCGAACCATTGAATATAGGGAAGGTGTTACGCATCCCCCATAACTCCCAAAAAACGATTGCTTTAAAAATAATTTCTTTTTTGGCTCAAATTTGTATTGAAACAAAAAATTGATTTGTATGTCCCAATTATTTTATTGATCTTCTATGTCTGCCAGAAGTCAATATTTCAATCAAGTGGGACTTGGCCCATTAATCGTGACAATTTGGTGTTCGAAAAAGATTGGATGAAAAAATATAGTTGGAGCGAGTTTTGACAATTAAAAAGTGCACAAGATCATTACAATCATTCTCGGCTTGCCCAAAAGTATTATGAAATTGATGTAAAATTTCACTTGAAGTGGATTTTGCTAATTAAAAAGATGCACGGGATCACTACAGTCATTCCCGGCTTAGCCAAAAATATTATGAATTTTGAATGATGACTTAAATGAAACATTATACCAATCTATGATGAGATTAATTTAAAAACATGCTAACTTATAGCATAAAACGGATTAGGATTTGAAAAGTACCAATTTGTGGTATTGTAACAAATTTTATTTTGAAATACCAATACCAATTTATGATATAGGATTTTAATTTGAATTCTAAAAATACCGACTTACGCCATAAAAGCAACTGAGTTTTGAAATACCAACTTATGGTATTTATTGAATTTAACCCTAAAAATATCAACTATGGTAAAAAAGTGATTTAACCTTAAAAATACCAACTTATGATATTTCTTGGATTTAATTTAAAAAAAACTGAATTTGATTCCGAAATACCAACTCATAGCATTTTTGGATTTAGTTTTAATTATACTAACTTATATTTTTTCCTTGAATTTAGTTTGAATGGTACCAACTTATGGTATTGAAAACTAACCCCTGAATTGTAATTCTTTAAGAAAAATTATCATGTTATGACGATTTAACTAGCTTGGTTTTGAAAATATCCACTTGTGACATTTGAGTATAATATGAGAATACTAGCTATTGACTGCTCAAAAAACTAAATTAAACCATTATAACTCATAATTCAAATAAAAACCAACTCGTGATATTTTAAAATTAAAATAATGTACATTTAAACTATCTCCACATATACATCCTTATAATAAAATTATAAACTATCCAAATTATACATGCCATTTGAATGAGTCAATTACCCTATTTGAAGTGTCAAATATACATATAAC
Organism: Euonymus europaeus; assembly: GCA_963580455.1. Classification (NCBI taxonomy): domain Eukaryota; kingdom Viridiplantae; phylum Streptophyta; class Magnoliopsida; order Celastrales; family Celastraceae; genus Euonymus; species Euonymus europaeus. The sequence goes on along the minus strand of OY756968.1, from coordinate 4,501,639 downwards.
ATTAAAATATAATAACATCAACATCACAACTAGCTCCCATATTAATCGATCCAGAACAAATTTTCCATAGGTCAGAACTGTGTAATGACAGATTCAACAAACATATAAATGAGATTATAATTTTCTCTATCAAAACAAATATAATAAGGTCCAAAATTTTGTGAAGATATAACTACTTGCTTCAAAATTAAAGAAAATAATTGGAATCATTTAATCAAATGTGTTATGTGTATTAGTTCGAGACAAACTCTCTTGCATTTAATTTCTTTTAAAAAATAACAACTTATGGTAGGGAATTAACCTAAAAATTTACCAACTTATTATAATGAATTATCTCTACAAATATCAACTTATGATATTTAAATATCCCTAAGCATACCAACTTATGGTAACATTTGGATTCAATTTACTAAGGATCCACTATCTATTTTCAAACTCACCTGTACTTGCATAACACCACATCATTTATATATATATGGCACGAGTCACATATATGATGTAACCTGCCGACACAATAACACACACATATATAATATATATATATATATAACATCCATATATATATATACACATATAACTTCTACCGATACAACGTCACACACACACACATAGATATATAAATATAACTACTAATGACACATTATACACACAAATAATATATATATATATATAACTACTAGTGACACGCACACATACATATAATATATATATATAATACTCTTAAATATATAATATATTTATATGTAACATCACACACACACAAAACAATATATATATATATATATGTATGTACAATAAGCAACAACAAGCACAGAAGGACATGTGCTATATATATATATATATCTACAAAAGATGTATATACATGTGGTGATGATATGGATCATATGAAAGGAAGAAGATAAAGGTGAGATTGGGTTTAGGTGATGATTAATGAGAGAGGTTGGCTTGGGTAGAATGTTGTTGTTGGCAATATGCGGCTATTGTGAGAATGAGAGAGGGTAAGTTGTGAGGCTAAAGGTTGGAGAGGTGGAGGAGAGGAGTTGTTATTAGTGGTGGCAGCATATATGAAGTTAGAAGAAGAATGGGTAGTAGTGGCTCAAAGGAGTGATCAAGTGGAGAAATGGTGGAGTGCAAGAGAAATACCAATGAAGAATGGTTGAAGGTTCGGAAAGATGTGGAAGAGCTCTCCCTTTCTTCCTCTCCTTTCTTTTCTCTAGTTTCTTTTTTTCTCTTGGTCTTAGTGTTTTTATAGAAAGACAAAGTCATGGGTGAGGTGAGGTGTAGAATCACGGGTAGAAGTGTGGAGTCACAGGAATGGAACTCGTGACTCTAAAAATAAGAGATTTTGTTTTTTACGTGATCCGTGACTTCTCAAAAATTAGAAGAATCCAATAATAAATGTGGAAATCAGTATTATATATATGGCCTGAACTTATTTTTGAAAGGAAATACCAATTTATGATATTAGATTTTGATCCTAAAAGATACCAACTTATGATGTGTGATTGAATTTAATCCTAAAAATACCAACTGATGGTATTTTTTGGATTTAACTTTGGTCACCGAATTTCATAATTGAAGGAATTGTCTCATGTAGTGACACACACAGATATATATATGTGTGTGTGTGTATCGAGACAAAGATGTCTCTTTCATATAATATATACATACATACATATACATATATATATATATTGTCGCAACCGGTTTTGCGAAAGGGAATTTTAAAAGAGAGTCGCCACCAATTGTAATAGGTGCAATTGGTCACCGAAAAAATAATTTGGTCTGCGAAAATCCAGGAAAATGGGTAAGTGAGTTTGTTACGTGTGGGGAAGGTGTGAGGCACCCCACAACGTTTGTTTTAAAACAGTTGTCAATTTAACTTTTATTATTCCATTATATGATTTTAAAAAACATTGATTTGTGACAAGAATACATGCATGGGGGAAAATAATTATATACAAAAATATATTAAAATATGATAAAATAAGTTTTAGAAAATATATAAAAAAAACTATTTTGAAATTGAATGAATTAATTTTAGAAAATGTCAACACTGTATCGAAATAAGATGAAATAACTTTAGAAAATATAAAAACTATATTGAAAGTCTAATCTTGAGGTTTACGGAATTTCTCCATCCAATGGTCAAATTTCCTAGAAACACTCTCAACTCAAGAATCTTTTTGAGGGTGCATCCAATGCATTCTCCAAATCAGTTACATCGTAGGTAGATACTTTCGATATAATTTTCATAATAAAAATAAAATAAAATATTCAATATAAATATTGAAGGTAAAGATAAAAATAAAATAAAAATAAAAATAAAACGAAAATAATAATAAAAATAATAAAAATTATGAATAAAAATAAAACAAAAGTAAAATGAAAAATAGGAGGAATGAAAAATAAAACGAAGTTAAAATGTTGGGAACCGAGTTTTTGTGGACTATACGATATTGAATTATCGCAAATCCTAATTAAAATATATTAATACTTTAAATCATACAATTTAAACACATAATCACATAGCATGGAAAAAACACATCTTAAATAAAACACATCATCACCATATAATAAAAAAAATAAGCACACATAAGAGGGATTCGGTTTCCGTTTTTATTTAGGCAATTTATCATTTCAACCATACTATTAAATTAGTATGATTAAAAATAATGATTTATTATCGAAAGACGATTATCATATTGAAGGATCCGCGCTTCATTAAATCATTTTTCATCCAATGATAGGGATTCCGTAAAATCATTTCCTCAAGAATCCTTTCGGGATAGCATCCAATGCTTTCCCGTTTTGGTTCCGTCATCGAATCAATTAATCAATCATTTACTATACAATAAATTATGAATTAAACAAATTATTTTAAACCCCTTTTAAAAAAAATCAAAGCCCAAATAATTCATATAATCCATTGGCCCAAACCATTATTAAACCCTGACTTTACGTTTAACCCTAATAAACAACTCAAGCCCAACCCTCATGCCATCGTACTCGGCCCATCAATCAACTTATTCTGATCCCTTAAATTTGCAAACCCAAACCCAATCTTTATTAAACTATTTTAATCATTAAGCCCCAGTAAACCATAATAAACCCAAACAAACAATGTAAGTATACCAAACCCATCTTTATTTATGGAGACCATATATCAAACTCAATTATCATCCAATCCATATTATTTTCTAACTATAACTACATCTCCCCTATAGAGTTAACCGGCTCAGCAATTTGGAGACAATGAACCAAGAACACATAGCAAAAGAAAATCTCTCATGCACCAAAATAAGGAATCTCCAGACCTTAGCAAAAACAGAACATAAATGAAAGGCATCGAAAATCCAGTTTCAGACTCTAATTACCAAGCCGAATAGCCTATCTTCACTAATCAGAGATACTGAATATACATGTCCGAAAGAATAATGCAAGAACGGAAAACATCAGAGCACATGTGAGAAAACAAAAAAAGCAGCAATTTATCTTCCAAATCAAAGCAAACAAATCCCAAATATCCAAGAAGAAGAAAAACCGAGCAGAACAATCCCCAGAATTTTCTGGAATTTTACTCTCAAACCACACCTTCAGAAAAGCAAGAAGAAATAATGCCTCTAAAAGACCCCGAAGAAAATCAAATGAGAGGAAGACAGCCCAGAAAAACCAATTGAAATTCTTCCCCAGAGAAACGATTGCAACAGAGAAAGACTAAGAAAGAAGAAATCCCAGAAAATCAGAGAACTTTCCCCAGAAAACAGAAACAACAGAATGACCGAAACAGCTTCCAAAAAAAATCTCAGAAACTAGAAGAGAAACTCCCAAAAAAATCAGAAAAAACTTCCAGCTCCTCTCAAAACAAAAAAACCAATCGAAACTCCTCTCTGAAACCTTATCTCCAGCAAAACCGAAAAAAGCCCAAGGAAACCTCGAAGAATCCCCTCAAAAAAAATCGAAAACAGAAGAAGGAAGAAAACCCAAAATCCTCCTCTCAAAATCTTCCTCTTTCCCCCTCAAACTCCCCCCTCTAAAACCGATCTCACCGTCTCCTTTTATGCCCCCAAAACCGAATCAACAACACTCAAAATCAACGACATGGGGCTCCCATTGTCAACAAGAATCCCCTTTTGTTTGAATTTTGGTACCACTTCACATAAATTTTCATATTAATTGGGGATGAAATGGGGGTCACATTTTTTGGATCTCAAACATTATCTATTATTCAATCGTCTTGGCACACTACGAAGAGGTGACATTAAATGGGTTTTGAGTAAGCTTTAGGTTGAAAAATATTAGAAGTTTATGAAATATTTACATGTTCAAACCCTAATTGAATTGGATTTTGACATACTTAATTGACCATTTAAATATGGATTGTTTGATTTGTCTAATTTGTTCAAATGTCATTCTCAATAAATATATATATATATATATATATATATATATATAATGTTGGAAGACTTTATATAATTTTTTCTTAAAATGAAAATACAATTAATTGAAACAATTCATAAAACTTTAAAATAAAGTAAAGGCAAAACAAACAGTCATAATAGTTTCAAGTACAAAACAAGTTAATAATGACACATCATTCAAATTGATTATAATATATATATATATTAAATCAGTAATCTTGTGTTTGGTGTAATTGAAATTATAATAGCGTATAAGCTATCAAAATTAATAGCTAGCGTATAAATTGTCAAATAAGTTGTTGACGTTTAGTATATCTGAAATTATGATAGCGTTATAAGCTGTCAGATTACTACGAAAGATATTTAATGTACTAGTACGAATATTAAGTTGCACACGGGTCACATGAGTATTGAACCGTAAAATGATAAAGCATATAAGCTTATGAGGTTAGAAAATTAGTGTAAATATCTCTTACGCTCTACCAAACAATAATGACATCAAATAATCCCAAATTTTGAATCAACTTACCTCGTACAATCACTATATGCAATCAATCAATCTCTATATGGTTGAATCATTAAAAGATTCATTAGTTGTAGTTTACCTGTCATAAATTTTAATTCAAATCTATTTTTAAATCGAATAAGATTTTTCTGTTTTGACTTAGACTCAAATTTAAATTAGATAAGATTTTTATATTTGGATTCGAATTTTGGACATATATTAATGTCCAAATTTACATTACAAACATTTTTTATCCGTACACTCGAGTTGAATACTATATATATCATCATATTGATGGTGATACGTTACATCAATATAAAGACATGATATAGCACGACCATTCAATAACTTTTCACTATGTGATACAATAAGCATTCTATTTTTTTAAAAAAAAATAAATATTATAGCTTTCAAAATGAATATTTTTTATCATGAGAGATTGAGAGTCGCACAGATATTAAAAAAAAATAATCATGGTCGATTGTGATAGAGCACTTGCATAAAAAGCTTGAAAAATAAATAAATAAAAAGCTTAATGTGGAGGTTGTTGTATAGAGTGGCTTGTATTGGTCCACGTAGATCCTTTCTGACCATGTAACAGACCAGCCTCATATCATCACTCCCGCGTGTGGGAGACACGCGGTTCTCGTCAAAAATCATATTCGTCAATGCCTAAGACGTTATCCTGTCACTACTTGTTACTTTAAAAAAATTATTTCAGCTACCTCGTTGTGTGACTGTGGACTCGTACAATAGAAATCACGTGCTTACTTGTCACTCCACAGTGAGCGCGTGATTTCTACCGATGCTTACTTGACTCTGAATTTCAGTTAAGAAGCGGTCCAAGCCGACGCCGAGCCATTTTTTCAATATCGGCAAATTATTTTTTGGAAAAATATAAATTACAAAAAATTCCTTCTTCAAAGGATATTTATTAAATAGGTCCCTCATTATGAAGCTTTATACCATATTGTTAAATAAATATATCAATAAATCCTTAATAATTAGATACATCTGAATATGAGCGAGAGAGAAGAATAAAAATACATGAATGAATTTAAAGGGGGTTTACCTCAATATTAACCCATAAATATTAATAATACAATAAAAAATCCTTAAAAATATGATTTGAGATTATTTGGGAGTAATTGCGGTTAATCACAGACAAACTATTGATATCCCCTGTCCGAAACACTCGAGTCGGCTTAAGAGCATCCACATCAATGACTCTAAAGCTGGACTGAACTCTATCTTTGTAGTTTTAGTTTTGTCTTTTAGTAAAAACTGAGTCCACATCAGTAACTGTAATTGAAGCTGGAGTAGGCCCATTTTTGAACTTCACATACTCGGGCTGATTGTAGCAAACTGTGCTGATTATTTTGATTAAAATATTTCAATTACTGCTATTTCTCTCCACTCTCTCAAAATACAACAAACACAACTCTTCATCATCGATCATCTTCTGGCGGCAATAGGATCATCATCAAATCTTCTTAGTGGCAAATATTTCAACAACCACATAAAATTTATAGCCATACAACCCAACAACCACAATGTTATCCACACAACTCAACTACAACATTAATATAATATTAATAAATTAATCAAATAATAATGATTTTAATTAATGTCAATTTACTATATTTACTGTGATAGTATTTGATGTTATAATAATTACAAAATATATTGACTTTAAATTAGTAAAAAAGGATTAGGAAAATAAATATTTAAATGATTTAGAGTATAGTTAAGAGTTTATGATAATATAGATATAATTTTTGAGAAACTATAAATTAAAAAAAAGGGCATAAAACCTGAAATGTGTTGAGTTTCTGCTGTGTGGCTGGCCTTTAGACGTTTACTTTTACCGGCAATGACAGTACATATACAACAATCCTTGCATTGCATGGGCGAGTAGTTGTAGATAACCGTACAAAGATTTTACTTGGCTCAAACTACTCCCCCTACCCTTCATCGTCTTCTATACCACTCCTCTGTCTCCCTAACATTCAAAAAATGAGGATCGTGCGGCCTGAGGAGATCTTGGGGTCTGACCTAGAGGAACACCACCGCGCGCTACAAGTGTTCGCCGGCGGCGTCCACTGGAGAAAGGAAGAGGAAGAAATGAAGGGCTTTCGAGTTTCATCCAAAACAGTGATTTACTGGGATGAGAAGAAGATTGTTGGCGTCACTAGTGGTATCTCCTACTTGGGCCTTGCCATCGTAAACAAACTCATATGTCACGGTTACTCTGTCCGAATCCTCGTCGACAACCAAGGTTCGTTAGATTTTTCATTTCACCCAATAAACTAACATTCGGTTATTTTTATAAGTTTTCTGTTAGTTTGATGTGGGATTTGGTTTGAAAAGTACAGAGGAGATGGAGAAATTGAGGGAGATGGAAGTTTCTGGGGAGATAAGGCCAAATACCAATATGGTGGAGCCAGTTATTGGGAGTTTAACAGAAGTTGAAAGCTTATTGAGAGCATTTGAGGGGTGTTGTGGAGTGTTTCACACCTCTACATTTGCTGATCCTGCTGGTGTCTCTGGTTACACTGTGAGTCTCTCATTTTCTCCATTATCTTTACTGCCAATTCACAGTTAATAATAACTGTGCCTAAATATGAAATTCTACATTAATTAGGATCCGTTTAGTCTGTTTTCTAATTTATGTTTCCCGTGTTCTCCAGAAAATATTGATTTTTTCAACAGCGATATGATTTCCATGTTTTATAAAATGAACAATCAAACATGTTATCGAATTTTTTTTTCTGTTTTTGGGACATAAAATACATGAAAAACAAGCATATCAATCAGCAACAGATAATTTCCAGAGAAAAGGTGTTAAATTACAGACACAATGCCCTGCAATTTTTCTGTGTCATTTGAATGTGAACTGTGCAACTTCAACACTTCAACCTAGAAGGTGCCCTTTGCAGTAGTAACTAATTCTGTCTCAATACTATCACTTCAGGCTTATCTCTGTCCATATATTTGAGTTGAACCTAAAATTTATGGTGCTTCAGAAATGAACTACCACTCTCTTTAAATTCAGACAGTAATGTCTTTAGAATATGAATCACTAATGACAAAATATGTTATATAGAAGTCCATTGCTGACATTGAAGCAAAGGTGTGCGAGAATGTGATGAAGGCTTGTGCAAGAACACCAACAGTGAGGAAATGCTTGCTCACGTCTTCACTTTTGGCTTGCCTATGGAGAGACGGCAACATCCAAAACCTCTCTCCAATGGTCGATCATGAGTGCTGGAGTGATGAATCACTGTGCATAAACAAAAAGGTACATGGCCCCTCCAACTAATGTTTTCTTTCAATCCCTGGTGAAAAAAGATGATGTCATGGCCTCATCTAAGAAAAAAAATAAGCAAGCACTTGCATAAATATAATTATCCAATGACTCACTCATCATGAGATGTAGACCTAATTTGTAACCCTCTTTGAATACTGGCAGCTCTGGTTCGCGTTAGGTAAGCTGCGGGCAGAGAGAGCTGCATGGAGCATAGCCAAGGAGGAGGGCTTAAACTTAGTCACCATATGTCCCGGTCTCATTACAGGTCCCAAGTTCTTCCATGGAAACTCAACAGTATCAATAGCTTACCTAAAAGGTATTGGGTTATGTTCATACTATTAGCAGTATCTGTAGTTTATGTCATCTGTTAAATACCAATCATTCAAAGCAATTATGGGTAATGAAGGGAATTTTGGCAAATACAGGGGGCAGTGAAATGTTTTCAAACGGTTTGCTAGCGACGGTGGATGTCAATAAATTGGCAGAAGCACATGTGCAAGTCTTTAACAAGACAGCAGTTGGTAGATTTATCTGCTTTGATCATGTAATTGATGCAGAAGAGGAGGCTCAAAAATTAGCTAAGCAAATGGGACTACCCGTAAACAGAATATGTGGTGGGAATGAATTCGGTAATACACCCATGAGATTTTTGTTGTCAAACAGGAAGCTCTCTAGTCTAATGTCAACAACTCTGCGACCTTGTCACAGCGAGAGTTAATTTCACAGCCATAGTAAATTTCACGTCAAAGAACAAAACAATAATGCATTTATCATTACCAGTTTTCAGTGTATTCTATGAATCTGTATTGATTCTGTAATGACATTGGTAGGATGCTACATTTTATAGGTCACAAGTTCTCAAAACTTCAACCAACAAGTCCTATTTCAGCAAATCATACAAATCTCATCTCAGTCTACTAATTCCGCTATCTTAGATGCTAAGATAATACACATTCATAAATTTCAAATTTGAAAAGTAACCAAAAAATTATAAGATTATGTTTGGCATGAAAGTTGAAGTTATGGGAGCCGTTAGATTAAGAGTAAGTTCATCAAAACGAACTTTTGCTTACTATCGAAGGATTGAAAATTTTTATATGAATGAACACCTCCCAACATCTCATTTTCAAAGGTTGAAAAAAGAGAGATTAGGAAGGGTTAGTGAAATCCTACTTCGAGGTTTTCGCGCCAAACATAGCCTAAATCATTATAGATTATTAATACCGAACACCAAAAAAATTAAAGGGACGTAATAAAGATTCAATCAGATTAAAATCCAAAAAACAAAACTGCAGAGGTGGGCTCAGAGAATTGCTATCTGTGCTCAAAGAAGAGTTTGTTTAAAACTCCCCTCATACAAGAGGTGTCAGAATCAAAGCACTCATCATCTTCGCCTTTATTGATAATCATGTAATAGATACAGAAGAGGAGACAGAATATTAATGGGAATGAATTGGGTTAACACACACGAGGTTTCAGTTGACAATCAGGAAGCTCTTCAGTCTAATATCGAGAACTCTCAGAACTTGTCACTATGAGAGTTGATTAATGTCAAAGAACAAAACAATAAACATTTATCATTACAAGTCTTCGATGTATTCTAGGAATCTATAACGACATTGTTGGGATGCTGCATTTTATAGCTAGTAAAGCTCACAATTTCAAAACTTCGACTTTCAAGTCTTATTATGGTATAAATGTGAAATCGAGACAAGTAAATAAATGCAAATATCATTTTTTAATAGTAGCCAGAAAATCAAAAATCAAGAAGATACAATCCAAACCAACATTGTCGGATTTGAACCAAATGCCCACATAGCTTAGTTGTTCTTCGGCCATCTTCATAGGTTCTAAGCCCAGAAAGCAGATTGGTCGTTGGCTGTGAAGAACTAGATTTTTGTTTATATACCATTCATTTGTACTATGTCAATCCAATTTAACATAAAATCTAAACACATCGTAGATTAAAACTAAAAAAACTCACTAAAGGGAAATAATGAAAATTCAATCAGAGTAAAATCCGAAATTAAAAAAAAAAAAAAACTGCATGAAAGAGGGCTCAGAGAGTTGCTATTTGTGCTCAAAGAAGAGTCTGTTTAAAACTCCTCTCATACAAGAGGTGTCAGAATCAAAGCACTCATCATCTTCGCCCTTGTTCATGATTCGATTCAAATTTTCAATTGAAAAGAAAAATACAGCAATAAATTGTGCCCATCAATCTTAAACCTTAATGTATGCACCACCAGAAAACTTTCGATGCTGGATTTAACTCTAACAAGAAAATCTCAAGAACAGAGAGCTTCAGAGGGGTGAAAATTTAGACCCCGAGACAGAGATACAAGGACGGCTACATGCGCTAGGGTTTTGATTTTTGAACACGAAAGGGGTGATATATGTATTTATAGAATTGGCGTTTTGGGCTTTTAGTCATTTGAAGAGCCCATTAAGTAACAATCTGGTATTTGGGCCTCAACAAGAAGAAGCTAGACATACGGGCCTCCTAGTTAAACTACTTTACAAAACAAAGTATTAGGTTATGACCCTTTTTTTTAAACGAGTTGGGCTACGATTTCGAGAAGTCCGACTAGGCTTGGGTTGTAAACATTGGGCCTCATACAATGGTGAATTTATTGGATCAGACCAACTTTTTGAATAGTGGACTTGATTTTACAAATTTGTAGATATGCTTTATCAATACATTTTCATTATATCCAATGGATTTGTATCCCATAACATCTCATACGTTATTCCTTTGTATTATTATAATGGAATAATAGATTCTATTACAATGAAATGCATATTATTACAATAAAATAAAATATGTTGTTTCATTATAATAGTATAATGAAATAATGTATGAGATTAAATGGAATATTCATAATTTCTGTTTCAACACGGACCCGCCATTTATTCTGGCTAATTGGCTAAGCAACGACTTCCTTTTTAAATTGTCGGGTGTCCACAACGTTAAAAGCGCAAGTTAGCGAGCGTCGACTCCTATAAATACAACCCATCAACGTGGCGGGGACCCTTCGCCCATCTTCATTATTAAATAAATTTTTATCCATTTCTGTTAAAATATTCATTGATTATTTTAATTTTCATCCTATCTTTGTATTTGATGTCGTGATTGAGAATCCGCATTTATTTATCTGTCCTGTAAATTTCAATTGTTTAAATTATAGTAAATTCATGGTTAATGGTTAATGTATGAATTTGATAATTATAAATTTATTAAAAAAATTAATATGCTCAAATAATATATTTTTCTTGGTCTTTTATGCTCAAATAATATATTTTTCTTGGTCTTTTTTTAGTATTTTCTTTTTAATTTTATAGCTAATATATATATATAAATAATAATGAATATAGGTACAAGGCGGATTGTATTTTGATAAATTTATTTTCGTTGCATTATTTTCTCCATTAAAATATGTATATTTATTATCTAATCAATTAATTAACGGACATATTCAAATGCAAAAATGCTAAATATCTTACTAAATTTTTTGTTGAGTGAGAGTCCTGATTTTAATTTTTCAATGTAAAAAATAGGGTTAATACAACTTTTAATCATCGAAAGATAGTCCGTGTTTCATTTTGGTCACCGAAAGATAAAACGTTTCAACTTGGTAACTTAACTTTTCATTTTGTCACAGTCAAGTCACTCGGTCAGGATTTCTCAAATTCAAGCAGTCATAAAGGTGATGTGACAATTTAACTTGCTTTGATTGGTCCATGTGGAAAATAGACACCATATGGAAATATCCTGCATGGGTTAATAGTACTTTCAGTCATTCAAAGATAGCTCATGTTTTATTTTGGCCACTGAAAGATAAAACGTTTCAACTCAGTCACTTAACTTTTCATTTTATTTCAGTAAAGTCACTCGGTTAAGATTATTTCTCAAATCTGGGCAACAAAAAATGTGATGTGGCAGTTTAACTTGTTTTTGATTGGTTCACGTGAAAATGATTGTCACGTGATGCAATTTCCAAAATAAAATATGAAAAAATATATATAAAAGGTAGAGAGATTGAGGGGCAAGAATTTAGATGAGGCAAGAAACTAGCCACCGAGTGCCGCTGTCGGAATGCTCTCTTGCAGCCTCTAAGTGCAATCATCATTCAGTGGCACAACCAATCTTACGGCCAAACTAAGATGCGGAAATTAGGTCTTGTAAATCAAACCCTAAAATGTCATTAGCAAGTCAAACTGTCACTTCACCCTTTTGACTACCCGGATTTGAGAAATCATGGGTTGGCTGTAACAAAATGAAATGTTAAGTGATCAAGTTGAAACGTTTTATTTTTTGGTGACCAAAATGACACATAGACTATCTTTCGGTGACTGAAAATAGTATTAACCACGTGGCAAATATTTTCCACGTGGACCAATGTAATTAAGTCAAACTGCCACGTCACCTTTATGGCTGTCCAAATTTGAGAAATTATGACCGAGTGACTTGAATGAAACAAAATGAGAAATTAAATTATCAAGTTGAAACGTTTTATCTTTCGGTTATCAAAATGAAATACGAACTATCTTTCGATGATAAAAATAAAATACGAACTATGAGTGACTAAAAGTTGTATTATCCCGTAAAAAATATCTAGCACTGCCAAATGCCAAATGCCAATTCGTATGATTAGAGGAATACGCATATCCGTATCAAATGGTCGAATTGTGCCGCTACCGGCACAGATAAGTTTTGACATATTCGGTGAGAGTTCCGGAAGAGGAAACAAGAAACTCAAGAAAAGCTGAATCTTTAGCCAGAGAGTTGAAAATGGAGGGCGAGCCTACTCGGTTGATGATGGCTGTGAACGAGTCAACGATCAAGGGATATCCGCACCCTTCCATCAGTAGCAAAGGAGCTTTCGACTGGACTCTGCAGAAGATCGTTCGCTCGAACACTTCTGGCTTCAAGCTTCTCTTTCTCCACGTTCAAGTTCCCGATGAAGATGGTTAGTTCTCTCTTTCAATTTATATCTGCATGTAAATGTGTTCTGTATGTGTTTGCAACCTTTTCTGGTGTTTGTGGTTAATTTTTTGCGTATGTATGTGCTGTTTGGTTAGGGTTTGTGAGACGTTTATTTGTACTGTTTTGTGGGAAATCAGCTCAGCCTGACTGTAGATTTTGATGTTAAGGATAATCTGAAGTGTTGACTTGGTGGATCATTTCTCAAGTTAGCACATACTTTGGACAGATAGCTTGCTTCTTTTGTTGCCCATGTTGATGCTTTCTAGTTTCTACTGTTTATTGAACAGTTTTCAGTAGTGACTTGGATAATTGTTGCGATTTGTGCTCTCTCTGGTTTCATAAGAAATGCAGAATCAAAGGGGGAAAAAAAGAGAACGAAAAAAAAATCATAGTAAAAATGGAAAAAATGAGCTGATTCATGCTTGACGCATTTTATTGGCAACAAGCAGAACGTTTGTGTAAATTTTGTTCTGCATCAACAATGACACTAGAAGGAGTGTTTTCTGAATTTTATGAGAACCTTGATTTTGAATAATTGATTTGGGGAAAGGAGATTTGAGGAGGTAGTGATTTACATTTTAGTTTGTATGCTGTGATCATTGGCTTTCATGTTTTCTTTCCTTTTTTCCCCTTCATACTTTAGAAGTAGGCGTTGCTTACAAAACAGTACATTTTCATTTGTCTGAAGAAAATCCGTGAATATCATGTGTTCTGGATGAAAAATTAGGAAATTTTTGATTAACTTAATTGTTTGCAAGTTCAACTATTGTTGGTTATACTTATGTTTATCATGATGTTTTACAAAATTTATTTCAAATGTTGATATGTTGATTGCATAGGTGCATATATAGGTTTATGTATTCAGGCTTGTATTAATGTTGTTACTGAACTTAATAAACATCATGTCTCTTCTGCATATGTGCTACATTTGACTTCTTTTTCAGTTGAGATAGTGTCTAGTCTTTTAATTGAAGTTTAATTAGCTACTTTGGATTGTTGATTCCTTGTTCACCACTGATTGTGTGGAGTTCTATTGCAACTTAAGCTTTTGTGATTTTCTCCGAAAAATATAGGAATTTTGTTTTGACAGCTTTGTACATTCTGAAAGTAATTATTGCACCGATGAAGAATAGTTTATTATTGAGCAGGAAGGTGCTAAAGGACAAGTGAACTGGGGTTAAGGCTAAGGTTGGAATAAGGACACAAATTTTCATCTATTAATGACACTTTTCCAGTTTTCCTTGATCCGGTCATAAATTTTCAGTTCATATGTGATACTTGCTTCCTTTTGTAATCCAATGCCTATCCACTTTCACTTTTTGCTTGTTTACTGGTGCTGTCTTTTGCTTCTTCTTCTCTTTTTTTTCTTCCTTTTTCCCCTTCAATTTTTTTTATGTTTGGAGTGGGCAGGGGAGGGTTGTTAAGGGTGAAGTGGAAGAATCACTTTAGCTGGTAATTCTCTGTACATAAGTTACTTTTGCTTTTAGTTAATTGCATTTTGCAAGGCCTTGTTTGCCTCTACTGCAAAATTCTTCCAAATCCATTTGGGTTAATGTGTTTTCAGAATTTCTGTGACAACACAATCACAGGCAATGGATTTTAAGTTCTGTTATGTATTGACAGTATTGTCAATGCGGTCCAGCATGCATAATGTTTTTGAATAAAATTGACTTCCTATTGGAAGTTGGCAAGTATTGTCTTATATGTATGAAATTCCTGACTCTACATGGCTCCTTGTTTCATCTGATGAATGAACATTTTTTTTTTGTTCACATTCTAGGCTTTGATGACATGGATAGTATATATGCATCCTCTGAAGATTTTAAAAGCATGAAGTCCAGGGACAGGGTAAGAGGGCTGCATCTACTGGAGTATTTTGTGAATAGATGCCATGAAATTGGGGTATTCGTTCCTTTCCTGAAGTCTCTTGACTCTCTCTCACAATTTTCTCCCACATTCATTTTATTGTCTGCTGCAAGCACAGTGGCACACATACTTTCTTGCAAACACATGAATACACAGACACACAAAGAGCTGCCTGTCAAAATAGTTTTATGATATCCAACTTGAACTATTAAGTATTAACATAGAGAGGAAAAATCTATTTAGTTTTGTAGAATGGACCTTTGACTGGGAATTCTCATCTGATTACATTTTGTATTCCTAGGTTTGTAGTGAATAGTGGGTGGAAGTTTTATTTTTCAATGCCCCCACTTCTGCAGGTTGCTTGTGAGGCATGGATCAAAAGAGGTGATCCCAAGGAACAAATATGTCATGAGGTGCAACGAGTTCATCCGGATTTTCTTGTTGTAGGAAGTCGGGGTCTTGGCCCTTTTCAGAGGTATGCTCGTTATGTTTAAGAACATGTTTGGTCTTTGCAGTTATTGCGTTCTATTTTATTTTATGCTTAGGGGAATGCCAGTATTTCAAGGTCATGGCTCTCTCATTGATTTAAATCTGAAGTTGGAATTTGGAAAACTAGTTGAATCTATTGTTTCAATACCAGTCAAGACCCTTAATGGTCGAGCAAGAGGTTTTTTGATTTGGGTGGATGTTGGCTTTACTTTGATAAATCATTAGTTATGCATCCAACACTTCATTTTCCTTTGTAAATTGTTGTGCAGGGTTTTTGTTGGAACTGTGAGTGAATTCTGTGTGAAGCATGCTGAGTGCCCAGTAATCACCATTAAACGCAGGACGGATGAAACTCCTCAAGACCCTGTTGATGACTGATTCTCTCTAAATTTGAGTTTGATTCCTTTTTTTTTTTTTGTGTGTTAATAGACTTTGAAACAGCAGAAACATGCACGCATATTAAACATCAATAGTATTGAAGCAAATGGATTCTTGTATTTGGAAGAACCCAGAAGATAGTGTGATGTTTTCTCTGCTCCTTCCTTGATGACATGTTTTCTGGTTAGCTTTGGGCTAACCATATCTTGTAACTAAATTTCAGTTTTATCTGTGAAAAAAGGATGTGTTTTTTTTTTTGAACGATGGAATAAGTTAGTGGCTTGTTATAACAATGGGATACCATTAGTATGTACAAGCCTGAAATACATATCATATCTGATTCAGAAATCGTGTGGTCCCTGTAATGCTAGATTTTCTGAAAATGTAGTGAATGCGTCCAAACCAGTTCTAGTGCGCCAAATTTTCCAACGTAAATGTTGCTTCCAGCCAAAGCGAAGTTGCGCTATTTGTACGTCTAACCTTGGATCTCCTGCTAGTCTTTCACTAAATTTGTCACAAGCAACACTTAGATGATATTTTGTCCGAAAAGGTAGGCATAGCAAGAGCCCAGCATCATTCTCCGAAGCGTTCAAGGCCTGTAACTCCATCTCTCTAGTTACATGAATATCAGATGGAAATTACTGTTCTACTTCTTTAAATGGCTACAAAAAACATCCATCCATCCATCCAACTATTGACATTTCTACAGCCAGAAAAACTAGCATTCCAAGAAAAACAAAAGAAAAAACACAGCATTCTCAAGACAAGGAACAAGTAGTCAACAGCAAAAATTCCATTAAAAAAAACAACAGCATACAATGGCTGCCCTGTGGATTCATTAGCAACAACAAGGCGGCAAAGTAGCTTTGGTTAACCGTCACTAAAATTCAAAAAAATGTATACTACGCTGCCAGAAACTAGAGAGTGAGGGTAAAAAACAAGACTGCCAAACGCCAATGAATAAGAGGGAAAAGATCCAGAATTGAGGCCTTTTCCAGCTTGGTTTTCACCATCTGTTCCAGTCCTTGATGTGTTCACATAAAATTTACTAGTAGAAATGCCAAACCCAGATCAAATATAGGGAAAATAAATTAACATAAAAGAAGTACGAGTTGCTTCCTGCCAACACAATACGATAACACAGATCTAAACTCGATCAATTTACCTGAGTTGCATCCTTAAAACCATGTAACAAATCATTGTAATTATTCTTTTCCCTAAATGAAACTGTCTTAACTTATTCATGTGTGTAACTGACTAGTCCAGGACGATAACAGTTGATCTCTATAAGCTACTATAAGGGATAAGCAAATGCAACTTGATATACAAGCTACAACACAAAACTAACCTATCCATGTGATAGCAACACCTAAATGATCACATACCGTAAATCAAGTCGAACAAATCATTTCTACGACTGCACAAAGATGGATATTTTATAAAAGGGAAACTTATTGACTCTGTAGAATCCATAAGACCTGATAACAAGAATTTCAAATGCCCTAGTTAAGGTGATGAAGATTCCTCTATTGTGCTCACCTTATCCAAAAGGCCTTTAATCTCACCCTCCAATCTGGATTTCGTCTCCTGATATGATCTTTCATCTGACTTCTCCAGTATTGAGGTCATCAACTGAAGTTTCTGCCTGATATAATTCAACTGCAACCCCTCGTTAACGGATGACTGTGGAGCCACTGGCTTGTCCTGGGTCTTGACACCCTTTTTGGGTGAAGGACAAATTTTTGCACTTGGTATCTCCATGAGTTCCTTGGCCCTAGCTGCAGAACAGAGATAATGAAGCCGGAAAGTGGCCCTTGATGATCCAAAAGGACTGACCAACTGAGAACTGTTGAGTGCTGCCTCTCCATCTGAGGTCCTCACAAAGACAATCCTTGCACAGAAATTCTCGTAAAACATATCAGTTTCAGCTTCACTCAGAACCCCATACTTGCTATATATGTTGATAAGATCATTCTTAGAAGGTATTGAAGACCCAGGGCCAAATGTCACAAAAAGAGCAGCTCCTGAATCTTCCTCACGGGGTTTCTCGCTAGTCCTCGTACCTGCTAAATTGGAAGATTGTTTGTCACCATCGGATTCCCTCTCTTTTGTCTTCACATCTGCTTCACGAGCACCTTCCTCAACCACATCAGGCGAGAGATAGCTCAGCTGGAAAGTGCATGTGTGAGCTCCAAAGGGACTAACCAACTGAGAACTGGTGAGGGCCGCTTCAGCATCAGAGCCGTTCACAAATACAACCCGAGCACAAAAATCATCACGCAACACATCTGTTAACTCTTCATTCAGGGCCCCAAACTTGCTATATATTCTAATAAGGTCATTCTTTGATGGTAAAGAGGATCCTTGGCCAAATGTCACAAAAAGCACAGCACTCAAAGCTTTCACATCGCTTTCCTTCACATCTGCTTCACGAGTACCTTCCTTATCCAGATCGGGAGAGAGATAGCACAGCTGGAAAGTGCCTGTGTCAGCTCCAAAGGGACTGACCAATCGAGAACTGTTGAGGGCTGCTTCAGCATCAGAAGCGTTCAGAAATACAACCCGAGCACAAAAATCATCACGCAGCAAATCTGTTAACTCTTTATTCAGGGCTCCAAACTTGCTATATATTCTAATAATGTCATCCTTTGATGGTAAAGAGGATCCTTGGCCAAATGTCACAAACAGCACAGCACTTGAAGCTTTCACATCACTTTCCTTCTCATTCCTCTCAGCATCTAGTAGCCTGGCAGCTGGTTTGTTCCTAGGCTTTGACTTGGCATCTTCAGTCCTTTTGATCTTCTTATGCTGCCATTCACTTTCAGAGGAACTGAGATCACTCACATTTTGGTCTTTTCCAGAAGTATCAGGCCCACTGTCTGGAGCTTTTCTCTTCATACCTGGTTGAAGATTGTTGTAATCATGGTAGTTAGATCCATCATGATAAACTGAGCTTCTGAATGTAGAAAAGAATTGGCAAACCATGTCCGAGTCTAGAAACTTATTTTCCTTCAGATATTTAGGACAAAGAGCAACGGACTGGATTCCAGATAGAACTTCATTAGCAGATACGTTCACACTCCTTGGATCAATACTATTGCACTGAACCTGATTTGATGACCGAGGACTTGCAATATCAACGCCTTTAAACAGGTTTTCCTGATTGTCACCACTACACTTCATAACCGGGTGGAACCCAATAAGATGGGCGGCCACTCTATTCATTCGCTCACCCACACGTTCCTCTTCCGAGAATTTTAAGGAATCTGCTTCTCTGCCTTTCTTTCTTTGACCCTGATTAAGATTTGTGTAAGGAGGGGATAGATACTTGCTCTTCTTTCTTTCTCTTGGTGACGATGCCATCTCAATTTCTTCCTTGGCCTCGGCCTGATAACTTACAACGCCTAAAGCGCCACTTGTTTTCCCCTCAGTAGAGATGTGATTGGCATGAGTTTCTTTTTTACTCCCCCGACCATCATTTTTAAATCTGAATTTCTTGTTCTTTCCAGTTGACAAAGAAGGATTTACAGTTCCCTCATTGCTTCCACTTCCATCATGATCAAGGTTAGACACTTTGCTCTGTGTAGCTAAAAGAGATTCTGAAAGCTTTGTACCTTTACTCTTCCTCCTTCGCACAGAAGCTGAATTATTGGCATCATCACCATCAGCCTCATCGCTGCCTTTCCTCTTCTTCTTCTTGGAAGTTGATGCCAGTTTGTCTGAGTCTGTTTTCTCTTTAGCCAATTCTCTTTCTTCATCTTCAGCCTCAACATTCATGCCTATAATTTCAGCTATACTTTTCTGCTTCCTTCTATGATACAGGTGACCCTCCGAAACCCCTGGGCACTTTTGCAACAAGGTTTGGTTGGTTTGACCAAATCTTGTACCCCTAGGCAGAGCAAGACAGTCTAGTTCCACAGGCCCCGGGATGCACACTTGCAATTCACTGTCATTAATCATGTCGACTACCGAATTCTTCAAGTTATCTTCAAGGCCTGGAATTAGCTGCGGCTCATAAAAAACTGGGCACCCTTTTTCACCATAAAAAGCAGAAAGCCAGCTTTTAAAGACAGTGAACTCAAGCATACTTTTCGCATTACCACCCTGTGCAATTAATTTCAATTGCATAAGAAATTCTGCTGGTTCAAGAAAATCAGTTATTAACTTCTCAATTCCCCCTTCAGGCACAAAGACTCCTCCTTTGATTCCAGAATTCACTGCCAATGGTCTATCACTACCTCCCGTATATCCTTCTTTCATTGAAGAAGAAACAAGCTTCAACTCCACAAGCTGGCCAATTTCATCCAGTGCCGCCTCTACAGCGTGAATAAAGTTCTTAGAGCTACTCTGCCTTGATATCTTCTCAAATTCCTCATCAAAGGGCTTCAACTGAGAGGGCTTACACCAAGCAAATGTACCATCTCCAAAGTAAGCAACCAGGATCTTGTTCCTCCGTTTCAACTTCAATGCATAATCCGATGCATCAGATGCATCATATATCCGTCCGGGCCACCAAGGATGGCTCCTAATTTTGCCCCAAACAAAATCACCAACTTTAAATTTGTTCCCTTCATCATCATCTTCGTCAATCTCCTCTCCATCTTCATCATCACCCTCACTCAACTCCTCAAAATTCTCTTTTGCGTTGAAATAATCATCACTATTCTCTCTTTCACCATAACCTCTAGTTTCTTCTACACCAACTTGTGCCCCAGAAGCAACAATGGGAACGCCGCCCTCTCCAGGCAAACCATCATCGGTTACTTTACTCTCATCATTATTATCCATAGCACAACCATTTTCTCCACGACGTTCACCTTCTTCTTGAGTCCCTCGCATCTTCAACAAAGACGATACTCCATTCATCTCAGAATCTTCCAAATATCCAGCAGCTGGAACATCCTTTCCATTAACAGAAACCCTAACTCCATTATTTTGAGTAACCCCGCGAAAAGCACGAGAGTCAGCAGAAATAGAGGTTCCTGAAGCTTCTTTAAGCGGCTTATTGTCTCTGTTATGAGATTTCGGTGTCGCAGAACCACTACGGGTTCTTCCAGGTTGGTTTCCAACTGCCTCCATTTTTCTGGGAAAAACACTTTCTCGAGAAAATCAGCCACTCTGTATATTTCACAAAAAGGATCAATAAAGCAAAAAAAGAATCAACGTCAAATCAATACTCCAAATGAATTTACTCTATCGTGAAGAAAACTCGAGAGGTAAAGATAAAACAACCAGAAAGAAGAAAAAAAATCCAAGGAAAAACCGAGCGTAAGAATTGAATATCATGAGGTTTGGGGAGCGGATGAGGCAGAAAAATAAACAAACCTTTAACAAGACGAAGAGAGAAGTCTAGGGTTTTCGAGCTTCTGCTATGGAAATAATTCTGTTCGTCATTTCTTCAATTCACGAAACCAGAGAGGGACGAAACGATTTTCATAATATCGGATTAAAATATCGAAAAAAGGAAATGGAAATATCTAGCCGCGAGAATTTTGAGGTTAATTACTCTACTAATAAGGCTGTTAATTCTCCAATATTTCTTGGATTTTTTTTTGTCTTTTACCTTTTATCTCGCTGTGGCGACCACGCATTAGTGGCAATATGGAATATTTGACGCGCGTCGTGTAGCTGATTCAAATTACTCGCCATCAGATGCGCCCGCGTTGCACCGTGTGATAGCTTTAGCTGTCTATGTGTAGGCTTTGGATCAAGGGCTCAGAGAAGATGATGCCCGTACATTGCAGTAACGATAAATACTTTATTATAATAATATTGTATTTCATCCTAAAATTTAAGATAATATTTTCCGTACATTTTTCTAAAAAAAGAATTGCATGCTAAGAGGCAACATCCTTTGTAGAATTGACACGTGTGTGATTTATCTTTAAGATAAGGAACTGCACCACCAAATACCGTCGAAGGATTTTTGGTGTAATTCCTGCTCTGTAGCTCTGACACGAGTCTTGTCATTGTATCTCCAATTGATATTTTACATGCTAGCTATTAACTCCCCCAATGAGCAATATCAGCAGAGAGGGAGGTACTCCACGTCACCCTTATTTTTACATAACTTAGACTAAGTAATCTTCCTCTTCTTTAAAGGGTGAGAGGATGGTCAAAATATGACATTGTGTGCCTATAGTTTCTTGTCCTTCTGAATATTGTTCACTTTACGTCTTTACCAGAAAAATACACCTCCGATCCTGTGTAACCTGATCGTCGGAGCAGGTCCTCTTACAGATCCAACAAGCCAAAGACTTTTACATACAACATTCACAACTACCATTGATTGACAACTAAAGAATAAGCGAACGTACACAACATTCAACACAAGCTAAGAAGCAAAACTCATTATATCCATCTATGAAAATTTGCAAACATAATAGATGCTTAACAATGTAAACTAATTACAGCCACGATCTGTAATCATGCTCTTAGGAACGACATGAATAGTTGAAAGTCACATTGTTGAAAAGTGACATTGTTGTCAACGGGGTGAATTGCTATTTTTGCGCACACACAAAAAAAAAGGATTGTTATATAGCTTTTAATTTTTTTAAAATATATATATAGCAAAAAGAAACTCCAAATTAAGCTTCTTTTTTTTTTTGTTCAAGAAAACCAAAAAAAGAAGAAGTTGGAAAACAACTTTTATTTCACATACTTAGAATATGATCAATATTTTGTAGTTGGACTAATATTTCATTTTCAAGTATATGGCTAGTTCTTAGTATTTGGTCTTTGTGCATAAGAGCTTTGTATGCCCTTTGGCCGACCTCTTATCATTGTTGTCAATGAATGCGAAAAGAGTCTATTTTTTCTTCTTCAATTTTCTGGTTTATTCTATGTTTTTTCCTCTACCATTTAGCATGAAAACACTATCATAGTCCACGAAGGATAAGGAAGCACAATTTTATTTATCAATAACGTCCTTATATAGAGGCTAAGACATTATTATTGTATATGAAAAATAAAATAAAAACATAAACGAAAGCTGACTGTTGGAAAGAATCACGATTACATTTAACACACATAACAAGCCTTTAAACTTATAGATTAACTCCAAAGGAGGACGAGTGGAGTCTCGTGAGGGTATAATACACATAAAATCCTTTTTTTGGGAAGATTATTAGGTAAACATCACAGGTGGTTGTTCTTTGGCTTCAGTCTCGTACGTGAAGTTGTAGAAATTGATACCTGTGTAGAAGCCATCATCCTTGTCGTAGGTGACCATTTTCCCGTTGAAAAGAGTGTCTCTCTGAGTATAGGAGTAAGGCACGTAGCATGATCCCTGTGTTGCCATCAGACTTACCTTCACCTTATTCGTTTTGGGTACAGTAGCCGTAATATACACAGTCTCGACTACATTTGTTGATGTCACTGATTCTCCCCACCCGTGTTTATAAGATCCTGGAAGAGAAACTTCGATCTTTCCCTCAGAAATGTACGGAATGCCTGTCTCAAGTTCTGTCTTAACTCCTGTACGCACTCCAACACTGTTATTCCATGTGCTGCTCTTTGTCTCTGTGTACGAGATTTTAAGGATTACAGTGTCGGAGTTTTCTGTCATATTAACGGCCTCTCCACTGGCCATTGAGACCACATTCTCGTTGTAGATCCTAGCTTCTTTGAGTCGAAAATTTACGTTGTAGATTCTTCTTGAAAGAACCGCCTCTTCCACCTCGAACCTCGCCAACTTGTTAATGATGGAGGAAGAAGAAGCGAGACAACTGTCAAAATCATTGTCTATGACCCGTCTGCTGCAGAATTCATTGGTTATCAAGCAGCGCAGAGCAATGACATTATTTTCAACTCTGATGGGCACAAAATATGAGTTCACGTGGGTTCCTTCCGAGTGATCAGCATGAACATATATCTTATATTTATATTCGAGCATCCAGTATTTGTCGAAGTAATCAGACTTGATACGAACATGTCCATCGCCGTCGGTGAAGACTGTGTGAGTCACAGCTGCGTCTACAATGTCACAAGAGTCGAACCGCAAACAGTTTTCTCCATGAATCAAACGAGAGCTGAGGTACTTACCATTATCACCTTTGAACATGATGTGTTTGGGAAGTATCAACAGTGATTCCCAATCGATAACTGTGAAATCGTCGCATTTGTAGTTTTCAGATACTGATCGAGCGGACAAGCAGTCATTGTAAATCCCTTCAGCAACCCATAGGCATGCATAATGGTCGAGCTGAACGTGTCGAAGTCGCATTATATGATCAGCATCAGGATCTACATAGCTGGGCTTGAACAGTGTACATGACCATTTTGATTTGTCTTCCTCTGGTTGGTTAGCCGCAGCAGAAACCCAGTATCTGCTCTCCGACTGCCTAACCAAGAACTTGTTGTTGTAGCAGCACCTTATGTGCACCAGTCCCTTCCCACACTCTGCCATCTCCACCTGATACTTTGCATACGGGCTCATAACATCCTCTCCAGAAAATTGCAAAAGCCCATGTGCTTCCCCATCTTCATGTATGTATCGTAAGTATTTGTCGTTGTGTTTTGATTTCAACGCTATAAATCTTGGCAAAGCCATTGATTTTTCTTCCCTTCTCTCTCTCCTTCTTTCTAATAAATTTTGGTGAGATTTGTTTTTCTTCTGCTTTCCTGGCTAACGTAAGAGTAGTGCTATTTATAAGGAAACAAATGTGTTGGGTATGTCCCATTTGGCATACCTTTGATTAAAAAAGATAATATCTCTTAACCTTGTGTGAAGTGATTCGGGTGAAAAAAAATTAAAGAAAAAGTAAGAGAAAAATGAATAAAAGAAAAAAAAATTAAAAAGCAAAATATGAGAGAATATTTCTAAACCCTATGTGAAGTGATTCGGGTGTAGAGAGAGAGAATTTATTAAATAAGAAAATAAAAAATAAAATGAGAGAATTTTTCTTGACCTTGTGTGAATCAAGTGTAAGGAGAAAAAGAGGAAGGCATAGAATATTAATTAAGTAAAATAAAAAAATACGAGATAATTTTTCCTTGACCATGTGTGAAGTGATTCGAGTGCGGAAAAAAAGAGAAAGAAACTTGATTATGTAAGACTACCACTTCAGAAGATGGGGGAGTATAATTGCTCTCTATTAGTGCAAGAACTCACCTCTAACATAATAATGTTTTTTCCTTTATTTAGTAAGTCGAGTTCAAGCCCATTTACTAGACTTAAAAAGAAATAAAGTTGTGTGGATCCGATATATTTTCAAAAACCGAACAATCTAAAATGGACAATATTTTTAATGTGTATAAAAGTGTAGAAATTACAACTGATTAAACAAAAAGGAAAAGAAAAAATATGAGAGAATATTTCTTAACCTTATGTGAAGTGATTCGAGTGTAGAGAGAGGTCCGCGAACCTTTTGCGGTAACATACTCCATATCATCTTTGCCTGATCAGTTGATGAGATTGTCAATGTATACTCTTACTCTTATGTCATTTATAGGTGTAATGACTTGCATAGCTGGATGATGCTTATGATTTTATTAGACTAAGGTGTGTTACTAAGAATTTTCTCTATAGCATTCGATCTGTTTATGCCTAGAGCTTAATTTGTAGCTCTTTTGATTGAACTCTTGTCATCATTCTCGATGAATGCTAAAAGAGTCTAGAATCAATTTTCTGGTTCATTCTATTTCTTGCACCCCGGCCGACCCGACCCGACCGCTTAGCCCGAAAAATACTATCATAGTCCTCTAAGCGTAAGGGAACACGATCAAAAATAAAATAAAAACATAAACGAAAGCTAAGCTCACTGTCGAAAACAATCACTGTTGCATTTAGCGCATACATCAAGCCTTTTAACGCCAGCTCAAGCAAGCAAACCCTAATACAATCTAGTCTACGATTGAACTTTTCAGAACAAATAACAAATTGATTACTCATCCGATGACTTATCAAAATCCCCCAACAATTGCTTCAAAATAACACCAATACCGAGAAACCCATGTCATCAACAATTCAAGCTCAATCTATAAGGTTATTAATTGGAACCAAAATCCACAATGATTAATCCAACAGAAACAAAAAATAAAAGAATACCTGAAATAATGCCACCAAAAACAATTGCAAACCCCAAAATCGAGAATCTTCCACATATTCCAAATTTCGGACTGAGGAAAGTCGATCTAGATTTCGAAACAGTAATATGTCAATAGAAGAAAAGATTATGCCATAAATGGAGAAGAAGGACCGACAAAAAAAAAGTTTGGTTTTCTATAGAGAAATTTCAAATAATTGGAAAATAATGGTAGTACCTTACACCCACAATTGTTTCCATAATTACAATTTGCAGAGGACATAGGAACCTTTGACCCTTCAGGCTAACTGGTCGAGGGTCGGTTCTAATAATAGAGGTTGAAACTGCCCCTATTAGACATATTTGTAAATGCATTAATCTTACACACTCAAAGCTCCATGTTAAGAATATGATTCAGTAAATCAGACTCAGATCATTGTTAAAAAGACAAAATAACTCTTCCACAAGAGTTGAACCATCACAAATGCAAAGCAATGCCACATTGATCACAACATTTACATATGATATGCCGAATTACGGAAGCATGCAGTTTCGATTTCATATGATCCAAGTGTTATGGAATATTTCACATTTAGAACCAGTCAGTGAACTCTTTTCCAGCCTTGCAAATAATCAAACCACAACATGTCCAAACATAGCCTTTCTCCAAGATATTCGGATAAAAAAACACATTTCCAGATAAAACTGAGATGAAAGTCCAGAGACCAACTGAATCGACACTCGGAAGTTAGCAAAATCAACCTTCAAGGTAACTTTTCATACAAACCAACTTGCAAATGACTTCATGCAGCAGCCAGCGGGGTGCTACATCAACCACCAAGAGATGCGAACAATATCATTGGATGTAGGAACAGAATACAAAAAGCTAGATTACTCGACACTTGTACCCATGAATGAAAAATAAGCCAACACAACATTCACCACAAGCTATGCGGCAAAACTCGCTTAAGTTCATCTAGTAGCAATAGACATTGGAGATAATTTCAGCAAAAACTAATAACAATCTTAGACATGACAAAAAATTTTACAAGACAACATTCACTACCACCACTGATTGACGACTAGCTTTAAACGATAAGCAAACACAACATTCACCAAAAACTAAGAAGCAAAACTCACTTAAATTCATCTATGAAAAATAACAAACATTATAAGAGCTCAGCACTGTAAATTAACTTCATTTCATCAATTTCAGGACAGATTTTACACAAAAAAGAGGAAACATCAAAAGCAACGAACATTGACTTCAATTCGGAACCAATTACATTGAAATTTGAGCATTCAAGAATCCCACATCCACTGTATTTCACCAAACATCAAACTTAGAATAATTCCCCCAAAAAATGAAACAAGAACACAAAATTAACCTCAAATTACCATTATAATCTCTAAGAGATAGCAATTTTAGCCCCAGCTCCTTCAAGCTGCTTCTTTGCCTCCTCGGCCTCCTCCTTCGAAACTCCCTCTTTGAACTTCTTCGGCAACCCTTCAATCAACTCCTTGGCCTCCTTCAAAGCCAAACTCGTCAACGCTCTCACCGCCTTAATCACTGCAATCCTAGCATTACTCGGCACCTCCTCAATCACCACATCAAATTCCGTTTTCTCTTCCACCACATCGGGCGCTGCCTCAGTAGCACCGGGTGCCGCAACCACCGCTGCAGGGGCAAATGCTGCAGCGGAAACGCCCAGCTTGTCCTGGAGAAAGTCTACAAGGGTTCGGGCCTCCACGAGGGTGAGGGATGAAATATCATCGCCAAGCTTCGTGATTTTCTCAGGGGCTTCGACTGCGGCGATGGGGCGGAGATGAGCGGCGCGGTGGGAGAGGCTGGTTGTCGTGTTTGTAAAGGGGAATTGGAGAGAGGGGTTTAATGGTTGAGCGTGATAAGAACAGTGGGAAGTGGAACGGAGATTGAGTGGTGTTGTTGTAGAGAGAGTCGCTGCCATTCTTTCTTCTTCCTCTTTTGGGTTTCGGGAATTGATAGAGCGCGAGAGTGTTGAAGGCTTGCAGGAGATTAGGATAAGGCCAGCTTTATGGGCGCTTTTCTTGAGCCTGGTTCGTGGATATTTTGTGGACCACTTTGTCCTTCTTCAAATGAAAGAGGAGTAATCGGGATATGTTTCATTGACGCATAGATGAAAAGGGCATAGATGGTATTTCATGTGTTGTAAGTATGAAAAAAAAAATTAAGAAAAAGCAATACGGGGCGTTCCGAGAATCGAACTCGGGACCTCTCGCACCCAAAGCGAGAATCATACCACTAGACCAAACGCCCACATGTTGTCCTTGGACTAGAAATTTTATAAGGCTTTTGTTGCTTCAATCAACACGAAGTACTTCTGGGAGGCATGACTGGTATTTGTAAGAGTTTTTGGAGAACATGAAGAATAGGGTTCAGGAGAAATCATCAATGATATTTATGGAATTAGTTTATAAAAACACTGAGAGAGACATTTATGCAAGTATCACATATTTTGCATTGGACATTAGCAAGTGCATTTCCCTCAACCTGAGTTTCTGCCAAGTTAAATCAAAATAGCATTTACGTTTTCAACATGATTGTCTATAATCTGATTACAAGAGAACCCCCCTTCCTTTCTTAAATAGAAAATTTGCCTTGTACGTGCTCAAGAACAACCAAATTAAACTTCTGCATTGTACTGCATAGCCAATATCTTAGTGCTGTTTGCATTCAGCAGCTTAATAGTTCAGTACACTTGCAATTTACTTTTTTTTAGAGAATTTGGCTCTGCCAATATTCTTATTGACATTTGATTTTTAGGAAATGTTGTGTACAAAGAGAATGCTGCCTTATGTTTTGCATTCACAAAGAAATATATTAGCATATTCTTATTGCTGACTTTGTTGACAGGCCTTAGAAACAAAGTATGAACAAAAAACTTGGTTTGACAAGCCCTGAAAAGATTGAAACACGAAAACAGGAGGACGTTGCCACCGGATTGGAAAAACCAGAAGCACTTGTGCAACCTTCATCTTAGTGATCAGGTTTCACATAAAAAGTAATATTGTTAGCTTGTACTCCATTGCGATGGGATTAAGTTTTGTTCTTTCTTATTTTATATGATAGCTGAGCATTAGACACCATGCTGGTTAAATTTCTTGAAGAAGATTTATTTGCAGAAGCACAGATTGAATCTGTAGTCATTTCAACATTGTAGTTGCAATGGATGGCTTACATGTCATTGATGTTTATCAGTTCATATATATATATATATATATACAGTCCGTCGTGCCGGTATCCTGTGTATATATTTCAAACCGGAATACACCAATCCAACGGCAGTGACTTGTCCTTTTCTTAATAATTAAATATCTGTTTTGTAAATTGATTCTCTCTCTCCTCAACTCCGATTGACCCAGATCGATCTTCTTTCTGGGTCTGGTATCTATGGTTTATGAGGTACTTTTGTTTCTGAGTTTTGGTAATATATATATACTAGCCAAGATGACAAACAATTAGCATCAAACTCAACCATAATTCTTTAAATTTTTTGTACTAAACCTTCATGTTATTTAATGTTTAATCTTCACAAATATAGTAGAGACCGGGACTGTACTTTGGAATGATTCGTGAACATGAGCTTTGGATTCATTCACCACATTTTAAATGAAAGGATAAGAAATAATTAGAGAAATTTCTCACGTACTATCTAACTAACGGTTGGGACAATCCAAGTGATGTGGTTAACAAGTAAAGTCTGTGATTCTTTTATTGAGATATATTTTGGACTTATGTATCATTAAGTGAGATCTTTTAGAAGAATAAAGTTGTGTAGGTGATGCATCCACTGTATTCAAAGTGAACAAAATTAATCTGTTGATTTGAATCAGGTGAAATTTTTGATATGGCATCGGAGCATGAGGTGGAGTATCAAGACTTAAAAATATCACTTGGAGAAGACGGGACAATATTTGTTGATATGAGTACAAGTGCGGGTGAGTGTATTTGTTTTATAAGCAGTGAAGAATCCACCTCATGCAATGGGGGGAATTCCAAAATATTTTATTTAAAAAAACAGTTTTTATAAATATATATTTTATTTTAACTTAAAGTCAAGCACTCATGCAAAAAGTCCACTCAAAAGTTAAAACTAAATCCATTTTATATAAAATTAGTGATAGAATCCTAATTCTTTATAGTGATAGAATCCTAATTCTTAAGTCATTGCCGTATAGATATATATCACATATTTATCCTAAACGACTCTTTAAATTTACTTAATATACATATTTACTTAGTTTAATGACAATCTAGATATTTACTTATTTTCGATATTCTTTCGATAAATAGCTCTAAAATAATTGGGAGTGTTGTCCCTAAACCCCGTCAACCTTTCTTTGCCATCCTCTTATAAATTCCTGACTCTACACTAATGTAGCCCCCAACCCAACCTTATTTTCTAAGTTCGTCTATGTTTACAAGTTAAGTATATAATGCTTTCAATTGACAAAAGGGATCTGAAAATTACACGGGAATTAATAAATTCAAAGTGAACAATATTTATTAATTTGAGCAAATGTGATATTTATTTTATATTTTATAATGGGTGAGTTTTGGAGATTTCTAATACATCTTCTCATGTATTTTACATAATTGGTGGGCCTTGGTCCTCTTGGAGTGCTCCAAAACTCACTTTTCCCTTGTTAGTAGTGTTACGTGTTCACAGTGAACAATTCTTTTAGATACATTAAATTTTACTCTTACAAAAGCCGAACATAAAATAAAAAAAGAAAAAAACCAGACCGGTCCAGCATAAAAATCAGATCCGATATTTTTTTATTTTTATACGATG
Source organism: Euonymus europaeus (assembly GCA_963580455.1). NCBI lineage: Eukaryota > Viridiplantae > Streptophyta > Magnoliopsida > Celastrales > Celastraceae > Euonymus > Euonymus europaeus. The sequence continues at coordinate 4,470,823 of OY756968.1, read as the reverse complement.
AAGAGTACACCTTGAACCAACCATAGTCAAATCCCAACCTAACCACAGTTATTGTTTCTTGTCCAAGTTGTCCTTTGCTCTCTCTGCTTTATAAATTTCCGACTTTCCTCCGATTACACGCCTCTCTCCACCTTTTGTCTCTCTGCCTTCGTATCCTCCGAAAGCGTAGGTTTCTCGCTGTGAGGGCTATAAAGGTTGGGAGACAATAACGACATTACTTCTCCATTTTCATCGTCGAAAATTTCATCATCCAATCGACGCCGACAGGTACTTTCCTTCCCGCTTATGATTTTGGGTTCTTGTTCGAAGAAATCTAAATCTGTTATTTATATTATCTGAATCAGGCTCTCATGTCCACGATCTAACCGAATAGAGTATAGTTTGGGGTCTGTATGTCGGCTCAGATAAGATCCACTTCTAAATAGAAGAAACTAAGTTCCGATGCTAGTTTTTTTGTGCCGAACGACTTGTTTTATTTTACCATCGTGTTTCGGAGTTCGGTGTAATTTTCAATCACGCCTTTGAAACTTCGTTTACTGCTTAGGTTTCTGCGGCATTTTTTAAGACTTCTTGGATTGCTTTCTTATTCATTAATGGGTGATGGTGGTTGGGTTTTGAGGTAGAACTTTATGGACTCCCTGATTTGTACATGAATTTAGACTGGAAAGTGGTGATCCTTCTTCTTGTTTTTTTTTTAGTTTCGGTTTATAGTCTTATTATCAGTTTCCATTTGATTTCGCTCATCTTAAGCTTTATTTGGCTGCTAAGAAAAATACATTTGAAGGAAATTTGTTAAATTCTGAAGGATTTATTTTTTGATATCCAAAATTTTAATGAATAGGCAGAAATATATGGATTATACTGTCCCATATATTTATGTATTTCATGTTGGTTCTGATCTGAGAACTACAAGACTATTTGCTTGGCTGCATCACATTCAATTTTTGGCATCAGGTGTTATTTGAACCATGCCTTCCCCAACTAAATTTACCATTTAGGGAAGTTTTCGGCCCTTGTAGAGGCCTTTCCCCCGTTGTTGGATTATTGATGATACTGATGCTGGTTTGAGCTAGGCTGTAGAGTCTACCTCAATAGTGGAAGGACTTGGATTTGGGACACTTAGAGTTCATTCCCTTTTTTCCCCCTCCCTGTTTTGGTGTTAGTCTAGAAGTAATTCCATTCGGTTTTGCTAATCTTATATTATATAGCTGCGAAGACAATGCATTTGAGTTTTGGAAGAAAATGGTGTTAAAATTTCAAATATTTAATATTTGGATATCCAAACTTTTCAATCACGCACGAACAAATGTGTGAATTTTGGAGCTTGGAGCCTTAGGAACAAATACCTACAAGGACCAGCTAGCGAAATTAAAATATTCAACCAAACCCATGTGTGTTGAAGTAATAGCCACAGAAGTAGTTAACTGCCTATCCAATTACATCTTGATAGCATGGATCCTATAACTATTAGTCTGCTATTTGTAGCAGGGTAAGAGGCCTCTGTTATTTCTTTATTCCAAACATGATACAGGTTGAGCTTGCAACACCTACCTCTTAATATAGCTCAAAAAACACATGTTTACACTTGTCATGCAGCTTTACACTTATTCATCATTTGGATATTGTTTCCCTTGCGTTTGTTGTCTTTTTCCAATGCCGTTTCCCTTTTGTTTTCGTTGCTTACTTATTTTTGAAGGCCTTACGCATTTTATGGGTTTATTTGTGACTATTTTCGTTAGGTTTTAGGTGAATTTCTTTGTTGATCTTTCCCATTCTTCTGGTGACAGTATTCTATCTGTGCTATATTTTTTATGGCTGCTACTGCAATGGCCTCTATTCGATATGCACCGGAGGATCCTACTCTTCCCAGGCCATGGAGAGGTCTAATAGATGGTAAAACTGGGTATATTTACTTTTGGAATCCAGAGACCAATATCACTCAATATGAGAGGCCTATGAGCTCAGCTGTGCCACTTAAACCTTCCTCATTCTCTGTAAGTTCTTCGGTTCAAGTTCAGCAATCTTCTCAGGGACAATACAGGGGATACATTCCTGAAAATGAAGATGATAGGTATAATGGAGACAAAAATATTGGGTCAAAATTTGATGGAGGATCAAGGAGTAATCAGGTGATTGCAATTAATTTTGTTTTTGCAGTAAATAAAATCATTATGCTCGTAGTTCAATAATATATTTTCATATTATTCATATGGACCCAGACTTCACCTCTAATAATTCCTTCCTGATCTTGCTTTACATAGAATGAAATTTTTGTCCACAATTTAACTCGAGATTACTGAAATATTCTGGTTGGGCTTTCTTTTACGAATAATAGACTGCTTTCCTCCTCAACTGTTTTTGCTAACTGTGTTTTTCATACCTTTCAACATTTATGATTAACCATTTATGTTTTTTTCCTGTTCAATTTTTTCCCCACTAGGGTATGAGGGGCGGGCTAACTCAATCTCACAACGACGCAAATGGGACTATAGCTGCTGTAAATGGAGGATCTACTAGAGGGAATGGATCATCGGATGAAGGAAGTAGTCTATCTGTGGAGGCTTATTGTCGTCGGCACGAAATCACTGTTATTGTGAGTGTCTAGTAATTGGTGTCTTAGATTATATTTATTTTGTGGATTGCCAAGTTCTTGTTCCCAGGTCCATTCCCCTTATTTATATTTTAGTCATTGCATTTTTATTCTCTTATTGTAATGTTGATGATTTTCACAACTTCTGTGGACAGGGAGGTGAAGTGCCTGCACCTTTTACATCTTTTGAAGCCACTGGCTTTCCTCCTGAGATTCTTCGAGAGGTACTGGCTTATATATTTTGTTTTATTGTTTTCCTTTTTTGATTTTGTATTGATAGCTCAGAGTCCAAGTAAGTTGCCAAACTTGTGGAGTATTATTGTGAAAACTTCTGTAACTGATGGAGGACCAATGCTAAGATTTAGACTTATGTTAATCTTTTTTTGCCGTCTGTACTTTTTTTTGTCGCAGGTGCGATATTTGCTCCTGCGAGGAGCTAATGTCGTACGCTGTGGTGCCCTCTGTTTGGGGGCCTTGCTAATTATTTGAAGCGATGTATGGTGGACCAATTTTGGTGGTGGGCTTTCCGAATCACCCAAGTTCGTGACCAGGACTGCTGTTGGTGATGATTCAGTCTGCCACTCGGTCCGGACGGAAGAAGAGGCCTCCTCCTGCTGTTGCTTGCATCGCAAGCCTTGGCTCACTGCATAGGGGGGATGATGCTTCTTCTGCCATTAGCCACTCCTGTATGAGTAAAGAATACAAACCAGAAATATTGAAGCCAGTACCTCGCTTCTGGGGTTGCTGGATATCTTTTCCGCTTTTTCCAGGTACAGAATGCTGGCTTCTCTTCTCCTACTCCAATTCAAGCACAATCGTGGCCTGTTGCTTTGCAAAGTCGAGATATTGTGGCCATTGCTAAAACTGGGTCAGGGAAGACTCTGGGTTACTTAATCCCAGGATTCATTAATCTCAAGCGCTGCCGCAATAACCCTCAGTTGGGTCCAACTGTGTTGGTATTGTCACCAACGAGGGAGTTGGCGACCCAGATTCAAGTTGAAGCTGTGAAGTTTGGGAAGTCGTCAAGAATTTCTTGCACAGTGAGTTACTCATCTCTTCTCTCTCTCTCTCTCTCTCACACACACACACACACACAAAAAAAAACTATCATTTGTGTATTTTCTTTGTAGTTCTTAATGTGCATTTCCATATGTATTTGTTTGTTCTTTCTGTTTCTATTTATTTATTTGTTTTTGGCTACAGAGAAGTGGTTTTGGTGTATGTTAGTGTACAATTGCCTCCCTCATGTTTTAAGTAGTGCATTTACGTTCGCTTGTTTTTAATAGTATTCCTGCCTGCATTCTTACGGACATAACCTCGTATTTTCCTTAATTTGCAGTTAGAACAAATTATGTATTCGTGTTCCCTGAGAGAACCCTCCTCACTGTTCTTATAGTCCCTTTCATGCTGTAGTGGAGTTTCAAAATTGTTAGCATTTTGGGAAGTAAATAATATTGACTGTCAAGATAAAAGTTTTATTACAAAAAAAAAATTTCAACCCTTCCCTCCCAACCCTATCTAAAAATTAAGGGAAAAAAAATGCAGAGAGCTGTTAAAACGTGACTAAAACCTTGGTAACCCTAAATCCCAATTACGAAGTGATATGGATAGCAGTGTAGTTTCTCTGATACTGTGTATTGATACTGATCCCTAGTGAATCAAGTGTATATTTGGACTGTTATTTGTTAATGAGGGGAATATTATCTTTTAAGTTTTATGTGTTTGGAATATAGTAGTAGTTTGTTCATTTTCTATATTGTGTTTCTGACGCTCTATGTTTTGTACTGGCTGAAGTGTCTTTATGGCGGAGCACCAAAGGGTCCCCAATTACGAGATCTAGATAGAGGAACCGATATTGTAGTTGCTACTCCTGGCCGCTTGAATGATATTCTTGAGATGAAGAGAGTTAGCCTTCATCAAGTTTCTTACCTTGTGCTGGATGAGGCTGATCGCATGTTAGACATGGGTTTTGAACCTCAGATACGAAAGATTGTTAAGGAGGTGCCTGCTCGTCGTCAGACTCTTATGTACACAGCCACATGGCCAAAGGAAGTTCGGAAAATTGCAGCAGACTTGCTTGTGAATCCTGTTCAGGTTAATATTGGGAATGTCAACGAGCTTGTAGCCAATAAGTCTATCACACAGGTATGAACTCTGACCTTGCAAGAATTTTACGGAATGGTACTTTTTTTGGCCCCTTGGACATGCAATTAATTGTTTTTGTCATTGTTTGTTTACACATGGGGTTATTGCTAAGTTACAAGAGTGTCATTTTTTGTTACTGTTGAAAATTTTAAACCCGTGGCTTTCTTGTAGTATATCGAGGTACTGTCACCCATGGAGAAACACAGACGGTTAGAGCAAATATTGCGGTCTCAAGAACCTGGGTCAAAGATAATTATTTTCTGTTCCACCAAGAAAATGTGTGATCAACTAGCTCGTAACCTTACCCGTCAATTTGTAGCTGCAGCTATTCATGGAGATAAATCGCAGAGTGAGAGAGATTATGCGCTGAGTCAATTCCGCACTGGGAGATGTCCAGTGCTTGTTGCAACTGATGTCGCTGCTAGAGGACTGGATGTAAAGGATATCAGGTATGACTACCCATCTTCTAATGAGTTCTAGTGGATGTTTGGAATGTTTAGAAGTGTCAGTTCAGGACACATATGCACAAGTATGTTCTGGGTTCCTTATTTGATGGTGTGGAGTGTGAATCTCTGTTTTATATTTTACTTGAAGTATGGAGTCTGATAACATGGTCGAGGAATATACCAAAGATATGGTTGTAGAATGTTTACAAGGTCAAAGTCCTTAAATTTATGAAGTGGATTAGGCACTGCATTATAGATTTTCATAAAATCTTTTGACTTAATCTAAAACCTCATTATAGGCTCTGATGAACCCCTTTTATTTTTTCTTAAAAATATATGAGTGCCTTCAACCATGAGGAATCTTTGACGTGGATTTGGAGGTTCAGATATTTTGTACATATTGTGACTTAGCTCAGAACCATTGTAAATGAGTGTGTTCTTTTAGATATACTCTATGTTATGTGTTTGTGTTTGCAAGCAGCGGCCCTCCTTGGTCCTATTCCTTTACAAAAGTTTTTGTTAAACCATTTAAGACATCCCTGTATTAGAAAGTATTTAAGTGAGTTTTAGCGGCTTCCACTGATTTATTCTAATACTATGAATATGCTTATATGCCCTTCACTTTCATTTAAAGTTGGCTTCATTCATATAGTTCTGTCTTTTCAAATTCGTTGTAAATTGTTAACAACTTTTGGGGTTGATATTTTTGCAGGATTGTTATCAACTATGACTTCCCCACTGGAGTTGAGGATTATGTTCACAGGATTGGGAGGACTGGGAGGGCCGGTGCCACTGGAGTGGCTTACACTTTCTTCAGTGACCAGGATGCAAAACATGCTTCAGAACTTATCAAAGTCTTGGAAGGGGCAAACCAGAAAGTACCTCCACAAATTCGTGAAATGGCTTCTCGTGGTGGTGGCATGTTAAGGTCTAGGCGTTGGGGTTCTGGTGATGGCGGTCGTGATGGAGGCCGTGGTGGGCGAAGTGACGTTGGTTATGGTGGAAGGGGTTCGAGTTACTCTTTTGGTAGGTCAGAAAGAGGTGGAGGTCGTGGATATGGCCGTGAGTCCCTGGATAAGTATGTATCATGTTTTTGTTGACTTCTCAGACTTTGAATTTCCCTGATCTCCAATGTGATAGTTGTTTTTTTCTCGTATTGCTGTTTCTTGTTTTCTTCCATTTAGTTTAATAGTATGTTGTTGTCTTGGCTTTGAGCTCTACTCAAAAGTCTCACCATTTTCCCTGAAAATATTTCATAGTAAGGAGGAAATAAATAAAGCAGACAATACTTCATAGTTAGAAGTGAAAAAATCCAGGAAAAAAAAAGTTTGTCTTCCCAAGGCTGTGGAAAATAAAGATTTGATCATGTGGTTGAGACACTATTTTGTGACCAGATGGGGTTAACAAAACCATCTGAAGAGAGCCAAGTGAATATTGAAAATAGGGGATGGGAAGATACAAATACAATAAGAGTGTTCTTCTATCCTTCTCATTCTCCAATGAATGATGCATTTTCTAGGAAAATATCGTCATTCAATGTCATTTCATATACTTGTTTCTTTGTTAATGACCTGGTGTAGAATTGTTCTTGTCTTATGTGATTTTGAAATGCTTAAATGATATATTGCAATTGGAGCCAAGGATGTTGAGGAGCAATACTAATGAAGATCTTCTGTTACGTACTTGCAGGTATGACAACGGTTATTTTGATGGTAATAATAGAGGGCGTAGTCGCAGTAGGAGCCCTGAACGGTTTGACTGGACTCAATCCAAACGTGAACGGTCTCCAGGACGGAGTTTCCACCAGGCAATGATGGAACGGGTCCGGTCACCGCCTCAAAACCATCATGTGCCTCTATACAAAACTGGCAATGCGAAAGACTACTGAAATTCTGCATAATCACGGAGTTCTGATGGGTGGGAGAATGGAGATAGAAGGATTCATACCATGATACCTTACAGGAATTGAGGTGATTGCCTGAAACTAGAAAAAAAGATGGGTGATTTGTTGGCCGGCCACTGTTCAGGGATGAAGGCATAATTGAATTTTACCTGGCTGTACTGGCACTACTTTTAATGATCGTTTTTAATTAGCATGTATTTTTTAGATTTAATCCCTCCATTAAAAAAGAAAAGGAAGCAGTTGGAGTTGGAGAGCAACTGGATAGTGAAACTATTATTATTTATTGCATTTGCATGCAACCGTGCAAGTGTAAATTTAATATTGACAGTAAACTTGTGTTGTTGGGAGTGTAGTTTTTCCCTCCCTTTTGTCTACTGATTGTAGAGTTGGTAACTCTAAAGGAACCTTGCTACTGATTTTCCCAACTAGTGTTTCGAGGCTGTTGGTGAGGCACTTGAACTATTTGGTTTTTTTTTTTTGGATTAGCTGTACTATGGATTTTTACGTTGAGAAACAATATTAACGAAGGCCTCTGTTATGCACTGTATCGATGGTGGATTCGGGCTGTGGAGGGATTGAGAGGGCTGCCGAAGGAGGAAGGATCGAAGAAAGATGGTTGGTAGTGCAGAAAAAAAGGTCGGTGTATCTTAGAAGAATCTTCTAAGAAATATTTAGCCATCTTCAATAAGACTGGAACCAATGTGTGAAAATTATTAAATTTTTTTTTTTATAACAGCAGACATATATTCATTGATAAAACAAAGATAGAGGCATAACAGGGCATCAGAGATGGCCTGGAGAGAGTGAGACAAAACTGAAAAGAAAAAATTGAAATGAGCAAGAATACAATCAGAGTTATAAAGTAAAAGCTTTAAGATACATATTCATTCTAGAAGTCTAGAACCAGTAGATGAGCTCCTCAGACCTTGTAACTCCCTCCTTTGCAAGCACATCTGCGACTCCATTTCTCTCCCTTGGAATATGACAGGAATCAAGATGGAGCAACTGAAGCTTTGCCAGTTCAATAGAGTTTGATATCTGCTGAAGTTTCCACGGAGGAGTTTTTCCCATTGCAGCCCATAAATAAGCATTAGAGGAGTCAGTTTCAATCTGTATTCTCTTGCTCAAATAACTTGGTGTAGTCAACATTAGTTCCATAGCCTTGCTTATCGCTTTGAGTTCAGCTTCATTAGAATAAAAAATCCCAACATTGCATGAGAAAATACATAGAAAATTTCCTTCCTCATCCCTCAGTACCCCTCCTATGGCTACCCTACCTGGCTTCCCTAATGATGAGCCATCAACGCTCCATTTCAGAGTTCCAAGTGGGGGCAATCCACTGAGCTATTGAAGAAGGCTTCCTTGAACTTTTATTCGTCCAAAATTTTGCACCATCTGCAGACTGGGAAAGTTGTACGCTGGTATATGGGAATTTAGGATGACTAATTGATAACCAATCCCTCAATCTGATGAACACTAAGAGGTAAACATTAAGCCAATCAACTTGTGATCCTTTAAAAATAGCATCATTTCTGATCAGTTGTTACTTTATATTAATATGAAAAATCATATATATGGGATACATAGGCTTTCCGGCTTCCAAGCTTTTTTGTTGTCTTCTAGGCGACGCTTGGCAGTTGGCATTGCGGATGGTGACCGAGGGGTTAGAGGTGGAAGTGAGGTGGTCTCTGGTTTCTTTGGTGATTTGGAGCGAGATGTTTGAGCTGATCTAGGGTTCAGAAGGACAGTGAGAGGGTTTGGTTTTGAAAACAGTCGAGGCGAAACATTGGTACTTACAGGATTGTTACGGAGATGAATTTTCCATCTGATGGTGGTCTATTTTTGTTATCTTCTCTCCAGATATAGCGGACCAAAAGAATTGCTTGGGATCTTAGAAGTTTTGCCGCAGTTGAAGCCGAGCACGTATTCTTCTAGATTTCTAGAATTACAAGTTTCAATATCGTTAGCATCAATTTCTTTAGGTTTTGCTTAACAAATATGGGAGTAACGATCTTGGGTTTTTTTTATTTTAAATATCGATTTTGATCGGTAATGAGAATAGTTGTTTTGGATGATTTTAGTAACGGTATTTAACCAATCCAGACCAATATTTGGAAGAGTAATAAAATGTCGTTTTTAAAGGTTTTTAAAAATATTAAATTACTGTGATGAGTAAAGAAAACAAAGAATATCAAAAAATCCTCAAAAACATCCCCTTTTAAAAACTGGTCAAGTAAACAGTATATTGATTTTGGAGGGTTTTTAAACCTCAAAACCAGTATTTCCAAAATATAAATAAGTTTCTAAAACCTTTAATTTTCAATCACTAAAAAACTCCTCATTTTCAATCATTTTTGGCCTCTCAAATAGAGCCTTAGGATTTATGAGAACTTAAAGTATTAATTTCGCCTATGTTTTGCTAATTACCAATGCATATGTGCTGCAAATTGCCAATAACATTTATGTGCAGATGATATTTTCCTTTTTTTCTTCGGTTTTCAGTTTAAAACCGAAATTAATTTTCATAAACCAAAACTGAACTGAAAACCGAACTTCTCAAAAATATAAAACCGAAACCGGACCAATAAACTGCAAACTGAACTGAACTGTGTTTTACGGTTCGGATTTCGGTTTGGTTGGGTTTCTTCCACTCACGGTAAAGCTAACAATTTTTCCTCTCCTCCATATTAATGTCCCCATTAAATTTATATCAAAATCAATACTAGGTCCACCTTTATTATAAAAACTTAAATCACATACTCATTTTTTATTATAAAAGAATCAAAATCACATATTCATTCACATCAATAAAATAGTCTATAAATACAGTCTCACTAACAAAATACACATTTCAATCTAATTTTATTGTTCCATCAAAATTGCACTACTGTGACTAAAAATTCAGGTCTGAAGTGAATGATGACAAGCTTGATGGAGAGACTTGCTGACTGTGGAGAGGGATATTGTGGAGATGAAGGCGCCATGAAATTCCTGGGTGGAAAATTCCAGGTGGGAGCTTGATGCGGCAGCAAGCCAAATTAATTCCTTAGTCACTAGCAATTGCAGTGAAACACTAACACTCAACGCAGACACAGAGACAGGACACGCCATTACAAAAGGGTCAACCAATTGTAACGCGGAATCCTAGATATACTGAATATCTTATGCTAACACTTCCGATGTGGGACAAAACCACACCAGCTACTGCAACAGGACGGACAACGACAACTCAAAGCTAATACATCTAAACGTAACACTTTTGTTAGACAAGCCAAATTAATTCTTTAGAGAGTTTACAGTTGGAAATATTCACTTTTTCTTAGTTCTTTTTCTATTTTTAATTTAAGATTTATAATTCTTTAAATATAATTTCCTTGCAACTATGGTACATTGCGCTTCTTCTAAATTCTTTTTCTATGTTCAATTGGAAAATTTGTTCATACTTATATCATCCATAATTATCACAAAGATACAAACAATCCATTATAAACAACATAATATAGTATCGAATCATCATAAGACATAAATGTGGTTCAAACTTCCACGTTTCAAGTTCCATCATCGAAATAAACAAAGTCAAAATAAGAAAGTTCATCAACCATGATCAAAAAACATAAAAATTTTGATAGGAAGTTTCAAGTTCGACGCTAATTATTTTGTTCAGCCACCGGAGTTTCTTCTCCTCCAACATTCACGTTAAAAAAATAAATATTCATTTTAGCATTCAATCGGACTTCGTTTGGCAGTCGTCCACCATCACATTGTTATCTAAAATAATTTAAAATTTTATAACTATAAGACAAAATAATAATATTTATGAAGTATATAATATATTTTTATTTGGTGATTAAAGATGAAATCCAATATTCATACCAACTGAAGCGCATGAAAGCTCCAAAAACCAGTGAGAAAGAAGAATAATAGTACGCGAAAAGAAAACCAGTGAGAGTCCTCCTTCTCTATTAATTAATTCTCTTTCAAAAGTCTATTCCCAACCCACACCTTTCCAACCCTCTTATATAAACCCCACCTAACTTGCAGACAAACACCAACATAATAGGAAATTTGTTGCCTTGTTGGTGGGCGTTTGATGATGTGGAGCCACCCCACTAGCCTTATGACAATTACAGATACTCTCTCTCTCTCTATATATATATACGTGTATATATATACGAGGACAAGGCTCCACCCGGTTTTCAAAAAATTATTGTCATGGTCCATAAGAGCCAACTCCAATGAATCACTTGAAAATGACGTTGACAATTTTAGAGTGTGCAGAGAGACTGATTTGAAAAAATTATATTGAAAATTGTGTAAAATAGTAAAAAAAAGTGAAATATGATAGAAAGTATGAGAGAAATGGTGTTAATGTTTGATATTTAGAATGTTTGTGAATGAAAATTGAAAAAAAAATTATATTGAAATATATATTTTGTTGATATGACTATATTGATAGTCGTGTTTTACTATAATAAAAGTGAAACCGCGCTGAAATATATATTTTATTGATATGACTGTATTGATGTTGTATTTTATTATAATAAAAATGAAACCGCGCGCAAAAAATTGGAAAGGACATCATTTACTACTCTCCAAAGAAGCTCGTATAATAATTCATGGCTTGTACAGATCTTGTGTGTGAGGACAAGGATTCCACTAAATAACCCCAAACCTATTTTAAATCCAAATACTGTACTGGTTTGTCAAATCTTGGTGTGTGTCTGATGCTGTGAAGCCACCCCACCAGGCCCCACCTGGTTTTGTAAATAGTGTGTTGGTCCATAAAAAGAACTATTCTCGAAAAGGGTTGGTTGTAATAATTCATGGTTTGTACGAATCCTCTCTCCATTGTTGAGAACACAGTTGTTTATTATATCATAATCACACAAATTTGACTTAAATAAACTCAAATTTATTTTAAACCCAAATCTTATAATAGGTTGTCAAATGATGGGCCTTACAAATGACTTCAATTTTGAGTTATTTTTTGATAAATTGGCATCATTTTAAATTATAAATCAGATTTTTAATCTTCTTTTATTTTTACTTTTTCTTTTCTTTTCTTTTTCTTGTTGGTAAGTTGCAGGTAAGCAAGTGCAATGGGACACTTAATAATAATGCTGAAAATTTTAAAGTGTGCAGAGAGAGTGATTTGAAAAAATTGCATTGGAAGATGTGTAAAATGGTATAAAAAAGTGAAAATGATAGAAAAGTATAAGAGGAATGATGTTGATAATTGATATTTGGAGTGTTTGTAAATGAAAATTAAAAAAATTGTATTGAAATACTCCCTCCGTCCCATTTTAATTGTCCCCTTCACTTTTTCACACAGTTTAAGAAAATATTTAATTCCCTTTCAATTTGACGTTTATACCCCTATTTATAATGACAAATACTTTGACACTATAATTAATGCACAGGTTATTGAGTTTTTCAAGTTAAAGGTAAATAAGGAAAAAATGGGAAAAATAACTTTTATTAATTGAAATGGACATGTATTTTGGGACATCCCAAAAAGGAATAAGTGACAATTAAAATGGGACCGAAGGAGTATGTGTTTTGTTGATATGACTGGATTGTGAGTTGGGTTTTGCTGTAATAGAAGTGGATTTGCACTCAAAAATTTGAAAAGGGTAAGAAATTTTGACGAATTGGGAAATACTGAAATAGTCAAATTACAGATGTTTTGAGAGGATGAATTAATAGAGGGGAAAAAATCTATCTCATGTTTGGTAGAGAGTATGTGATAGAGTAAAAACTAACGTAAAACGTAAAAATTGAGAATGTCTGACAGAGTATACTGTACCAAACATATGCTAATGATTGAAGTGCGGATGGGCGTCAGCTGTGAGAGTGGTTGTAGCAATCAAGATGGTACGAAATGCCATGTTCCATCATATCATGGAAATACACGGCCAACTTGGTACGTTTGGGTTTGTTTATGAAAACCCATCTTGGAGCCAATTTTATAGCAGTTTTGATTGGTCCACTTTTATTTCAAATAATTATTTCAGATAATTGAATATTATCTATTTATTCACATTAGCAGAATATATTTCTAAATACAGTTATATCAATAAAACACATCTTTCAATACAATTTTTTCTTATCACCCGCTCTCTCATATTTTTTTACAATTTTTCAGTTTTTCCCACAATTTTACATATTTTCTAATACAATTTTTCTTATTACTATCACAACATATTTTAAAAAATTTAGTGCTATAGACTTTTCTCTCATTGGAGATGCTTAAATACATGTACTAAATGTGCAGATATATGGACTATGATTATGAAAGATCTAGAATCAATCGTTCATAATTGTTTCAATCAATTATTGTCAAATCTAAACAATAATTTTATCATTAGGGCCCGCAATTTGTTTTATGTTTCTGTCCTTATTTTGGCCAGCAATGAAACTTTTAAGAGTGTGTGCGTGTATAATAATAATAATAATAATAATGTAATAATATGATTTTGGCTACCAGCACTGTGGCCTGTGGGATTAACATTAAGTTTCACACTCTGGGATGGATATTATTATAGGCTTTGATTCTTTGAAGCTTGTGAGGCTGCATTTAAATCAAGAAATTGTTAGAATTTTTGTATAGAAATAAGGAAGTTCCATGTTGGAAAAGTAGAGAAGGAAAGAGTTGTTTATAATTAAGTGCGATTTTTACACACTTATAAAGTCGGTTAAAAAGAACATAGATGGGCTTATATAGCATGCCTTCGAAATATTTTTTAGCCTTGTGAATTCCTTTTTACATTCGATGGCAGTTTCCAGCAATTACGTTTTTGGTTGAGCAGTTGTGTCTGATCAACACAACTTCTCATTCAAATTGTTCTCTATAAATACGAGAAGAAACATCAATAAAAAAAAACTTTGAGAAACTTTCCTTACACACAGCTTTAAATCTTTGGAAGAACAACACTCAATAACTTCGCTAGGATCAAGAATTAAGTGCACAATTATCCTTGGTACAGATTGTTGAATCCTGTTGACAGACGCTCATCGAACTACAAGCACAAAAGTAGGGGTGAATTTCTGTTATAGGACATAGCAATACGCTATCCTCAATCTCAAATCAAGTTAGTATTATGATTTTAATTTTGACTCTATTCATTCTTTGTTGACAATTCATTAGAATCTAGTATTGCATAAATTGTCATTACTGATTGTCCATAACAAAAATTATCCTGTCTTCCATATACACACCCTTTGGACCAGATGATTATACGTCTACGTCCTATCCCTGATTAATTGTGTGGACTCTACTGATGATGAATGTTTTTCAGTTTTAATATCTGAGATTATACTAATTTTAGAATGTTGTACTTAATGCTATTTAAAATACTGTTTGGTTTAATTTTTCCTGGTAATATTTATGATTTTCAAGATATTGTGACAAATTATATGTATGAATATTAACAATTCATCGTAAAACAGAAACAATCAATTAATAAACTGTTTCATATAAATATTTCAATTGGAGGCACCAAACCCTAATCGAAATTGGTGAAGAAGAACTGTTATATGTTGATGTGAAATGTGAAGAAAGAAGAAACCAATTATGTGAGGATTAATATAACTTTTAATCACTGTGAGAGTTGACATATTCGGAATTAGTTTTCCGTTTCTATCTTGACGTTTAAAATATATTTTTTTGCTCTTAAAGTTTCTAAAATCGACCCATTCATTTCCCGATCACACTGCTCCGATGAAAAGTGTCAGAATTGCATGTGGGGCAACCGAAATGACAATCCTAAAAAACATATATGTGATTACAAATTGTTTTTAAAACGGACCCATTACGTGTGCCTCCACTCTCCAGTCACCATGTCCTCCTAGGCCTTGGGATATTAATTTAGTCATCAAAATCAATCATTTTTATGTGGTTATGCATAAATGGTCCTCTCGTCGACATAAATCCCAGTCAGGGCAGCTGCTGCTGCTTGTCAATATTCTCTCAATAACACAAGAAAATCGCAATGGGGAGGACTCCATGTTGCAATGCACAAGGCCTGAAGAAAGGAGCATGGACTGCCGATGAAGATCAGAAACTCATTGCCTACATCAATGAGCACGGCGAAGGAGGCTGGCGAACCTTGCCTCAAAAAGCAGGTCACTCTTCTCGATCGAGACCGACATGTTAGAATACATATGATTAGAGTTCCATACAATATATACATATATATATATATACATATATGTATATGTATAGGTTGAAATTAACTTGTCCTTCTTGTTTTGGTTTTAGGTCTTTCGAGGTGTGGGAAGAGTTGCAGGCTTAGATGGGCTAATTACCTTAGTCCAGCCATTAAGAGAGGAAAATTCAGTTCAGATGAAGAGCAAACCATTATCAACCTTCATTCTTCTTTAGGAAACAGGTGAAACTCATCCTTCTTCTTTTGTATTTGAAATTTATCCAAGGAAAACGATGATCTGTATATTAATAATATTATTATAAATAAGTGAAAAAAATACTAATTTATCTTTTTCCCCCCTTAAAATTCACTATTATCACATCATAGAAATATGGATGCCATTTTTGAATGGTTTCCTTTTTCGGCAATAATGAATTACTGATCTGAGTAATTTTAGAGAACCTCTCAGATGTAACTCCAAAATCCATGTGGCATATATAAAATTGGATAAAATGGTTCCTATTTTAATGAGTGGTTGGGGTCTGCAATAAAATATTTATAGTCAAACCAACTCTAATCATGCACTTTTTTAATCATTAATTTTTATTTTTATTTTCAAATGCTTTTTGGATTTTTTCATAATATATTTATTTTCTATTTGAGAGATAAAAAAAATATTGTTAAACTCGTAAGAATCTTAAATCAATATATATATATATATATATATAGATGTGTGTGATTTTTGAATAAAATTTTAATTACGAAAAGGACACCACTCCACTATACAAAACATTTACGACAAACTCCAAATTTCCTTTTTTTAACGGTCTCAAACATTATTATTATTCTTTGTGATTTGGCAGGTGGTCGGTCATAGCAAGGCATTTACCAAGACGAACAGACAATGAGATCAAGAATTATTGGAACACGAATCTCAAGAAACGTTTGACCAAGTTGCATGCCGATCCAACGACACACAACCCCATTGGGCCCACTTCTTCTGTTTCGGATCACATGATTCCCGTCAGACCCTCCCCCAGTGAGTGCAACTCCTCCCCGTCCACTTCTTCCAGACCCATATCGAGGTCTGCCCGCTTTCTCAACAAAGTAGCCTCACAGCTCGTGCCAGCTGGACGCCTCGAAACTGTCCACGCAATCATGTCATCCAACGGTTCTAGTTCTTGGACCAGCACTAAAGATGTCAACTGCAATGGTGATCCTGACCCTGATGCGGTCCCAAAATCACGGATCTCCGAATCCGCTTCGGGTTCGGTTAAGCTGCTTAACAAAATGGCCACGCGGCTCGGCTCGCCACGGCTTGGGATTAGTAAACTTAAATCCATTTTAATGCCTAAATCAGCTGAAGTTGGCTCGAGCGATTTTCATAATAATATCGAAGCAAGTGAATGCAACTTGAATTCGGAGCAATCGACTAGTTCTGCAACAAGTGAACACGGGTGGAGTTCGTTCGACAATCTCGAATCTCTCCATTCGCCTGATTTGTTAAACGATTGGCAAGTTTTCTGTTCCAATGCTAGCGAATGCGGCGGCGATGTTTCAGATGTTAATTATAACATCGAGTCACAGATGGCGAGACAACATTTCGAGTGGAATAGTAATTCCGCCGGAGGATGGGATTCACATGAGGTATTTGACAATTGCGAACAAGAGTACACTCTTTTTGACAACATGTTATGATTGATTAGAAGTATGTGTTTGACACTGATGTAATGATTATAAGAGTAATTAAGAATGTATGCATGAATAAATATTAATGTTTGACAGATATGTATATTATTTATCTATGTAATTTTTTAGGTAATTTTTTTTTCATATTTTGAATGTAATGATTATCTAATACTCTATCTATTTTAAAATATCTGTCGTTTAAGGTTTTAGTACAAGAATTAAGAAAGTTATTAAATAACCTTAATGTTAGTAAAAAATATGTGTTCGAAAAAAATACCCTTATTAATTACTCTCATTTCTCACAATCTTTTATTTACTTTTGTTTTTCACGATAAGGGTAAATTTGTCCAAAAATATATTAATTATGTTTTGAAATCATAAAACGACAGATATTTTGAAACGGAGGGAGTAATACAATACACTCCTACTTTTTATTCTCTTATCAAACACACCCTGAGATATAAAGTCAATTTTTGTGTTGGCATCAAATAAGATGTAAGATTACTAATATCAAGTAATTTAGTTGGCGAGTTTAGTCACATGTAATGTGAAAGAAAATTGGAGTTCGAACTTCACCCCTCCTTATTAAAAAAAAAACTTAAAATTAGGTTCACCTTGTTGAAAAGTTAATATCGTGACTCTTTAATTTATTTTAAAAAAAACACTATTGCAAACTTCTCCTTGTCACTACAAATCTTTTATGGGAAAATAAGTTTTGTTTTCTTATAAAATGTAAAATATAAGTTATAAAGTATTCATGGTAATGGGGACATTAGTTGTTATTGAGATGTGTGTTTTATTGATGTGGATGAGTATGTGATTTGACTTTTGAATAATAGTGATGGGACCCGTAGTTAATTTTAGTGGAAAAAGATGGAGAAATGAAATGTTGATGTCTTGATTAATGAGAACACATTGAAAAATATGTTTTATTAATGTGACTGGATTGAGAGACGTATTTTATTGATATAAATAAGTACGTGGAATACCTTTTACATAATAGATGTAAGATTCAATTGGAGAATTAATGAAAATATTAGTACTGTATTTTTGTGATTGCCTTCACAATAAAATGATTGAAGCTGGCAAAAAATATATTTAGAGTAAAAAATAATATTACTATAAATTATTATGTTTCCAAAAATCGAGAAAAATGCCTGTAAGATGTGATAGACTGCCCACGTGAATGTCAGAAAATAAGGCCTGTCAAAAATATTTTGGGGTGTCCACTCGGCCAACTTGTCGGTCCAGACGCTTTCACTTTATCGTGGACAGTTGGCAATAATTTTCTATCAAGGTCAAGGACCACATCTTGAATGCTCCATGTTGCAAGCCATTAATGCCAACTAGAAGATTCCATTTCTGGAAAGCGCCTACGCTCCGCTCTACTGTGAATCATCTGCAAGCTTCAATTCTTCCATGGCGACTTGAGCAAAATAGAAAATCACCCAAGCTTCCCCTTAATTTCCGTTGATAAAGCATGGTAGTGAACTCGTAAAATCAGATTTAAAATCAATATGGTAAAATCGAATAGTAAAATCGTGAAGGGATATACTGCCACCACCATTGTATTTATGGGCAGAGGTCAAACCCACCAAATAAAATTAGGAGTCACACATGTAAAATTCTGAAAATTCTGATCCCAGTCAAACACCATCAGTCATTGATACTAATTATTAACAAAATAGGACGGACGCACGTGAATCAACTTTCACTTTTTTGTTTTTTTAATATTACAGTCTTTTGAATGAAAATGTCTCGTAAAATATAAATTATCGTAAAACGTAAAAATTGAGAGTGTCTGAAAATATAAGTGATAAAATATAAATTAACGTATACGCTGACACAAACAAAATATTGTATCACATTCTTCCTAACACTCCCAAGTCTTTCTGCCAAGTTATTATTTCCATCCAGCTTTTGTTCTGAAATTTTCTTTCTCACTCCCAAGTCTCAAACAAGCTCTTTTTTTTTTACCTCCACTTTATCTCTTAATTTTCCTCTCCCCTCTTTTTCCTCTCTATCCAAACAATGCGTAAATGTTCACTCACTTTCTTTTTTTAATATTAACATTTATATAAGCCTTCAAATATATCGTTATTTTGCACTCTCTCTTTTCATTGTTCTTTTTGTTTATTCTTCCCTTATTTAAATACCATTCATCCATTATGGTGCTAAATAGTCTAAAATTTTATAATCCAACATTAATCTAAGTCTACATGACATGTTTTATAAGCGTATGACATGAAAAATTAAAATTTTTAAAAATAAATTATCTTAAAAATTTTAAACACGATATCACATATTGCAGCGTACACTCACAAGATGTCTTTCTAAACCGTCTATGATGTCCTGATTGTGAAAGATGTTACCATCGAGTCTTGGGAGAATAGAGATAAAGTGGTTCCAATTGTTGATAAAGTGCCACCTTTTCTGTGTAGTTTGATCCCCAAAAATCAATGTCAAGAACTTTGGAAAGAATATATTGCCTTCAATTATTTTCATGATGTTTTGGCCACATACTTTGGAGAATTGATCTCTTGAGCCATTCTACTTTTTTGGAGGTCAAAAGAGCTCTTGTATTTGAGATAACCCTTGTCCATATTTTTGGTCGAAGTTGGTTGGCCTGTCCGTTAACCAAATCACTTAGCTTTTTTCAAAATAAAAAATCCACATAAACTTCCTCTCCAAAAATCATCCAAAACATCCACGCCGACCACATCTTCTCCAAAACGGTAGTGCTATGTGAAATCAGACCACACATTTCAAAATATTCTCTCTCTCTCTCTCTTCGTCGGAATCCGACCTCCGACTAGTATTTGTCCGTTCAAAAAGTGTAACCGGTGCCTATCATCGAGATAAACTAAATGGTGGTGACGATGTGTCTATCTGTCGTTGGTGTTGGCAACATCTGACCATTTTCTTTGCTATGACAGAGATCTTTCAAGCATGATTCCAATGACTACGGTGGATGAAACATATAAGGGATTGTTAGGTTTTTCTCCTCGTCATCTTGCAATTTTTCTAGCCCAATCTTGTTACAATTGATGGTCAGATACCAAAATTCCGTCGTAGGTCAGTGAGGGCCAGACCTGTGCTATTTCATCACATTATTTTACATTTTTATTATATTGTTCATGATGAACATTAATTAGATGATCATTTAATATGTTATCTATTTATTTGTCAATTACATTGTTCGTGTTGAAATTACATTGTTTATTATTTTAATTACTTTGTTTTATCCTCTCATCTGCTCTGGCTATCCATGACAAAACGCTAAACCATAAATGTTCAGGTTTCTACAAAAAAAATCAAGTGAAATGTCAGTCTAGAATAATTTCACTAAATGTGCAGATTATCACATCACTCTTTTTGTCTATTACATTACACTAAACAATAATTACAGTGACATAAAGTAATCAAGTAAAATGTTATTCTAGAATAATTACACTAGAATAAATACACTTTATTAATTTTCTCTCTAAATTTTTCTTCCCCTCCCCTCCTAATGCGTAAATAAACTTTGGTTGACCTACGTGAAACACGCATGACATGCTACGTAGATTATGTAAAGTTATGTAAAAATAGTCTATTTATGTTTAACATTTTCGAACAAAAAATTCCAGGTTCGACCTCTTCTTCTCCAAAAATCGACTTTGTCGCTTGGTCCCTTAGAAGAGGGAGTCTTTGAATCTGCAATCTCAACGAAGACTATCTCAGCTGCCTTAATTTTATGAGAATCAGATTAGAACTCTGATTAGATTTGAAAAGGAAAAGGAGAAAGCGAGAGATTTGTGGACCTGAATGGTGGGATCAAGCTTCGATTTCCACAAGCACCACCACCCAAATATGCCAAAAGCGGGTGAGAGTGTGGTGAGATCTGACCACAAGTGTTGTCGGAGAATATCTAACCAATCATTTTTTTTCTCTTTTTGTTCATTTATCTCTTATCTCTTATACTCTTTAGTTAATTGCTAAGAAGTGGTGTTGTAGAAAACAAATGTGCAGGTACCGTCGACGGAGGACAAAGGTGCGGCCATCATTTAATTTCTTTGATTTTCATATATATATATATATATATAATCTAAATCCTGTCACATTTAACACTATTTATTTTTTAAACGACATGTAATTTATTAACTGCCATGTCAACAATTATAAACGAAAAATGGTCCACTATTTAAAATAGAGGGACTCTTTTGACCTAATAAAAAAAAGACTCAAGTTATCCTTTTTCAAAAATATAAGGGTTTTTTTGTTACTTATCCTTTTCCATAACCATAACCATGTCAAGGATATGAGAGGATGGGGTATAAAGCCCATTCAACCTGATAAAATAAAGTCTCAATCTTTGCAAGTAAAATGCATTTTAAACGGATCGAAACTGAAATTCAATAAATATTCAAGGTAAATATGTTGTCTTTTTGGTTGAAAGCATGTCTAATAGAACGTAAGCTGTACAAACGCTAATGTCACGAATAATAAAATAAACCACGACACCCCCTCTCCTTCAAATTCTCCATGAATTCTAAAATGTAAAATTATCAAAAATCCGGGCTTTCTGTGAATGAAGTAAATCTCCATGACAGCACCCAATGTCGGGAGAAGAAAAAAAAACACCCTCCATGACAGCAGGTCTGGTTAGAATTCGCTGTAAATTCTTATTCAAAAGAAAGAAAAAAAACTTTTTCTCAACATTTCATAAAACAGGGTGTGTCACCATATAAATCATAAGAGAGGCCAAATACTGACCAAGATGTTGGAAGCCAGTAAAGTGAATGATTCCTGAAGGGAAAACACATTGGTACAAAACTATTTTACCTGACTACATGGACAAAACTGTGACTTCAAAAGAGGGAATTAAGTCTTGCAAAAGTCAAATAGCCAGTGTGACCTCTGGCCTCACCACATGGTCTAGCCATGATGGTTGAAGAACTTGAACTCCCTTGAGTGTTGGTTTCTTCTCTTGAACCCTGTCTCCTTTTGCGCGGAGGAAACTTCGGGGAACCAATTTCATCTCCAAGGAAATTCTTCACTTCCCGAACTTCATATGTACGAAGGAGCACCTCAAATGTTCTAATATCTACATAACAGCGCAAGTATGTTCACCACATCCATCAATTTCAATTTAATACGAATTGCCACTTAACTGACCGGCTAGAAATTTTGTTAAAGCTACCATTCACATAGAAAGAGAGGGAGTGGGAGGGGTGGAAAGGGAGCTTCTTTGAAGTATGATAGTCTATTCCAAAAAACAAATTACTAATATTTTGGAAGACTTGATTGCATATCAGCATACCTGTGAATTTTGACCTGAGCATTTCAGATGACTGTTGTACTTGCTCAATGCAAGGTGAGAAAGAGCACAAAATGCCATCTGGTTTCAACATTTTTGCAGCTGAAGGAATGGCCAGCCAAGGTTGGGGTAGGTCCAGAAAAACTGAATCAGCCAACCCAGAAAATTCATCTGGAAACCCCTCACCCTGAATGTCCCTAACTCCCACAGTGATTAAGTTGCTCACTCCTGTTTTCTCAAAATCTTCCCTATCAAAAGAAAGAAGAATGGTATTAGACTCACATCCAACGAAATCAGGGCAATGTAGTTAGATCTTTTTGCCCTAAAAACCCTCCCCAGACTTCATTTGTAAAATGAAGCGTATGAAAACAACCAGCTTAAGTCTAAATAAAGCATTGGTTGTTCCTCATCTAATATTTGATGTGGTTTCAGCTGTTTTAATTGTAAACATCCTGAATAAAATTTCAAAAAGGCATAGAACTATGAGCTCTTAAGTTTTAATAATATTCCTACATCTTAAAAATATTCAATTACCCGAGAAATACTTGTTTTCTGGACTTGATATTGAAGTTCTGGAGGTTTCAAGAAATGCATACAGCTAAAAGTCACATTCAAATCCAACAATGGATTTTCTTACCTAGCAGAGGCAGCACGTTGCTCGTGGAAATCAAAGGTATAGACTCGTCCCGTAGGAGAAACAGCCCTTCCAAGTGAGGTTGTTAGAGATCCACTTCCAGTTCCAGACTCAAGAACCAAACAACCAGGAACTATTTCGAGGTACATGATGAGAAAACTAATGTCTGCAATATAGAGAATCTGGGTCCTATGGCTCAAAACCAGAGTCCACAACTCAGGAGTTGGAGCCAACAAGTAAACAAATCCACCCTTGTTGCTCAACACCTTGGATCCAAAGGCTTTTCCAATCCAGTCCAAATGCTTAAACACACCAAACCGGTTCTGGAGTACCGCAGTCTCGCATACTTTAACTGCTTTCATCACATTGTGCCTCTCATAGACAATAACTAAATCTCCATCTTTAATGCAACGAGTAAAAGACAGCTTCTTGGTTGAATCACATGGCAACATCTCTTATACACTGCTTCCTTAAATTAGATTGTAAAGGGGTAAAATATCTGCTAAGAAACAAACAGAAATCAAGGCACAATACCTACAGGAATAGCATTCTCTTCAGTGAAATAGACGAAAAACAGTTTTGAGTCAAAAATTTGTCTTCTTCTTCTTAAACTACTATAAAACAGAAGTATATGTAATCCTTTGATTATCATACAAATTAGAAAGGTCAAACATACATTCTCAAACTTATGAGAAAGTTAGAACTCCATCACATAAATTAGAATGCAAGTAGACCAGAAGCCCAAAAGCCAAAAACATAGATAGAACTGAAGGGAAAAGAGACTTCAAACAAAACACACGAGTTGGTACAGCTGATACCTAAAGTCCTAAACAGCCAAACAAAAAGCAAGATTGCTAATCCTATGCGAGCACGTGTTACTGTGTTAACTAGATATGGACACAATCTTTAGGTATATGGACAAACAGACCCCAATTCATCAGTTTCTGCCATACACTCCTTATCTCTCGCAATCAAATTTTGCAGAAAAAGGTAAATTCATTCCCATTTCTCCCACCCAAACTTGCTTCCTGCTTGAAGCATAACTCAAAAGTCAACTGTGTTCAACTAGAGTTCATTCTTTGTTATCAACTACTAAACACTGCTTAATCATCCATTGTGTACGGGATTCAATAACACAGAGTCTGCAGTACCATTAAATCCCAAAGAGTGGTAGCTTGCGCGAACGAATAAAGCAAATTAACTCACCTGGTAGAAACAGCATCGTCTCCTCGCCTCTCCCTACAATTCAATCCAAATACACATTTTTCACTACCCCAGACCTTCTAGGTTTATTCTTGCTTTCCTCCTTCATGCCTAGCTCAACTCAAAGTTGAAAGCGGATAATAGGTCATGTTCAGGTCGGGTTGGAACTTTCCACCCCATTGAGGAGTCAGTGAGGTAAATATAGCGGTGACTGGGCAGACTAAACTGATAACCCTAAACGGTAAACTGTCTGCTTGGTAAATCGTCTTATTTATCTTTTTTAGGGCTGATTACGGTTGGTTTTGGCAAATTTTTCGGGTTGAATACAGTTCAAACCTCAAATCCCGGTTTAAATCGATAAATTCTCGGTTTGATTTTCGCTCCGGTTTCAAACCCTTCACGCCGCTAGAGAAGATTGAAGGGTAAGTTCTAACTTTCTCAGAAGTTTGAAAATGTATTTTTAACCATTTTCTCTGTATAAAATGAATAAACCTCCTTCCAAACAAGGTCATATGAGAACAGCAGCTAAAGCTGAACAAATTTCCATTTTCATAATCATATATTTTCTTACTTGTTTACACTATCTTTGGTGAGTTAATCTGGATATAAACAAGAAACACAGCAGCTGCAGCTTGGCATTTCGACAATACTAGCCCTGCTGAATCTTTACATGATATTTTCAACATACTTATTGTAATAAAAAAATTCAATAATGTTAGTCCTCAATATACTACCCATGGCTCATGAGGCACTAGGTCAATGTAGACACTAGATCAGCTTAGAAGTGAAAAACCACATTTCCACATCTAAAGCAAACAAGCTAACTGTTGTGTATGACTTTTGCTGGAATACTAGAATAGACACAATCAGAATTATTATGTCACACACACATACAAATTAATAAATTATAGCAACTTCTAAACAATTATAACAGCTTCTGGGCTTAATCAGAGGATAAGTTTCTCAATCTAAGTCTATTCTTCATTAAAAAAAAAAATTAAGGATTCCTCTTCTCACTCATTTCCCTCTTCCCCTTTTCCCTTGAGAGTTCTTTACTTCATTTAGACACAGAGCAACAATTTCCATGGACGAAGACTAATGATAAATATCTTCATATTTCCCCTTGAGGCCAACCTTTTCAATTTAATCACTCATTTCAACCAGGTATGAACTAAAACAAAGATAACAAGCCTCATCAAATTAACTTCATGTAATAGTGAAAGTAAGCACCAGAAGAACAAAAGTAACCCAAGTTTAGGGAAAAAATAGCAGCCAAATAAATGTTAGCAAAATATATCTACTAGAGAGCTTATCGTCTCCATCAAATATAGTACGGTCACAAGATATAATGACTGTACGTTGCTAATGTAGAAAGTACAAACAAAATTGATTTTCAATAAGAAGCAGAAAGCGATCAAAACAAGTAAAATCCCTAACAAGATCCCAGTACACTGTTCAAGTTCCGATGCAGTAAGAAAAATTCAGATCAAATAAAAAAAAGTAACGGATATATTTATGAGCACTACTCGGAGCATGAGAACTCATATCGCCTGTTTTTCTGTGAGAATACGATTACAGCAACTTCGGCATCGCGAAGCACAAGGATGGAAGAAGGTGGAGGGCGAGTTACCTGTTCAGAGGTTATCCGGTGTTTGGTTCGCCTTGTTCCGTCCGATCGATCTGCGCGAGAGGAACGACGAGATGCCAGAGAGATCGGCGCGAGAGTAACAATAGGATTTTGAGAAAGCAATTGACGAGGCAGATATCATATATGTATTTGGGGAAAGGGGTATTTTTGTCTTTCCATTTTTATTTTAGAATAACGCTCAATGTCTCGAATTCGTACCCAAACGGCCAAACTACTCACGACATCAATGCAAGCCTATCGCCCGGAATACTCGGTAGAAGCGGCTGCAATGGATACGCAAATCCATGTTTATCTCCTCTTCACTCAAATATTTTCACCCGATTCTCTGTCTCGCATCCCACTGAAGAAGATAACCTAACCAAATACTTTCCCATCAGAAATTTTCAGGCTTGATTTTGATTTTCTTGTTCACACAATGACGGCCCCGGTATTTGATTTTGTACAAGTCCCTTTATCTTAATTTCCAAAACAGAGCCCCAATTAACATTTGCATATATGTATCCTCTGTAAGTAACCCTTCTCTATCTCTCTTTTCCTTTTCATCTACATATCTATTTTGTTTATGAGGAAATGAAGGAAGGAGAGAATGAATTTTTGAAATGATATAATGGGTCTGGGTATAAATATAATTGAATGATGGTATTGTGCAGTTTATCATTGCTTTAAGAAATTATCTTGTTCGGGTATTTGGCATTTGTTTTGATTTTGATTATGCTGCAACAAACGTTTTGCATTGGCTATCTTAATTACAGCGCTTAAATTGTTGCTTATATCAAAATACTTGGGCATGTGGGGCTCAATCACTTCATGGAGCAATTGGTTGCATTAATGCTAAGGCATTTTTGTTTCACCGGAATACAAAATAGAGAAAGAAATTTCTTTGTTTTCTTTATGTATTATTACAATCCTAATACTGATAAGCCGTGCTATTGGAGAATTTGTATGAGTGAAAGGGGTGCCACAATAGGTTCAGTAATTTTTCTGATGTTTCAAGGCTTACTATTTCGCTGGGTTCAATATTAGTCCATAGTCCTTCTATTCTTCCTAGCATGAGAATGTGAAACTGAATCAAGCATTTTGTGAATAGTGGACTAATGAGGTCTGTGATTGACTCTGTTACATATCTGCAGGATGCAACTTAATGTTAGTGCAGATACGACGGCCCTGAGTTATTGGTTGAACTGGAGGTTCTTGCTATGTGCAATCTGGGTTCTTACACCTACCATTTTAGCATTGTATGTTATTTGGAAATATGAAGGTCAGAACCATTGGAAATCTGAGCAGGGAAAAACCCAGGAAGAAGCAACTGATGCTTTGCATATTGATGAAGCATGGAGACCTTGTCTAAAAGGAATTCACCCCATTTGGTTGTTAGCTTTCCGAGTCATATCATTCTGTTTTCTTTTTGCATCACTGGTCGACAAAGTTCTGACTAGTGCACTGGGCATATTTTTCTATTATACCCAGTGAGTTATCTCTTATCCCTAGACTCATCATGTAGTAGTTTTTAATTAGGACAATATGTACCGGGAAAAAACTTTGCCATGGGCATCAATAGTTCAGTACCCATGATGCAAGTCCTAATCTGAGACGAGCTTTTGTTTTCTGTTTTTTCATAACTAATAAGGATAATAATTTTAAAATATTTAGCTCTTGCTGCTTGTCTCAGTCTTGGTTGGTCATCTAATATGTTCATATTGAGACTCTCAATTCTGCAAAGTGCTAACGGTCGAAGTTCTTCATATCTTTCTAATTCTTATTTTACACTGTCATTTTTTCTTACATTGGAAATTGAAATTTACTAATCATGAGCTTAATGTGAGTTTGTTGCTCTTCCATGCTTTGAATATTTTTTTTCCTATCATTTGGCTAGTAGACTGTTTGATTCTGTGTTCCTAGTTGATCGGGAAATGCATTTCTTTTTTTTCTTTTCCTCCTAATTTGAAGTTATGATGATTTTGGGGTGCTTTGCAGGTGGACTTTCACTTTGGTTACCATATATTTTGGGGTATTATTCTAGATTCCTCTCTTAAACCCTTCTGCCAAAACTTCCTATTTCACAGATACATGGATGCACACAAACAAACTCTGTTATATTCTGTTTGCTTAATAATTGCACATGCTTACTCTACTTGAGTAAAACATTTCCATTATGTGGATGTATAGATTTTTCTTCATCACATTCTTTTGATCTCTGCTGACCATATCACAACGTCATTATGACTTAAAACTTTCCTTTTTAGTTAGGGGCACTGCTTTCCATTTATGGCTGTTTCCGGTATCACAAAATAAGCAGCAGGGATCTTAGTGAACACCGTGTTGGTATAGATGCAGAGCAAGGATACTACACACCATTGACTTCCCAGAAAAGTACAGATGTACCTGAAGTGAGAAAGGGTGTAAAACCTCAGGAAGAGATCCATGTTTCTCAAGCAATACAGACTTCAAGTTATGTCTTTCAAGTTATATTCCAGGTAGATCCGATTTCAAGTGGCTTTTTTACTGTGATAGAGAGACTATGTAAATGTAAGACACGTTTTTCTTGTAAAGATGCGTAGTTGGCCATTAATGAGTTAGCAATAGTCATTAATGAGTTTCTTTCATAGTTCTTCTTGCCTTCCAGTTTCTTCTTGCTGGAATTTTATTCCTTTCCTTCTATCCATTCATTTTTTTTCAATGAGCAGTCCTGTGTCGGTAAGAGATACATGTTTGGTGAACCCTACTGTAGTCTGTGGACAGAAGAATGTCTCTAAAGAGCATAAGCAAATCAACCACTTGATGGTTCCTGATCTGCTGGACCGGGATCTTCATTTTTAAAAGAGTTCATTAAAATAACTTGGCTGTGCCTTCTTGTGGCATGTGGTCTCTCATCAAAACTATCCATTACATTGCATTCCTACATCAAAATTTGTATTTCCAATGTCATTTTTTTGCTAATCACATTCACAGGTCACTTATGTATTCCCTCTATTTCATTTGCTGTAAACAGACAAGTGCCGGGGCAGTGATGCTAACAGATTGCATATATTGGTCAATTATATATCCATTTCTTACCATCAAAGATTATGATCTGAGTTTTGTAAGTAATCTATGCACTAAATTAGCCATCAATTTCTATTTGTTTTAGTGTTTGTTGCTTATTGTCGTGTGTGTGAATATCATATTTGAAAGTTTGTTAGAAACCAATCATGATGTTCATTTCTTGCTTCATTACACTATAGTACCTGCTTTACAATCAAAGGTTATCTTGGTCGCTTCATGTTTGGGGCAGCTAGAAATTCATCCTTTATTTATTTTGTTATTTCGAAATGTCTTTGAGGTTTATTGAAGTGCAAGACTATTGTAGTGCTCCTTTTTTAATGACTGGGAGTTGGCCAACGCACTGCTGATGTTGTCACTTAGTAATGACCATCCTGGATTGAATCACTTATTACCTGCACTATCGTTTAGAAGCTAGCATAGAAAAGTTATAACTAGCCAGAAAATGTATCTGCAATTGTACCATATGCTTATGTGATTGATTTTGGGGCTCCTGAAAGGCTTAAACACTCTAGTTTCTTGGCATCTGATTGGACTCAGAGAATAAGAAGGGTGATGCTTTAATGTTATCGATTATCTGTTTTTTACCCCTCTATTAGTCATTCTCGGGGTTTCTGTCCATTTCTCTTTTGACTTTTTTAATGCTCTTAGATTCTCCATTTTATTCAATGCTTTTATCTTCTATACAATGCTCTTCACTTTCTAGTATTCTTAGGTTTCTTTCCAGGTTTTACGTTTAGCACTTACTTGCAATCAGTGCTAGACTAGCTCTTATGCTGTCCGTGCCATTATTATGTCTGCGATATCATATTGATATGTGTTGTGTTTTCTTTTCGTGCCTCCTTTGTGGGATACTCAGTTTCGCTATTACTCAGTGTTCAATTCCTTTAGAGTTTATCACTGCTTAACTTGATTCTCCTTTGGTTGTTCTACATGCTAAAGTTTTTGTGATAGCAAAAGACTGGATTTCATGAGAAATATTCTAGGTCTTATTCCTCTGCTCCTCACTCTAGAAGCATCTAGTCTTGAGCAAATATTCTTTTAACGTGTCTTTGTGATTGTGATTATTCAACATGCCAATCATTTCTAATCGCAACTCTTGTATTTCGATGCTGATGTTATCTAATTTTTTTTATCCTTGTTATATATATTCAGTGTCTTATTGATATTTTATTGCTTGTAGTACACTGCATTGGAATAACCCATGTTTCCCTCTTTGCTCCAGATGACAGTGAATATGCATACGCTCAATGCTGTCTTAATCCTTGGCGATTCAGTTTTGAATTGCCTGGTAATTTATCTGTTAATGTCTTTCCTAGCATGCATCGTTCTGTTGTTTCCTTCTTTAATTGCTCTGAAATTAATGCCCTCGACTCCCTTTCAGCCCTTCCCTTGGTTTCGATTTGCTTACTTTGTCTTGTGGACGGGTGCTTTCACCATTTTCCAGTGGATTCTTCATGCTTGCGTCTCGATTCGGTATTTTTTTTCAATTTGGCTTCCAACATCTTAGGACTTCGGTTTGAGCAAATGAGTATTGATGGTTTTTCTCTGCTACAGGTGGCCTTACCCATTCCTCGACTTATCATCCACATATGCTCCATTATGGTAAGTTAAAACATCTGTTACTTTATGTGCTCCATAGATCTAGTCTAGCTTTACTTTTCTTCTCTGATAATGCATGGAATTACTAATGTGCAGGTACTTCTTGATGGCGTTGATGCATATTCCGTGTTATGGCTTATTTGCATCAATTGTGAGAGCAAAGCATTACCTGCTGTGGAAATGGTTCCCTCCATCTAATCATTGGTGAAGATAACTGTTGTTTCGCTTGTAGTACTATGTGCCATGTCAAAGCTGGATTCAGTCTTGGCAAAACCTTTAGTTTTCATGTATCCCAGTGGTCGAGTTATAAGGTCACTGCGAGATGCGAGATAAGGTATGTGTACATTTTATTTATCTCCGATCTTGTCCACTTCGGGAGCATTATAATTGTTGTTTTTTCAGACTGAGTCTTGATGTCATGAGCATTTGCCAATGGCTGAGATAAGTAGTTTAATTTGAATCTCTGAACATTGCCTCCAATTTACGTTCGTTTTTTCATATTCTTCAATATACCCCCCCGTCATATCCGTATGAGATTCATGTCGGATCTTTCAAAAAAGTCGTGGACTTTTTTTTTCCTTATGATTTCTCTCTTTAAATGTGAAGACTCTTTGTCCCAATTCTTCCATATATAACCGTTACTACAAATTAAGATGACATACCCACAATATCCGTATTATAGTTTTGGTTAGTGTCTATGTATCCATATCCTAATTTTTGAACCTTATCCACGTATACATCAATTCTCAAATTGTATTTTCTAACACTTATTAAATATGTAGCCATACCCAAAACTCATACCTGAGTTTGAAATTATCATATTCATAGGAACTAGTGTAGGAAGTCATGGATCACTTTAGGATGTCACAATTGTATACTTCTATATGTATAGCTACATATGGTTTCAGTATGTACGCATTAAAGTTTTCAACTGCCGATGATTTTGAATTTTCCACAAACCACCACCTTCAAGCGACTTTTCACAGGTGCTCAATTTCAACTTGAACTTGAAAAGACAGAAAGGAGAAGCAATATCGGTGTAAAGATACTAGACAAAACATGACTTTCTGGTCCAAGAATTGGTGGGACCATAACATAGTGATATTTGACAATTAGACATAACCAGTATTGGACATGTTGACTGTGTTAGGGACCGACGTAATGTATGTAGAGCTTACTCACACGGGCTCTGTTTGGATTAGAATCTGTTTCAGAGATTATGACTCTCGTAAAGGTAAAAGTTAAGTGTCTGAGAGTATGAATGACAGAATATACACTAAAACGAATAGGGTGATTATATATTGAGAGACTGTTTTCAAAAATCGAACCGATGACTATTAGGTTGTATTTCTAGTACTCTACACTGGACCATAGACTGTAGAGTGAAAGATCAAAATCTGTGATCTTGGACAAAACATTAACTGAGAAAAGGTTGTAATACAATACTGGCAAGAACAAACACCGACAGTATAAACAAGTTAAGTCAAAAGAAAAGGCCAAAAAAGGGGGAGAAGTACTGCACGAGGGTTATTTCAAAAAGGGAATACAAGATGTTGGGCGTGGTGGCATTCTAGTAGTCAAGTTTCAGCAGAACAACTCTTATTAAGTTTGGTAGCTCCATGGTTGGTGACAGATCCACATCTTCATCAATGGCTTTCACATCTCTAAGTCCACACCATAACAACATATATATGCTCATTAATTAGCGGTGGCGGAGCCACATGGACGGCCTTGGTTCCCAAAAAAAAAATTAACTTGAGGAAAAAGAATTAGGTAGAGTAAAAATTCAATAGTGTGTTACTGTGTTCCAATTTTTTATTTTCCGAAAAAATATCCTTTTTTATTGCGAGTTTATATTCATCCGTCCATAATTTTCATATCACTATTTATTTTTGTTTGGACAAAAATTATATCGTTAGACTTGTAATTACAATCAAAAGATAACCTTATTTTTTAAAAAATAAAATAAATACAAGACAGTTTTTAATATTAATTTACATAGTTATATGAGTCTTGAATAGTAAGTATTAACCGTAAGTGACTTCCGACAAAACGGAAAAGGCTCCAAACTCCAACGTAAGTAAAACGACAAACACTCAATCATTAAACTATACATACAGCTTGTGATTAAATTTCCCTCCTGAAAGATGGATCCTCTGCATAACCAAATCAAGATGAATCACTGGCACAAGCACTGTATGAACCGTTCTTACCCATATATTGTCTCTCTGCTCACCTTCTCCTTGTTCTTCTCTGTCTCCTACTCTGATCCTCGCACCACCGAATCCGCTCTCCTCTGCAACACCACCACCGCAGCGACTCCTAATGCACCATCACCATCCTCCGGGGCCACCGCCGTTTCCATCCCCACATTTGTCAATGAAATGCATACACTATCCCAAATCATCTCCACCCACCACTTCGCCACTTACAGGATTCGCAATTCTCCTCTTTCCATATACGGCCTCACTCAATGCTACCACGATCTCTCCCAAACCGACTGCCTCCTCTGCTACGCCGCCGCCAGAATTCGGCTCCCCCGCTGCCTCCCCTCCCCCTCCGCAGCCCTATTCCTCGACGGCTGCTTCGTTCGCTACGATACTTATAGCTTCTACAATGAATCCGTCTCCAATTCGTTGAGTAGGGTCAATTGTGGTACTGAAAATGTCACCGAAACAGAGGGCATGGGGTTTGTTAGAAGTGTTGGGTATGCTGTTGGGAATGTCACCAGTGTTGCGGTAAAGAATAATGGGTTTGGGGTTGTGAATATGGGGAGAGTGTATGCGTTGGCGCAGTGTTGGGAGAGTGTGGGGATTGATGGGTGTAGAGAGTGCTTGAAGAAGGCTGGCGAAGCCGCGAAAGGGTGTGCGCCGAGCAGGGAAGGGAGAGGAATGAATGCTGGGTGTTATTTGAGGTATTCCACTGACAAGTTCTATAATAATGGTGGAGAAGCAGGTCTTGATAATCATGGTATGAATCGGTTTCTTCGTCTTCTTCTTCTTCTATTAGGGATTGCAGCCTTGATTGATAGAAACAGTCTGCTAGATTCTGATTTTATTAGTTCTTTTCAATTTGAAATTTTTTTATTGGAAACCAGGCTTGTTTGATTTTCTATGATGCGGTTTCTATATAATTCGAGAATGAATTTAAGTATATGCTGTTTTTAATCTCTGAAGACTGATGATTATTCTACTCTTTTTTCCCCATGATTTTCAGGGAGGTCTGGACTTTCAGTCATTGTTGCTATCGCTTTAGCTTCAGTTGCATTCCTCATGCTCTCTGTATTTGCAGCTTATGCAGGCTATGCAAGATTCTCCAAGAGGAAACGAGGTACATTTTTTAAAATTTTGCAATAAAACACAATAGGAAATGCATCGATATCGATTACGATGAGCTTTGAACGATTACATTCCCATGGTTGCTACCTAGATCAAAAACATCTCAGCCTATTTGCTGTTAGTATCCACAAATCAAGTCCGAATTTCAAGTATGAAACCCTCGAGAAGGCAACGGATTATTTCAATCCTTCAAGGAAGATAGGCCAAGGAGGAGCTGGTTCTGTATACATGGGAACTCTTCCAGATGGCAAAATTGTTGCCGTTAAGAGATTGGTTTTCAATACTAGACAATGGGTAGATGAGTTCTTCAATGAAGTAAACTTAATCAGTGGAATACAGCACAAGAACCTTGTGAAGCTTCTTGGTTGCAGTATCGAAGGCCCGGAGAGCCTCCTGGTTTATGATTATGTACCCAACAGAAGCCTCGATCAGTTCCTTTTCGGTAATTGCCTTCTCTTTTCATGATAATCCAAGTAGATTTTCTCTTCTGCAAACTTCAATTGTTATCTAAATTTAACTTTTCATCATTTCTTGATTTTAACACTGAACTATGAATTAGGTATACTGTTTTCTGAGTAAGAATAACAATGAGTCGGCATTATGTGCTTGAAAGATGACACTATTGCTCTCTCTTGTGCAGATAAGAAAGGAAATCAAATTCTGAACTGGAAGCAACGTTATGATATCATAGTTGGGGCAGCTGAGGGGCTTGCATATCTTCATGGAGGTTCTCAAGAAAAAATTATTCACAGGGACATCAAAAGCAGCAATGTACTTCTCGACGAGGTTTTTACTCCAAAGATTGCTGATTTTGGACTTGTTCGATCTTTCGGAGTGGACAAGACTCATCTTAGCACTGGCATTGCCGGGACAATGTAAGACATCAAAAACTTTACCTAAATGTATGTGCTTGTAAGGGTCATTACGATGTATTGATAAACATAAGCATATTTACTCTCATTATATGCACTTGCTCAATGATATGCAAAATACAACTAACCCCTTCTTATATTTCTCGTCTAATGCTCAATTGCGTATGATCTACATGATGTGCAGAGGCTACATGGCTCCGGAGTATCTTTTACGAGGACAACTTACAGAGAAAGCAGATGTTTATAGTTTTGGAGTGCTAATTCTGGAAATTGTAATTGGTAGAAGAAATAATGCCTTCACAGAGGACTCTGGTTCACTCCTACAAACAGTAAGTTCCTCATCTTTCTTGCACAA
This sequence comes from Euonymus europaeus, assembly GCA_963580455.1. Classification (NCBI taxonomy): domain Eukaryota; kingdom Viridiplantae; phylum Streptophyta; class Magnoliopsida; order Celastrales; family Celastraceae; genus Euonymus; species Euonymus europaeus. Next base: position 4,435,913 of record OY756968.1, on the reverse strand, counting down.
TACTTAGAAAACCCAGATTTGTATTCATTAAATATGGCCTACAGAAACAGCCGTTGAATCGACCTTTGTGTTTTTATGATGATGTGGATCTTAGGTTTGGAGACTTCACTTATCAGGTAGACTGGCTGAAGCTGTTGATCCTTGCTTAAAAGGTGATTTTCCAGCAAATGAGGCAGCTAGAGTCCTCCAAATTGGGCTTCTCTGCACACAAGCCTCAGTTGCTTTAAGGCCATACATGGCACAGGTAGTTGCAATGCTAAGTAATGAAGATTTCGAAATACCTAAGCCGAATCAACCTCCATTTGTGAATGCCAGTGTTCTAGACCCTGCAAGTTCTGTGAGGTCATACAGCACAAATAGTACAAATACGGCAACCAAAGTCGATGGTTCGTACACTTCTACAGGGTCCTCTATTGTACACAGCTCATGCGGAGCATCAAGAAGTTAGGGTGTTTTTCATACAAAAGTTCTTCAGTCATTCATACGAGTCAGAGACCATCGGATCCAGAGATGGGTATTCATATGCCATACTGGAGACAGCAGCTATATCTTGAGCTGCTTCCCTTGAGCATGTTGGAGCGAACACTCAATAAACAAAGATGTTGACATTTACTAGAGACAGAGCCAAGACTCGGCCATCCAGTTGAGGATTGATTACTATTCTCTTCTTTTTCTGTTATGCATGTCAGGACCTGCATGTTCTTGTTGGCAGTTGTCACTTTCATGTTCATAATTATCAAAAGTTTTGGAGTAAGGAGGGAGGATGGCTGGGTCCTGTTTGCTCAACACTTATGTGGCTATGTTGAGCACAAGTGCTTTGTTTTCACTGAAGTGGTCCAGTTTGTCCTGACAGGTTTACTTTGTAGATTAATTCTTCTTCAATTTTAACTATCAATTGATGATACAAATAAGACACCTGCTGTGTAGATTGTTACTCTTTCAAGTGAAACCATTACAGACAATCTTCTTGTGCCTCACAAATTATCAAATTATGTTTCAGTTTTGTGCGTTCTGGATTTTATGACCAACCACATGAAATCACTGCTGATTCTCAATTAAAAAAAGGCATAACTTTCATGCACAAGGCTTTCATGAAGAGAAGGGTGGTCAGAGACGGGTGAGAATTGAACTTGTGATTTCTAGATTGTACTCTTACAACTCTACCACGAACAATAAAGTAAATGAGAACAACAGTCGAAAACATTTGAGGGAAAAACATGACATGGTAACATCTTATACATTAGTGTCCCCTTACAAACACATTATAAAATGTCTTAAACATGAACACCAGCTGCAAACACACTGAAAAGAAAAACATCAAAAGGTAATGTCTTCCAGCACCAACACATCTTCCACCACTGCAGTGATCTCACCTTTCTTGAGGGCACAATATAACATCATCTTACTCATCTTCCACCACAACGCTAATGTCACCTTTCTCAAGAAGGTCGTAAAACTCCCTAACTCGCCTTTGGTTATTCCAGTGGTGCATTTTCCAGAACCCTCCAGCAATAAGGCCGAGAGTTAACCCGTAAAATGTTTCTTTCACCACACTTGGGCCCCTCACAGCACCATGGGCGATCTTATGAGCAGCAGCCATCTTTTCTCTGTAAGAAGCAGATATTGCAACCACGTTATTTCCTAAAAACATAGGTTGTGAAAGTATGCATCTTGCATCCATTCATCAACAATACAGACTGAACTCAGAGCAAGTAAATGATGACCATTATGATTAATATAGCAATATTGATCTTGGCAATGTCAAACCAGAAAATCACAAAACACATGACATAATTTACAACCAAAGCTTCCATGTCTCCCACACCAAAACCCTCCCTTCCTCACACTTCCCCTCCAAATCAAGAACATGTGACTTCAAGAGGAGTGGATTATTGAAGCGCAAAATCTTTTCAATTGTGCTCTCAACAAACTAACAAAACGTCACATCCATCCATCAAAGCATTCGATTCAAGACTTTCACTCAGCTGCATTTGCCATATGGTTGTCTTGCATAAATTTCATAACCTAATTAAGCTGCCCAATAACATTAATCTTACGCATGGGCAATTGAAATTTGACTTTTTTTGTTGTTGCATTTATACAACTCATGCCTATCCACAACCCCGTCCATCTTTGTGCATGAGAATTGTTTACTATTTTTTTTTTACATTTATAGCAACTATTTGACCAAGATAAAACTATGAAGGAAGCTATAGTAAAACTAATTAGGTTCATTTTTACCATCACATGATTGTTCCAGACTTCCAGTATGAACCGAGTCAACTTTTTAAGTACTCCATTTTTCTACAAGAGATTCTTGCTCATCACAGGCTAGATACTATTTCTAAACTACCCGGCAAGGTGAAATTTGATTTACCAATCAATCACTAGTCGAGTAAAATTTCTTCAGTCAAGTCAATTAAGAGTTCGCCCTTCATATATATGTGCATCTCTGTGTGTGCCATAATGACTTTGAAGAAACAGCACAGTCGAAAAAGGATATGATTCTACCACAAGATAGACATTTTCCTCTTAAAAAAAAGGCAAAGAACTTGCTATTCTTAATTACATTAACAAACCAAAACAACTTCTTCAGTTCGTAACAGCATTTGTAAGAAACTAGATAACAGTCTCATATTACAACCGAAAATATATAATTATACTCTATGCAGTCTGAGAGGGGAAACATGCCCCCTAAAATTTGTTTCTTTATGAAACGATAGCAAGACATGCAGAGTTACCATTAAATTTTCCTATTATGCATGGGAAAAGTGGTAAACTAATGATTTACATCAAAATCATATCTATCCTAAATTGTAAATGATGAGCAAAATGAGACATGCATATATGTGTGTGTGTGTGTGTGTGACTGTAAAACAGAGTTTTCCATTAACTATAACAAAAACTTCCAAACGAGTTGAAAATTTGCTCAAAAAACTTCCAATTCCAGTTAGCGAGCAAAATCGGGTTAAGTGAGGAAATGAAATGGCAGATACCAATGTACCTGTGTGCTTGTTCAGGAAGGGTAGAGAGAGACGAAGCAAGACACCCAGAAGTTTCAGAAGAATCCACAGAAGAGAGGAGAATAGAAGGCATGGGTCTAGAAAAACCCAAGACGGATCCAAAACGGCGTAGTTTCACAACATCTAAATGCCTTGCGATGTTTTTTTTTTTATCCAGACAACAGCCCTATTTAAAAATAAATAAACAGACAACCCATAAAATTAGATTCTTGAAATGAGTAATTAATTAATTTTTATATGAATCTTTGTCAACGAGAAGGAATTTTGGAAGATTTTATTATTTCTTTGTTACTTAATTTACTATTATTTTATTGTATGCTTTTTAATGTTATGAACATCTATACAACTATATAAAATTTGGTCTTTTTCTATAAAACTTTTACACAAACCAAATCATTATACACAGAAACTTTTGATAAGTTGTGAAATTATGTGACTAATTTCTTTGAGATTGGGAGAGTTGTCCCTTATATTTCTTGTAAATGATGAACAACAGAGCACGGCTAAGCCAATTTTTTACTTTTTAATTCTCCATTCTCCTCTGTCTTCTGAAGATACAAATTCATAAGAGACATTCAGCAAGACTAGCATGTCAAAGTTTCAATTTCAGTATATCGACTTCTGTTAATTCTTAAGCAGAAAAACAGAGTAAGAATAGACACTAGCATGCCAATAAAAAACAGGAATGCCACAATAAGCATCTCTTATACTAGCTCTTTATGATTAATGCAAAGTGTTCAGCTTCAAAAGAAGAAAAGAACCCGTCTTCTGATTATTCTCAGGAGTTTCAAACTGAAGAATGTAACAACTAATGGCCTGAATCAAACTTTTAGGTTGCTGACAGAAACTAGAGAAATGAGGAAAATGATCTTGAACCCAAGAAACCTTCTTCTCCAGCCGAAAAAACATACAGACTCATCAGCTTCAGCTAGGATGTCAAATGATGTAATCACCAAGGAATGTGGTGCCTGGTTTAAGATATAAAGAACAAGCGAAGGCAATTCTATACCAGTCAAAGATGATAATGACATAACTAGTAGTCATGAAACAGGACTATCTTGGTGAAAGAAGCCAATATAAAAATACTCATGTGTCTTCCTTTCAGAATGAAAAAGATTGTTAGATTTGATCAAAGGATTTACAAAGACAATTTCAATGGCTTAGGCTAAGAGAACAATTTCTCCTCGTGAACATTGTTCATAAATCTCTTTCGCTAGGTCTAGCATTGACTCTGTGTCTTCTGCCATCTTTGGAACTGTTTCTGCTTCCTTGACTGCATCATAGGCTATGATGCATTTGTTTTCTGCCTCAACAACTTTGTAGGCAGCAGTAAGAGCTGCTTCCTCCATGGACTCACCAGATCTTATCCCAGAGTTCATTGAAGGTCGAGGTCTGACGTCCTTTTGTTTAGGGGTCGGTGTCGTTTTTACGGGTGAGGTATCATTTCTGACCTTATAAAAATTCTGGACCTTTTCAATTTTGCCTTGCAAAACAAGCCTCCTCAACCTTGAACTTAACAACCTTCTAAAATTCCAAGGCACCTCATGTCTCTGCTCAATAAAATGAACAATAGCACTAAGATCAGAACCCTTTGTATCTTTCATGGTTGCAAGAGCTTCAAAAATCATTGCATTATATCTCGGACCACTGTTTGTGTCCACCCTGCGATCAGGGGCATCATCCATGACAGCATCAGAAGATTCATTATTAACAGCAGCAGGAGGAGCAGAATTCGGAGTAGAGGAGTGTGTAGCAGATAGAGATTTTAACACTCGTCCTTTGTCTTTAGAACCCTGCCCTGCAGAAACACCCAGATTCCGCCATTTATCCTTTAGGTCAATGTTGGAGCGGTGAGTGAGGACTGATGCAAATTCAGGATCTTTGATGATGATCTTCCACTTTCCATGCCCATGCTTGGCTATTCCGGCCAGCAGTGCATCTTCTTCCTCCTGTGTCCATTTTTGCTTCTGATTTCCCATTGTCCTGTTCTCACTTCTCAACAATAAAACCCATTTTAGATCATCCTACTCAAACCTCTCAATCTTCCTCTCTCAACACACACACACAGATATATATATATATATATATATATTGTTTTGGAATTAAATGATAGCTGTCCTTCTAAAGTACATGTACATTGGAGCTTACTGCATATATATCGCTCGAATTTACAGAAATACCGTTATGTATTTAAATCATAGGTTGGATCCATTAAACCCAATTACTACGTTTATATGGAATTTCAAAGTTAAAATACGAGGTAGCAGCTACGTATTAAAAAAAACCTCCAAACAGAGTAGGAAATTCAGCCAAAAAAATTTCAATTCTAGCTAGTAAGGAAAATCGGGACAAGTGAGAAAGTGAAATTGCGGATACCACCGTACCTGTGTGATTGGTTATTGAGGAATGGTAGAGAGAACAGAAACAGAAACCCTAGAAATCTGAGAAGAATCCAGAGAAGGGAAGACAAAAGGTAGTCTCATATACTTTCTGATGCGGACGGGAGTCGTGTTTTTTTCCCGGTCTTAATCGGATAGGATTATTGTTTTTTTTTTTTTTGGGATATTGCTGCAATGTATTTTGGAAAATACTTCAAATTGTCTGACGATTCTAGCAAAAATATATTATAATTTTTTTCTCATTTAATATTAGATTTAGAATAAGATTATCCACATTATTAAATTCTTAAAAACGTATTTATCATAACTTTATTAAAATGTGAATTTTTTTATTTTTTATAATTGGACATCAACACTGTAAAAAATGCTATTTTTCAGTATACATGACAAAATTAATTTTACATGTGAAGTCATTGATACAATTGTTATATTGCATGTAGGGATGGCAAAAAGAAATTGATTTCGGGTTGGATAATATAACGTGTTTACTAAATATTTGCATGTCCTAATCAGGATTGATTTGGATTTTCGAAAGTATTTAATTCGTTAATTGACCATCCAAATTGATTTAAATATAAACTAGTAAATAAGACAATAATTAAATCTGAGCTACGATCCGTATGACCAAGAATTTTTTTTGGACCCAAACTTCGTTGTAAAATGTACAAAATCTTTGTGTTTAAACTCGTATTTCGAACATATAATTTATGTACAAACTTGATTTAATCTCACCGAAAATATTTGATAATCCGGACCAAACATAGTTTTACCACCCCTACTTGCAGAACACATATTGATCGACACCAATTCCTCAGTAGTTTCATACAAATCTTCATATTACCATGATTGAGAAAATTGTTTATAAGCAACAAGTCCACTTTTATCACGAACAAAATAATCATGACGGTTTAAATAGATCCCCGAATACATACATTGTGGACGGCCCTATACATTTAAGTTAGGAGTTACTACCAATCAAACAATATATCCCTAAGAATTGACAATAATTTACACGACTTCAGGTTGGGTCTAGCATCCTCCTTTGAGGTTGATAACATCTGCATTCTGACCTTATGTGTTGGGTGATAAAACAGCCAAGCGCAATGATGCCTCAACCCAGGAAACCTCATTGAATATCAATTTCGACTTGCGTAAATCAATAGAGCCTACATTTTCCAGTTCCAGCGCACGCTGCACACTCGTCTGCATCTCCTTGTACATGGCGTACGCAATGCTCTATCCTGTCGTTCACAACATCCTGCAACATGAATCATTCAGTTAGAATGGAAGACCTGTGGCCTTGTCAAAAGAATGACATAAATTAAGCACATAGGCAGCGGGCTTGGCAATTAATTCAAAGTGTGGGGTCGGATCAAGATGAAGGCTAGTTAGAGCAAGATTTTTGTCAATGGAATCGAGAATCGGTTTTCGTGGAGGATACTTTGTGAGTAAGTCACTAAGAAGGTGGGCATCAGCTGACTCGGCTTCGCGAATGCAATTTATGACAATGAATAAAGAGAAAGAAAAGAATTTCAATACCACAAGTAGCTCATGAAGGCCAAGAGGTGCCGTAACAATATATGCCACATCATGGTGCTCCTTTGCAGCTTCAGCCGTTAATGAAGGTATATCCTGTCAATTACACAAAGTTATATGAATCTCAAACATCCCCCTTTTTAGTCTTTACTAGATAGTCAATAGAGAACTCCTAGATGCTTAAGCTAAATTTATCTGCAAAGTTCCAATTTCCAAGACAAAATCAAATTAAGCTACCTGGTGCCAATGTTGTCCAGGAAAAAGAAAGAACGGGCTTACGATCACACGTTGTGCCCCTTGCCGAACACACAAACCAAAAGCATCTTTTATTGATGGTTCTGCCAACTCCTGGTTATACAAAAGACATTCAGAAGCCATAAACCTTTTCGTTCTTGGAGAGGGAAAACAGAGAAGTTTCATTTTGGTTTGACAGATACAGAAACATCATCAAAACAGAGAGTAACGACACTAGGTTGAAAAGCCAAACATAGATACGTAGTGTGGCTACATCCAATAAAAACTAACTGATAAAAATCAGTAAATCTTGTGTTTATGTGAAGAAATCAAGTCACTTCATACCTATATTAGGATAAGACCATATATAAAGATATATAGAAATTAACATCCCAGAATCCTATTTGTGGCACACCAGTTAAGAATATTGAAATTTAACACCTAAATCCAGGCAAAGATCTAGGAATTCATATACGTATCTTCAGTACCAAACTTGATAAAAATATAAAGGAAAAGACAACAAATAAGTCTACTTGCTCAAAACTCATGTACCAAAATTTTTTGAACTTTTGGCTTCTTCCTGCTTTACTAAATAGAGTTTAGCATTCGGGAGTAAAAATGAATAAAGGAGCATCAAGCTGGGTAGGACAAGAATTCAGAACAAAGTCCTGTTAGTCTTTCGTTGGAACACAGAATGAACACAATTCCTCAAGGAAGCTTCTTAAGGACTGCGGACAATCATTTGATAAAAATACCAGATAGATATAACCACATCACATTTCTGTACAAAGCTAAACATCCTCCATGGTTCTTCACATACCGACACCACCACAACCTAAAATAAGGTGAAGATTGCATGTGTATTCAGAATCTACGACTGTCTTACATCTACAAAATCCCTCAAAGCACAGGTTAACTTCTCTGATAAAACCAATTCCTTTTATGATGGAAAATAATATTGGTATGACACAAACGTATCATTCACAACAGACTAGATGTATTTGAATAGAAAATCAGCCCAAACAAAACCAAGTCTCTGTAGATTTCCATCATTTGGAATGCATGTGATGACATAAACAGCCATGTAAGCAGAATATGCAAGAGTCAACTCCAAACTAACGAATACAGGAATTCAAGTGAACAGGACTCAGGAAAGCATCTTAATACATTTCAAATACTTAACATCCCATTTTCAAATACAATAACCAACAGATAAGCCACTATACAAAAGCTTCAATTCAACTTCACCACTCTATTACATATAATTAACAGAAAGAAACATTACTCACAAATCACAATTCAAATTTCAGTTACAGGAGAACAATATACCATTACTATAGATTAAAACAGAGTAAGAAACAATAATAGATTACCATATGTGCGGGCTCTACTACAGGATACCCAGATCTCTCTCTAAACATGGCCACGAATTCATCTGAAATTCACAAAACTCGAGAGTTCACATGCAAAGGCAGAATCCAAACAGCAAACAATTAAGTAAAGTAATCAAAGCAAGAGATTAAAACTAAGCTTAATCTTGACAGCTTACTTAACATGAGATTAGATTCCCGACGACGCGATCCATGGTCCACGATGATCACGCCGTCTCTGCTACCAACCCCGCGCAGGCCTTTTATAACTCCGCCATTTCGGGTGACAGAAAGAGACCTCGTCGCTACATACTTGGTTCTCGAGTGGCCTCTGTGTAATTTCAAGGATTTGGGTAGTGCCCAGTAGGGATTTGCTCCCACAGAATAACCATGATTGCTGCTAAAATAAGCAACCGACGATTTTATTCAAAACCCATAACGATTTAATCTGAAGCGAAGAACAGAGAAAATAGAGTTTTTGTACCTTTTGAGGGAATTTTGTGGCGGGAGAGATGAGGATTCCAACATCATCTTCAAGCTGAAGGAGAAACTCTTCTGATGCCGCTTTCGAGCAGTTCGGAATTGCTATTTTGCCATTACGTGATTTCTATTGGGCCGGAAATTAAGTTCCAGTACTATTGGGCCGAACATTAAACTCATGGGCCTAAGATGTATGAGATGGACCAGATGGTGATGGACCTTATCTTTTCCTTCCTAGACAATTTATCCAATTTAAGAGTAATAAGAAATTTATTTTACTATAATCAGATAACTCTTAACATTCTGAGCTCATGACTTTGACTTCCATGGGCACAATCTTCTGGGGTGGTAAAAATTCGGCTCAGGATTATCTTCAATTTTTGAAAATATGTAATTAAAAATATTTAAATTGATTTAAATCCGAACAAGTACAATTGAATCCGGATTAAGATTCGAACAATTTTCTTCCTTGTTAAAGATAGCAAAAATACACGATTCACAACATTAAAGGGGAAAAAATAGCCAAAAACTAAAATTACGCGAGAGCACTTTAAGGGAAACTCTCAATCACAGATTTGTACCAAATCCAGCCCTTGCTCTTCAGAAAAGTTTCCCTTCATCTTCTAATGTACAATCTCAGGATGAAACAATAGAGACTATCACGCCTACACTTGCAACCTTATTGTCCACTGCATGCCATAGTTACACAGAAGTAACAAATATGTTCGATCAAGAATCGTGACCTAGAAGCGATGGCCTGTAGAAAACATGGGATTGTGCTATTACAATTCGATCACGTGGGTCATTCATTGTTTCATCACGCAACGCTTGTAAAATTGCCTCGGATGAAAACTCCCTGGAAATTAAAACAATGGAAATCATGAGTTACAGGTGGAGAGAGATGGTGTAACTGCATTCTACTTCACAAAGAGTTAATTGACTATACCTTTTTATAAGTATTTTATACAGCATCTTCAATATAGGGCAAAGCTCAACAGGAGCTACAGGTTTCTTTTCTTCAGGATGGAGGACACTTAAGCAGGACTGACTTAGAAGTTCATAAAATGCTTTCACAGCAGAAACTCCCTGTAGTGTAAAATATGTGGTTAGCTTTGCTGATCGATAACTAGAAGGAAAAGGTATGGGGCGAGAAGAAGAAAAAAAAGAGAAGAATTAGAATCCGTGTCATAAATGAAAGGCGTGTTGCTGAGAAGACTATTAACAGCCAGAAATTGATAATGACTGAATCTCTGATCCATAGTCATAGGCAACAAGATTGTAGCTCATCTCTAAATGGACAGTTAAAATGAATGTCGAATGGATCACATGATCAAATGTTTCAGCAAACAAAACAAAGGATATGGAACAACGAACAGGAAAACAAAAGCAGCACGCCCAGAAATTAGTCATAGGCATTAGTTAGTCAGTCTCAATCCAGTGACTACATTTTAAACAATTAGTTGTAAATGAGCCAGCGGGTCATCTGGCCACCACAAGTAACATTCTCCATTAACAATATTGGACAGTTTCCTCGACTTATAATATGCAAGATAGATGCATCATCGGTTTATAAATCTTTAACATCATGCCTGCACAAAATCGGATAGATAAAAGTCTATCAGAAAAACAATAGTCAGCAATGTTCTCAGTCCATATGTTGTTGATCCATATGATGTTTGTTCAAATTTGAAGGTAAAGCTAAACATATCATTCCAAGCATGTATCCTCTGGTTTTACTGTTTTTAGATAAGCTATATAGCACCCCCTATGATTGTTCTTAATAAGTCAACAAGCAGCGCAGCAAAGTTCATGCTAAATGGCTCTAGAGGGTCTAAATACTTCTATGAGTAATCAAGATCTATACGACTATACCTGAATCAACCCCTTCCCTTTGATGCTATCACCCATTTCAATACTCAATTCCCCTTTTGCCAACTTTTGCCCATACCATGCATTACGGCCTTTCAAAAGGGTCACATAGGTGTCAGCCAACAAAGGCCCTGCGAGTCTCTCTGGCTCTTCTGACAACAGATGTGTGATGAATATCATCTCTGATGTGCAATGCGCAAAGTACACTGATTTACTGGTGGCACTTTCATTGGTTAGAGCTGCTACCATTCCTGAAGAGTCAAAATTTATGTTGGAATATTCACAGATTTATATCACCCATTCTTTGAAATGTTATTTAATAACACAAGAATCTTTTAATTCAAAAAAAAAACCAACAAAATTTTCATCTCATATTCAACAAAACAACAGATGGACCAGTGTAAGACGCAAAATCAGAAGACTGCATATAGAAAACACTAAGCAGATAGCAGTATAGCACCCTTCAACCATATGAATCAAGGCCTATTAAAAAGGTACATAATTGAATCTGCTAGGGGCATACAAGAACGCCATTAGAAATTCTATTGCATGGAGGATGTAAACTGTCATTTTCCATATCACACATTTAAGTTACACAATAACACACGGAATGTCATATAGATCATGACAAGAAAATGTAGCTAGTTTTCCTATTTCTTTCTCCTCTAGCTTTGCGCAAGGTGTTGTTTTCAGAGTACAATATGATTGCCACTTCGGAAGGAAAAAAATGGTCGTCCACATGCACAACTTCAGATCCACACAAGCTAAAATAATTAATCATATTTTTGAACAAGAAACTCTCCAACACGTTATGACAAAGGGCAAAGGCCATTATGCACTAATAGGTATTTCAATGCCTCGCGAAAAAATATACTGCTATTCCGCCTTTCATGTTTCTCAATAGATGCAACATAAACATGACCAGGAGCCAATATCTGTAAAAATGTTGATGCAAACAGTCTTTCAAGCATTTCAAAACAAGTTACTCCCAAAAAGAAGCACGTGAAGACAAAAACATGGGCAGCATCACCAGAGGTGTGACCTTACAATGCCTAAGCAAAATGAGTAAAAGACTAAAAGCTTCAGACTGAAATAATAATAATAATAATAATAAACAATATCATATAAACTGCTCATTATATCCAACTTTCAATTTGCTGTTGAAAATTGGATCTTACCTGCTCCAATGGCATAGACATTCTTTAAGCCACCCATAACTTCATGTGTAACAAGATCACCATTATCCCAAACTATAAAGTGAGCCTGTCTCAAAAACTTTGCCAGTGGTTTCCTCCACTTCTCAGACCCGCAAATGCGAGCATTAGCATATTCCATGAGGTAAATCTCTGAGGCAATATTAGGTCCTCCAAGATAGAGGATGTTCTCCATGGGAACTCCAGCTGCAGAGGATAATATTATCAGCAGCTGTATGCTTAAATCAGAGATAGGAACAATATAAACAAAAAGAAAGGAGTCTTACTTGCTCGATTGATCATTTGAGTTGGAGTTATTATCCGTGGTTCAGGCTCCAATTCAGCTTCTACACCCTTGGCCAAAGAAATTATGACTGGCATTGTAACCCTCTCTTTCCAATACCTACTAATCTCTTCAAATACCACACGCGTCTCTGTTGATGGCAAGCCATTAATCACTACATCAGCATCCCATACAGCCTCCTGCAAGTTGGAGACAACTTTCAAAGGGCAAAGAGGTGTATCAATCATATTCAAGCAAAAACCATCTTTCAAAATCTCATCCGCATATAATGTCCGATCACCTAATCTTGCCTCAACGTACTTCAGATACGCACATCGCCTGATCAGTCGCCTCAATACATCTTCCCTCGAATTAATCACCTCAAACAAATGCTCTGCTGTTGCTCTATCGACAGCCCTTCCAGGTCTTCTCCATATCCTTATTAGAACTTTCTCTCTCAAATGACCATAACTGTCTTGTAACATAGCCGTAAAAACACCACCCCAAGCTCCTGCTCCAACACCTACAATCCTCAGTGGATCACCTTCAGCTTTGCCCATCAGCTGCCGAAGCTCATCAAGTTTTTCTTCAAAAGAACCATTTGGAATTGGCCTATTGGAATACACCTTACCGTTCACTGATTCAGTGGTTCCTACCATCTTTCACGCCGACAATCAATAAACTAAAGAATATAACAAAGAATAGTAACACTGCGAACTAATCACAAATCTCTTCAATCAGGCTACGAAATTGTACCCTCCGAAGCGATATATAGAAGATTCCCCCAAAATCTCACCCAGCGCTGAAATCGGCAAACCCACCTCCCAAGCTTGGCAAAACAGCTTGAATTTATAGATGGGTTTATATGGAAAGGAAAAGGATTCTGGTGAGGTACTGTTGACCCAAATTTTCGCTAGTCTAGAACCAAGAGAAAATTCAAAAGGCGGTCTTTATAGTCGGGAAATGCAAGACAAACAAATCTCAGAAACTCAGTCGACAAATGAAGCAAACCCGGTTGTCATATAGAACGGCGTGCTCAAACCTTATGAACAGCAATAGGAAAACCTCAAGTCCCACCTTGTCGGCTTCTCCTTTACAGCGAGTCTCTGGTTCCGTGACTGCAACATGACACGTACGAGCATCTTCGAGGTATTCCCACGATCCCACTTTAGAGTGACCGACTGACCGACCCGGTCCAGTCCATTCCGGAACGACTCAGAAGCGGCCTGGTCCGAGCCAAAAAAATATCTCGATCTCGCCTTTCTCTCTCATTTATTTTGTTTTAAATATTTTTATTTTCCCTACAATTGAGATTAAACCAGCCCCCTTGGCAATTGCAAATGATCTGTTTTTTTATGAGAATGTGTGTTTTTATTTATGAATTCATATTGAAAAATGTATTTTATTGATATGATTATATTATAATGCACATGTTTTGTACAGAGTATAAGTATACTCTATCAGACATACTCTCAGACACTTTCAGCTTTTACATTTTACAATAGCTCTATCACACATATTCTCTATCAAGCATACCCAATATGTGTTTTTATATTATAAATGAAGATGTGACTTGACTTTTTATAAAAAATTTAAAATTTAATATTAATTTTGATATAATTTTAATGGATAATGAATGAGAAATGAAAAAGTCAAGTTTTATTAATAGAAAAAGAGAAAAATATATACCAACAGGTGGTAGCCTAGTTGGTATTCTTATTGTGTAAGGAGTGGGAGGTGTTGTGTTCGAGTCTCCTCGGAGAGGGTTACTTTCCTTTGTATAGCCCATCGGGCCTCCGTATTTGTGTTGGGTATTCCCCTCCTTGATATCAAAAGAAAAATATATAAAAATTTTAGTTTTACTAATTTATTTGTATTAAAATACGTGTTTTGATGATCAAAATGGATATGTAATTTTGTTTTTTTATATAATAATTATGGGAACCAATTGATGGAAGGAAAAATGTCATTGTTGCAATTTTCCTTCCAGTTACATTGTGGCAATTTGGTCGCATTTTCTTGACCAATTATTATGGGAATTAGTTGCTTTTAGCACATTCATATTTAGAGCACTCCTAATGATGGATTATTGTGGTTGCTCTTACTATTTAAGGTGGCCTTTTCTATTTTTCACACATTTTTAACGGGCCGAGCTAGGTTTCAAGATCAGCCTGATTTATATAAATGGGTCGAGTCTAGCATGGCTTGTGATCCTTGGTTCACAGGCTTTGCTAGGCCATGCTCATCCCCCAGACCACTTTACATCTTTGTACTCATTATACTGTATTTTTTGAAACTTATTATTATTATTATTTTAACAAGGATGTCTAAGATTTCATCTTTACTAATCCTAAAAGTTCATCAATTAGTTTTTAGTCTTTTCCAAAGGTGAGTCCTTGGCATAGTAATTTTTGCTTCAAACCATTAATACATGCCATATATATTTTTGTAACAACGATGCCTACAATCTTCAATCACTGTCTTTTTAGGGCCCGTAATTAAATGCACAAACCAAGTAGAAATCGATATCGTACTCACCATTTTTAAAGATGAAAGATTTAGAGTTTATATTACAAGTTGATTTCATTGCAATGATAACCTTCCATAGTATGATGATTACACATGAGAACATACTTGGATATCACCTCACTTGATCAATTGGTGGGTGCATTGCTTTGTGTTTAAAATACCGCACATGACTTTTCCTATATGCACATACACACTAATCACTTTCAAGGGAAGAATAACAAGTCCTGAAAGAAGTTGTAACAACTACAATATCTTTGTGGTAGATGGTATGTTTCTGTCGAATTTTTGAATGTCATCTATTTAGGTGAATTCAATGATTTAGTTCCACAACTACCAAAATAAAGCAATAGAAAGCATGAGCTTGTAATATGAGGGCTTTTGGTAATTTAGACATTCGAAATTTTCCACTATTGCATGATTCTATCAAAAAACAATAGATAATGGCATGCTTATTTGAGTTTGTGCATAAATCTCTAAATACTTAGATCTAGGATTGTTAAAAAAAATGACAAAATTGAAACCGAACTGTTTGGTAAGTTGTTTTTTTAAAAAAATTACATATTTTACAATAAAATCGGGAAAGAGACCGATAACTGACTAAACGGTTTGACAAAAAATTATGTCAAAAAATCAGCCGTTGATGTACTTAGATCATCTTCCTCCTTTTCAAATATCAGGTGTCGGGGTTTTTAAAAAAAAAATTGTATATTTTCACTTAAATCGAACAAAAAATCGAAAAAAGGACATGATCAATTGATAACCAAGTAAATGATTTGACCAAAAAAATCCAATAGCCAACCTAAACCGACCGCGATTACTCCCAATACATATTTTAGCTAAAATAATGATGTCTTTGATTAATGCTTATTTGTATAGGCATCATTTTTAAGCTTAAAACAAAGAGAAATTTTAGGAGGAGTGGTCTATGCAAAGAGACCAAAGTTAAGTGAGTATTCTTAAATATTACCCAAAAATGTCAAACCTATTGCTAATGCTATGAAAAAGAAGAAAAAAAATGCAATTTTTTTTAAAAGTTATTCCAAAACCATAATTAAAAGCCTCCATCTATCTTCTTTTAATTCAAGTTTCAACCTTTATCACAGTTTGTGATATCCCAACTCACACGCAACTAATAAACAAGCTTCAAGTCTCTCAAGCATCTCCAATGGTACACTTAATGATAATGATACTAGAAATTTTAAAATATGTAGAGAAAGTGATTTAAAAAAATTGATTAAAGGATGTGTAAAATGATAAAAAAAAAAGAGAGATATGATGTTTATGGGAAGAGAGGAGTAGCCGGTGCACTGTATTTATCAATGCACTTTATTATCATAAATTGAAATAGAGAAATAAAGAACACATTTATTGAAGGACCCAAAAAATATATTTAATCGTGTAAATCTATACTTTTAAAAAGTCACTGCAAAAATGCACTAATTCTTTCCTAAATTCAATATTTATACGTAATATTCGAAGTGTTCGTAAATTAAAAGTTAAAAAAATTTATATTACAATATATATTTTATTGATATAATTATATACATTCATACTTTAGTGTAATAAAAGTGAGAGTCCTCTAGAAAACTATATTTTCCTTGTCAAGCCAATTCAAGTCGACTTGGGTCTTCACCTCTTTTAAGTCTCTTCAATCTCACGGTTTCTAATTCACGCACTCCACGTGACTCTGCAACGCCATATCTCCTCAAATTCCTCATTCGCTCTCTGTAATTCATTGGATCTCGACATTCAGTTCTCCAGTACTTTCGAGTTCTGCTCTCCGCACCTTCTGTACATGCTAATTTGACATCGAGATAGCTGAATGAAGCGGAAGGTTGCGCAGCAGAAATCTGGCGGCAAATGGAAGAGGAAGGTCTTTGCTGCGATTCTCATTTTGGTTTGCGTAGGAAGTTTGGTGTTTATGCAGACCAGGTGCAGTCAAATCATGGCGCTCACATCACTCCGGTCTCAATTTATTCCGAAACCGAAGATCGCATTCTTGTTTATTGCACGAAATCGGCTTCCGCTCGATATGGTCTGGGATGCTTTCTTTAAGGTAAGGTTCGTGACACTGAACTAGTTCTTTTTTTCTTCTTCTTCTGTTTTGGTTTCTATTTTTTGATGCGTAAAGAGTGTCGTTTACTTAACTGAGGACCGATTTGTGATTAGCGGATTCTTACTAAGCTTACTCATTTCCAAGTGTCACCAACTGAAACCAAATACCAGAAACGATAACCGAGTCATTAATCCCAACACTGCTGAGTTAAAGCATGTTTTGGAATTGGCGGTGAAGTTAGTTTTCTGATAAATTCCAAGTGGCGTGTAGTCGACGAGTTGGCTCGGGAGCTACATTAGTTTAATAGGTCAAACCAGAAGCATGGTCATTGGTGTATTTTCATGATCGCCAGGCTGGTGGATATGCTAATTTATAAAATATTAGCGTCGAATGTCTTTTCTTGTTCTGGATTTGCATTGAAGAAATGCGTTTGCTCTCTTTTTCTGCAGGGAGAGGAGAACCGTTTTTCAGTTTTTGTTCACCCAAGGCCAGGGTTTATATTCACAAAGGCAAACACAAGATCTGTCCATTTTTTGAATCGTCAAGTTAATGATAGCATTCAGGTTGCTCTTTATACTCTAAAGTCTACAAGAAGATGCAGGGCGGTTACTTTTTGTTAAAAAAATATGTTTTCAAGTGCAACTGTGTTGTATGATTTTTTTTAATGCTTTCTATTGGCTAGATGTAGCAACATACGAGTGTGTGCGTGCCTGAGTGTGTACTGTGCACAAACAGTAACTCAATGATCCCATGGATTTGAAATCATTTAAATCTAAAGCACACCCCATGAGTTAATGCTCAAACCTATTGTTAGTTGAATCTTAGAAATAGAGTTATCACACATACTTCTCTATCACCTGCTAAAAATATTTATAATAAAGGCAATGGTTTATGCTGCTCAAATTCTTCTTTTCAGTTTTCTAATGGAAGTTATGTTTTAAAAGGAATTTGAACAATTGTACTCTTAGGATGGAAATTTTCAAATTTTTTGTGATTTTCTCAGAAGATTAGTGATATAACTCAGCAAAAAGGGAAAATTCTTGTGGACATTAAATTTTTCTGACATGGTTTATTACTTTGCATGTGGCTCAGTAGTAGAGTTATAGGGATGCAACATAGATGTCACAGGTTCAATTCTTGTTAATAGACTCCCCACATATTATGTGGGGTAAGGGTCCAGGTACATGTAGCACATGTTTGGTACAGTGTATAAGCTAGCTTATACTCTGTCAGACATACTCTCAGACACTCTCAGCTTGTACGTTTTACGATAGCTTATACTCTATCACACATACTCTCTACCAAACATGCGCGTAGCCTAACCCCGATCCTGCCCAATGTGGTATTCTTGTGCACGAGTGATGTTTTCCATGTTTAGTGTTTTGCAATGTACTTACACGAACTTCAATTTTGAGAATCCATGTTTTAATGTTAGGTCCATAATGATTCTAAAATTGTTAGGGAATAATAAATATTGCAAATTTTTTTATCGGTATTATAATATTTGGTTCATTCATTCATTCATTCTAGGTAGATTGGGGAGAGGCAAGCATGATAGAGGCAGAGCGTATTTTGCTGCGGCATGCACTCGAGGATCCTTTTAATGAACGATTTGTGTTTCTCTCGGATAGGTGAGGATTGTCTTCAGTAGTGGACTAGTGGCTGCTTGAGTAACTGTCCTCTGTGTAGTTTTTCTCTGCAAATTGCAATAATTCTGTATGTAGCCAATGAAATAGTTTATTAGCTTGCATTTCTTTTATTGGTTCAGACTCACCTGTTTCAGTAACTGGGTGAAGATCATAGTTTTGATGATAGTTTGCATGAGTAATGATGCAAGCTCGTTTTCTTGTAAAATTTGTTATCTAATGATATTTTGGTCACTTGATCTCGTCTCAGCTGCATTCCTCTGTACAACTTCAGCTACACATATGACTATATTATCTCAACATCAACTAGTTTTGTAGACAGGTTAGTGCACCATGCCGTATGTCACTGTTAAAATTGTCGACTTGATGTCATTATTCAATTTATGTCTTTATCTTCAGGTGTTAACTCTTCATGATAAAACTGACTTTGTAATGGTTCTACTTTGGCTATTCTTAGCATTTTTTCTTTTACAAAATTAGTATGTCATGAACACCAAATTTCTTTATTCTTATGCCCTCGAATCTTAAGGGTGGTCATTTTCAACCTTAATAGACTCTGTATTGTGAAATGGCACTTTGCTTTTCCATACATTTATCTCTGCCTCAAGTAGCTTCGATGTGATAGCATAAAAAATGAATTTTATATGCATTTTTACTCTCTCTTGGTCAGTATTTTGTCATTAAACTTTATATTGAGTTATTGACAATTTCATGCTGGAAGCAGCTTTGCTGATACAAAAGAGGGTCGATATAATCCAAAAATGTCTCCTGTTATTCCTGTACACAATTGGAGGAAAGGCTCTCAGGTAACTCAACATATTGGAACAATTGATTTTTTATTTCGATAGAAGAGAATATTGAAATATATGTGCTTCGAATCTTCTGCTTAATGTTGTTCAGATTAACTAATTCCTGTGTTTTTCTTCTTGCAGTGGGCTGTTCTTAATAGAGACCATGCTCAGGTTGTGGTGAATGACACTACCGTCTTTTCTATGTTTCAACAGCATTGCAAGGCAAGCATCCTTTATTTTATGTTTGGCAACCATTCAAAACTCTGCATCTTGAAAAAAATGGTTGGTGGATTTTACTATGAAAAATTCATGTCTGCAATTTGTTTCACATTATGCTGCATAATAAAACGTGTGAGGACATAATTATGTATTTTTGGCTTATGGTTTCCCCTTTGTAAATTATGTTGTTTTTAGCTATTTTAGCTGATCCATTTATTATACTTATGCAGAAGAAGTCCCTACCTGAGTTTTGGCGGGATCACCCACTTGTGAGTAATCTTTTATTTATTTTTTATTTCCACACTTAATTTCCACACCTGGGTTTCCTTGAATAAAATTTTGGGCAACAATTCACATATAAAAAAATGTTTTTCATTGATTGAAGGGATCCTATTTGGAGTTGCCAAATAACTTTTCATAGAAATTTCCTAGAGCTGAAATTCTAATATTGTCCTTTGAAATTCTTTCTTCTGCAGCCAGCTGATGGTTCCAAGGAGCACAATTGCATATCAGATGAACATTATGTACAGACATTACTGGCTGTAAGATGAAGTTATTCTCTAAAATGCATAGCCGTACCTTTTGGAAGGAGATTTGTAGGGTGTGACACGAAAAGGAAAAACATCAATTTTTTAAAATGGAAAAATCCTTTCATTTCATAATTTTTAACTTTTAGGACCAGCTTGGACCACGTTTTCCTTTTCCCGGTCTGCTTTCCCATAGGGTAGATTTCTATGCCGTATTGGCATTATTCTGTTCAAATTCTATAGTTAAGATAGGCTTTCATGCCTTTTTTGTGAAACTTTCTGCATGATTATAGTCCATCAAGTTGTGGAATTAAAATACTTCTAACACAAAATGTCTACAACATTAATGCATTAATTGATGTATGTGGTTTTCAGACTTTCAGTGGCCGGAGTAAAATTTCAAATGTAAAAAATTATACACACGGAAAGTTTCCATTTCATAGTAAAGAAGTTATTGATTTTGCATTTGTAGGAAAGCTAGACAATGTTGGTATTTCACCTAAATATGAAATTCTATGTAAGCAATTAATACTTCATTCAAAATCATTGAAAGCCTTTTAAAATGAACCTGAAGTCGAAGTTTCCCTTATTATATGTATCTTTCACTTAGAGTTTGCAAGCTTTTCCTACACTTTCTTTCGTGTCTCATCTGCATGCTCATCAAGCCACAAACTCATCTACTCTTACCTCTTCGTGGATGCCAACATGAGTTTTGTCTTGTGAATGACACACGTTACTTAGATATACATTATTAAAAGATGAAATAGTTATAGATATGACATCACAAAAAATAAGAGAAATCCCCATAGAAGTGATTTTCGGCCTGATGAGGAAACTTTGGTTGTGGATAGCATATACCTTTGATCCCTGCATGGGTAGTGCTTTAGGACTCTTGTTATTGCTTTGCATGCTCACTATTACTGTATGCATGAATATTTATCAGTGACGTAGAAAGTGATGATGAATTAACAAACCATTTATCATATGCCTACTCTTTTTGTAGCTATATTTTTATTCACTTTTTCTAAATCCTATTTTTCTACCATAATGCAGCAGGAAGGCCTTGAAGGGGAAATCACCCGAAGATCACTTACGCATAGTTCATGGGATCTTTCAGCCTCCAAAGACCGTGAACGACGTGGATGGCATCCACTGACTTATAAGCTTGCTGATGCTACTCCCATGCTTATTCAATCTATAAAGGTGCTTTCTTTATCTTCTTCTCTTTCTGTGAATTAGGTGCTAATTTCTTCTCTGTTTTGTCTATCATTTGAGCAGCTAGTTCTTCAAATTCCCTTTACTTCAAATCGAGGCAGTATGCAGCAGCTACTGGACCATAACCAATGACACTCTAATATATAGGAAGTTCACTCTGTTCTTTCCAGTTCTGATTGTTGTGAAACAGTTTGGAAAGAACTAGTCTGGATATTATTTAAATAAGAGTGTCATCTTTAAAAAGCTCCATATTTATCTCTTTATCCTGATTATCAGTTTTCCCCGTCCCCAATTAATACAGCATATGAAATACGAACAGTCACATTTTCCTTGCTTTCAGTTTCCTGAAACTTTTGATACTAAATGTACACCACCTCTGTATTTATAAAACTCTTGCATTATCAAGCCCTTCCAAGTTCCAATAGCAGTTCTAAGCTGGATATTAGATATCTTTAAAGGCTTTAGTTGTGCAAATTACCTCGGTTGGGTTTTAAGTGATGTTAGCCAGGAAATTTAAGTTGATGATTTTGCAGGACATTGATAATATATATTTTGAAACTGAATACCGTAGAGAATGGTGCAGCAGCAAAGGGAAACCGGCTACATGCTTTCTTTTTGCCAGAAAATTCACCAGGCCTGCTGCTCTACGTCTTCTTAAGATGGTAAGATAGAAATTTTCACTTAGAATTTATGCCATGTATAAACTGAAGCTCTAGATACTAGAATGGGAGTAATGCTAGACCTGTTTATAATATCCTGTTCTGTCTATCTTCATCGATGCTCGTCGTGTATTTCCCATCTAATCAGTGGTTTTCTCTGTTGTGATACAGTCTGCTTTGGGAGTTTTCAACAAAGCCGCACCTAGATCCTAGTGTTGTACAAGTAAGTATCTGCTTAGGTATAGGTTTGGCATTAGATATAGGAGTGTGATTAACCTAAATTGTATCAGTCATGTAATATTATAGGAAATGGAGAGCACTGTACATCAGAGTGGTCATAGAGGGAAAAAAGAAAAAAGAAACCAAGCACTGATCTTTTAGTATTATACGTATGTGTATATTTGCATTTTTTTTGGGACAATGGTAACAGAAAGGCAACGACATTGCATAGTGATGACTTTTAGATCTGAAGGAGTTCGACATTCATACACACATTTTGATGAAGGAGAAAATGGGTTTCAGAATCAATGTAATTGTTTGTTTGTCTACTTTGTTCGGGTATCCGGTGCAGTTTTAGTCCGGGTATTGCGTACTCTAGTGTGATGTTTATTTTTGTTTAGTCTGGGTCTGGCGTTGTGTTGTCCTGTTTTCGTCTTTCCGGTAGGGAAATCTATCACCAGGGTGGTTGTATGTTACAATTTTTAATGAATATATAGACCTTTTTAAGAGAAGGCTTCGACAGTTTGTTCTTTGTAATATGTTTTGATAATCATGATCCGTGGATGTGAGACAGGTCAATTTTTTTCGGAGTAGGTTGTAGCCTCAGTGAGACAGATCAAGAATTGAAAAAAAAAACAAATTAGTTTATATGTAATTAAGCTAATTCAATTTTCTCTCACATCATATGGAATCCTGCAGCTTCCCCCGAGTCCCTTTGGATGAGAACTTGTGTGAATAATTTCTCTGTTTCAAATAAAAAAATCTAGGTACTTTTTTTTTTGATGACCTTATCTCAATAACTTAAGCACTTCTTTTGATCCAAAATAAACCATGGTTTTGTCATGCGATAATAATATTAGTTTAACAATAATAAAATATATATTTATGAAGAACGCTTCTCTCGACAAAAAAAAAAAAATAATCTGATGAATGTGTGATATAATCTTAAAGCATTATTCCAAATTTCCAATAAATAAAATATAAGTATTCGGATTCCATTAAAAAGTAACTTACCTAAAATAAAAATTTAAAGACAATTTTACCTTTAAATGTATATTATATTTCTATATGATATCATGGGGACATCGTTATATTGTTTTTTTTCCTTGAAACAAACTCAAAAATGTTTTATTTTTCAAAATACACATTGAATTAAAAAAATTATCTATCCAAAATTAGCGCATAAAGCTGTCTTCAACGACATTTACTTTGGATATTTTTGTTTAAGAGAAGAGTAAAAACAACGTTGTCATCAGATATCCAATCCCGTTAACATGTGAAAATTAAATAATTCCCCCAACAAAATTTTCAACAACAAATACCGTGTCCTTCAGGTGTCGGCCCGGCCCATACGATAAAACATAAATTATTATAAACTTAAGCCAAAAAAATGGGAATAAAAGATTATATTAATTAGGGTGTCCTCCCGTCGAAAAAATATCAAAGGATCACGTCTCCTCCCCATCAGCCAAATTTTCAATCAAAACACAACCGCGTCAATTCGTCAAAGAACTACAAATCCGAAAACATACGAACCCATTTTAATTTTCTTTGTATATATATATATATATATACATACATCTGCATCTGTATTTGTATCTTCGATGAATGCATCACAGTACATGGACAAGCAGATAATGGATCTTTCGTCGTCGTCGACATCAGCTCATCATCAAGGGTCGTTGCAGAGCAAAGATTTTATTGATTTGATGAATCATCCCTCACAGGAAGACGGAGATCATGATGGTGCTACTGATAATTTTTCTAATGATGATAATGGAATTAAGAGAGAAGCGGTCTTTCCCAGCTACGATTTCCAGCCGATTCGCCCAATTTCGACTTCTTCTCCGAAACTCGACGGCATAGGAGTAGGATCCGCGAGGGTTTGGAGCTCAGCCGACTCTAAAATTAACTCCACTGCCACTCCTACTAGAGTAATCCTCTGGCCCTTTCTTTCTGATTGCACGTATTTTTTTATTGTATTTTTCGTTTTATTTATGTGAGGTTGTTTACATGTGAGAATGAATCATGCAGTTGGTCTGGTTCAATTTCAACTGGTTGATTGGTTTTGGTAATTATGGCTTGATTAACTTAGAAGATCTTTAATTGCTGACCTATTTTGCATTTGCCTTCAGCATGTCTACATTTTTCATCTATGAACGTTAATTTCCGGGTTTTTTTTTAAAAAAATTTGTTTTAGTTACTGGCTTTGGCAGATATGTAAGATTTATTTCTTGAGGTGAATGGGTTTGCTGTATACTGTTTGGCTGTTGTTCAGTGCAAAATCATATAATACGTTAATGTAA
Organism: Euonymus europaeus; assembly: GCA_963580455.1. Lineage (NCBI taxonomy): Eukaryota > Viridiplantae > Streptophyta > Magnoliopsida > Celastrales > Celastraceae > Euonymus > Euonymus europaeus. The sequence continues at coordinate 4,411,359 of OY756968.1, read as the reverse complement.
TGCCAATTATAATTCATATTCAAATGTTTGAGGTCGGATTAATTAAATCTGTGCTTTTGGGCTCTACTGCTTGACCATTCAGATAATTGAAATTGACTCTGGCCTAATTGTTTGACGGCTCACTCCTTCTTGGGGATGCTGTATTGAAGTTATTAAATCATTGGTTTTACCCCTTCTGGGGTATGATGATGATTACTATTTTTCCTTTTTTTAAAGATATGGTACAATAATGGTTCATATTACAGCGTAACTTGTGAAAAACTGAACTATCAATAATAAAATGGAGTTTACCTCTTTTATTATACTCTTGTTAATTTAGTGCTGCTAAAGAATCACTCCCTTCGAGCTTTCTTTAGTCCAATCAATGGCATCATAGAGGGGGAATTCCAAAAGCCTTGCTTCTCTTGTTTGGATGGATTAAAAGTACCACTTTACCTTTAGGACATCTCTTTTCATTCAGTTGTTTGCTTTTCCAGACATTAGCTACTACTTACCAGATGAGAGAGATATAGCTGGCTGCATTTGTAGTGCTAAAGTAAGTCGATTGGTAGACTCAGACTGGATGCTTAGCTTTATAGACTAGTCAGAACTATTCTGAGTTTTTTAATCTTGCTATGAGGAATCCCGTGTAAAGGATGTCCTATCCAAGTGTTGATTTTTTGGGATAATCCCTTTAAAAAGGATCCATGATGAATTTTTATTCTGTTATTGACATATGTTCCAAATGCAACAAATTTCTGACCTTTAAGTTCTTTGTCGCATAATTCAGCTAAGTTGCGTGTCACAAAATTGGACATGAAATAGGCTTGGGAGTAAGTTTCTCCAATTTCTTTTTTGTTAACTGGTTGAATGCTGGGAAATTTCATGTGGGCTGATTTTAATCCGAGTTTTGAGAATATACAGGAAGTTGGTACTAGATTTTCATGCTTCATAACTTTTCATTTGAGGAAACTGATTAATGTTCTTTTATTGGTACCTCTAGAAGTACCATGCCAAGTCATGTTTATTGAGAAGTTAATATATCCCCACCCCCTAGCTTAGATGTGGATTTCCTACATTGTTAACAAAGCAAGGATTATTGCGGCTGCAAGAAAAGATGTGTTATTGTGATGGTCTATCAGCATAGATTTTCTTGGTTTTTGATCAATTTCTGCATGTTCTTGGGCTTTATCTTTTTCAATAATCTTCATGTGTCCTTGGAAGATGGTGAATCTGGTTCCTTAACTTTTCTTTACATGTTTTCTTTTCAAATATGGTTCCTACAATTTGCCGACTCGAATTTCTTTCTCCCTATGTTATTTTGTAATTCTTTTATCGTTCACTTTCACAAATGACTTCATTTTAAATAAAATGGTATTTTCACATAGCTTATGCTTCTTCTTTTTTTGCTTCTTTATCAATACCTCTTGGTGAGGAGCCTCTTCCTTTTGTTTCTAGATAGTTATCATTGGAAATGATCAATTTGTGTTATGTGCAGAACTATAGTTCTTTGGATACTATTGAACCTGCAGAAGTTACCGTAGAGAAGAAGCAGAATGTCTTCGATGCCGGGATAGTAGCTGAAATTGACCGAGCGATGAAGAAACATACTGACAATTTGCTGCATGTGATGGAGAGCGTTAGTGCACGACTGATACAGGTGGAGAGACGTACACATAACCTTGAGAATTCCATGGATGATTTGAACGTGTCTTTTGGAAACAATCAGGGGAGTACGGATGGGAAAATGAGACAGCTGGAGAATATTTTGAGAGAGGTACACTATACTTTTCTTTTTAGTGCTCGCTTACATAAAAGCTGCCTTGCCATTTTGAAAGCAATAAGAAGCATGTTACTGATTAGTGATTACTATAAATACCCCATTTGGAGGCTCCCTTATTTGGTGCTACATCAGGTCTGCTGAACATTCCCATACCCATATTCATATGCATGCTGGATAGTGCACTCATGTATTGTTGTATGAGTGCCTGTGACATTGATGTGGAAGACGTCAACAATTATGATTTTAATCTGTGAACATTGTAAAGTCAAGTGTTAGTACATAGCCTATCATTAAATTTCTTGCTGAGAAATCTCATTGTAATGGCTGAGGGGGTTGGGATCAACAGAGGTAATTCAACAAATGCTATGAAGGATTCTATTCCCTTCAGAGGATGGGCCTCAAGTGAGTATAAAACTCATTATCAACCCTTCTACTGAAATATGCTGAAACTCTGTCCTCCATTTACTTCTCTTCTTAGCTGTAAAGGGATAATAAAAAATGATTGCTTTCTTTAAAGTTCTCGTTATCCTTTGATGCTACAAAGGCAGTCATAGAAAGATGAGCTTCCTATTGATGGTCCTGTCATGTTAATTTTTAGTAAGAAAAAAAAAATATAAGTTATGTCATTCATCATGCTTGCTACTTATGTTCATGCAAAATTGCTAATCTTTGGCTTTTCTTCTTTCGTGTGGATTATCCATTACTATACAGGTGCAAACTGGGGTAGAGGTTTTGAAGGATAAGCAAGAAGGAGTAGAGGCTCAGTTGCGGCTTTGCAACATGCAAATGTCCAAGGTGGAACAACGTTTGGAGAACCGTGATAGTGGGTACCTGGATACTGTGCCATCGGCCGCATCTGCTCCTCCTCAATCTCACCACCAACTTCATCCCACTATTTTTCCTCAATCAATTCCTCCTCTTCCTATGCCACCAACTGTTCCTCCTCATGCTCCTATTCCCCAACAGAATCCACCACCTCCAACTCAGCTTCCTAATCAGTTCTCTCAGAACCAGATTCCTCCCGTGCCTCAGCAAGATCCCTACTATCTGCCTCCTGGTCAAACTCAAGAGCCCCCAGCTGCACAATATCAGGCACCTCCATCTCAGCAGCCACAGCTCTTGCCTGCCGCACCACCACATCAACCATATCAACCTGCTCCTCAGCCACAGTACCCCCAGGCACCACAGCCTACGCAGCCTTCTGAACTCCAACCTTCGTTGGGTCACCACCATCCTGAAGATACACCTTACATGCCTCATCAAAACTATCCGTCTAACCTACGCCATCCCCCTTCTCAGCCGTCTACTGCATCTCCTCCCTCCCAACAGTATTATGGAGCTCCCTCACACTTGTATGAGCCGCCATCCAACAGATCTGGCTTGGCATTTTCCTCTGGATATGGCCAACCAGCTGGGTCTGAATCGTATCCTTACAGTGGACAACCTTCTCAGTATGGTAGTAGCTCTCCCAAGAAACCACAACTCTCTGCTCCTATGGCTCAGAGTGGTGGAAGTGGCTACCCTCAACTTCCAACAGCTCGGTTATTACCTCAAGCTCTGCCAACTACTTCTGGTGTTGGGAGTGGGTCAGGTTCTGGTAATAGGGACCCTGTTGATGATGTAATTGAAAAAGTATCGAGTATGGGATTTCCAAGAGACCATGTTAGAGCAACCATTCAAAAGCTAATGGAGAATGGCCAGTCGGCGGACCTGAATGTTGTGCTGGATAAACTGATGAATGATGGGGAATTCCAGCCTCCGAGGGGTTGGTTCGGTCGTTAACATGGTATCTTGGGCACTGTACTAACGTACAAAATTATCCCCTTTTTCTTGATCAGCTTTGCTAAGAAAACCTTGTACCTGGAGAGTGGGAGTTATTTCTCGGTACATGTTTTGACTTTTTTTTTTTGGTTACAGAACCGTCATTCTTACTTGTTTGTTTTGCTTTGGGTTGTAACTATCTAGCTTTTTCTCATTTGGGTATAATTTGAAACGAATTGTTAAGAAATTCAGTTTTTTACTTCTATTATGTAGTTTTGCTAGATCATTTCCCTTGCATGAGAATTAATGAATGAACAACATTGTTCTTGCCAAACTCTCCAGGACCACAAGATGATTTTATGATGAAAACTGGAACAAAAATTAAAAATTGAACCACATCAATTGCCATATTCTTTAAAAAAAAATAGATGGGTTCAAAATTAGATCAGCAAATTCTACTGGGAAAAAAACAAAAAAGGTACATTTTTACTCTTATTTTTGTCGTGTCAATGGTAGATTTTTTAATATATTTTAATCTCCTTTAGTAGATTATCAATCAATTATATCAATTTTTCAATTTTTGAGTGAATTTTCAATTGATTTTAGTAAAGAATAAGTGATTTTTTTTTAAAAAAAATCAATCAATAAATTCGATTTCGATTTTGTTAATTTTGTTTCCTCCCTTCCATCATATTTATTCCTTTCTGTGCACGACGTCTCTCTCTCCAGCTCCTGACAGCAAAAACCAACACAGTATCGACAAAAACCCTCACAATATCACGCTTTCTCCTAAATCTCTTGTACTGCTAGCTATAAAAAATCCATGTTCGATTTTGCTTCGTATTACGATCGTCTCCTCCCAGCTATTCGTTTTATTCCCGAATTGCCCTTTCGTGGCCTCGTTTTTACCTCCTCATCCGTCTCACATAGGAGTGGAATTAATCTGTATTGAAACGAGACCCCGAAAACGATCGCTCGCTTATTTTTTTCTTGAAGATTCGGCAGGTATTTCTGTTTCGATTCTATCTCTGTCGCTCTTCTTCTCTCTTTTTTTCTCGTTTTAATTGAATTTCTCATTAAACTTAGACGAATGTTTCTGGCTCAGTTCGTTCAATTTCGGATTAATTTTATCGATATTATCTGGAGCGTCTCGGTTGTGTAATCTGTTCAAATTTACTGCTATTGAGGCTTATTTTGATAGCATGCATGTATTACCAAATTCTTGACTAGTGTCCTCGATTAGGGTTATAGTTTTCTAGTTTTGTGTTCTTGTGACTGTTGAATGTAGCTCGTTTTATTGAAAATTTAATGTGATTGATATTCATATGGGTTATAAGCAGTTTGGCGGCTGTTCTAAAGTCCTTTTTCGGTGAACAAAATTGTTGGTTCATTTTAGAAATTAATTAGTGGCTTTATAATTATGATGTATTGCAAACTTTTTTTAGTTTGTGCCTGCTGGAGATTGATCAGTGGTTACTATTCTAAGTTCATGTGCCAAATTGTCTGAACTACATATTCGCTCCAGTGAAAGGTAGGTTCATAAATCAATTTAATGCATTTAATCTGAACTACCGGGGCAGCACCAGTGACTTATATTGGGTCTAAAGTTGGTTACGAATCAGTTTACTCAAGTTTTCCGATTTTCATAAGGTCTTGACAGTAAATAGATGTAACAATAATCACCTGGCTGGTATTTTTGATGGGTGGGTTTGTCAGCTAGGTCGATGGAAGACAGTTTTGTTACAAAAACTATCGTTGAATTAATATCGCATGCGTAAGTTATAAACGCCAGTTATGCTTAGCTGAGTGTAAAAGCCATGCGGATTGTGAATCGTAGAAGAACCTTAATATAAAAAAAATCACGTAACTATAATGTGTAGGTGGAGCTTTAGGATATTGGAGCAGTAGGATATTAAGGATGGAGTAACTACCACATCAAGATTCTTGTCATAGAATAGCTAACCAAAGTAATTTGTGATTTCAACTTAACAAGTTCTTTCCAAACCAAACTAACATCAATAAGACCTTTTTCGGCATTGTACCATAAGATTATTGAGTTAAATAGATTGATATGATGACATAAATATAATAGCATTCCGATCCAGACTTTTTTTTTCTTCTGTAGAAGGTCAAATAACTTGTTTTGCAATGATTAGTTAATCAGTACAAGTCTCAGTTCATTCTGAGTATATTTTTGCACTGTCTTGCTTTCTATGTTTATAGTACTCATTTTTCTGCACATGGATCATTGGTTATACCCCCTTAAAAATTTATGTGGCTTCTCTTCGCAGAATTTCTTTCTTTGTTTGTTTGTCATTAGAAACAAAATTAAACCGCAAAAGGCCTTGTGCCGATTTTTGCCATTAAAAGAAATGTTAAAATAAGAATGAGTTGAGTAAAGTTTCATTTCTATGGTGCATTTTTAACTGAAACATTGTGGATGATCTCTTCATGTACTGGAATAGGAATTTCACGTAATCTTGAAATATATCTAATGTAATTATAGTAAATGTACTGTGTTACTTTTCATGTATTTTTTCGCAATTAAGTAATTGAATTCCCTTCACATTTTGTAGTATTTATCAGTACCTTTCCAGGATGATTTGAATTGACCCAACAAAACAAAAAAAGAGAATATTCTTCTCAGATGGAGGAATAGATAGGGTTTTCCTGAATTGCATTGCATGTCTTTCCTGCATTATGCTATAATATTAATATATTTTTGTGTTCATAATGCCAATTATAATTCATATTCGAATGTTAGAGGTTGTATTCATTAAATCTGTGCTTATGGGCTCTACAGCTTGACCATTCAGATAATTGAAATTGACTCCGGCTTTTGTCTACTGTCAAGTTTGGGAGACTTATGGCATCCTCAAGTTGCTAAACTTGTGAGACACTCAATGATTCAACACTCATATATACAACCCAACCTCCACACCCACTCCTGCACTAAGACACAAATGAAGAATAGATGAAATAATGTTCCCCTATTACATTTTTTTTTGTACATACAAGGAAATTGAGTTTTTGAGATGCCAAATTTGCATTGCAATTGGTCTCATGCGTCTTGCGCTGACTATTTGGTGTGACTGTTGCAAAGCCAAATACTACTGCAATGGCCAGTCCTGACACAATGACCGGCCATCTTTCACTGGAATTCATGTAGAGGCGTTGGAGAAGATGCCAATCATATAAAATTTCTTTCTTTTTTTGCTGATGAAGTGACCTCATAAGTTATCTTTCTTGAATGTAGAAGAGAATGTGTTGTCAAACCTACTTATCTCATTTGAAGTGTGATTATTTCTTTGGCAAAGCTTAGCCATGCAATTAATGTGGTTTGTATCAATTAAATTTATAGTTGGGTGTTGGGTTTCAAAATTTTGACATCTGCCTGTATTTGGCATTTGTGAATTACTGCATTGTCAAAGTCGAATTGGCATCACAAGATATTTTGTAGCTTGACCTCATTAAGTTTGTGTTTCCAGTGTTTTTGGTATATAGATATACATGATATTGCAATATTTATTAAATATGGTTGTATATTTCTAACAAATTTGCATTGCAATTAAAATTCTAATTTCCATCCGAGTGTATTATCTTTTATGTTTCATATCATTATGGAAATGAATAACTGACAGCTGCCATCTGTTCTCTTGGATGTAAATGTTTCAGCTTTGCTGATTGCTGAACTATTCTCGACAACCAAAGTGGCTCAATTGCCACGTGTGGTGAGAGCTTGGAATTTTTGATGTCTAAGTAACCCAGGAGTACATATCGAGAGGATCAAATGGAGCTCAAAGTTTCATCTGCAAAGTACAGGGGTCTCACCCCATCTGAATGTGTCAGCATTCCTGAGGAAAAGGAAGTCAGTGATGAGGATGATGATGATCGTAATCATAAGCATCGTAGACTGGACACCCTGTTGCAGTGTTCTGAGAGAGATGCTGTCAAACCAGTTTATGCAAGGCGCAATGCTCCGCTGGAGAAATATTTGACTATGAAGTTTGACAAAAGGCACCCAGGCTTAGTGTCACTGCCACGAGGACCTTCGGATCTGAATCAAAGGATCAGAGTGAACCAAATATTTCCTGGTGGCGCTGGTCCAGGAACGGGAACTGGAAGGGGAAGGGGAAGGGGAAGGGGAAGGAACCCTGGCTCTTGGAATCAACATGATTCAAGGTTCAGCGCGGTGGATTTAGCTTCTGAAATGGTTCAGCTGGGGCCCATTATGCCTAGCCTTTTTGGAGTGAGAGGGTTGTCAAATGCATTTGGATTAATGCCAGGACTGCAAAATGGCGGCCTGGATACATTTCACTCCATTGGTTCGCAAGGAACTCTCAGACCACCATTAAATTCTTCACTAAATATTGGCATACCTCGCCAGCGATGTAGGGATTTTGAGGAGCGTGGATTTTGCCTGAGAGGAGACATGTGCCCAATGGAGCATGGCGTCAACCACATTGTCATTGAAGATGTTCAGGTATGTGAATAGTGAACGGAAATCCTGTTTCTAGGCTTCAGATATTTGACATTAGAAACAAAAAGTACTTTGTGAGTTTTGTCAATGTGCGTTTTGAAGGTTCAGGTTATCTATATTGAAAACTATTGATTTTGTGTGTGCTAGTTCTATTTTCGACCTCGAATAAATTGTTAATTTGCCTGCCAAATGCCTAATTGCAGCAAACCTGCATGTGACGGCACATGCTTTAGAGGCAGGGAAATTGCTTAATCTATTGTTATTGCTAAAAGGTAAACAAATCTCGTGCACAAGACTATTGCAGTGGACGGGGTGCAAGATGTATGCAGCCTTCCCCTCATATTGGCCGTCTCCGGGGTTTGAACTTGTAACCTCTAAGTTGCGCCTCCTGCAATATATTGTTGTTGCTATTGAGTTATTTTTTCGAATACCTGACTGTGTTGCATAATCATCTATACAGCCGTAATTCCAATGATTTTGCAACAAATTTGGTTTTAGAATTAGCACAACAGCAGCATTGGTTTTATTTTGGAGTATATTTGATTATTGTTTTGAAATTAAAAAGATGATGGTCCTCATTGGCTACGAAATATATTCAAATTGTCATAGATAATTTTGGTTGTGTAATTTGCAGAGCCTTTCGCAGTTTAACCTCCCAGTTTCACTTTCAAGTGCTCAACTAGCAGGAACAGTGACTGGACCAGGAAATCTATCTGTGATTTGTAATCCTTCGAGTACTTTTATGAATAGCAAAGGCCATGGCAAGGGCACCAAACTTGGAATGGCTGATGATGTCTTGGGCTTGAATGGTGCATATTCTGGTTCTTTTAGTGCTGGTGGAGCAGACTTGTATGATCCAGACCAACCATTGTGGAATAGTAATTGCCCCGAAACATCAACTTCTCTCTTGGTTCTACCTTCACCCAAGAATGATGAATATGAATTGTTACTGAATGCTGATACGTCAGTTCATCCTCATGTCAGATTACATGATATTGCTGATAGTGAAAACCCAATGCAAAGCACAGCTACTGCCGTTGGTTTACAGGGTACAAGTTCGTCACTTTGGGGTAGAATTTGTAGTTTGAAAGGTAGATTAGATATAAAAGAAAATTGTAATTTAACTACAGGTTCCTCAGATTATATTGAGAATGATAGTAAGAAAGATCAAGATGTAATAGCCAATGTGAAAGGCACTTCTCGTCACAGAAATCCTGAGGATGTTGGTCCAATATTCATGGGTTCATCTCCAGGGACACAGATTGATGCAGTTCGTAATATTTGTAGACCATCTCAGAAGGCTGTGCGTACTCTATTTGTCAATGGCATTCCACAGAAAGCCAACAAGGAGGCTCTGCTTTCTCATTTTCAAAAATTTGGACAGGTGTTTGACGTATATATTCCATCAAGCAGTGGACGAGCATTTGTTCAGTTTTCAAAAAGGAAAGATGCGGAAGCTGCACTTGAGGCACCTGATGCTGTAATGGGTAATCGCTTTATTAAGCTACGGTGGGCTAATCGTGACAACATTCCTGAAGATGGCATGAGTGGTGGAAGTAATGCATTATCCCTTGGAGTCGCAGCTGGTCCTGTTCCATCCCATCCATTCATTGCTAACAGAGGAAAATATGGTTTTCAATCTGCTCCAAAGGGTAATACAGCTCATGCTTCAGACATTTCTCTGCCTGCTTCTGATCAACCTAAGCCTTCTGTAACAAACAGTCCCCTTACACCTCCTTTACAGAAGAAGCTAGAGAGTTTGGAGAACTTGAAGGAGGAACTTTGCAAGAAGCAAGAGCTGCTGGACCAGAAGCGTACAGACTTCCGGCGCCAGTTGGACAGACTTGCAAAACAGGTAATGCCAAGCCTCCATACTTTCTGTAGTAGTTCTAGATTTTCATGTGATTCTATTTGACGATGTATGATTTATGCCTCTCTATATATCTGGGAACTTTTGAAGGCCAGGATGTGTAGTACTTATGTGGTAGTAGCACTTGGCATCATGTGTCCGATTGCAAGGTGAGGACAGATTTAGAAATTCTGCAAAAGGCCATCTGCAACTAAGTTTAGGTTACTGAAAAAACTTTAACATTGAGGAAAATATGAGGTTTTTTGGTGTGGAAAGCTACGAATATTATGGACGCCGTGTTACAGGACATATAAGGGAATAGTATTAGAAGAAAAGTACAAGGTAAAAGAAAGCGAAAGAAGCAATTTTTGTGATGTTCTTGTGTTACACTTATACTGTTGAAAAGGTTCCTATCAGAATTGTAAACCCAAATTTTTTACTTGCTAAGCAAACTTTCCATAAAGTAATTGAAGATTTTTCTTCGTCTTGAAAGATTCTAATGTTCCCATTTTTTGAAAATTCGAACTGAGGCGCCGCCTCGCTCTCTTCACTGAGTCAGAGAAATGGCCTCAGATCGGAGAGTGGTCAATTTTGCCTCAGTCAACGAGGCGTTGGTGAGGCAATGAAAAAATTAAAAAAAAAAGTAAAAATAACAAAAAACTAATGAAAAATAAAACTTGGTGAATACCTTGAGTTTGGAATGAGGCTACCACCTCGCCTCAACATAGCATGACAGCCTCGAATCGCCTTTCGCTTTTTAAAACCTTGGATGTTCATGTTCCTCCTCCCTAAGTAGCCAACACTCAACAGATAGCCATTGGATGATAGGGATACGGTGCATGTCGACCAATTGTTTTTGTTTCAAGACCAACAATTTTAAGCTCACCAGGCAGGAGACGAACTCTTCAGCTTATGCCCTTGCAATTACAAAAATGTTTCCTAAAATTTCCTGGTCCGAGGGCAATGCAGTGGCAACTGGCAAGTGATAAACAAATTTGTCTTCCCTTTTGCACATATAACATTTTTTATCAAGCGAGAGACCGGCCTCTTCTTTTTGGATAATTCCTCCATACTACTTCCCACATTGAAAAATCTACCCTTGGGAGAACCTTTCGCTTTTGAAATACATCGCTAAGGAAAAATTGGTTGTCAACTGTAGTTATTTAGATTCTAGAAGCAACTGGTTGTAGTAAAACTGTACAGTGGATTGCTTGTCTGTGCTTAGCGAATATTTGAATAACACCTTGTCTTCTTGGTTGAGATTGGGGGATGCTCATACAGCATCTTCCTAAAGTTTAGGAGGGAACCTACTTCCTGGTCCTGTGCTGCTCTACTGAGCTCTATGATCCTTGAAGTACCAGATTGAAGCCTGCTGGGTTGATAATTGATTTGAGCCTCCTAATCAGGGGCAAAACTCTATGACTGGGAATTTTTTTTTTTTTTTTTTTTTTGGTGTAGAGCTTACCAACAAGATATCTTCCCATTACCTAACAGTGTCTCCTTTTCAAACTATGTTAAATAATAAATTGATGCCAAAAGTCTTGCTAATTTTCCCAATTATATCACTTCCTTAGGACTACATAGGCTTTGTAGTCCAACCCTTGTGAGCTTATGGAGACGATTAATCTCATTGACAAGTGATCTTTACGAATGCAAAATCTTGAGAGCCATTTGCCAAGAGAGCTTTATTGAAAAGGCGAAGGGAAATAATTCTTAAGTCTCCAACTTCATTCTGGAACATAGTAATATCCCATTTGATAAGATAGTATTTCTTGCTATCCTTGGAATCTCCCTGACAAAATATTTTAATATTTTTAGAAGTCTCAAATCTGGTTGATGCTGAATTAGGAAGAGGAAGAAATATAAATTCATTATTCAGGTAGTTGGAAAGAGTGCTCTTGGTCTGAGTGACTCTTCCAGCCTTCAAGATGTTTGAATGTTTCATTATTCTTCCATTCTGATAAACTCTTCCCAGACTGTAATTGGATTTCAAATAGTGTTTTTGGTGTATTTAGCATTTTAGCCTCAAGAGGGTAGCCAAGATACTGAACAGGCAGATTAGTGACTATGCAGACCAAGATATTAGTAAATTGCTAGCATTTGTGGGAGGATCACCTTGTCTTACACCTTCCATGAAATTGAAGAAGCCCATTCCAAGAAAAAAAATCGGTATTATATAACTTGATTTGAGAAGAAGCCCTAAATAAACTGGCACTCTTGATCCCAAGCCAAAACATCTTTTTTGTCGCTGTAGAACTTGAAACTCTATCTTTAGGTTTTTCATCTGTGACCGGATATCTTTTCTAATGAAGTGGTAGATTCAGTTACAGAATCTGTAGAAGTCAAACATGCATATGAAATTCTTAGATGTATTGATGAGCCTGCAACTTTGCATTCAAAACAGCCTTTGGTTGCATAAACTGTCTTGATTATTATGGCAGTACTTGGAGTCAAGTAGAAAGAACAAATGAGCAACAGAGTTTTCCGTCTATTTGCAATGCAGATGTAAAGTTTTCGAACTTTGTGCAATGTAATTTTTGAGCAATTTTAAAAATCTGACTATTTTGCAGGTTACAGGAGTCAAAGGTGATGCAGTGATCGAGCAAGCTACTAAGAGACAAAAGGTGGGAATCATTGCAGACATTGCAAAAGCTACTACTCCAAGGCCATCTGATCCCGATGCTTCTCTGACATCTCCACTTGTTGAGATTGATAAAATTAAGAACAAAATGGAGACTGTTGTTTCCCCTTGTTCTGAGAAAAGTACGGCCATACTTGAGCAAGAGTCCACAAACTCAAAGCACCAGATTCAACCAGTTGCAGCTGCTGGGACTTCTTTTTTGATGAATAGATACAAGTTGGACAACCGGCCCTCTGCATTTAGAGTTATTCCACCCATGCCTCCTGAATTTGCTAATGTAAGTTGCTTTTTGGCTCTCACTGCCTATCTCAGGGCCCCTCCCCCAGTCTTAGGGGATTTCTCTGCATGCCTTTTGAAGAGAAATAGAAATATTTGGTGGCTTTGCATCTGAGATTGAATATTTAACGTTTCGGATAACCTGCGGAACCAAGTAGAATATGAGAAGTAGCTGGATAGGGTGGAATAAGCTGCTCTTTAAGTTGTTTAATTTATCACGTGTTTGGTATTTTTTTGAGGATAGATATGTTAATGATTTTGGAATTGTTTAAAATCTAGGATAACCTTGTTATTTAATATTTACATGATGGGGACCGTTGAGAAGTCTTCCCTGGTAGGACTGTAAGTTTTATTCAACATCTTCCTCGGTTTAAATTAGGTAAGCAGTTGCCTATAGAATGCAAATCAGGACTCAAAACATTGATTATGCTAATCCTATCGTTATCGTGTCCTACTAACTCCTTCAAACATAGCTGCATAGAATATTCTTTCCGGTATTTGTTTTAGGCTTTTAGGGCATCCTTTAAAAGGACAATCATGGTTTTGGGTGTTTGGACTGTGTTATTCACTTTCCGTAATCCATCATTTTGTACTGCAAATTTCAATGGCGCCATTGAGGAAGAACTATGATGAAATGTATGTCCTTGTGTTTTTATTTCCAGTCATCGCAGCAAATTTTGTTGAACTATGGTGTGGGGAGATGAAATACCCTTACTGCTTGTAATTGTCAGCATGAATAGATTTCCCTATTTCATTTTCATCTCCTCTCTCTCTCTCTTTAGCATTCTAATAATTGGAAGTTCTGGTTGTTGAAAAAAACAAGCGCACTTAAAGTCCTATGCGTTTTTCTTGTCTTTGATGTGCATGATGAAATGGTTTAGGTTCATTTAGTAAATCTATCTGTAAATGGCATTAATGAAGGATAGATGGGTGTTCAATGTCATTCAGGTTGCTGTCTTGAAGGAACACTTCTCATCATACGGTGATCTTTCTATGGTGGAACTTGAAGATGCGGAAGTGTCGAATGGCAGTGACAGTTCAGTGACAAATAAGATGTGCTCAGCTTGTATAACCTTCAAAACACGCCATTCAGCGGAGTTGGCATATCTAAATGGTAAATGCTGGCAAGGACACACAATGCAATTTACGTGGCTAACATCTCGTAATTCTAGCAGTGACCCTACCAGAGGAGAAAATTCTCCTTTGGCCCCCATGTTTCATGTAGATCATAATATCCGTTCAGTAGAAAAGCTACTGTCCAGAGTTTCCCAGGAAGCCACTGCATCACGAAATGGAGAAACTGACAATTCAGGAGGAATAGATGGTGTCCCCATGGCGTCGCATGAAGTATCCAAGCGTAGTCCAAAGGCAATTTCCAGCGGGTGAGGAGTCCCCTAAAGGCAATGGCTGTTGATGACTGATTGTTGATTTGTACAATGAGGTAAAATGTCAGACCTATTGAACTGTAATTTTTCCACATTTTGTGTTAGCAATTTATTTTCTCAATAGTTTTTCATTTAACATGCTGATATGTAAAGCAGAAGGTGTCAGAATTTTGACTTCCACCTGAGGAAAATGGTTGGACGCTCAAGTGGAAAATTATGCTGTCTTTCAACGTAGATTCTAGGGACTGAAGGAACAAAGTTGAACATTTTTTGTCTAGGGTGCTTAAATGTTTATACAAAGGTAGGGTTCTCTGATTTCCCTTTTACTTTTAGACAGAACATCTCAGTTGATCCAGTCATTGATATATATGAAGTATGGTTCAATATGTTTTGATAGATTTCTTGGTCTATGATATTAGCTCTTATGGCTCAATATAATCTTTAATGCTCAAAATTTGTATTGGGGATAACGATGAGCATCATCTAAAATTAATCTGTAAGTAGCATTGGTTGGATGCGGGTGATAGAAATACTGGGTACTTTCACAATTGTATGAAGCAGCGTCAAAATACTGGTCTTATTACTCAGATTCAAGACAATGGGATGGTTTTTGGAATACAGATGTGGAAGTCCAGATGGCTTTCATGGACTATGTTCAGTGTCCAAGGAAGAAGTATGGTCTGGTCAATAACATGAGTGCAAATAAGGCATTGGGGCTGGATGGGGTTCAAGCAAGCTTTTTCCAGCAGCATTGGGATTTAATTGGGGAGTCAGTATATGAGGCAGTAAATCAATTTTTTGTTTCAGGTGTGACGGATCCTCAACTGAATATGACGCAGTTGGTGCTCATTCTGAAGGAGAGAGAAGCCTTGATGGTAGCGGATTATAGACCCATCGGCTTATGCAATGTTTCTTACAAGATAATATCAAAAATTAATCGTATGGGTCTTCTCTGTTGCCCTAGCTAGTTCAAGGGAATCAGTATGCCTTTGTGAAAGGTAGATTATTCTCAGATAATGTCATAGTTCCATATGAGGTATTGCACTCTATGACTACTCTCCCAAAAGCAGGACTAACTACATGGCTATGAGCAACGCGTACGACAGGGTAGAGTGGTATTTTCTGGAGGCCGTCATGTGTTAACCGGGTTTCTGTTCTCAGTGGATAGCGTATGTTATGCAGTGTGTCACAACTGTCAGGTATTCAGTTCTAATTAATGGCTTCCAAACTGATAAAATCATTCCACAGTGATCCTCTTTCACCCCCCTTTGTCTTATGTACCGAGGCACAGGCACTCAGTTGTAAGCTCAAACAGATCCCATGATGAGAAAATTGTGTCTGGTGTACCGTTTGGTTGGACAAGACTGCGAGTATCTCACCTACTTTTTTGCAGAGCCCGATAGGATGAGTGGGTGCAGCTTCATGGGGTTCTCTTTATGTATGCTCAGATTTCAGGCCAACAGATTAACTACTCCAAAACATATCTTTATTTTAGTAAATTTTCGAGTGCCCAAGAAAGAGAGGTGATTTGCTCTTTAATTGGTGCAAATGAAGCCCAACTATATGAGCAGTCGGTCCCATAAATTCCTATCAAATGGTAAGGAGGTCTTGATAAAGGCTGTTCTACAGGTTATTCTCACATGTACGTGCAATTATCTAAATTACTAGAAGGTATTTGTGATGATATGAATAGTATTTTGAGTTCAGTGTGGTGGGGGGAAGGGCTGCCGACAAGAAGTCTGCGCATTGGATGGCCAGGCACAAGACATGCAAATTGAAATCCAGGGGGGAATGGGCTTTTGGGATTTCGGAGCTTTCAGTTAGGCTTTGCTGGCAAAACAGGGCTGGCGTATCATCCAAGATCCAACTTCTTCGGCTAGTCGTGTACTCAAAGCCAAGTACCCTCTGGTCCAGCTTACTCTCCGCACTTTATCTATTGCAGGATGGACTATGTTGGAGAATTGGTAATGGTGAGAAGATTAGGATTTGGCAAGATCGGGGGCTTCCAGTAAGCTTACTGTATGGGCACAGGGCCGCTGATCTTTTTGGTTGCCCATTGGATTTAAATGTGAATTTCCTGGGCCTACTAGATGTCTTTGACACTAGTATTATCGTTGCCGCCGTGCCAAACTGCCAATGCTTTTGGTTTATGCACAATAGGTTTGTTCATGAGTCCATTTTTAATCACCCATCTCAAGTGGCCCGTCAGGCATGCCTTTACGGAGGAATGGGTTCAATCTACAGAAATAAGGACTGAAACTCGGGCTCCTCTGGTTGAGCAATCCATTGGCCGTGGTCTATGATGGCCCATGTCCAGGATTTATAAGTTAAGGTTAATTACTTAATTGGGATGCATCAATACAACTAAGTCCTTCCTCGGGTTTTGGGGTACTAGATGAATGGGTGATGTGCTGGCTTGCGCTGCGGTTAAACGGAATGCCTCGCTGCTGCGAGGGCTGAAGCCATGGCAATAATATTTGTATTAATACAGTAATGAAAAAGAAAAAAATATTATAATCTTGCTATAAAAATATTATGGAGTTCTCCAGTCTTGAGCAAAAGAACCAAGAAAACTTACTCTCAATAATTTGCAAAATTGGCAAAATCGCCTCTTAAGATAACTGCATGATACAATTCTATAAACTTTCTGTATAATCTTTCTTCACTTATATAACTATATTTCTTCATCGAGTTTCATGAGGCTGCTACAAAGTAATCTCGAATAGTTCTTTTTAATGAGGAAGGGGGGCTCAGTAATGATGGACTCTTCATTGCTTCAGGAGTTCTCTCCAAGGTTTCATTTGAATCAGAACTCGATGAAACTTTTTTCGTCTGAGCTTCAGGAGTACTAATTGTTGGCATTTTGATTGGATTGACAGGTGATTTTGGTACAACGCGTTCTCTGAAGTATGCAACATGTGAACTCTCTTTCTGGCCCTCCGAATTTTCATTCATCAAAAGTTCTCTGCATTCTTCACTTGGTATCGCCATTACTCTTCTTCGGATCGAAGATGATGATGAACTTGCACTGGAGCAGTAACCATTTTCAATGTTCCAGATGCAAACCTAAGAGATAGAGATTCGTCAAAATTAATATATAGGTGAAGAAGCAAGTCAAAGATAATGCATCACAACACTAACAAAACTGGACAATGCAGTTCCTTTTTGACTTCTTTTTATTTTTTCTTTGCACACAATATGTTCCATAAAGAACATTATAAAATTCATCACACCGTGAAATCATCTGCAGAAGTTGCTAGCTTGCCAACTTCTGATGGGCACCTGCACATAAAGTTGGAAGAATGATTAGTGTATTTGTATGGCCAATTAGTAGACAGGAAAAAAATATGGCTCAAGAGAGTACCAATCTACTGCTGTAACTTCACCCCTGTGACTCTTCAATGTGATGGGATAAGCTTGAGGCTTGTCCACCTGGTTTGATATCGCCATAGACATTAAATCGACGAAAAATAAACTGAACAGAAAATACACTTTTTTCTTTTTAAGGTAGAAACTGAACCTGCCAAATGTAAGCACTTCCGTTACTGGAGCCACTTACGATATGAGCTCCATCAGGACTAACTGCTGCCTGTGATGGAGCACAACACATCAAGTTGAAATCATATAAAACATCTAAACTCTAAAGGACAGAATGATAAAACTCAGAGTTACGAGAGAATAAGAGTGCATATTTTTAATGAGAAACAGTCTGTACCTTCACATAGAATGATTCTATCTGGCACCCAGAAAAGGACTGTACAGGACCCTTCTCAAGCTGAAGTACATTATACAGGTATATTCTGCATGAAAGACAAAGAAAAGCATAACAGGTCACAAACTTAGAGTTGCCACTTGCCAGTGTTTGATGGGTGAAATTTTCTTAAGCGCATCAACTTTGTTGCTCTAAATCCTCAAATTACAAGTGGGCTGCTAATATTAAGGAAAAACTGAAAAAATAAAGTTGAGGACTACAAAATTCATAATCCTTCAACTTTGTTAGTCTCATCGATAGTCTGATTTAAACCTGCAAAGGGAAAATCTTCAAAATGTAAGATACCTATTGTCCATGCATGAAGCTGTAAGGAACGTTCCATTTGAATCCTGGGACAGGCTTGATATACCATGTAATACTTGTTCCTGCAACGCGAAGGAAACATGAGTCAGATACCATTGATTGGTCAATTGGTTTAACAATTATAGTAGGAAACTCCTTTTCCACCACAAAATAACTTTACTAGACCTTCAACCCAAGAGAATATTGAATAGTAATTCCCTATTCATATTTGGAGGCCAAAAATTTTTCAAAGCACTAGCATTTTTTGCGATTTGGTGCTAACTGATACGGCATCAGCTATACAGAGAAAAATTCATTTATCAGCTCTAGAGAGTGATTTGGTGAAGGTTGAAAGGGGAAGCCATCTTAACAATCGGATTTGCCTTCCGCTGCCTGTGATGATATTTTCTAGTATCCTTCATCATCCCAATCAGTTAAGCACAACAGCATTCCAATCTAAACCAACCTTTGTAGCCGAAGACTCTGGATGAATGCATGCTTGAGTAACGTGAGTTTTCAGATTCCTAGTATCCCAAAATTTTATCGTGCTGAACCGGATAACAAATAACAGAAAGTACAGTCAGCATATGTGCCATCCGTCGAATTTTCAAATTTTGTATATGAAAAAAATTAATAAATCTTCTATATACCTATCTGCTGCTCCAGCAGTAGCAATGGAAACTTCATCTTTGAGATAAAGAACAGATGTAATGCTCATGGAGGCAGCCTGAATGATCAGAAACATTAGCAACATGTAAGATTGAATAAGTTAAGAAGAAACCTAACCAGCTAAAATACCTTGCCACGCCTGATTCGCTTTGTCTGAGGTGAAACATGAGCTCCTTTGACCATCACAGTTGAGCTGGATGAAGTACAATAATAGGATTAAGAATAATCAAAGTTGCTGAAGAGGAATCAAAACATGGAGAGTATCAAGGATGTATAACTCACGCAATGCAAACATCACTCCTGCTTTTTGGACTGGTCTTGCATCTTAGGTCCCATATTGCAAAGGACCCATCTCTTGAACCAGAGACAATAAGATCTGTAAGGTAATAACAATACTAAAATTTAGATCATCGGAATTAGAAGCAATACTCCCTATAGTATGTATTAGATTCCAAGATACCCACCGTAATTTGTGGGATGACAAAACACAGATTTCACACTTCCCGTGTGCCCCGTCAACACTCCAGTGCATACCCCATTCTGTGCATCCCATAACCTTATCTGTAAAACAGCCAAAGGAAAACACAAGTAACTGACCGTTTCAATTAAATGTAGCATGTAATCATTGTTATATTAAAGCTTTAGGAATCTAACTCAATTCTATAAGTTAAAATTTCATCATAATTGAATCCATAGCAGAAGGGTAAGTATACTAATTTCAGTTATCCACCTTGAACAAGCATCTATCAATAACTCTGATTGCTTAATGAATTCAAATATTTTTCATTCCAGCTGTCCAATCACACATATAAGCCTTTGATAAGCATTTGGGACTAGCCTCACGCAATTTAATTTAAGGCATTATATGTCATTTCAGCTTTCCAGTCAATTACTTGAAAATACATTGAGTAGTTATTCTTGCTTGAATGATCCAGGTAGCATCGGGAAAAAATCATCAGACAAAGTTGTTTGCAGAGTAGGTGAATTATATGAGACAAATATTTACAAACTTCAAGAAGTGAAGGTCAAAATATTAAATGTGAAGTATTTTAAAATGAGATTACTTACAGTTTGATCACCTGAAGCTGTTAAGATGTTGCTATCTTCCTGTGATAAATTCAGCACATTATGAGAAATCAGCTACTACACAAGGCAAAGTTTGGCTGGAAATGTAATAATGATGAAAGAAATATATATTTCTACTTATCAACTTAAACCCATCAAGAATATCAATCTTGAACAAGGTGTAATTCAATTCAATTGCTTTGATAATTACATCCAAATATCAAAGAGAAATGCAAGAGGAAATGAAAAGTTTAGGTACCTTGATCCAGCATACATCAAATATGGCATTCTGATGAGCCACCCAGTCATTAACTCTAGTCTTCCCTGCACATAGTCATAGTAAAATTGACATGTAATGGGAAATGTTGATAATCGAAACCCATCACCATAAAATGCACAAAAAATCCTGAAATGGCTTCACCTTGTTGTCACATATTAAACAAACCTGTATTTTCGAGGGGAGATGCAAAAGAGGAAAGCTTCCTACGAGTATCAAACAAACTCACATAACCATCCTCATCCGCCACAGCAAGAACGTGAGAACTCTTACCAGTCTACAGAATTAGGGTTTCAAGATCAAACATATTTGTGGGTGAATAAAAATTAACAAAATTTAGGGAGACCCAAAAATGAAAAAAAAAAAATTACCTTACAAAAGGACATGGCCAACGGAGGAGTTTCCTCGCCGTCATGCTCGACCGCTAAGGTTCCGATTTCGCTGAAATCCGATGCCACTTCACCGACATATGGCCGTTTCCGAACTGGAAAACAATACGACATTGAACATAACAACTCCGTATACATGTGGACATACGAGTATTGCCATTTATGAATGATAATATGTACAGAGATAGCATGGAGAGGGTACCTCGAAATCCGCTGAGCTCTCTAGATCTGATGTGCCGAAAGAAGGATTGAGATTTGATGCTCTCCATTGTTGCAGGGAGAGAGGCGACGATTGAAGAGAATTGTTATTTTGCTGTTCGAGGTACTGATTTTCAGGGTTTTGTTTGACTCTGTGATTCGCGCGGACAATAGCTGTCCGATTGGAGAGCGGGAAACTCAAAATTTCATTTGGCGGTTTGGTAAATCTTGCTCAGTTTTAGTCGTGAAAATTGGGAAAATACAAAAAAAATGTTCTGTGAAAAAAATGTTAACAAAAATAGAAATTTTAAATTTTAACAAATACTGGATATATAAAATTAACTTTTTCAAAATATATATATGTGAATGTTACACTAACAAAATTCAAATAAAGTTAGTATTATCATATGTATATAAAGGGGGGCAAAAAATTCCGGTTCGAGTCAAACAATGTAGGGTGTTTATAAGATATTTGTATGTTCAAACCCGTGTTGGTTTGATTTTTCGGACATACTTAATTGATTATACTCATATTAATTTAAATTCAGACAAGTAAATCGAACAATATTGTAATATGGATTAGGGTTTGGATAGCTAAGTTGGACAATATTTTTTTGTATTTAGAATCGAATTTCATACATAAAACTTATGCTCAAACTTGGTTTAATCTAAGTCAGACAAATCAGTCATCTAGGTTTGACAGAATGTTGCTTTGTAGAGTCCAAATATACATAAATTTTTATTAGAGAAAAGTACGGATAGACAAAAACTTGACAAACTTAAAACGAACAATATTGTTAGTGTGCATGAAGGAGTGAAAATTGCAAGACTTTATCGAAATCAGGTTGCTCGGTCCAGTTGGTCACTCGGATATGACCTCTACCTGTCCACTTGTTAGGTCTGTGGTATAACTCAGCCTAGAAGTGCAGGGAGTGTAATATATCCACAGGAATCGGAAAACTCAAAATAGACAATATTGAGTATATATGAAAGTGTGGAAATTACAATAAAGAATTATTTAATATTCAAAAATAATATCGAGAAACTCCAAAAACAGAAGTTTTGAAATCATATTCCATTTTTATGATAACAAATTTGGATTTTGGAGGTTGATTTCTATTCCAAGGCCAAAAAAAATCCTGTAATAATTAACTTATTATACAAAAACACAGGATTAAATGATTGAAGTATTTTATAAAGTTGAATTTTTGGAATTTTTATTTGATAATTTTTTATTTTATTATTATTATTGCTTTTATTGGCATAAAATTCAGTTTTATTGACCTGACGGTATACAGCATAGGATTCACTCAAACTGCGTTTTGTTACACGTGTCAAGATAAACGACGTCGTTCTAAGTGGCACTGAATGCCGTTGATTGTGCTATGACTGGCAACCAAGGCGGCGTCAGTCCCCAGGGCCAGAAGTTAATTACGAACTATACAGAGGGTCGAAATAGTAAAATCATGAAGATTTGAGCGGGAATAAGAGCCGTTGCTGATGAAAACCACAAATTTTGGCGCTAATTTTCCTTTCACTCGATTTTCTCTGCCCGTACTATTCAGGGCATCTCTCCCGAAACCCTCTCTATTTTCTTCCTCCAATCAAATATTTATTCTCTGCTTCTCTTTCACGAACTCTTTCGTATATTTCGACAGAAATTACTTTCCATTCAAAGCTCTCTCTCTCTCGTCTACGAAACTTACTAGCTTTCTTGATTTGTTCTGATTCTTAGAGTATAATCAATCTCTTTTCTTGCTGATTTTTTTATTGAGAGAAAGTAGTGTTTGCAGCTGCTTTGTTTGGCTTCATCTTCACTTCTGATTCTAAATATGTTTGTTTTACAAAACCCCTTTTCTCTTATTCCATCAATTCTTCCGATTCTTGAATAAAAAACCCATATTTTCTTTCACTCTGTTTCTTGTCCCGCTTCAGGCTTCTTTTTCTGGGTTTTTCTTTCATTTTCTGGGTTTCTCTTCAGATATGGGATATTCAAAGAAATCACAGGTGGATTCTGGATTAGAATCCGAAGGTAAAAAATGGGTTATCGCTGGAATCACAATTAGGACTTCCTTGAAGTCAATCAAAACAAAATCGAGAGCCAAAGAGACCGAAGACAGCGACAACGAAGAGGCAACTCCGACAGCCAAAGAAGCAAGAATACCAGAGAAATTATCATGTCCGCCGGCCCCGAGAAAGCGAAGACCTGCTTCAAGATGCAATTTTGATGCCAGAGACTTCTTCACTCCGCCTGACTTAGAGACAGTTTTCAAACTCCACGTTGAGAAAACAAATTGAGTTTAGGGTTTTTTGTTTGGTCAAGACATCATCTGTCTAATTGTCTTTCAATCTTATTAGCATCTCCTTTGTGTTCTAGATAGTCGTAGAGAGTAGAGAGAAGTAGAAATTTAGAGGCTTTGGTTCAGTAGAATACTAGAGTTTAATCATGTACAAAAAGCACCATATCTATGAAATTAATGATTTGCATTATCCTTCAATATTCTGCCAAGTTTAAAGATTTTAAGGTTATTTTTGTTAATTGTGACAAGATATTGATGTCATATGAACTGTTTAAGGTTCACATATGATATTGTCAGAGCCGTATGCAACCAAAATTTGGTCTCTGCCAAACCAATCAGTCATGGTTTCAATTATATTGGTATCGATGGGACAGTCATATAATATACCTCTCTCTATTCCCTATAAATAATTAGGTGAGAAAATATTTTGGAACAAATAAAAATTAAACACCAAGCTCTTTTTCAATCTTTATTATTCAAACTCTTGAAAAAGTAAAACACGTATGGGGTACATGGGTTAAGTTTTGCAAAGTCATCCCAACAAATTGAAAAAAAGAAGTAAAAAGTCGAAATCTTTTCATGGTTGAGATGCTGCACGGATGCTTCAACTATGATATATATATATAGAACACCAAGTTACCACCTCTTTCTATTCTTCTTTGGTATTCTTCGATGACCCACATTCTGATTATAAAATGACACACTTCAATTATGGGGGTTTGAGAGGCTTAGAATCCTATGTGGGGTTTGCGAGAGAAGTTGTTTGTTTGGTTTCACTTTCATAATTAATGTTTTTGCAGCACTTTGGTGACGAAGACATTTTTGTTCGACATTCTTTGAATGTTTTTGTGAATTATTTGTGGTTGTGGAAAGGATCTTATAGGCACATAGATGCATGCTTATGGTGACCAAACGGACCCTTAAATTGTTTATGAATAGAAGACGTGATTTGGTTTGCAGAATTCATGGATTTGTGTTAGAAGACGATGAGAAAGAGAGGCTTTACCTTTATCTATGTATGGTTCTTAGTACTTGCATATTAAAGGGTGGGTTGTTTCTTACTTTTTGGAGATTATTTATAATCTTTTAAGAAAGCAACTATAACTGTTGAAGTTGTTCAAAAATATCGAGGAATGACATTCTCAGATTGCGATGATCGACTTTATATTTTATATATGTACATGGATGAATTCTCCTATTAACTCCTAAAATGAAGACCTAATTAATCGGACTCTTGATGATCGAAACCCAAAGTCGCTTGCGTGAATAGGAGGTGGAATATATCAAGGTTGGGTGGAAGTAGGATGGAGAATAAAGATGATTTCGTGTTTTGACATGTGAGCGTTGAGGAAAGCATAAAAAGGTATTTGACGGGTGTTTTAAAATGCTTTTAATATCAGTCGATGATGAGATAATTTTATGTTTTGACACATAAGAGTTGACGAAAGCATAAAAAGATATTCTAGAGTAGCATTAAAATGCTTTTAATCTCAATCGTTGATAAGATCTAATGAATGAGATTTATATGATCTCATTTTAAGATACCATAAGAGATTTCATACATATATACATATATATATGTATATATGTAATATCTTGACACTTTCCTCACTTGTGGGGCTGGACGATTGAAAGTCCATCAAGTAAAACATGTTTGTGGTTTGCTCAATCCATGGACCCATTGAACCATGAACGTATGAGCTAGTCAATCCGAGTTCTTGGTTGGTCAATCTATGGACCCATCGAGCCATTAACTTTGTGGGCTAATCAATCTCAGGACCCATCATGCCATTATAGATACTGTCTGTTTTGCACCTTAAGGCCTGCACCGTGTTATCCTTAGAAAGACCCTCTACAATTGAGAGAAGTTGAATTTTAACTCGTGGGCGAGGAAAGATCATCATGCGTAATCAACGTGACAAGTGGCATAGAGGAAATACTTCACCAAATGAAAGACCATGTCGAGTCAAATATCATTTCTAAGATAAAATATTTGGAATTCCAACGCTCAAGATTATGATCACAATTCTCAACGTCCAAATCACACGTTAAACGGTTACATATCACAATCTCCCTCAACGACGTGATATTTGATCTTACGAGATTGATATAGAACAAACAATGATCTCAATAGCCAAGAGTTATATATATATCTCATCATGCACTTTAATCCCTATATGAAAAAATCCGAGATTAAAGTCAAGGTACGCACTACAATTAAAATCATTAGATTATTTCATTTCTCTCAAAATTTATACTGACTTGAGCATCAAAGTGCATACAGGCTCAAGCTTATGGCAATTATGATGGCTATAATATATTTTTTTAGAATTTGGGTTGGTAGACTTGCACAAGATATAGGATTCGATACTCAAAGTAGACATGCATACATATCCTCAAGCTTATGGCAATTATGATGGTTGAATATTGTTGTGGGTCGTTGGTGCATGATGGAGTTCAGGATAGTACAAAATTATAGTCCTCTTCAGATTGAGGTGAGTTTTTTTGTGAATTGAATGACTTGTGCTTGTCATGATCAAATGCATATTATTATCTACATGGTTCCTAGCAAGTGCTAATTAATTATAAATTAATAAATAGTTTCCTTTCTTGGGTATTTTTGTTTGGACGTGATTAATGAAATTTGGAAAGGCAATAGAAAATCTGCATACTAATTATAGTTTTCCATTGCAGCAAATCTAGTTGCTCTTTTTTTTCTTCTTCTTTTATTCTTAGAGGTGTTCGTTCATAAAGTAGTTGCAAATTTACAATATTATTCATTATTTTAATAAAATAATTTGGACCATAACTTATATTACGGGTATAATAATAATTTTTAATTTTCAACATCTCCCGACCCACTACTCTCCCAAATAAGCGTTCATATTGACAAGGTAGGAATATATATAATAAAGTTTGATCTCATGTGCACTGAGATCAATTTTGCAGCACAACATATATATATATATATATTTTTAATTTCAAAAACTGTATTAATATTTGAACGATTTTATGAATCTGACGATATATATTTTTCATCGCAACAATTTTTTTTTTAAAAATGCAAGCTGAATAGTGTACGAAATATTTTGTGTTTTATATTTAATAATATATAATTATCATATATTTTTCACAATGAATTTTATTTTCGTTTTAAACAAAAAATATATCATTAAATTCGTAAAACAGATCAAAATACAAATATAAAATGTCTTAAATTCTAAAAATTAAGTGTAAATGCACATGAGAGAACATCTACATGTATTCATAAGCGAGGGATTAGTTGTCCCCGAGTCGGTGTATGTCTTAAACAACTCGGTTGAGGGATTGTTGGTAAGCATAAAAATAGACGTTGGAGATATAATTGAGGGTTATAGCCTTATAGGATTAATGGAGAATCAAAGTAACACAAGAGGAAAAAGAAAAAAGAAAGAAAAAGGAATCCAATGCCCACATGGGATTCTTGTGATTTTAGAGAGAGAGAGAGAGAGTTGATCAATCATCGACTTTTGTTCTTCTTTTGGCCCAATATCTCAAGCTGACTCTGGTTTTCAGTAACGCGGTTTTATCCACTTAGGCCTTCTCCCTCTCCCTCTCCCTCTCTGCCCGCTCTTTTTTCCTTGTTTTGGCGGGAAATATAGCCCTAATTTTCAATCTGTTTCCCGCTAAAATTGAAAATAAAAAATTTAGCCCGGGAAAGGCGATGCGGTGGCTCTCATTATCTTCTTAATTGTAAATAATTAATTGAATTAATGGTAAATTTCATTTTTATAATTTGCCCTGAATGACTGAATTGCCCTGCTTCTTTTTGGATCCATGGGACCCAGGTGGAAAAGAAATGACGATCCTTTGGCAGGAGGTCAACACTGGAATATGAGATTCTGGAAAATTACTACTAATTAGAGGACGGAGTCAACTTGGTTGACTTTTTTAGTGGTGTATTTGGGCCTTTGACATGTACAAAATTTTGCGGGCCCTGCTATATTGATCTTTTCTGGTATCTCAGGCCCATGTCATATTACAGAGACAGCTTGATGTCATTTCAAGGTTCACGCTCCACAAACCAAGGGGTGGCAAAAAAATATCACAGTTAAACAAAGATCCAAGGGGTGGCAAAAAAATAAAAAAAAATCTGTAGCTATTACGAAATATTTATATGTTCCCATCCTAATCCTGAGTAAATTTCGAACGTATTTAATTGATTAAATTTAAATTATTTTATATCCAAAAAAATAGCCTAAAAATAAATTGGACAAGATTTTAATGTCAGAACTCAAATTTCGAACGAATAACTTATGTCGAAACTTAGTTTAATCCGAATCAAACAAATTTTATCATCTAGACTGGACGAAATTTTACGAGACCTAATTATGTTCAACAGAAACCACATGACTCCGGTTTTTCCTTTCACCAAAATCAAAATTTTTCTCAGAAGAAAAAGCTCAAGGCTTATTGGATGCAGTAGAAATTTATGAACGCAAGTATTCAGCAACAAAAACAACCATTTCTAACAAAAGAGTGTGCACACTCAATTTTTTCCAACACACTCATCAGAACATCAAAGAAAACCAACCTGTTTTGCTTCAAAATACCAATAACTATGATGTTATTCTTCTGCTCAGTTTATTAGTCGAACAAAAACCTCGATTAATCTATAAGATGAAAGCATTCAACAGTCGGCCTGAACCCTTCTCAGCCATGCAGAAATCTGGATAAAAAAACTCCACAACCTCAGCCTAATCCCTTAACAGTAGCGTAATATCGCGATAATCTCCGATTTCTCGCAACTCTTACATATAGACAACATTGTCAAACTGTATATCAACTTTTAAGAAAGAAAAGTTGTAATCAACGAACAGTTGCATGAGAGGAACGGAACTTAATGACCAAGGTAATGAGTATTTGTTGCACTGTCAAGTGTCAACATGACAAACATGACAAATAAGAGACAATGAGTAGAAATCAAACTGGATTATGCCAAATGATTTGTCTTAGCTATATAAGATATCTCCAATCTCTAGCAACTCTTAAAGATAGAAAGCATATCCAATATAGTAAGTCTTTTACACCCTCTAAGGCCTAATAGGGGGCATTTCTCATTTCCTGATGAACTCAAAGCTATCCCAAACAAAAGATGATAAGACTACACAAGTTAGCAGAATACGTGGAGATACTATTTCCAGGAACACCATTTCACATGCAAGAGAGAGAGAGAGAGAGAGAGAGAGAGAGAGAGAGAGAGAGAGAGAGAGAGAGAGAGAGAGAGAGAGTTGTTGGAGAATACCACATTGCTATAACCTACAGTCCCATATGGCTAAAACAAACTCCTTTAAAGTGTCAAAACTGAAATGCTTGATCTTCTTTGTTTTAATCCAGATGCAAAATTGCCAGAAAAAAGCGGCATGGTCATGTAGGCCAATGATTTATTTAAACAAGGCAACTGGGTCTAAAATTTTAAAGATAAAGGAGATTTACTCTGCCCCAACACAAGTTAAAAGAATATTTAATGATATTGGCAAACCATCCTTTCTCCTTGGCAGTTCATAGGGAATAACACCTAGTCAGAAAACCAGCTAACTAAAGATATCAATTTTCCCTTAATAAACAAGGGTACATCAGATTAGTCCCTCAACAATTTGATTAAGACAAAGAAGTATTTCAGTAATGTCTTAACACCAAAACTACTAATTTGGAAACTTTAATGACAAAACGTTATAGTCTGTACACAGGTAAAATATGCATGGATGAAATATATGTGAATCTATAAAGGTATGAGCATTTGTTGCAATGTCAACATGATAAGAAGGGACAATGCATAAAAACCAAAGATGATAGCGCCATTATAATTGTCATCAATATGAAATCATTAAAGTATGAATGGTTGTTACAATGTCACTGATCATTGAAAACAAGAAAGAAGAATCAAAACCATTTTATTTGATAATTGTTTATGAACATAATTATTCATCGTACAAATTGCTCTTTTGATTAACTTATATACACACTTTACAAAAGTAGCAAGTGATTCGAAGATATATACCTGTTTTGCTTGAAATGATGATCAAATAAATACTTATTATTCCTTTCAGTTCATAAATTAAGCAACAACCTCGATGAAACGGTTTGATGCCCACGTCCTTGCAACATCAGAAAGCTTGCTTTCCTCGACTTGAACCCGTCTCAGCCGTGGAGAATTCATGACAACCAACTCCACAGACTCGGCCTCAATACCACCACAATGCATAATATCAATACTCTCCAACTTCTTGCAACTCTTAAATATAGATTGAATCGTCAAACCAGTGAGTCCCCTGCACCCTCTCAGCTTCAATTCGATCAAATAACTACACGAAATAAGCATTGATATAAGCTCCTTATCAAGCAACATTTCATTGTAAGACAAGTCCAGTTTCCTCAACTGCTTTAAATTCTGTCCTAATGTGGCAAGCAACCCTGGTTCTCTTTCAACAACATCACAATTAATCAGTGACAATTCTTCAAGCCTTGAATTCGAGGAAATTCCAAGATTCTTTAGGCCCTCACCAGTGACAAGACAACAACTTTGAAGCCTAAGAGTTGATAGACTCCTAAAATTTACAGCAATAGAGGAGAGGTGATCGTTGTCGAGGTCTAATGGTAAGCGAAGATCGAGTTTCTGCAAATTACTCCTGCAGTTGCTTATAAATCGAAGCAACCCTTCTTTACTGCCGCCATCATAAACCAACAGAGAAGTCAAATAATCACAATTATCTGCCAATTTCAATAAAACCCCATCAACTATGCTTCTGCAAGTCCTTAATTCAACTTCTTCAAGGCCCTTTAAGCAACCAACAAAAGAACCTCCATCGCAAATACCCTCACAGCTCTTCAACTGCAATGTCTTAAGCTTCTTGCAGCTCCTCCATAGCCAACCAATACCCCAGTCATCTGCACGAATCCCCGATAAACTAAGACTCTCCAAACCCAATTCCACCTCAAATTCCTGATTTGGGAACAATCCATATCCCCTATTTCTATCAAATTCTTCCACAATACCACCATCACCACAGCCATACACATATAACTCCTTCAAACAAGAAAAAGAAACGACCCAATTGAAAGACAGAGGCCTAGACAGGGAAATAGAAAGAGAAGTAAGATTCTTACATGTTGTTGACAGAGTTAGCAAAGAATAAACCTGAACAGGACCAGCTAAAAACCTCAATTGCTTAAGATAAGAGAAGCAGGAGGAGGAGACTATGAATAAAACTTGGTCAGAAAAATTGGTAGTTGTAGAGGTGCTACTAGAGGAGACAAGTAGAGACAGAGATGAAATAAAAGGGTAGTGAGAGAGAAGAACCGACAAAGTAGGAACTGTGGAGATGCGAGGGTCCAGGTGCAGGGAAAGTGAGGTTTTTGAAACCCTGTAGAGGTGAAGCCAACGCTTGGACACCAGAGAAAGTGATGAAGATGAAGATGGAGATGATTGAAAGAGTCTTGTGAAAATTTCTTGGAGAAGTTCATCACACAACACACTATCCATCTCTCCGTCCCTCTGGAATTCGTGGGTGGCGGTGGTGCATAGGCTTTGAAGGCTTTTTATTTTCTTGTTTGAGTTTGGTTTTGGACAGCTGTCTGTCTCTGTGTTCTCTGCTTAATAGTTGGAACTTGGAAGAGCCGAGAAAAAGAGAGAGAGAGTGAGTAGGTGAGAGAAAAAGGGAGAGTAAAAGATACTCGCAGCTAGAAGAGCGTGGAAGACACATTCCATTTTGATACCGCTTATAACTTAGCTTATACTCTGTCAGACATACTCTCAGACACTCTCAGCTTTTACGTTTTACGATAGCTTATACTCTATCACACATACTCTCTACCAAACATGCGCGAAGTCATGAAGTGGGAACGGTATCTTGGAAGTGTATTTAGAATCTAGGTGAAGTATTATTTTCATCATTTAATTATAAATTTTTTAATTTAATTATCAGAAAATTATCTGTAATCTGTCGATGATAAAAATAATACTTAACCCCTAGAATCCAACATTTTTGAATCAATGGCTCAACCAACCCAAACCAAACTCATGGTCTTGTAAGCTACTATACATATGCAAACACACGTTGCCTCCAAAGGCTTGAATTTTAAAAAATAAAAAAATAAAAAATTGAAAGCTGTAGTAAAAAAAATGAAGCCTTGAAAGAACTGCTTGGACTGTTGAACAAATCAAGTTAATTAATTAAAATTTTGTTTATCAATTTTTTAGTAATTTTTTTTAGAGTTTCCTTCTTCTACTTCTACTTTTGTGGCGGCAGTTAAGTGTGAGTTGCAGGAAGGAATGGTAAGTTGGCTCGGCCAATTTTGGTGTATTGCTTAGAGGACATGCAATGGTAAATTTACAATGGGATATTGAGGGATGTGTTTTGTTGATATGATTATATTAAAACATATGTTTTGGTGGGATCCAAGGATGGAGGTACACCAAAGACAAAATACTAGGGCCCCTAGAACCATACACACTGAGACAGAACTGGGAAGTGCGGAACGCCAAACATGAACACGATTCCCCAATCTTGTATTGTCGTTCCAAGCTTCTACATCAAAGATGGCAAGCAATTTCATGATGTATGTAATATTTTTTGGAGTTGTTTCATATGTGTTGTTGTTTCCTAAGTTTTGTACTTATTTCTTATACATGGCTTGTATTTATACAAGTGATGCATTTTCGATCTAGAAATTAGATAATTTTTCATTAAAAATCACTAAAAAAAAACGGGGCAGCGACCCCACCAAAGTATCAAGCCCCCTCAATTGAATTCCTGACTCCGTCCCTTGTGAGATCAATCTTGATTTTTGTGTAATTTTATTGAAAATTTGATAAAGCAATAGAGAATGATTGATTTGAATAACGGGAAAAAAATAATTATATTGAGACATATATTTTACTGATGTGACTGCATTAGGCTATGTATATGATTTGAAATTTTGTGTAATGAAAGTAAAATTCAAAAATAATTTTAATGGGAACATTATAATCTCACTATTGTATGTGTTCTTAGATAATAAAATGACAAGTTTCTTTTCCCACTTAACTTACTTGTTATGCTGGAAGGAGAAAGTTTGGTGATACGTTGATTACTTTTACTCCACACAAGACGAATCTTAACTTTTAAATTGGGTTAAAGAGAGTAGAGACTGTTACTTTGCTAATTATAGTATTGATAAGACGATTCACATAGGACAGACAGAAGTGCTGCCGAAAGTTACAATTCTGATATCATCGATCAAAAACTTCATATTTGCTCAAATGGTCAATGCAAATATGCAATCGAATCTGAAAATTATTTCAAACTCAGCACTTTCAATTCTGAAAATAATAAATTAACGGATACATGTTTTTCTAATGCCAAATATTTGGCCGATTTGTTTTGACACAGAACTATATATTTTTTGGCCGACATGTTTGACATAGACCCTGTTTCTTTCTTTTGAGCCAACTAGTCTCTCTCAGAACATTATCAAGGCCACGTTGGAGAACAAATTAGTAGAACAAGTCTATGTTTAGAACACTATTTCTGCAGTAAACTTACTTATGAGAACGTACCTTAAACCTTTTCAGTGGAAGCCCTATCTGGTTCTTGATGTCTAGGCATCTTCTTTGATTACTCAAACACTAATTGCTCCCTCAGAAAAATTTGCATGGGCAAGTCATCAATCCCTTTCTTCCTACTTCATTCCAGCAGCTTTTCCAGTAGAGGCATGTGTATACCCTTTGATCCAAAGGAAACAACAGATTAACCAAATAAAGCATGAAAAGATGTCTATACCACTCATATTACATGTGAAAAGAAAATTTGAACTTTGATCGGATGACATCTCTTCCACCACATGTGCTCCAGAAAGCAAAAAAAATAATAAAAGGGTAAACTTCTTTAATAATTATGTAAGTTGATAATCAGGCAGGACATCCCATCCCCAAGTTAGATGGATAAGCAAGCATCATTCCCAGTCAGCCTGCACAATTAAGCTGACCCCCAGCTACACATGGTAAGCAGAGGTAACACGGGACAATGCTGTAGTAGATTCTTCCAACTGAGTCCCAGTAGCAGAGTCCTTCATGCCAGTCAATACTACTTCTACTTGCAGTATGGCTTCAAGAATGTGGAGATAGAAGAAGACCAGACGTATCTACCACACAGAATTACAAGTAAGAAAGCCAAGAGAACATGTAAAAGAACCTTAACATGAGAATGCTGTTGAGCTTTCAGTTATTAAAAGGTCTAGCTGATTACTATTATACAAGCCAAAAGAAGCATTGACAGGAATGAAGTAAAACGCCGAGACAGAAAAGGAGGACCATACCCCATATAGAGATAAGTAACACCATTCCATGCCCAAAGGGACTAAACCCAGATCCAGAAATCACCAACATTTGAGCCAATAAGACCTTCAACCATACCTTTCAACACAAAAATGCAGCTGGGGAGAACTAAGTAACCAATATCAAATTGGTAAACAACCGTGTATGTGTGAAGTTCCTCGAAAACCATAGCATGTGCAGTTCCATTGCATCTTTGTGGGGCCCAAAACAAAATACAAGCCCATAAACACACAAACCCTCCGAGCACTAGCCCCCCAAACCTAAAGACATCAGAAAATAGTAAGCAAGTTCTGGAATATCTAAGGCTTCACCAGTCACCACACAAAGATGGCGAGTCAATTGATTCCGTAACCTTCAGCACAAGAAAAATCAGGCCAGCACAATAAAATCAGAAATTGTCATCATATGAAAGAGCTACAAGGCTTAAAAAAGGTCAATTAAAAATTCAAAGATGCAACTTCCTGCAATAGATACAGCTGACTAATAAAAATAGCAATGCATTGGTGTCTAATCTCCACCAATCTGTCACAATTCAATATGTAAAATACAGAACATGTATTATATTAAGATTCACACAACTGTATACATGGCACCAATTTAACATGTGACATTTAACAGATAGACTTGACATTTTCAATGATATTAAACAAAGGGGGCATGGGATAAATTTCTTAAGCATCTAGCCACATGTCATCTCAGACCGTATGACTCAAACATCATCATTAGATGAACTTGTTATTTTCTACTGTCATACTAATGTGTGACAAATGCAAAAGAGAAATACCCTAAAGAGCAAGATAATTTGCACCATGAATGCATGTGGATGTGGTATGAGTTACAAAAATAGCACAATGAAGGAACTATATCTGTATGTCAAAACTGAAAAGACAATGCAGCGGGCACCTACTGAAAGAAGTGAGAGCAAAATGAAGCAAAACACCAACTCTCCCATACCAGTGAGAGCATTGTAGACGAGGAATGAGTTACCTCACAGATGTAAAGCAATTAAATCAATTGCAACCACCTTAAAACTAAAACGACGGATCCATATTTGCGTAAATGAAAACTGAAAAAGACAATGCAGCGAGAACCTGCTGAAACAAGCGAGAGCAATATAAAGTGAAGTGCCAATTCTACCATACGAGCTGCCAGAACATATTGGTGTAGCAGATATAGTTAAAACCCTCTCTAATTAGACTGACCAATGAGAGACACTTCTAATGGGATTCTAAACAACAAAGTTTCTCACATCTAATTCTTCTCAACAGCGAAAACTAAGAAAGCCAAGGAGGGGAGGGGGGCGCGGAAAATCAACATAGATTGCCGCAGTTTATGCCTATCACATCCGTACAGCAAATATAACTTACAAAGCAAACAAAGATTCTCAAAAAAATTAAGAATCAGTAACAAAGTTACACTGTATACAAATATTTGCCGTAGTTCACTAACCACAAACACCAAAGGCAATACTAATAAGATGACAGTACACACCATCATATATTGATCACTTTACAAGCAAAAACCCTAGTCGTGTTTCCTCAGCTGTAATGTAAACTTACTCCATCACCAAAGACATGAATAAAATGGCATGAAATGTAAAATATATTCAAAATTTCAAATCGCTAAGAGGTGCACACTGCACAAAAAGGCAAAAAACCTTAATAGTATGTCAACTGTCAAGATTCAAGTAAAGAGCTTAACAATCACAAGAATAAACATCCATAAACAGTAACTAAATTATCAAAAATATTTAACTCCCAATGAGACATTCATAACAATATCAGAAACCTTAATAAAACTGAAGAAGATAATATCCATGGCAGCAAACAGAGTCAAAAATGAAAATCAGAATCATAAGGAATTAAAATAACAATATTCAAACGTTACTGCTTCTTAAAATTCTTAACAAAATCAAAAACATCCAAAAACCTAAGCAGTGAGCACCACAGCTCCACCATTCTCCTTGATCTTCTTCTCAGCGATCTTAGACACAAGCTTTGCTCTCACCACGAACGGCTTATTCTCGGGCAAAACACCCTTACCCAAGACCTTGAAGTAACCGAATTGAGTGACATCAATCATTGGAACGTTATCTTTTGTTGCCTTGTCTCTCACTTCTTGTGGCACCATGGACCAGAGCTTGTCAACATTGACAATGGGACAGTAGAACTTGTTCCTCAATTTGTGGAAGTACCTCATGCCCACCTTGCCAAAGTACCCAGGGTGGTACTTGTCGAAAAGGATACGGTGGTGGTGCATCCCTCCAGCGTTTCCTCGACCTCCCGGGTGCTTACGGTGCTTGCCGATGCGTCCGTGACCAGCGCTCACATGGCCCCTCTTCTTCCGAT
The DNA here is from genome assembly GCA_963580455.1 of Euonymus europaeus. Lineage (NCBI taxonomy): Eukaryota > Viridiplantae > Streptophyta > Magnoliopsida > Celastrales > Celastraceae > Euonymus > Euonymus europaeus. The sequence goes on along the minus strand of OY756968.1, from coordinate 4,375,551 downwards.
TCTTTCTCAATCTCGTCGTCATTGCGAACCCTCACTGTCTGTCTGTCTGCGGCCTCTGTGGAGCACGGATAGCTAGGGGATTAGGGTTTCATTTGGAAGAATATAAAGCGATTTTGTTAATGAACAAACGGCGTCGTTTCTTGACTACTAGGTTAACAGCTGGTGAGCCCTCCGTTGGTTCAGCCTCTCCTCGAACCGAATCTCTCTCTTCCGCACAACTCAGCATCTCCATAACTTTCCACTTTCAAGCCTTTCTAGTTATACTGGGTTTTATTTTTATTATATACAATTGCGTTATATTTATTTATTTATATCAATAAAATATATTTTATAATAAAATTATATCTATAAAATATGTTTTTTAATATGATTTTTTTTTCATTTTTCATTCATCAATATTTCAAATATTAAGTATTAACATTATCTTTTTCATACTTTTATACCATTTTTTTATTTTTATTTTTTATCATTATACAGCTCTTTCAATACAATTTTTTCAAATAAATTTAGTTATACACTTCAAAATTTTCAGTACTCTAAATTAGTGCACCATTGCATTTGCTGATGACTAAGTCTATTCAATCCAACATTCTCCATGGTCATCTATGCCTCTCCTAAAAATCCAACAGCTTTAACATAACACATTTAATTAATTATACATACATTTTTAATATGTGTATTATAAATTTTAATCTATATTATTTGAAATAATGCAATAAAAATTATCAATAATGAGATATGTTGAAAAAAGTTTTACGCGTTAAGTTTGAATATATATATTTTTTTGAAATCTAACATATATTTTAAAAAATAAGAAAATAAAGGTGTGAGAAAGAAATAAAATACCAATTGGGAGATTTTTTTTTAGTATATGTCTCAGGTGAATGTGAAAACGGGGTCTTAGTTTTCTAGTTTTACTCAACGAAACAGAATCTTTGTCTAGCCTAAGTCCACTGGCCGAAAATTTTGAGCTCAGGGCCGAGCCAGGGCTTCCATTTCTGCACGAGGCCCGAATTCCAATCCTGACGTGGGCCGCAAATGTTCGGGCCGGTGCACACCTAGTCCGTTACTTTTCGGATTGAAGAATTTTAAAAGGAACGAAAATGGAAGGAAAAAGGCGATATACAGTACTGCTTCTAGGGCTTATTCTACAACTTCTCTATCTTGTATTCTTCTTCTTCTTCTTTGGTTCTCGTATTCCTTTTTTCCCGGCCGTATTAAGGGTCCTGATAAGCTTCAGTAAGCCATGGACGGGCTAGATAAAGGAGATATTCGCGACGTAGAATCTATCGATGTCAGATCCAATGACCGCGTAGAAGATGACAGGTCTCAACCTCACACTGGGGACGGCGCGAGTCCAGGGTAATGTTTTCTGCTTGTTTCGAAAGAAAATTTAGAAACGGAAATTAAAGAATACTTTTAGGGTCTTAGGCACGGAAACTGTCTAATATGTCTTCGCTTCTTTCAGTTGTTTTTTCTTTTTTCATTTTTAGTCCCCTGAAGTGGAATGTAACTCGTGAGGGAAAAGTTGTATTGTGGTGTTCTCTGCTTGTTCTTTTATGTTCTAATATATCTACGATTCAAAATAGCAGAAAAATTTTTATTGGAGGTTTAGCAAGAGAAACAACTTCAGGTTAGCTCATTGTCATGTGTCAATCTTATAGCAGTGTAATTAGTTTCACGGAAGTGTTTCTCGAGTTTATGATTGGTATTGTTTATGCAGCTCAATTTGTCAAGTATTTTGGAAAGTATGGTGAAATTACGGATTCTGTGATAATGAAGGACCGGAACACAGGGCACCCTCGTGGATTTGGGTTTGTGACTTATGCAGATCCTTCTGTTGTTGATACAGTCATACAGGAGACGCATATTATAAATGGAAAACAGGTACTGCTTTAGTTTTGATAGAGTTTGGTACTTTTTTTTCTCTGGTTGTTAACTTGTTTGATGAATTATGAATATGTGGGCTGTTATTGAGGAGTTTAGGTGGAAATTAAGCGAACAATACCCAAGGGAGCTGCTGGCTCTAGGGATTTCAGAACTAGGAAAATTTTTGTGGGCGGAATTCCAACAGCTGTGGGTGAAGGTAATGTTTTTAAAATTTTCTGTAGAGGCATTATGGTTTTGATATCTGGGTATTTATTGATATCCATGGAAAATGCCAGATGAATTCAGAGACTTCTTTGCTCAGTTTGGGGAGGTAATTGAACACCAAATAATGCGGGACCATTCCACAAATCGTTCTCGTGGTTTTGGATTTATTACATTTGAAACAGATCAAGCTGTTGAGGATCTCTTGGAGAAGGGCAACAGGCTAGAGTTGGATGGAGCACAGGTGAGGGGATTTATTTATGTCTTTATGCAGTCTCAATGATGATATTCTATCTGCCTTGCTTGACAATTGGCATTTTCCCAATAGGAAAATATCATAGAAAATGATAATTTTTAGTTGATGACTTAGTCTTCATATTGACAAAAGTGCATATGATTTCATACTCCAGGGTAACCAAGTGCAAGGATTGTTTAATTTTCATATGCTCGTTTTCTCAAATTGGTTTTCCCAGAATTGTTAGATAACTGCAGTAAATTGATGTCCTTGATGTTTAATTGTTTATAAGTATATAATAGACGTTATGTTTCATTATTTGGGTTTGTGTTAGTCAATTTCTGTTGAACATTGCAGTGTTACAAATTCTAAGCCAGAAAAAGTTGTCTATTTTTCGAACACTGAATTGAGCTCAGTACTAATCAAAGAGGAGGATAAAAGTAAAATATGTTGGCAATCCTCGTGGCTAGAAAATTGCTGGTATAGCATATGCCTTTGTTTAACCTATTAATAATCCTTGTAGGGGAAGACCTTAATTAGGTGAATTAGACAACATAATCCCTCAAGGACAAGTATGAGTATTGTTTTTTCAACCAAGTTGCCAGTACCTGGAAGAAGCATTTCTCACTGTTGATCTTTGATCTTTGAATCTGATCTAGTATTATCAGACTTGAAAATGCTTAGTTAGTTTGAACACCTGGAATTATGAACTATGGTAATGTCTGTGCAGTGTTCTCAGACCTAAGTGAAAACAGTTCCTTAAGTGATTGGACCAAGTAATGAATTCATATATCGTTTGTACTCGTGTATAAACTCACTCAAAACCTATTTTTCATGTGTAATATTGGCTATTGCAACTAATACTCCAATAGAAGTATAGAACTTGGAGGCGTTATGGCTGCTGGTAGAATTATTAGATAACCACTCATGTAGGTGTGGAAAATGCAAGAAATCAATAAATAGAAATCCTGTTGTAGAAGGTAATATGCGTGAATATTGTGTGTGTATTGATCGGTATCCCAAGTAGCCGTAAGTCAATTTAATTTGCAATGGTGGCTGTTGAGGTTAGCACTCTGCATATGGGTTTGGGAAGGCATTTTAAAAATTAGATGGGTACTGTTTTTGTGAAGCACAATATAATTTCATTCATGTGGATACTCTTCATCAGTATAAGATAGATTGATGACCCCATTTTCCTTCGTTGTGCACAAGTACCTGTTTTTTCTCCGTTCTCTTGAATAGTTTGATAATTCATCTGACTTTTGAATGACTTTCCTTATGCTGAATACATTGATTAGTACGCAAAGAGGTGCAATGACATAGGTCTGCATTCTTATTTTTTTTGTAGGTGGAGATCAAGAAGGCAGAGCCAAAGAGGGCCAACCCACCACCTCCCTCATCCAAGCGTTTTAATGATTCTAGGGCTTCTTTTGGCAGTGGGTTTGGAGATGCCTATGGTGGGTTTGGGGGTGGCGGTGGCTTCAGTGGTGGGTACAGGTCTGGTGGGGCTTATGGAGGTAGAATGGGTGCTTATGGGGGATATGGCGGAGGTGAATTAGGTGGATATGGAGGATATGGTGTCGCTGGCATGGGTGCTTATAGAGGAGATGCATCCCTTGGATACTCAGGTCGTTATGGAGGAGGCTTGAACAGAGGATATGATCTTGGAGGTGGTTATGGGGGGCCACGTGAGTATGGGGGATATGGTGGTGCTGGTGCTGATGGTGCTGGCTATGGGGGTGGCTATGGAGGTGGTTATGGGAGTGGCTATGATACTGGCCTTGGTGGTGGGTATGGAAGTAGCAGTGGTGGGCCATTCTATGGAAGTAGAGGGGGATATGGTGGCGGAGGAAGTGGTACTGGGCGATACCACCCTTATGGGAGGTAAAAGGTTGTTGCAGGGAGTACAGTATTTTCATGAAATCTAGCAGGGGGGTTGAGATAGTTCAGTTTGTATCATCGACCTCTTTATTTCAGGTTGTCTGATGGAGCTCATTTTTCTACCGTTGCATTGGGAAATTTGTCTGTTGATGCCAAAACGGTTCTTTTAATTTTCACTTGCAAGGTCCCAAAGTCCCTGTTGTATGTATTTTTTAGGAATTCCTCATTGATTTTGATGAACTAGAAAATTTTGCAGGAGTTTATATGTTATTTCCTCTGTCTAATTGAATTATAGATCTTCAATTGATTGTTAGCCAACTTATATCGTATGATAAGAATCTTATTTTCTTTTCTTTGAGCCCTTTTCATGGACATTCTTGGATGCCGGAACCAGAAATGAACTTAATTTGTTACATTTATGTTGTTATGGAGTACAAGGATTTAGAAAGTTTCTTTTCAAATCTTTCGTAAGGAATTTCTACACATGTAATGTGTCCTGAACCGCTATGTGGCAATGTGACTTGGGTTGAGTTTGTGGAGAACTTCTTCAGGTCCTATAAATGTCATATATATATATGCTGTAATGTCATTTTAATATTAATGAAATGGTTCTTTTGCCAGCACATTGTGTAGGGCATGCCTTAAAGTTGAACAAAAGCAGAGGAGGAAGAAAAGTGGAGGAACTTGTCCTCTAATAGGGGCACCTTTTAAGAGACGGATGATGTTATAATTGAAAACAGACAGCACATGATGTAAGATGAAGGTCTAGAAAAGTTCTGGACAATTTATTTGTTGATTTTGCATCTCCTTTTACATTGTTTTTTTTTATGAATCCTTTTACATTGTCGAAAGATACTCTTGTTTCATATTTGCATTTTGCATGCTTGGATGTCAAATTACTCGTTAGATTAACAGAAAACTTTTTTATAACTCTAATTGGGTAGAACAGCTTTTGCTGTTTTCATTTAAGATGTCTTGTGAATCTGCAATGGCAGACTTGGCAGTATCCATGTTTCATATCAGAATTTCAAGAAAACTCAAGTAGAAGATACTCCTTCCTTCTACGTGAAGCTCCCGAGTCCATGCAGTTTGGCTCTTGATCTGTGCTACCCAAATGGTGCACAGATCGTGCTTGTCAGTATTATTAAAGCTTCGTCTCGACAATGGAACTGGTATGATTGTTACATATAATCTATAACAACAGACATCATTAGAGTGATAACAGAGAGTCTAGATTTCAAGTAGTGAATGAACTTGATGAAAGTATTAAGTGTGCTTCTTGTGTATTTCCTTCTGCACTCGGTGGATTTGGAGATTTGGGTGAGGAATTGAGTTGGATTTGGAGAAATACAGTCAAGGATGGGATGCTTGGAGGGAATGATTGGTATACATTTCACACTGAGAATTATTGATAAAACATGCTTATTATATGTGATTGGGACAAAAAGGGTCCCACCATTTCCTTAGAACTATTCATATCATTACACGTGTAGTCCTCACGGCCCACAAGAATCTATGGTCACCATTGGATTTGATACAATCATCTTGTCACCGTTTGATGAGTGCATCTTTTTCTTTTTGTGGTCTTGGCAGAATAATAAGTGGGACCCCAACAAGGACAGCTCAACTGCCATATATATACGCCTCTATACTCAAACATGCCCCGACAGAAGTGGGGTCGTGTAAATGAATCCCAACAACAAGAAGTGGGACCCGCCAGCGTGGCGGCCTGGTCCCATATGTTCTGTTCAATAAAAGAAAGAGGCATTGAGATAATTTGATATTGCACACATAAATATCTTAATGTTTTTTTAAAAATGTAAATACATTTTTTGGGCAACAAAAGTGTTTATTTAAAAAAAAAACATAAATTCGACATTTATTTTTTGTTAGAAAAAATTAAATTTATTTTGAAACATATATAATATTTTAAGCTTATATTCGGCAAACTATATTACCAATTTTTTTTATACTTTGCGTGTATTTGGTAGAGTGATTAGTGAGCTCATACGCTAATTTATACATTGATTTATTATGTTTATTATATATACGAGTCCTTTTAACATGTGTCAAATGCACATAATATAAAATTGTGTAGCCAAAATAGAGAATATGGGCTCGTGCACAACTTTCAACTACATAAAAAATTGTGTCAAAAATAAATATGTCACTCTCATCGCCAACACATTTTCTAAACATATTAAAAAAAAAATCATATATATATACACACCAATTTATACTATTAGAGACATTCCAACTTTGAGCTTTGTGACGAGACCAAAAAACTAGAAACTCGTTTAAAGAGGTTTAGGAAGACTTTCATGCCCTATTTAAAGTAAAGATTTTATTTTTATTTTTATGTATGCTCAAACGACACATATTAAGAAAATGTGTTATTAATAAGAGTGAAGTATTTAATTTGACACAATCTTTGATATAGTTAAAAGTTATGCATGATTCTAATTTTTTCTATTTTGTTTGGTGCATAATTTCTTAATATGTGTCGTTTTAACATGTAAAAGTAAAAAAGGCTTCCAACTTTTGTGGTGCCCAACAGTCTGCATTGGGTTTAATGTTTCAAAACGTCACCGTAGATGTAATCATGAGTTGGGGAGATGACAGCCGTCCACGTGCTTTTGTTTCTGTTCACGTGCAAGCATGTGAGGACCTCCAGCATGAACTAATTGATATTAGCGCGGTTACTTAACCCATGTGATTAGTATATATTTTATATTCAAAATAATCACAATCAAACACAAATTAAACACTAAGTGGTGATATAAATGTATGTATGTATATATTTTGGTCAATCAAGTCCAAATCGATTCATAGGAGTAGGAATAAGATTTTTTGGTTTTTGTTTTTAAGTCGGGGAATGTTTGTGAAAAAATATCTTTTAAGATTACGGATTCGATTTTGCTCTAATTTATCTTGTTATGAAATACAAAAAATTTATGCGTACGAATTTAACGACTCAAGCAATTATTTTAAATATTATTAATTAAGGTTGTGTATTACGGAATTACCTTAGAAAAAGCATGTTGTGTATTATCTTCAAAAAATGAATAAATATTGAATTAAAGTGAGGGACAAATAAAAGATAGTGGGGCCGCCTTGATTGTGAAAAGTAAAATATTTTGGCAAAAGCCAATTACAAGAAAACCATTGATGATGGAGATTGCGAGGCAAAGGCATAAAAAAAAGAAAAAAGAGAGGGCTTTGTTGCTTTTCCTAGTGAAGTTGGCTCTGTTTTCTCACTTAATCCGACGAAAGACAGCAGGGTTTTATCTTTTCTTCCACTGGAAAATTTTAATAACTATCCATATACAAATAATCTAATATTTAGATTATCAATCTCTCTTCTTTGTTTTCTTTCTTGTTTCGATCCGATCTGAAGAGCTCTTCAAAGAACCAGTAAAGTTGTTTCACTTTCTCTCTTGGTGAGGTGTCCGGTCATGAGAATTTTCTTGCTCTGCATTGCCATCTCTGATTAGGTACTATATGATTCTTTGTTTCTTTTTCAATTCCTCATTTTTCACTTGTTTAGCTTCTCGTTGAGTATTTTGTTTTTCTGGGTTTGTTCAATTTGGTTTACAAGCAAACTAGCAGAGCGTACTGGGTCTTGAAATAGAGTAATGTATCGGAGAAGCAAACGTGAAGTATTGGGTTATGTGGGATTATTCAGAATCTTTGGTCTTTACAATGCTTTGAAGGGAACATTCATTTGATTGTGAATGACGATTAGTGTCTGGAGTTTTCTTCCAAGTGTCAGAGACGTTTACTTGTTGAATATGGTATCTGTAATGGGCCTAAGCAGATTCAATGAATTTTTGTTTCGTTTGAATTTGATCGTCATTTAAATTCTGCCTTTGTTTGGAGTTTCAAAAGCCTTCTTATTGTAACTGTTCTTTGATTGTATCTAGACATTTATTTAGGAAGATTTTGTAATTAGTGGCTTTGGTATAGTGGTTATCAATGATAAGAACCAAAAATGGCAGTACTTAGTTGGATTTTGGTTTGGCAGTGCTCGAGTTGAATTCCTAAATGGAGTCGCTCATTGCTGGAGAAAAATCTGCATCGAAGACTCAACTTTCCGCATCTACGGTGGGCAGCAACCCTCCTTCCACTTCTGGGACCCCTAGACCATCCCGGCCCCCATCTCCGAAACAGTGTAGAAATGAAGTGCCTTCTACCCCATCCTATGCAGCTGGTCACAATCATGGAGTGAAGTCAGTCCGCCTTCCAAATGGATCTGCAGTCAATCAGAAGCATATGAATAAAGCAACACACAATGGTATGCGGCAGGAGGAGGAGTTGCCAAATATGGCAAAGCACTTTTACAATTCGAATAAGGCGAAATCAGAATGTGTGAGCAAAAATGGTGTTTATAATAAAGCAGCAGAAACTTCTTCGCATAAGAAGGTGCTGATGGTCGAAACTAGATCCTGTATCAAGCAGCCTGTAGATGACATCGAGAATGTGAGTTCTGCTAGCTCACTGGAATTAGAAAGTAACGTATCAGGCCCATCTCGAGGAGGTATTGAGAAATTGAACAGCCATTTGGCATCTCAGCCTATAAACTTATGTCAAAGTCCTTCAAACAGTGTCTATACAGCAACTCTATATGCCGAAGCCAAAGAGAGTTTCACCAACACAGAGGTGAGCGAATGTGAGAGTGGCATTGAAAAGTCTGGTGAAAGTGGTGAAGCTAGTTACTCCTGTGATATTGAAAGCGGAAAAACCAGCCTCTATAGAGGCAGCACTGGTAGTGATCTTAGCGATGAGAGTAGCTCGAGCAGTTTAAGCAGTGCCATGTACAAGCCTCACAAAGCGAATGATATAAGATGGGAGGCAATTCAGGCTGTCAGAAATCATGTGGGTGTGCTGGAATTAAAGCACTTCAGATTGTTGAGGAGGCTGGGATGTGGAGATATTGGGAGTGTTTATCTATCCGAGTTGACAGGCACTAGGACTTTTTTTGCGATGAAAGTTATGGATAAGGCGGTCCTGGCGAGTAGAAAGAAGCTACTTAGGGCCCAAATCGAAAGAGAAATATTGCAATCCCTGGATCATCCATTCCTGCCAACTTTGTATTCACACTTCGAGACAGAGAAGTTATCTTGCCTAGTGATGGAATACTGCCATGGGGGGGACTTACATGCACTCAGGCAAAGACAGCACGGGAAGTATTTTTCAGAGCATGCTGCCCGGTTAGGAATCCCTTACACTTTCTCCTTTTAATTTGTTTTTCCATTAATTTGATCATCATGTTTATCAGCGAACAAGTTGTCAACTGTGTTGTTCTTGCTGTGTGATATAGTTCTTTATTGTTTGAAAAAAAAAACTATAACATGCATTGCCACTTAAAGTAACAGACAGTATAAGAAAATAGATGATAGCAAGAACCGATAACTCAGTCTAGAAGAAATCTTTTGTGTATAATCTGAGGGACTCAGCAGTCTTTCGGATTTGCATGATTTGATAGTGCTTTCTTGATGGCTTATGTTGTGCAAAGTGTTGAATGGATTTCATCTTGAGTTATATTATGAATAGGCTTCGCACAATAAATTGCGACTTATAATTATAAAATTATTCAGTTTTGAAGCCAGTAAGTAATCAAACAAGTAGAAATGATTGTGTTTGGATAACATTTGTTATCCTTTGGTCCTGTTGTACTCAGCTTTGTGCCTTTACTGATGTGTACTGCAATGAAACAAAAGAAGAATTTTCATGTATAGCAGATGCAGTACTATAATTTTAGTCCAAAAATCTGCAGGTTTTATGTAGCCGAAATTCTCCTTGCTTTGGAGTACTTGCACATGCTTGGGATCATCTACAGAGATTTGAAGCCGGAGAATGTTTTGGTAAGGGAAGATGGACACATAATGCTTTCAGATTTTGACCTTTCTCTAAGATGTGCTGTCTGCCCCACTCTAGTCAAATCATCAAACTCAAGCGTGGAGCCAAAAAATTCAGGATACTGTGTGCAGCCTGCTTGTGTTGAACCTAGTTGCGTAATCCAGCCAGATTGCATTCAACCATCATGTTTTGCACCACACTTCTTATCAGGCAAGCCCAAGAAAGAGAAAAAGAACAAACCAAAGAATGAGGTCTACCATCAAATGAGCCGTCTTCCCGAGCTCATGGCTGAACCTACTAATGCCCGATCAATGTCCTTTGTGGGCACACATGAGTATTTAGCGCCTGAAATCATTAAAGGCGAAGGCCATGGAAGTGCTGTAGATTGGTGGACATTTGGGATATTTCTCTATGAGCTTTTGTTCGGTAAAACTCCTTTCAAAGGAACAGGGAACCGCGCTACTCTCTTTAACGTGGTTGGCCAGCAACTGAAATTTCCAGAGCATCCACCTGTGAGCTTTGCTGCTAGGGACTTGATAAGAGGTTTACTTGTAAAAGAACCACAACATCGGCTAGCTTATAGACGTGGAGCTACTGAAGTGAAACAGCACCCGTTCTTTCAGAATGTGAACTGGGCACTCATTCGCTGTACAAATCCGCCGGAGGTACCCAAACCATTCGTGTTGGATCGCTCTCCAAAACAGGACGCAGCAAAAGCACCCACAACTAATGAGGTGCCAGGAGTAGATGTCAAACCCTCAGGTAATTATTTAGAGATTGATTTCTTTTAGTACTTGTGATCGTTTTTCTTCTCCACTTGAACCCGAGGAGTTGTACCTTTGATAAGCACATGTAAACTGCTCCTTTAAACAAAAGCATCGTTAGCAACACCAAGGAAATCAAGTGCATTAAACTGAGAAATGAAAGTTTTTATGATTTTTCACTCTGTAAATCCTGTCAACACAGTTGGAATACCTGGAAACTCATTTATTACTTCTTCTATAACTGTAAGTTTTCGCGACTTCTGGTGGCGAGTTCCGTTTGTATTGTATTACATGCATGATTAAGAATGTTTACAGTAAAAAGTAGTTGATTTTTTTATGTTGACCGGGAAGGCAAGCATGCTGAGCCTGGAATAATATTGCTGACATTTTGTGTGCTTTAGACATAGACTCCACTCCGTCTGCAGAGACCTTGTAGCAAAGGCTCGCTCTAGATACTTCACTTCCATTTCGTATTTCCAGTCAGTTATTTTCGAATATACTTATATTCTAGCTTATACGCTGATGAGCTCACAAATTAATTTCTCTCTGCATATCAACTTATATTATGTCAGATATTTGATACTTTGTTTTATCGTTTATATATCATATTCTCAATATAGAGGTCACTGGTTCAATTCTGCAAACAACATCTCCATATATTATGTTAATAACGTCTGAGTACATCTTACATGTTCTCGATCTCGGAGACTTATGCACGAAAGTTGTTTATTTTAAATTATCATGTAAGACAACAAAACATGACTCAAACACAGTTATCTCTTCATAGCACATCAGTGTTTCAATGTAATCATTCTCATCATGTGATTTAAGTCCAATATTATCTGATTTTGTAATACTTGGTATGTGTTTTGGGATATTTGTGGTGGCTGAAATGCTAAAAGAGGAGGGTTTGAAACAAATGGGTCGTCCGGTAGAGTTAAATCATAAATGGGATGAATGGTTTAATTGGCTTAGGGAGCCGTATGTTTTGCAAGGCTGATAAAATTAGTAATAATGGCCCATAGTTTAACAAGGCTAATGAATTTACTATTATCAATGATTTATATATATATATAATTAAAACTTATAAGATTGCAAAGGTAGTTGGGTATTCAAACTGAAAGCATTTTTTTAACAATGAACCAAACCGAAAACTAAATATTATAAAATTCTAAAACCGAAACCAAATCGAAAAATCGAACCAATGTTTTTGATTTGATTTTGGATTTGAATTTGAATTTGAATTTGGTTTAGTTTTACACACCCTAGTGGACATACAATGCTATTGTTCTTGGTCGTAGCATTCGTCAGCAACCACGATTTACAAAACCCGAGCAAAGAGAATTTATAAGTGTTGATTATTAATATGCTTATTAATACAAAAAGTAATTGAAAAAAAGAGTAAGAATGTGATTTGCGCTAATTATCGGTAAATGCGGACTATATGTATTTTAATATTTATGTTGATGGCATTTTTTTTATCGATGAATATCCATCTAGCCTTTCTGGATACCTTTGGTCCGGTAATCTACAGAACAATAATATATATTATTGTTTTGCTAATCCTTAACGTAAACAACCCCTGAAGACGGAGATTCACTTTAATCAAATGATTAACACAAAAAAAAACATAATTTTTACCTTTTTCATACCAAGGGTCATTGAGCCCACGTTAGAGCACCCAGAATAATGTCAACATTTCATTCTCATTAAAATTTAAACTGAATCTTACATCTATTACATTCAGACCTCATCAGACGATCGTCGATGATTCCCTACTCCACCAATCTATTTTGATACAAAGACTAAAAGGGAAAAACATTACCCATATTACAACTTTGATCTTTAGTATAGATCCAAACTTTGCCAGATCTAAAAATATCAACACTATTTACAGAAGACTCTAACCACTAGTTAAATGATGTGTTATATGATTTTAACTATCAAAATAACACATCAAACTCAAAATTCATGTGCTAAATAGGGTTATAAAATATCACTTCGAGTGGTAAAATTCTAAACACTTTTTTGAAGAGAATGAGAGAGATAAATGAAGGAAAATGTAATTAAAAAGTAAATATGGTGGGTATTAAATGGACATCCTTCAATTTTTTTTTTATAATCTCATTTTAGAACCTCTCATTGAAACCAATGTATTTTTTACATTCTTTTATTGCACTATTTAAACTGCTAAAATAAAATTTTATGTTTTAACACCTCCTTTTAGATTTGCTCCAAGTTGCAACTCTATCTTTAAAATCATGTTGAATCTTTTTTTTTTTTTGAAAATAATATATGAATGATAGAAACATGTTCCAAATCAATCCTTTTAATCGTGGATTTTCATGATTTAAAAGTTTATTCTCTTTATCAAAGGAATCCAAATTTTGTAAATTTTCCCAAATTCTTATGAGTAAAAAATAGTCCTAAAAAAATGGAAACTTTTTTTTTTATTATCTCAACCTTAAAAAGTGAATTAAATGAGAAAAAAATTACAAATTATTCGCGCGTGGTTCCACGCTTCACTCGCTTTCATTTCCTCTCTCTCTCCATCAAATTCAAATAACCGAAAAACAAAAGGACGAATGGACGATATCACTCACGCAATGCGCATTGCGCACCCCACACGTTCATTTATATCGTTGGCTCTCCATCGCCATTACAATCGTCATAGTCTCTCTTCATCAACAACGCCATACTCGCTCCCTCTCACGTTTTCGTCAACAAACCCCAAGCGTCCCCCATTTCATTTTTACTCTCTCCATGGCAGACAACACCGACAGTGCTTCCCCTATCTCCGGCGCCGACGAAAACGACGTCAAATATGGGTTCAAGAGGTCGGAGATGTACTCCAGTGACCTCGCTGGTACCGTCGCTATGTACGATCGTCACGTGTTTCTCTCCTACAAGGGCCCGAAAGACTGGCCCCAACGCCTTGAGGCTTCCGATGCCGATCCTCTCCCCAAGGTCTTCGCCTCTGTTTTGAAAGCCCGTAAAGACGATGTCACTGTCAAGGTCCGTTGCTTTCGAATCCGAGAATAATCGCTTAATTGTTGTCGTTTTATTTCGTTTGATGTGGTTTTACTAACTGTTTTTGTCTGGTTTTTGATAGACGAATCTGACTATATTTGGTGGAGACGACGCGGGGAAGTTCGCTGATGGAGACGTGTTGATTTTCCCCGAGAGGATACAATATAGGTGAGTAGGTTTTGTTTCTTAGTTTTTGTTCTTTGTTCGAACTTGATTGAGTTAGCTTATTTGATTAGAGCTAAAAAAAATCATCTAACAGCTACGCACAAGCTTTTGTTCCTTGGTGTTAATAGGAGATTTTTGCTTAATAGTTCTGAGAACCAGAAAAATCAAATAAGATGTTAGTGTTCAACGTCTGTAATTTTTGTTGTGTTTATATATATATCAGTATTGTGTGATCTTCCATTTGCTTCTCGTTATTTGAGTTGGGATAAGTGGTAGCATAACATGTGCTTAATTATCTTCTTTAGCATATGTTTGGTAGAGAGTATGTGTGATAGAGTATAAGCTATCGTAAAACGTTAAAGCTGAGATTGTCTGAGAGTATGTCTGACAGCTTATACTCTGTACCAAACATGCTATTAATATTAAGATACAGGAAAGTATGGTTGAATTTAGCTATTAGGATGCTGAAGTACAATTTTCTGACTATTGCTCCCCCCTTGTGCAGCATTTTATTGATTTTCAGATGATAAAATTGGGTTAACGTTCATGTGGGCATTTCCTCCCATACATAATTATTTTTCAAAATGTAGAGAGTATAAGCTTGTGCAGGGGAGTTGTTTACCTTTACCTTTATAGAGTATAAGCTTGCACTATTTGTTTGGATTTGTTTTATTTTATTTATTCTAGGTGGTTGAGATTTTTAACTTTTATAATAATATTATAACTGTTGATTCTAGCATTATATATTTTCTTTTTTCTGGAATTGAAGGGGACTGAGAGACTCTGATGTCGATGGTTTTGTTGATGATGTACTTGTGAATGGAAAGCCATGGGCTGATGGTTTGCAGGAGAATTTCATTGGTTCCCACATATTTGTTTGTGCTCATGAGAAGAGAGATATGAGATGTGGTGTCTGTGGACCAGCTCTAATTGCAAAACTTAACGAGGACATCGAGGCACGTGGACTGAAGGATAAGTTGTTTGTCAGCCCATGCTCTCATATTGGGGGACACAAGTATGCTGGAAACTTGATTATCTTTAGCCCAAACCCTGAGGGAAAAATTACAGGGCATTGGTGAGAATTGTCATGAAAACTCTAGTGGCCATCTGGTAAATTTGGTTCATTTTGGGTTTCATCTAGTTCTTTCATTCGATTGCAGGTATGGCTATGTCACTCCTGAGGATGTGCCTGAATTGCTGGATGAGCATGTTGCTAAGGGAGTTATCATAAAGCGCCTTTGGAGGTCTCTGTCATTATTATTTTTACTATTGTTTTCATTATTATTTGGTATTAAACTTTACTGATCATTTAAATTTTATGGTAAGATTCTGTTCTTATAAATGCTGATAAAAGGTCAAGAGAATTGCTTTTGCATGACTCTTATGGATGATAATGACTTATGAGTGATGCCTTTTCTGTGATTCTTCTATTACTAGTCCAGATCCTGAAGTTGGATTTTATGCAGTAAAATGGATGCTAGTGTTCTGTTGTGATGAATGAGTAAAATACGTATCTGTGTTTAGAAATGCAGTGTAGCATTTTATTGTTTTCTATTTTTCTTTAAACATTATATTGTCAGTGAAACATGAGTCCTAGTGTTTCAGATTATAAATTTTTTATTATTCTAAACTGCTGAATACCACCAGATTAGTATACAACCTTTTCGTTTCAAATGTTCCCTAAGAATATTCTTGCCAATCCTTGTGTGAAAGTAATACAGTCAGCCCCTTGTGAAATATTTTTCCACCATGTTATTCAGTTAGGTTTTCTTTTTTTAATACTTCAAGCTATCATTGACACAAGGTTGGCTGTTGCAATACAATCTGCACCTGGCAATTTGCCAACATTGTTCTAACTGCAGGATGTTAATTGTTCCTTCAACCTGCAAATAATTTTCTTTCCTTTGGAATTCTAATCATGCTTATGAACATGTATTTTCAAAAACATGTATGTTGAAAGCTGCGGTTATTAAAGGGATATTCCATGTTACCTATATCATGCATTATCTATTGACTGCTGCTTTTTCCTCGAATGGATTTGGATCCTCAATTTTAAAGCCATGTGCATTAAAATACTGAATCATAAATTTTGACAATAATTAGCTGCGTTGTGAGTCATCTAAGTGTTCCTTTACTTTTCCCCCCTTCAAAGTGATTTGGATTTCTATTTATTTTTGAAGCACTGCACTTTACAATTCTGGACCATAAATATAGCAATAATCAACTGCAGGGGCCAAATGGGGGCATCCAGTGAAAAAGATGAAAAAGTGGCTGAACAGAGGCTTCCAAATGGAACAGATGACAAGAAGAGTGAGAAGCGCGAAGAAATCATCAATGTGGGCAACAGTGAAAACACGTCTGGCTGTTGTCAAGGTGCAAATGGCTTTTCATGTTGCAGAGATGAAAATTTAGAAGTGAGTGAAGAGAAAAAGCTGAAAGAAGCCATCAAAGTTGATGGACCCAAGGGGATGGCTAAACTCTCAGACTGGATTGGATCCTGGGAGCAGCATGATGTCCTTGCAGCAGTTGCTGTCGTTGGAGCTGTAGCAACTGTTGCAGTGGGATATAGCCTGTATAGAAGAAGGTCTGGCTGAAATATGCCCTCTAATGGAGGCATTCCTGGTTTTTGCAACTTTATGCATACGTTTTTTTTTGTAGGCAGTTATTATAGAATGGAAGAAAATAATCCTCTAAACAGCTTATTTCTTGAGGATAATATATATATATGTTTTTAGGAGGGGGAGAATTACCATGTAAACTGGTTTAGTGTTGGCAGTATTAATCCCATTCCCCCGTTGGTGAAAAAATTAAACATAGTTTCAATATTTCAATAGTTGCTTGTTGAATTGTTCATCTTTATAGTGAAGTTTTACTAGATTGTTATATAAGTTGAGCGGCATCTAGCTTTGTTTAATAAGGTCAGGTTCAAACATGACCTCTGATTTGGCGGGTATATGATGGGACGCTCTCCCCGGATGTAGCCCTTTCACTGAACCAAAGAGTACTGCCATCAGGTAATTAGTTGTAGTTTTTCATGATTAGATGTCTTCTCCCGTTTGGACTGCATATTACACAACAGCTCATATCAGATGATGCAAAATTTGTGTTAATTTCTATGACAACTGATACTGGATCCTTGCTGCTATTATATTTGTTTTTGGGAGTATGTTAGTATTCCCTAACGCATTGCTATATACGCCAAGTAACTTCTTCCCCACAATAGATCACTGGTTAATTATGTGCTGAGCTTTGCAATCATATCCTCAACGATCTTCAGTGTTGTGCCATCACCTTGTGCATCAATTTCTTGCATGACCTGCTCCATAAGCTCATGCTTTGATTGATTACTTCTTGAACAATAGCTCGAGCCATCTCTCAGTAGTAGCAACAAATTCTGAGCAATCTCCTTTGCCTTCAAAGTTCCATCCACACTCAACTGAAGAAGCCCAGGCATCACTCCTTCCCTCAAAATCAATCCTCTGTATGTCTCTCTGCAAATTTGGCACATGAGCAGTAGGATCTCTGCTGAATGTTCTTTGCATTGTGGAGATCCATCTTCAATTGCCTCCACCAATGCTCGAATTGCTCCACCCGTAGAAGCAGTTTCCTGAAGTGCATTCTCTGATAAAGAAATTAAGTTTTCGAGCAGCATGATCGCCTTCTCTACCATCTCTGATGATTTCTCGTGGGCATGGATTAGGTGAAGCAATGGAAATACAACGCCAGAAGAAACGATTAACGGCAGAGTCTGATGACAAGTGGAGAGATTGTGTAGTGTGGCTACTGCATCAAGCTTAGCTTGAGTGCTAATGTTGTTCATGTCATTATCATTGGCATAATGTCCACTGAGAATTTCAATCAGTGCTTGTATCGCTCCAGAAGACGCGATCGCAAGTTTGTTTGCACTGCAACCAGAGAGAATCAACATAGCAGCTAATGTGTGCTCAATCAGCGGCGGGTTTTGGCTCTGAAGCAGTTGTAAAAGCATCGGTATAACCCCGGATTTTACCATACGTCTTTTATTTCTGCCAGATTACCAACATCAATCACAGATTTTTCTTTAATTCACATTTAATTCCACACTGATTGAACATATATGTTATTGAGAAAACTTGGGGTTTCAAAGGAAACTAACCGTTCACTGCCATAGGCAAGGCTGAGCAGTGCAAAGAGAGCAGCTTCAATGGCTTCATAATCCTGTGACTGAAGCATGGACATTAAAGGAACAATGACTCCTCTGTCAGCCAAACACTTCCTCTGCTTACTACTCAGTCTGCAAAGTTCAGTCGCGGCCCCAATCTGCACTTCTTTGTCACCATTGAAAAGGTTTTCCACCACCAAATCTTCCATGGTAACACTATATTCCTCTCTAGCACTCTTTAACTTCTCTCTTTTGCTTGCTTAATTATCTCTGTATAAGGAGAAATACTTGAAGTTGCTAGGATTGGTTGCTTCAAGATGTAATGTTAGGAATTTTTTTTTGGGGTATCAATTTGTTTCAATTGGAAGCAAACTTACAAACTCTCTTTATTCAGCTTTTACCTCAACGTCTGATTTGAAAAATACAGCAACTATTCCTAAGAATGAATCTTTAACAGTTTAACTTTCCTTTCATAGAAGAAAACTAAAAAATCCCCTGTACTCTAGTTTGGTAGGAGATAATTATATTATGGTGTGGTTGATTTATGTATACAGAGCATTCTCAGTAAAGACATCATTATTTTAACTAAAATAGTAGATAAGCTTTTAAGCCCAGCCTTTGGATTTTACTAATATCTGAGATTAAAATTTCCTAAACAATTTTAATTCCTAAAAATATAGGTCGTAAACTTTACATTTAAACATTTTTCCCCCTAAACTCTAATATCTGAACCTTAAATCGACTTTCATCTTAGTCGTTTGATTAGATCCAACGGTTTAAAAGTGGAGGTATTTTATTTTAGCTAAAATAAAGACTTGATTACTGAAGAAATTATGTATGTATACAATCAAACAAGAATACTTGGAATGCAAACAAAGATGATCATCTTGGAAAAAGAAAAGAATATGGAGAGGGACCATTTGAGTGGCTTTCTTTGCTTTAGACTTTTGCCGTCAATGCGGCGGAGTTTTCTTTAAGGAATTGCTTCTCAAACTTTGATGATGAATCATCCTTGTTTTTTTTCCTTTCTCTTCATTGATTATAAATTATGCATGCATGGTTTATTCATACGCTTGGCTCCTATGGTGGCTGAATTGAAGCAATTTTTTTTTGATAAAAACCAGATCATATATAAGTGGATGTTTGGTTAGTGGAATGAAGGTGGCTTATGGAATGGGGATTCCCATTCCATCATTTGATGAAATTTTTTTTTGAGGGAATGGAATGCTCCATTCCATTCCCTCCACTCTCTCTCATGAATTTTCATTCCCACATTTTTATGTGGGAATGAGTCATTCCATGTGGAATAGAGGACAAAATCACTATTTTGTCCTCAAGTAAATATTAATTAATATATTTTGATAAACTAATATTAATTAATATATTTTATTTTAATTTGTTAATTATATATTTTATTAACTTTAATTTTGTTAATTTGTAAATACTAATTATATATTTTGATAAACTAATATTAATTAATATATTTTATTTTAATTTGTTAATTATATAATTTATTAAATTTAATTTTGTTAATTTGTTAACTTTAATTTGTAAATATTAATTATATATTTTGATAAATTAATATATTTTATTTTATTTTAATTTATTAATTATATATAATTATAAATGTACAAATAAAATATATTGATTATACATAATTATAAAGGAAGAACATAATGGACAAAACACAATTTCATTCTCATTCTTATTCCCAGTTTTTATACTTACCAAACGTGAGAATCGAAATCTCATTCTCATTCTCATTCTCACTCAAACCATTCTAAAAACCAAACGACCCGTAAAAGAAAGAGAGGAAGAAATAGCAGGTCATCAATATGGATGGCCTGATAAAGAAGATACAGAGGAGAGGGAGAAGAAGAAATAAAGAGAGAACACCAAACAAAGACAGTCACCCTAGTTTAAGACCAGATTACATGATCCATTTGAGCATATACACTTTCTCTTGCTAATTCATCTGCCAATCCATTGCTAAAAGATACTCACAATCTCTAGATAAGAAAGCTTGGACTTGAGAGAACAAATAGAGTTGTGCATGTTATTGAGCTGTCAGGGGACATCTCCATTACCGCGAGCCCATGTACAAGCATTCGATGAATCGGATTCCAGAATGAGGTTCTCACGTATTAAATTGAAGCAGTTTTTCTTAGGTAAAATGCAACAAGATCTCTGAGAATCTTTCAGAACATTTTCATTTCTTTTGAAAATGTCATATATCTCAATGTATTATATACCTAATTCCCTAATACCAGTGATGCTCGTGATTTAAATTTAAAATTTTGAAAATAGAGTCAAATCTTATAACTACCATGACTGCCACGTAGATTAAGATGCGTTAATGATGATTTTCTTTAGAATATTTAACGCTTCCGCTTTTTTTTATTTTCTTCCTTATATTTCTTATTTTCCTAAACAGCTTTATGATGGTCGATCTTCATTTTATTTGCAAGAAATTGATCTGAGTAGATACTATCACCTTGACTTGTCCAATAGAGAACTTAAAAAGATTACTCTAAATATAGATAAAATATGATTATTCTCCGGTTTACACTAGACAGATTCTCTTATAAATAAATACTGCGTAGATTACTTATTATATCATTTACTTCATTAAAATAATGATTATTTTTCTCTTTCTTTTAATGTTTTTATTTTTATTTTTATAATATGACATCAAATGATTGTTTTTATCAAAAATTGAGTAAATAGATATCGATTATACAAAATAAAAAATTAATACAAATAATTAATTTATTAAAATAATAAAAATTGATTTTTTTAATAATAAAAAATTCTTGAGAAAGAGATGAGAGATGTGGCGAGTGTAGTTTCTTAATTCTTTTGTATCTTTTTATTTTATATAATAAAAATTATTATTTTAATAGTATGTAATGCTACATGTGGTTACTAAAATGTGGGGAACAACTTATCTGTGATGTAAAATGGATAAAACATAATCTGATGAAATATATTTTTAACTAGTTCTATAAAATAGGAAAATAATTTTGTGCTTGGACTTTCAATATATAACTCATTAGATTGGGCCTCTTATACCAGGCCTTCTACCTTTATCTAGTTTTGAAGCGCAATCAAAGACTTCTATGGGCTTGAGCCCTTGGTGAGGATTTTTTTAACATGAGGTTCCCTAACTATATATATATATATATTTATATATATATATATATAGGAGAATTCCCGATCTCATATTATGAACTAATTGTGGAACCGCAGATCTAAATTAAATAGAAGAAAATACAATAATAATAATAATAATGAAAGATTTATTTGATTTGTGACTTGTGAGACTCACAACACGATACAAGCTCTAGATAACAAACTTTATTAAGAAAAACAATAAAAAAAGTTAATTCTTAATTATAAAAACACACCTCACACAAACTTTTTCCCCCATCATGTAATCAAAAACATCTTCTAGCAACTCTAACCTTCAATCCATGTTTCATGTGAAGAAGAATTGACAAACTTGGTGTAACATGATGACCCTCCACCACATGAACATGATAGTTATAGAGGATTGCACATGCCACCATTTTCATTTGAATGAAAGCCATGTTTTTCCCCAAACAAGTTCTTGGTCCTGCAACGAATGCCATGAACTTGTAAGATGGGACGTGTATTATCCCTCCTTTCTCCGAAATCCACCTCTCCGGCTTGAATTCCAAGCAATCTTTCCCCCAAATCTCTTCCATTCTCCCCATTGAATACAACGAGAACAATATCCTTGTGTTAGCGCTTATTCGATGACCACTCGGGAGAGTGTCTGGATCGATCGAACGTTTGTGCTCGAATGGTGCTGGCGAATATAGCCTTAGCGTCTCACATAATGATGCATGTAGATAATTTAGCATGCTTACCTCTTTTGCGCCGAAAAATTTCCATTTTTTTCCATTTTTTTCGACGTCGAAATTCGCTTTGATTTCTTGTATGATCTTCTCTTCGACTGATGGGTGTGTCGAGACGAGCCAGAGAAACCAAGATAGGGTTGCGCCCACGGTGTCTCTTCCTGCTGCTACGAGACTAAATGCCATGTCCCGGAGAAATTTATCCGGCAATGCATCAGTTGGTTGATCTTTCAATTCATCTCCCTGCATTAGGGTAGTTAGTAGATCAAAGTATTCTACATTCTCGTTATTTTGAGCTTTTACTCCCTTTAAGTATTCACGTTTTGATGAAATTCTCTCGTAGAGGAATTCGTCAAAGATTTTCCAAGCCTCACTCATCTTCCTCTCTTGCCCAATTCGCAACCATCTCTGCAACTTCCACAAGTTTTCAGGGATGATATGTCGCCTGAAGGAAGTCTCTTCCATGTCGTCGAAAGCCTTTTCGTATACAACGTCCGGGAATCCAATCGTGAGACATTTGGGATCATACCCTAAGACCAACACACAAATGGTGTCAAAGGTTAATCTTTGAAACACATCTTGCATGTCAACTTCAACCCCATTTCCAATCGCGTGCTCAAGAACCGGGACGAGACCATTTTCGACTTTCTTGAGGATCATTTTCTCCAAATTATGCTCGAACACTTTGTTTTTCATCAACGATTGGATCAACCGCCTTTGGAACTTCCACGACTCCCCATCGGCGATGAAAATCCCCTCTCCTACGGGCTCTAAGAAGAGCTTGAATTCGGGTCCTTTCGGGTAATTCTCAAAGTTCTTGCTAAAGATATGGTGAATGTTGGCAGGATCACTAGTCATAACAAATTCTAGACTAGTAAACAAAGGGCCTTTGAACACATATGTGTAACCACTCTTTTTTAGCACTTCAGTCACAAACTCATGGATGTTTGAGGCATTGTGGATGAGCCCCGGAAGCATCCCAATTAGAGGCCAATGCCTCATTGGAGAATTTCTAGTCAATCTCCAATGGAGAAGAAGAAGAAAGGAAAGGAAAATTGCTACTAAGATGACTATGAGTATGGGTGTAGTCATTGCTCACAACTCATGTTCTACATCTATGTCAGGGCATACTCCTTATATATAAGAATGAAAATGATAAAGATCCCAACAGTTTGGGATCTTAGTTATCCCAGTTAGTGAGTTGTATACATACATGATCTAAGTGAATATGTGGACTCCACATCATTGCATACTAATTAATGAATCTCAGTTATCCCAGTGAGTGTTATTGAATGTTAGGTATTTGCACAGCATGCACTGCCATGTCTTAAGGAGATGGGCTTCGCTGATAATTAATACAGTTGATACTACCTTTTTCAATGAGGGAGTAGGACAATCCCACTGATTATTCTAATCCAACTGATCATGCCAATTTGCATCCCAATAAATCAGGCAATAAAACTGATCGATGGAGCTGTAGTACATCACGAAAGATAGGATGAGAATTACTGAAATTCAATAATTCTTTTAACAGTGCACTATCATTCAATATATTTTCTGATAATGCTCGAGACCCTCAAAACGTGACATTTGAAATTTATCAAATGATGATACTCGCACCTTGTGGTCGTGTTGAAATTTGAAATCTGGTGGAGTATGTGACCATTTGGGTTCGAATTTACTATGCCAAAGTCTTCTAAATATCTTGTGTAATTTGAGGGCATATATATAAAAGGTGTTTGTTAAATGCCTGAAACGTCTGCATCGGGTTGTGCTAATTAAATATGCTACTTCGCTGCGAGTCCTTTTAATTGGTAAATTAATTAGAGGATTAATTAAAAAACTGAACTCTGATTTGTCATTCATGCTTGGTGTTTACGTGTAATAATTCTTTTACAGTCACCATCATTCAATATATTTTTGGGATAATGCTCGAGAGTTGAGAACACTCTCAATTCAATTGATGTGTAGTGTTAAATGTTAAATGAGTCCTGTATATTATAATCCGCCCACTAAGTGATGGGTCCCTAGATGATAATTATATCTGAATTAGTAAATGATTAATTCAAAACTTAATTGGATTTAAAGACTCGATCATACAAAATGTGAATTATCCCGCTAAGTTACCTCCTTGATCCGACTTAAATATTCTATTATTTTCAACCCGTATATCACACATTTACGTAAATTGCACAAATAATTATATATTGTATAATAATGCGTACAAGCTGAATTATTCCGCATGTGTTACCAAATCTTTTTTTAGCCAACATATCTATATATATATAGATTCGAATACCAGCTAGTATCATTGAATGTTAGGTATTTGCACGGCATGCACTGACATATCTTAAAGTAGTGATGGGTTTCACTGATAATATAATATGTGTAGTCAATGCTAAATCAGAGACGCATAATAAATCGATATGGACAACTTGAGCTTTTTAATTTATTTTTTTTAAAAAAAGAAGAAGTGAAGGCGAATATGGATATATATATATATATATATATATAATACTACAATTCCTTGCCGACAAAAAAAATGTTTATTACATTACATGCACATATATAAATACACACACACACACATATGCCTATGAACTGTCCATGGTAGTCCGAATTAGATTGACCCATCCATGCAATAATTGTTAAGGAAGGTCCTTATCTATCCATACACCATTACACATTGATCAAATTAATGTCAAACTTGACTTTGCATGCAAGAGCTAGCTAGCATAGATTCAAATGATTGTGGGTTAGGCCGTGGCATTTGTTATCCCGACATTTTAACCAGACAAATAACTTTATGACATATTAAAATACTAATACAAATAATATAACAACAGGTTGAAACAGATATCAACATATCAAACTGTGCTTTGTCGATAAATTCATAAGTTATTTGAAGAACATAAAAGACAATAAAACATATTATTTCAAGGTTTTTTTAGCATATCTATAATTTTCTATTGTTTTTACTATTAGTTTTTTTTTTCTTTCAGTGAGAATCAGATTCGAACTGAATGCTGTGAACTTGTGAGATGGACATGTTTGATTCATATTCCTGCCTCTGTAATCCCATCTTTCAAAATAATCTTCTCCCCATATCTCTTTAATGTAGCCTTCTAACTGTCAAGATGACAACAACATTCTTGAATTTACTTTGGCATGATGCCCACTAGAAAGAGAGTCTGATCCTACTTCATCTTTATCCTGGAAAGATACTGGCAACTATAGTCAATGCAAAGAAAAATGAAAATTGATAAAAATACATTCAATTACAGCTCATCTCCTTGACCTGACGATATCTTAGTAAATATCATCATCAAATAAACCAATACAGGGATGAAATTAATCCTAATTTGAAGTTCATGGGATTGTTGCCTAATTTTAACAATCAAATAGTACATGATCTTTTACTACTGGTTTGGGCATTACATCAAGCACTTCGCGCCATGTCAAATTGTATATATGGGATGAGGTGAGTGTGAGCTGGGTGTGAGTGTGTTTAACATACGGTTGGTCTGAATCTTAAATAATTTTCATTGAAATATCATCTCTAAATTGTCATAATTAATTCACTTTGTACACTCTCTAAACACACCCTGCAATTAATTGCAAACAACCAGCCTCCAAAATTGTCTTATAAAAAATACCAGGTTTGATGTGCCACCGGAAGCCTTTTAATCTCACTAATTCCCAACTCCTCCAAGTCCCTCTTTTCTCCAATCAAACTCCTAGAAACCAATTACAACCTCCTAAATCCTAGACTTTGCTCAAACACAGCAACAAAGCAACAAATATGAGCATAAAAATCACATAGAAGGAAAGAGAGAGAGGGTAACAGAGACTAAACTCACCAGAGATTACAGATGAAGAATGCCGGTGCACAAGGAAGAAAATGCAGCAATTTTTTGGTTACTCTTGCCTCTTGGTTGCCTCATTAACCAATGACTTACAGTTCTTAACCCACATTATGCACCATAAGTTCATAGTCATCGCTTTCTTGGTGCAGTTCTAAGTCATGTACCCAAAATACCTTTTGTCCTGTTTACCAACCGCTCCCGAGCTTCCACGGATCAAAACATCTTAGCCATTAATTTAATAGATACAAACATCAGAATCCAGTAGATAACTTCTCAACTATTTTGACAAACAAATTACTAGCCAACTCCAAGCATCGATATTCGTTGGCTGGTGGCTGCAGAATATATTTGATTAAATGATGGTATTGCTGTTGCTCAGGACTGAATGATTCTTTTTGTTAGTTTCGTTCCATACCATCATATCCATTCATTCGAATCAAAGCATGAATAGGGCATGACCTTAGATGATTGTCATTTGTCAATGGTGATAAGAGTACCAAAGGCCCTTCCAAATGTCCAACTTTCCAACTAACGCCAGTAACAACTGGTCTCGAATTAACCCTCCAAATGGGATAACAAGATGATCATTGAATTCTAATGAATCAGTTTAAAATCTTTATTCAACCATAAACCATAAGGCCTAAATATGAACTGGGAGACTATCTAACTGTCAACATTAGCCCTGAGGCATTGCACTGGATCAGCTGTCATATAACAACTGAAATGTTCATATATCAACACTTCAAAGCCCCTGAATCAGTCTCCATCTTTAAAACCCTCTTCTCTCATTTCCACCTCCAATGTAGTTAGCAATTCATATATCTGCTCACAATTTGGGTGTAATCTTTCATAAGCAACAAAACTATGGATCTTGGCCCCAACCTCAACCATACTTTGACCATTTATCTTCCTCAGCCCTTTCTCCTTTATCAAAGTTCTAAGTTTTGCCATATTACCCCATTTTCCATCAACGGCGTAAATATTTGACATTAGAGTATAATACCCAGTATGATCAGGATTCAAGTTAAAAAGTTTCTGTGCCGCTAGCTCTGCCATCTCAATGTTGTTATGAATCCTACTTGCTCCAAGCAAGGCACCCCAAATATGGGGCCCAGCAGGTCCTGGCATATGGTTAATGAAGTCCAACGCCTTATCTAACTCTCCCTTGCGGCCAAGAAGATCAACCATTATTGCATAATGCTCTGAATTCGGATTTAAATGGTACTGGTTCACCATCATGTGAAATATTTGAATCCCCTTCTCAATAAAACCTGCATGGCTACAAGCAGATAAAATTGCAAGGAAAGTGACACTATTTGGCCTAACTGCAGAACCTTTTACCATCTGATAAAAAATATTCAATGCTTCTCCTGCCTTCCCATGAACTCCATATCCAGTGATCATTGTACTCCAGATAACAACATCTTTATCAAAAATTCCTTCAAATACTTCGATAGCATTGTCTAGACTCCCACACTTTGAGTAAGACTCTATAAGTGAAGCCCCAATAAATTTGTTACTGTTGAAGCCACTCCTAATAATGTAACCATGAAGGCTATTAGCCAGGCGAAGAGTCCCTAATTCCGAACAAGATGTAAGAATATTCACCATAGCAACAGCATCAGGCCGAATTTCACTTGATAGCATGTCACGGAATAATTCCATTGACTTGTGAGGCATTCGATTTAGAGTGTACCCACTAAATAAAGCAGCCCAAGACACCACATTTTTCTTGGGCATTCTTTCAAAGACACCAACCGCTTCATCAGATGATGAGCACCTCATATACATATGAATTAGAGCATTAGAGACTGAGATGTCTAAGTCAAGTCCCTTTTGAGATGCAATTCTATTAAGCTCCTTGCCAACTTCTAAATTACAAGCAATACCACATGCTTGCAATGCACAAACAATAGTTACTGCATTAGGTTCATATCCCAAATCAATCATTTCTTTGAAAATATCTATTGCTTCCACAGCTGCCCTGTTCTGAGCATAACAAGCAACTATTGAGCTCCATGATATTACGTCCTTCTTTGGCATATTCCTAAACAAATTAATAGCAATTTTCACAGAACCTACTTTGGCATATAAATTCAATAGTGCGTTTACCAATGGTAGGTAAGTATCAAAACCTTTCCTAATCACAAAACCAAGCACACAATTCCCAAGCCTACAATTCAGTAACCGAGTACAAGCAGAAACTATGCCAACAAGCACCACTGCGTCAGGACTAAAACTCTCCTTAGCCGCCATGTCAGAGAAAAGGGCAATAGCTTTTTCTGGATACCCATTCTGCTCATACGCAGTAATCATCGAAGTCCATAAAACGACATCAGGACTAGAATACTCATGAAACACTTTTAAAGCATCATCCATTTGTCCACACCTTGAGTACATTTCCACCAATGCCGCACCCACAAACACGTTCAATGCAATCTCATCATTCTTCTTCACGTAACCATGAACCATCTTGCCATACCCAACTGCCCGTAAACCGCTGCAAGCCTTCAAACCAATAGGAATAGTGAATTTATCGGGCTTTTCATAATCTGTAAGCCCAGCAGAAATCATTTGGTTGAAGAGATGCAAAGTCTCTGCCCACCGTCTGTTTTCACAATAGCCTTTAAGCGCCGCATTCCATACATAGACAGTTCGGTGAGGCGTTTCGTCGAACACTTTGCGTGCGTCGATCAAACGACCATTTAACCCATACAGGGCATTGAGTTTTGTGGCAAAGAAACTGTCATGATGTGCTTGCCCACTCTTAAGGCCATGGGAGTGCAATTGTGCAAGTGATTTCACATCTCTACATGATTCGAATAGTTCAACAAGCGCTCTCCTTTTCATAAAAAATGGAAGTCAATGGAACCAGAATTCCAATTTCGAACTACAATATTCTCGCGATATAAGTCAGACATGAGACAACAACACCGCACCAACCCACACGGATTAGTATACTGGATTTACTTTTATTAAAAATATTCATTTTTTAGGATTATATGAAAATACGAAGAAAAAAAATTAAGAGAATCTTGATAATATTATTCTGGCTCTTCAGGGGCATTCTAAAAAGAGAGAGATGATGAAAATCTTATAAAGGATTCGAGTTCGAGGATAGAAATGAGACTCGACAAATTATCTTAGGGTTTATCGTGTCGTATGATATGTGTCTAATAAATACTTGATTTAGCTTTCAGTACAGTATAACTATAATTAGATAGATTTTAACTCTATTAGTTAAGAATCAAGACTAAATTTTGTCATCTTGTATATGGTTTTTAGTTTTCAACAACTTTTTTTTGTTTGTTTTTTGGTTATAAAGGATGTCAGTTACAAATTAGCTAACAATTAATCTACTAAAAGTTACACCATAAGAATCAACAAGAAGGATAGGTGGCCCCTGAAGAAACGTCTTCCCCAAGACTAGCTGGTGTGCAAAGTTTGCTAGCCAGTCCGCACAAGAATTAGCTTCTCTGTAGATATGCCTCATTCGCACTTGCCATTGACGTCCCAAGATTTCCTTAATCTGTTTGACCAACGAACAATGCCCAGCTCTGTTTGAGCTCCTCACCATATCAATCACAACTTTGGAATCAGTATCAAGCTCTACTCTACGTAGTCCCTTATCCCATGCTAGCATTAAACCATCCAAAACGGCCCATAATTCAGCAATCACACTCGAACATGAACCAACATTATGCGCAAACCCACCAAGCCATGTACCCCTTGTGTCACGTATAAGACCCCAGCACAAGCACTCTGCGTCCCTCGCCAATACGATCTATCTGCATTTTAACATAAATGTTTATTAATAATATCATATTTTAAAGAAGTGTATTCTTGTAAATAGCACTAAAAAAAGAGCGTTGGTCTCGAACCATCTCCAAACTTTTTGAACAATTCAAGATGAAATTATTTTAGTAGTTGCGCATCCCAGCATCATTTTATGGCTCCGTCCCTGCATGAGAGTACAAAATTAAGTGGTGAAATATAAGAAAAGATAATTATATAGCTTTAAAAATTGTGGTTTAGTTGGAGAAACAAACTCTATGTGAGGAGAGATGGCGGTTTGTATCGAATAAGTAGCAAAAGATGTACTTGGTTAGTCGACAAACCCTAAACCTAAAAGGCAAAGAAATATGACGCGTAACGAGAATGTTAGAAAAATAATTAGGAATATGAGAGAATGTCATACGAAGTTATATAATGACAGGAGCGAAAATAATTATGAAACATACGTACAAAGTAGTCAAAAAAGAAGCTAAGAAGATTATACGAGAGGCACATCACATACCATATGCCCAAAATAATTTTAGGGTGACTCTATTGGCGGAGGATGACCCTTTTTGTTTGGGGTAAATACAACTTTTGGTCACCTAAAGATATCCTATGTTTCATTTTGGTCACCGAATGATAAATCGTTTCAACTCAATCACCTAACTTCTAATTTTGTTCCAGTCTAACCATTCGGTCAGGAATTCCCAAAATCGGGCAGCTATTTCGCTTATGTGGCATTTGACCTTGGATTGTACCGTTAGATCGCGTGACGTGGAGATATATTCATTTGATGGTCCAGATCATGTGCACGTGTAATGAATTTGGCGGGACGAAAAAACCCTAGATGATTAGATATTTTTTCAGGAAAACCAGTTCGTTCATCTCTTTCACATTCGAAACGTTTGACATGCAAATACTCACAAAGCTCTGAATCACGAGTCTGCAAACTCATTCTGCGTGTTCATTGCGAGTAATTACTCTGTGCGTTCTTGCAAACCATTTTCGACTTTACAGGTAAGAAATCATTTCTTCGTGTCTGTGGTGTTTCTTCGAGTCTGTGATTTCATTG
This sequence comes from Euonymus europaeus, assembly GCA_963580455.1. Lineage (NCBI taxonomy): Eukaryota > Viridiplantae > Streptophyta > Magnoliopsida > Celastrales > Celastraceae > Euonymus > Euonymus europaeus. The sequence goes on along the minus strand of OY756968.1, from coordinate 4,344,789 downwards.
AGCATTCATTAATGTTTCGTTTTCTTTTTGCTTGTTATGAACCGTATTTTTCTCAGATTTTCTATTCATCTCTATTGTCCATGTATGAAACCCTAGAAAATCGCAGACATTTCGTTGATTGTTCATTATGGTCATTTGGACTCTGTTTTGTGCATTTTCACAGGTTTGTGAAGCGGCATGAAACCTGTAGCAAGAAGGCCCATTACTAGGGCTTCAAACAAGTTGAAAAGGGCTGCTCAAAATGTCGGCTTCTCTGGTGTTCTTATCATTGATGATGATGATGATCAGGTTTTGGATTCTGTTGTGAACACAAATGCGGATGCTGCTGGGAAACAGAGTGATGTTGATTCCATTGTTGGAGGTAAGGAAGTTCATAACTCTGGCATTTTTGAGGGGTCAACTGATAACCTAGATGATCAGAATAAGGAAGATGCGCATAATGTTGATGCTGGCTTAGGTGAGGGTGGATTAGGTGGTAACCTTGGCGATGCCTTAGATGAGGATGGGTTAGGTGATAATCTGGATGCTCATAATGGGGAGGATGCTCAAAATGTTGATGATGGATTAGGTGAGGGTGGATTAGGTGGTAACCTTGGCGATGCCTTAGATGAGGATGGGTTAGGTGATAATCTGGATGCTCATAATGGGGAGGATGCTCAAAATGTTGATGATGGATTAGGTGAGGGTGGCTTAGGTGATAGCTTAAATGTTGAAAATGTTGGGGATCAGGACTATGAAGACAGTGATGACTCTTACATTGGTGACACTGATGGTGATGAGGATGCAGGTAGTGAGGATGAATTTAGTGCTGAAGTAGGGGCTGAAGACACTGACAGTGATGATTCAGATTTCATGGAAACACATGAATCTGAAAATGCAGATTGTTTGTTGTATGAAAGTGACAGTGATGATGGAGTAAGGAGAAGAATTTCTGGAAATCCCAAGTACAACCCGAATGTGAATGAAGCACAGCATGTTTTTCAGTTGGGCATGGAATTTACCACCATGGCAGAGTTCAAAACTGCCATAATAACCTACGCAGTTGAGGGTGGATATCAAATTAATTTTGTTAGGAATGAAAAGCATAGGTGTCAGGCAAGGTGTGATGTTGGGTGCCCCTGGAGGATTTGGTGTTCAAAGATTAGTGGAGAGAGTACTTATCAGATTAAGACCTATGTTAGGAGGCATAACTGCAATAGGACTCAATTTAACAAACAAGCCAGCAGCTCATGGCTTGCACAGAAGTTGGTTGACAAAATTAGGCTTGAACCTAAGATTAGTGCTGGAAATTTGGTGACATACACTAAAGAGAATATGGCATTAGGAATTTCGAGAACTCATGCGTATAGATCTAAGGCCAAGGCAATGGAGATCATAGAAGGGAAGCATAAAGAACAATATGGGAAACTAAGATCATACATGTCAGAGTTGTTGAGAACAAATACAGGAAGCACTTGCAACCTGTTGGTCGATAGGGATAGGCCAGAGGACCCAACAGTATTCAAGAGAGCTTATATCTGTTTGGCCCCTCTGAAGCAGGGATTCCTGGCAGGTTGTAGACCCCTTATTGGACTGGATGGTTGTTTTTTGAAAACTTCTTATGGAGGGCAACTCTTGACTGCCGTAGCACAAGATGGAGCAAATGGTATTTTCCCTATTGCATGGGCAATCGTTGAAAGAGAAAACTTTGACTCGGGGGATTGGTTTCTCAGTGCATATTGTTGGATGATATTGGATGATGTTTCAGGTCACCAAAAAGCCAGAGCAATATGTTGTCAATGTTCGTGATGCATCATGCTCATGTAGGGCATGGGACCTATCTGGCATTCCTTGTGTACATGTCGTGGCGGCAATTGGATGGCTGCATAAGGACCCAACAGACTTTGTGCATGAGGCATACACAAGGGAGACATTCTTGAGAGTATACCAGTATAATGTGGAGCCAACAAATGGGGAGAATTTATGGGTGGGTGTAGCTGGTGATAAGGTTCTCCCTCCTCCTGTTCAAATAGCTACTGCTGGAAGACCAAAGAAGAAGAGGAGGAGAGAACATGATGAGGCAAGGAGCAGTTCAAGGTTACGAAGAAGATATCCCAAAGTGAAATGTAATAATTGTGGACAGGAAGGGCATAACAGAAGGACATGTAAACTGCCACCCAAGGATCAGGTAATTTCCATTCTCCATACAACAAATTCTGTTATATTTTTAACTCGTATTATTTCTAATGTTTGAAAAAATCAGTCATCTGGAAACACAAGTCAGACATTTGAAAGAGGAAGAGATGCTGCTAGTGGCAGAGGAAGATGTGCTACCAGTGGTAGAGGAAGAGGTTCTACCAGTGGTCGTGGAAAAGCTGCTGGCAGAGGTTGTGCAGACATTGGAGCTGGAAGTGAGCAGGGTAGCACAGCTGCTGAAAAGCCTACCAAACAGATGCCAGTTAGGAGAAGAGGAGCCACTTTTGGGTTAACTAGAGGGAGGGACACTTTGCAGAGTCCATATGTGCGCATGGAGGGTACTTGGACTCCTTTATCATCCACTGCATCAACACTGCTAGGCGCAACGTCGAGCTCCAGGTACAATGGTTGGTTACGTGCAACTCAAGAATCCATTAGCGAAGCAAGGAAGAATGCTTAGGGAGGAGTTCATGGCATGCATGTTTTGGATGGCTTTTTTGTTGAACTGCTATATATTGGATATGTAATGCATGTCTTATTTTGGTAATTGCTGCTTTTGTTCTGTATGAAGTTTTTGAACTGGTTCTGTATGTAATATTTGAACTGGTTAGCTGATTGTGTTGGATGGTATGATACTGTGGTTACTCTGTTTCTGTTTAATCTAGAAATTTCATTTGCAGATGCAGTTTTCATTTTTCAGTGACCTTATTGGAACATAGAACATGTAATTTACCTTATTTTTCAACGTTGACTTGAAACGGTAACTACACGTGTCATTTAAAAAAATAAAAAAATCCATGTGTAAAAAAATTGTCAGGTAAATCCAAGGTCAAATGCCACATAAGCGAAATAGCTGCCCGGTTTTGGGAATTCCTGACCGAATGGTTAGACTGGAACAAAATTAGAAGTTAGGTGATTGAGTTGAAACGATTTATCATTCGGTGACCAAAATGAAACATAGGGTATCTTTAGGTGACCAAAAGTTGTATTTACCCTTTTTGTTTGAGTGATTCATACCAAAATGCACAAATTATGTCCATTTCAAAATGAAAGCCACCAGATGCAATGCGGCATTCCCTAAACGGCACATAGCAGGAATTAATAAAAACATTGTTGCCGGAGAACGAACCGGGGTCCCCTGGGTGATGACAGGCGGAAATAATGATTGAATTTTCTATATATATATATTTGCAGTATGTTATGGTAATAACGTATAAGTTATAAAATTACTATTAGGAATATTTAAAATATTTTATATCAAAATATTATTAGAGGAGAGAAAGATATATGAGATGCTTTTGAAATTTTTTATGTCAAATAAGTTGTACATATATATCGCGTGAGCATTAGAACATAAAATGTTAGTAGATCATATAAATTTGTGAGCTGAAAGAATAGACATATAAACTCTTAGGGGTGTCGATGGTCAGTTATAGTCGATTTTTACATATTTTAGTCAAATTGTTTTGTCGATTATGTGGATTTTTTCCATTTTTTGGGTCAATCTAAATGTAATTTTTTTTGTGTGAAAAATCAACTAAATTCATTCAATTTTTGATCAATTGAAATTTTGACAATTTTTTTAAACAGCATTATAAGTTCCTGGGCACTCTATCAAATATTAGCTGATTAGTTAGCATATCATTTATTACAGTACTTTTTATTTGTTTATTGTATTACAGTACTTGACTACTGAGTCGATCTGCTAAAATATCCAAGAAAAGAAATCTACGGGCAACCACAGTGGTTGGTTCAACAATTTTGTTTTTGAATTTCACATCTATCTCATAGAAATACAATTCTCAATACAATCAAATCAATATAACACATATTTCAATACTATCACATCAACAAAACACATATCTCAATACAAAATTGTTATCCAAGCCAACTACTTTCCTATCATTCATAGTATTTCTATCACATCCCACATTTATTACAAAAAGTCAAGCCACATCATTATCCACATTATCAAATTACATATCTCAAGACAACCACATCAACAAAATATATTTTTCAATACAGTCATATCAACAAAATACATATTTCAATATACATTTGTTGACTCATTAACTTTGCACCATTCCGATTGCGAAAAATCTTTTGCAATTTAAACAATTGACAGTAGGAATGATAATCAACAGTACTATTTCTTTTTTTGAATATTTACTAATTATATGTACTGATAATAAAAAAAACCGTACTCATGTGCGTCAGTGCTTGTAGACTCATGACTATTCTCTTATTGAATTACTCCAGCGAGAAAAAAAAAGGGGCAAAATGGGGTTTTCCCTTCTTCTTTTTCCCCAAATTAAGCTTGGACTGCAAGAAAACGAATGCCGACAGCTAATCTCCCAACATTAATACTCGTTTTTTCCGAGAAAGGCACAGGCTCGTTTCCGAACCTGCTAGGTTCTATCAATTCTGGGCCCCATCAACAGCCTAGCTCTTGTAGATGCCTTTCCCGAGCCTCAGGTTCAGGTTCAGTGTTGGTGCCAAAGCTGTGTTTTCCCGCTCTCACATAGACTTGACTCAACACTACACTCGACTCGAGTTACTTAGCCCACTGGAGAAAAGGGCATCTGTAAAACCCTCCTTCCTCTTCGGATTCTCGCGTGTCTTTCTTCAAAGACATGGCTCGGTAAGCCCCTAAAATTTGAGATTGATTAAGCGATCAAATAAACTCAAAAGAGACTGTTCGTCCCTTTTTTTTTAATTAATTTTTTTATTTCCATGAACATGAATACGGTTGAACCCATTTTTAATCCATTTTTTTTTCTTATTCTCCGAATTAAAATTTTCGGTTTGATTCGGATGCTACATTTCTCTGTTGCAATTCCCCTTTTTCTGCATTTTTGGAGAAAAAAAAATCGCCTCCTATGGAATTTCTGGTGATTCTATGGAAACCTATGTTAAAAATTTAGTTTTTTGGAGTTGCCCAGTATAGGAAACCATGGCATATAGGATGTACAGCTCATTCCGTCTTTGGGATTGTAGTTGATGAGTCAGGATGTGGGCTTACTTTAGGGACTCCTCTGTTAAGATACTCCTTTTCGCAAGTATGAAATTGATAATGTGGGGGGTTTTTGGATGAGAACCCCGTTGTTTCTCATTTAATGGATTACATTGAGTGGATACTAATTTTATCATTGTTTTGAGCAATCTCAGGAACTAAGTGCAAATGGAAAGAATTGACATAATGACTGTTTGACTATGGAGAACAAACAAATATTGCTTTTTGGTTAACCAGTATTGTAGTTGGAGTTGGTGTAGTCCTCATATTAAGGCGAATGTGGTTGATGGGAGTAAATAATAAATATATATCAAATTTTAACTATGAAAATTTGACTATGAAAATAATGGATTTTAAGTATGAAAAGAAAGGCAAAGCTTTTTTCTTCTCTTCCTTTCTCTTGAAACTAAGTTGGAATTTCTCAGTGGTTTAATATCCATATTTAGAAAACATTTGAGGTTAGATTTTTTAGTTGTTTATATCAATCTTATTGACACATGTAGTTTCAGTTTATATTGTAGTATGATTTGTCTTAGTTTTTTTTTTAAAAGAAGAAAGAATGATTAAATGGGAATCAAATAAATGTTTTGATTAATTTGCTTGATGGGACTGTTTATTGCCTTTCCTTGTTTGAGAGCAAGGTTCAGTCATCAGTGACGGTTATTGTTTGCTTGTAGTATTTTTTATGCTTTAATTTCATAACATCATCTCATAGTGTTCAATGGATTTTGATATCTGGACTTTATTTCTGATAGAATGAATGTCAGCCAGTTTAAAAAGAGATCATTAATATATTGAAAAATATTCTAATAATCTAGAGTATCGTTGGGCTGTGACTCCTCCGCCAGCAGCTCAGCTCCTACTATGGCAGTTTCATCACCACTTGCTTCTAGTTTCTCTGCTCCAGTTGAGATTACTCATGCCCTTTTCCATGACGTGAGGCTTTAGAATTGCCTGGTCATTTTTAAGCCATTATCTGAATAAGAGCATCTGCTGTACTGACCCAACTAAAGCTCACAATATTGGTTCTCAAGATGCCTTTGTAATCATATATGTCTCTGTCTCTCTCTAATTTTTATCTCATGTTGGCAGCTTTCTGTTGAAATTTGTTTGGTATCAGTCTTTTCAGTGAGCATTCTTTTCGCATCTTTATTAAATAATATGCTGATTGCATATTCCATTATTAATTCATGCTGGTTGCCTGGTTCCTTCATCCATTCTGTGAACGCCGCCATTGCTACTTCTGAATCTGAAGATACATTATTGATGCTTAGCCTGTTTCTTTCCTCATGTAGAAGAGTTCTAAACTTATACTCCGCCATTTTTGCAGGACTTGGCTTATTGATAACAGAACAATTGCAAAGAAAGTTAAAAATACTGCTCCGCTCTCAGCTCAAGAAATCCATGCCTGTGGAGCAACTCGTGAATGTCCAAATTGCCATTATCATATAGATAACAGTGATGTACGCAGCACTTTTAGTTTTTTGTGTGGACATCTCTCTTCTTTTACATTTTGAAGCTGCTTTTTTTTTACATGATTAATTTGGTACTTGTATGTCTTTGAAAGACATTGAAATGTTATCATCAAGCCACATATCAAAATCACTGCAAATTTGCTTATGTTTACATGTATTTTCTACATATTATAAATAACCACAAGGAATGTCTCAATATATTCAGCACAGCTGTTACTGAATTCTGTAATTTGTCCTTAGATTATAGCGGTGGCTTTAGTTATTTGATATGAACGTGCCTTTGTATGTCCGTGCTTCAAAGTGATTTTGTTGTGGGCTTCTCTGCAGGTTTCTTACGAATGGCCAGGCCTGCCTGCTGGTGTAAAGTTTAATCCTTCTGATATAGAGCTCTTGGAACATTTAGCAGCAAAATGTGGCGTGGGAGACTTAAAACCACACATTCTTATCGATGAGTTTATCCCAACACTTGAGGGGGACCAAGGAATTTGTTACACTCATCCAAAAAAACTTCCTGGTGAGCAACTTTAGAGCCATTCATTTTCATTCAGTTTCCATTAGCCCAAACTGTGAACCAAGATCAACATCTTCTAGAGTTTGACTGCTGTTTTTCCAGAAGCCACTCAATAAGATGACTAATCTAAAGTGGAATGGGTGGGGTTTTTTGGGTCTCTTTGGGTTTGCTTTGTTATTAAAGACAAGTTAGGGCTACTTAGTTGCCCCCTTATCTGTCTCAACTCTCAAGAGCAAAAGAAAATCTTTGATTTTGCACAAGGCTTCTAAGTTAATTATATATTATTTAGCTGCCTTCAGCTCAGAAGTCAGAACCATACGCATGATTTCAATGTTTGTTCTGGTAAGTTTAACATCAGAACTTCTTTTGGCTTGTATCAGAATTTAGAACTCGTGATTCTTCAAATCCTAAACATCCTGAGATATAAAAATTAATAGATTTATTCGATAAAAGTTCCTTAATTTACAGTTGAAATAAACTATTTTGTTGCTCAATTATGCCCAAATTTGCTTCAGGTGCTATGAAAGATGGAAGCAGTGTTTATTTCTTTCACAGAACATTTAATGCTTACGCTACTGGTCAACGGAAGCGCCGCAGAGTCCAAAGTGAATGTAGTTCGAACAAAGAGCATGTTCGCTGGCACAAGACTGGAAAAACCAAACCATTCATGGAAAATGGAGCTCAAAAGGGATGGAAAAAAATCATGGTTCTCTATAAAGGTGCGAAGATGTCCAAGCCAGATAAGTCCAACTGGGTGATGCATCAGTACCATTTGGGCCCTCAAGAAGATGAAAGAGAGGGTGAATATGTGGTTTCTAAAATTTTTCATCAACAGCCAAAGCTAAGTGACAAGAATGATGACAGCCCAGTTACTGAAGTTCATGATAGTTTGACAGTTCAAACAAGTCCAAGAACTCCTAACCCTAATCCTCCCAATCCACCAAGACCTGGGATTCACGACAACGTCGCTGATGATAACACACCTATTTCTGCTGTCCAGGTATGTATTCATTTTTGCTGTATGTTAGTTCATCATGAAATGGATGTTGAAAGAGAATCAAAAGTAGATTCCAATTGATTTCTCTTATAGATTCATGTACCCAACCCAATCCTAACCTGTTGGGTAGAAAGGCTTAAACAATGTTATTAGTATGTCATCCGTGTCGAGAAGTAGCTATTTTTAGGATATGCTAAGTGATTAATGTCTCCATTAGGTAACCTGCTATATCCTGGAAATAATGGATTAAATTATTTTTTTGGCACTGCCAACCTTGGAGCAGTGGTAAAGTTGCTTCACTGACACTAGCTTCTGGCAAACTATGAAACCGGCCTCTCCGCTATGCGGATAAAAGGATATGTACATCTGTCTTTTCTGGATCCCTCCACCACAGTGGAAGCTTTGCGCACTGGGTTTGTGAGCCTTTTGCGTTTCTTGCCGCTGGTATGTATGGTAGATATTTAGATGTAATTATGCAAATGATTACTGCACATTAGGTTGTTGTGCTGGAATAAATGTAGAACCAAGCCACCGATATCTTCTTATATAAAGACTGTCCTGGTTCAGTAACCACATAGCATCGCAATTACTATGAGGAGTGGGTAATTTCTGTAATTGTATCATCAAAATATTTGGCGTTCCAATAAATGGAACTACGGTGAAATAACTCCGTGCATGTGTAATCCGCAAATTAGTAGTGACTTAGCAGATTCAGTCCACTATTAGTCTATTAGAGTGATTTCCAACTGCATCATAAATCAAGCATTTTGGGTTATGTAGGTGCTTATAACATAAACAAACTTAAAAGAAATGGTGGTCTTGTTAATGATAATTTAAAAGACAGGACAAGGTTGTTTCTTTTGATGTGAAACAGAAGTGGGTTTTGGAATTTCTTTGTAATGATGGTTTGTTGTATTTGATCCTTAATGAAGTTTCTTTCTATGAGTTAGGAAGGAGATTCTACAATAGAAGCGTCTCATGTCCCTCCACTTTCAGTTGGGAGTGAGGATGACATGGGGTACCCAGCATGCTTGGCAGGCGAATCTCAGGCTGTAGAAACAGATGACAACAATTTCATTGAGGATTCTTGGTTATGCAAGGAAACTTTACACTCTACTTCTCAGTTAAATAATCCAGGGCTGAATCATACCTCATACTCAGGCTTCAGTCATAATACTAATGCTGAGACAGGAACTAACAATACATCAGCTGGATATTTTGATCTTGAGAATATTGAACTTGATACTCCACCGGATTTCCAGCTTTCTGTAAGCTTCATTTCTTACCATATTTACCATTCTCTTCGTAAGCCTGGTAATGTGAGATCTAATTTCTTCTTTTATGCTCTCCAGGACCTGAATTTCGATTCCCAGGACAGTGTTTTTGGATTGCTCGACCTTTGGTGAAGAGATATGTGATGAAGCTAAAGCTTCCCAAGGTTGAAAATAAAATCCCTGTTTTTGTGCAGTCTAGATCCTAGCTGAAGCTGCCACATTTTGTGTCACTTGTGGTCGGCGAAATTCAGCATGTTGCTATAGGATTAGGGAGTTCACTTTTTTGCAGACCGTCAAGTATGCAGAAGTAGCACAAGATCGTGTGATCAAGCAGAAATCTCGGTGGTTTTTGTGGTCCAACCTACATATTAATCTTTACCATGCACCATTTAGGTGTCCAAATTTGCAAATAATGCTGCTGGTGGCGCTTATGTGACTATAATGGACAGATTTATTTGTGGTTCCATGATCGGTTCAAGCCTCTCATTTTGACATAACAACTCTCTGGAATCAGTAAATAAATCTGTGTCAACATGTATTGTATTTGTCTATGTGAATCCTAATGTTTGCTCTTGAATTCACAAGGAACTGTATGAAATTATATTTAGTTTTCCCCATTTTTGTTCTTGGAGAATTTGTCAATGTGGTGCGTTTGTATTGTGAGGAGGATATCTACGACGTTCACTCTGTTGGAGATAGAATAATGAGAAGGTTGGCCAATGCTGTCTGTCCAAAGCAACAATGTTGTGTGTGACACTAACGAAGAAGAAAAGTAGTTTGGGACGGTGAGCTCTAAGCTCCCTTTTTGGTGTTACTTTTTTGAAATATTTTACTTTGAAAACGTAATCAGCACAAACGATGACACCAATGTTTGGTTAACTGGTGTGAAAAATTGAGCAAGACAAATAAACACTTCCAATTTTGGCGGGCGAGAAGGGAGGAGACTTGGGACAAAATGTATGTGAATTCCTTCAAAAGAGAATGAGTTGGATGTCTAACAAAATTGGATCAACAAACTATTTTGGTTAGTTACAATGTGTTAAAACCGGTATCGGAATTATACCAGTCAGATGACTGGTATGTAATATAATCAGCTTAACCGGTCGAGCGGCACGAAGATAAAATATGTGTTGGAGAGTATAACAGTAATAAAAATTATGTTGATTTGGTGGTTAAAGTTTATGATTTCCTACCTGAGTGTTCAAGTTTCTCACTGACACTATTTTTAACATTTTTTTCCAACTTGTACAACAAATATCTTGCATTGAAAAATCACAAGAAATTATAAATAAAACTTTATATTCTCGTCAAAGCCATTATTAAAAAAATCCACTTGAGAACTCCTTTTGGCAACCTCGGATATTAGTTAAATTTTTTATTTTTTATTTTATTTATAAACTAAAAAGTTAATTTTAGTTTAAAGAAATTATTTTCATATGAAAATCGGGTATAATACGGATATTTAAATTGGCTAACACCAATGCTATTGATTTCTTACCTGTATACGGCACAAACTCGATATTTATACATGATCATAGAACAACTTATAATATAATTCAAAAGAACTAATTTTGTTGCAATTTGAGATATTAAATACTAAATTATCTAGGATTGGCAAAGTAGTTGGCTGGGATGAATATTTCCCATCGGAAAATTCAAACTCAACTCATAGCGAAGTGCCAATGTGCTTAGAGGAGTGTGACGATCCAAATACTCGAAATTTACACCAACTAACAATTTCTCGTCACATGGAATCTATTAAGGCAATTGCAATCACGTAATTTTGATAAGTATCGAATGTGTATTGGAATATGTATTAAATTGATATGGCTGGATTGAGAGACGTGTTTTGTTGATGTCGATAAGTATGTGACTTGACTTTTTATAATAAATATGGATCTCAGTATTAATTTTGGTGTAAATTTAATTAAAACAATATAGATGAGAGAGATATTATTGACTTTACTAAAATAGAGAGAGTAAAATGTATATGAATTTATGTTTTTGCTGATGTAAGTGAATATGTGAGATCACATTTTGTATAATAAATGTGAGACTCACTATATAATTTTAACGAGAACAAATTTTCATTGTTGTGATTGCTCTCCGTAAATTGAGAACATGAAAATGAGTCTTTTTTTTTATTGTTCTGTTTATGGCACAATAATATATATATATAGCCAGGCTCAAGAGCGGGATCCCGCATTTATCAATTTATGCGGGATTCGCTGTTGGCCGTTCAATTCTTTGAGAAAGCTCCGCCCATGTGAATCAGAGGTGGACCAAGGTGGGTGAATGCTAATCGAAATCAAAGGAGAGCGAGGTGGGTAAGGTGTAGATCGGAAGTCGAAGTAGAGGAAGAATATTCACTCAGTTTAAACCCATTTGGGTATTAGCTCATATATTTCATTTTTTAAAGAAATGAAAGAGAGTACGTAAAACGAAGGGAGAACCCGTCTCTATCAAGAAGAGAACCAAAAATTAGGTTTTGACCAATTAAATGTAGAGAATGTGTTTTTGTTTGGCATCAAGCAATAAACTGGAATTTCTTGGAAGTTGCGTACAACATTGTTATGGCCGTATGAACCCTGGTCCTTGTTTGGCACCACATAAATGCCCATAAATGACTTTCTTTGATCAAATAAGCTAAGATTAACAAGTTATTTATCTTCCTCCTTCCTCATCACACAAAACAAAATAACAATTTAGGTTTAGTTTGTTCGGATAAAATTAGGATCTCCTGAGTCCAATCTTTTCGTTGATGCCAAACCAGGTTGTCATGATTAGGGTCCATTTATTTTACAATTGCATTTCATATCTTTAAGCTGTCAAAAAACGTTGTGTTTAAAGTTATGAAAATGTTGTATAAAAAGTTGTTGAGCCTACAGCTTTAAGCTGTATAAAATGTTGTAGGGTGTTTGATTCATTTTTCTGTTAGATTAATTTTGTAGATAAAATTATAAAAAATATATTACAATAAAAAATAATTGAAAACTTTTAAAATATGGAAGGGTCATTGCGTAATGTGGTTGTAAAATATTGTGGATCCTACCGTTTTAAGCTCTGAAAAATTATGGGATGACAACATTTCATTTCGTACAGCTTTTTAAGTTGTCAAACAAAATATAACGTTTAGTTGGCACAGCATTTTATGCGGACCCCACAGCTCTAAAATAAAATAGATTATATATAGGGAGAGTTGAATTTGATTGAAAAGGATAATTTTTTTTAAAACTATACCGCTAAATCAAGTTGTATTTTTTTTTTAATTCAGAGGAATTTGGGTGGAGGATTCAAACTCACTTCCAATTGAAAGGGTCGATCCTTACATATATAGTGATTGTCGCTCAACCACAGTCTCACTTGTCATCAACTTATAATTTAAATGTTAGAAAAGAGTTTTTCCTCGTAGAAAGTTGTGGATTCAATTCCTACCTTGAGTTCGTACATAAAATTTCAGAGTATATCTCATAGAGTATAAGCTCTCGTAAAACGTAAAAGCTGAGAGTGTCTGAGAGTATGAGTGACAGAGTATACGTCTCATCCAAACAGGGGATATATCTGCATGCATAATTGTTGTGTAGTATTGCACAAGCCCATGAATTTACCGACCACACAAGTTGGTGCAAGTTTACATGTAAAAAAAAACTATGCCGCTAATTATGAGTGTTGTATGACCAAACCCAAAATGTTTGAATGAATCACGGGTGAAAAAAATAAGAATAAAAATTATAAAATTAAGTATGAAGGGACGATTTAATTTCATTGTCCCTTTAAATTAAGCATTAATGTCATCTACTTAGATCCTTTTAACTAACTTCACTGGCAAATTCTTACTTCACTTTTTCAAATAATTCAGAGCCATTGTGACTCGTAAGAACTGTTAACATTAATTAATTAATTAAACGAGGCCTAGCTAGATATGTTTATGAGAATATTAAATCAAATTGTAGGTAGTCCTTCTAAAATACTTACACTACTTGCACAGATTAAGTACGAATAATAAATCCTTCATTAATGATCACAAGACGTAAAAAACCAAACCCTAAACCTAAACCATAAAAAGTTGAACTCTAAATATTAATAATAATAAAATACTAAATTCTGAAAAAGGTACTTATTTTAACCAAACTAAGAACATTTTTATAGAATTATTGTATATCTGATAAAGCAAATAACATTCATTTCCCTGTTTTTCAACATATAATTTAATAAGAATGACAATTTTTTTTTTGTGGGTAATAAATGGGAGGCAAATTCATACCTAAATACAAACCAAAAAGTAAGGTAAAATTTTAATGCTTTTTTTTTTCTTCCGTAAATACAAAAATGTTGAAAATATTTCTTACCAACAATTCAATCCAACCAAAGAAAACAATAGGGATTTTTCTTTTTGGGTTTCAAAATTAATTTGACTTTTTTGGCATTACATACAAAGGAACAAATCCTGACTCTGAGTCGGTCCTAACCGAGTCAAAACGGCGCATGAGGAACACTCTTGAATGAGTGAAATGCCCTATCTCTTTCATCTCTGGTGTTCTTTTCCATCTCTACACATTTCATCGCTCTATTGAAAATTCCCTCTGCCCCCACTGTACTCCAGCTTGATAGTTTGCACCGCCTGTCCAGAAATATACAAACTTTAGACATTTAATTAATCCTCCAATTGTTTGTCAGGACATGAACGCATGATACACGCTCAACTTATAAACTCAATTCTATCGATCGACAATCACATTAGTCACATATCAAAAGAATTTCCTCAATTTTTTTTACTGCCTCAGTTCTCTCACGTATTTGTCATTTTATCTCTCAAAATATGTTTTAAATTTTGAAAAAAAATTAGATATTCGAACTCAACTTATAAACTTATTTCCAACAAGATTCATATTCCATAGCTTTTATTTCATTATTAAATTAATTTATATATCCTCAATTGTAAATTGACATCTTATACGCTATTAAAACTTATGATTTACCAAACAGTACACAGTTTATTTGTCAGCTTATACCTACACAACTTATCCGTTAGTTTATACGCTGTCAAATATATTCTCAATCAAACGCACACATAGCTTCATAAAGCATATAACTAAATTAATAAATAAATTTAAATACACTAATATTAAAATATGTATCTTATTAGTATATGAATTTTCTTTAAGAACACGTATTAACAAAATGTGTTGATCAATGAGAATGAAGTATTTATTTTGACACAATTTTTTTGTTATAATGGTTATTTGATCGTTTATGAAAATACAAAAATAGTGGTTATTTGATTATTCATGAAAAATAAAAAAAATATTAAAAATTAAATGATAAATGAATATAAACGGTTATGAAATAGTTTCAATTTTAGAAATCTAAATACGTATATGTAAAAGAATGAACATTTTTATTTTATTAATTGGAATTATTAGACACGGCGAAGCTGCGCCTTGTTGACAAGGGAAGGACAACTGAGCATGCAATCTCCCGTAAACTACAATGTACACGTGGCAACAAGGCACGGTCGTCTGATGGTTTTATGTTAGGGAGTAGTCTGTTTACGAAGAAAACAGAGAATTTATAGGGGGGATAAGGATTAAGGAATATTGGGTGTAATCTTTTCCCTTATAAATTTTGTGTGTGTGTGTCATCTCCTTCGAATCCAATATAAAGTAGAGAGGGGTATCTGGTGAAGAGCGAAAAACCCACCAAACGGCTATATATTGACGTTAAAGAGACGGCGAGGCGGGGACATACAGAGAGACGCACAGAAGACAGAGAGAGGGGTGGAGAGAGGGGCTGGGCATTGAGAGATCGTCGGTTTTGTTGGAGGGTTTGGTTGTTTATTTATTATTATTATTATTATTATTATTTGCCAAAATTTTCGCGAGGGAATTTTGGCCTCTGTTTCTGGGGGGTTTGATCTGGGTGGAGGAGGATCTGGGTTTGCGAGGGAAAGCTGAAATTCAGCATTGATAATTTAATTTAGTGTTAATCATGTCTGATGGGTATTATAATTCCAAGAAGACCGATGATCTTTGCGAGGAAGTTTGTGGCCAGGTATTCTTCTTCTTCTTCAATTATGTTCTATTCAATCGTTTACCTTTTTTTTAATGATTTAGTTGTTTCTGGGAGTCTGTTCAAAGTTATGGGGGTTTAATGGATTAAGTTGGTTTTCAATTTTTAATAAATTTTTCTCTGGCATGCGAATTTTTTTTTCCTTCTAGTAAATGCTCTTAAAACCCTTTTTTCTCCGAATTTTGAATTCCATATTTCGCTTTTCATTGTTATTTGTCTTCTTCACAAATTTTCATCTTCTGATTGGGGCTTCTTAGTCTTGGTATTTTGTGCTTCTCTTGCCTTTTGTTCCTCTGGGTGATTTTCGTTTCCTGAACTAACAATGTAATTTAATACAGGAGAACGTGAAAGTAGTTTGTTTTCTTGCCTATTTTTTTTCATAGTGCTTGTATAATTTCTTATTCCTGTTGGTAATAAGAGTATAAGGGATTTCTGTTATTGCTTCATTTCAATGGTTTTAAAAATTCACTTCCTATGTCTCCATGTTCCTATAAGAATTCAAAAATTAGTTGTGGAGTTCCCTGTCACAATCTCTCAATGAAATTAAATTCAACATGGTGAACAAGCTACTGGGGGCTTTTTGATATTTGAATTGCCTGCTTGATTCTACTTTTACTAAAAATATAAGTGGTTAAGGTTCTAGAGTAGCCATAGTTGGTTTTATGTATGTTTTTTCTTTAGAACTATCTTTAATTTTTATGTGAAGTAAGATTTTTTCCTTTGTTTTCTTAGTTATAGTCTGGGTATCTTATGAACTCTTTATTTTAATTTGCAGCAGGCATCCCGCGTAGCATTGGGCATGTCCAGATTGCGGTGCATCTTGAGAGGATTGGACTTCAAGACCTATATATTATTGTTTGTGGTTGTTCCATTGTGTCTCTTTGGCGCGTATTTACATGGCCAGAAAATCTCCTACTTTCTGAGGCCTTTATGGGAATCTCCACAGAAACCCTTTCATGAAATCCCGCACTATTATCATGAGAATGTGTCTATGGAGACACTCTGCAGACTTCATGGGTGGGGAGTTCGAGAATCACCAAGAAGAGTCTTTGATGCGGTGTTGTTCAGTAATGAAGTAGACATTCTTACCATTCGTTGGAAGGAGCTGTATCCTTATATAACTCAGTTTGTGCTTCTTGAGTCGAACTCGACATTTACTGGCTTGCCCAAACCATTGCTCTTCTCACTGCATCGTGAAAAGTTCAAATTCATAGAGCCGCGGTTAACTTATGGGACGGTTGGGGGTAGATTTAAGAAAGGAGAAAATCCGTTTATCGAAGAGGCATATCAGAGAGTAGGACTAGATCGGCTTCTTAGAATAGCAGGAATTGAAGATGATGACTTGTTGATAATGTCCGATGTTGATGAGATTCCTTCTGCCCACACAATTAATCTCTTGAGGTGGTGTGATGACATCCCTCCCAATCTTCATCTTCAGTTGAGGAACTACTTGTACTCTTTTGAGTATTACGTAGATAACAACAGTTGGAGAGCTTCAGTTCACAGATATCAGAAGGGAAAGACCAGATATGCACATTATCGTCAGACAGATGTCCTATTATCCGATTCAGGGTGGCATTGCAGCTTTTGCTTTCGTCATATTAGCGAGTTCATATTTAAGATGAAAGCCTACAGCCATTATGACCGGGTGAGGTTCTCTCATTTCTTGAAACCCTCGAGGATTCAGGACCTGATTTGCAAAGGAGCTAATCTGTTTGATATGCTTCCGGAGGAATACACATTTCAGGCAATAATTGCAAAGATGGGACCTATCACTCGTTCCCATTCCGCTGTGCATCTCCCTTCATATTTATTGAATAACGCTGAGAAGTACAAGTATCTATTGCCTGGTAATTGCAAAAGGGAAAGTGGCTGATCCTTTTGTAATAATAATCCTGAAGATGCAGATTTTGCTTTGGGCTCTGTTTGAACATCAATGGCCCATGGTGTGGCATTGATTGGTACAGATCTATAACTCGTCTGACAAATTTCTCAATCATTCTTTGGACACTGGAAGAGCTTGATGGGTCCTTGGTTTTGAGGGAAAATTATGTACATTCTCTTTTGGTTTCTTCCAACATGGAGGTATATCTAGTTTACATATTCAGTGATCTTATTTGAGGTTCAATGGCACCTTTGTTTGTAGAATTCTTATGTACCGCCGGCCTGTCGTTAGCATGTCTCAAGGAGATTAGAGTTTATGTATCCCAGGTTTCTATGGTGGGAATTTTGTTCATGTTTTTTTTGGTAGTAACCTTTTTTATTTGCTTGTAACAGTTACTAATGACTGTAATGTAGATTTATTCTCTCTTCGCACTTTTTTCATTTGCTGTCTCAATTGACAAGTGGTTTAGTTTAGGCATGTAATATACACAAATTTTGTATAAACTCACATTACATGAAGCATCTCTGTTCTTGGGGGAATCTTCCTTATTTTCCACCAGATCAGGTGGGTCTTTGATTTCTTCCACAATTGCCCATCTTGACCTTAAGAGAGTCTTGGTCTCTTGTTGAAACGTATGTTTTTTGCACATGGACTTGTTTCTTCTGAAACATGTTTCCGAGTGTAAGTTGACCTGGTCACTTCGTGCTGTGAAGTTTCTTGCAAAAAAACAAGCGAAGGTTAGCCCACTAGCCACTCAAAAAAACATGTTTAGATAAAAACACATTAGGAAAGTTAGATTCCCCCTTCCCGAGGGATCCCTGCTTGCATATGGGTGCAGAGAAAACGTAGTAAGGTAAAACAATTTTCCCGGAAAGTAGTTTCATTTTGTCCACCGAGCAGATAAATGTTGAATTTACACATACGGGCCCAATATTATATGTAATCTTAAAATCGATCCAAATAAACTACACCGTATTTTTACTAGGAATCAAAACGGGTACGGGTCAATCTTCCTATAGAGTGACAAGTACGAAGAGTATCGTCGTTACAGATCTGTCAGTTTACTTTTTTATTGAAAAGTGCCTTTTAATGTTAGGACATAATTGGGACACGATCTGAGAGAGTCACAGGTAGGCAATTAGACACATCTCAGATCTGTCAGTTTACTTTTAATTGAAAAATGTATTTTAATGTTATGACATAATTGAGACACAATCCGAGAGAGTCATAGGTAGACAATTAAACACTAACATCTGCACGTGCACCTTAGGCATCCCAATTATGCCCTAACAATTGTTTTACAATAAAAATTTTCTCAAGTACATTGTTAGAAAATTTTAAGATAAGGCTGACGTTCACTAGTTTATTCATCATAAGTTAGAATACAAGGGGAGGTGAAGAAGTTATTTCAATGAACTATTTAATGGTGGTCACGGGGAACATTGAAAATCTCTCTCTCTCTTGAGAATAGGGATGCTTGAGTAAATCCATAAGACCTAATGAAATACCAGATTACCAGTTGAAGTGTGGAAATACGTAGGAGATGCATGTACAGGATGACGAACCAGGCTATTTAATCAAATTATTAAAACTCGTATGATGTTTGGTGAATGGAGAAGAAGCTATGGTACCAATATACAAAACAAAGGTGATGTCGAAAGTTGTAACAATATAGGAGCATCAAGCTTAAGAGCCAAAAATTGAAACTTTAGGAAAGAGTTGTGGAACAGAGATTGAGATCGATATCTATGATATCCAAAAACACATTTGGTTTTATGCTGAAAGGATCTACAATGGTGGCAATATTTTTATTAAGGGGACTTGTAGAAAATATAGATATAGTGAAAAAGACATCCATTTAGTATTTATAGACTTGGAGAAGTCATATGATAAGGTGCTTATGGAAGTAACGTAGTATTGTAGTGAATTCTAGTGGAGAGAAGTCCTAATTAGCTATATTAATATGGTCAAAGCTATGCATGAAGGAGTCGTAATTAGTGTTAAGATTAATGGAGGAGTTACAAAGGAGTTTTTTCCATTGCAATAAATTTACCCCATGGGTTAGCATTAAGCTTGTTCCTATTTGTTATAATGATGAATGACCTCACACGACATATCTAATGTGAGGTACTTTGGTGCATGTTGTTTGGAGATGAATATTTGACGACAGGCCAACTTCCATCTGGAAAAAGAGGTGAAAACAGTAAAGAGTGGAGGGATTTCTACGTTTCATGATGTAGAGGCAGTAAAGGCAGAAGCAATGGAAGAAGCACAAAAGGTGAGTGAGGCCGAACTGAAAGATTTGCTCGTGTGGCTCGGGCAAGAGCAAAGTGGGAAAGCTGAGTGCTAGGTTGATGGAACTAGGGGAGGATGTGGACCAACCGCTTGAAGATATAGGAGATGATATAGGTCTTCCAAGAGATGGTGATGAGGAGGAAGAAGACTAAAGGTCCCTGTGCTTGATTTTTATTTTTGAAGTTCCTCCCTTGTTGTCTTCCCATCCCTGTTCAGTTATAGCTGGTGATGCTACTGTCCCTTTGTACATTTCCACTTTCAAGTGAATTGTACAGTCTATTATTATCAGCTATTGGAACACTAATCCCAAAGTAGAAAACCAAACAAATTTAGGTAAATCTAAGAAGTTTCATTCTCTGATTTGATTTCCGAGAGAGAAGGAAGAGAGAAGTTTTACAATTTGTTTTTACAAATGCAGTTCCTAAACATGACAAATCAAGGACATGTACACAGCTGTAGCTCAACCAAACATTTCTTCAATCAACTCCAGCTCCAACACCCTCCCTATGTCCACTTACCCATCTCATGGTTGATTCCATGACACAGTTCCTACTCAATTACATAAACAGGAAGGAAGAAAAAAAACAGTGAAACTAGGCTCTCCTCGAGCATTAATTTCGAACGACAGTAAGATTCAAAGTGTGCCACTGGAAAACCAAGTTCATGTTTTCCTGTTAATTGCTAAGAGCCTAAGAGTGTACATCTTTCAGAAGAAACTTGCTCGTCACAAAGCGATGCCATGATCTCTTTAAGCGAAACCCATATTGGAAGATCAAAATATTGCTGCTTTAATCGTTCATCTTGGGCATTACACATTAGTTCCGCTACATCACATAGATTTGAAACACCATTGATTACTGCTTCCTGTGCCGCCTCTATCTGCAAATTCAAAACTCAAAATCAGCCAAAATGGAGAGCTTATACATAGAGCTCACTATTCAGCTGACTTTAAATGCATATAACAATCATGGAAAGTGTATTTATGACTCAGATTTTAAATCAAAATTGATTTAACAAGATGCATCAGGTTTTTGCCGCTAGTTTGATCAGAAAAACCCCAATTTTTCAAGAGCATTCACGATCCAGTACAGAAGAAAAACAGAAAAGGTCACCGAATTGGGGAAGAAATGTCACCTGCAAAAGGAGCTCATCGACTAAAGGCCCCCCACTATCCTTGCCCCCTTGAGCTTCTGTCGGAGGCGAAGCCGTACCGTCCTTCTGTTGCTGTGCTTGTTGCAAATCAATTTGATGTTGCATCTTCTCCTGCATTGCATGCAAGGTGTTCGACAAATTCTCCCACTGGTAGATCTCACTCTGGTACTCCCTCCTGAGTCTCAAAAGAGTCATCCTTTTACGCTCTCTTCTGCTTCTCCACTCTAACTCCGGATCCGGTGCCAGTGAGACGGGCTCTGGGTCGTCTATCCGCAGGCGCTTCATGCGCTTGTATATGAAGCCGTCATCGTTGCAGAGCTCCCACTCGTCAACGGCTCCTAGAGCTGCCGCTGTTGATGAGGTTGAGGCCATAGAAGCTTTAGAGCGAGACGACTGGAAGTTTTTATTTTTCGATGTTATATGGGATTTGAATTTCGAGAGAGACGCAACGTGGATTCCACTCCCGCTGTGTCAAAGAAGCTACTTCTTCTGCTATATATTGTTTTTCATTTCGACAATTACGTTAATGCCAATACACCCCTAATTTCATTTTAGTGTTCTTATCCCATCTCAGTCTTGGTGTGTCAAAGTGCTGTAGGAAATGGTGAGTTAGTTGTATATAATCTCGAATTTCAAATTCGAACTCCACCCCCATTAGGCCATCCCGATTAAAAAAAGTATTTTATAAAATTATGAAAGAGTAACAAGGTTTAAAAGAACACTCCACACAAAATCTCAACAATTATGGTGAGTTTTGGAAGGTCAGAGATGACTAAAGATCTTAGAATTGATCGTCTTAGATTTGGTGTAAAATGTTATTTCCAAATTATTCATTTTCTCAATATTGTCAAACAAAATTCTGATAGTTTTATTTCAAAGAAATTATAAAGTCAATTCTACGTCTTTATTTTTGTTCACTTAACAAGTCGCCATAGTCTCAGCCTTTTATTCTCAGCTTCATCGCCATCTTTATCTTCTTCGCTTCCTCATACTCTTCTGTTCCAGTCAGCAACCTGTTCAACCACCTGTTACAGAAGGGCAAAACCAGACCATAATCAAGAATCTGAAAAAGTAACTATTCTATCTTGGAGTTGGAGATACCAGGGTACTTGTGTAGGCATAGGAGTTGATCCTTCCATATTCAGGTTTTAGAGGATATGATGTCAAAAACAAGAAAATGGAAAAATATGTAAGAAGTTTTTCATGTGGTTACAGTGAGTGGAGTAGTCATGTGGTCTTGATTTTTACAACATGGGGTCATTATGCCAAAGACGCAAAAAGATTTTTTTTGCAAGCAATCACTGCGCTTGATTATGGTAGGGATGATGTTCCTGTCTTAATTTACAGCTCAACTCAACGACTCCAAAAGCTGTGCACGGGGAATAGTTGCCGCAGTCGCAATCGAGTGCTGGTCGAGAGCCGCTCCAGTACCAACGAGGATATCGTCGAGCAGGTGCTGATGCGCAGCCACGACGAGTCCTAGGGGTCCTTTGGAGCAGGATTGCTGCGAGGAATGTAGCCATGATTTGGATTGAGGAGGTCTTTCGAGGATTCAAGAGGAGCGTCCCGAATTTTTTTTGTAAGTTATTTATGTCTTTTGTTAATATCTTATCCAATATATATATAATTTGATATGCAATGCTTAACACTATGTTTGTTTCACAATTGAATTTTATAATCTTAAACTGTCAAAAATCATAATCTTAAACTGTCAAAAATGCTGTATTTAACGCTATGAAAAATTTTATATAAAAAATTATGGATCCCACAACTTTAAGCTGTATAAAATACTGTGAGGTGTTTGGTTCATTTTTATATTAAATTAATTTTGTAAATAAAATTATAAAAAAAAGTATTACAATAAAAAAAATTGAAACTTTTAAAATATGAAAAGACAATTACGTAATGTAATTGTAAAATACTGTGAATCCCACAACTTTAAGCTCTGAAAAGCTATAGGATGATAAAATTTCATTTTATACAACTTAAAGCTTTAAGTTGTCAATAAAATGTAACGTTTGATTGATACAACATTTTATGCAGACTAAAGCTGTGCGAAATGTGAAACAAACGCACTCTAAGTCAATTTAATTGAATTGTATAAATTATTTTATAGTACTAAGAGAACAAGTAAAATAAAAATATATTTTATAATTACTAGTTTCAATAATTTTTTGTTATCATATCTCACCCAATATGAGTAATTCATTAAAGAGAAAATATTATAATTTATAAGTATGTCTATATTAATGAATAACTTAAGAGGTTAAGATAAGCAAAATAATTATTAAAAACACACAAAATGAAGCTCGTTATTGAAAAGAAAAATCAGTTGCAAACGGCTCAATCTTATATGCCCAAGAAGCCTGTCCTGCCCAGAGGTTTCAACCTCAGGCACGGAGGTCAATCAAGCAATCTCGTTACCGTCCGACCAGCCACTATTTTGAAGATAAAATGTGCTACCCTAGATCCTCTGTAACTCCGTTCCTGGCTGCATAGCTCCTGTGCCAACAAGCAGTCCTGTAAAGAAAGTATTTTGCTTTGGGGATATTCCCATACCAGTAAAGTTCTTTTGCCTTGTCACATACTAGAAAAAGCTCCAATCCAGAGTTACATTACTACAGAACTTGCCAACATCCCAAATCGTTCTCCGGCACAAGCGGTAAGGACTAAGGACCTACCAACCCATATTCAAGGTTCGTGTCCATAATTTGTCTCAGGTATAAAACTAAAGGGCATAGCGTGACAACATACTGGATCACAGAAAAAGAGCACGAAAAGCCAGACCCTTTTCATTTTTCAGAAAGCACTAATAAACATCATAAATAGATTTGAAATTATATTATCAACATAACCCTGCTGAACATATGAGTAACGCTTTACGCACCTTATAAATAATCAATTATATGAAGATACTATTTCTTATGGAGAGTTGAATTAGAAAGGTCAATTCCCAAATCCTCAAAATAGGCTTTTTCTGCATTTACCACTCGATCTTGGAATATTGTCCATTCTCTTCTACACCTCTCCCTCACCTGTAATTTAAAAATAAGGAGAATAAGAAGTTATTGTCTTCCCAAATCAAATGTAGTTTGTGATCATGTAAAATTACTATAATTGTCAATAGACAATTAAACACAACTACTTGCACAGTTGCACCTCAAAAATAGTCTAGTAAAATGTACATGGCCGTGGGTGAGCGTGCCTATTTAAGAGAGAGTTCAGTTCCTACTGGCAATGTATAAACAATAGAAAGATCTGTTCCACACACACATAGAACCCAAAAGGGAAAGAACAAAGAAAAAGAAAGAGAGATTGTTACATACCCCTTCCCAAGGTGCCTTCCCGGCCTCTGATTTCCCCTGCGGAAAAAAGAAAAGCTTAAGCATTTCTACATCAAACTTAAAAATGGTTTTACTAGTCAAAAGCATTTCCACTTTCCCCTTCCCATAGCATAAAATCATTTGGTTTAAAATTTTACCTGATTTCCAAGTGAAGGAACACCTTGATGAACAATCCATTGAGCATCTACAACTCCTATTTTCTCGTGAGCAGGCTGTTTCATAGAAAAGTCACAAAAGTTATGAAAAAAATTCATAATGACCATCAACAGGTACAAGTTAACCAAGGCAGAAGGGTAAATGCAGACACTGACCTCAACACATTTCCTAAGAGCAAAATCTAGGCCCCATCCATGAACCAAGTCATTCTGCGATCGAAGGAACAAACAATTTTAAGACTAGATACTAGACGTGGAAACTTATTAAATATAATGCTGTCTACCTGAATCATATACCAAACACAACGCCATGCATCTCGAGAGAATACCGTGGCCATGATCTCAACAAAACTGCAGATTTTAACATGAGCTAAGGTGTTTAAAAAGATCTCAAATGTAACTTATTCCAACCAAGTCTAAAAATCTGTAGATTTTAACATATGAGCTAATGTGACTAAAAAGAACTCAAAGGCAACTTATTCCAACCAAGTCTAATAAGTTCACATACGCAGCACATGGTGGCAAATGTGGGTCAGTGCACCACCCTGGTCTCTCCTCAGTGTCCCTGCAAGTAGAGAAATGAAATAGGACATGGTCAAGCTATAAGTAGAACAATTGACGCATATGGAAGCCACACAAATAGAACTTCAACATAGATGCTAAATTTCAAGTTATGAACATAGATATATCAGATAACATTTTATGTCCTCACTTGTGAACCTCACTGCCATCTCTCCTCTTTGTCATTGCCCAAGTTGTTCCTCTGCTAGGGTCTAAACCAGGCTGCGAGATCTCTAAGCCGTGTTTCCTGACCAGTTTTAAGTATCTGGAAGAAAAAAGACTTAGACCTTCAAGTATTGTTATGCTCTTGTGAGTAGTAGTGAATCTAAGTACTCACTCCTCAGCATCAAAATGCTCCACCCCCAGATCCTCGTCCCACATAAAAATGTAGTCATATGGTGCCACAATATCAGGGTGCAGAAATCGTTTCGCATACCACCTAGAACAAAAGTTTATGAGGTTTATGTGAGAATACTTACTACAAGCAAATTTGTTAATCAAATTGATAGCGCAGGTAGTCGCTAACCATTTAGTTTGCTTGTGAGCACTCACGTGAATTGCTCGCTTTGACCACTCAAACTCATCCCATTCGCTTGTCCGACCATCATAGTGAAATAAAAGAATGGTGAAATTCTCTGAGAACTGTGAAAAACGAGGTTTTAGTGGGTGGGTGAGTGAAAAGGAAGTCAGAGGGAGCCTGGACTAACCTTTTTAACTGCTGCATCAATATTTTCTTTTTGACCATAACCAACAGTGAAGGTGACAAGATACTTTGGTTTGATGGTCAAGTCCTGCAAGTGGCACCTCCATCAACAAAAGATTCAGATGAAAAGTATAGAATGTATTTCCGTTGTATAAATTTGGTGGTTCTTTTTGTTGGGGGTTTTGGGGTGTTGGCACACACTTAAAAATTGATCACCTTTGCCATGATGTTCCAAATTTTTTGCATGCACTGTTATGAGATTGTGCAGGCAGCTCTTTTGAGTCTTCTTTAAGAATACTACAGAATGTTTGGACCCAACTTATGTTTCTCCAATTAGGTCTCAAAAGGCAAGCAACGAGTAAATTAGTATTCAGATTTAAAAGATCATTTGTCAACCATCCGCTAGCACATGAAATTTAGGTAATTCCACGTTTCTATTTAGTTTTAGTTCATGCGCAATCCACAGTGAAACCTCACAGCACCAATGCTTTTTTTGTTTTGCATTCTCACAACAAATCCTCCATGTTTTAGTTTTTCTTGAAACTCGCTATGCATTTTGTCTCGAGATCTTTGCCAGTAATATTTATACTTCTGTAGCAAACTAGCTTACATTCAAATGAGTTTACCACACAGATGATATTTTCATGCTAAATTTAGCATAGAAGATGCGCACCTCATTAGGTTGACCCCATAGTCGGCGAAGATAAAAATCTGACTCAGATTCAATTATACCCGGGGGTAGTCTCTCAGCCCCTCGAGGATTTGTTGTAACCCATATCTGCATCAGAATTATGGAATAATTGGCAGTCCAAACAGAGAGTCAATGAAGAGACAAAAACATGTCAATATGTCATCAATTTAGTACAGAGAAAATAAAATTAGCCAAAACAGAAACTTTAGGAATTACATTGATTTTTTTTTTTTGGCCTCTTCCTAATCCTAACCATTCATGCAACAGGTATTTTTTATTTTTAAATTCTACCAATACAAGATAACTGGCATGGGAAATGGACTCCCCAAAATCTTCTGCATTTGATGCCAACATATCAAGTACAAAGATGCTGCAAAAACCTAAAATGCTTTATTTAGATTAACAAACTCATTTTAACAATAAAATTTATCAGGGTAGATTAAAGGAATTAAACTTTAAGAAGCACATACAAAACAGTAAAGCCATAGAATCAATGGATCAGATGTAGTTTATTTATATATAATATAAAATACTTCAAGACAGACAAGCCTCCAATAAGTAGGAACAACCTGGATCTAATAACAAGGAGAATTAAGTAGACCTTTGCTTTTACGACAGCGGAATTTTATGTTTAACCATTACATATATATATCTGTAATTTCTTAAAGTGACCGTGTGATTCATGATCCACAGTCGGTGGAAATACTACTGCAGAGCATAATAGCATATTAGTTCAAGTGGTAAACACCCCCACAAATTTGACCCTGAGGACAGGGGTTTGAGTCTCCCCGTTCCAGCCTCAAAATTTAACACCCAGTTTTAGAGCACAAGTACATTAAAATAAAGAGAATATACCTTTGTTTCATTGTACTTGTATTGATTAGAGCTGCCTCTGTTGCCCTTTATTGAAGACCAAGCATTGAGTAGAGCTTGGGTTGAAAGACCAGAGTACTTGTCCTCAATGTATGTGAGATCAATTGAAGGAAAAAGGCTTGATGGGAGATTCACCTATGACATTCAGATTTTTTTTCATGAGAAACAAAAACCTTTAGCACTCTGTGTTGAACATTGTCAAGGGCAAAAAGGTGAGAAAGATGAGCATCATAAATGCATACCTTTGTCAATGAAAGAGTTGGGAAAGATACCCCCAAAAAGAAGCCAAAAATAACTCCAAAAGAAGTTGTGACAATAAGCCTCATTGTTTCTTTAGGTTTCCTCATATTCCCACTGCAGCTCAAAAAATGTAACATGTATCATGTAATTTTCAGTGTTAATGAAACATCAATAACTCGTAGAAGTTCCAAATCAATGGGGAAACAATGGTCATCTCTTTAAAATGGATAGGAATAAATTTCATACCTTCGAATGGGGATTCCCATTTTACACAAAGTTTTTAGGCTTTAAAATCACAAATATATGAATTGAAATGCAGCAAGAAAAAGTTGCTCCACGAGCTCATTAAGACTGTAGCTTTCAATGCTTTAACACAAAATCGACTTCATCGTGACAGGACAACCAACCCTGAAAATGTAAAAAAAAAGGTTAGAAGATTATATTAGGAAAATGATGTTTGCTGCATAGGTTGAATTTTTATGTCTTTCAGATCCTTATACCTGGATAAAACACTAAATTAAATCCGTTGCAAGTTTGCATCGGAAATTTCAATCCCACTTACATACATGATGCATCAACGCAAAGGACAACATGATGTGAATTCTATTAGGCAATAGTCAAACTGATAATTGCATTATGCAATGAGTTGAAAATTATTTGGTCAATATGGTATTTGACTATTTGGTAAAAGTAAATATTGACAATTAAAGTTTCAAACGGATTTGTCCACAACTCATATCCTAGATACAGCCTCACCACAATGTGGGAGTAAGAACTGCATACTTCTCTTACCCTAGTGGTGGTACCTCCTTAGGATTTCAAATAGGTTGAAGGTTTGAATACTCCCGCATGAGAGTTGCTTTTTTACATTTTTATATGTTCATAAAAAAAAAGAGTTTCATACTTCTTACCTTTCCTGACCCCAGCTCCAACGCCGGAAAAGTGTGGGGGTTATTTTAGGCTATAATGCTATGATCTTAAAAAAACCTATTTCCACCATGGTTGTAAAGAAAAACTTGATTAATTTCTTTTAAAAGAGTAAGCATTTGTAAGATATACAAATAAATCAATATTTAAGAATTTGAGCTCAAAACTATTAATACTGCCAACATCATTCAACCGATTTTTACTATGCTTATAATGCAATATCAATTTTTTTTTTAAACCCAACTCATACAACCATAATCTATTTCATAGTAACTGCAGCTAAAACATAGAAGGCAAAGAAACAAAGAATCTAAATGATTAACAATTTAACATATTAGCAAATCCACGGACCTAACAGTCAGTGGTAAACTCTTTGTATCTAAAAGATTGTCAGTGCCACCAATGCATTTCTAGGCTCTACGTATTTAAATACATTGCATAACACCAAACCAACCCTCCCCCCCCCCGCCCCCCACCAAAAAGAAACAAAGTTTTTGGGAATTTTTTTTTGGAATGATGGAACATAAAATTTCCTCGAACAGGAGTCCAAGGCTCCAACCAGGGTTGCCTTTTCCAGTTGGGAATCTGCCTGGGGTATGATTCTGACTATTGATAACCTCTAGAAAAGATGACTTCAACGATCAACAGATGCAACGTCTCCAACATGATGGAAGAATGTGTTGCCCATGTAACTGTCACTGGCATTGGCTTCTGGAAGACAGCTCCTCAGTCAATGGCACAAGTTTGCCCATCGCAAATCTTTTGAACAGGAAATATTGGCTTGAAGTTAATGCAACATCTTTCATAGCAATAAAGACTCGATTTCAAAACAATCTGTTAATTGGTTGTATAGGCTCTGTAGACGGAAAGAAATTCGAGACAATTTTAGGAGAAGGAGAACTTTATTCACATAGTTATGGACACATGTTTAGATATCCAGGGCTTCCGTTGTTCTGGCTCAAGTTATTAAGAGCAAAATCTCTTCAGTGTTATTGATTTATTTTAGAGCGAAATTTGTTGAGTGTTATTGATTTATTTAACTGTGACTAATCGTCCACTCTGTACAGAAGAGCAGAACCCCCTTGATGCCTTGATTGCAATAAACTTTCCTATTTCTTTTAATTGAAGAAATAATTGGAAAATAATATTGCAGAACCAAGTTCATATACCTAATAGATATTTGATAATAAATTTAACCAACAAATACCCAGAACAAACAAACTTTTGTGAACTCAAAAACCAAAGTGCATGAATTTTTTTCGAAAGTTTTGAAAAAATTTCAAAGGAAAACCTGTAACCAAACGATTACTATGAGACGAATTGATATAAATACCAAATACAATTGATGCTCAATTTTTTTTTTTTTTTTTTGAATCGTCAAGATAGCTCAGGTAAACTGAGCACACGCTGATTACGACGTTCTGATTGGTTAAATTTGTGTCTAAAAGGGATCATTTCACAATCACATATTCATATGTAAACAGTGTCACCATCAAAGCCACGATTCATATATGTATGCATGTCTACAAGATAAGCAGAAAGGAAGAGAGAGAGAGGCAGATAAACAGAGAGAAAGAAAGAGAAACTAACTTACACGACAAATGAATAAGAGGTCACTTGGAACGAAAATCGAAATCTCTCGACAAATTCGAGCCAATCAAACGTGGATTAGCTGGTCGCTTCTTCTCTTTCAAGGAAGAAACACAAGTCGACGACAGACGAAGAAGGAGAAGTGGAGAAATAACAAATTTAGCAAACAATCAATGATGTTGAAGAAGACGATTCTCTGTGGAGGGGCTCTCGTCGTAAATTTTCAAGTTTTGTTGTCCGGACTTTGAAACCAAATTGGAGGCGTACTAAAATGCAAATTCTCCATGGACCGTCTGATTTTGATCTAAATGGACCCCACGATAATCATGACACGTGGCATGAAAATGATGTTTCATTGGTTGTACCGAAACTTTTAGATTTGATGGTGTTGTTGTGTTGTGATTTCGATTTTTTGGATCAGTCGGCTTTTGGTTGTATGCATTGGGCCGACTTAGCTGTCCTGCCTTTAGATTGTTGTTTGGCTTTAAATTTTATAATTTAAATTTGAAACACTAAACTTACATTACCGTCTTTGAAATCAGCATGAGAAAATTTAAAAAAAACCCCTATTGTTATTTACAAAAATGTACCTATTAATTATTTAATTCGGATATAAAAAAATATTCAGTGATCGTGATATGTCGGAGAACATGTTAATGTATACCGGGATCGAGTGACATTTAATTATGGATTATTCTCAACCATCAGTGAATTGATATCGAGTCTCTCATGAAATTTCACAGTGTTATTGGTGATGATACACCATATCAATATGTGACATAGAAATTGGATTATCAAACCATTAAATATTTTCTCAAGATAAATTTGTGCCTCTAATTAATGACATTAATTATAATAACGCTTATTCAGCTTTAAAAATAAGAGTTTCACTTGCTTATCTTTATTAAAATTAATTTTCTATGTCTAACTGACAACTCATAGTTATAAAAACTTTATCTTCTATGTCTAAATGGTTTTTATTTTAGTTTGTGATAAGGAATCCATTCAATTCATGTCACATCGAATCTAACTATGCAAGTAAATTTTGTGCATGTAAGTTTTTCATCCTACACATATTAGATAATTATCGAATTTTTGGTCCAAGTAGTCCCAACAATGTAAATTTTGTTCACATCAAATCTAACCATACAAACTAAACTCTGTTCACGTTCAATTAATCACGTCCCCAACATATTTATATACATATATTTAATGGATCTCTATTTTGATATCAATCTAATATTTCAATATTTTCAAATAACTACCTTAATTTTAAATTAATATTTTTGATAGAGATGATAGAGACGAGAGATAAGACTCTTTTTTATTCAGGAAAATCGGCAATGTGGAGATTCAAATTCACTCCATATTAAAGGGGGTTATCCTTACATGGATAATACATTAATATTTTGATAATTTTAAAGATTTTGAAGATTTTGAGGAGATTTTCAATACGCTTCATGCTTTCTTTCATGTAAGGTGGCCATACAGGGCACCATTGACTAATGGAACAGGTGAATGTCTAAATGGACTAGTGTAAGAACTAAAGAAGCTTATCAAGGAAATGTGAACTAGCAAGTAGCAAGGCATATGACTCAACGGAAAGTCAGGGTGAGCTGAGACTCCTTAAAAGTAGGGACGTCACAAATTCGACCCACATCTAAGGTACTGTTCATGAAATTTGTGTGGCTTCTAAACACTCTCTTGCCCCTTGTTATTGGGTCGCATAATTTGCAACTAACATTCTATCGACATTCCGAGAACACAGAGCTGTAGACGGATCATTTGGTCCCGCCCCAACCAAACTAGTAGCTCTTTACAATGTGGAAGTACAAAATACAATGACCAATAACAAATATTCGTGGCCTCACATATTTATTTGAAATGCTACAGCCTATGTAGAGGTTGGTCAAACCTTTTGCGAGACAACATGGTCCTATGATATTTAATAGGGCATTAATGTCCCTTTATTGTGGAGGGACAGCCCCTTTGCTCATATGGTAGTATATGAATATCACCCATAATTTGTCAAATTTTATTCATTTTCCATAAATGAAAGTATAATTTGGTATGTTTGCCGGACGGCGAATGAGTAGGGGTCACGGGATTCATCTTCATCGGTAAAAAAAAAATTTATTTTAAAAAGATCTTTTTTTTTATTTTGCCAAACAAACAATAAAAAATATTAACAATTTTTCGTCCAAGGACTATAAATTACTTGTTTTTCGATAATAAATTTTTCGTTAAGATATATTTACCAAGAGCTGTGAAATTATTGGAACTCCTGTAAAATTAAAGATCATTTCTATTTGAATCTTGAAATAAGATACCTACTTACTAGAAGATGGAATCATGGTCCCTATCTATGTTTGATAATTAATAAATACACTTTCATTGATTTTTTGAGAGATTTAAACTCGTCTAATAAATGGTGAGAGTATTTATTCAACTCAATCTTATGTTACAATTTTTCCTTCTGATAAGGAAACCTAAGGTGGCTCAATCTCTTCAGTTGTGTATGCGAATGAATAATTAATTTATGATTTACCTTAATTTCTATAACTTAATTACACATTAGGTATTTTAAGCCGGTCATAAAGTTTCAAATGATAAACCTTAACATGATACAAAATTGGATGCAAGGGTGACGTATTACACACTTGGATTAAATATATCTTATAAGCGGCAGCCTCTGTCAATCTTTCACGCATACCTTCAAGGGTTCATTACGCGTTTTTATTCGATTTTTCGGTATACTTTTTTTCCAAACTTGAAAGAATAAAAAAAAATTGGTTCTAAAAGATAAGAATTGAGTATCCGTTTGATAAACAATTCGTAGTAGCATATAATTTAACATTCAGCATACATGCTACATACAAAAAACTATTTAACCAAACACCTAAAAACAATTTTGACATATATGTTACAATTTTCAAATGCTACATAAAAAATAATTTTCAACAATATTTACTTTCTATCAAGGTTGAAAAGTCTAAACTACCCCTTATATTTCAGTCAAATGACTAAAATACTCTTAATGTTAACAATCTATTATTTATTTTATTTAATAATATATTCATTTTTATTTAATAATAAATTGTTATTTATTTATATTTAATAATATATTAACATTTTTTCTAATATATTTATTTTTAAATAATATATTAAATAATATTTACTAATTTATTTTTTTATATTTACTAATCTATTATTTTTTATATTTGATAATATATTAACATTTTTTACTAATATAATAAATTATTTATAGTTAATAATATATTAACATTTTTACTGATATATTAAATTATTTATATTTTGTAATATATTTATTTTTAAATAATATATTAATTATATTTAATAATTTATTTATTTATATTTACTAATCTATTGTTTATTTTTATTTCATAATATATTCATTTATATTAAATAATAAATTGTTATTGATTTATATTAATAATATATTAACATTTTTACTAATATATTGAATTATTTATAGATTTAATTAATTATTTATATTTAATAATATATTTATTTTAAATAGTATATTCAATTATATTTAATAATTTATTATATATTTTTGAAAAATATGTTTTAATTTGTACTACTGCCCCTATATGTAATTTTTCACAACATTTGAAACAATATATATGTTTTTTCTGAAAAAGTCAATCAAACACTCACAGCATTTCAAACAACATATATGTCAGCATTTCAAACAGCATATACACTACCAGCATATAAGCTAAATTATATGCTACATGCAATATTTTTTACCAAACACACCCTGAATTTGACCAAAATTCAAGAATAAACCGATATTGTATCGGACCAAGATTTTTGATTGGATTTGATTTGTAATTCGTATACCATATAAAATGAATATATTGATCCAAGATATTCATCTTATCGTTTTCATGCAAGTTTTTAGGGATTGTTTAGGTCTGCAATTTGTTTAAAATATGATAATTTATAATTTTAATTCGATGATTTACAGTGTGCCACATCCCACTACGTTTTTTATGTTTTTTTTCCTGCACCACCTAAGATGAATTTGTATAATTATAAATGTAGACCCCAAATCCGTTTTAATTATGGTTATTAACAAATTAATAATTAGATCCGAATAAAATGAATTGTTGATGATTCCCAAATAAAGAAGAGCATCATTATTCCACGTGCCACAATTTATTTTGACCTCCAAACTTGGGTGGCTTAAAAAATCGTCAAAATTGAAATTGAACAAAATTAGGACTCTCAAAAAAATGGAGAAAATCGTACATTTTGGTGGGGTTTTTCATTTTTTTTTATATATTTTACACTATAATTATCCGAAAACAAAATGACATAATCAACTAAACGATTATACCAAAATATGTCAAAAAACTAACCAAAATCGACTGTCGATATCCTTAATTAAAATCGAATTGTTTGATTGATTGGTTTTTGTTTTAAGAAAATTAGGACATTTTCCACTAAAACAACTGAAAATCCGACATTGCCGATCGATAACTAACTAAAAGATTAGATTAAAATATGTTAAAAAATCGACCGTTAATACCCTTAGACTTGTGTTACAATCCTATACAATAAATAATATTTGAGAACTCAAAATAAACTTTAATTTTCCGTACGGCTGTATTTGTAATTAATACTATTTCACCTTCTATATAGATTTTAAAATAAAGTAGAAATCATATTTTGAGTGGATCTCATTACATGTGTACTTTCTACTCGTATCCAATCCTAAAATACGCTAAAAGCTCCAATCGGAATTCGGAAAAGGCGAATATACAATTTGTTTTCTTCAATATATAATTGCGAATTTGCCAACTTTCATGAGCTTATGTAATTCGTTGGAGAGACTCGGTTTTGTAGAACCATTGGATTGTTTGGCTTGCTCGGATTCTTCCACAAGTGATCGCTTCCTCCTTCGAGGTTTTTTTTTTTTGGGCATTGAGGATCCTGTGTTTTAATTTTCATGTGAGTTGATTTCGTATGCTCAAATTTGCGTCATATATATATATGTAGATGTGTATATAAATGCGAATCGTGGCTTCGATTACGAAGCTGAATTCTGTGTCTGTTTGTGTAATTATGGCCAATTTTATGCATCGATTAGCCTCTAAGAAGAATCACATGACCAGAATTTGCTTTTTGTTGCCCGCTGAGCTGTTTTGACGTTACAAAGAAATAACATATAATGAGCATTAATTGGGTCGAAGAGGATGCATTAATGGGTTCGTGATTGGCTTTTTGGAGGTTATGGATAGTTTGATGGTTTATGTTTTAGTATTTTAGCACAAGCAAATTCCCAGGCTCAGAAAAGACAATCTGGGTTGGAGTTCCATTTTTCTATTTTTTCCAAAACAGCGGGAGTACATACTAGACTGCAGTGCAAAGATAATAAATAATTGAAAATTTGGGATAAATTTATATATATGTTCATTTATTTTGCATTTCCCCCTAAATTTTATGTTTTCCCCAAACCATATAAATGCCATAAACACTTGCAAGGCGTATTTCTGTCATCTGAGTTAAGTTTTTTTTTTTTTTTTGATATCATTTAGACGGTGTAACAGAAAGAACAATGGGATTCAATGCGAGAGACAATTGAAACTCCAAATGTAGCAGCGTTTGGATCTCCTATCATCTTCTATATCTGGTATTTGGATCTTTTCGTCTGAGAACGGACCCAGAAGCGATGTTATCTCCAGACATCGGTGCAATCTTGGAGAATGCCAGGGAACTCGATCGGATAAGGAAAGATCAAGAGGAGGTGCTAGTCGAGATCAACAAGATGCACAAGAAGCTCCAAACAAGTAAGCTTCTTTAATATAATTGTGTCCTTATTTAGAATATGTGTATCTATAATTCTATACTTGTGGGTAATGTTTACCCACACTGATGATTGATACTGCATGTTGATATGTGGTTGCCCTAATATTTACATATAAATAGATGCTGGTACTGTTTGCAGTTAGCTGTTGGGGTGCACAATAGGGATTTTCCTGCCCTAGCGTTATGAGTTTCCCCCCTTTTGGAGGGCTCAGTTCAGTTGTATAAGTATTTATTATTAATTTATCTGAACATGAATATATGTGCATCCGTGTCTGAATAATTGCAACTTGATATTTTATGCATTATTGGGGTTTGCTTACTCTTGAGATTGATAGGTAGGATAAATAAATGCTGATTTTGTTGTCGTGCAAATGTGGATTTTTATGTGTTCGGGTTTGTTGGATATGTGTTTCTCAATATTATGAAACATCAAAGTAATCAAGTTGAGTTTTTTTTACACTGGTTGATTTTTTCTTATAGATGGTCAATCAACTCAAGGCATTATTATAATTTTTTCTTTTTTCCCTGAGATTTGTTTATTACTTTACTTGCTTGTCCGTGTTTCTTTGCTACTATTACTTGTCTTGGTAATTTCTTATTCTTATTATTCTTTTATTTATTTATTTACTGCATGTTAATGCAGCTCCTGAGGTGGTTGAGAAGCCTGGCGATACTTCATTAGCAAAGCTAAAGCATCGATATACTCAGGCAAAAGACCTGTCAGAAAGTGAAGTACGGTATGTTTGAGTTTGTACTTAATGGAGTTTTTAACCTTTACGCTCTTCCTTTCATTTGTTTATTGTTAATTTCTTTGTTGTTTTTTTGGTCGTATTTCGACATATAATGAGAATAGAATGTGATGCTGGGCTTTGAGCCGTATCAGTAACTTCTTACGAAGTATGTGCAGTAGTTTGGCTTGAACTTCTATTATAGTTTGTCATACGTTGATTCACATTTTACTGATTGAACTCTGTTTACCTATTATGGTTCTTAATACTGAATTCAATAGCCTTTTTGCCAATCGCTGTCTTAATTATTTGATGCAGTATTTCCAATACATTGCTGAGTCAATTGGATGCTTTGCTGCCATCTGGGCCTCCTGGGCAACAACGAAAGAGGATAGGTGTGTGCTCTAATCTATGGGTTAATGAATAAAATGAGTTTTATACATAGTAATCTTTGAGTCTAATTTTAGCATGTAAAGTCTGCACGATGCTATTCCAGCATTAGTACATTAACTACTCATAGGTTCCATTTTTCTAGGAGCGAGTATAAACTCTTTGAGAAGGTGTATGACTCCCTACATCTTGATTTATTATCTTGTTGATGTCTTAATGATTTGAAGATGTACTAGGGTGGCACCGTGGCACTCTCTTGGTGCCTGTATAATGTTCACACCCTATAGTTTTTTTCTTTTTCTTCTTCCTTCCAGTTCTTTGACGGTCAGAAATGACTGCTATACCAAGTTGTTAGATGATGCAGAACTCATGGAGGTTGCCATCTATCTGGCCCTCCTGTAACTTAAGTAATCTATCCTTTCCTTCATAGTGAGAAGGTTCCATCGCAGCATATTTTTTGCCTCATGGAATTCAAACTGCACGCTAGTATTCCATCAGAAGTTGATTCTTAAATTTGGTAGCGATTTACACCTATGTTAATATCATTTACTGCCTTAATGTCTCAAATTGCTAACTACATGTTACATGACTTGGTTTTAACATGCTCAGCAGTGTTGATTGATAATATGCAAGTTAAGATTAGATGAACTGGATTGTCCATGTAAGTAATTGAAAATTAAGTGGCGTACAGAATGTGAGATTAATGAAATGGACGGCAGAACCTGAATGTAAAATCATTTTCCACATACTCACAGTCAACAAGGTGCATATTTTGAAAGAACCACATCTATAGTCACTTGATTGTTTACC
Organism: Euonymus europaeus; assembly: GCA_963580455.1. Lineage (NCBI taxonomy): Eukaryota > Viridiplantae > Streptophyta > Magnoliopsida > Celastrales > Celastraceae > Euonymus > Euonymus europaeus. The sequence continues at coordinate 4,307,093 of OY756968.1, read as the reverse complement.
GAAGTTGCAGAAGGTAGCGAACAGAAAAGGAAACGAATGAAGACTGATTCAGATATCTCAAGGCTCTCTCCATCAGTAAGAAGTCAACTTGAGGCCTGGGCTAATCTAAAGGGTGAACAGGTATGTGAAACTAAAGTGGCTAAACCTACTTTATTGTTTTGCATTAGTTTTAAAAAATTGATTCATAAATCATACACCGTGCACTTTCATCAAACTGAACAGTTCATTCTGATTTATGTAGGTAGCAGCTAGAGTCACGGGAGATATGTCTGAAAAGGACGAGTGGTTCGTTGTAAAAGTGATACATTTTCATAAGGATACAAAAGAGTATGTTTACTTCAACACATGACATGGCATGCTTCATAGAACCAGTTTGGGTCATCATTTACATGGATTCTATCTTCTCAAAATGTAGATTGAGAGATGTCTTTAATAATAATTAATTTCTAAAAAAAATAAAATGGCTCAGGATTTTGTGAAAGTCTCCCTACAAATATGACTACAGCCTCATGGATGGACAATTGAAAATTTTGATTCCTCGAAAGTTATTATATCCAATTATTTAGAAATAAATCCAGATGCAGGTGAATTTGTCTGGTCAGGACATAAATTAAATTATAAAAAACTGAAACTGTGATTATGCCAATGTCTTTTTATTCAAGTGAAAATGTATGGCAAACGTACCAATCAATGTTCCAGCTGTAAAATTTATTACTATGTGAAGACTTTTGTGCACGTAGTGTTTGCGGCAGGGTACTCACAGTTATGATTAGATTCCTGAGTCTAATTGTTATAATCTTGCACTGCTCATTTGATCCCAAGTTTGCATGAGTTGTTTCAGTCTAGTACAAGAGTCCTTTTCTTTTGTTGTTTCTTTTATTTTATCTTTTCCCACTGAGGTCGTGATTGAGTACTGTAGTATTTTTTTTTTCTTGTTACTGATTGACTGCTGTGATAATTCAATCAATGTTAACTTTCTCTAGATATATCTAGACACGTATATAGGTTGAGCTCAGGTTACTATATTTTCTGATCTCTCTTATGTGAAACCTTCTAGGTGCCTTTACAATACCTTGTGTTTTCCTCTGGTGCTCCATGATCGTATTCAATCCTTGCATGAACTTTATCTGAGTTTCAAACTCAAAAAAATAATATTTGATATTGACATGCCAATTATTTGGTTGTGATTTATGCTGGCCTGCTTGTGTGATTTGATGAAAAGCTTCCTAGAAAAAGTATCTGGGATATCAATTTGCACTAAGGCTGTTTAGAAAAAAGTGCACTAGGGCCTTGCAAGATTTTGAGTTGGATTTTTTTCAGAAAGAAAATTGATGGCTTCATGTAGCCAACCCAAACTAATTGGGACAAAGGCATTGGTGGTGATGTTTTTTTTTTCCTTGGTTGGGAAGTGTTGGAGAGGGGAACTGAACCCCTGTTCTTATGGTCAAGGGGGTGGGGCGTGATTATCTCTACTGGGTCGCAATCCCATGATCATGCTAGCAAAAATGTGAAGTGCCACCAGTACTTCTATCTTTAGTTATCAGCTTATACATACCTTGTATCTGCATGTTTGAGTTCAAGTTGACCTTTAACCTGAGCCTTCTTTCACCTGATTCGTCGAGGAAACAACCAGCATATCTGAATTCCTTTTTTTCTTCTATCATCCGTATCGAGTATCCATACGTTGGAGGACAATTCAAGTGATAGATACTCACTAATTTCTCATACGGATTCATGTAGCTGATCCAACATATTGTTGACCATGAAAGAAATTCCTTAAATTTTTTATATCCTGTACCCTAGGTTATTTTTATGTGAGAATGAAATTACTTTTTAAATACCTCTTAGAACATAGCTGTATTCCTTTAATGTTTGAATGAACATAGCTGTATTAGTGATTGTATTGTGCGACTTGGATGTCTCTGTTTTTCTAGTATGCGTATCTATTTGAAATTAGCACTCGTTGATTATGTTATAATATGTATTGAGTACACTAATTTAGAATTTTGGCTCATGGTATGCGATGAACTAGCTTTAAGAGCATCCCTTTGAGTTGGAGCCTGCGCAGAGATGCTTAACGTTAGTATTGTTTGTTTCCCTGAAGTCACAATTTGATTTTTCATCTTCAATGAGTACTTAATGAACTTGTTGGTAATATGGTACTGTTTCAACTGGACTTACTTTCTGTCATTTTTTTTTAATCTCTGTAACTTGTATCTGAATGTGCAGATTTGAAGTGCTTGATGAGGAGCCAGGTGATGAAGAAGAGGGCAGTGGCCAAAGGTGGGTTTCTCATTTGATGCTTTGTCATTTGTTTAAAATTAAACCAACTGTACAGTACCCATATTTCATCTATTTTTCCCCTTGATTTTGTATGGTATTGCCAATTACTCATGCACGTTTTTCATGCGTGTACTTAAACTCATGTGGGAAATGTTCATTTATCTCACAATAACTCTAGGAAATATCATCTGCCTATGTCACGGATCATACCTTTTCCAAAGCGAAATGAACCTTCAAGCGCCCCAGATTTCCCTCCAGGGAGACTAGTTTTAGCTGTTTATCCATGTACTACTGCACTTTATAAGGCAACTGTTGTCAGTCCTCCGAGGAAGGTGATTACTTTCTCATCCACTATTTTTGTGCTTGTACTGAAAAACATAGCACTTTGTAGAATTTTGTTTATTTTCTGCTGTCAAGAATTATCGATATCTTAATGCAACTGACCCTAAGTGTTTTGTGCATATTGCGTTGTGCCCTCACCCGTGTGAAACATTTGTAGAGGAAGACAGATGAGTAAGTAATATATTGCTGTCATTTTCTGTCATTTGTGCTATACTTTTCTCAATGTAGTGACTTTGATCATCTGCATTATTTTTAGTAGGAGTCGAGCTAATATTTTGTGTCATAATCTTCAAAATGAAGAAAATTTAAGTGAATAATGATGTGATGGTTCCCTATGCTTCAATATTTTGCTGGGCTTCCCCTCCCCCACTGCTACTAAAGCAAAGCATGTGGAATTTGTTGTTTTATTTCTGACATGGTATCATATCTAATTAATGTTTTGGTTGTGCAGTTATTTACTGGAATTTGATGATGATGAAGAAGATGGTAAAATGCCCCAAAGGACAGTACCTTTTCACAGGGTAGTCGCCCTTCCTGAAGGTCATCGTCAGTGAATTCTTGCTGTTTATAATTGTGTATAGACGCACGGTTGTGTAGCATCGTGAATGGGATGCTCAATATGCCCGTATGTGTCTGTTTATTCAGTAATTATCGATCGAAGTATCCAAAATCTCACTCTACTTCAGTCTTCAGGATCTGTAGCGCTCCAATATCCTGAAAGAGAGATGATAGTCCCACTTTCTTCTCCACTTATATATTATACATACATGATGTAGCAGAGATAGACAGAGTCTGCTGCTCTTAAGAGTCTGTACTTATCATGCCAGCGGAGGGCAGTGGTGGTTTTGAGGCATTGAGTGCTAGAATGAATCATGAACATCCACTCTCCATGCCGTCCCAATGGGGGCTTGGTAGTTGGTTGTGGTTCAGCTAGCGGGCCGGGTCCCGGTTCGGCTAGTGGGTCTTCGCAGTGTCTTCGGCCCACACTAACTTGTTTGCCCGTTGTGCATGGGGTGCCCGTCTCGGGTTTAGAACTAGCCTAGCTGTCTGAAGGGCTTGCTGAGCTGGGAAATTTTCGGCTACAAACAAAAGATGGTTGTGATCTTTTAATTGTTTCTCAACATGCTTAATGTCTTTTTTGAGGATGGTAGTTCAGTTATTTGGGTTCATAATTGCTGGCTTGAGTTGAACTTCTTTTTGTCTTGAATAATTATTCTTCATTTGTTGCATTTCATTAATGACATCAATCAGCAATAATGAAAGTGTCATACAGTGCCTATATATGGCATGAATGTGTGAGGGGAACTGGTGGATCAGACAATGAACCGTTGATTATATGATTAGCAATCCAATGATTTGCAGCTTCTGTGTAGTGAACGCCATCCCAACTTATGACCGACGAAGGATCTTTGCAGGAACCGGCGTAGATTTCAGAACCATTGACGTTCGCGTTATTCCCACACCAGACATCTACACCATTTTCATGGTATCCACAGCATATCGTTTCCGGATCAGCGAATCCTTCTTGTTCTGCATTTCCAATCAGTCGAAATTTTGCAGCATAGACATCAACGTACGTTATTGCAGCATTTGGAAGCTTCGCCCTTAGTTTGACTACTTTTTCCTTGAGCTTCCTATTGAACTCAAGACATATTTTGTTTTGATCTTTGACACAACCATTTTGGTCAAGATAGCCTGCAGGTTGCGGATTACTACTCATGCGGTGTAGAGTCACCGCCAAGCAACCATAAGGCCCTGTGTTGTGGATCCAAAATGCCCTCGCCCCTAGACCATATAGGTACTGAAAAGTATTCCGTGAGACAGTATACTAATCCAAACCAAACAACTTAGAGGTATCTAAGGCCCGCACAGTTTTGTCTTTTGAGTCCTCTCAATTGAGAATGATTGAACATTTACTCGTATAATCATATCGATAGCTTACGCCTAACCGATGATAAATATTCTTATAATGGATGAGAATGACAAAAACTTACTTTGATGGCTGAACCCAGTTGGTTAACGGTGTCAGGGATCGTTGCGCGAATTTGTTCATAACTAAGCTTATTCCGATAACCAGCAGCGATGTCATTCATCCCAATATCAAAAGTATATAGAGCCTTGGAAAACTCATCGGGTCTTGGGAGTCTTCTTTTGTCACATTCATTAATTTTAGCTGCATATAGACCATAAACATTTCCATAGTAAGGAAATTAGCTAATGACTAAAGATTATATTGGCAATAATGTGCATATATATACTAACTAACCTTGGCTATAAAGATTGGTCGTCCTTGACTTGAATTGGTTAAAATGTTCAGTTTGAATATCAAGGGGAAATGGGCTCACCCCATTTAAGAACCATGATTCATTCTGGTGCCTAATGGTCGCACCTCCAGTAGCAAAGTTGGCTCCATGTCTGAAATTGGTTCCGATTGAATGAAGGTAGCCACTCAAATAAGGTAATCCAAGGTGTTTAGCTGCACTGCACAAACAATTTGATTAAAAAAAACATAAAATTCCCAAGCACAACCTAATTAATAACTAATTGTTACCAATGAAGTCGATTATGAGTCGTCCATCGGAGCCCCTTCCAGCAGGTTTATGAAAGAAAGTATTGCCTGATGGCGACGCCATTGGATAAAATGCAGCCGCCATGCCACCAGTATCTGAATTTGAATCGCCAAAGTTGTATATTGCAGGAAAGTTACATGATGGTAATCTATCCTTAGCTCGGCCTCGGACAATCGTAACCTGCGATGAAAACAAAATCCAAACAATAATTCCTCTCAGAAACTCCATTTCTCTTGTCCGTAGGAAAGTTTTATCTACATCGCATAATTCAGGAGAGATCCAGCTACTTATGAACATGATTGATCTACTATTCCATTTATTTTATTGCCTTATCTCACAGTTGGTCTTGACTAGCCTTATTGGAATCATATTATAAAAGATGTCAAGCAAGATTTGGTAATATAAAATTAGGCTTGTGCGCCATGTGAAAACCTGAAGGGAACAATCAAAATCAAGCAGTAACAAACACACCCATAAGGGTTTCGTGAATCTGCAGAGCGCAGCTTTTCAATACTTTTAATATCAGTGTTAACCCTAACAAACATCCCTAAGCAGCTTATATACTCAAGAAATAAAAGAATAAATAAACTGGTATCAACAGTAAAAGAACCCAACTATACAGCTATACAAAACTATGTCGTATGGTTTAACACCCCCCCACAAGCCGGACGGTGAGCATCAACAACGTGCAGCTTGCGAAGAAATTTAGCCAACTGAGAAACAGTGACCGGTTTGGTCAAGAAGTCACTAGGCTGATCAGAAGAAGCAATATGAACAAGTTGGAGAAAATGATGTTGAAGCTTTTCTCGCACAAAATGACAGTCTAACTCGATATGTTTCGTGCGTTCGTGAAAAACCGGATTATTGGCAATATGGATTGCAGCTTGACTATCACAAAATAACTTCAAAGGCCGAGGATGCTGAACATTAAAATCTGAGAGCAATTTGGACAGCCAAGTTAATTCACTGCAAGTATTGGCCATGGAACGGTATTCCGCTTCAGCCGAAGATCGAGAAACAACAGGCTGCTTCTTGGACTTCCAGGAAACAAGAGCACCACCAAGCATGATACAGTACCCACTAATGGACCTGCGAGTATCTGGACAAGAACCCCAGTCCGCATCGCAAAAGGCAGTAAGATGATAAGAACAAGTAGATGGGAAGAAAAGACCTTGTCCAGGAGAACCTTTTAAATAGCGCAAGACCCGATGTGCAGCTAGGAGATGAACATCTGTGGGAGAATGAAGAAACTGGCTGAGAGTGTGGACTGCATAACTAACATCGGGACGAGTGACTGTTAAGTACATCAACCTGCCTATCAAGCGGCGATAGGAAGAAGGATCAGGCAGAGGAGTACCATCATAAATTGATAAATGAGTGTTTAATTCAGTTGGCGAGGAGATAGGCTTGGCCTCAAGAAAACCAGAGTCTGCCAACAAATCTAGTGCATACTTTCGCTGGCTGATAACCAAACCAGAAGATGAGTGAGTAATTTCAAGACCCAAAAAATATTTCATAGGTCCCAAGTCTTTAAGCTTGATGCAAGAGTGTAAATATTGCTTCACAGAAGAAATAAGTGGCTCACTGGTGCCACCTATAACCATGTCGTCGACATATAAAAGCAAAGCAACAAATTCAGAGCCCTTGCGTAAAGTGTATAATGAATAATCCGCCTTTGATTGATGAAAACCATACGCAAGCAAAATGGAACTGAATTTAGCATTCCATTGACGGGATGCTTGTTTGAGTCCGTAGAGAGACTTACGAAGCTTGCAAACAAGGTGAGGAGGTGATGTCAGATAACCAGGGGGTGGCACCATATACACATCTTCAGACAAATCACCATGAAGAAAAGCATTATGAACGTCGAGTTGATGCAAAGACCAACGATTCATAGATGCTAAAGCCAAGAAAACCCGAACAGTGACCATCTTTACAACTGGAGAGAACGTCTCTGTATAATCAAAACCAAGTCTTTGACTGAACCCCTGTGCAACCAGACGTGCCTTATAACGGTCAACGCTGCCATCTTGCTTGAATTTAATTTTATAAATCCACTTAGAACCAACTGCTCTGCGACCGGGTGGTAAAGGGGTCAGATGCCAAGTGTGATTGTCCTGTAATGCCTGCAACTCAGATTTCATGGCAGCACGCCAAGCAGGGTCTTTGACAGCAACGGAGTAATTAAGGGGTTCACGATGGGAAGAGATAGAACATAAGAAAGATGTATGCGTAGAGGAAAAATTGTTGTAATTTAAATACTCACTGAGAGGATATTTCGAAGAGGACCCGGGCTATTGAGGAGCACTGGAATGAGAGGTGCATGTGACGGCGTTGCATTCATAATCCTGGAGATAAGATGGCAATTGTTTGATACGGGTGGAACGACGAGGATGCATGGGAGAAGATGATGAGTCAACGGGAGAGGAGGAAGTAGTTGAACTGGACGGGAGAGGAGGACAAATAGAAGTGTCGACAGTGGAAGGTGGACAAATTGATGGAGTAGTGGAAGGTGGACAAACTGATGGAGTAGTGGGAGTGACATGAAGTAAAGAATCATCTGGAGATAATTCCATGAGTTGAGTTGAACTAGATGTAGAACCAGTAGGAGTAGTATGGGAGAATGGAAAGACATTTTCATGAAAAAGCACATCACGAGAAATGAAGATATCATGGGTGTCCAGATCAAGAAGAAGGTAGCCCTTCACATTAAAAGGATAACCCAGAAACATGCACGCCCGAGCACGAGCTTGAAACTTAGACCGAGAATGGGAATGGGTAGCTGCATAGCACAAACATCCAAAAACTTTCAACACATCATAATTCGGTGGCCTTTGAAAAAGTATTTGATAAGGACTGAATTTATCAAGTTGTCGGGAAGGCAACCTATTCAAAAGATGAACAGCAGTTAGCACACAGAAACTCCAAAAAATCTCTGGAACTTGAGAGTGAAAACGTAATGCTCGAGCAATATTTAAAATAGATTGATGTTTACGTTCTACTACCCCATTTTGTTGGGGAGTATAAACGCATGTCCTTTGATGGAGAATACCATGAGATGCATAGAAGTCGGGCATATTGAATTCAAGGCCATTGTCGGATCTCAGAATTTTAATGTTTGCATGGAAATGAGTTGCAACATATTGGCAGAAAGCTTGAACAAAAGGGCGAGCCTCCCCTTTAGAGTGCAATAAATGTACCCAAGTAGCCCTACTAAAATCATCAACAATTGTTAAGAAATACCGAAAACCATCAATAGAAGTTACGGAGTGAGGACCCCAAATATCTACATGTACAAGTTCAAAAGGATTTGATGTCTTGGATACACTAACATGAAAGGGTTTTCGCTTCATTTTTGCAAGAGGACAAGTGGGACAAAAAACAAATTGTTCTTGTAAAGCTCTTGGCAAAAATAAACTAGTTGTAGATGAAGGGTGTCCTAATCTACGATGCCACAACATGTGATCGTTGACAACGGCATTAGCTTGCAAAACAGAATGGACTTTTGACAACTTGGAATCCCAAAAATACAAGCCTTTATGCATGCTCCCCATTCCAATCCTCTTCAAGGTGACCAAGTCCTGCAAGATGCAATTTTTGGAGGTGAAATTGACAGAATATTTCTCAGAAGCAGTTAGACGACTCACAGAAATAAGGTTGAGTTTAAACGAAGGAACACACAAAACTTGATTAAGAATAATGCCAGTGTACAAAGTCAAAGATCCAACATGGGTTACCCGATGTTGATCACCATTGGGTAAAGAAACAAAAGAATTTTCCAGGGGTTGAGCAGAACTAAGGAAATCAAGGGAACACACAACATGATCGCTAGCGCCACTATCTATCAGCCATGGAGTAAGAAATGGAAAATTAACAGTGAGACTTGTAGATTTGTGAGGAGAAACATTACCTGCCACGGCTGAAATTGTGGACAAGCCTGAAGAAGGATTAGGACTACTACCTGAAGAATGCTCAGAATATGAACTGGACCTATCATTGTGTGGTGTAGACTGGGAAGTGGAGTTTAGCTTAAGAAAATTCATCAACTGGCTACATAACTCTGGAGACATCTGTAAAGACCCTGCCTGTGAATCTACACTTGAACCCAACTCAGCTTGATTGATAAAATGACTTCTATCACCTCGGTTAGAAGCACTGCCAGTACCATGGCGTTGGTTACGTTTGGGCTGTCCCGAAGGATACCCATGGAGTTTATAACATCTATCGATTGTGTGGCCAGTCTTGTGACAGTAATTACACATCAGACTCTCCTTTCTGCCAGTGTTAGAAGAACCGAATTTTCCAACATCAGCCCCCGATTTCACTGCCATGGCCATAGCAGGAAGTTGACCCGAGTGAGACTGATTAATGGCTAACTGGCGCTCCACATGTAAGACCATCGAAAGAGCTTTGGTACATGAAGGCAGTGGTTCCATAGCCAAAATCTGATTCCTTATATTTGTGAAATTTTCAGTCAATCCCATCAGGAAAACCATGGTGTGATCTTGTTTCAGATAATCCTCCAAAGCAGTCCGAGCTCCACAAGTACACACTGGGATAACATTATAATACACAAATTCATCCCAAAAAGTCTTTTGCTTGGTGTAATATTCAGTAACAGTAGAAGCCCCTTGACGAGTTTCACCCATAGCTTGTCTCAACTCATAAATTCGAGTAGCATTTGACGCAGCATATCGCGTCTTCAGATCCAGCCAGAGCTCTCTCGCTGAAGAAGAGCTCGAGAGACTATTAACAATCTCTTTAGAGATGCAATTAGTAATCCAAGTGATAACTAAGCTATTACAACGGCGCCAAGACATATAGCGTGGATCACTAGAGTCCAGTGCCTTCAAAGTGCCATCTACAAGCACCTGTTTGTTTCTTCCATCCAGAGCAGTGAGCATGTTGCGGCTCCATACATGATAGTTCTCCTCTCCAGTTAGAGAGAGACCAATGAGTTTGGTTACTGCAAAATCAGCAGTAGTAAGAATTAAGGGGTCATCAAGGAGATTAGAAACCCAATAGTAGGTGCAGAAGTTATCGCCCCTGCTGCAACATCAACGACAGCAGCTGCGGATGCCATAGCTCAGAAGAGATCAAGAACTTCAGATTAACGGAAGAGAAGAACCTGCCTCCGATACCATGAAAACCTGAAGGGAACAATCAAAATCAAGCAGTAACAAACACACCCATAAGGGTTTCGTGAATCTGCAGAGCGCAGCTTTTCAATACTTTTAATATCAGTGTTAACCCTAACAAACATCCCTAAGCAGCTTATATACTCAAGAAATAAAAGAATAAATAAACTGGTATCAACAGTAAAAGAACCCAACTATACAGCTATACAAAACTATGTCGTATGGTTTAACACCATGAGCAATCACAATGATTGTTACTATCTTGGGACAACAAATGATGTGGGTAGACATATTTTTGTTGATGTGACTGTATTAAAAATGCGTTTTAATGATGTGGTTGAATATATGGCTGGACTTGAAGACAATATAAGGGTGATAACCAATATTAATTTGACTGAAAAAATGATGAATGAATTAAATGTCAAGTGGCTAATGAGAAATTAAAAAATTGTGTTGATAGATGTGTTATATAGATGTGACTGTATTAAAAGACGTGTATTTTTTTGATGTTGATAAATATGTAAAATAATTTTTTTTAATAATAATGTCCCATTAACTCCCATATAAATCAAGCACGCCAAACATTGAATTGTTCCATGACTTTAGGTGCAAGGGACTGCATAAGTTTTTTTGTCTACGCTTAATGTCTTTTCTCATCTACTATCCACATAAGCTTCTCTACTATGATTTTTTTTTCCTTTCATTTTTCTGATTTAATAGTGGTCCTCACCAAGATAAGACAAGGCAAGGAGTCAAGAGGATAATAAGGAGGCATAATTTTTATTTATTATTTATTATTTATATTGAATTAATAAAAAATTGAATTGAATTTATAAGATTTTGACTATACGGACTGGATTCTTAGGCTTTTTTTTTTTTAAAAAAATATTTTTAACTTTCAAAATTGATATATTAGAAAAAAAGCCACTTATAGATAATTAAAATATGAGAATCTCATTTGATTATAATTGAAAACTTATTTATTGTGTATTATTATTAAATTACCTTAAATACCTTTATTGATAAATTAATCACTTTTATTTTATGAACAAATTAACACTCTAAAACACTTATTCAGCTCAAAATAGTTTTCGGCTGAGCTTATAAACTAATCTTATTTTTTTGGTGACAGCATGTCTTGTAAGGCGGAGGGCCCAAATGGTTGACGTCTAGGGCAAGAATCATGGGCCGTGGACCATTGGGTTCTAGTAAAGCCCTCGCTATGGGCCTTTGTAATTTCTGTTTTCTTTGTTCAACGAAAGAAATGTTATATTGTTATGGACATCAACTGTTGGGTTCAGTTCAAAGTGTTATGGGCTTTTATGACATCTGAACAACTAATTACTTGCCCATTATTCACTAAACTCGTTATCCAATAATCTGATTTATAAATAAATATTAGATAAGGTATTGAATATTTCATATTTTAGGGAAGACTGTTTGTAGTTATTGGTGGTGAGAGGAGGATTCAAGAGGGTTCCGATTAACAAAAAATGTATTTTAAGACAAAATAGCTGGTAAAAGTCCACAAAAGCAATGTCAAAATCAAGGTATAGAGAGGCAGATATCCATTTTTTGAGAAAAGTTTCACAACAAAATCCTTACTTTTTATTTTTTATTTTCATTTATTGGATTTTACGAACGCGTGAAGAACATGTTTTTATTTTTATATTCGCATTTTGGCATAGTGAACAATACTGATACTAAGAGGAAGATAAAGAAAGCAGCGGCGAATTCAGGAAACAAATTAAGAGGCGACTTGGTTAGTGGTAGAGTGATGAATTTATAGGAGGGAATCAAAAGATTACTATTTTTTTAGGGCATTTAGACTTAAACATTACAATTTTAGGACCAAGTTTAAATGAAATGAGTTTAATTTTAATTTTTGAGGGAGCTTACACTTGAGAGGTACATTCTTAAACTAATATGTGTATATACAAATATAAACTATTTTTTTTTAAAAAAAAGGGGGGGCTTGAGCCCCCATTGTTAAACCGTGGCTCGGCCACTAAAAGGAAGAGGAGAAACTATAATATTTACACTTTCTTGTATTGGGATAAGTTTAAAAAGATAAAGAATGAATTTTTCATTTCTCTTGTTTAGATAGTAGTCATCATAAGAGAAGAGAAGAAGAAAAAAAATTGGTTTAATTTAATTATTTATCCTTATTTTTAAGTTGAAGTATTATGTACACGAGTAGAATATATTTTTCTTTTATAAATAATTTAATTTAAATTTTCTTTCTCTTCTCTTGAAATCACCCAAATTTTGTGAAGAATCATTTTAATAAAATATTAGATAACTCTTTCATATGATTCTCTTCAAATTCCTCCTTTTTTTTATAACATATTCAAACAAAGAAATTAAAATAAAGTTCATTTCTCTTCTCTTCCCCTCCCTCAAATCTCTCAATCCAAACACACTATAATGCTCCTTTTATTTTGAAGAAAATCAATTTTTGAAAAAATTATATCTTTCTTCTTTGAAAATATTTAATTTTTTTTAGCATATGTTCCTTACAAATACATAGAACCATCATCTATGCCCCGAAGTTGCATTGTGAATTCGTCTCCTTTTGCTTAGTTCGAACAAGAAGAGGAGTTTCAATTTTTTATTATTGTAAATTAGGGTTTTATTGTTGTGTTGCCTTGTTTAATGATGTGGACTTCTTTTTTAATTACTTGTTAATGACGCGATGTACCTCTGGTTGTCACCTAAGCAATTTTCATCAATCTTAGGTCAGAACAGTAGAGTCGTGACAAAAAATGAGTTGGTTGTAGAATCTCTGAGGATGGAAATGAGAAATCGGTGTAACTAATTAAAGAACATAAATAATAAATAATGGTTTTATCAACAAAAAAAAACTTGATTTCATAGAAATAAATCTAACATATACTTTTACAGTAGTGATAAATAGTACAGGGCCAAACAATCCATATTATTCCATTTCATTATAATATCGTATTTCATTATAAAATTTTCAATAAAATATAATATTTCATTATGAGTGTACAATGAAATATGATATTCTATTATAAATTTATAAAGAAATATGATGTTACAACAGAATTCACCGTTTAGAATTGGACCTATAACATTTTTCATACTTTTAACTTATCTTTATTGTACATATACCCCAAAAAAAAAGTATTTGGTCGGCAATGAAACGGATAAAATAAAATAAATTATCAACAAATATTCAAATTATTCTGCCCCCGGAGTCGTCGAGATAAAATAGGAATCTTCTTGTTAGGTCCAGTCCAGCTATTTGATCAAATAAAAATAATATATAATTTTTTATTCCACACAAAATGTGAACTCTATAAATAGTAACCCAAACAAAAGAATGGGTTTTCTTTTGCTAATATCTTGATTCCTATTTTATTTTTCCATCTCTTCTTCATTTCATCACTCACCTATGCAAGATACACTATGGAGCCCTTCTTCTCAGTCACCAAACAACAAGCTGCTGAAAGACTCGTAACATCATCCAAGTTATTATCTCAAAACAATTTTAAAAAGTATAACTCTTCGGTTCTTCATTCGCCAAGGCTCGTCGAGCATAAGTTCAATTTCCTTTTCTTCCAGCTGCTTCGAAAGTTTCTGTAGAAGATATGCTGGTTACTACAAACTTCCACATGCTGAGGATGCAATGTAATTGAGCTGTTATTCTTGTTTTTCAAATACATATCGGTACATGTCAAATGTTCTTCAATTTTTTTGTCTAGACCATCCGGTGTCCGCAGTTAATTCCACCGTGAATAAATATGGACCGAGCCTGGAGGGTCCCACTAAGGGGGCAAAACTCTCCCAATAAAGATTTTTTTTTTCATTTACAAGACTCGAACTCGAACCTTACTTAAAGGGAACAAGCACCGTGTCACTTGAACCAACAACTTGTTGGTAAATGTTTTAAAATTTTGTTATATATCTATATATATATATATATGGACATAGATATTATCAAGTATTCCGCACTGTCTCACACCTGCACCCCATTCAACGTAAGTGCGGGTGAATCAGGTGCGGAATCCTGCATTGGAATATCCCTCTCCCTCTCCCTCTCTCTATATATATATATTTATATATAATCATCTAAAACTTTCAATTTTTGTGCAGGATGTTCTACTTCTTTTTTGAATCACGAAATAGTAAGAAGGATCCTCTCGTGATATGGTTGACTGGAGGGCCAGGAGCCAGTGGCAGTGTCGCATTGTTTTATGAAAATGGACCTTTTCATATCACAGATGATTTAACTCTTATTCGGAATGAATATAGTTGGAACAACGTAATTAATTAATTGGTGTTATATATTTATATCATCTATGAAGTGAAAAACATGAATGCATAATTTAGTTTACTCATGATTTTAACCCTTTTTTTGTGCAGATGTTTTCATTATATATGTCGATCAGCCTATCGGAACAGGTTTCAGTTATTCAAATAACGATTTGTATGACTTTTTGCAGGTCTTTTTTGTCTTTTTCTTTCTCATCCTATCTATTTTAATACCTGGATTTATTTTGTCATGTGACATATTCTTTCTTTTTTTGCTTGGAATGACTACAGGAATTCTTGAATGCGCATCCTGATATGGTTTCAAATAAATTCTTCATAACTGGAGAATCTTATGCTGGACATCATGCGAGGAAATGATGAAAAAGAGGGAACTACCATAAATCTTATGGTATTTCTTCATCTTAATTGAGCCATAATATCCAAATGTGTACGTTGTTTTATTGGATTTCAGTTGTTGAAAGCTATTGTTTTACAGGGTTTTGCTGTTGGTGATGAACTTACAAATCCAAGAATCCAATATCTATCGTTGCCAAATTATGCATGGCAGCATAAATTAATTACAGAAGACAATTATCACATCATTGAAAGCGAAAATACTCCACTTTGTGAATCATCTGCAAAACAATGCGGTGTGTGTATTACTTTTTACTTGTAATTATGCTTTTCTTAAACTATTTTTGGGCCTAATTTAGTTCATCAACTATCATTTGGTCCCCAAGTTATTATTAGTGTGTTTTGTGGTGTGAAAATTAAATATATTTAGCATCCTAAACCTGCAAAGAATCACCGTTCATCAATTGGTCTCCGAAAATTAAAATCATTAAATTAATACAATGCCGTTATCAATGACTTTTCCGGTGTACTAGCAAAAGATCGAACTTCTATTGTTGAGCTTCCGTAACGATAAGAAAGGGATGAAAGAGGTTCGGCTCCACGCCCAATTATAAATGCCCAAAATGTCCTAAAATAAACCAAATTTTGTAAAGTTTTCATCAACACATTTGTTTTTCCATCTAATTGAAAGTAACGTTACATGGTTTGTTGATGATAGGGGAGAGAGTGACATTTCATTTGTTTTAACAATTTGTTCATTCAGATTGAGAAGTGGCCCATTGCAAGATATGGGAATCTCTTTATGAGAACAATGATCGTTGACCTTAATGTCTTGTTTCTCCTTTTGATTTTGATTCTTAACATTCATACCTCGCAGTCAATTTCTGCGAAAAGAGGAGGAAAGTGTTTGTTCTACAGTAAAAGCAAATTTAACAACACAATGATTTAGAAATACATGACAAAAGTCAAACAAACAGCCCATTGGAAAAAGTCAACGAAACATCCTAGGAAGGTGATTATTTGTTGCGTTACTGTCACAGACAAAAAAAAAAAAAAAAATCGGGGTGACAGAAATTTCTATCCGAATCGGATAATGTATAATATTTATAAGATATTTATATGTATGGATATTAATTGATTTTACATATTTAATTAATTAAATATGAATGGGTTTAGATCAAATTAAATAAATCGAATAATAATTCAATTTAGATTAAGATTTTCAAAACTAAATTGAAATAATATTTTTGTATTTATACCCGTATCTAATTTTAAATCTGATAAAATTTTTATGTTTAAATTTAAATTTCAGACACATTAATAAGTTGTGTTAAAAATTTAATTTAATTCGAATTAAATAAATTTATTGGTCCATTGAACAAAGTCTTGTCACTCGTGTCTACGTGGATGGGTGATTATCCAATCTAAAGCATATCCAAATATTAAATTAACGGGAAACAGTTGTTGTTGCTGATACCAAAAGCAACAACTTAACACTTTCAACCCCTCATGATTGCCAATAACTCCGAAACTTCGATGAAATTAGAACTTAAAGCAATTGACTGATTGTTCAATTACTTTGTCGAAAAAGTTTTTCCACTTTCTTTTGTTTTAGAAATGAAAGCAGGGATCTTCGAGTTTCAGATCCGCCATTAGAGCATCTGTCCATCCATCTTACTCCAGATTGTGAAAGTCTGTAACTTGACGGCGTTGGCTACGAGGTTCCATTTATTCTCTACTTCAAATCTAAATCTAGGGTTTCTGTTTGGTTCGAAAATGGCTTTCAGATCTCGAATAATGTGTGTTGAATTTTATTTATTTATTTATTGAAAGACTCAGTTACAGTTAACGTGTTGATTTTTGTTGTTTCTACCTTCGAGTAGGAAGTAATATTGGCATTGGTCGTCTGCCATTTTCCACAATTGGGACTCAATATCTGTCAAATTTGGAGTCTTTGATAACTGATACAATTATATTTGGCGTGATGGTAGTCTAGAAGAAAAACTTAACCCGCAAAGCCTGACGTTTTTTAGTCGGTTACTTGTACTAGTCGTATATTGAAAGAGTCAATTGAAGTTTCCTGGTTGTTTCAAACCTTTCCCCCTTTGCTTTTAATTAGTTGTTTATATCTTTTTGAGGGTTTTTAGGGGGTTTGCTTCTGGAGATTTAACCTAAGAATCAAGAAAGAGAGCATCTGATTTATTTTTTTTGGCTGTGAAGGAGAGGAGGATTTTCTTTTGAAGGATTGAAGATTTGTTGTTTAAAGTTGGATTCTGGGTTGATGGGTGGCAGAAGTTCAAAGGAAAAGAGTTGGAGGCAGACTCCATCAATTCGTTCAAGCTCATCTTCGTTTGATTATTCGCAAGCACCCTATTATGGTCATGAAAGTTCAGGTTATGCACCGCAACAACCTTATGCATCACAGCAACCTTATCCTTATGCATCGCAGCAGACTTATCCGTTACCTCAAGACTATGAACCCCAGCAATATCAACCACCTCAAGACTATGGTGCCAATAGAAGGAGGCTGGAGAAAAAGTATTCAAAGATTGCAGATAGTTACAACTCCTTAGAAGAGGTAAGCTTAATTTTGATGGCTTTGACTGCATAGGATAATTTTATCTGGATGATTGGGTTGCTGAAATAGTGTCTTGTGTTGATGGGCTCGTATTGATTTCAGAAATGTTTTCATGATCCCTGAACAATTTTTTTTCTTGATGTTCAATATATTTATTGTTGTCTGCAATGTTTAAATTGTGCTATTGGTTTAAGCTGCTAATCCACCCGTTGCAGATATTTTTGTGATTCAAGCACACAATTTTATGATTGCAGGTAACTGAGGCTCTTGCACGCGCTGGCCTAGAGTCTTCAAATCTAATTGTTGGAATTGACTTCACAAAGAGCAATGAATGGACGGGTACATCTTGATCTTCAAATTTCAATGCTTTTAAATTTGTAATATGAAAGCGGGCAATTCTGAACCTTGAACGGTTATGTAGGTTCAAAGTCATTCAATAAGCGAAGCTTGCATCACATTGGAAATTTTTTAAATCCCTATCAGCAAGCAATATCGATAATTGGGAAAACGTTGGCTGCTTTTGATGAGGATAACTTGATCCCCTGTTATGGATTTGGAGATGGTATGTTTGAAGTCTTAATTTTTTGTAGTATTTAATTTGTTGAACATTCTGGGACTAATCATTACTTGAATGTATTGCCAGCGTCAACACATGATCAAGAAGTCTTCAGTTTCTATCCAGATGATAGATTTTGTCATGGATTTGAGGAAGTCTTGAGTCGTTACCAGGAAATAGTGCCTAATCTACGGCTTGCAGGTTTGAATTTTCTCACCTTTGTCTTGTTCATTTAAGTATTACTGCATTTAGGCAATTTGATTTGAAGCTTATGCTTATTTCATTATGGCAGGGCCAACATCCTTTGCTCCTATCATTGAAATGGCCATGACTATCGTTGAACAGAGTGGTGGTCAGTACCATGTACTAGTGATTATTGCAGATGGACAGGTAATTTGTCATTATGAAAATCTTAATCAATCTTGTGATGATCTTAGTTACAGTGAAGAAGGTTGACAAGCCTGTTTTAACTTTGCAATGAGCTTTTCCGTGGAAGAAATGTCTTATCCAACAGATGAAAATGCTGAACTAAGTCAATGTTATTATCAATACTGAATTCTGGCAGTATGTTGTCTTTTGGTTTGCCATCAATCGAATGTGTTTATACTTTTGCTAGGTTTAATCTTTACCAACTGAATTTGTCTCAGGTGACCAGGAGTGTAGATACTGATCGGGGCCAGCTGAGTCCACAAGAGAAAAAGACGGTCGATGCCATTGTACTAGCAAGGTGAATATGACATACCTTATCATCTCCTGCAGTCATAGTTTATCCAGCTTTATTTTTCTTATATTCTTATTTGATTGTTTTCTTATATTCTTCTTTGCTTGTTTTGTTATAGCAAGCTTCCTCTCTCAATTATATTAGTTGGGGTTGGAGATGGGCCTTGGGACATGATGAAAGAATTTGATGATAATATCCCTGCCCGAGACTTTGATAATTTCCAAGTAAGTTTAATTGATTGGCATTGATATACTTTTTTTAAAAAAATCTGTTACCATATGACAGTTTTGTTTAATGTTGCTGGCAATCCTTCCACTGGCAAGGTTTTTTTTTGTTGTTAATTTTTTTATTGTTTCCTGTATAGTTTGTGAATTTTACGGAAATTATGTCCAAGAATATGAGCCAAATGCGGAAGGAGACTGATTTTGCCCTTGCTGCTTTGATGGAAATTCCTTCACAATACAAGGCAACAATAGAGAACAATATCCTGGGGTAATGAATCCTTCCCTTTTTTGGTATTTATAAAAGATTTTGTCAGCTGCTGATGTCATTGTCCTGTTGATGTCTGAGCAGTAGGCGGAACGGTAATGTTCCTGAGAGGGTTTCCCTCCCTCCACCTGTTTATGGCGCAGCACCTTTCAGCAGCTCGAAACCTTTTCATTCTACTAGTTTTGTCAAATCTAGTGCGCCGCCTTATGAAGGAGACAGTAAGCCTGAGAGCTCAGCTCCACCTGCCATGTCTTCAACTTATGATAGCTCAGCTCCACCTGCCATGTCTTCAACTTATGATAGCCAGGTATTGTTACATTTTTTTAGAATAATTATGTCAATGTGAACGTCATAGGAGCTTCACTTTACTCCTAATTTTCAAGTTTCATCTATTTTTAAATATAAAAGAGAATTTTCAAGTTATTACTTGTGTTTTTAAAGTAAGGTTTTCTATTTGAGTCATGCAATTGCTTTAGCAAAGTGAAGAAAAATCTTTCATATAGAATTTACTTGGTGTTTTTTGATATGACCGCGTGGGAGCATATTCTCAGTTAGGTTTACTCTTCGATTCACACTTTATGCAGGGACTAAATTTTAGGTTTTAAGTCATTATTTTTGGGTTTTATATCATTAGCAAACCATGCTGAAATGGCTTTATTACGTTGCCTTCTATATTTCTTCGTTTTTTTGTAATGGAAGTTATCATTCATAGTTACTGTTTGTGATAAAAATGATTTGGTCTTGGTACCGAAATGAATCAATTTTAAGTGACTGCCAGCCTAGAGATGCTTTAAAGATAATGAAATGTGTGCTGTATGTATATTGAAGATCCACTGCTTCTTATACTCTTCTGCTATGGATTGAATGCTTGTCCCTGCCTATTGGAGTGGTTGTTGCTTCCCTGTATTTCCGTTGTTATTGCACAACACTTGTTTCAAATGACATTTACCAGAAGTGATCTTTAGTCACTCTCTAGTCTCTTCTTCCTCATGTCTTCGTGGGTGGTTTTTCCTTCAGTGTGGAATCCTACTACTATCAACGTTAGTCTGGATGTGAATATTAAGAATACTATTGAGAATCCAATACTCTTTAGACTTATATGTTGTCCGGTTTTCGACAGGTTTGCCCTATTTGCCTTACGAACTCCAAGGATATGGCCTTTGGTTGTGGGCATCAGGTAGGTTTACGAGAGGCGTTGCTCAATTATTAAACTTATTCAGAAAATTATCTTATTTCGAATGGTTTATTAATTTTTATTCTTTTTTGTCACAGACGTGTTGTGAATGTGCAGAAGACCTTGAGTCATGTCCGATATGTCGAAGCGAAATACAGATTAGAATAAAACTTTACTAAAAGCCCCATCACAACCTTATTTATGATTTTTGTTTCTGTGGTGCCGCAAAGTTCTTTGTAATTTGTTATTATAATGGTGGAAACATGCTGGAGATGCTGAATTCAGCTGCAGATGTCTTATCATCATCTTGTGCACATTTCACCAGCTGGTTTTTCCTTTCATTCTTTTATTTTTTTCGAGTGTTTTAGAAGATGTTAATTCAAATGTTTCTTCTCATCTCAAAAATACTAATAGAGATGGCTTGAAGTTGTGTATATATTGGCTTTAGAATCAGACGTTTCTAGTTTTTGCACAAATGGTCTTTTTTGTTAGTAGTATTACTTGTTCAGTCTGTTCTTCAATCACGATCTACTTGTCGGTAGAATATATTTCTTGGCATGTATTAAGTTTTTAAGCGCTTTTGGTTGCTGCTGGGAGGGTTTAAGCTATTATGCCGTTAGTATCCAACCACGGCAAACACTTTCATATAGCGGAATTACTATGCTACTGTGGTTCCATTGACGACGTGTTAGTCCCCTGCCTCCAAGTCTGAGGAGGTTCTTGAGCGAGAAAGTCAGAGTGGTCTGTGTGTCATGTGCTAAGGTAGTGAAGATGGAGAGTCAGAGGCTTATTTTGTGTAGGTTAATCCTTCATCATTACAGAAGTGAATTATGAGCTCAGTCGTGGTTGCTTGCCTTCAAGGGTTGCTTTGCCATTGTGACTTGTGAGTGCTATCTGGGTTTGGAACTTCGACCCTGTTTGGTGAACTGGATAAGAGTGGTGGATTAGATTGACTGGATTGAGAGGCACTTGTATAGTACATTTTTAATGGGTCATTAGGAGGGTTTCATTGGCCAGTTTAATGGGACTAGGGAAAATGTTTTTAGAGTAGATGCCCTATTGCATTTTTGTTGGCCCAAGTATAATATATTTAGAGTCTCATTTCTATCTCATAAAAACAAAATTTAAAATACAATCAAATCAACATAACACATCTTTCAATATAGCCACATCAGCAAAACGCATCTCCTAATATAGTCACATCAGTAAAACATCTCTCTCAATATAACTACGTCAATAAAAACACACATTCTCATACATTACTCATTTTCTCTGAAATTTCTACCATTGTATTTGCTCAAACATGAGAGTATGAGATTTGGTTGGCCACTGTGTTGGATCTATTGACGAGCCCACTTGACTCAAATTAACATTGAGTTTCATCTCAATTATACTAGAAATCAATAATATTTATAACATTTTATATTAATTTTCATTTACATCAATAAAACACGTCTCTTAATATATTTTATTGCCTCCGTCAAATTTTGCCATTGAAGTTGCTCTACAAAAGTCTCATCTCGCTTGGCCTTTTTGTTTTATGGTTTTTTTTCCCACTTGTGTTTGGTGTTTAGGGTTGACTTTCTTTCTTCCTTTCAATAACTATATGAATCCATCAATGATTTACAACTATGTCTACTCTATAAAGCTAGTGGTAATATATGAATCCATCAATGATTTACAACTATGTCTACTCTATAAAGCTAGTGGTAATTCACAGCAATCCTCTACCCCCTTTTGTGAATAATTAATTTATAGATTGCTTTCTCCTATAGGTTTATTTTTAATGTTACTAAAAGTAAATTTATGTGATTTAACCTCAAAGAGTTGGTTGGGTTGTAAATTATCAAGATTAATATTTTGTGAACTATAAGATGTTCTAGGCTCAACTCTCACATCTAACAAATTTCTTTGGAGATACTTTACGGATAAAATGTACTATAATTATCTCGTGCGTGTGAGATAGAGACTCAATTAAAGATTATCATGTAATTCGGGTTCAATGTGATCGTGAATGAGTTCTTGTAAAAAAAAGAGGTTTTGTCTAAATCTACATTTGATTTTTGACATTGATAATCAATAGAGTGGTACAATTCAAATCCTAAAGAATTTACTAAAAATAAGAAGTTTGTCTTGTTACAAAAATATATTTGAAATCCATTATTCTTGTGAATTTCAACAAAGCCCATCATGAATAGTCATAATTGAATATGGGCCTTGATATGATTATAATTTATAGACAAATAGTCCATACAAAAAGATTAAAGGGTACAGTCTATATGGATCTGGCTCGCTAATGCCTGTCCAGCCCAACAAGAGGGGAAGCACAAGCGAAACGGTGCGTTCAACTTCAGTGGCCAAAGCAGTACGGACTACTACGAAGGGCTTTTGCAGAGAAGGGTTTTGGCTTTGGGTTGTGTTTTTGCAGAAACTCCAATGCTGGTGCTTTGAGTAGGCCGTACCAGTGACTTCTTCGACTACAACAATGAAGCTCCTTCAATTCATTCATGGTACTCTCTTTCATTTCATCTTCTCTCCGATTCAAAACTAAAGATTTTTTTTTATTTGCCTCTTTTCCTTCAGGAAATCACAATCGTTACCTCCTTCGAGCTATTGGCCGCCGATACTTCGCTGCTGCGGCCACGGAAGAGTACGCCAAGCGCAACTACGCCAGCGATGCCTCTGGTTACCACTCTGCCATTGGTTCTATAACCAGGCTACGCAGGTCCTCACATTATTTCATTATATCTTGCGCAGATATTTTTTTGTTTATGTAAATTGTGTTGTTATTGGTTTTGTGTGTTTGTGGTTATAGGAATTATCTATTGCGGGATGCCTATGATGATATGGTGTTGGATGGGGTGCAGCCAACGCGAGACATTTTCCATTCTCTGATCGTGGGGACCATGAAAGGAGCTCGCTTGCAGGATGCTTTCTTCTTTCGAGATGAGATGAAGGCCGTGGGTTTGGTCCCTGATGTATGAAATTTGTTTACTGCTAAAGTTTTCCACTTGAGAGGTTCTAATAAGCCCAATTGTTTTCTTGACCCCATTGATACTAATGTCATTATTTTTATTTTAATTTGGTTAATTGTTGTGATTGGGGGAACTGATGAAGTTGTGGTGCTTATGGACCACGCATATGCAGTTATGCACAATGAGTTTCTTCTTTGACACTTTAGTTTCTGGAGATGCAATGAAATGGCATTGCCTGTCATGCATTATATGAGCATGCTCTTTTTTTCCTTTTTAGCTTAAGAAGATAATATTTTGCTAATTAGAATATCATCTACTTGACATTTGTAGTTCCTTTTGATTCTGATTTCTGGGATTTTGTGACTAATCATAGGTTTAGTGTATTTGACATGAAGTTTTTTATATTTTGTGGCCAATGCTGACAATTGTTAGTGGATTGCAAATTTGCAATTTTGCTCACTATGAAGACCACTTATTTCCCCCAAGCTTGCCTTTTGCGCATTGGTGTCTGCATTGAATTGTCTCTATTAGGATATACTTATGCCCTACTCTCCCTCCCTATGGATAATTGTAGAGAATTTTCCTAATCTCTATTGAATCCTCATAGTGAAAATTTATTTATTTAAGCTGAATGAAGTTTATTGAGGGATTTATTATTGACTTTGAACTATTACTCACTTTTCATAAACGCACTCGGTTGCTGATAGTGTTTTTTAAAAATGTTTCCAGTATTCTGTTTACTCCTTGTTATGATGATGAATATTTATTTATTTACTGAATAGGTTTTTCTGTACAACCTTTTGATCTCAACTTGTGGTAAATGCAAAAATTCTGACCAGGCAATCCAGGTATGTTTGAGCTATTTTTTTCTTGGCAGCTTACATTTAATGTCTATTCTTTTGAAATCTTAAGAGTCATTCTTGTTCTATAATATTAATATTCTGAATCTAAATCTAATATTTTATTTTTTTACTGAAGATCTTGGAAGAAATGAAGAAGTGTGAAGTTAAGCCAAATGGGCAAACTTATGTCTGTCTACTTAATGCTTGTGCAGCCGCTGGTCGAATAGATCGAGTGTATGCTACTTCTCTGGGAAATAAGTTCCTCTTCTCAGTTCAATGCCTTAGCTTGATGACTGATTGTTGCATGCATGCAATGGTTTTTGGTTGTCTGTAGTACATGAACACGTGGTGAAATATTTATTACCAATTATTGTAAATTGACATGCTTTCTTTTATTGTGTTGAATGACCGACCTGTGGTAGGTTATAATAACTAGAAAATTCATGTTGTCAAACATGCTTTTCCAATTATCTGATAGACCTAGATTGATGAATTTTTTGCATGATGCGTAATTGAAATTATTTTGGACTATACCCTTCCAAGTAGTGTGCTGCCACAAGTTTTCTTGTAGATCTTCCCAATGATATCTGGTGCTAGTGAAGCAATTAATTGTAACCTCCATTTAAAATGTTACAGGTATGCAATTGTACGTGATATGACTGCAGCTGGAGCTGGTTTGGACAAGTTTTGTTATGCTGGGCTTATAACTGCGCATGTCAACAAGACGCACTTTAGGGATGATACAGCTTCCAAAGTAAGTAGAAACTAGAAAGAACTCTCTCTGCTCCAGATGTTCCTTCATTTCATCAAAAGCTAAAGTTTTTCTGATGTGACGATGTCTTACTTTGTTGAAAGATTATTGACTTTGTTGAGCGGTCAAAGGGATGGTCATCAGTTGAAGCATCTAGTGACAGTGCTGAAAATGCGTTGATGGGTGTTTTTGAGGAAGAATTATACAATGCGCCAACTGCTGAATATGCTCATAGGCGTGGAGGATTTTTGGATAAGCAATTGACAGTTTATCATGCTGCATTTCATGCTTGTGCTGAGCTCAGGAATGTGGAGGTAATTAACTCTAGTTATTTTTTAAACTACCATAATTGATAGAACAAATGTTAGCTGTTCTGTCCATCTGTCTCCCAATATGTGCGTGTGGGTGAATGTGTTTGTATTTGGGCTGGAGTATGGAGTGCTAACCTGCATGTGTTCTAGGGAATGTGTTTGCTGAGCAGTGTGCCAATTTGCGGTGCCTGTTCCTCAATTAGTGAAGTGTTTACGATGATCTATTTGAATTTCAAATGGAATTATGTTTTTTAGTAAGTGAAATTGTTTGATTAGGCTGAAGCTCCACTGTAAATTTCTTAACTTGTGCAGCTTTCATCAAGAGCCCTTTAATACCAACAACCTAGAACCATCAGGAATCTGGGATCTCTTGGTGTTTGTCTTTAAAAATACAAGTTGCATTTTTTATGAATGCAGAAGCAAGTTAAAACAATTATGTTATGCACATAGTTTGAGAAATATCTTATCGAGGCTTCGAATGTTGAATGCTTTTCACTGGGGTACTCATGGTCATCTTGGAATGAGCTTGAGAGGGTTAATTTGCAAATTAGACATGTGGTGGTTGCTTTGTGTTATCTGATCGGTTAATCTCTTCTCTAGTTTATGCAAGGTTTTAAAAATCGTTTTTAGGAACCAAGGCACTTACCTTATATGAGGCGAGGCGTAAGCCTCAAAGTGAATCAACAAAATAATTAAAGACTTCAAGTGTATGACTCTAAATAATATGAATATCATCATTCATCAATTCAAAAGATATTAAAGCATCAAAAGTCTAAAAGTTTAAAATTTGATTGCTGCCTTGCTAAGTTGCTGGTGACTATATATATAGACAGATTACAGATAGACTAATAGTAATCAGTAATCACTCATCAGTTATTTAGTTTTGCAAAAATTAACAAAAATAAAATAAAAATAAAAACAAGTAAACAATACAAAACTAGTGCAGTGTCATTGTGCTACTGTGCCACTGTGCCATGGAGGAGCATATCAAGATAATAGAAATAGATATAAACATGGGTAAATAACTAAACATGAGATCAATTAAGTAATTAACTAAGCAGAGGATTTCTAGAAGCAAGGACGAATTTCCAGAGGTAGGGATGAATTTCCAGAAGCAGGGACGAAGTGAGAGAGAGACAACTGAGAAGAAGAGAGAGACAAACTGAGAAGCAGAAGAGAAGTGAGCAGGAGAGAGAGAGAGAGAGAGAGAGAGAGAAGCAAAAGAGTGAGAGAGAGAGAGAGACGAAATACCTGGAGATCGCCATTCTGGAGAGCTGTGATGCCGCTGAACTAGGGCAGGGCGAGAAACATGATGTCGCGACTTGCGATAGACCTCTGTGGAGCTGACTTGCTGGGTTTTCAATTTCAGAGCAAGAAAGCCCAAAAAAAGCCCAAATTTCATGTCGCACGCCTCGTCCGCCTCAGAACCTCCATGCCTGAGGCGGACGCCTCTCATGGAACTCTCCCAGGCGTACGCCTGGGATCGGCGGAGCTCCGCCTCAGTTCGAGGCGCGCCTCAAGGCGTGCGCCTCGAACGATTTTTTAAACCTTGAGTTTATGCTTAGTTTGAATATTTGCAAAGACTTTCCTAATATGTCTTAGTTCTAATCCACAAATGTTGACATTCTTGAGTGAAGATGCTGAACCTTCTTTTTTGTTTTCTTCTTCTTCTTTGATGTGGTTTAATCATAAACCCACCCCCTTTTAATTTTTGTCTCAGTTATTAATCGTAATTTTGATAAAAATAGGCAGTGAAAACTCTTGTCGAGATGCTTCAGAAGGATGGAAAATCTCCTGATGTCTTCATTCTTATGCAAACTATGAGGTATACAATTATTGCATCACTGCATTTAACAGTCGCTCACATTATGCACTTTTTGTATGCAATATGGACATTTTATTTGTATGTATGTATTCATGTGTTGTTTTTTCAATGGCTATTAGCATTATTGCAGCTTTGGTGGATGAAAAAAATGTGTAACATATACTCTAGGCTGGTAATTGGTGAGAAAGAACAATAAAATGGATACAACTCATTGGTATAGATTAAAGGTGTGTGATACGAATGTCTCATATCGCTAAGATGTGGGAGTTGTGATCTATTGATAAGGAAAGCAAGTGTCTTCTTTAATCAGCCAACAAGTTTTCTAGACAAAAGCCTATTAGGCTTGTTGGTAACAACCAACTCATATGTGGCCACTGGTTGAGCTTGTTGGATGGTTGGGCCTACCAAGTGCGTGTATGAGCGCGTGCTTGGCTAGGTTCCTATCAATTGGTATTACCGTATTAGAGCGGTTCGATCTCTGCTCGCTTGGTCCAGGAGCTGCCATCAAAAGGTTGCCAATGGTACGGGTAAGGAGTAAGGACCCTAGTCCAGTGAAAGACCCCCACTAAGTGCGGCCAACATGTTACTTCGTCTATATATGGGATTGGACTAAGCCGCCACGGAAAGGGCTACCAATGGATCTGGTGGTACGTGTAAAGACCCCAGCCCAGTGAAAGACCCTAATTGAGTACAGCCTACGTGTACGTCGGCTTAGTAAAGCGTCCCACATCACTAAGAAGTAGGAGTTGTGATCTATTGATAAGGAGGACAAATGCCTTAACCAATTAACAAGTTTTTTAGGCAAAAGCCTATTGGGCTTGTTGGTCACAGCCAGCCCATATGTGGCCATTGGTTGGGGTTGTTGGATGGTTGGGCCTACCAAGTGCGTGTATGGGCGCGTGCTTGGCTAGGTTCCTATCATTGCGATAGGAAAGACATGAGATAGCCTCATCCAGAGGCTTGTCCTAAAATATTTTGGAATAGGTCTGCATCGTGATCTTTAAAATATTCTGGAGTAGGATTGCATCGTGATCTTGTGGTAACTTTAGACATTGTCAAGGATGTGGAGGAGTAAAAGGCAGATCGTGTTCAGTATCAGGACTCAAAGTTGTGAGAGATCTAGAGAGAAAGGGCTAAGCTAAAAAGCTTTACCTGAATAAGAAACCCATAGGGATCAATACTTTAAGAATGTTGCTCGAAAAGATGCACAAAAACCTAATGAATGTTAAGAAACACAGTTCACCAATTATTTATGTAATTTTTCATTAATTGGACATCATTTGCTACGACTTAATGTTTTAGTGCATTTTTCAGTAAGTTTCTTTATTTGTTTTTGTTTAATTTTCTTTAACATTGGAAAAGGGGGTTTGAATGGAAACTAGCTTGTTGAAAAAGGAGATTCCTATCAAAAACATAAAAAGTACAGTATCAACCTTAGATGTGTGCTATAGGTCGTTACTCCCAATTCCCTCTTCTATTGCTGCTGAACTTGCAGTAAGTCAAAACAGCTTCTGTGGGGGGACTGTGGAGAAAGAAGGAAAAATCATCCAGTGGAATGGGATGTAGCCAAGTTTCCTGAGATTCTTTGTGGCTTAGGCATCACTTCTCTGAAAAAGTTCAACAAGGGCTTGCTTTGAAAATGGATGTGGAGATTCTCATCTGAAAATGACTATTTTTGGAGCAAGCTAATTGCTACCATATATGTTTTGCACCAGAGATTTGATCTGCTTTCATAGGAGTGAGAGGTGAGCCTCATGGCTTTGGGATTTTGAAACATATTAGAAAAGACAGAAGAATAATAATTGTTTTCAAATTGGGAGATGGATGAAATTATCAGATTTGGGATTCGCCGATTGGGAAACATATTAGAAAAGACTGACTGCGAAGAATGATGTATATTAATCTTTTCACTTGGGGGAGGGATGGAATTATCAGATTTTGGCATAATGTTTGGGCAGGAAGCTCACATTTGAAGCGTATAACTTATCAGTTAACAAAGAAGTCGACTCAGAGCTGCTGATTATCTTTGCAGATCTGGACTTCAAATCTCCTGGAACATCAATTTTAGTGGATGTGCTCACTCTTGGATGTTAGAGCTTTTTTTTTTTTAATTTCTTGAAAAAGATCTATGAGAAAGATATCAAATGTTAGACGACCTTGAAAGAGAACATTTCTTGTCAGATCATATAACAGTAAATTGCAGAGGCAAAATTTCCATCTGGAGCATTCAAATTTTCCCTGACACTGGAGTTCGCTCAAAATTCTGCTAAATGTTTCTTACTTTTTTTTGGGGAGCTTTTTGAGTTACTATCCCCACCAGAGACAGTTTGCAAAACACAGGACTTATTCTCACCAGCAGTAAGAAAGGGGAAGCATCTATCAAAAATATCTTCTGCCGCACCTAGACAATAAGAAATGGACTACAATCTTGAACATCATTGGCATAAGTTGGGTGATCAGAAGTAGTATGGCTTCGGAATGCATTTCACTGAGCCTACTATTTGTAGAAGTGAGATCTGCAAAGGATTCCAATGTTGCTGGCTTATAGGAGTAAATAAGAATAGAAGGATTTTCCCTGGAAAGGAGACTGACTCAGACAATTTCGTATATAATTGGCTTACTAGTACAAAGTCCTGGCATCTGGCATTGTTAGAACTTCCTAGGACAATTATCCTTGCTGTAAATTAGCTGCTTTGTTTCCTTTTGTTCTTTGTGTCTGTTTTTTTGGGCTTCTCCTTCTTGTTGGCCTCTAATGAACTTTATCTTTCCATTCAATTTTTTTCCCACCTCAACCTTTGTTCGTGTGTTCATTTTTTACCTTTTTTTGGGGGTGTGCTAGAGGGACACGTACCTGTTTCTTTCATAGGTGTGTTTTAGGTACCCTTACTCTGCATTTATATCTGATTTCTGTATTTCTTTCACATAACCACCCTACTGGAACAGGTAAATGATAAATGCATGTCATATGTGGGTTATGGTAAGACAGCTGGCTGGTGTTAGACTCTCCCTTCTGCAAGTTCTCAGTGATCTTTGTGAGACAGCTAACTGTATGGTTTTCTGCATGTTTTAAATTTAAGTGATTCCCGGTGGCATAAAACAACTAAATGTGGACTTCTTTATGATGCTATGTTCTATCCATGTCACTTTTTTAAATATATTTTTTATTGATTCGTTTTCATTTTTTCATAGGGTTTGTTTTTTCCATCAATTGTGCTTTCCTATGCAGATGCTTTCTACGTTGTGGAGACCTTGATCGTGGTCTTAAAATATTTGATGACTACATGAGCTCGGGCAAGCCTCCTATGGTAGAACTTTTTGTGGTATGTTGGTGACAAATTTTACTTTCATGATTTGATGTAAATCTAGAATTTAAAAGAACGAAGAAAATATGAGGTTGGGGGATGGGGGGTAGTTGGAATGAAGGGAATTGGGTTTACAGAGAAGAGGCCTCACATACAATTACCAACATTGTGTGAATGAAGCCCAGCTTATTTGTGTGGGTCTGCAACTGTCTCTGACAGGATGTGCCTCTTTAATTTCCCAGAACCTTGAACGAAACCTGACATCAAAATGCTTTTCTTTTTCTTTCATGTGTTAATGTTCTTGATATATTTTAGGACCAACACCGCGGTATTGCACAGACTACCTCTCCTTGATCATTCTCTAAAATGGAGAAAAACAGTGAACTCTGGATGAAAATTTTGAGAATGGTGTTTCCTCCCTCCATGGATATCCTTCTGAATATTCTGTCTAAAATTATTTTCGCTTTGGATCTATGCTTGCTGTTTCCTTTGCAGTTGCTAGTTTTAACTTGATAAAACCACTGACAACTGGGCTCTAATTTCCTCTCAAGTAAAGTTAATTTTCTTTACATTGATTATAAGCTTTTCACTATTGTGCGCCATAGCCTTCTAAGCCAATCTGATTTTCTTTACATTCCCACACGGCCACACTAAAGACCAGTTAATTTGCTTTGTTTCTCTAGACACTTGCAGAGGGTGCCATGATTGGACATACTCCAAGGGGAATGAAAGTTGCTTGTGACATATTGGTATGGTTGTTAGAATTCACTCCTTTTTACTGGCGTTCTGGTGCTTGTTGTAGTATTCCTTTTTTTTCTTCCCGTTATGCCTCATCCATCACGTGGTTACTTGAGTGATGCAGGCTTTAATGAACTCCAGGAACTTTAATTTGAGTCAAAAAATGGGAAGTGATCTCCTCCTTTTAGCTTCACAGGACAAGGTGAGCAAATAGCTAAATAATTTTTTTGTTGAAATCTTGAGAGAACTTTTGATTTAGACTAATCATATATATATAGATATAGATATATTCGTACTTGACATTTCTTTTGTAATTGAACTTCAATGTCCTCGTACAGACTGGTGGATTTACCACTGCCAATTATATATGGGACCTGATGCAACTGCAAGGGCGGAGAGTGGTACCTTCGCTTCCTGCAGTAGAAGCATATTACAATGGTTTAAAAGTGAGTTTTCTTTCTAAGAATATTGGAATCGGTGTTTTTTTTGGCCATTTTTTTTTCCCTAAACATGTTACATTGATAGATGCTATAAATTGAATTTTTTTATTCTAAGCCATTAGCGAGAATCTCCTATTGAGTTATGTGGCGAATGCTTAATTTGACCTTAGCACAATAGTAATTTGATAGTGTCCAATTAAAATAAAAAAAACTTGATAGTGATTTTGCTTGTCCCGCAGTGGGCGACATACAAAATATACGTAGAGATTGGCCCCACATAATATGTGGAGGCTGTTTCAAGGAATTGAATTATATCCTTTAGGTTGCACCCTTGCAACTCTACCATTGGGCGGCATGCTCGCTTGTAATGGATAAGGTTTATGCTTTCCTTAAATTCATTTGTGAAGCAATTAATCTGAGATGTGAGTGGTTATTCCTTCGACAATTTTTTTGAACCAACAAAAGTTAGTAATTCATCAAAGAGCATATTCGTTAAACATGATGCGAGTTGAGTTTGTTCTACAGTAGTTATGTCTCTAGGTTTCTGATATCGATCCATCAAGCATGGTCCCCAACATTCTTGAAAATGTCCTGTGTCATTTTTGAATGAAGAGGTAGAGCAAAAAAATTGTAATATTGAAATAATTGACTTATGAAGTTTCTCAAGTCTTGATTCCTTATTTTGGATTCACTGCATAAACTAAAACCCTTTTTTCTTAAACTGTTTGACTTTTTTTTTTTGGCTGCTTTTAGGAACGCGCGATACCTGAAGATGATCCAAGGTTGTTACATGTCTCTCGTACTTATGACAACTTGCGATTAAGACGGCCATAGTGGAGAAGTCTAGAGTACGCAGAAAGATGCATGCAATAATATTTCCTGAAGTATAATTGCAAGTTTCTGAGCTCAGTGGAATCTTCATTGTATACTAACCGCTGATGTTATTTGATGGATCAGAACGTATTATCGAACAAATAAGGTTTATTTTTAGCTTATTGAATGACTAGTGGATTTATGACTTGAATATTCCCGGTAACATTCCAGTACTGTGTGGTATTTGCAATAAGCTAGGATTTTAATAAATTTATGAGGTACCGTACTCTTTCATTAAAAAAAGAAAGAAAGAATATAGCATGCCTGAGCACGGGGTTAGATCTTTACTTTAAAGAGCCTCTATTCGACTTTCTTGAAAGAATTTCAGTAAACATGTCATATTACAACTCTTGGGCATTGTCACAAAGTTCATTTAAATTGCTAAGTTCCCATCCTCAAGTTTTCTGGTCCCATCCTTTACTCACAATATTCATGAACAAAGCAAAACAGAAAAACCATCCCAGCTACAAAGTAAATCTTGGCAGTAATCGAACTCTACAAAAGGTCGTATAATAAAGGAGAAGAACAGCAGTCAAGTATGTTATAGCTCTCCTTTTCCCCTACTAACTGCAAATTTGTTCAAGTAGATTATGAACATTAAAAAATAAAACGACCTTCTACAGTTTTTTGCACAAGAGTTGATACTTTGGTATTCGATCTTGCGCCAGTGGGCAATTAACTATCAGCTTTCCCTTCATGGCTCCACTGAATATTGCCTGCAAGGATGCAAATCATGTTTTAGTCAGGTTTGCCAGGAACGCTCGTCTTGAAGCACATGCATCAGACTTGAGAAAAACACTACTACAGAACAATCATCAAACTTTATGTAGTTGAACATCTGTAGCTAAACAAAAAGATGAAAATTTTCCACAAAAGGAAAAAGAACAATTAACACTTGAGCAAAACGACAATTGCCTGAATTCGAAGCGTTAATATTGCATTTACAGCACCTATATTTTGTTGCTTGTATTTATGTGAAAATGTATGTTTTTGGTGATGCGATTATTTGGAAGACGTGTTTTGTTGATGTGAATGATGATGTGACTGACTTTTTATAATAAATGTGGGATTCAGTCTTGAAAATTGTGTGAAAATGTATGTTTTTGGTGATGCGATTATTTGGAAGACGTGTTTTGTTGATGTGACTGACATTTTGTAATAAATGTGGGACTCAGTCTTGATTTTGATGTAAATTTGAAAGAGATACTATAGAGGATATGAAAGTAGCTGGCATGACTAAAATTGAGAATAGAAAATATTTAGAGATTTGTGTTTTGCTGATGAGACTGTATTGAGAAATGTGTGTGATTTGAATTTTCTGTAATAGAACTGAAACAAAAAATATAGATTTGCTAGCCCAACAAAATTTACAATAAAAATAAAAATATAGATTTGTTGGCACACCAAAAATAAAAATAACACGGCAGGAAAGCCAAAAAATGAATAGCAGCCACCTCCAAAAACCAACAATAAAGGCATCCATTTAGGGCAATCAGAGCAACAACCAAAATCCAAACACAAAAGCCAGCACATCAAGGAGCCAAGGCCAAGGGTGATCTAAATTTCACACCTCATACACACTAATAATATTGTCACTCTGGATTGTCCGATCACTTATAATATTGTCTACTCTGGATTGTCCGATTCTTGAGGATACATCGAACCCACACAATTTTATTTATCCTCAAGTCTAGTAAGGGGAGAGAAAAAATCTTGTTATGAGTATAAAAGAAAATTATTCTAATAATAAACTCATACCTACCACGTCTTTCCGATGTGGGAGTTTTTACAAGGGACCAAGAATAGAACTGGTAAAACCCGCCAAACTTTGAGCACAAAACAATTGAAGCAACACGAGAAGTACCATGGCCCAACGATGGGATCAAGAAAAAGGCAGCGGATTAATTTGAAGGGAACCAAACCATAAACATTTGAGCCTCTTGGAAGACTCTTTTGATCACGAGAGTCCGCCACTGAATTAACTTCTCTCCACACATAATTGAAAGATATAGGAGCAAGTTCTTCTCCAAGATTAATTATACCATTAATATGTTGATCTAGGGCCCATGGAGTATGAGCATCCTTCATAAGCCACGAATCAGGTTCCGCTATAATCTTCCCCAAGTTAGCTACACCCAGATCCTGAGAAATTTATCAAGCTTTTCTGACAGCTTTAATCTCAGCAATGTTGGAATCCACTTTTCCCATAGAGCCTCCTCTTATGATAGCTTTGTTGTCTGTTAGTGTTTGAACTTGGTCTTGATTGTGTTTTTTTAACTGGCTGTTGTTGTTTTTAAAGTTTTGATTTTGTTTCTCAATTGATTGATGCTTGAACTTGCTTTACCTAGATTGATCGTAGTACAAGATAAACAATTTATTTCTCAAGATAATTGTTTTCCACTGAGGGCAGATAATTTTAATTAACATCCACTGAGGGCATATATATATAGTTGTGCAGAAACTTATTAAAATTGTTAAAAATAAATAAATTCTATAGGGTTGAAGTGATTTTCATTTCTTGAACATTCCCTGTTCGGTTGGCTCAATCTCCAATAGCAAACCTCTTCTAAATTCCACAAAAGGGTAAGCAATAGGGATGTCATCTGCCTTTTGTTTCCACCTGAGTCAAGGGCATATAAGTCAATAAGAGCATATATAAATACCACAAATGAAACTGGTTAATGGTGAAGAAACATTGATTGATTAACCTCCTAATCATATAAAATCCTAAGTGGGTTACAATGCTAGCTAGCCTAGCTTGCTTTATCAAATTAATCCGACAATTAGACATCTAATCCAATAATAATTATTTTTAAATTACATGATTAATGCTGTTTGAGTAGGAATTAATTAATTAGTAGGTGATACCTAAAATTGAGGACGAAGTGATGAAGAAAGAAAGCAGTCTCTAGTTTGGCAAGTTCTGAAGCTGGACACTGCCTTGGTCCACCACCAAAAGGCATAACCTTTCTTCCCATTGTTTGATCCTGTCACCAACCCATAAACATTTGGAAATCAAACACACTTCTAGGTATGCAAATAATTAGAAATTCAAGCCTAAACACATCAATAAATATTATCCGTTTTGATCATCCTAGAAAACTCATAAGAGTCGTAAGTTCGAGAGTAGCGTGGTTCATAAAATAAATTGAGTCGGGCTAGGGTTTAGACTTCAGAGAAGAAAAATACTTACATCCCATCTGGTGGGATTAAAGTCCAGTGGATTTTCATGAAGCAATGGATCAAAATGTGGACCTGTTAACATGGGAAGCACCTTCCAACCAGAGGGAATCACATAATCTGCAATATTGACACCAAAATTGGCTTAATCGTCATGATTATATATATATATATATATATATATATATATATATATATTAATAAAATTAAACCACAAGGAAGATAATTACAATACAGAAGATTCAACCTTTGTATTTGACATCCTTGATAGCTTTCCGGTGCAAGAATTTGACTATGTTCCCGCATCTCATACTTTCATTGATAACCTAAAATCGCAAGAGAATTTAGCTAATATGAATAAATGGCGAATCTTTTATATGTTTTTAATTATTTTTTTTGATAACTCGGACGATTTTATTAGAGAATTGAACAATAAGGCCCTTCCCAAAAAAAAGCAGAAAAAGAAGGAACAGATCTACAAGAAAAAACCTCTGAGCAGCATACACCAAAGATCTTTTATATTTTAATTATTACACCAACAGTAAGAAATGTAGAGATACCTTGTTCGTGAACTCCATCTTCCGATAATCGTCCCAACTCAAGGGTTCACCGGCCGATTTGTTTTTCCTAATTGCTTCGTGCTCTTCCTATATATATATATATAGTATGTAATTGTTCATGTAAATATGTATGTATTCAAGGATGTATTGAGAGAGATAGAGAGAGAGACCTTAAATTTATGGAAATTGCAAGGAGATTTTCCGAGAAAGTAGACAACTAAGGACATGAGTTTTGCTGTTGTTTCATATCCACCCAGCAAGATGTCCAATGCAACACTCACTGTCTCTTCTTCACTTAGACTCCAATTCACTAATATTACATCTAGAAAGTCTTGATCATATTCAAGCCCTGGATTCCTCTTTTGCCTTTTCTTTATCATGCTTTTAACAAGGGAAGACATCCTTGCTCTAGCCTTATGAATCCATATATATTGAAGAAGAAAAAAAATACATAAGTTACGTATTTAAATTAATCTTAAGAATTTCTCATGGAAGAAGTATGGAGGGTGTCTTTGTACCTTGACAGCTTTAGCATAGGGAGTGCCTACAATATTGAGCGGAAAAGACACAAATCCATGCATATAAGTCTCAAAATCTTGTAGCATAATTAAGGAAATTGGGTCTTCTGGTTCAATACTCAGGAGGTGCTTCACTATGAGATTGAATGTGAACTGTCACACAAGCCATGGAAGGTCAAATTAAATTTAATTATTCTTAAGATTAATTACACGAATTTTCCAAGTATTTATTATTATTTACTTACCTTTTTAACTTCTGTCAAGAATGGAACTTGTTTAGACGTCTTCCATGACTCCATTGTTGAGATGGATAGGCTTTCTACAGACTGAAGGAAATCCGACCTGGATTTCGATATCACGATGAAGTTGACGATGACATTCCTTAGCTTCTTGTGGGTATCGCCTGACGCGATTAGCAGAGATAGTTCTCCGAGAACTCCAGCTAAGGATTTGGGATAGCTTGATTTAAATAATTTATCTTCGTTTTGGAGAATGAATGTGTTGAGATCATAATCACATGACACTATTGTTGGGTAACCAAACAAATGGGATTTAAAAACTCTTCCATACCTAAACCAGAAAAAAATCTTCATTTTGATAGAGCAAATAATATATATTTGTATTATTAGTAATTAAGGAGGATCAATATATATATATACAATTGACATGGTACCTAGATATGTGTTGTTGCAAGAAGGAACCCAAGGAGTGTGATGTATGAGGCTTGAGAAATCCAAGGGTTTCACCACAAAAAGGCCATCCCATGCTTCCATGAGGTGTGTTGGGAGGATCTTGTTTTGCAAACAAGGAGAACACAAGAAGAAGGAAAGCAAAACCTAATCCAACTATGAGAGCAAATCCAATCTCTAAAAACCCCACCATGTTCATTTCATGGACATCAACAAATCTCCAACTAACTTATAATCAATATATACTTTCAAAATCAAAAACCCAAAGGAGTTTTTTTTTTGGTAAAGATTCCGGCCAATAATTTCATGCACAAAGCAATTTGAATAATGCCGGAAACCCCCAAAATATGACTATCATTTTATCTCTAATCAATTTTAAGTGTTGAATGTTAAGGGGCTCTATATGAGTATTTATAATCAAGAAATTATGATGCATCTAATAATAAAGTACACGAGTGTGCGTGTATATATTATATATTAATGCACATGTATATGTATATATGTGTATGTGTATACATATAC
The DNA here is from genome assembly GCA_963580455.1 of Euonymus europaeus. NCBI lineage: Eukaryota > Viridiplantae > Streptophyta > Magnoliopsida > Celastrales > Celastraceae > Euonymus > Euonymus europaeus. The sequence continues at coordinate 4,269,084 of OY756968.1, read as the reverse complement.
ATTTATAAGTACATATGTATACATATATCTATACATATTCATATAGATATGTATATATATACACACGTTCATTTAATAAATATATTAAATGCACATGTATGTGTATATATGTGTATGTGTATACATATACATCTATATGTACATATGTATACATATATATATCTAGTACATATTCATATAGATATGTATATATATACACACACACGTTCATTTAATATATATATATGTATATATACATGTGCATTTAATGTATATAGATACATATTCATATATAGATATGAGCAATATATACATGTGGTTGTACTCGGTATTACTTCAATAGTGTTGGGTGGTTGTTGTGAAAATTATTCGCAAGCGCACGAAATCGCAAACAAGTAATATAGTGATTAAAGACCAAATATCGAACCCTCAAAGACTATTTAACTCAATCAACTATAGACTACTAATTCAATTGCAAACAGTACCTGGATAAAAAAAAATTGTGTTTGAATAATTGCAGAACGAATTAATAAAAATTAACTAATAGCAACAAACAAGTAAAACAAGAATCAAGATTAAGAAACACTAGAGCACCTGATTCACCGTAGCTATCTCAATTAAATCTCAGTTTAATAAACATTGGACAATTATTCTTGTTATCAGTAGATTTCCCTAATTTATTCGACATACCTTCTCAGGCTATATCAAAACTACTCCTAATCAACAATCATCTCTTTCAAGCATGATTAAAGAAATCAGAAGCGCATTAAAATCAATGGACTGCATAAATTATGAATCCATATCTGGCATCCAATCAATTTAAGGCATTCAAGATACAATCAATATCTTGTTCTTCCTTTCAGACAAAACAATCATAAATAAATCAATCAAACATTGACCATATGTTTAAAAGCATTAAGAACCATCTTGAACACATAACAATGAATAAAAGCCAATAATTTATTAAAACTTTGAATTCAATCAAGAACCACTAGGCTACATCAAAGCTCTAGCAAGAAGAATTAGTTCATGACGTCAAACATAGAACCAAAGCAAATAAAAGAATTACAACCCATCTATGAATGTAAGAGTGAATCGAATCTCTCAATGGTCTTCTTCTTTGTTCCAGAGATTTTTCTCTCTTTTTCTGTTTGTGCTGCTGCTGCCTCTTGTTTTTGTCTCCTCTCCTATGCACGTTTTTGCCCTAATATTCTCTCCTAAGAGACCTCCCTGATTCCTCTTTTTAATTTGTCTCAAATACCCTCTTTGATGACGTTGAAATTCCAAAAATACCCTTATGCTGCTGCTGCATAATCTGTCCAGCTTTTATGGTCTGCAAAGATGACCATTTTACAGTGTTCTAATTCCAGAATTTGAGAAAGTGTGAAACATAATAGTTGTATCCCTTCCTCTGAGCTTTCCAACGCATCTTAAATAACATTTTTCTGGGCAGTGGAGTGAAAGTTAGAAGGATAAATGTGACGAACACTCAAACTGGACTCGAACCTCTGCTGCAGCTAACTTTTTACACCCACAACTTCTTTATATGTCGTCCAAAATTAACAAACTTGATATCCAAGTGAAGCTTGAGATGTCTAGTTCTCAGCGCCGAAAGAATCAATGGAATTGGAGTTTTATAGAAACTGCAAGCGGCTGTTTGAGCGTCAGCACTTCAAAACTTCATATCAGCATCGATAGTTGATAGCACTTCCAATTTCCGCTTTTCATTCCCAAATCAGTCCCAGTTCATCCGAAACCTATGAAAATCATTCAAACAACTCATAAGTGGTATATTTAACCATGTCAAAACGTTGAAACCTCGAACCACACATTAAAATGCGAAGTGGCTATGCAAAACTCAAAAACTCATTTTTGTAAAGAAGAAGAAATTCTTTCTTCTAAAATTCTCATGATGGCTTATTCAACCGAAACGATCATACGCACAAGTCATAAATGACTCAAATTAACTACTCAAAGTACGAAATAATTAAAATACTCACTAAAACGAAATATGACATACTAAACCTCCGTTTGTGCTTAAAATGACTGAAAACACTCTTAAACTAACTTATATAGAACAAAAGTAGCACGAATAACTTTATAAATAATAGAGTTATAAGTGGTAACCCTCGTGTGGGGACCACCGCATTTCATTGCATAAGAGAATTTGGAGTAATGATACTGTGTGCGTATAGATGATGCAGTTGGATAGTCAATTGCATTAATTAGATGAGGTGTTTTCTTCTCCTAAAAATTGGAGATGTATTTGTAATGAAAAGGTACAACACAAACACAACGGACAATAATATAGGATCTTGCAAAGTGTTTGTAGAGAAAGAGTGGGTCAATGATACACTGTGTATATTTGGAGTTTGAATAAGTGATTTTAAATTATTATTTTATTATTGTATTTTGTAATATTGAGTACTACGAAATGTTGTCGTAGTCATTATTTTAATAGTGAAAATTTTCAGTTGGACTACGGTCCCGTGATTTTTCTTTATGATGAGTTTTTCACGTTGAAATTCTGGTGTTGTTATTATTATTTGGGAGTGGTTCCTCAGTATATTTTCAGATCGGGTAAATTATATAGTATGATATATTATGCTACTAATTGAATGTCTAAAAAATTTTTGTCTAAATAATTTGATATTTAAATGGATCACTTATGTGACCCCAATCTTTCTTGATAATTTACATATTGTAATTAATGATATAATTATTCAAATATTTTTCACCTGTATCGATTCATTTTCCAACAATTCAATGCGGTGGTTTCCTATATCATATAAACTTATAAAGGGTTTAGTGTTGTTTACAAACACAAAGTGAAAATGCGAAACAGCATGCAATTTATTAATTGATAATGGTTGTGTCAGTGGAGAACAAGGAGGGAACATACTTTGAGAAAAAATTGGAGATATTTTGTTTTAGTTTTGATGGTTTGTGGGTTTTTTCGTGTGGACACTTTGCAATAGTTTCCGACCAAAATAATGTTAGGTCATCATCAAACACATTTTTAGGCTTTTTGATGGGGTTATATACGTACAAAGACAATATTCCTCCTAGAGTGTCCATGGTGCACGTGTGGTGTGGTGGATATATCATTAACATTGTAATCATGGTTCCATACATTGTAATTTGGCTAGCTTGTTAGGTTAAATGAACAGAGCTAAATCTCTATTTTGGAGCTCATTTGTCAAATAAGACGAGAGTTAAGTGTTACGAATTTATCCCACATCACATTGGTATAATCCAATCCAGTGATATATCTACGTAAAGGTCTAGTCGATCTCACATAATCAAAGTATTTTCTGAGCTTAAGAATTAATGGCAAAGATTCAAAAAAAAAATAAAATTGTGCAGACCTTTAAGTCTAAAGTAAACAATATTAATTTATAGTGTTTGACATGATTTTCTAACATTGTATCAGAACTAAGACTCATCCATCTAGACTTAACCTCTACATGTCAACTTATTGAGTCTGACAAAACTCATGTTCACAACTGTCGGGAAGTGTTAAAACTTTATCCCTCATCGAATTAATATAACCTAACCGAGTGACATGTAAACAAAACTTTAGTCTATCTCACACAACCAACGCATTTTTTGGGCCTAAGAATCAATGGCGAAAACATAAGAAAAACAAATTAAGTCGTGTGGACTGTTGATCCAAAGCTAACAATATTGACTTGTAGTGTTTGACATGAATTTAAACTTATAAAAACCAACTTGACCAAGATCATTTACACTCCAAATTTGTCACAACAGAACACATAAAACCTTGATTGAATCAAGTTATTGCTAACATCATGGACTTTTGGTGAAGGTCATGTCAATTGGGGAATGACATTGAATATAACATGCAATGGATTGGAACTCATTTATCTCAAAAACCATGGCTTATGGGATCAAGTCAATCCAAAAAAGCTGTATATAGTCCTCAACATTCTACTTTTTTAAATGTGGGATTTTGTGTACGTGGTTGTCTTATCTCCAATACTCCCTCTAACACTAGAGTCTCTCAAAATCTTTTGCTCAAACCTTGCTATAATTAAAACCAAGCATGTGAATTCATTCCTTTCCTATGTGGGACTTCACGACATTTGCCAACTTCAAGAGGCTCGCTTTGAAGGCATTTCTTATTCACCATGTTCAAAAATTAGAACCAGTAAACTCTTGCACAAATAGTTCCCATCAAAACATATTTACAGAAACCGCAATGATAAAACTTTTTTTGTTGTTTCCCTGTACACTTTATTTACATGGCATGCACCGAGACGTACTGGTGGACCATGCATGTCAAGGAATCTATGACAGACAAAAGACAACATAACCACTGCAGAGACAATCTCTCTTTGAGTGTGTTTTAAGAATCTCATTGCACGTAGGTTTGGGGCAGACAAACCATGATTCTTTGCACTCGTAAAATAATCAAAAAACATTAAAAAGAAAGATTGTTTCTTGTCTTTTTTGGGAGGCTTTTGGAAGAGCCGATGTAAAGAGTAGCAACTTTCTGAGAGAGTTATGATAGTCATCCGTGGACTTTTGTCATCCCCAAATTAGCACTCAAACAACACCAAGAATCCAAGATTATTGTCGGCAAAGAATGAGAGATGATTTTTTTTGGATCAAACTCTATATATTCAGGAGGTCTTGAATTGAAATATCATTGAGAGTAATATTTTTGTAATCACGTGTTAAACTTTGACATAACTTATTTAGTCGTCATAATTATCTGATAAATTTTTTTGCATTTGGACATTACAGCTTGAGTTTAGATCTATGTCAATTGTTGGTAGAGGAATTTTTTTTTGGGTGTCGTTATTGATTATTAAAAAAATACAAATGAAAGAATACAAACCTTTAATTGGTTTTTATATTTGACTAAAAGAAAAGTTATCATAGACTGCTAATAATAAGCACTCTTTTGTTTTATTTTATAGGCAATAATAAGCACTTAAGAAGTTGACGGATCATGAAAGTTTGGTCCATAAAAAAAGAGTGGGCTTACACAATAGGCCTTTCTATTCCTCATTTGGGCTTACAATAGGCCTGTCTAATTCCAAGACCAATACGCCCTAATAACATTGTGGGTCCTCAAAGTGATCAAGAACTGCTCAATGCCACTGAAATTTTATCACTCTCATGAATCATTTTTTCAGATGCAGAGAGCCAAACTTGCTAACTCCTCGACAACTATCAATATGCTTCCCATTCATAAACCATGGCACCCATCAGCGGCAACACAACCAGAAATCTCAACTTCTCTATTCTCCAGGAACAAAAACTCACCCTCAAAACTTGTCACAAACTCTCTAAATCCTGAAAACGAGAATGGTGAGCTATCCTCAGCAGGTAACATCAAACGTCTGGTTTTAACACAGGAAGGTAGAACCAAGCTTAACAGATACAGGGACCTCGAATTCTATGCCTACCCACGCTTCGTGACCCATGTTGATGAAAAGTTCATCTCAACATTGACTGATCTGTATAGGAAAAGATTGAAACCTGGCTCAGAGATTCTTGATCTAATGAGTTCATGGGTTAGTCATCTACCTGCAGATGTAGTGTACAAAAGGGTGGTAGGCCATGGTCTTAATGCACAAGAGCTTGCCAAGAATAGTAGGCTGGATTACTTTTTTGTGAAGGATCTCAACCAGAACCAAAAGCTTGAAATGGAGAGTAGCAGTTTTGATGCAGTTTTATGCACAGTTAGTGTGCAATATCTTCAACAACCTGAGAAGGTTGAACTCTATTATGCCTCTAATCTTATACATAGAACATAGAGAGTCTCGGAATCAACTAATTAGTAATGTAACAGGTATTCGCAGAGGTGCTTAGAGTGCTAAGGCCTGGAGGTGTGTTCATTGTGAGTTTCAGCAATCGTATGTTCTATGAGAAAGCAATCAGTTCGTGGCGAGATGGAAGTGCTCACAGTAGGGTGCAGTTGGTGATCCAATATTTCCAAGCAGTCGAGGGTTTCACACAACCAGAAGTCGTTCGAAAGATTCCTGCTGCTGATAGTGCTGAGGAGGACAAGTCGACCTTCAGCTGGCTAACGAGGCTGCTAGGAACGTTATCGGGATCAGACCCTTTCTATGCTGTTATCGCATTCAAGAACTTCAAACCTGTATATGAATGATCACACTAGTAAGATCACCGTCTCACACTTCAGTAGTGATTTCTGCAACATTCTAGGTCTAGCTGCAGATGAACAATAAAGACTCAAAAGAAACTTGACAGTTGTAAATGAATTCAGGACTCAAGAATTTATCTATATATTGGATTAAAAATCTTGATAGGATATCTTTGCATATACAGCTTTCGCCGATACTTGGTGTAACATTATGGTTCGATTTTCTGGGGAATCACCAGGTGAGGTGTGCAAAGGGTCAGTACTTGTGCATTTATACTCAAAACTGCAATTTTATAGTCCAATCAGAAAGAACTGTGTCTAACTAACTCTAGGAGTAGAGGCTTGAAAGGATCCTTCTGTCAACTCTCCCCAAAAAAATTGAACAAGCCATAGTAAAACGCACCAAGTGCTCGCTTACAGTCGCAAAACTTATAGCCATATGACCGTATCTCCAGTAGCATGATTTTCCTATCAACTATCTGCTAAGAATGACCCATTGAGAAAGAGCTAGCTGAGAGCCTTTTTGCTTTCTCAACTGCTTCAACATAGTAATACAATCGCCAGAGTGTTACATTATCCTGAAAAATATTATATAGAAAACAATTAGAAATTATAATCCCATAATCCGCAAATCATATCTTGCTGTAATTTGATTTACCTCTTTTTCCAAATTGACTGAGATTTCATCACAACAATGTTCATCTGATGGCCTGCTCTGTTGAATAATCTCGGCAACACGGTTGAGATTTTGTGGTGGTAGCTTTTCGATATGTTTGCAAAGTTGCTGCTTCTCATTTAGGGACATAGGCCTGTGTTATTGTTGTCGTGAGGAAAACAACAAAGATGCTACAACATTTCATGTGTATAACAGAACTAAGATCACTTCGTACATCTATGATGAAATAATAGTATTGATGCATATCTACAACCTAAGTTGCAATAGAATTCTATTACAGAATTTTTCAACAGCTAACAAATTTTTGAAAGCAAGAAAATAAAAAAATTATTTGATAGTCTGATTCTTATTTATCATTTTTGAAAATCTAACTTGAAAGTTGAAACAGAGAACTGCTAGCATATTTAGGTCACTAATATGACAATTTCAGTATTTCCAAAAAAAAAAAAAAAAAAATCTGATAACAGGTCTTTGCTATTCGAAAATTGGTTAATAAGTCGATAATCTGCCCTAAGTTTTTCCAACTTAAATTTCTGAAGAATGCTATCAAATGCATTTATTTTCAATCGTTAACAGATGGCCCTTTTCTTCCATTTAAAGAAAAAAAAATCGAAAACAAAGAAGTTAGAGAGACCAAACCTGCATTTTGATACCACTTTATCAAGAAGTTTCTCAAGCTGCTGCTCCATGTGCCCTAGCTATAAAGAAATGTCAGATTTTAATTTTTGTTCCTTAAAAACAAAACATCAGACCTTAGTTTTATAGTAGATATTTTACTAGAATCTCTAAAGCTGAGCAATTTGGTGATATCAAGCGATAGACTCATGTAGATCAAAAGAATGAAAATTTCAGAAAATCACCGTTGCAGATAATTCATCGGAATACTTCTTTACTGTCTCCTCAACCAGCAAATTGTCATTCTTCAGAAGGAACTGCAAATCATCATCCCCCTAGAGAGAGTGGTTAGCCCAACTCATTCATAAGTCAATAATTTTGCTGCGACCAACTCCATAAAAAGAAAATGAAAAAAACAAAAAAATAAAATAAAATAATGCATACTTTCACAAAAAATTACTATGTTCAAGTTTTGACACATAATTCTTGTGTGCAAAATTTCACTCATAATTGTATCTTCAGCAAGTTGTCTTTACTTGAAAAGTTTGACATCCAAAAAGACATAATACATTGACCTTCCTCTCTTTTTTTTCTTTTCTTTTCTTTTTTTAAAAAAAAAGGCAAACAACTCCAACATATAAAACTCCTATAGTACAGTCAGGGTCAGCTAAAGAGCAAGATCTACCCCACCTTGCCCCAGCATAGTGGGGAAACTGTTTTCAGGAATCATGACCTCTAGGTTGCCAAGAAGCAACTTTAACACTACGTGCAAGTTCCGCCCTTACCTACCAAAATCAACATGCAACGAAATTAAGCATTCAACGTTGTTGTGCATATGTTTGAGACTGGGGGAGGAGTTTTGGTCTTCTTATCCAATTCCCTTATGGAAGTTGCACTAAATTACAGCACTGCCATTGACAATTCTTCAGCTATCATTTTATTTTGGAACCAAATATTGTATAGTTGTCCTCACCTCTTCATTTTCTTTGTCATCACATGCCTTTGAACCTAGAGGAGATTCCCCATTCTTTTCACCACTTATTCTGCAAGCACTACATTGATGGTGCTCCTTTACCTTCCTTTTTGCATCAATGGTCCTCTGGGACGATCTAGTAGCACGGAAGCAAGAACAGATTTTCTGGTCCACACCGGGTATTCCTTTATGTGCTACAGACGCATCAGATGGTTTAAAATATCCATCTTTAGATACTGGATCCTGTATCATAAAAGAATATCAAATTATAATTTCTTCCATATGGAGGTATGGGGGGTTATGTCAAACCAGGGTTGTTTATTGTGCTTAAGAGTAACAAACAAAATCAACAAATGACTCTCTTATGGAACCCTGAATTTTATATACATATCTACATACATACATATATATATAAATAAATATATACATATATATAGATACACTTATATAATTAAGAATATATGAATGTTTGATGTTAGAACAAAGTAAACCCAAGTAAGAATCCTGATGGCAGATGTATGGCAAATGCGAGATTTCTCATCCGACGAGAGAAAAGCTACCAGACTTGAAACCAAATTCAATGATGGAAATAAGGGATGTTATGCAAAAGAGATGACAATATGACATCCTGACAAAATAATGTCACTGGGGATTGGGGAGTTAATTTTGTTTCTGCTAAAACAAACGGATAGCACAAAATGGGTATCAAAACCAAGCATAGAACAGTGGGTCAATTAGAAGATAAACAGCAAGATAGCAAGAGTTGCCCAGGGTAACAATATAACAAGAAATCTGATGACATTTTCCCATCCCTAAGTCTGTTAAGACGCAGAGAATCCGGAATTACAATTATATCAGGTAGATTATGCAACTCCCCAAGAGATTAGGAGGCAAGTTTATATGAAGAATTCTCATTCTACTACGGGAAAGATATAAATATTAAATTACTCTATCTGTTGAAGCAATCACTCAAGAACCTGGTGTATTAGTGTCTCAAGGGCAATATTAAAAAAAAGAGAGAGAGAGGCAAGGTTAAATATTAGGTACCAAAAGGTTAAGAAGACAATACACTGAAAGTGGACAAGATGGAAAATTATAGCCAGTACTGTGTTTGCGATGACATGATATAGATGATGTGTCTGCTGTAAGGCTCCTGCCATTTTGGGTTTCAGCGGAAACTGTGATTTGAACCTATGACACCTAAGCAACATGCAATAACTTCACCAAAGCCTTCAAGCAATAAGTTGCACTAAAAAAAGTTACTTTTTTGTGATATGTACAAGACACTTATCACTATTGTACAAAAAAAGGGAATATTAGGAACTAGCGGTTTTGACAAAATCACATCAACTTCTCAATAGTTTGTATATTTCAATTCTAAGCTAACGAATAAGGTAGAATGGTAAGTAAGGACTTCTAATACGACTTTAAACTTCTGTGTTCTCACCTATGAAAATGTACGACCTTCCATAATGCTTTAATTACCAAAAAGATATGTTGCAATTTAAATGTATCAATAAGAAATATCATAATGTAACATATTAAACATAAAATAATGCTCCCTATCGTTTTATGCTTTCAACACGTTAGTGGGCATTCACTCCAAGAACAATGATACTATAGAAAAGTAGTACATTACCTCTCCAAAAGATTCACAATTGTTTGGACCATCATGAGCAAATATCGCCGTTTCCGAAGAAGAGGACAACTTCGGTTTCTTACAAGGAAGTTGGTGTTCATCACCATCAGAAACCGGACCCTTACTTGACATAAATTTTTTGGTTCGAATCTGTGACTGTAACTGGCACATAGATATGACAGGATCTAGTACCTACAGTGACATTAAGATCATTGGAATAGAGTAAAGACAAATATCAAAGAATAATAAAGGAGATAAGACCCACCGTAATTGTACATTTACTTATCAAGGGAACAAGAAGAAAAGGCTTAACATTTTTAGGTTTAAAAAGAGTAAATGAAAGAAAGAAAAGTGAGAATTTCCTGCATCCAAAATGAAAGAATGCATGTTCTAGTTCTGTCCTGATACTCAAGAAACTGTTCTTATCCAACACTTAAACAAGGTAGTTCTCTGTAGCTACAATTGTCTCTCATTTCTTTCTTAGAAACAACCATCACAACTTAGGAAATCAATCCATTTAGTACTCGACTCAAAAAAACAAAAAGAAGAAACGAAGATTTTTCCAACCAATCAATGAATAATAATCTACTTTGTTTAATGGGAAATTATTTATTAGAGCACATAAAGGAGAGTTAAAACGAGAGGCGAAACTAAAAGCCTCGAAAATATAGTTATAAAGACCAAAGCATTAGCAAATAACAATTTACTCAATTTTAAAAGTGAAACCATGCCCATTGCAAGAATGTCAGATGCCAGATAGTACCATATTTATATGTGTACCTGATCAACTTCTGAAGTCAGTAACTTCAAAGCCTCCTTCAGCAGTACTTTCAATCTTTCATTTTTGGAATCTGAGAGCCCAGGCAGAATGTCATAATGAAAAGAAGAACCATAACCATTAACTGTATTCTTATCACTGATGCCCGGACATTTGTTTTCAGATAAACCAGAGCTTGGGGAAGATGAAGGTAGGGAATCCTCATCTTGCAGCATCAACTGTTTTACTTCGTGCAAAAAGTAACCGAAGTAATCCGGTCCTACTTTATTGCGTTCTTCTGAAGCAGCCAGACCCCTAGAAGCTTCTGACATAACGAGAAATGCCAGTGCCACTGCACATAACAACATATGAGTTTCGGGAAAATTAGTCATTGGCCAAGGTAAGGCCTGGAGATTGTGAGCACCCACAATGGTGGGTATTTGCTGAGCCAACAAATAGTGTGAAAATTTGTGTTTTTGAATGATGTGGCTATATTGAAATATGTATTTTAGTGTTGTGATTGTATTGAGATATATGTTTTGGTGAAGTGACTTGACATTTTGTTATAAATGTGTGATCCAGTCTTAATTTTTGTATAAATTTGAGAGGGATAGTATGGAGGATGGGAAAATGGTTGGCTTAGATAATAATTTTGTATTGAAAGATGTGTTTTGGTGATGTGACAGTATTGAAATATGTGTCATGTTTGTTTTAATTGTATTGAGAGTTGTGTTTTGCGAGTTAGATGTAGGACCCATTTTTAAAATTTATTGAATCATTAGAAATCTATTGTTGCATTTGAGAGCAACCACAACAATAAAATTTTGCTGGCCCATTAAAATTACATATTGGATCCCACCCCTATTACACAAAAAGTTAAGTCACATATTCACCCACATCAGCAAAACACGTATCTCAATAGAATCACATCAGTAAAACACAAATCTTTATACATTTTTTCATCTCCATATTTGCAAAACATTTACTCTTTCATTTTTCCACCCATTCACCAACAAAACTACATTAAAAATCAATACTGAGTCTCACATCATTTACAAAAAGTCAAGCCACATACTCCTTCATATCACCAAAACACATATCTCAATACAGTCACATTAACAAAATACATCTTCCAATACAGCCACATCAGCAAAAACACACATTCTCATATATTATCCACTCCCCCCTGAAAACTTTCCATTGCATTTGCTCTAACAACCCTCTTGCTTTGTTAGGGAACCGATTCAAAAGCCAAAAGATAGCTTCTTTACAACTCTGCCATTTTGATACTTCTACATGGTTGATATTTTCCTTGCTTCATAAAAGGAAATGCATGCCCCATAATATTTTTAGTACTTATGCTCTTTCACAAGGATTGTGTTAGAAACAATATAAACTTGTGTTTGTTCTCAAACTAACATAATATACTACTTAGTTAAAAGCTAAATATGTAAAAATTCAACAATCATTCCAAACAGAAGACAATGTTGTGTGAAATTAGTCAAATTACAACCTATCATAACTTAGAAAACATTCAAAACAACCGAATTCACTAACTAAATGACATCTTAAGAATGAAAGTAAACTGAATATTGAGTACAGAAGTTGATATTCAAGACTTTACAGATGTTTTTAATTAAATGTTCTTTTCCTACAGCATATTATCATCAGAGTTCTAATATAATCCTTTAAAGTGCGCTCATACAGCACTGAAAAGGCTCAACCAATCAACAAGCTCAATCACTACCCACATATGGGCTGGTTGTAACCAATAAACCCAACAGATTTTTGCCTAGAAAATTTGTTAGCAGATTAAGGAACTTTTAATCAATAGACCACAACTCTCACATCTAAGTTATATGACGTGGGATGTTCATATCAATACCTCATTATACTAAGCTGACGTCCACATCGGCCGAACTCAATGGGAATCCTTCATTGTGCTCGGGTACTTACCCATGCCACCAGATCCATACATGAATTGCGGTCGCAGAGATCAAACTCATGCACGCACCCAGTAGACCCAACCAATCACTACTCACATATGGGCTTGTAACCCACAAGTGCAATAGGCTTTTGCCTATAATTTTTTTTGGCTGATTAAGATAGACATTTGCCCTATTTATCGATAGATGATAGCTCTCACATCTAATCGACCTCTATGAGTATAGATATGCATATGCACTTCGAATCTTTCAATTGTAGAGAAATGTAGACAAAAAAAAACCCAAATTATGAAAAAAATGCGACATACCTTACCTAAATCGATGAAAGATTAACCAAAAACTCAGGGAAGAAACCTAGATTTCGAGAAATCTGCAACTTTGACTTTGGGTTTTCTTGGTACTGCAGAATGATGAGAAAGAAGAGGGCTTATCATGTAAAAGAAAACAGCAACTTGGGCTCGACTTGCACGGATGAAGAACGGGAGAGAAAGAGAGGTAAGAACACACAGGCTGGAAGGTTGAAGACGCTGGACTCTCGCGCATGTCTCAAAGTTACAAAACCAAATAGAGTAAACGACGTCACTTCATCTAAATATACATTGAAATACTTTTTCTAATTAAACGACGTCACTTCATATAAATATACTTTGAGAAGCTACTAAATTTAATATTCAGTAGTCAATGAAGCATAGATAAAATTAGTGGCAAAGGGGAGGTTTAATTCAATTCATTTAACAAGTTTTCTACTTTTTTTTTATAATTTGATTTTTCTCAAGTCAACATTCAGCTTATAACATCTCCTTCCTTTTGGAAATTGATTTAATTTACTAAATTATCATTTTTTTATGTTAAAAATATTATGTACGAAAATAAAATAAAATTTTCACTTATAAATAATTAATTTATCTTTTTATTCCCTTCAAATGACATTCACCAATTTTTTTATAAAAAATTGGTGAATTTTTCTCCCCTGAATCCTCCTAACCCAATTAATTGAGGAAGAGTGGAATTAATTAATTGAGGAAGCAAAGGATAGAATTTGATTGGTTCTGATACAAAAACAATTTATGTATCTTTCTCTAATGTTAATTGTATACTACAGACATGACAAACTGTACTTTGGTCCTTCCTTTTCACTTTGTTGTTAAGATTCCCAGTTTAAATGATAATATGGAAGCAAGGAATCAAAACTTACATTCATTTTTTTTGAAGTGAAGAAAGTTCACAGTTAAAAAATATGGAATCAAGCAAGGAAGCAAACCACAACATCAGCCATGCATCGACACGTTTTTCCTTCGACGGCCATGATCACTTGAATTTGGTGATGCTGTATATTCTATTTGGGTAGTTTTATTATGTTTGAATGCTGTATTGGAGCTAAAGACAGGATTCAAAGATATAAAAAAAACCAATGCAAGATTCAATCTTCATCACCAGTAATGATAGAAAAGGCAGCCAATTTAGCTGGCTTATTCTGCAGATACTTAAACCAAAATTTGCTCAATCTAGTCAATATGAAGATTTGATTACGATGGAAGCAAGGAAGTTGATTCAGATGGACTTTATTCCATTTGTAAGTAATATAAATATGAGACCTAAATTTGCAACTAAACAGCACAAGCAACATTAATCCTCCTTCTGCACTCTTATAACCAGAGTTTTTGATTGTCTATAGCGCCTCATTATGGATCTCTGGTCAAACGCAGGTGCTAGCCAGCAGCAGTTTCTCAGGAGCGACCGGAGTATGCTGACAATGTCTGATGATAATGTGATGATGAAGCAAATTGTGGCAACTCATGCTCCTGATGGCAGAGAAGTCGATGTCAAACCTCTTCTGCATCTCGTCGAGGACATCCTCAACCGTGCCACTCTACACGTTGACACCACCGCTATGGTACTAATTAGGAGAGCTCATGCATCTCAAGTTCATAACATAATTATGATTTAATGCAACATATGATTGTGATGCAGGATACTAAATCGCAAGTCGAAAGCATTGAGGACAAGACCCATCAAGCCAACATCAATGCCATGATTGATGCGGTGGCGTATACTATTGACAGAATTTCCAGTGAGGTTGTTATTATATGCAGAATCTGTAACCATTAGACACTGAAAAATAATTTTCAATCTCTGTGATGTTTGATTGACATTCTGAAGATTGATTGGGAATATTTTTTTTCAGATTTCCTATAAGTCTCTAGGTGGTTCTGATGCACATGCAACTACTCACTCACTATTCAACATGCTCTCAAGCTTTTCATGGGATGCTAAGTTGGTGCTCACCCTAGCAGCTTTCGCTCTCAACTATGGAGAATTCTGGCTTCTTGCTCAGATTTACTCATCCAACAAACTTGCCAACTCAATGGCAATTTTAAAGCAATTGCCTATCATCTTAGAACATTCTGGATCGTTGAAGCCACGATTTGAAGCGCTCAATAGTCTAATTAAGGTCATGATGAATGTTACACGGTGTGTAGTCGAATTCAAGGACCTCCCACCTATGTACATTTCGCCGGATGTACCAGCAATGTCCACTGTAATGAATATTATCCCAACTGCTGTCTATTGGACAATAAGGAGTGTTGTTGCTTGCGCAAGCCAGATCGCCAGCCTCACTGGCATGGGCCATGAGTATGAATATCCTACGACACTAGAAACTTGCTCTGATTTCAATAATTATGTATATTGATCTGTCTTTATGTAAGATTATATTCCTTAATTGTGTTATATGATTTCAGGTTTACCGTATCAACTCAGGATGCATGGGAACTGTCCACCTTGGCTCACAAACTGAACAACATATATGAGCATCTTAAGAAGCAACTTGATATTTGCTACCAGCACATAGGTCAGTCACCTATTTCAATTTTACGGTAGGATGTCATCGACTGCTCGCTCATGATTGATTGATTAAATGTTGTTCGATACAGGCGAAAAGAGGAATATGGAATCTTTTCAAATGCTTGTGAAACTGTTTGATATGATCCATATTGACAACATGAAAGTGCTCAAAGCCCTCATATATTCCAAGGATGATCAACTACCACTTATCGATGGCTCTACTAACAGAAGGGTCTGTTCTTGTTGTGTCTATGGCACCATATAAATTGTTTAAATCAACATTTCTCAATTTTCTAGCTGGTACTAATGCAATGCAAGGAAAGAACTTTAAAAAAAATTCACGGCATGCAGGTTGGCCTGGATGTTCTGAGGAGAAAGAATGTTCTACTGCTGATATCAGGACTAAACATATCCCAGGACGAGCTTTCGATTCTGGAACAGATTTACAATGAGTCTAGACACCACGCGACTAGGTTGGATAGTCAGTATGAGGTTGTGTGGATCCCAATTGTTGACCGAGACATCCCCTGGGACGATTCATTGGAAAGGAAATTCGAGTCCCTGCATTCAACAATGCAATGGTACATAGTGCACCACCCTTTATTAATTGAGCCGGCGGTGGTCAGGTTTATCCAGGAGATTTGGCACTTCAGGAACAAGCCTATCCTTGTAGTGCTTGACCCTCAAGGGAGAGTGGCCAGCCCCAATGCACTCCACATGATGTGGATTTGGGGAAGCAATGCCTTCCCCTTCACCAGCCACAGAGAAGAAGCTCTCTGGAAGGAAGAGACATGGAGGCTTGAGCTTCTTGTGGATGGCATTGACCCAGTAATACTTAACTGGGTAATTCTACTTTTCTATCAGTACTCTAAACAGTTAAAGACATTCATATTCTTGTTCTCTATCAGCTATATCAGCTAACGTTTTTTTTTTTTTCAATCACAAATTATGGTCTTTGATTTCAGATTAAGGAGGGAAAATACATAATCTTGTATGGAGGAGATGACATTGAATGGGTGAGAAAGTTTACGAGTAATGCTCGAACTGTTGCTCAATCCGAGCGCATACCTTTGGAGATGGTCTATGTTGGGAAGAGCAACAAAAGGGAGAAAGTCAAGCGAGTCATATCAACGATCATGGCCGAGAAGCTGAGCCACTGCTGGCATGACATGACCATGATATGGTTCTTCTGGACAAGGCTAGAGAGCATGTTGTTCTCCAAGATTCAATTAGGCAAGGCTGATGAGAATGACTCAATGATGCAAGAAATCAAGAAGATACTTAGCTATGACAAAGAGGGTGGATGGGCTGTGCTTGCTAAGGGGCCTGATGTGTTGGTCAATGGCCATAGCACCACATTTTTGCCTGCACTTGTGGAGTATGAGTCATGGAAGATGAACGTGCCTCACCAGGGCTTCGATTCGGCTTTTAAGGATCACCATACTAAGATCCATGCTGTTGCTAACCCTTGCTGCAAGTTTGAGTTCCCAAGCTCTGCCGGAAAGAACCCAGAGAACATGAAGTGCCCTGAGTGTCACGGCGCAATGGAGAAGTTCCTAACTTTCGTCTGCTGCCATGGTGGTGTTCCAAAATTAACCTAAGCTACCCTTTAAGGTTACTACTTCATTGTATGTTTCTCTGTTTCCTTCTTCTTCTTCTTCTTCTTCTTCATGGTTGATGTGATATTATATGTAATAAATCGAGTGTACCATTCGATGCCAGAGAACTCTTGTGCAGTTACTGGCATTTTATTTCAGAAATATTAAATAAAACCTGTTCTCTGTTAAATAAACCGAATCGAGACACCAAAACTAGCAATGGCAACACAAGTAATGCCAGACCCTTCAGACACCAAAAGCATATGACTTACCCATTTGCAGTCTTCGTTGCCCAATTTCCCATTTGGGTTTTATCTAAATCCGATTTCTACGAATGGATTTATCGAGTCTTAGGGAAATGACGATGTTTCCTGTAGATTCTGGGACGTTGTGGGGCTGATAGTGTGCCGGAAAAGAAGAAGAAGAAGAAGCATATGAACAAGCACACACAAGTACCAGAAGCTGAGGAAGCGGATTCGAAGACAGACTTAGGTTTGTTTCTTTATGATACCGTCCATTACTGGATATGGTTATAGATTTCTAGTGACTATCATATACGAAGCTCTGGTATTTTATTAGTTCTAAATAAAATCCAACTTTTCTATCTCCAACCATCACAAGTCCTTACAACTCAGTGCCATAGAACTAAATACTCAAGGGTACGTAAAAATCCGCCATACTATAAACCAATACGTACGGAAATACTAATCATTTCTTCCAAGCTTTCTCCAACCAGCTACCTCGTGTGTCGATTGTCCATCACCCTATCCCTGTCCCCTGTCCTTCATCTGCAATAATGTAAAAACAGTTTAATACAATCGACAATTTCGAAATTCCTTTTCTCGCACAATATAACAAGCAGAAAATAATACACGATGCGCACCACATTTCAAATACAGATCATAATTAAGGACTTTTACCTGGTCAAGAAAATGATAGTTGGATGTTCAGGGGTTGGAGGCCTTTCATAGAGCTGTGAGAACAGAGGACCAGCTTTAGCAAGGTCATCGAGTGCAGTGGCAGACAATACTTGCAGGTCTTGAATCCCACAAAGTCTCTTCATCAAGTCCAGATTTTCCTCTATGACATCTCTCTCCCATGATGGACTACTCGCCATATGAAATGCCTGCATGTCCGAAAGGGTACAAGACTTATTAACACGCTTGATTTGAACCATTTGCAACAATTCTTGCCTTTGTTCATGTTCCTGCTCCTTGACATATATCAGGCATGATGATACCTTCTTTTGATCTTCAGTTATAGTCTTGTCTTCATTAATCATTCTAATCACCTTGTGCAAATACTTACTGGCTGCAAAGAGGTTGGAATCAACAGAAGCTGCAGTTGGCCAACGAGCATCAATCACAGAGCCATCCTTCTTCAAAACCTCTCTCCAAACATAGTCAGCATAGTGGGGGCAAAAAAATTTGATGAGGATTGTCTGCATATCCATATAATGCAACACTAGGTTACGGTTCATGCCCCCAGCAACAGCACCGCATGAAAATTGGTACCAATCCCTGGCATCCTGAAGAACACGGAAGCAAGGCTTGGGAGACTTGGGCCCTCGATTATCGCCTTCTCTGATTTTGAAGGCAACATTTATCTGATTCTCAAATGCCTTGTCGGGAAAAGAAGTCGACAAGGAATCCGTTCGCATTAAGGACTGATCTTCAGCCATAAATTCTTCCATCCATTCGATCTCTTTAGCGAGCGACGTAACTACACTGAATATAATTCCTCCTACTTTCTGAATAGGAACACTATCGCCGGCAATGGCATATAGTGTGGCATCAGCAGAATATGACCTAATGGCTTCACCGGGTGAAGGAAAGCTGACAGTGGATTTGGATCTAGTCTCAGAGTTAAAGTTAAACCCCCATGGCCAATATGGTCTCGAGCTAATCTCTGTTAAAAGTTTGATGTAATGAGTTTGAGGACTCGAAACACCTTTCTCTTCCCACCAACTTCGCACCTTTGATTCAATCTGCAGGAGACGGTCTCTTCTAGCATTGAATATCGCACGCTTGGTTGCCATCAAAACCCTTTCACTCAACCCAACAATCATTAACAACAAACAAGTCAAATTTATATGTAAAGTGAACTACAAAGACTGAACCTTTAAACCTAGAGACGAATAAATATTTTTAACACAAAAAAATTGAACCCGAAATCTAGCAAATACATATTGAATCATTTATGACCATTTGATTGAATCCTTACGAATCATACCCACAATATCAACTTCAGTTTTATATCTAATGCAAATCAAAAAAAAAAGAAAAAGGAAATTCGAGTTCAGATCAGATCTAGATACTTACATAAGTTGCAGGATTTGTTTCAAGTAACAAATTGAACCCCAGTTAAATTATATACGACTAGTTGATTGAGTCCTTTTACAATTCATATCCCTAGCAAAAAGGACACGTCACACACACATAAAATAAGTTAAGCAAGTAAAGCGTGCCTTGCCAAAAAATAAAAGAAAAGCTGAGCAGGTGAAGCATACAGCTTCGATCAATATTTAATAAAAAAGTGAAAAATGTTTGAGTTATGAGGGCAGTTTGTTGAATAAAAAATGTTTAAATTTTTGGTCATTAGGGTAATATTGGAGCATTTGGATAAGCATTTAATGTAGCTATAGAGATGAAGGGGAACAAGTTGCAGGATTTGTTTCAAGTAGCAAATTAAACCCCAGTTAAATTATATACGGCTAATTGATTGAGTCCTTGCACAAATCAAACGCACCCTATAATTTGAAATCCAATGGTATTTATGGTAAACAGAAATGACATAGACTTAGCTACAATTAGCTTAAACTTATGAACCTATCTACAATTAGCTTAAACTTATGAACATACAATACCCTAATTGTACTGAAATATCAAGATATGAAAGCTCAAATTCTGCAACTATTATTTTATTAATTTTACTACAATATCAAGATAAGATATTCCTGCAACTATTATTTTATTAATTTTACTGTTAAGTAAACAGTAGACAAAGTTATTTTATTTTCTCTCTAAATCCTGATCTGCAGACTCCTGCTCCAGCTTCTTCAGCTCCTCCTCCCACTCCCGATCCCGCTCCTCCCGTTCCTTCTCCTGCCTCTCCCGATCCACCCGCTCCTCCTCATACTTCCACATTGCCCTCTCCTGCATTTCCCTCTCCTCCATTGCCTTCTCCTCCATTGCCATCTCCTCCAAAGCCTCCCTCCACATCCACATTTCAGCAAGATGCTTCTCATCTCCCTGCTCCTCCTGCACACTCTCCCTCTCCCTCTCCCCCTCCCTCTCCCCCTCCCTCTCCCTCTCCCTCTCCCTCTCCCTCTCCAAGTGCTTATCCCCATCCCCAGAGGACTTCCCCTCAAAGCACCTCATTCCTACTGGCTTTGTAGCAGCCTTCCTCAACTTAGATAAAACAGGCTTCATTTTCTTTTTCTTCCCTTAGTTTGGTTAAACTTCTCCCTGTTACCTGTTTAAATAGGGAATGCTCACATTTTCTATGTGGATTCATATTGCATGAATATAAAAATACCTAACTTATTGGCTTAAAATGTGCATGCAACAGAAACTCACACTGAAATTATGAGAGATAGATACAGTGAATAAAATATCAGATGAACCGAACATCAGAGATAGATAAAGGGCAAACCAAAGTTTTGGAATGAGCCAAGCGAAACAAATAATACAGTGTAAAAATTTATTACCTCTCAATTTGGAAGGTGCTGTGAAACGCAAGATGATGCTGAGCAGCTATAAAGAAAGCTGAAGCTGAATGCCTGCAATATAATGAACTACCAGGCTTAGAGAGGCATTATATTCCTTAAACACTGAGAAATTATCAAAACTTCAAAAACTCAACACATAACAAACCACACTTTATAGAGAGTATCAGAGATCAAAGGAAGTCTAGGAGCAGCAGCAGAAGAACAAAAGGAACAAAGAAGTGAATCGTTTATCATCTGAGAAAAACCACAAATAACGCAAAAGAGGACAAAAGATTAAGGAAAGATGAAGTGCAAAGAAACACAGAGGAAAATGATCATAATGAGTGGTCCCGAATCATAATTTAATTCTCATTTAATGAATTACATGAAACTAATAACATTGCTAGATATATGGTAGACTCGTTAATAAGAGCCACAACCAGAAATAGATAGTTGAAGAAAATTAAACAAAAGGCTTAACATGGCATATAAGTTGGATAACTATAAAAGAGATTAGAACAACTATCAACCGCGTCCTTCATCTATCGAAGTGACCGAGGAGAATAGTCAGGAGCCTAAAAATGGATATCACTCTGGTGATGAACCCACAAAGTCACCAATTGTTTTGAACAGCTAATTTGGAAAGACCTCTCTGCGTTACCTGTTTAGTATGGACCTCTTGTATTAATCCTGCAAAAATGGCCATGAAGAAAGACCCATGTTAGAGGATTGAACCATAATAAAAGCATTATGTCAAATGCAAAAACATATGTCCTTTTAACCATAATTATACAATCACTCAACCAACCAAAATTTTCTGTTCTCCAAAAATCTTTGCACTGAAGCTTTCCTTGCTATTGGTAGTTGGTAGAACTGCTATCAAAGTGGGGAAAAAAAACCTTATTAGCAAAGCATGGCCAATTAAATGGTAAAGGTAAATCAATCACTCGGGAATAACAAATTAAGAAAACAAAAGAGGCTGAGAAGATTACCACTAATTATGGGCTGAGTGGTAGTTTGAATGCAGTAATGCTTTAAATCGTTGTCAAAATTAGGTGCAACATTAGGACGATTCAAACTGGGAGCTTCAACCGTTTTTTGAGATCTTACTCTGAGGAGATGAAGGGAATGTCGTGCAACTCTCTGCACTTCATTTGCTCGTTAAGAGCATGACTTCTTTTACCGGAAATAATTAAACACAAACACTTGTCCACCGTATAATATAGTCATCAGTGCAGTGTGATGCTCCCCTCATAGAATGAGAGAAAAAAGATGGTACAAACTATAAACCACCACTCAACAAATTTGACTAAAAAATAAAATAAAGCAAAGCAGCAAAGGATTTATCAAGGAAGCAAGGAAAACCAAATGAAAGGGAAAAATTCAAGTGAAAGGATAAGCAACGGACGCAGAAAATCTAAAAAATCATGTTGGCTCTTGCCCCTGCCTTGGTAATAAAATAACTATGCACATAAGAGCTTATCAGCATCAGAATAGAAATAGATTGTAAAAGGTAAAATAATTTGTAACAGCAACATCATTAGTTTTCTGTAGCTTTCTAGTCTACATCCAACAACATGGTCTATCGTTGCTTCACAAAAAAGAGAGCATAAAAACTAAAGCCGTAAAAAAAACAATGATTATATTCAAGCCACCAGCTCCTTCTATCACTATTCACAGAGAATTTTAACACAAATGGATCCCACATTAGAGATGGATCCATGTTAAAAATACACAAAATCAAAATTGCATAAGCTATGAATGTTGAGACTAACTTTTTCCTCCTCAAAAAAAGTCCAGTTGATGACCAAGTAACAAAGTAACCGAAGCAATCAAGGATTACCCAAAACTTAGAACACTGTCCAAGATTTGATAGCAAACCACATCATCATTCTATATATATATATATATAAGATTGCTAAAATATAAGCAAGCAAATGGAATAACTATAGCATCAAAAAACAGAGAACACAATTCCAAAGAAGTTCTGCATGCAACACATTAAACCAATATTAGATAGAATTGACAACGCCTTATAAAAAACACAGAATCACATGAATACACTATCACAAAGCTGTAAAATCTATTATTGATTCTATTGCCCTTCTTTCTGGGAGTGTTGGATTCCCATCCCCTAAAATGGCAAAAAAAAAAAAAAATTAAATAAAAGATAACAGGTTGAAAAGATTTTATCTCCAATCACCATTTTGGATGTCAGATCAATGCAAGAGCCTACAAACTCAAAATTATATCAACTGCAGACCAATTTGTCTTCTACAATAATGGTAGGAGGCATGAAGAAAGGTGTCCAAACAAATACCTCAGTTCCCAGCTTTAGTGCTCCATTGCACAAAGTTGCAGCATATGCTGGCAGGGCTGGACTCCGCATAGAAATGACAAAAATAACCTAAACTCACACATAGAAACCCAGCACAATACATTTATAGAATGTCGAAATCTACCTGACTATTAGTGGCCAAAAACGGAAGCACAATCGCAACAGGGTATCTTAAAATTCCAATCACAATCACAAAATGAAAACCAAATAAAGTGAAAATTATCCATTGAGCGATAAAACCCGTGCTCACCAACCAGTATAAAGGCAAAGAGAGGTTATTCAGACACCGATAAAACCAATCAACATCACCCAAAGAGAACAAAGAAAATGGGAATTTAGCAAAAAATACCTTTCAGAGAAGCATTCCAAGCAGAATTACAATACGAAGAGTAAGGGAAGGGAAGATAATCCAGTGAGCGAGAAAACTCGTGCTCGCGAAACAGGATCAAGGCAAAGGGAGGTTTCCAAAAATTATTCTCATCTCTACCACCCAAAGCGAACAGTACAAACGAAAAATTAGCAAAAATCACCTTTGGTGAAGGAAGTTGTCGCAACAAAAGGCTGAGTTAACTTCGATAAAGCGAGAACAAAGGAAAGAGGCAGCTCACAGAAGAAGATGCATGAACCACGGAAAGGCAACGACATGGGCTAAGGACGTTGCTAGAAAAATTGCTAGGTATCAGACAGTGCCTGTGTACACACACTGCTAAAGCAGATGACGATAACGACAAAGCAGGAATACGAGTGTCGTTTTACATGACTTGCGGGGTGAAAAAAATTGCGCGATTACACTCAATAAAAGCTACTCACCAGGAGGGAGCTTCAAATCGTGGGACTTTAAATATATGTCTAGATAATAATAACTAGTGTTGCCCTGGATATTTTTAACTCTTCGATGAATTGAACTCTTATTCTGTCTCCCTGTTTTTGAACTCAAAATAATTTCCTCATCATCAATTATATCTGTTTGACTTCAATAACCAATACAGTCCAAGTGGTGGAAACATAACTTTAGTCCTCTAATCCACTAAATGACGTATCATCCATGGGGTATAAGGAGGGTACTGGAACTTGAAGGTTGAGTTTGATGAGCTCCGGTATCTCCATTGACTTCTCTTACCCGGAAAGTGCCACTGTATTATTTTGTTTACATATATATGTTAGCCAATTTGCCAATTTTAAAGAAGCCTAAATATAGAGCATAAAACGTTTCATAAAATGCAAACTTTCAAGCTTATCAGCTGTTCGATGAAATGTCACCTTCAACTTCAGTTGCAGAGTGAGTATGTACTGGCTTCACTCTTTCGAAAGGTTATATTGTTCTCCTTTTCCTGGAGCTATTGTTTTGTGCGAGAAAAAAAACTGATAGTGATAGATACCATATGTGTCTTTCGTCATGAGAAGTAATTGGAATCTATCTTCTATGAAGGGTTGCAATCAACTTGTTCTGCTCCTACAGTGCCTTTTCCTATCACAAAGCAACAGTATTGGGTAGCAGAAAAACACACAATCAAGAACCAGCAAAATTTACTAAAACATGACATTTTTCTGGAGCTCTGAGAAAGAATCAGGCATGAGCTGTTTCTGCTATTAATGCCAAATTTATCACACATATACTTTGAATCTTTGATGAACAATACAATGCTGCAGCTTAAGAATATACACATGCAATCAGATTAATTAAGCATACCTTCCTTGCTCAAACACGCTTAAGGGCAGTCTCAATTTGTTGCTCCAAATGATGGAGCTCTCTGAAGCTCAAGCGATCAAGCTCTTGACCAGCGGAGTGCCTCATGTTTCTTTGCAAGACTTCAAGCCAAATCATGAGCCTGGGACGCTAAGCAGGATAGATATCCTGAAACAATCATTGCATCATATGGATTTGGCTTGCTCTTCCACAGATACACAACAATGTTTAATCACATTAGAAAGGAATTAAACCAGAAATTAACCTAGGTTACCTGTGTTTCAGAAGCACCAGTCATGGATGCTATTCTTAATGCTCATATTTTCCTAGGATCTTGTCCATGCTGATTCAAATTAAGAAGGCAGACATATATATATCTGTTTGTGTGTGTGCATGATCTTATGCATGTTCCAAGTGTTTAATAACATAAAGAAGATTGTTAAAAAAAATAATCAATGCATGTATGAGGAGCTAGAAATTAAAACCCCTAAAATACCCATCCATGTTTGTCAACATGAGCACATAAGGAAGAGCAGGAGGTAAAAAAAAAAACAGCCAGTATCTACACACACCACGAAGGGCAGCGAAATTATTTATTGGGGAAAAAGGCAACAAGAAGAGGACCCAAATATAATGAGTATAATTACCAAGAACAAAAAAGCCAAGTATCTCTCACGAAAGAAACATTACCCAACGCGGGAAATTTTAAGAAGTGCTTGAAAAAGAATGAAATCAAATCTGACAAAAACAGTGAAAATGCAATTCAAAGAAGCAACCATAACCCTGAATCAGAACTGGCTTAAAAACATATTTACTTGCTATCCCAGACCAGAAACACAAAGTAAAGAAACAATAATGAGATTTATACATTACCTTGATTTTACCACCAGCAATATCCAAGGCACCAAACTTTGGAATAAGATGAAAATGGAATTTTGCCTTCTCCCAGAACCCATACCAAAGCTTAGAAGATCGAATGCAACTGAACACAATTCAATATATATCAAGCAATGACCATTAAGCCTAAGTGCCTAACAATAAAATGATTACAAATGCATCTGCATGAACTAAACGAAAAAAAATTGCATTAGAACGAAATCACGAGTCAAAAATGGAAGGAAGGGCAAAAAAAAAAACCATACCGAAATCACACGAATGTCTTGCTGCTCTTCCATACCTAATCCACACGACAATCAATAGTCCTTTAGCTACTGATTATGAAAGGGCAAGCCCAAAAGGATACACCAAAGGAAACTCAGTTGAAAAGAAAGAAGCAAGAGGAAATTAAAACTATAATCCAAATCAATACACAAACGACACACGCATATTACAAAGTAGAGAAAGAATCACGAATCGTCCCACAACTCATCGAAAGAAAATTGAAAGAAACATAACAATTGAAGATGAGACAGAAGATTTGGATATCAAAAATTGAGAAGCCATGTAAAACACTTTGAAACTGAAGGATCCTTTTTCGAGAAAACCAAACACAATAGAAAGATAGTGGAATTGAACAACGTAAAAGAGAAGCAATCTTAATAAATATATAGACTCTATTATTGTCCAAGAGCTCTATTACACCAATTTATAAAATGAATACACAGATGGAATTCCATCTGATATATTGAACTTTTTTTAGTTTGACAACTATAACTTACCTTCCCTTTATTTATAATACTTAACCAAGCAAAAGAGTAGAGCGATATTCCATTCAATTTAACATCAAACCCAAATAAAGTAAGGATAATAAGTCCCTTCCTCTTCACTCTGCATCCCACATTTCTTCCACTGATAACCCTCCCAATTCCACTTCATTTGAAATTTGAAGGATACATTTCAGCCTTATGGTTCCATGAGCATTCAAGAAGAAAATAACCTTGAGCAATGAAAAGGAAAACTGAGGGGTTCTGTATTACCTCAATCGCTGCATACTAGTCCATACCCAAGCCAGAGGAAACGTTTGCCGAACCATTATGGGTAACAACAGGGAAGGGAAAAAAATAAAGACAACATGCACCTGGGAATTTCGGCAAGCAACTTTGATCTTCAGAGAGCATTGCAGAGACCTATACAAAAAATAGATGTTGTAAGAGGAAAAGAACCTGTAATGTTCCCAGAAATAACCAGCAAGAAGATATCACAAGAAATTACACCAAGCCAAATACTGATAACTATATTTCCAGAAACAAGTTGACAGTGGATGAAATGAGGAACATTACATTATCCAAGAGCCACAGCTAATTCGAGATAGCCAATCTCCACCAAGAAGAAGAAGAAGATTAGAGAGTTCAGTACATAAGACTTTTTCTGAAAAAGACAACCCTAGAGGCAGCCCAAAAGATACCTCCCAAAACAGGCACCAACGGCAGAGATTACATGATACAGATCAAACAATCACAGCCGCCCAAAAAGATAACTCAAAACGATGCCGCAACACAACCCAAACATATAAATAAATTTACAAAATACAGACACGCTACAGAGCACTCCTCCTTCAGAAGATCTTGCCCACAAGATCTGGAAATTTCTCCATGAGAGAAGAGTAAGTAACCCATGTTGCATCCATATCTTGCTGTCCTTCCCAGCGCACTAAACATTCTGCCACAGGAACATTTCCTCTTTTCACTACCCGCCTATCCAACAAGGCCGCCGGAGCAGGCATCAAAATTCCATCTTCCGTAACTGGAGGAGGAGAAACGGACAACACCGGATGCTCTCCAATATGTTTCTTGAGCTGAGAAATATGGAAAATAGGATGAATTAAAGATCCAGGAGGTAACTTCAGCTGTAAGCAACCTTGCCAATCCTCTGCAACACCTCATAGGGTCCATAGAAGCGTGGTGATAATTTCAAGTTTCGTCGCTGAGTTACAGACATTTGTTTGTAGGGCTGTAACTTCAAGTAAAGTAAATCTCCCACCTCAAACTCCTTGAATGTTCTGGTCTTGTCTGCATATTTCTTCATGGCTTGCTGACTTTTGCGCAAATTCTGTTGAGCTAACAAGACTATGGATTCCCTTGTTACAAGAAGTTGTTCAATACTCTCCAAGGCAGCTGTACCAGGGACAGAATTGCACAGCCTTGGGGGTTCAATTCCATAAACAATCTGAAAGGGAGACAACTTTGTATTAGCATGAATTGATGTGTTATAACAGTACTCCGCTAAAGCCAGCCATTGAAACCATTGCTTCGGTTGATCACCACAAAAGCTTCTCAAGTATTGTTCTAAGACCTTGTTAATTGCTTCAGTTTGCCCATCTCCTTGAGGGTGATAAGCAGTAGTGAGCTGCAATTGAATGCCTTGAAGTCTCCATAATTCCCCCCAAAAAGCACTAGTAAAGACTCTATCTCGGTCTGACAACATCTTTTCTGGCATGCCATGGAGTTTAAAAATATTATCCAAATATAATTGAGCAATTGAAGCAGCTGTATAAGGGTGCTTGATTCCCAAAAAATGGGCATATTTGGATAATCGATCTACGACTACCATGATCACAGTTTTACCATGAGATAGTGGAAGACCTTCCACAAAATCCATACTGACATCAGTCCATATCTTGATCGGAATTGGGAGAGGCTGCAAGTCTCCCTAAGGACAAGTATTCAAATGCTTGGTCCGCTGACAAACAGAGCACTGTTTAATAAAATCCTTCACTGCCGCTTTTAAGCCCTTCCACTGGAAATCACGTTTAAGCCTAGCATCCGCCCTTTATAAAAAATAATGTTATTCATGAGATCATATTTATCCACTAATTCCCCTCGCTGTAACTTCTGCAAAAGGCCCTGAGCCTGCTCATCTTGCTCATACGATTTCGAAACAGCATCAGTAATGGAAATAGTTGGAACTGACAGTCCCTGAAGCAAAACATTATCTAGAACAAGTTGTTGGTTCTCCGGATCAAGCCTTCTCGATAAAGCATCGGCAACTTTATTCTCCACGCCTCTTTTAAATTCTACCACAAAATCATACCCCAACAATTTACTTAGCCATTTTTGTTGCAATGGAGTGCCAATCCGTTGATCTAGGATATATTTCAAGCTGACATGATCAGTCCGAACAATAAAGTGTCTACCCAAGAGATAAGGCCGCCATTTCTGAATAGAGGAAACCAAGGCATATAATTCTTTCTCATATGTGGATAAATGAAGCAATTTTCCTTTGATGGCCGCACTATAAAAAGCTATAGGATGTTGAGATTGCATAAGGACAGCCCCAATACCGTTGCCCGCGGCATCACACTCAATTATGAAGGGAGAATTAAAATCTGGAAGAGCCAAAACTGGAGGATTAGTGACCGCCATTTTCAACCTCTGAAATGTTTCTTCAGCCTGATCTATCCACTGAAAAGCATTCTTTCTGAGAAGTTGAGTCAATGGGGCAGCAAGACTGCCATAGTGTCGAATAAAACGCCTATAATAACCAGTGAGGCCCAAAAACCCCCGTAAAGCTTTGACATTTTTAGGACTAGGCCAAGTATTTACTGCAGCAATTTTTCCTTCATCGGTGTGCACCCCCGCGGCACTAATAACATGGCCCAAATAATTGACCTTTAATACCCCAAAACAACACTTCGAGATCTTGGCAAACAATCGGTGCTGCTGTAAGGTGCTTAAAACAGTGCGCAAGTGAACTAGATGCTCCGCCATGCTACGACTATATACAAGGATATCATCAAAAAAAACTAAAACAAACTTTCTCAACATAGTGCGAAATACCTCATTCATTAGTCCCTGGAAGGTACTAGGAGCATTGGTCAAGCCAAAAGGCATGACTAACCATTCATAATGACCCTCGTGAGTGCGAAAAGCGGTTTTAGGAACATCCTCCTCTCGAACCCTTATTTGATGATAACCACTACGTAAATCCAATTTAGAAAACACCACAGCCCCAAAAAGCTCATCCAACAACTCCTCAATCACCGGAATAGGAAATCGATCTTTAACGGTATTCAAATTTAATTCCCGATAATCCACACACATGCGCCAATTGCCATCAGCCTTTCTCACCAAGATGACCGGAGAGGAAAAAGGACTAGAGCTTTTTCGGATCATACCACTAGCCAACAGCTCATGCACAATTTTCTCAATCTCCTCTTTCTGAAAATAAGGATATCGATATGGCTTGACATTAATAGGAGAAGTGCCATCCTTTAAGATTATCTGGTGATCACAATCTCGCATCGGAGGTAGTTCTTGAGGAGGAGCAAAAACATCCTGGAACTTATCCAAGAGATGGGATATAGCCGGAGTGGGAGTGAAGGTAGATTCAGAAGCTCCCACTGTCACATTTTGGAGCTGGATTAACAGTCCTTGGCGTTCAGTGGACGGAAATTTGCGAGGAACTGCATCCTCAATTAAAGACAAAGAGTTCCCATCTAACCCTTGCAAGGTGCAAACCTGACCATGCCAAGAAAATTGGAGAACATAGGAATTAAAATCCCATAACAGTGGTCCCAAAGTTTGTAACCAAGAAACTCCCAAGACAATGTCACAACCACCCAAGGTGAGAATCAATAGATCCGTAAGGAATTGATTCCCCTGCAAGGAAATTTCCGCACCAGTCACCTTGCCATCACAACCCAATAAATCCCCATTGGCCAATTTAACCGGCGGTAAAGTCAGAGGTGATACCAATAGGTGAGCACGAGAGGCAATGGATGGATCAACAAAACTGTGAGTTGAGCCAGAGTCGATCAGAACTACCACCGTTACACCCCCTACGCGGCCTAACAAGCGCATGGTTTGAGGACCTTTACAACCTGAAAGAGCATGGAGACTAATCTCGGGCGGTGGTTCAGGCAATAACAATTTCTCTGCAGTGGACGCAGCATCAGGAGGTAAAACAACACAAACCTGGGAATTTCGTCAAGGAGCTTCAATTTCAGAGAGAGAAATAGATGACGATGAAAAAATCTCCGATAGATATGTATGCTGTATGAGCGGAAAAAAACCGAATCACCAGCAGGCGATTCATAACAAATTGAATGCAAAATAATAAGCACCTTGAATTTCTTGGAAGGAGATTCAATTTACGCAATAATATGCTGCAAGAGGGGAAAAAAATAAATTACCCGTACACTATCCAGAGAGAATCGAAAGCAAACAACACAAACCTGGGACAAAAAATCTAGACCATAAGTACACAGATTTGAAATTCAAATATAAAATTCGGAGATCTTTGAAGGAGATCGTACTCTCCATTCGACCATGAAATCCAAGTCCCAGCAACCAGAGGGAGATAACTCTAGAATTGTCATCATTACAACTCACTCATGTCCAGTTATTGCATGTTGGAGAGTTCTCATTCCAATTGACACGATGCGAATGCTGAATATTGTTAAGGAAATCTATTAATGCTTGCTTATCCTTGACAGGGTCTGCACCAATAGGCCATGATATCCTCCAAATAAGATAATTGCAGAGAAAATGTACAAGATTTCCACTTTCCTTCTCATTTTCTCAGTCCAATTAAATTTGTTGAAGGCAAAACTGCAATGAGTATTCAAATCTCTATCACATCTTCGCCGGAGAAGATGGAATCTCACCAGAAAATATAAGATTATTTCAATTTTTACTTTTTTAACCTTTTATTATGTATTTTATTATATTTAATTTGTGTTTTTTTTAATAAAAAAAAAAAGTATATGTGTCGCCCAGTAAATCCACGTGACAAATTTTTTATTTTTAAAATAACACATAATACACATAAGAGCCACGTCATGAGTTTTTGACAGAAAATGGCTAAAAGCAGTGTTATCAGAACCGGCACGATCCCCGGTTGAATCGCAGGTTTTCTCAAAAAACGGGCGGGTTTAGTCGTTGAACCGAGCAAGCATTAAACTCGTGTTGATCGGTAAAAACCGCAAACCCGTGTTTCATGCAAATCCGCCGGTCCAAAAATTTTCATTTAAAATTGACAAATTATAAAATGTAAAAGTCATAAAGTGTAAACTATTAAAATTTAATTTAAAAGTAAATTAAAGGACAAACTAAAATAAAGTTAAAATTGACATTTTACATATTAAAAAATTAAAATCAAAGAATTCGGAAGGTCTTCTTCATTATTTCATTCTTCACTTCTTCGAAAAACTAGGGCTAAGGCGCCGTCTGTCGTTCCTCTGCAGCTCTGCTTTGTAGTTCACGTTTGTCGATTCTGCATTTCTTCTTCACTCAAGCCGACTTCGTCAAGCATCGATCGGGTGAGTTTTCTTAAATATTGATTTATTGATTAGTCTCCGATTCTCTATTCTTCACTAGTGCCTATTGTTGTCCATTTGTGCAATCTGTCATAGCATAATGTCTGTTATTGTTTACCAGACTAATGTCGTCAACACCATCATCTGGACTATCAACCACAGGATCCACATCCAACACTACTCAACCTCAAAGTTCTATTAGAGGATAAACTGATGCAGCTTGGAGGCATTGTGTTGAAATTTCTGAAACAAATGTTGGAGCTGGAGTTGGAGCCGGAGGAGGTACACAAAGGAAGAGAATAAAATGCTTATTCTGTGAAAAAATCATCCAAGACGGAGGTATCAATCGATTCAAGTACCATTTGGCAGGGGTGAAGGGTGGTGGTGTAGAAGAATGCAAAAAAGTATCTCCTGATATCCAATTTGAAATGAAAACGTCTCTTGAAGATGTTTCATCAAAAAAAAGAAATTACCAAACTTTGCATGATGAGCAATCTCCATTTGAGCAACGGGAGGAGTGGGATGAAATTCAAGAGACACTTATTATTATTAATATAAATAAAAAATAATTAAAAATAAACAAGCGGTTCAACCCTTGACCCTTCGATCTAACCAGTTGAACCTTCAAAATCATTTGTTGCGGGTCGCTTTACGGGTCGATTCTAATGACACTGGTTAAAAGAGTTAACGTGACCCAAATTGAAAAATTGATAGCTTAATTGGTCTGAAAAAAAAGTTGAAGGGCTAAAATGATCAAAAAATATAAGTTGAGGGACTATCCTGACGAGTATGTAAATGACGAGGAACTCGCCGGGATATCTCCATAAATCGACCAACTTTAAAAGATTCAAATAAAATAATTAAGTGATGCCAGACAAATCTCTCTATGGTTTTTTTTTCTCTATGTTCCCACAAAATCTCTTCGCCTAGAGCATAAGGCCAAATCGGATAATCCTACCTCTGTCCATCAACTACCTTCGTCTTAGATGCTCGGATGACGATGCGTCCATGAAAGACGCTACCTTTGTGGCCTCATCTCTCTTTGGTTTTCTGAAGCTAAGATCGATATCTAATATATGATTTTCAAACAAAAAATACTTCTTACCAATATGTTTATCCATGGCCGCATGTCCTTCATAAAATTTTGGACAAAATCCTTTTAAATTCTAAAAAATAACACATCAAATGCCCAAGATTTATCCCTCCGGCTTCTATCCCTACCATCTCTCTCGTTATCTCTCATTCACTATAAGAAATTCGTCAAGTACCAATAGATTTTTATCGACGGACAAGTTTTGTCGGTAAAATACTCAAGAAACTCCAATTTTAGAAATTATTGACATATTACCTTTGAAAATTTTCTAAACTGTTTGTCCCGTCGACGATATTTGGTGCCAAATTTGAAGTGGAAATTTGCAACGAATTACTGAGGAAATTTTCGTTGATGATGTGTTAATATAGTGAATGATTTATTTCTATCGATAAAATATTTGTTCATTTTTTTAATTTAAAATATTATTTAACGACGAAATTTTACAGCGTTAAATTAAAAATTATGGATCGAATTAAATTCATCAGTAACTAATTTTTTAAATTAAAAAATAAAAAAAAATCATTTTTCGACCAAAATAAATCCGTTGGTATTCGTCGTACTTGAAGCCTAGCGCAGTTTCAGAATGAAAAGAGCAACCTTGAGGCTCTGCTTGCGAGACAGTTTTTCGCTGGAAATGAGGTGTTTTTAAAGGGATGGTTTTATTAAACCGTGCTTGGATTACTTTTTTACTCACTGGTTTTGAGGTGTTTTAAAACCTCCCAAAACCAGTCTCATACAAATTTGATGGGTTGAGAGAACACCCCAAATCGGGGTGTTTTCACTGGTTTTATAATTTGATCTCTTTTTGCCCCTAATCTACTTCTCACTCAGACTCACATCGCGCAACTGTCTCTCCCCCTAGCTTCCCCTTCCGCTTCGTTCGCCTTCTCTCTATGCTTTGTCGCCTTCGTTTCTTCTTTGGACAACAAACACAAAAGCATATCTTATTTTTTGACTTTATTTCTATGGGCATAAATGTAATTTAATCTTATAAAACTTCTTCATAACCGGTGCTTCAATTCTTTCCCAAGCACCGGAATAGACTGTTTTAAAAATCGCTATTAAAAACATTCAAAACCGCTATCCTCATAACCGGTCAAAACCGCTACTTTAAAAATACCTCATTTCCGCTACCCTCCCTTTGGCCAAGTAGAGCCTGAGATCTGTCTAGGGTTTTAAAAGTGTGACCCCAAAATGCCTAACGGTAGGGGCTGGTTCTCCTCCCACCACCACTTGATCGTCTGTGCGCAATTCCCGACTGAGAATAAGCGTACACTAGTGTGCTCCCGTTATTGGCCAGCAGTTGGAAGAGAACGTTGGGGAATTTTAGGTCCTTGGGGAATTCCATGGGAGGCCTTAGAGGGCCAAGCAGCCTCGCTTCCTGGGTTGTTGCCGGAACCCTCGCTTACTTTCTCTGGGGCATGACCTCAAACGTGAACAAGAGGTTTTTCCCTATTTGAATGAGTGAAATCCAAAGCTTAGCTCTGTTTATTGGGTTTCTGGGGATGAACTGATGAAAAGGACTTTTTTTTTCAATTACAGGAAAGGGAATCACTTGCAGCTGCATCACCCGATCCATATCGCTAAGTGGAGAAACGAAAACCGATTCCTGATCCCCAGTTGATTGTTCAATTGCCCGCCTCCTGTTCGCTTAAATGTCATCAACTTTTTTTTGTTTGATCGTGAAATTTATTTGGTTTTGGGTCAATTTGTTTGCAGGAAACTGGTTTGATATATGGAAATAAGGAAAGAAATAAGAAGCCTGAAGAATAATAAAAGTTCCAAGAATAGCATACTTGTAAGTTAGCTTTGAGGATTATTGGTGTTGATTTCTCATCATGCACCAAGTTATGAGTTTGTTGTTATGGATATTTATTTTTTAGTTAAGGAGAATCTACCTGGTTGACTCTAAATAAATCTTTAAATTGATCCATGTAGCTCCAAAATTGAGATTTAGACTTTTTGATGATGATGATATGCGCATTGAAAGTTTTGTCTTTATAAATGAGAAGCTAACTGACTGGTTGTATGGATAATGAGAACAACAGGATTTGGTGCCCCTGGTTGGTTCCAATGACGAGTCATGGTGCCAAGGACCCCGACGGTTTGGCTTCACGTACGGCTGCTTACTACTAGCAGGGCGCTCGTTTTGCCTAATGGTATAAAAATCACGAACCCACATTTGAACCTGTATATATGATTGTAAATTGTAATTCAGGGATTTTCATGGTTATGAAATAAAGTAATTAACGAGAATTTGATACAAATGATTGATTAGGCGTACCATTGTGATCATTCCCAACAGCCATCTGAATTGGCAGTGACAGAAGCAGCCTGGGGTCTTACTCGCTACGCTGCTATTGTTCAAGTAATTTCCCAAGAAAACCCAGTTCATGAAACTAATACAAACTGAATTTGTGTTTCTATCTGAGACTTTTAATCTTGCGAAAGGTAATCAAAATCCCTTTGAATTTCTCATTGCATTATTATAGCCTCATTTTGTTGTAGAAATTATAATTTCATGGTGTTTTAGTGTTCTGCTGATGATGAATTTTTATGGCTGCACAATGACCTTCTCAGGCATGTCTTAATAGGGGTATGTCTAGGATAGTTAAGCTTGCGATTAATTGCATATGCTTCCCTTCTATACTTGGTGTTAGGGAAGGACATTGAATGAGGCTTGGAATTCTGAATTAAACTGGTCTTGGCGTGGGCTTATCCTGCCCAGGTTTTGAAATTTTGAATCCGTTTGCATCATTATAAGTTTATAACCTCTTATTCTAACTTGAGGATCGCAAGATGGTTAAGAAACTTAGATAAAGTAAATAAAAACACTTGATTCAGCATTCCATAGTCATTATCAACTGTCACTTGACTATCTCCATACTAATACTCTCATTCTATGAGGGGAGCATCACGCTGCACCGATGACTATATTATACGGTGGACAAGTGTTTGTGTTTAATTATTTCCGGTAAAAGAAATCATGCTCTTAGCGGGCGAATGAAGTGCAGAGAGTTGCACGACATTCCCTTCATCTCCTGAGAGTAAGATCTCAAAAAACGGTTGAAGCTCCCAGTTTGAGTGCTCCTAATGTTGCCCCTAATTTTGGCAATGATTTAAAGCATGACTGCATTCAAACTTCCACTCAAGTGGTAATCTTCTCAGCCTCTTTTGTTTTCTTAATTTGTTATTCCCAAGTTATTGATTTAACTTTACCATTTAATTGGCCATGCTTTGCTAATAAGGTTTTTTTTTCCCACTTTCATAGCAGTTCTACCAACTACCAATAGCAAGGAAAGCTTCAGTGCAAAGATTTTTGGAGAACAGAAAATTTAGGCAGGCATTTAGACACAACTCCTGTGTTGATTCATTACATTTGTTTGTTAACTTCCTATGTTGTTGGTTGAGTGATTGTATAATTATGGTCAAGGTTCTAAAAATCGCTTTTAGAAATCGAGGCGCTTACCTTATATGAGGCAAGGCGTATTGAGGCGTAAGCCTCAAAGTGAATTAGCAAGTAATTAAAGACTTCAAGTCTATGACTCTAAATACTATGAATATCATCATTCATCAACAAGCATGGTTTAAAGTCTGTATAGCTCCAGTTTTGTAAAAATTAACGAAAAAAGGACTAAATATGTAATCAATTATGTGTAAATAACTAAAAATGTAATCAGCAGATCAAGTCATCAAGATATACAAGTAAATAACTAAATATGTAACTAATTAAGCATTTCCAATTTTCCAGTTATTCCAGAAGCAGAGAGACGAAGTGAGCAGTCAGTAGAGAGAGACGAACCAGGAACTGGGAAGCAGGGATGAAGTGAGCAGTCAGTAGAGAGAGACGAACTGAGAAGCAGAAGAGCGAGAGAGCAGAAATACCTGGAGATCAGATCGGCGAGCTGCGCCTGCGATGTCGCTGAATTAGGGCAGAGAGCTGCGATGTCGTGACCCGAGATATACCAGAGAGCTGAGAGCTGTGACCTGGAGCTGGGTTTTCAATTTCAGAGAGAGAAGCCCAAAAAAAGCCCAAGCAGGTCAGATCAGGATTTAGAGAGGAAATAAAATAACGCTGTCTACTGTTTACTTAACAGTAAAATTAATAAAATAATAGTTGCAGAAATTGAGCTTTTATATCTTGATATTTC
The DNA here is from genome assembly GCA_963580455.1 of Euonymus europaeus. Lineage (NCBI taxonomy): Eukaryota > Viridiplantae > Streptophyta > Magnoliopsida > Celastrales > Celastraceae > Euonymus > Euonymus europaeus. The sequence continues at coordinate 4,231,745 of OY756968.1, read as the reverse complement.
AGTACAATTAGGGTATTGTATGCTTTGAACTCTCATCAAGTACTTATTTCACGAAATAATTTCGTTTCTACTCATACTAATAATTATTATTTCTAGTTGTCCTTATTAAATAAGTATTATCTACTCTGTCCTTATTAGTAGAGCTCAAAAAATAATAAGACATTAATTAAAAATATATTTACATTACATGGAGTCAAGCTTTAAAAAATAATAAAAAACCATATTTATGGTCATATATAATATAATAAAATTTACAACATGATAGGGATCAATGTATATGCATCACTTTGAGCATATTCAATGGGTAAAGTGGTCAAACCTAACCAAGTGAAGAAAAACCCATCTCCATGTTTTAGGTAATGCATGTCTTGTGATGGTTCACTAGTACCAAATATATGGACAAGCACAATATATACATACATATATATATATATATTATATATATTATGTGAGCAAATTAGTCTAATTAATTAATTTTTATACACTTATGGTACAATAAGTTGTCCCATGGAGTTTCATGTCCTTAATGGCTGGATCTTGTAACAAAAGCATCTTGTCCTTGTCTCTAACCCCAACCATATGTAGATATTCATAATCTTCTCTCTCTTTCCCTTTGAACAATAGCCTTTGCTCTCTTGCTTCCAGGTTAGTCACCAATGATAATATCATCTTCAACTCCCCTAAAAAATATCAATTACAAAAAAATCATAATAAATAAATGAGGAATATAAGAAAGGATATATATTTGGTCTAGTTCATCTGCATGCATGATGCATGTAGATATATTAACAGAAATGAGATCTTAAATCACATGTGTATTTCCAACATTGTCAGACCATGCATATATACCAAGGAATCTACAGGTTGTATGTAACTTCAATCAAATTGATAGCAAAAATTGAATTTGTGTAATTAGGTTAATTAAGAGATTGATGAAATTGGCTTACCAAAGCTTGATGTAGATTGAATTGAGATATCATGCCACTTAGAAAAAGTAGTAGAGACTCTAAGAGTGATCAAACCCTCTTCATTAACACTGCAGGTTTGTCCATGAGCCTCTCTCTTTTGTACAAGCATGCCACCAGGTCTAACTTCCCACTTGACTTCACTCAATCCTCCTGCATGATCAGTTGCTTTCTCTGTGCTTTTAACATTACCACTCCCACCAAACTTGAAACTGCCCATTCTTGAGAACCTCTTTGACCTCAACTTGATCATCTCTCTCTTGATTTCCTTTAGATGGAAATGGTGAAGGAGGAAGAGGAAGTGTTGGGGTTAGGGAGTTAATTAATGAGTTATATAATACTAATACTAGTACAAGTACTAGGCTAGATTTGGACAAAAGAAATTAAAATAATTTGAAAATTTTAAGGAAAAGAGAAAAGCATTAAAATAGTAGTGGTCCAATGGCACATTGACACATAAAAGAGGCACATGGGTGGGCGGGTGATTGTGAACACGCTTGCTGGATTAGCGGGCCAAACACAATCGCATCACACCATGTGTGGTCGGTTGTCTTTAATTTGTAAAATAATTTCTGATTTTATAGGGACTAGGGAGGCCTCTTTATAATGATTTAATGTGAAAAACTAATTTCTGATTTTTCTTTTTAAAAGGAGAGTCTTCAAGCTCTCATTTTTTATACATAAAGTACTTTTTAAAAGTGAAAAAAAAAATGGATTTCAAGTATGCAAGATTTTAGATAAGTGTTCATTAGTTATGGAAAAAAATAATAATATGCTATACACTAGGGATGGGGAGGAAAAAAAAAATCACGTACCACTTATAGGGTATCCGATTTGTCTAAAATTTAGAAATCGATACTATAACATTTAAAAACGATTTTTATTTTTATTTTTAAACCCGTCACAATTTTGAGTCAGTTTTGATTTTTTATGCTGAGTTTAGAGTACCCGAATTGAATAATAAATGGTTAGGGTATCCTAACTAAAACCATCCCAAACTCTACTATATTATTCTTGATTATAAGTAAGTTCTGAAAAATATTAGTGAATGTGTTAGTAAAATGATTCGAATTTCTAGCTTGTATAAAAGAACTAAACTACTTTACCATTGTTTGTTTGTTTTTAAATTGTTATATATGCTTCTCAAAAGAATATGTATTAAAAAAATTAAAAATTAAACAGCAAAAGCATACACGACGATAAACAATTATGGAATGATTTCAATTTTAGAAATCTAAATATTTTTCTAAAATAATTTTAGAACAATTTTGATATATGATAACCCTTCCAACCCGTTGTCATCCCTACTATACACTCTGCATATATCTAACTGCTCAGACTTAACAGTTTAGATATGTTATGTTGTTTTTCCCATGAGTTCGATTTTTTTTTCCAATGAAAAAAATATCATTGGATTCAAAATCTTGTATACTTTTCATTCATTTATTACTATTAAGTAAGAACAAAAAAAAAACTTGAATCCATTGCAAAGGAAATTGCAAAAATCAAATAAAAGTTCAAAAATACTAATATTGATAGTTAGAATTATATATATTTTTACACCACCTTTTATATGGGTTTTATTTTGATAATGAGCAGACTTTGTACATTTTATGTCATTTTTAATTATTTTGTAGCTCATGACATCCTAGAGGAGTAGAATGGAGATTTGATACAAGAAATATCATTTTTGTGGCTAAATACGATAAAAGTGTTTGGGATCAATCCAACACTCAATCCCGAATAAAGAGTAATTTGTGTAGGATCGATATGTCCATGGAAAATATTATTTTAACTTAATTTTATGCGGCTTAAACTTATAAAATGAGGCCTGAACAAATTTATGACATGTCCATGGAAAATATTATTTTAACTTAATTTTATGCGGCTTAAACTTATAAAATGAGGCCTGAACAAATTTATAACACACGCACGGCCCTTTGAAGCAATCTTTGAGGTAGAAAGAGAGCCTTTGCAAAGAGGAACTTGGAGAAGAATGAAATCATTTTGGAGCTTGTCTTCAACCTAGTTTTCCTTTTTATCTCTCTAGTTTCTCTTTACCTTGTATTGTTGTTCTCATGGATTTGTTGAATATTTTGGGTTGTAACAAACGTAGGATGAATTAATCCATTTTGTTAAGGTTATGATGTAGCCTATTCATGATGATCCAAATTCTTGAGTTGTGTTATTAAATTTCTTATGCATCCTTGTTGAGTATACATCATTATTCTTAATGTTTTTTAGTGCTTGATCACTCTTGAATGATTTGTTATGCATGTTGATATCGAGAGATGATGCATGTATCTTGATTTGGTGTTGTATGTCATGAATTGAAACGAAAGACAAATATGTGTCAACTTCATTTGTGTGATTTTGATAGGAAATACTATTGAACCTAATGTGTTTATATATTATACCTTTAAATTCACATAGAGGTGGGTTATCAGATGTCTGGGTAATTGTGATTATACTTGAGAAAGATAATTCGATAGCGTAAGGATATTTCGGCATCAACATACTAAAGAATCAATAACATGGTTTGAGATTTGGATTGGATTGAATAGGTGAATCGAATATTTTAGTATTCTTCTTAGCTAGATTATTCAATTTGGTTATTTGGAATTTACTTGTTTTAATTTCGTTTAGTTTAATTTCAGAAAAAAATTAACCAATTTTTTATGGTTCAAACAAATTAGAACTAGAATAATTTTAGTACTCGATAATTATATAGTCAGTTTTTATGGGATTGACACTTTCTTTTTACTGTATCACTTGAGAGATTCGTGCACTTGTGAATTTGCATAAGAAATATGAAAACTTAAACAAAGAAATATAGGCAAAATAATAAAGGCTAGTCACATAGCACTAATCACCACGGTGAATGGATTGAAGAATGTTGTGGAAGCATGAATATTCAATTCAAACACATCTCCAGGAAAATCAATGGTTGTGCGTATTTTCCTGCTACTAAGGTTTCTCAAAGTCAAAGTAAGCATTCTAGTTATTTCTGCAAGTTAAATAATCTCTCAGCTCAAGTTAAAAATATTATTCGTATTGACTCCATGGGGGTTCCTGGTTATGAGGCATATTCATTGTTAATGCTCTCTTTTTTGGCCTTATACCCGTTTGGTCTGATGTTGAATTAGCTAGTTTATTTTCTTCATGGGAACTTGTTCTCTTACTCTCTTGCTCTTGTTGTCCATGGGTTTAGTTCTAGTCCTCTCATTGTCAGCTTCCGGAGAAGGATTTTTTTCCCTACTCCTTATGATATAAATTTTTTGGTTTCCGTACAAAAAAAATGGTCACTCTACCAAATTTCATCCAATTATGGGCTCGTGACTTTTCTATCCTACTAGACTTTATTAATGTAATTTATGAAAGTAGCCATGTGTCATTTAAAGTTTTAAACACTAAATGAGGGATTGGAGGCAGAGGCAGAGGCCTCATGTAAGTGGGGGTCAACTGACTCCACTCAAAAAAATTTAGTTAAGTCTAAATATATGTAAATTATAAAAAAGGCTCATTGAATTTTCAATTTAGACTCGTGTGTAATTGAAATTGATCATTTTTAATGTCGAATTATTATATTTTAAGTCAATACGTTGGATATTGAGTAATTTTATTGTGATTATTTCCGTGTCATATAAATGATCAAAAAATAATAATTCCGAGGACAGTGATCCTACTAACTTAGTTGTGATAATAATGGATTTTAAAATCCCACGCAAACACCGATATTCCTTTCAAGGGTTTACTCCTCTTTTGATATCATATTTTTTAATAAATATTTTAGTTTTCAAAAATGGATAAATTCAACGTATCCCCTGAAAATAACTATTTTAGACACCATTATAATGTCTGTTCCATAAATTAAGGAGTGAACGAATGTTGTTTGTCTCGACTCTCGACTTGAATATATATATATATATATATATATATATATATATATATATATATATATATACGAGGGGTCTCGTATGAGGGATCCCGCACAACATAAGTTGTGCGGGATCCATCTCCAGGCCGTCGGATTAATCCGACGGCCTGGAAACATTTTTTTTTATTTTTCAAAAATTCCCCTTCTTTCTTGGTCGATCCTGCCTTCTCTCCACATCTCTCTTCTCTCATCTCCCATTCCCCCCATTACACAGACCCACACCTCCAGCTCTCATCTCTCCCAGTACGCAGACCTCAATCTCGATCTCTCCCATACCCCACACCTCGCCTAGTGACAGAGTCCTCGTCTTCTTCTACGAGTTTCGATTCGAGACACTCCCGACCTAGAGACACCGGCCTTCCCCCAAATCTTCAACTCGTCTTCTTCTTCTCCTCCTCGTTGGAGTTTGTCTCAACGAATCTTGTAGATTAAGGTTGGAGATTACTCTCAAAAATTTGTTCGTTCGTAATTTCATTTTTTATACTGTATATTATTTGTTCCCATGATCTGGATTGTTGTTATGGGATTTCATTGTTGTTATGGGGTCGGGGTCGATTTTTGTGTTGGTATTGCCCCAATTTGAGCTCCATTTTGTAGTTCTAAAGTTGTTTGATGGTTTTGGTTGATGTATAAACTATAAAGATGGTTTTGGTTTGAGAGCTGTATTGTGGAGATGGTTTTGGTTGATGCAGAGTATAGCTTGCATCAAGGTCAACAATCCATCAAGGTCAACAATCCATCAAGATCAACAATTCATACAAATCACTCCTTCCATCCATCAAGATCAACAATCCATACATAATTCAAGATCAACAATCCATAAATAATTCAAGAACCACCATCCATCAATGTCAACAATCCATCAAGATCAACAATTCATACATAATTCTCCTTCCATCCATCAAGACCAACAATCCATACATAATTCAAGATCAAAGCATAAAAATAAACATAAAAACTGCATCTCTTTGTCTAACTCCTTATCCTCCATCTCTTTGTCAATCTCAGCTGCCTTGTGTGCCTGTTCATACACGTGATTATGAACATCATTGAATTGCGAAACAATAAAACATTGCAGGGATGGGTTTCTGACAACAGTAAGTTTGGCATTACAACCTTCTCTAGTTTCTGGTCTTTTTCGAACACCAGTAGCTTTAGATTTTTCATACTCCCGAACCCCTTGTTTGTAACAAACAAACTCCTTACGAATAATTTCATTGGATTTGTTCTTCTTTGAAGAATGATTCCGAATACTAAAACCAGCTAACCTAGCATATTCGTTGTAAAAATTTTGGGCTTCCTCAACGGATTCGAACTCCTGTCCAACTTTTGGAATTTTTTCAGACAATACATGAGGCACAAATTCTTGGACATTATTTGATGAATAACCCAAATTATCTTCCTCAATAGAGTGCAATTCACTATTCTCCATTACCAACCAATAAAGACTTGTAAATCAAATTATACCAGGGAAGCCAGAATACATCTTCCCGATGATAAAATCAGCACCATAGCACCACCACTCTGCCGCAATTCACCTGCGAAATTAATCTGAAATAAGTTAACTTTTTCAAATGTAATTCCAACTTGTAAATGATTTAATTTCTCTAAAAATCTGTAATAATTGAAACTTACTAAGTTGAAATTAATTGGGTGAATGGAAGATGAAACTCGAAGTGGAAATCTCACCCAAATGCTTTCATTTGTCCACTATTGACGAACTGGACGAGAGAGAGGTGATGAACTGGACATATTTGCGTGGGTCTACGGAGTGACGTCTGGGCGAGGCACAAGACAAGAGCTGGAACGAAGTAATGACGTTTGAGAAGGAAGAGCTTGCTGGAACTGGAATGGAGGAAGAAAGGGCGGAAGGAAGGTTGAGGCTGGAACGAAAGCAATGGAGAACGATACAGATGGAGGAACGTGAAGACGAAGACGAAGACTCTGTCACTTATCGAGATGAAGCTGGAGGTGTGGGTCTGTGTAATAGGGGGAATGGGAGATGAGAGAAGAGAGATGTGGAGAGAAGGCAGGATCGACCAAGAAAGAATGGCAATTTTTGAAAAATAAAAAAAATGTTTCCAGGCCGTCGGATTAATCCGACGGCCTGGAGATGGATCCCGCACAACTTATGTTGTGCGGGATCCCTCATACGAGACCCCTCGTATATATATATATATATATATATATATATATATATATATAGATATATAGATAGATATATGGGACTAGGGTGGTTGGCTTACCTTTATCTACCAAGCATCAATTCATGTGGAAGCATAACAACTTTGGTATCCTTTCCCTATCTCAATGAACAATCATATGTAGTGTGTTTGTAGACTGGAAACTAAAGTAAATTAAAGAAGCAAGACTTGTGGCTCTTGAGGTAGAATCTAATTTTTCAATCACTATTACTACTTTCTTTTCTTTTTTCTTATTGAAAATCAATCACTATTTCTACAAGGAAAATAATATGTATATAGTCCAAATTTAGGGACTCGTTGTAGTGCATATCTAGTTATTTTATTAATTTCTCTATTCTAATTAATTATTTTATATGTTGAGCATATATATATATGTATAGATAAAGATATGGTCCTGGGACAACATAAATCCCGTCTATATGAATGGCTGAAACCCTTTGTGTTTATCAAACAATTATCTTTTCATGTTGTAGAAGTTTATAACTCATTGGTCTGAAATCTTCTAACCTAATTAGATTCTAAATATCTAATGCATGTGACAAATTAAGAAAGAAAAGTAGCGCACAGGTCAAAGAATACTTACTTTCACGCCTCCCATAAGATTTGTTTATTGTGGACATGCAAAACCATACATACATACATATATATATATATATATATATATACTGCCACAGATTTTATGCCCCTGCGGATCTAAATTAATCATTCAAAACATCAATTATAGAGCTTCATGGCTCCCATGCCTAGTGCACATGCATATCTATCCCCTATCACTATCCACCCACTTCCTACCTATATACTCCCTCCGTTTTAAAATATCTGTCGCTTTAGATATTTAGTTTTGTTTCAAAATATCTTTCGCTTTATGATTCAAAGCACAATTAATATATTTTTTGACAAATTTACTTTTATCGTGAAAAGCAAAAGTAAGTGAAAGATTATGAAAAATTAAAATAATTAATAAGGATATTTCTGTCTACCATTTTTATTTTTTACTAATATTAAAATTATTTAATAATTTTCTTAATTATTGTGTCAAAATCTTAAACTATAACTATTTTAAAACGGAGGAGGTATATATCAGTCATTTAATGTTCAAATACTATATTTTGGTCACGGATCATATGTAATCATTTCTCGATTAGTTTTTGTGCAGACTCGGTCGGTCAACGTGGTGACATATTTATTTGATCCAATAAAAAACGTTTAATACCAAACATGGTGGTGCAAAAGTCATATGTGTGCTATTGCCGTTAAAACCTAAACAAAATAAATTGGTGGGGACATTTGAACCCAATATTTATAAGGATATTCTCATATTCTGCCTATCGCCCGGGTATGGGTGGACTCCTGGCCCGTTAATTTGAGATCCTTACGGCCCATTAAACTGCGTTGATTGAACATCGAAGAGTACGGCCCATGGACCATTAGACCATTCGTCAATTCGTCGCAATTGGAACGACGTCGTTCTCTTTTCTCCATCATCGCTCTGATTTGGCTGCACCTCTCGTTTCATTTTTGAATGGCTAGAAGGAGACCACACTGCACGAAAAGAAAACAGAAGGGCAAAAACCCACCTCATAAATTCTCTCAAATATACAAAATCTCTACGCAGCAATTCGAGGTATGAATGCTTGCTCCTTTTTGTTTATTTGAAACTCTGTAGATTTTTATTCACAAATCACTAGTCCTTCTCGTTGCGTCTCCTGTGTATCGGAAGAATAGACCTTTAAATTCTGGAGTGAATCTAAGACAGTAACATGTTATCTTGTGCACTTAGTGGGTTTTGGTGCCCAGGTCCCTTTGACCAGTGAATTCCGTACAAAATGCAATCTTTGAGCATCTGGCCATCAAAAGCTGTGCTGTGTTTTGTGCCCAAAGTGGACTTAGAATTTGGGTCTCCTGGTTGTTCAATCACAAAGTGGAGGAGAAAGAGATGGGATGTTGTCCACCCTGTTTTCAACTGTAGTAGTAATGGTGTTCTATTGGTTTCTAGCGTTTCAAGGTCTTGTGGGTTTTTATCTGGATATGCCGAACACAAGTTATTTGGTTCTTCAGTTGCTTTGGTTTGGGCAGAGGACCAACAAGCAATTGGACAAGTGTTTTCTGCGGAAGATACAAATTTTGTGAATGGGATTTCACTAAAGAGTGGGGATGATGATGATACTTTTATTGTTGACTTAGCTCGTGTAGAGGGTAGTAATGATGCTGGTGATGAAGAGAATAGTAGAGGAACTTCTGAGAGTGAGGGTGAAGTTGGGCAGGGAAATAATATGAGGGTTGATGTTCGTGCATTGGGAAGGAGTTTATGGTTTGCTAAAACTGCTGATGATGTGGAAGAGGTTCTTAAGGATAAGGGAGAACTTCCTCTTCAAGTGCATTGTTCAATGATTTGTGGTTTTGGAAGAGACAAGAGAATAGAACCTGCACTGGCCCTTTTTGAGTGGCTTAAGAGAAAGAAGAAAGAAACGGGTGGTACTACAGGGCCAAATGTTTTTTTATATAATAGTTTATTGGGTGCTTTAAAACAATCCCGAAGATTTACAGAAGTAGAGAAAGTCATGAATGACATGGCTTTGGAAGGTTTTGTTCCAAATATTGTAACTTATAATACATTAATGATTATCAATGTAGAGCAGGGAGAACCAGCCCAGGCCCTTAATATTATCGAGGAGATCCAGAAGAAAGGCCTCATACCCTCGGCCGCTACTTATTCCAATGCCTTGTTGGCTTATCGAAGAATGGAAGATGGGTATGGAGCTCTTCAATTTTTTGTTGACTTTAGAGAGAAGTATAAAAAAGGTGAGATTGGAAAAGATTCTGATGAAGATTGGGAAAATGAGTTTGTTAAACTTGAGGACTTCACTATGCGTATCTGCTACCAAGTGATGCGACAGTGGCTAGTGAAGCAAGAAAACTTAAGCTCTAATGTTCTGAAACTTCTGAATGATATGGATAACGTTGGGCTTCAATTTGCTCGGTCAGAACATGAGCGCCTTGCGTGGGCTTGTACCCGTGAAGACCATTATGTTGTCGCAAAAGAATTGTATAGGAGGATTAGAGAAAGACACTCAGGAATCAGTTTATCTGTCTGCAACCATGTGATTTGGTTAATGGGAAAGGCTAAGAAGTGGTGGGCTGCCTTGGAGATATATGAGGATTTGTTGGACAAGGGGCCAAAGCCAAATAACTTGTCATATGAATTGATTATCTCTCAATTTAATGTTTTACTTACTGCTGCTAGGGATAGAGGAATTTGGAGATGGGGCATTAGATTACTCAACAAAATGGAATCGAAAGGCCTTAAACCCAGAAGTAGGGAGTGGAATGCAGTTCTTGTTGCCTGTTCTAAAGCTTCTGAAACTACTGCTGCTGTGCAGATATTTACGAGAATGGTGGAGCAAGGGGAAAAACCAACTATTATTTCCTATGGCGCATTGCTTAGTGCTCTTGAAAAGGGTAAACTATATGATGAGGCTGTTCGGGTGTGGAAGCACATGCTTAAGGTGGGTGTTAAACCAAACTTGTATGCTTGCACAACTATGGCTTCAGTGTTCACCGGGCAAGGAAACTTTACGATGGTTGATACTATCATCAATGAGATGGTCTCTTCTGGCATTGGACCGACTGTTGTCACATACAATGCAATTATCAGCGGCTGTGCTCGAAGTTGCATGGGCGGTGATGCATATGAATGGTTTCACCGCATGAAAGTTAATAACATCTCGCCAAATGAGATTACTTATGAGATGCTGATTGAGGCTCTTTGTAAGGATGGTAAGCCAAGGCTTGCATATGAATTGTATTTGAGGGCTCAGAACGAGTGCCTTAACCTTTCCTCAAAGGCTTATGATGCAATCATACAATCCTCTCAAGAACAGTCCGCTTCAATTGATGTCAATGCTCTAGGACCAAGACCCTCGGACAAAAAGAAGAAAGTTAAAATCCGAAAAACTTTGACTGAGTTCTGCCATCTGGCTGATGTTCCAAGGAGAAGTAAACCATTTGATAGAAAGGAAGTTTACTTCCCGCAGAAAGACACAAATCGGAAGAATTCTTGACGACTTATAAAGGTGAAGATTTTTTTATCGATATCTCTGTACTCCTTTTTTTATAGAGCAAATTAATCAATTGCAATAATCTTTTGTGCTAGTTCTTTCTTCCTTCTCCTTTCTCTTTGATTTTCACTTGAAGCACTTCATGCACTTTCTTTTAACTTGCTGCAGATGATATAAGTTATAGATTTACTAGAATCCAGATAGCTGGAGCCTAGTTAGTTAGTTTGTTATTTTTTTAGAATTTAAGTAACAGTTGCATCTAGAAGAAAATAAAGTACAAAGTTTCAACCGGCCTAGAGTCGTAGACATAGCAATAACAACTGAGCATTAGACCAGAAGATGAATCAAAAACAAACAGGCCAAAAGCAAGTTAGCAAAGGATCCGGTGCCTAGGCCTTTAAGGTATAATGTGTTTGTTGCAGCCCACCATGCTTTTATTTAGTTAAACTGATTTTGAGCTGAGCTTGGTACGTTTAGCTGTTTAGGTTTCCCTTTTTCTTCTCCGACTTATCAAAAAAAAATTGGTATCCAGCATAAATTGAGGAGAATGTACATTGGTTGGAAACTTGGAATTCATTTTTTTATTGAAGGACCCAATTTTGATTTTTCAGGTTGATATTCTTGGAGTATTTGAGGAGAATGAGACAGATCAGGATAATATTCTGGGAGTATTTGAGGAGAGAGAGAATCCGAGAGCTATGCAGAGTTGATAAGAGGAAGAAGGTAGAGAACTCTTTCTGCTGCTGCTTTCTTTCATCCCACCTTTTGTATATTGACTGGACTCCACGCGTACTTTAAAGGTGAATATGTGGTCCATTGGAAGATATCAACGTACATCTCGTCCACTGCAAGAATATTTGAGCATATTGGAACACTATTTGAATTACTTTTTAAAAAAAATCTCCCTGTTTTTATTCATATTTGGCATCCACTTTTATTACTTTGAAAATTAGAAATATATATTTTCATTATTAGGATTTGAATCACTGGTGGGGAGAAAATAAGATTGTTGAAGAAAGTACAAAAGATGTGGCACACCTCTCGAATCATTAGATAATAATCGTATGAGAATTTTACATTTTGGGGATTGTAGGGCTCCCATATCCTCAATTTTAACTTGATTAAGAGCATCTTAATAGCGACTTGATTACACGTCTGAATAGTGACTTTTGCGGGTGTAAAAATTTTGTGCTCCAACCCAACCTAGCATGTAACCGTGTATAGAGGGGTGTAAATTTTTTGTGTTATAATGGTTGTTACGGGGGGTTTCCATCCCCAATAAATCTTGGATTGGAGTTGCTCATACGAGAATATGAACATGTAAAATGACGGTTGAGTCATATACTTCTCCATTTACCTCTCGGTTGGAGATCCTTTAAGTAATGGAAAGAGTTTTCGCATCAATCTCACAATTGAAGGGGATTTGCCTTTTTCTAAAGTTTAGAGGATAATGGGAAAATGCTTATTTGTTTCCTCGTTAGATTCAATTATTCATAAGAAATATAGACTATTCCAAATATATATACATATATTGGAAAAATCTGGACTACAGATCAACTTGTAGTGACAGTTTTTTTGCTACAGAATTAAGCGAGAATTTTGTTATCATGCCAATAACGTAACTCACTTTATAGTCACAATTGGATTTGGATTGAAGTTGAATTAATGCATCTCACTTTCTAATCACAAAACTTGTTATATTTAATCAATCAATTAATCTGGCTTTTATTCTGAATACGTGACCTAATGGTAGAGTTGTATTAGTGTAATCTAGAGATCAACGTACATTTGATCTTCATCCTCCATCTCGCCCACTCCAAAAGGCTTGTGATATTATACTTCCAAGTAAAATAATTGAGCATATTGAAATACTATTTGAAATCCTTTTCTATTTATTTTTTAAAAAAATCCCCTTTTCTCATTCATCATATCTGGCAACCAATTTTATTCAATTATTATTTTAAGTATTTGAAAATTAGAAATATTATGTTTTCTTATTGTAAGGTCATTTTCATTATTAGGGTTTCAATTACCGGGGGAGGGAGGAGAAGGAAATTTCCTCCTCTTATATTGTAGCCGTAAAAGATTTATTTCGGTTATCCCCTCAACTTTAATAAAGAAGACAAAATTGAAGGTCTTATAAAAAGTGCATAAATAATGAGTCATTTGTCGTCAACAGGGAATTTTGGAATCCTCCATCCTCTAAAAAAAAAATGTGATACATATCCTGAATCATTAGATGATAGATGTATAAGAATTCTAGACTCTAGAAATTGTGGAGCTCCTAGATTCTGAATTTTAACGCGAGTAAATAACAAAATGAGTTTTCATCATCAATCTCAAAATTCGAGGGGTTAATGAACACACACAATCGTCGACGGTCAACTTTATTTTTTGATAGAGAATTAGATTGAAAGAGATTGACTTATTTCAACTCATTATGCATTATGGAAGCACAAACTTCGTTCTCATGGGACTAATCTAACTCGCTTTATATTCACGATTTGATTTGGATTGAAAGTTGACTTAATGCAACTCACTTTTCTAATCACAAAACTTGATTTATTTGATCAATCAATTAATCCGTCTTTTATCTATCAATACATCAAACTCTTCGCAAGTTGCCAAGACTTCCAAGCTGATGATTACTAGTTTGATCTCTACCTCGCTGTTCATCATCATTATCATCAGGGTTGCATTCTCTCCTTGATTGTAATTATTAGGAATAGAATGACGGAAAATATAAAGAAACACAGAGAGAAAGAAACAGAAAGAAAAAACCACAAGATTTACGCAATTCACCTTGCATCATTTGTTCTTACACCAGCCTAAAACGACAACTACAGTACCAACAACCATGGTCACAAAAGCTACACCGTTTCAGCCGACAACGAGGTCTTAGAAACAACAGAACCAGTTCTTCTGCAACCCAGAATAAAATTGATCATGAATATCGTGTTTTTTTAACTTTATAATGTCAAGATTGAAATTCATATGTACTTACCGTTGGAGGATTTTGATAATTGTCGTTTGGTTTATTGGAGGAGACGGCGTTATTTTGCGAGGTTGCTCCACCTCCTTTTGATGGATCATTATTTGATTTCTTGTCATCTCTGGCTTTGCTAAATATGACTGTAAATCCCTCTGCAGATGCTGGATTGTTCACATCCCACTCTCCGAACTTCGGCAATGACCTCCCCTTATCCTGTTTTCAATACCCACAAAAAATCCGTCACAATCATCCACATTATATAAACAAATTGAGAGTCTTGAATTTAAAATCAGAGATCAATATGAGCAGTTATTATGAAGCATTGAAGAAGAAATACTTTCTTACCGACGCCATTATTATCACTTTCAATGGCAGAAGGTTCATGCAGAGGGAAAAATTAATTGCAGAAAGAGAGAAATAATGGCAGAACAAGAAGAAAAAGACCAGAAAAAACAGACAAGAAACCAAAACAGCCGACTATCAAGGCAGCTCCCATGGCAATTAACAAACCAATAGTTTTGCTCTACGAGCCTCTCTACAACAACTATTTTTAGTAAATCAAGAACACCATAGACATTATTACAACTTTCATTAATTCTCAGACAAATTTGCAAAAATTGGGCATTATTGTCTTGCATTAGAGAAAAGGATCCACTGAAATTGAGGTTTGTGGTGGTCCAAGACTGAAAAAGAAACCAGAAATACCCCAATTCAGTTACAATTGGTTTTTGTCTTGTTCTCCAATGGGTGTATTTATTATATCTTCAACTCCATCTACCTTACACAATCTCTCTCTCCTCTTATTAACTCACACGTACTTTGTCTTTGTCCGCAGAGAGATCTCAGAACAAACATGTCAATTTCAAGCCCTCTAACTCCGGGTCTCTTCTTATTCTTCTTCGTCGTCGTCCTTCTCTTCAGACCCGCATTCGCAGATGATGATTCAAGACTAACACCTCCTCCTGCTCCGTCTCCCACACCGTCATTGAGACCGCAAAATCTTGCTCCTTTCAGGCCGAGCATAGCCGTCATTGTCGCCGTCTTGACCACCGTGTTTTCCATCACATTTCTCCTCCTCCTCTACGCCAAACACTGTAAGCGCGGAATCGGTGGCGGTGGCGGCCATGTGGGTCACGGCGGACAATCTACTAATCTTGGGTCGGTGGCCAGGAAGCACTCCGGCATCGACAGGACCGTGATTGAGTCGCTCCCCCTCTTTCGATTCGGTTCGCTTAGGGGACAGAAGGGCGGGCTCGAGTGCGCCGTTTGCCTCGCTAGGTTTGAGCCGACGGAGCTGTTGAGATTGCTACCGAAGTGCAAGCACGCGTTTCATGTGGAATGTGTTGATACTTGGCTTGATGCGCATTCGACTTGCCCTCTCTGTAGATATCGGGTTGACCCGGAGGACATTCTCTTGATCGACGATGGCAAAATATTGCACGATAACCAACCAATCGGGCCACAAAAGCCTCCACCACCGGAAAATGAAACCAAGCTGAGTGCAATCGAAGAGTCTTCGATTCAGATTCGGAAATGTCGGCGAGTTTCGGGGCGGCACTCGTCTGTGGGTGAGAAAGCGAGTGGGTTTTTAGAAATTGTAGTGGAGCAACCCGGTAATCAAGATCCGGATTCTTCTTTTTCTAATAATAATCGGGACAACCCGGTGTCGTTTAGGAGGTCTCTAGATAGTTCAACGTCATTGAAAAAAAAGAACAAGAGCGAGTCCGTCACCGTCGGATGCTTTGACTTGCAACGAAAAGACGGGCTTCTATTGGCTGATGATGCTGGGTCGAGTAGTTTTGACCGCAGTAGATTCGAGCACCGTATCATAATCTCAGGAACAAAACCCGGGTCGAGTGGGTTCCACCAAAGATGGAGCGACGTACATCCGTCAGATATGCTATATCTACGGTCAGAAATGATAATAAGTGACAGCCATAGATTTTCCTCAGCGTCATCGGGATCGCGGCCGTCAGCTCGGCGACAACAGCAGCGGAGCAATGGTGGAAGCGTGGTTAACTTGAGAAGCGTGTCGGAAATCACGGGGTTGAACAGATTCTCGAGTAAAAACAGCGGCCACCATGATCGAGAACGACAGGCCGGGGTTGTATCGAGATGGTTGGCTTGGATTTCACAGTCACGGCCAGCTTTACGGTCGGAGCATACGACCACCGCTGTCGCTGCTGCTACTTCAGTGTAGTTACAGTTACACCCACAAGGCCAAGGCCCACAACAAAAGTTATTAACAAAATTAAAATTAAGCAAGCAAGCGCGCGAGAGAGGGAGTGAGTGGGTCCAGTGAGACCCACATACCGAACAGAGCACGTGCCTGCATTGAAGATTAGGTACAGAACTAACTATCAATACGACCTCGTATTAACTGTAATTTTTTTTTCCCACTTATCAATATTAATTATTAACTTTCGAATTCATATAGGATGGTCTGCTGAAAGTGGATAGTCAGCTGGCACTTTTGTTGTTTAGTTGTTAATAGTAAACAAATGAATTATTAAGATTTGAGAGACAAATGTCAAATATGATAAAACCTGCAGGTTTTAATTTTTCTGATATTTTTGTTCTTTAAATACTAATAATTGCGTGTTTTTTTTGTTCCACTTAATCTTCAGGGATTTGGATCGATCATGTTCGATTCTTATGTCTTCCCACTTTTTCATTATCATTCAGTGCTCTCACTTTTTTTTTACGAGGTACGAGAGATAAAAAGAAAATTACTGTAAACCATCTTTCAAATCGAAACAATGATTTAGAGGATGTAATACGATGATAAGTCAATCTGAGAAGATAGGTTGAACTACTGTACCGATTAAAAGCTCTGCACTTGATCACACGATTCCTTCGTCGATTTGCATCAGGATAATAGAGTGGCTTCGTGATGCATTTTGAACAAGCCATAGAGTTTGTTGATTTAGGTTTTAGAAGATGATGATCTTCAATTTGATGTATTGAAATTTTGAGAAATAAGTGGAAATGAAAAAATGTCACGAAAATTGTTTAAAAATACGTATAAGCTTTTTAGTGGCCACATAAACAAAAGCTAGTGAGTATGGAGTAGGGATTGGAACATGAAAATCAGGAGAGAATTCGGTTGTCATTTGAAACATAGACGACAAAAATGAGAAATTTATAACTTTTAAGCACAAACGAAAAATCGATTAAGGGCATAAACTATGGTTTAGTTTCTTAATCTTTGTTATTTTAAAAGATTTTTTTATTTTTTTTAAAAAACTATGGAAGTATTAATCATATCTTCTTCAATAGGGCTAATCGCACCCCAAAATTTCCCTGTCCCATCCCAAACTGGTGTACTTCCCTCTCCCATTCCCACCCTCCCCGACATTGTCTCCCTCCAATTCACAAAACATGGGGTTTCTGCTTGTTTGCATAGCTTCAATGGAGATCATGTAGACTAAAAAGCAACAACAAGGATGGCTCTTGATTGCCCCTACGTATTTGATGTCATTGTTGATGCATGGTATTGGCTTTAATCCAACTAGGCAGAAGCTAGCGCTACATTTCTGATGAAAGATCACCGATCTTAATCTCTTCCCTTCAAATATCATTGGATTCTTGCAGGATTGCAACCATGTTTACGGTGAGGAGAGTGACAAAAACGAACCATGGAAAGTGTTCGACGTTGGAAGAATTGACAGAGATTGTTTTTTGATGAAAACATCCTTGTCAAAGAGACAAGGGAGAGCAACTACCATCAAAAACGGGAAACCAGTCCAAGCTTACAGAGAAAAGGAAGAAAATGATAACAAGCCCAAGCCAGTGGAATTAACCAAAGCTTGCTAGAAAGCAGCTTTAACTAAAACATGAGCTTGGGTGTTGAGGGTTCTCGGGATCCATTCCCAAGAAACAAGGATATTAGAAGTAGAAATAAGATCTAAAATCACATAAAATAAAGAGGACAACTTCCAGCTAGGAGCCATCATAGTAGCTTTCAAACTTGAAATGCAAGATAGGTTATCCGATCTAATTGTCACAACAATCGAGAGAGATTGTTTCTTCGTGTTTACACAACTGAAGCACGACAGTCACAAGTTTAAGAGGATCAATAGGAAAGGTGGTATTGGGACTTGGTTTGGTAGGATGCCACTCCGCGATGTCGTTGATTTTGAAGGGAATTTGATTACTTTTGAGATGAAGGGATTAGAAAAGGAAGGTGTTGAAGCCATGAGGAAGGATGATTTGAACATAAAATATGAATTATGCATTGTCATTCCAAAACACCCCCAATCGGTTTGAAAATAAGGTGTACTCAATTTCTGTCTATTTTTAATTGGAGTTTTTTAGTAATAAGTTAATATCGAAAAAAGTTAGAATTTAAATAGCACTATCCTTTCTTTTTCTCTTGTTCTAATATCGAGATACTAGTCATTTCTACACAAAAACATTACTAAATTTTCATTATTCTATGTCACAACACATACCACGGGATTTGAAAACAAAATTAGGTTTCAAAATTCATATTAATGAAGAATACCTCTATTGAAATATTTTTGAATGTTTTTCTTATTGTGATATTATTTCCATTATAGTATGGATTATGGAATAAGATTTGTCGTGCAAAAGAAAAATAAAAATGATAAAACCAAACAAATGTAAAATGGTAAAAGTGACATTGACGCTTCATTAGGGGCTAAAAGCGTCGAACACGTTGCGAAATCAACGAAGATGGCACGGGAAGTCGTTCTGCTACTTCTCTGCTTATCGATTTCGCTGCAAGTGAGAAGGATCTCTTCTTCGTCGATTTCTGCTACTCTACACGTTGATCAGGTTTCTATCGCATCCAAAACTGAATCACATTCGACCATCTACACATACATACGTGAATCTTCTTACTGATTGTGTTTGTTCCGTTGATTGGATCCGACATGGTGTTATTTGTTCTTAGTTGTGGATATAATTATATGTCGTATATCAGTTTACCAGGATTGTTTAAAAATGCTCAAAGAGTTGATTATTAGGTTGCTGCAACCGAATTTATCTATTGACGTCAAGCCCTAATGTTGCTTTTGTTGCCAGTCAATCTTACCGTCTGCGTTGATCCTTTTCACTCTGTTTTTTTTTACAGGGCAATCGACAATCTACAGCTGCAAGGTAATGTGGTCTTCAGTATTTAATAGGAAATTTTGACTGGATTTAGTGAATTTCGCTTCATGTATCCTCCTATTGTTGAAGTGGGCTCTCAAATTCAGTAATTAATGTTGCGTTTCATGATCAGATTCCATTGCACGACCAATGTCTGCAATTTGATGATCCTCTTGCTGAAAAACACTATGGATAACTGATGTTTGCACATTTGATATAGAAATGTAAAGCTGGAGCCAGAGGATGCTCACGAAATACATTGCTCGAGAGAAAGGAGTAGGGCAGCATGGGAAGTAATTGAGGAGGTATTGGAAAGCAGAATTGCATACATTTTGTCTATTTGACATACTCCATGGGCTTCCACCCTAAGATCGGTATCACTTGACATTTGGTGCAGTATTTGATGCCCTTTGTGGAGAAGGAACGATATCAGATTTCTACTAGATGCAGGCTTCACCCTGATAATGATCTGTATAGAGATCAGGAAAAGCACAAGTTCCACATACAATTTAATGAGTGGCAATGTGGCTACTGTAAGAAAATCTTTTATGAAGAGAAGTATCTTGATCAGCATTTTGCAAGCAGACACTATGATTTGCTGAATGTGGTATGTGGCCTATAGTTTGATGTTTCTTTTTCTAGCACTAGTAATTGACTAAATTTGAGTTGTTCATTCCATGACAGAAAAAAAGTCTGGAAAAACATCATGATGCAAGATGCACTGCAAACTGCAAAGGATTTACTACTATATTAATTTTGAGATTCAGATTCCTCTATTGACTAGGAGTTTGATATTTTTTTTACTGAAGTTTGGCTTTTGATTACTGCTCTGGGCATATAGGCCACCTTCTCTTTTTTAAGTTGTCCTGTGTAAATTTGGTGTCAAAGTGAAGTTAGGAGTTAAGATGTAAGTACCAGTTCTAAGTTCTTACAACATTTAGAAAACCTATTACAAGTCATAATGACCATTAAAATTTTTAAGAAACCTTACCTCATGTACTTTGTCTTAACCTAATCTGTAGAAGTCTTAATTCTTAAATATATAGAAAGTCAAAGTTATTGCTCATTGATCTATCTATGTCACCAAGAACAATCCAAATCCTTGCTATTTTATTTCTCTAGCTGGTTCCAATAATCCAATATCACTTACTCATGAAAATCGCTGAGTGCCCCCATAGTTTATTATTTTTCTTCCTTAAAAATGACGCTTAGATATTGGCTGAAATTCATTTTCTAGTGCAATCAGCCTATGGTGATTGATTATTGAGCAACTCTTTTCTCTTATTTGGGGTTATGCTGTGTCACAACATCCAGTGCTCTATCTACAAAATCTTAGTATGTGTGTTAGATATTTGAGTCAAACTGTTAGATTCTTTAGTTGTCAAATACTATGTTCGTGAACTTTTCAAGATTTCTTATTAGATTCTACCAGTAGAGTTTAGTTTCCAATGTAAAGTGGCATTCTTAACATTCGTACTTGAGTCATTTTAGAATTCTGTCACGTAGTAGCAGATATGATGAGTCCTAAAAATCTATTCACTTACTGGACCTTTGTTTTCGCTTGTTCGTTTTGACTGTTTTCTGGGCCGTATTATCTGAAGCTGTGTCCAGTATGTGGTTTACCATTATGATGGAAAGCATATTTGCAGGTCAATATATATACTTAAAACTTGTACTCGAATGAACTTTGTGTGGTGGTTGCTACACATAAAGGCCTGAGCTGATAGTTTTACCAATCAATCAATTTACTGTTTCATATGTGTGATTTTGCATTTGTGGGATCCTTAGTTCAGTAAGCTACTGTGAATGAGCATTCTTAACATGTGTAATTGACTCGTTTTAGAATTTTCTGTCACGTAGTGGCATATATGAGGAGTCCTAAAAATCTATTGGCTTACTGGACTTTTGTTTCGCTTGTTCTTTTTTATGGTTTTATGAGATTTATCACCTGAAGCTGTGCTGTGTGCAGTACGTGGTTTACCATTATAATGGAAAACATATTTGCAGGCCAATATATATGCTTAAACCAGTACTTAGTTAAACTTTGAGTAGTGGTTGCTGATCATAACGACCCGAGCTGATAGGTATACCAATAAATTAATTTACTGTTCCATGTGTCCTGATTTGCATTTGTGGGATACTTAGTTCGGTAAACTGTTGTAGAAAAACTCACAATCAAAAAATGTATGTATAACGAAACCTGGGTATCCTGGCTATTTTTGGTCACTGTTTTTTCTCTTTGTTTCACATACAGAACTCGCTTTCATGTGTCGTCTTCACCTTATTTTCCTTAATTCTAGCTATATAGCCTCTTAACTGTCCAATTGTTCTTATCTCATCTTTTCGTGTGAAAGACCTCTGGAAAAGCTTTGCATCCTTGATTCTCTCTGTCGTTTTATATTTTCCATTCATGGACTTGAACTTAGGTAACACCTGATAATTATTCCCCTCTGATGCCATGCCATTATCATTGCCTTATGTTGTAATAGTGAATGTTATGCTTGTACTGAACCAGAGTAGCAGCAGGTGCTTGGCAGACGTATGTGGTGCATTGCACTGTGACCTCGTTATGGGCTCCCAGGCGCGGAAGACTAAGTGTAATCCTGCAGCTGCTGCAAGGAATAAGCACCTTTGTGAGGTGGCCTGTGAACAATGTATTCTGATTTATCTAACTCTGTTGTTTGTATTTTTAACGCGATATTTTAATGCAGAGTCTAGCTGATGGCTGTTTCCCAGTTAACGAGGGTCCCTCAGCTAGCCGTCTTCATGGTAATTTATAGTTTCGTGTCTCTAATTAGAAAGATTGGCGTGTTTGACATTTCTCTTTGCTCATTAATTTGGTTCCTTTTATATTCAATGGCAGAATTCTTTTTACGCCAATTCTGTGATTCTCATACTTGCGCTAGAGGTCAGAAACCCTTCTCTAAAGGACGCAAGGTAAAAAATTCAATAATCTTCGTTCTTTCGTCATGTTCTTCCATAGTGCTTTTGATGGGACTGGTTGTTAAGTTAGCACTTAGAATAGACATTCTACTTTTCATTTGTGCATCCCTGCCTTAAATTTCCCGGCGTTTGGTTACGGTAACTGAAAATATAAAAAACAGGTAATCAATAATATGGGTCCATGAACATACCAAGTTGTTGCGTTCAGAAGCCAACTGTGTCATTCTATTGTGTTTCAATCATTATTTATTTTTCGTTCATGATAATCCTTTCTTGAGGTGTGCAGAAACGGAGAAGTTTACTCTACATTGCTTTTGCTATCTTGCTTTTGATGCTGCTGCCGCTGTTCTACACCTTCATTTACTTGTACCAGAGGTAGCAGTCTTCTAATTCATTGTTTTCCCATTTATTGATACTATCTTAACAACCTCACAATGCTTTCTTTTTATTTTGTAGGGGAATTAAAAGGGGTACCCAAGGGCTGAAACGCATCTCAGAAATCGTACAGAACAAAAAGCATCCTTGAAGGGTTGAGTTGGATATTCAATAATGATACGATGAATAGACACAGAAATGAGAGAGCTGTCCATCCTTTCACTGCTGGAAGTTATACACTCTTAGGACTTTACTTGACCAGAATCAATGTAAGAAGCTACAAGCAATTCTCTGATCATCTGAACTCGATTATTATATCCTGCAACTTTTCAGGTTTTTAGATGTCCACATTTTCTTTAGTATGTTTCTACTGTACATCAATTTCCATGATTTTGCTGATGGTGCTAGCTTTGGGAACAGTTATATACAACACACCATCTTTAACCTCTGCTTTGATCTTCTCAAATTCTATGTTCTCCGGCAAGGCAATCCGGCTGCTGTACTTCCCAAAGCTTGTGGCTGGCCATTCTTCGTCATCAGCAGTGACTTGACCTTCTTGTTTCTTTTTGATCTTCTCTGCCTTAACCACAAGCATATTCTCTTCTAACCATACCTTCACATCACCTTTGGTCATACCGGGGATATCAAATCTCATCTTATAGTCTTTTTCCCTTTCCTTTATCGCCCAAGGCGTCCTTCCCCTACCATATCCTTCCCTCTCTCTTTCAGCAAGAGAAGGCCAGCTGCCACTGTAAGCGAAAGGATCTTCTATCGTCCTCTCCATCGTGTCCATCATCTGTTGCACTGTCCTTGCAGTTGGAAACCTTCCCCATGAACCTGAAAGTAACTGAAAATGTGTTATAAGAGAAATAGGTTGATTCTTAAAATGTGGGTAGGAGATTCCTTTTCTTACCTGTTGGTAGTGCAACTGGGGCTACTCTATATGGTTGTTTTTGTCTCTGGTTTACCCTCTGTAAATGATCAAGACTCTCTCTGTTGTCTGCTGCTGCTGCTTTTGTAGTACTACTCTTACAAAAGGTTTTATGTGACACTCTCAACCTGGTTGGATGTCTAGAACTGGAAAGATCACAGATCATCTCACATGGAAGGGGACTGTAGGCACTAAGATTTAAGATACTTGTTGCCATTTTATTAGAGTTGAATTCACCAGTTCTATAAAGCCATAAATAACTATTCTTTACAACCGAGTGAATATTTATATGGTGCTTTGGATTTTTCTGGAACTTCGAAAGTTCTGGGATGTTGTGGATTGTGTTTTGTCTCTTGTTCGAGTTCAACCTTCTAGACAACTCTACACAGTATGACAGAAGCCTTGCCCAGTTGCCCTATTTTGATTGGCTTGACTAGATAATGTGATGTGATGCTGCTAATCTTTTTTGCAGTGATATCCCAGATTTTATCATAGGATGAGTGCACAAGTTGGTCTGAAAACCCAAGCAATATGGACAATGCCAGTTTCTTTTTTCTTCTTAGGGTAAAAAAAATACTTCATTCTACAACATAACTGTACGAAGTAAAGATGTTGAAGTACTCCAATACTTCTGTAGTTCTATGAGTGAATATTACAATTAGCACTTAAAAAACACAAACCATTCTCTTAAGCAAGGAAGTTACTGCTATGACAACTACACTATAATTCCTATATGCAATCTCAGATGGAAATATCCCATGACGACTCCCCAGGATGCAGGGTTTTGATTATGACAACTGCACTCGTATTCCTTTGCATTATGATGATAGAATCATTCAAATTCGACTCCCATCTTTTTACTCACCATGCTTCTCCAGCACTTGATGAATGAATCTCACTTGAAATGAACTTGCAAAGTGCGTATCATCTGAAGCAACACCCGAGACAAATGAATTTAACCCACATCAATTTCTTCTAGGTGGATCGCGGCTGAGTCCATGCTTCTTTAGTGTCTTGATATACTTCTTCATGAGAGAGAACTTGTTGCTTCCAAGATGACAGAAATAATCCCAGGTATAGATACCAGTTTTGTGCAAATCGTCAAAAACTATCCTGAATTCTCATCCAAAAATTAGTCATGCCATAAAGCAGAAGTGTATGGTCCTAGATGCAGCCACAAGGAGGAAACTGAAAACTATGATACATATTTATCAAATTTAAGCAAGAAGTACCTTACCCCATAGTTTCCTACAGCTTCTGCAGACATAATCCCGACATGGCGTCTCCCGAATATCACCTAGTTTAGAAATATCAAGAATTTAAGTAGCTCTGCTGATGAATAAAATGTAAGCAACAATGATGAAAAATGAAAGGGCTCAGCATTATATAAAATGGAAGAGATCCATATGCTGCCATCTTTCCTGAAGAGATGAATTATGTTTAAACACTCAACTAGTAGATTAGGAACTAAGTAAAGCAACAAACAACGACAAAGGAACTTGTACAGTAGGATTAATGTGGCATTATCACGACTGGATGGATGTGAACTCCTATCGAGTTTCTGGAATGAATAAGTATACTACAGATTCCTAGTCACAGAATTATGCCTAATCAACAAACAAAAATTCAGTTGATTGATAGAAAATCAACACAAGCAGGATTATGAAAAAAGGTAATAATGGGGAAACGAACTCCAAATCTTCTTTGAAATTTCTAATATGGCAAAGAAGCAAACATTATATCAATTACCTTTTCACCTCCAAATGACCGAATCTTGGCATCAGCAGCTGGGCTATATACTCTTAGAAATTCAGCTGATAAACTATATGTACTGCCATTGGCAAATTGCACCTCTACCTGAAACAAAAATGTCAACAATAACATACATAAATTCCAATACAAGGGACAATAATATCTATTGGGTAGAAAGCTAACTATATGTACCACCATTGGCAAATTGCACCTCTACCTGAAACAAAAATGTCAACAATAACATAACTAAATTCCAATACAAGGGGCAATAATATCTATTGGGTAGAAAGCTACTCCAAAGCACAAAAACTAAAACTGATGCAAAAATAAGCATAGCTGTCAAATTGATCCAAGTTCAACTACTAACCATATCTTCCATACATCAGCTACAGTTTAACATGCACACAAGAGTAGATTTAGTGAGTAATAACTTTGTTTAATCCCAGATAATGAGCATAGGGGTCAACAAATTTATCATTTCGTCCTACCAGAAAATACCCAAATTTAAATTATTAATAAGAAAGGGAGAAAACCAGCAGATTCCGTTCTGTGTGCCTGTAAAACTTTAAAAATAAAGTTTGCTACAAGAATTAACAGTCATTCGTAACCAGGAAGTACGCCCTCCAGGTCCATTATCCATCATGTATGACAAACCTACCTAAGCAGAAGAAATACGCAATTTGCTTGTAATGAGTAATAACAATAATTATAACATTCTGCAGAGTTTGTTGTTGCTGAATGACATGCATTCCTATGAATATCCTACTAGTGTTGAAGTACTTCTGACAATCAAATATAACAATCTAAAATCATTTTCGGTTTTTGGGATATTTGAATTGTGAATTAAAACTGTCCAACTTCCAACCACAATTGATTTTCTGCTTTTGAGTCCCTTTAGAACAAGAATCAAGTGACTCGCCATTGAGCACGAAAAACACAAAAGTAGAGCAATCAGAACCACAACCACCTAAAGAAAAACAGGAAACAGAAGGAATGGACGTTAAGGGAAGGAAGCTTACACATTTTGGTGCCTGTAGAGAAAATCTGGTGAGCCGTGTAGCATTTACGGCCGTGTTGATATTCCTGATTGCTCTTTGTACAGCAGACATTGTTATCCTGCTTCACCATACCAGAGAGACAGAGTCATTTTCTTGGATTTCAAACTTTAACCTTTTGTTATCAAATTACGGACCAGGATACCCGATACGTATCGGAAAATCTTGATTACGTGCGCATCGTGGTGTGTCGTTAAAAATATAAAATCGGACGATAAAATTCTCAAATTGGAAAGAGATCCGAATCATGCGATGCTTACAAAGTGCTGGTAACAAATCGCCCGATATTGAAAATAACGTACCTGTGGTGCATCTGAGACCGGACTCAAGGGAGATGTGGAATTAGGGTTAGAATTGGCGTGATGTCGGATGCTGGAGGGAGAAGGAACCTCGGGAACGACGGCGTTTTGTTATTTTATTTTATTTTTTCATCAAAATTCAAACCAAAAAAATCAAATATAGCAACCACTTATTTTTTTATAATAAATTGATAATTTTATATTAAATTCATCTCGCACCCATTTTTTATATTAGCAAAGCTCCACAAAAATGATGAGATTATCAAATCTCGATGAGTGAGAATGAGTTTTGATGATTAAAAGACTATTTTATCCCTTATTAATAAATAATCACAATTAAAATCCTCGTGCTCACTCCACATTTTATACTAAACATGACATCTTAAACTAATCTCACACTTGCCTTACATTTGTGATCATTATTGCTACTAAGCCGTCCAGTTAAGAATGTCTCACAAGACTTTGAAGGCCCAATTTTATGCTATATGACACTAATACAACTATACCAAGTGGGAATCAAATAATTAACATTTAGGTAAGATCTTCCAATTTCAACTAATAAATGATTCGATTTACCCAAAAAAAAAAACATTTAGGTAGGTAAGCCATTAAAATAAATCAAAGTTGCTACACTTGATTAAGGAAAGAAGGGTCCTTTTGAAACAATAACTCTCAACTAATCACGTACTAAAATACTGAGTGCCTAACACTACCCAATGCCATTAGATTCCTGTCCAACAACTTTGTTTACATATAGTATTGTTGATGGTCCTACCAAAATTAATATGATATATATATATATATATATTGGTTTCAAGTGCGATATTTCCTACGTAAAATTACGTGTAGGATACCACGCTCACTCTTGGAGGAGTGTGGACCCAATACAACGATAATATAGATATCTCATACCTAATTATAGGTGCGGGATTTCACATTGGAGTTTGCGATATTTATAAATCAGAAAAGATTAGGGGAGGCATAAACAAGGATAATCATTTTGATTCCCTATAGAGCTGCCTATAGTATGCAAACGTCAAGTACTTTGAACTAAAGTGTATGTATACCATTTTCTAGACAAGACATAAAGAAAAACCTATGAGAACTTTAATATTATTAAAGTTGTATGATTATTATTGCTACAAAGAGAGAAGCGTTTTCAAATCGTATGAATTTGATAGATTTTAAGTTAAATTCTCACAAAACAATATATTACTTATTTTTTGGTAATGTGTTGAACTTTTATCCACTTATTTTCCCGTCAAATGTGAAATTTGTACGTGTGAGTATGACAATCCGCATATCCAAATGATAAATTTATAAAAAAAAAAGTAAAAAAATACTATAAAAAATAACCTCATCGTCGATGAAAATGTATAATAATACAAAACAAAAGGAGGAGAGAAAACGAGTTTCATAATATTTGATCAAATAATACTTTATCCACAACATGAGCTTTAATCCTGGGTACACAATGAATGTTGCCTTGAGTGATTATGAAACTAATTAATCATTCCAAGAGACAAAATAATCAACACTATCAAACCACTGCCTTAGAGAATCATCCTCATGATCATCTTGGTTTTTCATCGGTGATTCGCCACTAATCCACCGATTATTAGCGTTTGATTCTTGATCAAGAGACAATGAAGAAGTAGTGGCACTTGAACAAGTGTCATTACTACTTTCTAGGTTCACCATTAGTGCTTCTAAATCCAACCCACCACATAACATTTCATAATTGTTCAGAAGATCACTTGTTTCAGCATCCAATTCATTCTGCTGCTTCTGATGATCATCATCTTCTTCCTTCAGTACTGCATAATCATCTTGTTCCTTTATCACTGACGACGAATCAGAGTTCGGAACAGTAATTATCTCACAATTAGTAGCACTATTTTCTGTTTGCTCAAAAGGTTTATGAGCCACTGGGTCTAATCCAAGGATCTTTAGCTTCTTCTTGATCCTGGTGTTCCAATGATTCTTGATCTCATTATCAGTTCGTCCCGGAAAATGTGAAGCAATCTTGGACCACCTTCAAAATATATGTTCGATCGATTAATTGAAATTAACCCAATTTTCCTAATTAACTACACCGCTAATGATCAATTAATTACCTGTTACCAAGACAGGAATGCAGCTGGATAATATGAATTTCTTCTGCTTCTGTAAAATTTCCGCGCTTAAGATCTGGCCGGAGATAATTGATCCATCTTAATCGACAACTTTTTCCACACCTCAGCAAACCTGCATGCCAGAGGAAGAACACTGTGTGATCACCAAAAAGGCAAATAACCTACTGATTATTAATTCAATTTTCATTAGAGAACTTGCGAAGAAGGTTTAGTATACCTGCAAGTTTCGGGACAGCTCGCCAGCAATGGATGCCATTGTTGAGGATGAAATTGATGAGCTTGTGATCTTCCTCAATTGTCCATGGACCTCTCTTCAATCCAACCTTATCACAACAAGGTTGCCTTCCCATTGTGATAATTATTAATTAGGTCTCTAGCTAGCTCCCTCAGCAGTGCTTCTTCGAGGCCTAAAAGTAACATTTATAATACAAGGAAAGATGCTTCCACTTCATTCATACCATTAAAAAACAAAAAAGCTAGCTGTGCATGACAACAAGTGCTTCTCCTTCGCGCCATGGCTGGAGTTCTTTCAAGTCTGTGTGTGAAGTTTTGGGGATTTCATCCCTAGGTTTTCATAGTCCAAAACGTGTCGTTTTGGGATAGTTATTGAAACGGAGTGTTTCACTCTTTTAAACGTTTGAGAATTCAAACTCAAGTGTACTTGCCTGTCATGTGTCATGTTTAAGTGTTATTACTATTATGCCTATGGTCAAATCTATATGACCGTTTGATTCAGATATTTTTATGTATATATAGGACAACAATGTTCATTGGATGATAGGTTGATTATAATAAAAAGTAATCGACTTTCTTCTTCTCCTAACTACTGTTCTTCTTCTCCATCTGTCTATTTCTTCTTCTAATGCTCTGTACACACAACAATCTTGTTTAATTATTTTATGGTATCGGAGGATATGGATCCTTCAAATCATCATACAAATAGTATTGTAAACACAGCAATTCTAGAGGCTACTACCTTCATGAGGAATGCTTCCACAGTTTCTGCAGGCAGCACTTTTTCTGCCTCAACAATGTCACAAGTTGACATTTCTCGTTTATCAGCTTCCACAGTGTTACCACCTTCTATGGCTCCACCTCTCTTACCTACTCCTCCTATTTTCTCCACTTTATCTACTCCTCAATCTTACGCTCAGCCTTTTTCTTCTCAAAATCACAATCCCTTCCTAAACCCATATAACTTCTTGACCACTGACTTCTCTTTGAACAAAGTCACTTCTGTGGAGCTTACAGGGTGCAATTACCATGTCTGGAGTTCCAGCATGCTCAATGCTCTTGAAATCAGGAACAAGCAAGGATTTATTGATGGATCTCTGTCTGCTCCTCCAGAAAATGATCCAAACTGCATTATGTGGAAGCAAGGTAATAGTCTTATTAAAGCTTGGATAGCAAACAGTGTGTCTTCCCAAATTCTGGTTAGCATATCGACCTGGAAAACTGCTAAAGAGCTATGGTTAGATCTAAAGAATCGATATTCAGCTTCTAATAGAACTCGTATCTATGAGCTCAAAAGAGAACTTGCTACCATCAAGCAAGGATCTTTAAATATCACAGATTACTACAATAAAATCAAAGGGCTTTGGGATGAATTGCAGGACTATGATGCTCTTACAGCTTGCAAATGTGGAAAGTGTTCTTGTGATGTTCTGTCTCCTATTCTTGAAAAGAATGAATCAGAAAGAATGATGCAGTTCCTCATGGGCTTAAATGAATGCTTTAGCAATGTTACAAGTCAAATTCTTATTATGGATCCTTTTCCACCAGTGGATAAAGGTTTTCATATAATACTCCAAGAAGAAAGGAAGCAGTCAATGCAGCAACATGATAAATCTCTTACAACAGAAGCATTAGCAATGGTGTTACAACAAGTTGGTTATAACAACACCAACAAAGGAAACTTCAGAAACTTTTCTAAGGATAAGCCCAAGAGGAATGCAGAAGCTCACAGCAAAGGGTCTCAGAACAACAAGGATATTTCCTTTTGTAACTATTGCAAAAAGGACAACCACACAATTGACAAATGCTACAAATTGCATGGTTATCCAAATAACAACTCCAAGAGACAGAGGACAAACACCAGAAATTTTTCTGCAAATCAAGTCTCTAATACTTCAGTGGACACTGATTCCAATGCCTCACTCAGTCTAACAAATGATCAGTGCTCTCAGTTGCTGGCTTTCCTAAAGAACAAAGCAATAACTTCAGAAAAAACAGTTGAAGGTCAGTGTTTAGCTACTGCATCTTCTCTATCAGGTAACATCACTCCAAAATTATCTAAAAATGTTGCTAAATGGGTTATAGACAGTGGTGCTACACATCATGTTATCTGTGATAAATCACTTTTTCATTCTGCATATCCTGTCATAAACTCACATGTTACACTACCAAATGGAGATCAACATAAAATTACTCACATAGGTAAGGTAAAAATAGGAGATACGTTGATGTTGCCTAACGTCCTTTGTGTTCCTACTTTTTCTTTTAACCTTATATCTGTGTCAAAACTAACAGAAAACAATGACCTATCTGTCATTTTCACAAAAACCACCTGTCATGTGCAGGCAACAAACACCTCGAGGAAGACTGGGCTGGGAATGATCAATAGAGGCCTATATATTCTCACCAACTTGTCCAAGCCTAAGCCTGAGTCATATAGACCTTTTGTGAACTCTGCTGTAGCTACACAGTTATGGCACTTGAGATTAGGACATCCCTCAGATCAAGTATCTAGACTTCTTCCAGATCTATTTCAAGACAAAAGTTCAGATTGTATAGAATGTCTTCTAGGAAAAATGAAACGGAAGTCTTTTTGTATTAGCAATAGTTCTTCTAATGAAATATTTGATTTAATCCACTTGGATATTTGGGGTCCTAGCTCTACAACTTCTATAGATGGTTTCAATTATTTTCTAACAATTGTAGATGATTTTTCTAGGTTCACATGGATCTACTTGATGAAATCTAAAGATCAAACAAGAGATTATATCAAAGCTTTTATTAATTATACTCAAACTCAATTTCAAAGCAAACCTAAATGTATTAGAAGTGACAATGGAAAAGAGTTTTTAATGAAAGATTATTTTCTAGAACAAGGGATAATACATCAAACCAGTTGTCCTTACACACCCCAACAAAATGGGGTAGTGGAAAGGAAACATCAACATGTAATTAACATTGCAAGAACCTTAAAAATACACAGTGGTTTGCCTGATCAGTTTTGGTCATTCTGTGTTCATACAGCAGTTTATTTAATAAACAGATTACCTACTAGAGTTCTTGATAAATTCACTCCTTATCAGTTGTTGTATAACAAAAATGTAGATTACTCAAATCTCAAAGTATTTGGTTGCTACTGTATAGCTAAAGATAACAAACCTACTTCTAAATTTCAACCAAAAGCAGTTCAGTGTGTCTTCTTAGGATATCCTGTAGGCACTAAGGGTTACAAGCTTCTTAATATGGAAACCCATGAAGTCTTCAACTCAAGGGATGTTCACTTCAAGGAAGAACAATTTCCTTTCAAAATAGGGCAACCCAATAACACACTCATTCAGTCAAATGATCATATCATGAGTTCATCTAGTATGCCTCCAATAAATCATACTAATTCTAATCTTCCTCAAGGTAGAACTAAGAAAGCTCCTGCATATTTGAATGATTATGTTTGCAATTATGCATCTATTTTATCTACTGTACATGCTCATGATATGCCTTTTTTAGCTGCAATTACAAAATTGCAAGAACCTTCTAAATATAATCAGGCAGTGAAAGATAGGCATTGGTGTAAGGCCATGGAGGAAGAAATGAAAGCCTTAGAAGAAAATCATACCTGGGTTCTTACAACTTTACCTAAAGATAGGAAACCTATAGGTTGCAAATGGATTTATAAAATAAAATACAATTCTGATGGCTCTTTAGAAAGATATAAGGCACGTTTAGTTGCTCAAGGATATAGTCAAACAGAGGGGTTTGACTATAAAGAAACATTCTCACCAGTGGTTAAAATAACCACGGTCAGAATCTTTCTTGCCTTGGCAACCATGAACCAGTGGTCTATTCACCATTTAGATGTGCACAATGCATTTCTAAATGGTGACTTAGAAGAGGATGTTTACATGAGAATACCTCTTGGACACCCCAAAAGGGACAGTGGTCTAGTATGCAAATTAAAGAAATCTATCTATGGCTTGAAGCAAGCTTCAAGGCAATGGAATCAAAAGTGCAAAAATGCTTTGTTGCATTTTGGCTTCACACAAAGCAAAGCTGATTATTCTTTATTTTTCTACAATAAAAATGGAAATATTATTATGTTGTTACTTTATGTGGATGACATGGCATTAGGAGGAAACAACATTTCTCTCATAAATCGGTTTAAAATCTATATTGCATCCTGCTTCAAAATTAAAGATTTAGGCAAATTAAAATTTTTTCTAGGTTTAGAAGTTGGTTATCAAAAATCAGGACTGACAATATGTCAAAGAAAATATGCTTTAGATCTTTTAAGGGATACAAAACTTCTAGATGCCAAACCTAGTAATTCACCAATAGATACAAATAATAAATTATCTGCCAGTCAAGGTAAACACTTAGCTGATCCTATGCCTTATAGAAGACTTGTGGGTAGATTAATGTATCTCACTCTCACAAGACCTGATATCACATATTCGGTTAATACCTTAAGTCAATTCATGCAAAAACCAACAGAAACTCATATGCAAGCAGCTCATAGGATACTCAAATATGTCAAGGGTTCTATTTCTTATGGCTTGTTTTATCCTAGCTCTAACAGTATGCAGGTTCAAGTTTTTTGTGACTCGGATTGGGCAGCTTGTATTGATACTCGAAGGTCAGTCACAGGTTACTGTGTCAAGCTAGGTCAAGCTCTCATTTCTTGGAAATCCAAGAAACAAAAGACTGTCTCTCGATCATCTGCGGAAGCAGAGTATCGAGCAATGGCTGCTGCTGTTAGTGAACTTTCTTGGATTAGGAACTTATTCAAAGAAATTCGGATTAACTTCCAGAGTCCTATGTTTCTTTATTGCGACAGTCAAGCAGCTATGCATATAGCTACAAATCCTGTGTTTCACGAGCGAACGAAACACATAGAATTGGACTTACATTATACAAGAGAGAAAGTGGAAGAGGGTTCAATCAAATTGCTGCATGTCAATTCAGAGGACCAACCTGGAGATTTACTGACCAAACCTCTTGCCACACATCGTATCCAGCGTCTTCTTGACAAGCTGAACATGATTCCAAATCATGCTCAACTTGCGGGGGGGTGACAACAAGTGCTTCTCCTTCGCGCCATGGCTGGAGTTCTTTCAAGTCTGTGTGTGAAGTTTTGGGGATTTCATCCCTAGGTTTTCATAGTCCAAAACGTGTCGTTTTGGGATAGTTATTGAAACGGAGTGTTTCACTCTTTTAAACGTTTGAGAATTCAAACTCAAGTGTACTTGCCTGTCATGTGTCATGTTTAAGTGTTATTACTATTATGCCTATGGTCAAATCTATATGACCGTTTGATTCAGATATTTTTATGTATATATAGGACAACAATGTTCATTGGATGATAGGTTGATTATAATAAAAAGTAATCGACTTTCTTCTTCTCCTAACTACTGTTCTTCTTCTCCATCTGTCTATTTCTTCTTCTAATGCTCTGTACACACAACAATCTTGTTTAATTATTTTAGTGCATACACGATTGAAAAGCATATTGTTTTAATTTGTGCTAATTAAGACAATAATAATAATTAATAAAATTAATTAGGGCAGTTAACGTTGAATCTTGTTTTATCCAGACTTAATTTTGTGTTGGAAATAATCTGTGTTATTGTGGTCGGACCATGACTTCTAGCAGTTAAAATAATAGGCGATTTTTCTAACGAACAGGGTTACCACTTTCAAATTTATTACATTAATAACTAGACGTGGGTTGTCTTCGTCAACAAAATTTTTAAAAAAATATATGAAAAAATTATAATTATATTTTGATCGATTAATTATACGAATCCAACAATATATTTTTGTTCAAAACAAAAATCAAATTCAACATGAAAAAACACATGACAGTTATAGAATGTCGGATATAAAGTTAAAATATTCGATGTTTCAATCACGATGAATTCGATTTTTGTTCCGAACAAAAGATATATTGTTAGAATCATAAAATCGATCGATATATAACTACAATTTTTTCAGATTTTAAGAAATTTATTTTGTACCCATAAGTTAGGACCTCATAGGAGAATTCATCTATATATATTAAAATTTATATACAATTAATTAATTAAGAGGCCAGTTTTGTTGTTGGAGCCAACTCTTCTTTTTGTGTCTGATGCCTACTTATGAGTTAATTAAAGACAGAAAAATCCATTTAGAAGTTTTCATTAAATGACAAATAGTGAAGGATCAAAAGATTAGAAGAAAAAAAGTTGGAGTACTAGTTCATGAACAAAAGCAAAATGTGATGCGAGTGTTCAAAAAATATGGAAATTAATTAATTAATCAACAACCTCCACTAAATAAAAATTAATATAAGTACTTTATGGTCCCTATCATGCAAGGCATATTAGAAACTTTTTTGCACCATATGGATAATTTTATATATGTGGGACATCCCGTATGGCCTTGGGAGGTTATGAGTTTAATTCTCACTAGGTCATACGTTAAGCTTTCACCAAACTTATTTTATTGTGAAATGAAAAAAAATTGTTAAGCTTTCACCAAACTTATTTTATTATGAAATGAAAAAAAATTGTGCGCACAAAGTTGATATAAGCTATCCAAAAAAGAGAGAGAGATCAATGTGCTAAAATGAACCAACCCTATTTGGATATATAACAACTACACATGGCAAAAGAAAACAAATTACAAGTTGTTAGTAATTAAATTAAACCTGTCTAGACCACATCAAGACAGATAGGAGTTGTTAAAGAGAAGCAAATGCACCACTTATTAATTAATTATATTATTCCTTTAATTACTAGTCCACCATATATGTATATGTATATGTATATGGGATTGAAGAATCTATGGATCTATAATTATATATTAATGTGGGAAGGTTAGCAACAACCCTTTTAATTGTCTTTTTTGATGATATAATTAACTCCAATTAAATATTTGTCACATATGCTATCATCTAACAAATTGGGGGTTGGTAGATAAATCTCAAGACTAATGACATTCAAACAATACTATAATATCGGTTCGGTCACATAATTTTCTCAATCAGACTAGCAAGCTAGCCAGCCAAAATGGTTAATATATATAGGATATAATAACTATAAGTTTCTTTCATTTTGACTAATTTGATTATCAAGGTAGGACATGCTTAAGCTTAAAGTATTATTTAATTATCCGAGAGCATTTTAATTAAGCCCAAGACCGTCACAAATTGGGACGAGAAAGATATATTACAGGTTTATAAAATTATATAAATAACACACAAGGGATACATTATTAAAGCAAATGTTTTTCTACATAACCCTAATTAGTACGTATGTGTTCTACTTGAATTAAACCCTAATTAACATTCATATCCAAATCAATCAATGCCTGCTTGAGCTTCTAATGCCCGGCCCATAAAATTCTTTTTATTGTTGGACCGGGCCTATGATCCGACTAACACGGGTGGGCTATGTCAAACGGGTGTTTGTCTTTTTCGGCTCCCGGAGACCAACCCGTGAGAGGAAAAGACATCCGCTTTATCCAAAAATTTCATGAAAAAAGAAGCCAAAGTTGTCTTTCTCACACAGATCCCCAGACCAGAGAGCTCCGCATTGATTCAATAATGGAAGAACCAAAACAACAACAGACAAAAACGACGACGGAGGTGGAGGAGGAGAAGATCTTCTCTTCGTATCTGTCTATAAGCTTCTCTCTCTTCTTAGCTTCTTTGCCTAGACATTCAGTCTCCTTAGTACCTAATCTCCACTCTCAGATCAAAACCCTTTCTCTGCGTCTCTTTCAAGCGGAGGAGCAACTAAAGCAGATGAAATCAAGGAGGAAGGAGGACTCCAAGGCTAATGCCAGGGTCGTCGAGATCTTTGCTAGTCACCGCAATGCTTGGCAGTCGGAGGAGAGGCGGTTGCTGGAGCAGATCGATTCACTGCAAGCCAAGGTCAAGGACCTTGAGGGAGGAAGGCAGGAGGCTATGGTCAGGATTCAAGATTTGCAAAGAGAGCTCGGTGAGAGAGACGAGATGATTGGGTTTATGTCGAGGTCTAGAAGTGGAGAATGTCACGAGGAAGAGGAAGAGGAAGAGGACGAGGACGAGGACGAGGAGGGGCGATTGAGTGGGTGCGGGAGCTCAGAATGTTGTGGTAGGGAGCAGGTGGTGGAGGATAAGGCGAATTTTGCTTACGGGCAAGAGCAGCAGCAGCATTTGCTTGTAAGGAGTAATGGGTTTGGTTCAGGTTTTATGGCATCTGCTTCAAAATTTTGGGCTGAGACTGCTAGTCCTTGTCAGGTTTGGACAATCTTACATTTTTTCAGTTTTTTTTTTCGTGGGTTTTAACATATATGGACTCCTCTCGTGTTTGGTTATTGGAAAATTTTGGCACATAAGAGAGTTTTTGAGCTATGGGGTTAGTCTCTTGTTTCCAGTTTCCTCTATGGAAGCAAGGACTATTATGAATCGTCGTTTGCTTCCTTAAACTATGAAAAGTGTTATTGACAGGAAAAAAAACATTTAAAATTATCAAAAACAAGAGTAACTATATGAAAAATATCACTAAAGCTTGGGCAATTTCTGGTCTAAGCTGATCAAGTGTGGCTATTTTCGACAATATACCAATAGGTCAAGTTTCACTGATTCCCATTATGCAATGAGGTCGAGGGTTCAAATCTAAGCTCACTATCTAGTTTGTGTTATCTGCCTAGCCCAAGGAACAATAAATGAATGGAAAGAATGGAACTATTGTTCTGCATTGAAAACGCAACCTATTTGCGTCTTAGTCAGTTAGTCTCATATGTCATTGCTTTATGCACAATCCTTTTATATTAGTACATCCAACTTCTCCTTTAATCTGATCCTTTGTCCTTCCATAAGTTCATGTTTCCACTGTTTTTGTATCCACTTTAAATCAGCTGCTTATTTTCTGAAACTTACTAAACAACTATGAGTTTTGGCTGTACCATCCCTGCCCAATACTGGGAAGTTCTTACATTTGCTTGGTTAACACTATGAAAGAGTTGGTTATAGAAAAAAAAATCACTGATTAAGTTATTCTTTATACGTAGGGAAGCCAATCAAACTATGAATTGTTTGTTAGTGTAACAGCTAGTTATCCAACTCTACTACTGAAGTATCGATGATCTTCCCCAACATGTGGATGTGATATTCCCCTATAGAAGCTAATATAGGGCAGTTGTAGCTATGCTTATTTCTTAAAGAATTTCTCGAGGTCTTAATTTGGCACCTTAAAGGCTGCATTTTCTAAAAAAATTGTGGCATTTTAAATGGATTCCATATTTGGAATTTGGGAGTTTTATTGGGTTAATAATTAGCTAAATGCTGAAAAAAAAGCTTTTAAAAGTGAAGATATTTGGATTTCCCTTTGCCTTTTATGAATAACCTCACAATAGTAACTTATATGGAGTTCGAGACAAATGCTATTTCGGGACCTCTTTATCTTACGCATTAGGAAATCTAGAGTTTTAGTCAAACATAGGAAACCTAATATTTTCCAAAAAGCTGTTTTCTTGATAAGATATTTCCATGAAACAAACAGAGGTTTAATCTCTGTGGAAATTTAGCTATCTAGTTTTTTTCCTGTTGAAATTTAGGAATAATAATGTTTGGTTTTGAATCAAAGTCACCCTTTTCAGTCTGTTGTTTATATGACCGATTTTCTTTTTGTCTAACATGAAACATTTCTTGGGGCATTTTAAATTTTGACTTACAGGACCTTGCTGAAGAGCACTTATTGGTGAATATATTTTAGTTGCGTTAACTCATGCTTATTTTTGCAGGATGTACAATATGAATCTCTTGAATCTCTATATCATCTCAAACATTTTGTCACAAGGTATAGTTACATTCCAGGCACTAATTTTGTTTCGCAGTTATGTTTTGCTTAAACACTTTAAACTAAAGAATGTCAACATGTTTCCTTTATGAAAGGGAATTCCCCTGGAAAGTAGATGGTGAATCAACAGGAGTTTCTACTAAACTCAAACTACTCGAGCAGCAACTGCTGAATATGGAAATAATTGGAAAGGGCGATCTCTCCAAGGTCCCATCACTAATGAAGAAGCAAGCAAAGAGATATCAAGCTCTTGCAGGGAAGATCGGTGACCTGTGCACAAGAATGGTAACACGCATACCCCGCTGGTTTTATTTTGTGCTTTTAGTTATTTTTCACGTTTTCTATCCTTCGTTATTTCTCAAACCCCATTCCCTTAGGCCTAAGTTGAGAGACTTCCTTTCCCCTTGAAATGCTAGGAAACTTCTTAGTTAAATATGATTATATCATCATGGTTAGAGTCTGTAAGATTCAACCCCTAGAAGCATGCGAATCAATTCCTGCAAACTGTGTAATCTTGAGATCATGAAGAACTTTTAGTTGGTGACACTTTGTTCCTGTTGTTATCAGATCAAAATACCTTTAGGATCGAGGTTTCTATGAACCTGCTGAATGTTAATGTTTAATTAGAATAAACTGCTAGCTCAGGGCATTAAGCTCTTGTCAAAAAAAGAAGTATGCACAGCTTTACTCCCATGCAGAGACAGTTTTGTGGTTTCGGCATTTGATGGTCGAAGCAACTTTATTGATAGATTTTTGTTAAAGAAATATCTTTTACTAAAATAATTATGTCAGATCCTTTTAAGTCATAATGCTTTTTTCCCCTTGTTTTTCATGTCAAATTGTCAACAGGGTGGTTGGTTTCCGCATTTGATGGTTGGTTTCTGTAAATTTATTGTTAAAACTTTTGCTTATGTTCTGGAGAATATGATATGAGTTTATAACTCGAAAGTTTATTTCCCCAGCTGAACAACCGAAACAATCTACCCTAAAATGAGAAAATTTTGCTCCTATAAAAAAAAGTCGTAATTTTTGTTTGCGTTCAAATAAGGATTTAGCATTCGATCTATTTTGGTTAAAGAAAGCTGAATTCAACTCAGTGAGTCCATTGAGTTGGAAACTCAGTGAATCTATTGAGTAATTTACTTCCAACAAAGTACTGAAGGTTGCATCTGCCATGCTCATGATCCATTACTGGTTGAATTTATTTATGAGGTGAAAGCTGGGTTCAGACTTCATGGTTACTGTTACTTAAAAGAATTGGGAATTCATTTAATACGTCACTGAAATACATAATTCCTGTTACCTTGTTTCATTGTTTATACATTCACTACAGAGCTGGTTTTTTGCTGTTGTAAATATTTGAGGGTGTTTCATTTGTTTCTTGCCGCAGGCTAGTGAGCCCAGTGAACCTACGCGCAGCCCAGAATTCCGGATGCAAAGGCAAACCGAGTTTCTGCTTGAGGCATTTCGGCTTCAGCAGCGTGCGTCTGAAACTGGGCAGAAGCTTCTAGCATTGCAATCTGATACTGGAGAGAGCTACTATGGGTATGTACCTGAAAGCCAGGTACAACTGACAACGAGACGTTCATTGCATTCCATCAGATATAACTTAAAAGAAGTCCAGAGAAATCTGGAAATATGGTTAGCCAGAATTATTGGAGATCTAGAAGGGATTCTGTCGAGAGATGGCGCTTCGCGGGAATATTATTTTTCTACATTTTCTTCTCTTCAATAGAATTTTCAGACTTCCTTCTGCATCAAAAGCTTTAATCTAACATGAAGGTGTGCTGAAGGCGTTTTTGAACATGGTACGGCAGTTCGGTATTCCCCCATGGAAATGTAAATCTTTCCAACAGTATGTACTATTTGATCTTCGAACGAGAACAAGTAATATGTGGTTCAGAATAGTCTCTGCAAATCACAACCAACAAGAAGAAATCTTCGTATTCTCAATCTATTTCAAAGTGCTTCAAATTGCAGATTCACACATTCATCGTTTTTCAGTAGTCTCGACATTATATGAAACAACAAAACCAAAGTTTTCATATTGCTGTTAGAATTAACATTACCTAATTGAATTTTTCTACTCGTCAGAGCATCCGTGAACCAAAATGGGGAACAGCCTAGCCTCACTGTTAAACCTCAGGGATTTTCAAAAACCTTTAATAAGAAGAAACTACTACAACGGTACCATTGTTCAGACACAATTCAAGTTCGGGGTCGAGGAAAAGAGCCAATTCACAAGAGCATAGAGTTAATAGGTAAAACACATTTTTGACAGCTCTCATTCAAATCACAAGAAACCAGGGAAACATTGAGACATTCATACCCTTTTGAGTTGCGTACACAATGAAACGAAGTTAAATAAACAGTATATGGAGATAAGAAACCACAAGAAACAGAATGACGACGTTTATTTAGATTAGAGTTTACAACTGCAAACACAAGGAGCCGATAAGCATCACACTTAAAGAAGGCATCAAGTAGAAGCAGCAGCTTCTTCCTGCAATTGTTTTACCTTTGTGATATAATCACTCATTGCCTCCTCCTTCGATTTAGCTGCAAAAAGCAAATTAATCAGAGTTATTGGAAAAAGGTATTGATAGACCATTTTATACTATCATTAGTTTTTCTACTTTATTGAGAAAATAAGCAGTTTCTTTTGAGCTAGAAAGTCTAAATGTCTAACCTTCGACAGCTTTCCATGCATCCCACTTTGCTCTGTCTTTCGGACTGAACATCCCAGGACGACCTGCAAATTAAGACGCCATGATGAATAACAAAGGAATAGAAACAACAAGAGAATCTTGAGAAACGATAAGGTTAAGGTGCTTCTTATACAAGCAAAATACTCACTGGTGTTCACTGGCCCAACAGTGGCTTGCTTGTAAAGCCCATACAGAATAAGCTTGCTCGCGTCTGTTGTAGTTGGCGGAAGAGTCTTGGCTTTCTCGGCATACTCGTCAAATTCTTCCTGCAAGGACCTATCTGTTTAGTCACATAAAAATGTGAAGTGCAATCAAGCACACCTTGATACAACATTCTCAAAGGAAACAAAAGCAGCATCATTATCCTTACGGTGGTGCTAAACATCCCTAAGAAAAGCATCTCTAAACTATCCATAATACATGTGACATCCATTATAACCACAAGATTTGGCTACATTTGTAAATTTGAAAATTCAAAATCATAAGTCTCACTCACTCACTTGGGACACTTATGGATACTTACTCTTAGGAATACTTATCATTTTCGTTATCCTTATTTAAAGAAAAAAATTCACTTTTAACATTCTAGTGAAATAAATATAGCATTGAGATCAATAAATGATTCGACTATTTTGTTTTCCAAGCTTGCAAAGCAGAAGAAAAGACTTAGGTACAGAGATGCAGAAATTAAAATTTAGAAGAACAATCCCCAATCCCTAGAATCAAAGGTGGAAATATACTGGTAA
Organism: Euonymus europaeus; assembly: GCA_963580455.1. Classification (NCBI taxonomy): domain Eukaryota; kingdom Viridiplantae; phylum Streptophyta; class Magnoliopsida; order Celastrales; family Celastraceae; genus Euonymus; species Euonymus europaeus. The sequence goes on along the minus strand of OY756968.1, from coordinate 4,189,475 downwards.
TTTGTTAGTGCTCTATAAAACTTGCCAACAAAGCTTAGATGTCCAGAACAGTAACCTTTTTTATTCACCCATGACATTTTATATATGTTTACTATAGTGTCCGCTTGTCTGGTTCATTTACTACAATTTTCTTTTTCCACACAACCTTGTTCAGTCTGAAATAAATTTTCATTCTCGACAAAAATCCCAAAGGGTGAAAAACAGTCAGAAAGTTTGCACGCTGAAAGCGCCAGATTTGAGTATCATGTAAGGTCAATATTAACAAAACTGGGAGGTGACCAATTTACCAGATAAACTGTTCCATTGTCAAAGAGAAAAAATAATCAGCCCCAATATGTCCCAATAAGCATGGAACTTTGGTTTACTTCGTTCCTTTTTCCGGCATTTGTCCATTGACCATATGCCTGAATTAGCAAATTTCTGCCCCGCAAATAAATTTTTTGTGCGCCGTTTTTTTTTCCAGGAAAAAAGTCCCTCAACAATAAATAAATAACTAAAATTAAGAAAAAAACAACAATATGCCCAGATCTGAATACAAAAGAGCAATACAAATTAGTGAACGAAGACTGCAGATTTGATATGAAAACCTGTATTCAATACAGTATGTACGTGAAAAAAAAGCAGTGAAATTGTTAAGGAATGTACTATGCTGTGGTAAATAAAACAAAATCAATTCCATATCAACGGGCGGAAATACGATGAATGACTTAAATCAAACATTCTTAATCAAGCAATTACGGCTTAGAAAACGATCAGAAGTTCCACAAGAGAGAGAAATGATCAAATTAAAAGATCTTGATGAACTGACGTAAGGCCATTTCTTCACCAGTATAAACAAAAGATCTATCAAGCCAACGAATACGAAATCATGAAATCGATATATCAAAGAAAAGTATATCAGAACAGACACGAATTCAAACAATGAAGGGATGACGTTAATCAGATATCATACAATCAATCAAAAATAGTAATAGCAGTGCTTGAAACAGAAATTGTCGAAGAATCAACAAGGATTTGGGCATATACCTTCAACCCCATGCTTGTTTTTCCTTTCACTGGTAATCTGCTCTGCTACTCTTCTTTCTCTATAACGTAGAGTGCCGTGTGGTAATAAGCAAATGCATTCCTCGTGAGTATCGCCATGTGGAGGGTACTCTGGGTCTCCCATAATTGTGATATGGCCCACCATCAATATGGGTCGGGTTTAAAACGTTTGGTATATTTGTCCGCGTATTTTTTGTTTTCATTTTTCAGAAAACATAAAATAACTCCGAAAAATAATTTTAAAAGAGAAAAAACATTGTCTGAAAAATAGGAAAAAAATACCGAACCCATCCTTAAATTCTGGATTGAAAAGATTCACAAATAAGAAGTCCAGGAGGCTGACAATTTTCCTATCGATGTGGTCCAGGAGGCTGACAATTTTCTTGAAGAGTTTAGGAAAGCACAAGTTCCAGGCAATACTGGCCGTGTTGGTGTCTTGCCTTCTGTGGGCGAACATCAGCATAGAGGTCACGTTTGGACTCCCCCACCTGCTGATTTTTTAAAAATAAGTTTGGATGGATCCTTGGATTTTGATAGCCTTCGGTCTGGCTCCGGTGTTGTTATTCGTAATGAAATGGGAGCCCTGCTGTGTGGCATTGCCACGCCTTATCCTGGGCTTTATGATGTTGCTGTGGTCGTCGAAGCGATGGCTTGTAGGAGGGGGTTACTGGCAGCCCGTGATCTGTGTGTGCATAGGATTATTGTGGAATGTGATTCTCAGCTGGTGGTGGCTGCTATGAATGGCGCTAAAGAGGACTTAACCTGTCTTGGAGACGTTATTATGGAATGTAAGGTTTTAGCTGCAGCTTTTAATCAGGTTTCTTTTGTTCATACCAGCAGGTTGAGCAATGGTGTTGCCCATGCTGTAGCTTGTTATGCATTGTCTTTAGATGTTGAGCTCTCTCCTTTAAATCCTTCTCCTATTTGGCTCTCTCATCTTGTTGCTTCTGATGTATTACCTTCAGCTATTGATTAATGATATGGTTACTCTTGTTATCAAAAAAAAAAAGAAAATAATTTAATACTTCATCCGTCTCATTTTAATTATTCACTATTCTTTTTTGGAATGTCCCAAAATACATGACCATTTCAATTAATTAAAATTATTTTTTTATTTTCTCATTTTATGCTTATTTATTCTTAAATTGAAAAGCTAAATAACTATACACATTAATTATTTTTTAGATTAAATGAGCGTATAAATGTCAAATTAAAGGGGAGTTATATAATTTCTTAAACTGTGTGTAAAATAAAAAAGATAATTAAAATTGGACGAAGGAAATAATATATTATGATGTTTGATCTGGTTAAGTAAACTTCATCCTGTACTCAGACAAATGTTGTTTAGTTTTTTTTTCCTTTGGTTCTTAGGGTTAGTTATGCAATTAGACCAAATTTGGAGAAAATTGTGAAATGTATTGTCAGTTTAGGCATCATCCACCGACCACTGCTCACAAAGTCAAACATGTTAGGCATGTTAGGCCATATGTTAGGCATGATGTTAGGCATAGTTGTTGTATTGATCTTATATATAACTAAGTGTAATGAATGCTTGTTGAATAAGAAAAACATGTGATATAGAAAATCTAACATGGTATCGGAGGCGGAGGATTCCTGGTTTCGACCTCCGTTTTGATCTCCGTTTCTGGTTTCTCCGTTTTGATCTCTGTTTCTGGTTTCGATCTCGCGCTCCGTATCTGGTTCCTCGTTTCCGCTGCAGGTTCGGTGGTTGTGCGAATGCAGAACCTCCCTCTGGTCTGGAACCTCTGCTGCGCCGCTTCCTCCGTCTGGTTTGATCGGCGTCGTCTGTTGTGTCTGCCATCTGGTTTGGTCGGTGTTGTCTGGTTCTTCGATCGACATCCTCTGCGTCATCTCCATCTGTTGCGTCTGGTTTGGTGGAGTTCGGTGATCGGTGACCTTCGTCTGGGTCGATCGGGAGCTGCGTGATCTCTGTCCGGTTCCAGTGGATTGCACGATCCTCTCACGATCCGCTCTCTGTTGGTTCGCTTGTTACACGATCTGGTTTCGCAACCTCCAGTCTCATCGAATAGGAGCAACTGAGTCAGCCTTCGGCCAGCCGAATAGAGTCACAGAAGGGCAAGTTGGGCTCTTCATTTGGGTTGGGCCAGGCCAACTCATTCTTTGGGCCAGGCCAACTCATTACTTGGGCCAGCCAAATCTAGTTGGGCTCAACGTTTGGGCCAGTTCAGGGGCCAACTCATTATTTGGGCCAGGCCAAATCTAGTTGGGCTCATCGTTTGGGCCAGTTCAGGCCCAAGCCAAAAAAATAAAAAATAAAAATAAAAATAATGGCCTCTGATGATCGCATCCATTCGATTAATGTTCGTCTGACTGGTGATAATTATCCCTACTGGGCTAATGTGATGAAAAATTTTCTCATTGGGAGAAAAAAATGGGGTTATGTTTCGGGGTCTATTAATAGACCTACTGATGACACAAAGGAAGGGTTTGCCGTGGCTATTAAAAGTTGGGATTCTGAAAATGCTCAAATACTCACTTGGTTTCATAACTCTGTGGAATCTCGAATTGGTATGATGTTTGCCAACAAATATACCACTGCCAAAGCTGTCTGGAACTATTTATCTGAATTGTTTCAGGAAGTTAACATTGCCAAACGGTATGAGTTAGATTTGGCTATTATGTACATTCGACAACAGGGGCGATCGATACAGGACTACTATGGAGAAATTACTAATTTGTGGGATCAGTTGGCCTTGATGGAACCGGAAAGTCTTAAAGCTTCTACTGATTACTTGAAATTTAGGGAAGACGGACGTCTTACTAAATTCCTTGCTGGCCTTGACAGTCAATTTGAAACTCTCCGTGGAAATATTTTACATCGTTCTCCTCTTCCTACCGTTGATGCGGTTGTGCGGGAACTTAAGTCTGAAGAAATTAGACTTAAGACTGGCAATTCAATGAGTTCAACCCCATCTGTTTTTCTAGCATCTCCACTGTCATCTACTCCTTCTGGTTCTGGTTCTACTTCTGGTTTTCGTCCTCGGGGTCGTCTTTCCCAGGACGAATGTGCCTTCTGTCATCAAAAAGGACATTGGAAAAATCAATGCCCGAATAAAGGTGTTTTATCTCCATCTCTTGGCAAGATTCCTGCTTTCACCGTTACTGAGAGTATCCCTGATTTGACCGATCTTCGTGCTCAACTCTACCACCTTCAACAGATGATTACTTTTTCGTCGTCTGCATCTGCATTGACTACAAGTAATTCTGGTTTGCAAGCTTCCTTGTCAGAAATGGAAGTCAGGGAAGCCGATTGGGATATCGCCTGATGTTGCTGGTTTTGGTTCTGGTTCTGGTTCTGATTTTGCTGATTCTGGTTTCTTTTCGGGTTCTGTTCTGGTTCTGCGTTTGTTGGTTCCGGCTGGTTTATTTTTGGGTTCTGTTTTGTTCTAGATTTGCTGGTTCTGGTTCTGCTTTTTCTGGCTCTGGTTCTGACTTTGCTGGTTTCGATTTGTCTTCTGGTTTTGATTCTGCTTCTGCTTCTGGTTAATGGCTCTGCTTTTGTTGCGATAAAGGCGTTCTGGTTTGCTGATAGTTCATCTGGTTTTGGTTTTTGCTCTGTGTTATCAATTATTGTGATCTTATTTTAGCCGTGTGGTCTGCTTTTGTTTTATGTTGCTCCATTTCTGTTTTTCCTTTGACAAACTTTTGATGATTTCTATGCAATCATCTTCAGTTTGAGGGAGGGTGTGAAATGTATTGTCGGTTTAGGCATCATCCACCGACCACTGCTCACAAAGTCAAACATGTTAGGCATGTTAGGCCATATGTTAGGCATGATGTTAGGCATAGTTGTTGTATTGATCTTATATATAACTAAATGTAATGAATGCTTGTTGAATAAGAAAAATATTTGATACAGAAAATCTAACAAAAATCTCATACTTTTCGAATTAATTATGTATATGAAAATGTAATAAATAGCAATTAAGTATTTTCCTATCTCATCCAAAAGGAATTAGGTATCAGGTTTTTTTATGAACCCGTATCCTTGGCAGACTGAAAACCAAGTTTCTATTTTTTTTTAATTTTTTTTATGAATTGTTGCACTGTTTTATAAACAGTAGGGCATTATTATACACCATATGAAATGTCTTTTGATTTATATACAATGATACATAATAATCAAATATTTTTCATGTTTAATTTGATTTTTATTTCCAATAAAAAAATATCGTCCGATTGTTATAACTTTTCCAAATTTGGAAAAATATTAAAAATCCTAAAAGCCATCGACAACCGGCCCTGCGGTAGAAAATCTACATCACGGCCCGAGATTCCATTTGTAACATCTCAAAAATAGTGTTCCTTACAAATTCCAAACACTAATGTTAAGCAATACAAAATTGAGGATCATAGATGCACCTTAACATATCGGATTGATAATCGCTGCAGAAATATTTTCTACCAGATGTTTCTTGTTCAACAGCCAGAAATACTGCAATTGAACACAATCCTGTCCACCTTACAATTCTCAATCAACAAGATGGAAATACACAATCTTCAAGGACCAAAATAACTCTATGCAGATGCAGAGACCACAAAGAAAGAAGACATGGAGTTTCAAGAGCATACGACATTCCAAAATGTTAAAAACTTAAAATATGCTTTTGAAGAAAAGAAGATCAGCATAATCAATCATTTGAAGAAGAAGAAGTAAAAAAGCTGGGAGGTTTTTCTTGTTCAGAGTTCAAACATCCATTCTCAAAAACTGTTATAGAAGAATCCATATTTGCCTCACAAAACAATGAAGGCACTAAAGTTATTGCTCTATTAAACAACAAGTTCTATGCAATGAATCCATAATAGTACATAGTGATGATAAATTACCTGTCACAAATGGCACAAACTAATATATCTCATCATCTGGGATATCCGGGTTCAAAAATTTCTTTGGATCCTTGCGGATGTCTTCATAATTATACTTTGGTTTTACCCTTTCTGGCACAGGAACCAAAGGAATGATGCTATCACGATCGATTACAGCATCAATTATTCCGTATTCAACTGCTTCCATTGGAGACATATAACGATCCCTATCGATATCTTTCTGGACTTGTTCAAATGGCCGACCAGTGAAACCTGAAATAATGCTCGTGACATTATTCTTATTATGCATTATTTCTCGTGCTTGAATTTCCACATCCATTGCTTGCCCACTTGCTCCTCCAAGAGGTTGATGAACCATAATTCGAGTGTTTGGCATTGCAAGGCGCTTGCCTTTTGTTCCACCACCAAGAATTATTGAAGCTGTTGAAGCCGCAATACCAAGGGCGACTGTCGAAACATCAGCCCTTACAAGCTGCAAAACATCATAGATGGCCATCGTAGCACTGATACAAGAAGAGCAAAAGCAAATCAGTGGGGGGAAATGTTGAACAAACAAGTATCATTTTAACATCCAAAAAGTAGAATCTCATCAAAGGTACCAAACAAATATTAAGTCCTAAGTCCAAAGTCCAAATAATAGAAGAATCATTCAGACATTTGAACCAATAAATTACCAGCCAGACTGAACAAAATTAAAATATTTTACAAAGCATAATGTTTTGTAAATGGTAATATCAAATAACAATAAAGCAAAAATATGAAAGGCACAACCTGGTACTAGAGAACGTGAAAAATAAATAAAATAAAAAACCAAAGAAGAACAAGTTATATACCCAAAATCTAATGAATTCAATTATATGTCTATCAATGAATTACCCAATCCAAATTTGGAACCAATCACCTGGGTCTTGAGTGTAAATATAGACCTGTTTACCCTCATAGGACCTGAATTTGATCATCTGAATACTCACAGATAGGTCCGGATATTACTAATACACAGAACCGGTAACTTTATTTCTGTCATATATTCTAGTTATTAAATATCATATAATATATGAAGCTATACATAGCACTTAAATATTGCACATGTACTATATATAATATGCAATGAAGATAATCCTAACTGTGTGCTACAGAACCCACCATGCCCTCAGCTTCGCCTCCTTCGGTTTCTAAGTCATATGCTCTCAAATATCACAAACAGTTAATGTTCTTTCTGATTTTTCTTCTCTTCCTCTTGCTTCAACCTTTTTACAGTAAATCTTGTTCTAGACCTCCCATGGTTCTCGGCTATAGCAGACAGCAATGACACTGGTCTTCAGGTGTCTCCTTGAGGTCAAGTGGGACTCTATCTTAGAATGACCGTGCTGGAATAGTTCGAAAGGAAGGGGTGTTGCATAAAACTGATATCATCATAATGTTCTCAGCATAGATGTTATATGAAAATTGAAATAAAATTGAGAGCTCGAAGAAATTGATAAAAAAAACTGGGTTTTAAAGAAATAATCAAGTTTGAATTTGGAGAATAAAAATTGCGGTTAGGTTTGAAGAAAATGCCAGAAGCAGAATTATTGATGAGAGAGAAGGTCCACATCAGGTCAAAACATCAGAATGTCTATTCGACAATTCACAGATCTTATAGTTTCTGATTAAGAAAATTCAACAGATATGGGTCTAGAATGGATAGTTCTTATGATATTGGATTATGGTCCGGATGCATCCTATCCAATCTAAACCTTACCCATCTAAAGACCTATTTCGAAATTCAAGAAAAAAAACCCATTGTACTTTGACCTGGAAGATGCAAGGAAAAAAAATGTCCTACCAAATCAAAGATAATCTCTTAAGTAAGCCCCACATCACAAAAACTCCTGCATTTCTCAACCAACTAGACCACATAACTCAGATGGATTGAACACCAAGCCACCTTACCCATTCTAACTGTGAGAGGACAAGCTTATTTACTTTTTCCTATTCAGCTTCTATTTGGAAAATTAAGACTTTATCACGAAGCTCTAATCTATTCCAAAAAATAAAAATTATCATATCAGAATCTTAAATGACAATAGTGGATTAAGAGCTTGCATCAGTCTTGATTAGAGTTTTAACTTTTGAGTAAAACATATGTTTTCTGAATGAACCAAAAAAATATTTCATTCATGTAATAATCGACCCTAAGAAGATGCACCAAAATCAATACACTGGTACCATATGTCTAACTACATAAATGAACAACAGAACCCAGGAATAATGGAGTGGAAGCGAATCTTCAGCCAAATGATTCATTGAGGTATCCACTCCAATGCCCCCACAATGTCTCTGAAAAAACAGCACCGCATGTAGGGATCCAACTGTTTACACCAATCAATCCCTAATCCCTAGTGCACACCCTGCGATATACCCTGATAATACATGGAAATGCTGTTCTGACTATTTTTATTCAACATCATAAAGGTAAACAACTCTAGTGCACAAGGTTCCTACAGTGGGTGGGGTCGAAGACAAACAAAATGCATGCAGACCTTAATCCACATAATATGTAGAGAGATTGTTCCTAAGAATTAAACATGTGACCTTTGGGTTGCACCCTTGCAACTCTACCACTCGGCCACATTTCTACACTTATCTAGCAACCAACTTCGAAGTAAAAGATGATCTAACGTTTCTGAGTTTTGCTCTAGTACATAACAGCAATTTGTAGCAAAAATATTCATCTTCCATCGAATCAAGAAGATAAAGATGATCTACTGTTTCTCAGTTTTGCCTGCACATATATAAACATCAAGGAGTAGCAAATAATTTTCAAAACATTTCCACGCGTATCAACGAATCCCACCTTAAAAAAAATCCATTCAATCTGTTACTAACCCTCTTCTAGACACAAATATAATAGCTGCTTGCCACAATACAGAGTTGCCCACTCAGCTACTGTGCAATCACCTCCTACTCCATATTCAACAGACGCAACCCTGCTCCACAAAATATCCTCTTCATATTCTCATAAACACTTACATTTGGTAGCCCATGTCTTGGCTCCATATCCAGCCGAATCCCTATTGTAGCAGGGAAAAAATCCTCCCAATCGGCTAATTGGCATTTTTAGTGTTAAAAAATCCCTCAGAATTTTTCAATCATTGCAAAAATAGAAGCAGTTAAGAAGAATTACCAGAGAAAATCGTTTCATTCAAAAAAAAAATCTAAAGACAAGATGCAGGTACCCACGAAAAGCATTACAAAACAAGTGGAAACACAAGATAAGAGCATTCTTTTAACCTAATAATGTATGAAATTCAACGAGTCTCAAATCCAATGTCCGACTTTTCACTAGAGTCTATAGGAACCTACATATTTTGTCATAGTCAAAGTATACATGCATAAATATGTTTGTGTAAATATTTTTAATTGTTTCTTAGGTACTTTAGGAGTATAGTCTATCAGAATTAGGAAAACATGAATATACCCACACACACACATGTATATATTCTCCACGTGCCAGAAAAACGAAATATTAAGGGCCTTTATTTATGCGAACTAATATCAAATAATCAAATGGAGCCACTTCGCCTTCACCAAAATTTTGGGATGCAGGAAAGTAAAAGCTAAGAAATTGGCTGTTTATAAATGGTAAAAGAAATGCAGAGAAAAATTCCAGTTTTTCTTCTTTGTACATAACCCCCAATCTCAATCAGTCCATACCAAATTCAACTCAAACCCCCAGTTAAGTTTATCATTTCCTTGCAATCGAAACTCTAGAAACTCAGCTTCTGAAATCAAGTATCTCTTTAACTTCAAACATCCACTAATCCATCCCTAGTCAGTACGCAAAACCCAAATTGCTTTCCTAAGAGTCCAGTGTCAATGACCACCCGTCTAATTTGCAAGACTAACAAAAAGTGCATTTTTTTTCAATAGCTGTAGCAGAGAAATTCCTCTCTCATTCTCTCTTCAATGCCCACATCTTAATTCTTTTTCCTAGATTCCTTCAGGTTCGAAAACCTATAAAAAAACGTAGAGTAAAAAACACAAACAAATCCTCCTTGTAATAGCAGCTTAAAGTTCAAAAAAGAAACACATACTCTCGCAATCAAATAAAGGCGTCGAAACTTAACTAGACAAGAGCATCCAGAATCTCAAATGAACACTAGCTCGAAAATTCAAGCATACCCAATTCTACCATCAGTCAAAATTCAAGGAAAAAATAATAATAAGGATTGAAAAAAAGGACCTGAGAGAGCCACCAGGAGAGTTGATGAATAGCCTGATATCCTTGGTAGAATCCTGGGCATCTAAGAGCAACAACTGGCTAATAATGTAATCCGCCACAACGTCGTCAATGGGGTTACCAAGAAAAACAATCCGCTCTCTAAGCAAAAGGCTCATGGGGTCGGAATCCGCACCTCTCATGGCCGTGACCGGCGTCTGAGTTGCGGAAGAAGAAATCTCCGGAGGCAGCGTCAGAGTGAGGCTTTTGGAGTTGGATGAACATATCGGTTGTTGTAGGGATTTAATGGAGGCTTTAACACGAGATCTATATGTCAAAGAAAAGGTGAGTTGGGATTGTTTTGGGCCTCTGAATGAGGGTTTCAGAGAAGGAAAACGAGAGGCCGCCGGAGACGAGACTGAGAGTAAATCCATAGGCTTCAACTTCTGCCACTCCGAGTCTGAGGTAGGAGGAAATTTGGTCGAGTATCCTAAAGACAAGTGCAGTTCGAGAGGATGAGGACTTTCGATTTTCTATTTTTCTTTTTAATAATTTCAATATTCCGCAAGAAACCCTCGGTTATGTTATTACTGTTTATAAATTTAATTATGTTTTAACTTTTTTCTAAAATATATCTATTAATTTAGGATTTAAATCCTTAAACGTCTTGACACTCTCTCCACAATTGGGACACAATTATGGAGGTAGTCGTCAATTGGATGCTAATCTCTATGTTTGTGTTTGAGCAATACGTACGTCGAGTGGAGATCAATTCACAGCTCAAGGAGGAATTATCTCACAGGTTGGACTCAGTTGAATTTATGGGATAAATTTCTGCACCCTTACCAGTATTGAAGGAAGAAAGCCAATTGGATACTGAGAGCAAGTGTAGAAGGCACTCTCCAAAACACTCTTCAAATATTTCAATTGGATTATACTTCTATTACACGAAAATAAACCACATACATATTCACATAATCAAAACACATTTTTCAATACAATTTTTTTTCTTCATTTTTTACATATTTTTTCTTATCACTCTACAAATATCAAGTGTACACATCTCCTAATACAATTTTTCACTTTTTCCACCCCAATCCACATCTACCAAAACAATTTTTTTTTCTTCACTTTTTACATATTTTATTTCTTATCACACTCTACAAACTCTAAAAATTTTAATATCGCTACTCTCAAGCATCATTAGAGTTTCTCTGACATCATGTTTCTCTCACACCTCTCTCTAATCCATTATATCTTCACCTTCAATATTCATCTCATACCTGATCGAACATCAAAACTCTCATTTTTCATGGGATTATCACCATTTATTTTATCAATTTGAGGGACGATATGCAATTTGGGTTAGTAGAGGTAAGGAATTCAGGGTAAGATAAAAAAAAAAGTAGAAAAAATAATGGGATGAATGTTTTTATCTTGTGTGATTGTCTGGTGGATTTTTACTAGTGTTGAGGTTGGATTTGTACAACATTGTGGATTTGAATCCTATTGAGGATTAGAGTTGTAGAGTTTAGGCGTATGGTTAATTTCTGATTTCAGTTTAGGTCAACATGCTTTTTTATTATTATTATTATTTCGTACGGTTATTTCATTATAAATTTATAAGTATAATTTATTATTAAATTTAATTTCAAGTATAAATTACAAAGATATTTATAAAATTGAAATTATTATGTCAATTTTTTTATAATATTATATTTAATATTATCTTAATAAATATAACTAAAGAATAATAAAAAAAAATATATGAGCAACCGTTGTGCCATTAGCCACCAGAATATTTAGGTAATGGTGAAGATTATACCATTTAATCTAATGGTAAGAAGGTGGACTGTTTTTGTACAGTTATTTAATTAGACTGTTTTGTAGTTCAGCCCAATAATAATTTAGAGTAAAATGCACTTAGACCTTTTAAATTTGATTGATTTTGTTGATTAACACCTTAGAATGTTCAGATTTATAGGGATTCCTCTTTCAATTGAGTTATACTTCTATTACACAAAAATTAAACCACATACACATTCACATAATCAAAACAAATTTCTCAATATAATATTTTCACTTTTTACATACTCTTTCTTATCACTTTACAAATATCAAGTGTATACATCTCCTAATACAATTTTTCACTTTTCCACCCCCAATCCACATCTACCAATATAATTTTTTTTTCACTTTTTTACATATTCTATTCACACTGTACACACTCCAAAAATTTTAATACCGCTACTCTCAAGCACCTTTGGAGTTTCTCTGACATCATGTCTCTCTCACACCTCTCTCTCTAATCCTTTATCTCTTCACCTTCAATATTCATCTCATACCTGATCGAACATCAAAACTCTCATTTTTCATGGGATTATCACCGTTTATTTTATCAATTCGAGGGACGATATGCAATTTGGGTTAGTAGAGGTAAGGAATTCAGGGTAAGATAAAATGTAGAAAAAAGAATGGGATGAATTTTTTTTTATCTTGTGTGATTGTTAATTTTGTGGATTTTTGCTATTGTTGAGGTTGGATTTGTACAACATTGTGGATTTGAATCCTATTGACGATTAGAGTTGTAGAGTTTAGGCGTATGGTTGATTTCTGATTTCAGTTTAGGTCAACATGCTTTTTTTATTATTATTTCTTACGGTTATTTCATTATAAATTTATAAGTATAATTTATTATTAAATTTAATTTCAAGTATAAATTACAAAGATATTTATAAAATTGAAATTATTATGTCAAATTTTTTACAATATTATATTTAATATTATCTTAATAAATATAACTAAAGAACAAAAAAAAACAAGATATGAGCAACCGTTGTGGCATTAGCCACCAGAATACAGCCCAAGTAAAATAATTTAGAGTAAAATGCACTGAGACCTTTTAAATTTGATCGATTTTGTTGATTAACGCCTTAGAATGTTCAGATTTATAGGAATACCTCTTTTGTATATAAAATTAGGGGACGGTTAAATACACCATCAATTTTGTTAAATACACATCAACATCAATTCAAAATATATGTATATATTTTGTTAATGGGAGGATAATAATAAAATCCAACAGTAAGATTTGAAATTAGACAAAGTCATCAACTCATCATTAGGGTATTCTGGTTAAAGTTTTTTAGGATTAACTCACAAAGATACAAGAGAAATATAATGAAAGAATCCCACCATTATCTTTAAGGTACACAAAACAAAAACAGAATGAAAGAATCTCAAAAACAGTAGACGATGTTAACAAGCAAACTATAGATAGCCCTTCTCTTTGCAGCACTCTATTGCTCCATCAAACATTTTATCTACACCATACTTGAACTCAAAACCAGAATCCAAGAGTTTCTTTGATGATAAACCTGCCATTTTATATCCTTTAATCTCCTTTAAAGATCTGCCAAAAACCACAAAATTAACATCTTAATTCTTTTTAGTAACACACTGATAAAGTTTTGACTAAAAATTAATTAAAAAAAAATCAAATTTAATAAACTCACTCAATTGATGGTATTGGGAATTCTGGATATTTGGCAGAAATCAACTTAGCCATGTCCAGAAGTTTTAGTTTCTCAGAGGAACAAATATACCTCCCTCTTGCGTCCCCGTGTTCGAAAAGGAAGATGTGAGCCCTAACCACATCATCTATGTGCACCATGGATGAATCATGGATCATAGGATAAAAATTACTGTCACCTGAAATAAAATATATCAAACAAATGCCAGTCAATATATATATAAATTAAGAAAAACAAGTTATATATATACATATATATGTATATGGTATGAATATTGTGTGAGGATCTGGATCTAAATATAATCTAGTGCAATGTAAGGACTGACGACTACTAGTCTTACCTAGGACCAGAGCCAATATCATCCTGACTGAAATGGGAAACTGAGGACAAATAAAAGGACCAACAACAAATGGAGGAATCACTGTAACAAGTTCCAAACCATGTTCTTGTGCAAACTCTAGAGCTGCCTTTTCAGTTAATGTCTTTGAAATAGTGTAGGCTTGCTTGGTCTGGCCATAATCCACGTGGCTCCAAAAGCTTTCGTCCATGATTTCTACATTATTACCAGAAATGACTGCAGATTGACTGGAAGTGTACACGACCCGCTTTACAGTCTTTGATTTCAAGCATGATTTCAAGATTTCCAGGACTGCATTGACTGATCTTCTCGTCACTACTTCAACAGATTCGCCTTTTCCGAGATCAACTGATGCCGCGAGATGAAACACGCCGACGCATCCTTGGATGGCCACGTCGAAACTCTCCGGATCGCTGAGATCGGCTTCGAAGATTTGGAGATTCTCCGGCGCTCCTGGTAGGTTTTTGAGGAAGCTGAGGTCTCTCTTACGTTCTGATCATGCATGTATATGTCAACATATATTGTATGAATAAAACATCTCGTACGTATAGTTGTAAATTAAGCTAAGCAAAAGAGACGAGGAAAAGGAAAAGAAAAAAACTGACCTGGGTCAGGTCTAATGGTTGTATTGACAGAGTAACCATTCTCAAGAAGTCTCATGACCAACCATGAAGCGATGTAGCCTGTGCCACCTGTTACACAAACTGTACCTCTGTTCTCTCTCATGATCTCTCTCTCTCAGTCTCTCTCTCTCTCTCGCATGAGCATGAAAGAGATGGAACCCAGCAGTCTCTATTTATACCGGTTGTGTGGCAGTTAAATGTATGCGATGGCTAATGACTTTTCTATGATCAACAGTGCAGACATGCAGCCGCCGTAAAGCCACAGATTAGGAATTTCGTACAGTCAATTGCAGGAATGCAATAAAACTTCAAATATTCAACGAGAGTCCCTCAGTTGTAAGGAGGGAGGAATGAATAATAAATGTAAAACAACATTAAAAAAATAAAGGACAGAAGCTTCCTGGGCCCTTATTTGGTCAAATGTCAAATTTATTATTTTTATAATATATTTACAAAAGAATTAATACAATAAGAAATTAATTTGCACGACTTACGATGTTAAAGGGGATTTAATTATCGAAAACGGGGATCCAAAACTAGCCTTTCCCTAACGTGTAAATGTGTAATAAAACTTGGTCACACCAAGCCCGTCAATCACTAAATTAATCGATCCAATCCTGCAACTCCGGGATACGAAAATTCAGCATTCGTTTATTCTTTTTATTAACATGATTTCCACGCATTAATTCTTTTTTATTTTTAGCACATGGACCTGTTCATAAAAGGAAAAAAAAATACTATCCTATTTGTTGAATTTGAAGTATTTGCACTTTTATATATTATCCATTTAAGACTATGCTATTTGTTGGAATTTTTTTCATTGTTAACACTAGTTTTGTTGAAAAAAGTTCAAAAATATTATGCTATTTGTTGACCATATACGGTGCTGAAAAAAATAAAATAAGATTTTATATTTTATAAATTTACCTAAAGTTTAGGCCTAAATAGCATTCTTAATTTCTCATTGGTGATCGAAATTGATCACGCAATAGGACTATTTCAAGCATTAGAAACCCGGAAGACTTTCTAGGTTGATATTACTCTTCCCCGACCCCATCCTGAACCCAAAATATTATAATATTATATGTTTATGTCAATATATATGTATATACTGAAATATATATATATATAAACACACACATTTACATGTGTTCGTGTTCAGGTTCAAGTTCTTCTACTAATCTATATTTTTATATGTTTTATATATATATATGTGTGTTATGTATATGATATTCGGGGCAGGTTCGGGGCCGGGCATGACAATACCATCTCCCTCCCATACCCGGTTGAGAGAATTCGGGGAATCTGTGAACCCGGCCCCGAACCCGACCAAATCGGGGCGGCACCCACAAGTGAAATTGTCATCCCTATTTTTGTCTCATTGTCAAGGATTTTCTAGCATTGTCAATAGCCAGAGTTCAACAAGGAAGAACTGTATTATGTATTTCCCTACTTGATATCCAGCTACAACCAGGAGATTTTGTCCACTCTTGTTTCCTAATCATCTTCCTGACTTTCTCTGCATCATTCCATCTACTAACGGATGCATATATATTTGCCAACTGCACATAATTTCCAGTACACTCCGGTTCCAACTTAAAGAGATGACTTGCCGCGATCTCACCCATTTTAGCATTGCCATGGATTTCACAAGCTCCTAGCAAAGCACCCCAAGTTCCAGCATCACATAACTCCTCATTTTCCAATATAAGACTGTATGCCTTTTCAAGTTGTCTGGCCCTTCCAAGGAGGCCAACCATGCAAGTAAGATGCTCTGCTAAGGGCTCAATGCCATAAACTCGAGTCATTAGCTCAAAGTGCTTGCATCCTTCTTCAACTAGGCCTCCATAACTACATGCGTTAAGGACACCAATGAAAGTAACCTGGTTACATTTTATTCCTTCCTTTTGCATCCTCAAGAAGAGATCCAATGCTGCTTGGGACCTCCCATGGTCAGCAAGGGCTGTGATCATCGTGCTATATGATACTATGTCCCTCTCTTTCACTCTACCAAATTCAGTCAAAGCCTTCTCCACATCGCCACATTTTGCATACATGTGAATCAGCGCACTGGACACAATTAGCGTCCTATCTGCAAGTGTTCGGCGAATGAGAGAAATGATCAGCTACACATGAAACATCAACTTCTAATGTTAGTAATAATACATATAACAGCAAAGATGAACTTGATAAATGAAGTACTCACTGAAGGACCCTCCTTCCATATGCTCAGCTAATGTCATTGCCATTTCCGCATCTCCTAGTTGTGCACAAGCGGACATAGCTCCAACCATTGCTACCTCTGTAACCCTCACATTTTCTTCTCTCATCACCTTGTACATCTCAATAGCTTCCTTTGCATACCCATTTTGCGCATAACACGCAACCATTGCAGCCCAACACGTAGCATCTTTCACTGGCATCGCATCGAAAATTCTTCTAGCTTCGCTCACTTCACCACATTTCCCATAGCCTGCTATCATAGTGAGGCACGCAACCGAAGTTCTCTCCGTCATCATCTCGTACAACTCCTTTGCCGATTTCATGTCACCACAATTTGCATATCCAGCAACCATGGTTGTCCAAGAAACCACATTGCGCTCTCCCATGATATCAAACAAGTGACGAGCTTCATCCATAACACCTGTCTTTGAGTAACAACAAATCATTGCTGTCCAAGTAGTGACATCTTTATCATCCATCGTATCAAACACAATCCTCGCGTCCATAGAAAACCCACATTTGGCATACATATCAAGTAACGCAGTTTGCACAATCTTGTTACTCAGGAAACCTGTCTTTAAAGTTTTCGAGTGTATTTGTCTGCCTTCACAGATTGCTGGCATGCGAGCACACGCATTGAGCACTGATGAGAAGGTGAACCCAGATGGAAATATGCCTCTCTGGTGCATCTCAGCATATAGAAGGATTGATTCGTTGAATAAACCATGGGATACATTGATACGTATGAGGGAAGTCCAAAGAAACTGGCTTTTGCAGTCGGGTATTTGATCGAACACCTTGCGTGCATAATTAAAGCTGTCGCCAGGTACTCGGAGAAGTTGCCGGAGAAATCGAGTGAAGAACAGCTTGTAGGTATAGGGTTCAGTCAACACTTTGAGTAAGACTGTGTGTGTTTTTTTCAGCTGTTTAACGGTTTCGCTGATGTAGATGTAATGTGTAAGGACGTTTTCGCAGTACTGAGATGAAATTTGGGTCGAATATTGGAGGTTTCTGGTTCTCATGAGTGTCAAAGATTATTGTTGACAATTTGGTGAGACTCAAAATATAAGGGAAAGGTATGCCATGGGCCGGCCCAATATAAATAGAATTCAGCTTAAGGGCCTAACTTGAAACCTGTTCGGCCCAGTTTTAGGGAAGGGGAATCAGCACCTATTATGAATATGAATTTCTTCTATCTGACTGCATATTTCCCAGATATTCCCTTCTACAAGGACGATGAAAAGAACGAACTGTGATATCGCCAAATTGGTCCACCCAATAAGATTGTGACGCGTGTAAATGTCCACCTCGGACGGGCAGCATTGCGCCTTGCTGGCCGACCAACCTAAAATATTATTTGTTCGGTCGGTCGGTCATCTTAGCTACAGCTAGGCCCTCTCAGGCCGGTGGTTGGTTCGGTCGGTCATCCTCTATAGATCGGTTTGGTCTTCAGCTATTAGGTGGTAATATTGTCAATATTGGCATATAGGTCAGTCGGTCATCCTGAGTTAATAGGGTGGTCGGTCGGCCATTGTCGGATCAGAACTAGATCCATTCCTTCTTTAAGGAGTCCTAATCCTACAAGGAGTAGAGACCCAAAAGGACTACAACTCCGACAAATGCGCTCAGATAAGGAAGAGAGGAGTTTCATTCCTAAAGGAATAAGAACTCTGTAAATCTCTATAAAAGGCGGCCCATGCGACAGGTAAATTTTTACGTCACAATTGACATTACTGTTGCTTAAGTTGAGAAAGCTCTCAGAGACCGAGCCCTCTCAACTGAGAATTACCTAACTGACTTGAGCGTCGGAGCGGGCCCCCCGAACTAACTCGGGGTCTCTCTTAGCTTACGTTTGCTTACTGTGTAGGACATCCAGCTCAGCAATTTGGAGTCTGACCGGACTGATTGGTATCCAGTTAGGACGGACAGTTTTTGGCATCATCAAACTATATGAAGGGAATGGAAGTCTCACGGGATGTGCTTCAAATATCCAACGACTGCTACACAATTTTTCCTCTTTGGCTTGGAAATCTTTAGGGGTAATAATTCCCTGAAAATTCTCAAAACAGGTAAATCTATGTAATTAACTGCTATAAATATGGTGCTCACTCACATTCGAGATATTGTTGTTTAGTTCTCATAGATACATCGAACGTTCACAGTTTTGTTATTTTTTTATTGTTCAAACAATGTGAGATTTTTCAATTCATAATAGTAACTTTGCTCTGGTGTCCAAAAATATCATCATTGTTCACTTTTTACTGCTAAGCCCTCGATATGTATAATTACATATATGAATTTGTTATATGATAGCAAAAGAAGTTCGTCTCGAAACTCTATTTTGTCTCTATTATATAAAAAAATCAAGTTACATATATACTTAGATAAATCAGCAAAACATGTCTCTCAATACAATAGCATCAACAAAAACATACGCTATTATTCTTTTCCCAACAAAAATCTACCGTTATTACATGTCCTCAACTGCTGTTACTAACTCTCGAGGAGAAGTACTAGCTGAAATTGCTTGCAACAAATTAAAATGACGATGGATTTACACAGCTACACGAGATTTGGATATGCTATAACAACCAACATAGACTTAGGTCATGTAAATTTGTTTCTGCTAATTAGCCAAACCATTGATGACTAAAAGAGATATGATTTATCTGAAATAAATTGGATATTCGTGAGAGCACCCAAAATCCAACCGAAACAACTCAAAGATGTATTTTGAAGAGGTATTGTCTCTTTTGAACCTAAGTCTAAACAATTAGTTCTTAAAAGAGGATTTTTTTTATCGATTGATATTAAATCTTTACTTATAAATCACAACATTCGCTTAAACGTAACTGATGTGATATATAAATATTTAACAACTTCTCTATTTTGGTCTTGGCTTGCTCATATATATATAGTTAAATGAAACTAGTTTAATCTTTCAACAAGTTAAAAAAAATTGTCCCCAAAAATAATCTTTTAAGCATTGTTTATTTATTATTCATTACATTTAAGGTAATATTCTATTATTATATTTAAAGTGATAGATTCTAATTAAACTTCTATTCAAGTTTTTCCTTTTTTATTGGTGTTTATTATTCTTTTGGGTGTCCTTGTAGATAAATCATCTATACAGATTCCAAAGGAAAGAGCAATCTATGGATTTGATAAATCGGTCTAAAAGTCATAGGCGGAGTGGGAAAAATTAAATTTGACAATATATGTTCATAATATTATTTATTGTATATTTTTTGCAAAGAGAATTATATATAAAAACCTAAAAAAATGTCAAAACAAAATCAATGTATGGTTGGCAAAGGAAATTTTTCTAGAAAAAAGCTTATGCAGAAGAGCCAAACTTGACAACTTATAATATACAGAAGCTTGAATATTCTAACCCTACTGTGTAATCCATTTTCATGAGTATCATAGCGAATTATATATATATCACATCTTCTGATAGATCCATGACACAAAGCAACATGCACCCTCACATATGGACACAAGAGAGCCAATGATGAAGCCATTTGTGGCAATTACTGGAACAGATATTTGCTGCATGCTTTGCTTTTGCAAATATATGTGGCAATCGCTACTCACTATTGCAGGGTTGTTGAGTAACATGACTACCCCGCCAACAAGAATATACAACAATTTTAGATTTATTGGAGATAAATTATTTATTAATGTCTAATTTGATTAACCATCTTTCTTGAATTGTTTCATTCACAATAAATGACAATGCTGAGCCTTGTGGACGTTGTGATAATGACTCTTCTAATCAATCCCAAACTTCATAACCAATCACTTCTTAACTCTTAAGATCGAGGTCAAATATTTCGTTATTAGTAATTATAACTCGGGCTTCTCGCGACATGTAATTGTAATTATTACTTATATTGTAGGGTTACCCAATTGTTATTTTTTTTACATATGTACACTAAATACATATTAGTTGACTTCAAAATTAAGATTAGATATCCAAAGTCCAAACCACCTCAATTTTATGTTACCAACTTACCATTAATTACTTCAAAGCATTTCAATTATCATTATTTTTCATTTTTGATTAAAGGATCATCGATCGATTTAAATATTACTCTGAGGTGATTGATTGTTAATCTTTCTGTGATTTTAATTTTTATATTTAGTGGTCCTTTGATCATCATTTTATATTAACATGCGCCCACGCTATCTATATATATGTGTGTGTATATATATATATTATAAAATAGTAGCATGCATGTAGTAGGGCACTCGAGGCTACAATACTTTTGATGATAAGTATAGAGTAGGGAATTCAAGGCTAGTATACTTTTGGTCATAGATTAGGCTCGCTTTTCTTTTACTATAGTCCAACTTAACTTCATTTTGTTGCCCTAAAATAATGATAGTTAAGAATGTTTAATGATAACTTAATTAGCGTATAATACTGTTGTGATTTAGTGGTCCTCTCTTTTAACCAATTTAGTCTTTAATTCTTGAGAGCTAATTAGAATTTTATTTACACTTTTTTTTTTCTTTCAAAAACTAATCTATGCATCCCCATTAGACCTAGAATAGTATACGTAGAAAACAACGGTGGCTAAGGTCTTCTGTATATTTATGAGATAATTCGTTAAAAGTCAAATTAAATTGCAGGCAACACTGACAATTAGGACAAATATATTAAAGCAAGAAATTAAATTTAGTGCGGGTGGGAGGTTTTGCGATTTTCAGAGTATTCAATTCCCATCGTCTAATGGTATATATAAAGGTGTACCTTTTGCGTTTTTTCCTCCATTGAATGAGATTATAAACTCTCGAGAGTACAAAACTAGACCGATATCAAAGATTAGGGTTTAGAATAATTTTCGTGAGTTGATTATATGATATGGGTTCGAAATTTAATTTAATAATTAAACAAAATTGTGGTGTAAAATAGCCAACCAAAATTGACATCGGAGAGTCAAGAGTAGTTACTTACAGGATCCAAGATGAGATTTTTTTTGTCTACGTTTTTAGAGACCATGCATACGTCATCTCCTTTTCAATCCCACTAACTTCTTCATCCATCAATATCACTTTACCATTGAAACAAACATCTCAACCCCATTCAAAATTAATTTTTTGATATAAATATACAATAATAATTAATAAAAGTTTATGAGAAAACTAAATTTTAATGTTGCATTTCTCGTTTTTATTTTTGTAACATAAAAACCGCACATTTTTTGCATGAAAATAAGTATACCACATAGACCCTTATAATTATAATTATAATTCTAGCAAATAATCAAACTTAGGATCTTATCAATGGAATCTCAAATTGACCTTAACCGCTAAGGTAGGCAATCCCATGGGGCCTAACGTTTTATTTGAGTAGTGATGAAGTTTGGGTATTTATTATGGTCTAGTGTTAAGTTGAAGCAACCAAAATTATATAAAGACCCCACACCATGCCATGCATATGGTGATATGAGTAAGAAAAAAAAGAAGAAAAGTTAGTCATAGCTTGTTTCTTTTTCTCTCTTGCCATTGATTGATAGAGTGGAAAATCTGCCTTGCTTTAACCCACCCCTTCTAATCCATCCTTGATCTCCCTTTACTCTTTTTTTTTTCCTTCTATAATTTTGTGTGAACGCGTTTTTCAATATCTCCCACTTCCTCTCTTTGAAGATTTGTCTCTCAATCTATATGTATATATATATATATACAAAAGTTAAAGTATGATTAAAGAAAGATAAGTCTTATTATTCTTGATGTAAACCCCCAAACCATTCACTAATATTAATTAAAAGAAAAGGAAAGGAAAATTAGTTCATGAACAATTACATAATCAAGCCATTAGCTATAGCTAGGTTGGTATCAAGATGTGTTGTTTCATAGACGGGCAATTCTTCTCGATACCTTTCAATCCCAATCGCAGACAAATTATCTAATTCGAACAAATCCGAACTTGAATAACTTGCTGCATCATCTTCATCTTCATCATCATCAGAATCTTCAATCTTTCGATAATTCTTTAAAAGATCCTTCGCAACTTCCTCGACGCGATGATTTTCGTTCATAATATGAAGCCTAAGCTCTTCATTGATTGTGGAATTGCTCTTCTTCACAACAGCCATTAGAGTACTACTACTACTACCACTACCACCAGTCTCTTTGTTCTCATAGAGTGCTTTGTGTCCACAAGGCCTACACTCCTCATCAACTATCACACTCACTGGACAAAACCTCACTGACCTCTTTACTCCATTAGTACCTCTGGAAGAAGGTGTGTTGCTCAAACAAGATCTCGAGAACGAAGAAGCCGAAGAACAAGTACTAGACAATGATGATGCCTTGTCTGATGATTTTGATTTAATCTTAGCCTTCTTCGCATTCCCTGCAGTGAAAATTGAATTCAAAAAGCTGGCCAGGCGACCACCCGGTGAGATCGGCTGCTTCACCTTCTTGTTGAGATCACCATATATCTTCAACGCCTTCGATTTAGTTTTGTTACCAAAACCAACTCCCTTATGCATCATTTCAGGCCGAGTAGAACTAGCAGTAGTACTAGTACTCGAAAAGCTTGTTCTTATAGGCTTTGGCCTGGAAAATGATTCAGACTCGGACGACGAAAACCCTCCACCGCAGCTTGAATCGGAGGAAGTGGAGCTCGAATTCAACAACACCGACTCCAAGTATCTCTGATGCTGCACTTTCTTGTCCAAATCCTCCATGGATTTTCTCCGGAAAACAACTTTTTCGGAGCTGGTATTCTTCTCCACAAAATGCTTCTTTCTCGTCATGGATTCTTTGTAGAAGACCATGTTTTCATGGTCCCGTTTGTTGTTGTTGTTGTTGTGGTTGGCAGCTGGTTCGTCTATTGAACGATAGATTGCATCAAGAAGAGTAGAAGAGAAAGATGGGTTGTGTCTGTTACGATGATCTTGATCTCTCAATGTCTTCTCCCATGATCTGACATCCATGATCGATTTTATACAAGAGGAGTAACGAGGACTAGGCAAACAGTGTATGTGGTTTGTCTTCTTCTCCTCACTCTCTCACTGTGATCAGTGAATGTATAAAAGACAAGAAAATAAAGCAGATAAGGCCATTGATGGCTTGAGAGAGAGTAATTGAAAGCCAAAAGCCACGCCTGAAGAGATGAAGAGAAACACAGGAGATGAGAGAGAGAGAGAGAGAGAGAGAGAGAGTTCTTTGTGATTCTCTATTTCACATGCTCTTATAAGCCCACAAAATACTGGGGCCCATTGACAGGTTGGAAAATGATGATGGTGATGTGGCATGTTCATGATTATTATAATTTTTACCTTTTATTTACTGTTCTACTATATATGTAATAAGTTTATTACCTTGTGAAGTGACATAAGATCCTTACTTTTACTAAACATAAAAAAGGAATTAATTAAAGCAAAGATGGATAATTTAATTACTAATTAATGCGCATGATTGCGAATTAAAGATATGGTTAATCGATACAAATCTTGATCTGGGTCCAGATATGAGTTAATTAATCCTCTTATTTAATTAAACACATCATACAGTTTATCTTGTGTATGGTAATTACTACACAAGAAGACAAAGCTACTCTTTAAAGTAAGTTTTTGTTTTGATTAGGTGAGAAGGGGTTAATTAACTAAAACTGTGGTAGGGGTGGAGGGACTCGGCAGGGGGAAGTGAGGCTCATAAAAAGATTTAAAAATAGAAATTGAAAACATACAATAACCGTTGGATTGGTTATTTGACATCCAACGGTTCAGATTTATTATGTTTTTATAGGATTTTTGTTCCTTCCTCAAACATAAAATACACCATTAGACTCCAACTCTTGTATATATATATATATATTTTAAAAATAATAATTATGGGCTCACTTCTAGCTGGGCAGTGGAATGCCCCTCATTCTCCTATCCACGAAAGCATCAAAGCACTATGTAAAGAGGGTTTGGAACACTATTATGAATTGGTACCAAAAATTATGAACTATCATGACATGGCTTGAGAGGTTTGCGCTGCCTTGCACAGTCCACTATTGCGGTTCATATATATATATATATATATAACAACAATTATATTGGCCTGTCCTGTATAGGGGGTGTAGCCGTGTAGGAATAGAATAGAATTGAATTGAATAAAAGTTAATTTGAATTTTGGATATCTCTTAGGTTAGAGGTGGGTGAGATCTCCTAACAACTACATGTCTAAGAGCAGCCAAAATCGAAAAAGGGCGATTGACTTGTCATAAATCTCACGTTCACACATATTTCATATTTTCCATTTTTTTATTTAAAAACAGACTAATTTTATATCATGGAAGAAGAAGAAAAACCCTTCTTCGGGGGTTCACAATGGGGGGACATAAACCTAACTCAAGCAAAAAGGAAGGAAACAATAAGAGCAAAAATACAACAAGACGAACAAGAAAGCAAAAAATGAACAAAGAAAAAGACTAGTTCTTCCATCTCAGCATCGGGACACTCATTTGATCTAGCTTTAGAGAACCTTTAGCTTTCCCGGGAAGGTCATTGAAGCTGCTGAAATTTTTTGAAGACCTGCAATTTGAGGCTAAGGAGGCTAAACAGTCAGCCACATGATTTATCTCACGGTAAATATGCTGAAAAAAAAACCTCGTTGTTAATACATAAGTTATCAGTTTGCTGTTTTAAGTGGAATAATTTCCATGGACATTTGACAGCACCAGATAAGATATTGATATTGTCCATTTTGGATTTATCGGTTTCAATGAATATATAAGCGTGCAGGACTTTACTCTTGCTTGTGATGTGTGAGACTTTTTTAAAAAAATATATACATTTTATTGATATAACAAAAAAAAAATTATTGGTCACATATATTCACACAATTGAGAAAGTTTACTTACCTGCAATGTCAACTTCTCTCGTGCTTGGCCCATCAAAAACTCATTGTTGGAGTAACATTTTGACCCATTAAAATTCAACCTTTTTATATCCATGCACTACCAAATTACAATCATTGTGGTTGCTCGTCTTAGCGAAGAGAATTAGTGTAGAGTTGAATCTCATTAAGGAATATACTCACGATGTATTTACAAAACATTTAATTGACATTTAGAAAGTGGAATGAGGTGAGATAAGGGTGAGAATCATCAATTCACTTGTTTGGGTGATTCGATTAAAAAGAAAACGAATACATTTTGGTCACTGATTTACACACACACACAAATATATATATTGACTGCAAATCGATACGGTAATATTGAAGGGGTTGATTCATATATAGTTAGGGGCAATAAAGAATTATAAACACTGTTAATATAAGTATTTAGTATTAAATATTAATATTATATAGATATAGATATATTATACTTCATGATTACATGTAGTCTTTTCTAAGGACGGCAATTATTAAGGAGTTGGGAAATACTGTTTTCCGTTCTCCAAAGAATATTGCAATTGAATTCCCTCATATCTAACATGAGTAAACCCTAATTCTATAATAATTAAAATGATATTAAAGTGTAGACACACTCACATACCCTTCAATTCCTTGGATGGGTTGTCTTTATTTATATGCACGTGTGAGCATGTGTTGTGGTGGGTGGTGCTAATTTGCGCAATGATTGCACTCGTGGCTCTCAAACTTTTTGAAGAGTTTACAACAAAGAACAAAAGAAGATTTAAATTTAAAAAAAAAAAAAACAAAAAAGAAGAAGAAAGAAAGGATCAGCACTACATGCTGAGTTTGTCAAAAAGGAACCCAAGAAGGCTAGGATTATTATATAAAGCGATGTGATTTGATTAATCTATGTGAAAGGATTAGGATCAGTACTACTGACTGATCATAAAGTCACAAAAGACTACCTAATTATATTATTACCTCTTATAATTATGCTTAATTTATTAAAACTTACATTGTAAAGCAGATAAGATCGAGTTTCCCTGCGAATTCTCTCTTTTTTCTCTTAATTATATTTCCTTCAACCTCACGTATGGCATGTATTTGTTTTCTAGTTTAGTTTATGTAAGTTTAGGGATGTTTTTATCAAAGTATGTGTGCTCAAATTTGAAGATCCGAGTCTAGACCCATATTCAATGTCCATATGATAAAGTGTTATTCTCGGTTATCAAACATATATATACACACACACTTGAATCGCGGTGTTTTCATGGTTATGAGTTTAATTTTATAAAAAGGCCATTAATCTACAAATAATCTCATATCCCAAAATGTTTATTTCTTTATAAAACACATGAGAGTTCATAAAGAAATAACTTTCAGGTGACATGAGAACAGACAAATTACCAAGCAAAATATGAATAATTTAATCAAAATCAATCTTGATTTCCTTTCCAAGTCAATGAGTAATTACAATAAAAAAAACAAAATTGCCTACCTATTATGGTTACACTATTGGAGAAAATGTCAAGTGGGAATAAAATTCAGCTCAGCCAACATTGTGTTTGTAGAAAGGTGAGGAAGATTCCTTTCAGATCATACAATATTATAGGATTTGATGTGTAGAGGAGGCTAGTAGTAGATTCCATTCAGATCCAATAATCTTAATTTCCAACCATATGTACATATTGGAGAGCAACAGCCCTACATATATAGGGTCAATGTTCCCACTAATCCACCTAAAGAGTGTATGTGAGTGTAGACTACACTCCACTTGACCCTCCACTAACCAGCAGTAGTACTACTAGATTTGACACATCACATAATTTTCTTTTCAGGTGTGTGTTTAGGACAAAATGGCATACAACTTGAAAGAGCATTTAGTGGCTTTAGCTAAATATGCAAGTGTAAATGGAATTTGCCTGCCATGGACAAAATATGAAGGAATGCACTATAGTTCACAAGTGAGGGTGACTGGGTGAGGGACCTAGTGACTTGCTATGTCCTAGTGCTCTATTCCCTTCTACTTCTTCTTTTTTTATCTTTTCCGCTAATTAGATAACGGTATTTCTTTGACTCCGTAATAAATCTCAAGAACACGCCAGTTTCTCAACTCAGCTGACTAATCATTGTATATTTCTAATTCATTGTGCAGGGTTCGAATTCCATCTTTGTACACATTTATTAGTGGGGACTGCGGGTGAAAATGTAAAATTTTGAGAGGATGGGTGAGGACTGTCAGGTTTTACTTTTACCCATGGACGAAAAGATTCATTCCTAACACTTTGTCCCATAATGTTGACGCATGAGAATTGATGGGTCACCCAATCCCTGTAAAAGTCGAGACCTCAGGGTTGGTTTGGCCCATACTTGATTTCATCAGTAGTGAGACTCTCTCTTTCAAGGATCTATCCGCCAACAAAGAAGCCGATCCAGTTCCAGGTTTGCTTCCTCACAGTGGACTGGCTCGTTTCCTTTTCATTAACTAGTCACTTTGAACGTTTTTAATGTTAATCCCGGTATCTGTTGCTAGAAAGAACAATAATGCTAAAAAACTATGGTAGCACCTGCAAATTTGGACCATATCCGGTTCGAGTTTTAAATTTCGAACTTCGATCGATCAAATGACATTCCCGCCAAGTAAAGAAAACATGGACTTGATGTATTAAATCTATGAATGTGATGACTAGAAATCACTGACAAAAATCTTAGGCCTAATATTCTATTGATTGATCCAAAGCATCAAACTTTAGCATCACAAGTATTTTTCTCTCTCAAAAGAAATCCAAACAAACTGAAAAAGTCCGATGGAGGACAAAGAGGTGTGTGTTCTACTTTGGCTAAAGGCAAAGGAATTATAGAAACACGAAAAGGAAGGTATTGGCAATCCCGATGAAGAAAAGCACACCCAAGCAGTAGCATCTCTTTAAAGAGAATTCTGTTCTGACAAAGGAAGCAATCTCCATGCACATATGAATTTGCATGACATAACTCCAAAATCATGTATTAAAGATAAAGATAAAGCTAAAAGAGAAAGATAAAAGGCACGTACACACATGGGTTTCTGCTATCTGCTGCCAAAGGGAAAGCCGGGGCAGTGGGAACAAGTATACATCTACTTTGTTTCAAGAACAGAACTTGTTTTACATCTCACCAAATTCATAGTTCCAAATGCTTTTACAAGATCAGTAGTTAAACATCCATTGCAGAAAATAGTTGACAGAAAAGTTTACTAACCTTGTGACAGAATGAAAGGACTGCATAACGAGACCCAAAGCTTTCAAGTACCATTTCACTGCTCTCTAGCTGCCATTTACTAACAGAAGGAAGATGAGTAACAAAAGCATTAACATATGCTAAAGCTATAGCACTCAAACCCTAATTGTACATTTTTCGGCATCGCCAGGAGCACTGCTAAACCCACTGCTTAATGAATAAATTTAGAGCAGTGTAAAGAAAGTTCCGTAGAAGATAATGAAATTAACTGCAACATTATGCATTGAATATTTGAATATGGTATATTATAAGTAACTTGTGTTGCAAAGAAGACAGGACCTCTTATATCTACTTGGTCCCTTAAAAGCAAAGGGGTTATGTGCTGCCATTTGAATTTAGAAGTCCGATGTCCAATTGTGGTGACCAAGTTGGGGTTGTTGATAAGCACCCACTTGTGCCCCAGGAGTACCAGGGGCAATCCCGACTCCAACATTACCTCCCAAAGCAGGGCCCAAGTGGTGTGGATTGGCCATTGCAGCAGGTTGTGGAGAGGGATTATATAATCCTGGAAACTGCATGTGAGAAGATTGTGCTGCAGCTGCGTTGTATGAAGCATGACCTGTATGGGATGACAAATAAGTAGCATATGGTGTTTGCCCAGGCACGTTATAGTATGGAGCAGACTGCAAGCCCGGAAGCTCCCTCAGATTCTGCACCCAAACTTCAGATGTCTCAGCCTGTCATTTTGAACATAGAAAATCAGTCCTATGGCGACATTATTACGAAAAATCTCCGACCCATCAATGAGAAGTGAAGTCCACAAATTGTTCAAATAAATTCTAATGTGAAGTTCAAGGATTAAGAAATTCAAGCATTGATAGTTGACACACTATTAATAATGAAGAATATTACTATGAGGCAATAGCAAGCAATAAAATAAGTAATATGTGCCAGAGAAGGGTTCAATCTCTTACCTGAGGATTAGGAACATACAGATTGCTCTCTTTATATTTGATTCGAGATGAATCTTCAAGTACTGTTGCACTCCCAACAACACCAGGTGCATTAACAGCGTATCCAGTCGGGTTAAGGAAATTTCCAAACCCTGTGGGACTGCCTCCAGGAACTTGCTTGAACTGCTGAATTCCATACTTAAGGCCATTGCCGCCAAGGTGGGTACTACCACCAGGCATTAGCAAATAATTGCTGCCATTTGATGGCTGTGGATAACCAGGATTATTAGAGTATCCCGGCACAGCCATCTGAGGGACAAAAACTGGAGAGATGTACTGGCGATATGGCATAAGATTGGTGAAATGGGAAACGTTAACTTGAGGGTATATCTGGGCCATCGGTGGTTGTTGCTGCTGCTGAACCATGGCTATTGTTGATGCAGGTATGCTATTGGTCAAGTGTGAGCTTAAAAACTGTAATCATAAAATTATATTAAAAAATTATCATATTCATAGACAGAAACAATTATTGCAATTATCATCTAATCTATATACAATGCCAATAATCAAAAGTTGAAACATTTAGAGCCTATACGTACACAACATGGTGATAGGCAATAATAATTTTTTTACTAAAAAATAAAAAAACTATGTGATTTGTATGGCAGTTGTATTTGGACTCTATAAACATATATGTGGCACTAACATGATTATAATTCTGCTACTATAATATATTATTTTGGAAAATTGATTTTATATATATTATTTGCCGAAACTTCATTTTTTGTATTTTTGTTAGCACTTCCCGCACACTGTTCCACATTGTTTGAATAGCAGAAAAAATACAAAATTAGTAAAACGAAATAATTACCAAAAGAAGTCCCATGGAAAACCATTAATAAAAAGTGTTAAACACCCTAAAGCCCCCTTAACCCATGTTTTCCATGTACCACGTGCATCTTTGGCGTGCACAAAATCAGTCAAAGCATAAACAAGTCTTTTAATTTCGCTAACTAAAATCTAGCATTACTTTTCAATAAATTCTATGTACATAACTGACCTGAAATAAACTGTACTATTCTTCTTTAAGATAAAATACCTTCTAAACCCTATTAGCCCCATCTTCATTTCTTTATAAGACTAACAAAAGTATAAAATACTCTCATAATCCTAACACAGTATCATAAAAACAACTCTGCGAAGCTCAAGACAATAGACATCATAACAAACTGAAACTTTCAATGGTCTCTTTGCACGAGAGAGAGTTCAACTTAACCAAACAGTATAAATTATAAAAGGTAAACAACTCCTATACAAAAGGCTCCCGCAATTGGCAAGGATAGGGACAAGCAGAATGTACGTAGATATATAATCCCACATATCATTATTATTGTTGTTGTTATTATTATGTAGAGAGACTGTTCCAACTTTCCAAGAATTTAACGCGAGACCTCTAGGTTGCACCCTGTCAACTCTACCAATGGGCCACATGTTTAACTATCCATAATATTAATAAGTACCTCCTGAGGAGATGGTAAGCCCTGTTCTCGTATAGTGTCATCTACAGTAGGTCTGAAGTATGGAATATCATAACCAGTCTGAGGATCATATGCCTGATGCACACCAATGCATGTTAGTATAGGTTCAGTAACAATAATATTAGTTATATCAAAATAAGCATTCAAGAGTTTTCAAAGGCCGTGCAGATTTATTCAGAATTAACAGCTTCAAAAGTTGGCCAAGAGTATTAAAAATTATTAATAATAAGACTTTAAAAAAAATGAAGACTGAACTCACCGAAATGCTTGGAAATTCAGGAGTATCTTGCTGCTGTCTTGATTCTGGAGCATAGGCAGGAATGCTGTCCCTGACTAGCCTAATATCTGCATAGCTGTCCAAATTCTGAGGAATTGATGACTCATTCTTATCCAACAATTGAGTCTCAGATGCTCCATTTAATGATGGGGAGTCAGATCCAGAGTTTCTAACTTGATCATCAAGCAACTCTTCCAGCCTGTTGGGGGAAGAATCATCACCAGAAGCCGCTTGAGAAGATGCTGACAAGCTGCCATTGTCATGCAACTTGTTAGAGTTAACTAAAACTAAAAGTGATCATACAAGTCAACACTTTGACTAAGCTCCTTCAGAAAACTGCAGCCTGGTTCTAAAAACGTTCATACCAGATGAACAACAAAGTAGAATCAATCAATCAAACAAAATTCTCTGAGCAGCATTTCTACCGTAATTATTAAATCAAGAAGTAAACGAAGTATGAAAAAATCATCCATGATTTAGGGAAAGACGAACCTAACAGCTGAGTCCCCTTGAGATTGTTCAGTAACTTCATCTGTCAATCCAGATTCAAAATTCCTTGAAGAATCTATGTCCACCCCAAAGCTGCCAAAGGTAACCTGACAGCGATCAGTCTCAGGAACTCGGATATGCTGTGCAATAATTACATTCTGATTCTCAAATACATGTACTCGTGAAAAACTGTCCTGCAACTCAGCGACTTTTGATTCAAAGCCCTCTGACTTATCAGCAGGAGTAGATTTTGAAGGAGTTCCAATAAGCCCAGGGCTAATAGCAGCAGATTTCTGGCTAGATTTTGGTTTCCACTCCTTATTGGCTTGAGGAACTGAATGAGAAGTGGATGGTCAATATCATCCTAAGTATACAACTTCCAAATCCCCACTAAAACTGGTGACTTTTCTAGTCATTCGCATAACATCAAACAAACATTATTAAAAGAATGGACAACCCAAAGGAGAAGAATTCCGTGAGGTAGACCACATGTGCATTTCTTAAAACGTATAATTCAACAACTATTGCATTTAGAAGGCTTCAAATTTTCCATCGTTATTTTAGAGAGGAAACGAACGCCCTTCTCATGATACACACCGATCTATCACAGCTGCAAGAGTTGCTAGCATGTTAAAAACCATTTTGACTTTCATAGGGAAGGCACTTAAAATCACAATGCTTCAAATTTCCAGAAGAAACATAGACTACCTCATATAACCATTTTTTATTTTAAAAAAGATGCAGGTTTCACAATTAAGATTTTGGATATTCCTTGCAGAAATAAATCCAAAGGAAGTAGTTTAATGAGAAAATATACCTTTTTGATGGCCAAAAACTTGTTGATGGGCCCTGCCACCATACTGATTGTTTAAGAATGATCTAGTTGCAGGAATGCTGCGAATAACAGTTTCACCTATAGAACTTCGACTAAGTTGGCCATTTTTAGAAATTGCATGGAAAGGTCTAAATGTTTCAGAAGAATTCTCTCGCCCTGATAATGCATTTGTAAACGAACTACTTGGTGCAGATGCATCTTTGACGGCATCAGAAGACTGCCGCCGACCACCCACAACCCCAACTGCACGCTTAATAGCACCTACAGCAGCAGCTGTGCTGGAATCTAGAGATGGAACATGAACAGGATCTGTTGATGCCAGTGTAGCCGAATGTTGCTTTGAATTGCTGAGTTTCACCACTTGAGAATACTGAGACACGGGAATATTGACCACAGGCCGCTTTTCCATCAATAGTTTCCCGTCAGACACATTTGAATTAGCATCTCGGGCATGTCTAGGTTGTGGACCATTTGACCCATCAGAAGCTTTTAATGAATTTTTGCTGCCAGAGGGCTTTAAACCACTTGACGTCCCAGTTATGCTGCCAAAAGAGAAACATAAACTATGTTAAATGCATCAAAACTACAGTGGATAAACAAAACCTGCTTCTAGGTGGAAGTAGGGAAATGGAGAGAATGGCATGATTTTTGCCTAGAGTCTACCCACTTTCCCGGATTTGTTTGACCTAAAACGCATAAGGGCTATCATAATGGGGGACACCTTGAATAACAATAAACAAAGAAAAATGAATTGGGAGGTATACAATCATTTAAGACCTTAGTAACTCAAAGAAACTAATATTAATGGAAAATGTCATCTTCTCATGAGTAGTTGGCCAACCTGGAAAGAAAGAAATATCAAGGTAAAACAGTTCGGTTTTGATCTACTGAGGATGCTAAAGTTAACAAGGTAATATGGCATTCGATGTTTAAGATTCACTCAGTACAGTGTTCTCTTCAGTTCATTTGTCATTGGCAGTCAAGGCCTTGGTGCCTTGTTCAATAACATTCTAGAAAGAAAAAAAGGTAGCCATTTATCTTGGTGTTTACAATAATGCTCTCCCATTGTAGCTATATTCTCCCATTTCAGTTAATGTAGCTAAAAGCATGCGCAATGCTGGTTATAAAGACCGCTTTTACTGTTCCAAGTAGTTCCAGATAGTAGTTCATTGTCAGTGTTTCTTTCCTTTAGAGCAAAACAACTTGGTTTGCACCCCTTGGTGCTCTTAATAAAATTTTCCATTCAAAAAACAACAGGAATATATAGATAAACGTACGAAGAGAGTGCCATGGCACCACCCATGTACATCTTTGAATAATGTACAAGAATATCACCCAAAAACAAAAAAAATAAAGAACAAATGTTAATTGTGCACAAAAGGCATGGTTTTTTTCTATTACTTTTTCTTTGCTGAAAGTGGGAGATAAACACACCTCATTTTAAAGTCATTGAGAACAAACTGCTCATTGGCAGATGTTGAATCCTGCTGTGAGGCAGGCTTCACTTCTCTACTTGTATTCCGATTAACACGTTTGTCTCTCACAACCCGAAATTCTCTGTTGATTCCTGTATCAAGTGAGAACCCACTAGTCAACGAGCAGGACCATCAACATGCATGATCATAGGAAGTCAATAAAAAATTCTGAACCTTTTGTCAGACCTTCCTTACCAACAACCCATAAGAATAAGAAACTACAAAGGAAGAGAAAATCTTAGTAAAGGCAAAACAGTAAATACCACACAAATGAGGCAATTAAACAATTCAACGGTACTAAGGTCATCTACATAGGTCAAAATAAAGGGGAATTAACTAAAGTAAATATGGCTTCAAATATATAATTTGAACTTGCAACTTTGGTAAGCTAAGTCATCAACCAGCACAAAACAACGTTTATTTTTCGAAATAATCCAAAAATTGTGAAATACACTCTAAATTAAGAAAATCCCTTTGAAGAGTTGAGCGTCGTCACATAAGAAAAAATCACATTGACTATCAACATTTTGTCTTACTCCACAATAAATACCCACCCCTTGCACCAGATGAACACTCAACGTGACAGGGCAACGCCGTAAATATTATTGGATGTGCTTCAGTTGCATTATGTAGGATTTCTAATTCAATGATATTTGGTTTAAAGAACCAACAAACAAATATCAAGACAAAACAACACAAATGAACTAAAGAGATAAACTGATAATAAACAGGCATATGGCATACCAGGTAAAGTACTTCGAGCATAACCTCCCCTTCGAGTAATACGATCAGAGAACGAATGAATTTCGATCCCTTGCCGAAAACCATTCTCAGATTTCAACCCTTGGCTGACAACATTTTCAGATTTCATCCCTTGGCCAACAACATTTTCAGATTGCATCCTTTGATCAGTTAAGCTATTGTATGCCATGCTCTGCAGCGATGTAGTTATACACTCTTGGATTAGATAATAATTACAAACAATCTTTGCATTGCGTTCAAAATGGCAGATACACTTCATCTATCAAAATACAGAGGGAGACATGCTACTATATAAAAAACCTTAACAGAGGAAGAGTTTATTGAACATGCAAATTCAGAAAGCTAATGAGTTTTTTGGACATGCAAGTTTAGAGTGAAAACCAATGGACATATTAAACCCACCATGGCTCGCAAAAAAATGCATCATTAATTAAAATGTTTAAATTATAACCTTCTTGCAAATGACGGAAGTAGCATAAATTTTTTCAGTTTCCAAACCTCGAATTACCATTTGTCTTCTCCAATGAGCACACACATTATTAACAATTACATTTCTCGCTGATCCTCTCAAGTTTTACAGGTCATATTCAAGATACAA
Organism: Euonymus europaeus; assembly: GCA_963580455.1. Taxonomy (NCBI): domain Eukaryota; kingdom Viridiplantae; phylum Streptophyta; class Magnoliopsida; order Celastrales; family Celastraceae; genus Euonymus; species Euonymus europaeus. The sequence continues at coordinate 4,153,616 of OY756968.1, read as the reverse complement.
ATTGCAGTGGCACAAAATTGATGAAGTGATCCAATAATGTCTGCTTTTAAATCTCATAACTAATTTATACGAGATAAATAAACTAGCTAATCATTCTCTAACTAAATCTTTGCATATTAGCATACACTGAAGCATACAACAAGAATATCCGGAAAATCACCGTAACACTAAAGTTACTACCCTTTTTTTAAGTAACTTTCAGCATAGTTTACACAATGCCACAAAAATACGACAATTTTCAGGGCAAAAAAGGCGTTTTCTTCTCAGAATCCCAGTGTGCCACGAAAAACACCCACCACACCCAAGATTTTGCAATCATATTCATCAACAACTAAATGCACCACCTCAAATTTCTGTAAAGAACCAGAAATAAATACAAGCAATACCTCTTTCTTCTTGTCTCTCTTTCTCTTCACCAGATGAAAAGGATCTGAGCAAGAAAAAATGAGTGTAAATGGCAAGTAAAATGCCAAAAGAGGCAGTATATGTACACTTCCACCTTAGAGTAGTCCTGCCACTATGTCAAGGCACCAAGTACATAGAAACTCACCTATTTAGTTGACGTCTAATATGTTCAAGCTTTTTTATTATGGAAAAAACTGAGCTCAGTCTCATTTTAAAACTCATTCAACAACTCCTTGACAACAAGCACCCTCATTTGCAAGATAATTAAGAAGCTAAATTTCTAGGCAATTTCCAAGCTCTCCGTCGAGCACATCAATCAGCTCATCCACTAAAAGCCAGCTCTTTCATCTAAGCTTGTTTCATGGAAAACTCTAACTACTGAATAATGATATAAATATAGCAATCCCATTTTGTCTAAAATCTAAATTGTTCAAGAACAAGTTGTTGGGTTGATTGATGAATGCCCAATTAAACTCGTTCAATATCAAATAGTAAAACCAATTCATGAACACATAGCCAAGTGTCACTGTGTGTGCATTGAGTGTGTCCATCAGAGACTAAATGAGTTTGGTCATTAAAACTAAATTAAATGTGCCAAGGAGATTGATGCAGGAAGCCATTAATTTTGTTTTTCTTTCTTTTTTTCTTTTTTCTTTTTTTTGGTAAGAGCCATTAATCTTTTGTGGATATGGTTTCCCGTTCAGTTAGGTTCTTTAAAGTCATTATATTTGTCTAGGACAGTTAGGATTAGGAATCCTAATGTTTCCTTAAACCAATTGTCGTAAACCTCTATTTAAAGACTTACTTGCCTTGAAAATAAACGAACAGAGCTTTTATGCAAAGTTCCAATAGGAGAGATTCCTTACATAGTTACATATTCAATGAGATGCTCGATAATCGGCTGAGAGGGGAAGCTGAGTTTATCTGACCCGACCTAAGAGATTCAGGGTGATCTTGTTCAATTCAGAAGTTCAAAATTTCCATTCCAATTTCAAACCAAGGAATTGGGAATTTTTGTTCCAGGCTTCTTGATTTGGGATTAATTTGGGGTTAGAGTTTCTGGTTTGCTCAATCCTCAACAAAACCTATAGTAGTTTTAAAACCTGCATCAATTGGTATCAAAGCAGGTAGTGAGCAACTTACAATTTCTCTAACCTATTTATGTCAACAAGCAGTAGTATAAATTACAATTTTAACACTGAGAAGATGACTAAACCTACTTTCAAGGGGGAGAAACAATACTCCGAAGTTACACTAGAGTCTACGCAACATCTATTAATTATAATATTATATAGTAACAAGACTAGATGACAATGAGCACATACGATTGATTTGTATTGTACCTTCTTGGATAAAATCATACGCACAGATAGAACCCAACACAATTTGCACCAACATAAGAACACGGATTTCTGAATTTCTGAACCAATTCACCACATTGTTACAAACTACTCATGCACAACCGACCAAAAATTTTATTTCAAAGACATGACACAATTTTGCTCCAAAAAAATGCCCCCAGAACATTTGTGAAACGCACCATCTTGATATTAAGTAACAGGGGCATACAAGAAACAAAAGAAAATAAAACGACAAGACCGGTGTAATTGATGTTTTTGTACACTCGAGCTCAACACTAATCCAAAAATGGGATATGATGGGCCCCTTCTAATCCTAAATTTCCAGCTCCTATTGAAGAAACATGTACTCTATTTCAAATTTCTTTAAATGGTAAACAACCAAGAGAAATTCGGCTCAAGTTCAAGTACACATTCCAAGTAACATGGCTTTTTCACTGGAATTGATCAAACCCGTTGCATTCACAGAATTTTTTATTTTTTTTAGTCAAGCACAAGAAATACAGCTAGAAGCAAACAGGAGAAAGACAGGAGGCTTATCGCTGCAATCCAGCCAAACCTGCATTCACAGACTTGTTGAAACAATCAAACAAAAGCTCACCAATCAATTCTGAATATGTAGACTAAAAAATCAGCACAAGAGAACTAAAAATCCACAAGAGAAAATACTAATGAACACTAAAAATATTGCAAACTTAACTTTCACTAGAAATAAAGAATAAAGACAAAAACACAACTACATCAAAATAAAATAGCAAAACCTCGTTATTGCAATTTGCAAGGCACCTAAAACTTCTAGAAGCAAAGGGAATAAAATAGATAAATAAAGTCAAAGCCACTTTTGGACTAACAATAAACTGCCCCAGAGACAGCATACGCCATCCATTAACTTAGACAAACTGCAGATTACGACAACCAAACTAAACAAGACCCAGTTAAAAAAATGCAGGTATTAACTTCATTAAAGGACACCAGGGGTGCAAGAAACTCAAAACTAACACCCAGTAGCCATATATGAACTCCAATCCCCCTCCTCCAATCAAGAAACCGATTCCCAAATTCCCAAACCCAGATCAGGACAAAACCAAATATGCAACTAATTATAAAAAGAAGAAAAAACTATATGTGGCCCAAAAGCACCCCATTGAACACCGCAAAAACCCAATAGTAACATTTAAAGAAGGCACACGTATTAACTGATAGGCATTAAAATTAGAGAAGAGACGAACAAAGAGCAAAAGGCCAGACCTTGATTAAGCAACTTCTGAGCAGTTTCATTAGGATCCATGTTTGTCTCTTTTAGGGCAACGTAAATATCAGCATCAGAATGATTGCCCACTATTTCCTTGATGGAATGAATGGTCTTGCGCAATCTTGCTGACAGTATCTGCGTAGTTCCGTCGACTTGAGACCCACTGTCAATGGAAACCATCTCAAGAACTACAGAACTACAGCACTATAAGATCAAAAAAGATCCACCCCACCGACTATTTATATTTAGGTCTATGCGCCTCGAACCCAGAATACGAGAAGTCGATAACTAGTGTTTCAGCCTCCAGGGCATTCAAGGCAGAAAGGAACGAACGGCTTTGCAGATGAAAAGGGTTTTGAAAGCGTTCTCCGGTTCCAAAATTTGGGAGATTTCCATAACTTGGAGGTTTTGGAGGATTACATATTTGCCCTTTCGCTTTTTCTTTTTTAATTCCGTTTTGGTGTACGGATTGGATAGAGATACGAACCAAGTTCGGCTGAACCAAAATGGCTGGCTCATAGGTCTTCGAAACCACAAAAAATTAGAGGTGGTTTTGTTTGTGCATTTTTCGATTTTTAAAAAATAAATCCTCACTTTAATGAATCTTCTAACACTTTGAGATACAAAATTATTTTTAATTATATTCTTATCATTAAATTTTTTCATATCAAATGATTTTTCATTCCACGAGATAACTAACTCATTTGATCTTTCATATTTCATATGATATTATGGATAAATTATATGACTTTATGAACTTTAATTTTGAAAAACTTAAATTTACAAAAGTTACTATTGTTGGAATTATTAATAATATTCTATATGCAATCTATACATTTGAAAAATCAATATTCATTGTTTGCAAATGATTTAATACATCGATAGGTTTTTTCACTTATCTAAGTAAAATTCAACAAAGGATTTTTAATTCAATTGTTTTTTCATTATCATAAACACACTGATATATTAGCTTGATAATTGAGCATCTTGGAATACAAGATGAGACACCTCATGAGCAATGAAATCATAGTATAAAGTATAAACGGTGCAATTGACAATTTTTTATTTATTTTTACAATAATAAATAATAAAGACTTAGAAGAAACTTTTCAGAAGTGTCAATCTCGACTCGATATTTTATTATTCTCAAAAATTTTGTGTCTTGTTCAATTTTTATATTTATTTATATGTGTGAACATTGCTAATAATTTTGTTCCCTTAGTCACAAAAATAAAGTTCTTTGGAAGTATATTCCAACATTTTTATTATGTTTTCAATGTGTGATCCGGGCTTGAGACGGTTTCGGGTTCTTATTTGAGGTTTTGAAAATAGTTATGCAATTGTTTATGTATTTATATGTATGAATGATTTATGGGTCAAGCATTGCAGGATTAGTCACACTAGTCCATTCAAATATTTGGGTATAATTGTCCTTGTTAACCAAGTCAAAGAGACTACACAAGATGGACAAACTCGTGGTTGGTGTTGGTTGTGCTTCCACCGGAGACACCTCATCGACACTATCAACATATTGTGCTTATGTTGGTAGTCCATCAATTGTATTCTTGCATGCGAATCGGATCTCAATAGCTCAGTTGGTGCAGTCGATTATCAATGGGGCATTTGTTTTGAGCTTAGACACTGATTTTGATGGTTGTATGCAGTTGATTCGAGAAAACATTACTAAATTGCCAATATATTAGGCAAATTCACTGAATAGCTTGATAATAGAAGGCAAAAAAACTACAGTAATTGGGATATTGCAACAGTTCAATTGGAAGGTGCCTCATGGCAATTTAGGCAAAGAGTTTGGGCTTGTTGATAGAATTCCCAGACTTGTGTGCTCAAGCTGCAAATGTCAATCCCCTCTATTTGTATTACAAGTTAGGTTGGAAAGAGCAAGCCAGCGAAGGCAAACTCTACTTTTGCCTCTAGTTATTCGAATAGGAGAGATTGTTTACATTGACAGAGTTGTCTATCTATGCGTTGAAGAACTTGAATGGGATTGTGGACGAGGCTACAGAGGAGGAGTTGATGGATGCAATGGCACAGACTGCATTTGGCGGCGTGTTCATTTGTCCTCACACTGGTGTGACATTGATGACTTTGAGTAAGCTTTGGAAGAGTGGAATTATAGAACCTACGAATACCACAGGGCGGTTAGCATGGCTCACGGATTGAAGTTCACACAAAGTAAGATTTATTATCACTCCAAAGGAAATCAAGGATATGGCTTGTAGGTTTACAAACCCCACCAATGAATGTTAAGGCAGATTTTGGATCAATTATGGATGTTATAAAGAAATATTTATTAAGCAAAGCCTAAGGCCATTGCATGGGCGGTTGTGAGCATTATAAGTTCTGCTCGTGTACTCTATTATTGTTCATGTTTTGGTCTAGTTCTGCTCATGTACTCTATCCTTGTTCGTTTTTTGGTTGAGACGTCAATGGCAGAGGGTCTTATGTGCTTTTGTTGTTGAAAACTTTTTTTTGCAGGATTATGGAGTTTGTCTCAATTTTATGTGTAGTCTTTGTGAGAGACTGTATAGAGACTATATGTTAGAAGGCAATTGCCATTCGACAAGGTCATGGAACATATCAAATCTATTTTTGCTAACTCTAAAACATAACACAAAATAAGTTATAAAAATAAAGAAGAAGAATGATCATGTTTCCTCATTGGAATTCTGTTTTTTTTTAATTCAGTGAAATTGAGGATGAGAGAATTCAAACTCGCTACTTATTTAAATGGTTGATTCTAATGATTGTCGGTCAATCACATACTCAATTGCCCAACAAATTAGATATTGTGAGCCTAAATTCACATAATTAGCAAGACTTCAACATTAAAGACAGTTAACAGTTAAACTGTAAGGCATGGTAATCGGGACAATATCCATACTAGTAAATATAAAAGATGTATGCCTGTAACTGACAAGTAGAATTCCAGAAGAACCATCGAACTTGGTCTGTCTAGCCAAGCAAGGAAGAACAGACTCAACAGAGAGAGATGCAAACAATACGATCAAGGGTATTAATGTCTTTCTCCTTAATTGTTTTTAATAACGATGAATAGTAATTTAGAATGGGAAGAACAGAGTGCTAAATAATAGGAGAACTATTCTCGGGTGGAAATAGTTGATTCGCGGAGAAGGCCTAGAAATTCAAGAAGGATTGCGATGGAGGAAAATTCAACCTTATCCCCCAAATCAATGGACCCATCCACAGCATCCACTCCGCCACCACAACCGCAAACACCGTCTCAACCACCAGTTCCGACGCCGCCATCCCAACAACAACCAGCGCCATCAAACGGGACAAATGTCGCAAATATCCCACAGAATCCTTCTCCCTCCCTCGACTCCCAACAACAACAACAACAGCAGCAACAACAAATATCCTCTCCAGCTCTTCCCCCTCTCCCTCAACAACAGCAGCAGCAACAACCACAAATTGTGCAATCCCCGAACGCTAATACCTACCAAATTGCGCAATCCCTCCAGCGATCACCATCAATGTCTCGCTTAAACCAGCAGATTAACGCACAACAGCAACAGCAAGCACAATTAGGTGCCATTCCGAGGCAGCAGCAGCAACAGGGGATATATGGGCAAATGAATTTTGGTGGGTCTCCTACTATTCAACAACAGAACCAGCAGAATCAGCATATGGGTGGGTCCAATTTGCAACGGTCAGCACTTATGGGCCAGAACGGGCACCTGCCAATGCTTACAGGTGCTGCTGCTGCCCAGCTACTAGCCTCGGTAATCAATTGAGTTCTTACTTTTTTTCTCATGCTACCTTGGTAGTTACGCTATTGATTGGCTGTAATAATATCTTGATAACCAGTGCTAGTCAGAATATAGATTTGTTTATGTAATTGTGGTTTGGAAATAGAAGTTTTGGTTTTGGGATAGATATTTCCATTGGTCTTAGTCGTTAGATAGTCGGAGGATCCTTTGATTTTTCTTGTAGGTGCAATATGATGTCTTTGTATTCGATGTTTTGTGGTTTTGAAAGGTCTTGTTTTGCCTTTCAGAAGATAAATTTGACTCAGCTGTGAATGAATGACGAAATACTTGTAGTTGGTAATCGTATGTATATGTGTGCTATATTGTTTAGCATACGGTTTCTAGTTTTTCAAGTGGGTGATTTGTGTTCAGAAACTATTCTGGAGTCTGATTTTGTATTTAGCAATGGAATACCTACAAGTTTTTAATTTTCGCTAAGTGAATGATACGTAAACATGAATACACTTACGGTTAATAATAATGATTACAATGACAGTGAGTTTTTAGACCAGATTTGAACCAGTGGAGTATTTGAAAGCTGCTTTATGTATTTTAATTACTCTTATGCATGCCTTTCTATAGAATGCAAGTATAATCAATCAAAATTGATTTTGGTTTTCTATGAAAAACTCGAACAGGTGCTATACTGAAAAGATGAAACTACATAAGAAAGTTTGTTCAATTACATTGAAATTTTTAATCCAAGTGGATCTCTAGAGTTTCTATCCATCATCATTTTTATTGTGTAATGGATTATTGTTGACGTGCCATAGTTTTCTAATTGAATAATGTGTAGCTAGTTGCAATAATTAGCACTATATATATATAATTGCTTCATAATGAAAAGGATTATGGTCTCTAAGGAAACTTGTTTCTGAATGTAGCCAAGGCAGAAAGCTGGGTTAGTCCAAGGGTCTCAATTTCTTCTTGGCAGTTCTGCTGGGCAGCCACTGCAAGGAATGCAAGCCATGGGAATGATGGGTTCACTCAATTTGACCTCACAACTAAGACATAATGGTACTCTCCAATATTCTCAACAGAGGATGAATCCCGGACAAATGAGGCAGCAACTGTCACAACAAAATCTGCCTGCATCTTCTCAGGTATAAGTTTACTCTCGTTACAATGAGATTGAAAATTGTGCATGTGTGCACATGTGTTTGTGCATCTATATACCCTCCTCCCCCTCTCCCAGTCTGAAGGAAAAAGAAAAAAAAATGTGGAACAAAGTTACAAAACTACATTTTGCTGCTCAATCTTGTCTTAAATCTAAATTCCAGTTCATGTGGGGTAGCCACATGGAAAAAAATTACGACCATAGATTATATTTCAGAAAGAGGGGTCACCCTCATCAACCTATCCTATTTGTGTAAAATGGACACTGAGTCAATTAGCCACGTCTTTTTTCATTGCATTTGGATGAGACGTATTTGGAGCACTATTTGGCACCTGATTGGGATCAATTTGGTCTCTAGTAATAGCTTGGTGTCTGAGTTTATAGCTTTGGGCTGGCTTGGTATGTAGAGAACTAAAAGGAGATTTCTGTTGAGCTTACATACGGTCACCTGCTGACTTATAAGGAACAACAGAGTATTTGTGACAAAAAAGCTTCAAAGAACCATATTGTAGAAAATTTTCTTGCTACTGCAAAACTATGGTTAGATGGATATTCTAACAATTTATTTCATAACATTAGTTAATTTAGTTTAAGGTGGCCCTAGTCCTATGCCCTTGTGAGTTCTTGTTGGGATCTCTCTTCTTTGGGTCCTTGTTTTTGTTACGAGTTGGGACTATGTGTCATTCTGACTATGAATAAAGCATTAATTGAGTATCTTTTTATTTGGTTAACTAATAGAATGTGATTCATTTTTCTTTTCATAACATTAGTTAATTTAGTTTAAGGTGGCCCTAGTCCTACGCCCTTGTGAGTTCTTGTTGGGATCTCTCTTCTTTTGGTCCTTGTTTTTGTTACGAGTTGGGACTATGTGTCGTTCTGACTATGAATAAAGCATTAATTGAGTATCTTTTTATTTGGTTAACTAATAGAATGTGATTTATTTTTCTTTTCTAGGAGCTTTAATTTAGGGTTAACATATTTTTATGATTTGCTGATTTATTTCCTATCGTACTGTGGTTGGTGAGGACGTATATATTAGGAATTACCTTTATGAATTCAAATATTGGGGACAATCAAACGTATGTTTGGAGGTGGCTAGATCTCCTCGAATGAACCCGAATAGGAGGTTGGGTCACCTCAAACAACCCAAAAATTGATAAACTTTCCAGCTGATTGGCCGTTGCAATTTTTGATGGTAACTATTGGTATTGGAGCAAGGCATAGCTGATCAACAGTGGGATCGAATCAACCATCAGTTAGCCAGCATCACCAACTGGCTAGATAAGATGATGAAGAAGACGGAGGAAAGGGGTGCGCAAGAAAAAGAAACAAATGCCAAAGTCGATAGTTTGTCTGTGAGGCTGTACGAGGGGATGAACGTCTGGGTCAATAAGCTATCCACCAAAATCAGTCATGAAATCGATGAATCTTTCCTTGAGGATCCTGACATCTCTTTTCAAGAAAGAGGAAGTTCTGCTGAGGAAACTCTCTTCCTTATAGGAACAGATCTGGAAATTGGATCGCCAAACAAGTTGATGACAAAGATAAAGGATGAGAAAGTTGAGAAGAATCTCATCACGCCAATATATATGGTCGGAGAAGAAAATGAGAGAAATGCGACACCAATGGTACGAGATGAGTCCATGAAACAAAAATTTCAATTTCAGTAAAGGAAGAAAATAACCGTCTTATGTAGTGGCATTTAATGATCTTGCTTTTTAATATCAAGAAGTTCATTGGATATCTGTTCCGAGCATCAAGAAAGGTATCCATGGCATGTTTTTTATGATTGCTTATTGGGATGCATTTGAAATTATCCAAGGCATTGGTTGGGTTTGTACCAAGTTTTCAGGTATTGAATCTCCAAACACAAACCTTAAGGATAATGTTTAGAAGAGGAAGGAATGCTACAAGTTGGGATTATAAGTGATTCTAGGCCATGAATAAATAAACAATGACCTTGCTCTTTATGTGGTTAATTAATATTATTAGTGATTTATTTCCTTTCTTAGGAGCTTTAATTAAGGGCTGACATATTTTTATGATTTGGTAGATTTGCTAATTTGTTCACTATAGTACTTTGGTTGGGGATGACGATGACCAATATATAAGGCATTACCTTTATAAAGAAAAGTATAGAAGAATCATTTGAGACCAGACCAGGTTTCGTCAAATTACCTAATAGGAGGTTGGATCAATTTTCGAGTTGATCATGATTTATCATCGTCACATTTTTTTATTTGTCTTGATATGTTTCATTGTTTCCAATAAAGTTTCTTTCGCATTTAACGGATAAGAAAGATTAATTTTCCTTTTTTTTGCTCAAAGGCATCTGTTGGAGATGCAGCATTGAATGAACATCAGCGTGAAATTGTAGTTGAGACTATTTAATGCTTAAAACCTATGTTGTTGTTGGTTTTTCCTTTGCTTTGTTTTGGTTGTCTTTTTGTTCCTGTTAATGTTTTTTAGTTAACCTGCATGCACAATTAACTGGCAATTTGTATCTAATAACTGTAGCTTCAAAACTTACCAAGGACATCATCACTGGCTTTCATGAACTCTCAACTGTCTGGGCTTGCTCAGAATGGACAGACAGCTTTGATGCAGAACTCTTTGTCCCATCAACAATGGATAAAGCAAATGCCAGCAATTTCTGGTCCTGGATCACCTTCATTCCGTCTTCAACAACCCCAGAGGCAGTCACAGGTTCTCTTGCAGCAGCAATTGGCTTCATCTTCTCAGTTACACCAAAATTCAATGGCCTTGAACGCACAACAACTATCTCAGCTGGTGCAACAGCAGTCACCGATGGGGCACCCTCAGCTCAGTCAGCAGCAGCAACTGCAACTACAGCAACAACAAATTCAACAGCAGCAACAAATTCAATTACAGCATCATATTCAACAACAAATGCCCATGCATCAGCCGCAGCAACAGCAGTCTCCAAGGATGCAAGGACCAGCAGGACAGAAGTCTCTTAGTTTGACAGGATCACAGCCAGACGCTACCGCATCCGGTACAACTACACCTGGAGGGAGTTCAAGTCATGGAACAGAAGCAACAAATCAACTTGTTGGGAAGAGAAAGATACAGGATTTGGTTTCTCAGGTCTGTTTTGTTTTGAACTTTGTTGTTATTTTTAAAAAAATTATGGTTAGGGTCCTTTTACCCTTGATATCATCACTAACTTCATTACCAAAAAAAAAAAAAAAACTTCATTAATGGTTCTTCGGTTGTGGTCAGGTGGATCCACAGGGAAAGCTGGAACCTGAAGTTGAAGATCTTCTTTTGGAAATTGCTGATGACTTCATCGACTCTGTGAGTCTTGCTTATATATCTAATGTTTTTTCACAGATTTTTTTTTTCAGTGCCTAACAAAATATGTATAAATAATATATAGATGTGCACCCTTTGTTGGTGATTTTAAAGTGCACTAAATAGTTTGAATATACTACTGTGATAGAATTGCCTAACAAGTTAGGGAGTATTTTATACAGCAATGGACATGATCACATGATACAAGATTGATCATAAACCATTGACAACAGATAACTCGTTAGTTATAGGTTGCCATCTAAGTAGAAAGATGAGAAGCTTATCTGATGTCTCTTAGTACATTTTTGTTGTCATTGTGGTCAATTTCAAAAACAATGGGTCACTGTCATTTATTTAGTGCATTTTTTTTGAATTATTTTGTGCTGTTCTGTTTTGGTTCCTTTCTTAATTATTCAGGGAAAAAGTTTCTCTTGTTGGAATAAATAAAATTTGAGCATTGAGGCATCCGAAAATTTTAAGAGAGATTGGACATATATAGATTCTTCTTTCATTCCTTTTTGCTAACCATTCATTCAGCCTTGCTCAAGAGTAAGATATACTTTCAGAAGAAATACTTTTCTTTGTTACCAGGTGACCACTTTCGCTAGCACTTTGGCGAAGCACAGGAACTCTTCAACTGTGGAGTCCAAGGATGTATTGCTACACTTAGGTTGGTACTCCAATGAAATATATCTCTCGAGCAAATGATATGCCTATATATAAGAATATCATAAGAGTCGTGGCTCATCATTGATGTTACTGTTTTGAACTTTCATAACATAGTTATGAATTGTAATATATACTGACACACGCATATATATATATATATATATATATTGATGTGAATTTGTGAATCTACTTTTGTGTGAATGGAAATTAAAAAGAAGCAAAAGTACATATCGGTTCATGAACTCTATTGTGACAGATAGAGACTCGTCCAATATGTTATAGAATCTGCATTTGTCCTATGAATGCAAAATTGAATTGTCTTATGTATTTTTTTCCCTGATTTGTAAATGTGTATCTAGCATTGATAGAAATGTGAGTATTTCATTGGTGGCATACTCTATTAAACTTTACAAATTGGACTATCTGAAAAACATAAGGCTGGAAATATGTAACTAAGGGGCACTAAATCCCTCCATGTTATTTTTCTTCATGACAGGAAAGTAAATTATTAGAAATATATATGCTTCAATGTGTGGATCCTGACCGTGCCATAGCCATTGTTATTTTGGATGTTGATGTGTTCACACAGAGATTTTAGAGCAATTGTTTGTCTCCACAAATATAGCTAAGTATGCAAGGGCTCTCAGGGTCTCTGTTCACATTCATGTGAGTCACATTAATTGGACTGCTAGTGGATCCCACATGTATCTGATAAAAGTGAGGGCCATGTTCTGCGACTATTGAAATTTTTTCCTCCTGAGCTTGGCAATGACTGAAATGAGTTAAGTGAAGAAACCTTATTATATCGATATTGTAATCACAGTGGCCTAGTCACACGTGCTCAGGTTAAGGTTTTCTGCCATTTTGTACTCCATATACCTATCAGCAGAGAGAAGCCTTCATTTTCTTTACACTAGAACTAAACTCTCTTTAGAATGCCATTGTCGGAGCTCAAGTCTCGAAGGTCATTAGGTGCACATTGATTCTGAACTCTTGTCAACGATAACTCCTCACAGTTAGGGTAAACTTGCATTCTTAACTGTTACTGATGTGATTCTATCTGTGTGCTTGTTTGTGTGTTGAAGTATGGGTTCCATTAATCTAAATTGAGAGTGGATACCATTCTCCTGGCATGCGAATCGAATAATTGAAGAAGTATCAGGGCATTGTATTTTTCCTCTAGATGGAGCAAATTTTCTCATCTTCTGAAATATGTGTTGGTTGTGAATACTACCGCTACGACATTGTACTCTGTGGAGATTTAATTTAGGCTGGCTGGACCCTCTCTCTCTCTCCAACCCCTGATATGCTTGTTCATTGAGGGCGGGTGACCTGCATCTAGCTCAGGGAGAGTGTCTGAACGTGATTTTATGCATCTGCAAAAATATGAGTTGGTTGTGAGTTCTATGAATTAAATATTTGTGATGGTGTCAGTTTGGACTTGGATTAAAAGAGCCATCACACTTTAAGGACTTGGACTAACAGAACTATCACACTCTTACGACATCGTGAGAGGAAATAAGATTTTTTTTCTTCATATTTATGTTTACATTTATAACTTGTTGGATCAAAACAAGGAGCTAAGGGGCGAGTCTAGGAGTCATTAAGTCAAGAAAGAAAGTCAATTATATCTGCGTTGCTAGGTTGAAGTGCTATCCTTGTTATTTGGTTGTATCATCAGATAGTTTCCTCAGGGGTCCGGCTTTCTAAATTTTCCAGTTGGCATATTTACTTTGACTATGATATTAGAGCTCATAGGTTCAATTCTTGAAAACAGTTTCTCCACATTTTATATGGGGGTAAAGTTTGTGTACATCCTACTTGTTCCCAACCTTGTCCACTGCGGGAGTCTTGGACATGAGAGTTGTTTCCTTTTTACCTTATGATATTTGCTGGTCTCAATTCCTAGCGTTAGTCATAGAATCCTAGCATTAGTTCCTTTGATAAATCTACTTCTATTATGCTTCTTGTTTAGCTCATCCTCTGGAATAAATGGAAGGGTAATGAACTAATGATTCCCCTATGAGCTAAAAATGGATGAGCAACGCTTAGTGCTAATTTTATTATATTTTTTCTTGGTAATTCTTTTTCTTTCAATTCGAAGAATAAAAAAAGAATCGTAGTGAATTTATTACTTGTATGGAAGTAGTTTCATAGTGTCCGAAGTGCATATCCCCTTTCTTGGTGCATTACTTTTATAGCTTTGGATTGCAAAATAAATTATTAATTGAGTTCAAATCAGAATGTTATTGGTATATTTGCTTATCTTAATTCATCTGTTGCCAATGAAGCCGTATTGACCCTGATTAAGCACAACTTTGTGCAGAGAAAAATTGGAATTTAAGCATCCCAGGATATTCAACTGAGGAGCAGAACTATCAAAGAAAGCCGGTAAGCACTTGAATTTTTTTCTTGAGTTTTCAAATATTCAATATGGTTTATCATTTATTTTTTTATGCACCTCGAGTTGTTCAAGAGTTTATAAATGGAATTTCCTAAGAGGAATTTGAAGCAGAAGAGCAGCTAAGATTCATCTTTGGCTCTTCTTTGTTGTAAATTTCTAATGCACTTTTGTAATATGGTAGTTGCTAAGTTCATTTATCTCTTCAAGCCTATCCATATTTTTGATAATATGTCCATTCAATTTAAACATAGAATAAAGTCTCAATGCCTGTTAATCTCTCTGTCTCTCTTGATTATCAAATCACATCAGGTCTATAGTGCATCTTTTTAATGTTTTTGAAACATGGAAAATTTTCTTATATTTAAGTTGTAATCATGTACTTATAAATGTATTCTCACTTCTCGGGTTCAACATGCAGTTATCGAGTGATCTTCACAAGAAGCGCCTTGCTATGGTAAAATTAACTGCCTCTACTTTGGTTTAATTTGTATACTTTGGTCAAAGGCTGCTTAAACCTTTTCCTTTATGCGCAAAATGTCCAGGTACATGCACTCATGGGATCTTCACCCTCAGAAATGAATACAAATAATAATAAAGAAATTATCAGACAAGGACCAAACAATGCAGGTGTTGCTAAGCACCTGATAAGACCGGCCAGTTCTGAGCAGTTGGCTTCACAGACAACTGCTTCTCAAATTCCGCAGCATATAACGCGGTGTTGATGAGTAGACTTTTTGTTTCTCCTTGCTTGTTGGTTCGAACTACCTTGACCTCAATGTAAGCACTTTTCTGACAATGTTTCTTCTGATTTTCCTTTGTTAATTCACTAGGCCATTAGATTGCTTTTAAGGTTGAGAAAAGATATTGATAATGTTTGAATTATCCACCTACTTATTATGATTTGGAAGGAGATGAAAATAACAGGATTTCAACTCGAAGTAGTCTAAATTTTGATGTCTTTAATGATGGTTTATTCGTCTTAGGCTTTGGCGTACTTTTCACCTTGTTCGTCTCCAAAGAAAATCAGAAAAATGAAAAAAGGACATAATTGTTGTTTGATTTCTTATGTGACACTCGTTAAAAATGTTTTAGTAGATTGCAACATGAGAAGGCTCATTTGCATCTGCAGTCTATGTTGACTACCAAGATTGTTACATAGGCGATCTTGATTTCACTTGAGCTTATCATTCATGTTTTGGAATTCATTTGATGTAATAAATTTACCTTCTAATTTTTATCCTTTTTATGACCCTCTAAAACATTAAGCTCGTCTGTGGAGCATATTTTAGGATTATTGGGATATGGGTTCAAACACTTTGTTTTTGGGTCAGTGCAAAGTTTTTTCTTTCTTAAAGCTTGCCGTGTATTTTTGGGTATCACTTCAAACTCACCCACTTTGGATGCCTTTCGAATTTTGTTTGATTGCCTCAGTCTGCATGTCTGCCTCATAAGCTTGCTGTTTTCTCTTGGTCACATGCTAACTCTGGCTGCCTCGTTTTACAGGTTGGACCGTTGGACTAACAATATGACAAGCTTTGGTTGGATTTCGAAAAGAATCGGTATCTCTAGGATAAGTAGCACAGTTGTGCATATTAGTTGAGGAGTTTATTGAGGAAGACCAACCAAGTTATCTTTTACTTCATGATTATGACTATTTCTTTGATTTGGGAAATTTGGTCAGGAATTTATCTTCTATTAAGGTGAGTTAAGTCTGTAGTTTGACGTGACCGAGTAAACTTAACTTGGCTTAGTGGGATTCTTGAAATTTTCATTTTCCCTTTATGGCATCTCTTTACATATTAGCTTATCTAGAGATTTAGCGTCCACTACTTAATTTTATTTATTTATTCTGAAATATGAATATTTGGGCCAAGAGTTATGAGGGATTTAACCGTAAACGTCAAGGTCCAAATCCAAAGTGTGTGTTGAGTGGCTAAATAAGGTTTTTTGGAGACTAGCACCAGTTGAGAAGGAAGAAATAAAGATAGGTGTGTGTTGTTAGTTGCTGTCTCGAAAATGCCTTTTTCCGAGCACCGATGGACGCTGAGCTCTCGACTTGAATGGGGATCTCAAAGAGGAAGCAGCTGGAATAGATTGTTTCCTTTAGTCAGACAGACCATGTGTGTATCTTTCAAAATTGTCCCGGAATCAATTGTTTATCGATGGAGATGACCTTAAGCCACCCTTTCTTTGTCATTGGAATTTCAAGGAGCCAGTGGAAAATAGTTATTTTTTGGGATTGTTCAATTCACCTCCAAACTCATTTATGGAGAACTCCAGCTTCTATTTTGTTTTGATGGTCCTCTGTGGTATTTAAGTTTTAAAATGAGATCCTAATTTTTGAGATCAAATTAACATAATTATAGTTGTATTTTATTAAAAAAATTAAATTTAATATGAAAAGTGCATGAGCGCAAACAAAAAAAAAACACATTTAATGGATTATCTATTTAATTGTCAACCATCTTACCAAACATCCATAAAAAAAAATTAAAAAAAAAAACCTATCTGACCAAATATTTGCATTATAATAGTTGTCCACACTCCTCTGGTATACTCCTCTGTCAAAGGCATAATCATTTAACCAAGGCATGCAACCGTTTAGACTCGTAGACCGAGTGAAGTTCCGACTTCCAAGCCAGAAGTTTGATTCGTTGAGAGTAGCAGAACAAAGAGAGGTGGAGGATTGTTTTGTAGCTGTCCGTGCATTGGGTTTCTGGTTTTATTGCCAAATTTAGGGAAAAAACATTACAAAAATGACATGGATTACGGTAGACAATCCGAAGAAGAAACAAGTTTTGTCCTCCTTTTCTTCTTCTCTCTGCATCTTCGTCTCCTATCAGCGCCGGCCTCTCTGGCTCGGTGGAGGTGACGGAGGATTCTTCAATTCAATTTTTGAAACACGACAACACTCATTTCAATTCAAATGGCTTTAATACGATCTGGCTCCAAATTAGAACATAACAATGAGATCATAGCAATTGCAATCGATAGAGATAAGAACAGCCAATTTGCGGTCAAATGGGCTGCCCAGAACATCTTGAAGAAGTCCTCTCAATGCGTACTCATCCACGTTCGCTGCCAGAGCTTGCACCCGCGTAGGTACCTCGCTCTTTTCATCATGGGTTTGTTAGATGAGAAAGAAGTATCATTAGTTTCATTAACGCCCTTAAGGTGTTCGACGGAACGACGGATTCATGTTATTTATTCTTGTACCAACGCTTGACGTTTTGGGATCTGTCATTTTATTTCCTTGCAGAGGATGTCGAAGCTGTCCCTAAAGAAGGTCGCCCGCCAACTGAGCAAGAGTTGCAGCTTTTCTTCCTTCCATACAGAGGATTCTGTGCTCGAAAAGGAGTCTGTATTCTTGTTGTTTGACAATTTTTCGCGTTACCCTTTTACATAGGGAGCTTATATTCATTGGCATTGTCAATTTCAGATTCAAGCAAAGGAGGTGGTCCTCCATGACATTGATGTTCCAAGTGCCCTTGTTGATTATATCACCAACAACTCAGTTGGCACTATTGTTGTGGGTGCTTCCAGCAGGAATGCGCTCACCAGGTCCTCTCCCTTTCCCTCTTTTTTTAAAAAAAAAAAAACACACGCACACGTACAAAACTCCTCGTCCATGCACATATGTAACATCCATGCACCAACACGTAGGCATGACAGCTGAGTACATATTTCTGATGCATGGAAGGGTCTAAAGGTGGTAACTAGCAAGGAGACGACAGTTAACATTTATTTTGAAAATCAGAATATTACCAAATTAATATCTTGGATTGTTTGTAAGATTATGATATAATGTAGTAATAATGCACACCCGAAAACTCATGTAGTCATGCTTCTCTAAGACCATTTGAACTTGCTGGTTACATGGCATTATGTCAGAGCCGTTGCATGAAATACATAGTGTATTAAACTTACAATAGCATTTTAGAAGAAAAAAAATCTGAAGTTTGCATAATATATATCTGTACGCGCATTCTGGCTTCAGAATTCAATAATTCATCATGTGTTTCTTCACCAAGATTTTTTTTTCCTTCATGTTTTTATCTCTCCTCTATTTTGAGACATGCTATTGGTAATTTTCCTGTCACAGGAAGTTTAGAAATCCAGATGTTCCAAGCAGCGTACTCAAATCTGCACCAGACTCATGTGCAATATACGTTATATCAAAAGGGAAAGTTTATACGTCCCGAACAGCTAGTCAACCTCAAACTCCTAGTCAAGCCACTCCCAGAAAACAAATTCAACAGGATTTTGCATCAATTCTTTCTTCTAATGCCCCGAAGGCTGAAGATTCTTCCAGGTAATATAGGAACAAAGTGGTTATATACATAATACACTTATTAGGAACAAATTTTTATTTTCTTAACCATCTTATGCTTACATTCAGAAAACTTATTTTCTGGAAAGACTCGTTCAACCAGTGAGTTTGATGAAATTATGCCCAGCAATATTAAATTGCTGAAATGAAAGTATATCAAAATAATTCATTTCTCTTACAAAGTAACATATACAGTGGCTAAAAGAAACAGTATTAATAACATGGTCTTTAGGATGTGTATCAAAAGTGCTGGCCAAAATAAAGCGTGAAAGTTCCAATAAGGAATTTGTAAAAAAAACAGAGAGAGAGAGGTAGGAAATTTTGAAGGTCAACAATTTATGTTATGGTTTGTCACATAAAGAAAGTGGTCTGGAATCTTTAGTTCAGGAAGTGAGGGACTTGAAGAGAACATTATTTTTTGTTAAATTTAATCTAACTCATTTCTAAGATGAAAAACAATCATTTGCCAAGATAATGCATGCCGTGGAAATATTGATACATATTTTAGATTTTTGGAGGACTAGATCAACATAATGCACTATTCTATGTTTTCTGTTACTGAGTCTTGGTTGCAACAGAACCAATTCTAGCCTTGGAAGTTGGAAAAGTGAAGGTTCTGACAGAATATCATTCGATAGAGCCTCTGACAGAAGTTTCCTATCAGAGAATAGCGATTTTTCAGAGCCCTTAAGTTTCAGGTCAACTGATGCGTCCTTCGAAAATTTAGAATACTCCATTGCATCAGGAAGTTCCATGAGCTCCTTCTCCTCACAAACCCCAGTGAGTATACTATATTCAAACTCATAAAATTAAATGTACTCTCCATCAGTTAAGATCATGACCTGTGATTTATGCGTGGTAGGATTTGCATTAAACGGTTGAGCCATCTGGCTAGAACTTCTATAGACTATGGTTTGACGATAAATCGTAAAACATTACTGATATCTTAATCATTGATTCACTCTTGCTATTGACATTGTTGATTTATCTTATTACAAAGACATGGTCATCTTATCGCGGTTAAAGTATTCCAATTTTCATTCTGGACAAATACGAACTGATAACATTTTAAAGACATCTAAAATATCACATTCACTCTTTTAAAATGGATATATTATTATTCCATCCATAGAATATTTATATTTAGTTTATGATGTATTTTGCAACCTAACTGCATTTGATCAATATGTCCACAACAGAGAATCTGAGGAATGAAATGTTAAATTTATCTACGAAGACTCTTTCTTTGTACTTAAGTTAAGTTTTGGAAGACACATGTAATTCCTCAAATACCATCGAAGAAACTAGCTAGATGAATGAAACGTTTATAACCGGGAAAAGAAAACAAACAACGTGATGAACTCTCTCGCGCAAAGAAACTTTGTGCTTTGTTGAGCCAAAAACAGTTGGTACAACTAAGCTCCTATTTGGGACTTCATGTCCCTGAAACTTCTTCCACTAGTATATAAAATTGGGAAGATAAAATTTGGCATCATGCCATGACTAATCCTCAAATGCTGTTAATAATCAGTATCATACATGTCATTATTGAAATGAAGCTTGCTTGCATGAAACATAAAGATTTGGAGTCTGAAATGAGGAGATTAAGGCTCGAACTGAAGCAGTCCATGGAAATGTACAATTCAGTCTGCAAAGAAGCTGTTGTGGCAAAACAAAAGGTAAGATGGGATCACAAGCGTAATTAAATTAAGCATATTTAGTTCCTGATCATATGTAACAAGTATTATTGCAGTCTTTCTCTGTTGAAATCGGAGGTTTGTTTTCAGGCAAGTGAGCTTGAGCATCTGAAGACAGAAAAAGCACGAAGGATGGAGGAAGCAAAGCTTACTGAAGAGGCTGCATGGTCTTTGGCAGAGGTTGAGAAGCAAAAAGCTAAGGCTGCGGTAGAAGCAGCACATATGGCGCAACGGCTAGCAGAAATGGAAGCCCAAAAGAGAGAGAATGCAGAAATGAGGGCCAAGCTTGAGGCAGAAGAGAGAAAGAGGGCAATGGAAGCATTTGCAGCAAATAGTGTTCGGTATAGAAAATACACTATTGAAGAGATCGAAGTTGGAACAAATAACTTTGCAAACTCACGGAAGATAGGTGAAGGTGGTTATGGACCTGTTTACAGAGGAGTAATTAATCACATTGAAGTTGCTGTTAAGATCTTGAGGCCAGACTTATCACAAGGGCAGAGGCAATTCCGGCAAGAGGTAATATGACTATTATTCTTGTGTGAGATATAAATCACATTGATCATTATAATGCGAACTAAAATTTCTTGTTAACCAAAATGTTTTCTTGGTACCATTTTCCTTGAGCAAAGATACATATCAAATTCCAAGAATGCGGGTTGAAGAATAAATCAAATTAATGCATTCATTGTGTAAATACAATGAAAGAAGACATCAGTAGAACAATGAAAATCTTCACATCCACTAATTCCACAACCTATTCAAGTATCTTGGTTTCTTTTAATTGTCATTGTAATTCTTCTTTGTTCCTTCTTCATTGTAGGTTGAAGTTTTAAGTTGCATAAGACATCCAAACATGGTAATCCTCCTAGGTGCCTGTCCAGAGTATGGGTGCCTTGTATATGAGTACATGGGCAATGGAAGTTTAGAAGACAGGCTCTTCCGCAAGAATAATACACCCTCTATTCCTTGGAAAATTCGTTTCAAAATAGCAGCTGAAATCGCCACTGCCCTTCTTTACCTTCATCAGACAAAACCAGAACCCCTTGTACATCGTGATCTCAAGCCAGCAAATATTCTTTTGGACCGACATTATGTAAGCAAGATTGGTGATGTTGGTTTGGCCAGGTTGGTTCCACCATCTGTGGCTGATACCGTCACTCAATATCACATGACAGCCGCTGCTGGTACATTTTGTTACATTGACCCAGAGTATCAACAAACAGGAATGCTGGGTGTAAAATCAGATTTATATTCATTAGGCATATTGCTGCTACAAATAATTACGGCAAAGTCTCCGATGGGTCTATCCCACCAAGTTGGGGACGCCATTGAGAAAGGATTATTTGCAGAAATTCTTGATCCGACAGTACCAGATTGGCCTGTTGAAGAGGCTTTATCATTCGCTAAAGTTGCTCTACAGTGCAGTGAACTAAGAAAAAGAGACAGGCCAGATCTTGCTACGGTTGTATTGCCAGAGCTGAATAGGTTAAGAGAACTTGGATCATATGGTGAAGGCAATAACAAAATTATTTGGGCAGCACCACCACGCCCTTATAAGTCAGTTCCGCAAATTAATGTTCGTCATGCAAGCCAGGTTAGTTTTCTCTTCAGATCAGTCAACTAAATTTTTGTGTCTAAATTGTACTTTCCATAGGCTTGTAGCCTTTTCGTCATGCATAGTTTGTGGGCTATTGTACAGGGCCAATGGATTTACCCAGTAGCCAAAGGGTAGTGGTTACGAGTTCCCAACAAAAAAAGTAGTTGTAAGCAATATATAGACATTTGATAAAATCATTAATTCATTACATACAGTTTTTGGCCCGTCTTATGTTATTATTATACCCTACTGTTGACCAAGTTCTGCACAAAGTAATTTTTATGTTACTCTGCATAATTGGTGGAGAAGAAAAGTGAACTATGTTTAATCCTTTGTATTTTGTGCGAACACACAAAATTCAGTTGTGTCTTCATCGAAAAGGCATAACTATTTTTATCCTTGTAGAAAAGTCAATCTTCTTTTCATGTGTTGTAGATGTCTTCACCAAGCATTTCTTGATGAAACCTTCCAACATTCTCAAAATTTTCCTGAAATATATTTTATACCTGTTTATTATGTATAATCAGGAAGGAATGAGAAACAACGCTAACGTGGAAATGGAAATTCAACGTAGATCAATGTAAGGAAAGGATGGAAGCACTTGAAGTCTCTCGCCAAAGTGTGGAGCTTCAAGACCAATACTAGGAAAGTGACAACACTTGCGCATAGCGAAATACATGCTGGAAAACCAAACAAGAATCAATTTGAAGGTTGTTGGTCGTTTGTTGGCTGTTCAGCAGCTCCAGCTCACTCAAACTCGAAAAGATACAAGTCGTTTTCATGAAAAGGTGAATTAAGTTCTTACAGTTTGTGATCATTCTTTTGTTTTTTATTTTTTTCTTCCTAGGAGGTTGGGGTTAATCTTCCTAGTCTGTGGGCAGACCCCTATATTGTGCTTTGTTTATGTGAATACAAATGTTGATAATCGATTTTCAAATGTGAATTCTATCGCTTTAGGGAACTAATAATATACTCAAAGTCTGACTGATACTTGTCAGAGAAATTTCCTGATTGCCGATTAAGCTATGAAGATCTTCATGAAAGTGTTCTGTTTATTCATTCAGATCTATTAGGTATTTTATGGAACAAAACTTGAACTTTGACACTAAAGCAGTGAAAATACATGGGGTAAACCTACCATTTATAGACGATAACCATTTAGCCACTTTCAAGTTTCAAGCAATGTACTTGAACTCCTGAGTGGAGAATTATGAAGTTCAAGAACTGTAATTGTCGCTCATGAATAACAAACACATGCAAAGAGTTGTGTAGCTTCAAGCTATGATGAACAAGGAAGCAAACTTGTAGTGGATTTGAACAAATTTATGTTCTATGGATTCACATAGCCGATCTGAAACTGATTAGGATAAAGGCTAACAAGATCATGGTGATGATGACTTGTGCCTCAGTTCCCTGAGATGCATTGTGCAGTATTTCAACATTCAATTCTTAGTTTATTTCAAATTTCATTTTCAATATCCTGCCAAGCATGTTTGGTACAGATATGCATTGTGCTTGAATTGAACTTAACAAAACCATTAGGTCCATAATGCAAGCAAAGTACAGTTCACACATGAATCAGACATAACTGGGTGAAATTATCACATGTAGGACTCATAGACTATCTAAATGAAGCTTATACCTTGTCCCTACAGATCTAAGCTAACCACTTTTTTTTTTCAACTCACACACCCACTCACGCACATTATGAGAATCGAACTCAGATACCACTGTACTTGGGTGGGGTGCCTGACACTGGGCTACTCTCTAGTTCTCATCTAAGCTAACCTCAAACTCTTCTTGTCTTGCTGCAGTCAATGAAGGACATGTTCTAACATACATAGTAGCTGTTCTCCTTTTGTGCTCATATGTCCAACATGAGTTGGTTGTGCTTCATCACTACACCTAATTCTTGCCTTCTTTGGTCTTCCAGGCTTTGCCTTGTACACTGGTGGTGCTAGAACGGAGTAGTTAATTACTTGCTGGCCATTGTTCTTCTCCTGGCATTGGATTTATGTAGTGAGAATAAGTCTTCAAACACCGGGACTCGTCTCTGTCAATGCTCCAACACGGAAGAAAGAAACCATAAACTGAAAACTCTAAAACCTCGAGAGAGAGAATATGGCTCACAACTCCCGCCTTTTATTTCAGTCTAATTTGTAATTAAGCATATAATAATTATAATATTTTATGCTAATAAAATTATATATGTGATAATAGTGCACAAGGACAATAGTTTAGGGGATCTGAGTTTATTTCCCAAAGTATTATACACATGTCTACTAAAAGCTCCACATAGGAGCATTTCGAGACATTTCTCACTGCTTCACGTTTTCAATTCTGACTAAACGGAATGACAAGATCATCCACTCTGATTGAAACAATTATAAGTGCATGAATCATGTTCTCAGCTGCTTCGTTCTGAATTGACGATCGAAGACATGCTCTGACCTTGACAGTTCCTGATTTCAAAGGAAGAAGAGGACCTATTTGAAAGAGACGCCACACCGTGGCAGTTTACTTAAGAATTAAAAAATCTTAATTTGATCTCACCAACTCAAGTTTATTTTCTCCATCTGGTAACTAATATGCTATTTTGATAAATATTTTCCTTCGAAAGATCAGACACCCGCAGCAATGCGCAGCCATTGATATACTCCCTCCGTCCCATTTTAATTGTCCTTTATTCCTTTTTGAAAAGTCTCAAAATACATGTCAATTTCAATTAATGAAAGCTATTTTTTCTCATTTTACCATTAACTTGAAAAGCTCAACAACTAACTCAATAACCATGCATATTATAAATAAGGGTATAAACGTGAAATTGAAAGAGAATTAAATACTTTCTTAAACTATGTGAAAAAGCGAAGGGATAATTAAAATGGGACGGAGAGAGTAATATATATAGACACATACAGAGTTAGAGACAGAATGATATATTCTATTTACTTATTTTAATATGTAATATGTAATGAAACAGCTAGCATGGGTACCATTTAGTAGAGGAAAAGGTATTAATAAACTGTATTAATTAATCCATAGAACTTGGGGGTTCGAAACCCAGGGCAGGGCATTCTCCCTGTAGAAGGTTGCAAGCTCCTTCATGAACTCTGCCTGCTCTTCAGGTGTACCAGTTTCGTTCATTCCTGCCATCTGAGATTCAAGAGTATAGAGTTGTTTCTAGCAACAATTACAAGGTTCATGTTTAATCATATGGCATATAATTGTATTGACCAGGAACACTTACATGGATCAGAACTCTATCACTGGAACCATACAAAAATCTTACAAAATTTAAAAAGAAAGAAACCAAGAAATTAAATAGGTCCTCGGAAGAATAAAAAAGAATACCTGGAATCAGGAGTCTGCCACAAATCAACAACAAGAAGCCGTCCCCGGTGTGTGAAGGAGAGCTGGATGGAGGGCACCTTAATTATAATTGAGTTTTTTTATTTGGACCCAACCTATTAACAAACCCCCTATACTAAGCACACTTTTTATATCAAATCAAAGAGAAAAGTTGGAGACAAACTGTCAGCTTTATTGAACTTCACCAAAATTTTGGTTTTTGTTAATTCTTTTTTTAATTAAATTCTGTGATTTTATTTTTGGTTTTTGTTAATTTTTTTAATTAAATTTTGTGATTTACGTAGGTCTGTGATTCTATTTTTGGTTTTTGTTAATTTTTTAATTAAATTTTATGATTTTCGTAGGTCTGTGATTTTATTTTTGATTTTTGTTAACCTTTTTTTAATTAAATTATGATTTACGTAGGTCTGTGATTTTATTTTTATTTTTTAAATTAAATTTTGTGATTTACGTAGGCCCGTGATTCTATTTTTGGTTTTTGTTAATTTTTTAATTAAATTTTGTGATTTTCGTAGGTTCGTGTTTTTATTTTGTGATTTTCGTAGGTCCACCATGATATTAATTACACTTTTTTTTAACTCTTTATTTTTAAGTAATATTTCACTTGTAGACTCACACACTCACATGCATGTTAAATTATTGATATTAGAATATTCTCTGTCAAAGACACTGAATAAAAGAATTATTGGTACGTTAGCACTTAGCACATGTGAAACACATGCTAAAATAACAATGTATAACTAGGCCTCTTCAAACGGTCTGTGGGCCTTGGGCCGGCCCGAGCCCGAAGGGACCTCTGGCTTGGGCAGCCCGACCTAGACTTCGGGCGGGTCTGGGCTCCATTTCTGGGGCCGTGCCCGGCCAGAAGTCCGAATCCGAAAAATATAACACACAATATATATATATATATACATACATATAAATATATATATATATATATCTATATGTGTGTGTGTGACAGTGTGCATGTCTGTCACACTAATGTGTGTGTATATATATACACATAAATATATATATCTATGTGTGTGTGTATATATATAATATGTATAGATATATTTATATGTGTGTATATATGTATTTATGTGTGTGTATATATATTAATTTAATATTTAGGGCCGAGCCCGAAGCTTGACTCGATGTCCGACTTTTGGCCCGAATTACTTGAGCCAAAGCCGGTCTTGAGCTTATCAAATTCTCCTAGGCCCGATCCGAGCCCGGCCGAAGCCTGAAAAAGGCTCTCGGGCTTGGGCCAAGGCCGGGCCTGGGCCTAATTTTTTTGGCCAGCCCGACCCGATTATGAGGCCTATGTATGACTACCAATAAAGGAAAGTGTTTTAATTTTAAAACACAATTTATCACAGGTTGATGTCAGTAGCACAGGGGGAGGGCGTGTGTAGGGAGGGCATAGGGAAGTGGGGTTTGAAATATACTTGGATATTGTATAGTTTGGCAGCGCGGCTATACTTGAAAAATTAATACAGTTGCGCTGCTTTACTAGTTTTTTTAGCTAGTATTATAATTAACTAGAGATGGGCCCGCCGCATTGCTGGCGAATGAGGCCCAATGCAGGGTGTTTTTGCTTTCTTTCCAGTAGCGTGAGTGCGTGACATTTTTCCCATCAGGGAATTTTTATGGACAGTTGATATGCAGCAGAAAAGGAACTACTTCATCATTAAGGTCTGTTTCATTGTCACAAAAACTATATGCTGGGTCTCTCAATATTGTTTTGAAAAGACAATAAATAACAGATTACATGCTAGCTTAGATTTGAAGAGGAGACATTCATTTCATACCGTGGAGACTTTATGATAATCAAGCAATTGAGACAATTTGAAATACCTATCCTACATGAGTTGGCTATCTATTAAAATTTTATATATGCAACGGCGGAGCCAGGATTTTTTTTTACCCTGGGCTATCAAGTAGCAACAATACATATCAGGAATGGAGCTAGGAGCTTATACTTGGGAGCCGATAGGTTGGTGGGGGTTCGGGGGCATCGCCCCCGAATTTTTTTTTGGTGTTATTTATCAAAATTGAATTGAGAAGTAATCAACAATGTACTTACATGTGGGAATGAAAAGTTGAACATAACAAAACTCACATGAGAATAAAAAATTGTTAAAGAACAAAATTTACAGATATATTAGAAACACTATCAAGCGGCTTTCACTGCCTCACTGTGCTAGTTTATTGAAGTATAATCTATCATTGTCAATCAAATTATAATACTAAAATTTATTCATCTCAACTAATCCGCAACACAATTCAGTGATGAGTTGAAGTCTGTACTGGGCTATTGAGCTTAAATTTCCAAATCAATAAATATGTTAGTAGAGACATATGTTTATTAGGGTATATATAAGTATATGTACAAAAAAAAATTTAAAAAGTTACCCCGGGCTAGAGCCCACCCTAGCCCAAGGGTGGCTCCGCCCCTGTATATATGTGCATAGCAACACATCTATGATTGGAAGTTTGGAACAGATTTGTGAAACATGTTAACTCAAATGAGGATATGACACCTTTTTTTGGTTCTCCCAGCATAAAATCCAAGACAAATACCCAGCAACTCCAAAAGTGACTGAAATGTAAGTGAAAGAAGAGAAAGCAACATATAAGTCAACAACACAAAGTAAGCCTAAGAAGCCAAGCTTCACATTAGTCGTAGTTTTGCTATCTGCATAGCATTTAAGCTGATTGAACGAACAAATATAGTCCTCTCCTTCTCTTTCCAACTTAAAACTACATACTTTAAAACTCCTTTTGTATCCATGAAGTGAGAAGAGAGCATTTATTCTAAAACCACCTCACTTCATCTCTTCACAACTCCTATTAACACAACTGTGTTAACATTAATGATCAAGTACTAAACTCCACCATTTGATAAGCTTGGATATAGAGAAATACTTTAACCCATAGCACAGGAAATAAAATTCAAAGCATATCTTGATGGTCACAAAGTGTGCCTTGCTCACAATTCATTAATCCTTTAATGAATCAGACATAGAGTATATAACGCAAAGTTTCAATACCAATAGAATTACTTGATTAGATCTTAATGAGTTCAGATCATGCTGAAGAAAAGCCATACACATGGGCCGAACCAGCTACAACAACCCAAGATTAAAAGCATTGAGCCAAGAGCTTAGCATATAACAAATCACAACGAAAACTAACATAGGGCAGCACAAATCGAAAACCCATAAACTAAACACCAAGTGTGTAAAATCTTAGAAAGTTGAAGAGGAGATAACCCAAGGATTTGCTTCAACTATAAAATGAAATGGAAAGCATCAACAGTGATAACAATTGTTTCAACCCAATATATAACTACTCACCGCTAATCAGGGCTCGATCGATTCGTCAGTCCTGAGGGAAATCGAGGAACTCGGAGTCACTGTCAGACATTATAGGTACTGATTCAAACTCCTTCAGAATTCGATCAATAACTAAACTATTCTAGCACCAAAAAGGTTATCTTAGTAAACTATTATATCAGCATGATATGCATCTGAGTGTAATTTGATGCTTTGCTCAAATGTTTTGATTGGGACATCATGATATAATGAATTTAGCCATTTTACTTTTTTTATTTATGGAAAAAGCTTTTATTCAACAACCAAAAAGGGCACATCACAGATATAAGAATCAATTGGATGAAGCTCTTTAACCATCATAGTTATCCAAGGGAAAAAAATGAGCCTAGGTTTCTTCTTTAGACCTCCTATCGTAACCCTAGGTTTCTTATCACTCGGCAAGACACTGAATAACCAAACATCTGCTCCATAATATTATTGTTTGCAACAGCAAAACTTCAAATTTTGAATCTAAGGGAAAAAAATGAGCCTAGTTTTCCTCCTTAGACCTCCTATCATTTACTGCTGTCTAGTTGTAAAGATGGTGAGCATGGACTTTCAGCTTCCACTTCATTATATTTGTTCAGTTCTTGATAAACAGAATTATCACTAGCATACCTTGGTGACAACTCGAAGCAATAAAGAGGAAGTCTGCATTTCATACAAGAAGAAGTTAGTTTGAGGAAAATAAGATTTAATCCCTAGAAAAGAAACAGAGACCAATCCATGAGAAACCCTAGAAATGACGAGAGGAAGAGTTAAGTACTAACTTTTTCGCGATCGACCAGAGGCAAGCGAGGCCCTGGCAGAGGAGGAAGAACAACACAATCAGCCTATGACAACAATTGAACCTAGTCAGTGGAACCACGCAGATCACTAAGGAACAATATATGCACAGCAAGCCCTCACAACACAGCACACAATAGAGATGGCGCAAGATGAAAGAAGGGGGTAAAGCTCCAGCGAGACCCCAATAACCAGTGTATAGAGAAGAATCGAAGAACCCGAGGGATGTCAAGCGAGCAGATAAATACCAATTCATCAAAGAGCAGAAGGGCGTACCTGGATGAAGAACAGCGAAGACAAAATCCACAGCACAAAAGCGAGTCTTAGAGGCTTCTTTACTTCAGGAAGAGAGAAACAGAAGCGATATCCCAAGACTTTGATGCGTGAGTCCAGCGGTCGCTGCCGGACAACTTATTTCCAATTCGTTTTGGACTGTGGTCTGTGGTGTGGAAATGAATACGTTGCAGGCTACACCACCACAACCATCTCTGACAGCCTCTGCCAGCTTCGCCACGTTGTCGTCATGCTTGCGGAGTCGGCTCTGGCAGTGTCGACGTCTCACTGTGTCCACCGTATGATTGTTTTTTGGGGCGGAATACAAAAGCAAAGGGACGAAGACGGAAAGAAACATGCGTTGGGCTGGGATTCGAACCGTGGGTGCTTTGAACTGTGGACCAAAATGATCCGCCAAACCACAAGCAAAATACGTGACTTGGCTCCCGATCATTTTTAGAAAGCCCTTTATGCCAAGTGGTAGCTATATATTCCATAAACATAAAACGCGCGCGAATATGAGGTGTCTACAGCCACTCGCCGCGAAATCGCTGGAAATCCAGCGTGTTTGAGTATATAGATTTTATGCTAATATAATGAATATATTTAAAAAAAAATAAAAAAAAATTAACATGACAATTTAATTATATAATTAATTTTCAGTAGATCTCATTTTTTAATTATATAATTGATTTTTTTTTCAATTTAAAAAAGATCAATAAAGTGTATGGCTTTTACAATAAAGGTAAAAGTTAAGTAAATTTCTAACGTTTTTCTTGAAAGTTCAAAATAATAAAAAAATAAATATTGTGTCATGATGTCAAATCTGTCGGGGGGAATTTGGTCTAATTTGGATTATCATGGTGTCAAATCAGTAGGGGGTTTGTGCATAAGGTAGGGGGTATGTGTGTAGGGTATAGGGTGGGGGAGTGCCTTCAACAACACCCGGGCTCACATGGAATGCACCACCCATAGTAACACTTCTGCTCACAGCTTGCTGGACTTGACTCTAGCTATCTTTCTCTTCCCATTAGCATATGCTATTATGCTGAGAAATGAGTGATTATTACCAGATTGATGAACAGCAAGAGCATCAATGGGAGCAGGGTTTCAACGTTTCCGGTGTGAGTGAGACAGAGCCCATAGCCCATAGGGCTTCAACGTCGCTAGCTGCAGTGGTTAACTCGTAATATTGAGATGGTTTTAATTTGCAGTTACAACAGCTTTTGGCGCCAGAATAGAATTGTAACCAACTTGCTAGCTGGCAGTGTTGATCTAATGGTGCTGCTTCGTTCCTCAGGGTCGGTGGATATTCAAGGGCATAGATTTGAGTTAGTTTTAGCTATAAATATAGTTGAGCTTGTTGAGGAATGATCATTGAAATGTATTCGAGTTTCTCTATGAAATTGTTCTAGTTTCTTCTGTTGTATTACATTAGGGTTTCTTGCGTATTCTTCACAAAAAAACTCACTCTGATCATGGCCTCTCGAGCAGTGAGTCGCCCAATCCAAAGGCTCATGTCTGCAACGGAGCACTCTCAGGATCGCAGGAAGAAACTGTTTCTCGCGATCGGTTTTGCAGTAAGGAACAGAGGCAGACGTCAGCTGATACGGCGGAGGAGGAGGGCGGTTAAGACTGCAGAGTCTTACCTTGCTAATCTGAAGCAGCAGCTGATCAGGACTAAAAACTTTGTGATAGCTGACGTTGCTGAGCTGAATACCGTCATTAAATTCAAAGCAGATACCAGATGGAATGGAACCGTCTCAGCCGTGCCAGGCCTCTCCACTAATGTGAAGGAGAAAATACGAACAGATGCTACTACTGCAAGGATCCGGTTCATTGACTAAACACCGAGTATACGGAATATAATATTTTAGTCTGTTCATGTTTTTACTAGTTTTTTGTTACAATTTACTTGTAATTTGGAACCTCCACAATTTTGACTGTTCTTGAGTGGTTGTATCCTTGAATTGCATTACTGTTACTCGTATCTTTAGCTGTGACTGTGAGTGAAGGGTTTGGATAGTTTTTGATGAGTTAGGGTTCTTGAGAGAGATTAATATCTTCCAGATTTCTCCTCTCTACGTTGTAATTGTGATTTTGATATCAATAATGCCGTGAGTAGTTGCTCTTCAGCTTTATTAATTGTTTGTGATTTCTTTTTATTAATTCTGAAGTTCTTGAGTGAGAACTTTGGTTCATCAGAAGTGGTATCGGAGATCGATTTCGTTCCTCCCAAATCCGAAAATGGTGACAACGTACGGAGCAGTCAGCACATATATAGGTTTCTTAATATGGTGGAGAGGCATCAGGCTCGTTGGGATGAGATTCTGTTATACAACTATATAACAAGAATCAATAACAGGAAATGGAAATCAAATAGAGAAGTGTTTTGCATTTGATTTTCCAGGACTGATTACAGAAGGAAATGCAAGGAAACAGCTAAACAAAGCTTAAAAGATGATGCAAGGTCCGTTTTCAGATGGACTTATACAGAGAAAGAGCTGAAAGCCAGAGGAAGAAGAAGATGAAGAATCCTCACAACGAACTACGGATACCACTCCCTTTCCTCACTGCTCCTCACAACCAAAACAGTTACAGGACCACTCCTCACGTCTTTCCACGTGGCAGATGATTCTTCCTCCAGAATAACCAAAAGCAAAACGGTGCCGTCCTACCTTACACTCGAACTAACCACCCTAATAACCATATACTGATGTGTTTGTTTTAACCAATCTAAAAGGTTAGGTTGGTGGTTTAAGAGGAAACAAATCTAACCGGTGCGAACAGGGAGACCATTTACGATCCTCCTTGAACTCAAATTAAATTACAGTATGTAGTTTGTTTTACTTTATATTTCAGAACAAGTAAAAACAACTTGCCATTCAGGGCATCCACACTGCCTCTGATTTTTTAGAAGCCAATGGGAGCTCGAGCCATGGTTCCTCCTCTTTTCCATTGGTTGTCTCTCCCGATATTGATGTTGGATGGATCGGCCCCCAGCCTAGATTTATTAAGATTAATAAGGATGCTGCATTGAACAAGGTTGAAAATATTTCTGGGTTTGGCACTGTTTTTCGAGATGAAGTTGGAGATGTTCTTGCTTGTGGCTGCCTAATGCGTGGTGTGTATCTGGAGCCTTTGCTAGCTCAAGCACTATTGTTTGCGGTTCAACTTGCAGGAGATTTGGGTTTTAGATGTGTGGTTTTAGAAGCATATTCCCTTCTACTTGTTAATGCCATTAAGGATGCTGATAGTCCTTTCTTAAGCTGGGGATCGATTATTGCTGAATTAAGAAGGATTTTATCCTTCTTCTCTGCTTGGTCTATTTGTCATAAGAATAGGAAAGTGAACGTGGTGGCTCATAAACTAACAAAAAAGGCTTTGATTCTCAAAGATCTCACTGTTTGGATAGACGAGTGCCTTGCAGATTTGGCTACTGATGTCTTTAAGGACAAAGTTTCGTGTAGAAACCCCAACTAAATTATGTTTGTATTTATTTTCCTCTCTCCTAATTGTAGCTTCTTCCATCAAGAGGTGACTTGTGCTTCGTTAAGCACCTTTGTACTGTGGAGTAACAGTTCAATCTATTGCAGGTCAATGACCTTTTCAAAAAAAAAAAAATTTGCTTCAGGGGTGACACTAAACCAGGAGCCTACAACAGAACAGAACAGACCGAACCGAACCATTCAGCTTCTTTTGAAAAGATGCTTTTAAGTAACTTCATTCTAAGACACGTTTATAATAAGCTCAACGAACCAGTAGTTTGTCTCCGAGAGAGTATTTTGATCTGAGTCGCTCTGCATGCTTCTTGGCTTTAGGGTTCTCATCCAGATATTCCCACGGGGTTCCTACGCTATACGGGCTACGGGAATCGATGATAATTTTCTCTAGCATAACAGCATTCTCAATCAAATATCTGGCCAACGCATTGCTAATGGTACAACCTACAAAGCCGACAATTTCCACTTCCTTCAGACATTGATGCGGACAGTTTGGAGGCTTGTATTGCATTCTGCCGCACCATGGCTCAAAATAAAATATCTGGCAACAAAACAAGGCAAGATATGTATCAAGTTCTAAAAATGAAAAGTTCATAACACAATTGTCCAAATCAGCTCACATGATTCACAAAACACTAATAAAAAAACACTTTAATTACTGGATGCAAACAAGAAAGAAATGTAATAGGGCTAAAACGAAACATATTCCCCTTTGTATCAGTTGGGGATGGCATTCTTCACCATGTCATTAACAAACCACACCATCAACGACAAAAGAAAGGTTGAGGGCTAAGGTTACTGAATTTCAACAAACCAACAACTCTAGTTAGATTGACTGGCTAAAAAGACATAATTCACTTCCAACAAACAGAACAATGAGCCATACTGCAAAATAAATAACACATCTTAATTGTTCGATTTTCGTTCATTGACTTTCTTCTGGTGAGCCTAGGGCATCCACCATTCTAATAACTAATAAGTGATGCATGTCATTCTTAAATCTGAGTATTAAAGGATTATTGACAGGTAACAAAGGCATAAACATGAGCAACAAAACTTTTTAATGCAACCAGCCCTGCAGGAACCAAGAAAACTGACATTTTACTAATCCATGTTACCAACCACCATTAATTGATAAGTTAGACCAATCTATAAAAATAAAATTAAAAATTTGACTCAGAAAAATTACTGCAGAACCCTAAACCAAAGTCACAACGTCGAAAATCACTCACTATCCCAGGATCTCTCCATAAGTCGATTTAAAATATGCGTTACTCAATGGATAACAGTCCTTTGTTTGGTTTTCAGCCATTTCATAGATTTAATTAAATATTACGACTAAACTGAAGAATTACAAAAGACTTTCAGCAAACAGCCGGATTATTTGCCATATAAGCGATCAACTCCATGATTGAGGGAGGGAGGAAGGCTTTATGTATGGATGCAATGGAAGTAACGTATTCACCAAGCTAACAGGAATTAAGTTACCCAAACCGTAGCGTAAAGTCAGTCTAAATCTAACCAGACACACTAAAGATGCTATTCTCAACGAAGGAAACCAACTAGAGGGATAGAACAACCAAAGAGTGACCAAATAACTAAACATTCAACAATATCAAAGACTAAGTAAAATTGAATACGAGGGTATGTAAAACTTTTAGATGCCAAGACAATATTACAAGAATGGCCATAGATGTGATATGCCTAATTTTGGCAAAGCAATGTGACGAGATGTTTCTAAACAAGGTAATCTAACATTTTACTGTTGATAGAAAAATAACAGTATAATAAAGTTCAAGAAATTTATGTTGACCCACCTTAAACAAGTACTGGAAAAGAAAAAGATATATGCTTAACTGGAAGTGTCATTAGATATTTTCTTTTATTTCATGAGTGTTGAAAACAAATACAAAGCAAGATTACCAACCTTCATCTTAAGTGTGCACAACACAGGAGAAACCTTTAACAAGGAACCAAGAACGAGAAGGATGTCAGCATATGTTGCTCTAACAGCCAACTCCAATTTCCTGAGGCGTGTGAGAAGTGGAAATCTGATAAGCGCCATATTTTCCTGAATAACATGTACATGCATAATACAGCACAACTAAGTCTCGTTTTTATTAAAGAAGGGAATGCAGGAGAAAAAAAACAAAAAACTAACCAAAGTAAAACATGCTCACCTTAATATTCCGCACCGTCAACACAAGTATCTCTAGTCGAAATGCATAACTTGAAAGTAGTGAGGGATTGTCGATAAGATAGTCTGAATGACCCCCCTGAATGTCTAGTTCGACCAGGTTGGGGAACTTCTCATAAGGCATGATGAATCTATCTCCAAGATATTTAAATGACAAGAGATTTGTTGCAGAAATATCTATGCTTTTCATCTCGAAGCAGCTTGTGAGCTCTAAGTACTTCAAGCAAAGTAGCGGTCCAGGAACTTTTAGATCCACAATAGAATTCGAACCTCCTACACATAATTGTTCAAGAAATGGGCAACTGGATAGGAAATACTCAAGAGCTTCACCAGTTATATCTACATCCCTCAACAGGAGAACTCTAAGGGAACTACAACTGGGAAACCCTAAAAGACGAGTATGCAGCCTCCTAACAGTGTTACACAACAAAGGAAAATGGTAAAGCTCATAATAATTCTGACTGTGACCACCACAATCCCGAAAATCCATCATAAGGCGCCTAACTTTCTTTTCAAGTGCAAAGTTAAGCCATCTATCAATATCATGTTCAAAATCTTTATTCAAATCAAATCGAACACTGAATTCGTCTACAGTCGGACCCTGATAGGATTCCAAAACACTATTAACCCAGTTTACAAATTTAGGCCTTTCTATCATAATATGCAATTTTTGATTCTGTTGCACCCGAATGAATTGCAAAGTAAGTGAAGCATCAAAATTTAAGGTGGGTATAAAAATCCACACTTTGTCCCATCGACTTGAGAGGACACTAGTCCTTGCTGCTTCTCTCAGTGTCACATGAGAGAGAATGGAAACAAGAACCGCATCTGGTAATTGACTTATTTTATCCTCCAAATGTCCTCTCTGTCAGAAATTAGAGATATCATAGAATCGGTATGAGCATCAAGCAATTATATTTAAACACACAAACGAATGAAATACAAAGCACAATAAAGAGGCCAACGCTGTGTCCTTTCGCGAAGACGAATTCGCCTCTTGCTTTGCTTGTCATTATATGTTAAAACAGAAACTGCTTTTCACAAATTGGTAATGTGTATAAATAGCGATTCTGGTAACCTGAAACAACAACCATAAAGATTGATAATTTAACGTGCACACTGAACCACATAAGTTTCATACTTTGACAGCAAACAATTTTTGTTTAATAAAACCAAATTGCTGACAATGAATCGGCAATGAGTTTAATTAGCATTCAAGAAACCTAAGACAAACAATCAGAAAGACTGATAATTTTATTTGCACACTGAACCGTAAAATTTCCATACTTCTGAAAAAATTTGAAACAATAATATAAGAAAAACTGCTTGTAATATTTATCACTTATCAACAATGCATATAAATTAACAATTCCAGAAACCTGAAACAAACAATCAGAAAGATTGGTCATTTAACTCACACTGGAAATTAATAAAAGTTTCCATCTTCAGACAGAAATCGAAAAAAATATTCCGCAATAGCAGAAGCTACAACCTATCAACATAAATATATTCTCATAAAATAATTTTTTGTTCTTTAAAAAGATGATAAAAAAATCAAAACTTTAAATTCAAAAAACTACAGAATCCCTGAATCGCCGAAAAATCGGGAGTATTTTTCCGAGAGATGAATCAAGCAAGGACGAAACCAAGCGGAAAAGAAAGGCGAGAGTTGAAAGAAGAAAGTTTGAGACCTCGAGTGGTGAGAGAGACGGAATCGTGAGGAACCGAGAGTGACTGACTGGGTCTGGCCTCTCGGCGAGAGTTGAGATTGTGAGGCCGCCGGCGTGAGATGGAGTCGCGGAGATGCAGGTAGACAGAAACGGTGAGGTGAGAGGCTAACAGTTGAGAATCAGAGAGAGAGGTCAGGGAGGGCAACTAGCATTAGGTTTCTTCTTCGGGTTTTAGCAGTTTGATCTTAACTGCAAAAACTTCTATATTTATACATATGCTATACGCATGTGTATCTATGTTTGGTTGCCCCATTCCAGACCGAATTGGAATGGTAAATTCCTAATCAATTATGATTTCAGTATTTGGTAGCACATACAATTAAGGAACAGAACTTAGGATTCCTTTTCTGAAATTTGCTTTTCCCATATCTTCCTATTGAGATTGACGTAGTGCCTCTATGTTTGGTTGCTCCATTCCAGACCGAATTGGAATGGTCAATTGCTAATCAATTATGATTCCTGTATTTGGTAGCACATACAATTAAAGAACAAAACGTACGATTCCTTTTCCAGAATTTGCTTTTCCCAAATCTCCCTATTGAGATTGACGTAGTGCCTCTATGTTTGGTTGCCCCCATTCCAGACCGAATTGGAATGGTCAATTCCTAATCAATTATGATTCCTGTATTTGGTAACACATACAATTAAAGAACAGAACTTACGATTCCTTTTCTGGAATTTGCTTTTCCCAAATCTTCCTATTGAGATTGACGTAGTGCCTACTTCCCATCCAAGCAACATAACAATAACCAAAAAACAAATATAATAATAAAAAAAAACATAACATTAACCAAAACATTTGCCATCCAACAACATTCATACAAAAGGGCAAACAACACAATATATATCATTACATTCAGCTCTGCAAAGCGGGTAAAGTGCATTTATGGTTATCAAAAGATTTTAAAAAAATTATTTACATCATTAAAAGTTCAAAAGTTTCACTTTAGTCATTCAGTTTTGATTTTTGTATCATAAGAATCATTCGGGCAATTTTTTCAATTTTTGGGTAGTCAACGTGCCTATGCGACAGTCTTTCCAAACAGTTGGAGTTAACGGACAACGTGCCATTGCCAAAAAATTGAAAAAACTGTCTGAATGATTCTCATAGTACAAAAATCAAAATTGGGTGATCAAAGTGGAACTTTTGAACTTTCGATGATGTAAATGTTTTTTCTTAAATCTTTCAGTGACCATAAATGTATTTAACCATCTGCAAAGCTGTCCAGAAAAGGTACTTAATGTCATACCACTACAAAACCTAACATTTCTATTGTTTGAAGCTTGAACATGCATCCGGTTTAGGGGTGTAAAAAAAATCTTCAAAACCGAAATTGACCAAAATTGAATGGTTTGGTAATTTTTTTCAAAAAAAAAGTTACATATTTTACACTAAGACTGACAAAAAAAATCGACATAACCGATCAAAAATTGACAAAATAATTTGAGTAAAATATGTAAAAAAAGAGCAAACCTTTCGTTAAATTATTAATTTAGTGTAAAAACATTGAAGACAATTTGACACTTCTTATACTAATGGACATTGGATTGATATTTAGAGATTATAGGATCTCAAACTCATCCTAGCACCATTCTTCTCCAATAAAGATTAGAAAAGATAATCAAAATAATAAGAATCTCCACACTATCTAACAGCCTATTCTCGCATCTGTTCTCTCACACGATGCGGGACTCACCATTTGAGAAGCAAACCCTATAAATGTTAGATGTCAATGATGAAATTGATATTTATGTACAAAATATAATAACGTTACGAATCATAACCACGGCATGCAATTCGGTCGTTTAGACTAACAGAGCCAAGTTCCAACTTCCAAGTCAGAAGTTTGATTTGTTGAGAAAAAACAGAGGTGGAGAATTGTTTCGTAGATGTCTGTGCATTGGGTTTCTGGTTTTACTGCCAAATTTAGTGAAAAACGTAACAAAAATGACACTGATTCCGGTAGACAATCCGAAGAAGAAACACGTTTTGTCCTCCTGTTCTTCTTCTCTCTGCATCTTCATCTCCTATCAGCGCCGGCCTCTCTGGCTCGGTGGAGGTGACGGAGGATTCTTCAATTCAATTTTTGAAACACAACAACACTCATTTCAATTCACATGGCTTTAATACGATCTGGGTCCAAATTGGAACAGAACAATGGGATCACAGCAATTGCAATCGATAGAGATAAAAGCAGCCAATTTGCGGTCAAATGGGCTGCCCAGAACCTCTTAAAGAAGTCCTCTCAATGCGTACTCATCCACGTTCGCTCCCAGAGCTTGCACCCGCGTAGGTACCTTACTCTTTTCATCATGGGATTGTTTGATGAGAAAGTAGTATCATTAGTTTCATTAACTCTGTTAAGGTGTTCGACGAAATGATGGATTCATGTTGTTTATTCCTGTAACAACCTTTGACGTGTTGGGATCTGTCATGTGATTTCCTTGCAGAGGATGTTGAAGCTGTCCCTAAAGAAGGTCGCCCACCAACTGAGCAAGAGTTGCAGCTTTTCTTCCTTCCATACAGAGGATTCTGTGCTCGAAAAGGAGTCTGTATTCTTGTTGTTTGACAATTTTTAGGATAACCCTTTTACATAGGGAGCTGATATTCATTGGCATTGTCAATTTCAGATTCAAGCAAAGGAGGTGGTCCTCCATGACATTGATGTTCCAAGTGCCCTCGTTGATTATATCACTAACAACTCAGTTAGCACCATTGTTGTGGGTGCTTCCAGCAGGAATGTGCTCACCAGGTCCTCTCCCTTTCCCTCTTCTTTCAACACACACACACAAAACTCCTCGACCATGCGCATATTTAGCATCCCTGATTCTCTGCACCAAAAGTTGACCCACAATCAAAATTAATTTTCCTGATCAGCAGTGATTTACATTTTTTTATATCTCCTCTATTTTGAGACATGCTTTTGGTAATTTCCCGTCACAGGAAATTTAGAAATCCAGATGTTCCAAGTAGCTTACTCAAATCTGCACCAGACTCATGTGCAGTATATGT
Source organism: Euonymus europaeus (assembly GCA_963580455.1). Lineage (NCBI taxonomy): Eukaryota > Viridiplantae > Streptophyta > Magnoliopsida > Celastrales > Celastraceae > Euonymus > Euonymus europaeus. Next base: position 4,113,448 of record OY756968.1, on the reverse strand, counting down.
TATATCAAAAGGGAAAGTTTATGCTTCCCGAACAGCAAGTCAACCTCAAACTCCTACTCAAGCCACTCCCAGAAAACAAATTCAACAGGATTTTGCATCAATTCTTTCTTCTGATGCCCCAAAGGCTGAAGACTCTTCCAGGTAATATAGGAACAAAGTGGTTATATACACTTATGAGGAACTAATTTTCATTTTCTTAACCATCTTATGCGTACATTCAGACAACTTATTGTCAGGAAAGAATCGTTCAACCATCTAGTAATAATGATGTCCAAAATAAAGCGTGAAAGTTACAGGAAGGAAATTTGGATTTTGTAGAAAAAGAGAGAGAGAGAGAGAGACAGAGAGAGGTAGGAAATTTTGAAGGTCAATCCTTTGCCAAGATAATGCATGTCGTGGAAATATTGATACATATTTTAGATTTTTGGAGGACTATATATATCAACATAATGTTTTCTGTTACTGAGTCTTGGTCGCAGCAGAACCAATTCTAGCCATGGAAGTTGGAAAAGTGAAGGCTCTGACAGAATATCAATCGATAGAGCCTCTGACAGAAGTTTCCTATCAGAGAATAGCAATTTCTCAGAGCCCTTAAGTTTCAGGTCAACAGATGTGTCCTTCGAAAATTTAGAATGCTCCATTGCATCAGGAAGTTCCATGAGCTCCTTCTCCTCACAAACCCCAGTAAGTATACTATATTCAAACTCATCAAATTAATTAAATGTACTCTCCATCAGTTAACATCATACCTGTGAATTATGCATGGTAGGATTGGCATTAAATGACTGAGCCATTTGGGTAGAACTTCTATAGACTATGGTTTGACGACAAAACATAAAGCATTACTGATAAAATATTTATGTTTAGTTTATGATGTATGTTGCCACCTAACTGCATTTGATTAATATGTCGACAACAGAGAATCTCAGGAATGAAATGTTAAATTTATCTACGTAGACTCTTTCTTTGTACTTAAATTAAGTTTTGGAAGACACAAGTAGTTCCATCAAATGCCTTTGAAGAAACTAGCTAGATGAATGAAACGTTTAGAACGAGGAAAAGAAAACAAATTAAACAATGTGATGAACTCTCTTGCGCAAAGAAACTTTGTGCCTTGATGAGCTAAAAAAAGGTCTAGTCCAAGTTGGTACAACTGAGCTCCGATTCGGACTTCATGTCCCTGAAACTTCTTCCACTAGTATATGAGGTGGGAAGATAAAATTTAGCATCATGCCATAACTGATCTTCAAATGCCGTTAATAATCAGTAGCATATATGTCATTATTGAAATGAAGCTTGCTTGCATGCATGAAACAGAAAGATTTGGAGTCAGAAATGAGGAGGTTAAGGCTCGAACTGAAGCAGTCCATGGAAATGTACAATTCAGTTTGCAAAGAAGCTGTTGTGGCAAAACAGAAGGTAAGATGGGATCACAGGCTTAACTAAATTAAACACATTTAGTACCTGATCATATATAACAAGTGCTATTGCAAGTCTTTCTCCATTGAAATCGGAGGTGTGTTTCCAGTCTCCATTGAAATCGGAGGTGTGTCTCCAGGCAAGTGAGCTTGAGCATCTGAAGACAAAAAAGGCACGAGGGATGGAGGAAGCAAAGCTTGCTGAAGAGGCTGCATGGGCTTTGGCAGAGGTTGAGAAGCAAAAAGCTAAGGCTACGGTAGAAGCAGCACATATGGTGCAACGGCTAGCAGAAATGGAAGCCCAAAAGAGAGAGAATGCAGAAATGCGGGCCAAGCTTGAGGCAGAAGAGAGAAAGAGGGCAATGGAAGCATTTGCAGCAAATAGTGTTCGGTATAGAAAATACACTATTGAAGAGATCGAAGTTGGAACAAATAACTTTGCAAACTCACGGAAGATAGGTGAAGGTGGTTATGGACCTGTTTACAGAGGAGTAATTAATCACATTGAAGTTGCTGTTAAGATCTTGAGGCCAGACCTATCACAAGGGTAGAGGCAATTTCAGTAAGAGGTAATATGAATATTATTCTTGTCTGAGATATAAATCACAATGATCATTATAATACACCCTCTATTCCTTGGAAAATTCGTTTCAAAATAGCAGCTGAAATCGCCACTGCCCTTCTTTACCTTCATCAGACAAAACCAGAACCCCTTGTACATCGTGATCTCAAGCCAGCAAATATTCTTTTGGACCGACATTATGTAAGCAAGATTGGTGATGTTGGTTTGGCCAGGTTGGTTCCACCATCTGTGGCTGATACCGTCACTCAATATCACATGACAGCCGCTGCTGGTACATTTTGTTACATTGACCCAGAGTATCAACAAACAGGAATGCTGGGTGTAAAATCAGATTTATATTCATTAGGCATATTGCTGCTACAAATAATTACGGCAAAGTCTCCGATGGGTCTATCCCACCAAGTTGGGGACGCCATTGAGAAAGGATTATTTGCAGAAATTCTTGATCCGACAGTACCAGATTGGCCTGTTGAAGAGGCTTTATCATTCGCTAAAGTTGCTCTACAGGGCAGTGAACTAAGAAAAAGAGACAGGCCAGATCTTGCTACGGTTGTATTGCCAGAGCTGAATAGGTTAAGAGAACTTGGATCATATGGTGAAGGCAATAACAAAATTATTTGGGCAGCACCACCACGCCCGTATAAGTCAGTTCCGCAAATTAATGTTCGTCATGCAAGCCAGGTTAGTTTTCTCTTCAGATCAGTCAACTAAATTTTCGTGTCTAAATTGTACTTTCCATAGGCTTGTAGCCTTTTCGTCATGCATAGTTTGTGGGCTATTGTACAGGGCCAATGGATTTACCCAGTAACCAAAGGGTAGTGGTTACGAGTTCTGATGTCGATCGTGCGACAGCTCTATATATGGACAAATTTGATTGTTGGCCAACTTAGTTATTTCTGTTATGTTGCATGTTTTAGGCTTCTGTATTTCTTTCTTTGGTTTCTTTCAGGCTTCTGTTATGGCCTTTGCGTGGGCTTTTGTTTGTTTCTGGCCTTGTGTTGTGTGGCCCAGCCCTTTTGCTGTAGGGTTTTGTTGTTCGGTTGTGGTTTTGGAATGGTAGTTTTGAGTGAATGAAAGATTGGCCGTCACTATGGTGCACGCCTACCTGGTTATCTTTTAAGATCAACAGGAGTTATCTGTATTTGCTTTCCTTTGTCCATGGTATTCTGTTGAATCAACAGGGATTAGGTTTGCATTTACATAAGTTGGTATCAGAGCGAGGTTCTTCCCATTGTTCCGTACGACATTTCTTATTCTCGTGTCCAGCATGCCACCTAGGAAGCGTAGTAGCAAAGGAGTAGATGAGGGTGGAACTAGTAACCGGGATGAAGTGGCTCGGCTGACTGAACAGGTGGCTAGTTTAAATCAACAAGTGATGGGCATTTCCACTGCTTTGAATGTCATGGGGTTCACCCAAGGCAATCCAGGTTTTGAAGACACTATCACTGAAGGTTCAGAAGAAGAGTTCCAGAATCCTTTTGCGGGTCGGCGCCGGGAGTTACAATTTCGCACTCAACCTCGAAGTGCAAACACCAACCGGTGGGAGGCTGGTTTACGTGTGGATCTACCAGAGTTTGCTGGGGGGTTGCGAGCAGAAGATTTTCTTGATTGGGTGTATACCGTGGATGAAGTGCTAGACTTCAAAGAAGTTCCACCTCACAAACAAGTCCAGTTAGTAGCAACGAGGCTGCGGGGACGTGCCGCTGCATGGTGGCAGCAGCTTAAATTGAATCGGTCGCGACAGGGCAAGAAGAAAATAGATTCGTGGGAAAAAATGAAGAAATATATGCGCAGTACATTCCTACCCCACAATTATATCCGCACGATTTACCAACAGTTACAGAATTTGAAGATGGGTTCTCAAGGTTTAGATGAGTACACAGCTGAATTTTACCAATTAATTGCCCGGAACGATTTAACTGAGACAGATGATCAGTTAGTTTCTCGATATGTAGGTGGTTTGCGGTCGCATTACCAGGATGTTCTGAATATGTTTGACCTGTTTTCAGTGTCCGAGGCTTATCAACGAGCTAAACAAGTGGAGAATAGATTTTCGCGCAAAGGTACTGAATCTTTTTGGAGTGGAAATGTGGCTGGGCGTGGCACAGGGAGTGGTTTTAGTGGTAAGCCAGAGGTTGTTGCTCCAACTAAGACTTCTCAAGTCACACCTAGTAATCGTACCAGTGGTGGAGGCTTCAAATGTTACAAGTGTGGGGAGCAGGGACATAGAGCTGTTGAGTGTCGCAAGAGCGATCGTGGGGGTAAGGCCCTTTTAATTGACACGGAGATAGTTCCTCATGAAGAAGTTGACCACTTTGGTGATTCTAAATCTGATGAAGACAGTGACTTAAATGAAGAGTTTGTTGAAGGGGATCAAGGAGTTTCATTAGTTGTGCGTAGATCATGTTATACACCTCGAGTTCATGAGGGTGAAGATTGGCTACGTAGTGCCGTCTTCCAATCTACTTGCACTATTGGTGGCAAAGTGTGCCGCTTTATAATTGATTCGGGAAGTTGCGAGAATGTTGTGGCAGAGGAAGTGATTACCAAATTGAAACTTAATACTGAAGCGCATCCTAACCCGTATCGCTTATCGTGGATTCGAAAAGGGGCTGAGGTTCGGGTTTCCAAACGCTGCTTGGTTAAATTTTCTGTTGGACCCAAGTACAGAGATCAAGTTTGGTGTGATGTCGTTGAGATGGATGCCTGTCATTTACTACTGGGTCGCCCCTGGCAATTTGATCGACACACCATTCATGATGGGCAGCAGAACACCTACTCTTTCATATTTGAGTCAACCAAAATAGTTCTTCTCCCTAGTCCTGAGAAAGAGCAGCAGGTGAACAACGCGGGGGACACCAACCTTTTGATGACTCGAGGCTGCTTTGAAGATGTTTTGGCCGAGTCACATGTTGCTTATATGCTTGTGGTTAAAGAGACTTCAGTGAGCTCAAGGGTCCCTGTTGAGATCCACGAGTTATTAGAGGAGTTTTCTGATGTTTTTCCTGAGCATCTCCCAACGGGCCTGCCTCCTTTGCGAGATATTCAACATCGTATTGATTTAATTCCAGGAAGTATATTACCCAACAGACCTCATTATAGAATGAGTCCTCAAGAACATGAGGAACTTCGTCACCAAGTGGAAGAGTTGGTGAAAAAAGGGTATGTTCGGGAGAGTCTCAGTCCTTGCGCTGTGCCCGCTTTATTAACTCCAAAAAAGGATGGCTCTTGGCGGATGTGTGTCGACAGCAGGGCCATCAATAAAATTACTACGAGATATCGTTTCCCCATTCCCCGACTGGACGACCTTCTAGATCAATTGACAGGGGCCACTGTTTTTAGCAAGTTAGATTTGAAGAGTGGGTATCATCAAATTCGTATCACCCAGGGGGACGAGTGGAAAACCGCTTTCAAAACTCGTGAGGGTTTGTTTGAGTGGCTTGTGATGCCATTTGGGTTATCAAATGCCCCGAGTACGTTTATGAGATTTATGAATCAGATCTTGAGACCGTTTATTGGAAAGTTTGTCGTCGTTTATTTCGACGACATCTTAATCTTCAGTGCTGATCCTATTTCTCACATCCAGCACATTCGAGAAGTTCTCTTAGTTCTGCGGCGTGAGCACCTCTTTGCGGGCCTTAGCAAGTGTTCTTTCTTGGAAGATCGCATTTTATTTCTTCGATATGTCATTTCAGCACAAGGCATCGCTGTGGATGATGAAAAAATTGCCGTCATTCGTGATTGGCCTGAGCCCCGTACCCTGTTTGATGTCCGCAGCTTCCACGGACTTGCTTCATTTTATCGCAGGTTTATTGCAAATTTTAGCACCATTATGTCCCCCATTACAGATTGTTTAAAGGGAAAGAGGTTTTCCTGGACTCCTGATGCTTCCACTGCATTTGTCACCATTAAGAGATTGCTCACCAATGCTCCTCTTTTGGCTCTTCCTAATTTCAATCAGCCTTTTGCTCTCCACTGCGATGCTTCGAAGGTCGGCATTGGGGCTTTCTTGAGTCAGCAGAATCGTCCGGTGGCCTATTTTAGTGAGAAATTATGTGGGGCGAAGCTAAACTATAGTGCTTACGATGTTGAATTTTATGCTATTATTCAGGCTTTCCGTCATTGGTATTGCTATCTGATTCATGATGATTTTATTCTTTTTACGGACCATGAAGCCTTGAAACATATAAATAGTCCCAGCAAGTTATCCTCGCGGCATGCTACTTGGGTCAGTTTCCTTCAACAATTTTCTTTTACTGTTAAGCACACTTCAGGTGCTTCTAATCGTGTTGCTGATGCATTGAGCCGCTGGGCTTCCTTTTTATCAACCATGCGCAATCAAGTGGTGGGCTTTGATCACCTCCAATCCCTTTACTCTACTGATTCTTACTTCACCACCGTGATGGAAGTTATTCATGCACGGGAACCTTCTGAGTTTCACCTTCAGGGTGGTTTTATATTCCGCGGCAATCAGTTATGCATTCCTGCCAGCAGTTTGCGCCTCCACATTATCAAAGAAATTCACAACAGTGGTCATATGGGAAGAGATAAGTCCTTTGCTAATGTTGCTGCATCTTATTATTGGCCATCCATGCGCAGGGATATTTGGAAATTTGTTGATGGTTGTCGTATCTGCCAAATCTCTAAGGGGACTGCCACAAATGCCGGGTTGTATATGCCTTTACCCGTTCCTTCGCAACCTTGGATCGATGTTAGTATGGATTTTGTGTTGGGCCTTCCTCGTACTCAACGGGGGTTTGATGCTATTTTTGCGGTTGTCGACCGTTTTTCCAAGATGGCTCATTTTATGGCTTGTAAAAAAACTACGGATGCTAGTCGCGTGGCTGACTTATATTTTCATGATGTTTATCGGCTGCATGGCCTTCCCCTTTCCATTGTTTCTGATCGTGACACTCGCTTTTTGTCCCATTTCTGGCGGAGTTTATGGCGACTGACGAGGACCGAACTTAAGTTCAGCACTGCCTATCACCCTCAAACCGATGGGCAAACGGAAGTGATTAATCGGTCTCTTGGGAATTTACTACGCAGCTTCGTGGGTGATAATCTGAAATCGTGGGATCAATGTCTGTGTTTAGCTGAATTTGCTCTCAACCAGGCTGTCAATCGCAGTACGGGGTTCAGTCCCTTTTTGTGGTTTATGGCCATTCTCCCCATACTCCCATAGATCTTCTTCCTCTTCCGACTGCCACTCGTTCTCACGGAAAAGCAGGGGAGTTCATTTCTAAGCTCCATCAGGTCCATACTTCCACCCAGCAGCACCTCTTGGAGTCCACCTCCAAGTACAAACAACAAGCTGACCAGCGGCGTCGTCATTTGGAGTTTGATGTGGGCGACTTTGTTTGGGCTGTCCTCACTCGGGATCGCTTTTCTCCAGGCGAGTACAATAAGCTTTCTCATCGCAAGATTGGACCTCTTGAAGTGCTTGCCAAAATCAATCCAAATGCCTATAAACTCAAGCTACCCAGCCATGTTCGAACTAGTGACATTTTCAATGTCAAACACTTGATTCCTTTCACTGGTAATTCTTCGGACGATGATACTGGCGATTCGAGGGCGAATCTTTCCTTGCTCGGTGGGGATGATGTCGATCGTGCGGCAGCTCTGTATATGGACAAATTTGATCGTTGGCCAACTTAGTTATTTCTGTTATGTTGCATGTTTTAGGCTTCTGTATTTCTTTCTTTGGTTTGTTTCAGGCTTCTGTTATGGCCTTTGCGTGGGCTTTTGTTTGTTTCTGGCCTTGTGTTGTGTGGCCCAGCCCTTTTGCTGTAGGGTTTTGTTGTTCGGTTGTGGTTTTGGAATGGTAGTTTTGAGTGAATGAAAGATTGGCCGTCACTATGGTGCACGCCTACCTGGTTATCTTTTAAGATCAACAGGAGTTATCTGTATTTGCTTTCCTTTGTCCATGGTATTCTGTTGAATCAACAGGGATTAGGTTTGCATTTACATCAAGTTCCCAGCAAAAAAAGTAGTTGTAAGCAATAAATAGACATTTGATAAAATCATTAATTCATTACATACAGTTTTTGGCCCGTCTTATGTTATTATTATACGCTACTGTTGACCAAGTTCTGCACAAAGTAATTTTTATATTACTCTGCATAATGGTGGAGAAGAAAAGTGAACTATGTTTAATCCTTTGTATTTTGTGCGAACACACAAAATTCAGTTGTCTTCATCGAAAAGGCATAACTATTTTTATCCTTGTAGAAAAGTCTCTTCTTTTCATGTGTTGTAGATGTCTTCACCAAGCATTTCTTGATGAAACCTTCCAACATTCTCAAATTTTTCCTGAAATATATTTTATACCTGTTTATTATGTATAATCAGGAAGGAATGAGAAACAACGCTAACGTGGAAATGGAAATTCAACGTAGATCAATGTAAGGAAAGGATGGAAGCACTTCAAGTCTCTCGCCAAAGTGTGGAGCTTCAAGACCAATACTAGGAAAGCGACAACACTTGCGCATAGCGAAATACATGCTGGAAAACCAAACAAGATGCAATTTGAAGGTTGTTGGTCGTTTGTTGGCTGTTCAGCAGCTCCAGCTCACTCAAACTCGAAAAGATACAAGTCGTTTTCATGAAAAAGGTGAATTAAGTTCTTACAGTTTGTGATCATTCTTTTGTTTTTTATTTTTTTCTTCCTAGGAGGTTGGGGTTAATCTTCCTAGTCTGTGGGCAGACCCCCATATTGTGCTTTGTTCATGTGAATACAAATGTTGATAATCGATTTTCAAATGTGAATTCTATCTCTTTAAGGAACTAATAATATACTCGAAAGTCTGACTGATGCTTGAGCAGAGAAATTTCCTGATTGCCGATTAAGCTATGAAGATCTTCATGAAAGTGTTCGGTTTATTCATTCAGATCTATTAGGTGTTCTATGGAACAAAACTTGAACTTTGACACTAAAGCAGTGAAAATACATGGGGTAGACCTACCATTTATAGACAATAACCATTTAGCCACTTTCAAGTTTCAAGCAATGTACTTGAACTCCTGAGTGGAGAATTATGAAGTTCAAGAACTGTAATTGTCGCTCATGAATAACTAACACATGCAAAGAGTTGTGTAGCTTCAAGCTATGATGAACAAGGAAGCAAACTTGTAGTGGATTTGAACAAATTTATGTTCTATGGATTCATATAGCCGATCTGAAACTGATTAGGATAAAGGCTAACAAGATCATGGTGATGATGACTTGTGCCTCAGTCCCTGAGATGCATTATGCAGTATTTCAACATTCAATTCTTAGTTTATTTCAAATTTCATTTTCAATATCCTGCCAAGCATGTTTGGTACAGATATGCATTGTGCTTGAATTGAACTTAACAAAACCATTAGGTCCATAATGCAAGCAAAGTACAGTTCACACATGAATCAGACATAACTGGGTGAAATTATCACATGTAGGACTCATAGACTATCTAAATGAAGCTTATACCTTGTCCCTACAGATTTAAGCTAACCACTTTTTTTTTTCAACTCACACACCCACTCACGCACATTATGAGAATCGAACTCAGATACCACTGTACTTGGGTGGGGTGCCTGACACTGGGCTACTCTCTAGTTCTCATCTAAGCTAACCTCAAACTCTTCTTGTCTTGCTGCAGTCAATGAAGGACATGTTCTAACATACATAGTAGCTGTTCTCCTTTTTTGCTCATGTGTCCTTAGTTGTGCTTCATCACTATACCTAATTCTTGCCTTCTTTGGTCTTCCAGGCTTTGCCTTGTACACTGGTGGTGCTAGAACGGAGTGGTTAATTACTTGCTGGCCATTGTTCTTCTCCTGGCATTGGTTTTATGTAGTGAGAATAAGTCTTCAAACACCGGGACTCGTCTCTGTCAATGCTCCAACACGGAAGAAAGAAACCATAAACTGAAAACTCTAAAACCCCGAGAGAGAGAATATGGTTCACAACTCCCGCCTTTTATTTCAGTCTAATTTGTAATTAAGCATATAATAATTATAAAATTTTATGCTAATAAAATTATATGTGCACAAGGACAATAGTTTAGGGGATCTGAGTTTATTTCCCAAAGTATTAGACACATGTCTACTAAAAGCTCCACATAGGAGCATTTCGAGACATTTCTCACTGCTTCACGTTTTCAATTCTGACTAAACGGAATGACGAGATCATCCACTCTGATTGAAACAATTGTAAGTGCATGAATCATCTTCTCAGCTGCTTCGTTCTGAATTGACGATCGAAGACATGCTCTGACCTTGACAGTTCCTGATTTCAAAGGAAGAAGAGGACCTATTTGAAAGAGACGTCACACCTTGGCAGTTTACTGAAGAATTAAAAAACCTTAATTTGATCTCACCAACTCAAATTTATTTTCTCCATCAGGTAACTAATATGCTATTTTGATAAATATTTTCCTTCGAAAGATCAGACACCCGCAGCAATGCGCAGCGATTGATACACTCCCTCCGTCCCATTCTAATTGTCTTTTATTCCTTTTTTAAAAGTCTCAAAATACATGTCAATTTCAATTAATGAAAGTTATTTTTTCTCATTTTACCATTAACTTGAAAAGCTCAACAACTAACTCAATAACCATGCATATTATAAATTAGGGTATAAACGTGAAATTGAAAGAGAATTAAATACTTTCTTAAACTATGCGAAAAGCGAAGGAGATAATTAAAATGGGACGGAGGGAGTAATATATATAGACACATACAAAGTTAGAGACAGAATGATATATTCTATTTACTTATTTTAATATGTAATATGTAATGAAACAGCTAGCATGGGTACCATTTAGTAGAGGAAAAGGTATTAATAAACTGTATTAATTAATCCATAGAACTTGGGGGTTCGAAACCCAGGGCAGGGCATTCTCCCTGTAGAAGGTTGCAAGCTCCTTCATGAACTCTGCCTGCTCTTCAGGTGTACCAGTTTCGTTCATTCCTGCCATCTGAGATTCAAGAGTATAAAGTTGTTTCTAGCAACAATTACAAGGTTCATGTTTAATCATATGGCATATAATTGTATTGACCAGGAACACTTACATGGATCAGAACTCTATCACTGGAACCATACAAAAATCTTACAAAATTTAAAAAGAAAGAAACCAAGAAATTAAATAGGTCCTCGGAAGAATAAAAAAGAATACCTGGAATCAGGAGTCTGCCACAGATCAACAACAAGAAGCCGTTCCCGGTGATGGAGGGCACCTTAATTATAATTGATTTTTTTTATTTGGACCCAACCTACTATACTAAGCACACTTTTTATATCAAATCAAAGAGAAAAGTTGGAGACAAACTGTCAGCTTTATTGAACTTCACCAAAATTTTGGTTTTTGTTAATTCTTTTTTTAATTAAATTCTGTGATTTTATTTTTGGTTTTTGTTAATTTTTTTAATTAAATTTTGTGATTTACGTAGGTCTGTGATTCTATTTTTGGTTTTTGTTAATTTTTTAATTAAATTTTATGATTTTCGTAGGTCTGTGATTTTATTTTTGATTTTTGTTAACCTTTTTTTAATTAAATTATGATTTACGTAGGTCTGTGATTTTATTTTTATTTTTTAAATTAAATTTTGTGATTTACGTAGGCCCGTGATTCTATTTTTGATTTTTGTTAATTTTTTAATTAAATTTTGTGATTTTCATAGGTCCACCATGATATTAATTACACTTTTTTTTAACTCTTTATCTTTAAGTAATATTTCACTTGTAGACTCACACACTCACATGCATGTTAAATTATTGATATTAGAATATTCTCTGTCAAAGACTCTGAATAAAAGAATTATTGGTACGTTAGCACTTAGCACGTGTGAAACACATGCTAAAATAACAATGTATGACTAGGGCTCTTCAAACGGCCCGTGGGCCTTGGGCCGGCCCGAGCCCGAAGGGACCTCGGGCTTGGGCAGCCCGACCTAGCCTTCGGGCGGGTCTGGGCTCCATTTCTGGGGCCGAGCCCGGCCCGAAGCCCGAGTCCGAAAAATATAACACACAATATATATATATACATACATATAATTATATATATATATATATATCTATATGTGTGTGTCTGACAGTGTGCATGTCTGTCACACTAATGTGTGTGTATATATATACACATATAAATATATATATATCTACAGTGAGACTCCCATGCGGACGCCCGTAAGTTTTAAACTTACGGGCGTCCGCTTTTAACTCATGAAATTCAAATTTGTGGGGCCCTAAATAGTGGGCCCCACAAGGAAATCACTTTTTGGAGTAGGCAATTAAATTAGGTCCGTAAAATGCTCACATACGGGCGTCCGTATGTGAGCATTTCTGTATATATCTATGTGTGTGTGTATATATATAACTAGCTGAGCACCCGCGCTTTGCTGCGGGATCTCATTTGATTGGTTGATGGTATAAATACGATAGCAGCAGACCACTGATATTGCCATGTGTAAGAAAATGCACCTTTTAGGCATAAAAGAGAGATTGGAATGAAATCCAAGTTTCTTCTTTTACCATGAATAAATAGGAACAATTATACAACTAAAAATTAACAGGAATAATACCCTTTTTTGCATATATGCAATACAATTATTACTCTAGCAAAAGTAAATCTGTCAATGGACTATGTCAATGGCCATATTACTCTAGCTCTCCTTCCAGTTGATTTCCCCGTGATGTCGAGTTAATACATGTTGATATGGACTATGCCAATAGTCTATGATAACCAAGCTTCATGCTTGATGATAACGAAACTCAAACCAGTTAAACATCTGAGACCCAAATAAAAAAAAATCACGATGTATAAAAAAAAATCACGATGAAGCAGTAAGACCAAAAAAACAGTAACTGAGATTATTTCTCCCAGTTTTTGGTACATCATATGGCAGTAAATCTGGAATTTTGAAGTTCGTTCTACATGTCCTTAAATATTAGAAGTATCAATTACTTTGATGCAACACATTAGTTTTATAGAAAATTAATAGCAAAAAGGATAAGGATACGCAAAATCATTACTTTCTTGGTCTATCCCTGCAAAAGTGTTGCTATTAGTTGTCACAACTAATTCCTAAGTCAAAGCTCATTTGGTCATCAAAAATGCATAACATTGGAAACTCTAAATGAACAAATTTGGCAGATGTAAACCAAGAAATAGATTTTTCATCTTTGAATCACAAGTCGAAGCATTTATTTTTGCATATGTTAACCAAAGGAACTAACCTTTAACACCAATATTATACATCAAGAACACAAATGAACTAAAAGAACTAATCCTTTATTATTTTGTTTGGTACTTTCAACTTGAGAGAGTTTAGCTATTCAGAACACTTACTTGCAATGACTTTGATCAAGTGTGGTCTGGAAAGCGTGTTTGACATAGATATCTCAGATGAGGGTAGTCTCTACAAGCCACCTACGATCATGAAGAGCAAAATTATTAATTTTACTCAATTGATTCAGGAACCAAACGAATGAAAAAATTGAAAGAGTGATAGTGTCCATCCAAAATTTACCTTCACAACTTTTTAATACAATTGCATACTAATCAAATTTTCTATTGAAAAAATTACTAATATCCATAGATAGAGTTGGGCTAATAAAGCATTTAATTTTGTTTCTATGAGAAAATTGATTAAACAGGTAACATGCAAAATTTTTAGAAACAGAAGAATTTTCAAATCTTGTCATCAAGTCCTATCCCATTCAAGCTTCACTTCCACATGTTCAATTCACCACCATTAAAAATTGATTTTGTAATCAAGATACTGCACATCAAAATCAGCAGAAGCTGTCAACTCACCGAATACTCAGTAAAGTTGTAAGTATAGGAGAAGATTAAAAAACTTCAACTTTTTCGAAATCAAGTCCCCTATAAACACCTGAATCATGCAACACCATTAAGTGATGTACTAAAATCAAAATTAATAACTTTGGAGGCAACAATGTAATCACAATATCAAAGCAACGGATTCACTGTTGATCTAAGACACGGAGATTAGATAATAAGCAAACTAACCTTTTTCAAGAGCAAACAGGAAACCGATCCTGATTAGAGGCAAAATCGTCTCAAGACAACAAAGAAGCATCATGCTTTTTAACACAACGATTCTCTTAGGATGACAAAGAAATAGAGAAAAATGAAAACACAGAAGGACCTTGCTTCTAATCACTATGATTCTTGCAGGACGACAAAGAAACATATAAAAAGTTTAAAGTTACCTCTTTTCCTCGACAAACACGGAAAATAAAACCTTGGTGGTCGCCTTATTCCAAATCTCCTTTCTCTTCATCTACGAACTATTTCTTCAAAAACTTTACAGTTGTAAATTAAAAGTTTGAGGTGTTACCCAAATAGAGAATAGGCAGCAAACCACAAATAACATGCTAACCTGGACTGATGCTGAATAGCAAGGTTGAAATGAGCTCCACAAATCTTCCCAGATTCAAATGGCAAAAGTAGCAAATCCACACTAATTTCATACTCCGTTATACAAATATAGGAAATAGATGATCACATTATAGAAAAAGAAAACAAAAAATAAAATACAATAATACTAAGAAGAAGGAATCGTAACTCAGAGTCACTGTAACCAACAAAATGAACAACAATGGGCACTATTGAAAAACCCAAACTAATTTCACTAATTGATAACTAGAGAAAATCAATGGTTAAGCGATAGAAGCTCTATAATGATTTGCACAAAATCTAAAGAAGCTGGGCAGCCATGTCTCTGTTGATTTCATGGGTCATCAACAATATGTTAAAAGGATCTCTGTACAGATATTCAGCTATGAATTCCAGAAATAAATATAGAGCAATAGATTTATAAAAACAGAAACTGAATCCTCTACATTGTACCTGAGTAATTCCTCTGCATGCATTATAGAAACATCGAAGCTGCCATTGATCCCCCACACTGGCAGATGCAAACTTATATTGAGCTTCTGCAACAAAAGGATAAAAGCTAATAGTCAGCTCAGTAAATACATAAGCAATTGCATACATAATGTGTATGTTGCCGTCCAAATGACTTGGTAAAGTGAATATAGCCAACAGAATATAATTCCCTATTTTATATTAAACTAACGCACTCACTACCAAAACAAAAGACTTCTGAATCAATATAATCGATTAAGGACATGCAAAGTCATTCTTCAATATGATGAATCGCTACACCATCTACCATCAAAAATACTATTTTTACAGCAGCCACAAAAAAAATTTAAAACCCAGAATATAAAATAGAAATAAATAATATTGAAGTCCTACTACCAGCTGGCAGCTGAAATATCTTTCTTAATCACAGTGAAATAAATAATTGAAATTATACCTATCTCAAAAACTCTTTTGAAAGAGAAATGAATTAAATAGCTACTGAATAATCTATACAAATCTATATGGAAAAGAATAAGTAAGGAAATTAGAAGTTACGAGTTGACAGATCAAATATCGTGAGTGATGGATCCAGTTGATGAAATTTGGGTTCCTCAATTTTGGCCTTCCCAAGATCAACAATCGCTTGAGGTTGGGCATCCTGCTCGTACATCAAAAATACACATGACCAGTAAAATACAATAGAAAATTGCAGGTGTCAACATTGAGAGTCATGGAGAAGCGAGAGGTGACAAACACAGATAAAGAAAATTGACAATCAACTAATTAGGGCATGAGAATTAGAAGGTAAAAAAAGATAAACCAAAAAGAATAAAAATGGGAACCAGAAAAGAAATAGAGATACCCCGCAGACGATCCATCGCGAGAAGCTCAAAATCTTCAAGCTTAAATTCAAGAGGAGGAGCGGAACGGTAGAGAGGGAGAGTTGAAACTACATCATTCATGGGGGCTTTCCACTGAGATCTGACTATTTCCATTATTGCTTTCTCTTTGCCCTCTTTTTCTCTGTTAAGTCTGAGTAATCAAATCATTATAATATTATCTCACA
This sequence comes from Euonymus europaeus, assembly GCA_963580455.1. Taxonomy (NCBI): domain Eukaryota; kingdom Viridiplantae; phylum Streptophyta; class Magnoliopsida; order Celastrales; family Celastraceae; genus Euonymus; species Euonymus europaeus. The sequence continues at coordinate 4,097,509 of OY756968.1, read as the reverse complement.
ATATTGCAAGTTATTGTGATTATTATATATATACAGTTATACACACTGCGAATAAATAAAACCAACAATAAGAAACTCCAGAAAAGCTTACAAACTATTTACTTAAGGCCAGAAAAGTTAAAGCAACAATCAAAATCCTTTATCATTCATGAACCTCAACAGCAGTTAAATGTAAAAGACAAAGGTCTAGGCTATACAAGTCAGCACAAAGCCAGCCTGGTTCTTATCATGATGTTAATATCACTCGTGTATATCCTCACAGAATCATTTACTAATTTACTAATTTACATTTTAGTCTCGACAAACACGTCAAACATTTGTGATTTGTGATCAATTTAACCTTTTTTTTTATGTCACTTCCTATTATTTTTCTTGGCAAGTGAATAGGGTATGTTTATGATGATCAATAAGTGTCTTTGAATAAGATATTAAAAGTCTGATGCAAAGTGGACTGGAATAAAAACACATACATTGCATTAGAACAATTAATTTGAAATCATTTCAAATTAGACAAATCGTTTGACGTTTGATGGCATGAACAGACAAAGCTATCAATGAAGCAAGCAAATAATAGAGACAAAACAAAGCCAAGAAGAACAATTACTTTAGTTATACAGAAGATACGAAAGCTTTAGTTATACAGGATAGCTAACCTTGCTGGAGAGAGCAATTCCTTTCTGGTGAGTCCGAAACAGCTGCATATATAATTAAGAGATGACATGCCAAATACTTTGTTGGAATATTTCAAAGCAACACAGATGATGAAGAACTACAAATAATTGAACATACAGGAACAAAGAGTCTCAAAACCACACTGAGTGTTCTAAAACTTTTAACTGCTCCAGATTTTCTCTCGATATGATGACTACTGGAAGGAGGTCAAGAAGATTGTTAGAGGTCCAAAATTTGAGGGCTTTGAAGGAGGGAAAAATTGAGAGATATCCAGGTCCAGTTAATAGACCTATGTCAAAGGAAACTATTGATATCAAGCTTAACAACTAAAAGCAGTGTATTACAATACATAAAACATTTCAGAGATGAGTCCAATGTAGGTAATCATATGACAGACCAAGTAGGCACAAAGTACTTTCCATCATAAGGCAAAAAAAACATATTCCTCGCAAGGTGGCCATGGACATCCTGATATACATTAGAAAAAAAAGAAGCTAAATGAGCACAATCAAAAGGACGTATGAAATGCAAGAGGGCATTAATCAAGGATCACAACAGAAACATTGAAAAATAAATTAAACTAAACTTGTGAAACTAAAATTACTTATAAGATCTAATTTCGAAATCCATAGTGAGTGTTATAAAAATACCTTTGTCTGATGCTCTTTAGATGTTAAAAGGTTCTCACATCCATTTGAAGAAGATTTTTTTAGATTTGCACGCATAGATCAAGAGAAATCTTCCTGCAATCAAGCACATAATCTTTCTGCCCTTTTTCGCGAGCTCCATTCATATGTTCCATATGTTGTTCCCGGGCTGCAACTCTCCATTCCTCAGCCTTTCGGTGCATGTCTGCCATCCTCTTCATCAACTTCTCTTCTAGCTTCCATTTCATCTTCTGTATTTTCACCTGAGTCATTCATTTAAGGTTATAGTTCAGAGTTCAGACAACAAAAATCCCCAACAACGCAACAGAATGCAAACTCGTGTTACATTTGTGTGTGTGTCTATATATATATATGATAATCTCAGAAATATATATGTTGTCCACTTCTTGTCATCTTGTAATCTAAGTGGGATAGAAGAAGCAAAAGGTAATGCAATTAGTCCTGCTTTAACTAATACACTTTTTTTTAATTGAACACAAACATGCAAGAAACCAAACTTCCAGGCTAGAGATACCCCAATTCAAGAGAACATTCCAATTCCCCACAAACTTCTAAATGCCAGCTCTTTGAGTTGCAATAAAGATAATTAGTTAAAAGGAACATGATGACTTTCTTGCCTTCTTCTTTGTATTTTAATGGTTGGGCTTGTAAGTTATTGCTAAAACTACATTGAAATAAGGAACACACTCCAACAAAGGTGGACTGGTCAAGAATAACAAAGAGGATGAGCTCCAAGGAGCGGGTGGCTCGAAACCAATGATAAATCCGACAAAATTTTCTTGCCATAATCAACATGACAGCTATTTAAATCTTAAACAGATATGCAAAAAGAAATTTAAGCTAAGATCCTCCATATTTTATAACATGCCACAGTGCAGCTTCACCCAACTCATAAGAGGTCAACAACTTGCTGATTTTCTTGAAAAACAAAGGGGACATCACCCAAAACTAAAACTATTGAGTCATGGAGTTTTGAAGTTTTTATTTTCATGATGCTTGAATTTCAATAGCAACAGACATGTATAAGTTTTATAAATCTGTTAAGAAAAAAATATTGAATGAAAAAGTTAAAATGGAAAACACCTCAAGCTTTCTTGATTGCGCTTCAGCTTTTGCATTCTGTAGATTCACCCAAGCTTGAATTTTTGCTTCTTCTCTCTGGTATCTGTATCAAAACACACCTCATGCTCAACAAAATGCATAAAACTAATAAAAACATGCAGCATCACAGATTGACCTATTATCTTAGGCAGCACTTTGTCTTGTCCTCCTCTTCCCAAACAGAGGCTCTTGATTCAGAAACACTTCTCCGAAAAGCGTCGCTAATTTCAATATGTCTCAGGCTCTTTGATACTTCCTCTTCCTCTTCTTCTCTTGAGACCCAATTCGATGCAACTGAGTCATAATGATTCCCAAGCAGTAGCTTAGCTAAATGACACTCCTACAGCTTGGCAATGTCAATGGTGCTAATGCTGTTGTTAGAGTTAACCAAGGCCAATGGACCTCACCTGCTAGCAGGCGTGTTATGACCAGTTCTCCATTGTCCGTGAGTTTGTCTACATTCAAACATTACAAAAACTTTAGTAGATATTACAGTCCGAGTAATAAATGCCCAAGTTACCCTTGGTCCTAACTCCAATATGATTCCTATGCCTCATTAGGCCCGACTCGATGGGATTCATACTTAAGCGAAGGCTAAGGCAAGCACGGTAGGGAAGCAAGAAATTGAACTCAAAGTAGGGGGCAGTCTAAGACTAAGAAAGCAGGAAATTCGAATGGGCAAACGGCACCTACTGTAATTGCTTTCAATAGTCTTTATCCCCAATCCAACACCCCTTTAATAAACTACAAATCGGCAGTTGGAACATCATCTTCCTCAATCTCTTCTACACTCAAAGAAGATCCAATATCCAAGCAGACGAAAACAACAGAGCTCACAAATCAACAATCAGAATAATAAAAAATCGACGGGCATAACAAATAAGCAACATAAAAAAGAAAACCCTAGCTGGCAAAGGAGAGGGACGAACCTGGGAGACGGAGGATCTGTGAAGAAGAAGTCAATTAATCCAAACAACTACGGTGCCGAAATTGAGTATCGGCCGATTTCACCAGCGTTTGGTGAAAATACCAAAGTGGGGGAAGTCGTCGAACACCAGCGGTTCGAGCTGCTTTAGACAATTGGTAAACTGAGGTTTTTTGCAGACGAAAGTGAGGGAGCAACTCGTATTCCGTGGTCGAAGAGAGTTTCGTAAACCGACTTGGGAATCTCAAATGGGTACAAAGAAAAGCCAGGCGTGACAGGGATGGACTTTGGATGGCCAAGATGAGAAGGTACGAGAGTAGGCTGGACGGAGGAGATTGGTACTTGAGTTAAAATTGATCGGACGATGGTTAGGAGTTGTGTTGATCGGACGGTCGAAGAAGACGGAGGACGAAGGCCGAGTTGCGCGCGTATGGGGAGGAAGACGGAGACTCGCCCGGAGGGAGCCTCATTTGCACGGGCTATATAATTTTAGTAATAGAAGTAATAGATAGATATAATTTTAGTAATAGATATGTATAGATATATTTATATGTGTGTATATATGTATTTATGTGTGTGTATATATATTAATTTAATATTTAGGGCCGAGCCCGAAGCCTGACTCGATGTCCGACTTTCGGCCCGAATTACTTGAGCCAAAGCCGGGCTTGAGCTTATCAAATTCTCCTAGGCCCGACCCTAGCCCAGCCGAAGCCTGAAAAAGGCTCTCGGGCTTGGGCCAAGGCCGGGCCTGGGCCTAATTTTTTCGGCCAGCCCGACCCGATTATGAGGCCTATGTATGACTACCGATAAAGGAAAGTGTTTTAATTTTAAAACACAATTTATCACAGGGGGAGGGCGTGTGTAGGGAGGGCGTAGGGAAGTGGGGTTTGAAATATACTTGGATATTGTATAGTTTGGCAGCGCGGCTATACTTGAAAAATTAATACAGTTGCGCTGCTTTACTAGTTTTTTTAGCTAGTATTATAATTAGTTTTATGCTAATATAATGAATATATTTTAAATAAAATAAAAAAAAATTAACATGACAATTTAATTATATAATTGCTTTTCAGTAGGGGATTTGTGCATAAGGTAGGGGGTATGTGTGTAGGGTATAGGGCGGGGGAGTGCCTTCAACAACACCCGGGCTCACATGGAATGCACCACCCATAGTAACACTTCTGCTCACAGCTTGCTGGACTTGACTCTAGCTATCTTTCTCTTCCCATTAGCATATGCTATTATGCTGAGAAATGAGTGATTATTACCAGATTGATGAACAGCAAGAGCATCAATGGGAGCAGGGTTTCAACGTTTCCGGTGTGAGTGAGACAGAGCCCATAGCCCATAGGGCTTCAACGTCGCTAGCTGCAGTGGTTAACTCGTAATATTGAGATGGTTTTAATTTGCAGTTACAACAGCTTTTGGCGCCAGAATAGAATTGTAACCAACTTGCTAGCTGGCAGTGTTGATCTAATGGTGCTGCTTCGTTCCTCAGGGTCGGTGGATATTCAAGGGCATAGATTTGAGTTAGTTTTAGCTATAAATATAGTTGAGCTTGTTGAGGAATGATCATTGAAATGTATTCGAGTTTCTCTATGAAATTGTTCTAGTTTCTTCTGTTGTATTACATTAGGGTTTCTTGCGTATTCTTCACAAAAAAACTCACTCTGATCATGGCCTCTCGAGCAGTGAGTCGCCCAATCCAAAGGCTCATGTCTGCAACGGAGCACTCTCAGGATCGCAGGAAGAAACTGTTTCTCGCGATCGGTTTTGCAGTAAGGAACAGAGGCAGACGTCAGCTGATACGGCAGAGGAGGAGGGCGGTTGAGACTGCAGAGTCTTACCTTGCTAATCTGAAGCAGCAGCTGATCAGGACTAAAAACTTTGTGATAGCTGACGTTGCTGAGCTGAATACCGTCATTAAATTCAAAGCAGATACCAGATGGAATGGAACCGTCTCAGCCGTGCCAGGCCTCTCCACTGATGCGAAAGAGGAAATACTAGCAGAGGCTACTGCTGCAAGGATCCGGTTCATTACTGACGAAACACCGAGTATACGGAATATAATATTTCAGTCTGTTCATGTTTTTACTAGTTTTTTGTTACAATTTACTTGTAATTTGGAACCTCCACAATTTTGACTGTTCTTGAGTGGTTGTATCCTTGAATTGCATTACTGTTACTCGTATCTTTAGCTGTGTGACTGTGAGTGAAGCGTTTGGATAGTTTTTGATGAGTTAGGGTTCTTGAGAGAGATTAATATCTTCCAGATTTCTCCTCTCTACGTTGTAATTGTGATTTTGATATCAATAATGCCGTGAGTAGTTGCTCTTCAGCTTTATTAATTGTCTGTGATTTCTTTTTATTAATTCTGAAGTTCTTGAGTGAGAACTTTGGTTCATCAGAAGTGGTATCGGAGATCGATTTCGTTCCTCCCAAATCCGAAAATGGTGACAACGTACGGAGCAGTCAGCACATATATAGGTTTCTTAATATGGTGGAGAGGCAGCAGGCTCGTTGGGATGAGATTCTGTTATACAACTATATAACAAGAATCAATAACAGGAAATGGAAATCAAATAGAGAAGTGTTTTGCATTTGATTTTCCAGGACTGATTACAAAAGGAAATGCAAGGAAACAGCTAAACAAAGCTTAAAAGATGATGCAAGGTCCGTTTTCAGATGGACTTATACAGAGAAAGAGCTGAAAGCCAGAGGAAGAAGAAGATGAAGAATCCTCACAACGAACTACGCATACCACTCCCTTTCCTCACTGCTCCTCACAACCAAAACAGTTACAGGACCACTCCTCACGTCTTTCCACGTGGAAGGTGATTCTTCCTCCAGAATAACCAAAAGCAAAACGGTGCCGTCCTACCTTACACTCGAACTAACCCTAATAACCATATACTGATGTGTTTGTTTTAACCAATCTAAAAGGTTAGGTTGGTGGTTTAAGAGGAAACAAATCTAACCGGTGCGAACAGGGAGACCATTTACGATCCTCCTTGAACTCAAATTAAATTACAGTATATAGTTTGTTTTACTTTATATTTCAGAACAAGTAAAAATTGCTACAGGGGTGACACTAAACCAGGAGCCTACAACAGAACAGAACAGACCGAACCGAACCATTCAGCTTCTTTTTAAAAGATGCTTTTAAATAACTTCATTCTAAGACACGTTTATAATAAGCTCAACGAACCAGTAGTTTGTCTCCGAGAGAGTATTTTGATCTGAGTCGCTCTGCATGCTTCTTGGCTTTATGGTTCTTATCCAGATATTCCCACGGGGTTCCTATGCGATACGGGCTACGGGAATCGATGATAATTTTCTCTAGCATAACAGCATTCTCAATCAAATATCTGGCCAACGCATTGCCAATGGTACAACCTACAAAGCCGACAATTTCCACTTCCTTCAGACATTGATGCGGACAGTTTGGAGGCTTGTATTGCATTCTGCCGCACCATGGCTCAAAATAAAATATCTGGCAACAAAACAAGGCAAGATATGTATCAAGTTCTAAAAATGAAAAGTTCATAACACAATTGTCCAAATCAGCTCACATGATTCACAAAACACTAATAAAAAAACACTTTAATTACTGGATGCAAACAAGAAAGAAATGTAATAGGGCTAAAACGAAACATATTCCCCTTTGTATCAGTTGGGGATGGCATTCTTCACCATGTCATTAACAAACCACACCATCAACGACAAAAGAAAGGTTGAGGGCTAAGGTTACTGAATTTCAACAAACCAACAACTCTAGTTAGATTGACTGGCTAAAAAGACATAATTCACTTCCAACAAATAGAACAATGAGCCATACTGCAAAATAAATAACACATCTTAATTGTTCGATTTTCGTTCATTGACTTTCTTCTGGTGAGCCTAGGGCATCCACCATTCTAATAACTAATAAGTGATGCATGTCATTCTTAAATCTGAGTATTAAAGGATTATTGACAGGTAACAAAGGCCTAAACATGAGCAACAAAACTTTTTAATGCAACCAGACCTGCAGGAACCAAGAAAACTGACATTTTACTAATCTATGTTACCAACCACCATTAATTGATAAGTTAGATCAATCTATAAAAATAAAATAAAAAATTTGACTCAGAAAAATTACTGCAGAACCCTAAACCAAAGTCACAACGTCGAAAATCACTCACTGTCCCAGGATCTCTCCATAAGTCGATTTAAAATATGCGTTACCCAACGGATAACAGGCCTTTGTTTGGTTTTCAGCCATTTCATAGATTTAATTAAATATTACGACTAAACTGAAGAATTACAAAAGACTTTCAGCAAACAGCCGGATTATTTGCCATATAAGCGATCAACTCCATGATTGAGGGAGGGAGGAAGGCTTTATGTATGGATGCAATGGAAGTAACGTATTCACCAAGCTAACAGGAATTAAGTTACCCAAACCGTAGCGTAAAGTCAGTCTAAATCTAACCAGACACACTAAAGATGCTATTCTCAACGAAGGAAACCAACTAGAGGGATAGAACAACCAAAGAGTGACCAAATAACTAAACATTCAACAATATCAAAGACTAAGTAAAATTGAATACGAGGGTATGTAAAACTTTTAGATGCCAAGACAATATTACAAGAATGGCCATAGATGTGATATGCCTAATTTTGGCAAAGCAATGTGACGAGATGTTTCTAAACAAGGTAATCTAACATTTTACTGTTGATAGAAAAATAACAGTATAATAAAGTTCAAGAAATTTATGTTGACCCACCTTAAACAAGTACTGGAAAAGAAAAAGATATATGCTTAACTGGAAGTGTCATTAGATATTTTCTTTTATTTCATGAGTGTTGAAAACAAATACAAAGCAAGATTACCAACCTTCATCTTAAGTGTGCACAACACAGGAGAAACCTTTAACAAGGAACCAAGAACGAGAAGGATGTCAGCATATGTTGCTCTAACAGCCAACTCCAATTTCCTGAGGCGTGTGAGAAGTGGAAATCTGATAAGCGCCATATTTTCCTGAATAACATGTACATGCATAATACAGCACAACTAAGTCTTGTTTTTATTAAAGAAGGGAATGCAGGAGAAAAAAACAAAAAACTAACCAAAGTAAAACATGCTCACCTTAATATTCCGCACCGTCAACACAAGTATCTCTAGTCGAAATGCATAACTTGAAAGTAGTGAGGGATTGTCGATAAGATAGTCTGAATGACCCCCCTGAATGTCTAGTTCGACCAGGTTGGGGAACTTCTCATAAGGCATGATGAATCTATCTCCAAGATATTTAAATGACAAGAGATTTGTTGCAGAAATATCTATGCTTTTCATCTCGAAGCAGCTTGTGAGCTCTAAGTACTTCAAGCAAAGTAGCGGTCCAGGAACTTTTAGATCCACAATAGAATTCGAACCTCGTACACATAATTGTTCAAGAAATGGGCAACTGGATAGGAAATACTCAAGAGCTTCACCAGTTATATCTACATCCCTCAACAGGAGAACTCTAAGGGAACTACAACTGGGAAACCCTAAAAGACGAGTATGCAGCCTCCTAACAGTGTTACACAACAAAGGAAAATGGTAAAGCTCATAATAATTCTGACTGAAACCAGCACAATCCCGAAAATCCATCATAAGGCGCCTAACTTTCTTTTCAAGTGCAAAGTTAAGCCATCTATCAATATCATGTTCAAAATCTTTATTCAAATCAAATCGAACACTGAATTCGTCTACAGTCGGACCCTGATAGGATTCCAAAACACTATTAACCCAGTTTACAAATTTAGGCCTTTCTATCATAATATGCAATTTTTGATTCTGTTGCACCCGAACGAATTGCAAAGTAAGTGAAGCATCAAAATTTAAGGTGGGTATAAAAGTCCACACTTTGTCCCATCGACTTGAGAGGACACTAGTCCTTGCTGCTTCTCTCAGTGTCACATGAGAGAGAATGGAAACAAGAAGCGCATCTGGTAATTGACTTATCTTATCCTCCAAATGTCCTCTCTGTCAGAAATTAGAGATATCATAGAATCGGTATGAGCATCAAGCAATTATATTTAAACACACAAACGAATGAAATACAACGCACAATAAAGAGGCCAACGCTGTGTCCTTTGGCGAAGACGAATTCGCCTCTTGCTTTGCTTGTCATTATATGTTAAAACAGAAACTGCTTTTCACAAATTGGTAATGTGTATAAATAGCGATTCTGGTAACCTGAAACAACAACCATAAAGATTGATAATTTAACGTGCACACTGAACCACATAAGTTTCATACTTTGACAGCAAACAATTTTTGTTTAATAAAACCAAATTGCTGACAATGAATCGGCAATGAGTTTAATTAGCATTCAAGAAACCTAAGACAAACAATCAGAAAGACTGATAATTTTATTTGCACACTGAACCGTAAAATTTCCATACTTCTGAAAAAATTTGAAACAATAATATAAGAAAAACTGCTTGTAATATTTATCACTTATCAACAATGCATATAAATTAACAATTCCAGAAACCTGAAACAAACAATCAGAAAGATTGGTCATTTAACTCACACTGGAAATTAATAAAAGTTTCCATCTTCAGACAGAAATCGAAAAAAAATATTCCGCAATAGCAGAAGCTACAACCTATCAACATAAATATATTCTCATAAAATAATTTTTTGTTCTTTAAAAAGATGATAAAAAAATCAAAACTTTAAATTCAAAAAACTACAGAATCCCTGAATCGCCGAAAAATCGGGAGTATTTTTCCGAGAGATGAATCAAGCAAGGACGAAACCAAGCGGAAAAGAAAGGCGAGAGTTGAAAGAAGAAAGTTTGAGACCTCGAGTGGTGAGAGAGACGGAATCGTGAGGAACCGAGAGTGACTGACTGGGTCTGGCCTCTTGGCGAGAGTTGAGATTGTGAGGCCGCCAGCGTGAGATGGAGTCGCGGAGATGCAGGTAGACAGAAACGGTGAGGTGAGAGGCTAACAGTTGAGAATCAGAGAGAGAGGTCAGGGAGGGCAACTAGCATTAGGTTTCTTCAGGTTTTAGCAGTTTGATCTTAATTGCAAAAACTTCTATATTTATACATATGGTATAAGCATGTGTATCTATATTTGGTTGCCCCATTCCAGACCGAATTGGAATGGTCAATTCCTAATCAATTATGATTCCTGTATTTGGTAGCTTATACAATGAAGGAACAGAACTTACGTACGATTCCTTTTCCGGAATTTGCTTTTCCCAAATCTTCCTATTGAATGATCGATTCTTGGATGGATGTGAATTCATTTATTTAGGTAAATTATATTTTTATTTTTGATCTCAAATCATGATCTTTCAAAGAGAATGTACATGAGTGATAGTATAGCATTTTGACAATAATATGCATTTTTATTCTGGTTACAATTTCTTCACCAACTAAACATAGAAATTTTAACGAATTCATGTTCTCATTCCCGTCCCCGATTCTCCTCTTGCCGTGAACCAAACATAATGCATTTGATAGAGGTTTGATAGGGGTGTATAATTAAAAATACATAGATAAATATTCATGATTGGTAGACATGCATATTATTTATCTGGGTAATTTTTTTGATAATTTTCTTCATTTTTTTGAATGTAATGATTATCATGGGAGAGGTGGATAATGATTATCCTAATAATACATTAAACACTTATTTATTATCCTCCTACCAAACACGTCCAATCGTATATGTTTTAAATAAATCAATAAAAATATCTCAGTTGTTGTCTAATAAGTTGTCACCAGTTTTTGGTTCGTAATTTGTAGGAAATTATTTCTTTCTCAAATTATTTTTTTGGGTCAAATTATAGAAACTAATTTATGAAAACTTAAAACAAAGAGGGGCTTGACTACAATGCCATCATGGTGGAATGGCATTTGATTTTGATGTGTTTTTTTAATCATATTTTCAGTAAATTGGTCTTTATTTTAGTAGACACTAAACTAGTCTTGCTTTTCAGTAAGTCTATCTATGTAGTCATCAACAAGACTAGTTTACCAAAATAAAGATCAATTTATTTAAATAATTTTATCAAAAAAAAAATTAGTCTTTCATTAAGTAGTCTATGAATGGCATCCCGTTGTCTCCAGGACAGATTTATCATTTAATTAAATAATCTTATGTGGCAGTTTTTTCAAACCGTTAGAGTTAACGGTCAACGTGCCACATAGACACGTTGACTGTCCAAAAATTGAAAAAACTGTCCGAATGATTTTTTATGGTACAAAAATCAAAATTGGGTAATCAAAGTGAAATTTTTGAACTTTCGATAATGCAAAAGATTTTTCTCAAATCTTTCGATGACCATAAGTGTACTTAACCCTCTGCAAAGCTGTCCAGAAGAGATAATTAATGTCATACCACTACATCACCTAACATTTCTATTGTTTGAAGCTTGAACATGTATCCAGTTTAGGCTGTCAAAAAAAAATCGCCAAAACTGAAACTGACCAAAACTGAATGGTTTGGTAGGGTTTTTTTTTAAAAAAAAATTACACATTTTACACTAAGACTGGCCAAAAAAATCGACCAAAAAAAAAGTTGACATAACTGACAGATAATCGACAAAATAATCTGAGTAAAATATGTAAAAAAAAGACCAAACCTTTCGTTAAATTATTAATTTAGTGTAAAAACATTGAAGACAATTTGACACTTCTTATACTAACGGATATTGGATTGATATTTAGAGATTATAGGATCTCAAACTCATCCTAGCACCATTCTTCTCCAATAAATATTAGAAAAGATAATCAAAATAATAAGAATCTCCACACTATCTAACAGCCTATTCTCGCATCTGTTCTCTCACACGATGCGGGACTCACCATTTGAGAAGCAAACCCTATAAATGTTAGATGTCAATGATGAAATTGATATTTATGTACAAAATATAATAACGTTACGAATCATAACCACGGCATGCAATTCGGTCGTTTAGACTAACAGAGCCAAGTTCCAACTTCCAAGTCAGAAGTTTGATTTGTTGAGAAAAAACAGAGGTGGAGAATTGTTTCGTAGATGTCTGTGCATTGGGTTTCTGGTTTTACTGCCAAATTTAGTGAAAAACGTAACAAAAATGACACTGATTCCGGTAGACAATCCGAAGAAGAAACACGTTTTGTCCTCCGGTTCTTCTTCTCTCTGCATCTTCATCTCCTATCAGCGCCGGCCTCTCTGGCTCGGTGGAGGTGACGGAGGATTCTTCAATTCAATTTTTGAAACACAACAACACTCATTTCAATTCACATGGCTTTAATACGATCTGGGTCCAAATTGGAACAGAACAATGGGATCACAGCAATTGCAATCGATAGAGATAAGAGCAGCCAATTTGCGGTCAAATGGGCTGCCCAGAACCTCTTAAAGAAGTCCTCTCAATGCGTACTCATCCACGTTCGCTCCCAGAGCTTGCACCCGCGTAGGTACCTTACTCTTTTCTTCATGGGATTGTTTGATGAGAAAGAAGTATCGTTAGTTTCATTAACTCTGTTAAGGTGTTCGACGAAATGATGGATTCATGTTGCTTATTCCTGTAACAACCTTTGACGTTTTGGGATCTGTCATGTGATTTCCTTGCAGAGGATGTTGAAGCTGTCCCTAAAGAAGGTCGCCCACCAACTGAGCAAGAGTTGCAGCTTTTCTTCCTTCCATACAGAGGATTCTGTGCTCGAAAAGGAGTCTGTATTCTTGTTGTTTGACAATTTTTAGGATAACCCTTTTACATAGGGAGCTGATATTCATTGGCATTGTCAATTTCAGATTCAAGCAAAGGAGGTGGTCCTCCATGACATTGATGTTCCAAGTGCCCTCGTTGATTATATCACTAACAACTCAGTTAGCACCATTGTTGTGGGTGCTTCCAGCAGGAATGTGCTCACCAGGTCCTCTCCCTTTCCCTCTTCTTTCAACACACACACACACACAAAACTCCTCGACCATGCGCATATTTAGCATCCCTGATTCTCTGCACCAAAAGTTGACCCACAATCAAAATTAATTTTCCTGATCAGCAGTGATTTACATTTTTTTATATCTCCTCTATTTTGAGACATGCTTTTGGTAATTTCCCGTCACAGGAAATTTAGAAATCCAGATGTTCCAAGTAGCTTACTCAAATCTGCACCAGACTCATGTGCAGTATATGTTATATCAAAAGGGAAAGTTTATGCTTCCCGAACAGCAAGTCAACCTCAAACTCCTACTCAAGCCACTCCCAGAAAACAAATTCAACAGGATTTTGCATCAATTCTTTCTTCTGATGCCCCAAAGGCTGAAGACTCTTCCAGGTAATATAGGAACAAAGTTGTTATATACACTTATGAGGAACTAATTTTCATTTTCTTAACCATCTTATGCGTACATTCAGACAACTTATTGTCAGGAAAGAATCGTTCAACCATCTAGTAATAATGATGTCCAAAATAAAGCGTGAAAATTACAGGAAGGAAATTTGGATTTTGTAAAAAAAGAGAGAGAGAGAGAGACAGAGAGAGGTAGGAAATTTTGAAGGTCAATCCTTTGCCAAGATAATGCATGTCGTGGAAATATTGATACATATTTTAGATTTTTGGAGGACTATATATATCAACATAATGTTTTCTGTTACTGAGCTTGGTCGCAGCAGAACCAATTCTAGCCATGGAAGTTGGAAAAGTGAAGGCTCTGACAGAATATCAATCGATAGAGCCTCTGACAGAAGTTTCCTATCAGAGAATAGCAATTTCTCAGAGCCCTTAAGTTTCAGGTCAACAGATGTGTCCTTCGAAAATTTAGAATGCTCCATTGCATCAGGAAGTTCCATGAGCTCCTTCTCCTCACAAACCCCAGTAAGTATACTATATTCAAACTCATCAAATTAATTAAATGTACTCTCCATCAGTTAACATCATACCTGTGAATTATGCATGGTAGGATTGGCATTAAATGACTGAGCCATTTGGGTAGAACTTCTATAGACTATGGTTTGACGACAAAACATAAAGCATTACTGATAAAATATTTATGTTTAGTTTATGATGTATGTTGCCACCTAACTGCATTTGATTAATATGTCGACAACAGAGAATCTCAGGAATGAAATGTTAAATTTATCTACGTAGACTCTTTCTTTGTACTTAAATTAAGTTTTGGAAGACACAAGTAGTTCCATCAAATGCCTTTGAAGAAACTAGCTAGATGAATGAAACGTTTAGAACGAGGAAAAGAAAACAAATTAAACAACGTGATGAACTCTCTTGCGCAAAGAAACTTTGTGCCTTGATGAGCTAAAAAAAGGTCTAGTCCAAGTTGGTACAACTGAGCTCCGATTCGGACTTCATGTCCCTGAAACTTCTTCCACTAGTATATGAGGTGGGAAGATAAAATTTAGCATCATGCCATGACTGATCTTCAAACGTCTTTAATAATCAGTAGCATATATGTCATTATTGAAATGAAGCTTGCTTGCATGCATGAAACAGAAAGATTTGGAGTCAGAAATGAGGAGGTTAAGGCTCGAACTGAAGCAGTCCATGGAAATGTACAATTCAGTCTGCAAAGAAGCTGTTGTGGCAAAACAAAAGGTAAGATTGGATCATAAGCGTAATTAAATTAAACATATTTAGTTCCTGATCATACTTAACAATTATTATTGCAAGTCTTTCTCTATTGAAATCGGAGGTTTGTTTTCAGGCAAGTGAGCTTGACCATCTGAAGACAGAAAAAGCACGAAGGATGGAGGAAGCAAAGCTTGCTGAAGAGTCTGCATGGGCTTTGGCAGAGGTTGAGAAGCAAAAAGCTAAAGCTGCGGTAGAAGCAGCACATATGGCGCAACGGCTAGCAGAAATGGAAGCCCAAAAGAGAGAGAATGCAGAAATGCGGGCCAAGCTTGAGGCCAGAGAGAGAAAGAGGGCAATGGAAGCATTTGCAGCAAATAGTGTTCGGTATAGAAAGTACACTATTGAAGAGATCGAAGTTGGAACTAATAACTTTGCAAACTCACGGAAGATAGGTAAAGGTGGTTATGGACCTGTTTACAGAGGAGTAATTAATCACATTGAAGTTGCTGTTAAGATCTTGAGGCCAGACTTATCACAAGGGCAGAGACAATTTCGGCAAGAGGTAATATGAATATTATTCTTGTCTGAGATATAAATCACAATGATCATTAGAACTAAATTTTCTTGTTAACCAGAATGTTGTCTTGGTACCATTTTTCCTTGAGCGAAGATACAGATCAAATTCCAAGGATGCGAGTTGAAGAATAAATCAAATTATTGCATTCATTGTGTAAAGACAATAAAAGAAGTCATCTGCAGAACAATGATAATCAAATATCTTGGTTTCTTTTAATTGTCATTGTAATTCTTCTTCGTTCCTTCTTCATTGTAGGTTGAAGTTTTAAGTTGCATAAGACATCCAAACATGGTAATCCTCCTAGGTGCCTGTCCAGAGTATGGGTGCCTCGTATATGAGTACATGGGCAATGGAAGTTTAGAAGACAGGCTCTTCCGCAAGAATAATACACCCTCTATTCCTTGGAAAATTCGTTTCAAAATAGCAGCTGAAATCGCCACTGCCCTTCTTTACCTTTATCAGACAAAACCAGAACCCCTTGTACATCGTGATCTCAAGCCAGCAAATATTCTTCTGGACAGACATTATGTAAGCAAGATTGGTGATGTTGGTTTGGCCAGGTTGGTTCCACCATCTGTGGCTGATACTGTCACTCAATATCACATGACAGCCGCAGCTGGTACATTTTGTTACATTGACCCAGAGTATCAACAAACAGGAATGCTGGGTGTAAAATCAGATTTATATTCATTAGGCATATTGTTGCTACAAATAATTACGGCAAAGTCTCCGATGGGTCTGTCCCACCAAGTTGAGGACGCCATTGAGAAAGGAACATTTGCAGAAATTCTTGATCCGACAGTACCAGATTGGCCTGTAGAAGAGGCTTTATCATTAGCTAGAGTTGCTCTACAGTGCAGTGAACTAAGGAAAAGGGACAGGCCAGATCTCTCTACGGTTGTGTTGCCAGAGCTGAACAGGCTAAGAGAACTTGGATCATATGGTGAAGGTAGTAACAAAAGTATTTGGGCAGCACCACCACGCCCGTATAAGTCAGTTCCGCATATTAGCGCTCGTCATGCAAGCCAGGTTAGTTATCTCTTCGGATCGATCAACTTAATTGGTGGAGAAGAAAAGTGAACTATGTTTAATCCTTTGTGTTCAGTGTGTCGTACACACAAAATTCAGTTGATGTCTTCACCAGAAAGGCATGACTATTTTTTTCCTTGTAGAGAAGTCTATCTTCTTCTCATGTGTTGTAGATGTCTTCACCAAGCATTTCTTGATGAAACCTTACAACATTCTCCAAATTTTCCTGAAATATGTTTTATACCTGTTTATTATGTATAATCAGGAAGAAATGAGAAACAACCCTAACGTGGAAATGGAAATTCAACGTAGATCAATGTAAGGAAAGGATGGAAGCGCTTCAAGTCTCTCGCCAAAGTGTGGAGCTTCAAGACCAATACGAGGGAAGCGAAGTCACTTGCGCTTAGTGAAATACATGCCGGAAAAGCAGTCAAGATGCAATTTGAAGGTTGTTGGTCGTTTGTTGGCTGTTCAGCAGCTGCAGCTCACCCAAACTCGAAAAGATGCAAGTCGTTTTCATGAAAAGGTGAATCAAGTTCTTACAGTTTGTGCTCATTTTTTTGTTTTTGTTTTTTCTTCCCGGGATGTTGAGATTAATCTTCCCAGTCCACATAGACCCTTGCATTGTGCTTTGTTCATATGAATACAAATGTTGATAATCACGTTTCAAATGTGAATTCTATCACTTTAGGGAACAAATATACTCATAGTCTGATTGATACTTGAGCAGAGAAGTTTTCTGATTGCTGATTAAGCTAAGAAGATCTTCATGAAAAAGTTTATGTTTATTCATTCAGTTCTATTAGGTATATTTTATAGAACAAAACTTGAATGATGAGACTTGAGCAATGAAAATACTTGGGGTAAACCATAATTGGGTGAAAGTATGTATCACATGTAGCCATGTAGGGCTCATAAACTATATAAATGAAGCTTACACCTTGTCCCTACATAACTAAAGCCTTCTAGTTCATTTTTCTTTGGATTCAAAGTTGAGGGCATCTCTCTACTTTTGTATTTTATCTGAAGGAACTTGTTAGATCCCCACTCCTCAGCAAAAGAGCCTTCCACCAGCAATAGGAACTAGTACTGACATCTATCTATGACAGGAATTGATGTTCAAGATCATTCCACAAACAACTTTAGAATTCTATAACCAATAAAAGTATAATGTTTAACCTTCAAACCTGGTAGCCCATGGGATCATCCAATCTGCGGATCAAGACAATCATCTAACTCCTGAGAGAAAGCAGAATCAGGAGCAATGCACGTAGAGCTATTGAATATTGCTCGTATCCATCTCCTAAACCAAAGTCAAGAAGTCAAGAAGTAGCAAACAGGAGGCCAGAAAGTGTAAAGAACAAGTACAAAGCATTCTTCTTCTTTTCTAGTTTTGAGAAGACTAGTTTTGTACTTATGTGCTAAACGCTCTGACCATAAAAGGAGATTTCTACACAAACTTTTCATTTATTTCCTCTAGGGTATACTTTTATTTCCATTCTCAATAACTCGAGCATTTTTTTTTCATTGGAAATCTCATCCTTCATGTAAATTATATCAGATTATATATTCCATGCCAATCATAACACATTAAGAAATACTGATTCATGGAATGGCAGATGAATTGATTGAAAGATTTTTGTAGAAATGATGAACATACCGATCCATAGTTATAAACATAGAACGATTCTCAATCCGTTTGCAATATACATCGATATCAACAGCCTGGAAGCCAGCATTTGAAAACAAGGTTGACAGGAAACTTTCGGAGAAGTAAAATGAGCACTGGGTTTCAGAATAAAGAAATTGTCAACAATGGGGCATTTAAATGCTAGTTCCATATTTCTGATATGAAAAATATTTATTATCAATGGCATATGTCATACTTACCGTACCATCCCCTCGGACATAAAAGTTCTCATTAATCATCTGTTTTCTCTCTTGTAGCTTCACCTAAGAGAGTTAATACCATTCAATTTGCAAGTAACTATTTGTTAATATGGATCCTTAACAAGGGAAGGTGCATCATAAATAAGAAGGAAAATCCAAATAAAAATCACAGAAAATCATACTTTACTCAAACCGCAAGACACAGAATTCTATGCTGGCTAAAGTTTGAGAATATAAAACAAAATGCTGCTTCAAAGCTACTTAGGAAGTTAATAATAGTAGAGGGATAAGCACCACATGAAAACATATCACAACACGGCAACACTCAACTGGTTGGGGGTATGAAAAAAAAAAGGCAATTCTTCCAACAAATTATAACAGATTATTTGAGCAGATAGCTGCAACCAGTTTTTTATTTTTAATGATTTTTTACATGAGTAGCCCAATGAAAAGTTAACACAGATGGTAACCACTTAGCTTCTAGCTAAGTTAGCAACAACTCGTTCAAAACAATTACAGTCAACAGTCAAATTCAATCCAATCTGTCAAACCTTGCAAGGGCAAAAACAATGGTCAGATGGATGACTACTACACCAGGTACCTTGAGCATGTTTATTTCCCACTACTATTGACCCTATGAGAGTTGAAGGTAAGCTTGACAGGGAAAAGGTGTGGCATAAGACCATGGCACAGACGAGCCCACTCTTTCAGAGACGAAAGGTTACTGAAAGATCATGCTGGTGTTATGAAATGGTTCTCCAGCTCAATTTACTTACACGAAAAGGTAACAACTTATCATAGACAATATAGGAAACATGGTAGTGCTAAACATCTAAGACAAATGCAACATAACCAAAGAACTAAGAGACTTATCAGATGCATGCACTAGAAAACTCACTTGAGCAAAGTCTCCAATGGCATAATCACGAAAAAGAACATGACCAGTTGGCTGCAAGCAATGGAACAGAACAATGCATGTTACTCTTACATGATAGACAGATCAAAACTGCCCCCATGACAATGTCAGAGACCCACCTTTAGTACTCTTTTAATGTTCCGTAATATCAAGGGCATCTCCTTTGGAGAAACTGCAGACATTGTAAAAATCTGCTCAATATGTAAGGTATTAACACAGGTAATACTTTTAATTAAAGAAAAGTAAATGGGAGTTTCCTATGATATTATCTAAAGATGCTAGTCTTAACTTTAATTACGAAATTGGACTAGATGCAGTAAAAGTAAAACATTCACTTGAATGGAAAGCATTCTTACCAGGGTAACAATATCGATTGATGAAGACTCAATTTTTTCAGAAAGGTCGTCATGTATAACGTCACATACAAATGCATTTAAACAGTCTTCTTTGAAAACCGGATGTGACTGCATTTGGTAGACAGGAAAAGACACTAAAACAAGTCAAACATATATAAATCGAGCACAATTATGCACAATGATATAGGGTTCATGGAAGTTTCTTACAAATTCACAAACTAGTATAGGAGTCAAAAATATATGTGAAGCAGTATCAAGCACTGCTCACACCAAAAATAGAAAGTTGAAGTACACAATATAACAAGCTTAGTGCTGTTGTGGCAAATCCTCAATTGCAACAAGGTGCCCTATGGCACAGCATAAGATGAGAAGACAGCTTTTGAAAACTCACGATGAAAAAACATATTTTATAATTAAAGAAACCAAGAGAGAACTAGGCCTTCAAAAGCCCCTTTGTTCCTCTTTTTCAATAAAAACCAAGAGATAAAGTAAGGATGTGGCTGCCAAAAAATTCTTAATGTAATAGAACTCATCCCTTGGTGCTCTTTACTGCATTCTATTTTTCATCAAAAAAGGGGGTGAGCTTCCTTGTCGCATGTATAATGACAACTATCTAAAGATGGGATATCTACTTGTTGTAACATATTAATCATAAAGCAACTAACCTTGACAAGATCAATAGCATGAGCTGAGAAATCACACGCATGAACATAAAGGTTGGGATATGAGGCCAAAAGAGGAAATATACTATTTCCAGCTCCACAGCCAACCTGCCACAAGAAAGTGTCAATTTGATTTATTTCATGTAGAAAGTTTATACTAAGGCCAATATGTGAAAATTGCATTCTCAGAAGAAGAGTATTCTCAGAAGAAGAGTACTAATGTACCTCAGAAAATCAAATGCAATAACTGTCGGCAATTCACAAGCTCTTTAAGTGGCAAATCGGATAAGTATAAGAAAGTTATGTGGTTAATATACCTCGATTGGCCCAGAATCTAATAGCTTAAACTCATGGGTTCGTATGGGTTCCAAACATGCATGTTAGCCCGTACACGCACATGGGTACGCATGGGCACTCTCTTGCAAGCTCGTCTCCCAGCAATAATGTTATCTCAGAAAATCAAATGCAGGATGATATTCTGTAAGGTAATGAAGTTATTCAGAAATAATAGGCCTTGCTATTGTATGCGGGGTGAAATTATTATTCACACAAGTTTAAAAGCAAGAAGATCTCATTGTTTGCATCATAAATCCCAGTCAAATTTCGAATTATTTTAAAAAGAAATTACACAAGTAAATTTTCTCACACTATCAATCACGGTGTAGTCATCATTTTACTTACACCCCATTCAAGAAATACAAAGCAGAAAACATTGCAGCAAGCAACTTAATATAAGAAAATAAGCATATCAAACCTCAAAAGAAAATTGGGAGAAAAAAATTGAGCCACAAGAAACTATACCTCCAGAACAACCTTGTTCTTTGGGAACAGACTATCACCAGCAAAATAAGTGCCCCAGTCCTTCACCAAGTAATGCCTATCCTTAAAGAACTGCAATTACACAAAACACAAAGAAAACATAGAGAGACGTTCAAGCCAGCCATTCGCAGCATATCGAATTTCAGAACTTCTTGTAACCCAGTTTCAATATGTTTTCTCTCTCCAGCCGTTTCTATTGCTTCTCTCCCAAAGGTGTCCTCATTACCCTTATAACCTCTCTTTTCTTCATTAATTTTGGTCTTTAAAGAACGCAGAATTAAAGGAAGTGTACCTTGTTCTTGTGGCATCTATAGAAATTGTCCCAGTACTTTCTGGCGTTTTTCTGGTAGTGTTCCTCTGAATTTTCGTAATGGAGACGAGCTCGCATTAACATTCGATGACAGTGGCGGTGAGGTTGGCGGACGGTGGGGATTGAGAATCGTATCGCTGGGAGGCGAGAGAAGGCGAAGGTTTTGGCGCAAGCTTCAGTCATCGGGGCAGCTGTTCCCCCAATACAAGTGTCTAAATGTTGAGCTATATATAACTCAACCCATAATACAACTCGTATGGGGCGCCGGCGCACGAGGTCGAGCCAATCTGAACTGAAGTACCGCTGGAGTTTTAGTACGAGTCGATGAAGAAGTGGGTGGTGAAGCTGCGGTGCCGAATGCGACAATCAAGGATTATGAATTGTAATATTTCTAATGGAATTGATTAATTCCTTTGTTTACAGTGGTTTTTTTTCTCTACGTCAGGTCTGCAGTTTCCTTTTTTTATTTTTATTGAGGGCAATAATCCGAGGTGGCGGATTCCAATCCATCCCTGCTGGGGATTTATCCTTTCAGATATAATAATTATCGATCAATCGCAAATTTAGTTGTGTTCATATAATTAATCTTATCTTAAGCAAATTCGGACCAACTCGAGAGATCCGATTAATACTTAAGATGTAAAGTTCTCTCAACAACCTTTGTTTATATTTTATACCTCCAATTTCACTGTTTTTATGTACATGTCTTGTTTCAGAACTAAACAAAAGTGACAATTACTCGTCGGGTATTTTTTGTCCCAAATGATGTAATAGATTTATTTTAACTGTATTAAACATACAGCCCTATATATTCCAATAATATTTTATATACATGTGACAGGGACGGATTCACTTGGATCTTAGGATGGACTCAAGTCAACCTTCAATTTTTTAAAAAAAAATTACTAATGTTGATGCTCGAATCTATTGCTGAGCTAGATGGGAGCTCGAACTTTGGTAGGTCATTGATAACTCTTGAATGTTGTTGACTTGGATGCTGCATGTAAAAACTCAAGGAGTTGTTGTTAGCAACCCAAGACCGACTGTGCAGGTTCGTTCTTTAGGGCTCTTATGGTCAAGTCTGTCTCAGGATGTAGGAGTAAACATTTTAGATCATGGTGGAGACCTACTAAAAGTGGAAGGATAATGGTGTTTATGGTAGAGAAAAGGCTTCCGGTGAACGATTATGGTCACTTGAGAGAGAGAGTTCCAAAAATGACCATCCCCCTCTTAGAAGAGGAGAGGGATATTTATAGAATAGGAGGTTATGTAAATGACAGAAAAATCCTTTTACTAAAGATTGTAAGTTCCTTGACAATCCGAGGATATTGGGAAAAATACAAAAAGTATGAAGTAGACAGTAGGTGTTAGGCTTTATAGGAATGTCAGAGACTGTGATAAGTAAAAGGTGAAAGGTTGACATATAAGGTGTAAATCAAATGTGACGACATATAAAAGAAGTATGAAATCTTTTAATGCAAGGTGGAGATTAGTCAACACGTTATCTCTTCTGATCTAGAAATCTTCTGACACAATGATTCATGCCTATTTAGTGATCAGACAATTTCTGTCAAACTGAAAGTCATAAAGGCGAGCTCCTTCTCTGATGAGTTTGCCTGAGCTGGAGGTCTCAGACTTGAACCTAAGGTCTTGGACCTGAGCCTGACTTTTGAACAAGTTCTAAGATGATATGGCAATTGACTTGGTCAGACCTTAAAAAGTGGATTAGGTCTAATTGTGGCCACTACAATTAAATATATCTAAAGTCAAAATAAACTATAAATAAATCCAAAATAAGTTCGTTTATACTCAAAACAAGTTATAAAATCAATTCATTCATATCCTCTTTCTCTCACCCTATCTGTCCCTCTTGCGAGTTGTGACTTGGCGTGACAAGTTCAATGCTCACTGGCTATCTCGAAACTAATTTTTGCTAGATTTTTTTCCTTCTTCTCGAAGCTTGTTATATAGTTTTTCACTCTAAAATATAAGTTCTTCATCCCCTATTGAGTAAGTGGTTGTACTCTGCCTATTCTTTTATAAGATTTGAGATTGATCTCCAAATTAGTCATTCTAATAGTCCCACAAAAATCGAGAGTGTTGCCCCCAAACCCCCATAACCAAGCCCCTCCTCAAACAAATTACTAAATCCGCTCCTGACATGTGACATGATTATTTCATTATATTCGCACAATGAATTGCTTATTCCGTTGTCATAACACAATTGAATATCATGAGCATATTACATTCGTCATTTTTAAATGACATAGTAGAAATTTTTGTCCAAAAAGATTAAAGTTGGTTTTAGCTTTTGAGCTTAGGCCTTAAAAAATGTTTTATTGAGGGACTTGGTTACAAATTCCGACTATAAAAAGATTAGAGAGTGCAGTATGATATGATTATTTTAGTTTCCCAGCAAACTCAGAATCCAGAAAATGTTTGGTCATGCATCTTAAGATCCTCGTAGGTCTCACGAACCAGCATTCAAGAGAGCGAATCCTATAGAAAGAGAAAAAGAAAAGAAGAGAGCCAATCCAAATATTGACAGAGAAATATGGTAACTTGGAAACTATCTACCCAAATATAATGCTTGCTATTCATTTCTATTATCTTGTTCAACATTTTACTCCAGTAAAAGATATTAACTCAACATTGAAGTTAAAAAAAAAAAAAACACTCGTAAAAGTAAGACCAAAAATTCCTTGGCACATCAAATAGGAGGCAAGGAATACATCAATATAATGGGAAAAAAAAATCACTTGTTGCTAAATAGAATCCACTTTATCCAGCTTACTATAAAATGAAACGAGTTAATCAACCGTAGTCTCCAATACGAACCTTATTTGGGATCTGGTAAAAAGAATATCATGAAAACGAAAGACCGAAAGCCGCAATACACAATTACTCTCTCATGAAACTGACATTCTCCTCCAGGGGATTATCAGTACACTTCAATGATTCCTGAGCAATGAATGCCTCCGCCTATCAAGCTTTGACCTCCAGTTATTGTCACCATTCATTGGCTTCAAAAATCGTTCTCCTTCGGTTTCCAAGTGGATCAAGGACTGCAGTCTTTTCAAGTGTCCATAGCACAGTTTATGATCAGAACAATCATTGGCATTAAAATCCTTCCTGTCGGGACTGAACAGCCTCTGATAAGGAGAAAGCCATTTTGATTGCAAGTATGGCAGAGATCTCCACGGAGGAAGAGGCATTGAGTTTTGCTTGAGAGAAGACCTGGCAGCGTCAACCATGACTTGAAGATACTGTTTCAGCCGTGCTAAGGAGCCCACATAAACAACAGGGAGTGATTTCAATATTCTATTGTAAGAGTCGACAGCTCTAGCAATTTCAAAGTGGCTTCGGAAATCAATATCGATGATCAAACGCTCAGAGTTTCCACTGTTGTTATAGTTTACCACATCAATATATTTGTGATCCCCTGTACCAGATGTGAAGATCAAGAACTATTTTAATGCTCAGTGGCGCAAGTGATGAAAAACTGACAAATTCCATGCCAGGAGAAATGAAGAAATAAAAAAGCACTACCATTTAATAATCAACTCAATTAAGCAAAAATCCTAATCCTACAACTTGATCAAGCTGCCTTCTCTAAAATACTTTCAACTACCCCAAAAGAAAATTTCCATTTCCAAAAGAACATTAGTTCCAGAAAGAAAATGGCCATTGAAATTGTAGTTTAAATCATCGAAAAAAAACTAAGCCTTTATTGTCCATATCCAACCTCTACATGGGATAAACACAGGAAAGGTGAGAAATGAAACAAAATTAATTTCCCAAAACCTTTTAACATGCGAACCTATTATTGCAACAAAAGCAAATAGTCTAATTCCCTTAGGATCGTCCTTCAATTACTGAAAAGTCCAAAGGTCCAAGAAGAATATAAAACATGGTAAAATTAGCAATTCAATAGGACAAGGAAAACATACCTCCAGGCACTTTGCCACTACCCTGCCACCTGCATGTGCAAACAGCAGCATCGTAACCAGAAAGTCTCAAGAGCTTTACAAGAGAAAATCTCATGCAGCTGGCGTTGCATGGACCTGACTTGACAAAGTGAAGTTCTGTGCTGTTGATGGATAGCAAAAGAGAATGAACCACAGATAGCAGGTCGCTCTCAAATTGGACCCCCGAGGGCTTATAAAACTGTGGTAATAAAGGTACTGTTATTATGACTGAATCATCTCGTTCTATTAGATGAAGTAATCAGCATAGCATTCATCAAAATACAGTATTGTGTGCAGAAATATAGAAATTTCTTTTTTAAATGGAGTGCAATAGTAAACTTCTCCAACTCAGCCGTAGAAAACCAACAACAAACATGAAGCATTTATCAATATGGTAAGAGAAGCAATAAAGGAAATAATGCATACAAATCCACAGGCTGAGATAGTTGCTAAATCAATGGGTCAATATCAACCCCACCCAAGAAAAGAGGAAGCCTGCAATACTGCAACCTAGTATGTTTTATTTAAAAGGAAAGCATCAAGAGTACAGAACAAATGTTAGGTTTGCCAGGAGAGTCTTCAGAGACGCCTCCTGTCAATGACTGACTAAGTTGGTGACCGATAGAATACAGAGTGTGGACGAAAAGCCCAATGAACTTATCTAGGATGATACTTGACAGTAAATAGTAGGAATTTTATATGTCTATCGGCGGAAAAAGGGCGAGAACCATATTTTCATAAACTGTATTCTTCAGGCTTTAACATCTAGAAAGATGGCAAACATTGATAAACATAAGATCCGATCCAAAGGCCATCATCAGATATCCAGTGCACCATTCTCCCTAAGATTGGAGCAGATGACTCCAAGATTAAACATTCAAAGGTCATTTAATTTGTCAGAAATTGAATTGAAACCAAAATCCTAATTCTAGGGAAATGGGATTATCGTCTTCTTAAAGAATCATAATCCAATCATTTCATCCATTTCTCTGGTAAACCTAATAAGTTCTGGAAATGAATAAAATTTCAATCCCTATTCCATTCAATGTGAACCAAATAGAGCCTGAGCAACCCAGAAAGCAGAAGGCTTTTATCCAAAAGGGAAACAAGAGGGTGCCTTATAGTTGCTTTCAATGTGTGTATATATATATATATATATGCAGAAGTTTTTATGGTAAAAAATCTTCAGAATCAAATAAATAGCAATAACAAGTTAAGATTAAATAGAAATTTAATCATGCATTAAAAACAAAGCAAAAAACCCAAAATAAAACATCTACGGTAATTCCATTCTCAGTTTTCACCAGCAAAAGAAAAAAAAACATATATTAATTCAGAACTATATAAAGAAAATAATCTTTTAGATATAGAGGAGTTGAACGATTGAATTACCGATAGTTTGTCCACTTGGAGACCGAGATCGGAGAATCCCGAGTCGCTGTCGCTGCTACACCAGGACTCAGCTCCCCCGCTTCCGCCGTTCTCGTGGAAGTCGCTAACCATGAGAGCCAGGTCGTGCTCGCTCTCGTGGCTGAAGGCTCCTCCGATCTGCCCCACGCCTCCTCTTGTCGCCCACAACTCCCCTGCTCCTGCGGCTGCCGCAGCTACGTACAACACCCTGCAGTCCATCTCTCCTCGAAGTCACCCTCAATTTCCCCCTTCGGCCTCTCTTCCTTCCACCGATCAACAATCACCAACAACGCCCCTCACGAACCAAAAAAAAAACTATCACCAATCACGTGAAGTAACTTATAATAACTCAGAACCCTAACTTTACAAAGCTTCAGAATCGAAATTGTATTTATAATATGAGAAAAAATCGTATAATATTTCTTTCCACCAATTGTATTCTTTCTGTACCACGTTTTCCGATTTTTCTTATTATCTTTTCAAACAATTAGAATCAAACACAGCTTCGTGTTTAGAATTCACGTTCCAGAATCCGAATCGCTCTCGTTTCCCGAAAACTAAGTCTAAAAATCCATCTCCATTCCCTTCTTCGTTGGAACGACAAAACGGTTTCCTATCCCAAGATCCTATTGCGATCCAGATGAGGCTGAAAGACGAGAAGAAAACGAGGAGAAAGAAGAAAAAAGCGAAGGGAGAAATGAGATTCTTGTGATGAAGAGGAAGAGGAAGAGGAAGACGAAAGCAACGGGAAGCAGATGAGTAGATATAATAAAAGTTTGGGTCTCCGAAATGACGGGAATAGCCCTGGGGTTGTTGCGTAATTGCGAGGAATATACCGAATATATCGAGGGAGAGTGGATAAGGTGAGGTTAGGGGAGAATTGAATGTAGACGGTATGAGGAGTTTGGTTCATACGGTGCGTTTTTATGCTTGGTGTCCGATTTGGCAAAAACAGAAATAACTGCTAGATATGTTAAATCTGTCGTTTAGATTTTTTTTTCTCCTTTTGTTACGATCTTTTGACAGAGAAGTTAGAACAAACCCCGTAAACAAAGCCATATAGGGAGGCTTTAATTTAATTTCCCTAGATTTTTTTTGTAAATATAAATGGATAGTAAATAAAATAATACTATATTTATAATAAAATAATTACGGCAAATTTAAGATTTATTTTTTGTTCTTCTTTATTTTAAATAACTAGGAAAAAGCATAGGTTTTTGACCCATGTAAATCATGAGCTCGCTCAAAGTACTTCAACGAAATCATAAAATATGAATAAGGGGAGTTAAATTTGGGTCTTCTACCTAAAATAAATTTATTTTCATACAACTAAATCCGTCCATAAATAATTACAAAATTGAAGAATTTTATATGTAATTTTTTTATTAATTAGATCTTGAAATTAATTCAATTAATTGTAATTTAAAGACATGGTTGAGTGGACTAAAGCATTTGATTACTAATTCATTATACGAGTTCTCCGAGTATTCAAAACCCTCTCTTTCTATTTCTGTTACCTTGATAATTTGATATTATATTCGAATCCTGTTTTGAATTTGTCGAGCTTGGCGTGATAATTTTAATAAACTTTCTAGTTCAAAGACTTGTCTGAATAGTAAAAGCTTCATGAAATTCAAAGAAGAATCTACGTAAGTATCTTTTTGTCCCAGCAGGAAGAACAAGACTATATCTTGAAACATCATAGTTGAATTGAATGCATGGTGTGCGAAAGTAGGAGGTAATTTAGAGCATGGCAATTTAGATAATAAACGGAATGATAGGGGCTAGCAAAGAGATTTCACAAAGGCAACAAAATAAAGAAATAATTGTTTGTGCTTGGCGACCAAGTCATTCAATTCATGCCAACTTGAATGAAACAAGGAGGTCACTAGCCGCCTGTTATACTCTAAAGAAAAAGTACACCACGGGGTTACCATTTTGTTTATCATCTAAATTGCATTTCAGGATTTATTTATTTATTTTGATTCGTTTTCCTAGAAGGTGCACTATGGTTAAAGAAAATAATAGAAAAAAATATTTATTTTATTATTAGGAGAGCAGACGCGCCATTGTGGTGGTGGGACTATGACTTGCTGTTAAAAAAAATCGATAAAATAAAAATTGAATATTTTTTCAAAAAGAAAATTGTATATTTTTTATTAAAAATCGATCAAAGAACAAATAAAAAATTGAGATGCACACCACCTCGGCATGGTGACCTGATGCTGATACACTGAATATTCTTCTAAAAGTAGGCAATCAAAAAATTACTGTCGCCCAGAGTGGCCAATATGGTCATCGGACCAAACCATACCATGGACCACTTCCATCACAATCCCACTTGTGTTAACGAATCAATGTCTGTTCTTAGATGCTTGTGTTCTTCCTTTTGTGATTTCCAGAACTTACCAGCAAATATAGCTATGGTTTTCGGCTGTTGGACAAAATTTCAATCACCCAACAGTAGCTTGATTAGTTGTTAAAAATCTAAATCAATGACATCAAAACACCCTGGAGTTTCAAAATGTTGGCCGTTTGACAATAATACAAGACTTCATCATTGTCAACCATGTCCAATATGTCCAACAATAAAGACAAAGGAAGACATGAGAACTTCAAAAGTTGAATCTACTCATGAACAAATAATTGGAATCTACCAAAAAAAATATAAGCTAACTTGTACTTGAATACTATCAATAAACATACTCAATGCCCTGGTACTAGGCTAGCATTGCTGCAATAGACAAATTTTCAGGTAT
Organism: Euonymus europaeus; assembly: GCA_963580455.1. Taxonomy (NCBI): domain Eukaryota; kingdom Viridiplantae; phylum Streptophyta; class Magnoliopsida; order Celastrales; family Celastraceae; genus Euonymus; species Euonymus europaeus. The sequence continues at coordinate 4,067,877 of OY756968.1, read as the reverse complement.
ACCTAAATATCAGAACATACCTTTAAGTCAACTTCACGTTACCTAAACAAGCAAAACATGGGCACACAAGTACAATTTCAAACTAACGAGTTTCACATTCGGCTTGATTGAAACTCACAATGGAGAACAACCAAATAAAGTTCAGTTTTAACGCGGCCCCTGCCACTTCCCACCTAATTTTTTAATTGCAACAAACTATTACAGTCCCCATCATAGAGAGGACGATTAGAGATCGGAACATCCTTTAGAATGATATATTTAGATGGGGAAGATCAACCTAGATGAATTAGAGCATCCACAACCTTGTTAGCATCTCTACAACTTAAAGACGTATAAAATAAAAATATATTTGTTATGAATAAAAGGCTTGCATCGCTTAATCAACCCAAGTGATGTGAGAACGGAAGGAAGAACAAAGTCATGCAAATTCGATGTATACACGAGAATCGAACAACACAAAGCGAAAAATATTATTATATGTGAGAGATTGAGATTTACAACTATATTCAAGGCGGAATGGTCATCTGGGAATATTATAAATTATAAATAGGTTTTGTCTGGTCCCATTGCATGTGCGTACACAACTGTCACATATATATTTTAAAAAATGGGAGGCTGAACAAGGGACACAAGGCACTGCTTGGTTCTTTACAAGGGATATCCCAACATGTCTACTCTTATCTTTTCCAAAACAGAACAGATATTCTCGTATGTTATGTATCTACATCAGACTGCATCCATGCACATTTGCGAGTTGGCAGATGCAATCATTTTATGATAACAACAGCAAAGATGCTTGGTGAGTGGTGACCCATTATTTTATCTGCTCCTAATACAATCAACCTAAAAGAATATCAGTGTACAACCGGGAAAGAAAAGAAAAAAAAGGAGAGAAGAAATAAAAGCCAAAATGATTGGCATATGAAGGCACACAGGAAATTTCAACCAAGATAGGTGATGATGAATTAAGTGTGGACTGGACAAACAGATACTGAAACAGTTAAATCATCTGAAAACCAAATTTGAACAAGAGGAAAAAAGAATAAACTTTGGTTTCAGATAATTAATATTGCTTCTAATATCTTCATTGCTGAGCAGAAAACTAAAACATTTAACTGCTCAAAAGGAAAATGGACAGTTAAAAGGTCAGAGAGAAACATGCAAACATATAAGAAATCTGAAATTTCAAGGGCAATTAGAGTATTTTAAACAGTAAAGTATTCTAATATGCTAATAAAATTTATAGGCTGTAAGTTTGTAACCAAACAAATGAGGTCAATGCCAAAGAACAAATTCCACTTGAGAATCCTTGTATAAAATGGAAGAAGGATCAGTAAAGTCAAGAAGGAGAGAGAGGCTGAAGATTATATAAAAGCACAAGAGGCATATTTGATTGGCTTGGTGGAAACCAAAGTGAGGAGAGGAAAGGGCATAATTTGGCTGATTGGATATATAACTATGACATTAACGAGATACAAAGATCTTCTACCACCACATCATATTGTTAAAATCAAGGCAGATGTGTGTGCAAAGACGACCAATATCAAATCCAAACACAAATTTTGTAATCCAAGTTTGGGACAAGCAGAAAAACGCTATACACCATGTCATTTTAAATTTGCTTGCACTCAAACATTCACGATTGATTTACAATAAACATTAACCAGGTAACAAAATGATGCAGGGAAACAAGGGAATTTCAAAATTCACAAGGGAAATGAAGAGCATACTGTCACTGCATATGTACCACTAAAATTCTCCATTTCAGTCTCCGCTTTATGAAACCTTACGTTCCAGATGTCCACAATAAGAGACCTTACCTAAGCCGAAGCAAAAGTACAAAGCGATAATTCAAATTTCTTTAAATAGTCTAAACATATAACCAAAAGGTCCAAGGAATTTCAAACGTACCTTGTATATGTCATGAATGCCATTGCTTGCGCTGCCATAAAAACAATTGCAGTTAACAGGAAACATACTCCAACGTGGAAGTACAGAATAAAATAATAGTCTTCAAAATCAATTGGTCAAATAGAATTTTTGAGATTTCCATGAAATAGAAAGGTAATGGCTGAAATCAGCGAGAATCTCGCTCACTGTCCAAAACTCGCTTTAAATTATCTAGTTCATCACAGAAAATAATAATTACTTCCCGAGCTATCTTTTCTTCATCATTTCCTCAGGGCTAGTCTGAACAAATTTGAATTTAAATTCTAAACAAAGCAAGCAAACCCTATAGTCACGAAATCATGCTAAGAGGTACACATGCAAGATAAATTAGTCAAAATAAACTTCAAAAACTGATGCAGTGTAAGAATTTGGAATTGGCACTGCATAAGCCAATTGGATATTCTATTATTTCAACCAACGACGAACAAAGAAAGATGAACATAGAATCATAACTTCAAATACAGAAATTGGCAAGATATATTACTTGAAATAAACTTCAAAAATTGATGTAGTGCAGGAATTTGGAATTGGGACTGCATAAGCCAATTGTATATTCTATTATTTGAATCAATGACCCACACAAAGAAAAAAATGAACATATATTGTAGAACCATAACTTTGAATACAGAAATTGTACTTCTTGAGGTAAAAGTGTAAAATCACCACCACATGTCAAATTAAGCAGAGATATAGTTTGGAAAACACAATTATAAAATGCAGCAGAAAAAAATGGCATTGAAACAAAATGCAAAAGAAAATTGAAGAGTTTGAGCAATACCAACTATGTGCGATTATAGTATTATACCACCAAATCTATAGGCGGATTCTCAACAAATTTTCATTTTATTTTCAGACTTGGGTTTGGATGAGGAGAAAATTCTATATTAGGGGTAAACCAGATTCCAATACTGTGTTTTAGGAGTAAAGGCAAAACTAGCAACAATATCATCACCAAAAACAACTTATTCTTATGCAATTTGGGTTTTCAAGAGACCGCCAATCAAACCAATGGAGTCCATCCATTCCATAACACTAAATATGGAGTGCTGATTTGAAGTTAAGGCTAAGCATACACACATGAAAATTCCAGTTCCAGAATCCAGATTACGTCTCAACTTTTAATGAGAAATATCTCTTAAGCCTACTTTCCCTGTTTATATACATCATTCCAAAAGTATTGGGAAGCCTTGGGCACAAGGCTATAACACATAAAAAATTCCAAGCAAACTCTAAATCCAAATCACGTCATTTTACCTCCACATGTGTGCCTTCAATTTCCCTAACACCCACATATAACCATCTGTTGGAGGAATTTTTATTACGCCACGTGGCCCGTCATGGGGCTTGCACGTGTCCTTTATTATTCTCCGCACAATTGTGCAACCTCCCCAGCTCGAACCCGCACCCTTTAGCACTTACAAAGGCAAGAGCTGGTACCACTACACCACATGTGGAGTAGTGGTACCAGCTCTTGCCTTTGTAAGTGCTTAAGGGCACGGGTTCGAGCTGGGGAGGTTGCACAATTGTGCGGAGAATAATAAAGGACACGTGCAAGCCCCAAAGACGGGCCACGTGGCGTAATAAAAATTCCTCCAACACCATCAATAAAGGCTATTCTCCAAATTTGGAAAAGGAGTAACTAGCATCCTAGGAGTTAGTTATCAATCAGAAGGTTCATAATTATAGTTCAAATTGAATGATGTTCAAATATCCCAGCAAGTAGATAAAAGTTTTTTTTTTAAATGAACCCAAGAAATGCGATTAAAGAGCATAAAATTTATAAAATTATGAAGAGTATTGCATACTTTTACTTTAGAAGAAAAAATAGTTGTTAAGAAGGATTCCCATTTCTCGGATTTAAACTTTTCCAAATTACATGAGGAAAGACAGATTCACAACCAACCTACTGTGATGCAAGTGTGCGTGAGTATGCATAGGTGAGTGACTATCGCACGCTAAAGAACTCACCAATCAACATCCATTGTGGAGGCCGTATTGAACATTTCCCACGCTTCTTCAAAGCCACTGCTATCCACAGCAGTACTTGAGTCACTATTTGTGGCACAAATGGACCGAATTTCCCCTGTCATGCCAACAGATGAACAATATAAAAAATTAGATAAAGTAACAAATCAAACGATGAGCCCAAAGATATTGCTAGAATTTGAAGTTTTAAACATACACAAATGAAATTAAGAGGATCCATTGTCATGTTGGGCACACTCACTACCAATTCATCCTCCGCCATAAACTCGATCTAGACAGTATAAGCTCCAATCAAATCCTAAGAATTGCACAAAGCCAAACATGTACAGGAACACAGAAAAATATATTCACCTCTTCAAGAGAAAAGAGAGATGCATGAATATCAGATTGACCATCCATCTCCGTGATATTGAGAATCTGTATTGCAGGAAATTACCAAGTCAAAGAACGTTTTCTAGGAGAATAATCGCCTTCTGCTGCGTGGAGAAAACAATTAATAATTCCTTCGGTTAACCAGTAAGAAATTGTTTTTGCTTAGATTACAACTGATACTTCTCACAATACAAATAATCAACAAAGCATATTGCACTGCATTCTTTAAAAAACACACCAAAAACAGCAGAATAAATTCTAATTTGAAAACCAAAAAAATTGCACAACACATTTCACACAATTAATCACTACTTGTGTTAAAAGCCATCATTGAATCGCAATTATTCATAGAAACAATTTGAGGAGATATCAACACCGATACTTTTTTCATGTCCAGTAACTAGAACCCGAAATTCATTAACAAAACGCAAACATCGCCTGGCAGCCATGCGAGAGAAAGCGTGTTGTAGTAGTCGGCGTAGAGAGAAGAGTGTATTCTCGCCGACTCTACAGTAAAGGAAAAGAAGGCGCGAGTTAATTCGAACTTCGATGTAGAATAGGACCGATTTACCCCCACCTCCCGTTCCCCTTGTTCGTTTGCTTCTTGTTTCCTTCTTGATTGTTTTAATGGATCTCTGGTTCAGTCGGTTCTATGCAGGGCCTCTTAAGGCTATATACCATTTTGGGCCCTCTCTAAGTACGTTTAGTAAACGGGCTGAATTTGAGTTAAAGAAATTTTGTCCGGTAAATATGGTAACAATATCCAGCTCGTTATTTGGTTGCTTGATTAGTGCCTCTCTTTTTTATCAATAAGATGAAATTTTATTAAATGTTTGAAAATTGAACAAAAGCTAAGGAGATCCTTAGTCGGAACAAGAAGGAAGGTAAACCCAAAAGATAGGCACCAGGCTAAAGTCTGATAGGCAGAACCTGAACTAGCCAACCATAGCAGAAAGCTAACCCAACACCTACAATGCAAGCAAACTAGCCTATTACACAGGATGAATTCATTAGAAGACTCTCAAAAATACCAACTGATATACCATATGGCAGTAAATTGAAGGGCTAAGAGCTGCTTATTTGGGGCAGACTCATTGCAAGCGGACCAAATGAAGTATCACTAGGAAGTTATGCCACAACCAGTAAAAATCCTACAAATGCTAGAAGCAAAATCTTCTTGCCAGAAATCCTCCACCCACAGATACTGTGAATAGGAGCCCAATGTAGGCAGCTCTAATGTAACAAGCATACCCTGAAGAAACAATAGCAACTTAAAGAGAACTCGGATACCTTCGTACAACAAGCAATATAGCAAACCAGGACCAGCAGCATATGACCATGCACCATGGGCAGCAAAAAGACCAAAACATCAGCAAACCCTTTCATTTCTTTGAAGAACCACCCAAGACCAACCATTCCCATATTTTGAATTAACCACCAGCAATTAAAACCATGAACCCAATATATTGTTCTAAGATTTCTAGCTATTTCTATATGAAAATATATAAGCAATTCTCAAAGAATAGTCATCTGCTTTTTATATGCCAACTAGCAGAATGCACATAGTGTGAGTCATAGCCGTTAATTTTTAACTAACATATAAAATAGATCCTAAAGCACAACATCCTCAAATCAAATATAGCCCAGACTTCTTCTGGCATTAAACTGGTCACAAGAACAACAACATCTCTTTGAAAAAATCTGAGGCCATTTTCATTGGAGCACAAGGAAAAAAACCAGCAAGTCAGAAAAAGGGCAAGAACCTTAAACCTCACTGCTCACTTTCTACTTACAGACCGCTCTCTCGATTTGTGATTAGAACGGCATCCCCATTAGATCCTGTAAAATAAATCTCTATCCTATTTTAGAGATCGGAGAATAACAATAATTGAAAGAAGAAAAAAAATTAAACCTCCCATCAGGTCCTGTACAAAACAAGATTTAGTTAAAAAAAATGCAGTTTTGATACAGTGATTCGGCAGATGCTGTACACATAACGTAAGTGAATCAAAACTCTAAAGATAAATTGGACAAAATAGATAAATTGGAACATGGGCTTCACTCATGGGCTTCAGTAGTAGGAGTTTTACTTAAAACACTATCAGATTCCTTCAGTTTTCAAATTATCTGAAGTGAACAAATAATTGATGCGTTTTTCGTTTGAATAAAAACAAAAACAAAAAGTGTTTTGTCACTATTTATTGTTATGGAATTGAAATTACAAATTTTGAATCACAGGAGAAATACAATTATATATATATATACACACACACTAAGTATACTTCTGTACCCGCACAGGTTACAGAAGCTCCAAATCTAAAACCGTCACACTATTACTACAGAGTGTGGACAATGTACAACTTTATGAGTCAGTGAGGGACATTTTGTTTTCATCGATCTAAGGTGCTATGGATCGAAAGCAAAAGATAACGAGTTAATAACAGCCGAAACAGAAACTAGTTAGTACATATACCCATTAAATTTATTAAAATTGACTAAACTTTTGTGTGTCACTCTCTCTATATATATATGTTATATATATATATGTTAGAGAGAGAGAGAGCGCGCGTTTTAGTAGTCAAGAAGAAATTAAAAATATTAAAACATGCAAACCTAGAGAATTAAGTTTGACTAGAGAATATACAAATATATGTGTGGGTGTGTGTAAATGTGAGAGAGATTCATAGTCCATAGACATGTGAAAGAAGCTACAAATATTTATGAAAAATCTGCAAGCATTACTCACTGAAGAGCCTGAACTAGTAACATTTAGGTAATCTCCACACTCACCATCTTATGCATATTTCAAGAAAATAAAATAATAATGCACTGTATCATCAATTAATCCATACTCCACAGCCCCCCCTCCCCAACATTGATTATTGGATGCCAAACATTCTTCCATCTAACAAGGACCCCAACAACAGCTACTTGAAGAAGCAAAGTTATTGTTAGGGTTTGCACCAAATTGGCCTCCCCCGCCCCCGCCGGACGACGACGATGAAGATGAAGCCATGATTGCATCCATGTAATGCATTTGATTATCATTGGTAGGCACGACCGGATTATGAACATGTGGAGGAGGAAGATCCACCAGTACGTCTGAAGCAGCTGATGAACATGATACATCATGATGATTTGGTTGATCAAGTACTATTTCACAAAGCTTAGGCATATTCATCATAGGCACCGCCATCAGTGGATCCTCACAAGGCATTATTAGTGACAAACCTTGATCTCCAAAGCAATTAGTACTACCATAATACTGTGGAGTCGGTAAGATTTGATCTTCTTGATGATTCGGGTCAAGATGTTGAGGTAGTACATAGGGAAATGAAGACCAATTAGAATTGGGATTTGGTGGGATTAACAATGGATTTGGAAAATTGTTATTATGACCCAAATGATCAACCGCGTTGTAAATACTAGCATTGGTTTGGTTTGAATATTTGAAATTATCTCCATGACCAAAAGTTGTGCTTAGTAGCATTGTTGATGGAGAAAGAAAGGAGGAGGATAGATGGTTTTCTTGAGGAATGATATTAGGGTTTGCATTTAGAGATGAGAAGAATGCAGCAGCTTCCTCATGATGATGATCAGAAAAGTTGGGTAAACCAGGAAAATTATTAATATGATCATGATGAGAGATTATCTTCTTCTTGATACTCGAATTCCAAAAATTCTTCACTTCATTGTCTGTTCTTCCTGGTAAATGCTTCGCTATCTGAGCCCATCTGGGTTTATGCCAGAAACGAAAAATTGTTGGAAAATCATGCACTGAGGAAATATATAATAAATTAGACTGGAGATTAACTATTACCTGTTTCCTAGAATGCTGTGGAGTTCAATGATGAGAGCTGCTTCTTGGGGAGAGAAGCTTCCGCGTTTAAGGTCGGGTCTTAGATAGTTTATCCATCTTAGCCTGCAACTCTTTCCACATCTTTGAAGTCCTACACACATACAAAAAATCTGAAAATATTAAGGAAAAAGATATATATATATATATAGAGAGAGAGAGGTGAAATAAGTGTGATTTTTGTACCAGCATGTTTAGGGACAGAGCTCCAGCAACCATGGCCATAGGTGGAAATGTAGCTGATGAGTTTTTCATCTTCTTCAGGAGACCAAAGTCCTCTCTTTACTTTCTGTTTGTTGCAGCATGAGTGATGTCCCATCTCTCTCTTCCTCTGACTCTCCCTCTCTCTACCACATGATCATGATATGAGTGGGTTGTTGTTTCACTGAAATGTGAAGGAGGAGGATATATACGTACATATATATGATATGAGTATCACAGCTTTCTTCTTTTTTATGTTTGTGATTTGATGAGTACACACAATCAATCACTCACTCCACTGGGGTCTGCATTGAATTTAATGAGGGAGCTGTACAAAAATGGTGATGGGGCCCACCGGTTAGGGTTTATTTTTCGTGGGCAAAAATGCTAAAAGCTGCAGTTCTCAATTTTCATCCTGTGAGAGTTGTATGCATGCCTTAATAGTAGGATGATCCCCTTAATTCTTTGCCTGATCACCTACACGTGTCAAACATGAAGCAATGTGGGTCCCCATCTTCTCACATGGTCCCACCTTGCCTTTGGACTTAAAAAGTCTCTTCTCTCTCTTTTTTCCATTAGGAAAATTGAAAACCTTTTAGTGTATAATTAATTTCTTATCAATATTAATAATATCTTTCATATAATTATATAATTTTGCACATTTTCCTCACCCCAAAAATGATGAAGAATATTTAATCCTTGTCATGGCCTACACACGTATACAAATTAGTATCTAGATAGAGTCCCTAAACAAATTAGAGATCAAGATGGTGACCCTTTAAATTAAAAAAGAATCCAACCTAATTAATAGTAAATATATTCCAATTAAGCAGGAATGAAACATAGGTGAGAAGCCATGATTATTGTTGACTATGAAGTAATCATGACTTGTAATTATGTGTCACCAAGGGCAGAACAAGAATTAGAATCAAAGAGGGGGCAAATAAGTGGTGGAGTTTGGGGTTATCGCCTCTGAATTTATTTTAGGGTCATTTAAAAGAAACATGGATGGATCGAAAATGAAATATTGCATTATAAAATCATATTCATAAATTGTTATGTGATTATAATTGCAATCTACGGCTACCCAATTTTTATTTTGGAATTATTTATTATAGGTCTTTTGTTAAAAAACATGATTCAAAAAGAAATGTTGCATTATAAAGTCATATCCATAAAATTATTCAATGATTATATTATGATTTATGATTTATTTTATTAATATTGCATAATAACTTCATTAGTAATTTGATCAAACACTTATTTCTCAATATATATATATAACTAGACAAATATTAGATCATTCATCTAGACCACATACTTAACTCTTATTGTTTCTACATAATTAATAAAAAATGTAATTAAATCATTCGATTAGATATTTAATTCATCGATTAAGGGAGACATGTAAGAGAGTGTGCTAATAAATATATATTTTTATAAAAAATTAATAAAATAAAAGTGCTAGGGGGGCTGCTGCCCCTTGGTCAGCATGGTTCCGCACATGTGTGTCACCTTGTCAATTATTTAAACCATATCAACTGCTGATGATTTAACAATTCAGACAGAAGAAAGAAAGAAACATGAATTACAACCTAAGCAAGGACAGGAAAACAAGGACCATTTAATTAAATTACCTAGTATACATTCATATGTAATAATTTTGTATTTTAGCCTTCATAAAATTCACACACACACACATATATATTTTATTACTTTTTCTCATAAAAATATATATGTTTTATTTTGAATCTTTTATACTATCAAAGTATCATTAATTTAGAGTTTAAACATCTGATATGAATTTAAATTCGTATAAACAGGCGTTTCTCACCTTACAATAAGAAAATTCGAGTCAAAGTTCAACGCATGATCATAATAATATTATTTTCAATGAAAATCGAACTCATAATCTTCTAAGTATATACGATTTGACACATAGAGATTCACCATTGACCTACTACCCAAGTGGTTAAGTAATCAGTAATTCTCTTATTTGGTTAATGCTCTCTTTCATAAATTTCGATGAAATTTTCAATGAGATCCTTCTAAATTGTTTCGAGTGTAATCCATGACGAAATATTTTTGTAAAAATTTTAATTTTTATAATTTTGTCGTACGGTGTATATATTACATGCTAGAAAATTTATTGTCCTACAAATCATCATTTATTTTTTACTCGTACACAATTATTTAGTCGATGGTATTAAAAAAAACCCTTAAATATTATATAAAAGCTATATAGATGCGAATTAACACAATATTGAATTAAAAAATCCAATTATTTGTCAATATATTTTTTTCATGATTTTTTAAAATTATCTTAATTAAATGCATTTATTCCGCTTACGTGTAGTATAAAAAGAAATAGAGGACAAAATGGAGAAAAAGTTGCATTTAGATTCTCCCCTTTGGTATACATTTCCCACCTTTCAATGAATTGCTTTTTCCAATCCTCTTTGTGAGGCTTGTTAAGAAGGACCTTAATCAATGTTAGCTATCATGTAACTTTCCTTATTACTTCAAGTCCCTGTAATTAACAACCCCTCTAATGTTGACACCCTATCTTATTATCACATTTTATTTTTAATCTAAAAGTAATTCTAATGTGATACACATGAAAATGATATGATTGAAGTAGATTATATACACAAGTAAAAAAAAATTCTATTTTTAAAAATAAAAAAGAATAAAGTATGTGAAATTCTATTTTTAAGAGTTTTCAAAGCTAAATTCTAATTGTACATGTATTGAAATTCATGTATCTCTCTATATTTAGGGGTAAAAGAAGGGTTCATAAGGAAACGTCTTAATTTGCTAATTTTCTTCCTCAATTTGGACACTAAGGATGAAAAGGATAAGATAAACAAATTTGGAATATGAATCTAGTCTTTATTATTTTTTAATACTTGATTACCAAAACTATGACATACTTCAATTCGATTTGATTACCATAAAAAACTTTACTCATTTGAGTACTTTTAGTTATTGTCAAAATTTAATTTCACATTTTTTTGGTGTATAGCATACCTTTCTTTTTGCTAAATTTAGTTTAGATTCATGTATATTACTTGGAGAAATAAGTGTGAATTTTAGGGTGAGGGGTCTTGTATTTCAATGGAAAAAGTGGTAAAACTTCACACCAACCAAGAATATTTATGATTAATCATCCAATATACATATATTCTAAAATTACTAAAAGTCTAATACAAGATACTAGAGAAAAACTAATACACCGGGTGGACCAATAAAATGTTTTCCTTTCAATGAGGACCATCTAGCTAGCCAAGTCAATTTTCATTAGTAAAAAAGAATAAGAAAGCCCTAAAACTTTTCATTAATTTATGTTTGCTTTATAAATGTGTCTTGATTATGATCATAAATCAGAAAGCATGTGCAAAAGCAAAAAAAAAAATAGTGTCCATGTACAATGAGATTGTTGATGTTTCACATAAACCAATAGAGGCAAGGTCTCAATATAACACAAATATTGTCCAACTTCTTTTATGTTTAGGTGGAATACTTTCTAGCTAAAGGGTAAATCTTTTTATGGAGTCAAGCTCATCATAACTAGCTTTTTGTTCATAATTTTGTTTTTTTTCCTTTTAAGAAGATACTTTGTGCCCAATAATTAGTAATGCAAATGATAAATTAGTCATGTGGGACCTTTTCATAAATTATTAATTATAAAGTTGTTTTGTTTTTTTAAAGTTGAAAAAGCATAATGATCTCTAGCCTCCCACAATGCAAGAGATGTTAAACTCAGTAATTAATAATTTCTTCAATTATGTGTTATCACAATATCCTTTGCTCTAGGGTTCACCAATTAATGTGTCTTATCAACACTATTAATATGTGGGTTTAAAAAAACATTTGACACTTATGTAGATAGTTTATGAACTCGTATGTGTATATATATATATATATGACCGATATAGGATCTTAATCACATGTCTATACCAATGACTACTCTATCATCCCTATCTCGGGTTTTGAAAATATGGAGTTAGTGAAAACAAGCTAGGTGTATGGTGAGTTTAGTGCAATCTCTTACATTGTCCTAATCTTTATCAACGTGTGTTGAATTAATTTGTATTTCTCCATTTTCAACCTTCCTCACTTTTTCTTTAATGATTCATGTGGTGAGTTCATTAACAATAAGTAAGATTTTTAACCTTGATATCCATCCGTACATGGTAAATTTTAGAGAAAGCGATAAGTCTCAACACATGTCTCAGATTAGTCGTGATAATTATAAGCAAAATGTTTAATTTATAACCCAATTCATTATAAGTTGATTTAGGCGATATGGTAATTGGAAAGGGGTAAAAAAGATTTGGGTTTACGAGTAAAAACTTCTGCTTGGAACAAAAATGGATTGGGAGAGGTTTGCTGAAGTTTAAATGTGTGATACTCGTTGTATTGTCAATGGAACGTTCCAAATGTACAAACTCCTTCCAATCCATCTTCCAAATAAGAAGAAAACAAGCGACATGAAAGGGAAAACAAAAACATTATTGTTGATCACTTTTTTTCTGATAAAGACAGAAATCGCCACACAAATTTTGAGAATTAAAAAATATATTTTAATTAAATTAGGAATCTGACTCGTTTCATAAAGTCAAACTTATATAATACTTTAGTTTCTTTGATTGCAAACATATGTTAAGGCCAGGCTTCCACTTTTTTAAAAGATATAGATTAGAATAAAAGTTAAGGATATTGTTGGTAAGGATTGAAAGATTAAACGTTGCAATATGATCATGGAAAAAATTGATTTGTGCCACATTCAGATAATTGGGTGAATTTCGATCAATCAAATTTTTGACCTGACTATTTGACCATACGAAAATCGTTTAAAGACAAATGACGGAACTAAAATGAAATCTTATGCGCCACATTATCGTAAAAAATTTGGCAAACCCGATTAGGGCATCTAATTCATTGGAGCAATTTGGCAAACCCGATTAGGGCATCTAATTCATTGGAGCGAGTAATCTAATGAAAAAACTTAGAGAGACAAAAGGTGAGTCCTTTTAACCTAGATTCAACAGAAGTTCTAGGGTTCTTGTACAAATAAGCAAATGAAAATTCTTATAAATATAAACGTCAACATGCAGTTGTGGAACTATCTGTTCCCTACCAAATATACCCCAATTAAGTAAAAGAGGATAATGATGGTAGCATGGGGACTGAAGTGCAAGAATATTGCTTGGTAAGTGTGCAATGGAAGAACGTCAAAACAATGATTTTGGTGTGGCCGAGGTTATATTTGATTCTTGCTTATGAAAGGAAAAGTGAAAAATAAAGTAAAGGCATGCTTGAGATGGAAGAAATATGAATGATTCAAATAGAGAGAGAGAGGGGCCAATTCGAGATTCTTTGATTTAATTGACGCACATGCAGCAATTAATTGCATCAGAAGGACTTTGCTTTATTTGTTGAGCCATCAAATGACACCAGCTGTGCCTGTTTTTTGTTCTTTTCCCATTCGAAATAATTAATTGCATGCAAAAATAATTATTTCTTTGTCCTACATTCACAAATATTTTGAATTTGGTATGGGTCATTTTCAAATCTATATATTTTATTTTTATTTTTATCTTTATCTTTTTGAAAAATTGGAAATTTTACCTTCCTTAAATTATTTCTCTCTCTTGTCAAGTACTTTGAGTGGAATCTTGACTAATCTTCCATTTGACAGCCAAAAAGTGACGAAAACGATAATTTTTCTCATTTTAAAAAATAGATAGGAAGCATTTAAGATGATGAATTCAAGGATGTATGTATTCTTTATGAGAAATAAATTGGGTAGCAAAACTCAAATTGTAATAGTAAAGCAACTTCATATATATGTAAGCATGAATTTAAAATCCAAAGGTCTTTTTTTAGTATCTTTACCAAAATGATGCATCGGTTGGATCCCACCCCTAGTTATCGAACCATTTTCGACTCTCTGATGGCGTATTTGAATGAATAGAATTTCGAGCTCTCAACCTACGATATTCATACTTTAAAGTGAACGGAATTCGTCAAAACTCATGCAAACCCTATCGCACACGCATCGGATAATTATTATTGCACATTTTGGGTATTATGTATTGCATGGTAATACTCAAAAATTCACTTACTGCAGCACATATGATAGGTTCTCCAAAACGGATAAAGAACGTGCATGGAACGAATAGGACAATAATTTTCTAAATAAGGTAATGCAACAAACCCTAATGGTGCCCCCACACACACACATCAAATTTGTAGACAAGAAAAATCAGTACTCCCCACTCTGCATTCCTTCTCTTCATGGCAACCCATGAAAGTAAGTCCACACAATTACTCCAATATTGAAAGATAATTTTGTAGCTTTTCTTGGCACATCTTGATTTAGTGCATTTTCTCAGACAAGTCGAAACTCTAACAGATTCAAGATACTGTCTATAAACTTCCTCATATACCTTTCTCTTGGTGTTTTTTTTGTGTGAAATTGACATGTCAACTATTTGATTTGTGTGGTCTATTTACTGATACTCTCTGTGTATGTGAAACTGTTTTTGTTATTGTTGTTCTCTCAGCTTCTTTGTTATTATCTTTTGTTACTTAAAAGGAAAAAATCCTTCTGGTAAGGATGATTGTGATGCCTAAAGTGTGGTCCTTAGATGATCATATGGTTTATAGTCTTATTGGTTTGACCACATTATCATCATCATCATCATTATCATTTGTGTTTTCGTGATGCTACTTTGCACATTATCATGATTGTTACGCCGTGTTTCTCGTTAACCCTAATCATTGCTAATCACAGGGGTCTTAATAGAGAGTAGAGACAAACATGTGGCTTAGCGATAGAATTATAGAGCTGCAATCATCCTAAAAGTAAATTTTTGCGCATATTATGTGGAGATAAATTCTATGTACATCTTGCCCACCAAGTCTAAACACTCCGGAACTCGTGTAGGAGAATTATTTACCTAAAGTTAAAGAGAGCACAATGTCTTACTTTCAAACTTAATATGCTTTATCACAACAATAAATGAAGTGGAAAAAACTTCATTCATCAACGCATTACACACTTGATCAATCATAACCCAAGAACACAAAATTAACAAAGACAACATCAGCACACACAAAATTAAGCAGTTATCACTGAACAAATATCTAAGTCTCTTTGATTCCTAAACTTTCTCGGCTTTTTAGTGTTGAATCTTTGATGTGTAATTCAGTGGAAGTATCATCAGTCAGGCCAATGAGTAGTTGAACTCAAAGATTAACCACAAACTTTGCGTCAACCCGTAACTGATAATAGCAATCCTTGAACTCAGCTAATGCATCGATTTCCAACTGGCATTGGTGGATACAGATCTTTGTACACCTTAGGATCAGAACCAGTAATACTCCCACTTTCTCCAATTGAAAAATCCATTGATTTCGATTGTAAAGGCTCCACCCGATGCCTCAGCATATTATATGAAGCATATTTGTAAGCCTTCTGCTTAGCCTTAATGGACTCGGTCACCTTCATGTAACTCGGTTTGTGGTTGCAGATATTCTCTGTGCCCAAAAACTGAGTGCTTTTAGGCATTAATGTTGATGACGCAGATGTGGACGAAGTTGATCCCGAGCTCTCAGAATATGGCGAATCAGATGTTGAGGCAGAGGACATGTTCGTAATCTGATGAATTACACGAGGTTTAGCAATCTCTTTCGTTGCGACATTGTTCCTTCTTACTTTTGTAGAGCTATGATCAGAGGAATAAGCAAGAGTACTGCCAAAACTGTGACATTCACTTTTCCTAGAAAATGGGGTTTTTGATGGATCGTTGTGGATCTCATCCATCAACCTGTCTTCCCAAGGCTTGGCTGCCATCCAACTGTTTAGCCAGCTCCATCCAGCAGCACTTTTCTTAGAAAGCTTATTTGTGCTCACATATGAGCTGCTATACGGCCTTAATTGCTGAAAGGAAGAAAATCATGCATTCTCAAATTCAATCCATCCAATATATGGTCGTCATTAAAGGACATGATACTTTCAGTAGGAAGGAAATGAAGACAAAAGAATGGTATTGATTTTCCCCAACTTTGTCACCTGTTGAGTACGAGAATACGTAAGTGCCCTATCCCTCTTGATGGCTCCTTCTTTCCTCATTTGTAGCTTTGCTGTAACTTCATCCATAGTTCCTGGGCTCTCACACCATCTTTGCTAAGATTGCAAAGAAAACAATTATTCAGAAAAACATAACCTTTTCAATTCATATATTGTACTCGCTATGAACTAAATAAAAGGTCAGAAAACAGCCTGCAATACACCTCAACATTTTCAGCAGCATCAGCTTTGTCGGGGTATTCATTGACAAATTTCTGTAGAGTTTCACTTTCTAAAGACATTCTTGTACACTGTGTCCTTATTCGAGCCTGAACTCGAACAAGAGCTTGCATGCACCTCAGAGTCACAGCAGCTTGCTTCCTAACTTCACGACCACGAAAGATAGCTTGAATCCTCACCAATGCTTTCAACGCCCTCAAAGCTCGTCTTGCCTGAAATCACCCATGGATCGAGCATAAACATGGTTATACATCCAAAAAACAAAGATTACGAGCACCATGAGACTGTAAGAAACAAAACTGCAGTATGAAAATCATAGACCAGAAAAATAGCTAAAACACTGCCACGGTATTCTAAATTAATACAGAATGTCTAGGTAAAAATGGAAGACATTTAATCATTTTTCCTTATTGATTTTCTTTAGTATCCTGAGGACATTACGATAACATTAATATTGGCTTCCCCCCCTCCCCACTAGATTGATTATGAACAAAGATTGATTATGAACAAAATAACCAGGTGAAATATCAATAAGATTACTTGAGCAAACTTGGATGGTCTTCCACGTTTTATCACAAAAAAGTTCAAAGGCTGAAGATGTATGAGTGAGTCAGAGAGACTGTTATTTCTCTTCCCTTACTCATCAACAACAAAATAAACACTTTTTCTAACAGAATCAATCGTTAATGTATCCATATTGAATGCCTAAGCTCTTTGAATTTTCCGCCTCTGTGGCCATCTCAATTGAAAATTGGTTTATCATAATGAAACAACTTGAAAGGCTCAAGTGCACTCATTGAGAAATCTATGTCCCTGAAAGGCTCCTACCAGCCAAATGAGCCACATAATTCATTGCTAAAATTTCCCACAAATAGACAAAGAAAATAAACACCAGCGGCTGACATTAGGATGCGTTTTCAGCTACAAACTACCTCAATTGAACAGATAATGTAAACCGCCATAGCTAAAACTTGCTTTGAAGAACTTCATAAGTTCATATACTTCCTTAGGCTACAATAATTTCCAAAATAAATACCGAAATTAACATTTGGACTCTTTTAAGCAATCAGCAATCTATTCCGGAGGCCTCACCTCGAAGTCATTTCTGGGACTGATTCAGTTCTCAGCATACAAATTATATATGTGTTATCGAAGTCGGATACCCATCACAATTTTTTTTTTCTATTCAGCATAACATTTATTTTTAAAGAAAATTGTTCTCTCTCTCTTTCTCATGTCGGCAGGTGCCGTTGTCTATAAAGAAAGGAAAAAAGCAAACAGAATCAAAACATACCAAAAACCCACGATAGGCCGTTTGGATTCGGATCGTGGCCCATTCTCGCTTGACCACCATAAAATCTTTGGGTGTAGCTCGAACCACAGTGGCCACCGCGGCAGCGAATGCATGATCGGAGTAATTCCGTGACTCTGACTCCACCACTCGATCTCTCCTCCATAGCCTCCACTTCTTTTTGCTCTTTTGACCCGTTTTGTCCTAAAGAACCACAACCGAAAAAAATGATAATCCACAACAAGAAAATCGAATCCATGAGAAAGTGATTAGTGATTACTTCGTCGTCGAAATTGTGGGTCCTTCTGCTAGAGATTAGGGATTTGATCCACTTCCCTGAACCACTCATTGAGAGGAGAAAAATTATTGGAGTCTTCTTCTTATAATTGAGAATGAGTTGTAGTGTCTTTTGAAGCAAAAACTGGCAATCGAAGAAGCTACAGTGTGGCTGGTTTTGTTAATGGCGAAGTCTGTCCGAGAATGAGAGTTTGAATTTTGAATTTGAATTCTTTTTTAAAAGAAAAGTAAATAAAATATTTTTAAATAAATTGGGAATCAAAGGATCTCAACGGATAGAAAGACTTTTTGGTGCAGTATTCATTAAAAGCAACAGCTTTTGAGTTTTTTTGTAAAGAGAATTATGGCGTGTTTGATAAGACGGTCTAAATAATAATATCTGAATATATTTGACAGATTATAAGTTATTCATACACTCAATTAAACAGACTCTATATCTCACTTTTAGTTTTTTCATTTATATTTTCTTTTATACAATAAAATTGAGATTTTTTTTAATTTATTTAGGAGAATTGAAAATGGAAGATTCGAACCCACTCTTTATTTATTGAAAAGATTGATTCTTACATATATAGTGATTATCGCTCAATCGCATGATGTTTTGTCATTTAAATTACTTTTAGTTAAACCCTGCATTGCAATTATAAATTATTCTTCAAATATAACAAAAAAAAATTGGTACAATTTATCTCAATATAATAAAAAGAAAACCAATTTCAAAAAATAAATATTTTTTTTAAGAAATACCACCGCAACAAACAAACTGCCCTATGTGACTCTGGGCCAGATTACCATTTGTGTGACTATGTAATGTAGAAAAGCCCATAAAACAGATCCACTACTTGATGTTCTGGGCCCAAATGGAATGGCCTTATGATTAAGTAAAAAACTTAACAATTGTCATCATGAGCCCAAAAGTCCATTTTTTGGTGTGAGAATAAGTAATTTTTAAATCGTTCAAGCCATGACGAGCGCCCAAAAGCTGAACGGCCCGGATGATTCGCCGTCCAAATGCAATAGATGAAAGGGGATCGAAATATCGACTTCATTCCCCGCATCATTCTTGGCAGAAACTTCAATGGCAGAACAGCAACCAAACCCTAAAAGCGATTTTCCAGTTCCAGGTACTTTTTTTGTCTCTAATTTCCGGTCAAGTAACAGCATACAACAAATGCTTACTGATTATTCTAAATTCTTGGTCTAGAGTTGATATTCGGAAGGTAAATGAGGATTATTTTGTGTTTTCTCTAGTTTCTTAGTAATGATCTTGATTGAAAAATGATCACAACCTCTTGGATATCTCAATGTTGCAGTAGACCTGCGAATCCTTTGACATGGGTTCTTGACGTCTCGTTTATTTCTGTGTTTTGCGTTGTTTCCACATCGAGAGATGTTTCCTTCGGGCAATGTTTATTACTAGCCGAATTGCTGCACTTATGATTTTGGATTCTGTGGAATTTGGCAGTCTTTTTTTTTTATTGTGAAAAAGATGGTTTTTATACTAGTTTGATTCGGAGTAAATCCATTGTTAGTTTGTTCTTTTATGTTGGAAAGAAATAATTGATAATTCATAGCCTTTTAGTTTTTCTCAAGATAAACCATAGCTTCAAAGTAAAGAAATTTATCTGTGGCAAAATTTGATTTCTCTTTTCTGTCTTTGAAGTTCGTATTATAAATATGAATAAAAATAGTTAGTTAATTTATTACTATACTACCTTTATTAATTAGTTTTATGAATGCAGCATCAAATATGAGCCGCATATGGGTTTTGAGGAATTTCGCCTATGAGCTCATTTGATTTGATTTTATTCATTAGCAATTTATTATTTGCCTGGTTGTCAACTTTCCTAAACTTGCAGACATTATGCTTACTCTTTCATGTCAATTATATTGAAGAGAAAGATGTAAAAGCACCAAACATAACTGAAAGAGTGAAAGAAGAGATTGAAGCTGTAACCCATTCACCAAAGCATCATGAAGAAACTCATGGAAGGAGTGAAGACATTAATAAGAACACCCCGGTAGAGGAAGTCAAAGGGCCAAGTGTGTTCGAACGGGTTAAGGAAGAATTTGAGGCTATTGCCGAAGCAATCTTGCCTAAAAAAAAATCGGACAGTCACGAGTCATCTTCCTGAAAAAGAAAGGGTGCGGCCTGTTCAGTTGGAAGGTTTGAGAAATTTTTTGCAGTTTTAAATGGGATGAGTAGGATATGCATATGCTACTTTAATGTCTCCTAGATTTAATATGTATGCTTTCTTCAATTAGCATGTTATTGTAAAATCGAGTATGTTGAGAATTTGTGTCATTTTCAAACGTCACTTTTTTTGCATTTTGAAATTTTTCATTGCAAAATTCTGTCAGTCATATGTTGTTGCACTTTAATTGGACTATGAAATTTGTATGAATAGCTTTCTTCTGCAGAGTTTCTTGCTAGTTATATAACTTATATTACTCATATCCATTATATCTTGATCCTTGATTTGGATGCAGAGAATTGAAGATTCTTTTTTGACTAAGAGGCTGAACAACCCAATTCAGTCGGACTTGGTTCTCCACGGCTAAGTTTTGGCTCTATAGACATTGTAACAATTTCCTCAATATCTTTCATCTGAAAGTGCCTTTGTTGATGTAATATTTGAATATACATTAATTGAGCAGTCTTAAATAAGCTCTTTGTGAGCCTATACAGTTTGGCTTCTTTAAACCATAAATTTTATGTAAGGATCATGCATCTTCAGTCTGTTTTTAGTAAATTTAATGTCACAAGTTGCACTTGTGTTAGATTACAAAGTTGGACTGGAGAGGATTCCATCCCCTTGAGTAATTAATACAAAACTATGTAATAAATTTGCTCGAGTCTTCTTTGGTTCTGTTTTTTTATTTTTTGGAACATTGGTGAGATGTTGCTTTGTCTCCTCTTTAATCTTTTATTATTGAGTTGAGTTCAGGAAGAATCTGATTTGCTAAGGTTTGCCTTTCTTGTTTTCTTTTCTCTTGTTTCTTTGAACTGCATGACAGGTTTTTTGGGTGGCCCCTTAATCGCGTTCTTGACATCTTGTAGCAAAACTTATTTAGTCAAATTTGTATGTAATAATCAAGCACTGTTTTAGTGCAAGCCATTGGGGAGACGTCTATTCTTAACATCCCTTTTTTTATTATTATTCTTACAATTAAGCATTAATGTATAATTCTGCATATTTGTTTTTCCTGCATAACTAGTGAAATTAGCTTCGTCCCTGTGAGCAGTAGCTTTTTTTTAACAGGTGGATCGTAGTATTTTCTTTCTATGGTTCAATGTACTTTCATGGACACTCTTGCCTTCATTTGTGTTTTCTACTTAGCCGTCCAAGATAAGAATCTTGTTCCTTCTTGAAATCAGGGATTTGCTTTCCTTGATTTGGAAGATTGTGGAACTGTCTAATGCAGGAATTCAATAGTTCTCTCAGAAAAAAAAAGCTGTGTGATGAGAAGTAAGTAGTAACAGATCAACGTTGGTATGTGGAAGGCCCAGTATTCTAAAACGCTTGATAGGTCTCGGTGCCTCCTCTCCTGTTGTATACAGCTAAACAGGAGACTATAGGCCAATGTTTTACAATTGAGAAATCCTTTTATAGCATCCCTGAGTACTCCCCAGGGTCCTGATTTGGAAGATTGTTATTAGCAGACTTGGCAGGTTAAGTTATTCTTATAGATCAAGCTGTGCCTGCTACCTAGACCTATCAGCTAATGAGTGATGCAATCAACAGCTTTGCTTGCTTTCCAGGTTTGCCTTCACTGCTCACTCTTCTAAACTGGTTAAGAACATAATTCAATACTTATCCATTCACAGACTCGTAGATGGTCTTTCACATAACAATAAGATTATGTGGAAAAACGGGTTTTGTGCAAATAGGTCACTGAAAGATGGCCCAAATTACAATTAGGTCACTCACCGGAAAACACTTCAATTTTCATCACTAAATGTTTCAATTGCAAGCAATTGGGTCACTCCGGTCCAATTTTCCGGTTACCAGAGCTGACGTGCAACGATGTTGGTGATATGGCATTATCATTTTAAAAAAAAAAAAAAATTTCATACCAGTTAAAACTTAAAACACTGCGTTTTAACATACCCAAATATCAAAACAAAACACCCAAATCCCTCTCTCATTGAACACGACAGTGGCCTCCTCTAGGGTTTTATCGATTTCATCCATCACTCACTTCTTTCTTTTGTGGGGGAACACGATTGTGGTTCGCGAGAGATTCTTTGGTGTTTTGCAGTGTCGTCTAAGGTAAGTGTCCATGAAATTTTTTTTTATTACAGTTGCATTTTGTACTAATTATGGTGGATATGAGTGATGGTGGACCTTGCGCACATGGTGGTCCTTTTCTTCATTTGATGGCACTTTTTTTGTTCTATTAGGGATTTTGTTTTTTAATTTGTGTATGGTCCCTCTCCTTTTTCTATTGTTGGAAAATGGATCCCACTATTTTCACCATGTTTCTTCATCACGGTGGGAAATTGGTTTATCAAAATGTTTCACCTAGAGTACAGTATGTTGGGGGAGATATAAGGGTTTGGGATAATTGTAATGGGGAAGAGTTTTCGCTTATTGAAATTATGAAGTGTCTAAGAGAAGTTGGGTATGACAGTGTTAGGAGGTGTTTTTATTTGGTTCCCAATACAACTTTGGAGTATGGACTGTTGCCTCTTAAGGATGATAATGATGTTATGAAGATGATTCAATGTATAAAGGGGGAAAAGTCTGTACATGTGTATGTGGAACATCCAGTTGATGTTCCAATTTTTTATGAAGGACCTATTCCAGACCCCACAGAAGTGGTTGATGTTGAGGTTACTAATGTAGATGCTGTTTTGCATGAATCACAGCCAGTTTATTCTGATATTCCAGTGAGTGAATCTATTTCTGATGAGGACACTGGCAGTGGAGATGTTGGCTCAGGGAATGAAGAACTTGACAGTGGTGTTTTAGGGTCAGGAAAGGAAGCAACTGATGAATCTGACAATGGGGAAGAGCCTGAAGTACATAGTCATAATGTCGATGTGGAAAATAGTAGTGACTCTGACTCTGACTCAGATCCAGAGTTCTTAACCACATGTAGGTCTGAAGAGTTAGATGATCTGGATCAAAAAGTCCCACCTGATTCAAGTGATAGTGAATCAAATAATAGAGCTAGAAGTAGAGTGCCTAGAGGGCCCATACACAATCCTAACTTGGAGATGAAGGATGTTAAGCTAGAACTAGGGATGCAGTTCAGCAGTTTAATAGAATTTAAGAATGCAGTGAAAGATTATGCTGTCTCTGGTGGATTTCAAGTTAGATATGTGCACAATGACAAGTAGAGATGTCATTTAGTTTGTAAAGGTAGAGTTGATTGTCCTTGGAAGGTTTGGTGTAGTAAAATTAGTGGTGAGACCACCTACCAAATCAAGACATACATAGACAAGCACAATTGTGCCAGGCTCTTTGTAAACAAGCAAGCCTCTGCAAAATGGTTGGCATTGAGGATGATGGAGAAGGTGAGACATACTCCAGATATAAAGATCATTGATCTTCTGTCATGGATCAGTGATAAACTTCAGCTTGATCTTACATTCTCACAAGCATTCAGAGCAAAGCAAAAGGCATTGGAGATGATCGAAGGCTCTGCCATGGAACAATATGCTAGGATTAGGGACTATTGTGCAGAAATTAGAGACAAAAATCCAGGCAGTACTTGTATAGTTCAGGTGAGTAGGGTTATAGAAAATAGTCCTCCCCAGTTTAACAGAATATACATTTGTTTAGATGCTTTGAAAAGGGGTTTTAAGGATGGTTGTAGACCACTAATTGGGTTAGATGGGTTGAAAAGTTGGTATAAGGGGCAACTTCTTACAGCTGTAGGTCAGGATGGTAATGGTCACATTTATCCAATTGCATGGGCCATTGTTTTGGTGGAAAATACTGACAACTGGACATGGTTTATGACTCATTTAATGGATGATTTGGGAATGAATAGGGAATGGACTTTCATCTCAGATCAGCAAAAAGGTTTGGAGAATGTGTTTAACAACATGCTTAGAGGTGTTGAACATAGGATATGTGTTAGGCACCTATACAACAATTTCAGCAAACTCCACAAAGGACTTCAGCTTAAAAGGCAATTCGACAGGCTGACTCAAGTGACAACACTGCAGGAGTTTGATTTGGAGATGGGCAAAATGAAAACCATATCAGAAGATACATGGCAATGGTTAGCAGACAGGGAACAAAAACTATGGAGTAGGGCTAAGTTCAGACCTACATGTAAGAATGAAATCGCTCTGAACAACATTTCAGAGAGCTATAATGGAAAGATCCTTAAGCATAGGCACAAGACAATAGTGACTTTACTTGAAGAGTTGAGGAAGGATGCAATGAAAAGAATTGTAAAACTTCGAAAAGACATGGAAGACACAAAATCAGTGGGACCTTTGGTACCAACTATTTGTAAAAGGGTTGAAAAAATGATTAATTTAAGTAGTAGGTGGGAAGCAATATGGAGTGGTGATGTTGCACATCAATTATTTGAGGTGACTTGCAGACCAGAGAAGTATGTGGTGCATATAGGAGAAAGAACATGTAGCTGCAGAGTGTGGGATTTAAGTGGGATCCCTTGCTGCCATGCAGTAACAGCTATGAGGTATGTGGGACTATCAATTGAAGACTTTGTAAGTCCATACTTCACCAAAGAGACATATTTCAGGGCCTATAGACATATTATTCATCCCTTGAATGGCATGAACATGTACCCCAAGACACATGTAGAGCCTGTGCTACCACCCCCACTCAGAAAGAAAATGGGTAGGCCACAAGTGAAGAGAAGAAGGGAAGAGAATGAAAGACAAGAGTCAACTAGATTGAGGAGATCTTATCCAATTATAAAGTGTGGAAAATGTGGGAAAACTGGGCATAATAGGAGAGGGTGCAAAGTGAACACTACTGCAAATAACTCCAACAATGTCAGTAGTCTATTTCATTTTTTTTGTCAATATTTCATGTCATTACTTGATATGTGTAGCTAACATATTTGTTTCTCTGTCGATGCAGACAAGTACATCTACCTCTAACCCTACTGCTACTAGCAACAGAAGGAATGTCAGAGGAGGTACACATGGTAGAAGGGGTCCGATGTCTACAAGAGGTGGACTTGTAAGAGGTGGAGCATCCACTGTTACAAGTGAAACTCTTGCTGCTGCAAGTTCTTCAAGAAGAGCTGCCTCCCTTGTCCATGGAATTAAAGAATCAACAAGGCACTGATGATGGTCGCAATTGACCAAATTTTGTTCCTTTTTTGAATATATTGCACTGAATGAATGCAGAATTGACATAAGACGTAACCATGTAGGTGCTTTTTGGACTAGCAAAAGCTGTCTTTATAATCATGTTTTGTAATTACTTTTAAGATATTAGGAATATGGTATTGGAGTTGTGAAATTACTTTTATGATATTGTGATTTTGGTATTGTAGATGATGTATTGATATATTTTGTGAAATACTCGAAGTTGGATTGTCTATATAAGTGACCAGATTGTTTACTAAGAAAATATTGAGTGACTTATTTGTTAATAAACATCAACTGTAATATCCATGTCATAATGTCAGCCCTAATGCTCAAATGTCACATCAGTAAAAAATGACACGTTATAATGTCCATATCACCAACATCGTTGCGCGTCAGCTCTGGTAACCGGAAAATTGGACCGGAGTGACCCAATTGCTTACAATTGGAACATTTAGTGATGAAAATTGAAGTGTTTTCCGGTGAGTGACCTAATTGCAATTTGGGCCATCTTTCAGTGACCTATTTGCACAAAACCCGTGGAAAAACTACTAGATTGATATAATTGCTGTGCAGTGGGATTCACTACTCAAATTAAATGTGCATATCCGGAGATGCCAGAACTCTTAATTGCCTTTTGGTTTGTTGTTCAAGATGGATTGCTCAGATTGGATCACGATACCAACCCAGAATGTGGTCTTGTCACCTGTGTGCTCCCCACCAACCAACCTGTAAAAGGTTATCTTATTTAATTTATTTAACTAACTCATTTAAGTATTCTTGCAGTGCTGTACGTGCAGACATTGAAATGGGTCACTGCCCCTGGATTTTTTTTCGTTTTTCCTTTTTATGGGAATAGAAAGGAAAGGCTATGCAGTCTAGGCAGCTCAGATTTCTGTTGATTTATATATGGGCTCCAGAAAAGAGAGTAATTTCACCTCATAGTGTTGATAAGATAGGTTAGCTTGTGTTGAAAGGAAAAGAAAAGAAAAAACAACAGCAGAGGTGGGAGGGTTTTCAAGTGTGTTGTCAAGCAGAGAAAAACTAGCTATATTGACAAAGAAGTCAGAAATCACTTGTTTGTGTGGCAAAGTCTGTCTATCAATAGAGGCTGAGGGAAATCCAAGAGATTTTTGTTGTTCTGTTATGGCTTTTCTTTCTTCTTGGGAAATGGGGATTTGCAATGCTGGCTTTTCTCACCTTGTGATGTATATATTGCAGCAATCATGGCTCTATAAAGTCTGTCATTGAATGATCCATAATCTTCCTTCTCCTTGCTATCATAATCACATCATCATCATTAAAGGACTTGAAATCACGATGAAGGAAACACAAATGTATTTTGTTTTAGCAGCATTGCAAGTATTGAGTTGGGCTTCTTCTGTTACAAGCAGGAACTTTGCTCCCAATGATGGCCTTGCTGTTCATCAATCTGGTAACTATCACTAAACTTTTTTGTCCATTTTGACTTTTTGCTTCTGCTCTCATAGAAGCTGCCTTTCTCATCATACAATTTTTTTGTTCATATGCAGTAAATGGTTTGTCAGGCCATAAATCAGAGTCCTTGCGAGGTTCCTTTGGCACACGATTGCCCTCAGAAGAGGTCTCTCCCTCTTGCTTTCTCGCCCTTTTTCCCCTCATATTATTTATCTAAGTTGTTGTCAATAAAACTGGCAATTTTCATGGAGAATTATTGAAAAGTTTATACTTTTAAAAAAAAAATTATTTGAAGGCACTGAAAGGCATGGAAGGGACAAATGAAGAAGCAGATGCCAATGGGAAGAGAAAGATAGGGTCAAGTCCACCAAGCTGTGAGCACAAGTGTTATGGATGCATTCCATGTGAGCCCATTCAAGTGCCCTCCACCGGCAACCATTTGGGGGTCCAGTATGCCAATTACGAGCCTGAGGGCTGGAAATGCAAGTGCGGCCCAACCTTTTATGGCCCATGAGCTCATTTCATTGTTTTATCTCCCTCCAGTTCTTATGAGTTATGAGTACATTAACAATACCATTGTACAAAACCCAAATTCATGTTATCCCTTGACTATGCACTTCTGGCTCATTAATACTACTTAGGTGTTTGAAGTTTGGAATCAAAATTTCTAACTTGCATTATGATGTAAAAATACTTGCAAGCGCACAAGTGTACTAATGTAGCGCAAAGTGTGAGTACAAGGTCGTTCCCACAGGGACAAGTTTAATCGAATAACGTACTTAACCAATAAAACCAACGACAATTTAAATATGGAAAATATTTATGATTCTTTAAAACAGTGAGCAAAACAGAGTTTTAACAATTATAATGAGGAAAACCTAGGGTACAACCTTACCAAGCAATCCTATTATGAGATACAAAAGTTAAGCATTCGATAACAATTCTAATTCAAGGGTCGATTCATCACTCAATTATGTTATTCCATTGATCGTGGCAATAACACGTATTATCGATACCAAATTAATCCTGTTTGATCGCAGTCTTTAATTTAGTAAAAATAACCCATTACGACTAGAAGAACTAAACAACCAATCAATCCCCTAAACCCGGATCAGAGCATTCGACAATTAATCTTCTTAATTCTGATTCTACCAAAATACATAAATACGGATCGTTTATGTGATTTGGCTAGATGAGTATAATAAACAACATAATTGATGATCAAGCAATTATGTAGAAATCATACTTTGAAGTATGATAATTAAGAACAAGAATTGAGAATTGAATCAAAAGCTTGGAATATAGAACAAATCATCTCATAACATTCATGCTTGGCTAGGTCAAACCCTAGAAATATGTTCAGTTACAAACCATAGTAATAAATATACAAGAAAAGGAAGAAAAAACCATGTGGATGCCTCCAATGAAGGAAGGAGGAAGATGAAAATGATCAAGATCAAGAACTAGCCGTCTCCCCTCTCTAGCAAGATGTTGGAACCCCCTATCTTTTGTGTTTTTAAGTCTTATTTATACTCCAAGTGAGTCCCCCTAGGTTAACACAAGGAAAAGACATAAAACCTTAAGTTTTTACTAATTCTGGAAATAAATTCTGGTGCGAGTGCTGTTCTAGTGCTGGAGCGCTGAAAGTGCATTCTCTTCTGCCTCAAAAATGCTGGAGCACTAATAGGGCGCTGAAAAGGCATGTTCTCTTGGTTCTGAAACGTTGGAAGGGCGCTGAAAAAGCGTTTTCCTCTGATTTTTAGCCAAATATTCTCCAATTCAACCACAACTTCACTTCAACCCTCCTACATGCAAAACACACAAAATCTCAAAGTATCAACACAATCTTAACACAAAATAATGTAAATATGTACAAACATATGCATATAAATGTGGTATAAAATACACACATCACATTACAAAAGAAACTTCGTTTCACCAATCAAAACCAAATTTAAGTTTAAGTGCATATTTGGGTTCGGTTAAATGAATCCGTGGGAGAAATCAATCAAAGCATAATTCTATGCTATCACGTACGTTGCGAGAGTCTTATGTACGAAAGGCACTTAAAAATCCAGACCTTATCCTTGAAATTATTGATGTGGGGTGTGGAATACACTTCTTGAATTCCTTTTATGTTAAATTGTTATAGTGGTCAGCAACTTTAAAAGCCATCTAATGATTCCAACTTTATATTTGGAATCGTACAATAGAGCCGACAACTTCGAACATACTGTTCTTGAGTTTTGATGGCAAGTTCTATTTAATACGTTGGAAAGAGTTTCACAATAAAGAGTTTCTTTTTAAAGTAGAAGCAAGTTGGAAGGACTAGTAACATGAAAGATATTTGTATGCTCTAAAGTGGGTGTCGGTAAAAAAGATAACAATCATGGAGATGAGATAAAAAAGAATTTTGATGCAAAGGTTACCTGTTCGACTGATCCATGAAAATGAAAGTATGTAGTACATGATTTTGTAGTTGAACATAATCATCAACTTCATCTTCCATAAATCACGTGTATGTTAGAGATTGCAAAGAAGAATACTTGTTGGGATAAAAATCCTATTATGCATGGCAATTGTGTGATATTGGTGTATTTGATTTCAAGTTGATGAAACAAACATTCAGGTAAGCACATGTTATCACCGTGTTTGGACCAACTTACCTTTGAATTATATGTTGCTCAGGTGACCATTCAAGGAAACTTAACTCTCATGTAAGCTTCAAGCTTAACATCACAGACAGTTCTAGATTTGTAACAGTTCGAGTTTCATTGAAACTCTATTATTTATTGAATCTGATCCACGTCTGTAATCTAGATAATATTAGTATGATATTATTCTAGATCAAGAGATAAACTCGCTTGTTCTATTATTGATAAAGTACTCTTCGAGAATAAGTTGTTGAATAAAAACTAACCATTTAATTAGGATAAATATTTTTTGATTATTATCTTGCATCATTCTTAGGTTTTAGATTTTGGATATCATCTTAATCAATGACGACTCTTATCTTGATGAGAGATACACGTATAAATAAGAAGGAGTAAACATGGAGTTCGAATTACTAAAGTTGCCAGAGAGAGATTTCACGCGAAGAGTTTGAGTGCTTCGATTATTGTTGTTTTTATACTCTCTTTGAGTTTCATATGTGCGATTCATAATTTTATTAAATATGAGAGAGTGGGAGTTTTGTATTTGAGTGTTGTCATTCGATTTCTCGGTTTGATCATGTGGAGAAAAAAGAAGAACAAAATTTACACATCTAGTGTAACATGCATTAGTTACCTTTTGATACTACATCAAGCAATCTCAAATTATCATTGGTGTGTTGATCTTGTTTAAAACATACGACGAGTCTGTTGTACAATTGAGTCATAGGTAACGATAGATTATACGTTTTTTTCTCTTAAAGTGGTTTGTTTTGAAAGACTAATCGCTTATAGACTAGAGGGTTTTCTCAATTAGAGTTTCCTCGTTAAAATCACAATATTCTTTTTTATTTTTATTTTTCGCAATTATTTCTGACTAACTTATTGAAAAGAATAGTCATATTCTCAATACTAAAGTTCTGGCTCGTGTCATTAATTTAGTACGTATGTTACAAATAGTATTGTTTAATTCCATTTAATAGTCGATACAAATAGTATAGAACCTTCTTCAAAAAAAAATTGCATCAAAAAAAACCTTCTTCAAAAAAAAAAAAATAGTATAGAACCGAGTCACCTTCGCAAGGCAAGAAATCCAAAGCAATCGAATTGCAAATATTTTTCTCTAGAACATTTTATCAAACATGCTATAGACAATTTATTTCGCCACACCTAACAATGGGTAAGGATGCAAACCATTTCCCTTCGTATTTGTTCAGACCACGGGAAGCGAGATACGAATGCTCGAACTCTAGACGTACACTAAATACCTCACACATAAGTACCTTATGAGCTATCCGTCTTCTACCATTTCATTTCTAAATCAGCTTCTTCAACTCCAGCTGATTTTTAGGACTCACATGGATTGCATGCAATTCATGACCGTCAAATTGAACCAACCGTCCAGATTGAAAGTATTGTAGCTGCCAATTGGAAAGAGGAGGTCTCCTCTGCCAGGTCGTACTTTGTAATATACAAATACAAATTCCAAAAACAGAGACGTTGCCTGATGAAATCCGTATCACATTATCACACAATAATCTTGTTTTGTTTTGCTTTGTATTTAATTATTTATTAATATAAAGGTGGTTTTTAAAAAACTAAAATAATAAATACAGAGGAGAGGGGGGAGAGAACATAGGTCCCCCGGAAATTCCTGGCATTGACTCTCCGATAACATTCAGAGAGAGAGAGAGTTTTCACAACTCTATTTGTCCTAAAACCCTGTCCTCTTTTCTCTCTCCTTCCCTCCGTCCTGGCCGTTGTTGTTCCTATTTTGTCGATCTGGAACTCGCTCCAGCTCTCTCCTTCACACTCCGGGAATGGCTTCTTGTTGTTGATTTGTGCCTTGGATTGGCAAGACTACTGATTCCAGGTATTCTTTTTTGTTCTTTTTCCGATTCCGAGGACGGGCCTCTTTCTTGGTTCCGTGGAGAATGTTTGATTTCTTTTTCTTTTTTTGGCGCAGATTGTTTGGTAGTTTCAGCTGCTAATTGTGCGCATTTATTTATTATCGATAAAAGTTTCGTGTTTTTTTTTATAGATTCTGTGTGGAATGCGATTTCGTTTGAGGTTGAAAATATTTATTCTTGTTAAATATGCGGATCTTTCTCTAAATTTCGAAGCAATCAATGTAGATTTGTCCGTATCTTTGTTACCTTTTCCTTTTCTTTCTTTTTCTCTGTTTATTTTCTCTAAATTGAATGTTTTCTCCAAAATTTGAATCTGGGTGCGCAATCATTTTTGAATGCGGATTTGAATGATCATTTTTAGTGTAAATTGGTCATAATGATTTGATTACATTCCGAAACTCGTAAAAGTTTTTTTTAATTTTTTTATCAGTCTTCCACTTTGCGTTTGTAGCTGTTCTTAGGTCTCACAAGTCAAAATAGGAGATTGCAGATGAGGGGGCACCAATAATATGGACACTGAAGGCTGAATTTGGTGTTGACCGTTGCTGGCTATTGGCTATTTATAATATTTGGGATTGAACCTTAAGAGATGGCTCGAGGTAGGATAAGGGCAAGGTTGCGACGGAGTAATCTCTATACGTTTTCATGCCTTAGGCCGAGTACAGTCGAGACTGCAGAGCCACATTCAATCAATGGCCCTGGGTACTCACGAGTTGTCCATTGCAACCAGCCTCGTATGCACCGGAGGAAGCCTTTGAAGTATCGATCTAACTATATATCCACCACCAAGTATAATGTCGTCACATTCTTGCCAAAGGCTCTCTTTGAGCAATTCCGCCGGGTTGCAAATTTGTATTTCCTATTAGCTGCGATACTTTCAGTTACTCCTGTTTCGCCTTTCAACTATGTCAGCATGGTCGCTCCTCTAGCGTTTGTTGTAGGCCTTAGTATGGCTAAGGAAGCTTTGGAAGATTGGCGTAGGTTTATGCAGGATGTTAAAATTAATGCTCAGAAGGTTCTTATTCATAAAGGAGATGGTGTCTTTGGTTATAAGCCATGGAAGCAAATTCGGGTAGGTGATGTGGTAAAAGTGGAAAAGGATCAGTTTTTTCCAGCAGACTTGCTTCTTTTGTCATCAACTTATGAGGATGGGATCTGCTATGTGGAGACAATGAACTTGGATGGGGAGACGAATTTGAAGGTGAAAAGATCTTTGGAGATTACCTTACCTTTGGATGAGGATGAGTCTTTCAAGAATTTCACAGGGACAATAAAATGTGAGGACCCAAACCCAAGTCTATATACCTTCATTGGGAATTTTGAGTATGATCGTCAGGTTTATCCTCTGGATCCTAGTCAGATCCTCCTAAGAGATTCCAAACTCAGGAATACTGCTTTTGTGTATGGGGTGGTAATATTCACTGGCCATGACAGCAAAGTCATGCAGAATTCAACAAACTCACCTTCAAAACGTAGCAGAATAGAAAGAAAAATGGATTACATAATTTATGTCCTTTTCACCCTCCTCCTGTTTATTTCGGTGATCAGTTCTATAGGCTATACTGCAAAGATAAAATTTGATGCACCAGATTGGTGGTACTTACAACCTCAGGCTGCTGACTATACATTTAATCCACAAAAGCCTGCCTTGTCAGGACTTGCACATCTGGTTACTGCTCTCATCCTTTATGGGTATCTGATACCTATCTCACTCTATGTCTCAATTGAGGTCGTAAAAGTTCTGCAAGCCACTTTTATAAACCAAGACATACATATGTATGATGAGGAGACTGGGACACCTGCTCAAGCACGAACTTCAAACTTGAATGAGGAGTTGGGCCAAGTTGATACGATCTTATCTGACAAAACTGGCACTCTGACATGCAATCAGATGGACTTCTTGAAGTGCTCCATTGCTGGCACTCAATATGGGATGCGTTCCAGTGAAGTTGAACTCGCGGCAGCAAAACAGATGGCTATAGAAGAGCAAGATCCTGAAGTATCCAATGTCACGAGGAATAGAGGAGGCCGGAAAAATTCATGGGAAAACAGTGGAGCATCAGAAATTGAGTTGGAGACTGTCATCACTTCTAAGGATGACAAGGATCAGAAAATGGCCATAAAAGGCTTTAGTTTTGAAGACAGCCGTGTTATGGATGGAAATTGGTTGAAAGAGCCCAATGTCGATGTACTTACATTATTTTTTCGGATATTAGCACTTTGTCACACTGCAATTCCTGAGCTGAATGAAGCAAATGACAGCTTAACTTACGAAGCAGAGTCACCCGATGAAGGTGCCTTTCTTATTGCGGCCAGAGAATTTGGTTTTGAGTTTTTCAAAAGAACTCAATCAAGTGTTTTTATTCGTGAAAAATATGCTCATTCAAGAAAGACAGTTGAAAGGTAAGGATGTCAGTGAAACTTTTGCTATGCATTTTAATGATGTAGTGCTCTCAATGTTTTTGCATCTTATTGCCTCTTGGATTCTTGCAGAGAGTTCAAAATTTTAAATTTATTGGATTTTACCAGCAAAAGAAAGAGAATGTCTGTAATTGTGCTGGATGAGAATGGGCAGATTCTTCTCCTGTGCAAAGGTGCTGACAGGTAATGCCTCTGATCAATCTATTCAATTTAAACTTTTAGGCATACTGATGGTTGAGCATGTGACAATCTATGTAGAAATAGAATATTTAGACCATGTAATGTTGAGGGACTTTTATGTGTTCACTGAAATCCTTGTGAGGACTAGCCATTAATCTCTGATAGTTTTATTGATCAGAAGATTCAGAACCTATAAACCTTGACAAATAATGTTTGCATTTCTTAATGCCTTTTATAGGT
This sequence comes from Euonymus europaeus, assembly GCA_963580455.1. Taxonomy (NCBI): domain Eukaryota; kingdom Viridiplantae; phylum Streptophyta; class Magnoliopsida; order Celastrales; family Celastraceae; genus Euonymus; species Euonymus europaeus. Next base: position 4,033,459 of record OY756968.1, on the reverse strand, counting down.
CATCACTTGGTAACCATTCTTGAATTTCGCAGCATCATTTTTGACCGGCTCTCTAAGAATGGAAGAATGTATGAGGAGGCTACTACAAGGCATTTGAATGAATATGGAGAAGCTGGGTTGCGTACATTAGTCCTAGCTTACCGAAAGCTTGATGAGACCGAATATACTGCCTGGAACAATGAGTTCCATAAAGCAAAAACTTCAATTGGGGCTGATCGAGAGGCAATGCTTGAGCGTGTATCCGATATGATGGAAAGGGATTTGATTCTTGTCGGTGCTACTGCTGTCGAGGACAAATTACAAAAAGGGGTACTATTACCACTGTCTTAAGCTGTTAATGAACATGCTGTTCTTTTAGATTTCTTGAACTATTTTCATTTCTCTTATTTTTAGGTACCCCAGTGCATAGATAAACTTGCACAAGCTGGTCTCAAGATTTGGGTTTTGACAGGGGATAAGATGGAAACTGCAATCAACATAGGGTCGGTTTGAGACGTTCATCCAAACTTATTTTTTGAAGATACTATGTCAAAATTTCTGATTAAACTTTTTTTTTTATCTTGCAGATTCTCATGTAGTCTGCTTCGACAAGGCATGAAGCAGGTTTTCATAACAGCAATGAATTTAGACTCTAAAGAGGTATATTAGTTTTGCGAAGGTTTTGGACTTGGTTTTCAGGAAATTGATTTCACTTGATGTTAGACTGCATTTCTTTTTGTTACCGAACAGGCTGTAAAAGAGAACATTTTGATTCAAATCGCCAATGGCTCTCAAATGATCAAGCTGGAAAAGGATCCACATGCTGCATTTGCATTAATTATCGATGGCAAAACTCTAACATATGCTTTGGAGGATGATGTGAAGCATCAGTTTTTGGGATTGGCGGTTGAATGTGCATCTGTCATATGCTGTCGTGTCTCTCCCAGACAGAAGGCACTGGTAGGAAATACACAAATATTGTATATAAATTTAGTTTATTATAGTGTAGAAACCTATATACTTTTGTGTCTTTCCATTTGTTTGAGCTTCAAAGTTAACTATTCATGTGTTGCATTATTTGTTTGTTTCTAATATTGATCTGTGTTCATCCCTTCCTCTCTAATGCATCAGGTTACAAGGCTGGTAAAAGAAGGGACTGGGAAAACCACCTTAGCAGTAGGGGATGGAGCAAATGATGTTGGAATGATTCAAGAAGCTGACATTGGTGTTGGCATCAGTGGTGTCGAGGGTATGCAGGTTGGACATTCCTGGCTGTCTCCTTCAGCATAAAATCCTACAAAAAAGCATTGTTGCATTTATTTGTTTATGGATATTTCTTAGTAAACCATTTTTTTCATGATGATCACTTGGAAAACTTAGTCAAAGTGCCCGAAACCTTGCAAGTTGCATATCTTGATTGAGTTGGAAAAGGGACCACAAATCACTTTTTACCCCAAGTTTGCTTGAAAATGAGCTTGATAATGGAATTTTTTTTTGAAGCCTCTCTTTTTTAAACTTTCTCGGGTTAGACTAGAATATAAAACTTGAATTAACTTCTAACTTTCCCCGTATTATACCAGAGTACCAGATTTAGTACGAGGTTTATTTTTGGGGTGGTCCTTCAGGATGAATTTTTTACTTTTCCTTATTGTATGTAGAGAATTACAACTATAGGATGTATTCAAAGGTGGAACTTCTTGGAGCTCTCTCTCTCTCTCTCTCTCTCTCTCTCTCACACACACACACACCCCTTGTGATTTTTGTGATTATAGGAATATCTTATGTTTCTCACTTAATTGTTTTTTAGAAACCAAACCACTCTTTTATCTTTAGATAGTTGTGGTATGAAACTTAGCCTTCTTTAAGCAAGAGATATGTGACAGGGCTTTGGTGTGAATTATTACCATACAATGCCAAAGATCAGCGTGTGATGATTCAATGTCTCATTTTGCACATGACTTAAATTATTTTTGTTACTTTTTCTATTTGATGCCATATAGTTAATAGTTTGGACCAGTTTGTAGTTTTCTTTTTGTTAAATCTTGAGATGTCTTAAGAACTGCAACCATGTTTCTTTTTAGATTCATGCTTCTGATCATCTCTGCAACTCACAGAAATCACATCTATGTTTCAGGCTGTGATGGCTAGTGACTTTGCTATCGCCCAGTTTCGATTTCTGGAAAGATTGCTGGTGGTTCATGGACACTGGTGCTACAAGAGAATCGCTCAGATGGTAATGTAAAAAACTCTTAGTCAATTCTTTCTTTTTCCTTGTATACAATATAAGGTTGCATTCACTGCACCATGTCCTTACAAACATCACAAGAAGATGGCATGCTTTCATTTCTACTCATTATTATTATTTTAGCCAGGATGTTTTGCTTTCAGATTTGCTATTTCTTCTACAAAAATATAGCATTTGGTCTTACTCTGTTCTACTTTGAGGCGTTCACGGGCTTCTCTGGGCAATCAGTTTATGATGACTGGTATATGCTATTGTTTAATGTTGTTCTCACCTCATTGCCGGTCATCTCTCTTGGAGTTTTCGAGCAAGATGTTTCTTCTGAGGTCTGCTTACAGGTAGGTCCCATCAATACTTCTGGAATGTTTTATCGTCATTCTGGTTATCTATAACTTAAGATTTGCATATACAGCATTCCTTACTCTAATTAGCCTAGACCTTGCAACTGATGAGTATAATGTTTCTCTTGCAGTTCCCGGCACTGTATCAACAAGGGCCTAGAAATTTATTTTTTGACTGGCATAGGATACTTGGGTGGATGGTCAACGGTCTCTATGCCTCCCTCGTTATTTTCTTCCTCAATGTTATCATCTTCTATAATCAATCCTTCCGAGCTGGAGGCCAAACTGCTGATATGGCTGTGGTGGGTGCTACTATGTTCACTAGCATCATCTGGACAGTTAACTTCCAGATTGCACTTACAATGAGCCACTTCACTTGGATCCAGCACGTCTTTATATGGGGAAGCATTGCCTCATGGTACTTGTTTCTCGCACTCTATGGGGTTGTGGCTACTGGGTATGCCTACAAAATCCTTGTTGAAGTTCTGGCCCCTGCACCTATCTATTGGATAACCACGCTCTTGGTAGCAGTTGCTTGCAATATCCCTTATCTTGTCCATATATCTTACCAGAGATGTTTGAATCCAATGGATCATCATATTATTCAAGAAATTAAGTACTACAGGAAGGACGTTGAGGATAACTGTATGTGGACTCGGGAGTCGTCCAAGGCAAGACAAGAAACGAAGATTGGGTTCTCAGCTAGGGTGGACGCAAAGATCAGACACTTGAGAGGGAGACTGCAGAAGAAGCAGTCAAGCATAGTTGCCCAAAATTGCTCGTCCTAAGTCCTAATGAAATAGTGTGCATTGTTTCCTGTTTGTTTATGAAAAGCTTTTCTTAGGGTTTTTGGGCCAGTTTGCAATTTTATACCATGGCATGGCCCTTTTTTATGATTCATTTCTTAGTCTCTATTTATTAGTGAGGGGGGTTTGGCTAAGAAGTCGTGATCATCGCACAAAAAGTATTAGGGCCGTTGTATGTATGTACACTATACATGAGATTTGAGAGTAACAGATTGTAAGATTACATACAGATGCATTGTTTCTAACATAGTAAAGTTTCATTTTTCAGAGGTAATAGGATTGATTGATGGTTGAGTTTTGCAATGCCTCGTTAGAATGTCCTATAACAGGGAGGTCTGTATCTTTGTGGTGCAGTTCAGTGCATCTTATTATATCAGAAGTCTGTGTCTGCCCAACTTCGAGCCTTCAGCCATGTGTGTAGCAGAGCAGTCTTGAGTCTTTGTAGGGCGATTTTATGCATCCTGGTCTCGTGGTTGGCAGTCCTCGGACGCGTACAATCTACAATGGGGCAGATTCTCTTGGGTGGAGGAGAGAGAATCGGCCATGCCTTGTTGCTCTGATGGTTCAGGCGCTCGTAATGTTCTCGGGGCCTTTGAGGAGCCGGATGCCCGCTTATTGTCAAATGGTGAGCTTAGGCCTGAAACTTTCCCTGTAGACAATAAGAAGCAACAGGAATCCATCATGGGTCGTTCAACGCTATTGCAATGTCAGACTCATAATGCTCAGGTGGATTTTCATGTGGTGGATGTAGAAGAATCACCCAATCCTTTCTAGATGCCCAATAGTGAAGGAAATTCCTCCAGCTTTATCGCAGTTTGGAAGACGAAGCAAAAGGGTGGCAGAAGTTTCTGATAATTTTGTCTTATATGTAACGTCGTGTTAAGAGAAAGATATAGGAGTTTCTACATTATTTTTTAATAAATAATTGATGTTGAAATCAATAAATAAAAGTTATGGATAATATAGTCCCGAGGCTAAATCTTTTGTTAATTATTCTCAAACATTGGAATACCAAATTCATTTCACATTTTCTTTATCCCTCTTCTCATTCACATTTTTTTACTGTTCTCATGATTAACGAAACATAATCTTAGAAAACTCAATTTCCATAAGAAATAATGATGGAAGAAAGCAAATTCGTTAAAAACTATGTTCGCGAAAAGTGAGCGTAGTTAAAAGATTTTTTAAATTTAATTAAAATACTTAATTTGCTTAAATAATTTAATTGAGATTATTTTGATTAATTTAAAAGTATGTTTAATGCTTTATCCTTTTTTAAATAGGGGCAATTAGGCTTAAGTCCAAATTTACTAACTTTTAAGAGTAAAAGGACAGCTGAATTTTTTTTGTTAGTTAAGGTCCTGCTCATTTTTAAATTTATTGAATTAAGAACAAAACTTGAAATTGCAGATTTGTCATTGTTATTTCAATTAAATATGATTGAAAACTTATTTTTCTCGCTGCGGATGCTTCCGACTTTGGATTGAGGAGAGGCCAGTGGCATTGGAATCGTGAGGTCGAGACGAATCCAACTCCATTGGCCTTGCCAAGATTACACATTTTGCCTCAATCCGATCATTTCTCGTGTCAAATCGAGGTGAGATTAATGGCGTTAGAATCGTTAGGTCGAGACAAATCCAACGCCACTAGACTTGTTAAGATCCGACATTGGAAACTTCCAAATCAAGGCAAAATAGTCGGCACCAATCAGAACGTGTTTTACCTCGATCTGACCGTTTCTGGAGACGGATCGAGACGGGATCGGTAGCTTTGAATTCATCTTGGTCAGACAATTCCAACGTCACTGGTCTCGCCTCAATCCATCATCGAAAAGTGATTACCTGGTCAAAAAACATTTTCGAAGGTTCTACAGAGAAAAAATATTTTCTACAGAGAAAAATAGCACTGTACATTTTATAATGATATTATTGGCTCATTATGTAGGTCTTGCTTCAAGTGCTTCCAATGGTAAGAATTTGTTGGATTTAATGAATCTGAACTTTCTAGTTCATTACTTGGGACATAGGTTTTTAATAGCGAATTCGGGTTTTGATATGTCGAATAGAGAAAAAAAAATTCTACAGGAAAAAAGAGTTCTAACCAATTTTGAAAGTTTGAACCCCGGTGTTTAGGGTATCCGAGCCCGTTACGGTTTAGTAGTTAGGACCCTAAGGTTTAACACTTGTGACATTTAATATTTTAATAGTGAATCCGTTCCTTGATTCCGTTAGGGTTTAACGAATCTGAGGCTTGAATTTTATCACTTGGGACATAAAAGTTTAGTAGTGAATCTGTGCTTTGGGTCTGTCGAATAGAGAAAAAAATTACATAGAAAAAGAATTGTACAGAGAAATAAAGATTCTACAGAGTAATATAGGTTATAAAAAGAACAAGAGTTATGCACTAACAGTAGAACGAAAAATGTGATTTCATATTTTTTGGCCTGACTTTTATGTCGAAACCTTGGGTTCATCACTTGGAACATAGAGTTTTATTATTGAATCCGAGCTTGGGTCTATTGTATATGGAAAAAAGATATTTTACAAAGAGAAAGTGATTCTAAAGATAAATAAAGGTTCTACAAAGAAATATAGGTTCTACAGAGAAAAAGAGCTCTACAGAGAAATAAAAGTTCTACAGAGAAATATAAATTATAAAGAAAAAATGAGTTATACACTAGCAGTAGAAATAAAATTGTGATTTCATATTTTTTGGCCTGACTTTTATGTCTGAACCTTGGGACATACGGTTTTAGTATTGAATCCGAGCTTTGGGTCTATTGTATAGAGAAAAAGTGATTCTAAAGATAAATAAAGATTGTACAGAGAAATATATGTTCTATAAAGAAAAAGAGTTTTACAGAGAAATGAAGATTCTACAGAGAAATATAGGTTATAAAAAGAAAAAAAGTTATGCACTAGCAGTAGAACGAAAACTATGATTTCATATTTTTTGGCCTGACTTTTATGTCTGAACTTTGGGACATAAGGTTTTAGTATTGAATACGAGCTTTGGGTCTATTGTATAGAGAAAAATATATTTTACAGAGAAAAGTGATTCTAAAGATAAATAAAGGTTTTACAAAGAAATATAGGTTCTACAGAGAAAATGAGTTTTAAAACTATGATTTCATATTTTTTAGCTTAACTTTTTTGTTCGACTACCAAAATGATCGTCGTTGGTCTCAAAAGAAGCACAACTATGAGAGGAGTAAAGCCCGACCTATGGCAGCCAGAACAGAGGTCCATAACAGCCGGAAAGACACCACGAAGCTCCGACGATGCCCCAAAACTTCTTTTCATTGCTGCAGCTGTTTCTGACGTTGGATGGAGGTAAGACTTGTGGCGTTGGAATCGTTTGGCCGATACGAATCCAACGCCACCAGTATCGCTTCAATCCGATGTCAGAAACATCCAGATCGAGGCAAAATGTGTTTCGAACGTTTTGCCTCTATCCGGCATTTTCCGGCGGCGGATTAAGGAGAGACCACCGTCGTTGGACTCCTCTAGATAATACAATTTCAACGGAAGTAGTCTCTCTTCGATCAGATGTTGGGAAGATGAGCTTTTATTGTCGAAGATGAAGACCACGTGTAATGGATGAGAGAGATAGTTTGGGTAGTTTAATTATTTTGTCTTTATTTCTAATTTTTTAAATGAATTGGACCTCCTTCTAAAATTAAACATGATTATGTCCTTTTATCTAATTTGCCCTTTTAAATATTGATTTAGACTCTATTAGAAGAAAAATTATATGTGTGTTTTTATTGGAATAAATTTTTAAATAACGATTTATCTCCGATTTTATTTGAAAAAGAAAAAGTAAAACTATTCACTCAATACAATAATTATAAATTTATTTGTTTCGTGATTATCAACTATTTTTTTAATTACTCCCTTTTAATTCTTAAGTAAAAATATTATTCCTATAATAATTTCGTGCATTGCAGGATATAACTCTGGTCTCTATATGATTTCCATTGGATCATAGGAGTAGTCTGATATTACAATGCCTCCTCTTTCTCCTTCGCTCTTTCTATCTCTTCCAATGTTTGCCCGAACGTCCTAGAGAGAGAAAGTTCCGACGTTATTTCCATACATGTCCTTTCTACTCGATCGAGGTTTTGGTTTCGTTGAATTCCTGATCATCGCGGATTCTCTACAACTCAATCGAGGTTTTTGTGCTAACTTTTCTTGCTTTTCATTTTACTTTCTTGGTTTCGTTTGATGGTGGGGGTCTTGATTGTTTACTTTGTTGTTTGTTACGCAGAGCGCTTCAGGGTCTCTGATGGAGCCGCGAGTTGGGAACAAGTTTCGACTCGGTCGCAAGATCGGTAGCGGATCGTTTGGAGAGATCTACCTCGGTACTTTTTTCTTTTAGCTATTTTTTTGTTTGTTGCTTTTGCTATGTATGTAATTTTTTATTGAAATAATATAAGGGTGGGTTCTTTTAGGCACTAATATTCAATCAAACGAGGAGGTTGCAATCAAGCTAGTGAGTAATTTATTTTCTTTGCCAGTTATTTTTTTCCTTTTTTAATTCTATTTGCAAAGGTCAAAATTTGATATCTATTATGGTAAATTATCGCTTTGTGAATGGTTTTCAGTGTATATTAGGCTGGTTTATGCAAAATTGCAGCATCTGTTTCTGTTCTTTGTTGAAGTTGGTGTGACTATTTTTAAGTTTCATCAACTTTAGCAGGTTTATAACTTGCTGACAATACTATTGGTGTTGCTTCAGTTGCTAGGCATCTAGGCAAGCTAGACGTAATTTTAATTTATGTATCTAGATATTGTTCATTTTTCTTATAGAATCTAGAAATTGTATATTGAGTGTAGATGGTAGAATATTTTGGTTCATATGATCTTGAAAATGCAGATGGGGTTGCTTTAGTTGGCAAACTAATTTTAATCTTATGTCTATATCCTCTCTAGAAATTGTACATTGTGGATGAGCTTTCAATATTTTGGATTATGGTGGTGGAACGCCTTTTTTTTTGGATTTGTAGTAGCTGAAGAAAATTCCCATTCCTTGAGAATATTTGGAACTAATAGGATGATGTCTTAGAGGAACAAAGTTGCTAGATTTGTGGTAGAGTTGTAGAGGTGCAACCTAGAGGTCACAAATATAATCCCTAGAAATACTCTCCACATATTATGTGGGGCTAAGTTTTGTGTACATATTGTCTTGTCCTCAAGTCCACCCACTGCGGGAGCCTTTTGCTTAGGTTAGGATGATATGTCAGAAGGAATCTAACTTAAGGGTGACCTTGCATGACTTAAAACATAAAAGCTATAACTGCATTAAACAATTTTCTTTTTGGGGGTGGGAAGGAGGTGTAAATAGCATGAGGTTCTACAGATTTTGATGATCGTTATGCTTTAAAAGAGTATCAATTTCTTGGGTTTTTATCCAAAGTGAAGGACCATCGATTTTCATGTTTTAGGTGGCTTGTCATAACTGCTAGCACCTACACATGACTAATTTTTAATTTTCTATAAGCTATTTATTTAAATTTAAAATTGACACCAAGAAACCTTTGTGGCTATCCAAATGAACTTTGTGAACTGATCACCCATGTCCTCACGGAACTATTAGCTTTCTAATTAGTTTGATTTATTTGGTATTGCGAAATAAATAAAAAAGATGTCTTTTGTCGAAATTGTGGATTATTGCAGTTGGTTTCTTGCAGAACTTTGTTAATGGCAACATATGTATATAAACTCATGCCTTGTCTATTTGATTCTTTTAAATTTGCTGAATACACTGCATGTTTTTCATATTCATCGGTAATATTGGCTCCTTTTGGCTTTGGTGGGATCCATTCTAATGATTGCTTCTTTCCTCAGGAAAATGTTAAGACCAAGCACCCTCAACTGCTATATGAATCAAAGTTGTATAAAATTCTACAAGGAGGAAGTATTAATGCCTTGCTTGTCTCTTTTGTAAAAGCACTAAAATTAGAGTGCTTTACCTCTCATTTGCTTTATAGTTCCATTGATTGGTTATTTATTGTCTTTGGCAGCTGGAATTCCAAATGTGAGATGGTTTGGTGTCGAAGGTGATTATAATGTTCTTGTGATGGATTTATTGGGACCTAGTCTGGAAGATTTATTCAATTTTTGCAGCCGGAAACTGTCTCTCAAAACTGTCCTGATGCTAGCAGATCAGATGGTAGAATTTTTTCTCTAATGTGCATAATCTTCTGAATCTTGTGTAACCCTTTTACTTTAATATTAATTTTGTTTACAGCTTAATCGAGTGGAATTTGTCCATTCAAAGTCATTTCTTCATCGAGATATCAAGCCAGATAACTTCCTCATGGGTTTAGGGAGACGTGCAAATCAGGTCTTTAATTGGTTTCTTGTTTCAGCTCTGGTCTTTGCATTTGCGTTATATTTTTTGTTGATTGCTTGATCTACTTTGCAAATAGGTCTACATAATTGACTTTGGTCTCGCTAAGAAGTATAGGGATACATCAACTCATCAACATATTCCTTACAGGTTGTTACTTAATTGCATTGTTTTTGCTTGTGCTTGTTGATGGTAGTTACATTTTCTAATTTTAAAAGTTGTTTTAGATGGGCCATTTTGACTTATCGGTACTTGATAGTTTTAAAAGGAATTTGTACTTTATCGTTGATTGGAGAGAGGAATCTCAAGTTGGTTTATTGCTCTTTTTTTGTCTAACCTGACATTTTTTTCCTTTGATTATGGCCTTTCATATATTAATTGCAGAGAAAATAAAAATTTGACTGGAACTGCGAGATACGCGAGTATGAATACACATCTAGGCATTGGTATGACGTTAAAATTCATTTTTGTATTCTTGTTGTATTTATAAATATGACACTAGGTTGGTTTGTGATTAATCTGTTTGCTTGCTCTGACCTCTGTTTATGTTGCTTTCTTACTCTGTAGAACAAAGCCGAAGAGATGATTTAGAATCTCTTGGATACATTCTTATGTACTTCTTAAGAGGGAGGTAAGAATTTGCTCATGTTATTGTTTTCGGGTTCCTTTACTGTTCAATTTGTTTAGTTATGACCTGTTATGGTTGTAGTCTTCCTTGGCAGGGTCTGAAAGCGGGAAACAAGAAACAAAAGTATGAAAAGATCAGTGAGAAAAAAGTATCAACATCTATTGAGGTAAAATATTTTCCTCGGATAATGAACTGTATGGCTCGCTCCTATTTAAACTGATATAAAACCTCACTTCTTCAGGCTTTATGTCGCGGTTACCCGTCTGAATTTGCTTCATATTTCCATTATTGTCGGTCATTGAGATTTGATGATAAACCAGACTATGCTTATCTGAAAAGATTGTTCCGTGACCTTTTTATTCGCGAAGGTTCGACCTTCCTTTTTGGCATTTTCTTCTTAATCGTTGTATTTGTGCAGGATTTATGATATTGGTTCGTTACTTTTTTATTTGCCTAGTAAATCGAGGTTACTTCGTTATTGTATTTTTCATGAAATTCTTCCACTTTCAGGTTTTCAGTTTGACTATGTGTTTGATTGGACAATTTTGAAATATCAACAATCCCATATTCCTGCTCCACCTGGCCGTGCACTTGTAAGTGACTGTAATTCGAGTTATCCTTTGTAGAGTGATTTTCTAATAGGTAAATAATTATAGTCTTTATATTTGAAATATTTTCTAATAGGTACTAAGCTCTGGCTTGCCTCCTACTGTAAATATTGATAGACAGTCGGGTAATTTTACTTGTTTTCCTCGTCTTTTTTCAGTTAAAATATATTGCTATTTATTTACTCTTTTTTCTTGTTTGTGCGAAGACCTTTATTTTTCGTCAGCTGAATCCATTAGATGCCATTACCATCGAACTTTTATTTTGGTGTTATTTGTGAGAATTGTCATAGAATGGGTTTTGTCACTTTTTTCCCGTTTGTCGTGTTGTCGTGACTGCCAGTGTATGTTTGCATTATCATATACATTGGCTGCACATTTGTCCAAGTCCAAGATCTGTAAGATGATTGTTTTCTCGCAGGTGGTGAAGAAGGAAGACCTACAGGTTGGTCCTCAGCTGATCCTTCTCGTAGGAGAAACTCTGGACCAATTGTGAATTCTGGAAGCATGTCAAGACCAAAAAATACAGTTGCAAATGATCCAGCTTCTTCTAACGGTGCTACAGTGAGTACTTTATTACTGCTGAAATTATGAATTTCCCTTCCTCCTTTATCTCTAATATTTTGACGATGCTTATTTTTCCACCTACAATCATTTCATGCAAGGCCACAGGCTAGTTCAGTATCCATTGGGTTGCTTTACTGTTATTAAAAATGATCTCATTTTTTTGCCATAAAATACATGTATCAAATTGGCATTTGGGAAAGATGGGGGTGGTGAGTTTGTTGTATTTAATTCCCTGAGAGCTGTTATTCTGGTTTTGTCTCTTTTTTGTACATAATACAACTTTTGAGTGCACTGCAAAACTCTTTTGCTGGTCGGGCATGTTTGGCAGCTGTTTTAATACATGTTTTCAGTTTCTTAAGAACAATGAAACAAGAGAAAATATGTTTGTTTACCTTCACAATAACACTTGTGTTTTGAGAAAACAAAAGTTTAAAAACACTTTTTCTTTGTTTTTGTTTTCTAGAGAACACCTCAAAAAACAAGCTCATTGTTTCTCAAAACCAAATAAAAAAGGTAAACAATTCTTGCGCACAAGGCTTCCAAAGAGGGCGGGTAGAGGACAAACAAGATGTATGTAGACCTTCTTCCACCTAATATGCATGTCTTATCTCATATAATATATGGATTGACTGTTTTACGAAGTGAATATATGACCTCTAGGTTGCCCCCTTCAGCTCTTCCATTGGACCTCATATTTGTATGTCCTGATATTTTACAACCAAATACAATTTATATTTTTCTTTCCTTCAAATTATTTCAAAAGACTCCTGAAAATTATTCTCAAAACCAAACTCCTTTACTCATGTAAAGAAAATACGAGGAGCAAGATCCCTAAAGTTGTGAACTGTTTTGACTGTCTATGGTATTGATGGCTTTTGTGAAACATGACAATAGGTTGACATCTGACACACCAAGTTCATTCCAACTAATTAGATTAAAATACCTGACTAATTTAAGGATCGTGCATTCCATTTTTGTTTGATTTTCTCTGAATTCATCTGTCATGCTTGGACTTGTGCAGTTGTCTAGTTCTAATATTTTGCGGCCAAGCGGATCTTCTAGGCGTCCTGCTGTCTCTAGCAGTCGTAACGCAGCAGTGGTTGGGAGTGATTCTGATCTGTCCCACTCTCACCCTCGTACTGCAGATGCGACCACTGGTGTGCTGCAAAAGATTCCTACTGCACAAAGAGGTTCGCCTATCATGTCATCAGAACAATTGCACACGTACTCGGCTAGAAACCCCTCCAACATGAAGAACATTGAATCAACTCTCAGGGGAATTGAGAGCCTGCACTTCAATAACGATGACAGGCTACAATACTAGTAGATGCAACATTACAAGTCCTTGCCGATTGTATATTTTAAATCATTATACTTTTGTCTGGCATTATATGCCGATGCCTCTGTTTATGTCTTTTACTAAAAGTTCCGAAGTCCGAGTTAGAAATTGCCAATGTGAGAAATACAGAATAAGTAAGAGATCTTGGATGGTCGATTTCCAAGAGGATGTGTACAGGCTTTTCATCGACTGTTTACATACTTTGTTGAAAATCTCTCCTTGAATTAAAGTTTTGAGTTGTATTGACATGGGTGCGACTCATTTTATAATACCTTGTTACTGATTGCTTGTATAGTACACGTTTGTCCTATGCTTTGCCTAAAATTAAAGGAATTCTGTTCTGTTTTAGTGAAATTCCTGAACCAAATTATCAGGGGAAACTGGAATGAAATAGGTAAAGCTGGACAACAAAAACATGTGCAAGACCCGCAATTTATTCAATATCCCCAGGGAGGAGAGAGGAAACTCTCTGAAAATGGTCCAATTTTTTCTCAGTTTGCTTCAGTCCAAATGTGGAACTACTATATATCAATTTCTTTGTACACGAGTTCCCTTCACCTACCACTTTGAATCTGTGGGTTTCAGAGCCAGATAGACTTCTCCATCATCCAATTGTTCCAACCCTGTAGCTCTGTCCGTGAGTGTGCATGTGTGATCCACAATCAAATAAATGCAGAGATTGATTCATGCATTTTTGAAAATTGAACTCAAAACAGTAGTAGAAACAGCACAAAGTAGCAAATTCTGAGATGCTAAAGACGAGAGATCAACAAATAACAAGTCCAGTGATATGACAAACCATCAGACATCCAGAGTTCCACGCCACAAAAAGGGGCAATTGGATCATTTTGAAGAACAGAAATCCCTACTGAATTTGTGAAAGTAATGAACAAAGCTAAAAAAGATTCGAGATTTTGATTTCAATCCACATAATAACACACCAAGATACAAGCTTTATTTAAAACCCACAAAGAACAAGAAGAGGAATTTCCCATTTATCACCTCCATCCATAGATAAGTTGGGTACAAGTGTCCTTGATCCACCTAAAATTTTTCCTAAAAGATCCCTTCATTTTGCCTTCCACAGCATAAATCTTATATCCGGCGACTCTCTTCTTCCTCTGCAGCTCAGGATCACTGAGACTCCATGATTTTGCAGAAGACGACCCCAATGTGCTTTTGTTTTTCTTCATCCTCACTCCCCTTCCCACCTGATTTGGGTGAGCATTGTTGGCACTGTAGCACCTCAGGTCCTGCATACTTGCAGGTCCAGTAGCAGCTGCAGCCCTGCCCCCATAATAGACCTCCATCTGCATTCCCCCATCCCTGCATGACTTGGATCTGAAATCCTCCATGAAAACAGCAGAAGAGAATATCCCACAAAAGTTTTGGGGATTCAAGAATATGGGTTACAAAATTGAGAGTGAAAATAATGTAAAGGTCGGTCTCTTTTTTTTTGCTTTGTATTGCGGTTTTCTTTTTTTTCTTTTTTTTGCTTTTTCTAGTTGGGACTTGGGCGGCGATGATGTGTTTGTCACTTATTATTGTCACTAATTTATAGCCATTGATTTCTTTTGTTTTTTCTTTAAATTTGGAATATAAAAGCCAGCCAAAGCTAGTGCCTCGATGTCTTTTTTCCTTCTGTTCTCTTGATGTCTTTTATTTGGCTTCTTAACGTCTTTTGGCTAACTTGTTAATCTAATTTTGTGGCCCACTTGGGTCTTTTCACTTTTGGACCAATTCAACTTTAGCTTTTCATGCATTCATTGGAGTTTTGAATGGGGCACTTAGTTGACCCTTTTTTTTCACTAGGCTTGAATGGAAATGCTGCAATCCAATGGAGTGAAAACCAAGCTTCTGTGGGGATGGGGGCTGCAATGGTTTTAGACTTCTAGCTACATGATCTGAAATCTTTTAAATCTCAGCCATTCATTTTATCTGATGGCCGAGTCTCAGTCGCCGGATAGTCCTCTAGCTCCACTGGAATAGATTGGAGGATAAAAATGCTGCCAAGCTCAGATAAGGGGAGATTCAACTTCGCCTTCTCCATCTCTCATCCTCTGTTTCTCAACTGTTTTGACGACATGGAACGACATTATAGTAAATTGAAACTTTTGTCACACAATTAAAATCTCATATCTAATGGATGGAAGAAGATTTAAACTAAAATCATTCCCAAACGGGATAGGTTTCTGTAGGGACTCTTTAATGATGATTTATTATAAAATATAAATCACAATGTATATATATGTATACGTATACAAGTTAGAAGAAGTCTACCATCAACCTATCATGTTTTGCTCTCCGTAGCTGCTGTCTGGCCTTTATGCTCTTGCCAATGTTCCCTTAAAAGTCAGTCACACCAAAAATACCAATGTACAAGGACATGGACAACCTCCACACAAAAAAAAATAAAAAAATAAAATCATCAACACCATATTTGGTATCAAAAAGATCCAGAAACAATTAATTAAAAAAAATTTGCAATACATTTGGCCAATATAAACATTTATCACTATGGCTAACAAACCGTACCTTTCATCACACGAATTAAAGCAAAATATGAAAAAGAAACTAATGACACTAATATATGCTTAAGAAAACTCAAAGACAATCATATTGATCTGATTAGCAAGCCATGCTCATTGCAAATCAAGCTTCACTACTCAACAATGGCACTGCACAATTGCCAATTGTTGGAAGGAATCGAGACAGCCAGACGAGCAATGCACAACAAGATCAAATCTAAAGTTCAGAGATAACAAAATCCTGACTTGCAAAGGTCTTTTCAATCCCTAGATGACACAACTTCAATACTTCAAAAACCAATAGATACAATAGCACAAACCCTTGATGCAACAAAATATGAACCAAAGAAAAGAAATACTGTACAAACCCTTGATTCAACAAAATTTGATCTAATAATAATATAAATCCACGACACAAGAACGAGAGGCAAACTTATGTTACGATTCTACAGGACCCATACAATTAAATTGTCATTATATATTAGAAGAACAATATGACACTACGATAGGCAAAAATGAAATAGAAAAGGAAAACAAAAGGAACCAAGTTAAAAGTTGCTTGCAAAATAAGAAACACCTTCCTCTATAAAATTCCAAAATGAGCTCTTCAGAGGAGATCAGCAACATTTGACGGCAGCTCCTCGATGATCACATTGTAGAATTTCTGAATGTCAAACATCATTCTCTCGTCCTCCTTCGTAACGAAGTTAATTGCAACACCTTTTCTTCCAAAACGTCCACTTCGTCCAATTCGGTGAAGGTAGTTTTCTGGTTGAGTCGGCAAATCATAGTTTATAACCAGGGAGACTTGCTGCACGTCAATACCCCGAGCCAAGAGATCAGTAGTGATGAGGACACGAGAAGAGCCAGAACGGAATTCACGCATAATAATGTCACGAGTATTCTGATCCATATCTCCATGTGTAGCTGAGACAGTATGGTCACGGCTTCGCATCTTGTCAGTCAGCCAATCTACCTTGCGACGAGTGTTCACGAAAATAACACTCTGGGTGATGGCCAGAGTCTCGTAGAGATCACATAGAGTTTCAAGCTTCCAATCTTCCTTCTCAACATTGACATGAAATTGCTTGATACCCTCAAGGGTGAGCTCATCACGCTTTACCAGAATTCTCACAGGCTTGTTCATAAACTTCCTTGTAATCTCTAAAGCTTCAGGTGGCATAGTTGCAGAGAACACGCCAACCTGAATTTTTGGTGGCAGCAGCTGGAAAATGTCATAGATCTGACAGGAAAAAACACCATCATTAGAGCAGAAAAAGAAATGAAAATGCAAATAATCCAAAGGAAAAACAGCATTTAAAAAACTGTGAGACTGGGAATAAGCAAATTAGAGATGATAGTACAATGACAAACCTGGTCCTTGAAGCCCCTTGAAAGCATTTCATCAGCCTCATCCAACACAAACATTTTAATATAATCAGGGCGAAGGGACTGTCTACGAAGCATGTCAAACACACGACCAGGAGTTCCAACAACAACATGGACACCGGATTGAAGAATGCGTTGATCCTCTCGAACACTTGTGCCTCCAACACAAGCATGAACCTTCACACCAAGATAATCCCCAAGAGCTCGCATAACCTTCTCAATCTGTTGAGCAAGTTCCCTGGTGGGTGCCAATACCAAAGCCTGGCATTGAACAACATCATAATCAAGTTGCTGCAAAATGCCAGAGCAGAAAGTTGCCGTTTTCCCAGTTCCAGACTGAGCTTGTTGAATAACATCAAGACCCTTGCAGAATGGAACAATTCCTCTTTGCTGAATTGCAGATGGTTTCTCAAAACCTTCAGAGATTTTCAAGAATAAAATGATTATCATATCTTTGGAAAGATACAAAAGAAAACGAATAAGATGACAAAGGCAAAGGCAGTCATCTAGGACTCAATTACAAAACTAATCAGTATGTTCAGCCAACTAAAAACTACATCAGAAAAAGAAAGGGTTTGTCAACGTAAAAGAAGACAATATGATAAAGGAAATCCATTCTACACCTACCATACGCATAAATGCCCCTCAAGAGATTCTCAAGCAACCCCATCGCATCAAAACTGTCATGGACATCATCATATGAGGTGAAGAATTCTTGTCCATCAGTACTGCATCAATTGATTTTTTCAAACAATTATAAAAAAAAAATCATATGTATAAGAAGTTTGCAGATAAACTTGTGTGTGAGAGAGAGGGAGGGAGGGAGACCACATGGTCAGAGAATAGAAACAAGAAACTTACAGTTCACTCATTCTGCTATCAAATTGCCGAGCATCAAACTGTGATCCTTCTGGTGCTCCTGCCATGACTGAACATATAAAACATGCATCAGTTACCCAACCACTGATAAATTGCGCGCCTTAAGAAGCACAAGATAAGAAAAAGGCAATATAAACAAGCATAAAGACAAAAATCAAGCCAATCATGAGCAGAAGTTAATTTGGTTTCTCACAGAAAAAAACACAGAAAATTTAACAGTTTCATTGATAAAATTTCAATTGTCCATCAAATAATAAAAAATAAAAAACGTTTATCTTCTGAAGAGAGAATAAATGGCAAACATCATTGCTGATTTCAAGGACATTACAAAGAACACAGTTTATAAATGCAAAAACTTCTCTGCTTCCTGTCCCTGAAATGACCTTTGTTCACAGGGGAAAACATACCAGAGGCCAAAGAACTTTGTTAGAAAGAAAATATCACAGAAAAGCCAAACTTGCGCACCAAATAAAAAAGGAGCGCAAGCGTTAAAATATATTTTTCAATATCTGGAGAAGACATGCCCAGAGGCAGATGGCTATCTAACATCAAGAGAGGATACTCCTAGACCAACACACACCACTCTGCCTGCTCCTCCAAATTAGCAACGTAATATGGTACTTAAGGATGCTACTATCGAACAATTGACAAGTCCAGTAAAAACTATCAAATCTACCACCTAACAACATTATCGCACACTGAAAATAATCTCAAAAGACGACAAAAACACTAACTTAAACCTGTTACACGAAAATAAGAAGCAAATCCAGAACAAGTCAGAAAGCAATCTCCTGCCACCTATGTTTTCATGAAATAATACGAAAATAATCCACATCCCCAAAAATAACATCAACAATTTGCCCATATCTGATTTAATTCCCAAAAGCCAAATTTCATCTATGAACAAAAAACAAAACAAAAAAACAGAAGACTGGATCTTCTACTCCAATATACTATTCCGACAATCATCACCAGACACCAAACCTTCAAATAGCAAATGAATGAAAATAATAAACAGTAACAGAAACAAATCATGCAGGCAAAAAACAAAAAACAAAGATCCCAAAAAGAACAAATCATAAAAATCTAAGTAAAAAACACAGATACATAAAAAAAGAACCTCGAAAAATCACAACCAGCCAGAACAACAATATAAAAGAAGACCCCAGAGATGGAAGAGGATTGAAACAGACCTGATACTTATCGATTTTATAGCGAGATAAAGACTGTTGGTTTGTGCGTTTTCAAAGAGCAGAAGAGAAACTAGGTTTGTATCCCAAACTCCTCGGATCTGCGCCGTGAGGAGTTGAAGGAGAAAAGTATTCGACTGTTTCTAGGTTTTCCACTTTTTTGTATACCCTCCTGTCCATCTTTCGTCCGGTTTTCCAAATTTGCCCTTCATTTATCTTGTTAATTATTTTTGGACACTCCTCTAATCTATTCATCAATTACTTTAAAGTCAATCTTAATGTTAACTATATGGAGTATGAAGTCATGTAATTTTAGTTGTGTTCGTTGAATGACACATAAGATTTTGATTGTGTGATATATGAGATTATGTTATGATTAATGAGTTATTTAAAAAAAAATGTGCATCAGTGAGAGAGTGGTGGATGAGTCTTTAAAAAAATACATTATTAATAAAAATTCATTTAAAAAAAAGAAATTTGAGTTCCATTAAATTGAATATTTTGTAAGTCCAATTTTTTTTTTTTTGCATATGTTTTTTAGTTTGAAGGCAAATGCTTTTGTGTCATTTGTTAAAATGTCATGTATTTGAGAATACTTAAATGTTTTACATGTCTATTTGTTTCATAAAAGACAAAATCTAACTAATGTTATACAACTTCGATCCGGGCTTTTATCTTAATAATAATCAATGTATGCATGCATGCATTAGATTTGTTTATATATTGAATCTATTAGTTATATGTGCATTAAATTTAATATTTCCTACAAAGATAAACACATTTGACCTTTTCATGCATGCATCCTAATTTATTATCAACCACTCGATTGTTTAGCGTAAAAGTATTAGTGCATGACTTGCTTGAAGGGGGAAAATAAATTGAAGTCTTAAATAGCTTTAAGAATAAGAAATTATAAACAATCACTCATACAATGACTGTCATCATGTTTTCCAAACTTTTACTTACAAGAATTCATTGGAAGGTTAACATTATGGTGTCCCACATGTGGAAGCCCATTAACTTGAAAAATAATAATGAGGTCATTGATGTTGAAATGATATTGATTGATAAAAATGTGTGTCAACATTGTGTTGTGTTATAACATTTTGTTGTTAATTGATTTGAATTATATTTATAATAAACTTTTTTATTTTGCTTGAAGGGCACAATGATGCATACAATGATTTGACAACGTTAAATAAATATGTTTAAAGAGAAACTGAAACATTGCATATCATTTGAAAATTTATAAGACAATAATGTATTCCAAATTAAATATAAATGAAAATTACTATACTATTAATAATTTACTTAATAACAATTCAATAGCTAAGAAAAATAGTACGCTCGTAGCACCGGCTTCTATATACACGTTTTTATAATATGAGAAAAAATTAGAGGTTTAAACTCGATGTTCAAAATTATATACAAATCAACTCGTCGGGAGGGTATTCGGATTCGTCCAATCTCTGAATTCTAATCACCACAATCAAACATTTAAATAAAAAAATAATTTTACAATTAAATCGCTGGAACTTTTATTGCACTAAAATAAAATTTCATATCTTCGAAACTTTCTTCGTACATTTTCTCTATGCAATAATTCTCACCTAAAAATAGGAGCTGAAAAGCAAACCATGCAACAACTGTATCAAGTACAAAATAATTTAACTAATTTATTCTTGAGCTATTCCTCCTTTCCCACCACTTCTTTTTCATGCTATCTACTACAGCACCTTCTTCATTACCAAGCTTATTCAGAACTACTTTAGTTTCTCGTAGCCTAAACCCATAATCTTTTTTCCAAGCTTCAAACATCTGCTTCAGCCTTCTTAGCTCCCGGTCTGGGTTCAAACTTCCTTCAACTTGACCCGATTTGACCTCCACTAAAAACTTTGCATCGTCGCCAAATACTTGACTCCGCTGCTCAAATTCTTCAGCCATCCGGTTTATCACACTTAAACCTGCACTCATTGGTCTGACCCCATTGCTCTCTCGGCCCTTGTAATTGCTCCCTGTATCCCAATTGTCTCTTTCATCACTAGCATTAACCGATGCATCAGAATTCCTCTGTGAGTCATCAATGGCTAAGCTCTTCTTTGCAATGGAAAGGCTGGACTGCAGGGACCTCATTTGTTTCTGCCAAACTTCTTCCATGGATTTCATTTTCAACTCATACTCGGACCAGCGTGCCTCATATTGTTGTAGACGTTGGTGGAGAATGTCATTTTCCTCTTCTTTCTGTCTCAGAGCAGCCTCAGCTTTAAGAATCCGACGCTGCAGTTCAGCAAGAACCGATGACTTCACCAGAACCTCATCCGGCTCATTTTCCTGCACAGGACTTTGCATTAAAATAGTTTTCAAATGCAACGAAACAAGTGAAAAATAAAATGCTTTGCATTTGTCTCCCTGCATGCACCTTATCTTTCTATATAACAGTCAGGATACCATTTTACATCAAGCTAACTTCAAATAAACTAGCATAATTTGAGAGGTGATGGAAAGACAGTTTTTGTATGATGCAAAGATAGTATTCGAAACAATGAAGGACTAATGTGGAAACACAATTAAAAGGAATTAATCTTAAATAATAGATAAGTTTGAAATATTTAGCTGACACGTAACATGCTATAATAAGCGTTGTACCTTAGTTCTCCCTGATGTCAGTAGTCCTATGTCCCCTGAACATCTTCTGACCAACCATCCATGGATAACTGCAAGATTGTAACTTTATAAGATGGGTATATCATGAAAAATATTCCATAAAACTACTAATACCTACAAATGCATTACAGCTAGTAACCTAACCTGCCAATATGCAAGTGGGGAATGGGAAGAGGAAACTCACCCTACCTTTGTAACTCACATATGTTATTACATAAAAAAGGGAAACAAAAACTCTTGTGCACAAGGCTCCCGCAGCGGACGAGGTCGGGGATAGACATGATGTACGCATATCTTATCCCGATATAATATGTGGATACAGTTTCCGGGAATTGAACATGTGAAACTCTAGGTTGCACCCTTTCAACACTACAACTGCGACACATGTTCACCTATAAATACACCTCAATATGTTCAATTTATTGGACATGAAGAAATTTCTTCATTGAATTAAAGTGGAACCTGAGCGAAAATTTTAGGCACACACGTATGGCAAGCGCCTTTTCAGAAGTCAATTATCAATAAATGCAAACTGAAGAAAAAAATCTCACTTTGATAGACAAGGTCCATATGCCAAGAAAACACTTCTAAATTTACCTGATTGTATCACTATTGAAGCATTGTAAATGTTCTTGTATTGTTTCCTCACTGTAGAACCTTTAATCTGCTTTTGGATAATGACAGCAGCACTATGTCTTTGGAGCGAAACTGCATACTGTTTTCTGATCTTTTCTCCTCGAATGACTGATGAGATCAGAAAAATCATTCTTACAAGCTTTTAGAGAAAGAACTGCCTCTCAAGTTTGCTCTCAAGAGATAACAAAATTGACAAGTATTTAAAAAAAATGTTGAAATCAGAAATGCTGAAGGCATATTACATGATTGTAGCGTGGCAATGCCTTTCCTAAGCACATTGACATAACAGCGAGCACGGTAACCTCTGTAGCAACTTTGAACACGTAAAATACCATGGAAGGTGCGATTCCTCGTATCCTCTAGCACTCCAATCTTTATGGAAATTATTAGTAAATAAACTTATCAAGAATTCAGATATATATATTCCCCCAACATCCATCTCCAAAACCAACCAAAACATGACTAAAGATAGAATTTTAATATAGTAACAGCTTTATTAATTATCCGTCCATTCATCTATATCATTTATTTATTGATGAAAGATGCACATGCGAACATCATATTATGCAGTCAAAAAAGATGCCTGCTCCAGACAATAGGAGGAGATTGCATATAGGCTAAGGCTATTCCTTCTTAATAGAATATGTTACAGCCCTAGGACGCGATAGTCAATAACACAAACAGAGCACATGATATGCACCAACTACTATCCCTTTCACTAGCTTTGCCACCCAAAGCATGAACCATACTTTAATTTCTTTTTAGAGAAAAGAAGGGCGGGGTGACTGCTTGACGAAGTAGGATAGCCTCTGCAGGAGGGCCATGTCATTCCATTTAAAGGATTGGCAGAGCTACAACAATATAACAGGGGCAGCACTAAGCTTGTAAGCCAAACTAGACTTATCCACATGCTGCTCGAGAGCTATCCATTAAGATTTCAGGACCAGACTATTTAATATTTACACCCCTTAAAATTTGCAATTGACCAATTGATCCATATAGGTCTCCCATTTCTACTAGGACATCCAAACAAATGCTTTCATTTGACCAATTATACGCACTAATTATGCTTACACTGTTACACATTTGAACTTAAGCCATAAAGGTGATAGGGCTAGGTGGATAAAGCTGCATATCTAACTTTTCCTTTAGCTAAAAGGAGTAGAGAACCAGAAAGCTAAACTAATAATGTGTCTTTTACTTAGACAAGTAATTAATATCAACCTGTTCATACAATTTCTTGGGATTTCTTCCACTTTATGCATATTAGACTTGTGAGTTAGCATAAACATCCAATTTACCTGTCCAGTTCTGAAAAACAACTTTGTGTAGCCAACTTGGTACATGTCAGGTAAGATACTGAACTGGTGAAGAATTGCAATTGAAACAGTGAGAGGATCTTGAGATGCAACATCCTCCAGCAGAAGGAAACCATACCTGACCAATTTTACACTAGCGAGGTTAGATAAATAAGGAAATACCAAATGCATACTCTAACAAGGTGCTCTTGAGCATAGTCGTAACCTACTCCTTAGGACTTGAACCAGTACAAGGTTCGTATACTGTCTCCCACAAATATAATAAAATTACTAATCGGAAAAAACCCATAGAAGGAAGAGTATATTTTTCTCTACCTTCTGGCAAACTTCTGGTGAGAAATTCTAGTAGGAAAGCCAGATCTCGAAATCCGAACAACCTCAAGGACTCCACAACATCGTAACTGCTGCAAGATGAGTCCTTGTTCATATAATCCAGGAGATTGGAGGTTGTTGGGCTTTATACAACGTATGAAATGAGGTGTGGTGCTCTCTAGACGTTTCATCAATTGAAAAAGTTGACCCTGATTACAATCAATGCAAGTTAATAAACAAATATAATTTGCGAGGGGAAATAGCTCTGGTAACTGATTTTTCCAATTATTCTAACTTCCTACATCACAAATATAAAAGTTTGACTCCAGTTGAAGACTGAATAACATGGGAAAGCAGCATACCTTGAATTTCATTGCAACACTTAACTTTTGAGAGTCTGCTCCACCTGTTTTATATAAAGTACCAACCACAGGCTTTTCAGATTGAGAGAGCATAGTGGATGCAAATATCTGGGGAAGCTGGCATGAACAAGAGGATAGGAGTCGAATGGAATCCAAGTGCAACAAGTCTCTGTTCTTCTCCAAAAATCCAGTGGTTTCATATGTAACCTAGTGTAAGACCAAATGAAAACATTACTCTCAAAATCCAAATACTTTGCATCCTAAAAATAAAATGATATAGCAGCAATTCCCATTATAGGCCCCACATATCCACTCGAGAGATCTGACCCAAGAAAATCAGATTCACAGACCAAACGATATCAAACTGTAAATTGGATAATAAAATAGAAGCTGAAACAAATAAGAGCATTTAACACCCAGGTCCGAATACCATCCCCATCAAAAAAGAAGAGACTATTATGCCAAAAGGGAGAGCTAATTACCTCCCCTGCATAATGTGAGACTGAAAAGGCTTTGCCTCGTTCTCCTTTAAAACAAGAGTTAGAACTCAGATACTGCTTAAGCTTGTTGGCAAATGTTAAATCTGTACCATTTGGAAAAGTAGACTCCTCATCCAACAAAGATAATAGCCCCAATGGTTTCTGCATAGCAAGCACAATAAGAAACTCATGGGCGTTCAACTTATAAATTAACATTGTACAAAGCAAGCGGTATAAGTACTCAACAGCCATAAGATGACAATTTGTGTGAATAGAATAGATTGTGCAAAAGAGAAGAATGGCAAAAGAAAATCATGAAACATTCAATTCGCAAGGAAGAGAGTAAAAAAAAACTAAAGCCTATGAGTCAAATGAACTAATTAACATCAAGAAGTTCCCCCTAAAAGATGTCATGCATTACGCATTTGATACCAAAAGAGCTTACACTGGCATAACACAATCATTAACGGATTATAAAAGTTTTTTTACCTAAAATATTTCTTTTAACCAAGTAACAGCCCCTTCTCCGGAGGTTGTCAATTGTCAAAAGTTTTCCCCAAACAGCCTCCCCACCGAAAAGGTTCACTTTAGGAGGTATTTTAGATTTTCATATACATTTCCAACTTCCAAGGGGAGACAGAAGAATCGTCTTTGGAGGATCTTCATCCATCTTCACTAGGAGAAAAGATGATGAAAATATTTTGAGGGACATATGTAAAAATGTTTTAATCAGCCAGAAACAAATGTCAAAATAACCGACTCCAAAACAAAGATCTTACAAGAAATATAAAATTCTATCCACATATCACATATGTAATATGTCTTATCAAATTTTGCTAGAAAAATATCATTTGAAATCAGCTAAGATCTTGCAAACACAGATGCATGTATGCCCACTCATGCATGAACGCAAAAAATCCACATCTATCAATGTAAGAAACTCAAAATATTTCATAAATAAGCCACTTATTTTAGCAATAATTGATTTGACATGAAATTGATGTAGGCAAGAACAGTATTGTTTAAGAAGTTACCGTCTGGAGGAATGACCATGCGTCAATTGAACATGCAACTTAACACGATGCAAAGAAAATAAGCAACATGTTCCTATATCCATAAAGTAAACGCACACAGGTAACTTTCCCCAGACACAACAATGGAGATGTTGCAGTGAACTGATCCAGTAATGGGACTCTTACCTTTTCAAAAAGATTAAGGCAATCTTGGTTGTCTTCAAAATCAACTTTTGCCCAGTCAATTCCATCTTGAATATACTCCTGAGAACGAAGGAAAAAAAACCAGTAAACAACAAAACGTGTATTAAACCTGAAAATAGATTCATGTACAACTGTATTAAATGGTCAGCTGTTGTGAGACCTTTTCTTTCTTTTTGGTAATTTCAGCTGTTGTGAGACACCGACAAAAGATTTTTTTATGTGCGCGAGCGCGCTCACACACACAACCATACATATTGGATTTTCATTTTGCTGAAACCGAAGAAGTGCTCCAACAGCATGGAGTAATCACTAATCAGCCTGATAAACCAAGCAGTTAATCTTTTTTGGGCTTCTGGCAAACACAATAACGTGCACAACCACTTACATACACATGTATTAAAGGATTTTTCACACAATAAAATAGAAGTTTTTGTTTCAAAATAAAAGTCCTTATTTCAAAAGGGAAAATAAGTCTTTGTTTCTTAAGGCCCCAATTGTTTCAATAATAAGGGGTTTCAACAGCTACCATTTTAAGCCACATTGGTTAATTGTAATTTACATGGACTGTCAATCGATTGATGATGTCAACATGTTGCAAGGGCAAAAACTTGACCTACCACTAATACAATATAATTACAAAAAAACAGGAGGACAATTGCACAAAACTATGTAAGATAAAACATGTCGCCTCAAGCATGGTGGGGAATTTCAACTGATATGTAATTATGACTGCCACTACTTCAAAAAGACGAGTTCAATCATGATCTACACGCACCTCAACTGCGGAACATCATCCCGATTATTACCAAACATTAGAGATCTCATCATTTTTTGATGCAAAAAATTGGACATAACATTCTAAGAATTAAGGGCTGACCAATTCAATTGTCAAATCATGCTCTTTGAGTGGGTAACAACAAAGAGAATTTCAGATCTGCTAGACTAACAGTTTTTGGGTTCTGATTTTCTTAATTGACCTAACACATTATGGGCGAAGCTAAATAATAAATATTGAGTAAAATCATTCAAGATTAAATTTGCAGGAGTCGGGATACCGATAATCCACACTGTTCATATGCCCTATGTAATCGTTGTTGAATTAAAGATCATGGGAAGTCATTACCTCCTGCTCTAACTTGAATAAATGTCGGTTGAAGTGTTGTTGCAATCGCTCATTAGCATAATTAATGCAGAACTGCTCAAAGCTATTCCTCTGCAGAAACATGCCATGTCCTTTAGAAACTTCAAAGCAAATAGGTGACTAGTGACTAAAATCATGGAAGGAGACGGGGGAGACTGCTGTCCAGAAATCATACATACATCAAATGATTCGAACCCATAGATATCAAGGATGCTGATGGATCTGCCAGTTTGTCGTTTGCCCACTGAAAGTGATTTGTTAATTTGCTCGATCAGCCAGTCAAACAAACAAGCATAAATTGATTTTGCCAGGGAATCTCTTGTGTCAATGGCCTGGGAAAAGAAAGAAACAACATTTTTTCATCAATGTAATGTTTTTGTAGTTTAATTTCAAATTGAAATCAGATAAAACCATTCAACTGCAATCAGTTGAAGTCGCCATAATCACATGTGTGTGTGTGTAGAGAGAGAGAGAGATGCAAATTTAAAATTCCGACACTATCAGTAGTCACTCCTGGAGTGCAGCTAAAGATCGAAAAACAGAATATCTAGACACAAACAGGAGAGAAGTTACAATTACAAATCAACACAATGTGAATAGTAAAACTCAGAGATGGCACCATTGGTGTATATCTAAAGAGGAAAAAAAATAGATTTAACTCTGAAAAATGCATTCCAAAATTGATTTGACTCCTGGAGTAAGTCCATCTCAATTTAGAAGATCTAGAAAAATTCAAAAGAAACAGGAAGGGAGTTTGATACAGAGCAGCATTATGAACATACAGAAAAAGGTGACACATAATACAGGGTTTCACTTTCACATCCTAAAGAATGTAGCTATGATATTAAATTTATACAGATATCCATGTATTAAGGTCCATGAATGGCCAAACGCATTATGATAGAGAGAAAAGGATGGGAACAATTTACTTTTTCCTCCAATATCATACGCATTTACAGCCATAATCTTCGCAGAATCATATATCCTAGCAAGAGGAATCACCTATCCAACAATGCACCATTTCAAAGTTGAATCCTATCGTCTTCAGAAACATAAATGTGGCAACTTAGTTTTCAAGAACAAAGAAATTACGACTATAAAATTCTGTTCATAATGAGAGAAAGGGAAACTTTATTATTGATACTTAAGCCCCCAATTCGCAGCCAAGATACAAAACTACCACAAACTCCATCAGATTAGCTAGTGGTGAGCTAATATATTGAGCCACATGGGAAAATAATTAAGCTTTCATTCCAAGAAGATTGTCCTCCAGGACCACTTCGAGGAATAAAACCTTTTTTAGCAAAATTTAGGAACAAAATTTACATCCATTCAAAAGTAAAAGGCCCAGTTTCCATCACAACATGCATTTTTAGCATAAAACATCCAGCTAGATCAAGATGTTGGACCATCAGCTTTAACAGCTTTTGTATGCCGGAAAAAGAACTTGAGTAAAAAGAATTATGGCAGGGAAGGGATGCCACATGAGAAACACATTGCGTGCTAGAACTGTTAATATTTTTTTCTTCAAAAATGGAATAGTAACACAATGTTCAAAAGCCTCAGTTGTGTCTATTTAATTTGACTATCATGCCAAACTTAAAGAGAACGTATATCTAGTCCTTACATTTGCTTACCTGTGGTAGGGTTAGCTTCTGAACTATATTATCAGTACCAACTCTCATTTTGCGAGTTGATAAAGCTAGCCTTAGCTCCTCAAAATTACATCCAATCAATTTAGCAACATAGATTAGACCTGAATGTGGGAAAAAATAAGGTTTAGTAAGAATGAAAAATTCTCCAACGAATTGACTAGATCAGAAAAGAATGATCAAAATTGTCATATTTAAATAAATGATAAGGTAATATATTAGATAAATGGGAAATTGCAGCGTACATACTACATATATACATCATCAACAGTAAAAATAAAGGAATACAAGAAACAGAATGAAACAATTACTAGAAATGATATTGATTAAGAAACGTTCCTAGTTTGCCACAGTCCGTTGGCCAGCTAGATGCAAAATCATAAGAACCACACTCAAATACTACATTCTTTGACCTGGAGTTGGTTAGCCATTTCTGCTTCTTTTTTAAGTATATTTCTCTCATCAACCCCA
Source organism: Euonymus europaeus (assembly GCA_963580455.1). Classification (NCBI taxonomy): domain Eukaryota; kingdom Viridiplantae; phylum Streptophyta; class Magnoliopsida; order Celastrales; family Celastraceae; genus Euonymus; species Euonymus europaeus. The sequence continues at coordinate 4,004,359 of OY756968.1, read as the reverse complement.
CAGACTCCAAAACTTGACTGCATTTTGTTCACTCTCATCAAAAGTATGATCGTTCTGAAGGTATAACTGCAGATAATCAATGAAAGTATGAAACTACTTCAAACCTTAAGCCTGCCTAACATCTACAACATGACAAGAACAATACAAGAAATTATCAATATAATAAACAAAAGAGCAGCAACAAAAATCACATATAATTTTGCAAAGGAGTTTAATTGCGTTCCAACATAAGTGGAAGGATTTCAAACTGGCTCAAAAGGTTCATACTTTCATCTGACACAGGTTCAACATGATTTTCACTGTCAACAACAGCAAATGAGACATTTCCCAGCCACAGAACTGCAGCAAGCATTGCAAATACACTATCTTGGTCTTCTTTGCTAATGTGAACAATATCCAGAGCACCCTGAAAAGGTATAACAGACATATGTCAATCATATCAACCTTTATATCTGTAATACTAGGATAGCAAGAAGGAAGTGTAAGATGTAAACAAATACAAAAATTTGTGAGGAGAGGAGAAAGTACAATAACAATATTAAACTGTTCCGCATCATCAACCCCAGTAATTGAATGACAACCACTCTGCCTTAAATACTTGTACTCTTTTACAGTCTTCAAGTTTAGCTTCTCTGCGTTCAGAGGGAAAAATAATAAACAGAGGGAAACAAAAAAAAGGGCAAAAAAAGAAACGATAGAAAATCAAAAATAGAAATTTTCAAGGTCCTATCATGTCAAATAGCAAAAGATAAGGTTAAATAACAAATGGCATCATCCTTTATCCTTATCCATATTGGTAAAAAACTAAAAACAACTAAAAAATTAAACAATCATGCTGAAAGACTACAAGCAAACGTGTGGCCGAGTGGTAGAGTTATAGGTGTGCAACTTAGAGGTCACAAGTTTAGAAATAGTTCCTCACATAATATCTATGGAGGTAAGATATGCGTATATCTTGCATGTATTCATCCCGCTCATTGCTGAAGCCTTGTGAACAAAAGTTGTTTACCCTTTTTTTTACCATGCTAAAAGATGGTCTAAAGAACGAAACAAGAGAAAGATACCATGCTACTTTATAATAATAGGCAAATGATGGAAGTCAGTTCACATACAAAATCCATGTTCTTTTTTTTATGGAGAAAATGGCGGGGGTGAATTATAATTTTAGATGGTGATTATTGAACTAGATTTCACCAATATAAATGGCAACTATATTATTCTCCACTGGTTTGACAATTGACATTGCTTAAGTGTGACTCTCCAGTTTTTTTGTCAGAAAATGCTAGCACAAAATTATTGTAATATAACCTACTGTACAGGGTATTATTGTATAATGGTTATTTCCATATATAGAAAACTCTAGGTCATCTCTTCATTAACAGAGATAAGCCTCAAAATTCTTCCAATTGTTCTCTGTTTCAACATGGTATCGGAGCCCCGGTAATCGTCCTCTGCTCGGGTCTGCTCTTTCGCGCCGGTCTTCCGCGTTCTCCTCTTTCGCGCTGCTGGTTTCTTCTTGCACCGCTGTCTCTTCGCGCGCTCAGTTCTTCTCTTCCGCTTCTGCTCTTTCGCGCTGCTGGTTTCTCCGTGCGCCGCTGTCCCTTCGCGCGCTCGGTTCTGCTCTTTCGCGCTGCTGGTCTCTTTGTGCGCTGCCGGTCTTCTTCGTGCGCTGCTGTCTCGCGCGCTGCTGGTCTATTTCGCACGCTGCCGGTCTTCTTTCACGCGCTGCATCTTTCTGTTCCGCTGCTTGGCTGCTGCCTGCTGGTCTCTTTTACTGAACTGGTTTCTTGATTCTGCTTCTGAAATTTGAGCTGCTCAACATGTCTATCACTACTGGTGTCACCTCTGGTGAGTCTTCTCATAGGTCTGGTCCTGTTTTTGATAATCCTACACTCCAAATCAGCCCTGCAAAGCTTGATGGCACCAATTACCTTACCTGGTCCAAGTCTTGTCTGCTGTTTATCAAAGCTCGCCGTCTATATGATTATTTGGATGAGAATAAAAAGCGGCCTGAACCCACTGATTCTGATTATGCCGAGTGGGATGCCACTAACTCTCTTGTGCTATCTTGGCTTAACTATTCCATGATACCCAGTATTTCTAAGGGGTATCTACTGTTTGATGAAGCTTCGAAGGTGTGGAGTGCTGCTGCCCAGACATATGCTAATCTTGGCAATGATTCTCAGGTGTATCACATTCGAAAAAAACTTCACCGGTTTCAACATGGTTCTCTATCTATTCCTGAGGTATTTGCTGAAATGAGTAGCCTGTGGCAAGAACTAGACTTTTACCAAGACTTTGCTGCTACCTGTCCTGCTGATGCTGCTAAATTCCAGAAAATGGTGGACCGTGAAAGGGTCTTTGATTTCCTGGCTATTTTGAATGAGGAGTATGATCCTATCCGAGTACAGATCTTGGGTAAGACTCCATTTCCTTCCCTGCGGGAAGCTTACTCTCAAATTCAGCAAGAACAGAGCCGCCGCAGTGTGATGCTCACGCAACCTTAAGTTGAGCGTTTTGCTTTGTTGGTTCAACCTATGCATTCTGATTCTATACTTGGCCAACCGTCGCTTGTCACCACTGGCTCTCCTCATCCTAAAGATCATCTGCATTGTGATCATTGTGGGCGACCCAGACACACTCGGGATTCTTGTTGGAAACTCCATGGCCGTCCAACCCGTGGGAGGGGTGGTAGACGCCCAGGACCCACTCGATCTCAGGCCAATTTTGCCGAGGGCAATGACTCTTATAGCCCTACCTTATCTCCTGCTGATGTACAGTCACTGAAAAATCTTATGTCTCGCCTCACTACCTCCTCAAGTGATAGTAGCTCCTTCACTCCTGCTGCCTCATACCAAGTCACTTCACATGCTCCTGATAGCTCAGGTAACTTTGTCAGTCATGTCGCTCATACTGCTGCTAGCCCTTGGATTATTGATTCCGGGGCTTCTGATCATATGACTGGCACTTCTAGCAAATTTTTCACTTATTCTCCTGCTTCAGGTAGGGAGAAGGTTCCCATTGCTGATGGTTCCTTTTCTTCTGTCTCTGGTCAAGGGACTATAATTTGTACTCCATCCTTACCACTTCATTCCACTCTTCATGTGCCTAGCTTTCCCAGTAATCTCATATCTATTAGTAATATTACTAAAGATCTAAACTGTAAAGTCACATTTTTTCCTTCTTATTGTATCTTTCAGGAGCTGAACACAGGGGAAACGATTGGCTATGGTAGAGTGAGGGATGGGCTGTACTACTTGGATGTGCCACCATCAGTTTTGTCTCCATTTGGTCAACCTTCTGGCTTGGTTGCCGCTGCAGATGTCTTGGGTTCTCCAACAGCCATTCTACTACTACATAGGCGGTTAGGTCACCCATCTTTTGTTGTTTTGAAGAGAATGTATCCAACCTTATTTACTCATGTTGTTTTTGATGAGTTAGTATGTGATGCTTGTGAGTTTGCCAAGCACACTAGAACTTCTTATCCCTCAATGGATAGTAGGAGTACTGAACCATTTATGATTATACACTCTGATGTTTGGGGACCAAGTGAAGTTATTTCAATAAATGGTTATCGCTGGTTTGTAACTTTCATTGATTGTTATAGTCGCACTACTTGGGTATATTTACTCCAGTCTAAAAGTGACGTGTTTGTGTGTTTCAAGCGGTTTCATCAGATGGTGTGTACTCAATTCTCTGCTACACTCAAGGTCCTGAGAAGTGATAATGGGGGGGAATATGTGAATGGTGAATTTGACTCATATCTAGCAAAGCATGGGATTGTTCATCAAACTAGTTGTGTGTATACTCCAGCTCAAAATGGTGTTGCTGAACGGAAAAATAGACATCTTCTGGAGGTGACTCGTGCCTTGATGTTCTCTATGAATACACCTAAGTCATACTGGGGTGATGCGGTTCTTGTTGCCGCGTATCTTATTAATCGGATGCCTTTAAGGACTCTCTCCTTCAAGGCTCCCTTAGATTTGCTTCAAGGCTCTTGTTTCCATTGCATTCCTCCTCGGGTTTTTGGTTGTGTTTGCTTTATTCATGATCATCGACCAAATTTGAAAAAATTGGAGCCCCGGTCACTCAAATGTGTCTTCATTGGTTATTCTGCTACACAAAAAGGATACAAATGCTATCATCCTTCCTCTCGCCGAGTGTTTGTTTCGATGGATGTAACCTTCCGTGAATCGGAATCATATTTTGCATCCCTACAAGCCTCGGATGTGATCCCAGGAAGTATTCCTTCTGCAGTTTTTGACTCTATGTTGAGTCTACCTTTTAGTTCCTCAGTTGGCAGTCAATCTTTTGGTCCCAAGGTTCCTGATGCTCCATCTTCTAGTCTAAACAGTGGTGATAATCCAGAATATGAAACTCCAATGCGATTGACAAAGGCTGACTTGTTACAATACTCTCGGAGACCGCCTTCTGTAGTACCGCTTCCTTCCTCAACTCTCCGTAGCCAATCGACACATCCTGAGTCAGCTTCAGCCACTCCTATTGCTCCTACTACTGGTATAATTTCTTCTCCTACTATTCCTGACACTTGTGATCTTCCTATTGCTCTTAGAAAGGGTGTTCGGTCATGTACCATGCACCCTATTTCTAACTTTGTTTCCTATGATCGTTTATCACCTCCATGTCGAGCCTTTGTCTCGTCACTTTCTGTGATTTCTGTTCCACAACATTGGAGGGCAGCCTTGGCTGATAATCGTTGGAAAATGGCTATGACAGAAGAAATGAACGCTTTAAAGAAAAATGCAACATGGGATTTGACCACTCTTCCTTCAGGAAAACGACCTGTTGGTTGTAAATGGGTGTATACAGTGAAATACAAGGCTGATGGTACAATTGAGCGCTTTAAAGCTCGTTTGGTGGCGAAGGGTTACACTCAGACTCATGGCATTGATTATGCTGAGACATTTGCTCCTGTAGCACGGATGAATTCTATTCGAGTACTCCTTACGTGTGCTGCGAATATGGGCTGGAATTTGAGTCAATTGGATGTTAAAAATGCATTCCTTCATGGAGTTCTTCGCGAGGAGGTCTATATGGATATTCCTCCTGGATTTGAGTGTCGAATGACTGAAGGAAAGGTATGTAAGTTGAAAAAGGCTCTTTATGGCCTCAAGCAATCACCCCGCGCCTGGTTTGAGCGCTTTCGTCAAGTGTTGGTGAATGCTGGCTATACTCAGAGTAAGAGTGAGCACACGTTGTTTACAAAGCGATCAAATGGTAAAATCACTGTCTTGATTGTCTATGTGGATGACATTATTCTTACAGGAAACAATTCAGTGGAAGAAGCCTATATCAAAAGGGTTCTGGCCAAGCAGTTTGAAATTAAAGATTTGGGTCCCCTTAGGTACTTCTTAGGTGTTGAAGTGGCTCGTTCTACTGCTGGTATTTTTATATGTCAAAGAAAATATGTTCTTGATCTCCTACAGGAGACGGGTATGCTTGGCTGCAAGCCTAGTGACACACCTATTGAAGCTAATCACCGTCTTGGTAGTAAGACTGGAAAAGAGGTTGATAAAGGGCGATATCAAAGGCTGGTTGGTAAGCTTATATATTTATCCTATACTCGTCCGGATATTGCATATGCTGTCGGTATTGTTTGCCGATTCATGCATGCTCCTCTCGAACCTCATATGGAAGCTGCCTATCGGATACTTCGGTATTTGAAAGCCGCCCCTGGGAAGGGTTTACTTTTCTCCAAGAAGGATCATATGAAGATTGAGGCCTATACCGACGCTGATTGGGCTGGTTGCCCCATTGATCGTCGATCCACTTCTGGCTATTGTTTCTTTATTGGTGGTAATTTGGTAGCTTGGCGAAGTAAAAAACAAGGTGTTGTGGCTCGCTCTACTGCGGAAGCCGAGTATCGGGCAATGTCCCTTGGTGTAGAAGAACTTCTATGGTTTCAGAAGTTGATGTGGGATCTTGGTTCCACTTGCAGTCAGCCTCTTCCCCTCTACTGTGATAATAAAGCTGCTATTAGCATTGCAAACAATCCCGTGCTCCATGATCGAACTAAGCACATTGAGCTCGACCGAAGCTTTATTGAGGAAAAGATCCACTCTGGACAGCTTTGCATTCCCTTTGTTCCATCAAAAGATCAAATAGCTGATGTTTTCACAAAGGGACTAGATTCAAAGTCTTTTCACTCTATTTTGTGCAAGCTGTGCATGGTAGATATTCATGCTCCATCTTGAGGAGGGGTATTGTAATATAACCTACTGTACAGGGTATTATTGTATAATGGTTATTTCCATATATAGAAAACTCTAGGTCATCTCTTCATTAACAGAGATAAGCCTCAAAATTCTTCCAATTGTTCTCTGTTTCAACAAAAATTGGGGAAGACAATTATGCTATAAGCCCTCACTCTCTTCATCTGCATGTGCCACTTCCACGTTTTAAACAGAGATCAGATTATACGCATTGGGATTAATGATAAATGACTATCAAAAATAACTATCACAGGCGATCGATACCTCTGAGAGCAGGTGATGCCCCAGCACAGAGCTGATAAAATATGTGATATGACCTTTCTCCCTCCGAACATTGAACCACTCTAGACTGTTCATATAATAGGTCAGAAGTTAGAATTAGCAAATCATGCAAAAGAAAATGAAACATGTAACACAAGAATAAAGTGTGTGGCTTAATGGTAGAGTTGCACGAGTGCAACCTAGAGGTCATAGGTTTAATTCCTCGAAACAATCTCTCCACATGCTATGTGGGGGGTAAGGTCTGAGTACAATCTGCCTATCCCCGACCCCTCCCCCTGTAGGAGGCTTGTGCATAAGAGTTATTTTAAAAAAAACCACAGAATAAAGAACATAAAAAAAATTACCTTTTCTAGTAGAACTGGGCACAATTAAACAGGAGACAACAAAAGTGAGGGTCAGTTTTATGTTCAAAAACAAGATAAATAGATGAAGGGGCTTAACTTATTCAGTGGCACTTACAAGTTTGAACCTTGGCGCCAGATATTTTTCCAGTTTCACTAAAGTGAATCTCAATCAACTTTCCCTATACATTCATACAGATTTTCAACAGTTAACCTGGATAGGGTCCACTCCCAATCCTAAATAAAAATTGGATTAACAAAGAACTTTTTGATTCTGGTGTAAAGAGAAAGCGCTTACAAAGCGACTTGAGTTGTCATTTCTCAATGTTTTTGCATTACCAAACGCTTCTAAGATTGGATTGGTTTTCAATATCTCATATTCAATCCCACCACCACCACCAAGTGCAGCCAAATATTGCATTGCGATCTTTGCTGTTTCAGTTTTACCAGCTCCACTTTCACCACTGGAATAATAAATAATGTTGTCACAATCACATTCCCAAATACAGGTCAAGTACAGTTCCAACACTAGAAAATGCTATTGGTAGGAAGTAGGAACAACGAAAAGATGCACATGTGTATGTCAAATGCTGAAAGCCCACATCACATCAATGCAGTTGTAGTTAGAGATATTAAGATTGTAACGTGATACTCCTCACAATATTCCAAAAGACACAAAACACACAATTGACTGAACCAAAAGTCAAACAGGCAGCAAGTGAAAGAGATTGGAGCATCACAGCAGCGACAATATACACAGACATACATACATTTTTATATATGAGTATATATACACAATATGCCCAGTCAAACTCTTAAACATCCTTAAACACACATTTTATTACTTGTTTGAGTATAAATTATATTGGCTAAAGTCCTTCACGAAAACTTCAAAAACATGCACAACCTTGGAAAACAAAATTAGATGAGTACATGAAAACCAGAAAATATAGAAGAAGAAAAAACACAGGCAAAAAAAACAATTCATGTCAAAATTTCCAATAAAAAATGCTGTCCCATCTACATATCAGTACAAAAAGATAATACACAACATTGAAAAGATGTGTTGAGTTATCTTGCTTACCTTATAATAATTGATTGATTCACTTCATCTGGACATAAAAACATAAAGAGTCTAAGAATCCCAGATGAACAACGAAATTTTCCAGAGGAATTTAGCACTGACAATTGGTTCAGACAAGTTATGAGGGAAAAAGCACACCTTGTATCATCTCCTTGATGGCTGTGTCAGTAATGGCATACACATGTGGGCTCTCCATGGATTTATTCTTGTATGCTTCAATGTAATCATTACCATATAAAGGAATTTCCTTGAAGGGATTGATAGCAACCAACACTGGACCTGCTTTTGTCTATATTGCACACAATTACACAAGCGAAGGCTTTAGGGAAAAAGTACACTGAATAGCAGATCCAAACACAAATGCCATGTAATCACCAGCACTTACATAAATCATATTTTGGCTGTATCTATATTGAAGATTATACAACACTGATGGTTCATTCAAGTAACTGAGTTGCATGAGATCATCCACCCCATCAAGAATACCAGGGTTTGATGGTACCAAATATTCAGATTTAACCTTTAGAACCTGCATATAAGAAAAAAAGCTACAGTTGAATCAAATATCTGAAAGTAACACAAAATTGTCATTAAAGACCACCCAAAAAAGTGGCTTACTTTTCCGTCATTGACTGAAATAGCAGACTCAGTACCAGAAGTTGATAATATCTTCACTAATTCCCAATTCCCATTTGGAAGTTGAAACCAAGATTGCGGCTTCTGAAACAGTAAACTTTAATAAGTACATAACAAGATCAACAAATTTTATGCTAAAAATGACAACAATGAATCGTCAGCACTTTGATCATAAATCAATCTACACAATGTGACAATGCAGATGATATTCCAATATTTTCATACTTCGTTTCTCAGCCATTAGCTGCAGCTTCCATAACGGGAAAAGAAACAATTATTTATGCATCAAAGAACACCAATGAGCATTTTATGGTGATTTGCCAACACATCAAGTTCTTTGGTGAGACATCACATCTTTGTGATGCATTCAAGATTAATAGACACTGCATATAGATCAAATGAAGAACTAATTCATGGCAATAAATATCTGTGTTTCACATTGGCCTGCACAAAAGCGAGGAGAAAAAAGATGAGACTGAAAGAAAGTTCCAAGATCTAACACTCACACACCAATATGAAACAATTAACACACTGAAAGAACTTCAGAATCATAAAAATGATATTTAAAGTGTCAAATCTCTACCAAATTGTCTAGACTAGAGATAACATTTTAGCACCATGAATTGGATATCACAAGAACAGTAAACATAGTGCAGTTCCTTCCCAACAAATAAAAAAAAAATCTTCATATCAAGCTTTGCAAAAGCCCGAGCCACTTCGTAGCACATTATAATGGGCAATGAACAAGGTTTATCATCTGAACACGGAAGGCTTTAACTTCTTAGTCAAGAAGTTAATAATAGATGCCAAATATTGCCAAGTACTATAAAAATAGATTTCATACTAGGAAAAAAGTCATTCTACTTTTCATCTCATCAAATCTCAAACTTATTGAATCAGATTTAACTTTTAAAGGCTTGATCCTATTCATTTTCTTCCTTGATTAAATATAAAGCAAAAACAAAATTACGACACATTGTATTTCCAGAGGTACATCAGAACTCATCGCACAAAAGAAACATGTATTGTACTAGTCTATTCCCACATATTAGAACAGTAAAGTTTGTCATATGATTCAAATTTACACCCACGTTCACAAATGGCCATATGTTTGTCAACTACAAGGTTCTGTGACAGAAAGAATGGTTGTCTACATGCATCATGTTTTCTCAAACTCATTTTACATCTGAGATTTAGATAGAATAATAATAGAATTAACCATAATAATATCAATGAAAAAAATCCATTAGTCCTTCAATAATAAAGCTTGCAACGGAAGGTAAAGTTTACACACTAAAAAAAACCTTTTTTGCGGCATAGGAGGTGGTGTCAGCCCACCACTGTTCCCAAAGGGATATCGAGATGGAAGGCACAGGAGAAGGCACAGAATCGAAGTCTTCATCACTGATAGATGGTCTATCTTCAATGAATGCAGCATTGCCATCATATGGCGAATCATCAGTAATTTGCAACACATTCCCACCAGAATCCTCAACATCCTTTCCACCTATATCATCATCTTCAGGAATATTGGAACCAATTGCATCACTAGTTCGCACTTTTGCACCATCATCCTTTTCAAACTGATTCAGAATTGGGGAATCAATGAGCGTAAAATCAACAGGTAGTGATTCAATCGACTGAAGGGAAGGTGAGACCTGGGAACTCAGCATCATTTCCATCTGAGGACCGAGTTAAGGCAGATATCATTAGATAAATACGACCCAAAAAAAATTTAACTTTACAGTTTTCATTTAAAAAGCCATACCCAAGCTTTAGAAGAAAACCCTTCTTATCTGATTAGCCTAATGGCGGGGACCATAATTGAAGATACAGACCCTAGTTCCCTTCAATCCTCAGTCACCATTAACAACTACATATCAAAATTCAAAAGGTGATTTATACCCCTCCCAAACACATACACACACACACACAGATATATATCGATTTCAAATTGAATACAAGTATGAAGTAATATATACATGTATCATGTTCCCAGAGCTAAAAACTCCTCTAACGTCATTGTCCTGAAATTTCTTTAAAAAAAATCTACTGTTAAGTCGTAACAACTCAAATCTTTTACAGAGCGCGCACCCCCACCCCACTGGGAACATGATACATGTACAAATATTAGCAGCCTTTTGGGCCCGCGTAAAGGTCACAGAATCAATCCTCGGAAACAGACCCGCCCACTGGGAGAGAGCATTCTGCACATGAGTTGTTTATTATTTTTCTATGTTGGGAAAATGACAACAGAAGTACCATCTCTCTTATGCCCACGAATATTTTTAAAAAAATTAGATAGAAAAAGGAAGCAAAGCAGGTCAACAATTCAGACTATGTGCAGAAACAGTTCCCTCCGTTTAATTAGTCAAGATAATGTAGGAATAAAAATAAATTCAAACTTCTATTCCTAGAGTTCTCGCTTTAATTTTGAGCAGATTATAAATAAAAAAGAAGAAAATCAAGACAGGGTCTTCTCCATCACTATTTCCTCCATGTTCAGGCAATCAATGCAAACAAATAACGAAGACTAAAAACAAACTGCACAAGAATTCAACCAATACAGTTGCAGGATTCGATTGTCAGAACTTAAAAACAGCAAACCAGCAAACAAATCAGACGATTCGGAAATTTCACCTCTCAGTTAGCTTCAGCAAATCACTTCGGATCTTCGCCACTTCCTTCTTCAAGGCTTCGATCTATCTCAAAACCCTAGTAAACTTGACATCAAAGAAGAACAGCATTGGTACTCAAGAATGATGAAATGTTATAACAAATTAACGTGTATCCTCTGGTCATAGTACAATGGTCTAATGGAGTTTGGTTTCCGAGAAAATGAAAGAAAATAAGAGAATAAATAATTCAAATTCAATGTGTGTGGATATACAGAATACAGCAGCTTTTTGCTTCTTGTCATTGTTCTCTCTCTGCTTTACAAATAAAAACAAAAATGGAAATTCAAATTTTTATTTTATACAGTATTTATTTTCTCTGGCATTTTAATTTAATGACGACTATACCCCTACGATTTGCAAAAAAAAATATTTGGAAAAATATATATTTCAACACAAATTCCACATATAAGCATACCAATTATAACCTAGAAATTATTTTACAAACATTTATTTGCCTCAATCTAATACTTCTTATCTTTTACTGGATTTTGTGAGTCAAAGAGTTCAAAATCTATGGCTACCCATAAATAATTTTCAGTGTTTGCTTCGATATAGTTTTTTCATTTATTTTTTTTTATCTTTCAAAAAATAGAAAATAATCTCAAAAATACTTATGATTGTCTATTTTAGAAAATCACTTGAAAAAAAAAAGGCACAAGATAAAGACAACAAAGGAAAAAAAATCAAACGGACCCTATATGGTCATTATATGCCCCAATTAATTGAAAACCTCCAAATTATAGTAAATATGGCCACTCTACCATAAATTATGTTTTCTATTACCTCTTTTTTTTTCAAAAGGTCCACAGGAAACACACGTGCTAAGGCGTGTAGAACCTTTGACCACCACAGCGGATATAAAACTACCCAATCCCAATCCTTTATGGTGAGAATAGAACCTTTGATCTCAAAATCTTAAACAGTCAACCTGACCAACTAAACTACTTGTCATTCTCATTATATGTTTTCTACTCGAGTGAGATCCCAAAATAGCATTTGAACTTCAATCCATGGTATTCATGGACGAATAATCCGAATTTTTATATCTATTTATTTTATTTTCAATTGAGATTGAGATTAAAAAAAAGTTAAAAACTTTAGGGGTATTTTGGTCATTGAACATGAAAAAGTGGAGGGAGTCAAAAGCATTTGAAATTTTGAACTGTTTTGAGAAGATAACGGGAGATGTTGATCCGGCGGTCATAAATGACGTGAATAGATTTAGGTGTAGACTTAACCATCTGCTTTTGATTGTCGTTCGAGAAGATTTTTTAAAGCATGTCATAAGGGTCCCACATATTTCAACTTTGACCGACCGATCACGAGTCACGACCCTTTTATTCACTTTTTAATCCTTTTAGTCATTGGAGTTGGTTATAATTTGTTATTTTATTTTTCGAAAAATGATAAACAATCTGAAAAAACATATGGTGGCTCATTTTAAAAATATATAAAAAAATCACGTAAAAAATATTTGAAAACAAAAAATTATTTAACACGGTACTTTCGATTCTCTAATTTTATTTTTTTCCTGTTGAGTGGTCCCTTTTTATGGCGACAAGAAAATAAATAATTTTTTTCGATAAACATTTTAAAGATAAGGTGTTTTTTATCATCTTTAGAACGGAAAAAATGGTTTTGTTCTTTGATATTTCCATTATAGTAAGTATTATGTGAAAATAGTGTTGGACATTATTAGTAGGCATGTTAACGGTCGGTTTTTTGATATATTTGGCCAAACGTTTTAGTCGATTTTTTAATTTTTGATTGATTTTAATGTAATTTATGTAATTTCTTTTTAAAGAAAACCCAACAAATGGTTGGATTTTGGTCTATTTCAATTTTAACAACCCGACTAATGAGGGATAATTGCAATTGAAGCACCTTATTTTTTATAAAAAAAAGATAGGGTGAAATGAACTCTAATATGTTTACTGCTTAAGATAGACCATATTAGGTTACAATTGTTTTTGCATCGAGAAAAATGGTATCAATACTGCATACTTTGTATTCAAGGAATCCCACATGTGAGTTCCTGACTTGGATGTGCAAATCAAGCCTAACTTTATGCGTGTCTTATGTCAATGTTGAGATAAGTGAGTAGAGCATATAACTTCTTAGTTAAGAAAAATAGCGTATATATAAGTTAGGAGATCCTCTGCCATATATACAGAGTCTTAATTTGTTGTTTAATTTTCGATTTTTCCTGTAGAAAAGGCTTCAAAGTTGAAAGTAGATCACACAAAAAATGTTTATTTTCTTTCACTACTCTTTAACCAAAAGACAAGCAGGTCCATCAAAATATGCAACTACACCACAAGCAGAATACGGAACATCAAACAAGCCCAACTTAACTTCTGAAAATTACTGCTTGCTAACGATAATTGGTAGCCATATATCTATACACACACAAATGCACACACATAGACGTATATATTACAACACTCACTTTCCCACTGTCACGAACACTTAGCATCAATTACTCCTCAGTCCTCACCAGCACTCCTACTTAATCGATCCTTAATTAACCCTTAAACCCCAGCTTCTTTTCCGAGTCTTTCTCTCAAAATCTTCACTCCCATGTACCTGCATGCACACATATAACATCAATAAGTAGAAATACAGATTGTCATATGGTTTTCTTCAAGTTCTTGTGAAAATAAAATGAGTTTAGTGATCATATCCATATATAATATTATACCTGCCCATCATCAACACAGTGGCTTGAGGATTAGTCCCTGGAGATTCATTATACACTGAGCCGTCCACGATTCGAAGCCTTCGGACACCAAAAACTTTGTAATCAGGGCTCACTACCTTCCCAACATGACTTCCACCATGGTAGTGCCAAATTGTGATCACAGTGTCTTTGCAAAACTGCTCCAGTGACTTGGTATCATTGATGTGCTTAGGTATAAGGTTGACACTGGCCTTAACACTATTGTTTAGGACCATGTCCACAGTCTGTCTGTCATATTGAGTGTAGTTTTTGAAGTGTTTGGACTGCACAATCTTTGCAGCCATTCGAACACCATCGACACATCTCTTCAGATCATATGGATCCGCGAAGTAATTGAATGTTACAGAAGGATTATCTTCCACATTGGTGTTTATCAGTTTAAGGTTTCCAGACGAAACTGGTCTGGCGATCTTTTCTAGAATGAATCCTCCCCTGAATGCCTCATATGGTAGGTCTCTTTTTCTTCTGATGTACTCTTGAACAGCTTCAGGTGTCCGTTGCTTTGGTGGAATTGTGGAGAGTTGCCCAATCTGATCAAAATGCAGTCCATGAAACCCATACTTATACATATATATATATATATATTTCTACAGAATGAATGCTTACCTCTGCAGAGACAATTCCATGGTGACATTTTATACTTTCTGTAGACTGTCCAAATCCACTGCTAGCTTCAATATAGACACCCATTTTGGTGATCCCTACTGTTTGTATCAGTGACTGCTTAACCGGCCGATTCGTCGGAACGAATATGGAGTTCATAGGATTATCAGCCATGCCATCACCAACAAATTGATTGTCAAGAACCACTGAAATGTTGAACTTTTCGAGATCCGATTTCGGTCCAATACCGCTTAGCATTAGCATCTGAGGGGTGCCAATTGCTCCACTTGACAAAACTACTTCACTCCTTGGATTGTTTGCAAGAAATGCTTGGTGGTAGTTCCCTTTCTCATCCTTGAAGATCACCCCCACCGCCCTCGGTCGCTTCCCTGCACAAGATATTATTGTCAATGTTTCAGCCCTTGAAGAGACCAATTGTAGCACAATTAAAGATAAATACAAAATGTACTATTAACTGTACCTGATGTATCAAACAGGACTTTTTGGACAGTGGCATAAACTAAGACAGTGATCCTTTTAGGGTTTGCAGTGGCAAGCAATTCGGCGGCAGTGTGGCGGCGGCCGAAGCGGTCGAAAATGGTGCCACCAACTTTGGTTCCATAGATGTGATCATATGTGAATCCATTATAAGGAGAAACCCCAACATCCAAAAGGCTGCCTCTCAAGGCTTTTTGCCATGGCACTAGATTAGGCGCATGAACAATTTGCTTTTCAACCCATGGATATGACTCTTTCACCAACTTTGCATCCCAACCCATCTTTCTTATGAACCTGTAGGCATCAAATGCCACAATTTTGTGACCAAAATTCATGTGATACATACATACATTGTGTGTGTATAAAGTGTCGAAGACTAACAAGAAAAAAAAAGTATGACAGGATTAAAGAGGTAAAGTTGAGTGTAGAAAAATTGGCATCGGGTTGGTGAAGTATAATATTGTTGAACATAATTATACTGCGGAAAAAGTTTGTTTCTTGCATGGTAATATTCATTTGGAACCCTGAAGTTTTATTTTTTTTGCATATATACCCTTATGAAAGATAAAATTAAACATGAAAGGCGGGGGTGTATATAAAACAAGATTAAAATTTGGGGCTCTTGTTGCATATTTCTCTTTGTTATGGGGTGTGGTATGAAAATAAATGCTCATTTACCCTTAGAACTAACATCTTTGCTTATAAAACACTTACCAAACAAGTAGATGTACATGCAATTGCAATAAATAGAAACCATAGCATTTAATAGAAACCAAGAAAATTATACTTTTTTTTTTGTGTGGAAGAAAATTATGCATAAGTGTGGGTGTTGTGGTATGTTTTTTGTTTGTTTGGGTATTAAGGGATATCAAATCATGAATATATGGTACAATGGACGGATGGCTACGGCCAGCTGTAGTTTTAACTTTTTTAGGCAATAATTTTTATTTATTTTTTAAATAAAATTATAAATATGCGTGCTATTCGGGCTAACGAATCTAATGATATATTTTTCTGTTCGAAATAATAATTAAATTCAACATAAAAAGTGAACGAAAATCTTGAATCGTTGAACATAAATCAATAAATATTTTATAAATATTTTTATATTGCATTTTATTTTTTTCAATAAAAAATAGTTATATTCATAAATCCAGTCAAAATGCAAATAAATTTTTCAATTTATATTAATTTTTTTGAGCTTCAATAAAGCTACCACAAGTTCTTCATAATTTTTTTACAACAGAGACAGAGACAGGATATGATGACATATTTATGAATGTCATATTCAGGCTACATTCTTTATAATTGTATTAATAATAGAGACAGGATATCGTGACATATTTATGAATATCATATGATGGTTACCGTTCATATAAAAAAAAGACATTTATACCCGAATAAATTTAGAAAAATCATAAAATAAAAACTAATAAAATGAATATTTTTCCTAATTAAAAATTCATAAATAGATTTTGTTTACCCTACTTTGGGTAATATGCAACCAAAATGTAGTATGAAAATTTCAGGAGTCTATTTAGTGTTTAGGGGTGACACTAGCACTCATTATTGAACAATATTAAACAATCATTTTATTCAACATTGATTAGGTAATTTTTTTAAAAGAAACTTAAAATAATTAAGCCCACAAAATAATATTTATAGCCAAATTTTTCAACAAAAAAAAAACCTGGAAAAGAAAGAGTACCTTGGGCTAGCTCTAGTGTAGAAGCCAGCATTGATGGAAGATCCACCACCAAGAACCCTAGCCCTGGAGTTAAGGACACCATCATTGGACACAAAATATTGAGAAGCTGAATTTGATGAAATGTCAGCCAAATTCAAGTGGAAGTTCCTTAGGAAGGACACATTGGCATTGGAAAAAGGAACACCCCCTCTTTCAAGCAGCAAAACGCTGTAGTTTTGAGACAGAGTAGCAGCCAAAGGGCACCCAGCAGTCCCACCACCCACCACTATGTAGTCATACCCATTTCTTCCACCGCCAACTCCTCCTCCACCATTGTTTGCTGCAAATGATGATGCTGAGAATGTGCTTGCTTTCTTTATAAATGGATATTTAAATTCATAATATCCACTCTCCTTATTCCCTGCACAATTAGTTAATTCTCAATCATTAATTATCTTTTATAGAAAAACACACACACACACACACAGAGAGAGAGAGAGAGACCTTGACAAGGAGAGAGCGATTGAGCGAGGAAGACAAGAATGACGTTGAGTAGTAAGAGCTGAGGACGTGGTGGTGCTCCAACCAAAGCCATGGGGAAGTCAGGCAGAGAAGCTCCTGCTTGTTTCAGAGTTTGAAACTGTATGTGGCTCGCTCTGGTTGGCCTTGTTTTGTGGACTATAGATTCACTTATGTACACCTATATAAACACAAAAAAACAACCCTTCTTACAACAGCGATGCCGGTATTTGACGCCACTTATTTAACCCACCCAGCTACGTACAGAAGAAAACATTAATGATCATCATCAATGCCAGTTGGAGTAGGGAACTCTACCAATGGCCGTTGGATTAACTCCACTGATCAAATCTCATCATGTCCGTCCAGTCCAGCCCAGCTCAAAACTAGAAAAAGAAGAGTTCTTTATTGCAATTTTTGTATGTATATGATCAATGGTCAATACCCTGAAATGCTTCTTCATGTACTTTAACCATATATGTAGGTATTTTTACCATGTTAGTCAATGTAGTCAGTGAAAAATCCCAAAAAAATTAATTGAGGGGGTTTGGTTGGTACATGAATGAGAAATTTATAGGAAGAGGACAAAAGTTGACGGAGGTTCTAGAATAGCGTTCTCGATTATTATTTTTCTTGTTAGGATATCTACGCCGGGGAATTAGAATTTTCTGAACTGAATCCGTATAGAATGTGTTTATTTTTATCTTTTGAGAGAACTTGCACTTGAGTGTGATGTACTCTTAAACTAAAATATAATTATACATATAAATTATTTTTTAAAAAAAATAAATTTGGGGGGCTTAAGCCTAGGGATGGCAGTGGGGCGGAATAGGGGCGCCCCGCCCCCGCCTCGCTGCCTTATTCCCCCTCCCCGTCCCGTCCTTCGGGGCAACTTTTCTGCCCTGACCCTACCCCGATCAAAGTTTATTAATCTACTTTAAACTATTAATGGTAAATTACTCAAATTTTATAAGATTCTAATTTATTAATCTATTACATTATCAAAAGTACTTAATTAGTATTCAATTAATCAAGAATTCAATATAACATATAATTATTTCATTGAGGACTTAAGATTAATATAATTTTATATAGATATATATGGTACAATAATATATATATATATATATTTCTATTATACATTCATACATACACATATATATACCCTACAAACATATATAAAAATCTATATGTGTGTGTATATATACATGTATATATATAATATATATTTATTAAGAGGTGGGGCGGGGAAACTTCAAATCCCATCCCCGGCTTGCCCCGCCTTCGGGGCAATATTTGGTATCCGTCCCCACCCCACCAAAGGATCTGGGCGGGAAAAACCCGCAAGAGACGGGGCAGGGCGGGGCGTGGCGGAGAAATTTTGCCACCCCTAGTTAAGCCCCTTTGAGAAACGGTAGATCCACTACTGCATGTAGTTGAATAAAAATCAATGTCAATATGTAATTAGGCCCCTGAAGTTTGATTTTGTTGCATGAACACCCTATGATAGATACAATTAACACAGACTCCTTACATCTTGTGGCAACACTTAACAATGCATTAATGCATAAATGTGGATAAATACACATACATATATATATCTTCTGGAAATGGATAAAAGGTAAGATAGCTACGTCTCTAATCATCGAAATGGAACATATACATATTTATATACACAGCCATATATATATATATATATATATATATGAATGTCCTCCGAGCATAATTACTCATATCTCAAAACATATGTACGTATGCATAGTCTGTGTAGCAGAGTGATAATAGTCAACCTGTTACTCTTGCGGTTTGGCTTTTGTCCTGACTTGGACACTTCAGACCTTGCGGCTTGAGTTTTTTTTTTATATATATATATGAATTTAAATTCGGATAATAAAATTTGTGTTTGTAGATTTTTTTTTCGATTATAAGATAAATTGGGTCAAAATTAATATATATGTGGTTACCGGATTATTGCTTTTGATGATAATCAAACTTAATAGTTTCTACGCCTCACTGTTTGACCTTAGACCGATGAAATTATCTAGCTCTCAAGTGGTTACACATTTTGATCCCACACGCACCCAAACCATAGTTATATGTTCGTCGATTGAGCCAAACATATATGTATGTATGTATTTATGTCCCAAAACTCTAAGATATATATTTTCAAATATGATTGCAAAATATATACAAAATCCATTTTCCATAAATCATAAATCTAGTAGAGCACAGAAAAAGGTGTATCCAAAAAACAAAGTTGTTGGTGAATCAATTTAAGAGTGAAAGAAAAGAAAAAAAACAGAGTTGGTGAATCAATTAAAAGTGAAATAAATAAAAATCGTACGGATTGCCAGATACAGCAGTCATTGCATGCCTCATCTGGTTGAGAATGCAATGAACGGCATCACGGTTTCTCTATTTCCTTAAACAACACCCTTCCTCAAAGACCTCACACTGCATTCTTTCATTGATGGTCCAGTCCAGGACAATACATTCATTGCTCTACACTTTACAAACCTATATTTTGAGCTCCAAAAATAGCTTTAAAAAACATGTCTGCCATTCACAGCACTCTAATTAGAAATTTGAGATGAAAGAACACAGTTCAACTTCTTACAAGCAACAGAGACACAGTCGGTGCTGGGAGCAAAGTGTCTAGTTTTGCTGACCGCTTCGCAATGAGTCTCCCTACAAAAATCACGCGATTCCAAGCATGTCGCTGTTTTGATTTCTACTAACCAGTATTTTGATAAATAAGAGCGACTTGCTAACATGGTCCAACAACAAAAGCTAAAATAAAATCACCAGTCGAAGAAAAATGAATTGATAACACGGCCACCAAACCACAGAGTCTTTTCTCAATTTTTATTGTTTCCATCTACCCCTCTGAGCAAGTTATAAATGAGGAGGCCATGCGTAATTAATTAATTGCGCACTCAGCTTCACAGCGCACTTTCTTTTGCCAGAAAAGTTGGATGACCACCACTCGATATGAGATCTGGCTGTTCATCAATGTCTCAATATTATGTACATATATGTCTCAAATCTGACACAAGTGATCAGAATCCTATCCCTATGAAAGACTGCATCTACTACTGGGATCAAAATTTATTATTGCATCAGTCACATATATATACATATATATATCAAGTATTATATATGCCATTCATTTACTTACAGTAAATACACTTTGCATCTCCAAGATTTAAAATGCAGCCGAAATGCATGGCATGTAGGGGTGAAAGGCAGCAGATTGTGTAAAAGGAGAGATGCATTTCATACAAAAGCTCGCGTTCCTGTTCCAAAAAATCAAACCAACTCTCTGGCATTTCTCTCCAAATGATCAAAAAATAACTTACCAGTGAAAGATGTTGTACAATATAATCAGCAACAGGGCACTACACAAACAAAATTGACTGCAAACCACCAGTACAATCAAACACATCCAGGTTGGTTGGTTTAAATAAAGGTCGACACAAAATTAACACCATCTATTCAGAATTACATAAAACTATTTAATGGGGGACTTTTCCATAACAAACCAAGCCCCTCGTATGCGGCACTTGTATAAAAATCAATGCCTTCAAATTCTGCTCCTTTCACATGCTAGCAAGGGACCGTATTCATGGAAGTCACATCCGCAGTACCAGTACATGAACCACCCAACATGTGGAGAGTGGGAAAGCCATCTTCTTCAATAAAGAAGGGCTTGAAATAGAATAGCTATTGTACTAGTCTTCTTTTGACGGAGTTGAGTCGACAGTACCATTCTCGGAGGAGGTGGTTACCACAGAAGAGGCATTTGATGATGACTCGCTAGAGCTTACTCCATTGCGGAAACTCCGAGATGGTAATGCAGGGTTTGTCTGAGGATTGTTAGTTGCTGGGGTTTGTCCTGCCTCGGCTAGTCTTTTGATGATGTTCATAACCGTCGGAAGGAACTTGGAAGACAAGGAGATCAACCCAGGAAGCTGTAAACAGAGGCAGCTAGGAATTACTCATAATCATCTTCCATCATCCACAACAAAAAATATAAAAAATTTGGAAGTACAGATGTATTGATAAATTTAATGTAAATTTGAAGGTCTAAGCACTTTCAAAATAAATTATCTAGTGACTAGGTCACTTCTTTTTTGTCCGATAAGTGGACCAGCATACATGTGACACTTAAGGGTAAGAATTATAACCAAATCCACAATATGATGCCATACAATGACATTTTTAACCCCTTGGGAGAAAAGGACTGATAGTAACCTATCTACCTAATTCATACAATACTTTCTTTCCATGGATTGTCATTTACGATGTTAATATCAGCATCCACGAGTAGAAAATTCAAAGTAATTGATAAGTCCATCCTGTATATAGAGCAGCTTAATAGCTGAAAAAAGATTGTCTCCACCAACAATTCCAAGGCATAACTTTATGAAATAATCAGTGTAATGGTCTTAAAGTTATCTTCAATTTGCCTGCAAAAAATCTGCAGATAAATGAGGCTATAAGAATTAAAACAAAACTACAAACTTACAGCACCGTTGCGGAATTCCCCTGTAATGTCGAGCTGCACCCACAGGGCCTTAACCAGTAGAAAAGCTACAAAGATAACACCAAGCCACAAAGGATTTCTGCAACAAAGAAGCACTTAAAGAATGTAACAGCAGGAAGAAGAAAAAAAAGATGATGCATTCTAAAGCAGACACCAACAAATAAATTCATAAGAATACCTCAGAAGTGTCATAAATTCATTAAATCCAAGGACCAGCAGGGCAACAATCGCCCATGGGGGAGGTAACCAGTTATTATTCCGCTTGTTAGCTTCCTGATAATTTGAAGAAAAATATATCAAAATAAAACATATGATAGAAGTATCAAATAAAAAACGCAATGATGTAGTGAATCTGGTGATATAAACCACAATTAACAAAGTTCAAAATTCAATTAATGGCCTCAGTGCATAGTTGATACTATCATGTGCATAGATGTGAGTCGTTATTAATTACTACTAAAAAAGAAAAAAGAAGAAGATTGGAGTTGCAATTTTAGCACCATATGAAGCTCAAATGAAAAGTTCGTTTCATATGGCAGGGCAGGGCACCATGGAGGAACTCTAATTTTCACAGTTATTCTTCCCGTCAAATTGCTCATCTAGCTACTGATCCATTATACAGTTTACTATGCTACGTGTCAATCACGGACATCATTTACCCCCATATAGTTAAGAGAATAAATTTTGAAAAGGTAAAAATATTTGCCACACAAACAATAATAGGTTAGAATACCTGAGCAGAAATAGCTTGGGTGACACTATACTCCGTCTCTGCCCTGAATTGCCTCCACAATGACTTGCACTGGACAGGTGTGATCAAAGTCTTCGAGGAAGGAACCTGTATCAATAAAGGTTCCTTTTAGTTCTCAGAGGAAAGAAGAGTTACTCTAAACCCATACTCCTTGTTATATGCACGCACACACAACCCATCCACATAAAAACACACACACGGACAATCAAGTCCTCATTAAGCTAAGAGAACATGTGGCAGCTTGTGGTCCAACCGTCCAAGGCAACAACCATGCAAAATCTCCACAAAAACTTTCAAAGAAAACACCTTTTGTCAAATGAATCTACTCTATAGTCAAAGCTAGCACATAGATTGCCATAGTACATATACATACACAATACTAAAAAGTAAAATAGTTTTCCCAGCTATATATGGAAGAATTCGGTCAAAGGAATAAAATTGTCTCTCTAATTAGGTCTTCACATTTAAAGAGTAGAATCATGACGGGGGAAATAACAAGTGTCCAAAAAAAAATTGGACGATTAGACACAGATCCCATACCCATATTCTCATGCGTCGACACTGGTATGATGGGGTATATTGAAGAGTCCAGGCATCATAGCATACACATATGAGGCTGGTATGATGGGTACCATGGGGTATATTGAAGGGTCCAGGCATCATAGCATACACATATGAGGCTAAAAAAATGAGAAGCAATATGATACCAAATCTCCTAAAATATTGGAATATATTTTAGGGCAGAAAGCTCCAACTCTTCATTGAATAGCATTGTTATCAGTAATAGCAACAGATTTTAGAAAATATAATTTTCAGCAAAATAAAATGCAAACCTGTTCCCAAGTGCTTGAAGCCAGTGGATCAACGGCTGCGATGCTCCTATCAGTACTAGTAGCAGCACTCTTAACATCCCCCAAAGCAAGGGATAGAGTGTTTTCAATGCTATCACTCTCATCATCCAAGCGAATTGCAGCCATTACAGACAGCAACTTTAGGGACTGGGAAAAGTTTAAACAAAAATTAAGAGAGATCCAAAGTCCAAACAAACAAACAAAAATCATTATTCAAGAACTAAAAATATTAGGCAAACATGTGCCCTAGTAATAGAGTTGTTGGGATAAGTTCAATTCCTGAAAACAATCTATCCACATATTATGTGAGGGAAGGTCTGCGTACATCCTGTCAG
The DNA here is from genome assembly GCA_963580455.1 of Euonymus europaeus. Taxonomy (NCBI): domain Eukaryota; kingdom Viridiplantae; phylum Streptophyta; class Magnoliopsida; order Celastrales; family Celastraceae; genus Euonymus; species Euonymus europaeus. The sequence continues at coordinate 3,980,575 of OY756968.1, read as the reverse complement.
TCCCCTACCCCGTTGATTGCCCACAAGGTGATCATGTAGATTATGGCTTTGTGGTACAGTTGCAAGGATGCAACCTAGAGGTTACAAGTTCATGGAAATAGTCGCTCCGCACATTATATAGTGGTAAGGTCTGCGTATATTTTGTCTGTCATCCACCCCGCCCACTACAGGAGCAGGAGTTGTTTGCATTATTCAGGAATTATAATATATATATATATATCGGTGTCCACATACAGCAGAGCGAGCAGTTTTTGTGATGGCTCGTATGTCTTCCTTTCCAGTCCAAACTCGTGGCATTGAATCGGAATCATGGCTAAACAAAGTTGAAAACCTGCATGTGAATTTCAATGTCAATCCTAAATATTCGAGAAATCTGAAACACATCAATGGACTGAAGTTCAATGGTAGAGTTTTGACCTGTCCTTCATACGGATAAGTACTCTTCCAGCTTCTTCCTTCGCTTTTCCTTCAACCACACCTCTTGCATAGTCCTCTAGACCACTAAGAATTTTTTCCTTGGCATGTTCATCCATCTCAAAACCAGCAAGTGAACTTGTGAGTCCAGAGGAGGCTGATTCAGTCTCACGCCTAAGAAGTTTCCTTATAGCTGGCCATGTTGCAGTACTAGCTCCATCTAAAAGTGCCTCAACCGGTCCTGACAATGCTTCATTCAGTTTTGCCTACATATTAAGTTCAGAGGAATAAATTAATTTGCCAAGTGTAATTAGGTTGGGCTTCTATTGTAAGATATATAGCACAATCACCATGCACAAAGTATTCACAACAACAACAAAAACTGGTTAGTGTGCAGATCATGCATGGATATTATACATATCTGCGATCAACAAGCAAGTTGATAGAAATACTGACCCCACAGTGAAAAAAATTGACATTTTATGTGCCAATCTGTTTCTTCAATGCCAAACAAAACTCCTCAAAGATAACTCCACTACAATTTCCAACTTGCAAAGTTTCACAAACTTCAATTACATATCTTGCTTTATTTTCACATAACTCGAACTCATGGTCAGACATTTACTAGAGGAAAGGAAGTACACAAATAACCAGTTTCTGGTACCTCATATAATGCAGTAAGTTCAGACAGCTTGGCAGCACGAACAGATTCAACATGAGAATCAATATCACGTCGAAGCTTATCTCTCACTTTAGAAGTGTCCCAGTTTGCTAGTTCAATAACAGCATCTGTAAAAATGGGTTAAAGTCAAAATGTCTGCTTTTAGCAAAACAAACCCAAAGCATTCAAGGACTTCCAGAAAAGGATGACATCCGAGATCAAGAATTAAATACATTTCCTTTCGAAGTCAATCAAAGAATTCATTCATCCCATACATAATTATTCTTTGTTCATGACCAAAAATAAAAATAATTCGTCTTTTATCAACCATGAAAAGCCAATTCAATATCTCTAATCCTCATAATGGCATCTCTTCAAGCTCACTTTTCAGCTTCTTTTTTGTGGGTTTCTTAAATCTCTCGGCATGCATTTTTATTTCATTAATGTATCCAATGCATAAGGGAATTCATTTATACCTGCACAGCCTTCATCAAACAGAGCCATGTAAGACTGTGAACAGTGACGAGCAGCCAAAGAAAACCCTTTTCCTCCACTCAATGCCTTATCAAATGCTTCTTTGAATTTGTCAAGCGTCCCAGATCTTATATGTCCCAACATGGAATGGAAAACTGGTTGGATGAGCTAACAATCCCAAAAAAAAAAAACATAAGAAAAAAGAAGGATGGTATAATAATAATTATACATAAAGAATCAAAAATCGACCAATACCGCCGATAATCAAGAGAGCATAGTTACGAAAAATGTGATTGCAAGGAATTAGTACGGCAAGGAAAGCACATGAAAGACATTAGATTTTAATATAAATGTGAATAGATCCATTAACTGAACGAGAATTATGACGCAAGTGTTGGAAGTGTTAATCAGAAAATAAAATTAGTAACAAGTATGCAGGTTGAATACAATCATCTTCCTGTTATTTTTGATTTCACAGCGATATATATGTAAAACATAACAGAACTATGATTCACTAATAAGTAGAGAACTATTACTTGAAGCAATTTCTCTTCAAGCTGCTTTCTCTTTGCAGATCTGACACCTTCATCAAAATATGTAGCTTCAGCGTCATACCTAGAATCAGAAACCATAAACAAAGAATGCATTATAGGTCTAACTCGTAAAAGAAACAATTAGAAGAGATACTTCTAAACAATGAATAATTTGTAGCCCAAAAAGTAGGTCATCTAATTAGTATAATCCCATAGAATAAACTACATGAAAACTGCATCTAGAATGGAACAAATATAAACGCATTGTATCAAATACGGCAAATAAAACTTCAAATCAACATGAAGCAAAAATAATAGCACACATGCCCAATGAGATAAGTCATTCAACACATCTCCTTTCATGATAAAGAAGTCATAATAGCCTAAAAGATCTTATCCACCAGAAATGCATCAAAATCAAGCATATAAATAATCGGCAAGTGGGGGCCAATTCTACCCACATCCGTCAAAATTTAACCGCCCTGGCAAGGCTGTTCCTTTAGTTTGAACAGGCAACAAAAAGGTCACAATGGAGCGCATTACCCCCAATTCTACGCTTCAGAGGCAAAACCATGATATTGTATCCATCACAAGTTCTTAGAAGGCCAGTAACAGATAATTTTGCAAAATAGACATTCATAAAAAAAATGCACTTACTCTGATAAACAACTGCTGAGAATTGAACTGAGCTTCTTCCCAAAGCCAGAAACTGGGCCAGATTGTACAGCCTCCTCAATATGACGCCAGTACTGTAGTGCTTTCAAAGCCAAACATTAGGCCAAAATGCTAAGAACAAGAAATGATACAAATATTGTAATTAAAATAAGCATAATTATGAAGAATTTACCTCGTTGCCTATGAAACCAGCAAATTTTTCATGAGCAATTTCTTCACAGCGTACAGTAGCCACCATGACCTGACACAGATGGATCATTGATGGCATAAGAATCAAGAAAATGAGCATCCTTCTCATGTAAATCTGCTTCATAAAAACCCACATATTACCTTGTGGGCTGGAAGGTCAAGATCCTTGTTCTCCTTAATAACTTTCCAGATTTGTTGTGAGCTAAATGAAAACCCTGAAGCAGGAACCACGCCCCGCCGATCTCCTGCAAGCCCACCAGGTGCAATAGAATGGAAGAATTGCTGTCTCAAACTAGCGACCTATCACATAGCATCGACACATGAAGATTTGAGAGGTTCATCAAGCCATAAGGTATAGTCAAGATTAAAGCACGTGATTCAGTTTTAATAAGCCGGACAGTGGATCATTAATAGTGTGCTTCATTGAAATCCCAAGGGTCATTGGTTCAAGTCAGGAAAACATCCTCGCTGATATATATTGGGGCTGGGGTAAGCAGAGTATCTGCCAATCCCTGAACCCTACATCACTAAGGGAGCCTTGTGCATGAGAATTGTTTGTTTTTTATTTTTATTTTAATGAGCAAATCAAACAAATACACAAATTATGTCAATTATTTCGAACATCCATTTTTTATGAACACAACAAGAAGTACACGTCAGAAAATCATCCATGTGACAAAGGAAATATAAATAAAGAAATCCAAGGATTCTTCTAAATCTGTTGTAACTAAATGAATTCAAAAGAAACTAGCAGAAAGAGAACACGAAATGTTATCTTTCCAGTGTTTACCTGCTCCTTAAATTGTTCTTCCTTTTCTTCAAAACTAGAAAGAGCAACAACTTCAACCTAGCCATTTCAGACAATAAGATGAAAACCATTGTAATTCCTCAATCTCGATGTTCACCATTCAGGAAAATCCAACTTATAACCCTGCTAACAAAAGGCATGAAAGCTTACATTAAAAAACTCGCTTAATGGAGTTTCTTTGTGGGCTTGTGGCTTGGGGACAGAATCCCATATCTGCATTGAAGAAAGAAAAAAAATTAAAAGAGATAAAACTAGGACAAACAAAAATTTGTTAGATCAACTAAATAATGGGATGCACCTTTGACTTTACCTTTTGAATATCTTCCCTAAGGACAGGTTCCAAGTTTTCCAAAGGTGTCTGTAACCAGTTCAATATAATTGGATGATAAAAATCTCAGGTAGAATCCAATAAGTTCCATGACAAGGCACAAGAGTACCCACATAAACAAAACAAAAAAACATAGTATATGACATATGATTGGATAAATGAAACATAGAAGAAACCCACCCTTGTTTTATCCCGAATGACAAACATCAAAGTAGTCTTACGTGGACTAAACAATCGCATCATAACCTGCACGAGAAAAAAGAAGCAAAAACAACGTAAGCTGCTAAAGTTTTTAAATTTTACAAAACAGGACAGTTGCAGAGTGATACCTGGAACACGGTCTTTAAAAGAGGTTTATTTGCAGCTTGCTCACGACCAATATCATGACACCACCTACGTAAGTGTAGTGTTACTTAGGACAACTAATCAAACAAACTATGGCAAGCCACCTCAAGAAAGTATAAACTTACATGTTTATTAGCACTATATCTGAAACAGCTAAAGCAAAAAGAGCACTTTGCTTCTCGAATGCTGTATCATCCTGAAGAAAAGACGAGGATGAGAGCTTAGTCCTGCCAAAATGGCCAATTATTTGTTCCGAGAATACACACACTGGGGATTCAGCCCCCTGCCTTCAGGTAGCAAACCACTCGAATTAGTGTTGCTTCCCAATCACATATAGTCTTTGAATTGATTTTTTTTTTAACAGTACCAGAAGGTACAAACCCGAAGCTACAAAGTGTTCAAGTTTACAAACTTAATTGCGCATATTAAAGATAATACATATGCATTTATTTAAGGGACTAAAAGGCACAATGCAGCTAATCATTTTAACCCCTCAACCATCAAAAAGGGACTAAAAGCCCTTAAACTGTAAAGAGAGTAAGAAGGGAAACCTCTCCTCGTTCTCTTCCATCAGTACCCTCCAAGTCCATCACAAGAGTACAAGGTTCAATGCCAGTACATCTTGCCAACCAAATACCTTTAGTAGTTTGAGACCTAAGAAGCAGCAGAACCAGTCAGCTTTCTGAAGGGTAAAAACTCAAGTGACTCAAAGAGGAAAAAAGAAAAACACATGCCTCCCTTTGAATGCATCCATCTCCCTGAAGTTGGTACTAAATAAATGGTTCAAGAGAGTGCTCTTCCCTGCGCAGAAGCAGAACATAGAAAACAATGTCAAACTCTTATCAATATCATAGTCCATGATGACAAAATTCATTTAATACTATACCATATTAATGAACAAATACAGAGTAGGGAAAGAAGTGGGTAAAACCTGGAGAGCACCATGTTCAGGAAATTATTAATACAATTAATTTGGAAACAAAGTTCATATTTCATACTACTTCAAGCATCCATTCATGCATCCTTAACCTCATATATATGATGTATTATATTGGTCACTTTTCGACGGTGATTTAGGTGAAATGCACAGATTATTGAACTCTTTAATCATAAGTCAACACTGCTGAACACATTATTTCAAGCTAGTCAAGATAGAAACACATTCGCTTTGATGTTACTCCAAGATTATTAAGCTTCAATGAGCGAAGGCAAATCTCTCACCAATAAAACCTCTCCAATGTAGCAATAGGAAGAAATATAGATGACACTATCAAGAATTCAATCACAAATCACCAGCAGCGAAGCACAAAAATAGAAAATAACAGTGATGAAGATTAAAATGCACACCACTACTTTGTGGGCCCATGATTGACACAACTGCATATGATAATCCACATTCCCTTAACTTCACTTCCTTGATAAAACGTTCCAGTCCTTCAGCTTGGAAGGTGCCATCTCCATCAATCAACTGAGTAGAACAACTTTCGCCGCTTGCTGGAAACCACAAAGCTCATTTATTAGGGAAAATATTAAACTTCTTGACTTTTACTACTTCCTATTGTTCACACTTCTTACCAGCTGGCAAATCAATGAAGCACGTAGAATCATCCAAAACAAATTATGGCTTTGACCCAAAATGATATTTTGCAATGCAACTACGAGTCATATAGATAAGAAACAGTAATTTCCATATATGTTGCATGAAAAGAATGGCAGACTATTGTCATAACTTAAAAATGAATTTCCACCATATCCTATTTGGAGCTTCCAGGGCAATTGTCAACAGGAACGTCATGTTCAAATTTCCCGTTAGTTCAAACTTAACATTTGTATAGCACATATGCCAGGAACAATTTGCTAAAACTGTACAGTCGAAAAGAACCCAATCTCAAAATTCACTCATTAACCCAACTCAGAATTGATTCCTTATACTAACCACTGAACCTGCATTTGTCATTTCTTAAGAAAAGCAAGAAAGACGATGAAATTGAGTCACGTTAATGTGCCCCCTTTTTTTTCTTTGATTGCTCAATTTTGACAATATGGGACTGACCCCCGCAACTGCATCACCTTCAATGACAATGCGGCCAAAGTCCACATAAAAGAAGAAAATCAGCCATTCAAGTTCTTACATTACTTCCATTTTTCCTACATTTCTTTAGCACCCAAAAGAATTCTCTACAAATTTAAATAACTTACGAAAGCTCTCTGAAACCTAGAATGATAGATCCAACCGAGCAAACATCCATCACCGCAATTTTGTATACTATTCCACGTTATAACAGAATAAATTAATTGACTCAATAAATTCAAACCATAAAGCAGCTTTCAGAAACTGACGAAGGAGTTACACTAGAACCTAAAACGCACACCACCAATAAAACCTAAAAGCTTAACAACGATGAAACATGAATAGACAATTACTATCGAAAACATCTTTAAATTGAGAAAAACAATAGAGATTTAATAAATCTGATTTATAAATCAACAAGATCACGTCAACGGGATTGGATAGGATACCCATTAAATTAGATCTGTATCGGTGCAGGTTGCGAGCTCGAATCGACCGGCGAGACGTCGGAAGTTCAGATCAATTGACTAAGATAGCAGAGAAACGAAGACGCGGTGAGATCTCCTTATAGAGGTCTCTATGATAGATAACCGTGCTCTCTCAAAAAGTAGGCTTGACTGTCGTATGATGGAAGAAAAATGATATCATATTGAAATCTAGTTATTCTATTTTTTTATTAATTATTTTATTATTTTAGTTAATATGTTTTATTTTATTTTATTTTAATTAATTATTAGATTATTTAGGGTTTAACTAATTCTTTTCTTTTAGGATTTAATATTTTATAGTATGAAAATTTAATATACGAGCCGGTTAGAATTCAGTGAATCCATTTATTTTAAAATTTAACACTTATTATTTAAATTACAATATTAAAATTCGATACATATGCCAATTAAGGTTTGACTAATATATTCTCTTTAAGATTCAACATTTATTATTTAGATATGGATTATCATGACTCGTAGAATATGAACTATTTATCATTATCCAATGTAAAATCAAATCTTTTTGAGTTAGAAAGAAAAATATGAATTAGGAATTTTTTTATAGAGGAATTTAAAAATATTAATTAGACTGTATTCGACGAAAATTAGTTAAATCTTATAAATCAAAGTGGTAGCTGAGCTTTACATTTGGTCCATCAGTCGCTGCAGATAGAACTGGGTGCATTGGATTCCAACAGTGCTACATAGATCAGTGATAGATGATGATGTGTCGTTAAGAATTTTAATCAAGGTCCCACATCCGTAAGCCGACTCTGTGGAACCCACTAGCCGCCCAACTACCTTTTTTAAGAAGACGGTTGGTTCGAGTCCGATCAATGAAAGTATACGGCTCGATGGCGCCTTTCGGTCCACCGCGAATTCAGTTCTGACGACATGTTAGTATGACTGCCAATCAGGTGGTGACACCTGACATAGTGGTCCACAAATGGTTATTTTATGACCAACGCGACACACGAGAACCCCAGCGAAAATTTTAACATTTGTTGGTTTGCAGAGGTTTTGACGTAAGAATTGAGAGATTAGTGCGATAAAATTACGACAAGTAGTCTAAAATCTATGGATAATTCCATGTAGTTGTGTTTCTCTGAAAAGAGATAAGTTTTTAATAACCCAACGATATATTAGTATATTAGTTAGATAAGAACGAAGAAACTCAAAGAGATTACAGTATTGGCGATACCTTAAAATGTCTGATATGTCTCTTCAACAAATTTTCAGTCGTCGTGTGCAATAAAAAGGCTGAAATAATGAAACTTCTGCACTTCCACGATGACACATCTTCCATATTCATCTATGAAAGTTGATTTAGAAGTCGCGATCATTTTTCATACTCAAATAAAGATGGTCACTTGTTACTACAAAATACCAAAAAAGTGCAAAAGCTCTATTTTCTGGTGGAGTGGGTTGAGTTTCATACACATTATATTTCAACTATTTAGAGAACAAAGCCTTTGATCTAAATTAGCTATAAGTATTCCATCATCACACAAAATAATTATTTTTAGGGGAAAATTGCGAAGTAAAACAATAATCAAGTCATCACATTGGAGCTCAGGATCTGCCACTCACCGGGATATCAAGATCATGTAATAAATTCAAAATAAAGTCACTCACATTCAAAGGTCTACGCGAAGAAGAAGATACGCAACAAGTATCCCACGTCAAACATAGACTTTGTGTTTCAAAATTTATCCTTTTTTGGCATAAATCTGGTCAATTATCATTAGCTTTTACATTTAAACCTTAGGATTGTAACCTCCACTTCTATTAGTTATGTCCTTAGCCTTTTCAAACATACGAGTCGTAGCCTCCCATGACTCCTTTTTTTTGTTTACCTTATAAAGCACACTTTCTTATACACTTCGATGTATTATTAACGAAATCTCAATATATTTGTCTTTCAAGATGTTCTATTTTTTTAGCCATTTCAATAAGTTCTTGCATTCTGAATACAAATTTTTTTTTCTTCGAGTTCTCATGTTTTGATAACATTGCATTGTCATCTCATTGAGATTTCGTAATGAGATTTCGATCCATGGCTTCTTTCTCAATGTATGCAAGTATACAATCAAACAAAATTTGAGCTTAAATTTGGGATGAGAAAATGGGATTTTCCTATTTAAATTTTACTTTTTAAGTTTTTTTAACCTTTTGGACTAAGTTTGGGCTTTTAGGACATTGAAAAGGGGGCATTTGACTTTTTAAGGGGAGCATTCATCTACAAAATTCAATATATATATATATATATATATATATATATAATTCAGTACGGTTCGTGTGCGGGATCCCGCACGTAAAATCACGTGCGGGACACCCGCACTGCCGTTGGATGAAGTGCAGTTGCGGGACCCGTAGCACGTGGGCCCGCACCCGCACTCATCCAACGGTGAGTGCGGTATCCCGCACGTAAAATCAGGTGCGGGATCCCGCACTTGATCCGCACTGATATATAATTGACTTATATTCGTTGTTTTACAATTACATTTTTTAGGGGTAGCTGGTGGTTCTGCCCCAGGTTAGGCTTTGAGAGTTTTTAAAATACATAACTGTGTTTTTGTGGAAATGCTATTGAATTACAAATTTTGAATTGTGCAATTTTCACAAATTCGTTGTTCAATTATAAATTATTAGCTGTTTATAATTTTTAATAAATTATTTTTAATATTGGAGATGGTTTTGAAAAATGATCAGTGATTTGATTATTTGAGTTGGAGTCGATGACGGTTTGGGAAATCAAATGGGTATCTAAATAGTGTCTCATAAATTTAGCACTAATCAAAGGAGTTTTTTTATTACTAATATTGGTTATTAGAATTTAAGATAAAGTATAACATCGATAAATTAATACTCGTTAAATTAATAATCTCGGTTAAATAATATTTTTGAACGATCCTGATTTTAGATCAATATGGAAAACTAATAATTCATTAAATTTATAAGATAATAATTTTTAAAAAAAATACATAGGTCCCACTTGATATATAAATTAATAATATCTTTAAAATTAAAATTATACATATTAAAAGTTTTTTGTAAAATATGACTTGTTTTTCTTTAAATTGATATCTACTAGGACCATCTCTAACTTTTCTAGTGCATTAAGAAGAAGTTTTGGTGTTGTGTTCTCGTATTGTAAGAGAAAAATATGCAATGTGAATATTGTTATTTTGAGTTCATTTTTGCATGAGACAAACTCCAGTATAAAACTATCCTCTTCTTTGTTATTTATCGTGGCCTCTAATATTTTGTTTATCACTCACTAAATAAATAAATTAAGTATACATAGAATAATGACAATTTGATAATATTATAATATTCTTATAATTAGTAATTTCAATACATATATTAACTAGGGAAAATTAGGGTAAGTCCCTCCTTTACAAGTTTTATTCCATAAGGACACTTATATAAGTTTCATTCCAATAAGTTCAATAAATTCAAAATATAATACAAAATATGACAATCAATATTCGAAATAGGATAAATCATTAATTTTATTTTTTCATAATGACGAAACTAACCTTGATTATATATATATTAAGGGAATAAAATCAGATTCAATGAGTATTTAAATTCAAATTAAAAACAAAGTCAATGTTTCGCGCAACTTCTTTTTCTCTTTCATTCTATCCACACGTGCTCCTCATTTCACTTAGATTCTTAATCGTTTTTTGTCATTCAACTATTGTTCCTCACAAATTTTAAGTGTCTGTATGATTTATACAATAATCTTTGATTTCTTTGAGGTGATCAAGGTTTTATATTTGTTTTGCGATTGAGAGAAAATTTTGTTAAGAAAGTGAGTTTTTCTTGCAATTTTGTTCGATCCATCTGATGGATCTTGTTTGATTCGTATGGTTTACATGTTATGTGTTTGATTTTCGTTTTTGATTTTGAGTTTAGAGTGTATTTTGTTTGAATTATTGAGTGTTTTAGTTTTGATTTGTGTTTGTTAGTCGTGTTAATCTTTGATTTCGATTAACATTTTTATATGTACATACAAGGTTTTATAATTGTTTTGCGATTGAGAGAATTTTTTTAAAGAAAGTGAGTTTCTTGCAATTTTGTTCGATCCAACTCATGGATCTTGTTCGATTCATATGGTTTACATGTTATATGTTTGATTTTGATTTTGAGTTTAGAGTGTAGTTTTTTGAATTATAGGATGTTTTAGTTTTGATTTGTGTTTGTTTACTGTGTTAATCTTTGATTTTGAATTAACATTCTTAGATGTAGATATAAGGTTAATGTTTCATAATAATTATGATTATTTGTTGTTTTATGTATGGTTAAATGTACATGATAATTTTTTATATGTTAGTTTTTTTTATTTGCTCTAAATGTTTTTCATTAGTGATTGTGTTGTTTTATTGCTTATTTATGATCCTAAACAAAAGCTATAAATTATGGTATGATATTTGGTGTTTGTTTAATTTTTTGATATATCTGTAACATATAATATATGTTTGTACATGGTTGTTTGATAGCTATTAATTTTGTATTTGAACTTAATATCAAGTTCTTTGATTATGATTCACAAAGTGCTATGATAGCATGAATCCTGATTTAATGTTCGATAGTATGGTTGATTCTGTTTCGTTGTGTAGATTTGGGGTTCAAATTTGTTGATATGTTATCCGTTTTATTATATATGTATTGTTAAAATGTTATATGTTTAAAGAATGAATCACGAGAATTTCAATAAAAAATATTGTCACGATAAAATTGAAAATACAATGAAATCATTTAAACAAATTTAATATCTACTAATCCAACAAATCAAAAACTTATATAATATTTGCAATCTATGTTTCCCTATTTTTTTCATGATAATTTCATTTAAAAATGTTATGGCGATGAAAGTTGAAACAATGAATTTCATTTCAATAGGTTTAATGTTAGCAAATCAAAACAGATACAATATTTACAGATACAAAATAGATATAATATATGCAGATCCAGTTTTCTCATATCTATCTCTAATTGAAGTAAGAGATCGGTGGTGAAAGAACACGAAAAAAGAAGGAAGAGGAAGAAGACGAAGACAAGGACGAGTGAAGAAGAAGGAGATTAACGGAGGAGAAATAAGAAAAATGAGGAAGAAGAAAAAGGAAGCGGCGTATTGTGTTTGAGAAATATGAGTTTAGATAAGAGTATTTTAGTCAGTTAGATTTTTTGTAATATTTTTACTACTTTGTCTTTATTTGAATATAAAAAACCTAGTTTGTAGAAATAAATAACTTATTAAGTGATCAATTAAATAAATCTCGCTTAATTAATAATTTTTTTTGATCCAAGGATATTAATTTACTGAGGTTTAACTATATTAAGCAATTGCAATGACAAATTTATGCCAAAAAAAATAAAAATTATATGACCCAATACTAAATAGGTCACAATATTTCATTTCATGGTAATATTATATTCCATTATAAATTATTATATCGTTAATGTTCTATTGTAAAATGAGATTTCATTGTACATTTTATAATAAAATACTATATTACAATGAAATAAAACAATATAAATCGTTTAGGCTTAAAACTAAAATATTAATCTAATTTTTATATTATACAACAATCAAATCACATAATTATCAAAATAAAATACATATACATCCCTACCACTTCAACAAATCAACAAAACGCAAATAAAATCATATTAACAAAACACGTCACACACCCAACAAAAATGCACCTGAAATCCTCTTAAAACGAAAAAACAAAGTCAGAGTTAAAACCCTATTTCTCTCTCTTGATCGAGCATCGAAGAAGATGAAGATGTTCAGGGTATCCATAGTTCTGCTTTTCTCTCTCCTTTTAATCTCATCCGTCAAGGCCTTCTACCTCCCCGGCGTCGCACCTCGCGACTTTCGCAGGGTACTCTATATCTATTCGTCTTCTTTTCACCTATCTGTTTAGGTTTAAACTCATGTGCTTTGTGAATTATTTTTGACGCAGCTTGATCTTGGTTTCTGGATTTGATCCATATTGTGCATTTTTTGGTTTCTTTTAGATCTGTAGATTATTTTGGATCTAATGTTCTTTGTCAGTGTATACATCATGATTTAGTTGTTTGTTACAACGGCTTAGTTTAAATTCTGATTTGGGGACTGGAAGTGTTTTTCTTTTTAGCAGTCTATTTTTGCTTTCTGAGGTTTTATATTGCAGGACTGGGGGTTTCTGTAGGAGACAAAATGTGAAAGTGTGAAGGAAATATATATTATCAAATGTTCTTCAAGAAGTATATAGGTACAGAGATATCGAATGATGGTGATTCCTTGTTTAGCTAGTTTTGATTTCTTCTTAGACTATTAGCGAAGTGGCAATGGTATACATTTCAGTAAATGGTTTGAGAACGATCGTCTTCTTTTAGTAGAGGGAATATACAAGAACTGTTTATGAGAGTTAGTATCGATGGCCGTATTTACTGGGAGAAACTAAATGCTTTTGGGTTTTCAACACTGGATAACAAAACTATATGCTGCCCTTCTAAGTTCTAGTTGCAATGAGAAATACGTCAACCATGTGCTCAACTGTCCCTGGTCTAGAAAAGTCTGGTCAGTTGCCTTGGATCTATTGGGAATCAGCTGGGTTTCCTGCTCCAGCATAGAAAGTGAGCTTCAGACTTGATTCAGTAGGGACTAGATTAAGAGAAGAATTATCCGACTTCTTCCAATGTATATTATCTGAATGATATATAATGCGAGAAACAATAGGATTTTCATTTCAAGGAAATTAGCTAAGATATTTATGATAGACGGTTTAGCTGTTTTAAGCTGCGATGTACTTTTTTTTTTGGTTAACAATGTTCTAGATGCTCTAATCTTGTACTCCTTTCATAAAAAAAATTCCATTCGAAAAATAGAAAGTAACTTAATGGGGTAGAAGTGTATTTACTTGGCTTAGGATGTGCATGGTGATTCATTCTATTTGTATTGTTCCTATGTGTTTTAACTTTTAAGTGTTTTGAGCTAGGTGTTGGCTTCAAAACAAAAATAATTTTGTGCTAGGTTTGAATGTAAATTTTGGCAGCAAGGATTAGAATCAGTTTACAAGGATTTTACTGAATGTCGTCAAAATCATAAGCAAATCACGTGAGAATATTGGAAAAGAGGAAGGAAAACAGTATCAGGAAGCCAAAAGAGTACACTGAGCTGAAGTTGATGGCTGTGTTGTTTATGAATGCAATACAACTTCAACCCTCCCCTTTAAGTATTTCTCTTGGAATTTGGTTGATCACTTGATTGGACACACATGGTTTTAATTTTTCGTACTTTGTTCTTTAATTACTTGCTCTCTTCCCCTTGCTCTCCCTTTCTCTCTCATTTCCCCCCTTTTCAATGGAGGTTAATCTTGAGGATTTTCGATTATTTGTTTTTTTTTGTTTTTTTTTTTTATCTTTTCCTTAGTTTTTCTTTCTTTGTATATCCGCTTCTGTAGTCTGTGTTTATTTTCATTATTTTTATTTCTTATTGATTTATTTGTGGTTGCCTCTCCATCCTCAGGGTGATACTCTCTCTGTCAAAGTTAACAAGTTATCATCTACAAAGACACAGCTTCCGTACGACTACTATTACTTGAACTATTGCAAGCCTTCCAAGATCGTGAACAATGCGGAAAATTTGGGAGAGGTTCTTCGAGGCGACCGCATAGAGAATTCCGTCTACTCTGTGAGCATCTGCTAGCTTTGCTGATATTTTTGTAGTTGGCAAAAAGACTAAATTGCGATTTAAATTCTTACTTATTGGTGTCATAGACCTTGGTACCGTGTTATATATCTAATTTATGAAATTTATCCCAGTTTGAAATGATGGAAGAGCAGCCGTGCAAAGTAGCCTGTCGAGCAACACTTGATGCTTCATCTGCGAAAAACTTTAAGGAGAAAATTGATGATAAATACCGGGTTAATATGTGAGTAGTGAATGCACCTCCTTTAATTTCTTTATGTAGATTTTAATATTTTATTTATTTGGAAAAAAGATTTTTCCCTATCTTTATGGAACCTAAACTTCTGCATCTCTCTGTTTTATTCCTCTATGACTTTCCCGTATATATTTATCTCAAGTTTTCAGTATTTTTCCGTATAGTATTTATTTTGTGTCACAAGTTTTTTACACCGAAGCTTTGAAGTGGATTTTCAGGATTTTGGATAATCTTCCAGTTGCTGTTCTCAGAGAGAGAATTGATAGAAGTCAGTCTACAACGTATGAGCATGGTTTTCTTGTTGGGTTCAAAGGAAAGTATGAAGGGGTATGCTTTGTCAAACTTCTTGTGGTTTTGAATTGTTGTGGCCAATGGCCATACTGGTTTAAACATTTGTTTATTTATTTCTTAATACAGAGCAAGGTGGAGAGGTATTTTATATATAATCATTTGAGCTTTAGAGTCATGTATCACAAGGATCCTGATTCGGACTCTGCTCGAATTGTGGGATTTGAGGTTTCTCCAATGAGGTTTTGCACCATCTTTCTCCTATTATTTTCTTATTGGATTTTAGTTGCAGTTAGAAAGTTTAGGTTAAAGACCGGTTTGTGTGAGTTGGCGTTGATGATTTTATTTATTTATCCATAAATTTACACGAGGAATCTTAGCATCCCTGTTCCCACCCTGTTTAGGAAGCCAATTAGGCAGCAGTTGTTAAAAAGCAAACCAGGGTGGCTAATTGATGGTCTTGAAATATGTCCTTTTTGTATTTTTTTCTTCTAATGGTTGATATACACACACACACACACAGATATATATATATACATAATTGCCCCTATTTTCAAGTTTTGAAATGGTATTGTCTCAGCATACTGGATAGTTGAAGCAACTTTCTCAAAATATAAAAAGGAAGATTCCCAGCAATTTATTTATTACATCTTAAATAGTTGAGTGATATGTATACCCAATACATGTTCCTGAATTTTTTGGTTTATTAACTTATTCACAAATTTGTAGAATATCATCCTGAAATATCATAGCAATTTTTCATCCGACTCTAAGGAGGAAATTTTTTTGTCCATATTTGACGTGATTTTGTAGTCTGAATTCTATAAATCACCCTCAGTTTTTTTAACTAGTTGACATGATTATCCTTGACTGACTTGTGTAAATAGTATTAATCATGAGTACAAGGAGTGGGATGAGAAGAATCCTTTGGTGAAAACATGTAACAAGGAAACTAGAACTTTGAAGAAAGATGCCATTTCAGCACAAGAAGTTGACCCAGGCAAGGATATTGTGTTTACTTACGATGTTACCTTCAAGGTATTCTCTCGTGGAAACTTTTGCTCATTCACCTATATCTTATTGTCTAATCTTGTCCATCCTAGTGTTTGAATGATGTTACTTCACTGGCCATTCTTCAGGAAAGCGAGATTAAATGGGCATCTCGTTGGGATACATACCTTCTCATGAATGATGATCAGATTCACTGGTTTGCGATAATTAATTCTTTGATGATTGTTCTCGTCCTTTCTGGTATGATAGCCATGATCATGATGAGAACTCTGTACAGAGACATAGCGAACTATAATCAACTTGATACCCAAGACGAGGCTCAGGAAGAAACTGGTTGGAAACTTGTACACGGAGATGTGTTCAGGGCACCTGTCAAGTCTGGTTTACTCTGTGTTTATGTCGGTACAGGTGTTCAGATATTTGGAATGGCTCTTGTAACAATGATATTTGCTATTCTCGGGCTTTTATCTCCTTCAAACAGAGGAGGGCTTATGACTGCTATGGTTCTCTTGTGGGTTTTCATGGGTGTCTTTGCTGGTTATGCTTCTGCACGTTTCTATAAGATGTTCAAGGGCACAGAATGGAAGAGAAATACCTTAAAAACTGCTTTTATGTTTCCGGGTATTCTTTTCACAATCTTCTTTGTGCTGAATGCACTAATCTGGGGGGAGCAGTCTTCTGGAGCAGTGCCCTTTGGGACCATGTTCGCTCTTGTCGCTTTGTGGTTTGGTATTTCAGTTCCCTTGGTCTTCGTGGGTAGTTACTTGGGTTTCAAAAAGCCAGCCATTGAGGACCCTGTAAAGACGAATAAAATTCCCAGACAAATACCAGAGCAGGCATGGTACATGCAACCGGTAGTCTCTATCCTCGTCGGAGGAATTCTCCCATTTGGTGCTGTTTTCATTGAGCTCTTCTTTATCCTGACATCACTGTGGTTGAACCAGTTTTACTACATCTTCGGCTTCCTTTTCATAGTGTTTGTTATCCTTTTTGTCACGTGTGCAGAGATAACAATGGTGCTCTGCTACTTCCAGTTGTGCAGTGAAAACTATCAATGGTGGTGGAGGTCTTACCTGACTGCTGGCTCCTCTGCTCTGTATCTTTTCCTCTATTCCATTTTCTACTTCTTCACCAAGATGGAAATCACAAAACTGGTATCAGGCATTCTGTACTTTGGTTACATGATAATTATCTCATATGCTTTCTTTGTCTTGACTGGCACGGTAGGCTTCTATGCTTGCTACTGGTTTGTCCAGAAGATCTACTCTTCTGTGAAGATTGACTGAAGTAGTCAGCTGAAGATACGGAGAAAGAGAATGTGACTATAGGAACTTCACATATCTAGGAGAAGCAGGTGCCCAGAATATACACTGGGGAAAAATCCGTTCATTTTTCTCAGCGAATGGTGTCTTGTTTACAGTATTAGGTAGACATGAATTGTGATTCGATAGTTCGGTGAGAGAAGCTAATAGCATTCCAATTTGGTCTCTGCTTCTGTTCTGGCTGGTTGTGTGACCTTGTTAGTATATAAATGAATATCAAGTTTGTGATGTTTTTTCATCAAGACAGTTTTATTTGATAGAATTAAGAGTTAATTTCATTAATGAAACCCAATTCACATGCTTCAGATTGGGACTGTCTGAGTCTCATGGCGAAACAATTTATAGTTGAAGTCGTGGTTTTGGCGCGATTGTGAAGACAAGCGTATACTTCGTCAAGCATAATCTCTACCAAATATAGCATTCGTTTGGGACAGAGTATAAGTACTCTCAGACACTTTTAGCTTTTACGTTTTACGAGAGCTTATACTCTATCAAGTATTTGAGGTTTGAAAGTTGTAGTTGAAGTCTCGGATTTGAGGTTTGAAAGTTGTAGTTGAAGTCTCGGTTAATTGCAAATAAGGAGAAGCACATTGTTGTTCGATCTGGATCTTATCATAGAAAATATATGTTTGGAAGGGTGGTTAGTCTAAAAATTTGAAATTTTACCGAGTAGGGATTAAGGTTTCCTCGTAAAATTTCTCAAAAAAAAAAGTTTATTTTCCTCATAAAAATCCAGCAAGCATGTTATGACATATTACATATTGATAAGATTTCACATTAAAGAAGTGAGAGATTGTTGCAATAGATGAGGAGGAAACTCCTCCATAACACAATATGACCGGTTTTCCTGGCCCAAACAAATAGATGGGCTTGGAAGAGCAAATCCATTCGGACTTGGGCCAGAACAGACAACATCATAGTGTTGGGTTGTGGGCTATGCCGAATTTGAGCTAGGCTGGAAGGCTAAAGGTCTTCATCACATATCAAAGGCTCAAGTAAGAACTCTTGGCATCGCCATCATCAAACTCTTCAAATTAAGTACCAATAGTGCATTTAGTGACGGATACAAAAATATAACAAAAAGTAGTAAATTAAAGTATTACCATCAAAGCTGCAGGAAAAAGGAACTTCAACTGGACTAAGAAACATTGGACACAAATTCTTATAACATGCTTGATATTTTTAATTACTTTTTGAAACATTCTTACAAAGCAATGTAATTGATTCTCGCAAGAGTGATGTTGAATAATTTACTGGAAACAAGATGCTTTCCATAATCTAAATCTAAAAAATACAAGAACATTGTCTCTATTAGCTTCATCTCAATGTCCTTCTACCAGTTGCTCCCCTGCTCTTCCATTTCCATGTACGCAGGTCGTCAGCTTCCCAATCGTGGCTACATGCTATATAAAACAGCTCACCAACAATCTACTTAAGAGTTTTTAACCACATGGTGTGTTGTATACTGTACAACTTCACCCTGTAGAAAGCCTAAATGAATGAATGTGGCAGTCTTCAACATACATGAACGCTTAATTTACTTCCAAAAGTATATAATTTGTACTGTAAATGCTGTATTGAAATCAATCCGCAACCTTCTTTATTGTGCTTTCTGAAATATGCAGTTTCATCAGCTGCAAATAGCCTCCACAGCAAGTTTTTTCATGACATTGGGGCAAGGATCTCCTCCGAACATTTCAGGTGCCACGGTCACTGAGCAGAAGTTCTGCCCCACACAAAGCTACACAGAAAGAGAGACCAAGGGTTAGTGCTTACATAATTAAGAAACTCGCTATTCGCATCAGAAAACCGAAAATAAATCCTTTTTTTCTTGGATGCAGTATGGCTTATGTAAAACGTTTTGCCAATGAGAAGAAGCAATGGCAAAAACCAAGCGAGTTGAAGCTTACCCTGTTAAAAGCATCATAAGAGTGGAAAGCATGACAGCTTCCCTGACGGTAGCTTCCACAAACCCCTTCTGGCGTTCCAAAGCTAGCAAACTTGATTGACGATATTTTCTGCCCAGGACCACATGATAAATGGACCTTAGGCCTCAATGGTTTATTTACTTTTCCAGAGGCTTGCATTTGCCAATTCATCAGTGTTGGCTGCCACTCATAAATATCAGCACATAAGCTATCTACTTTTCTTCTAACCAAAGAAATCCCATTCGGATCTCCACCCCATTCTTCAAACACAACCAACAAGTTGCCAGTAGGATTCAACCATGAACGGGGGACATGATACCTGAAATTATATAACCAACTTGTCAAAACTTTTAATAAAAATCATATATGCATAAACAAATATTTAGGAAAGCGAGTTGTTTTTTTTACCATCTCTGAGAAGCCTCTCCACAATTTCTTAAGCATTTCGTCTCTCTGTATGTTCCAGCATAATTGCATTCAGTGCAGGAACCAGATGCCTTGTATGCAGGCCAAAAGCGACCCACACTTTGTCCATTTATCCATATCTGACCTTTACCCATGCTGCCCATATCTAAAGCCAACGGAGAATTTCCAGCCGGTGCATTGAAAGTAGTCTAGAAAGTAGAAACACAAAGGAAGAGGGTCCATTATAGAAATAAAGGCATTTGTAACTAACTAATGCTTGAAAGATAAGCTCGGAAATGAAATCACTGGGTCTAATGGTCGAGGGTGATATCCCATGCGTAACTAGAGTTTTCGGGAGTACTAACGAATAACGACTAATGAAGTGGCTCTTGCTGCCAATTGCAACTCACCTTGTACCATGACAGTGGCTGCCTCTGGGCCACTAACGACCCCTGACCCCACTCTACTGAGGAACTCCCGCTAAGAGAATGAAGACCTAGTTGCTCTCCTTTAAGGCCAACCTGAATTTGGACATGCAATCAAATAAATATCATGCATATTGAAGCAACAAGAAAGAACATTGTTGAATGTTTGAATACAAACCTTGTAAGACCACTTCTGCCAAGATAAATCTCTCCTTCCTTCATTGAGTCCATACAATGTAACTGGGCCCAGAACACCAGCATTCCATGTCTCAAAATGCGGACCCACATTCTGAATTTGCAATGTGTATAGTTAGACTCAAACTAACATGGACATATACTTGTAAAATGACAGTAGCATATATGTATGTCAATGGTGTATGTGTGGATCCTTGCACATGCATAAGCACGAACAGCCTATGTGGGATAAATCAATAAATGAGGAAGAGACAAATACCGGGAGACCAATGGCGATGCTTAGAATAGCAATTTTGTTGACACCAGCTCTCAGATTTACAGCTTTATTAAATGTTACCTTTGGGAATTCCAAGCTTCCGTAAGCAGTTCCTAGTCAAGAGAAAGGAGTCATACTATTAATGTCACTGTTGGGCAAACATAGACATAAGATTAACATCAGACATTCTTCAGTCATTAAGCACAATACAGAACTTCATCATGCCCCAGTTTATTGATTCCATAATTTTTTTTATTGAATCCTTGATGAAGCAAATTTCATTGGCTTCCTGATAAATGTTTCTTATTGAGAGGGGTGAGAAGCAGACACTTCTTCGCCAATTGAAATAGTATAATTTTCGCAATTAATTGTTGCTTCATTTTAAAAAAAATCTATAAGAAAATGATGTAAAAAATCTTAAGAAAATATTTGAAAGATTTAACAATTGAACAAACGTTATTGATGACACGTTCTTATAAACCCTGAAATTACAGTATGTTGCACACCTGCTAGTTGACCATTGACAAAAACGTTCATTGCATGACCAGCCGAAAATATATTAAGATTAGGCCACTTTCCAGTCTTCAGAAACTGTTCATTTGGATGAATCACAACACTGGGGAGGAGATATAAAATGCAGTCAAGATGAGAAATTCACTATAAAGTCCATCTGAAAAGTATTTTCAAAGTAATTGGAGGAAGAAAAAAAAATAAACAAAGAAAAGTAATAGCTTATGTGCACTGACGTATTATACTCACTCTGTCATGTACCACAAATAGTCTGTGACATCTCTAGTTATATTTATCTGCTCCACCAACCCTACCATTGTGAATATGTTATCACCATACGATGTTGTTTCTTCATTATAGGCCTGCCAAGAGAACCCTCCATGCATTGGAACAGGAGTCATCTTCATCCGTGCAACTTGAGCCCCAACCTGTATCAAGTTGGATTAAGTGTCAGTATTTCTTGGTGTAATTTTATAGAATCTCTCTCACACACACAAACATCTTTTTTTAAGGCCAAACCAAGGTTAAGGATCAAAACTAGGAACTATATTAGAGAGAAAATACGACGTGAAAAAAAGAAGCAGCATTTCACAATATGATATTTGACAATTAGAAATAAAACTAAAATCACTTACATTTAATGAAAATTAAAGTTACCAGTTGACATGAAGTGCATGGTATTCGTGTAATAACCAGTTTCGATCGCTCATGCTAGCTGAAATAAATGACGTATTTATTTAAAAAGCTCACCCTTGCAGTGTTGTAAACAGTGTTTTTGCAGTCAGGGAGGATGCTTATAGACCAAGGAGGTAGGTTGTAGTGCATATTCCCGAACGCCACTTTAGCAAAAGACTTAGGATTATAATTTGCAAGGAATGCAGCACAAGCTCCAGAATTTGATTTGAATACATGAGCCTAGTGAAAAATAAAGATAATAGATTTAGAGACTCATAGCCTTATAGGTCAACATGACATGTTTCTTACAAAGACAATTAAGTTTCACCTCTTGATAGTTTCCGAGTGACACCACTGTGGGATTAGCAGATACTAAAGCTGGTTCACACAGCTTTATTGCTCTATGCAAATCTTTCAAGTGGCCCCATTTAGGTTGTCTCAATAATCCTACAGGTCAGAGAGAAACTTCCAATCTTCAGATTGATGTACTATTTCACTTAATTATTAAAAGCAGTAAAACAGACGATAATTTCACTTTCCGACAACTAAAGGCTAATGTCTTTGAAAAGAACAACGCAATGGAAAAGTAAGATAGCCATACATCGATATAGTTTTAGTATGGACCGTAGAAATTTTTGAAGCCATCAAAAACTTCAAACTAGGAAAAGAAAATGATGTTCCCAAAGAATAATCACAAATAAACAGCAATTAGTCATCACATCAAACGTTATGCTAATATCTTAAGAGTCACCCACCAAAAGATTGGTTCAGCTTCAAGTTAGCATCATTATTTTCTGTGATGTCAATAAACTGAATCATCATGCATCATGGCTCAGTGACATTCATAGTTCATGGTAGAGGTCCCACAGACTATAGATTACCCAAGATTTTAAATGCAATGTGATTGTGGGCAACAGCATATATAACACATCCCTGGAATGCACATACCATATTCATCAAGAGGAGCATCATAGTCATAACTAGTAGCAATGAAAGGACCCCCAGCAGTCCGGCCAAAATTTGTTCCTCCATGATACTGAAACCAAAAAAAAGGGCATGAAACTTACTTTATGTTACCAAAGGAATCTAATATGAAAATCCAATAAACAGTAAGTTACCATATAGTAATTAATGAATGATCCCCCCTTTTGAATGAATCTCGCAACTGAAAATGCCAAGTCTTCAGCTGGCCGGTACGGAACAGGACCTCCAAATTCTGTAAACCTAAGGAAGAAAACAGAGGAAGGAGTCATTAGTATGGGTGTGCACTTTAAGTGGTTATGTTATGTGCCTAAAATATTTCCCAATAAAACTACAAGCACAAAAAATTACCATCCAGTCCAGGCCTCTGTCCACATCTTAGGCTTGTAATTCTTGTTTGGGGAGAAGTAGTCACAATAGAAGCCATTGCAAGTGTTTATCTGTTGGAACATCAAAAGCTAAGAGAAACCCGGCACATATATTTAAAGAATCTACCAAATAATATATGACTCAACAACTTCAGGACTACTAATATAATTTTACATATTGTAATCTTCAAGACAGCAAAAGTATATGAAATTCTTTAACCTGCACTTCTGCAGTACTAACTACTGACTATGAATATAATAATCAATAACAGTAATAGGAATTGAAAGACAGTAAGAAATAAAAAATTATTGACACTAATAGGGACAGAGAGGACAGTAGAGTGCAAAGAGGACCATGTGCAGTGGGAAAAATTATTCATTTCAAACATGACCAAGAAAGAGACAGGAAGCTGTCAAGTATCAATCCCACTAAGGTTGAGGGAACATAACATGAGGACCATCGTAAAAAATGAAGACAGAACACGACATAAAAAAAATATTATGCAGCTCATTACAACTTACAACAGGATCAGGGGCATCATCTTGCTTGCACATGACCCAAGGGACCCCGGTACCGAGACCGACAGCCATTTTTGCTGCCCATTTAGTGTAAGCTTGACCTGGTGCACCAAGTTCATACTCCATGGGTCCATATTCATTCTCAATCTGTCAATAGGCATTGATAAAGAAAGAAAGAAAGATACTTTGCTTAGTTAAGCAGCTTATTCCATCAGATTGAAGACAAAATTAGAAAAACCCAATTGGATTAAAGCAAAGCAGTTGGCCCACCTGAGATAGAATGATTGGTCCACCTTGAGACTCAAATAACCTCTCTGCCTTCATCATATTTACAATCTTTGTGGTAAATTTTTCCATATGAGCCTGCATTGAGTGAAATAATCCTTAGCAAGCGAACCACTTATTAAGCAGAAAAGGAAACTTCATGTGCTAAAATGAAAATGTAGCTAACCTTGAATGGTCTATTATTAGTCCTGAAATTTATGCCTGAAACATATTTCAACCAAACTGGGAAACCCCTGAAATTATAAACGCAAATCTTAGCTTAAAATATAGAAACCGATAATTTCCATACACTGTTCAGAGACTGTGAATAGTTAGTATTACCCAAAATTCCACTCAGCACAAACATAAGGACCAATCCTGAGATGGACATAGAGACCTGCTTGTTGAATAAGCTTTATAAACTTGACCAGATCATAGTTCCCCTCGAAATAATACTATTATTCACACACGAAAAGATTGTTAGCAAATCAATTACTGGTAGGAAAGGAAAAATTAATAAAAAACAAAGTTTCTCGAATCTCGACATTACTTTTCCAGGTTGAGGCTCATGCCCATTCCAGAAAACATATGTCTGAATCACATCCAAACCTCCTTCCTTAGCCTTCTGGATTAGATCTGGCCACATCTGTAACAGTTCCAACCAAACCAAGAAATTAGAAACAAAAAAGAACCATCTGTATTTTCTAGTGTGGAGAGAGGAAAATCTGGAGGTTCCCGACTGAAAGAGAAAAAAAATTGGAGCACAAAAAGTTGCAAGAACAAAGAAAGAAAGAAGACCCGTGAAGCACATTATGTGGGGTTATACCTCAGGAGAGCTTCTTGGGTAGTGAATGGAACCAGAAATGAGAATCTTTCTTTGGCCATTAATAATGACAGCCTTACTGTCATAAGAAACAGAGGCATTAACCCAAGAACCTAAAAACACTAGAGAAGCCACCGCCATCACTACCACATTCTGCATTACAAGCAGTTTCTTGACGCTCATGGCAGTTTTAGCAAAACCCATAAAAATGGCCCTCTTTGGGTGCACAGAGATATAAAGCAAAGCAGTAGTCTTTCTCGGCTCTCTCTCTTCCACTTTATTCTAAGCTTCTTGTAAATATCAAGTGGAGAGATATAGAAAAAGAGGCAACCAGCTGTTTTTGTTTCTTCCCTTGAATGAATGAGAGCTCTTTTTACTCACTTTGCTTGAGAGAGGAAAATTAATTATTTTTATTTATTTTTTTGCAAAAATTTGGGTGCTTCATAGCTGCCTTTTATACAGTGAAGGTGGAGGATGGTTTTAGGAACCCAATCAAACGGTAGCGGAGGTTGGTCTATGATCTAAGAGCACCACAATTGTGCATGTTTGTTCCTCCAACAAAAATATATTTTGAGTTTCGATTTTATTACATAAAAATATATTTTTTAATATAATTAAATAAGCATAACACATTTTCTAGTACAGTCATATCAGCAAAACACATTTCTCAATATAAAGCAAAATACAGATCTCTTAATACAAAATCATTATTCAAAAATCTACTATTTCATCTCTTATCTCATTTCTAACAAAATTACACCAAAATCAATATTTTATAAAAAGTTAAGTCATATAAACATCTATATCACCAAAATGCGTATTCTAATACAGTCACATCAACGAGACATATTTTTCAATACAACCACATAAAAAACA
This sequence comes from Euonymus europaeus, assembly GCA_963580455.1. Classification (NCBI taxonomy): domain Eukaryota; kingdom Viridiplantae; phylum Streptophyta; class Magnoliopsida; order Celastrales; family Celastraceae; genus Euonymus; species Euonymus europaeus. The sequence continues at coordinate 3,954,797 of OY756968.1, read as the reverse complement.
CATATTCTCGTGCAATTTATTGACCCACCAAAATATCATAATTGGGGTGGCTCTAACCCACATTTTCAATTTTTCTTTTTTCTGCTTGGTATTATTATTTATGGTTTCATTATTATTTAGTTTTTTCTTAAAGAAAAACATGGAAAGCATATAGTATTAATATTAAACTGTTTGGATGGTTGTGCAAGAATGAGGTTATTTTGCCTTTTTATTATCTTTAGAGCGTGTCTTGTCTTTTAGGAATTGGACGCAAAAAGATTCTGAAACCAATCCCGATATACGGTCGGTTCGTAATTAATCACCGCGATTGTTGTTGTTTATAAATACCAGACGCGATCACAGCGCTTGCTGTAAACATGATTGTTTAAGATATGTTTTGTTGGATGCAATCGAGGAGCTGTGGCGCGTGTAAAAAAATGCAAATATGTGCGTGGTAAATATGTATGAGTTTAGAAGTGCGTGCGGTCACGGGTGTTGGATTGGTTTGGTTGGACTCAGTAGTCAAGCGACACACACTTCATTATTCAGAGTTCAGACTACTAAAATGTTTTAAATTTACAATAAATAAATAATAATAATAATAATACATTTTCGCATTATTCGATAATTTAAATTCCTCATTCGAAATCCTTTATAAGCTGAATATTTGTATTTTGTACCTCATCAGCTGGTGGATATTCAATGGATAATATGATATTTACTGATTGAAGATCATATTACATTAATTTCCACATAGAAAGTTGGAATGTTTCAATTTTAATGTTCATAAATGTAAATTTGTTTCAATTTGAATACTCGAACAAAATTGGTCTGTTATCTTAGTTTCAAAATATTTATTAAAAATGTATTCTTTTTAAAGGCTCACTGGCCACACACACGTTAAGACCATGCCCGAGAGGCATGAACGCCACCACAACGAATGAAAATCACCCAAATCTCAATCTTTTCTTAGAATAAAACTGAAGACCTCAAGATCATAAACAAACTTAATGCTTTCACTTTCATAAATCGACATAAATAATTTATAGAGAGGTAGATGTACTGTATGTAACTGTCTACATATACACGTGTGGGTGTGATTTCTTTGCCAGAGAGAGATAAGGTAATTGAAAGAATATTTAAGTAATTTGTTACAAGGCCCGTATATTATATATATATATATATTAATTGACTTAAAAGCTTGCATGCACACCTTCTCCATTCACAGTAATGCATTATTGCAAACCCCAACCTCTCCCTCCCTCCAATCTTCAAACAAATCACTCTGAGATCTCCGAATTTATTAGATACTCTATTTTGTCCTCCTCAATTATATTATGTTTTTATATGGCGCAAATGTTACAAAGGGCAATTTTGACATCTCACCTCAATTGGCTGGATAGACGTGCCCATTTTATTAATTATATTATGGCACGTGTTTCCAAAATAACTCATACGACAAATTAAGCATTATTAATAGGCACTAGTTCATCTGTCATTTTACACACACATATGCGTATATATAATATATATGTGTGTCCGAATATATATATATATATATATGTATATGTATTGTGGGGTTGAATTATTTTGTTTAATAACATCTGCCGATGCAAAATTCTAAAAATTCATGTTCAGACATGTTAGGTGTTTAGGAGAATCAAAAGGATTCATTTAATGGTTTCGGATTCATATATAGATGAACGAGGTTCGCTGCATTTCAACTCATATAATTGAAATATATATACATATACATATGTGTGTGTGTAGATATATGGTTTGTATTTAAGTGTGTAGTTAATCATTGTCGTGCCAATGATAATGCAAATTCAAGAATGTACTTTCTTCCAAGTTATTTAAATCTCAAAAATATAATCACTTTCTCACTCTAATTACTCTCTCTCTCTATATATAACTTGTCATGAATGAGAAGTCCTGGACTCTCATCACCTCTCGCAGGGTGGAGGACACAAGGCTTACCTTAGGTCGTCTTTGCCAGGCCGGTTGTGGCACAGCAGCGAGCGATTTCTGTCGGAAGTTCGCGTAGAGTTGGAGATGATACTAAATAAAGAGACAGAGTAGGAACTCTAAAGTCATGGAGATTCATAAAATAAACAGCTATTTTGCATTGCACATATTAGGTGAACTACTGAGAGCCATTTTAGTTTGGTGAAGACTTAGTTGGGCCCATGCACAAGTTTCGACTCGATTCACCATTTTTAAAAAATCTTAAAGTTTTTCAAATTATCTTTATATGAAATTACATTTTTTTTTATCAATAATATGTAATTGTATTAATTATTCAAAAAGGAAGACAAACGTGACGAACCAAGAGAAGTTGGCCTTAACACAACCCAAAAAGCCGGAACGAAACCTAAATAAGAGGACCAATTTATTTTCTACCACTCATATTTTATCTCAACACAATTAAAATAATTAATTTGATTAACACTAATTCTTCTAATTAAATTTTGTTACAAATGAAACTCTGATTTGATTCTCAATTAATTAATTTTTTTTACACTAATTCTTAATTCAGTAATAACATATTAGACTCATATTTATTATTATTTTATCAACCAGACCTTAATTGAGACATGAGATCTACATCTACTGGGATTAATTGGACTGTGGTGCACCAAATGCATCCATGATTGAGGAACAAAATCTGATGCTGGGCACCAACCCAAGTAGCAATATATCCTCAACCAATGAATGACAACTGGCTGATGGATTGGACTCGCTCACTCTTTGACAGACTGTATGGTGAAGCAGTATACAGAGCTGCCCGGCAGCCCGATTCCGGAGTGGCAGCTCCAAATCCCGTTCATTTGGGAGCTCAGGCTTTTTGTAATCCCTTATTTGATATTTAATCTAGGTTTGTTCAGAAGGCTTTTGTGCACTGCCCCCTTATCCTAATTCGTGGGTCTCTCACGGCAAGGAATTTTTTCCCACCCAAGGCTATCAAGTACCGACCATATTAGTGGTGGATCTAGGATTTAAATTTATTGTGGCACAATTGAACAGCGGGGTTGTCCCGAAATTTTGTTTGGTATTATTTATATAGAAGAAAAAAAATAAACACTAATAATAATTTCATCCAATAAAATATAATTACGTCTTTATTTATTATAATTATTTTTTAAGATAACTCTATATATGATTGAATCAGAGTACCTCACTTAAAAAAAATCTCAAACAAAAAATAGCATTGATGTGTGTATTTTCGTAACACATTTATTTATGTATTTTAGATCAAATCCTATCACTTTGGCTAAGATTGAGTTAATACCATCAGTATTATAGTGTTTTTGATCTAGGAGGGTTTGTATGAAGATATAGTAAAGATTGGAGCGCATTTGAAGAAGGAATGAAATTGTTGAATGAAGAAAATTGCTCACATCCTTCCCATGCTCGAGCGCGGATCACGCGCCATAAATCAACATCGTGACAAAAATTTCAACCCTTCTTGTGTGCTTCTCATGCTCGAGCGCGCGAACATCAAACACGTTTTTAGAAGTCGAAAATCAGGGGGAATCTATTATGATTTGGTTTTCGTTTGCTTGCACGTTTAGGAATAGTAAAGTATTAATTGAATGAAGCTTTCTAAGACTTGTATTTACTATAAATATGTCTTTAAACATATAAGACAACGATACACTTAATTTTGTGAAGGGTAGCCACACTCTCTCCTTGTTCTCTAATTCATCATGTTCTCATGGTTTTTCTTTTCTTTCTTTTACGTTTATTTTTTTGAGTTGTAAATAAACTCTAGGGTTTGACCTAATGAAGCATGTAGATTACAATTAGTTAATTCATTTATTACAAATATTTGTTTCGATTCATGATTCTTGTTCCTAATTGTTGTCCTTCAAAATATGTTATTTGATTGTTTCAAGTGTGTGTGATTTATTTGCCAAGGAGAGAAGGTAATTGAAAGAATATTTAACTGTATTAGTTATTTAATTAATTTGTTACAAGCCCATTATATTAATAAACTTAAAAGCTTGCATGCACTCCTTCCCCCATTCAGTAATGCACTATTGCAAATCCCTCTCCCTCCCTCCAATCTTCAAAGTTCAAACAAATCACAGAGATCTCCGAATTTTCTATAGAGTCTATTTTGTCCTCCTCAGTTATATTCTGAGTATTACAATTAAAAAGGGCATTTTTGACATCTCACTTCAATTGGTTGGATAGACTAGCCCATTTTATTAATTATATTATGGTATGTGTTTCCAAAATAATTGACAATTAAAGCATTATTAATAGGCCCTCGTTCATCTGTCATTTTAATCAAGATGGAAGACAACAAAATCACATATATATATATATATATAGGTTGAATTATTTTGTTTGTTGACATCTAGCTGCCGATGCAAAGTCTAAAACTCATGTTCAAACATGTTAGGTGTTTAGGAGAATCAGAAGGATTCATTTAATGGTCTATTAGCTAAGTTGTTTACTTACCACTTACCAGCAAGATTAGAATTCACCTAATCGTCGGTTTGTCAAAATTAACAGGGGATCATCGCCTTCAACAAAGTCCAGCTCAATTTAAATGCAGACATCATCATGCCCATGTGCTCAACCCTTTATTCCATGCAGGTCAAGGTCTTCAACGCCACATGATTAAAGATGATTACTCTCTCAAGCCCACTAGTAATCGACATCCACTCTTGAAAAGATCATGAATGCTAGTATAGTGTCCGTTTGGTTCAATTTATTGCATCGTTAGTAATTGTAATCCATTTACAATTATACGATTACAGAGTAATTTTATTAAAGTGTTTGGTTTACAAAATGAAAATATATTACAATTCTTAGTCCAAGATCTATGATCGAGCACAAGTCATCGGGGATTTGGGAACGGGCCCAGGGTATCCCAAGGTCCGAGATCGAGCCCGAGTCATCCCAGGGTTGGGATCTAACTCGGCCTCTGGTCATCCCAAGGTTTGGGATTAGGGTCGGGTCATACCGTGTTCTGGAATTAGGCCAGGGTCATCTCGGGGTTGAGATATGGTTCGAGTCATTCTCGATTTAGGATGGGGACGGGGTCATCCCGAGGTTCGAGATGGGGTATGGGAAGGGCCTGGGTCATCCTGGGATGCGAGATCGGGTCTGAGTCATCTCAAGGTTCGGGAAGGGGTCGAGTCATCCCAGGATTCGAGATCGGACCTGGGGTCCGGGAAGAGCCCAAGTCATCTCGGGGTTTGGGAAGGGGTTGGGTAATCTCAGGTTTCAAGATCAGGCTTAGGTCATCCCGGACTTACAAATATTTAAGGATACATATGTAAATAATTTATAATCTTTGGGGATATATTTGTCCAATGAACAAATATTTGATTTTGTCATCACAATACCAAATTTTAAATGGTATTGAGTTCATTGATTTTGTAATGAATCTCATTACTAAGTAATTTGATTACACTACATTTTTAAATTAATGAATATTAAACATTGTAATGTAATCCAAATATCATTATCATTATATTATAAAGATAACCAAACGAGTCGGACCATGAGTGCAGAGCTCATCAACGGGGCCGAATCGGACCAAACAAAGCATGATAGAAGAAAGAATGAAAGTACAGAGTGTTTTGACGGGAAGGAGTGTTTAGAAAATAGGTTTTTTAAGATTTTTTTAGAATGCGACTGGGAAAGTGTTACTGTGTGAGTTGCATTTAATCAAACTTGTTTGTGAATACGGGTGTACACCGGTAGCAAAATCTGGCCCGGCCCACAGACCCAGCCCAACATGGTAGTTATACAACTGACACAACCCTATCCGATCTTACAATGTAGGCTATGTAGCGAAAAACAGGATCTGATCAAACCCGGCCCGGTGTCCTGACACGTTTTGTTGTTTTTCACTAGGCTCAAGCCCGCAAATGAAATCATATTTTTCCCGGGCCCCAGACCGCCCTCTACAACAAGTCAAGGGTACTTTCGTAGTTCGGTAAAATAAGATTGGATTTTCTGGTGATTTCAGTTCGCATCCATAGAAGTACGCTAACCCTAACGGGTCTCTATAAAATAAACCGAAGTCGCTTTCTCTTCGTTCCTGCGGCTCTTGGTGGACTCTGACGAACAGATGAAGCCTCTTTAGCTGTATTTATTTTTGATATATCTTTTGTTTTAGTAGAAGTGGTTTACGCGTCTAGGATTGATGATCTGTGTACAATAAGCCGATGCTCTGGATTGAAAAAGAGAATGAAGGTAGCATGGTAATGTGCACAGAAATTGAATTGAAGTGGTCAACTTGTCTGCTCTCTCTGATCCACTGATTTGAGGGCCTGGTTAAGACCCACATTTCCTCACCTCCCTCTTTTTTCTATGTTCTCTAGTCACTTATAATTTTCTGATTTTCAAAACGTATGCCGTGGCGCTTCTATGGTTGCAGATAAGAAAAACATAGATGGTGTGCCGTTATAGGAGATTTTAGACCCTTTTTTTTTTCTTTTGGTGAAGAGTGAGGTAAATGCAAAGACTGATGAATTGTTTTATACTGGATTGAGTTTTGCTCCCGAACGAGGAACGACTATTTTTTACTAAAATCGATCAAAAATTAAATTTTAAAAAAATAGACATGTTGGTTGGTTGAAAAAATGTTTTTTTAAAAATATATATATAAAAAAAAAGATTAAAATTGACCGTTTGCATTCCTACTGGAGCAGTGCTATTCACATTTTCTTGACACCGTACAAAATTATTAATTAAGAAAAACTTCATGGTAGCATAGAAAGTTATAAATAAAAATAATTAATTGATAAAATCATTATTAACTTAAAAGGATGAAAGTCATTGGAGTAGACATTCATTTGATTGAATTGGAGAAATGAGTTTCAAATAATAAACTATAAAAATCTATATAAAAATTTATAAAAACTCAGTAGGGGACTGAACTTAATAAAATATAAGTCCGTATTTAGAGCAATTCAAAAGGGAGTTGGTAAATTAGGTTGGTATAATTGAATTATACCTTTATAAATACAAAAATGCTAAATATCCCTAAAACTTTGTATCCTTAGTGAGTGAGAGCTATGATTTTGATTTTTCAAATTTGAAAATGGAGCCAAAACTTGTGACTATGATGATTGTCACATGTGTTATGGAAGCATTAAAGATGTTTTTTCTTAGGGATATCTAGCACTACCGTTATAAATAATGATAAAATGGGTAGATAATTTTCTTTTTCACTTCAATGAGGGTTGTTATTGTAGGGTCTAAAAGAATTTTGTCTGAGTCAAGTACATTTAAAACTCAACATCATCTCTCTTAACTTTCTCTCCATTTATACCACCGATTTCTCTCTTTAATAGTTGCTAAATATAACAATCGATGGACTGGATTGCTATTTAGCAATCCAGATACCAACCCTTTAGGGGTACAAAATTTTCAATTTGGGTTGTTATTTTAATGATTAGCTAACATACAACCTTGGAGACTTGGAGTTGCTCTTAGAACCTCCCACATCCAAGTCACCAATTTGTCGGAGCATCAGTGTTCATTTTTGAGAAATTTTAGAATGTATCATTGACCAAAAAGCTGCATTAGACTGTTTTCATTTTTAATAACTAAAAGCGATTTTTAAGTATAGTTTTCAAAAACAGTTTAAAAAAAATAAAAGAACTGTTAAAAATTCATTTGATTTATATTATTTGTAAACTGTTTTCTAAATAAAAAAATACAAAGTTTAGACACTAAAGAAGATTGGTTATATAATATAACAAGGACAGTAGTGAACGATGATAGAAAGGAGGAGAGAGAAGGGAGATTGTAACAGCTAACGAGAAGAGAGGAAGAAAAAGTAGAGCAAAAGGAAAAAAAAATGAAGTTTAATTTATTTACAAAAATTTTAATGATCCATTTCCAAAATTCTATAAAACATGATTTAGTTGTTTTCGATTTTTAATTTTCAAAAACACAATTATGAAAAATTGTTTTAAAAAACTGTAACACCCAAATGAATTTTTATCGAATTTTTTATTTTCAAAAACAAAAAACAATTTTAAAAACATGTTCCAAACACACTCAATTGCTAGATGGGGTTTTCATGACTTTAGTTTATCCGATTTCCCTTCATCTCGTAAAGGATTCATTTTCGATGTTTTAATCACCTTGTAATAAACGAAACTAGAAATGAAAACCTTTTCCTATCTTAGCGGGTTAAACTAAACTCATCATAGTTGAGTAAACTCAGCGAGCAAGACTTTCTTATAGTAGTTGAACTAAAGAAAAATAAAACCGTACAGATTCGATGTATCCATGAAAATTGAATAACTCAATGCAGACCATATTACTGATGTGATTGGAATCGAGATTTACAACGAATCGGAGTCAAAAACTTATTTTTCGTTTTTGAGCATGATTAGTTTCAATTTCATGGATATACATTGTAACCCATCTCTATCCACCTTAATCAACCAAAATTTTTCCACTTGTTCAGCAACAACATAAACACTGACACTAGAAATTACCCAGAGCATTTAAGGAAGCTAAAATGCCCTTGGCTTTGGAACAACGGTCCTCCTTGCTCGGAGTTGTCGATCTTGGAACTGCCCTGGAGGCAAAAGCTCGAAATTCTAAACGATAACAAGGCCTGCCACACCTAGGTGGATCATAACTCCTCGAGGTATTTCCTGTTGATACCATGATCCGAGGTTCAACCCTCGTCTTCAATGACTATCTTGTTTGCCCACCTAAAAGAAGGAAATGGAATAAGCAATCACAAGAGTAGATACAAGGGAGTAAACAAAAACAAGAAAGCTTACAAATGGAAGAACATATAAATAATCTAATTGCAATGTTGGCAGTGTTCTTTTAATAAAAGACGCTAAAAAACCCGCAATTATAACTCAAAATTCTAGCAACATGGACCCTTTACTTATTTTTCACCTGGATGAATAAATATGATATGGACAATTTTATATTCAGCAAATCAAAGTTTTAAGAAAATGAACTTCAGTCCGCTACCAAAAAAGTGGAAGCAAGTTTCAGGCAAAATGACAAACAAGTGAAATTATGCAACACGCAGCTACTAGTTAAGCAACGTAGTTACCCAGAACTTGAACCCAAAAAAAGCCATATGCAGCATGCCAAAAAAATTACCAAGATAACGTGAAAAGACTTCAAACTAAAGCTACATAAAACACTTCTACATAAATAATGAAGGGGCATAAGCTTCAATGAGAAAAATGGAATGGAAGCTATCATAGAAAATAAAAACTATTAGGGTTGGGGATGGGAGGTATTTGAGAAAAATGGAAAGGATTCCATAATAGAAAATGAAACTTGCTAGGTAGGTTTGGGGGTGGAAGACATGTGAGTGAAAAACAGTAGCAATAAGCCAATAATGCAGTAGAAAAGGAAAATGAGAGCATCTGGTAGCAATCAAGGGATACAAGAACACATACTATGGAACTTTTGAAAGTAGTATAGGCTTGAGAACAAAACCAGAAACAAAGAATTGAGTAAAACCATTCTTGTCTTTTAGGCAAGGATTAAGCAATAGATGGTCCTGACCTCAACTGACAGGAGAGGAAATGAGAAAAAGGGTAGGGACAGTATTTGCTTGAATCTGCAGATGAAGAAAAGCACCCAAATATCCCCACTCTTGTTTGAGGAATATGGCCACCACACGTCCATCCAGTAGCTAATAGAACACAGTCTAATACCCGTTGCTAATCACCTCATCTTGGTCCAGCATTTTTATCCTACTTAACTAGGGTTATTGCATAGGTAACAGTGAAAGATACTAGGTCGAACATGTCAGACAACCTAACCATGAAAGTCTAGCCTGCTGGCTTATCCTTCTCTATAGTTTCAAAGCCTCACAACTTCAAATTCCTAGCACAAGATCAACATGGCACGCTGCCTACATAATGACCAACAAATCAGTAGAGTTAAATGAACAAGGCACGAAGGCCTCCAATCGCCTAGGCAACGCCTAGTTGAGGAGCAGCCCCTGAGGTAGCTTGACACGCTACCCTTGCGCCTAGCTGTGTCTCAGCGCCTAGGCGTGTCAACTGCAGCAAATCTGAGCATTTTTTATTGGGTAAAAATCTGAGCATTAGCAAGCATGGTAAACGACAGTAAACATCATTACAGTTGACTTACTATTGGGTCCTCCAAAATCATATGTGAAGAAGAATCAGTGCAGAATCCCAACTTTAGCATGACTTCTTCCAGTCGATTGGCATTTGTCAGGTAAAGATAACCAACCTACGAGATACACAACATTAGGTTAATTAATAAACCCCAGAGCAAGTTTTTGAATTATTATTACTCATACTTCTAGTGAAGGTAAAAGAATATATAGATAAAAGAGCATTTAAGTAGGCATTCTTAAAAGATTGTGCTAACTGCTAAGTGACTACAACATTAATTAGATTTCCAGCAAACAATTTTTTTTGAAGTAGGTGTCTCCCTATTACAAACAGCTACAAACTTTCATCAACAGTAGTTTTCGGATTATTCCACTATGCCAGTCACACAAAATAGTTAACCATCTATGCTTTAACAGCCACAATTTAGCGTCCACCCCGCAAAGGCTCTTTTATTCCTCTCCAGCGGCTTCAAGCATTTTTCCTGTGTAGCAATCTCCCAGTAGTATGATTATAACATCTTCCTTTCCACCAAAAAAGAGAATGTGACCTCCTTTCATGTGTAACGTGGCAATTGGTACATACCAGAAAGTACTGATGAAAAATATATATTGAAAAAGATTGTCGTGCCACCAAAAATGCTCTCCTTTCAGCACTCCCAAATTAATAAATTATAAACCTACCAGCTCATCAAGTTACATTTTTTAATATAAAAAGTAGTCTTGGTAAAGCACAATGATACTGACTAGTGTTTCCAGTGAAGATGCTCTGTTATAAACTGCACCACCAGCGCGTCTTTTAGTCCGTGTTTTAGATGAAATAATATTCTTTCCCCATCGAAGAACATCCCTGCAGTATATAACATCATCAAATGCCATCAGACAACCAATGATAAACAATTCCGATTCAGTACGTTCTTTCAGCAGTGTTTGACAAGTTCGAAAAAGCTAATGTCACAAGAACAGGACTTCCATAAAAGGTCAGAACTTATAAGACATAATTCTTGTGCATGGGTGTTTGTTTAACTAGGTATTCATAAGTCCTCATAATCCTAAACATAGGTACAATACACATAATGTTCATTTTTCCCTCTTGGTCTCCATTCAGAAATCAATCTAATTTTTAAATATTTTAGTAACTAAATATTCAAAATAAAGTTTGAGTTGACCTAAAGAGAAATAAAATATAAAGGGTATTTTTTTTCTCACCTTTCTTCTTTTGACAAGTAATCATCATCAAGAAGTTTCTGGAGAAAAGCATCCTGGTAACATCACAGAGAATAGTAAATTTTTGGACATGTACTAGGATGATTAAACCAAGAATCAACCATTTAGCATCCTTCTCCATTCTTATTACTTATCCATGTACCTAAAGCTAATACAGAACTCCAGAATGCACCCAAAGCTAATACAGCCTCGTCAAGCATGAAAAATAGTCATATTATAAATATATCGCAATACAAAGAGTTTTTATTAGGCTGCATCAACTTTCAAACTAACTGTCAGCATGAGTATTAGATAGTTACATTAAAGGATGAACCAGATACTGAAAAGTGGAAGAAGTTTTCCAGCTTACACAATTGACAAAGACCATCACATTTCTCACCCTTTCCAATACGTATAAAATAAAACTGCACAACAGCTCAAGCCATGGATGCCAACTGAAATTTATGATGAAGCTGCTTGTTTGATGAGAATGAGAAAAAAGGGAAAATAGATTGAGCAAATATCTTAAGAATCTAACAAAAAAAGAGTTAACACTTTAACAAACTCAATTACAAGATAGCCAGTCACCCTTTGAACTCAGAAGATTTGTAGCAAAGAATATACAAAAAAAAAAAAAAAAGCAAATCTACCTGTGCTTCGCAACGGACTACTGCCATCACACGTTCATTGTACTCTTCGATACTTAGTTGTGGAAGCAAAAAGTGTCTGCGAGCATATAGCTGCTTATAACAAGAGACATTTGAGTAAGAATGACATGAAAATCAAATTCACAAAGGGATAGTTAGAGTAGTAAACAAAAAGACGCTGATCCCCAATACAAATATAATTTAGATAAAAAGTGGGGCAGACTTGCTTTCCAGAAAGACATGACTTTGATATCTATAAGAGCCCTTTATGTTGATATTTTCATATGTGCAAGTTAAGGCCTTAAATTATACAAATAAAGCTAATACTCCTTGAAAAGCATGATTCTAGCCAAATTTCACTCTAAAAAATGGCTGGGTATCTAGAAACGATATAGAAATCCATGAGGTGGGGGACCTGGAGGAGACCAAGATAAGAAACATAGGATTGGCTAATCATACACTTTTGCTATGAAATGGTGCAAAACGTCAATTAGGGCATCACATTTGGTGCAGTCCCTCTCCCTCCTCAAACCAACTCATGGATTTTTCATTAATAGAAAGACAAAACAGATGCAATGGTAGCGGATCTACTAAAAATTGAGAAACGAAATACGAACCAATGGTAGAGCTTGTCCCCGATCTAGCCCACCACAGGACCCTTGTGCACGAGAGTTGTTTACCTTTTTACGAAAAACAAAATTTGACACAAGGGACAATGTGTATTGGATAGGTGCCATGGGTAGCTTCGCAGTTAAACATGCCAAAGTCTCACTCAATAAGTCACCCCAAAGCAACATTCCCAAGCAAACATCACAGTAAAATAAAGGAAGCTTTTAACAAGATCTTTTCTTTTGTAAGGGAGGCAATGGGAATGATAACATATACGAACATCGTCCATTAAAAAAAATAAAAAATAATCTACTGATGATGCTTACAAAAATGAATATGCAAGAGTTTCAGAATGGTGCAGGATGAGTTTATTAAGCAATATGATACTGAAACTCAGTGTCCAGAAAGAGGTGAAGGCGTGAAGCTGCTTTGAAGCTAATTTTGTGTTAAAACAGTGCAAGTGAACACTTTGTAAAGCATTTGGTTGTTTCATGCATCTGTGAAAATCTAGATTTTAATAAGAAAATTAATCCCTTTTTCACTTTATGCATTACATATGCTGTTATAACCCTACCGACTAATTAGGTGAAACAAGGATTACATATTCACTTCTTTGAACCAGAAACCGCTATTTGCTTCAGATTCCACCATTGACAGCAAAACTATGTAGGAGAACAGAAGCATGCCTTGCTGCCATAACTCGTAATAAGGTTACTCCTCTGCATGCACATGACTTATTAGTCTAACTATGATTGTCATTTTTCTAGAAAAAACATATTCCTTACACCGCACATCAAATTTGAGCATCACTAGTGCCTGTGTAAGTAACCAACACTAAAAAGCAAAATTGTCTTTCATATAGAAAGGATGATAACACTATTTTGTTACTGCATCCAATGATCAAAATAAACAGAGATCCATCCATTTCTGATGAGAAGTTATTCCTGTCACTAATTCAATAGCAATATTCGAAGATGATAGCATGGACTTAATCACGCCAGCTATTTCTACTGGATACTTTTTTACTAACTGCAGATCCCTTCATTTTTCATTAAATCAACTAACTTAGTTTAATGTGGTTCAGGAGAACCCCTAGCTTTCTGAAGATTGAAATGAACCAATAGCTTAATCTCACTGGAAAATTGATTTATTTCAGTTTATAGCCATTATTGGAAATACTATCCAAAACACACCTCATATATGCAATCGCCAATATAGGCTAGTGTAGTGGCATTGTAGACCGATCGAGGCTTCTCCACTTTAGGTGGACTCGGCAACCATCTCTCACATCCCAAATACGATTGATCTTCGCCCAATTTTACTGCCGCAACTACATGAAATCAAAGAAGAACATCACAATGGCATCTCGTTAATGAAAAAACATGTAACTAGATACGTGAATCACATTTTTCTATAACATATTTCCTCAGTTAATTAAATTCTACCATGCCAAAATTTAAATAAATCGAATGAACTCTACACCTCTAATCAGATACCGACTGTGACTAACAGAATTCATAAGGAATTAACATCACATACATGCCAAAGCAACTTCAGAAGCACCGAAGTTGATAACATTCAACACCATTTCTTCCACTTTCCCTTATTTCCATAACTTCTCTCATCAACTAAAGAGACAGCATGCATAAATGCACAAATGAAAACACGAAATCTTACGAACACAATTAAGTAAAACGAAGAGCCCAGTGGGTTACCTTGACTGGGACGCTTGAGGCGATCGAAGATGGACTGGTTTGTACCGGCGGTTAATGTGACTGGGGGCAAGGGAGTGAAGAAATTGGGGTTTAGGTTAGGATTAGGGATAGGGTTTATGTTGTGTTTCCGAGGAGCGTTGGGGCCGTAGGTGAGCCGCTGTCGTGTGTCCCATGAGGCTACGATTCTCACAGATGAACAAGACATGGATAGACTACTGTGATTTTTGTCTTCTGGTGTGATGACTGATATTTTAAAAAGATGGTTAAATGGGCTTTGATCTTTCAAGCCCAAAGATAGATCCATTGGACCATGACGCTTATATTGTAGTGCGGGCCGACTTGGACAATCCTACTGCCTACTGGTTACTGCCTAGCCCTCAATTTATTGATGATTATTGATTAATAAGGAATTGTCAAGGAAGTTTTAAAAAAGTTGCTTGTTCATTTTTATATTTTTTAGTAAAAGAACAATTTCATTGATAAAAAGAGCTACAATCCCCTTAATTCCGTCTCCACTGAATCTCTCCATTAGGTGGTTGTGATCAAACTTGATAAACGAGTTAGGGTGTGAGCTACCGAGTTCTCCTCACATTATAATCCCGGCCCATGATCAAAGGACTTATTGGCAAAATATTTTTATTGAAGTTTTTATTAATCTACAACACTTCCTTGAGGAATACATTGGTAAGTCCTAATTTATAATATTATACGAATAAATTAGACAACCCGGATTCGTTTGGATTTTCGAATCTAATTAATTGATATTATACTCGGATTAGTTTAAATTCGAACAAGTAAATCAAATAATAATTCAATTCATATTAAAGTTCAGACAATTAAATCAGACAAAATATTTATGTTTGAACTCGGATTTCAAACACAAAACTTATGTCCAAACGTGATTGAATTCGGATCGGAGAAATCAATCATTCTCATCAGATAGATTTTACCAACCCTAACTAAATGTTTTGTTTGGCGCGAGTTTATAAGCTAGCAGACTCTCTATTTCTGTCTCTCCATTAGTGGTGGTTTTACGGTGACTGTGAAATGTGAATACTCTCTTCATGCATGCGGGCTCTCTATTTTATTATATTAAATAAAATACGATATGGTTCACCGTCCATATATTATGAGGGGTTGGCAAGAGAGAGAGAGAGGCGTGGATGGAGTTATCGAGTAGTCTCACATGACCGCGCGAGGCGGCGACTGCAAGGGGGGACTCCCTCCAGCCAGAGTGCCACGAGGACAACAATCATGGACTCGTGGGGACTTGTCTCTACTCCCCTTTTTTACATTGTCTCACAGTCTAAGTAAGAAATCATACTAATTTTAATATCCTCTCCATCCCTTTTCTAATTTTCTTCCTCCACTTTCTCTTGTCTTAGAGAATTAATTACATACATATATATATATATATATATCTACATATATATTGCAACAAATCAGGTTTGATTCTTCTTACTTTCAAAAATTAATAATAAAATTCCATGTAATTAATATAAAATTGAAAGATGAGTAGTAGTACTGTAGGCCACTGGGGCTGATCTTCCTTCATTACCTCTCCTTTCTGCTTGGCTGAGTGCATTTGGGTGTGTATCGTCTTGTTTCTTTCTCCAATGATTACACAAGTGTTAACTTTCTTTATGTCCTAATCACTTTTTATTAAAAAATAAATAAAGAATGTAATCACTTTCTTCATCTTTCTCGGCTTTTCTTGCCCGCACGCGTGCGCGGATGATTAAGCTTATTTAAAGGATCGAAAGCAAAGTGGAGATATATAGTGAGCTAGAATCCCATAATAATGGAAATTCTGTGGATTTTTCTGACGTCAATATTAGTTTTGTGTTCCAGCTCCACCATATTTGTTGTCTACAAGAACAAGTACTACAATAAGAGCAGAACCCGATCATCATCGAACACAGGCAAGCTCCCTTTAGGCTCTCTTGGATGGCCTTTTATCGGAGAGACCATCGACTTCGTTTCTTGTGCTTACTCCGATCGCCCCGAAAGCTTCACCGACGAACGCCGCCGCCTGTAAGTACATGCATGTACACACACACACACATATATATATTGATATATCACTAGTGATCGAAGTACTGAAGGTATAGGTGTTTGTAGGTATGGGAAGGTATTCAAGTCACACATATTTGGGACTCCGACAATTGTTTCTACAGATGCAGAAGTCAATAAATTTATTCTACAGAGTGATGCGAAAGCTTTCGTCCCGTCCTACCCGAAATCGCTAACTGAATTGATGGGAAAATCCTCCATTTTGAGGATCAATGGGAGCTTACAAAGGAGAATCCATGGACTCATAGGTTCTTTCTTTAAGTCTCCACACCTTAAAGCTCAAATCACCACTGAAATGCAGCAAGATGTTCTGAAATCAATGCACAATTGGAGAGATGACAGGCCCATTTACTTACAAGATGAAGCCAAGAATGTTAGTTTCCTCTCTCTCTCTCTGTCTTTAATTAGCTTGAATAACAAGTGTTAGAATTAGATTTTTTACCAAAATATATTAAAACTACAATGTCATCCATCTTACTTATTTTCTTTTTCCAAGATTTCTTTTTTAAAACTTATATATATCTAGCTCTCTTCAACGATTGTCATTATTGAAGTTTGCATATTATCTATATGGTGGCTCCTAGTTAGTGATAGTGTTGATTTGGCTGGAAAGCAATTACAAAACCCCACTTCACTATGACTATTGGTAATAGTATTACATGAATCATGATGTCTAAGAAGCTGCAGAACCATCATCATGGAATCCTCTAGAAAGCTAACTTTAATAATTTCTGTACAGATTGCTTTTCGTGTACTAGTCATGGCATTGATTAGTTTGGATCCTGGTGAAGAAATGGAGCTTTTAAAGAAACAGTTTCAAAAATTCATCTCTGGCCTCATGTCTTTACCTGTAAATGTACCGGGAACTCAACTTCATCGATCATTACAGGCGAGTTAACGAAGATTAATTCATTTTTTTGTTTCATTCATATTTTACTAAGCGACGGACTCTCTGAATGTGAAGGTTTTGGGGTTTTCCAGGCAAAGAAGAGAATGGTTAAGTTGGTCCAAAAAATTGTGCAGTCTAAAAGGGATGCAGGGATCTCCACGGTTCCGCGGGATGTAGTGGATGTTTTGCTGAATGATGCTAGTGAACAATTAACAGACGATTTAATAGCAGATAATATGATCGATATGATGATACCGGGAGAGGATTCAGTGCCGGTACTCATGACACTCGCAGTTAAATTCCTTTCCGACTGCCCAACAGCTCTTCAGCAGTTGCGGGTATATGCAATCTTAAACTCTAAACCTTAAATCCTAAAAAATTTCTTCCCGGTCAAAAATGAGAAAACAAGTAAAATTGGATATACGTATTACATATGTACCCTACATTTCTATTAGCTAGGCCTTTTACTACTGCATGTATCTATAATTATTCTATATGTATATGTGTATGATGTTTGTGAAGGAGGAAAACATGAAGCTGAAAAGGCACAAAGATGAACTTGGAGAGCAATTGTGTTGGAGTGACTATTTATCATTATCGTTTACACAAACAGTGAGTCAATTACTACAAAGCTCCAAATTATGTTGTAACCCTTATATGTATATTTGTATATATATAAAATTATACATGCAACTTAATTTGCATGAACTGAAACTGTATATATATACATATATATGCAGGTTATCACAGAAACATTGAGGGTGGGAAATGTTATAATTGGGGTGATGAGAAAGGCTATGAAAGATGTAGAGATAAAAGGGTATTTGATACCAAAAGGATGGTGCGCATTTGCTTACTTTAGATCAATTCATCTTGATGAAACAAACTATGACTGGCCTTATGAGTTCAATCCATGGAGGTGGCAAGTGAGATTCTTATTCACCTTCTTAATTATTACCCTAATTGTTATTTCAATTAAGCTTTAAATTGGTAATAATTTTGTGGGAGTGTTGCTGGCAGGAGAAAGACATTAGTAATTGTAATTTCACTCCATTTGGTGGTGGACAGAGACTTTGTCCTGGTCTAGATTTGGCCAGGCTGGAAGCTTCTATATTTCTCCACCATCTTGTTACCCAATTCAGGTGAACTTCAATACCAAACTTCACCATATATGTTCTTGGTAAGTGAAAGGAACATAGAGAGAGTCATAATGTGTTTTTTGATAACCGAAAATAACACTATACAAGTCTGTCCTTTGAAACATCCAATACAGAACTGAAACTCGAGAGTCCTAACCTGCTATATCTTAAAATATTGAAATCATGACATGTTATCATATATGTTGCATTTTGTACTCTCTTTTCTCTTTTGTGGCATGACTTCTTTTCTCTTTGTTAACTTGTCACTGCCACCACTTGAATGGAGACAAATAAAAAGACAATATACTTTCTGTCATTCTTTGGAAGTTACCATTTCCTTTCCCTTGTTT
Source organism: Euonymus europaeus (assembly GCA_963580455.1). Taxonomy (NCBI): domain Eukaryota; kingdom Viridiplantae; phylum Streptophyta; class Magnoliopsida; order Celastrales; family Celastraceae; genus Euonymus; species Euonymus europaeus. The sequence continues at coordinate 3,936,085 of OY756968.1, read as the reverse complement.
GCTTGTGCTTTTCTTCCACCACCTCGATCGGCTATGTTTGATGGATGCTGATGCGGTACAGGTGGGTGGCGGAGCAAGATACAATAGTTAATTTTCCTACAGTGAGAATGAAGAGGGGGATGCCTATTTGGGTCACAAGGATATCGTGAGTTCTCACTTCGTTTTTAAAAACAATAAAAGAAAGACAAAAAACTACGTTGGAGGAGAGAATCTTCCAAGTCAACTATGGCGTGCTTGGACCAACCATTACTGCCACACGTGTGGAGAGTAATAATGAAATTGATACTTTGTCTTCTAGCTAGTTATCTCTCTCTAGAATTATATATAATTATATATGCATCTTTCTAGACTTCATATAAGAAGGGATAAGATAGAGATGTTTATAATTTCCGTTTATAATTTCCGTTTGTAACTTGATCATTACAAATTTAGATTTTTTACTTTATATTGTTGCAACTTGTGAGGGACAGAAAAGAAAATGAAGCAAATACTAGAATTTCAAGTAGTTTAGTTGACGAATCGATCGTATATAATCTCAAATCTATCAAATATAAATCCTGATTTTTTTTTTATATTTTGTAAAAGAACAAAGACAGATAAAGTATGAAAAATAAATATATCAAACAGACTTACCAAATGTTATTAACAAAATCCAAATCTAATCTAATGTATTATATAATCTAATTATGAGGTCCCCCACTAATTTTTATAAGTTGGCAACCACTGATCAATGGAAACATATTTTATTGGCATTGTTTAATATAATATTGAACGAAAATGACTCGGGATAGGGTTTGATCACTTCCAGAAGAAATGCTATTTTTAATTATTTTTTCTCAATATTGATCACTCAACTATTCACATTTCAGTGCTATGCACAAATTGTTTAATTTATGTAAGTTTTTATTATTCGGCCATAATAATAAAAAAAAAATTATTAGCATATACGGACACCGTGTGTATGTGTATTGAATATTATTGATTGAACTTAATGACTAATCATCTTTTTTTATGATATTAAATTATATATATATGAATTCTCTCATGTGCACCTAAATTTTGGGAATTTTTGGAGTCCAAAAAATATTTTTAACTTTTTAATATATATATATTTATGTTTGATCGATTTTACGAATTTAAAGATATATTGTTTGTTCAAAACGAAAATCAATACAACATGAAAAGTGTATGACATGTTTTGTACTTTATATCCAACATTTAACATTATCATGCATTTTTCACGCTGATTTTTTTTAACAAAAAATATATCGTTTGATTTATAAAATCGATCAAAAAATAAAGTTATTTTTTAAAAAATATATTAAACCCAAAAATTAAACATGGGAGAGTTCTTCTCTCTATATATTCATTATGATAATAACTCCATTATCTTGTTTTTTTTTAAAAAAGTATTATAAAAATGAAATTTGAAGCCGTATTATCGCATTTGTCGGAGATGGAGAGAGTCGAAACCTAATACCTATGAAACATTTGGGCCGTCCAGACAGACTCCAGGCCTGCTTCAGAGAGAGGCCACAAAATAACATGACTTCTATTTATTGGGCCAAAATTTTTACCAAATGGGCTTTCAATAATGACTGTAACAGGTCTAAAACTGTAATCAGCCTGCTTCTCTTTCTATCCGTCTTTTTGCGCGCCAAAAGTCCTCTCATTTATTTTTGCAATTTCAACTTGAATATAATGGCGCCAACGCAAATTTTTTCTGTGGAAAAATTGCAGAAAATGCGATCCCTATAAACTCTTCGTCTAAAACCATGATTTTTATTCTTCCAGAGCATGGGCTCTTTCAGCTCGCTTTCGCCCTCTTCTGGTATGGATTCCTTTTTCTTTTTTTTCTTCTTTTATTTCTCTCAATAAGGTTTTGGGTTTTAAGGAAATGACGAATCTTTGTGGTATTCTAAACCAAGAAGTTGTAATCTCTGTTTGCTTTCAGAGGTTTCAGATATAAGAAGCTGGTTTCCGAGCTATGTCTATGAATCCTTTGTTTTGGACACTTGTGATGGTTTTGGAGATTCTGTTTTCAAAGAGGATGAGACTGAGGAAGATGGAAGCATTGCGGAAGAAATCAGAAATGGAGAGAACCCAAATTGCGAAAATGACAATAATCTCCAGCCTTCATTAAAGGTGATTCTCTTAATTTGGGTTTCCTTAGTTTGTATAGTTATTTCTTGTGTTTAACAGAGAGTAGAGAGTATTTCTGATAGAGTATAAACCGTATCAATGTTCTACCAAACAGTAATCTAAACATATTTTCCTTTTTACTTGCTGTAGACGCCAGATTCTGAGCACTCGCCCTCACAATTAAGTGGTTAGTCTTCGTTAACTTCATGGAATTTGAGTTATTGTTTGGTTGCTGTCAAAAATAGGGTAAAAGATAGTAACTTTGTATTATGTTCGGTTTTGTTTATAGTGATTCCACTTTCATATTGATTTAATAGAAGACTATCGTGAATATTTTTCTTGGTCTTCCATCTTCCATCAGATCCTCCTTCCATCAAAAGGTGGTTCTCAGACTATGAGTACGAGTCTCCTATATTGGGTCTAAACGATGGTTTTAGTGATACCATTGCTAAAGAAAACGAGTGTGATGAAGAGCAGGGTGTTGTGGAGAACAACAGACAAAAAGAAGCGAGTAGCTTGGAGCATGGAGATATCAGAAATAGAAAAAATGATGATGGTGCAGGAAAGTGTGAATGTAAAAGCTTTTTGGGAGTTTCAAAGCCTGAGAAGGATCATGTACGTAAGAAGTGGCATGTTCTTGTAAGCCTCTTTGTACTATAAGTTTCTCATTTCTAACGAAGTGTTTCTTTTGCAGATTTCAGATTCTCTGCTCTCATCATCACTAATATCCGGTTTGTGCCTTCTCCTCTGAAAGTTCTGCTAGAGTTATACCCAGTTGTTTGGTTTCTGAGAAAAATCTAGTGAAATAAATAATTTTTAAATTTTCTTGGTTTCTCACCAATCAAACAGAATGTTGACAATCTAATCTGTGGAAAAAGAAAGAGAGAGAAATCATAATTTTTTTTTTTTGGGTCTTGTTTCTTTTACCAGACCCACCTAATATCCGAAACTGGTTTTCAAATTACACATTCGAATCTCCATTATTGGGCACAGTTGATGGCTTTGAAGATTCTATTGCAAGTGGTTGTGTGAATGAAGAAGTTGTCATTGAAGACAGGATCAAAGAAAACCAAGTTTTAAATATGAACAGCTCTTTTGGAGACTTCAAGGAAGAGAAGAAGCTTTTATGTGAGGTACTGTTCTATACATTTCTGCTCTTCATGGTGATATCTGATCATGACAAGGATGCAGTTTGATTTATTTTGATGCATGGTGATAACTTTCATACTAGTTACTTTGTTTCAACATTTTTGTGCAGCCATCACTTTAATATTCTGCTATGCATTGTTCATTTATCGTAGAAGTATATATCCAATCACCAAAGGAATCCACATGATTTTATTGCAAGCCATTCATTTCATCATGTAACGATGTCTAAAGACTCAAACTTGAATGTTGAAGATCCTTTTTTGCTTGAAGAAACAGAATCTTCCCCCGGATGCCAGTTTCCATTCCTTAAAAGTGGATGCAAGTTCAAGTAATATGAAAAGGAAATCTCCAAGGAAGGCTATTTGCAGGAAGAATTTTGGAGATAGTTTATTGCCCAAGGAGCAAGTTGATGTAGATTCTCTGACAACAAAATGGGGAAGGAAATACAAAGAGTTAGAAGGAAAACACAATTCAGAGAATGGTTTTGTTATCACAAGGAAGAACAATCCAAATGATGAAAATTCCAGGCCCGAAGAGATTTTATCAGGATGTTCCAGAAACAAGATCATAAAAAATTCTGCTAAATCTGATATTGTTACTAATTCTGTTGAAGGAAGAAATATACTGGCAGAAAGAAGTAATTTTCAAAACACTGATGTAATGGCCGTCACTGGGAAATGGCGGTGTCCGCAGAAGAACAAGCCTAATACTGGACCTCCCATGAAGCAGCTTAGACTGGAGCGATGGGTTAACAGGCAGTAGTGGCTTTCCATTGGAGGCATTTGGGAGGATTTTAGCTATACAATTGTAATGCAGTATTACAAAGATAACAGACTATTTGAATATTTTCTCCATTAAATGAATAAAATGAATTAAGTGTGCGTAAGTTTTGAATGCATATAATGTGTTAAATAAATTGTGCATTATTCGATAGAGTGAAAATATTGATAGTGTATAAATTATTAATTTATTATTAAGATATGTAAAATAGTTTAATAATAAAATAAAAGTTATTGAATATTAATTTTGTTAGATAGAGTTTTACTTATTAAATTTGAATATTTTAATATATAATTTTTTTAAAAAATCATGTTAAAAAAATTGAGAGAATTTTTTAATTATGTGACTATGTGATTATCGAACGAAAAAAAAAAACTTATAATTTTACCTAAGCTCTAACGAACAGTCCCTAAATTCTGAAATTCTGACAGTATTTATGTTTGTTCTCCTCATCTTCTTTGTTAGCTCAACTGCTCCATAGACCACTCAGCAAGAACTAAACAAATCCAGAAAACAATGCAAACCATGAGAGCAAAGTGAAGTTGGTCCAAAGTTCTCTCTCTCCTATGCTTCTTCTCTCTCGTCTCTTTCTTTCTCTTCATAAATTCTCTGTATTTCTGTTTCCCTTCATCAATCTTGCTTTTCTTTCTATTGCCATTCCTCAAAGCCATCTGAAAAACGTCCAAACTATCCCCGCCGTTCAAAATCCTACCGTCCATGTCCTTCATACACATGCTGACCTCCTCCACCTGTACTTTCCCATCCTCCACACCACTGCACGTGACCACCAACCCGCATTCGATGGACTCCGCTCGCGATCCTCTCTGTCCATTTCCTGCCACGATAGTCGTGTAATGCAGCTGCACATCTCCCGCAGTGCACGGCCATTCCACCCGAACGGGTCTCCTTGTTGACAAGTTGGCAGCCCGTTTACGACTCGTGTCGATCACGATCCAGCTCAAACTCAAATTCTCTTCCATGTGTTTAATCCACGAGTCAATATCACCATGATGATGTACCGGAGTTTGAACCGTTTCCCTCTGATCAAGCAATTCGACCCGGAAAGGAGAACAGAAAAACTTGCCAGTCACTGTGTCTGTTTCGTGAACCCTGGAGAATATGACGTCATTCTTGTAGTGCATATCAACGGCTGAGATTAACGACGACACTCTTCGTGAACGATCATGATCATGATCATAATCAGGGTTTGACGGCTGAGAGTGGTCAAAAAGTGGGAATGAATCGGAGAAGAATGAGCGATGGCCGTGAGGGAAAGTGGAGATTACTTGGCGGACGCGTGGGTGGCTAGTTGAGCCCCACGTGGCCAAGCAGATTTGTTGCCACAAATTTCCTTCTGTAGAGAGGTCGCGCAACTGGGTTGATGCAGTGGAAGTGGCCATGAGGGCTGGGCCGTCAAGTCGGGTCAGGATGTGGGTCCGAATGATGTCCGGATGCAGAGTAGAGAGAGAAGCCGCCATTGTAGTTTAATGTAATTGCCTTGTGTACTACGTTTTTCAGAGTGAATATATATATAGAGAGAAAGGAATAGATTAAGGTGGCTAATTATGCAGTGTTTAGCAGCCGATTATGTGTTTTGTCAGGTGACAGATACAAATTAACTTCCTAGTAAGTTCTAATTCTAATTAATAACACTGTTATTCAATACAGTACAAATAGAGTCTTGATTTGGTTATGCTAATTTTATTCTAATCAACAATGATATATTTTGAAGAAGTCTCTTGTTTTTGTGCTGAAGAGATTAAATATATTTTATTGTGTCAATTGGTGGTGGCTCTTGAAAAGAGAAAAATATATCATATAATCATATAATATACATATATATACATACATACATACAGTTAGTCTCTAGAGCGAGATTCCGCACAAATTTTTTGTGTGTGGGACTCCGCTCCCACACAAAAAGTTTCGTGCAGGATCACAGTCTACAGACTAGCTGGATTCATAATTATGAATTCCACACAATTTTTTTTTTCTTTTAAAATTACGAATGTGATGGGATCAAAATTATGAATTCGTTGATAAATTATTTGTATTAAACAAAAGCAAATGCATTATGAAAATGACACAACAATTCTGAATCGTTAATATAAATTTAAAATATTTCATCTTAATTTTCATTATATATATAATTTTTATTTGACAAAAAAAAATCAACAGCTTGGTCTGATTGTGGATACTGTATTACGACAAATATATGAATTATGACACGATGAGTCCAACTTTGGGGCTGGCAGCAGTCAACAACTTGGTCTGAGCGCTCAACGCAATTTTGCTAAACGAAGGCCTATGAGTAGGCTGCTTTGAAAAGCTGATGGTCGTCAGTTGTCTTGACTATCTTTACTAATTTTGAGACACGAATATTGATACTGTATTTGTCTTATATTTTTCTACTTTTACCAATAATGATAAGATTTACATCCTGTTTGTTTCAGAGTTAGAGTATACTCTGTCATTCATGCTCTCAGACACTCTCAATTTTTACGCCTTATGAGAGAGTATACTCTATGAAACATACTCTCATCCAAACAAACCCTAAAATTTATTATTTTTATTTTTAACGCTCGGCTTTAAGAAGAAAGAAGCCAAACTAAACTATGCATTAAATATTAGGTCCATTTGTTTGTTAACTGTTTTGCCATATGACCAGAAAAGACAAATTAAAGTGTTGTCAAGCATTTCTAATTTTCTAGGAGTGATAATCTTGTCTTCAATTAACAGAATATGTCACTCAATTATTGGTAGTTTGTAAGGGGAATTCAATTATACTATTTCTACATTTTCACTTCTTTTCTTTGTACTGATTAAAGGTCATGTCTGAGGAGTAAGATTTTTTTTTTCTTCTTTTCTGATGTATATTGAACATGACTTTGGTTGGTGGGAGGGGGGATAATCTACTAGTAGGTCTATACATAGCAATACTGTGCTTGTATTTGGATGCACCCCCCATGTTTGTTTGGTTGCACTCAGAGTCAGAGCAATACAATGGCGCAAGATTCTTTCTCTATTCAAATTAGTATTTAATCTCATTTATGTTGTATACAAATCAAATCACACACTCAGTTATATTAACAAAATATATATTAAAATGTATTTTGTTATTCATTTTATTGTAACCAAAAATATTATCACAAATGCAAGTCCTATGCTCAGTAACATCAAAAAAAAAAAGTCTCTCAATATAATTATATCAGCAAAATATAAATAACATTACAATGTATTTTGTTATTCATTTTATTGTAGCAAAAAATATTATTGACCTCCATAAAATGAGCTCATTTTTCACTCTATTGCACAAAAGTCAAGTCACATACTCATTAACATCAACAAAACACGTCTCTCAGTACAATCATTTCGACAAAATACAAATCTTTTTCCCATTAGAAATTGTACGATTGTATTTACTCTAACAGGAAAACATTTTTGTTGGGTATAAGTAGCAAAAAAGTTGATTTTGTTTGCTCATTAATACTATTCATTCTTAAACATAGCATATTTATTGACCTCTTTTTGCGAGGCATCATGTGTGTTTGTTCTGGGGTTCACAATATAGAACCACATTTTAAACTAAAATCAATACTCCCTCCGCTGTCCCATTTTAATTGTACTTTATTATTTTAATTGTACTTTATTTTTTTTAGGATATTCCAAAATGTATGCTCATTTCAATTAATAAAAGTTATTTTTTTATTTTTTTCATTTTACTTTTAACTTGAAAAACTCAACAACTAACTCAATAACTATGCACATTATAAATAAGGGTATAAACGTCAAATTGAAAGGAAATTAAATATTTTTTTAAACTATGTAAAAAAGTGAAGGAAACAATTAAAATAGGACGGATAGAGTACTAAATTTCATCTCTATTATACAAATATCAAGCTAGCAAATTTATATAATTACTATAATAATATACTTGTCTCAGTCACATCATTAATATACCTAATTACATATCAACAATTAATTGATTCAAGTGACACGGTGTTTATTATCACTAAAATAAGGTTTTGAGTTCAAGTCTTACGAAATAAAAACAAATAATTGTTAGGAGAATTTTGTTCTCTTAGTGGGACCCTCCCGACTCGATACTGCATACATTGAACAATCTAGACTAAAAAAGTATACCGAATTACATCAACAAAACACATATCTTAATAATACATTCGTCGCCTCAAAAATTTATCACGTGCGTGTATGGGCACGCGGCATATCGAGTGTGAAAGATGTCCAACACTTTTGATGCCGATCGCTATGTTAAAAAGTGATTAAATTTGACTCTTAAAAGAATTAAAGCATAATCCTTCAACGTTAACGGAATATTCTATTCGGATTTATCAAGCACTTAAAAAACATCATGTAATTTTAATTATTGGGGAACCGAGAGTGGTCGCGGGAAGACAGCAATTGATATCGTCTCCGACTTGCAATCGGAAGACGACGCAAACAGCTGAGCAGAGTTGTCATTATTTTCTTCACGATCAGCAGAAACTGTGTTGATAATCTGAACCAAAATCCCCTCCATCTCTTCCCCGTCGATCCATTCATGAATTTCGGCCTTTATAAGCATCGGATTTCTGCAAATTAAATCCCACAATGGGAAATTCTTCCTCGGCATCACATAATCTCCTTCTCTCAGCTTCAAACTCGGGCAATAATCGCCGCTTCCGTCCCCGAGATATATCAATTTCTTCGCTTCAGTATCCAAAGAAGCTTTAATCCTTTCAATAATCACTCCCTGATTGTACAAATAAATCGAAAAATATGAATACTAAAATAACAAGTGCGATATTTACGGGAAAAATCCGATCATGAGAAAAATTTCGGAATAATTAACAAAAGATAATAGTAATTATATGGGTATCTTTAATATGAAAATATAAAAATTGGATACCTTGCACATATTAGGAGGGCAAAGAGAGCAGCCATGGGAAGACTTGATGAAATCATGGAAGGGGAAGATCATAATCCTCCCTTGTTCTTCATCAACAAAACCTGGGTTTGTGTTAATCTCCGAGAAGTAATCTGTTAACCCATGATGCTCAAGAATTGTCTTTATGAAGAACAAATTCGCATCGCTAACTATCCTTAAATCACACCTGCAGTAATAAAAATTCTTGTTATAGTATCCACGTAAATATATATTTGAAATTGAAGGATATGAATTTATCTAATTTGTACCCTAGAGCCTTAGCAGATTTAATGGCTGGTATGATCCTGGGATGAATTGGAGTCCTTTTCAGAACCTCCACAATGTCCTCAATGGTTTTGCCTTGCGCATGAACCTCACTCATCATCCTGTCCTGCAAATATAAAATAACAATTCAAATCAGGAACTGAGTACATTCATTTTAATCCCTCGAAGTTATGGACTTACAAGATTCGGAGTTCGATTTCACAAATTTAATGTATGATGTCGTTTCCGGTTAAAAAAAATATATTAATTAGTAGTAAGTAACAACAAATTACCATGAGAGTGTTCCAAGGCATGGTGGGGAGGAGCTCATTGAACAAATCGGTGGCACCCAATCCGTCGACGACCCAATTGTCACTGTCGCAGTCGATAATCGTCTTGTCAAAGTCGAAAACCACCACAATTCGGGCCATGGCTCGACGAACACAGAGATTGATTAAGCAAGCAGAAGAAAATTCTTGGCTTATAATTTGACACAGTGGTGGAATGTTGGGTATTTATAGGAGGAAGAAAGAGTGTTGTGTACAAGAAGAATCACAGTTACAAAAACGGATTTGTATAAGATTCCGAAAGGAATATTACGTGAAGGGTGTTTCGGTGTTAGTGGGAGGCAGACGATACGTACAATTAAATTAAAGTCCCTTTAATTTGCTTTCTGTCTGTCTAGGAAAACGAATTCTAGCCGTTCGATGAGGTGACTCTTACATCTGACGGTTTGAAAAAATGTTTTTTTTTTTTATTTTGGTGTTTTTATTTTAGTTTCGGAATTAGAGGCATAAAAATAGATCGTGGGCATAGAATGTGAGAATAAGAGAATATTCTAGGGGAATTAAATTCACCTGGCCACCAACTTACGAGAATATTCCCGGTAGAATCCTCTGGTGGCTATCTCGATTCTCCACCTTTCTTTGGTGGCTATTACGCTTCGTCATCCTTCCAAAATCGGTTTTTGAAACCATTAAACCCAACCGGTGGTTATAAAACCGTGCAATTCAGTTGACCGGCAATAAAATATTAAGGTACATTGTCACGATTATGGTAACCAGGGTTTATTTGACTGCGGATAGGGTGTCCAAAACTCTTCCGCAATTGAGGAACTCATCTAAACTATGATTATTTAGTTTTTGGGTTAACCATTTTAGATTCAGTTATTAATTTAGTTTTTTCGGATTCATTTTTTTTATTTTTTAGTTTCGTTTTCGAATTTAACCGAAAAATAATTTTTTAATGTTTTATAGATTTAGTTATTCAAATAAATAAAGACCCAAAAACTTACTTTCCTTTTAAGACGGTAAAGGTGATCGAAAATTGATCACGTGATGCAACTATTATCGAGTGAAGTAACTTTAATGGAAATTTCCTATTTCTAGAGAGAAGAAACATAGAAGCCATGTATTTTCAAAAAAAAGGTCGTTTAACCAAATGGAGAATTCAATTTCATATTTAACAGATGTTTATTTCATTATCTACAAATGTTAGATGTTAGCAATGGAATGTGGTTGAAATAAAATAATTTTTTAGTTAAATATCCTAAACTACAAAAACGCTTGAATAAAATAAGGAATCTATTGCAAGCCAGAGTCGTACAGGTTCAATGATTTTCTCTTCATCTCTTCCTCGTCTTTCTCGAGAGAGAAACAAAATAGTTGTAGCAAAATATAAGTTGTAGCAAAATATAAGTTCATCCATAGCTCTACTTCCAGCATGAAGGCCTCTTAACAAGGCAATTACGCACCCAGATTAGCCGACTTAACCTAAACTCTGTAGAACGATGGAAAACATCATGGTAAACAAGTGCTCAATCAGACACATATTTTTAAGTGTAAACATGGATCATCAAACATTCTAAAGGATGATGCGCATCCTGGACGGCCAGCAAGGGAAAGAGCCAATTCTCTCTGTTAATAGGAAATGAGAAAACACAAGTAAAAAAAACATGCTTGGACAGGTATCTAATATGAGTGGCTTTCTTGAGTACTTGCTGAGAATCAGCCTTCCAGACGTAAGAAATAGAGAGATGCTCAAGTATATTACTGACCCGAAGAAAATTGAAAGAACAATCCGTATGCAATTACGCATGTTTATGCAAGCATCAAAGTATACCGAATCCCCGATATGGAAACGGCGCTATTGACTGATACTAAAATAGTGCCTCAGGTGAACGAAATATATAAAAGATAAAATGAACAAGAAACGAGAGAAAAATCATCAAAGGAAAATAACCATCCTTCGAACCAGCTATTATGGCTGTGCCGTTATTCTTCTTCTTCTTCTGATAATTGGTCTTGGAAGGATTTTGTAGAGGCTTCAATATGGGTAATTTATAGGTTCACGCTGCAATGCCTTCTGCACAAGTTCATTCTGTTCCTTCAAATGTGCCTGATAGAAACCAGTGGCAGTCGCAGCAGATGGAGCACGACCGGCATATTTGATATCATCCAAATTTCCTCTGCCTAGTGTTTTCATCGCTGTGCAGAGGCGGGGTGAAATGTAATTATACGCACCCATATTCATTGGCTCCTCCTGGCACCAAACAATCTCGGCATCTAAAAGAATTAAAGGAAAAAAATCATTAAAACCAAAAATCCTTAATAATATGACAGAATTGAGCAAAGAGAAAACATCATCATTATCAAAGCCAGCCCTTGTCCCAAACAGTTTAGGGTTGGCTACATGAATGCAAAAGAGAAATCAGTTTGAATCCAACACGTGGAAATTCTTTCGCCACTCGTTCAATTTTTTTTCATCCTTCAGAAATTATAGAAGACAAAACTAAAGATCGAGTAAGAATCTGAGTTTTAATTAATATCTCCAATTTAAATACTAAGAGTTGAAAAAAAACCCACTCCACTCACTCTGTGTGTAAAACATTTACCACCTGAGCTAAAACACTGCTCAGTTAACTATTCACAATTTTAGGTAGAGGTCCAGAAATCCTGACATACTATGTGAGAAACAAGAAATCTAAAAGTGCAAACATATATCCCTCAACTACTATGCAGTATTCACATGAAAATATAAAAAAGCTATAATTACTTGTAAAGAACCAAATTATTTCCTGTCATTGAAGTTTGGGAAACTTACTAGGATATCGCTTAAGCTCACGTTGAATGAGGTCATATGGGAAGGGGCAAAGCTGTTCAACTCTACAAATTGCAACATCATTAGCATTGACCTTTTTTCGCACTTCGTCAAGCTCATAGTAAATCTGCAAGTAATTATCAAGAAGTTAAATTGCACATATAAATATGACCAATGAGGCCAAAGCACTTAAAGAGAAGAGCCAGTAGCAACCAAGAGCAAGCACACCTTTCCAGAACAAAGTACTAGACGCCTAATACCCTCTTCAAGGTCGGAGTGAAGATTCTGATCTTTTATCAGGCGCTTAAATCTGGTCCCTTGTTTGTCAAAACCTGGGTGGCCTTTGACATCATCAAACTCAGAGAGATTTGATTTGCATTCCTTGTGACGTAGAAGGTTTTTGGGAGCCATAACAACGAGAGGCTTACGGAAATCCCTGTGTAACTGGACACAAAAACAAATTATTCCATCAGTACACAAAAGAAACTTGTTTGCATATGGACATGAATCCCCAAGCTACTTAGCTGCACCTACCTGACGCCTCAATACATGAAAGTAATTGGCAGGAGTGGTAACATTTACAACCTGCCAATTGCACTCCTGAATTTGTGTCCTCATAGTTGGATCCATCTCAGGGATAGCATAAGGGTTGTCGTCACTCATCTGCCATTAAGTTCATTAAACAGGGCATAAGTAAAACCATAAAAGGGTGATTTTTTTGGGGAGGGGGGAAAATGCAAAATACATATGTATACACTCCCAGATCACAGACTGGGCTTAAATTTGTAGAGGGATGCAAGCAAATAGCATGAAAATCAATGATATCAGACTGTGTTTGGCAATTTGGCTGTCCTTGTCAAAAACAATTTTTAGTTTTACAAACAAAGAAAACAATAACACTAATGCATTCTCTGCTAGGCTTGAAGAGCAGGAAAAAGTATCATTTCCACCATAGCAAAATAGAATAAAATTAAATCTTTCAACATCCCCTGCACAGCAGACTCCAACTTCCAAGAGTAAGCATTAACGCTAGGGCCGTCCAAAAGACATATGTGAAACATTTAGTACAAGCTCATCTCAACCATTATTCATGTAGCACAAAAGCCATTGAGCTGAGCCCAGCCAAGCTTAATAAAGCTTTAACTAGCAGGATCCAAGACCTTTAGACAACTTTGATACTAATTTTATGCTATATGAAAACAAATGCACAAAAATCAGTTTACAATCTTTTTGAAGCATCAGTTTGCATATCATTTATGCTTAACACATCATAGAACTTATACATAATGTGAAACTTAATGGCTTAATATATCATAAGACAGTAGAATTGTATGACCTGAAGAGTTTATGTCTATTAGTCAAGTATGATTTAAACGAGGCCTGGATTCAAGTTTAACTACAGATTTTATCAAACCATAGTTCGAGCTCAAACTCTACTATATTATTTTTTTCAATAACCATAGACTGAGCACTGAGCAGAGCCTTTCCTTGTTCCAAGATGACAAAACCAGCCAGGCAGAGGGGAGAACATGTCGAAACCAAAAAAAAAAGGTTCAGAGAAAAGACAAGGTTTTACAAGATCATAAAGTCATTTAACATGGTTTCTTCCAGCACATAGAATAAAGTGACCCCAATGTACAAAAAACAAGGTCCAAAATCTAAACAACCAGAGTGGTAAGTTAAGACCGGTGCTAGAGCTGATGTGTGGCAAAGAGAGGAGGGAAAAAGATAACAAAGACTCACAACACTGAAAAGAGTTATAAAGTCAGAAACCCTTTGGGCGGCAAGTACCTGAAGAAAACGCTCCAGTTTTGCACTTGAATGTTCAGGGCCCTGGCCATCATAACCATGAGGAAGCATAACAACAAGCCCAGTTTGGCGCAACCATTTCGACTCCCCACTGCTTAGGAACTGATCAAATATCACTTGAGCCCCATTAGCAAAATCACCAAATTGAGCCTCCCAGAGAACCAATGAATTAGGATTTTCCATTGAATAACCCAACTCAAATCCAAGTACACCAAACTCCGAAAGTGAGCTGTATGCAACAAGATATATTAATGATATTACAAAGCAACAATTCAACAAGAAATATACTGACTGCAGAATGATACAGTCCAAAATCTAATGTCCTCATGGCAGAGAGGAAAAAAATGTTTTTTCAAAATACTACCAGAACTGTATAGACATGGGATAACCAACCCCGTCACTCACCCTCCCCCATTTCCTATCTCTTCATGAGAACGCTCAGGCACAAGTACTTTCTTCACACAACTTAACGTTACTGAATAATTAGCACTTGATCTTTTATTTGTTCCTCCAGTTACTATCCCTCATACTGAGAGACACATTTTCCCGAAAGAGCCCTTAATAATTCCAAAACCCAACCAAAAAAAGAAAAAGAAAAAGAAAAAGTGTTTCGAGTCACACACCAAGAAAACTATTTGCTCATTCATCCCCTTTTGTATCCAATCACTTACAAACCACGTACACAGAGCCTGTGGCCACTGGCCAAACAACCCCGTTCACAGTTCCACATGTGATGCATTCTGGATTATTTTACGATGCATAACACATGGCACAATATGTTCAGGCGAAAAAACTAAAAATGGATGGCCAATGACCTGTCACAGGTGGTGCAAATCAACACCGACGACACCCAAGTAAGGGTGTCTTTCCCACTATCAACACTGATGGATCAGAGAAGACCTCTAATTAGATTTGCCCCACAACCAAGTACCAACAAGTAGAATGTGCTGAAAGGTTCTATCCAAATTCCAAACCCACAATAATCTCAATCAACTTAACAGCTAAAGAAATTCTAAATGCAATCTAGTAAAAAAAAACTTCAAGAGCTATAGACCAACATATTTTAACCAATTTGTGTTACACCACAGAATCAAAATCTGTAAGAGATAAGCACATGAGAGTAGTGTCAAAAGCCACAAGGGACAATTGGCCAACAGAAAATTTTAGAAGATTACAAGATACAACATCCATTTCAAATAAATTCAATCATTGGTGAATTATAAGCTTATTTTTCAACATAAAAGTGTCATTCAACAATAAGTCAACATCAAAAAAAATCTACAAGAACTTAACAACATCTGCAAAATGGTGCAGATTTCTATCATGTTTGATTGAAGCTCAAACACAAAGTTGGCACCATAAACAATTCCACATCATATAACACAGTATACCAATTCCCATGAAGAAAATAGAAATTCACGATACAAACAGAAACAAAACTATGTAATTACTGCATACCTGTTGCTGACAGTAAACATCTCCTCATTTTGATTCATGATAACATTGTCCAGAGGGCAATACCTATCCCCTGTTTCTTGGTCATGAAGTACAGAATGTCGATGACTAAATGTACCTCTTTCAACATCCTGACCACTCAGACGAACATGATTACCTTCCACTAGCAATGTAGCAAAAGCAAGAGCCTCTGCAAGAGCCCAGTCAATTCCTTCCCCTGTTTCAATCATTTGCGCACGTTGTTCATAAACTTTCTTTACTCCCCTGTGGGCCTTAAAAGTATCTGGAAGGACTGTGATCGCTTTGCCAACATTCTTCAAAATCTCAGGCTTTACACTGCAAAATGGCAACAGAAACTAAAAAATTATAACCCAAGACTGCCAAGAAATAGTTAAAACTGACAAGTTGGCAATCATACCCAGTGTTTCTGACACGTGAAAGCTGTTCAGGAGACTTGAAACCAGACCAATGAGATGAAAGCCAGTCCCTTCTTTTAGGAACATAATCTTTGCTTGCCAAGAATTCCTCATTAAGGATTGAATGTACTTTCTCATTTATCCTATCAATGTCTTCTTTTGTCACCTGTCCAGATTCAAGGATTTTTTTTTGGTAGATCTCAAGACTTGAGGGATGATTCCTTATAACCTGTTTCACCCAAACAGATCAGTCGAAGTATGAGAACTTTGTTCAACACATCAAAGAAGCATCAGTGAGAAAGATGCATTTAATAAAGAGCAGCCTGCACCTGTTATATAAAACAAAAAAATAACCTACTACGCAACCAAACCGAAACATGAGGATCCTAGCTCAAATCAATTAATAGATGCTAAAAAGGCAGAAAGCAGCTGACAGATAAGAGAAGCATCATATCAGAAAGGCAGTGAGAGGAACAAATGAAAAATAAATAGTGAGGGGGATGGACAGAATATAAAAAATAAAAAGAGCAAAGCCATGTAAGATTGTGAAGCAATTCTGACAATAAAATAATCAAAAAGCCTTCACAAAATCAAAAAACAGAATAGCAACCTGATACATTTTGGGTTGCGTGAAGGAAGGCTCATCGATCTCATTGTGCCCAAATCGCCGGTAGCACACTAGATCAACAACAACATCTGAATGGAATGTTTGTCGCCACTCCGCTGCAAGCTCGCACACATGAACAACAGCCTCAATATCATCTCCATTTACATGGAAAATGGGAGCATTTAGTGCCTTCGCGACATCTGTGCAATACTGTGAAGACCTGCCTGACATTGGATCAGTTGTGAAAGCGACTTGATTGTTCACTACAATGTGTATAGTCCCACCAGTGGTATAGTTTGGAAGAGCACTAAGATGAAGAGTTTCATAGACAACACCTTGTCCGGCAAAGCTACCATCGCCATGAATCAAAATTCCCATATTCTTAGTCCTATCCAGATCATTCGAGTAATACTGTTTGGCTCTAGTTTTACCAACAACAACTGGATCCACAGCTTCTAAGTGACTTGGGTTGGCAACCAAAGACAAATGAATTCTCTTCCCACCTCTGGTTGGACGGTCATAAGAAGTTCCCAAGTGATATTTTACATCACCAGTACCGGTGTAGAGCCCCTCTTCATCCACAGGCTTAGTGCCACCACTAAACTCGCTAAATATTTGGCGAAGAGGTTTTCGGACCACATTACCAAGAACATTTAATCTACCTCTGTGAGGCATTCCAATTACTATGTTCTCAACACCAAGATCAGCAGACCGATCAAACATTTCCTTCATACCAGGAATCAGTGACTCGCCACCTTCAAGACCAAACCTCTTTGCTGTTGTCCACTTAGTAGCCAAGAAATTCTCGAACTGGGTACTCCATATAAGTCTATCAAGAATAACCTCACGGCGCTGCCGATTATACTGTGTGGGTGTCGGGGTCTCTATCCTGTCTCTTAACCAGTTACATTGATCACGGTCAGGGATGTGCATGTACTCATAACCAATGCTCCCACAATAGGCCTGCTCAAGCCTCGTCAATATAGATCGAAGAGTCTGTACAGGACGATTTTCAGACAAAAACCCAGCCATCCTCCACACTCCCAAAAAGAATTCCCTATCCAAGTCAGCTTCCGTGAATCCATAAAGTCCTGGGTCCAAAGCTTCTGGTGTTTCTCTTTCTTCTAGACCCAATGGATCCAACTTAGCCTTCATGTGCCCATTGACCTGGTAAGCCCTCAAAAGCAACAGCAGACGCATACTCTCCTGAATCGTTTGGCCTGAAATTCCAGGAGATGTAGCAGCCTGACCCACAAAATTCTTAAAGAAATTGTCCCACGACTCATCGACACTATTCGGATCAGCTTCCCAAGCACGTTGAAGCTCCTCTAGGTAGACACTACTAGTCCCATCTAAGAAACTATCAGTTAGCCTAGAGAGGGGCACAGGGTGAGGGACTGGAGCAGCTTGTGCATAAGATTTGAACACTGTAGAATGAAAATATCGATTCTGTGCTGGAAGGGCTCGTATCCTAGCTGTGTATGATGATTCACTTCGAGACAGAGTCCTCCTAATAGCAAGTCTAGCTAAACTAGAACCAGCTCTAAACCACGCCATGGCTATCGATCAAACTCAAATTCACCGACAAACCTATATCTCAAATCACTTATATCGTCGTGCAAAATGCTACAAAAATTAACAAGTAAAAATCGAATCAACCAATAGAACTGTAGAAATATAGCAACAATATCAGAAATGGAAGCAACAAAAATAAGATCAAGTGCATACAAAATCAATAGCAAAAGCGAAAACTCTCAAGTGCTCCTTATCAAGATAAATTAAACTTTTCTGTCATTTCTCCAGATGATCCGATCAATTGAAAATTATTGTCAAATCAAACTTATTCGAATTATTAGTTATAAAATTGTTTTTGACTGGAGAGATTTCACAGTTTCACTATATATCCTTTAGACGCGTGTCACTCGAAAAAACCCAGATGACAAAAAAGGTTGAACGTTGAAAGTTTGAAGCGATAGCCATTCGCACGAACCCAGTGATGCAGGGAATAAAATGACACAGAAAAAATAAGACAACAGAGACAACAGAGAAGAGGAGCCAGAAAAGAGACAGACACAGGTAAGAAAAACAGAGAACGAAGAGAGAAATATAATATACCTCCGGGCTCCTGCAGACGAAGTCCTCGACTGCCCGTCTTACTCCGTCGGAGTCGGGCGGTCTTCCTTCTTCTGTGCCTAGGGCAAGATCGAGTTTTGGAGAACGAGTCTTCTTCCGTGGCGATTTTCTTCCTTTTTTATTTTTTAATTTCACTCCAAACAGCAGCAGAAAAAAATACTTTTTTTTAATCTAAAATGAAGAAGAAAAAAAAGGTTTAATTGGTAAAACAACTTGTATATGACAACCATTTGAAAATTCGATCCGTCATCAAATCTAAAATTCCTTGCTTCATTTATTCACTCAACCAAAATCGAATCGGATTCAACGTAAACTATTATTATATATTATATTTGTATTTATTTAATATACATATTAATTAAAAAAAAATCTTATTTTATAATACTTATATAATATATAAACATAAATCAATAATATATCTCCATTAAAAAATTACAATTATTCATAAATTTTTAAACATTCGCACAATAAAAAAATTCATATATAAAATGATAAAATAAATAAAAAAATCTATAGTGAAAAAAATAAACATATAAGAAAAAATACAAAACTTACATATAAAATTATTTAATATATTACAAAATAAATAAATGTGCAAAAAATATTTTTTATGGACACTTTTGAAATAATATAATATAGTTATAAACATTCTAATGTGTCAACCGTTCTCAGGAAAATGACTGGTTCGAAAAAGCGCTAGTTCAATATGTACTAGATCGGATCAGACCGAATACAATGTCAATCATCTATTAAATTGGTCCGATTTTTCAAAACCTTATAATAAGGAAATCATTAAAAGTGTTCTCTCACTAGATCGAATGATATTTATCATAATTTTAATCAGGGACGGACCTAGGATTTTGAGTTGCCATGGACTGTACAAAGGGTGGGGTTCGGTGCCCCGAATTTTTTTTGAGCGTCTAATGACAAATTTTAAGTCAATAATCAAGATTTAAACAAACAATTCTAATATCTTTTAGTCTTCAGTAATTAAGCACAAACAATAATTCATTAAAAAAAATTGACTACAAAGTATACACATTATCTCGTCAAATAGAACAACAATAATACTTCATAATAATTTATATTCTCCTCAAATTAATCCGCAAATAAATAAAAAAGAATTCCAAAACATAAACTAATTATGAGCAGTCGAGAACAATAACAAAAAATTACTAACAAAGAATTGAAAATCTTGTGGTTCTATCTTTCCGGTGCTCCGTGATGTAAACATCGATATGTGGCAGTGAAAATCAGCGTGGCTAACATGAGTCTATTCGATGATTATGCTAAACCATTCAATATCTCTCGAAGTTTACTTATTTTTTTGTTTATGCCCTCCAAATTTTTATTTTATTTTATGTTTCGAAACAATATTTTGATGTTCATTCCATCAAATTTGCTGATGTGACTCGGTGACAAGTCAAAAGGTTTATAAAAAATATTTTTTCGAAAAGAAATTTGCACCTGTATTTTTTTTTTAAATACTCTCCCATCTCCTCAATCTTCATTGTTTATCTTAAGGGTGTACACGGTCCGGTTCAAACCAAAACCAAAATCAAAATCGAAAGTGGTGGTTTTAAAAAAATTGAAACCGAAATCAAACCATATTTTCAGTTAACCGTTAATTCGGTTAATCGAATTTAACGGTCCAGTTATGGTTTTGTAATCAATTATATAATTATTTATTATTAATAATTATAAAATAATGTGTAATGGACATATAATTGTAAAATAAGGTGTAATGAGTAATGAATTATTAAAGAAAAAATATTTATATAAAATAATGTGTAATGGATTTGGAATTAACAAATATTTAAACCATTAGATCTATATATATTCACACTTATATATATTTATTTAAATTTTAAATACATTTAAAATTAACCGGTCAAGTCCTGTTAACCGGTTTCAAGAAAATGAAACCCGAGACTGGACCATATATCTTGGTCCGGTCTGGTTTGCACACCGCTAATTTATCTATAACACTATATTTGTTTTGGGAGGAAAATGAAAGAAAATGAAAATTTGGGAATAAAAGTGATGGAATCTGAAAATAGAAGGTGCTAGGTTATGAGATATAAAATTTTGGAGTGAAGCAAAAATTATGTGGGGGCACATCTTTTTTTCTCTCCAAGAAGGGAAACGGATGAAAAGCAACATTGATAGTGGGTCCCACGATTAATTTACAACTCTGCCTTCCAGTGATCCCTTAAAAAATTTCACATTTCTACACTGAATGGATCCCAACTTATGTTATATTTAAATAGAAAAATTGGAGATAAGTTCCTCATTTAAAAGTGTCGTAATGATGGTTTGTAGTGGCTAGGTCTTCGTCTTCGACGACTGGATTTAACATTTTTATTCACGGTTGACCGTGACTTTAAGGTCAAAATCCGACAGAATTAATAGTTGACGGCGGCAAATGATGGTTGGGGGTTGGTCATGGTGATTCGATAATTCATTTTGGTTGGTCAGCAACCTTGATTGGTGGCCAAACGATGGTGGTCCACCATAACCACAAATCTGTGAATATGTTATTTGTTTCGACGTGGCAATATGTTATCTGTTTCTCGCAAATATCTTATTTTTACATAATTATTTGTGGTAGATGTGTAGGAAGTTAGGAAAGCACGATAAAAAAAATGTAATGCCGTCATCTTATTTTTTATAATTTTTTTGTTGGATTTAATGATTGTATTCAATAAACATATAATTTTTCATTGTGATATATAACGTTTTTTTTAAATTATGGATTGCTTATGAATGATATATGTTATTTGTACATTGTTGGGAAGTTGAAACTAATTTAATTTTATTACGTGTTTGTAACATAGTTAATTTGAAAATTTATGATAGATGAAAGTATGATAAAACATATAAGATTATGGGAAAACAAAACATATCCCCTCTCTCGTTGAAGTTTGGTGCTCTACATGAATTTAATGGGCTACATGGGCTCAATTCAAGTGCTCCCATGGACTGTACGGTTTGGTCGGCTATCTTTCGATCAAGGCTTCTCTTCATGGGCTCGGTTCTGGAAGTCTAGGTTCGAGTTTCTTTCCACTTTTAGCCCATAGCCAATGGTTCTCTTTTTGCGGTTCATGGGCCCATCAGTTTGGCCTTCTTCATTTTTCTGTAGCTCTAAAAAACTGTATGAAACTATGAATCTCTCTCTCTCTCTCACATCAGTGCAGGCAAAAAGCAAATCAAAAAGGTAATCCGTACTGGTTATTTTTTGTTTTCTCATTTTGATTGTTTTCTGATACAAACAGAAGTTATTTTCCCTCTCACTCTTCTTACTCACCGACCCACCTGCCACTGAGCTTAAATCATACAAAAACGAGGGTTCGCCAATGGAAAGATAAAAAAGATACAAGCTTTGAGCAAATTTGAGTCTGAGAACACGTAGAACCACTCAAATTCAAGCACCCAGTCTTTTTTTTCTTCTTTTTTTTCTGGGAAAAGCAAAATCTTATTGCTAGGGAAGTATGAGGTCTTCTCATTGAACCACGCAGATTTGAAGTTGTTTGTTCTTGTGAAAAGCATTGAATTCCCGGAAGGTATTTTTATATTTTTATAAAAAAGAACAAAATCATCAGATCTTCCATATGTCGGTCTCAGATCCCCCCGCCAATGAAAACCATTCAATCTAGTTAGGTTTCTCTCTTGCTTTTACATTTTTTTTTCGAAGTTTCTGGGTTTGTGTGTACTTACGTGTTTCTTTTCTTATAACTTGAGCTGTCTCCTATTAATTCGTTTATTCCTTTGCCATTTTTTTTGGGGGGTTTTAAGGTGTATTATATTCACAGCAGAGAGGTTTCTGGGGATTTTGCAATGTTTGATTGATATTGATTTTAGGCTTTTTTCCCCTACGTTTTGTTTCTTCAGAATCTGAAGAATTGGGGGCTCTGTTGGGATTTTGAGATGGGGAGCTCAGCGGATGAGCCCATTGACAATGGGGGCATTGACCCTTCTGTGGGAGGCTTAGTTTGGGTCCGGAGGCGTAATGGGTCGTGGTGGCCTGGTCGGATAATGGCCCTGGATGAGATTTCTGAAAGCTACTTGGCCTCTCCGAAATCAGGCACTCCTGTTAAGCTTCTTGGCCGTGAAGACGCAAGTGTGTAAGAACCCTTTCCTTATTAGACATTTTGATTTCTTGATGATTAGCATTGCTACGTTCCTTCGTAGCCTTGCTATTTTCGTAGATTTGCTATTTTCGTAGATTTGTTTTAGGGTTTGATGAGCTGATGAAATAGAATAAATAGAAGAGACAAATATTTATGTTGCAAGGGCACAGAGTTTCAAAATGCTTATGTATTGAATATAGATCTTTGTTACAGTGTTTGGTGGAAAGTTGCCTGGTTTTTCTTTAGGGAATGAATGGACATTTGTGGATTTTATTTATATTTCGAGATATTCCTGTGTAGAATTCTTTGCGCCTTGGAGGTCAATTGTTCCATATTCATTTGGTTTTGTTGGAAACAATTTCTCCTCTTAATTATAGATTAGTAAAGTTGACTCATAGAGTCATCTTGCCTTAGTTAGCGTCTACGAACTCTAGAAGAGAGTATCATTCAGAAAAAGGGAAATGACTAATGAGGAATATGGTTAAGAAAATAAAATTTTGTGAGAAGAGTATATTAGCCATTGATAGGTGGACTTTTAACATTTTACTTTTTTGTTTCTAGAAAATAATATCTGGGATGTTTTGAGTAGCGTGTGTATGTTACTCAACCTATTATTTATTCTTTTGTGTAATTTTAATGAAGTTACAGATCTATTCTGAGGGGTTATAAGCTGGATTGGCAAGCTTCTGTTATTTCTTTATTTTTTTCCTGTAAAATTTCAGAAATCACTTCTCTATTCCTATTTCCCGAAGCTACTTTGTCTAGCATGGATGGTAAGTAAGATCACTTTAGAAAACAGGAAACCAATTTTGTCTGCAAGAGTTTTGATCGTATTGTCATCCTGTTGAGTAAAAAGATACTCAAACTGCATATACTCTTTTGTAATTACTTGTGGCAACTAGATACATGATATGCATAAAAAACTTCCGCTCACAAGGATCCCTCTGTGAGCAGGACGGCGTAGAAACTGACTTTAAATCTAGGATTCCTGGTACTGGACGGGAATATAGCAGTGAAGACAATGGACATTTTCAAGTGAGACGCTCAGAGAGGGAAGCATAAAAAGGATTTCTTGTTGAGTCTAGATTTTCATTTTGGTAGGATTGTGATGAATGTTGTTCTAGTTTGGTTGTGCAAGATAGGTCCCTTATATGTAACGACAGTATGCCCCCAATTTTTTTGTCTTCTAGGATCACTTTTACAATTAAGATAATGAATTTTCTGGTATATTTTAGTGGTTTTAGTTCCGAACTTCTCTTCTTTCTTTTTTTCACTTTCCTATTCCTTCTCCTCAAGGATAAGTGAATACTTGAACTAAAATGAACCTCGACAGTATTCATACATGCTATAGCAGGCAAGTTTGATTATATTCTTATATGGTTTCAATATGTAGTGAAATCAATTTGCAGTGTCAAAATCCTGAGAAACAAACACTATATTCTAACATCAGCATGGGGTATAAAATCGTGATTGATGATGTATATTGATAACTTTGAGAGAGCAGCTCAGTTGTTATCGCTGCTACGTGTTGGATTCTCACTTGTTTTTCTGGCTGTTCATTTATCTTTGATGTTCCGTGGATGTTATTGAGGGTTTCAAATTCTCTTAAAGTTCTTTATACTGTTCTTGGATTGAAGAATCACAGAAATTGTTTCGACATTTTCATAAAAAAATTTGAACAACATACTTGCATAGTTGAATAATATACTTGCACACATACATATTTCTTTACTTTTCACTTTTTCAGTAGTTAATAGCATCATCTTTTGATCTAAGGCTGAAGACTTTTAATTTATGCTTGCATATAATATGAGGCTACTGACAGGAACTTCTATTTCCTTTCCTTTTTTTAGGGATTGGTATAATCTAGAGAAATCCAAGAGGGTGAAGGCCTTCCGTTGTGGGGAGTATGATCAATGTATTGAGAAGGCAAAGGCCTCGGCAGCCAATCCTAATAGAAAAGCAGTGAAATATGCTCGCAGGGAAGATGCAATTATCCATGCACTTGAGCTTGAGAGTGCACTTCGGGGAAAAGATCATCAATATGTCAACTCCAAAATGGATAATTTGGTTGGGGAGCAAACTGGTTCTGCTCAAGAGTCTCCTACAGCATGTCAATCCAGCGAAGATGATGACCTGACCAACGAAGAGAGTGATTCTGCAGAAGATTCAGGTTCAGTGCAGGAATTATCGCAATCTGGTATATCATTTGAAGAGCCAGCTCATAACGGTGCTTCAAAGATGCAATCTGGGCTAGGAAAGAGAAGAAAAACCTCAAATGATTCAGAAGATGAAGGAACAGAAGTAATTAAGCGTATGAAAGGACTCGAAGATCTAGGAATGTGTGTAGCATCAAAGAGTAAACTCTCTGGAGGAGGAGCCGTTGAGCTTGTTCGACATGACTGTAGTCCACTTTATGATTCTCACACTGGCAATGGAATTTCTAATGGGAGTCCTATCAGTGGAAGCAAGGGTTATAATTCCTCTCTGAAAGGAAAGAGGTCCCAAGTGGCAAATGTGCATGAGTTGAAAAGTAAAAATCGTCACCGCACACTGACTAAGGTTTTGGAAAGTACTGCCATAGTGTCTGTTCCAGTTATTTGTGATGAACTTCCTAGTTCAAATGGTTCATCTATGCTTGGAGTTTCTGATGCAAAGGGTTCTGGAATGGAATCTAATGAGTCAAGGGAAGGTATTTCACTGGTAATTAACAATAACTCAGACAGCACTAGTATATCATGTGAGACCTTATTACATGCTTCGGAAAATGCATGTAATGCCTCACTCCCTAATAACAAGACAAAAGAAAATGAGATTTCAGGCTTTTCAGTTTTGGACACTAAAGATACTCATGACAAGTTATTTGATGTCCCAGTCGTTGGGGAGGAAAAACACCCTACAGGTACTCTCCCTGTTTCCTCTTATATGGCAGTTATGGCCTTTTTAAATAATCCTCTTATCAATGCTGTATTTAGACTAAACACAAATGATTTTGAATGTTCTTTTACTTTCTAATTAACAAATTTGGATTGGATTGTTTGTTAAGAGTCTCTCTATTTCCTCATTTTATTGGTTGGTTGGTCCTTTTATATTTTATTGAAGCTTGGAAAGGTGTATATTGTGATTATACCTATTTTGCTTTGAATATACTGATTAAGGCTTTTAAGGATGTTATATGTATGCCTGGATATTCTCCTACAGCTCTTGTTGTATTTATCAAGGTGTTTGTTGACATTTTTCTCACTTATAAAATTAGCTGGATTAAATAAATCCTACATCTGGGGTCTTCTTAGGAATAACTAAAACCTGGAATATTTGAAGCTTACTTTGCTTGTAAAGAGGTATTTTTTCTTCATGGATCTAATTATTTTCGTCTGTTCAGTTGTTTATTTGTTTGAAGGTGTAGGTTCCTTGAAGTTGTTCTCTCCATCTACTTTTATAATTTATTTTACTATATTCCTTTCCACGTTTTTCTTTTGAATTGCTCGTATTTTATTTGCCTATTCAATTTTCTATTGCTTTCCACGTATGATTCTTAAAATAGTTTCATTTAGTGTCATGTAAAACTTTAGATAGCCTAAAAAAAAATCTGTAGCCTCTTGTTGTTCCCCATTTTTCTCTGTGGCAGTGTTTTGCAATCTGATTCTTAAAAGCTAATTAACTATCTGAATCCTATCAGATTTTTCTCCTGTGGATGGTGCATTGGCAAGGCAATCTATTCTAAGCAGTCAATCTCTGAAAAACGAGGGGCTTAATGAATCTGGTTCAACCAGTTTGGCAGCTGTTTTTGTTGATGATTTATGCCGGAGTCAGGAGAAAGGTACAACGTGGCAGTTACAAGGAAAAAGGAATGCAAGAAAATTAAGTAAAAATATAATTCAAGACTCTATAAAATATATGGTCACGGATGATGTATCCAATCCTTATTTGGCAGATACAGAGAAATTGGATGAACTCCAACTGGGTGCTGTTCAGAAAGTTGATTGTGATGGCACTGGTGGATCTGAAACTCTGTACAATTGCACCTTTTCTGAACCATTTTTCGAAGATGTTTTCTGGGGTTGGAACAGATCTTCTCACCAGCAACCTTTTATGAGCGGTTCTAGAGTGGAAACGCAGGTTTTGCCTCGTGCTTCTGTGAGCCCTCGAAGATCACTTCCTTTTCAGCAGTCGCGCTTTACAGTCCATCCCAAAAATCAGATGTCAGAACATCCCGTCCACAGTTTTTGCTCTGATTCGCAACTCTATGATGTAGAGATTGAGGTGAAAGCCAACTATCGGCCACAACATGTTTCGTTGGTTTCTCTTGTGAGCAAAATAGATCGTAAAGCAATTGTGGGCCACCCCTTAACAGTTGAGCTGTTGGATGATGGCTACTGTGATTGTTTGATGAGTGTCATTGAATATGATGCAACTCATTCGGCTCCTTCCACAGTTGAAAAGGCAAGTTATGCTGTTAAGAAAAATTATGAGGTTGGAAGAAAATCTGCCAAAGATATGTCTCGGAAGCCACGCTCATCTCAGAGAAAATCATCCAAAGTGAAGAAAGGTGTGCTAATGTCTAAGAAGATCAGGAAACTGTCATCACTGACTGGCCAAAGAAGTGAAGAAGAGAAACCAATGTTGGTAAAGATCAAGGATCCTGTTATAACCTGCATACCTCTAAAATTAGTGTTCAGTAGGATAAATGAGGCAGTTAATGGTTTGACACGACAGACTCACCGTGCTTTAACCCCTGGTAACTCTTGAATTTGCTTCTCTAAGAAAAAGTTGCGGCCGGTGGATTGAATGGCAAATGTCGTAGTGTATTTTGGGATTTTTGATCCATTGAGGAAGCCGAACCTTCTGCTAGTTTGAACCGCGCCTGCCTGAAGGTGGCTGCAATGTCACAATGTTTCAAGAGTTGAATTCTGTGGGAGTATAATGAACAGTGGCTGCGACGGCTCTGTATATAATGTGACATTAGTTCAGGTTTAGCCATGGTAAGTTGGTATTAGGCATTGCTGGGTGTACATTGGTTTTTTTCATCTCTCTTTCGACTGTTAAGTTTAAATTATGAATTTAGACATGATTGGGATGTTCATTCCAGAAATTGTGAATTGTCCATTGCTTTGGTTATCAGTCAAAACCAAATAACTTTGTTTCGAGTTTTGCACTTGGGGAGTGCTTTTTATTTTTATTATAAAAATGCTATGTATCTAAGTACTTCTGTTTCCGAACCCTTCGTAAGAGCACTCACAATGATGCAAGTTTAATGAAAAATAGATAATATGTATATATTTGTATTGATTTTAATGAGAAATAGATAATGTAACCATTGTAATTGCTCTAATTGTAGGTGCTGCTCTTGTGGTATGTGACTATGTCATCAAAGCCACAGGGTGTCAATCTGGACAACAATTGCTTCTCTCAAATAATCTGTGTCTAACTACTTGATTAGATGCAAATTCGCATAGAAACAAATTTGTGTGTAAGAAAGCGTAGATGTAACGTCGATTCAATTGGAGGTAGAGATTTGATTATTTATGTGTTGTAAACCTCAAATAATTTTAAATGATAAATATAATTTATAATTAAGTATTATTTATAGATTCATGATGCATATCAATAGATGGATAAGATAATAGGAAAATGAGTTATACCTCAATTTAATAAAGAATAATTTTGATTTTTTTAATTAAGCTAAAAACACAAATTATCTATATGCCTAGATAGCTATTAGGTGCATGCTAATGAAATTAGGTTGATGCCCACATTTATTAAAGTTGGTGCCTTGCCTACCCTACCCTAGCTAAGCTAAATTTATGATAATAATGGTAATTTTAGTGCTATTTGTCATATATGAATACATGCACAAAAAAGAAAAGAAATTAAATTTTATGCCTTTTTGTTTGTTTTGAGAAATGTGTGGATGCTATAAACACATGTTAGTTTGTTTTGAGCTTAAAATGTTCAAAGCTATAAATAAGTTATTTTATTTTTTAAAAAATATTTGAAAGATAAAATCTAAAAGATTTCATGTTTGGTATGCTTGTTTCTTTATGTATTTTATTTTATTATTTTATGAGAAACTGGAAAAATCCTAAAAATAGAAAATTATGGAAAAAATATATATAATTTTTTATAAAAGTACACTACCCCAATATATAGAACCAGAAGCCACTAGTGCTCGCCAACTACAGGAACAGTGAACCCACCTAGGTTTTCCACTTCCAGACTTGGTGTCATCTCTCTCTCTCTCTCTCTCTGCACTTTAGTTTCAACTTTCAATTCCAGTCAAACTAGAAGTTCCAAGACGAAGAATGTCTCTCTGTCACTCTCCATCTCCCTTACCAGACATTTAATACAGTTACCCAATAAAAGCTGGCGCAGTTCATGACTTGAAGGAGGAAAAAGAAACACTCTGAACGGATCCCCAACCGGTACCTCTTTTTTCTTCAATAGTTTCAGTCGCTATATATGTATTCAACGTTATATAGGCTTCACTGGACAATGGACATGGTAGCAAAGGATCTCTTTGTCTGATCACCATTTTTAATTTCCCCCCCTTTTTGGGGATATTGTTGGGAGTGAAATTATTGATTTTGATTGAAAATTCTCCTTCTCCGCCCCAGAATCTGTTGGTTTGGAAAGCACCCATTTGGTGAAGAATTGATAATATTTCCTTCTGTGGGGATATTATATTTGGTGAGTCCTTTTTGTACTGTATATGGAGTTTATTTGCTGGTGAATAATTTAAGTCCTTCTGTTAAGAGCCAAAATTAGTTCATTAGATTGATTATATTAGGGTAGCTTCTGATTACGAAATGCTACTATTGGATTCAATAGTTTGAAAAGCCATATTTGCTATAGAATTGAGGTTAAGATGCAAACTAGAGTGTTGACATTGGAAGAGGGCAAGGAACCTGCCACTACTGTTAGAGCGAGCCTATCAAGGGTTTTGCCATTGAGATTCCTTCAATTTTTCCTGCTATTTTTGGTTCTGGGTCTTGGGATTTCAATCGTAAGTCTGAACACCTTTCGATACTTTGGTATTCAAAGTTCATCTCCAGTTGTCACAAGGCCTACTTTTCTACGCTGCTTTGATGAGCCACAAAGCATTGGAACTTGGGTCACCCCCCCTTCAAATTTATTGCATACCATGAATGATACAGAATTGTTTTGGGGTGCTTCATTTGTTCCTCAAATAAAAGAATATCCATTCAAGAGGGTTCGTAAGATTGCATTCATGTTTTTGGCAAAGGGACCGTTGCCATTGGCACCTCTTTGGGAGAGGTTTTTCAAGGGTCACGACGGGTTTTATTCGATATACATCCATTCGCTGCCATCTTATGTCCACAACTTTGCAGCTTCATCAGTGTTCTACAAGAGACAAGTCCCAAGCCAGGTATGGGCAGTCTTTCACTTCTATCATGTAAGCCACCATGGATGTTTTATCTCTTTTACCAGTGAGCTGCACCTGCATAGATCTCTTTATGTGTCATCACGTGCATTTCTAATTCTATATTTATTTCAGCAATGAAGACTATACTATTCTGTATATTATTGCTGCCTTACCATGATACACCATTTTTAAATTGAAATATGCCCCTTCCGAGGTGTTTGGGGGTACTGGAACATTACCTAATTCCTTCATTTATTTCTGTGTTTTGAGATGCATGCTGACAATATTTTCATCATGAATGTTTGTTGATTGGTTGGTCGGGTGCTATTCACTCTTCTGATGATATATTTTAGTTGAGATAGTTGGGATCTTTCATGAGTTTGATTAGGTTACCTATTCATTTTATGTTTTCTTCATAAAATTGGTATGCATAGAACTTTTTTTTCCTCCCAATTTCAAATGAACAACTTTATACATATTCAATTGAAGGTTGAAGTTTCGATTTGAAATCCTTGTGCGTCAGGGAGGAAAAATATGTTCTTGTTAATTGAACATACTTCAACAGAATATCATTGATTTCTGTTAAATACTTTATCTGATTTCTCTCAACTGTGCCTAGGAAAAATACTTTAACAAAATATCACTGTTTTAGTGATTTCTCCCAGAATATCGTACTTTTTATGAAGGAATCGAGACTAACAATATGCTCCCTTACCCAACTGCTATGTTAATTGGTTCCCCTGATTCCTTTGTAAAGAACATCTATTGATGAAGAAGCGGTTTGTTTGCTTAACCTATTACTACTATTTGTCTAATTAAGGAGAGTATTCTCTCCCAAGTTACTTTCCACTCTGAAACCCAACTTTAGTTGGCTTCCTAGGGTCCCAAATGGCATCACAAGTGAATCCCCTCGCTGCTTGACTTTTTCTGCTGAGTGATTAGTACTAACTCTTAACATTGAAAGTTCTTTTTTTCCCCTAAAATAAAAGGTCCTCTTCTTGGTCTCAAATTAGTCTTACTTTACTCTCTAGGGAACTCATACTAACTTCAACTTGCCAGTCGCTTATAATGCCTACACTGTGTTATTGTTTTATGAGAGTTTATATGGGAGATGATAAGATGACAGTATGTGAGATTTTCTATAGATTCATTTGTACACAGATTACAAAATCTTCCTTTAATAGGAGGAAATTACAACTAGTCCATTTTTAGAGATTTCCTCTCGTGCTTTGTAATTGATTGGTTTTTCGTTGGGAGGATGCTCAACAAGTTGCTTCATAGAGTAGCTTAGTATCATTGTCCAGTCAGGTTGTGACTAAAGGAGGAAGGTAGGGTCTAGCTATTTTGATAGAAAGATTAAGGCAGTGATTGAACATTTTGAAGCATGGAAGAGACATTCTCTTGGAGACTTGAAGAAGAAAGGAATGTACAAGATAGTTGTTTGTCCTCTTCATCGATGAAAAACGAAACATTGTTAGTTTGCAGGAGCAGGGGAGGATAAAGGAAGAACAATCTTGAAACTGTTGGGCTACTACAATGGGGTTGAAATACTAGATATTGTAATAAAGTTGTAAGCATGCGTGGACTTACAACTTCTTAAGCAACATTGAGATTAACATAATTGTAGGTGAAGATCAATGGGATATAAAAGAATGTGCAACCATTACAAATCCCTTCAAGAAGGTATAATGATGCAGGGACCCCCAACCCAGGACGATACCCACTCATGGGCCCCTTGGCGATGGGCTGTCAACCACCTGGCCTGGCTCAGAGGCCGCAGCATGGCACTTCCTTATTTGGTTGACCATTGGTTTCCTTGAATTAACCTACTAACCTAGTATTCCCAAACACAGAAATAATTTGTTACCCTTCAGTCACTCACGTAAAGACAAAAGTCTCTAAACAGAATTAATAAACTGATTTTAGTGACATTTTTTATCACCACTTTAATGCTTATGCATCAGCTAGCCTCTGGTGTTATTTGCCACTATAGATGAATGCGCTTTAATGTCCTCCTGCCATGCACATAAATCTCACATTGATACTACTGAAATTGTTCTTACTCCCTAATCATTTTTCTGGACCATGAACTTGACTGAGCACACTAGCTTTCCATTTTCTCGAAGGTTAATGTTCATTAGAAACAGTTAATTCAAATTTTATGGATGATAATAGTTTTATTTTTTCTTCTCATCTCTCTGGGTTTTGATCTTTACCATTCTCTGCGGCAGCGTTCTTATTGCCCGTAACAGGTACTTAAGTGAGGTCCCTTTACCACTTTAAGTAATTGGAATTTACAGCTGTTTTCATATATATGTTTTGTTCCTTTACAGATTGCAGAATGGGGGATGATGAGTATGTGTGATGCAGAGAGGAGACTTCTGGCTAATGCATTGCTTGATATCTCAAATGAGTGGTTTATCCTTGTGTCAGAGTCCTGCATTCCTCTCCAAAATTTCAGCATCATTTATCACTATATATCAAGTTCTCATTACAGCTTTGTGGGTGCATTTGACGAACCTGGGCCCTATGGTAGAGGACGTTACAACTGGCAAATGCAACCTGAGGTCACACTTGCCCAGTGGCGTAAAGGGTCTCAATGGTTTGAGGTTGATCGGGAACTTGCAGTTAAAGTTGTCCAAGATACCAAATACTACCCTAAGTTCAAGGAATTCTGCAGACCAGCATGTTACGTGGATGAGCACTACTTCCCCACAATGCTTAGCATCGAAGTTCCACATCGATTGGCAAACAGGACTCTTACATGGACAGACTGGTCAAGGGGCGGTGCTCATCCCGCTACTTTTGGGAAGGCCGATATTACAGAGGGATTATTCAAGAAGATTTTTGAAGGTCAGACGTGCCTTTACAATAACCAGTCATCCACAGTTTGTGTCCTTTTTGCGAGAAAGTTTGCTCCTAGTGCCTTAGATCCTCTATTAGGATTAGCATCAAAAGTTTTTGGGTTTTGAATCTTTTGATGAAAGCATGTTACTGAGATGCATATCTGTAGAAACACTAGATTACACACGGATTAGTTATGAGTTAACCCAGTATATGTTACTGCTTGGTGTGATTGGGTTGTTTTGCCATGCTGGGAAGGTGGGTTTATATATTTGAATGCATGGAAAGTATAATCCTGTGTTCACGTGGTCTAGTGAAGCTCTTGACATAATAATACGCACTGTTAGTTCGATAGCTGCTGCTTTTGTGATTTATAGTTTCAATAATATTGTATTTTTAGCATGTCTTTCCATTGCTTACTGCTTATTGTGGATGACTGCGGACCTTTGAATCTTTACAATTTTAAAGATTCATGCGTTTGGGTTCTTGAGATTAAACTTTACCGATTCTATCAGGGCACCCACAACAATGATGGGTATTTACTGGGTCAATAAATAGCGTGAAAATTTGTGTTTTCGATAATGTGGCTATATTGAAATATGTGTGTTGTTGATGTGACTGTATTGAGATATGTGTTTTGGTGATGTAGAAGATGATCAAGCTTATCTTTTCGTAATAGAGGTGGGGCTCATTCTTGATTTTAGTGTAAATTTGGCAGGGAGAGTATGGAAAATGAAAAAATATTTGGCTTGTATAATGATTTTATATTGAGAAGTGTGTTTTGCTGATGTGGCAGTATTGAATATGTGCTATGTTGATTTGATTATATTAAAAGTTGTGTTTTTGTGAGATAGATGTGAAACTCATTTTTAAAATTTAATGGGTCATTAGATTTGGCTTATTACATTTGCTCTCATAACCTTTGCGTTTTCCACTTTCTGTCACTGCTTTCCGCAATATTACTTGATTTGGATGAAACTTGAGAATTAATTGCCATAAGTAGGCCATCTTTACAATTCCAATGGTGCAATTTTGATGGCTCAGCAAATGGTTATTGAAATATGTATTATGTTGATATGGTTGTATTGAGAGACGTGTTTTGCTGATGTGGATGAATATGTGACTTGACTTTTTGTAATAAATGTGAGACTCAATATTAATTTTAGTCTAAATTTAATGGGGACATTAGAGAGAAATGAGAAGTTGTTGGCTTTCCTAAAATGGGAGAGAAAAGGGTATAGCGATTTGTGTTTTGTTAATATGGCTATATAGAGAGACATGTTTTGCCGATGTTGATAAGTATGTTGGAACACGTTTTGTGTAATAGAAATGAGATTCAAAAATAAATTTAATGGGGACATTTGTATGTCCCCATTGTGGTTAAAGGTCAGCAAATGCAATAAGGCAAATGTGATGGGCCATTAAATTTAAAACATGAATTTCACTTCTATCTCATAAAAATACAACTTTTAATACAATCAAATGAATATAACACATATTTCAATACATGTATATTATTAAAACACATTTTTCAATACTGCTAAATTACCAAAACACATCTCCCAATACAAAATCATTATCCAACCATTTACTCCTTCCTTCTCAAATAAAATTACACAAAAATTCATAATGGGTTTCACTTTTTTTACAAAAATTCAAGCCACAATATCATTAACATATTACAATATATCACATCAATAAAAACACACATTTTCATATATTACACATTCCCCTCAAAATTCATCTATTGCATTTGCTTTACACACCATGAGGGAATCAGATAAATCTTCGACTTTTTCCTCAGTCGACATTATCGAATAATTCAACATCAAGGGGTTAGCCTGGTGGTTAGTTGTGATAACTTTCTGGGAATCTGAGTCATTGTGATTTGGATTTGTATGATAAGGAAGATTCAAGATTGCTTGTGGAGTTGTTCTTTTATCTCCTATCGATTCTCAATTGCATGTTGTGTGGATTTTCTTCTGCCAAAGCTTCAGGTGCTGATCAAAACTTGGAATTAGATTCTACAAACTTTTGCTCTATTTTATGATTCATTACAATCCTTTTTTTTTTCTTCTCAACCCACATCTTTGCCATCATAAAGCCGTTCCCTATGAGGGGAAAACTAGTTATTAAATGAGAAATCCAAGGTTTGGTTTTGATTGTTTTACAACTCGCAAACCCAAACTCGCTATTGTTCAGTTTGAGTCGGGTTTGTTAAAATCGGTGCTTGAATAATTTGGATAATAATATTATAAATTCGAGAACATTAAATATGCTCCGAATACAAATAGATGTATAATATGAATTTAGGGGAAATTAAAGTTGAATGAATTATAAGAAAAAAAATTGAAACAAGAAATTAGAAAAACTTTACAAACAAGCAATTGAGATTGAGGATATTTGGAACACTTGATATTGTGAACTGGACAACCTAAAGCGAACAATATTGTTATCGTCAAGTCTAGCAAGTGCGCCTGGATTCAACTCACTAAACAAGGAAAAAACCCTTTGTTATGTGTATGAAGTATGCTTGTGCTTATAAAGGAGTCTCAACCTTTCACATCTTTCGGCGTGAGAGTTTTACAAAAAGTGGGAATATATAGATGATAAAACATTTATGATAAAAATCGTTGTATCACAAAACAATGACAGCTTTGTGATAGAAAAAAGGTCTATCAGACTATTAATGATAGATTTGTGATAAAACTTTTGTCTATCATAAATAGATGATAATTTTGTGATAGACGTATGATATAATTTTTGTCTATCAACAAAGTATGATACATTTGTGATAGAAATTATATATATCACATATTTTTTGATATAATTTTAATATTAACCATATTTTTACCCAAATTTTAATTAACATTTTATTAGACAAAATAAACCAAAAATCTGAGTTTTGCTATAAGCCATATATTCATAACACTTCATTAAAAAATAAAGCAAATGGTGTGTTTTGCTAACCTAATATACAGGCCTAATATTTCTCTAAGCTGTCGCGATTCACTCTAACATGACAGCAACATACATGATAGAAACGAACTCTGTAATGCACCCCTTTTATGACAATGCTTCTCTATAAGACCATTTTTTCTTGTAGTGCAAGCTACGGAATCAGGAATTGCAAAGAAAAAAAAACTGGGAATCTAAGTCCTTGTGATGTGGATTTGTATGATAAATAACAAGAATAAAGATTGCTTGTGGATTCCAGGTAAAAGAAGAAAGTAGCATGCATTTTTGTCACGAACAAGACGTACGCTATATATGCTGGCATGGCTGCAACGGAGTTCTTCTGTTGGCTTTTCATTTTATCTCCTGGCGGCCTATTGATTCTCCATTGCATATTGTGTGGCATTTTCTTCTGCCAAAGTTGAAGGTGCTGATCAAAACTTGGAATCAGATTCTGCTAACTTTTGCTCTATTTTATATTTCAAATTTTAACTTCTTCTTTTTCAACCACATCTTTGCTTTCTCTCATCTCTAAGCAGCATATTTCACCTTCAGCTTCTATCAACAATATGGTAAGAATTATTACCTCCTGATCATTATTTCTGTTGTCTATAGTCCTTACAGGAACATTAATTGTCCATATATATATATATATATATATATATACTGTCCTTAATTAATGTTTTAATGGAAAATTTTGAAGGAAGTTGGCAGTGATCAAAGGAAAAAGTCGAGTATAATTTTGGAACCTTGGGGAGGAAATGGAGGAGCTAGCTGGGATGATGGAACTTACAATGGAGTGAGAGAAATCCGACTTGTTTACGACAAATGCATCGACTCCATTCGTGTTGTGTATGACAAGAACAGTAAGCCTGTCGAAGCAGAAAAACATGGAGGCGTCGGAGGCTAAAAAATGGCAGAGGTAATTAATTATACATCTTGATCACTTGTACTTTCTTTAATCCAAAATTAAGAACTGGAGCTTATTAGAACTTATGACTTCAGATTAAGCTGCAGTATCCAGAGGAGTACTTGATCAGCGTGAGCGGGCACTACTCTCCGGTGGTTCATGGGGGAAGCTCTGTGATCCGATCGTTAACATTCAAGAGCAACCGGAGGATGTTTGGTCCTTACGGAGTTGAGGAAGGAACACCATTTACATTCTCAATTGATGGGTGTCAAATTGTTGGGTTCAAGGGGAGAAGTGGGTGGTACCTGGATTCCATCGGATTCCGCTTGTCCCGAGTTTCGTCGACCAAGTTGCTCCAAAAGGTTCAGAAGAGGCTTCAGAGGCTGACCACCACAGCATCTTCTACTTGAAATGCTGAAGTCGAGTTAGATTTCTATTTATTTAGGTATAAAATGGTTGTGTGTAAATTATCTAATAATAACTTGCTTGTAATATAAATAAGGCTTGCAAGTGAACCTGCAGTTGCAGTTGAGCGGTAATCATTATGTATTGTAAAAATCGATCCTTATAATAGAAAGTGAGTTTGAACCCTCTCATCTTCAATTACCCTAAATCAAAAATATAAATAAGGTGTGTGAACTCCCTTTCATGATGAGGAGGGGTAAAAATGAAATAATTCTATGTACAAATATGTTTTTAAGTAATTGTTTAGGGATTGAGACCAAAATTCACAAATATAAATTTTACAGTTTCTACAATTCTAATGAAGCCTCTGAAAGTGTCGGGCTTGGTCAGGCCCATCAGTAATTTAACCAATAATTTATTAAAGAGTAAATTTATAATATTTTTTATTAACAATATTAATTTTAATTATTATTCATACATGTCATGGTTGGGACTTGGGAGAGCGGGACGGATATGAGATGGGACTGTAGATAGCCTCCAATCCAGTGAAGCTCGTAAGTAGCAGACATGGCGACCATGCCCAGTAATAGCTTTCGGCACCTAACTCTCGCGACCAGAAGCCCCTGGCTCTACAATTTCCGAAGACTCCGGTCCACAACATGTCTGGCATCCTTTTCCACCCAAGAATCACAGCAAAATCAACCCACCAGTGCCGACACCGAAAAACCCAAAACCCACTGTAATACTAACAAGTCAGCTTCGTACTTCCCTAAGAGAGGTCAGACCGTAGAGTTGGTTTGCGAGTCATTGGCATTTAAGGGAAAAGGCGTGTGCAAGGTTGCGGACTCTGGGTTTGTTGTCATGTGTGACCGTGCACTCCCTGGCGAGCGATTCATTGGGCGTGTGACTCGCATCAAGAAGGGCAGCTATGCTGAGGTTAGCTTGTTTTGTATAATTCACTAAGTAAAGACGTAAATGAAAGTTGTGGGTTTTGTTTGATGGTAAAAATTGATGAAAAATATAAGAAATTTTTTATGGTACGAGTTTTGGGAGATTTGATGAGTAAATGGAAGGATGGAAATTGGAAGCCATGCTGGTGGGTTTTTTGTGTAAATGATAAATGCATTGAATTTGTCCGTAAGTTATCAATCAAATTATGTAGATAAGCATACAGTGAACATAATTTTTGAAAACAAAGAGATAAAATATAAACAGAACCTTGAACAATGTTCCGTGTTGTCTTGAACAGAAAGCTCTTATTATTTTGCTTTGTCTAGTGCAGGCAACAAAAATTAAGACAGTCTCTCCACATTGGGACGTCGTTGATGCCCCTTGTGAGTATGCTTCATATTGTGGAGGTTGTAAAACACAGAACCTATCCTACGAGGCTCAGCTTAGAGCAAAGGAGCAACAGGTCCATGAACTGTTGGTACATGTTGGAAAGTTCTCTGTTAATAGCCCAGAATCTGGTAGCATTATGAAGGCCATTGTTCCCTGCGTTATTCAATTTCATTATAGAAATAAGGTCAGTGGAGACTATTCTCAATCGGTATACTTGGCTGTGCTCAGTTTTTCGCCTGCAGTGCCTAATATTTTTCTTCCTTGATATATGCAAAAATATCTCGTCATGCTGCAAAATATTTTTTCACGAGATTCTGAATATAAATCTGGTGTGAAAATTGACTGCTTATGCCAACTTAGGAATCCCTAACTTCTTTTTTGACTTTTGCAATTCACTGGAACTATTTCATAGTAGATTTCTTTTTTTTTATAATCAATTAACTTTAAAGTATTATTTGCAGATGGAGTTCTCTTTTGGTTCAAAAGAATTGTTAACAAGGGATTCTTTGCAAGAAAAACAAGATAGAAATACAAATTTTGCTCTGGGGTTGCATTCTCCTGGCTATTTTGATAAGGTTCTCAATGTTGATAAATGTTTGTTACAGAGCAATCCTGCCAACAAGGTATAGCACATCTTATATTGAGGGTCAGTATTGTGGGATTCATTTTAAATACTTATTATGTTGTTGGTATTATCCGTTACAATGTTTGATTTTACCCAGCATATATGAAGGTAATCAAAGAATTCTTCCCATTTTGCGTGTAATTTAATGTGAGAATGGAACTCTTCTGTTGCAATAGTAGCCAACATTTATAGTGAAATGAGAATTATTATAAGAATAGCTATGTGTATGTGCACTTTTTGGCATGAGAGACACCACCATCTAATGTAAGTTTAGTCTCTATACTCTTTTTACTTATTTTTTATATATAGGTTCTTGCAGCTGTCCAAGATTGTTGGAGAGATCCACAGATAGGTCTTACTCCTTATGATGTTCATTCGCATGGTGGATTTATGAAGCATCTAATGCTAAGAACTGGAAGGTACCATTATGGACTATATTTTGTATTTGTTTGCTTATAAGATGACATCCAGGTGTACAGTTCTGTTCATATGTATTCTATCGAACTAACTTTTAATGCTCAGCTACATGTGAGTTTTCGCATTGTTTTTCTTAGAGGATAAAGAAAACTGTTGAAAAATGAGTTAAAATGAAAAATGTGCTTTACTTCAATTTTTTGACCGACAAAAAATTGGGATGAAATGTCCCATACTGATTGACATCATTAATAAATAGTTCTAGTCATCTGATGATCTTAGTCATGTTATAAAGGTATGAAATTAAAGATCACATTGATTCAATTAAGCACTTGTTCAATGCTATCTTCATTCTCATATTTGATGGTCCTGGTCCCGGGTTTAAGTTGTACTTCTATTTTAATATTTTTCTTTAGTTAAATTTTTCCTTCACTTAAATTATTGCTTCATAACATATTTTTGAAATAATGTGGGAAGATGTGATAAATTCAAGCAATTTTTAACAGACAGAAATTACAATTTGGATTTGTTTTATGCGAATTTAGCTTATGTATTTCAAATCAATAGAGACTCCATCTATATGATTGGAAGCCGCCAATTTGTGACATCCACGTCAGCAGCGCTAAGATGAGTCGGCCATCTAAGTACTTACTTTTGTAAATGAAGAACTAAAGTAATTCTTATGATTGCCTCTAAAAGAGTATTTCACTCGACACCTGTATTGTTTAGTCTTCTGGAATTTCTTGCATTAATGATGGGATCTGCATAGTTTGAGTTCATGAATCGTTCAATTCATTCTCTGTTGCTATCTCTCTCATGTTTTAACACACACACACACACACACACGTATACACGGATGAGATCAGGCCTTGGCTCATCAATAAATTTCCTACATTGCATTTTTGGCCTTATGGCTCAAATAATGCAAATAATCTCTCGCAGATGTGGGATAAGGTTTGCCTATATTTACTCTTTTCAGACCGCGCAATAATGGCTCCTCTGCACATGGCTACTTCTTACTTTTCTTATTTGTGTTTTAAGGAAGTTGAGACTCATTATTTATTTATTTTTTCCAGTGATGTGAAGACTGGGTCACCCCAACTAATGGTTAATTTTGTGACCTCATCTTACAAGCCAGAGCTGCTGAAGCATCTAGTTGATAAAATTTCTGATATTCCTGAAGTGGTTTGTATAAGAACTTTACTTCTTACGTTCGAAAAAATATCTGTGTATTTTTTGGGATTTGGAGCAAGCCACTCTTTTATAAATTGCACATTTTCAGTTG
The DNA here is from genome assembly GCA_963580455.1 of Euonymus europaeus. Classification (NCBI taxonomy): domain Eukaryota; kingdom Viridiplantae; phylum Streptophyta; class Magnoliopsida; order Celastrales; family Celastraceae; genus Euonymus; species Euonymus europaeus. The sequence goes on along the minus strand of OY756968.1, from coordinate 3,895,011 downwards.
TTAGGTTTAAGAATATTCCTTTTGTTTGAACTTCCTTTGATGACTGGCTTCTATAAAATATGAAAAATAATTTAAGTCAACAGGATTGGACAAAGATCTGGAAAGATTGAGCCAAACCTGCTCCAAGCTGCTTGGGAAGATTTCCCCTTAGTGGCACAACTACCTGCGTTTTTGTTTGTTCTGGTCATAAAGGAGGGTTGATGTACCGGGTTGGTTTGGTGAGGGTCGAAGAGCAAAATATTATTAAAAATTGCATGGTCACATGGGGCTTAAATGTTTATGGTTTAGGAAGTGATTAAATTGCTTCAGCCATATTCTACTTATTGTTTTCAATGTGAATTTTTTCTGGGGAAATATCAAATATATGAGATGGAGTTTTGAAGGTTGTAGAAGTGACATATTTTGACTTACTTTCCCTAGGCTTGTAAAAAATCTGGCACGTTTAATATGATTTGGCGAAAACTCACTGCAATTTCATTGAAATTACTTTCTTTTATTTTGGCTCTTAAATGCGATTGATCGCAGCAGACTTTGAATTCTATTTATAACTTCTTTTTATTGACTGATAGGTGAGCATATTAAATAATGTTAACACTTCTGTTGGCAATACATCCATTGGGGAGGAAGAGTACACATTGTATGGGAAAACCTCCATTACAGAGATCTTAAGAGGACTTATATTTGAAATTTCAGCAAACTCTTTCTTCCAGACAAATACTTCTCAGGTTTGTGATGACAATTTGAATTTTCTACCCACTAGCTCATATTGCTTGCATTCTTGTTTCTATATTTGCTGCGTGTAACTATCCTTTCAAGTTTCAATAGCTGAGGAAAAAAATCTGTTTAGGCAGATGTGTTGTATAAACTTGTTGAAGACTGTGCTCGTCTCAGAGGAGATGGATCGGAAATTGTTCTTGACCTATTTTGTGGGACTGGTACCATCGGCCTGACCCTTGCCAGAAGGTAAATTTCCTCATTTGGTTAGAAGTGTGGGATACTTACTGACATCTGGAATGACAATTTCCCTCTTTTTTAGGGTTAAACATGTATATGGATATGAAGTAGTTGCTCAAGCCATCACAGATGCTCGTCGAAATGCAAAGCTGAATGGAATCAACAATGCTACATTTGTAGAAGGCGACCTTAACAAGATTGATGCAAATTTTGGCGACAATTTCCCCAAGCCTGATGTTGTTATTTCAGGTTACCATTATGTCATTGGCCTAATGCACCTAACTTATTTCTTGTTTACTAGAATTGCAAATTCATTATTTTCCTTGAAACAATGAAAGTTCTTTTATTCTGGTGTGAATGACGAGGAAGCAGATCATTGTCATATTTGGTGTATGGCTCTGAGGGAAAGGTGAGGAAGAAGTTGGGATTTATAGATTGTGGAAGTTTGAATTTTGAGGTCGTGGTCAATATTCTAGCCTACCTAGTTCTATTTTTGCCCTCCTAAAAGGCCTGCTTTATTTTTCTGAATTGCGCGTGGTTTACTCTTAAAGTGGTGCTTCAATGATTATTGGACTTTTATTTGATGTTTCTCCTAAATTCTAGGTGGTAAAATTTGTTGCATTTTTTGGACCACTTGAGCTTTGTAAATAAGGTTCCTTCTCTGCTCCAAATTGGTTTCTTTTGTGTTCATGTGTCAGTGTGTAAGTACTCGGGGGGCAGTGGGGATGTTTGTTCAAGTAGAATCGATTTATACAGTCTTCACTTCACTTCACATGAAAGGTGGGTAAGAGTTGCAGCAAGATTCTACAAGTTTTGCTTTTACGGAAGAATCAACTGAAATTAGATATATTTCATCGGAGTATTTTTGTCTTCTCCTTGTTTACTGTGCCAAAATTTTGTAGATCCCAACCGTCCTGGCATGCACATGAAATTGATAAAATTTCTGCTAAAGCTTAAGGCACAACGCATTGTATATGTATCGTGCAATCCGGCAACGTGTGCACGTGACCTTGACTACCTCTGTCACGGTGTGGTATGTGGCTGTTATTAAGGGCTTGATTTTCTTTCCTTTTTCTGGTTCTCTGTAATTTATTTGAAGAAAACTGTTTTTGTCTAAACTATTTTAATGTTGAATCCTGTGTAGGTTGAGAAAAATATCGAGGGATGTTACAAACTTATAAGTGTACAGCCAGTAGACATGTTTCCTCACACTCCTCATATTGAATGTGTGTGCCTATTAGAGCTTCTTTGACCATTCCTTGTTTTCGTATGCCTTGGGGTTCAAAGGCTCACATATCTACACTGCGGCCAAGGCTCTAATGCTGATCAGACCTTCAACTTCCCTTCATGATTTTGATAGAGTTGCCGGTTTTCCTTACTATATTTTAAAGATTATAAATTTTGAACACTCGTGAAGCTTCAGGGGAGATGATAACCATAGTACGGCCAACAAAAGAACCGTTTCTATGCTTTGGCATGGCTGAATTTAATTCTTCATCTGCTATTGAAAAGCTCCATTTTGCGGGATTAAGAGGAGTCATCGACACAGAATACAAATCGTAGCTGGGATATTTCAGGTGAAAAATAGCAGATTATTTTTCATGGAGAACTTGTCATTTATGCCACTGGAAATATTTTGCATTGGTTGCCAATGTGTTCCTGTTTCTTTTACACAAATATTTAGTTATTTACAGTTTATCGAGATTTGTTAAACAGATTGGAAGTATTGCATAGATTAGCAGGAGACTAACTGTACTGTTTCCTTTCTTATGAAGATCGGAAAGATCTATATCTATGACTTTGTTGCCAGAACAGAGTTATGCGCCTGTTCTTGCAATCGCAATCGGATTATTAGATGTTTGAACAGAACACCATAAGCTCGCATCCTTCTCAAATGCGAAACCGGAATGGCTGGGCTTATGACCAGCAATACGTATGGCACAAAGTAGCTCTGAGCCAAACGCAATGGCGGGGAATCATTCGAAACCCTGGTTGATCAGAACACCATAAGCCGTGTGAAGAACAGAACGCCTTACAATGTTAGAAATACTGAAATTCAAAGGAATTAAGAAGTAAGACAGTAAAATTTCACTCAAAACTAAAATAGTGGCATTGTTTAAAAAATAAAAAAAGATGTGAAATTTGGTTCCAATTTTTTTCGGTTCCAAAAAATATTGACATTGGTCTCGTTGGAAAGAGTTTTTCGCACCGATTTTAAATCATATAATTTTTTTAATCTGACATGTTTTTGTGAGAGAGAAACTCCATCTCCATAGAGCAAAAATGAAATGAAGCAATTTTATTTGCAGCTGCCCAGCAGAGAAGGTTGCCCAACTTTCAAATTAGAGAATATTGATTAATTGATTAAGCAGTTTTTTTCCCAATTATCTTTATTTTGTCCAAAACAGAAAATGAGACAAGTAAATTGCAGGCAGAGGAGAGGATTGGCAAAAGGAATATATAAGCCAATGCTAATGGGAACCCATTCAATTATCAGCTGTAGTCATGGCACGCACGTGCCAAGCATTCACAAACCAGTTGCTTCTTTGTTCTTTCCTCTCTCCCTTTCTTTCCAATAGCCATCCGTGTATATATATATATATATACACACACACAGAGAGAGAGAGAGATGAAAAGGGAGAGAGACAAATTAGGACAAGTGTATCGTAAGGGACAAATTAAATTCTATCATCATCCCTGGACGCACTATCCTCTCATTCTGACTGTGTGCCTTTAAGTTGCAGCTTGCCTGCCAACATCTTCTTTCTTTTCTTCCTTCCCCATTATTTGATCTCTTAATTCCACAATAATATTATATTTCTATACACAAGCATAAATATCTGTTACATAAAATATTAAAATCATGAGTTGTAAGCTACCGGCTCTTTCTTGTTATTCATTTGTGTCATTAAATAAATCTAAAAATAATTGATTAAATATTATAACAAATTATTATCTTTGCAGTTAGATTTAAATACCAAAAAATGATCTTCAAGAATACTAAACCACCAAAATATTTAGTATTCTCTCGTTGTACTCCAAGAAAATAATCGAACCCATTGGCCAATTATTTTCAAAAAATATATACTAAATTTTAAATGAAATCGATCGATAACCGAGAATTACTGTTCATTAATTTGGTTAATTCATGTCAAAATACTCACAAAAAATTGGCCGTATCCAATCACTTCACCCCCTCTCGTGCATTCACAGGTAATTTGTTTTATAATAATAATAAAAACTACATCTTACCAGGAAATGTAAGGCGGGACAGTATGAAATGCTTCGTTTTAATTAGTAAAACAAATAATAATAAAAATTAAAAAATTGCGTTTAATTAGTATAAAGTGAAAACAATTTGGCCATGATTAATATTATGATTAATGAAGAATCTTCATAGGGGAATAATTAACCATTTCACAGTGCGCATGCTTGGAAATAGCATAAGCAACCAAAAGGCTGTCAGAGCTTTCTAGAAAATCATACAAAATATTAATTAATTATAGATATATCTATCTATATAAATATTTATACTCTCATGTTGAAAATTATATACACTCTTACAAGCCCCACAATCTGACCATAAAACCTTATCTTTTAAAATAATAATATTAAATTAATTATCTATATATTTTATTAAGCTTCTGTTCTCCATTTCTCTTATATACTAGCTACTGTATCATTATAACAATATATAGGCTTGCAAGCCATAATAGCTTTGGTCAGCAATTCTACAACACATTATATTGTTCATATCTTGCTTCATTTTGAGCGCTTGGAGGAGAAACTAACAACAGATATATATATATATATATATATATATACATACACTCCTCCATTCTATTCTCGATCTCCATTGTTGGTGCATTTGGAATTGGTATGTAGTTACTGTTATTTGTATATATATATTTATTTATCTATATATATACATGCAAAAAAACACCCATACATACTCATAATTTCCTCCTCTTTAACAGGAATATCATCATCAATGGATAAATATTATGTTGAGGAAAGCTTCATGATGACTAATGGGGCAGATCCAGGCTTGGATTCCATTAATGGTGTCTCAGATATGAATTTCATTATGAGCAATCTAGATCCTCAGTTTTCTCCTTTGAATATTGGTTTCAACATATTAGCTACTACTCATGATTGCAACACAGACACATCTGTGGAAGACACTAATGAAGGGGTTTCCCTGATTTTTTGTTCCGGAGAGTCTGATCATCATCATTATCCGAGTCTCGTCCCAAACTGTTTGGATTCGGCTATATCCGGAGGGTCTGATCAGAGTACTAATATGGCTGAAACAGTCTCTCTTAATAAATCTTCTTCACATCAACATGTCAAGTCTGTTTCCACAAAGAGAAGCATTAGTGTTTCTCAAACTGATCAAGATGACGTGTTTAGGCTCAACATGATCAACAATCCACCAAGTTCAAAGAAACCAAGATGGGAGAAGAGGCCGATAAGTTCATCATCAAACATCAATTTCCAATCTCCAGAACAGGAGCCTGATCCAGAGGCAATTGAACAAATGAAAGAGATTATATACCGTGCCGCAGCATTTAGGCCGGTGAATTTAGGGTTGGAGGTGGTGGAGAAGCCCAAGAGGAAGAATGTCAGAATATCAAATGACCCACAAACAGTGGCTGCAAGGCAGAGAAGAGAGAGGATTAGTGACAGAATTAGGGTTTTGCAAAGGCTAGTCCCCGGTGGAACCAAGATGGACACTGCATCAATGCTTGATGAAGCTGCTAACTATCTCAAGTTTTTAAGGTCACAAGTCAAAGCACTTGAAAATATTTGCCACAGCAACCCTCTTCCTCCTCCTCCTCCTCATGCAAATCTAGTTTTCTGTTCTTCATTTCCCTATATCAACCAAAAACCCTAGCAATCATGTTAACCACAACCCATAAAATAACATTAACCATCATTTCATCATCAACTTATCCTAATTAAGTCCCCATTTTCTAGACCCAAAATTTGTCAGCAGCTGCTAGTAATCAAAACTTCATGATTACACCTTTTGTGTGTGACAAAGTCAAAACTTATTAGCTAATTATAGAATTTCTTTCTCTCTTTTTTTTTTCCATTGCTTTTTTTTTTTTTTTACTTTGTAAGATGGTGGGGCTAGAAAGAACTGGAGATTCAGGTATTTATTTATAAATTATTGTAATGAAAGTACATCTTTTAATGTGGTTTTATTTTATTTTGATAGTGCAACTTTGTTAGCAAACCAATGTAGGAGACAAAATCTTAAAAAAAAGTGAATGGTTCTGTGTCTCCTTAATTCAATCCAAAGCGTGCCCTTGAAATTCACCAAGCCCTCAATTGCTTTTAGCACATGCATATATGCTGTCCTGATGAATACTCTTCTCTTCTCTCTCTTTTTTTTTTAAAAAAAAAATATATTTTTTTATTTTTTAATTAAAAACTATGTCACGAAAAATGGAATATAAAAATCCTTTTCACATGCAGTCTAGTTAAATCATCCATGTTCTCTAAGGTAATTCAAATCTTCCAAAGCTATCATGTATGTGAACTGTGAAGAGATTGTTAATTTAAATATATATCTCGATAAATCAAAGAATCAATGTGGATGTACTTAATAATATATAAAAATGAAGCCCCCGTCAGAAAGAATTAATCATGTAATTCATACACACAAATTAGAGCAATTTAGAACAAATTTTACAATACATAACATGTTATATATATTAGAAGTCTTGGAATAATATAGAAATTTGAAATTATATAAGACCCCTCTCGACTCCTAATTTTATCTCTACTACGTCCCCTTCGAAATGCTAATCAAGAGATACAATGTTACATTAACTAGATTGAAAGAGGTAACTTATAAATTAATTAAGGAGATGTTGACTGGAGTTTCATTTATCGGACCAAAAGAGTTGTTTTTTTGTTTTTTTTTCTAAATGTTAAACATCTCGTATAGCGTATTCCATTCTAATATAATATCATATTCTAGTATGATATTTCATTGTAACATCATATTCAATTATAAAACTATGATGTTACAATAGAATGAGACAATAATGTTACAATTGTATGAGATGTTTAGGTCTTGGATACATATCACGATTTTTATTTTTTTTGTGATTGTTGGTACCAATTTCTAAATTTAGACAATATGAATTGCTATGGTTGGTCAAAAATAACCACAAATTGCGTGGATATACAACAACCCACAGCTCTTCAAATTATTGAAGTTAAACAAAGAGAGAGAGAGAAAATTTGTTAGACGGTTATGATATATTATTATTATATAATTATATATTGCATGTTTTTCAGCGAAACCTGGCTCTACTTGCTTAATCATACACTCAAAACCTAACGTCACCACCTCAAGTGTAGGGAATTTTGGCTTTTCTATCCGAAATTGGTTTCCATGCGTACGCAGACCAATCTTGATTGACTTCTTAGCAGGCTGAGAATTATTAGTCGGTTTAATACAGCAGCATCCATGTTAGATGATTCATATATATACATATATTTATTTGTATGAGGGATTTGGAATAGGGTTTTTTGGAAAAATGACCCCCCTTTTCATAATATTTGGAGATCTAACCCCACCTCTCATTCTATCTAAAGTTTAACCATTTTGTCAAAGGAAAAGACGATGCTGCCCTTACACGTCTTTTGATGCACGTTCCCTCCAAGAAAACCCTAGAACCCATGAAAACCAGCCTGCAGCTTGCTCGCCTCTTCCTCTCTCTTCCTCCATGTCTCGCACCTCTCAAGCTTCGAAGTGAGGTAGATCTCTCACCTCGTTCAGCATCTGTCTCCCAGAAAGGATCCTAACCTCTGGAACAAGGACCGAACGCAAGCTCCGTGTTCGATTGGACTAACATACCAGTGCTCAACGTCATTTCTATGTGTCCAGCACTCCATCCTTTCTCGGACTACTTATCCAAAGCTCCGAAGCTTCATCTGTCGTTGGACATCTTGTCCTCAGTTTTTGTTTGCCTTCTAATTTTGTTTTGAGGAGGAATATCACTAAACTAAGGTTAGTCTGGTGCATTTGGTTTTGAGAACTGTCATATATTACAACCGAACGATACAAAGTGAAATATTTATTTGATAAATGCATGTATTGTTCATCCAGAAGTAGTTTCGTTCAGAAAATTTTTTCCTTGACAAGTAGCTTTAACAATCGTTGACAAGTTGTTTTATTCTCGTTGAAATGGGTTAATGTTTTCGTTGAGAAATATGTTTAAGCTTGTTTATCTGTCTTTTTTTTTTCGTTGATAAATAGTTTTATTTTCGTTTATATATGTCAATTTTTTCGTTGGGAAATATGTTTGAAATTATTTTCGTTTATCCCAGATAACCATTTGGTTGATAAATATCTATATACTTTTTGTTTAGAACTATATGTATTTTTGGTTTATAATTATGTTCATGTAAGTGTTATGTTAAGGACTGTGTATAAATTTTTCGTTGACTACTTGTTATCTTTGTGATTCAGAAATGGAGGAGGTTAGCATATTGGTACGCTATTGTGGCTCTTGGGAACGGGTTGGAGTCAGTTATGCGTATAAAGGTGGGAAGAGTAAGGGTTTGATCATTCCAAATGATATTTCGTATGACCAATTATTGGATATGGTGTATGAATTGACGGGAAAAGATCGTGAAACATACAATGTTCAATTGAAGTACATTTACAATGTCCATGGTCCAACTGAGCCCGTTGAGATTGAGAGTAATAAGGACGTCCGCTTCTTCGTTCGATGCAATAGCGACAGGAGCATACCTGGAACATCTCTATGTGTTACAGTCACTGATAGAGACGTATCTGACGATGCTAATGATCTGAAATTTGATTTGAATGACTACCGATATGATATTGGGTTTACAGATTTGGTGGATGATCCGGCCAAAGTTGGATGCAGCAGGAACATGGAGGATCTTAATGATCCTCAAATACATGGATCAGAATTTAACGCAAATTATCATTCAGCTGGTGGAATCGACGCTTCTAATTCTATTAGTAAGTCACAAAGTTGTGGTAATGCGATATCCTCCAACCAACATCTTGTACTTGATGATGCATCTACCATTTTGAAAGTCGGAGAAATATTTCCAGACAAAAAGAGTCTGTTAAAAAAGTTATGCATTCATGCTCTTCATTTGCACTTTGAATTCAAAGTGCATAAATCGACAAAAATTCTTTTTGTTGTTAAATGCAAAGTAGATGACTGCAAGTGGTGGCTTCGAGCAACCAGAGTTAAGGATACATCTTTTTTCATGATCAAGGTATTTCGGGATAGCCATTTGTCTTCCTCTTGTTTTGAATATAATAATGCTCGACAAGCGACAGGATGGGTTGTGGGAGAATGCATCAAATCTAAATATGAGGGAGTTAGCTGTATTTACAGGCCAAAGGACATTGTGAAGGATTTCGAGAGAGTGCATGGAGTTGCCATCAGTTATGATAAAGCTTGGCGGGCAAGGGAAAGTGCACTACATTCACTGCATGGTACGCCGGAACAATCTTTTGCTGAATTATCATCATTTTTTGCAAAATTGGAATCAAAAAATCCAGGTACAGTAACACATATTAAGTCTGACTCTTGCAATCGTTTCAAATATTGCTTTATGGCACTTGGTCCATCGTTAAGAGGTTTTCGTACTTGTATAAGACCTGTAATTTGCGTCGATGGAACTCATTTGAAGGGTAAATATCGTGGAACATTATTCGTTGCCACATGTTTAGATGGAAACAACCAGGTATATCCTTTGACTTTCGGGGTTGGTGATTCAGAAAATGATGATGCGTGGCAATGGTTTTTTGAAAAATTGAATGCAGCTATTGGATGCATTGAATCACTTGTTTTCATTTCGGATAGAAATGGTAGTATTGAAAAAGGAATTCGTAGAGTGTTTCCTGATGCCAAACATGGTATTTGCATGTATCACCTTGGTCAGAATTTGAAGGCAAGAAAATTTAGTGACTCTGTCATCCCTGTATTCTACAAGGCAGCCAAGACATACAATCAGATGGAGTTCCACCAGATTATGAACCAGATACGTAGATTTGATTCAGGTAATGTTTTCAATTATTTGACGGAAGCAGGTGCTCACAAATGGTCTCGCGCTTATTTTCCCGGAGAACGGTATAATATCATGACTACCAACATTGCTGAATGCCTGAATGGAATATTAAGGGATGCTCGCAGCTTACCTATTACAAGGTTGATGGATCATTTGCAATCTTTATTACAGCGATGGTTTCATGATAGACGCTTAGTAGCTGTTGAGATGAAAAGCGAGTTGACGGACTATTATGATAAAGTATCTGAAGAAAGAAGGGACAGGTATGTAATTTTCAGATCATTATTTCATATTTTATCGTTGACAAACTCTCGTTGAAAGTACTTATCGTTGATAAATGGGTCAATTTTTGGTTGATAAGTTCGTAATTATGGTTGATATCCGAGTCACATGCCGGACATGTCTGAAACGACCAAGTCATAAGGTTGATAAACTCTCGTTGAAAGTACTTATCGTTGATAAATGGGTCAATTTTTGGTTGATAAGTTCGTAATTATGGCTGATATCCGAGTCACATGCCGGACATGTCTGAAACGACCAAGTCGTAAGGTTGATAAACTCTCGTTGAAAGTACTTATCGTTGATAAATGGGTCAATTTTTGGTTGATAAGTTCGTAATTATGGCTGATATCCGAGTCACATGCCGGACATGTCTGAAACGACCAAGTCGTAAGGTTGATAAACTCTCGTTGAAAGTACTTATCGTTGATAAATGGGTCAATTTTTGGTTGATAAGTTCGTAATTATGGCTGATATCCGAGTCACATGCCGGACATGTCTGAAACGACCAAGTCGTAAGGTTGATAAACTCTCGTTGAAAGTACTTATCGTTGATAAATGGGTCAAATTTTGGTTGATAAGTTCGTAATTATGGTTGATATCCGAATGTTATAATTTATATAACTAAGTGCTCTTCTACTGTTATGTTGTTATAATAAATTTACAGAGCCAGAGTAATGACTGTAGAGCCTATTACTATACATTCTTTTCTTGTGAAAGACGGTGATGTTGGAGGACAAGTAGATTTGTCCGGTAAATCGTGCACTTGCAGAGTTTTCGATCTCGATCATATGCCATGCGTCCACGCTTTTGCAGCATGTAGAGCTAGAAAGATACCAACAGTTCCCTTGTGTTCGCCTTACTACCGTACAGACATGCTTGTCCTTGCGTATGCAGAACCAGTAAACCCTATTTTGAGTTCAAAAAATAGTGTATCGGTTGATGACGTCAGAGAGTTGCTCCCACCGGAAACTAAGAGAAAAAGCGGAAGGCCGAAGAAGAATCGAATACCGTCGTCCGGAGAGCGAAAGCCTAAAAGAAAATGCAGTCGCTGCAATCGAGATGGTCACAACCGTCAAACATGCAGTGAGCCCATTAATCTGCAATCTGGCACGTCATAATCTGTATTCGTATTCGTAGGTAATTATTTTAAAGGATATTTCTCCCTAGTTGATAACTAATGTTATATATATGTAGTTGATAACTACTTTCTCGAATTTGTTATATGTATTTTCGTTGATAAAAATAGATGTGTGGGTTGAGATGTGTCGTTAAGCACATTTATTTCTCGTTGATATTTTTCTAAAACTGTCCACAATCAACACATAACATAACAGATTAACAAATCACTGTCAAATATTTTGCTTCGAATGTACATAAGCATAATCAAAACTAACTACCCAACATCACAGTTTTCCATGTCTCCACAGCGAATTTTTTCCTGAGAAACTGCATGTCCTGAGCCTTCAACATCGTAATGTCCTTACCAGCACTTAGAATTTCAATGATTTTAATGCAGAAAATACCACAGTCGGAACTGGAAAAATTAAAAGAAAAATAGTGGATGTTAGTTATGACGTTGAATTTTTATTGTATTTCAAATAAAGTTACGCAACACTTACCCATTATCTTGCTGCGGAACATCAGAGGGACGCTCAACTGGCCATGGAGAGCCGTCAACGATAATACTTGCACGCACTAGAATTATAGGAATTAATTCAGATAATGGCTTCATCTCGGTGTTGAACTTCTCTTGTCTTGTGTGTTTTACAAGAGAGTCATAGCAAACAATCTTCTTCTCAGCCATATCGATGCAACCAGCAGCCCAATGATCAGAAGTAATATTTATTGGAAAATAAATCTTTTCCAACTTCGACCAGGATTCAGTTCCCCTCTTTGATCCGTTGACAAAAGATAGAAGACGATTGTCATTGTCCCATTTTAATGGATTTGTGTCTTCTAGATATAGTTTATGTCTGATCTGGACATATGACTGGAAGTAATAGAAATTTGTCAACCAGAATAAACGAGAATGAAGTATTTTATCAACCAGAATAAACGAGAATAAAGTAGTTTATCAACGAGAATAAAGTAGTTTTTCAACCAGAATAAAGTAGTTTTTCAACCTATATAAATGAGAATAATGACTTACAAAGAACGTGGTATCCATAATCGCACATTTTTGTGTGAAAATATCTGCATTTCCAGCTAATCTCTTACGTATTATATCCATAGCCACATCAAGATGCTGAAGAAAGATGTAAATCATCAGACATTTGTAATTAAAAATAGTATGACAAAATGAAGAACAATACGTACCGTATCCAATAACCATTTGCTTTGGTCCATCACAGTATCGAACCATTCTTTCGTTGCATCACATACATTGACATCTATGGTCTTATCCTTGTTCACGGGATTCATGTAGAATTCATCCATTTCTATTTCCCATTCTTTTGGGTATTCTGAAAGTGGGTTAAATTCTAGAAATTGTTGCGGCTTTCTCTTCTTCTTTGTGGGATCAACGTACGGTGACACCTGATAGGGGCCCCTCTTTTTTATCCGTTTACCATGAACACCAGTGTTTTCAGTTGCCAAGTTTGCCAACAACTGCAATTTCTCGTCATCTGTTTCTTCATCATCAACTGCTTCACCAACCTGATCCTCTGTCTTCTGAACTTCAGCAACAGATTCCTCAACCTTATCCACTGCAGATTTATCGACCTCATCAGCAGATGATTTTTGGACCTTATCAACCTCAATACCTTCAGCAGCCTCACCATGAGCGTCTTTATCAACCTCCACACCTGTGTTATCAACCTCAATATTAGATTCATCAACCTCACCTACAGCTGCTTTATCAACATTCACAGTAGTGTTATCAACCTCAATCTTTCCTTCAGCAACCTCACCAACAGCGACTTTATCAACCTTCACACCTGTGTTATCAACCTCAAAATTTCCTTCATCAACCTCACCCACAACAGTTTTTTCAAACTCCACAGCTGTGTTATCAACCACACCCACAACGTTAACAACTTCTTTTGCATCAGACTTCTCAACCTCATCCACAGCAGAGTTGTCAACCACGTCATTGATATCTTCTTCAAATCGCTCACCCATAACAGATTTATCAATCAAATCACCAGATTCTTTATCAACCGTAGCATCGGCGTCTTTATCAACCTTAGACTTCAAACTATCAACCTCGATAGTGGAGTTATCAACCTTAACAGAAGTGGTGTCAACCTCAACATTCACATTATCATCCTGATGAAACTTATCAGATGTTTTTTCCGTCTCGTACATGGCATCCTTATTCTTATCATGTGGGGCAATGTAAAATTTTCCAGAATCATCGTCAGTAGATTCAGATGATCCATCTTTTACTTGCCCAGCAATATTCGAAACTACCTTATCTAACTCTCTTTTGGAGTTCTCATCCAGCTCTTCTTTCTCCCCTCCTCTATTTTTCTCATCCCCCTGTTTGAAATCTGTATTTTTACTATATCCAGTCCTTCGCTTTTTCTCAATGTTTTGGCGCAAATTTTGTAGTGCTATGCGTTTCTTGCTCTCTAGATCCGCTGCCTCTTTTAGCGGACTCCCCTTATCCTGCATCAATCGTGTGCTCCTCCTAAGTTGTTCTGTCTAAATACGCTCCCCCCTTGGTTTCCTTACAACCTTTCTTACAGTCTTCCTCTTCTCCATTATCTTTGTCTCATCTACTTTTCCGCTGTCCTTCTTGGATGATGACCCCATGTGAGCAGATTTTGAGACAGAAATATCCCTCACAACCATCTTTTCTTTCATCTGTGAATTTTTCAACTCTAAAATTTCCTGCTCAACCTTTTCGAGTCTTACGGAGATATCATCAATCTTATTTTCGAAAATGGAAAGATTTTCCCTTACCATTCCATTGATCAAGGCACTCACCCTCAGTCCCAGCTCCGTAGACTTCAAATCATCCACAATTTTGGCTGGATCTTCATTAGGTTCTGACCTGTTCAGTCTTTTTGCCTTATTCTTCAACATTTTTTCTTTACTCGACCTCTTCACTACAACTTCAGTGTCAACCATCAAATTACTTGTGTACTCAAGAGAGGCCTCCGCCTCTGTAGGAACCATATCAATCACTTCCACCTGAGTAAGAAGACCTTAAGTTATCAACAAAAATCATGTATATTATCTACGGAAAATATTATACTATAAACGAAAAATACTGCATTATCAACGAGAACAACTATGTTATCAACGAGAACTACTAAGTTATCAACAAAAAATACTAACGAATCAACGAAAACCATTAAGTTACCAACGAAATTTTTTTTACCTCTAATCCTTCAAGCAACTCAATAACAGTCTTCGATTTTGGTACTTTTGTAGATGTCCACTTTAACATCCTCGGAATCAATGTGACATCAACACAGTTTGCTAGATTTTCAGCAATGGAAGGAACAACCTCGTATGCCCATATCTGGAAGGCTAGAGGAAATCCTTGAAGATTGTACCACTCGAATTCCGTTCTTGATTTCTTCAACTTGTCGGCGCGTCCAACAAGTGAATTACTAAGTTGTTCCACTGTTTTCTTATAGCACAAAGTACCCCAAGGATACTTGTTGAAAGAGTCAAAATGCTCAACCAGCCTGAAAAAATCAACATCAACAAGCAGCTTCAAATCTCTACCCAGAAGCACAGTCTCAAGAAAGTAGACTAGTGCTAGTTTGACCACATCGTCTGGGTCATCGCATTTCATGAAAACTTTTTGTAACTCCGCACAAGATATAGAAAATCTTCCTCCAAAATATTTTTCTTGCAACCCAACCTCAGGTTGCCCACCATACTCTTTCTCTACCATTTCTAGGAATTCAGACATCTCTGGAATGGCATGACAATTCAGGCCTGTTATCATGTTGAATTCCCGTATGGAAAAAATAGTCTTATGTCCACCAATATTAAATATCATCCTCCCAGCCTGTTCATCCTCATCTGATTGCACCTGTCGTAAAAGTATTTGGTGAACAATCTGAGCAGCCCATTTGATGTTTTTCAAATGGATGAACTAGCCGAAGCATGATCCCTTAAACGTTGTAAGTTGATCATCGTTCAACTTACTTTTGATGTCGCTAAGGGTTTCAAAAACCCTTGCGAAAGACAAAACCTTAGCACCGAATCTCTTAGTTGGAGGAATTTTGAATTCCATTTATGAACTCTGCATACAAACTCATGTGGTTATGAGGCCAAAAATTAAGTTATCAACCTAAGTAAGAAAATCTATAAACCTAAAAATAAGACATTTTATCAACATAAAAATCTGTGTTGTCGACCTAAGTGACAAGAATAAACAAATAATACACAAAAAATTAATACAGTTATCAACTGAAACTTTGGGTTAGTTATTACATAAATACATGCACTTGGAGATTGCAAAATTTATCAACGAAAACAAATATTACAAAAGTTATCAACCTAAACAAATCTTTACCAACGTACAAAAACAATTTTCTAAACGAGAAAATTATACGGTTATCAACGAAAACAATGAATTACCATCATGTATAAATAAAGTTATCAACGAAAACTTAATATTGTTATCAACGAAAATTTAATACTTTAATCAACGAAAAGTATGAGTTATCAACGTTAATATGTTTCTTTCTATTCCCGAAAAATAATACACTTATCCACCAAAAGTATAAAACTTTCACTCAGTAACTCAGAAAACACTCTCATATAATCAAATAAATGAGAGTTGTATGAGTGTGTATGAAACATCAGTTGAAATCTTTCATCATAAAAGCATCTAACACACACACGAGAACTGTCGATTTTCCAAACGAAATGTAACAGATAAAACAAATGTAACAGATAAACCATCAACATAAGCCAATAATTTAGGGCAAAATGAACCAACAGTGACACCATAACATACAGAAGATAAATGACAGTACAAAAATAAAGGAGATGAAACTAACCTTGCTTCGTAGTCTCTCTTGTTCGTCGCGAAACAAGTATACCCACCGAAGTTCGTCGAAATGATGTAACCAGAGGAAGAAGAAGAAGGAAGGAAGAAGAAGGAAGAAGAAGAGTTGTCGAAATGAAAAACAAAAAACTGTTGAAATGACGTAAAACCGCATCCCAAGGCAGTTACTATTCATATTTACAGTTTTTTAATGTTTAAGGGCAGCAGCGTCTTTTCCTTTGACAAAAGGGTTAAACTTTAGATAGAATGAGAGGTGGGGTTAGATCTCCAAATATTATGAAAAGGGGGGTCATTTTTCCAAAAAACCCTTTGGAATATTTATTTTCACCATTTCTTTTTCTTTTTTTCCTTTCTTCGTTCTTATTGGATTGTGACTAAACACCTCCAATTCATTTTTAATATTATACGGTCTTCAGCTTATAAGTGACCCTTTTGCACAAAACTATATTATCCTGAATTTTTTTAAAAACATCCAAACACCGAATAATATTATTAAAGAATAATTTTATACTATACGGAGTCTTTATCCCCTACCCAAAACCAATTATCATAAGTCGGATTTGATAAGAGTTGTGGACAGTGAAAAACAATCGAAACCCCAAGCGACCCCTAGCAGAGCTCACAAATCAAGTGAGTCAAGTGACCAATGTCAGATTCATCATAGGGGTTATAAACTTATATCAAATAAAATTAATGAATCACTGCTTTACCCAAAAAAAGTATATTATTATTATTTAACAAATATAGGTAAATTTTTAATTTTTAATTATCACCCTCCGCCCGACTCTCTTCCTCCTTCTTTCGCTCTCTGCGCGGACAGGGAATGTCGAAGTCTTGCAAGGGACTAGCGATGGAACTTGTCAAATGTTTAAGCGAATCTGATTGCATTAAGGTTTTTTTCTTTTCTTTTCTCGATCATTCAATTCAATCTTCAATCCTATTATTGATATTTGCTTTTAACTCGTATTCTGATGTTTATTATTAGGTTGAGAATCGTTCATACAGAGAATGTACGGCAGAGAAGAGCCCTTCCATACCGAGCGGGTGTGTTGGTCTCAGGGAGACTTACTTTAATTGCAAGAGAGGCCAGGCATGCCTTCTTCCCTCTCTGAATCTTCTGCCTTTCTTGTTATTAGTGACTAATTTATAAACTTTAGGGTTTAGGGTTTAGAGCTGATGATGCAATATGTATAATTTTTTTCCCCAGTTAATTATTGTTTTCCTGCGGTTAATTTGTTCTTCTCAACGGAGTTGACTAGTTTTACTGCTTAGTTTGGACAGACAGACCCAGTACTGAAAAAAAATGCTATTCCGTTGGCATATGTTTAAACAAGTACATAACTGATTTATTGTCTCATAGCTCTTATGAGAATCTACCTTAAAATCCTGAAATGCAGATTGATTTGAAGATGATAGAATTTAGCATTGCTGAACTTGAATTGAACAAATTTTTGTGTTTCACTTTCGTCAAGCGTATTGAAATATCCTTGGCTGGAATCAATGCAATTATATTTGTCAATACTCTGCTTGGAGTTTGAAAACGAGTATGCAAAGAAATTATGATTTTTTATGTGTTTCTACTTTCTATTATAACAATGGGGATATTCAGAGATGAGTCCCAATTTTTTAAATTCAAAGAGATCTGTATGGGTGAATTTGGAACTTAATACGTACTTTTTTAGAATGGAATTGTTGACCTCTGTATTACAGCCATTTTGGGTGGTTAAAAAAGTGTTTATGCTGAAGGGCTTGAATGTCCTAAGAGTTAAAAAATAATTTTACTCTTGCGAATAACTCTTGCCAATGAGGGAGGGGAGAACTTTTGTTCTGTGACCCTTCCTCTACCCTCGCATTATTCCTTCATCCATACATGGCATAAGTTTTTATGCAGCCTATGTCTTTATCCTTGGATAGTGATTGTGTTTTCTATATCTTTTATTTTTTGTTTCTGAAAGTTCATTATCTCTGTATGCATCATGGTATAACATTGACTCTCTTTTTTCTTTTTCTTTTTTGTAAAATTCACCTCATTAGCATCCAAATGATATGTTCAGATGATTGGATTTTGGGAAATTGTTGTTGTGATTAGGTTTACTGCTTTAGTATTCCTTTTTGTTGGGATTCACTCTTAAATGGCATTGACAAATGCCTCTTTGGCCTCTTACGATTAGACTGAGACACTGAGCATAATTAATATTGTTAGAAATGATAGTTGTATCTATGATTTTAAACTTTTAGCTGCAAATTCAGAAAGTGTGTCAGTTCCTTGACGTTTATTAATGGTCCACTTGAGAAGAAAGTTTAGTCATTGGTGGTGTTGGGAGTATGAGTATGATGAGGACTCATCAAACATCCCCAAGCCTCATTTTCTTTACTCTCCAAAGTAGTATAAGAAATTTTCTAGGGCATTAAATTATAATAAACATCCTTGTGTCAAGAACACGAGATGTATCATTTGCAGTTTTTTTCTGTTCATTTATGAATGATTGAGTTATTAGTTAGTACTTATTAGTGCCACATACTTTCCAGTTTCTTTGTACTAGATATACATTTTACACTTTTCAAACCTCATGGATCTGTATGGGCCAGAATTGTTTCTAACCTCGTAGCAGATCTTGAACTAATTCTCATTTAGACTTGGCCTTGAATTGATTTTGGGTCAAGACCCTAATTGTCCCATAAATCTATTTATCTTTCATTTCATTTTGGTTTTGATCCCTTTACCGCGGTGTGAATTGGTGTCTAGAGTTTTATTTTCTTGTACCGTTTACTCTGTCAGTGCAAGATCTGAAGTTTTTGTACTGTTTATTTCAACCAAAAAAAAAACACTGATAAAATCGAATTCAACATTATCTGTGGTGTCTGATAATATATTTGTAGTAAACAATTCTTCATTTGCTTTTGTTTAATATACTTCACATGAAATCTTGTCTATGTACTTGTATGCGAGGCTATTTAAAGCTTTTTATGCTTAAAAAAGACAAAACACGAACCACGCTTCCTTCCTCCTAAACCTGGGTTACGAACTCTAAAACCTGGCCTCACCAACAATCCCAAATCTGCATCTCCCAAACGCTTCTCAACCCTCTCACTCCCAACACCCACAACCCTCCTTCCAAGTTTTACCTAAAGTTTGTGAATGTGTAAGTTCGGATTTTGGTTTAATGAAGATTGGAACAAGCAGTGTGCTGTGGAGGATGACACTAACTTATAATTTAGTAATAGTCGTTGATTAAAACACTGAACAGCCATCGTTTCATACAAAAAGAGCAGACTCTCTACAGTTTAACAAATAGACATAGCGAGCTTCTGGCTCCATTTTGGAATAGCTCTTAATATTTAGCCTAGGGCCCTAGACATAGCATCCAATAAGCACTAGCTTTTGGAGCATGGAAATTGGAAATCTTATAGAGGACTATATTAAGTCTTATACCATGGAATGCTGAACAGTAGAATCACAAGGCAAGTTTCCAGAATTTGGATTTATGAGTGCAGTAGCTATTATCATTTTTCTGTTTACTTTAGGAAACAGATGGCATAATATCTAGACATCAAAATCAGCTGTAATTTTCAGACTTCATCTTAGCCAGATATATTTTGTTTCGTAAACCTCAATAAACTTTATATTTATATAGTACAAGGCAAAACTTTGTCACTTGACTGTGGTATGACTGGTAAAAACATGATGTAATCAATTCACTCCTTGTTGGATAATACCTTTGTTCCCATCGTAAATGATTAAGTATTTTAATAAGGCCTTTTAATAGTCTGCTTATGCTTGGTAATATCTGAACGTGTCTATAATGAACTATTTCTGTTGGTGTTTGATGACAGGATGTTCTATGTGCCCACAATCCAATCTGCCCTTCTTTTTTAATCCCATCCACCCTTCTATGGGAGTAAGGTCTGCGCATATCCTAGTTGTCTCCAACCCCGCCCACTGTGGGAGTCTTGTGCATATGAATAGTTGATTACCTTTTTTACCATTTGCCCTTCTATCCATGAAGGAAGTAGATTGATGTCAACTTTGTTGGTTCTTGCAATATAATTCCATTGACCCCTGCCGATGTGCGATAGGCTAGTTTATTCGGGCTTTACTATCACCCTTTGGTGCTGATTTGAAAGAAAAAAAGATATTCTGTTTTCTTGTAGATCTTTTATATATTCCTATTCCCCTCATTGTCTCGTCCTTTATCTTAAGTGATTTGTTGTGCTGTTCTCTTAGTTCCCTATACGTATAGTCATCTCGCTCTGTATTTATGATTTATGCATGGTTCCACACGCACTTGACTTTATTTGTGTGTGTTCGATAGGTAATTTAGTGAGACTGAATTACAATGAGCAAAGAGGGACATTTTTTTCAATGTTCTTGGCATGATTTTTTTTTCCAGGTTGATATGAGAGCTAGGATTCGTGGAAACAAAGGCTACTAATAGACTGGATTGTTAACTGGCAGAAACTTACGGCATCGGAGTTTTGACGTTATGAAGAAAATCTGTCATTGAAATCTATCATACTATGAAGGCTTGATGACTTCTAATCAAAAAAATTCCTTACTTTTGGAGTTTTCCTACCAATTTAACATTTTATTTGAATTTAACTACAAGATAGCTTGCCTTTTATTAAAATAGTACTTAAAGTCAATTACTCCGAGTGACGAATCTCAAGAAACTCAGCTGGGAAGTTGGATTTTATATAGTCTTGAACACTGAATTTTAGCCTCGTCTCCTTAGGATTAAAAAAATAAAAAATCGAGTAGCTTCATTAAACGTCTTCTCACAATTAACAAGCATTAGGCATGAGTTTTATGGGATTTTCCTCGTCGTTTTTATTATCTGCATTTTCTTCATCATTCACATCAACCTCCACATGGTTCTCATCGTTTGGAAAAACATTTCTAATCTCTATAGTTTCTCTATCAAAAGTTGCATCAGCCCCTTGCAACAAAAAATATACTGTAGCTTCTTGTACCATCTTCTGCAAAATTAACATGTCCCATGGAAGATTTCAGACATCCCTGCCCAAAAGTGCAATTGATACAGTGGAGTTCTAGGAATCCCGAACATGACCCAAGCCCAATGGAGAAGCCCAGTTAGCAGCATAATTAAAGGGATATCCTAACAAGATGCCTTGATTCAGGATGAAGTCAATGGCGTGATCAAAGAGGTCTGAATAGAGGAGATTCATGGCGTGGGGTAAAAAATCGGATCGAGACTTGGATGAAAGAGTGATGGGTGTGCGAGAATAATTAGCTTTGCGATAGCTAAGGTTCTAGTGTTAAAAGAATTGTCATTATTGGGGCACAAAAATAGTGATTTGGGGTCCGAGGACAGTTCCCGGAATTTTTTTTTGTTATTATGTCATGGGTTCACGATTGATGAATATAGACCACAAACACAAAAATACATTAATAATACTTCAAAATAATAAGAAAATTCATAATAAATTATCACAATTGTTCTCTAAAAATTTTCATATTTTAAAATGTGATAGATATTACAACACCATTAATACTAATTTCAAGTAATTTCTTTTCTATAAAACATACAAACAATCATTCAAAAATAGACCATTCATTTGATTGCACAAATCTGTCTTCATTCACTCTTTTTCAACACTTATTGTTGCTATAGGCAAAACCAATGGTAATTTCAAAAATGGATACAATAACAAAAGATGTTTCTTTATACACACTAGAACTAGAGAGACTAATTTGTGGATTATGAAAAATAGTTTAGAGGATTGTATTGGGCTTGTGAAATAAGAGGGTTGGGTAGGCTACTGGGCCAATGGAGGCCTGCACATCAACCATTAATAGGGTTAATGAAAAATAATTAGACCCCAATGACCCATGAATGGGTTCCCCTTCCCTTCTGCAACACGTCAACATCAATCTTATTAATGCAACTAACAGAAGCCCTCAACTATATTTTTTAGATATAAAACGAGGGAAAACCCGAGACAAACCAAACAACTACTCAACTATGCGTATAACACGCTTAGGTCAAGAGACTTCAATGTTATTTTCTCTTAAAATGTCAATAATCTCCCTTTGAGGCTGTCGAAGCCCCCCAAATATATTTCAGAGGGGATCCCATATTTATTCATGTCTTTATGTTAAAATTTTGATAAAAAAAACTTGTGTTTTAATTAGGCTTCCATCGAAGGACAAAAGCTAGATGTGAATAAAAAATATCAGAATCCTCCCTATCATATATAATCAAATGCACAATAATAACCATAGAATTTACATCTTACCCACCCCCAAATAGATAGATAGGGAATAGATAGAGCCATAAAGGGATGGTGAAGGCTATCTCAAGTCCTAACCAAACACGTCGTTATTGCCCCACACCTCCTAAAAATTAATAAAGGCAAACGGACGTTCGAGATGATCGATAGAGGGATAAAAATGTATGCTTTCTCTCTTTCTCATGGCGGATATTACGACAACTCTCCAACCCATTTGGCTTCCACTCTTTGCCTCTTGATTTCCGCATTTTTTTATTCTTCATTTTGTTGAACAGAAGACAAGGCTTCAGAATGGCTGTGGTTACAGCTTATGCCAACTCTGCTCTAAACTTCAATGACAATAATCTAAAAGCCTTTTCAGCTCCTACTCTTACTGGGTTCTTCATCAGGGCCTATCCTAGTTCCATTTGTAGGCGCCCGAAGGCAAGGTATATGTTAATTTGTGGATTTTCTTTCATATCAGCTGAGTTGAGGTTAATGGTGATGGGTTTTGTGACTTGTTTATCTTACTTTGTTGTTTTAAAGTTTATTTTGAATTTAATTTCTGATGGTCTTGCTCAATGTTGAGCTTTTTAAGTTGTAGGTGATCTGTTCTACTCGAGTTTGAGATCCTTGGATTTGGGGTTGTCAATCTTATGATTGAATGAATTGTCAATGTGAATTCTTTTCAGTTGGCTTGTACTAGTCTCTGAATATTTGTGGTCTTATTGGTAACCATATGCTGATGAAAAATTAAGCTAGACATTCGAAATAGATATATAATAACTTTGGCTCTTCGATGGGTGTTCTGTCTCTTTATTTGGTAGATGCTTTGCAATTTCTCATTTATCGAATGCGTTCTATTTGCTGCCAAAACTCTCTTTTTTTTAATGAATTTAACCTGACTCAGTATCATAGTGAGAGGTCTTATTTAGATTAGATCAACACTGCTTTGCATCCTCGTGGCAATTTTGGCTCATAAGTGTATTTTTCAGATTATCTTCGTCATCAACTGCTGTTATTCCGAGAGCAATATCAGCTACTCTAGAGGTATGCAACAACTGCAAGTCATTTTAGTTGTCGGTGATTTTAACTGGGTTTAGTTTCTGTTGGTGGTTAACCTAAGACTCGCTTGACAGGATGGCAGTGCTAGTGAGACTGATACAATTCCGACTCCTAAAGTTATAATAGATCAAGATTCTGACCCTGATGCAACTGTGGTGGAGATAACATTTGGTGATCGCCTCGGAGCTCTTCTTGATACAGTATGATACCCCTTTTCCTTGTAATTTATTGTTGATATAACTATACCTTCATATCTTGTAATTCAACCGCCTCTAAATATCAATTCCTGTGGGATAAAAAATATTAGTTCTGCATCATCTACCCTTTATCTTTTAGTCAAGAATATATGCACTTTTTTATTTACATTTAACCATCAGTATATGGGTTGTAGATGAATGCCCTTAAAAACCTTGGGCTTAATGTTGTGAAGGCAAATGTCTTTTTGGACTCTTCTGGGAAGCACAACAAATTTTCCATCACAAAAGCGTAAGTAACAGATGCTGGACGTGGTTTTTTTTTGTCCGAATGCAAAGGTTATAGTTCTATTACTTGGTCCATGCTCATTGTCCCTTTGTTTACACCATGTGTCCAGTATCATTATGCCTCTTCCTTTGGTCTCGCCCCCCATCATCCATCCACAGCTCACCGCCCCCCCCCAAACAAACCTAGCTGAGATCCCTGCTATCCAATCATTTAAAACTAATTCCATAATTTCTTAAAGCCTTTTTATTGTTTTTTCTGCTTTCTTTTTCTATCTATTTTCATTTTGTATATTCCAGTGTATGCCTTGCGTGGGTTTCATTCCTTCAATTCTTCAAAATTTTGATGTATTTATAAAAAAAACCCCCACTGCTTTGGTTTGTTACTGAAGTACACTAGATGACTGAAAGAATGAGATAGAGCTGAAAATTTTGTAATTCTCGATTTAAGATCCCTCAAATATCTGTACCTCCATTTTCCTAATGATCATGAGTTCAAATGACAATAATTGTCTTATATAATTCAGGCAGAGCACTGTATAATTGATCTCACCAATATTTCCTTTAATGTGATTTCTGACTCCTCAGATGAACTAAGCATTTGGACAACTTGTTAACTGTTCTGAAGTGATATTGATTTGGTAGTGGAGCTTGTTTTCAGGGATACCGGAAGGAAAATTGAGGACCCAGAGCTGCTTGAGGAAATTCGTTTGACTATTATAAATAATCTACTTCAATATCACCCGGTATTCATTGCTCAACATTTTTTTTCGGTTTTTTGTTTTGAGATGTCAATTGTAGACCCATCTGAATGCCTTGCCATACTGAATGGGAACTTTCCATCCAGGAATCAAGTTCGCAGCTGGCAATGGGAATGGCATTTGGTATGGTCCCACCAAAACAACAGGTTATTGATTTGAAACTGTGATTCTTTTCCTATTGAGCATTTCTTCTTGCACACTACAGAGTGGTATAGCTAAGGTGGTTGCAAGTCATTTTTTAGAATCTGTCATAATCCTTTTGGTCTTTTAACAAATTAAAAAAGAAAAATGCTTTTTTTCAAGGGCAATTAAGAAAGAAATATGCTTATCATCTTCATGTTTGTGGTTGAGCTGCTGCTGTTTGGGAATAGTTGTCTCTATTACTGTACTGACAGGAGCATTTAAGTCCCACATCAATCTTGGCTCAAATTTTTTGTTCTGGAATTTTTCAGGATGTGGATATAGCAACTCACATAAGCGTTAGAGATGATGGTCCTGATAGAAGGTAATTGTGTCTCTTGGATTTTGTTTGGTGTCTGAGACTTTTAACGGTTCTTACCTCATGTCAAACTAATTGCTCACTGTTCCCTACGTCGCAAATTGCTGCTAATGATGCAGGATGATTATTATCGTGATGAAGTTGGCAGAGAGCCAGAGAGTGTGTTTTTAGCTTCTTTCAACTTCCTTAAAATTTATGTGTGCGCGTGTTTCTAATTGCAGCTTGCTTTATGTCGAGACTGTTGATCGTCCTGGATTGTTGGTGGATCTTGTAAAGAGTATCACTGATATTAGCATTTCTGTCGAATCTGGAGAATTCGACACCGAGGTGTTTGATTACATCTTAATTACTCATTGTATCATCAATTCTCTTTTCCAGCCCTTTTTTGCTTCAAACATAGTTAATAAAATTGCATTAATCACTTCGCTATTTCTTGGTTTGGCACGCAGGGTTTGTTGGCCAAGGCTAAGTTTCATGTCAGCTACAAGGGTAAAGCCATCATCAAGCCTCTCCAACAGGTGAAGTCTTTAATCCATATTAGCATCTTGACTTGAACGGCTTTCGTGTACTTTTACCCATATATTGATGCGCACTGTGAAATTTGTAGGTCCTGGCTAATAGTTTGCGTTACTTCTTGAGGCGACCGGCAACTGAAGAGGCAAGTTTTTGAGCCACTCTTACAGCTGAGCAATTGTCTGAACAATATTAGCCTACTTTTTACGTATAAAGATATTCCTCATAGATGTACGGTAAATAAGTGAACTTGCCATGTAATGGTACTGTGAAATGATATTCAAGCTGTTGTATTCTGGTGACCAACTGTGTGATTTGCAACTGCATATTTATGGTCTTCAACTTCTTGATTCTTTGTAATCCGCAACCACTACCCTTAGACTACACGTCCATATGTCCGTCCTACCATCTTTTGGGGAAATTCTAGAGCAGTGACCTAACCCCTAAACCGTCCTATACTGGTTCGGCTCGATTACAACTTAGCTAAAACCATATTGTAACACAAACAGGCCGATGGTACGGAAAAGCTACCACAGAGAGAGCTCATCAACGACCTTCCATGATGCAGTAAGGGAGCCCATGAAGATGGACCAAGTGAAAGTGAGTAAGAGCACCCAAGGAGATGTTGCTGACACCAACTACTGGATTCCCAATGACTGGACTGGAATTTATATCCGATAGGTCATGAGAGAGTTATGGCAGATGCTCCTACCCAAGCTGGAAAGGATATAGAGGCTAACTGGTTTTCCTACAACCAGGACAACTCTGCTTCATGAGTTCTTTGCTTTCTCTGCAAAATTTATTGTGGATTGCTGATTGTGTTTCAAAATTGGCGCAACTTTGCTGAAACTACCACATCAAACGGAGTCTGGAACAGGCAGAATGTACGCAATCTCGTATATGAAGTATAACAGCCTGATAACACCCGGTCAGTCTTTGCTTAATGAAAAAAAGGGACAGCCTTTAAAAGAACATAGAAGACAGTCTCATCTCACATAGAAGACAAATAAATAGTCTTAAAAGAACATAAGTAAACCCCAGATGACACTCCTCCTTTTAAAACAAGTCTAGGATTTGTCAAAATCTCACATGATCTACATTTTTCTGACATTTAAATCCAGTAGATAACAAAGTACATTTGCGAAGGCCGTAAATGTGAACAAAACACGAACTCCTAACACAATCTGTAAACAGAGAGCTAATTTACCTTCATGGAAGCCAGAGTGAGAGATCAAAGAGCCCAGGAATTTGAAGAAGCCTGCGTGTAGCTTATAAAGCAAGCTGTGACTTGTATCTTCTACTGCCATGTCATGTCTTCTCCATTAAGTCGTGACTCCCAAGTTTTCAAGGCTCAAAACAAAACACCACTTTCAAACACAGCAATGCTGAAGATGGCCAGCCAGTTGTCGAAATTCTTTGGCCAAAAATTAAAGAATTTGGAAAATTTTCCATCAATCAAGTCAAAATACACCAAGCTTCAGTAACTCATCATTTCTCAAATCATTCTATCGTTAACATGGCTAGAGGAAGACGATGTCTTCAATCTGACAAGCCTCTCATCATGATCAGCGCTAAAGAGAATATTACTCCAGTTCGCAGACCTTTGGACAATCCTTGAAGGAACCTGGTCACTATCTTCTCCACCAGAAGCTTCGTACCCATCACTTGTAGACCTTGAAAATGGAATTCCTCTCTGAGCAGCTGCACCACTTCCCGAAAGACCAGTGAGCCGTCTTGACTCTTCAGCTCCTGAAGAGGAGACCCGAAATGGGTGTATGTCTGGTGAGTCCAAACTACTCTCAGGAGATGAAGCAATAACACCGGCAGAGGTGGACATAGCATGACTTGTTTGGAAAGCACTACGTGCTTCCAGCTGAAGAGGGGCCAAACTAGTCGATGTCTCACTGAAACCTTTCTTGGCAGCCATAGCTGAGACCTTTGTTATAGGCTCCACAGGTAGGTCAGCTGGAAGGCGCACTCGCTTACTAGCTCGCCTTCGATTATTTTCAGGCCTTGCAATCACTCTGCGGCCAGTGCTACCAAAGCTGCTGTCTGCCTCTAGTTTGAAAGAGGCTTCCTGTCGTGTAACAGGCTGTAAAATCTTAGACCTTTTTCTTGCCTCTGCAGCAGCTTTTGAAACCTCATCTGCATTTAATCGTGCTAATGTCCATGGACTGATCTTCACTGCTGGATTCCTCTTCTTGACTGGCTCTTCACCTACCATCTTCTTCCCTAATGAGCTTACAGAACCAGTTTCCGGAGGAACAACATCAAACTGAGAGAAAAACCAAAAAAATGAAGACATCATGAAATAGTAATAATAATGATGATTGCCTTCATAGCATCCTATATAACCAGTCTCCTAGTTTCATCCCAATCGAAGTCTACAGCATTGAACAGGCAGGTGGAATTTGGCCAATCTAAATGACGAGCATGCATCTTAGTAATTGACCAATAATTAAGTTTGTTTGTGCCTTGATATTGTTTAATGTGCACATCCTCATACTACAAACAAAGTGCAGAGGGCTGCATGAGATCAAATAAAATAAAATAAAAAACGCAGATTATATTAGTTCATTTTTCCCAACCAAATACAATATATCATTGGAACTTGGAAGAAGAGCTAAGAAGGATCTTTTTTCGCATAGCAATAAAAGAATTGGTAAAAACAACATCATTCGAAGAGTGTTCCTGTCAACTTAATAATAGAGTGTTCCATAAAATAAAAAAATCCATTCAAAAAACTTAATAATAGAGTGTTGATTTTATCCATTATTAACTTAGTGGTTTTGAGCACCGACCCCAACAAAACATATGTTATATTTCAATATTTCATGTAGCTTCAAAACACTGAAACCTGTATTTCACAAGTACGGTAATTGATCATCTAGAAAACTTCCCAAACCACATTTTTGCTGGCAATCCCTGTACCAATCCTAATTGGAAAGGTGATCTGCTGCTGGGGAGTCATTAGGTTATAAGGAAACACAAAAATGTACTCCAGTACACAATGGTGATTTCCCGGTGATAAGCTCACTAATCAACCAATGGACACAATTTTTTTCACAAAATTCTGAGTACTAGAGTAATTAACAGACTCTTAATCATGCTGATATGTCTTCAAAGCAGGAGTGCATTGGTCCAAGAAATACCTGATCTTCCAAAAACAGACGAGGAGGTGTGCACCACGTAGCCCGGTGGAAAGTACTGAAGGAGCTTGCACTGCTTAATCCAGTAAGCGAACTGATGATAGACATCTGCGGACTCTGCTGACCCCCAATTCCTTGTTGCTCTTGCTCTTGTTCCCTTAGTGCAACTATGTAGTCATAAGTGCTAATCCCCTGAAACATGTGCAGGAAACAATTTGTTAGCTGATTTCATAGAAACCGTCTCAAAAAGAAAAGAAAAAAAGAGGTCAATAATATCACACCAATAAGAGTGGCTAACAAAAGGGACAAGATCCCATTTTACCAGATCTAAAATAAACCTCAGACCTCAACAGTTAGAAGTGGCAAGATCACCTTTTTTATGAGAAGGATGTGGAAGAAGAATAGCTGCGCCAGAGGGAGCGTTGCAATCATGGCCAAAATGGTGCATAATGACTGAGAATGTAAATTAAAAGTTGTTAGTTGGCTAAACGATTTAACACCAAATGCATTTATTAAGTCCCAACAATCTGATTTCATCTCTCTTTCAGACAAGGTGCAGGTGCAGGATGTAAGCTAATCTGAAAAGAAAAACATTTTAATATATATCCATAAGAAAACTTACCACCACAATAACAAAGGGAACCAGAGAGAAACTGCTTCCCAACTTGGAAGAGACATCCACAGAGTATCGCTTCCGCTCAAGAAAACAGCAGACCAGTACAAGGATTCCAGTAGACCATTGTATAATAAGCTGCAATCTCAAGCCCAAGGTGCACAAACCATGTACATACCCATCAATAACTGATTAATATAACAATACCTTGAAAATAAATAGAACTCCAGGATGATCGTCTAGCCTGATGTGTGAGGATATCTTAACATCAATTAAGGTAAGTGTTTTACCCCAGGATTTGTCCAATATTCATTTGGTACATGACAGGAAAGTAGAGAGTAAACCACATTTGAAGCAAAAGATTCAAATGACATAAAGGAGCAAAGAGACTACAGATTTTAGGGACAATGAACTATGAGAAATATTCAAAGAATTGGGTAAATTTCAGAACAGTTTAATTTGAGGAAAGCATATTATTTCCAGAGTAGTTGGAAATATACCATGTCTAGATAACAAGTCAAGCAGCTGAAATCTATTCTAACCAGATTTTTTTCCTTTCCTAACACGGTAGTGATACGAAACCATTGTAGGAGACAGGAAGGATTGAGGCAACAGAAGATATATCCTAGAGGACATGCTAGAAGGTTATGCATGAGGAACATGAAAAATCAGTGATTTGAATAGGATACCATGCATAGGAAATGCTAACAATTTCAGCTTGATCATTTAGAGATTCCAAGGCAGAAGATTGATACACATGCTTACCAAGAGGATAGCAAAAACCATGAGGCTAAAAAACTGTCGATAGTTCCTTTTGCCTATACAGTTGTTAACCCACTGCAAAAGCAAGGGATAAAAATCAGTCAGTAGAATAATCAGAGAAAATAAAAAGTTTGAACAAATCAAGATCCTGTATACCCTGCAGTGATGATCAAAGCGGTCTACACACTTGTCACAAACTCTACAGTGCTTGCTGTACTTGAAAACCTGCAAAAAGTTAAATTGATAAGCAACTCCATAAATAGTCAAACACAGATATTGCATGAATATTTTAGTTATCAAATATGGGTAACCCTTTGAGCTAAAGAATCACTATCTCTGTAACCCTTTACCCTGTTATGCTGTTACCCAAACAAACCCCAAGTCACATGCTCTTGATTTCTGTATACCAAACCAACAAGTAGAGCAACCCACCCCCCCAAATAAACTACATGCAGCTGAGCCAAAAAAAAGCAAACAACTGCTCGAGAAGAATAAATTTTTAATGATCCCAAATGGTTGACAAACCTCAACTTCACACAAACTGCAATAGAACATTCCATCTTCGCTCAGTTGTTGCTCAGACGATTCCTCATTTGGATTTGAACAATTGCAGATAAAAGCACAAGGAGAAAATATCAATAGGAAACAACATGGTTTATCCCTGAAGGCCTTCTGCTTCTGAATAGTATTGGGGTCATTTGGAGTTACATCTGTGCTCATGACATCTGAATCACCATGTTTCTTTGCAATTGAAGGGGCATTTGACTCATGCAAGGATGAAGTTGAGTCCGCAGCTAGTTTGGAATCTTTTGCTTGGATATCCTTCCCCTTAACTGAATTGTTGATATACTTTTTGGACCTAAAAACTCCTGTGTCTGCAGGGTCAGCAGCCGCACACCATATGTACAGGCCGAAAACACATGCAATCTGGAAAAATAACAGCTGTTAAAGTTCTAATTAAAGAATAGAGATCCTGAAACATAATGCTTCAAATTGGAGTCTACATCATAATCAAAATAGTATCTCTCATCAGCCATGACCTGACAACAATACCAAATCCAGCACTTTCACGCATGGACACTGCAACCAATAATATCTATGAAGTCATTTCAAGAATCACTGGCCAATTTAAAGATCTCAACACCATTGAAATTAATAACTTTACTTTACAGGAATTACGCATATCGGCATTAGCTAATATTTGATAAATACCAAGAATTATAATATGCCTACATTTGAGTCTCGCATTTACAGATGTAAAGATGAAATTGTGCTGGCTACGTTTTGATGCCACCATCAACCATTTCTGAATGCAAGGATTGGCGAGGCAGAGATATCATTAGCCAATAACAGTACGGCGTACAAAGCCAAAGTACATAGATGGAAGTTGCATAAATTCCTACAGAGTGTAATACCAAATGAGCTTTACTACGAAACATTATGGAAAGTTTGATAGGTTCATCTGCGTTTAAATCACAAGGCCCATAATGAAGCAGTGTCCACAGATCCGAAACCACAATAAATTTTGCTGGGTATGAAGTCACGAAATTTTATAAGTTCTCCATTTTACTTTGAAATTGTTGCACAAGTTGCCTGCTATTTAATTAGTCATTTAAGGTGTAAAGCTACTTCTAATAACCACGTGATGAATTAAAGAGATCAAAGTCATTTAGTGGTGCTCATGTAATTATTTGCTAAGTATGTTTAGCTTGTTGTACTTATACTCCATTGCCAGATTCCAACAGCACTTAGAAATTAAGACCTTTGTCTGAATACTTAATACCATATAAAATAAAAAAATGTGAATGACTGAAACCTTGAGTTCAAATGTCAACTATTTCATAATGCAACCTCTTTTATTCATCACTCCAATAAATTTTTTATCAAATTCCTATGCAAAAGCAGAACCCGTCTAATCTAAACAGCAAGAAATGCCTGCAATAGGAAGAACCAAGAAATTATATTCAAGAGCAGCATCAATGGTTTGAAATCTTCCCAGCACGAGAAAATCAGTTCATCCCTAAAATTACAGAAAAACCAAATACATTCAAGTAGAACTTAACATAAACAGGAAAATCATAAGTTATGCTATTCCCAAAACAAGTGGATAACTTAGATCTACCGGATCAAATACAACTTCCACGTCCAATAATTCACAGAGAGAATACAATTAAGGACCAATGTGTGCGGGGGGGAAATAAAAAATGAGCATACGCCAGAAAAGGAAAGTTAATTTGAGATAATGAGACCAGGCATACAGCTACACGAATGATTATAGGAAGAGCACAGATCTAAGTTCTTCCACAAACCAAGACGATTAAAAATGTATAAGTGGAGAAATCAAAAGGAAAGGAACTGGCTTACAAGAGGAGTGTAGATTCCGACGGCTATACACTGAAACATCCTCTTCCCAACGAAAGGAGCGAAAAACACATAGAAAGAAAACCCCAATGCCAGAAATACAGCAACAGCCACAACCTTCAGAGAGTCCAATCAAAGACACACAAATTAGGGGGGGAAAAGAAAAACAAAATCCAGCTAGAAAAGAGAAACTACCAAACAGTAATAAAGGGAAAAACATATACCTGAAGGGGATGGTATGGGAGTTGCCAACCATGCTTCCTCATCTTAAGCCCAGAAAGAAAAGATTGAACACAAAAAATAGTATAACGCAGTGGATGAACAGAAAGAAGCCAAAAACAACTCTTGTACCCTATAAGCAAACCGTGAACCAAAGAAAATGTTACATTTACTACTCTATTTCAGATGGGTCTATTCAGAAAGAGGAACAAAAAAAATGGGGGAAAAAAGGCTGGATATTGAAGAACTGGTGGTGGGTATGAGGAGGAATGGAAGAGAACAAACGAAGCTTTTTGTCTGTTTCACTCAATCATAGCCTCTCTGATCACAGAAGGAGAGAGGGTGTGAAGCTTTTTGTGAGATTTCACTGGGGGATTGGAGTGTGTGTGTGAGAGAGAGAGAGGGAGGGAGGAGGGGCCTGAATTTATTTTTTGTTGCATAATATGATTACCCTTTTACTTTTTCTGTTTTGCTTTTGTTTATTGCTACCGCCAAGTCGCCAACCTCCATCATCCCTCCTTTAATTGCTTCTTCTCACTTACCACTCATTCTGTCTGGCTCTACGCTTATTCAAGTCTAATGTATATCATTGCTGCGTATTTAAATGATCCAAAATTCAATATAGTGTGTCGATTTGGAAGTGTGCCTGCAATTGAGCACACCATGTATATAAGGATCGCACTTTTCTGGAGTGAATTCGAATCCCCACACCTCAATCTCTTAAATAAAAAAAATGGTGTGTCGATTTGTTTTGTAGAAAGTAAATGGGAAGGGTGAACAGCTGCTGTTTCTGTTTTTTTCCCTCTTTTGAGCTCCTGTAACCATCACCACATGATCACATGGTTTCTGTGGCTGAAATATCTACTTTTACAAACATCCCAACTGTATAAATAAGTGGTTTCTTGGTTTCTCTTATTATGAATGGGAAACATTGATCCTTTGCCTGTATTTCATCCATGGGTTGATAATGTGTTTACTCATATAATTAATTCCTTAGTCTACCGATAACCAGAAGAACAATTTGAGGAGAGATAATTAGTTATTTAGACATAACAAAACTTCTACTCTATGATGTCGTTACTCGTATTCCATCTCTAGCTTGACCGGTAAGTTATATGCATTATGCTCCTTTGCAAGATTCAAACGTGCTAGGAGCAATATTTATCTATATTATATAAGTGCGAGTTTTTTGCTTATATTTGTGCCAGTGTATTGACTAGTATGTGAGTTTTAGGTAGTGGTGGCAAAGCAAGAATAACCGAACTTGTCATAAATATATATATATATATAACAAGTATAGATTTCTATGCCATGAATAATATTCTGTAAAATAGCTAATAACCAATTCGAATGTGGGGATGCCCTATATTAAAATTAACAATTGCAAGGTAGAGGGACTGCAGAAAGTGACATTACTGGCCTGTTTTTTCTATGCTTGGCAGATTGCGTTTGGCATTTTCTTGTCAGATGAGAGAGACAGCAATATTCGAATATTTTTTTTGTTACTACCGATGTCCTGTGTAGTTTCAAAAGATAAATATTGTAGTTAAAGACCCCAAAATATGATCTTTATCTGATTGGATGTCGAGTGATTTATATACGCGTAATTATAATCAATGGTTAAAATACATGTCACTTGAGAATTGACAGTTATAAATTAGAGGAATGTAGCATTGTTTCGTTTGGGAATTGAGAGATGTATATTAACATTGACTATTTTTTTCTTATTATTTTTGGAAAAATATGCAGTTTCATCTTATCTATTGAGCTCGGTAATATCCCACAAATGCATGAAAAACAAATTCACAAAAGAAAAGCCTCTCTTTATAATGATTGAACCGAAATAGGAGAGCATGACTACAAAGTGACAAATGAGAGATGTAATGTGGGCTGGCTAGGCCAAGGCTGGAACAGCTCAATGGCGGCCGGTGACTAGGCCGACTTGTTCAGTAAAATTTATTGACGATGCTGGAACGGTCCGTGAATCTCAAAACATAAGGTTTGGTCTGCTGAGCTTCCACATAAATGACTCTAAAGTTGGACTGAACTCTACATTTGTGGTGTTCATCTTTTAGTAAAAACTGAGCTCACATCAGTAAATAACTGTAAGTGAAGCTGGAGTAAGCTCGTTTGCAACAGTTGGACTTCACATACTTTTGGCTGTCTGTAACAAACTAATTGACCTGATTATTTTGATTAAAATATTTCAATTATTGTCCTTTCTCTCCACTTTCTCAAAACACGACAAACACAACCCTCCCATCGATCATCTTCTAGTAGCGACAGGATCGTCATCAAATCTTCTTATTTGGTGCCGACGACGATCGTTCATCGCTGCAACGCCTCCCTCTTCCTTCATCAGGTAATTTTTGGACCTAATTGAAATCAAAAACCGTAGCCCCTCCTTGTTCCCCCAATCTGGAGTTATTGGTTAGAAATCATAGAATTTCTTCATTGATTGTGATTGTGCTCTGCCCATGTGCTCTTCCATTTGTGTTTGAATATCATACTTTCCTATGAATGCCCATTAGTTCTAGGATTTGCTAGCGTTAATAGAAGGTCTGAATAGTTTTAGGGTTTCTGGAATTGTAATACGAGTTCATATTCGCTGATTGACCTTCTTTTAATTTGGTCTAATAATAAGAACTCTTGAAGTCTACAATTTTCTCACAATAACCTCTCGTGTGCCTAACTTTTAAGCAGGTAAATGCCATGCCCCTTGATATCCTTAGCTTTTATGTACTACATGATTTTAGTGCTACTCCATATTCTTTGTCTCGCTACCTTATTGGCTGGAAAATGTAAGTTTTTTAGGAGTACACTATTAGTTAGTTTGTTGAACTGCTTTTGAGTTTTAAACTAGATTGTGAAGAATGCATTGCTATACCTAATTCATGCTTGAGTTTGACTATAAAATTAGAGTTGGAACTTTATTGTGATCGACAGCTGTAGTTGTATGCCACTGTGTTCTAGGCATATATATTACATTTAGCCATTGATTAATTATGTACTATATATTACATGAAGCCATCCCAATGGACAACCATTTTGAAGATGAATTTGAACCATTCCTTAATAATGCATCCTACAATGTTGACGGCAATGTGGAGATAATCCCTTCGTGTGATAGTGTTTGATGTTATAATAATTATAAAATATATTGACTTTAAATTAGTAAAAAAATGATTGGAAAAATGAATATTTTAATGATTTATAGTGTGATTAAGAGTGTATGATGTATGGATATAGTTTTTGAGTAAATTTCAAAAAAGTGTATAAAAACATGATTTAGAGTTTTTGTGTTGAGTTTATGTTGTAGATAGCCTAAGTGCCCAATGGCTAGGCATGGCGTGCCGAGCCTGGTGGGTTGATGGTTTCTCGTTTTTCCTTTTCCCAAGTTATTATATTTTGTTTGTAATCACACAAGTAATTTCGATCATTTTTATAGACTTTGTTTATGATTTTTTTTCATTCCAACTATGAGATATTCGAATCTAGATCAACTCATATTCACAATCGCACTTGTAGATCTTGTTATTCTCATTCGATTGTAATCGCATGAGTATTTTCAGCATTTTATTGGTGATTTTTTTGAAATATTTATGATATATTCAATTATAGTATATGTCAATATATAATTCGTTTCGACCTGTTGATATGTTAGCTATTTTAGTAATTTGATGTATAGAATTATGTTATTTGTCTTGTTAAAATATTATCCGACGTTGTTAAAATGTTATATGTTTTTAATACACATTTGTATCAACTTGAAAACTAAATCATGAGAATTTGATTTAGAAATGTTGTCACAATCAAGGTAGAAATATAAGAATTTTATTTAAACATATTTAATATCAACAGAAATAAAACATATAGCAAATCAAAACAAATATAAAATCAACAGATCCAATAACATATATAATATCAACATATCCAATTTCTCTATTTCACTCTCTAGATCAACAACTCCACTTGAAAATATGTTTTATACAGGGATAGATTTGATCAACCAATAAGGATTTAGAGGAACTTTAATCAATAGAATAGATAATGAACTATTGTTGTTTATGGCGATGGAGGATCTGATGAGTAAAAAGATCTTCGGAGGAAGAAGAAAGACGAGAATGAAAGAGATTAGATACTTTCATGACTATGATAGTTCTAACAGAGAGAAAAAAATCGATAAAGGAGATTGATGTTGGAATAATAAGAAAAATAAAAGCGAATTTTACCAAGCAAGGGCATTGTAGTAAGTATGTCATTTTTGCTAGGATTAAAAAAAATTGACAAAATTGAAATCGAACCAATATTTTTTTTCAAAATAAAATAAGACATTTTCCACTAAATTCGACTAAAATTGAACGCGGGGTTTAGCAAAAATGTTTTTAAAAATGGAACAAAATTCACCGTCAACACCACTAATTTTTGTCTTTATTTTTTAAAAGATTTTTTATTGAAACATTTTTTACGTGTTGTTCTTCTATGCAATTCTCTCTTTATATAAAATAATTTTCAAATAATTAGATATATACATTACATATGTAAAGTATTTTTTGGGGGATTTAGTGGTTTTAACGAGTAATAATTTTTCTAAATTTATTCTCTAATGATTGTTTTAACTTCGATGAGCGTTAACATTTTTTTAAATTAATTTATGAAAAAATTGTATCAATCTATATAAGTATTTTTATATTTGAAAAAATAAAACCATTAGACTACATAGTACCCGATCACGAATAACTGAATTGATGAATTGGGTCGTATATTATATAATTTTAAACTCGAATTCGAATGTTATCCCATTTCTTAATTATTTTTTTAAAAAAACTAAAACTAAAACGTCAGTTCCGGAGATAAATATTGAAATAATAAAATAATAAAAAGACCTAACCATCAAGTGACAGGTGTCTCCACTGCATTAAATTATTAGGATCTAGAAAACACAACGACTTCAAACTTGTTCGTTGAGAACGCCTTTGCTCACGGTTTCCAAGCCTCACCTCCTCTACCCTAGGCGGGACCCACCACGGATAAAGACATTAGACGGTGATCGGACGGTAGGTAGGCCAACAACGACAATTTCCCTTTAAACGATTGCATTGGTGAAATTATTTATTTTTCATTAAAATTAATATTGTTTTTTTTTGAATGATAAAATCAATATTGTTGTCACATTACTCAAATTGACAGTTTTAAGACTCAGTATAAGATAGGATAATATTATTATGCAATGTATAAGTTTTTTTTGAGAAATGACAATAATATTAAAAAGCTCCCGGAGGAGATGAAAATACAATCCACCCAAAAGGATGGCAAACCAACATACAGGAAGATAATGACCAAATCAACCTACAAATATCAAACCCCATGAGAAAAGAGCCCCAAAGAACAACACACAATAGCCTAACAAGACTAGATCTGGAGAATACTGCAATTCATAGAGCAGTTTTGAGAGAGGGCGCCTTAAATTGCAAGATCGTACCCCTGAGGACCACCCATACCCAGATCTGAGGTGAGTAAACCTCTGTAAGCTGATTGGAAGCTTCAAAACTCCATGAACAAAAGAGAGCTGCAGAAAGAGGTAGACATATCTCCTTCATGAAGTATGTTATTGAGAACAGAAAACACAGAGAAAAGAGAACCATAAGAACAAAGTGGGGTGATAGGAGGAGGAGAGAGAGCCAAAGCCCAATCCTCCTCCTCCGTAGAGGAGCTGTTGGTTGAGAGAAACTTTAGGCAAGAGAGATGTTAGAGAGAGAGGAGTTGGGTTTATTTCCCGCAATGTATAAGTTAATCATTGTTAAGTTGATGTATAATTTAATCTTATCTATTTTTTAGAAAAATCCGATATTAAGATTTGTATAGCCTACTTCTTATGCAATGATTTGTTGTTAGAATTATAGAATAAGATTTGTGTTTTCTGTCATTTAATATGTTAACTCTTACTTTAACCTTAAGCGCTCCGTATAGAATAAAATGAGTTGAAGGTGTTTTAATATTAAATTGTATGTATCGTATAAGAGCTCATTTTGTATAAAGTTATATGAACCCAATTTGTTTAAAAACCATCCAAACACTTAATAACATCATTAAAAGATAATTTTATACTATACGGAGTCTTATCCCCTCATCCAAACTGATCCAAAAAGTCAAACCACATTAGTAAAACATATCTCTCAATACAGTCATATCAGGAAAACACAAATCCATATAGATTATTCATTCTCTATTTTGTTGTAGCAAACACTATTGTTGACCTCCATATTGTCCCCAACAAAATGGGCCACTTGAATCATACAACTATACCAAAATCAATACTAAATTTCACCTTTATTACACAAAAGTTAAAGTACATACTCAATCATATCATTAAAATACGTATTTCAGTACAATCACATTAACAAAATACACAAAATATCATCATTGTGGTTGCTTATGGATGGAAGATTACTAGATTGATGAACACGGTCTGAACTTGTAATCATTAAATGACAATTTGTATGCCCTGTTGGTTGATAGGGCTGAAATAAGGCAAGGCCGAGCCGGGCTTTGATAGGCCTAGGCTCTGTCCTTTTATATATACACTGACATACACATATACTGTTATATTACTTTATTACACATATTCGTCATACATATATATTACATTACACAAATGTTATATATATACATATATATATATCACACATATATATTATACATATACACATATATATTATAATTTATATGTATTGTACATATAGGTTTTGGGAATTTAGGATCAAACTTCTTCGAGTCCTAGTTCAGGCCTAAATCCCAAAATTGACTCAATATCAAGAATGAGTTTGACTCTTTTGCTTTATGAGCTTGGATTGGGCCTCAAATGGTTGGCCCAACCCATTTTCATCCATATCGATCGGAGCGGCAACTCGAATAAAAC
Organism: Euonymus europaeus; assembly: GCA_963580455.1. Classification (NCBI taxonomy): domain Eukaryota; kingdom Viridiplantae; phylum Streptophyta; class Magnoliopsida; order Celastrales; family Celastraceae; genus Euonymus; species Euonymus europaeus. The sequence continues at coordinate 3,855,149 of OY756968.1, read as the reverse complement.
TTTTATTTCTAGCTATTGTTGTGTTTTGGTGTTTGTTCATCACTTTATTATCAAAAAAAGCTTACAATGGTATGAATATCAAAATAACTACCATTCAATATATTTATTTATTAACCAATAGTCATTTTCCTCCCTAATTTGGTCTCCCTAAACAAGTACATTTGCCAAAAAAAAAAAAAAACACATCATTTATGGAAAGTGGAGTTGCTTTAACCACCACATATAAATGACCCAGCATTGTACCTGCACTTGCTAGATCATTCCTTCTTGACTTTTTAGTCACATGAGATTCAATTCATGGGGCAATATGTCAAAGAAATGAAAAATTATCAATGAAAATGTCCCAGTCCATCTCCATTTAAGGAAAATAAAAAACAAGGCTTCACCCCTTTTCAATGAATTTTGTTTTTTTTCCTGTCATTTTTAAAGATATATACAATAAGATTCACATTATTAAAAAGCTCCACGTACACATGATTTTAAGGGATCCTCATAGTCCAACTATTTGGACCAAAACCTAACATATCACATATTAGGCCTTGTTTTAACTTTTAAGGGGAAAATATATGGGTGTGTTAGTGTGTAAGTCTTGGCCTAAATGACCAAGCCTCCTATGTAAATGTGTCTTACGCACTACCTCGAGAGGGCTCAAAACGAAGCAAGTCAAGTAACCTAAAATAAGTGAAAACCTATTTTAGGTTACCCTTTTCTAAGTTATTATATTTCAAGAGCACCCTCAAATGGTACCCCATTTTTTATTTTTCAATTTGCATACCTCAATTTTGGGAGCATCATCTCCTAAATATTATTTTATCATTTATCTCGTCCCCGAATGTATTTTATTATTTCTCTTTGTTCCTCACCATTCTCAAATATAAATTTATTATTATCTGTAGTGTTGAAAAATATTAAAAATATTGAACGTGATGTTCAAATGAAGCATGAAGTTGGAGAGTTATGATAAAATAAAAATGATCTGAAATAAATATTTGAGTTAAAATAGAAAAAATTGAGACTCCATTTTAGGGTTGAGAAGGCTCTCAATCCCCAAGGGAAAAAAACCCTATAGGGGCTTATTTGATCATTTGAGTAAAGTATAGGGATTCTTTGATTCATAAAACTTTTCACATTTTCAATACTAGCCCCTGAGGTTTAATGATTCTTATGAAAGCACCCATGCTCTCACTTTCTACAATTTAGCCAACTGGAATAGTCACTTCTCCGTTGTCGCCACTTCTCTGTAGTTGGATCTCGGCTTACGCTGTTTCAGATTGGGTCTTCTACCGTGCGATACATAGTGTATCGATCGATTCTGACAACCATGGTTGTAACTGATCTTTTAGGAGAGGACCATGTTTAGCGTTTTCTGCATCAGACTCTGCTGCTAGCCTTTGGTGCAGTTTCTAGGGTTTTCTCGTTGAAGAAGAGAGCTGTTGTTTGACCCAGATTCTTTATTTTGCCATCGTTCGACAATGAAGCTAACTGTAAAAACGCTGAAAGGCAGTCACTTTGAAATCAAGGTCCAGAGCACCGACACTGTGAGTGCCATCTTGTACATATAACTATATATCTCTGGATGTATTTATGTATGTACCTTGCCTTCATATGTACACTGGCTAATTTTAATTGGCACTTTTGGGGTTATGCTATGATCGGAATTCGGGTAATTTATAATGTAATTAAATGAATATATTGCTATAAATAAAGGGGGGAGAATAGAAGTGCGTTTTGATTTAGTAATGTATGAACTAAATGTTGGGAGTCTTTTTTTCTTTTATTACTAGGTTATGGCTGTGAAGAAGAACATTGAAGATGTGCAAGGGAAAGACAATTACCCATGTGGACAGCAGTTGTTGATTCACAATGGGAAGGTGTTGAAAGATGAAACTACATTGGTAGATAACAAGGTTACAGAAGACGGTTTCCTTGTTGTCATGCTTAGCAAGGTAACATTCTTTCTTTATTTTGTTTCTAATCCCCCTTTGTGAACTTTTTTTGACAATGTGGTTGTTATTCTATGTGTGCCAGTGTGCCACTGCCTTATACCTAGTTGGGGTGTGTCATTAGCAAAGAAAAGGTCATTAATAAATTCTCAAACATAGTTGGTATTGTGAAGGACAATAATTTTTGGGCTGCTGATGTGATAAAGTCAGTGACTAAACTTGCAATTAATCGAAATGTTCATTTCAAAAGGATTGTAATGAAATAAGGGTTAGAGAGGTTTACATTTTTTTTTTGAAGCCTTATTATGTGAGATAACCTTATGCAATAAGTGATGCTTTCGTGTGGTTGAGAAACACCCAAGACGATAATTCCTCGGTGACGAGCTATTGTAAACCTTCAATGCAATTAACAGCAGCTAGAAGTTTGCTGTTTGAATTCAATATGGAAACCTAGAACACCATCTAAACTTGCCTTTTTTGCTTGAGCTTTTAAGCAAAATACTTTCCTTTGAAAACTTTTAAGAAAGGAGATTGTGCTGTACGTCATTAATAGATGCCCTTGTGCAAGGAAACATAGGAAATGACAAGCCACCTTTTTCCTACATTGTAAACTGGCAGTAGTTTTTCTGGATTTCTTGTTGGGGAGGTATTACTTGCTTGAGCTTTATGGAAAAAAAACCTAAGAAGAGTAAAAGAATAAAAATGTGACGCCTTTCATCAATGATGGGCTCATGTTGAGAGAATGCGATAAACGGCGTTTGAAGGAGATAAAACTCCCAAGGTAATTCCAAGGCAAAGATGGCGTTACACCATGCCGTTGGTTCAACAGGTGATGATTCGTAAATGGGGAATCGATTCTTAATATTCTAGATCTGATTGTTAATTGTTTAATTAATCACTATAGCTTTCTTTACACATTGTGGCACCCCACATTGGTGCCCTTTTTCAATAAAGCTTCTGTTTAAATAACACTTAATACTAGCCGAAAGGACTTTATTAATTCCCATCTAGAACCTACTTTGACTTTAGATCTTGGATTTCTCCTCGTCTATTGAGTTTGCTTATTCTGGAGTGTCTTGTGGTCTCAGTCACTATGTTGTACATTTGGTTGCTTGTTCCAGCATTAAGCAATATAATATGGAAGTTTCTCCACAAGTAAGTAAAAGACAATATAAATATGTATAGGCATGTGTATAGGGGGTGGGGGTTGCTTATGCTCGTGCTTATACCTGTGTTCCAATTGCAGTTGATAAGCACATTTTCTTCCATTTTCTGTCTCTAATTTGTCGCACTTTTAAATGACGTGTTTTGGGGATTTTTGAAACTAATTACTTAATTATCAATTGAAGGGGAAAGCTCTACTTCTCATTCCCCCAGCTTCTACTGGTCGATCTGGAATTCAGGAAATAACATCCTGCGTGCCTAGACACTACCATTGACAACTGACTTTGTTTGTTGAAACTTGGGTTTTCAAATTCAGATATATGTAGTAGTGATAACTTTATAGAGATCATAGATGTGTCTCTGTCGTAATGCCCTTTCTGTGCTTCACTCCTTGTTGCTTGTTCATGCTTGTCCTTGGTACTTGTCCAATAAATTGCTTTTACTGAACCTCCTTGGTGCTTGTTCAATAAATTTCCTATACATGAATTAACATATTTTGGACCTTTGGGGATAGCCTAATTTTTTGGCTTACAAGTTACATCACAGGTGGGTAGGAGGCCCATTTTTTCTCATTAGCCACGACTTATGAGTTGGGTTATAGCCACTTGTTTATAAATCGCTCGACAATCACATTTATTTTCAACGTGGCCTCTCTTGTGTAGAGGTGTTCTCCAACACTCCCCTCACACAAGTGGCCATTAGCATAGGGTCTTTCTTGGGCCCCTTTTACATCCCATAACTTGGTCCGATACCATTTTAACATATTTTGGACCTCTGTAGATAGCCCATGTTAATGAGCCTAAAATTGGGCTTACATCACAGGTGGGTAGGAGCCATGACTTATGAGTTGGGTTCTATACATTTGTTCATAAACGACTCAACACTCACATTTCTTTACAACATGCAAAAAAAAAAAAAATCTATTGATTAGGCAGAATGTCCTTTCTGTTTCTCTTTCAATGAACTGTGAAGATGATTATTTTAATTTATGTTGATAATACCTCAAAAGTTATAAACTTATGATGATATATTGGAGTTCTCTTGCTAAAAGAAAATTTTGGGTTTCGGCTCGATTGTATTCCTCTTACTCTTTGTCGTGCATTGTGCGGTCTGACATTGGCTACTCATGTCCTTGTCTGTGCAAGTTCATACTGACTATGTAAAACACATGCATTGTTACCTGTTACAAACTGATTTATCTTATGGTTTCATGTCGCTTATCCTAAACTGTTTGGGATAATGTCCTTGATGATGATGATGATGTATCTTTTAGTAAATTATAAATTTTTATTACAGAAAATATTAGTTGACTATTCTTTTCTGATATTGCCAAATGAATGAAGGGTTTCTGTTATAAAATTTTATTGACAGAAAATATTCTTTTTTGGTCGCACAGTTGGCTGTGACTTTGAATGGAGTTCCAATAGTCATTTACACCTTGGCAGTGATTAAATTTGCTATTTAAAGTCTAAAGATGCACACTTGTTTACTGATTAAAGTTGGTAACTAGATCATGTCCGATAATAGTGTCCCAGATTTGGGCTTCATCTCACATTAGATAACATTTTTGTTGAGTTTGCAACTTTCCTTCTCGCTCTCTTAATGCTTTATGATCCAATTTTTTGCACAAAGCGTTAAATTTTCCCATTATTTGCCTACCTTACAGAGTAAAACATCAGGCTCAGCTGGGACTTCATCTACTTTGGTATATTCATTGTTGCTCTTGTTGTTTAATGGGTTATCTCAACTTTGTTTCTCTTAGAAATAAAAATTTAATGCTTTCATATGACAGCCTGCTTCAGCAGCTGTATCCACAGCTGCACCAGCTTCAAAACCGATTCCTACACCTGGAGGTGCTGGACAAGAATCGTGAGTATCAAAACTTTCTTTTTAATGTTTTTGGGGTCAGCCGGTCATACATGGTTTGTACTTCATTATGCATATTTGTGTGTACTTTCTAATGCCTATGAAAGAAACTGTCATGATAAGCAACTATTGAAGCATCCTTGTTTGCATTTACATAATGAAACTAGAAAAGATGGCCATTTGGTTGAATTGAATTTCATGCTAAGAAAATAACTTGGTCTTCTCCTTCCCCAGCTTTTCTGCTCCACGTTTTGTTTCAAAAAACTATAATCATCGGTTAACCTTAATATTTCATTCAGCATATGATGTGAGCTCCTTAATTGGCGAGTTCTTAGGGTCTGGTAACTATGTTTGGGTCAATTAGGCATGATTAACAACTAGTTTCCTTTTTCTTTTACGAATTTCTGTTTTTTTCTCAATTTATATTACTTCAGCATGTTACTTTTCACAGCATCATAAATTGATCCCTACTTCTGCATTTTTCCTAACTGTTTGTACCAAACAGATCCCTACTTTTATGTTTTAAGAGTCATTATGTCTTTTGCACAAGTCTTTCTCATACAAATTATCCATCCTGAGAAAGCAAAATTTCCAACTTGAGGTTAGAAGAAGCAACAGTAGAGCAGGAGATCCTAATGTCTTGCATCCCATTCTCTGGCTGAAAAATTATTTAACAAGCTAAATTCAGTAATTTTTTTTTTTGTAAATTGGTTTTGGACCTTTGGTTTGTGTTTTGTGTAACTTGTACAGTTTCATTCTTATTATGTGGATTACATATTCAGTGGTTTTAATTTAAAAAATTGATATCAGATGTAATTCCAACCTGTCAAGTAGAATAAAATTTGTTTAATTATCTTATAAATTGTTAATCAGTTATAATTTGCATCGGGTTAATTTTCTTTTAAGTGTGCCTATTTATCACGTCATTTTTCCTCATTAGCATTTAGGTTTTATGAATAAAATTAAGTTTTTTGATTCATTTGTTTGAGAACAATATTTTCCTTGGAGTAATATAAAAAACCCATCCTATCCTGTGGCATCACACTAAAAGTTTGTTTTGGCAAGTAGAAGTTTTAAAGTTATGGATTGCATCGTCCATCGTCTTCACTTATTCCAGAATATTTTGGGTTCAATTTGCATGAATCCGTAGGATAAATTAGTTAGTAAATTAGCGTTAACTTTTTGGATTTTACTTTGCAATAAAAACTACATCCTTGCTTTTATCTTACATAGGTTGTCATTGTCCATGAAAGGTAAAAATTAAGGTTCATTAAATGATAACAAGCATTTAGTAAATAATAGTGACAGTAAGTTGTTGTACAGATATCCTTATTATATCAGAAGTTAGACATTTTGCTGTGTTGGTTAGAGGGAAGCTACTCCTCCAGTGGCTAGCAAACTGTTGAGTATGAAATAATGCGCCACTCTTTTTAACTTGTGATATATTTACGATAAAATAATGAGAGCCCCTTGAGTTTGTGCTATGTGGTTTTGCCATTTTCGTACAAAAGGGAATTGGATACAACGGTTAACCATTGATGCAAATCCTTGAGAAGGAAATATATGCAGCCTTATCCCCCAATTGCAGAGACACTTTTTGTTGGGGCTTAATTACAATTTCAAAACCTCCATTCCGCTTTTGGTCCAATTCGGCGGTCTTGATAAAGCCATGTCAGCCATTTCTAAAATCGAGTAAAGTTCGGAATTTTTTTTTGAAAAAGTTGAGACTACTTTGCTGGCATAGCTATTTGGAAACCACTAATTTGGGATTGAAGGGAAATCCTAGGGGATCTCAATCACTCTGATTTTCTTTTAGTATGTGTTTTGGCAATGCACTGAGTTATATTATATGTTATTGTGATTGCAATGGATTTTGTTGCAGTGCGCCAAGTGATACATATAGTCAAGCTGCTTCAAATTTGGTTGCTGGTAACAATCTTGAGCAGACAATTCAACAGCTAATGGACATGGGTGGTGGCAGCTGGGACAAAGAAACAGTTACTCGTGCACTTCGAGCAGCATATAACAACCCAGAACGGGCTGTAGATTATTTATACTCTGTATGTCTGAAATTCTAAATTTGTTCTTCTGAGAAGTTTTAGCTGGACCTGCCTACTGATACTCTCATGCCTTCAGGGTATTCCAGAAACTGCAGAAGTTGCTGTGCCAGTGGGTCATAATCCTGCTAGTCAGGTGACTGAAACAGGTGCATCCCCTGCTTTGCCGGTCTCTCAAGCTCCTAATACATCACCCTTTAATATGTTTCCTCAGGTATAAGTTCAGTTTCTGGAATTCACATCACTTGGCCTTTATTAAGTTCTCTCTCTCTCTCTCTCTCTATATATATATATATATATACACACACACATATATGTGTGTGCGCGCGCGCTAAGTTGGTGTATTTATAGGAAACACTCTCTGGGGGAGATGGTGGTGATGGATCCCTTGATTTCCTTAGAAACAATCAACAGGTGTGGTACATTTAACTTCTTGTCGTTGTTCAACTATAAACTCTTTGGAGTACTGCTTTGCCGGATATTTGTTGTTCACATTTATTTTGCATTTTTTTCTGTATCAATTTTGATACTAGTATGATTGCTCATTATATTGATATTTTATTGATGGTTTTTGTTCTTTTGCCCTATCTCAGTTCCAAGCATTGAGGTCAATGGTGCAAGCAAACCCACAAATTTTGCAGGTCTTTAGTTCTTTTCCTTTTGGGATTCTGTTAAGTCACTGGCAATAAATGTCTTATAGTCCTGGTGTTTCTGTTACAGCCAATGCTTCAGGAGCTTGGAAAGCAAAATCCCCAACTTTTAGGAATGATTCAAGAGCATCAAGCGGAGTTCCTTCAGTTAATAAATGAACCTCCTGAAGGCTCTGAAGGGTGAGTAATTAATTGTCATAGCTAACACCAGATCTATAAATTGATTGCAAGTGGCCTCAGCTTCTGTTGTGTGCCATTTTTTTCCTTCTCAAGTCCAAGGTAATTTTAGTGCTTTAATTACATATATGGTGATATAATATAGCCTGTTGTTCATGGAAGTATTATATTCATTCACTCATGATGTAATTGTAGTACCATGCATTGCACATTAAAATTTAGTTTAGTTTAGTAACTGATATACCTCTCTGTTGAGTTCTGATTGTACTTCCCCCAAAATATCATATTAATGTATCACTTCTAGGATAAGTGATATATCCCTCTATTAGTCAAGTGTCATTTATTATAGTTGTTTCTCAGCTTCTTTTGTCTTTCCTTTGTTTTCATCAACTTCATGTAGCAATCTGCTACTATTTGGCATTTGAAAGATGGGGGACAACATTTCTCTTTCGGCGATAACAATATGTATGAGCAAAAGTTTCGAATTTAAGCATTTATGCGCGCTGTAAGATAGCCCCATGATGATATTAAGTTTTAACTGAATTCAAAGTGTGTGAGCCATTTTTAAATTCTCCTAATATTGGCAATGGGGCATTTTTAAATTCTCTTAACATTGGCAATGAGGATAGAGAGGCTCACAAGAAATTCCAATGTTAAGATAATATGACTTGTATGATATAGGGACTGGCCTTTGTGGGTATTCATTTTTTATTCAGTCACCTACCTAACTTAATATGTCAAATATTTAGGAAATTTTAGACTCTGCCATATGGATTTCTTCTGCATAACTTCCAAATTTGTGGCTCTTGGTTGACATTGTAAATTTCGTCGATGTTCCAGGGACATATTTGATCAGCCGGAGCAAGATATGCCTCATGCTATCAATGTGACACCAGCCGAACAGGAGGCAATTGAACGAGTACGTTTTGGCTTGGTTCTACTGTATTATCATTAAAGCGATATCAACTAACTAATTTTTCCATTTTGTCTTTAGCTGGAGGCGATGGGTTTTGATAGGGCACTTGTAATTGAGGCATTCCTGGCTTGCGATCGCAACGAGGAATTGGCAGCCAACTACCTACTAGAAAATGCGGCAGATATTGAGGATTGAGTGGCAAACTTTCTGACTTCATGGGTTCGGTGTTGCATATGTATCCTTGCCCTTGTCAGCATCCTCAGTAGCGTTTACTGAACAGAAGCTCTATGATTACCATGGATAAGAAAAATAGTTCCTATTAATATTATATGTTATTGAATAAACTATTATTTTACATTCTGTCAATAGATTTCAGACGTAATGAGGGGATTGAGTTTTGTTTGTTTGTCACCAGATGAAAATTTGGAACTATTTACGTAATTTTTGGTGCAATATCCATACAGGGACTAGCTTGTATGTTTCTTGAGATTGGATTGTCATTACAACTATAGCGATGAGTTAATATTCATTTTGGATGCTAGAGTTAATATTCTGTTTAATCGGTTAAGGCAAGCAGTTTGTAACTAAACCACTGCATGCATGCCAAGGGATTATAACAATGAAAACCTTCTCCTTACTATTTATGGCTTCCATTTGTAACTAAATCTACCGAACAAAGTTATTTCTAAGTTCTAACTACACATGCATTACTATATAATGCACATATTCTTCATTAACATCACAACAACAAATTCATCAAAAAAAGCATCACGGGAAGAGAGATTATAAGCATGGCTTTGGAAATCATCTTTTGGCACCTTATATTGGCACTTTCAGTTCTCATCTTCTTCACCCCAAATGCTACTTTTGCTGAAAAAGGAACCATGAATGTAATCGACAAATGCTGGAGATCGAACCATCAATGGCGCAGACACCGCCATCAGCTTGCCACTTGCTCTGTCGGCTTTGCAAGCAAGATGACAAACAATGTTGGAAAAGATGTCATACAATATAAAGTCACGGATTCAAGCGATGATCCTTTGAAACCCAAACTAGGGACTTTAAGATATGGCGCCACATTGATTCCAGGGAAAGTGTGGATCACTTTCAAAAGAGACATGAACATCAGACTCTCAAGGCCCTTATTGATCAGCAGTTTCACCACGATTGACGGCCGTGGAGTCGACGTTCATATATCAGGTGGTGCATGCCTCGTAGTGTACAAGGTATAGATTTATTCTTATCACTAATCACTATCAATTCTATTTCACTGACATTTTAGTAACTAGTATACGCATGATTTTTGTTTGTGATCAGCAAAGCGACATTATAATCCATGGCCTAAGAATCCACCACTGCCAGCCCCAACCAGCTAGCTCTGTCATAGGACCAGATTCAAAGATTATGCAGCTAGGACATGTTGATGGAGATGCAATTAGGTTGGTCACAGCAACAAAGGTTTGGATAGATCACAATACACTTTATAAGTGTCATGATGGACTCCTTGATGTAACTAGAGGGTCTACTGGTATTACTATCTCCAACAACTGGTTCAGAAACCAGGACAAAGTCATGCTCCTCGGACACGATGATGGCTACGTGAGAGACAAGGGCATGAAGGTTACTGTCTTGTTCAATCACTTTGGACCAAACTGCAACCAACGAATGCCAAGGTAATCCCTCCTTACATTCTCTGCATCCTGAAAACATAGGATTTTTCACACATTAACATTCGCATTGCAGGGTTCGCCATGGATACGCACACGTAGCCAACAATCTCTACCAAGGATGGGAACAATATGCCATTGGAGGAAGCATGAATCCCAGCATTAAGAGTGAAGCTAACTTCTTCATTGCACCAAAATCAGGCAACAGAGAGGTACTATATTTCTCATCATTTCTTTTGTAAATTACTGTCTACAACACAATTAGAACTTACCAACAGCATTCTCGATCATATTTGGTTGAGCAGGTCACATGGAGGCATAGCAGTAATGGGAATGGAGCTTGGAAGTTTTACTCTGTGAGGGATGTTTTTGAAAATGGAGCTTCTTTCATCCAAACAGGATCAGGCATGGCAAAGCCTAACTATAATCTGCAACAAAGGTTCCCGGTTGCAGATGCCCGATTTGTGAGATCATTGACAAGCTCATCGGGTGCTTTACGCTACTCCAAACAATAAAGATGCTGAGTCGAGCAATGTAAATATAAATAACACATCACTTTCAAGTTCAATCATCAAATAGAAATCTATCTCACTTTCAGTTTTTCTTCATGCAAAATCATCATCTATCTGAACCCAGGCATCCCGATAATGGTTCTAACTATAAAAAAAAAAACAGAAAACAAACCAAACATTGCTTCAAAGGAGTTCAACTTGGAAAAGGAAATTCTGACTCGTACTCACCAAATATCTGTGTAACAGAGAGGATTCAATGATTTGGAGAGAAAAACAAAGAAAACGCTTGTCTAGTTTATAGATAAATCATAAAGTAAAGACAATTGTGTTGTGCCACCCTGAACAAGGATCCAGCTTCGCCATCGTTCACAAGAGATTGACTAATCTCAATCTTAGGTGATTGTGAATCTTCATACCATGCGATATTATTATTATTAATTTTTTTTATTCGGAATGTTTATAGATACATCATATTCAAACGATTTTTTTTTTTTTATATCGTCTGATTTAATGGTTCTTTGCTCAAGAAAAATGGTTACAAGGTTGCAACTTTGCTTATGAAGATTGTCCAAGTGATATAAAGATTCTCTTTGCTAACATTAGGGTCCTTCTCCAAGCATATGCACAGAGATATAGATATGCCACTAATGTTGGTAGAAGCATATGCACAGAGATATAGATGTGCCACTAATGTTGGTAGAACTGAGTAAATTTTGGTATGATTGTTAAAAAAATTCGTTAAAATTGAAATCAATCAAAATAAATCATTTGATCAGTTTTTTTTTAAAAAAAGAAATTTATATATATTTTACCAAAATCGATCAAAAATGTAACTGAAAATCCATTAAATAATTTCTTGTTTTTTTTTGAGGAAAAATCAGCTTTCATTAAATAATTTCTTGTTTTTTGTTTTAGTTTTTTCCGTGTTATCTGATCTGATGAGGATGGATATGAATTGGAGGGCGACAAGCTCACTCCTATGGCGCCAAGCCTTCTGAAAACACAAAACATGGCTCTCGTGAGACCACATTTCAAAGCCCCAGCTTTCACAAATTTCTCTTCGCAGAGAAGTTCCATCGTCGCCCTCTCTGTTTCTTGTTCGAAAGCAATCGCCGAAGAAGATGACGCCAATGGTCGTGATGCCAAGAAATTGTCGCGGCAATCTTCGTGGGAGGCCAAGGATTCTGAGGGGCGGGACTATCTCTACAGGCTAGGGAAAGAAGCTGACAACATGAACATCTCCGTCGGAGCTAGGGCTGGTGTAATTGACGACGTCTTTACCGGGAATTTTCTTGGCAGAGACTGTAATTTGTGCTTGATCTTCTTTTTATTTCTTCGTCATGTGGTGTTTTCATTTTTGAGGACGGAAGCAAAATTAGTTGCTCTATAATTTGTATTTGCAGCGGATATTGTATTTGATTATCGTCAGACGGTGACTAGGTCCTTCGAGTATCTTCAAGGCGATTATTACATAGCTCCTGTATTCCTGGTAACCTTTGAATTTCCTTTCATTCTTCCTTGTCTATGATTGACGCCACTGTTGCCTTTTATTTTTAGTTGTTCATTGATCATTACTGGTTGGTGTTGGGCTTATGCTATCTGTACATCACAAGCCTAAATAATCTTCTTATTTTCTTGAAATGACAAAGGTCTACCTTTAAGGAAAGAAGCCACCATTCTACAAAGAAAACAAAAATACTCGAATACAAATATACATGCGCTCCAGCTCGTACATGCTCTCAGCTCGTTAACATAGTTTTATCAGTTTTTTGAAATCGCTGATTCTGTAATATGTCTGTGCGTGCGTGAGAGAGAGTGAACTTATGGCTAATGGAAATTGACTACTTATTTGGGATGAAAAGCTGGCCTCAGGTCTCTTAGATTACTTGTAAATAGACTTATGTTAAGAATGTTAGACCTATTCGGTGGGTATTGTTTCTGCATATCATGCCTCTGTTAGAAATTTAGGGATTTTATGCTTTTTATTTCATTGTTGCTCTAAAAAGATTATGTAAACTTTGATTGGAATTTTTTTATTCCTTATCATTTTACGTTTTTATCTTGATATGGGAATTTGGGGTTCTTACAATGTTCTTTTTTTTCCTGCATTTTTTTTGACAGGATAAAGTGGGTAAGTCTTATAAACTTGGATAAAGGTGAAGAAATTGTGATGAATTATGCTGAAGCAGTAAGGAAAGTGGCAGAAATACATCGTGTTGACCTTTTTGGTCTATTTGAAATTTCTATTGTTTAAGACAAGTCAAAAATATTTCTATGTTCTTGCCTGGTATATCCTATGTGATGTCTGCAAATGTCTTTACTTTTTTGCATGCAATTGTATGTATACATGTACGCATATATCAAATAAGTTCATGTCAACTTTTTTAGAATGTAAATCCTTTCCTCTCATAGTTCTTGTGTTGTTTCTTATTCCTTTTCTAACCTAATTGTGTACATATCTATTGCTTGTTTTTCCATCCTAAATCCATTTTTTATGTTTATATTGCATCACTTGCATACATGCATTTGTTTGTCTTAAGACTCGTGGATCATAAACAGAATATGTGCTAATTATGTGAATCCTAAGTATATGATGTGTGTTTTTTCTGCGCAACCAGCCAATCATGTGTGCATGCTTTAATTTTTGTGTGAGAGATGAATTTGAGTGTAGAGATGGATTTACATTGGAACAGAGGCCAAACTCAATTTGCAGCAGTAGAGAGCACAGATACGAGAGTGTTAGATGACTGTTTTCTTTAATTTTTTAGTCAGACTCCTTTTCATTTTTTATGGAATATATATGGTTAGTCTAGACTGTAGCTTTAGAAGGGAATAATCGATGAAGGAGAATCCACGTGCTGGTTAGTAATTTTATTCTTCTACATTCAAAGTTAGAATTAAAACTCCGAATAAAACATTAAAACATAGTTTTTTAGATGACTTGAGCTTAAGTGGACTTAGTAACATGGGATGGCAGGGGTGAACATATTGCCCTGTGATAAAGTTACTGGGATGCAACCTAGAGGCAAGTTCAATGCCTGGAAACGACCTTTCCACATATTAGTAGGGGTAAGGTTTGCGTACATTCTACCTGTCTCTAACCGTGCCCATTGCGAGAGCCTTGTGCACTGAAGTTGTTTACCTGAGTAACATGGGATGGCAACAATGTTGCTTTAAGACCAGAATTTATCAAAATGAACTTGAACCAGTGGAGGGTTTGGGTCCTCTCTCACACTAATAATAATAATAAAAAGAACATGACTTATTCAAAAAAATATAGAAGAACATATTGGTTTACCTTCTATTGGAATGGTAATCGTATGTATAGGTATTATAAGTTTAAAACATTTATTACAATATTTGGTGCAATTGATATGAGTAATTAGTGTTTGGTTCTCTTGGTTTTCGCATTCAAAAGATTCTCCTCAAGGTCTATTCCTTGTCTTTCATATAAAGTTTGCTGTTATTCTTCACATTTGATGTGAAATTGAGGTATCACGGGCTGGCTCACTCAACACAGTCTTATAGTGAAATTTCAGAAGTGTTCTAAAACAGAAAGAGATTGAGTTTTGGAAAGCCGATTTCAGCCATATTTGGATTGTAACTTTTAACTTGCATGGTCTACTATCGATGCTAGTCAGGTTTCATTTCAAAAGGATCATAAATTATTACTTCCGATATAGGACTCTATATGTTATTATGTGACCTATAAAATAACTAAGATGCACCAAAACTGATGCATACATTCTGCTGTTGATGCAGTATGCCACATTGTAAAGAACTACATTGCTCATCTTCTCAATATCAGAGTTCCATTGATCCTAGGTATTCAGTGACTCTTTCTCATCTCTTCATTTCTTTTTGGTTGTTAGCAAGAATTTATGACTTTTTTCATTGCATGAATGAAAGAAAAAATGGTAAGAAAGTTCAGGATGATAATAACGGTACAAAAAATTTGCTTATCTTTTTCATAGTTCCAAGTATACTCTTTTCTTTTCTCTCTAGCTTCCAAAATACAGTGGCCAGATTTTGGTGACTTTGTTCATCATCTCACCAATGACTTGCACTCTTGGTTCATAATCCATTGTTAGAAAAATGCATGTGTATAGTATGCTCTATTATCAAAGGGAAAAAGTGAATGAAGAAAGAAATTTTTTTGTATGCTTCAACTGGTGTTTCTAAGCTATATAATTAAGCTAAAAGTGACTCTTGTCTGTTGTACGTACATCCACTAACTCCTGCACTTGACTTGTCTCTTATGTGTTGTTCCATAGATTCTATTGTGTGTGTACAGTAAGGTTGACAATTGCGTTACAGGTGTCTGGGGGGGGAAGGGGCAGGGAAAAACATTCCAAACAGAGCTAATATTTCAAGCCATGGGAATGGAACCAGTGATTATGTCTGCAGGAGAGCTAGAATCAGAAAGAGCAGGTATAGCATACTTATAGCACGCCTTTTACATAAAACTAAAAGCATGGGCAGTCATGAATTTTGTTGTTTTTGCGGGCAAATAGACTGTTCCTGTTATGTTCTCATGGACTATTTTGTAGTCTCTCAGACAGTTCTACATTTCTAGTTACATTTTGGCCTTTGTTTTATTTTCTTTTCCTTGTTTAGAATTAAATATATACTGTTATTTCTATGAAATTTCTCTTGCAAATTGTTTAGATATCCATGATTTAAAGAAGATATATCAAACTTTTCCTTCTTTTTTTTTGAATGTTTTTGCCATTGGAGGGATGCACAAATGTGGGTATTAGATGACTTAAATGAAAGTTATGAAACTAAAGTGAAAAAAGAGACTTTTTATTTATTCACAAATGACAGAGCAGGAGAAAGAAGCAACATGTATTGGGAAACACAAGTTTCAATTTATGTAAATTATTTATGAGAAAATGGGTGAGTCAGGTACTGATAGTAGCAATGTGTAGTAATTTGAGCTGTGGTTATGGTAAACTATATCATTGTGAGAGAGATTTTTCAAATTCGATCCCCTCTGTTGGATAATGATTTTGTATGAATTATGATATCGATGGCCTTAATTAATTTCAGAAATGTTATTCATTCAATAATTTGGTTCTCGACTATAATAGCGTTTAGAGAAGATGTGCTTTGTCCTGGAGATGTTTTACTACAAATTGTTTTTTATTAGTATTTATTCTTGTGCAGGACAACCAGGAAAGTTGATTCGTGAACGATATAGAACAGCTTCTCAAGTGGTCCAGAACCAAGTGAGGAACCTTTATCACTCTCATTGACGATATATGCATGTCTAGTCTAGGTTTATGAAGTTATCTAGTCTTGTTTTACATGACTTATTGTATTATGCTCTTAGTTTCTTCTAAGGTTTATTTGTTTTGGGAATAACATGCCACTCCATGTAATTATGGTTGGGTAACTTGTGTTACTATTCACTCGGGGTAATCTTGATTGTCTATGTGGTGTAAAATAGTACACTTGGGAAGGACTTTGAAGGAGTTTTTTTTTTTTTTAATTCTTTTTATTTATCCTCTTGTTGTGTCCCATTTGAAGGTACATTAATATCAGTTATGTGACACCATTTTTGAAGTTATTCATATCTTATTATAAAAATATTTGTTGCTAATTTGCTATATTAAAAGACTTGAATTCTGAAAGAAGAAAAATAACAGATAAACAATGTTATGAGTTTTTTTTTCTCTTTCTGTGAAGTTCTTTTAATCCCGTACCAAACACTATTTATTAGCAAATAGGATAAAAGGTACAGTTAATAGAATATGTTACTAGTTGTTGTTACTTTCAGCCCAAATAAAAGGGACAGATGAATTTGGCAGTGTTGCTTATGGATATTTTCAAGTGAAGAAGTTGAGCCTCCTTGGTTCCTTGCTAGTTTTTTTAAATCTTATTGAAATATATATGGATTTTCAATGAGAGTTTTCCTGTTGAGGCAGGAGCTTTTCTTCTTTCTTAATGATCAATTAAAAGGTTCTTGTATTTACTATTAGCTCTTTTAAATTAAGCAATACAGTTTAGCTGATTTTCCTAGACTAAATGCAGGGCAAGATGAGCTGTTTGATGATCAATGACATCGATGCAGGCATCGGTAGATTTGGTGAGTGATCTTAGATGTGCTCACATTGAAATTTGAACTAAATACAATTAGTATCACTTAGTCCTCATTGTTAGCCTCCTGCTCTTATATGTCAGTTGGTCCTATTTGTGTCTATATTTTCTTCTTTTCTTATTTAAAACTACTGGCTTAGAATTTCAATTCATTTATGTGCAAATTATGGCATTGAATATTTGTAATTTGTGTTTTTATCTAGGAAACACTCAAGTGACAGTCAACAATCAAATTGTTGTTGGGACCCTCATGAATTTGTCTGATAATCCTACAAGGGTTAGTGTTGGACAAGATTGGCGAGAATCCGATATTACAAACAGAATTCCTATTATAGTTACTGGAAATGATCTGTCGACGATTTATGCTCCCTTGATTCGTGATGGAAGGATGGAAAAGTTCTACTGGTACTAAACCATTCTTAGTAGAGTTGATATGTTTAGTTATTTCACCTTTTATAATCTACATCAGCTGTTATCACTCTTTTTTGCAATGATAGGTGAGACACCTGTGCACACAACAGAAAGATAGAATTCATACAAACTGAAAGAAAGAAAAAAAAAATGCCCTTGACATTGTTGAGTTACCTACAAACAACTGAACTCTCTCTCTCTCTCTTTTTTTTATGTATTCTATAATATATTCTTCTCATAGGCCTGTGCCATGTTTTTCTCAACATACTGTTGGTTCTGTCATGCTAATTTTGACTGCACCATTTGTTTCCTTCTTCCTTTTAACTTAAGCCGGTTGTGATTTGTGGAATCTAAATTTGACACTAAAGCCTTACCCGTGCAAATTTGACTGCTCTTCTTTTATTACAGGTGCTGTTGCAAGTTAATATATTCTTGACTTGTCTTAGCTTGATCTTGCATTGACCGATTGACGTTATATAACGAGAAGAAAAAGGAAGGAATTGATGTGCTACCCTACATTTTAGTACTAAAATAAATTGTTTTCTGAACATAACGTGCTTCTCACTTCATTCTGTGTTTAATCCTTGTTTCTTGTGGCTGCTATTTCTATTTTAAGATCTTAAAAATGCATTTCTTTTGTATTTTGATCAGTTCTCCATGATTACAATATTGCATTGGTAATTCACGTTTCTTCATTCAAGTGCTTCGTAATATGTATGGGTATTCTATAAAACTAACAATTTGTATTACAGGCAGCCTAACCATGATGATATTGTGAATATTGTTCTTCGAATGTACGAGAAAGATGGAATATCTAGAGATAATGTCTTAACCATTGTCAATGCATTTCCCAATCAAGGTATGCTTATTTTTACATTGCACTTTCATGTCATTTATTTCCTGAATTTGAGTCACTGGAGAGTTGCAGTTTGTGTGGGTTCTAGTGGAATTTCTCAAGTTGGTAACATGCTTAAACAGTCTTTAGATAACAAGGATATTATCATTGTCAAGATTACTGAGGTTATTTTATGTTCAGCTTAAGTTAGTGGTTGTGAGTGACCTATGGCCAAGTGGATTGCGTTAAACATTGTGAGAAGTTCTTGTTTAAACTTTAGTTTTGCATTTATCTGTTGCATTGTGATATTAAGGATGAGTATGTATGTATGGAAATCAAGAGCAAAATAATGCCTCAGGATATGTCCTGCTTCTTTCTTCTTTAAAGAAATTGATAAATAGATTTTTTGAGGACGTCGAACATCGCCATGGTCAGTTTTCATTGGACCCACCATGTAGACAAAAATCACGGATACTAGCAACAACCCAGAAGCCACTAGTGTCATTAAATTTCAAGTTGCGTCATGGGGATTCATAACCGAGTCCTCTGAGTTTTAAGTTGGTCGCAAAAGTCCCCTTCCATTACAACCAGGCCACCCTTATTGTAGAAGACATACCAGAAATGCAGAAGGGAAAGCATTTAATGTGTAGACCATTTATCCAACCTTAATCTGCATTCACCATCATAGATTTTAACGCAGTCAGCTGAGCTCGTCTTATCGCTGATTTTTTTTATAACCGTATCTTTCATTCAATATTAAGCCGCTAGTGTTCATACTCATAGAGTCCCAGACTGTTGTTGTGGAGCCTTATATCCAGGGGTGAGATTATCGTTGCAAACGTAGAATTAATTTGATAAGATAGTCAACTTACCAAGAGATATATTTGTTCATGAAGGGCCATATTTGTTGGTCGCCATCTTTCAAGGTCTATAAAATATGTTGTCCTTGCATCGGAATTGAACTTTTAACATCTGTTCATCAAAGGCCGTGTGTTGGTGACAATTTTTGATGTCTATAAAATATGCTGTCCTTGCATCAGAATTGAACTTTTACTGTTTTACAGGTCCGAAGTTTAATGTTCATTCTTTATTTATTTTAACAATCAGAAACTTGTCCTTTTGAACTGCTTTTGTCTCTTCTATTCATCCTCTGTACTTGAACCACACAGACATTTGGATTTTAATATTTTCACGTCGGTGTGAAAGAAAGGTAATATCTCCTCGGGTGTGTTTATTCTGCCTGCCTGATCGAAAGACAAAGCTATCGCTTTGTTACATGTAACATTTATCCGAATAACTCTCTGTTGCATTCAATTTCCTCTTTACCAAACCTCAATACTTCTGGTGGCATTTCTTTCTTTTCTTCTTTAGTCTTGTGTAATCTAAACCCTTCTTCATTTTTGCTTGTTATTGGACAGCTTTGGATTTTTATGGAGCTCTTAGGTCCCGCACATATGACCGGTCAATTTCTAAGGTATATAAATTCTTATTTGAAAGATGCTAGCCTTTTTGGGCTTGTGTATAATTTATCTAATAGAATTATGAATTTTTTGTTCTTTCCATATGGATAGTGGAATACTACTATGTGTCATGGAATCATGTTAGACCTGGGCATCGTTTGATGTTCTTCGTTGACCATGTACATATATTATTCGAAATTTCCTACGACAAACCACATTGATTTTTTGCTAATTATTATTTTGTGGAATACATCCCTGAATTGTTATTTTTTTCTAATTTGCTTTCCTTTTCTTTTTAATTATTCTACGGCTGAGGATACAACAGGAGGACACAATTTCATACTTGCAATATTCCTTTCTGACAGTAAAATTTGAAGCACGTTTTAAGCTTCAGCGTTAATTCATATATGTGTGTGTGTATGTTATATATTTGATGTTGAATTTAGAAAAAATAAATGGATAGAACAATGAGAGTCCATAAAAATCATTCAGCTTTCTTCTCTACCCTTTTGTTGACCTTGCCGAATCTGTAATTGTGGTTGTTTATAAATTCATGAGACATTGTGATCCCCATGAATGTTAAAAGCTTTAGTAATGGACATTATCTTACCTTTTGACAAAATGCAAGCAGTTAATTTTTTTGACAAAATGTAATTGTGGTTGTTTATTACAAGCAGTTAATTTTTTTGTAGTCAACATAATGGGTAAACTAACGTCATTACATGATCCACTATCAGTTTCGAATATGAGTCTCCCAAGTGGTAATATAGATTTGTATTCATCTGATTTGGTACCTATATTGGTCTATTGCGTAACTTAATTTCTATTACAGTGGGTTGATGATATTGGAGGTGTGGAAAATCTTGGCTCCAAGCTTCTCAGGAGGAAAAAAAATGAGAAACTTCCTGTCTTCACTCCCCCGAAGGTAGTGTAATAGATGCCTACTACCCTTTTTCATGTCTGTGCATACTAGTTTTCCCTTTCACTGAGCTACTTTTCCACTGGGTGGGAGAGAGATTTTGTAGGGCATGTTCAAAAATTGTATACGAGCATGTGTCGAAATTTTGAATGCAACCTTTAAATGGATTTTGGATTATTTTGGTTGCTTTTCATCAAGTATTTAGGATATATACATTGGTGTTCATAAAAATCATAGACTGTTTTGACTGGAGTTCATTTAAACCTATGATCAAAGTTCATTTAAACCTATGATCAAATTATCAGGCTGATTGTAGATTGATATTAGCAAATGAATTTTGACAACTATTATGTTTTGCATCTTTGAGAGTGAATCCTGACAATACACAGTGAAGAGCCCGCTGTCTATTGTAATTTTGGGTCATATCAAATCGTCAAAACACTCTATCCAACACCCCCACTACCGAACCGTGTAAACTGGTCGGTTTGCCTTTCCGATTGCACACTGGGTTAATTTGTATGCGATAACTACTACTACTACTTAAGCGGTTTATATATCTCATGGACAGCAAATAATGCTTTTCTTGAGATTCCTCATTGGACTGGTTTTATTTTTTTGTGCATAACAGCATAAGGTCATTTTAAATGGTTTTTTTTTCATTAAAAATTTTGTTGTACAGCAAACATTGGAGGCTTTACTCGAATCTGGATTCTCTCTCCTGAGAGAACAGCAGCTGATAATGGAGACTAAACTTTCAAAGGAATACATGAAGAACATTGATGACTGAAGCCAGCCTTGCAGAGCTATTGTCCATTTTCAAGTGGCATTTTCTGATAGTTGTATTTTCAAAAATGGAATTGTAGAGATACATTCTCAAGGATACTCTTTGTAATTGTACCTTTTCTACAGCATATTGTAAATATTTTTTTTGCGCGAAATCGAAATTGAAATCAGTCCCTGTAGATTGATGTTAAAGAAATGTATTTCGGTTTCACTTCGAATAAGAGTAGTCCAAAGAGTATATGGATATATGGAAAGGGTGCCCTTTGCATGAAGATTGCATCTGAAAATGTGTCCCTGGATTTATTTGTGTCCAAATACTCTCATTTTCGGATTGGTCAAATATCAAAACATAAAAATACAAAATTTCAGAAACATTCAAAAAATAAAAATATATATACTAAAACCTTAATTTGCCACTCAAGACAGTGAAATTTGATCAAAATAGGGTGAAATTCTAGTTTTGACGATCATGTAGAATCAAATATCTCTGCTAAGTTTCGTGCAATTCTCATGACTTATCGATCCTACTAGTCGATTTTCTTGAAATTAACTTGAAACACTTGTTCTACACCAGTTCACAAACCATATATATTAATAGAGCAGAACAATTACACTTGTACACGGGATGGGACATGGGAGGGGCTACAATGGATACCTTTCACTGACTGTATCATTGTTTTATTATTTTATATCACAATCATCCAAGCGAGGGTGTTTAACACAAACAGTAAGAAACATGCACCAGCCTTGATAGCTATAGTAACAACAGCTATACATCAAGGTTTTATTCAGACCACCACAGACATGCATAATATTATCTTCTATCCATTGATCGGGAAATCGCAACACCATATCTATATATATATAGATAGCAACTAGTCCATCCATCCATCATCCTGCAGATTTTCAAACAAATTAGAAAGAAGTAGGGCTGAATTTCGTTCGATCGTTTTTTGTAAAGAAATTAACTTACATTAATAGGGAACAATTCGCCAGAGCTGGTTAACTCCACCATTCCATTGCCACATGTTAACTTTAGTGCCGTCACGGACGCGAGTGTTCCCTGCTTCGGCATCCAAAGCCACATCAAAATGATTAAGCCTCCAGATTGCACTATAACCTTCACCCCAGTTATCGTCTTTTGTCCACAAGAGAGCATTATGAGCATCATTTGGATCGAACGCAACTACTTCCACCTGCAGGTAATTTATTTTCATGGAATCAAATATTTAGTATTGTTGGCAGGTAATTTATTTTCATGGAATCGAAGATTTAGTATTGTTCGAACGTGTTGATATAAGAAAATGTTTGGGCACCCTGTCAAGGACTTTGTAGTCTCGCATCGGTTTGACATAAATCCAACTGAGTGGTATATAAATAAATGTACATCTCCTATCACGCAAGGGACGAGTTTGTAGGAGTAGGGCGGAGTATCAAGAGATATGTTTGGTCTGGATTTTATTATACAGTATCTGAACAAAGACTCTTGTTCATTTAAACATGACCTCTACCCATGTCAAATCATTGAGCCTCACATAACCGAGCTCACCGTGTGAGAGTGTCGAGACTTGTAGTCCCAAGTCAGATTGACATAATATAACCGAGTTATATATAAGTAACAAAGGTCAAACTCTTCTCACACAAGTGATGCATTTTTAAATCTTACAGGGTGACTGTGTCCGTGAGGGTGTCTGATTGCCTGACCAGTCCCTTTGTTAACCAGAGCAAAGGCAAGACGACCATTTGGGTCCCTCACCAATCCACCGTATTCCTCATCTTTGTACCAATGCTGCAACAAGAGTTTCATAAATTAATTTAACTATTAATACCAGTAAGAAACATCGAAAATCCATTAATTAAACAGATCAATAAAAAAAACAAATAAACAAAAACAGATGGAAATACATGTTCATATATATATATATACCTGATTGTTATCTCCTGGATTAGCAGGAGCAAGAACGACCCTGCCATCTCTGATGCTTAGACTGTAATTGGTGTCAGCCTTGGTGAGTATCCTGAAAGTAGTACGAACCATGGTAACTTAAGGAGATGCACCTGCTAATCCCAAAACAAAACTAATTAGCTAGCTGGGATATTAATTGTATCTCTTACAATTTAAAGTAGAAGAACTAGAAAGAAGAGAACCCAACATACAGTTGTGGTATTCAAAATTCAACAATAATGTTGTGAGGCTGAACAACTAAGAGGCATGAGTGTCAATAAATAGACAAACCCGGATCCAGGGCGCCCCGATTTGTTTAGAATAGGAGAATTTATAATTTTAATTTGATGGTTTGGGTGGTATGTCACAATATCATAATGCACTATCACTTTAATTTTAATTTGATGTTTTTGAGAGGGGATCGATAAAATTTGGGGTGCGGAATAGCCCCACCCTAAAATAAAATGTACACTATGACTTTAATTGCTAAAGCAAGTCATTTTTTATTCAAATAATGTAAAACTTCAACAAACAAATAAATCAATAGAAATATTTATTGTTTTAGGACCAAAAATATTATTATGGCATATTTTATTTTTAATAGCGTGACCAAAAACGAAAAAATGTTATAACACCTAATTTTTTTTATAGACCAACTTAATTGAAGTCTACATGACACCCAATTTTTTTTATAGACCAACTTAACTCAAGTCTACATGGCATATAATGTGGACTTGTCATGTGGAAAAGATTTTTGAAAAATAAAAATCTTTTTATTTTTTTATTTTTTATTTTCCACTTTATAAATTATAGATGGAGTGTTGTTCTTCTTTCTTCTTCTTTTTTTCTTTGTTTTTTCCTTCTATTTTATTGACACTTAATTGTGTCAGTTTTACTTTTCTTTTATATTATATTTAATATTTACCAAATTTTTTTTGTTAATTTATATTTGGAATAAAATTTAATAATAATTTATATTTGTACTTAATAAATTATATTTATAAATTTATATTTCATTCTTATACGAAATCAACGTAATAACAATTAAAAATTAATTAAATTAGATATCATAAGAATTTATTAAATGAGGTATCATTCATGTACACCTACGTGGTCCATTTTCACCAATTTTGGAAGTTAAAACCCTAAGATTCAGGGTACCCAAGTCTGTTAGGATTTAATAGTTAGGACTCTAGAATTTAGCACTAGGAACATTTATGATTTTAGTAGCAAATCCGTTAGGGTTTAACGAATTCAAGTCTTGAGGTTCATTACTTTGGACATAAAATTTTAGTAGTGAATCCGAAATATATATGGTCAATTTATGATCAAAATTATATATTTGACAAAATGCACCGTGAAATATACTGTTTATATATTCACAATGAAATTATATTATTTTCAAAAACAATATAAATAAACACTGAAACAGACATAACTCACATTTGAGTACAAAAAAATAATGTAATAAAAAATATTTAAAAAACAATGTAATTAAGAATGACTGAGTAAAACTTATCGATAATGGATTTTGTTGAAAATGTTTTTACTTTCTGATTTTGGATATGTAATTTTTTCAAAATTTAATATGTATTTTGAGAGATAAAATATTTTGAAATTTCATTTAAGAAAAAAAAAACTGTGTAGTAGGTTTTTCTAATGATATATTTTTATTTTTAAAATCTTGATTTGACATGTAATATGCTTACAAAACATGTCATGTATAGTTGGTTTAATGTTAGGCTGCAAACACTTGGGCTATTTAACGCCACTCGACCAAAAACACATTTTAAAATTTTAACCTAAAAACTTAAAAAAAAAATTATGTTTTGACTTTTGACAGGAGTAAAGTATACATGATCGCTTAATTTTAAGGGTCATTTTCAATTACGTAATTCAAAAATATATGTTTTCAATTAGGTCATTAAAAGGTTTTTTTGAATCCGTTGAAAGTTCAAAATTAAGTTAAATAAATAATTCCATTAAAAATAGGATATAAACGGACCGAGCCAAACCAAGCTTTAATGTGGTCAAACTCGGCTCAACATATTTTTTTTGACGGCTCAATAAGAAATGTCAAAACTCAAACTAGGCTTGTTAAAAATAAGTTTATGATGAAATATTAAAAAGTAAAATAACTTATTTAATATTAGACAATAATTTTTATTATCGTAAATTATTAATATTTAATATAAGTCAAATTTAATATGAAAAGTGCATGAAAATTCTAAATAAACTTGTGATAAATTTATAGAAAATTTATATATGAGCTTACATCTCCGAGAAGGATTGAACTATGATGAAAGTGCATGACATACACCATCACGCGAACACCATCGTTGGCAAGAAAGAAACTTCTTGTACATATTTACCATTAACAAGTAGATGAATTTTCTTGGGCTAGTAGCCCTTTGACTTGTATGCTAGAGCGAATAACTTATAATACGTCCCTTCCCACTTGAACTTCAACGTCATCATCGGCATGTTTAAGGCAATTGGTTATTGTATGGACAAAAAATCGGCTCGTATTCACCGTACGACATATTAGGCTTGTGAGTCCATATCAAGTTTGAGTGTCCGTAGGACATATCTAAGGCTTGTATGCCCATGTCTGGCTTGTTGGCCCAATAACCAAAGGCCCATAAGCCCATTAATTATCCTGTTGCTTAAAGGTTTATTTGCCTAACAAACGAGTAGCCCATCAGGCTCATTAAGCCTAAGGTTCATATATACACGATCTCACCAAAGGCCCAAACGGCCCAACAGGAGTTAAAAGTTTGACAGCTCAATTAAGTCACGTGCCAGACATGTGACTATAATCCTATAAATATGAGTAGTCTAAGTCTCTCAAAACTCTTTGGTTATTATTCTTGTTCCATTTCTTTTTCTAAAAACCTCATTCACTTCTCTCACATCAAATCTCCTTTCACCCTGTTCGACACAGTGCGTTTATCTTGGTTGTCGAAGGCCTCTTTTCGATACTTTACTAATTGTAGATTTTTCAGGTCTACAGTTAGGGCAATCACAATGGTACATTGTTAATGTTCTCATTAATTCTCTTGATCTCATCTTTATTAAATAAAAAGTTATCACACATACTTATTTATATCAGCAAAACATGTACCTCTAGTTACAACTTGAACAAGCTACGTCTAAATTCTAATTCCAAGTATCGATCGACCATTTACTAGGAATGAATTAATTAGTGATGCTGATTAAAAATTATCTTTGGGCATATCCATAATCCATTATTAATCGCTAGTTGTAATATAAAATTAGATGACGAGGATTAGGTTTATTGTCATTGTCAAATACCTCTATGGTGGATTTTATTGGAGAAGAAATTAACTGTTATTATAAGACCATACTTATTTATGCTCAAAATTTTATAAATTTAGAACTAAAGTTAAAAATATACCTGGAATGATTATTAATCCATCATATCCGTCTTCAACAGTTGAAACTTAAAAAAGAGTAAGCCACTCATGATCTTCTGCATTCTTCATGAAATTACAAATACATATAGGTGTGAACAGCCTGGGAATAAAGTTTTGATGGCCTTGTGCAATTCTAGGTTGCCATCAATAAAGAGGGTGGTGGTTTTTCCTCTGCTTTTAATTGTATTTTTTTAGCCAAAATCGAAAACCAATTTCAAAAATACAATTTTTTGGGGTTTGTTTTCATTATCATATAGACATTTTTTAGTTATGGATTATATAAAATATCGTAACTAAATCAATTCGGACATTTGATAGAGTAATGTCAAGCCCTGTACAGGTGTCTATGGGGATATGGGTTGAGCTTCAATGTGCATGGGCCAGCCCATGCTTGCAAGATAATTCTAGGAAGAATCACGAGTCGGTTCACTTTTGTGACGTTATTAAGATGTAAGTTCACTCAAAACTTATTTAGAGGTCAGTTCAATCCATTGCAATTTTTATATTTTTTTATAAATAAGTTTTTAAAATGTTTTTATTTCTCAAAATACATGATAAATTTCAAAAAAAAAATGCATATTCGAACTCAGCAAGTAAAACTATCTATAAAAAGACTCATCAACGATAGTTTTTAATGTACGTTTTTAATTATATTATTTTTTAAAAATAATTTAATTAGTATATATGCTATGTAATTGTGTTTTTTTCACTACTGTAACATAAACAATAAGTGTTAAACCCTAAAGATAACGGATTCGTTAAACCCTAACAGACTCATATATCGTATTTTCATGATGTAACCTAAACAATAAGTGGTAAACCTTAAAGGGAACGAATTCGCTAAACCTTAACGGCCTCGTGTATCGTATTTTCATATTGTAAACTAAATAATAAGTGTTAAAAGTCTAAGGGAAACAAATTATAATGGGCTCGTGTATCAAATTTTCATGTTATAACCTAAACAATAAGTGTTAAACCCTAAGGATAACGGGCTCGTGTATACTCAGCATATTTATTAAGAAAATAAATAATTAATTAAAAGAGATAAATTAATATATTTTTCTAAATTAAATTTCTTTATTTAATATGTACTTTTCTTGAAAGCCTCCAACCTTGCCATGATCCATAAAATAAAAATCAAATTAATTACAAAAAACCTAATAACTAGATTTTATTGCAAATAAGTTTAAATGAGTGACTTTACTCTTAATAAGTCTCATAAAGTAGACCTACTTATAATTTTGACCTAATTCTATCATATTATTGTTTACTTTTGGCCTTTTACTTTGGGGATCATAATTATTTTTTATAGGAAAATTTACAGAGAATAAAATAGAAGTTTTATATTTTAATAACAAAAATGATAAAGATTTCAGTAATTTTTATCTCAAAAGCACCCTAACAATGTATGTCATTAATTCATTAAGTGTGATTTTCAATAGGCCCCTTGTGATGATGTCATCGCATCTAATGAATCAGTGTCAAACACTACTTAGATGTTTTTGGGATTAAAATCACTGGAATCTCTAACATCATTGTATTAATAAAGACAAATGAGAAAAAACATTAGAAAAATGATCAATATTATTAACTTACTAAAATGCCCTTTTACATTTGTCATGACGTTTTCTTCTTCTTATTCATTTCTTTTCTCTTCATTCTCTTTTCCTTCCTTCTTCCTTCTTTTTCCCCCGCTCCTTCTCCTCCTCCTGATTCCTCTTCTTCTTCCTCCTCCTTTGCCGATATATTTCGCAAATCATAATTTTCTCAATCAAATCCTCTGTTGTCAGAATCAACACAAAATTATTTTCTATTTCCTTCTTCTTCTTCTTCAAATCCTCCACCATCATACCCAAATGAAAGTTCTTTATCTATTTTATTGATTGGAGTTTCTCTAGATCCTTGTTCTTCAATCAAATTTACGAGTGAAAAAAAAAATCTTCAACTGAAGTTGTTGATTTTGAGAGAGAAATAAAGAAACTGAATATGCCGATATTATATTTGCTTTGGATATATTGTTATTTGTATTTGTTTTGCATATTCTTATACTATATCTGATATACATTGAAACAAGTACAATTTCGAAATTATTATAAACAAGCCAAAATAATAAAAATTTCTATCAATGTCGTTCTTCTATAAATATCAAATAATAACAACAGATAATATATCATCATGTATAATTTAAATGTATCATTATCATATCAGAAAAATACTAAAATTACATATATCGTAAAAAAAAAATATATAAGAAACAAATAATACATCAACAGTTCAGTTTGAATATATCACCACCAAACCAAAAATGACAAAAAAATATAAATTATTTCAAATATTGAGTTGCCATGAATATCGAAGGAGAATGAGAAATAAACATCAAAATCAAACAAGCAATATAGAACATATGACATGATATCTAACACGGCTAGTTTTGAGATTATCCCAAACAAGGAAACAAATATTGAAATTTCTATTAACACTGTCGTTCCAAAAATATCGAATAATAACAATAGATAATATCAAACGCTAAGAAAAAGATAACATATTCAATGTATTATAACAAGATAAAAAAAAAATCAAAATTATCATCAATGTCTATGAATAGTAGGAAGAATAACAACAAAATAACATAATTAAACAACTAACAACACAATAATCCAACTCAAAAACCAAAAACAAATCGAACAATGTAAATCAAACACTAATCCATGTCAAATCATAAGAATCGAATATGATATATAAATTAGACCCAAAAATTGCAAGAAAATTCATTTTTGTGCTAAATCAATTTTCAAAAGTCCAAAAGATATAAAAGCAATATTATCTCTATGAAAATCAACATAGAATTTCAAACGACAATATAAGAAACTCAATTCTGTGAAGAACAATGGTAGAATGAAGTAAATCTAAGAAGAAAATCTTTCAGTGCGTGAAATCAATGCCCTAAAGAAAGATTTTTTGTTTGTTTGTTTAGTTTAACAAACAAACAAAAATAATTTAAATTGTATGAATTTATTGGAACAAAAATAATTTCGAAACAAAACTCTCAAACAGAGAAATTTTTATATAATTTTTCTATTTTTAAAAAAGGTTTATTTAAACGGAAGATCTCAGTTAAATTTGACACAACTCCGAAAGCCCAAATCCATCTACGTACAAAACGCAAATTTATCTGTCGTTTTTGCTGTGCCTTCTTTGTTTGTGAAAACAACGCGTTTCTTTCTTCTCGAGTCATACAGAATTACAGATCTCCCCTCTCTCCAGTTCTTCTTCAGCTTTGCGACATACTGAGGAATTCTACCCAAATCCACGTTTTTTCTGGTATTTCCTGCCATCGGCAGAAGAACAGTTGCAGTCAACTCACAGGTACGCTATATTCATCTTCAAAGTTTGGGCGATTTATTTGCATATATGTGAAACCGCAAGATCTTTGTTAGTGTCACACGATTCGGTTATTTATCTGATCAACATTGCAACGAACAAAGCGATTTTTACTTATTTGACGATTTACCTGCTCGATATGCACGAAATCGTGAATTTCCGATATTAACTACTATGATTAGAGTCTAAGGTAGCTAGCTTCAGGTCACGCTTTAGAGATATTTTGAAATTAGTTTCATTTTACAATTTTCTTTTCAGTTTGCAGTTAAATGTATGACATGGAAACTGAATGTGTTTTTGTTGGTACTTCTGTTAACAATGAAGGATATACTCTGGTCAAGTTTCTGCACATATTTGCATAAGAGTCGGTGAATGCAGACAGAACTTGAGTTCTGTAATAAGAGTGAGTATAGTGCGAATATGGGGCGACTGAAACTGCAATCTGGAATCAAAGCAATTGAGGAAGAAACTGAAGAGTTTGAGACAACCTACTCAAACAAATCTACTCTAGCATGCATCATCAATTCTGAAATAAGTTCTGTATTGGCAGTCATGAGGAGAAATGTAAGATGGAGCGGTCGCTACATATCTGGGGATGATCAACTAGAGCACTCTTTAATTCAGTCATTGAAGGCATTACGGAAGCAAATCTTCTCATGGCAGCATCAATGGCATGCCATAAACCCTGCTGTATATCTCCAACCATTTTTGGATGTGATTCGATCTGATGAAACTGGTCCAGCAATCACTGGAGTTGCTTTATCATCTGTTTACAAAATTTTAACTCTTGATGTAGTTGATCAGAATACTTTTAATGTTGATGATGCAATGCACCTGGTAGTTGATGCTGTAACTAGCTGCAGATTTGAGGTTACAGATCCTGCATCTGAAGAAGTGGTGCTGATGAAGATACTTCAGGTTTTACTTGCCTGTATGAAAAGTAAAGCATCCGTTATGTTGAGTAATCAGCATGTTTGCACTATAGTGAATACATGCTTTCGAATAGTTCATCAAGCTGGAACCAAGGGCGAGTTGTTGCAGCGCATCGCTCGCTACACAATGAATGAACTTGTTAGGTGCATTTTTGCACACCTTCCAGATCTTAACAACTCAGAACATACAATCCTTAATGGTGTTGGCGTTGTCAAACAGGAGGTATGAATGCATGTTCTATCCTTTTCTATCTCAAATGTCTTTTCACTTACTTCCAATGGTTAGTAGTACTGTAGTAGGTGGCAGGAAAAATTGAGGAACTTGTAATTAGTTTTATTTTTTATGGTTTTTTGAATACTGATAATGAACTAGATAGAAATTCATGTCCAGCTAAGTTTAGAACTTACAAAAAAATAAATTCCCTTTATTGTTTTTCTTTTCTTCATCATTTGTTTTTTTTTTTGTTATTGTTATTGTTGTTTACTTGTCTATGTCATGTTACTAGTAATTATCTATGGATTGCAATTGCTGTGTCCCTACGTAATTGTGGGAACTAATGAAGCTTTGAGGGATTTATTTAAGGATTTCCAGTTCATAGCATATTTTATTGTTAGAGGGTTGTAAGTGGTTTAATGTGGGATGGATTTTGAGCTTATGTTCTAGATCATTTCTACGAGGTTTAAGCAGCTGTAGTAGGTGGCATCTTAACTCAAAGTTCTGTACAGTACTTTAGGTATAGAAAAAGTATGCTGTGATATGTTTACAGAGAACACCTATTTTTTGGTGATAAGCAAGATTGGTATTTTTCTATGAGTATTGTTATATACTTATATAGGTTATCTATTAAATTTGTTTTTTATCTGTGTGTTTCTGTGCCCCTTCCTGTTGAGGGGTTTTTGGGTTTTTTAAATGGGTGATAAATGGATCTAACAGTAAAATGGTAGATTATTTTATTGGGCTACTATAAGTGGAAACTTTTTGACATCAAAAGTTTGTTCTATAGATATGTCACAGTTGTTGCTTTTGCAGACTGATGGGCCTGAGAATGAGTACTCATTTGGGGCTAAACAAATGGACAATGGCAATGTTAGTTCTGAAAAATCATCTTCAAACTTTGTTCCTGATGCTTCCACGGGTATGGTCACCACTATGTTAGAAGAAAATTTGAAGGGGACTAGCAGTAAGGATGCTGTTTCATATGATCTGCAGCTTATGACTGAGCCATATGGGATTCCTTGCATGGTGGAGATATTTCACTACTTGTGTTTTTTATTAAATCTTGTTGAGCATACAGGAATGGGTTCCAGGTCAAATACTGTAGCATTTGACGAAGATGTGCCTCTTTTTGCATTGAGCTTGATTAATTTGGCCATAGAATTGGGTGGGCCCTCCATTTGCCATCACCCTAAACTATTGAGTTTAATTCAGGATGAATTATTTCGTAATCTGATGCAATTTGGCTTGTCAGTGAGCCCGTTAATTCTTTCAATGGTGTGTAGCATTGTTCTCAATCTCTACCAGCATCTGCGTACTGAACTCAAGCTACAGCTTGAGGCATTTTTTTCCTGTGTTATATTAAGGCTTGCACAAAGCAGATATGGTTCTTTATATCAACAAGAGGTTACCATGGAGGCTCTTGTAGACTTCTGCAGACAGAAGACATTTATGGTGGAAATGTATGCTAACTTAGACTGTGACATAACTTGCAGCAACGTCTTTGAAGATCTTGCTAATTTGTTGTCAAAGAGTGCTTTTCCAGTTAATTGCCCTTTGTCAGCAATGCACATTCTCGCTTTGGATGGTCTTATCGCTGTTATTCAGGGGATGGCTGAAAGGGTTGGGAATGGATTGGTTAGTTCAGAGCATGCTCCAGTGCATCTTGAAGAATATACCCCATTCTGGATGGTGAAGTGTGACAACTACAGTGATCCTAGTCATTGGGTTCCTTTTGTCCGACGGAGGAAGTACATCAAGAGAAGGTTGATGATTGGAGCTGATCACTTTAACCGGGATCCTAAGAAAGGACTGGAGTTTCTTCAAGGAACACATCTTTTGCCTGACAAACTGGATCCTCGAAGTGTGGCCTGCTTTTTCAGGTACACTGCTGGATTAGATAAGAATCTTGTTGGGGATTTCCTTGGAAATCATGATGAATTTTGTGTTCAGGTTCTTCATGAGTTTGCTGGCACTTTTGATTTTCAAGATATGAATCTGGATACTGCACTGCGGTTGTTTTTGGAAACTTTTCGTCTCCCTGGAGAATCACAGAAAATACAAAGAGTGCTCGAGGCCTTCTCAGAAAGATATTACGAGCAGTCACCTCAGATACTAGCTAACAAGGATGCTGCTTTCTTGTTATCGTATTCGTTGATAATGCTGAACACAGATCAGCACAACATACAGGTGAAGAAAAAGATGACAGAAGAAGATTTCATTCGGAATAATAGACACATAAATGGAGGAAATGATCTTCCTAGAGAATTTCTGACAGAACTATATCACTCGATATGCAAGAATGAAATCCGAACAACGCCGGAGCAAAGTGTTGGTTTCCCTGAAATGAATCCTAGTCGTTGGATTGATCTAATGCACAAATCAAAGAAAACTTCTCCATTCATTGTAGCTGATTGCAGAGCCTACCTTGACCATGATATGTTTGCCATAATGTCAGGTCCAACAATTGCTGCAATTTCCGTTGTATTTGATCATGCAGAACATGAGGAAGTTTACCAGACATGCATTGATGGATTTTTAGCTGTTGCAAAAATTTCAGCTTGCCATCATCTTGAAGATGTACTAGATGATCTTGTTGTGTCATT
Organism: Euonymus europaeus; assembly: GCA_963580455.1. Taxonomy (NCBI): domain Eukaryota; kingdom Viridiplantae; phylum Streptophyta; class Magnoliopsida; order Celastrales; family Celastraceae; genus Euonymus; species Euonymus europaeus. The sequence goes on along the minus strand of OY756968.1, from coordinate 3,821,172 downwards.
ATGTAAGTTCACAACTCTGTTGAATCCTTCATCTGTCGAGGAACCGGTGCTAGCTTTTGGTGATGACATGAAAGCTAGGATGGCAACTGTGACAGTTTTCACCATTGCAAATAGGTATGGTGATTATATCCGCACAGGTTGGAGAAATATTCTGGATTGCATCTTACGATTGCACAAACTTGGTCTTCTTCCAGCTCGTGTGGCAAGTGATGCTGCAGATGAATCAGAGCTTTCTGCTGACCATACCCATGGAAAACCTCTTACAAATTCTCTGTCTTCAGCACATATGCAATCTATTGGAACTCCAAGGCGATCCTCTGGGCTTATGGGCCGATTTAGTCAGCTCTTGTCACTTGACACTGAGGAACCAAGATCACAACCCACCGAACAGCAACTTGCTGCTCATCAACGAACCCTTCAAACTATACAAAAATGCCATATTGACAGTATATTTACAGAGAGCAAGTTTTTGCAAGCTGAGTCTTTGTTGCAGCTGGCACGAGCACTGATATTTGCTGCAGGACGACCTCAAAAAGGGAGCAGCTCTCCTGAGGACGAAGATACTGCAGTTTTCTGCCTGGAGTTACTGATTGCTATTACCTTGAATAACCGGGACCGGATTTTCTTACTGTGGCAGGGTGTTTATGAGCACATAGCCAATATTGTTCAGTCAACTGTCATGCCTTGTGCTTTGGTAGAGAAGGCTGTTTTTGGACTCTTACGAATCTGCCAACGCCTGCTTCCTTACAAAGAGAACCTAGCTGATGAACTTTTGAGGTCGCTTCAACTTGTGTTGAAACTAGATGCCCGGGTAGCTGATGCATACTGCGAACAGATTACGCAAGAGGTTAGCCGCCTTGTAAAAGCAAATGCTACTCACATCAGATCTCAGATGGGATGGCGCATGATTACATCCTTACTTTCTATTACAGCTCGGCATCCGGAAGCATCTGAAGTAGGATTTGATGCACTATTGTTCATTATGTCTGATGGATCCTACTTATTGCTAGCCAATTACAGTCTCTGTGTGGATGCAGCAAGGCAGTTTGCAGAGTCTCGAGTGGGACAGGCAGAACGCTCGGTAAGAGCTCTAGATCTTATGGCGGGTTCTGTTGATTGTTTGGCAAAGTGGACCCACGAGGCTAAGAAAACTGTGGGGGAGGAGGAAGTGGCAAAATTATCTCAGGATATTGGGGAGATGTGGTTAAGACTTGTGCAGGGATTGAGGAAAGTTTGTTTGGATCAGAGAGATGATGTTAGAAACCATGCTCTTTTATCATTGCAGAAGTGCTTGACCGGAGTGGAGGGGTTCCACCTTCACCATGGTTTGTGGTTACAGTGCTTTGATCTTGTTATCTTCACAATGCTGGATGACTTGCTTGAAATTGCTCAGGGACATTCCCAGAAAGACTTCCGAAACATGGAAGGCACTCTTATTCTTGCTCTGAAGCTTCTCTCAAAAGTGTTTTTACAATTGCTCTATGATCTCTCACAGTTAACGACATTCTGCAAACTATGGCTAGGAGTGCTAAGCCGTATGGAAAAGTGCATGAAAGTTAAAGTAAGAGGGAAGAAAAGCGAGAAGCTTCAGGAACTAGTGCCTGAACTGCTTAAAAACACCTTGCTTGTAATGCAGACAAAGGGAGTACTTGTACAGAGGAATGCCTTAGGTGGGGATAGTTTGTGGGAATTAACTTGGCTGCATGTGAATAACATTTCTCCATCTTTACAATCTGAGGTCTTCCCTGATCAAGATTTTGAACATTCACAGCATAGGCAGGGTGAAACTGTAGGAGGCTTGTTGGACGAAACCAAGGATCCTTCAAATGACACTTTGGTCTCTGAAGGGTCTGGGACTGGAGGTTAGTTTAGCCCGTACCATTCTGAGAACCTAAATTGATTGATCTATTTTAGATTTAGCTGAGCTCACTTGATAAAAAGCACTGGGTTGTATATTTTGGGGGAGTCTCCCATTCATTAGAATCTGTCGGGAAACTGATAAAGTTTCAGCTTGTGCTCTGTCGGTTGGAATTATTAGTCAGAAGTTATTGAAGTAAACTACTTTACAGATCTGGACAGTTTGGGCAGTTTCCTGTTACTCCATAGCCAACTTCCTTCTGGATCATATATATGCCTCCATCAAATCTTGCCAGTGTCTTACCTATTATCAGGGATTGGACACATTTGTAGGGTCAGAAGGGTGTTTGCCCTGTTTGGTCTTTTATTGGCTTGATTATTGATGTCTTAACTACTTGTTCAAATTAGAATTCGATCCAGCAGGATAATTTAGTGCCACGTTTTGGTGTTGAGAGTTCTTTGACTCGAAGGACTCGTTAAGTTTTGTATATTTTGCTTTCCTTCTATAAGGTAACTTGTATGATGTCCTTGAACTAAAATTCATCACCTTATAAAAGCTCTGCAGTGTAATTATTCAACTTTAAATAAACATAGCAAACTTTTTTTTTCTGTTTTTTTTTGGTGTGGCCCGATGGAGTTGAGTTTTGGACCAGCTTAAAAGCATGCCTATATTACTATTTTAACTTGAAGTAAGTGATTGTTTCTATTTTCTCACAATACTTTTTTTTTAACAATTAAACAAAGGCAATAAAAAACCTATGATCCAGTTTAGGTGTGGAGAAAATTGAAGTTTGGGTCAATTCGGGTCGGATAATATAGAGTGTTTAGAAAATATTGTCTGTTTGGATCCTAATTTGTTTGAATTTTTTGACGTACTTAATTCACCATAGTCGGATTTGTTTAATCTGGACAAGTAAATTGAATAATAATCTAATACGAGTTAGGATTCGGACAACTAAATCAGACAAAATATTTGTATTTAGACTCTAATCTGATTTTAAATTTGATAATTTTTTGTGTTTGGATCCGGATTTCGAACATAAAATTTATGTTCAAATCTGATTTAATTGACTAAACTATCATTTTGGTCATCAAAAAAAGTATATCATTTTCTATTTTGGTCATTGTAAGATTTTTTTTCAAACTCATCACACTCAAATAATAAAACTTTCAACAAAGGTCACTCGTCACTCAGACATGGATTGAGAAAGGTGTTGGGAGGGATTCATGAACAAACGAACCCTTGCTTAGCTCAAATACTTTAATATATTCGGAGAAATTCATGAATCCATCAACACTCCCTTTTTTCAACCCTTTATTTTGAAAAGTTGAGAGGTGTTCCACTCACATTAACTCTATAAAGACCTCTCAACCTTTAAAATTATTAAATAAAAATTTACTTTTATGAACTCCTCCCAATTCAACTCCTCCCCTCCCGATCCTCTTGTCAAGTATAGTCGGGAAAAAATAAATTTTTTAACAAAGGTCACTCGAGTGCGAGAACTTGACATGGATGCAGGAATAAACTTTCATTTTGATCACCAAAATTACATTACTTTTTTATTTTGGTCATCCAACGAAAGAGCTAATTGTTGGGTCAATTCACATATTTTCTTCGTGAGTCACCACCTGCTAACTGTACAGTAGAAGTAAAATTGCTTTTCATCTCCTGCGGATCGGCATCAAATTATAAGGCTTCGACATTCAAGCGGAAAACTCTCAGGAAATGGGTAAGGTCATGGAAGGATACGAGCGTCAGTACTGCGAGCTCTCTGCAAATCTCTCGCGGAAATGTAATTCTACCGCTCTTCTTCCCGATGGAGGTATCGTCACGAACAATTGTCACTCCTTTGCTTTTACTAAAAATTGTCTGTTATATGGCGTGGATGGTATGTGTATTTGAATTACTAGTTTATGTAATTGTTCCCCAATTGAATAACACATGCCCAGAAATTTTTTATCTATGACGTAGTTTATCTGGATTGCAGTTTTTTTACCTGATTGGATCTCATTGTTTTCGCCCCAATTGAATAAGAAATTCCCTGAAGATGTAGTTTATACTGCCAAATTCGGAAAAAACAGAGAATAATAAATATTACTGCGACAACTTTGATTGAACATCTAGCAAGTTTTGGTGATCTTTTGTTTTGGGATACTTCTTTCAGTTGCCAGTCGGTTTTGTTAAGTTGTTTTTCTTCTTATAATTAGACTATTTCAAGTGAGGGTGATGATTTGGGTCACTTTTCTCATTGTGGGGTTTAAGAAAATTTTCTTTAATTTGATTTTTGCAGAACAGAAGAATGAAAATATATCTGAGATAAAATCTGCGCTTGATGATGCAGATGTTTTGGTACAGCTTCTTACAATATTTATTCTGTCACTTACATTTTTGGAGTTTCTAATGTGCTATTTGCTTGGGGCTTTTTTAGATTCGGAAAATGGACCTTGAGGCAAGGAGTTTGGAGCCAAGTGTAAAGGCTGTACTTCTTTTTAAACTGAGGGAATATAAATCTGACCTAAATAAGCTCAAGAGGGAGTTTAAAAGAATGATCTCGAGTGATGGCAATCAGGAAATCCGCGAAGAGTTATTGGAGTCTGGATCCATACATGTATGTCATAATTATTATACACTCAATGCTTCCTGTTGCTTCAATGCTTGATAATTCTTGGGCAAATTTTGTTCTTGAACATGGTATATTGTCAGGCTATATATTTTTTCGATGGCAGTAATCATCTTATTGTACGTTAAAAGCTTGCATGTGAACCACCTATTTTATCTTGTTTCTAGCACGACATGTCGACAACTCAATATTGACAGGGTTTGGAAAGCTGTAATTAGGAGCTGGCCCAGGTTGAAGCTCCTGATTCTAGAATGAGCATATGGAAGAAAAAGATTCCTACAGAAATGACATTGCATAAATTAGAAAGTGACTAAGATCTTAGATCATTTTAGCCTCTATTTCCTTTTATGTGTTGGATAACACATACTTTTCTAATAAACTTCTTTAAAAAAAATTGTATGTAACTTGACACTTCACTTGGGTGTGCGCCCATCACCTGCTGTAGGGGACTTGGCCCCTTAAGTTTGCATTGCACTTTAATCAATACTAGTCTCTTATCTATTTGAGACTCAGTGTTGCTAAATTATATGATTTTCTTTGGATTATTAGTATAGCTTTCTTGATATGTTTGAGACCCCGGGTCACCACTTTTTTCTGGTTTCTTTTTGCAGCGTGTTTGAGATTTATTTGTTGATACTTGATACTTGATAGATGAAACCAATGGTTTCTTTACTTGTCTTCCTAATCAAAAATGAGATCATTGATAAATACATTTTGTAATTGTTTTCCACACATTTATTTGAGATACTTGAGGAGCTACAGATATGTCTTTCATCAATTTGCCAAAAGTATTGTTAGTGATTCGACAACAATTTACAGGCTTCTGCAGAACAAAGTGAAAGGTTGACTTTGTCGATAGAGAGATTGGATCGTTCAAGCAACAGAATTAACGAGAGTAGAAGGACCATGTTAGAGACGGAAGAACTTGGTGTTTCAGTCCTAGAAGATCTGCATCAGCAGCGCCAAACTCTCCTACATTCTCATCAGAAGGTATCAAATTTACATTTTTTACTGGAGGCAGTAGTGGGGGAGTCGGGGAAGCTATTGTTGGGATATATTTACTTATTTAGTAGTTGTTCGGGAGCTGCTCAAAACTTACCAGATGAAGTACTCCAGTAATAATGGAGGTTTTTTTGACATTAATTACATTTTCTTATCTTTTGCAGCTTCATGGGGTAGATGATATCGTCAACCGCAGTAAGAAAATTTTAAGCGCCATGTCGCATAGGATGACGAGGAACAAATGGATAGTTGGCTCAGTAATCGCAGCCCTTGTTCTTTCGATCATTTTTATTGTGTCATTTAAGCTTGCTCGTCATTAGTTAGCTTTTGGAATCTCCCAAAGTGTCCAGTGTAGAGTGCAGCGGCTCTTCTTTTGTGCATCCTGTATATCTATGAGTAATCACTTACCTGAATTGAAATTGATGTGATGCAACTTTCGCCTCTTTCATTGTTGTTTATTCTTTCACTTCACTTGTATTCATGATAATAATTACTTATATTTTCTCAATATTGATTAATTGGAGAGTATGTTGTAGTATGTGCATGTGGTCAATCTTTTAGTTAGGCCACTCTTTGTTGAATACGGAACTACGATGATCTTGTGGACGCAACCTGCCTCCATTGGCATAAGAAAGGTATTGTATTGAGTTTGTAAGTATTAAGTAATTTATTGGTTCAAACCTTATTTTTAAAAAGAAAAATTAGTGTAAAGTCCTTCCACTCAAAGTTTTGTTCTAATAAGCACACTCCAACAAATTAGCAAATTTTGTTCCATTAGTTTCGTCAAGTTTAAAAAATATAAATTATTCAATAAAGAAAAAAATACATACATTTATTTTATTGACATAAACATTCTCACCTTCTCATCTTCCCAACTCGATAACCAAATCGGACATTCCTTCTTCGGCAACTACTTCGGCTAGTCAATGGATGAAAATGATGCGTTTAGGTCTGGGTTACACTATTGTGATAGGTACCTGCAACGACGTTGTCTCTGATGACCTGACCAGTCAAGCATGGGTTTTGAACAGCCGAATGAGCATAAATTTGGTGACAACAAGTTCATGTGCACGAAAATTTCTCATCTACTAACAAGTTAAGTCTTAGACATGGAGTCAACCACAAATTCCTTAGCCACCCATGAAACCAGAAAATCCCGGACATTGCCTCCAAACAGGTTGACCTCATGCACATTTACACAAGGTCCGACGAAATAACCAACTGAATTAATGTCGAGATGTTTCAAACCCTATTACAAGTTACAACATAATCTGGTAGTAAACTTACAAACAAATTTGATTTTATTTATATTTTTGAGGCACGAAATTGGCCGGACCCACCAGAGAACAGAAAAAATTTCCAGAAAAAAAATCTGAAGACGCAACTTCTACGACAAATTCACATTGCATTCATCGGTCGTATTCAAACGAAGACGAACTCCGTCCACCGTCGGCTTTTGAAATATTGAAAAATCTCAGAGTGCTGTGAGGTCCATGGAATCAATCTCATCGGTATCTCCGTCCATAGTTGTTCCTTCAAGTTGCGATCCCCTTCGTCTTCGGAGCCGGCGAATAGCCGCCTCTTGTCGTCTTAAGCATCAGAGTGGTTTTCCTGGCTTATCGTCTATGTTCTCTCCAGAGCCGCCGAAATTGATGCGGGTTTCATGCAAAATGAACGGAGCTGCGGAAGAAAATGAAGGGAACAATGATGGTGATGAAGAAGTTGAAAGGGCGCTCCAATTGGACGGGACCATTCCAGGGACATCTGACGAGTTCGTGAAGCAGGTTTCCTCTCGCGCCTATGATATGCGAAGACATCTTCAACAGAGTTTCGACTCCAGCAGTTATGACGGTACCCTCTCCCCTCCGTTTTGTCAATTATATCTCCAGTACTTTGGCCTTAAAATTGGAGTTGCTCTATATAATTGCAGAATTTCAGTACGAAGATATCCTACTTATGGAAAAAGAACTTCTTCTATACCATTAAAGAGTTGTTGTTTGTTTGTTCATTACAGCTGAGGGACAATATTATTATTCCGCAAACTCGAAAGATCAATCACTTGTTATTGTATGCATAACCCAATTATGGGAAGATTTCTTTGAATTACTTAACTACTTGTGAATTAAGTGATAGGGTCAGGATTCTGTGCAAGAGACGTAATAAAAATGATACACTTGCAAACCTAAAGGTTCTACGAAAAAGGGGGTTCTCACTTGGTCTGTTAAGTGCTCTATCTTGTTCTCTCATTTAAAATGCCTAGATCTCTGTTTGCAACATTAGTATGCTGAATTGGACTATTTTTCTTTAAGGAAGTTGATAAGCATCCAAAAGTCTGGAAAACGTTATTTTTCGCTGCTACGTCAGCTTATTATCTGTCAAGTTTCATGCATCAGGCTTGAATTTTTTGCTGCCATGTGAGCTTGTTATCTGACAAGTTTCACTGATAGCTTGTTTTTTGCAGTGCGGTGCGCTTACAGTCCGATTTTTCTTTTTTTCGGTTGTTTCCTTTTTTCCAGTTTTGGAGGCGAACCCATGGAGAGATACTCCTAAGCCTGTTTATGTGCTAACGCAGAACGAAAACCAGTTGTGCACGATGAAAACGCGTAGAAGTCGCAGGTTTTCTTTCTTGGTTTTTGGTTTTCTCTCGAGTAAGTTCTTTGTTGTCCTAGCCGAGTTTTCCTTCTCTTTGACAGTGAAGTTGAAAGGGAGCTTGGCTTGTTGTTCTCCGGTGGAGGAAAAAGGAGGTCTGGAATTGGAAATCAAACTAAACAGTCAAAAACAGGAACAAAGTTCCACATGCTAGTAGAGGATGTTAGAGAGGGGGTGCTTGTAAGTGTACTTTCCTTACTTTTTTGTTTTCTTGAGTTTGAATTTTCATTTGCTGCACAACTGAAAAATTCTCAAAGGAAACTACTTGTTAGAAATACTTGTTTTTAACAATCATCAGATTTATGTGATTATTTTATCAAGGTTGAATCCATGGTCTAATGGTTAAGTTGCTAATCTGGGTAATGTTGTGTATATCTTGCTCTTCCCTACCTGCCTCTACTGTGGGATCCTTGTCCAGGGATTCTTTACCTGGTTATGTAATTGTTTTGAACTAATTACCCAAGCTGCTCTCTAGGGCTTTTGCTCTCATGTTGTTTGCCCTTATTTGCCAATGCATGGTGGTAATTTATCAGTTTCCTTTTTCTGCAATACTTGTATGAGTTGCACACTTGCACCCACATGGTACATTGCGTGTACTTTTTCATTTTAGAAGCTTAAATCATACCAAATGAATTTTGCATCATCTTTCATAACATGTCCTCTGTTTGCAATGATCTAAAGTAGCTGATGTGGCAGGTTTTCGAAGATGAGACTGAAGCAGCAAGGTACTGTGACTTGCTACAAGGAGGAGGTCAGAGCTGTGAAGGTGTTGCAGAGATTGAAGCCTCATCAGTAAGAAACCGGCAATCTTCTACTCTGACGCATTAAAGGATGTTGTGGTGACATTCTCTATTGTACTATTGTCTTGTGCAGGTGTTTGATTTGTGTCAGAAAATGAGGGCACTTGCTGTTCTGTTCCGGAGGGGGAGGACACCTCCACTGCCTCAAAGCCTCCAACGTAACCTCAGGGCTCGCAAGCGATCCCTTGAAGACAAAGAAGACGTGGCATGAAGATCATGTCATTAATATAGTTGGCTAGAGCAAATTGTATGAGAAATTGTTGTTTGGAGTTTGGACATTAAAATACTACAGTATACATTCATAGGTCTGTAAATCATGCGACTCCAGATCATATTGAATCTCTGAAGCTTATTTGATTCATGCCATATACCAAATTCCCATGATTTAATTGAAAACTAGTCCTGCTGTGTTCTTGTTTATATAGAAAAATATATATATTAGACATTGTTGGAAAATTTGAGCTGTTCTTTATATCATGCTTGATAGTTGAGCTCGTTTTTCTATGTACTGAGATGAATGCAGTGTTTAAGCCTCAGCATCAGCATCAGGCTGGCGCGGCCCAAATATTTTGGGCCCAAGCCCGGTCTGGGCACATTCGGGCTTCAATCCAGGTTTGGGACAAAAATGACTAAGGTGAGAACATGAACACTCTTTATTCAAGACTTCACGACCCAGTTATATTTTATGTACTGGATTAGCAGTTGGTCCTATAGCAATTACTGACTCTCCAATCTGTATGAGCCTTTAGATTTCTTATTCCCCAATCCAACGAGCCCATCTGGCATTTGATTTAGATTAGTAATTTAGTACCCACAATCACAAAGCCTTTTTAAACCAAAGCCAATATGACCAGAGGCTCCGATATTGGTAGAGGTTGGAAACACAAGAAGAGAGTGAGCACCATTTCCGAAACATCCTCTGCATTTGTTTAGTTTACTTGAACCCACATTTTCTAAGGTATTTAATGACTACTGCTAATCTATTTGATCCATCTCTGCATCTGAATATGGCTTGTGTATATACAGTTCCTGTAGTTGGTTGTCTGGACTGTGAAAGATAAAATATATGGAAATTATAAAGTGCAGTATCTCGCATGGAAAATCATATGCGGGTGCAGGGTCCACAACGCGTGATTTTATGTTCGGAATCCCGCAATGGAACATCTCTATCTATATATATAAAGCGAATATCTATGTAAAGATTTGGTTTTGATTTGTACTTTCAGTGTTATTACATTACAAAAATTGTCTGATTAATGAGTTATGCGAAATTTACGTGTATGGTAGGGAACAAGGGTCCGAGTTTTGTCTAAGAAAGTAATGTCAAATGAAAACACTGTGCGTCTACTTAGAGAGAGAGAGAGAATCCAAGAGTAGTCAATTGCTAGTTTACTACCAAACCAAACAATCTTAGCTGTAAATCACGTATCTGTAATTGATCACTTTCAAATTTTGGGTTATCAATTAAAACTTGCATGTATCTCATATCTATTAGAAATACAAAGTATCTTCTCACATCGATTCAGTGATTTTAATCACTGATGTGATGTATACGGCAAATGCAATGGATGTGTTTTAGGGAAAATAAATAACGTATGAAAAATATATGTTATTGCTGATGCGATTATATTAAAAGATGTGTTTTAATTATGTGAATGAATATGTCACTTGACTCTTGACATTTTATAAAAGATATGTGATTCAGTATTAATTTTGATGTAATTTTGTTGGATAATATATGAGGGAATGAAAAAGTAAATGGTTGACAAATATTGAGAGGAATAAATGTATAGAAGTTTGCGTTTTACTTATATGACTATATTAGGGGACGTTTTTGTTGATGTGAATAAATACATAACTTGAATTTTTGTATACTAGGAGTGAAATCAATATGTAATTTTAATAGATTAGCAAAATTCTATTGCTGCATTTGCTCAGCAGTAAACATTAATCTCTCAATTAAGAACATTCTTGTCGTGACAAAATTATGCGGGCGTTGTGCAGTGCTTTCAGTATCCGATTTATAGCATTATCCAGAAAAGAAAAGAAAAAAACTAGTTTACTAAAAGAAATTTTTGGCATCGTTCATGTTTTCTGCATAAGACAAAATGAATTTACTCATTTTATAATTGCAAGTTTTGAAATAAATCATGTCCGACGATAGCTTACATGTGATTATGCTCCCATATGTTGCCGTTAATTGGGGCGATTAATCAGTGCCATATACATACATGCATATGTATAATATTAAGTTAAGTCATAATTATCACAGTGTACATATAATTTTTTTTTTTTTTTGATGAAAAGCATAAGTGTACATATAATTAATGTGCTCCAAATAGAAAAAGAAGGCGTGATATATGTTAATGATTACGATTCCCTGCTACAAAATACTGTTGTTGCTTTTCCTACTGACAAGGAGTTCACTTGCTTTCCAACATAAATCGATCGTAAACTGAGTCCGAAACATGTCCTTAAATTAATTAATTAGAACCGAACTAATCCATCTAATCTCAGTCCATAAACATGGCCCTACCATATATTCCCTAAATCTTGCTTGTGTAATTGAAGATTACTGTGTTGAAAAGATACTGGGAGACAAAGAAATCTTGGTTGCATGACAAACACACTCTGTAGTCACACACCATATGGGAGCACAGACTTCCATCATGTGCTTTCTATCACATATATACCATATGCGAGCATGCTATAATAAGGTTATTAGAGGAACAATAAGTGAGAATTGAACTCATGATATTTTAAATTCATACGGTTTCACTCTAGAGAGATTTATCACCTGACACATCAATATCATGAAAAGGAGAAAAATACTACATATATGTGAATTGAATTCCTGAGAATAGCTAGAGACAAGTACAATGTCAGATTCATAAATTATAGACATTGGGGTCAAGATATAATACGTTGGGATGTAATACATTGAGGTCCGAGTATATTGGTATATTAATTAGGAGTCCAATATTGAGGATTTTACATAATTTTATTGGAGACTCTATCCTTAATGAAATGACACTAAATCCGTCATTGGACAAGTAGATGTCCAACCACCTCAGCGGAGGAGGAGTGGTTGGTACTAAAAGTGCTTATGATTACTTTAAATAATAATATTTAGATAACAAAAAAACATTAATATGCACCTTGTCATGTGCTAATCTTAATTTCATAAAATAAGTTCCTACATGGCTACATGCATTAATGCATGCATGGAATGACCATCACATGGCCTTGACTACAACCATACCAACATACAGAGTCTCGTAAATATCTCCAATTCCATGTCCAATTCGCTTTCCCTTTGACCATATAATACCCGACTTTTAACAATAAAAACACCCAGACACATTTGATCTATTTCATTTTCTCACACTTTCCCTTGCTTTCCGGGGGAAAAATTAACTGGGCAAATTAATGCCGAAGTACAACAAGATCAGGCACATTGTGAGGATCCAACAGATGCTAAAACGGTGGCGTAGGAAGGCCAGGATGGCAGCCTTTGCATCAGCACCGTCTGATGTGCCGGAAGGACATGTTGCTGTCTGTGTAGGGGAGAGTTGCAGGAGATATATCGTGCTCGCAACGCACCTTAACCATCCCATCTTCAGGCGGCTACTCGTAGAAGCCGAGGAGGAGTACGGTTTTACGAACGCAGGACCATTAGCGATTCCGTGTGACGAGTCACTATTCGAAGAGATTCTTCTGGTCGTGTCCAGGTCCAACTCGGGTCGGTTCTTGAATCACGAAGATCTTCCAAGATGCTGCCACGTGGGCATCAAGAATAGTTTTGATTTTTTGAGTGAATCTCGGCCGTTGCTTCACAATTAGCCCCACTCTGATCAAGTGAGTTGCAATGGCTAACCAAGATCCGGAATTTGTTTCCATTTTAAGATACCCATTTTACCCCTCTAAGTTGTAGTATTTACCGAGTCATCCAGGGTTGAAGCGGAGGGATTTGGTGCTAAATTATTTTATTTTTTTGATGGGGTGCTAAAGATATTTATTTGTTGTAAATTATTTATGTGACTTCGAATACAAAAATTGACGTATCGAAATATTTATTATTAAGATTCTCTTGCATTTTTTGCAATCAAAATTATTTTTATTTTTAAATTTTATGTTTGATATGATTTTTTTTAAAAAGGAAAATGGAGTGAGACTCGAAATTTGAGATTGCGATTCGACTTGTCAACTGAACTATTTATGATTTATATATTTGATCTCAAACAATAGTCAAAATTTATAATTAATATTGCTTTTATTTCCATTGTAAAAAACTTGCAAATCAATCCAGCCTCTTCATCAAGCTGGGACACCAAAACAAGAACTTCTACATAAACAACCCTTTAATAAATTAAAGTTGAGTCCACTTAGTTAAAATAATGCAAAGGGTCATGCCTCTCATAAAAATTATTGTTTATTTTTTTTTAATCGAGAACGATCAACGGTGATCTTTTTTAATTCGAAGCGAAATTGAGATGGTTTGTGTAAAAAATACAGTTTTTTAAATTTTTTAATAATATATACTTGAATTTTCTTGATTCTCTTAACTATCCTAAATCAACTGGTAAAAATAAAAATGAAGTGATGGACAGATGAAATAAATATAAAAAAAAAAACACAAATGTAGATGGTGGGTATACCTTTTTGTTTTGATAATTGGTGCCAGTGGAGATTGGATATTGACCATTGAAACAACATTATTTGTCAAGTAACTTTTTTTTGAAAGTATCTTAGGATAAGCTATTTCTTAATTTCGTTCACTAGTTTAGTGGAAAAGGTGGGGAATTTCGCCTTTCACTTTCTTTATCATGATTTGTTGCTGCCTGCATGAGTATTCCATTCATTACTATTAATAGAACATATATGTGTATTTTTATTAGGGGTAGCAAAAAAAATTAGTTCGAGATTGTTTTCGAGTTAGAAAGCAACAGATGTTTATGAAATATTTACATGTCTAGGTCCTGATTGGTTTAGATTTTTGGACGTACTTAATTAACTATCTTGAATTTAATTTAAATCCGAACAAGTAAATACAACATTCAATCTAGATTATAATATGAACAACTAAATCGAACAAGATTAATGCGTTGGGGCTCGTACTCAGTTTTAAACCGAATCGACCAGAGTTTTATCACTCATAATTTTTTTTATCTGCGTTGTTCATGGTTTTGGGATCTGATATATGCATTGATCATACGATTGCCCTTGAACCAGATTATATGCATCACATACGATTTTGAGATGGTGCAAATGATTGGTTTGCAAGATGGTGATGTACATATGGCCCCATTGCCAAGGCCCACATACTGCTTACTCTCCACGAGCCCAAAGTCCAGATTATTTTTCAATTCCAGTTTCAGATTGTTGAGGATATAAGGTCAGTATATGCGGAAAAACAAAACCGAAAAACAATGAACACTGAGATATACGTGGTTCGGTCACTAACGACCTACGTCCACGGGAGAGAGAAACACTGGCTATTTAGAGATAATACTGGGAGGAGGAGGTTACAACACTCACACTCAACTCACACGGTGCTTATAACTGCACCGACTCTCTCACAGAGAAACAACTTTGTTTTTCTCTCTCTCTCTACAACACTCTTCTTGTGTTTTTTCACTTCTTGTATGTCTATATTACATGCTCACACATCTCTCTTTATATAGAGATATAAACCAACTAAAGTCATAAGCATTTGCCAAACTTTGGCCAAACTCTAAACTAAGTTTCAACAGAGGTGGACTGGTGGGTTGGTGAAGGGCTGCTGGTGGTACATGGTGGGTTGGTGAAGGGTGAACTTGGTGGCTGGCTGGCTGGCTGCTGCTTCTAGACATGATGAACGGCTGCTGTCTTTCTTGATTGTATGGGTATGAACCCATCACAGATGCCCTACCAAAATTAAAATGATAGATCTCCTTTTAAGCCTGTAACTTAACTCTCAGTGCCTTTTGGGTTTTCTTATTATTTACAATATATTTAAATGGCCCAATTAAACCCACTGAACAAATTCAGAGCCCATGAAGAGCATCTAACACTAGGGCCTAGTGGGTGGAGAAAAATCGATTTCTGCTCACTTCCAGGTCGAAGAGAACATGCAGTGACTATCAAAGCTCCGAAAGGACCAAAACCATGTGGAGGGTATGTGGCATGTAGGATACCAATCACTAAATAACTTGTGAGAATAGCCTATATTTTGAGCCCTACTTTTATTACACGAAATTCAAATTATACACATTTCTCGATATAGTAACATCATCAAAACACGACTCTCAATATAGTCACATCAGCAAAACAAAATTCCTTAAAATTTTTATTTTTTTAATTTTTGTCAAGTCAACCAATTTCCTATCCTCTATACTATCTCTATCACATTTACATAAAAATCAAGATTGAATCCTGCTTTTATTACAAAAAGTCAAACCACATATGCATTTACATCATCAAAACACATACTCCCTCATCCCATTTTAATTGTCCCCTTCACTTTTTCATACAGTTTAAGAAAGTATTTAATTCCCTTTCAATTTGACATTTATATTCTTATCTATAATGAAAAATACTTTGACATCATAAAAAGTTAATTAATATGCATGCTTATTGAGTCAATTGTTGGGTTTTTCAAGTTAAGAGTAAAATGAGAAAAAATGAGAAAAAATAACTTTCATTAATTGAAATAAGCATGCGTTTTGAGACATCCCATAAAAAAATAAAGGACAATTAAAATAGGATAGAAAGAATATTTTAATACATTCATATCAACAAAATACATATTTCAATATAAGCACATCAATCAAAACATAAATGTTTGTACAATTTATCTATCGACTCAGCAAAATACAATAATTGTGATTGCTTTAATCCTTTCTCCGCCCACTATAATCGTTAGTCACTTGACGTAGCCCACAGCAAACGTTTTTGATTTGTCAGCTGTCACCATCAGAGTTTCAATTCGATTTTTTTTATTATTAAAAACGAATTATCTTGTAACAAGAATGACAGAAACCGCCCGTACAGTAAGACACTTTTGTCCCTACTCTTGGGGCCCACCTAGCTAGGCGTATGTGGCGATTTCGGAAAGTGGAAAACGAATATTCTCTATTTTTTATTTTTTTAAAAATGTTTTTGTACGTTTGGTTAGAATATGTTTGACGACGTATAAGTTAGAGGATAATGTGTACTGTATAAGTTGACAAATAAGCGGTCTACTGTTTGATAGAGCATAAGTTTTAATAATGTATAAACTGTCAATTTATAATCAAGAGTATATAAATTAATTTAATAATGAAATAAAAGCTATCGAATATGAGTATTGTTGGAAAGAGATTTATGGATTGAGTTCGAATATCTATTTTTTTTAAAAAATCTAACATATATTTTGAGAGATAAAATGACAAATATATGAAAGAACAAGGGCAATAGAGAAAATTGAGGGATTTTTTTTTATATGTGAATTGATGTGATTGTTGACTGATAGAATTAAGTGTCCGTTTGGATCAGAGTATGTTGATAGAGAGTATAAGCTCTCGTAAAACGTAAAAGCTGAGAGTGTTAGCTTATACCCTGACACAACAGAGGGTAAGCTTATAAGCTCTGTGCATGTTTGGTACAGCGTATAAGCTAGTTTATACTCTGTCAAACATCTCAATTTTTACGTTTTACGATAGCTTATACTCTATCACACATACTCCCTACCAAACAAAAATCTCTTAATTTTTGTTACAATAAAAGTACCAAAACCGTGTCGTTTTATCGAGAATCAACTAAATCCAAAACTCTATAAAGTTCCATGCTTTGCTGATATGTATCTAATCATTTTTCGGAACTAACGTCATTATTTATGGTTTGGTAATTTTGGATGACCAAAAGGTCATGTCTTGAAATTCATCATAAATGATATGCTTATCCCGAAATGACTTGTCCCAATCGGTAAATTTCAATTCATCGGTCTTTCTAGCTATATTTACAACCAAATAGAAAACACCCACTTGAGTGAATGTGTGCCACAAATTTTTATAACAAAAATTTGATGATACTGGATGAATTATCTAGTAACGAGAAGTGCTAAGACGTTCAGTGTTTTAAATCTCACATCATACGTCAAGGGAAATATCTCATAACCATTTTTTTTGTGAATATATACAAAATTATAGGAACTCTACAATTAACCATGTTTTCTGCAGGAGGATTGCTTGGATGGATGACTAACAAGGAAAAAAGGTGCAATTATGTGAGTCCCGCTATGATGTTCTCTAGTGGACACCATCTTGTTCATAATTAAATGTTACGTGCCACAATCCCAATTAGATATGTACTCATCCACTGATCTACACCATCCGATCTACGTCTCTCATCATTAATGGAGCTATATATATATATAGGATGGAGCTATACTTTTATGGTGGTCATTAAATGGTTAGGATCAAACAGTCTTCTCTTGAAAGATCGTGAATTAACAGTTTTTGGACACATTTAAAAAGTTAAAACTAAAAACCTACTACGAAAGTATGATGGTCATTGCAAAACAAAATATTATAAAAATCTATAATCCTACGTGACTAACACATATATCATAAAATTTAGAAGTAAATTCATAATTTAAATTTTAAATTCATAAAGAATATAATATATTTACTGGGACACTCTGTAATATTGTTTCATAATAAAATAAATCTCCTTCATTTGATTTGACTATCTTAGAGAGGCATGCACATATCGAATGGGGTCCCACCTAAACCACCTATTGCAGATAAATGTGAGGCCTTTGGTGTGTGGATCATTAATCAAGCATTTTTTTTTTTGGAAAAAAATTATATTTGTTGAAAAAGATTGGTACAATATGTTTTATACCGTCGGATCCAACAGCTATTTGACTTATTACTATTCATCAATGAATCAATATATATGTTTTATACCGTTGGATCAAACACCTATTTTTTTTTATCATTTATCAAAGAATAAATAATCAGATGTATATCTGAAATATTTTACACCAATTTTTGATATTTTTAAAAATTCATCTAATGAATCAAAGAGAGCCAATGTCGGCCGTCCAGTACATGTGCTATTGTAGGCCCCCAAACCTCTATGCAGATCTTAATTAAGATAAAATTAAAGACGGATTGAAAAGATTAATGAAGAGATTTATTAGAGTTTAAATGAATCTCTGACAGTGGCTTCATCTCTAAGAGGAAAACCAAACATTTTTTTTATACAGATCTAGCCGTAAACCCCATAAAACACAAATTCCTTTATGGGTTCACACGTTAGTGGTGATTAAACACTAAAAACCCAACTGGGTCTTCAAAAGAAGGAATACAAGAATCACATTGATGATTAATGAAGAAGAGATGTGAAAAAAAGAGAAGTCATATAGATCAGCTTCATCTTGGGTACCATCTTCTTCTTCTTCTTCATCAAGTCAATTCAATCCACTCTCAAAAGCTCAATCCATAAATCATCTAAGCATGGATGATGTAAGGGAGCGGAAAACAACTTCTTCACAAGGAATGGTGATACCCATCTCATGATCAAACCCAAACTCTTCCTCTGCTCTTCTGAGGAGACATTGGAACTCTGGATGACTCAAGAATGAGATTGGCACAATGTATCTACTTCTGTTTTCACCAACATAGACAGCAAAATGACCTTTTGGGACATCAAAAGGGAGGTCATCATCATGATCATACCCATTCTTCTTGCCTAAGCTTGAACATCTCTTGAGGATTTGCTTCAGAACTGCTGTTTGAGACAGTTTGCTTGACTTTCTAATGGCCATTTCTTATGGGGAGTCTTGAAATTGGCAAAAAGTTTGGGTCTTCGAAGTAAAACTGAGAGCCTGGCCTGCTGAAGAAATGTGGGTGTGGAGTGGTGATGGGAAATAGAGGGGGAGAGTTGAGGGGGGTATTTATGAACAAGGATTTAGACTTTAGAGAGGGGGAGGGGGTGGTGCCGTGGTGGTCATGTGGATTGTGGGGGCCAAAGGACATAAGCACGGGTATTTTGGGATTTGTGTATATATGTGGCAAGGACATGGTGGGAGCCAAACCCCATTGGTTTTACAATTCCTTGTAGCTCCTCCAAAAGGCAAATGGACCCTCCTTATGATGTTTACAGCTTAGTGTTCTCTCAGACAACCTTTTTCATTAATTCTGCACATGCTGCTTATCTTCTTCATTTACTAATCCTCTTCAATTCAAACCCAGAAATTGCAATCTCATCAACTTTGCTTAGCTTCTTCAATAACTTACTTGAATCACATCTAATGATACTGTTTAATTTACATGATTTTTGTCAAGTGATCCTAGTCAGCTCTCTCTCTCTCTATATATATTTCTATCAAAAAATATATATATATACACACACACATATACATACACAGGAACCTGAAATCACGGACCAGTAATTGTACAGGACAGTACAAATCTGTTGACCGTTTGGTTTTATCTGATTGTTGGACTTGTGATGCTGTTACATAGAAAAGAGTTTCAAACAGAACACATCCAAATTTTTTGCAGAAACCCATGTGTCATGCAAGCAACTGCCAGCTTTTGCAGTTTTTTTCCCAAACTTTACGTTCGCATTGACAGTTTTGACACACTATAAAAGCCTCACATGTGACATGACACATGCATGCCTTTCAGCCTTTGTTGATGATACTCTTTTTACTACTTCGATGCACAAATATGTGCGTGTGTGTGTGGTCTTACATTTCAACTGAGATAATAGTTTTTTCCCACACCCAGACACCATACATCGATTATACCAGAAACCCATTTGACCCTGACATTTCAATTGTCATCGGAATGCTCACAGTCAAGATTTACCACGAAGAGAGAAAAAAATTGTATTTTGTATAGCAGAAAAAACTATGACACCCATCATGTGACATACAGAGACACATCCTCCTTGCTTTCTCTTACATAGTCTTATTATAAGAGTCTTATATGCATATAAATGACATGTGAAACGTTTTTAGATACTCACATTTGCAAGTAACAAAGCCACCATAGAAGTCATGAAAGAAAGACAGTACTCTTCAGGGAGAAACCGAATGACTGAATCACCAAAAGCGAGTAGTACCTAACTAACAAGTCCACATAGGAATTTTGGAGTTTGGTAAGGCAGTTACAAGCTAACATACTGTTGTTACTTTCTAGGGTACTTTATTTTGGTGCTTTTGTTTTTCTTCTCATTGTATATTTTCCATGTTTTCATTTCCAATGACCTATATATGAATTCCCACTTACAAGGTAAAGGTGAGTGTAACTTCTAAGCAATGCTTTTACTACATTTCAACATGTACATCCCCAGTTTGCAATTTAAAGAAATCTCTAAGAAATTTGAATTTCTCATGTGGTCCAGCAAAAGCCCCCACAACCACCAACTTGAATCAACTTCAAATGTACACCACTAGTATATTTCTTATCTCTTCAGGCTCCATCCAAAACAATAGTTATATCTCTCCATGTTCTAAGGCTCAGAAAGTGATCAGAAAAAAAGCTAGATTCAAACGACTGATACGGCCATGTCCGGATTTTGTGTCTTTTCTATTTTTGTTTTATTGAACCCCCAATATGTCCAGGCATTTACAAATTATCCCCCACAAAAGTATAAGCCAACTAAATCCATCAGATACTCAAATGACAAAGATAGCTGGGTTAATTTATCTGCAATTCTAACAGCAACGGTAAAATCCTGCTGAATGACTAAGCTTAGGACGTCGCTGTCTTTGAGAGAGCCTCTCCATGTTCTGTGAATGAGATTAATCTGGGGATGCAAGAACAAACTAGGACCAGAAAGGCCCACAGCAATTCATCACCAACATATTGTACTCTGCGGGAGCCAAGAGAATGAAGGGCCTTTTTCAATTTAGTCGATAGCAACCTTACCTTTTTTTTGGCACATGAAGGCCATGTTACTCTTGCCCCCCCAAATTCCTCCGTAAAGACAACTTGATAATATTCTACAACCACCTCAAATGCGACTGCCTAACACATCTATAAATATATACTAGGTGAAATCATCCGAATGAACTGTCTAATGAGTATAGCAATGACAGCAAGATAATAAGAAAATTCTGCAGCAGCTGATGTCAAAGATAATAGCCTTTTAAGGCTCAATGCAAAATCATAATTAGTCAAAACGATGCAAGATTAGAATACTGATAGCGATGTACTAACCTTTCAAAGAGGCGCAACTAATCATGCTCACATGATATGTTTTCAAGGGACACTGTGTAAGAGAAGGGCCCAAAGAATGTATGATTAAGATATACAGTTGAGATAATCAAGCAGGCAAGGATAGTTATGCAGACTAACAGAGACATTTGACCAAATACTTGATAATTAGATTAATACCTTGAGAACAAAAGTAATAGATAGAGACCGTTTTACATGCAATAGCTAAGATGAGAAGTTGAGAACATTATTCAGCTGGTCCTACTTCGACAAATTTAGGGAGATTCTTGAGAATTAAGGATAGGACTGTATGTACCTGGTACGTGCTTGAAGCCTTGAGCCATTATAGCGAGCGAAAATTGAATAATATTGAAATGACCATGCCAGCACATGCAGGAACGCATTTGAAAGCCAGGTTGTATGACCCCATTCTGTTTACTAGCTATAGTCCATGAAGTATGACAAGGAGTACTGATGAAGTACCTGAAAAGGGCCCGCAGCATTATTAACATGAACTTCAAATAAATCATGAAGGGCACTCCAATATGAGGCATCAAATCTGTAAGTATAGGATAACCATCAGAGCTTGCAAATTAAATTCAACCATGAGGGCTAAAATAGCATAACTATTATTTAACAATTCAAACGCGTAAAAGAGGCATAAAAATGCTAAACAAGACATTGGCATAACAAAATACAACATAGCTACTTGTATCAACCTAGGAGGAATCTCAACCCAGATGTTCTGATTGATCATCAGGGCTCATTCTTAATTATATCTAGCACCACATTCATCTTCTGGAACTCTATATTCAGGTTATCAGGTATTGGGGGTAGAACAAAGGGAAAATGCAGATGATAGAACCATCTGCTTCAACTTAGAATGATAAGAAGCATTTTTTTTTAACTTCCAGCTATGTCAACACAGATAAGTAAAAGCAAATAATTACCTGATTCAATCGTCTTCTTTGTGAATTCCTTTCAGAAAAGACAAGTTACAGAACTTAATAGATCAAGTAGTCAGCATACAAAGCAGAACAGTTGTGAAAGCGTCTAAAATTTTCAGATGAAGACATCTTGCTAGAACAGCAAATGTTTATCGTTCATTAATCAAATGTTACAAAATTTCATTCCAGCACCTCCCTTACTGATACAAAGTGATCACCACCAAAAAAAAAAATGAAAACCCAATAGAAGGAAAAAAAAATTGAGAAGAGGATGTAATTCTTGAGAGTAAGGAAACTACATATTGCAATTACATTTTTATGAATCAAATGATTCTGCTGAAAACCACTTTGAAGGTTTTGAAAAACTTGAGTGATAATAAACATTCACTGGTCAGAGGTAGATTTCAACTGCTGCTGCTGCTGCCCATCTATCTGACTTATCTGTCGTTTGAGCTTAGCAATATGAGCTTGCACCTGAAATTGGGAATTAATAATTGTAAAGATACTTTGCCATTTAACCAAATAAGTGAACTTGTTCGATTGGGACATTACACATCATTTATACATATTATAGCAATAATCGAAATTTGTCTTTACAGTTACTCGTATCGTGCAGAACTTTTTTTTATATGCAAATGGTACAACAGTTTAGAAAACATAGAATGGTAAAGTTCAACAACTCCCATGGACAGCTTCTGCAGTAGAGGTGGGATTGGGAAGAGCAAGATATACACAGCTTTCGCCTGCATAGCATAGCATAGAGGTTGCTGCAAAGAATTGAACTCATGGCCTTTTGTTCTTTCTGAAGCAACCTTACGCTAGGCCAAGGGTTTGCCCATTTTAGAAAACTTCTATAAGGCAACTTGATGTATTTTCAGTGCTAAATCTCAACAAAGGAAAAATGCTGGTTTTCAAATGTAGGTTCAAATGATTCATATCTACCAGAAAATGAAATGCATTCAATCAATTAGGCCCCACTAGAATCCAGATAACTAATGGGATATCATTAAGCATGCATTACAAAAAGGTTCAACCTCAATGAAGAACAAATTTGAGCGCAAGGTGGTGCAAAGAAAGATATAGCCTATAGCATACTTAGAGTCCCTACAAATACTTTGTCGATAAGAAAAAAGCAATACATTATTTCTGAGTTTCTTGAGCTTTTACAATCTATTAAAAAGCAATAAATGACTATAGAATGCCCTTTTCTTTTTTGCCAGTTTTGTCACTATGTACTAATAAGATTTAACTTTGGAATTTATTCACTGGTTTGAATTTCAGAAAACTTAGATTACTTCAATGAGATTGTTAACATGGTTCCATTTTGAGAAAGGATCCAGCCAAAACTCCCTTTTCCACAGGGACTACAACTCCTCACCCACTTCCAAATGTTTACATTCCTTATCTAAGAGGCAGAACACAAAAGGAAAAATTCTAATATTATCTATCATGTGTGAAGGTTGAATCTAACCAAACATGACGGAAAACAGTCCATGAATAATTCAAAACTTATAAGAACCGGTTTCCTGTGCCACCTGATTATAATATGACCGATCTGTGTCAGCATACACAAGAGGCAGTAATGAGAATAAAAAACTTAGTTAATTTCTACTTAAGATATCATTACACCAAATATACTGTCTATGTAGACAAAATTTCCAGTTGAAAAAAGGTCACTGATGTTGAAACAGTGCTACATTGTTCTTATGAAGTAAATTGGAAGGAAAAGGGGGAATAAAAGTAAAAAGAAGAGAGAAGAAAATACTGCTGACATATCAAACAAGCACAAGATGGAGTAAGTTATTCCTGTGAATGAATTAGCTTTTAACAGAGTTTTTTCCAGTTTAAGAAATACAAAATGTACCAGGATCCCCTTTTCAAATGAATAGTTTCCTTGAAAATTCCATGACACATGAAATCCATGCCCCCAACGGCCCCACAACCTTTTGCTTAGAACCCATCAAAATCCAGATACCAAGTTTAGCAAATCATTGTTCACCCAAAAGATATGCTCAGAGCTTCAGATATATAGTGATAGTGATATGCTAGTCAGCATAGTTATTTAGTGCGGATAAAAAAAAGGGAGTATTAAGTTAAGTCAAAGCAAGCAGTTCATCTGCTCATCTCTATATTTTTCTATTAAAACAAAGCTAGAATCTACTTAAAGCTTTAAACAACCCTCAGTTTTTCCAACACGAAGTCCTAAACTCTTCAATACTTTCTTAACTACGCATTACAAGAGTGAGCACAAAACAGGAATAAAGTCCACAGAGAGAGATCCACGTAACAAATACATGACATATATGATATATCTTTCATCAAGAATACACGCATCATAGGCAGAATTGCATGCATACATACAAGGACACACAATGGATGAATTTTTGCATATTACCATCAATTTCTAGCTAACAAAATATCACCTTGAAGATCACTGCTTCATCAAGAAAACATGCATCATAGACAGAATCACGTGCATGCAAGGATACAAGAATATGAATGTCTGAATTACTGCATATTACGATCATTTTAGAATATTCAATGTTTCAAACAAAGGAACAATTTTTAATGAAATGTGATGTTTGAAACAATAGGCTGACCTGTTGACGAGCAGCTGCAAGTTGTAGAAGCTCATCTGCTTCTGAGAAATTCATGAACCACTGGTTTAAAGGATTATCTTTAGTGTCACCTCTTTTCTTTTTAGTAGCATCCTCAACTGGCACTTTAAGCAAATAGGTTAAAAAGAAAAAGGTAAGCATAAAGGTTAAAAAGAAAAGGTAAGCAAAAAGGTTAAAAAGAAAAGGGAGAAAAATTAATTCCAAACATGGTATAGTTCTGCTTGAAGGAAATGGAACGGAAATGGTTGTATGGAATGTGAAACAAAATAAATGAACATAATACCAAAAAATAGTACCAGGAGGAGGCAAAGTAAATCCAGCAGGCAATCTAGGCAAGTTTACCGCTGGATGATTCTGCATCCGAGCTAAGAAACCCTCTGAAGGCTCAGGGAATACAATCTCATCATAGGATTCCACAACAACAGGCTTCTTCATAGACATAGGACTAGATTCATCCTCAGGGTATAACTTCAAATAATGAAATCTGCAAACAAGTACAAACATCAGTTTTGTTCAGATGTTTCAGCCATTTTCTTGATGATTACACATGAAGACTTTGGTGAATGAGATGGAAAGTACATATGTATACATAATCTAGAAGGCCAAAAATGCTAATCCATCAAATCAAATGATTTTAAATAACTTTATCTTGTTTTTTGTTGTTGTTGTTGTTGTTGTTGAAGAAAGGCATATTCAAAAACTAAGAGATATTATAATCTGAGGCAACCAAACTCTGGATGGACAGAGGTAAGGAGCCTGTCATAACAGTTAAGCCACTGGACATTCGGCCAATATATGACTATCGGCTACCTTGTTACCCTCCCTGTTTACATAAGCAAACGTACAATCAATATTAGCAACCAGCCTTCTAATTTCATCTAACACAAGTCCATAAGGGGCCAAGACACAAGAATTAAGAGAGAGAGCAGAAACCACCACACTAGCATCACCTTCTACAGTGAACTTTACAGCCCCTATACTGAGAGCCTGTTGGACAAATAACTTTATATTGTTGATCCAGTTATAAATTTGTCAAGCAATTTGTCACAATTTAATTTAGAATTAAAAAAAAAATACTGCTGCAGCAATAATTCGGTGCCAGAATATGATCCAATAACTCACAGAACCATGCTGGTGTGTTACAGAAGGGAGCCAAAAACCAAGTATGAAACTTAACCCTAAAAAATAAGAACTTATTCAAAATCAAATGAAACTTTTCCTCGAGTGTAAATGAAAACAGAATGTGGGAGAGAAACTTACAAGTTCAATGGCTTATCACAAACATCATTGTGGAAAAAAAGTGTGATAGCAATCTCAAATTCACCCCAACCAGTTTCTGACACCTCAAATGGTGGTGACTCCACCACTCTTGTAGGGTTGTTGAAACTCGAATGCAGCTGGAAAACAACACGCTTTATAACAACCCCCAGATCCTCATTTGTTGCACCACGGACATACACAGTCCATTTATGGGACTGATACCTACTAATAATGAAGCATGCATTAGATGAACCATGTAATAACAAGCAAATCAAAAAGGCTAAAAACCTAGAACTACTTTACCAAACTTACTCATTTGCCTTCTTGCCTAGCCAAAAGGCAATGTTACCATACACTATGGGAACACTAATCTCCACATCTTTGAGTTTCTTATTCAAAATCTACAGAGACAGATTAAATCCCCAATAAGTTTCTCCATAGCTATAAATTCTATCACAAGCAATTCAACACGGTGTCTTGACATCCTAAAAAAGTTTTTAAATTTCTTGGTAACATTATTTTGGCGACATAATGATAAAAATTAATAATTTAAATTAATAAACAATGCTACATTATATGACTAAAAATCAATGCAAAGAAACATATAAAACACTAAACTGAGATAAAGCACTTCCAAAACCAAAATTTGACACTCACAATCCAATTTCGTTAAGGAAAATCAAGCTTAGCTTTTGGAGAGCTCATATTTTTACTCAAAGAAAATACTTAGTGTTTCAACATATGTTTTATGAAATTTGTAAACGAAAACTCCTTGAAACAAACACCGAAAAATTAGTTTTCCAAGAGCTTGATTTTCCTTGAAACAAACTAAGCATTAAACAAAAAAGAATAGGAAAAAACTTGGCTTCGCAAAAAACTAAATTGATCTAGGTCAAATTATTCTGGAAAAATGGGTAGTGATCAAATTCACAACAGAACAGACACTAAGTCCAGCATTCCCAAACACTGTTGCATGGATAGATATTTTTGGAAATATAATTTGGTCATCTGTGACACTGGTAATTGGTTTTCACCCAAAATTTAAACTAGAAAAATTAGAAAGTCACCTTGTCTTCAGGTTTTCCCATTTTGGTTCGTTGTATTTTTTGAGCAATTCCACTAATCTCCGACTGATCTGAACCGTCCCGTTTTGTCGATGAACTATTTGTCATACCTTAACAAAACATTATACTAAGAAAACAAATACATTGAATCTAATAGTTTTTTTTTCAGCTAAATTATAAGGCATGTAGATGAAACCAGCGAGGATTTTGAACAAACAACCCGAGCAAAACTCAAAGAACTAAATATCCATTCCTTAAACAAACAGCCAGTACAACAGTGGGGATCACATGACAAGAGGACTCAACAAGAAACACCCATCCAGATGTGGGATGTGAATAACAATCAAGCCAGTGTTTCATGGACGCCGGAGAGTCCAGACTCATACCCCACCCCAACAGTCCAACGGGTCCAACCCGCATCCATGGGTGCACCCATGAATCAGATCTAAATCCAACGGACCTCCACAAATCAAGGCACATCCCTATCATGTGAAAACTCATTGGACATGTCAAGGATTGACATTGATTCTCCTTATAAATAACACTTCACATCCTCATTTTCCTGATGTGTTAACAATCACTCTCAGGACTGACACTCTCTCAAGTACAACAGATGTTGCGAATCACTCCAGCAAATACCAAATACTAACACAGACAAAATAAAGGTTTTCCATAAATTCCAAAAGTGACATATCCTCCATGCACGGTCTCGACTCGGTGTTTATCAGACAGCCCCGAGTTTTTTTTATTGGTCCGGGTCAAACCCAACCCGGCAATCTCATAATAGGGTCGCGTCTTGGGTTATGAATTTTACGATTTCCGGGCTATCTCGTCACCCAGTAGAAAAAAAAAATTAAAAATAAAAGAAACAAATTCAGCCTCTTTTCTTCAACAAACAGGTGATGATGATATCCGCTTTGAATGAGTTAAATAAATCTCTTGAGCCTTCGGCATAACCCCACCTTACAAACGAATATCAAGTTTCTATATAATCCAACAATTGTGCACTAAGATTCTCTAGATTCGAGACTCGCACATCGTCAGGTGGGAAGGAGCCTAATTAGTACATACAGTCTTAGCCGATGAAGCCAGACTACTAGGAAGCGGATTCAAAGAATCTCTTAAGACGGAACACCAATTTTCGCCGATAAGAACAGAAAAATCCAAAATTACAAAAAGAAAAGAAAAGATTATAACTTAAATTAGAAACTCCATGTTCCTCATATGAACCAAACCATTAGGGATTTCAACAGAAAACGCATATGCACTCAAATCCAGCTTCAAAAGTTGTGTTAAATTACCTATTGAATTAGGGACGTTTCCGTCGAACCAATTTTAACTCAAATCCACCGATGAGACGATCTCCTCATCCTCCTCGTCGGCTAAAGGAGTATGCACAGGAATCGATTCGAAGACCTTGAGCTTGACGACGATAGATGAGGGACGAGGAAGAGAGCAGTCGACCTTGGAGATCTCAAAGAAATAAAGAAGTGTCAAGTGTGGAGCAGTTGATGCGCAGCTCTTCTCGCCCCAGCGCGCGAGAAGTAGACCACGAAGAAGACTTCATTATAATTATTGGTAGGCCTCCGCATCTGACCGGACTGGCCTGGAAAACTTGGGCCCAAGCTCTGCCTTGGCATTACATCTTGGGCCAGGCATGGAATAAAAGTAGCAGCCCAGGACCGGCCCGAGCCCAGATGATTAGGGCCCATGGGCGGTGCCTGGGCAAGGGATCGGGTTCAATAGTTTTTTTTGATGCAAAGGATGGACAATTTTATTCATGAACCATTTGGGGATAGACAATTCATACAATATCAACCTGATCATTGGGGTTCAATAGTTGACATATGACAAGATGAGCACTATTGAAAACCTTTTATGGATCTTGATTCTCCTAAATCTGTTCATAATATCTGCTTTAGGTGTGGACTTTCACTCCCTTTAGCAAATTACTCCCACAACAATCACTCACTTTGCGTCTCAAACGCAGCAGGCTATTATTACACAAAAGTTAATTGTGTCCCTCCAATTCAAAACCTGTCCCTCCCTACAAGCAACTCATTTCAGCAAATCACTCCCACAAACATTTTCTTCCTCTACAGTTGAAACTCGTCATTGATTGATCTTAACCTTATTGATTGATCAGTGACTTAACGTTGAAATCAATCAGTCTGATTCATGAGATGTAAATCCAATTGGTTTTTAAGAGTGGGTTTTTGACAGAGAAACTATAGACTTGAAGCATAAATTAAATTCTAAGATGGAAAGCAAGACAAGATGCTACAATTTATGTTCATACTTTCATGCTACAAATCTACATCTCTAATATGGCAATTACTGCTATACAAAATTGTGTATTGTCATCGTCAAGTTAATCTCAAGAGCCTCTACGATATGCTCAAGCGAGAAGTGACATCAATGAAGGTGTCTTCTGTGCAAGGAATTGTCAAACCACCCATCGGGTGATCATAACCAAACTCTTCTTCAGATTTACTTAGCAAAGCTTGAAATGAAGGTTGGTTCAAATAGGATCCTGGAACCACAAATCTCTTCTTTGTTGTCTCTGACCCAACATATATAGCTAGGAAACCTTTTGGTACATCTATAGATGTAGAAGACCGTCTTAGAATCTGCTTAGCAAGAACACTAGGTAGCCGGAAACCCATCTCTATTTCTTGGTATATCTTTGTAGATGAAAAGAACTCTGATGAAGTCAATTACTTGGTTAAATAATGCTCTCAATGGAGAATGTGAAGACTTGGCTGGTTATGTAAATCACCTATGGGGATGTGCTATATATAGATGAATTGGTATAAGGTATTATCTTCTCAAATTGGATTGAGTGGTCAAGGATCATTTGCTGAGACATGCTCAACACAAAAATATATGAGTATCACATATATGGTTTTGTCTATGAGGATCACATGGTTCTGTCTTCCAAACTAGCTAACAGATAATATGAGGTTGAAAGCTCAATTTGTGTCAATTTGTTGACAAACAAAGGTTCCCTACAAATTTAGAAGTAAGGCAATGAATGACTGGCTAAAGAAAAGAAGATCCTCCAGGGGTCGTTGGATACTCAATGTTTATAGAGAGGCAAATCTAACTGACTTTGGATTTTGGACATGGTTGGGACAACTAATTTAAAGTATGTTTTTTGGTGTAGGACTAACAAGCAAGAGGGATAGGTTGTTAGACACTGTTCAACATTTTCCCATATTGATTGCTAATTTGACGGTGGTTGTATACCTTGCTCCAAGTCACTGAAATTATGACTTGAATTGCGTTTAACAGAGATTAGTAGATGCAAGTGGTGATTTAGAGCTCACTATGACGATTTTAATGAGTTTTATAGCAATTTTTTCCGCCTGATACGAGAAATTCTTTATGGTGTTGAAGGTAACCGTTTGAATTTCTGTTTGGAAACTGCAAGCACTAGGTGGCTTAATTCTTAGAGATAATTAAGTTAGACCTTTATTTTTACTGTTTCTGCTCATTTTTTCATGTAATTGAAAGATAAGCGGAGGCAAGTACTAATAAGCAATTCCAAATGAACCCTTGCCTAACAAGAATACTGTAAGGATTGTGCAACTTACCAAACCCTTGGATTTTGAGAGTCATGTGCAGATTGTGGGAGATATTAGACTGAACAATTATATATAGGCATTTTAATGTTGGCATGGCTTTGTTAAACAAGTAGAGACTGAGGGCCGTTCTTATTATGCATTAAAAAGGGTAGGTAGTTTGAATTCAACATGAGCAGAAGATGATAACCCAGATGGCCGGATGGATATATGATCATATGCTGTGATGAAGGGAATGAATAAATCAGTTGAGTCTTGACTTGAGGGTTTTGTCAATGTTAACTTAAAATATGGAAGTCAGAGTTAACTTGGTGCAAGACTGATCTAGTCAAGAATGAGCATAGGAGAAAGAAATTAAGTCATGGTGAGAGGAAAAACAAGGTTTACTTCGGATATGTGAAATGTTGTACAAATATCCTCTTAGGAAAACCTCATCTGCTTAAAGAGAAGAATTACTATTTACATGGGCTTCTGGGTGTAACAAATTGTATATGAAAATTAATTTTGAGGACTTAATGATCTGTTTATCCAGGAAGTAACACTGATGAAAGTGTCTTCTCCACAGGGAATTGTCAAACCACCCATTGGATGATCAAAATCGCAGCTTTACTTAGCAACTCTTGCAATGAAGGCTAGTTGATATACGATGCTGGAACCACAAATCTCTTCTTCTCAGTATTCCCAAAGTATACTGCTAGGACCCGTTGGGCACATCCATAGATGTGGAAAATCACCTCAGAATTTGCTTAGCCAGAAGGCCCAGAATGGTAGGAAAACAAAGACACATGATTTCTTTTTTGTTTGTCGAGGGAGGAGTCAAGACAATAACTTTTTGACTGTTAGTTGTTCAAAGAAAAGATAGCAATTGAGATATTGTGAAAACTTATGTTGTTAGCTTGTATTGTGACAGTAATCAGAGGATAGGATCAGTGATTCATGGTTGAAATGAATCAGTCTAGTTATTGAGGTGTAAATCTATAGACTTGAAGCATAAATAAATTCTGAGATGGAAAGTAGAAACAAGATGCTACAATTTATGTTCATAAAAATCTACATTTTCAAAATGGGAATTACTGCTATACAAAATTGTGTGTTTTCATGAAGTAAAACTCAAGAGCCTCTACGATATGCTCAAGCGAGAAGTGACATCAATGAAGGTGTCTTCTGTGCAAGGAATTGTCAAACCACCCATCGGATGATCATAACCAAACTCTTCTTCAGATTTACTTAGCAGATCTTGAAATGAAGGATGGTTCAAATAGGATAGTGGAACCACAAATCTCTTCTTCTGCGTCTCTGACACAACATATATAGCTAGGAAACCTTTTGGTACATCTACAGATGTAGAAGACCGTCGTAGAATCTGCTTAGCAAGAACACTAGGTAGCCGGAAACCCATCTCTATTTCTTGGTATATCTTTGTAGATGAAAAGAACTCTGACGAGGTGAGTTACTTGGTTTGAATAACGCTTTCAATGGAGAATGTGAAGACGTGGCTGGTTATGCAAATCACTTATGGGGATGAGTTATTTATAGTGAATTGGTATAAGGTTTATCTCCTCAAATTTGGATTGAGTGGTCAAGGATCATTTGCTGGGACATGCTCAACAAGAAAAAATATGAGTATCACATGGTTCTGTCTATGAGGATCACATGGTTCTGTCTTCCAAGCTAGCTAACAGAGAATATGAAGTTGAAAGCTCAATTTGTGTCTGTTTGTTGCGAAACAAAGGTTCCCTACACATTTGGAAGTAGGGCAATGAATGACTGGCTAAAGAAAAGAAGATCCTCCAGGGATCGTTGGATAGTAAATGTTTATAGAGAGGCAAACCTGACTGACTATTGGATTTTGGACATGGCTGGGACAACTAATTTAAAGTATGCTTTTTTGGTGTAGGACTAACAGCAAGATAGATGGTTATTACGCACTGTTCAATATTTCTCATGTTGGTTGTTAATTTAATGGTGGTTGTAGACCTGGCTCAAAATAACTGCAATTATGACTTGAATTGCGATTAACAGAGATTAGTAGATGCAGTTAGTGGTTTGGAGCTCAATATGAAGATATTAGTGAATTTTATAAAGGATTTATAGCAATTTTCTCTACACGCATACAAGAAGTTCTTTATGGCGTAGAAGTTTGAATTTCAGTTGGAAACTTCAAGCACTAAGCTGCTTTAATGTCTTTGAGATAATTAATTAAGCAGCATCCTTTCTTTTTTTTTTTAATGTTTCTGCTTATTTTTCACATAATTGAAAGATACGTGGAGGCAAGTACTAATAAGCAATTCCAAATGAACCTTTGCCTAACAAGAATACTGCAAGGATTGTTCAACTGTACCAAGTTGTCAGGAACCTTCGAGGGACATGTGGAGATTGTGGGAGATATAAGACAGCAAATTATATATAGCATTTTAATGTTGATATGGCGCTGTGAAAGGAGGAGAGACCGAGGGATGTTCTTATTGTGTATTGAAACCTACGCTTGAATTCAGCATCGCCCGAATTGATATATGCTCATATGCTGTGATGAAGGGAATAAATCACTTGAGTCTTGACTTCAGGGTTTTGGCAATTTTAAGTTAAAATATGGAAGTCAAGAGTTAAGACAGTGCAATACTAATCTAGTTGAGAATGAGTGAAATTGGGTCATTGTGAGAAGAAATGAAGAATAACAAGGTTCACTTCGGATATATGGAATGTTATACAAAAATCTTTCTCATTGAACTGATCTGATTAAAGAGGACAAATACTATTTACATGGACTTCCGTTATACAAAATTGTCTATGAAGATCAGTTTTAATGACTTCATAATCTGTTTATCCGTGAAGTAACACTAATGAAAGTGTCTTCTCCACAGGGAATTGTCAAACCACCCATTGGATGATCGAAACCAAACTCTTCTTCAGCTTTACTTAGCAATTCCTGGAATGAAGGCTGGTTGAGATACGATACTGGAACCACAAATCTCTTCTTCTCAGTCTCTCCTACATATACTGCTAGGAACCCTTTGGGCACTTCCATAGATGTTGAAGATCGCCTCAGAATTTGCTTAGCTAGAATGGTAGGAAAACGAATATACATGATTCCTTTTGGGTTTCTTGAGGGAAGATGTCAGGACAATAACTATTTGTACTAATTCAGAGATTGTGAAAACTTATGTTGGTTGAGAACCAAGTACTTTGGTGTATATATAGATGACTGGTTCAATGTGGAAAATCTTCTTAAATTTGGATTGAGTGGCCAAGAATCATCTACTGCTGAGTCCTTCTCATTAGGACATATATTGATACAATATCACATGGCTTTGTCTTCCAAACTAAAAACAGAAAGCTGGGGCCAAAAAATAGTTCCTTGTGAGAAACACTATCCCATACAATTTCTACGGAAGCCAATGGGGGGCCAGATAAAGATTGGAAACCAAACAGTAGGCCATGTGGCCATGTGGATGCAGAGCTATTCGACCTTAGGATTGCAGACATTCTTGCGACAACTCTTCTGGGTATGTTTTCTAATAATTGTAGACAAAACAGATAAACTGATGATGAAGTCTTATTAACTTGTTTCAAGAGGGACTTGGGAATGTGAGGTGTCTTAAAGACATGTAACAGAAGGATCACATGCTTCTGCTGTCTTACTTCTAATAAAAATCTTGGTTGTGATTGAGCTAGAAAACTTGTTTGAACACAATATGGCCAAACATATCCAAGAGGACAAGCAATCTGGGACCCAACTGGATTTATTCAAATGACTGACCTCTGCTAGTTTCACTATCAACAAGCAATATGCAAGTAATCTTGGTAGTGAATCCATAGATAGGGTCCTTAACTGAAGCACATGCAAGTAATCTTTGTAAGAAGAACTGTTGGAAAACTGATATTATTGATAAGATAAACCGAAGAAGCAACTGGCATTTCCGTAGATCATCCGAGTTTATGAGTAGAATCCAACAGCAACTGGGCTAGTGACATGAGACGAATAAAATTTAAGGCGTGATTTTAAACGGAGGAATTAACAAGCAAAATGGAAGTTTAGCTACAAAGCCTAATAGGATGTGGGGAAAAGAAAGAGGTGAAAATGTGGAGGAATAATTGATGGAATGAATATTATCTTGTGGGTATAACATGACATTTTCAGAAACCCCATTTTATATTTTGAATGTGGATTGCGGAGTGTGAGCTTGTAGTTTAACTGTATTAGTGATCAGACATCATCTAGTGATTCTAATCTAGTACTAGTATGCTTTGTTTAAAATACTGTTTTGGTAATTCTTGAACTGTCTGTTATTACCCTCAGAAATGAATACCACAGTAGTATTATAACATTTTTTACTGTCCGTGTAAGGGGAACTGGTCTGTAGTAGGAATTTGGTTGTCAATCTCGCAGAGCCATCTCATAGAACTTGATTACTTATAATAACTGCCTTATTTACCTGTCCAAGATTTGGCAAGTTTTTGACAGATTATAGTTGAAAGGCTGAAATCTATCAATCTGTTTCTTGAAGTGTAAATCCAAGTGGTCGTTAACTGATAAGAATTGAGTTTCTTGACAGGTAAAAGAAGAAAAGGGTCTTGGAGCATAAGTCTGAGAAGGTGAATATTTTTCTTTCTATTCGTACTTTTACGTTACAAATCTTCTTCTCTGAAATTTTAAGTCCTGATATGTACAACATTGTGTATTCTTTCAAAGTTTATCTTAATAACCTCTATGATGTACTGAAGCTAGAAATGACATCAATGAAGGTGCCTTCTGTGCAAGGAATTGTCAAACCGCCCATTGGGTGATCATAACCAAACTCTTCTTCGGCTTTACTTAGCAAATCTTGAAATGAAGGCTGGTTCAAGTACGATATTGGAACCACAAACATCTTCCTCTGTGACTCTGGCCCAACGTAAACAGGTAGGAAGCCTTTTGGTACATCTATAGATGAGTAAGACCATCTCAGAATCTGCTTAGCAACAACACCACTAGGTAGCCAAAAGCCCATTTCTCTTTTCTTTGTAGATCTTTTGTAGATGTAAAGAACTCAGAAGGGTGTTTGTTTGCAATTACAAAAGCTGTCGATGGAGAATGTGAAGATTTGGCTTGTCTTGTAGACCAACTATGCAGATGCTTATATACGGATGAAATGGTATTATTTTATTGAATGTGGATTGAGTGCCAAGCTGCACTCACTGGGACCTGCTCAACAGGCCAATATGAGTATCAGTCACATGGTTCTGTCTTCGAAAGTAGTTAAACAGATAGTATGTGGTTGAAAACTCAACCAAGTCTGTTTGTTTGCAAACAAGGGTTCCCTACTAATTCTGCTATAAGCCACTGAATGGCTGGCTAAAGATCTCCACAGGACAATTGGATACTGAATGCTTATAGAGAGAGGCAGACCTAACTGACCATTGGATTTTGGACATGGTAGAGACGAGCAATTTAATGTATGCTTTTAGTAGTAGGCATAACAAACTAGATTGAAGTTCGAGGTGCAAAATGCCTAACTGGGTGCAGGAATAAGAGAAGGAAAAAAGCTAGAGAAATAATTTGATGGAATCTTGTCTGAACGTAGCCGACAAGAATTAGTACCATAGTCCTAACTTCTCACTCCTTTCAATGAGTAAGCTCTTTTAGGCACCATTCAGCATCTTCTCATATTGTTACCTAATACAATGGTGGCTGCGGCCAAGGATCTTGGTCAATATAATTATGACTAGGGTTGGTTATAATGTCCAGGTCTTGTTACTTGTTAGATGGAATTACTGGTTTATTTCTCGATATCCAGATTTTTAGAATTTTCTTAAGAATTTATGGTAATTTTCCCTGCATGAGTAGGCGTTCTTCATTATGTTAAAGGTAACCCATGATTTCTTTTTGGTTTCTCTACGGCAAGAAATCAAGAAAAGTTAAATTTGTGTTTGTTGTTGAGGCTAAGATGCTAATTGCTAATGGAGAGATGTGGAAACTTTTGTTGGTTGTGAAGCAAGTATTTGGGTCTATATATCGATGAATGGTACAGACAAACACGTGGCTTGTTGATATAGTTGCACACCACAGGAGTTTTGTGTACGAAAGTTGTTTACCTTCTATATAGATGAATAATTTGGATGTGAAAAATATTCTCAAATTTGAATTAAGTGGGCAAGAAACATCTGCTGTTGGGTCCATTGGACATAGCGGCTCAATAAAGCCTCACATGGCTCTGTCAATTTGGTTGACAAACAACATTTCCAACACGTTTCAACAGTAGCCAATGCAGGACCACTAAAGATTGGACCTTATGGATGCAGAGGTGCATTACCTTTTGTGTTGCAGAGACTTCTGAGACAAACTATATATTAGGTATGCTTTTGAATAAATAGAGATGCTATTAAGAGAGCAAACGCGATAATTGGCTTTCTTTAATTTAGACTTAATTATTATAATTGCATGGTATAGGGCTTCCGGACGCTACAATCAAAATGTGGTGCAATCTGCTTGAACGAAAGAGAGTCGGCTATGAGTGATCACATGATTTTATTATCATCGATATGCATAGATGACTGGAAGAAGTTGACTCTATTAAGGGAGTGTAGACGCAGTGCGACGTTTCACGTATGTTCGGAAGTAGTGACATAAGTATTACATAGTCGGGATAGTGATGAATCGCGATGAATAAGATCGGTACTGAAATAATTTTCTTTTTCATTCCTTTAAAGATCAAATAAAGACAACCAAAAAAGGAAGGATGGAGATCAATTGATGCATTGTTAAGTCATCAGAAAGCCAAATAAGAGAAGCAATGATGTGTTTTTTCATTTGTGCTACATGACATATATTGTGGATAAGAAAAATAGTCATGCCTAGTCAGTATGACAAGTGGCACAGAGGGAAGACCTCGAAAAATAGAAGATGTCTAAGTCAACATTCGTGATCGTAAGACAATTACATCACAACAAGGATATCTATCCTATCAAAATTTAAAGGGACGCATTTCAACCCCTGTAAAAAGAGGATGATCATGAATCTTATGTCTGTTCTCACAACAGCCAGTCTTAATTATTTTCTCTTCAAGTCTCCTGCCGTGCTCCTCTCAAGACCTACAGTCTTTTATGATTTTGGTGGGCCTAAACTTAAAGGGCTGAATTACTTGATTGGGCCTCATGAATATCTTGGATTTGTGAAAGACAAAAGGCAAGTAAAATAGAGGTATAATTAATTATATATGCAAGGTGTAAACTACTACAATATCAGGTATCACTCATGAAGGTTGCTTCGGTGGAAGAGACCGCAAGGTTTGTTTCCTCTCGCTATGCTATACTGTACCGCACGGTGTATTGGTTAATTAGTCTTTCTGTTTGCTTTGGGTAAATGAAATAATGTAAACTTTGTTTTGTTTTGCAGGTTACTCAAGTGCAGAATTCATGAAGAAGTTAGAGAAGTTGAGGAGGAAGAAGAAGAAGTGAGATGAGAGGAGAACAGCTGAAAGTGAACAAAAGTATATTTCATTCACTTGACTTTCAAAGAAGTAAATGATTCAAATAAATACATGTGAGATTTGTAACTGTCACTGATATGTGACAGTCCTACAAAGCTAAGCATACTGACACTAACGGTAACAAACTTAAATGAAGATAAGAATGATGGTCAAAGGCCCATAATAAAGATGAATAACATGTATAGGCCAATACAAATAAACTGGCCCAAGAGATAAGACCTTCAGCCCATCACAACCCATCATCTACCTTCAGCCCATCATCACTAGGGCACAAAAGCCTGAAACCAAAAGAGACAGAGAGATGAAATCGTGAATACAATCTTCAGAGGTGACGAAATCCAGTTCATCAAAGGAGAAGACGAAATCCAATTCATCAAAGATCATTGACACTATCTTGGTTTATCACCCCCCCCGCAAGTTGAACATGGTGATCAACAATGTTCAACTTGTGCAGGAGGTGTTCAATTCTGTGAACAGCAAGTGGCTTAGTGAGCAAATCACCAGGCTGGTCAGCAGACTTCAGGTGAGCTAGTTTGATCATCCCTCGTTCTACTTTTTCACGTGTGGAGTGAAGGTCTATTTCAATATGTTTTGTACGTTCGTGAAAGACGGGATTGGTGGCTATGTGAATAGCCGCCTGGTTGTCACAGTGCAAAGTCATTGGAATTTTGATCTGTATTTGATGCTCTCGAAATAGACTATGGATCCATGTAAGTTCACTTGTGGTGGAGGCCATGGCTCTGTATTCAGCTTTGGCAGACGATTTTGAAATTGTTTTCTGTTTCTTTGATTTCCAAGCCACAAGAGAGTCACCTATCTTGATACAAAAACCTGTCACTGATCTTCTTGTATCTACACATGATGCCCAGTCTGAGTCACAGAACCCTTCAACCTGCATTTGGTTAGTAGTAGGGTACAATAGACCTTTTCCAATAGTACCTTTCACATATTTTAAGATGCGAATTGCAGCTGAAAAATGAATGTCAGTAGCTCGTTGCATATATTGACTTAGAGTATTAACAGAATAAGTGATATCTGGCCTGGTAATAGTTAAATACATAAGTCTGCCAATTAATCTCCTGTATTGCAGAGGATCAGGAAGAGTTTTGCCTTGTGTAAAAGACAATTTGGCATTTGTATCAATAGGTGATTTACTAATTTTGGAGTTTTGAAGACCTGTGTCTATAAGTAAGTCATTTGCATATTTCCTTTAATTCTGAAGCAAGTTGCTATATAATTTTTGAAATTTTGAATTAAAGTTAAATTGTTGCCTCCTACTGCCATGTCATCAACATAGAGAAGAAGAATGATTTTGCTGCCATTTTTGTTGTAATAA
Organism: Euonymus europaeus; assembly: GCA_963580455.1. Classification (NCBI taxonomy): domain Eukaryota; kingdom Viridiplantae; phylum Streptophyta; class Magnoliopsida; order Celastrales; family Celastraceae; genus Euonymus; species Euonymus europaeus. Next base: position 3,781,774 of record OY756968.1, on the reverse strand, counting down.
AATAAAGAATAGTCAGATTTGCTTTGTATGAATCCAAACCTAAGTAAAGCTTCTTTACATTTTAGGTTCCACTGTCGTGATGCTTGTTTAAGTCCATATATGGACTTTTTAAGTCTGCACACTAAATCTGTATTTCTGTGAGAATGACCAGGGGGTATTTTCATGTACACCTCTTCTTCTAATTCGCCATTAAGAAAGGCATTATGTACATCCAAATGATGCACTGCCCAATTGTTCATTGCTGCTAGGGCTAGAAATATTCTCACAGTGGTTATCTTAACCACTGGAGCAAATGTTTGATTATAATCAAAACCTGCCTTTTGACTATAGCCTTGAGCTACTAAACGAGCTTTATGCCTCTCTATTGTGCCATCTGAGTTGTATTTAATTTTAAAAATCCACTTATAACCTATAGGTTTTCTATTTGGTGGTAGTTTTGTGAGTTCCCAAGTCCCATTTTCTTCTAAAGCCTTCATCTCAGCTTCCATAGCTAAATACCATTGTCTATCTTTTATGGCCTGACTATATTTTGTTGGTTCTGGATGTTTAATAATTGCAGAAACAAAATGATCATGAGATGAAGGATGCAGATGAGGAGTGACAGCTACACATTCATAATCAGAAAGGTATGTAGGTCTTCTCCTAATTCTTTGAGTGTTTATAGTGTGTGATATATTTTGGTGTGGAAGTGATTGAACTGAAGGTGGAATTTCTGTGGAAATGTTTGTGTGTGTATAAGAATTTTTTTCTGGAACATGTTTAAAAGGAAAATCTGTTTCATAAAATTTTACATCTCTAGAAGTAAAAATTTCTTGAGTTTGTAAATTGAGTAACTTGTATCCTTTAACCCCTAGAGGATATCCTAAGAAAACACAAGGTATGGCTCTAGGATCAAATTTTGATCTTTGCTTGTTGTCTTTTGCAAGACAAAAACATCCAAAAACCTTAAGGTCATTGTAGTTTGGTGGAGTGTTATGTAAGATTTGATAGGGAGTCTGTTTGTCAAGAACTCTAGTAGGCAGTCTGTTTATTAAATAAACAGCTGTCTGTAAACAGTATGACCAAATTTTGATCTTTGCTTGTTGTCTTTTGCAAGACAAAAACATCCAAAAACCTTAAGGTCATTGTAGTTTGGTGGAGTGTTATGTAAGATTTGATAGGGAGTCTGTTTGTCAAGAACTCTAGTAGGCAGTCTGTTTATTAAATAAACAGCTGTCTGTAAACAGTATGACCAAAATTGTTCTCCTAGGCCACTGTGGATTCTAAGTGTTCTTGCTATGTTGATAAGATGTTGGTGTTTCCTCTCCACTACACCATTTTGTTGTGGTGTATATGGACAGGATTTCTGGTGAATAATCCCTTCTGTCAAGTAGAAATCATGCATGAGGAATTCTTTGCCATTATCAGACCTGATTGTTTTAACAGTTTTTGAAAACTGAGTTTTGACATAGTTTATGAAATATTTGATGTATTTTCTTGTTTCTTCTTTATTCTGCATTAAGAAAGTCCATGTCATCCTAGAATAGTCATCCACAACAGTGAGAAAGTATCTAAAACCATCCAATGAAATAGTAGGGCTAGGTCCCCAAATATCAAGATGTATTAAGTCAAAAATGGCTGTGGACAAGCTTGAACTAGTACAAAAAGATTTTCTCTTCATTTTTCCTAGGTCACATTCTATGCATTCCTCTTGTTTGCTATTGAAAAATTCTGGAATGAGTCTGGAAACTGCTTGTGAGGGGTGTCCAAGCCTTCTATGCCATAATCTAGACGTGGAAATAGAGTTGATCAAGCTTAGGTGCTTCTTGTCATCTGAATTGAATAGGTAGAGACCTCTAGATACCATTCCCATCCCAATGTTCTTCAAAATGCCTAGGCCCTGCAATTCACACCTATCCTTAGAAAAAAGTATAGAATGTTCAGTTTGTTGTGTTAACTTACTTACAGAAATTAGGTTGTAATTGAAAGTTGGTACACACAAGACATGTTGTAATGTAAGTTGTGGTGTGAGTTGGACAGTGCCTATATGAGTGATTCTATGTTTTTCTCCATTAGGTAAGGAAACAAATGAATTAGTTGTGGGATGATATGTATGAAAAAAAAATGTATGACACACTACATGATCTGTTGCCCCACTATCAATAAGCCATTTAACAGAATGAACATTAATAAGAGGGTTACCTGAGACAGAAGCAACAGTACCAGTGTGTTGTGGTCCTTCCAGAGAAGATTCTGTGGATGGAACTCTGGTTTTGAGAAAGGCAATAAGTTGTTGATATTGTTCTGATGTGAGATCTGCTGTAGGTCGAGTTTCAGCTTCATTGGGTGGGTTGGAACCCACATGATTTACAGAATAAGATCTCCCATTGTTGCTTGGTCTAGGTCTCTTGTTAGGATGAGTTGGTGGCCCATATAACCTGTAACATTTATCAATAGTATGATTGTCCTTTTTGCAGTAATTGCAAAACATGCCTTCCTTTTTCTTGTCTGATGCTTTATTTGGCTGAAAATTCTTGTGACTGTTGTGATTTCTGAAATGATTATTTGACTGCTGATAATTATCAGTCTTCACTGCCATAGCCATGACTTCACCTTGAGCAGTTTTGTCATGCTGATACACTTTTTGCTTTCTTTCTTCTTGTAATATCATTTGAAATCCCTTGTCAATTGTTGGAAATGGATCCATAAGCAATATCTGACTACTTACATGATTGTAAGAGTCATTTAATCCCATGAGGAACTGTAACATCTTCTCTTCTTCATGTTTGATGGTTAATGGTCTGAGATGGCCACATGTGCATGGAGGTAATCTCTGATAATCCCTGAGTTCATCCCATAGAGTTTTTAGCTTTGAATAGTACTCTGTAACAGTGAGCAAACCCTGTTTAGCATTAGCAACTTCCCTTTTGAGTTCAAATATGCGAGCCTTGTTCACTGCAGAGTATTTATTCTTCAAGTCAGCCCATAGTTCCTGAGCTGTATCCCAACTGGTAATGCTGACTCTGATTTGAGCTGAGACAGTATTTGTTATCCAAGTCTTGATGAGACTGTTGCTTTGTTTCCATAAAGGATAATTGGGATCTGACATGGGTGGGATGGGTAGAGAACCATCTAAAAACCCCATTTTGTTTCTTGCTTCAAGAGCATTTCTCATATCTGTGCTCCATACATGATAATTAGTCTCTGTCAACTCCATAGTTATAAGTTTGTAAGAAGAGAAATCCGTGGGTAGAACATTATATGGATTAAGAAATGGATTGGTGGGAGGGAGCATAAATGAGGATGAAGTGTTTAAGTTAGGTATAGATGGGAAGGTTGGTGGAGTTGACAATAATGGTGGAGTTGACAATAATGGTGGAGCTGAAAAAGATGTTCCTATTTGAGAAAATTTTGTACCAGTGGAAAATTGATTGTCTAACTGTGAAAGAAGAGTGGCCACAGTTGATGGAGGAAGACCTTCTGAATTCAGAACCGAACCATTCCTCATATAATTTGCAGCTTCTGAAAGCACTGCTGAAATATTGGATGTGTCAATAGAAGTTGTTGTAGTTGTGGAAGCATGAATCTCCTGAGGATCCATGGGCTTCGATACCATGAAATAATGTAAACTTTGTTTTGTTTTGCAGGTTACTCAAGTGCAGAATTCATGAAGAAGTTAGAGAAGTTGAGGAGGAAGAGGAAGAAGTGAGATGAGAGGAGAACAGCTGAAAGTGAACAAAAGTATATTTCATTCACTTGACTTTCAAAGAAGTAAATGATTCAAATAAATACATGTGAGATTTGTAACGGTCACTGATATGTGACAGTCCTACAAAGCTAAGCATACTGACACTAACGGTAACAAACTTAAATGAAGATAAGAATGATGGTCAAATGCCCATAATAAAGATGAATAACATGTATAGGCCAATACAAATAAACTGGCCCAAGAGATAAGACCTTCAGCCCATCACAACCCATCATCTACCTTCAGCCCATCATCACTAGGGCACAAAAGCCTGAAACCAAAAGAGACAGAGAGATGAAATCGTGAATACAATCTTCAGAGGTGACGAAATCCAGTTCATCAAAGGAGAAGACGAAATCCAGTTCATCAAAGATCATTGACACTATCTTGGTTTATCAGTAAATAAATTGAGAAGGGGAGTAATGATCATAGATTGGGTTGTTAGCTTGTATTGTGATTGTAATCAGAGGATAGGATCAGTGATTCAAGGTTAAAAGGAATCAGTCTAGTTATTGAGATGTAAATCTATAGACTTGAAGCATAAATAAATTCTGAGATGGAAAGTAGAAACAAGATGCTACAATTTATGTTCATAAAAATCTACATTTTCAAAATGGAAATTAATGCCATACAAAATTGTGTGTTTTCATGAAGTAAAACTCAAGAGCCTCTACGATATGCTCAAGCGAGAAGTGACATCAATGAAGGTGTCTTCTGTGCAAGGAATTGTCAAACCACCCATCGGATGATCATAACCAAACTCTTCTTCAGATTTACTTAGCAAATCTTGAAATGAAGGATGGTTCAAATAGGATACTGGAACCACAAATCTCTTCTTCTGTGTCTCTGACCCAACATATATAGCTAGGAAACCTTTTGGTACATTTATAGATGCAGAAGACCGTCGTAGAATCTGCTTAGCAAGAACACTAGGTAGCCGGAAACCCATCTCTATTTCTTGGTATATCTTTGTAGATGAAAAGAACTCTTGACGAGGTGAGTTACTTGGTTTGAATAATGCTTTCAATGGAGAATGTGAAGACTTGGCTGGTTATGTAAATCACCTATGGGGATGAGTTATATATAGATGAATTGGTATAAGGTATTATCTTCTCAAATTTGGATTGAGTGGTCAAGGATCATTTGCTGGGACATGCTCAACAAGAAAAAATATGAGTATCACATGGTTCTGTCTAGGAGGATCACATGGTTCGGTCTTCCAAACTAGTGAACAGAGAATATGAGGCCGAATGCTCAATTTTTGTCTGTTTGTTGAGAAACCAAGGTTCCCTACAAATTTGGAATTAAGGCAATGAATGACTGGCTATAGAAAAGATGATCGTCAAGGGATGGTTGGATAGTCAATTTCTATAGAGGCAAACCTAACTGACTATTGGATTTTGGACATGTTTGCGACAACTAATTTAAAGTATGTTTTTTTGGTGTAGGACTAGAATGCAAGATGGATTGGTGATTAGGCACTGTTCAACATTTCTCATATTGGTTGACTTAGAATTGCGATTAACAGAGATTAGTGGATGGAATTAGTGGTTTAGAGTTCAATATGAAGATATTAGTGAATTCTATAAAGGATTTATTGCAATTTTCACTACACGCATACAAGAAGTTATTTATGGTATAGAAGTTTGAATTTCAGTTGGAAACTTCCAGCACTAAGCTGCTTTATGTCTTTGAGATAATTAAGTTGGATTGACATCACTTATTTTTACTGGTTCTGCTTATTTTTTTCACATAATTGAAAGATAAGTGGAGGCAAGTACTAAAAAGCAATTTCAAATGAACCTTTCCCTAACAAGAATGCTGTAAGGATTGTGCAACAGTACCAAACCCTTGGGTTTTGAGAGACCTGTGAAGATTGTGGGAGATATAAGACAGAACAATTATATCTAGCATTTTAATGTTGGCATGCCCTGTGAAAGGAGTAGAGACCGAGGGTTGTTCGTATTGTGTATTGAAAGGGTAGGTAGCTTGACTGGATTGATATATGCTCATATGCTGTGATCAAGGGAATAAATCACTTGAGTCTTGACTCGAGGGTTTTGGCAATTTTAAGTTAAAATATGGAAGTCAAGAGTTAACACAGTGCAAGACTAATCTAGTTGAGAATGAGCGTTGGAGAAACAGATTGGATCACTGTGAGAAGAAATTAAGAATAACAAGGTTTACTTCGGATATATGGAATGTTATACAAAAATCTTTCTCATTGAAAAAACCCTGATCTGATTAAAGAGGACAAATACTATTTACATGGACTTCCGTTATACAAAATTGTCTATGAAGATCAGTTTTGATGACTTCATGATCTGTTTAGCTGTGAAGTAACACAAATGAAAGTGTCTTCTCCACAGGGAATTGTCAAACCACCCATTGGATGATCAAAATCAAACTCTTCTTCAGCTTTACTTAACAATTCCTGGAATGAAGGCTGGTTGAGATATGATACTGGAACCACAAATCGCTTCTTCTCAGTCTCCCCAACATATACTGCTAGGAACCCTCTGGGCACATCCATAGATGTTGAAGATCGCCTCAGAATTTGCTTAGCCAGAATGGTAGGAAAACGAATACCCATGATTTCTTTTGGGTTTCTTGAGGTAAGATTTCAAGACAATAATTGATACTAACTGAGAGATTGTGAAAACTTATGTTGGTTGAGAACCAAGTACTTTGGTGTATATATAGATGACTGGTTCAATGTGGAAAATCTTCTTAAATTTGGATTGAGTGGCCAAGAATCATCTACTGCTGAGTCCTTCTCATTAGGACATATATTGATACAGTATCACATGGCTTTGTCTTCCAAACTAAAAACAGAATGTTAGGGCCAAAAAATAGTTCCGTGTGAGAAACACTATCAATGTCTACAGAAGCCAATGCGGGGCCAGATAAAGATTGGAAACCAAACAGTGGACCTTTGGCTTTGGATTGCAAACACTCTTGAGACAACTCTTTTAGGTATGCTTTCTAATAATTGAAGACAAAACAGATAAAATGACGATGAAGTCTTATTAACTTGTTTCAAGAGGAGGTAGGGCTTGTGGTTGTGGAATGTTATGTCTCGATATGTAGATGAAAAGTGGTGACGAGGGACATGGGAATGTGAGGTTTCTTAGAGACATGTGATCACATGGTTCTGCCTTCATACTTTTAATAAAAAACTAGGTAGTGATTGAGCTAGAAAACTTGTTTGAACACAATATGGCCAAACATTTCCAAGAGGACAAGCAATTGGGGACCAAATTGGATTCATTCAAATGGCTGATTTCTCCTAGTTTCGCTATCAACAGGCAATATGCAAGAAATCTTGGTAATGAATCCATAGATAGGGTCCTTAACTGAAGCACATGCAAGTAATCTTGGTAAGAAGAACCGTTGGAAAACTGAAATTATTGATGCCAATATTATCTTGTGGGCATAACTTGGCATTGTCAGGAAGTCTATTTTATATTTTGAATGTGGATTGGCTGCATTAGCTATCAGACATCATTTACTGATCTAATAGAGTGCATTCTCTGTTTAAAAGACTGTTTTGGTAATTCATTATAGGTGAAATGCTGAAATCTATCAATATGTTTCTTTCAGTGTAATCCAAGTAGTCGTTAACTGATGAGAATTAAGTTTCTTGACAGGTAAAAGAAGAAAAGGGTCTTGGAGGATAAGTCTGAGAAGGTGATTTTTTTTCTTCTTCCTATTCATACTTTTACGTTACAAATCTACTTCTCTGAAATTTTAAGCCCTGATATGTACAACACTCTGTGTTCTTGCAAAGTTTATCTTAAGAGTTAAGAGCCTCTATGATGTGCTTAAGCTAGAACTGACATCAATGAAGGTGCCTTCTGTGCAAGGAATTGTCAAACTCTTCCTCGACTTTTCTTAGCAAATCTTGAAATGAAGGCAGGTTCAAGTACGATACTGGAACCACACATCTTCCTCTGCGACTCTGGCCCAACTTAAACAGGTTGGAATTGGAGGTGCAAGATGCCTAACTGGGTGCGGGAATAGGAGAAAAGGAAAAAAGGTAGAGAAATAATTCGATGGAATCTCATCTGAACGTAGCTGACAAGAATTAGTGTCATAGTCCGAACTTCTCATTCCTTTCAATGAGTAAGTTCTTTCAGGCACCATTCAACGCGAAGTGTATTAGATTAGAGTTTTTTTAACAATTTTAAAAGTGTCATCGGATATTTGTGGGGTGCAAATAGCTCCACCAATCATTTATCTCTAACCAATTTTGACATGGGAAAAAGGATGAAAAATGTTTATGATCTATATTTGTTTAAAATGTCTTGTTTCTTGCTCAGACCATCATAGTCTTCAACCAACGTAGGATGCAAGGCAACTCCACCCTGACAAAACAAAGCACCTTATTTGTTTTACTTCCATGCTTCAGCATTTTTTTATTTGATGAATGATATTATTTTTAACATTATTATTAAGAGTTTTGGCGTTTTATGAGTGACATTCAAATCAGCAAAACACATACACTAATACAACTACATCAACAAATATACACATTCACATACATTCTTCAGGAAATATCTGCTAACATTAATTATTGTTCTGCAAACATGTCAATCCTAAACTGTTCCATTTTCACAATCTTTAACTCACTGAGTCATTCAAACTTGCAGGCTTTCATTGTAAAAATGAAAAGATCAAGATAAAAAAATTAGACACGTGGGATATGGACCAAAAGAGCCCTGGATGTTCTTCCTATTACAGATGCTAATGATTGTCTAAGTGATTTTTTGAGATGCCGATCACTCAATCTAATCGGGAAGGCTTTATGCAAACAAGAGAAAAATAACAAGACCATATTTTTTTGTTATATGAATGTGGTGCAGTCAGCTCTAGCAAAAGAGACTTGCAAATTTTGGAGATCATACTCAACTTGAAAATTCACTTGAGCCCTACTTCCAAAAATCGAAAGACGATCATCTGGGACTATTGTCATGCAAATCAAACTATCGCTACATCTTGCAAATGTTTGTTGCCATGGCAAATGAATTCTAGCACTGGTAAAATGAAATACCATTTCAGGGAGGTCTTTGGGTCTTATAGATTTGACTTCATAACATAAATTATATCCTTCTGGTGCATCTCCATCTAGTATTGCTCTTTTCTTGATCGCATCTATAACGATAGCTTTTAGATCATTGTATATGCTTTTATGCAACACTGTAAACAGTGTTCCAGAATCTATTATGATATTTCCTTGATCCACACTCGTGCTAGTGCTATATTTTCCAATGCTTATACTTTCTAAGCTGAGGTGGTAGTATTGAGGAGGATGTTTGAGTATAATAGGAGTCGAAACAATTCCAGAATGATCAGAAATCTTTGCTCCCGCTCCAAATTTTAACTTACTAGTAACTGTTGATCTCCTATGAACTAAGCAATAGGAGAATTTAGGTTCGATTTTAGTTTTTAACTGAGAAACTAATGACAGCACCCCTGCTCCAAGGCCAACGACACCTTGAATACGACTATCCCGATCGTGCAAGTAATTTTCCTCACTACATCCAAACACTATTTCTTCAAAAGGAATTTCTCCTTCAATGCTAGGAGAATATAAGTAGAATGTGTCGGTGCTTAGGTTTCCCGTTGTATATGAGTCATCCCCGTAAGCATGATTGTACCGGCAGGAATTTGAGGAACCACGCCACTTTTTCTGCAATGGCTGACAAAATCCTGAGTCATAAAGAACATTTTCATAGGTCGCAGATTTTCCTGGATTAAAGAAACTTTGGTGAGAACATTTCACCCATATAAGGTTGCTTCCAGTGTCTGCCATAGCAAATAATTCAATTGGTGGAGTGCCAATATGAAATTTCAAGACATACTCACCTCCAATTAGAGAGAGCGATGTCTCAATTCTCGCACCATCGTTATGCGTATATGAGTGAAAGAATTTGGCGCGACTAAGGGAACGCAATGCAGCATTTCTCATGAGCTCGGATGGAGTGGCAGCATGATTATAAAATGGAGATAGCGGCGAATCACGATGAATAAGATCGATACTGAAATCATTTACTTTTGCCTCAATTGGAGATTGAATGGAAGCATTGAACAGAAAAAGAATAAGAATGGAGATTAATTGAAGCATTAATGTTAAGTAACTAGAAGGGCTGGCTCTAGAAGAAGGAATGAGATGTTTCTGTATTTGTGACATCATATATAGAGGAGATTTTGCCATGCAAAAAAGATGAAGTCTTATGACTATATTTCTTGTAGTGTCTTGTTCCTTATCTAAACCATCGGAGTTGTCAACAAACTCGACAATGAGACTAATAAACCTCAATAAACTTATCTTCTATTGAGTTATTTATATTTCATTTTGAATTCAATTTATAAAAAATTAACTCATTGTAATGAACGCGACCGGATTTCGATGGAATCTTTACAACTGTGGCAGCCAATCATTGTAATTGTAAGGAACGCGCCGGCGTTGCATTGGGATCTTTTTTATTTGTTTCTTATCCATGAGATATCCAATTTGATTCTTCAAGAAACATCTGTTAACATTAATTATTGTGTTGTGGAAGCTACATTAACCAAAGTTCTGTCACAGTTGTGAGGTCCAAGTTCCACAATTGGCTCAAAAGGGTTGACGGCTAGACGGTTTTTTGACATTCATCGTGAAGGAAAATATATGAATTTGAATGAATGAATTGAAGTTTATTCATGAACACAAAACTGCAAAGCTTTTTGAGGCATTATCAATTACTGTTTGTGGGGCAATAAGAGAAGGAAGTGAGTTAGCATTTCAAGTACTGGTGGATGATGTTTTTTATGCGAAAGAGTTGGGGAAGGATATTGACAAGTATTCCGCCGGAGAAAAGGCCACATGTCCAAAGCTAATGGTTCAACATGGAAGGTTCTGCAGTGGCACAGTCTTCACCGGAGGCTGATTTTTATTTTTTTCCAATGAAGAAATTAACGACCACAACTATACTTTAGCTTGAACATGAATACCAAAATTTGGTTCGTGTAAGTAGTTCTTTTCAAAACTTGAATATCAGAGATGACAGGCACACAAAAATCCAGCATTGAAGAGAAAATAGCAAGACTATATTTTTGTTATATGTTTTTTCTTCTTCTTCAAATTTGATGAAAAGACAAAGCCATAATCACCTTCTTATTAGTCTTGCTAGTTGAAGAGTAAAAAAGATGTTACAAATCGGTGCAATCCGCTCGAGCAAACGAGACTTGCAAATTCTGTAGGTCAAACTCCACTTGAAAATTCACTTGAGCCATACTTCCAAAAATTGAACCATGATCGTCTGGGACTGGGACCATTAATAGGCATCATATGTTTCAAATGTGTTTTCATGTCGCAAATGAATTTCTATACCGGTAAAATGGAATACAATATTTTCAGGGAGTTTGATAGATTGGTCTTCATAACACAAATCAAATCCGTCTGGCGGATGTAGCATTGGGCTACTGTCAATCGCATTTGTAACAATAGTTTTGAGATCATTGTAGAGGCTTGTATGCAACATTGTAACGGGTGTTCCAGAATCTATTATGATATTTCCTTGATCCACAGTCGTGCCAGTGCTATCGTTTCCAATGCTAATACTTTCTAAACTGAGGTGGTAGTATTGACGAGGATGTTTGAGTATGATAGGAGTCGAAACAACTCCGGTCTATGAAATCTTTGTTCCCGCTCCAAATTTCAGCTTACTGCTACCTGTTGATGTCATAAGAACTAAGCAATAGGAGAAGTACTTGGATTCAATTTCAGTTTTTAATTGAGAAACTAATGACAACACCCCTGCTCCAAGGCCAACGATACCTTGAATGAGACTATCCCCATCGTGTAAGTAATTTTCCTCACTACATCCAAACACTATTTCTTCAAAAGGAATTGCTCCTTCAATGCTAGTAGAATGCCAGTAGAATATGTCGCTGCTTAGGTTTCCTCTTGTATATGAGCCATCCTTGCATATTTTACTGTACTTGCAGGAGTTTAAGAACCCACTCCACTTTTTCTGCAATGCCTGACAAAATTCTGAATCATAGAGAACATTATCATAGGTGGAGGACATGAGTGGATTAAAGATCTTTTTGTTTTCACGGTTGTTTGTAGGAGAAGAACATTTTGTCCATTTTATAATCTTTATTATTTATAGTGGATTGTTTTAAAATTGATCTCTTAATAGACTTGAAATTTCTTTCTAGTTGGACTTTCTCGTTAAATCCTTCATATTCATATTGTTCATGCATATTGTATCTTTATTAATTTGTTATATATGTCATATACAGGCCCGGCCATGAACACGGGTTGGCCTGTGTGACAGCAATTGGGGGCCCATTTTTTTTTAATAGCACTATGTTAACCTAAACTACCACTGCCAGTCTTGCACGACAGTGAGAGTGTGACTGTGTGAGACACCCCTTTCGCCCGAACTCCGGATATCGCCGTTGGCAAGCTTGCTCTTGAAAAGAACGGCTTTGCCCTTCCTCGCTATTCTGACTCGCATAAGGTGGCCTATGTGCTTAAAGGTAACGCTTTGTTCATTCAATGCTTGTTGATTTGGATCTCTGAACGTCTAATCTCACATGCTAGTAATTGTGCCGTTACATAGATTCTCAATTTGTATGTATTATTCGTCGATTTGAGAAACGACTGTTCTTTTTTATGTGATTTGAACATTTGGGGTTAGGGTTCAACCGCTTTCATTTCGATTTGATTATATGGAGTAATTCATTCCGAACTTGAATTGAAATTTTGACAAATTTGATTACCACAGTCTTGATCGATCGATAAACTTGTTAAATTAGTTTTGTGTTATATTGGATATGAAAGTGACGTTTCTTGTTTGTGTGATTTAAAGTTTCTTGTTCAGCTGAATTGATTGCATGCCGTGGCTCACTCCAATTTTGAATCGACTTCTTGCAGGCAATATGTGGCAGGGATTGTGCTCCCTGAATCGGAGGAGAAGGTGATCGCAATCAAGAAAGGCGATGTCATGGCTCTCCCATTCGGGTACGGCGGTTCAACAAGGAAGACACTGAACTAGTGGTTCTCTTCATGGGTGACACATCCAAAAGTCCACAAAACTGTGGTTCCAGCCTTCAAAAATTTATTATTATTTTATTTACTTAAATTTTTATTATTAGTTTAAAACTTATAACTATGTGTCAAACAAATTTTGGGGCGTTGCCCCGAACCCTACCTTGAAAACCCCCAATAAATTTCTCGCTCCGAGCCTCAAATAGGCCAGGGCCGGCCCTGGTCATATATAGAGCACATCTTGACAAGCAATGATGCAAAAATGGTAAAGTATGGCTATATTTCTTGACAAGCAATGATGCGGCAGCTACAGCAGCTCGTGGGTAGCCCAATGAGGTAATCCAAGCTAGGGAAGGCCGAGAGCTCAGAGTGCCCACCATTTATGGAGGTCAGTCTGTCTCTCTTCTCGGCAAAGGTGTGCCTGAAAGAACCCATTTTCGCAGCCAGGCTCAACACCTTTGGTTGCTTAGCTCTGCAAGAGAGAGATGAAACAGAGTCGTGATAGTGCAAGAGAGAGAGGTAAATATGGTTTTGTTGCATATGGATTAGAGTGTTTTGAGCCTGGATTTTTTTATGATATTTTTGAGTGAGAGCAGACAAAAATTGGAGTGCAAATACCCCGACCCAATTTGATATCAGAGATGACAGGCTGACAGCCACACAAAAATCCAGCATTGAGGAGATATCAAAGTAATTAGGCAGGCTTTATGCAAGAGAAAATAGGAAGACCATATTTTTTGTTTCTTCTTCAAATTTGATGAAAATGCAAAACCATAATCACCTTCTTATTAGTCTTAATACAGAAGCATTTAGTTGAAGAGTAAAAAAGATGTTACAAATCGGTGCAATCAGCTCGAGCAAAAGAGACTTGCAAATTTTGAAGGTCATACTCCACTTGAAAATTCACTTGAGCCATACTTCCAAAAATTGAAACACGATCATCTGGGACTATTAATAGGCAAGTAAAATCACCATCATCATGATATGTGTTTTCATGTCGCAAATGAATTTCCATACCGGTAAAATGGAATACAATTTCAGGGAGTTTGATAGATTGGTCTTCATAACACAAATCAAATCCGCCTGGCGGATGTAGCATTGGGCTACTGTCAATCGCATTTGTAACAATAGTTTTGAGTTCATTGTAGAGTCTTGTATTCAACATTGTAAGGGGTGTTCCAGAATCTATTATGATATTTCCTTGATCCACACTCACGCCAGTACTATCGTTTCCAACGCTAATACTTTCTAAACTGAGGTAGTAGTGTTGAGGAGGATGTTCGAGTATAATAGGAGTCGAAACGACTCCGGTCTCTGAAATCTTTGCTCCCGCTCCAAATTTTAACTTAGTAGTACCTGTTGATGTCATAGGAACTAAGCAATAGGAGAAGTACTTAGATTCAATATCAGTTTTTAATTGAGAAACTAATGACAACACCCCTGCTCCAAGGCCAACGATACCTTGAATGCGACTATCCCCATCCTGTAAGTAATTCTCCTCACTACATCCAAACACTATTTCAAAAAGAATTTCTCCTTCAATGCCAGTAGAATGTAAGTAGAATATGTCGCTGCTTAGGTTTCCTCCTGTATATGAGCCATCCTTGTATTTTTTACTGTACTTGCAGGAGTTTAAGAACCCACTCCACTTTTTCCGCAATGCCTGACAAAATTCTGAATCATAGAGAACATTATCATAGGTGGAGGACATGAGTGGATTAAAGATCTTTGTGTTTTCACGGTTGTTTGTAGGAGAAGGACATTTTGTCCATATAAGGTTACTTCCGGTGTCTGCAATAGCAAACAATGCAACTGGTGGAGAGCCCATATACAACTTTGTAACATAATCACCTCCCATTAGAGAGAGCGATGACTCAATCGTCTCATCATCGCTGTCGCTGTGTGTGTACGAATGAAAGAATTTGGCTCGACTAAGGGAACGCAATGCAGCTTTTCTCATAAGCTCGGATGGAGTGGCTGCAGCATCATAAAGTGGAGATAATGGTGAATTGCGATGAATAAGATCGATACTGAAATCATTTACTTTTGGCTTAATTGGAGATTGAATGGAAGCACTGAACAGAAAAATAATAAGAATGAAGATCAATTGATGCATTGTTAAGTAACAAGAAGAACGAATGAAATTTTTTCTTTATTTGTGACATATATATAGAGGAAATTTTGACATGCCAAAAAGGTGAAGTATGCGTTGTTTCTTACCTATACCATTGGAGTTATCAACAAACTTCTGAATTGTCCGTAACGGCATAACTCTATCTATCTGGCTTTATGTTCACTGAAACAGCAAAAAAAAAAAAAAAAAAAAAAAGTTTATGTTACATTTTCTTTTGTCTCTTGTCTCGATAGTGAAACCCTGTCGGACTAAACCCACAATATATTTTATTTTAATTTATAGAACGATTAATTCATTGTAATGGCCGGCCGGGGTCGCAATGGCCAGTATCTTTCTTATCCATGAGACATCTAATTTGATTTATACATTTATTCTTCAACAAACATCTGCCAACGTTAATTAGGGTTTTATACCATTAGGTCCTTCATTGCAGGTCCTTTATAACTCTAATATTTAATTTCCCAACTGTTGAGATAAGATTCAACGAAGTTGCAGAGATCTGCTCAGTGCATAGGGTCCAGTGACCGCTTCCGACGAGAAGCTCCTGCGACTGCTTTTGAACCCCCAGGACTGCTTTTAAGTTTTAACCCCCACGACTGCTTTTAACCCTCTGAGTCATTCAAAATAGCAGGCTTTTGTTGTAAATATGAAGAGATTGGATGAGCAAAAGTAAATATGAATATTACAATCAATAATTCACAGCTTGAGGCTTGAAATGAATAGCATTATAGCGATAAATATTAGGGTGGCAAAGTATTATTCAGTCTGGATGACCGAATTTGTCCGATCCAGAAAAATCTAATTTGGACATTAATTATATGTCCGATTTAAAACCAAGTTTGGGTGTGAACAAAGGATGATTTATGGTGTCAAGAGGTCCATTTTGGGGAGCCCGAAAAGCCGAAGACTGAGATGTTCATCCTACAAGTCATTTGCTTCTATATGTCCAGTGGGAAGTTTGTTCCAATTAGTCAGGATTTAGCAAGAATCAATTTTAATTATGTTTTAACACATAAATTCTTCTACCGGTGGCCTGACCCAGTAAAAGAGATCAATGACAAGCACCATATTCATACGGCAAAGGATTTTGGATACAACATGCTTTCTGGCTATGAAAACTCAGCTTCTGTTTAACAAGAAAAAGAATCTCGAAGTATTTGAAGTTGAAGGAGAACAAAACTTAAAGCTTCTGATGCGTGAGAAAAACCTTGTAATGACTCGGTGGATATTGAGATATTTATCACTACCCAACCAGAACTTTATAAAAGGAGACAATAAACAAGCCATAGCTATCAGGTCTTCTCTACACAACAAATATACATCATTCAGTCATCAGGTATGTGTGTCCCACTTACCATCCATAAAATTCATTGTCAAGCAGATTCTCAAAATTAGTAAATAATTGAGTAGTTAGGGTAGGAACCTGCAACCCAACTAAAACCCGTATGTGACTAAATTAGCTTCAAACCAGAGAAAGAAAAGAGAGAAGAGTCAAATTAAGCAATGAACCTCTTTCGTACTTTATTCTAGTACCTCATATAGTTCAATCTACAAGTGGTGCATACAAAAGCATTACCAATTTGTTTCAGCACAAAAGGATGGAACTGTGCTGTCATACTCACGAAGGCCAGACTTCCTACAAAACTGAGAGAGTCTACCATATTATTTTATAGAGCATAAATCATATCTCACCGTTTTCGAATCCCTAGATTCACGCGACTTTCTTAGCATGCATCATGCATTTATGAATTAAGACTGACCTTATACTGATAGACTAGTAATGCCTGCGATTGATCAAATGTAACCAAAGACTCCTTGCTGATATCAGAGGATCATCTAGTTTTGTGGTTCTTCCAACGAGTCTATGGAAGGAAAGGAGCTTTCAACTTCTTTCACCTTGTTCAGCACAAGTTTTATACAGTAATGATGCATATTGAGCTTGTGGCACGCTGCACACGGCTAGATCATCATTGAGGTTGTCATAGTCATCAGAAAATGTTAGAAGCGATCAATAAAACAACTTATTCTTCAAAGTTGCTTTCCAATTGGCAACAATCATATTCTCTCAATCGTTGATAAATTGCCGGTTCGAATTTTGCGTTGCTGGTAAGTGATTTCTGCGCCTAATTTTAACTGGGACAAGCTCAACTCTCCTCTTTTTGTGCTGAACGGAGAAGCAAGCTTTGGCTGAAACCATCTTCCCAAGACAAGCCCGTTTATTCTGATTTTACCATATGATTCATTCCCTTGGTAAGGTAGACGTAGCCTTCTCAATAGTGCTGCAACAGCCTGGCCAATCCTGTCGAACAATTTATTTTTTATTTTAATGAAATCACAAATGAATGCAAGAGAATATATTATATCAGAAAAGCACCACCTATGCATCGCGCGAAGAGTAAATCAACAAGGTTTATCAAACAAATGCATGTTCCCAACAATTTGGAGGGTTCATCGTCCACAGGCTTGGTCAAAGATGACAAACATAGAAGTCATTCTTTGAGAAACATTCAATATATGACAATTATTCACTGAAACCGGGGACACAAAGATGACACGTTAATCATCCTTCTGGGGCATAGAATCATTTAGGGAGGAGTAACGTGAACAAATATTCATGCAGAACAAGACTACAATCCCCTTTCTCTTTGGCAGCAACGAAATTAACAAAACACAAAAAAAATAAGGGCAACATAATCCAAGAATATAGAAATGAGCAGCCTGGAATTAATTTAAAAAAGGAAAATCCGAAGGCTTAGTTTTAAAATCACAGAAAGTTCTTCCAAATACCTTGATCCGCAAAAGCAGGAGACTCTGAAAGCCATGAAAATAACACATTGAAATGGCATTACTGTCATAAGAGTGAAACAATTCACTTCAAACCAACTTATTCCTATTTCTCTGGATCAAGGAAAGAAGTTGAATGCCCTAACCAGTCAAAACATATTTTTTACGCTCAACCAAAGTTCTAGCTCAAATTACTGTCCTATTACATCCACATTTATATATATTCCAATAAAATCCATAATTGATAATTCCCTTTAAACATGCAATAGTTCTATATCCACAGTGTTTTATTGTTTGAGCAACTTGCGAAATCCTTTTTTCCAGACCACTTATACAAACAAAATGAGATGCCATAAATGGGAGGAAAAATTGCCAATTCACTGCCAACAACATCAAGTGAGTACAATTTTAAAATTTTTGAATTATTTTTGTATCCAAAGCAATCACGTCTCAAACTATCCTCAAGGTATTATGGGAAATACATAATAGCTTATGGTTTCAGAAATCAAATACACATTCAGAAGAAAAAAGTTTGGAAACCAAATATAATCAGGAATATTGTTTAACAACAAAACTCATTCACGTACACAAATAATTTCAGCCAGCTGATCCTTCAGTTATATATTTCAAAATTTTACATATTTAATTTGTCGTCCAAGCATCCCATAGCAGTTTACTATTTTGAGAGAAATAATTAACATACTTTTTGAGACATTTTTTTACTTAAAAGCAGACAATGTATCATTTTGACAAGTAGAGGAAGGGAGTTTTGCTTCTATTAGGATTGAGAAATATATCTTTATCTTAACACTAGAATGATCGTCTCCAAAACACAGCAGCAAAAAGAAGTGGGGTGGGCAGTTGGGGTGTACTCTTCTTGGAGGAAATGCTTCTTACCTTCCTGCAACTTTAATTGTTTTCTCCCCTTTAGGAGAAGTAACCTGTACCATCTCCTCTGGCAGTAAAATGATTATATTGGGCAGTTTGGCACCTGAGAGAAAATCATGGCGAATATTTGCATTAGTTACTTCATGAATTATACATGGCAATCTAAATCCAAACCTTCTTTCAAAAAATAATGGCAAAAATATGGACGGAAGGGGGGCACAGACATACTCCCAACCTTCCAAAGGAAATCCCATGGTCCTTCGGAAAGGCCCAAGTTTTAGAACATTCCGTGTTATACATACATACATGATAGTAAATGAAACCCCATGCCCAATGCTCTTACACTGGCAGGCAGGGGACACGAAGGGCAAACCTACACAGCCTTACACACTCATTTTGGGGAAAAAAAAACTGCTTGTGTTCTTTTTCTTTCTCGTGGAGCTAATGAAGAAATGATTCAATAGTCAATGCATAGTACCAGCAGCAAGCCGATGCTTGAGACCTTTCAGAATGGTCAAAAGGTACACCTGATAAATTTTTGCAAACAATCAGTATAATGAACTCTCAAACAGGAGTGACATACTCAACAATGACTTGTGTGTGTATGAGAGAGAGAAATGGGGTGGGAGGGGGGAAGTGATATCAATATAGATCTTCCAGGAACGCATTTTGAAATTTAATTGTGTTGATACACAAGGAAAAATAGTAAGCTAATGGAGTTTATCATGATAAAAGAGGAAGAAAGAAAGAAGCTAAGCTGAAACATCTTGAAACAAGCTATCCTCTAGGAAAAAACACAAATTCTTTTTACAATTTATCGAATATGCATAAATGATGTGAAATATCCCAACCCAATAAGTTAACTTTCGGTTGAATGGTAAATTCAGAACGGAAAGTCTTGGGCTCAAACCATAGCTTCCACAATTTAAATCCACATTTGTTGTTGCCCCAAGTGTGGGCCCTTTTGTGTGTTTGTTGTTGCCTCTAGTGGCCTTGTGTAAGAGTAGCCCAAGTGTGGCCTTGTTTGTTGTGTATGTGTTGGGCCGTCGAATTGCCCAGTTAACATGTTTGTATTAGAATATGTATAAATAATGTGAAATGCCCAACCCAATTTGAATGGCTAAATAACTAATGCAACACACGTTAACTTATATATTTGAAAACATTCTTACAATGTAGAAAGAAAGCACAAAGATTCAACTACAGGAAGAAAATTTTCTCATTGCCTCAGATAATTCACATGACAGTTACCTCAGCAGTATGAATCTGCAACTTTCTTGCATCAACAACAATGGGACTATCTTTGAAGGATACATATGGAACAATCCCAAGAGATGCGGCTTCCTGTGCAATTGACGAGGATCACACAAGACATCAAACATGGGAATCATAACTCGAAGTGTGAACTACATCAAGAGTGAAAGAAAATTTCCAGCTGCAGCTCACCTCAAGTAATGAGAAAGCACGAGGATCATATTCTCCAAATCCATCTATTAGTGCACAAAGGTTAGAATATCTTGATGAGTCAGCAGTGACTCCCAGATTCTCGATAAGTCTTTCTTTCACAGAAGAATTAAAAGGGAGCTGCAGGCATCCTAAAGCTTGTGAAACAATTTCCATATTAGGTACTATGCCACCCATAATGGTGTCCCGGTAGACCATTAAGGCTTGCAACGTCCTGAAAATAATACCTCTCAGAAGGCAGCAAAACAAATATATAAATAAAAGGACTTTCTAAACTGTTAGTGCAGACGTGAGTTTAAATGATCTGCAATGTTCTGAAGACAATACCCTTCATCAGGCAGCAAAGCAAATATATAAATAAAAGGACTTTATAAACTGTTCGTGCAGAATGGTGGAATATGAGTTTAACTTAGCAAGCCTGAATCAAAAGACTCCTCTTAGCCACCACAGGCTTCAGATACAAGTTCAACGTAAATATTTTTCACTATTGAACCAAAAACCCATGGGCAAGTTTTAAAGGTGTATATTTATGTAGAGAGTAGAGAGACGGATTTCTCTGACAGTTGCTGATCAATTTGAGCGCTTTAGACATATTGGTAAGTACATGCAAAGAGAAAGCACAAAATATAATTTAAGAAATATTCATATACATTTACCCAAAAATCAATCAGTCACGTCATTTCCAAGCATCCATAGTTAGTAAGTAAAAAAAATAAATGCCAAATGTAATTTTTCTGTGTTCCAGAATAAGATACCATTCACTTTCAATATGTGGATGTCCTGACTTGAAGGACAGAACAGGCTCGCCAAGGTTACAGGCCTTCTCAAATCTTTGCAAGCACATGCCTTCAAAAAGAAAAGTCAATCCAGTCATTAAAAAAAAATTGATTATCATTTACCAATCACAATCAGTAATAAACAACCGACATTATTTATCAATCAGGTATTGTTGTATTGCAGGAAACAAAAATCTGTGTCATGAGAAAATGTATCTCTGATGATGAAGACTAAGGAACGATCTACTGAGCATCAACCTGTACGAGGAATCCTTCAAATATGCAGAGGAATGAAAATAGAATGAGAGCACGACTATGCTCTCATTAGCAATTGTAATATGGCCTCACTATTCTTTCTGGTCAATCTGGACATGAAAAACTAGCGGACCACCTCATTTGAGAATCAAACAAGCAATGCATTTATTTTTTTTATTCCTCGAATATGCCAGAAATTGCAGTTTTTTTCCTGAAGCGATTCAAGTGACCTTATTCGATAAGTAGAACTGGTGGATTCATGCAATAGTTCCAAAAAAATCTTTCTTCCAGAATTGAAATTCTTAAGCCATCTCATGGCATTGCCTGATTTACCAAATCTTTACATTTCTTTGAAGTGTAATACAATACACAGATCATAAATCGAGAAACTTACCAATTATGGATCTACAAATAACGAGAGAAGGGGAAATCCCATCCATTTTGGCTTGAGAAAGGAGCATGAGGCCTGCTTCTAGATCATCCTTTCTGAAGAAGAGCCAGGGAAAGAGGGGAAAAAACAGTAATGGCTTAATCATGAAAATTAATGCGGAAAATGCAGGAATTTTATCAGAGGTCACAATGGACATTAACTAACTATTGCAGTTACCTTTCGCTTGCCACTGAGAGTACGGAGTATGTAATGTTGTTTGGACGCAGACCCAAACTCTTCATTTCAGATAGAACTTCCATAGCCTTCGGCAGTTGGTCACCATCACCTGCAATTAGAACAATTTATGACAACATCATTTTGGCTTTAGCTATTGCCTATTGGGGAAAAAAGAATATACAGAATATTTGAGTTTATGGAGTTATAGGCATGTTATGTTATCTTGAGGTCATTATCTGTTCTCAATCATGGCATTTATTGTAGATGCTCTTCAAATTTTCTTTACATCCCAGCAAAAGTCAACAGGTTACCAGCTTGGAAATAAACACACATGGGTAGAAGTCATCTTCACAAGAAAAAAATTAAGGCAAGTGGAAAAACTGTGACTAAATAAGGGAAGTAGAATGGAATAATGATCATAAACATAATCACAATCCCTAGGTAATTAATGTTACTTACACAAGGCAGTGATCAAAGCATTTAAAGTTGAAACTGTTGGGTTCAGCTTAATAGACTTGATATCCTCAAATAGTTGTAGAGCCTTCTGCCAGTTTTTAGCCTGAAATCAAACATTTCATTATTGTCAACAGAATCTGAAGCATAACAAAATTACACTAAAGTCATTTGTGATAAAAGGAGGTGGGATATATGACTACTGCATTTATGAACATTTGTTGCTGGTCTCACGCAGGGAAAATGTAACGTGTTTCAAATTATCCAGAAAGGGCTATGTTGATTAAAATTCCATGAGATTTCTCCCCATGCAAAACCAAGGGAAAAAAGTGTTACTAAAATGTTAAACAACTCCCATGTAAGGATTCAACCCATGACCTCCGGGTTGCTGTGAAGCAACCTTACCATTAGAGCGATCAACAAAAGTTTCGGGCACTTCTCTTTTCATTAAGGATCGTATTATTTCTCCCCAGCTAGATCAGTCAGCAAAGTAAGGAGTTGGATTTCTTTCTGGAATTATCTTCACAAAGAAAGTTTCAGGCTTTTAACTTGCCCCTCATGGTGCTGCAGCTCACCCAATCAATTCCCAAGGGACTCTAGAATGGCTTTCCATAGTCTTAACAGTGAAGTAGAATATGGCTGACTGATTCCTTCATCCATTTCACTTAGATAGCATACTGCCTCACAAATGAAAAGGCAGCCTTAGGAGATGGGGTCCCTAAGCTCATGATATAAAACTAATGGCTTGAAAGCGAAGATGCAAAGACCAAACCCCACGAATACCTTCTACATCAGTGTTTGAGGTATGTCCAGGTGCACTTTATATTGCTATTTACTAATGCATTTCCACGTCTCTGTCATGATTTGAAACCTAAACAAAAATCTACCACGTACATAAATAACTAAAACCATTTTTAGTTTTTAATGGCCTGAGTGAAACATACATTGCTATTTGAGGTATGTCCAGGTGCACTTTATATTGCTATTTACTAATGCAGTTCCACGTCTCGGTCATGATTTGAAACCTAAACAAAAATCTACCACGTACATAAATAACTAAAACCATTTTTATTTTTTAATGGCCTGAGTGAAACATACATTGCTACAGGCACCCATCAAGGAACTATATGATATAGTTCCCATGCGTATCCCCTGAATCCTGGATTCTTGCAGGATCTCAAAAGCAGCATCCAATTTTCCAGCATGCCCAGCAACATCTATTAAAGCACTGAGAAACATCTGCATTAAAAATTAAGCTTAGTATAGTCCTCAAATATTTTGGAAGAAAAAAGGCCTTTACAGCTGAATTCGAGACTATATATGGCACAACAAAGGAAACACTCTCATCCCTCTGACCAAATAAATAGTATAAGTTTTGAAAGAGAGAATCCTAAACTTTAATATCTCCCTCCTCCAAATAATGTATCATCCAAATGAACAATTACTACCACAAATCACTGAACAACTTCCTTCAATAAATTTCCTCTAATCATTCAAAAAATTCATTCATTTGATGTCAAAAATTTGATAGGATACCTCGTCAGGGACTACGCCTTTGTTTTTCATATCCCTATACACATTACATGCAAACATCCAATCTCCAGTCTGGCTACAACAGTTAACGGCAATTGTATAGACCTCTGGAGTACCAGTGATGTTATAATCATGGATCATTTTGTATACTTCTTGCACCCGATCAACCTAAGAATAATAGACTATCAATAATGAGAAGAAAAGGATGAAAAAAAAAAAAAAACCTATGAAAAAACATAACATCCACACCTGACCAGCATTTGCGCATGCCATCATCAATGCACCGATTGTGACGTGGTCAGGATCTACAGGTTGTGCTTCAGCCCTCATTTCTGCCAATACATCAAATGCACGATCCACTGCTCCCGACTGACCACAGGCAGTGATAAGAGCATTGAATACAACTCGATCTGGTTTAACATTCTACTGCATACAATGCCATATCAAAGTGAAGATCAACTTGAGATAGTGAAGAATTAAACAAGAACACGTGACTACAGCCTTGTGCAAAAGTATATTTCCAATAAACTACTTCAACGAATAACATGATTTTAATGGAAAAGACAAATAAATAAATACCTTGGACCTCATTATTCCATAAACACCAAATGCCTTAGCCACTTGTCTAGCTCTGGCACAACCATCAATAAGCGCCCCATATGTATGAACATTTTGTTCCACACCAGCATTTACCATCTCATGAAACACCTAAACAGAGAGCTTACCATAAGGACACAGGCTACTTTCAAGTCGTAAGTGCCACATCCAGACTACAATGATTAATAGAAAGATGCCAGTCACTACATGCGCAATTGAGATGATAAGAATGTACAAAACCTCCATCATTAAGTTCCCAAAACATCTCTTTACAGCATAATTTTGGCCAGATAATAATGAGTTCTTTAATTCTGTGTATCATCATGTTTTTCGGAGATCCAGAAAAGAATATGTTGATAAAAAAAAGAGTCAGTGCAGTAAAAAATGAACTTTTTATTCTGTTTATCGTATGAGAATCAAATTCCTAGAACAGGAGATAATCAGAGAGTATGGAGATGCTTGATACCAATAAAGAAGGGCGAGTAGATCCAAGTAGCAGCCTTGATAAGCAGCACGATGATGATAATGAAACCAAATTGTTGCACTTTTATAGAAGTGATAAAACTCGGCTATAATTAAGGGAAACCTAATTTCAGTGATTTAAAAATCGAGAATAACTAAGAAGTTACCATACTTCAAACATTGCATCAACTTTCCCACTTTTAGCACAAGTTGATATTAAAGTTGTGTAAAGTTTGCAATCAGCTCTCATGCCAGCCTCTTCGACAAGTTGCATGACTTGGAAAGCTCCTGAACCACAACACAGAGACAAGTATTTGGAAACATACCAACGATATATTAGCAGTATCCAAAAATTCATCTAGAAAGAGCACCAACAAATGAAACTCACCCTCTGGATCTCGAGAACTTGCACAAACAGACATCAGCATATTAAATGTACTTAATGTTGGGTTGGGGATGAGCTTGGTGAAACGAAAAGCTTCTTTAACAGCTTTTCGATTTTTGCAGATTTTATAAAAATTTGCGTGATAAATCTGAAACCATACAAAACAATATTTTACCAACAGTGATTGAAAAACTCAAGTTCAAAGAATAGCGCAATCCATGGCAGCTTAAATGATGAAGTATTACCTTGTTCGTATCCAACAACCCCCTTTTTTCCATATCTTCAAGCAAATCCATACAGTCAGTTAACCTAAGATCCCATTTATGAACACACATCACAAATTTCAAGATATAACCAACTAGAAGGAAAACTTATCACAGGACTGTAATGACATCAAAGTTTCTTTGTTCCTCTTAAGAAAATGTATCAAGAAAAGTTTTTGTTTCTTCATTCAAAATCAAAGATACCAAAATTATTTGTGCTATGAACTTTCTTCTAAAAGATAAGTAAACAATGCTTCATATGGTAAAAGGGATTATGGAGAGCTACCTCCCATCTCTCAGAAAACGACCGTAGGCATTGAATGGCTCTGCTGAGTGATGTTTGTCAAGTGTATTTGTCCCATTTGGATAGGGAAACTTGGTTAAAACTTTATGGTTGTCTGTAGTCAGTAGTTTTCTTTCATTGTATCCGGGAACTCCTGTGCCTCTTCCTAAGTTTTTACTTATTCCAGAAGAGCTACCTCTATGACATGCAACAGGTATTTTACCTTCCAAATGCTCTGAAAGGAAAAATACGTTTTCCATAAATCAGCACACGCCTGATGGTAAGTTCTTAAAAACTATTGGCAAGAAAAGGAAACACAGAGAAGCATCAAAGCCAAAGTAGAAACAAAAAATTTTGATCTAATGAGATATGAAATAATATTTTTTAGTTATGTAACCTGCAGCCCGAATAGAGTCCTGTGTTGAAAATTCTTCAAGCTTTGGAGCAAGGTCCCTCTCGAGGGAAGAAAAGCAATTCTGACTAAGTGGGGAGGCACAAGAAGTTTCACGTTTTAGGCCATTCAAGATTAAAGGAGATTGCACTGCTGACTGGTTTGACCCATAAAAAGTGTAAAGCCTTTCTCTGACTGATTCCTTAGAAATGCGAGGATGGCTATTAATTTTACCTTCTTCACCATGTTTATGGTGCAAATTTTCATCTATATATGCAACATCCACAGAATAATTTGCAGAAGATAATGCCTCAATCGACTCGAACTCCATTGTTGCTCGAGGAACCACCTCAGAAACTAATAAAGTTTCCACCTTCATATCATTTTTAAGCTGCAATTCCGACATTCTCCCTGCAAGAAGAAGTTGCGGAGTAACACATGATTCAGGGATAATAGGAAGTGTAGCAGATAAATCAGCAGCCTTAGATTCTTCTATAAGCGCATATTTACTGGCTCTGGATGCAAGAAAATCAGCATCTGGAACATCTGATGCTTTAACCAAAAGACACCTATCATGCATCAAGGGAGTTTCCTGAAATTGTATATGGGGATTTTTATCCTCATATCCATGACTGGTCTCTCTTACGTTGTCTACTGAACTTTCACTTCCTTTTGTCAAGGACCCCCCATGGAGACCCTCATAATCCAGAATTTCACTCCCAATGGTGAATGAAATAGTATCTTTCCCGAGCTGAGATAATCCGAGTTTTGAGGGATGTGACACCTGCATAATTTTCCTGAATTTAGAACACTAGTTTCTTACATGCCTGCTGTACATGCAGATCAGACCTATCCATATCCTAGAGTTCCACAGTTTATGAAATCCCAAAAGTGGAAGGCGAATTTACCATAATTACAAGCATGCAAGACAGAAAAGCTAAGAAAGCAATATAGATTAAGCCAAACAGGATCTTAGTTTAGGGCTTATATGAATAACTTATAGAATCACACGAGCTAGCTTAAGGAATTACGGGCGAACACTCATATAATCAATAAAATAACACAATCTAGTCATAGCCAGTCAAACTGATAGGTGCATCCCATATCTCAATTCTCAAAACAAAATAACTTTATTACATAAGGAAACTGGAAACTATAAGTATGACCCACAAAACAACCTAAACCCTGTACTACTTCAACATTGAACATGAATTTTTCCAAAAGACAGCTATGATAGTCACCTAAACAAATAACTAAGCCAGAAAAATGGCATAAACAGCACATCCCAAGTAATTGATTATACGCAAACATCAATGCTGAAACCACAGAATTTTTTGTCAAACGCACTAGCAAGGCAGGTGTAGGCTGGGAAAGCGCCTCTATTTTCCAACCCAAACATCCTTTCCCTGCTTTACAGCATTATTAATTCCCAGCTGAAAATTTTATTGTTAACAATAATGATCGTCGTATCACGTATGAAACAAAGAAGAAGATTCAATTTGAACTGAAGAGATTGGATTTGGTTGAGTTGAGCATCTAAAGATCTTTGAGAGAGCCGGCCTCCATGAAAAATATAATGCAAAAGGCCAAGGTATTGTACATCAATAGGTCATTGCAAACCTCCAGAGAGTATCACATTGATATGAAATTTAACTAATTTAGAGAGGGAACGCCAGTAAAGGAAGAACATGCTAAGACAAGTTTGTCACCATTCAAAACTATACTTTGCTTTTCCTATTCGACTTGTTTCAGTTTTTTCAAAAATAATAACATAAAAAATAAGGCGGGGAAAAATGAAAATTTGTTCCATAATGTAATTCCTATTTATAGCATAACTGATTCAAAATTCAACTCTCTAGCCTAAACACTCTGTAAAGATAGTCCTTCACATGCACTAATTTATACCCGCGCTTGCGTTCATACTCCACATAATTAATAGCAACAACACAGATATCTAGATAAACATTAACCAGGCTTTATCTCCCCGCGTTTCAACTGAGATGCAAAATCATCCCACTATTATTCCCAGAAACTATTTTTCCGCTCTAAAAATTATTACCTCTGCAGAATTCCTACGTTTGAGATAGTGGTTCAACCAAGCAATTGAGAAAGCAGTAACGGAAGTTACAGCCACAACAACAAAAACCGAATCCGATTCCAGTGAGGCATTTAAGTAAAACCTCCGAGATCGATTTCGCAACCCTATCTTACTGTATTTCCTTCCAAGACGAAGGGCACCGGGGGGGCGGAGGTTGTGGCCGTAACCGAGGAATTCTCTGCGAACCGATCGAATTGAGGATAGGGAAGCGATAGGAGTGGTTGATACTTTGGTTAGGGCTTGAAATTTCACGTCCATGGAATTGCGAGAGAGAGAGAGAGAGATGAGGATAGAGGGTGGAAGGAAAGGAGAGGTGGTTATAGAGTGACGGGAGCAACGATGGTGCTCAATTCGATTTGATTAACAGACAGGCCAACGGATAGTAATGCTGACCTGGCCTCTTTTGCGTTGATTTCTGTGGTGATGATTCCACGCGGTCCATTGCGAGGCTAAAAGCATCTGAGCCGTTTAACCAATCATCATCAAAACTTTATTATTTTTTAATTATTTTCGTCAACGAGTCACGTCACAAAGATAACAATAGAGGATTTGGTTCGCGTTTTGAGGGGGAAAAAAATGATTGCAAGATGAGAGTGAGAATGAATTATTTTCTTCAGTTAAGTTTAAGAGTAAAATCTCAAAACACTCAAACTCATCTCATCATCGTTCTTAGCCAAATTCATCAAAAGATGTGATTAATTAATTTCTAAAAGGAAAAATGAAATTTGATATTTTAAAGACTACTATATTCTTATTAATAATCACGGTCATTAAATTAATTTATCATGTTCTTTTTCTATATAACAAAAAAAAGGGTAATATGATTCATGCTCACCCTTCGTTTCAAACTAAATTTGGCAGTGTTTATCTCACACTCGCTTCTCACTCAGATTCATCAAACTACCAATCAAAATGTCTATAAAGGTTAAACGATTAGTACAACTTTTGGTGATCGAAATTTGTTTCAGTGTAGGAACTCAACGAATTTTAAGATTTTCAATCAGTCAAAGCATTGATGTGTCGTTTGTAATTGAATTTTCACTTGTATTTGCGAACATTCTTTTAGGATTAATTGTCCTGGCCAAAAATCCGGAGAGACCCTTCTATAAAACCAAAATACAATCTTGATCGTTACATAAAAGTTTGCCTATTATTACATCATGGAAGGTTCCATAAAACACAATCAAATTCCATGAAAAGTACTATTATATTATAGTAATAGCAGCTAAAATTGTGCTCTTCCACTAGCTTGCACTTTATTCAACATAGTTAATTGTCCATATTCCATAGTTCCTCAGACTTTTCCATGGTAATGTTTAGTAGAATTGCCACCCAAACAATTAACCCAATTTGCTTCCTTACGTGTTTCTCTTCAAACAACAAACCTTTTGAGGCAAAGTCAGTTAATACCCAAAATATATCATACAAGCAAAAAAAGGCCCAACCCAAAAAACCCAATGCCTATCCCACAAGGGCCCACCATAAAATATTGCTGGGCCTAAACACCTAGCAGGGTGTAAGCCCGCACCGCCATAATCGGCCCGCCCAGTTATAACAGTTGAAACAAAAACTGCAAGTGCAAAAGAACCTGCAACCACAACACAAACCATTGCACACCCAAGTTCTTCCCACCTCCTCTTGTCAAATGCCACAGTCACATCAACAAGAAGCACCACAAAAGTGCTTGTAACCTCAACTATAAGTGCAGTACCTTGGCCTAGCCCACCAATACTACAACCTCCTAGGGCATACTTTTTAACTTCAGATTGGATCATCACGCTCTTAATTACGAAGAAACCCATTACGGACCCAAGACATTGAGCCAAGATGTATATGACAGGCCTTGTGATGGTTATGAGTCCTCTGAGGACAGCTATGAAGGTGAAGACAGGGCTCATATGACCACCAGATAAAGGGACTGCATAGACTAAGAAGAGAGAGGGAATAGAAAACACTGCAAATGGTATAAGAAGCTTTGGAGAAGTTTCATTGGAATCCAAGCAAGCAATCATTGCAAGTGTTAGTGTCAAAAAAAGAAACCCTGTGGACACCAACTCTGTGATTGCTGCCCTCCATATCTGCAAGAAATCAAGATAGAACCACAGGAGAAACGATAGTGGGAAAAAATGAATATATATAATTGGATCAAGCATACCTCAGGAGAGAAGAACTCATGTGCTCCAATGAAAGAAAGAAATCTTGTGTAAGGATTACTTCCTTGATCACGATTTTGATCAATAGAATCCATGTCTCACCTATTCTATTGTGGGCATAAATGACATTGGGAGTGTAAATTATTGGAGATTTTAGCTCGGATATAACCTATAATCTCTGAAACTTGAAAACCAAGTTGATAAGAAATTCCACTCCCATAAACAGACCAGATTGATATCAATATAAAGACCCCCTCAAGATATTTTTATCAAGCAAAAAAAGTGGAGAGAATTAAGCAAGTGGCCCCCTCTAGGAAACTCATAGAATCTGAAATATATGTATATATATAAATATGTATGTATGTAGCAATATATAGTATTCCAGTGAACTAATGATATGGGCTATTTTAATGTCAGGTGATAAATTTGCAATTAAGACCCCATACTTAGAGCTTTAATGCATTTTTGTTCCAAAATCTAACTCAAACACATCATAAATTATATTATTCGCAATGGGTAAAGGTTCACATAAATTTATTCTTTTAGACGTCTCTGAAGTACTTAACATCTAAACTCAGAGAATGCATCATTTGTATGAGAGGAACGTAACGTTCATTTATATATTCATTCACTAATTCAGTTGGATTATAACAATCTGATATAATATGTAACTACAAGTCTTACAACTTTAAAGCAAAATCAACAAATTAAATGAAGCTTGTCCACACAAACTATATTAAGAGACAACTTGGCGAATATCTACATGCTTTAAAAATTTGTCCTCTAATAAATATGTATTCTAGCATGATAAGATAACTGCATGTTGTTTTGGTTGCCGTTAAAAATACAAAGCGTCTTGTATCGCTCATGTGAGAGTCAATCTTGTTGTTTATAAGTTTGACGTCAACTCTTCTTAATTATAAAAAAATCTTTTAAGGATAAAATCGGGCATGTCGTAAGGTTCAAAGCGAACAACACCTCATTGAGTTAAGCTTTTCTCTAATCTCTAGTTGCTTCTTCTCGTCACTCTCCATTTGGTTAAATTATAACATGGTATTGAATCATAGACTCAATTCTAAAAAGGCATCCACATTCTGGAACAATTGTTGTTGGGTCTTTTGAATGTTCTTATGGATAAATCATCATAAGGTAAGGGGTGCGACATAAAATTATTATTTTGGTTGATGTTAAAAATGTAAAATGTCTCACATCAATTTGTCGAGAGCTAACTGTTTGTTTATAAGTTTAAGCTCGACTATTTTAAATTGTAGAGAGTAACTTTTAAGAACAAAATCGTACGAGTCTTGGACCAAAAAAAGGATAATACCTCTACCAAGTGAGTTAGGTCAGACTTCTCTTGTTGATGCCAAACAAGGAACCATATTCTCCATGTTCAGTCCTCACCAAGAGTGTAATTGGGTTTACTTAAATCCTCAACAGAAGGTGACATAACAGGGACTGCCAACTAAGTGGGACTGATTCTTCTTTTGGGAATCTGGACTACTAGATGTTTATGGAATGGCTTTTATTTAATTTTATGTAATTTTTTATTTGTTTTTGGTGGTTATTAATTTAGCTTGCTAGTATTTTATTAAACCCCACAAAAAAATAATAATGGTCTTTCTCGCTAATTGCTATTCGTATTGCTTATTGCAATCGTTCAATAATATACATTCAAGGTCCTGAAGTTTAATTTTGTTGCATAGACATCCCAACGGGAGATAAATTAATACCCAAAAGGGTGCTATTTCAATAAGAACACACTACAGGGGGTGCTATTACATGTCCCTCTACAACTTTTTCTGATCTTGTGCTTTATTTTGTGGGATTACTTTTGTGTACACGGGTTGCAACCCAAGCAAAAGATGGCCCAGCCCAAAATATCCAGTGCCCATTCCAGAAGTGGCACCCTCTAAAATTGTCAGGCCCAATATTATGCTGGGTTCATTTATACCCCAGTTCTTAGGGTTGTACACTTAGCCGAGTTCCGGGTTATCAGACAGGTCACTTTTCACTTTTTTTAGACCTTAACACACTGTTTGGGAAGGTGAGGAAAATGAGGGTGGGTAAAATATGAAGGTAAAATAGAGAGAATTTAAAAAGGTGAGTGCTATTGGCACCCCACTTTTATCCAGTCACACCCCTCTCGTGACAAAAAATGCATTGTCCTGTTTCACCCCTCATTCTCTCTCTTGCTAGCTGCCGCTACCGGATCTTTGCAGTCCGACCTCCGTTTGAAGCCAGCCACTTACCAAATCGAACCTCTTGATGATACCGGCAAAGCCCAGGCAACCACGACCTTTGACGGTGGACGAATCGGTCGCGGTTCTCACCGGAAGTTTCGATTTTCGCATATTTGAAGCTCCGATCCGGCCAACTCCAGTCTCCGCTTGAGGCGAGCCACCTACCAAAACGAAGCCCTTGACGATGTCGACAAAGCCCAGGCAACCACAACCTCCAACGGTGGATGGATCGGCCGGAATCTTCATCGAAAGTTTTGAATTTTCGCATATTTGGAGCTCCGATCCGGCCAACTCCGGCCTCCGGTTGAGGCGAGCCATCTACCAAATCGAAGCCCTTGACGATGCCAACAAAACCCAGGCAACCACGACCTCCGACGGTGGACGGATTGGTCAAAATCTTCATCTGAAGTTTCGGTTTTTCGCATATTTGGGGTGTAACAAGATATTTCTTGAAATATAAAAGAATGGGGTGTTACAGAATTTTTTGTTATTTTTACTGGAGTTTTTGTAGAAATGGGGTGACACTAGGAAAAAGTGGGGTGTCAATAGCACTCACCTTTAAAAATGTTGTGTGTTTGGGATGATAAGGCAAAATTTCAGGGTGAATTTTGTGAGTAAAATATGATGGGCCCCACGTGTTTTTTTTTACCCCCAATTCTGGGAGGAAAATGGCATAGACGGAGGGATTTCTCATGTAAAAGTCACATATGCCCCTCACAATATGTAACCCTCCTCCAATTTTCAGATTAGGTCAAGCTCCGCCTCTGCGCGAACGTCCTGCCTTCCGTATCTCTCTCAGATTGCCTCGCTTGACACGATCGACGGTCGCACTTGGATGACTGATTAGGTTCACTTGCAACTTCCAGAGTCTAAGCACAGGAGAAACTAGCAGTCGTCGTCGAAGGTAAGTCTCATCTTCCTCGATTTTTCCTCTGTGAGATGATGTGCTGCGAATCTATGAACTCTGTCAATATGAATGTCTTTATTTCATGGTTTTGTACACAATATGTCATTTAATAAGAATTTGGAGATTTATTTCGTGATGCTGGGTTTTTGATGCTTAGGATACCCTTCACTCCTCATTGAAACGAGAAACTGTTGTATAGATAAATTTATTTTAATGTAAATGCATTAAAATGACACAAATTACTGGCCGAATGTATTGAATTGAGCAAAATATAAATTATTTGTGACTTGCTAATTATTCAATTGCATTGGCAAGGATAACAACAATGCAATTTATCTCATTTAATTTCATCTCATTAATTCAAATGAGATTTATGTAATTTATAATTTTGTCAATTTATAAATAATCAATTTTTGTACATAAAATTAATTTATAATACAAATACAATGGAGCTAGTAAGAAATTGGTATACAATTGGATTTATCATCTTTATAGCTAAGAGGGTAAAATAGTAAATTGATATCAATTTTATAAAACATAACAATACACTTTTTCACTTTTCCTTCCCTTACTTTTTGAACATCCAAACAAGAGTAGGTAAAATTAACTTCCCCTCCCCTCCCCTCCCTTTTCCATTCCTCTCAATTTTTTCTTCCCCTCCCCTCCCTCTTCCCAAACAATGCATAAATCTAGTTGGATAATCCGGTTTTACAATCCAGTTGATTGAATGGACGTTACTAATTTATAAACCTTAATTAAGTTAAATTGAGTTGAATCCTTTAAAATTGTAAGATTGTAGGAATTTTATTTTGTTGTTTGTTTGATTATTTTGTATTTTAAAGTTTGATGTTGGATAATTGTATTAGATTTTATTTATTTAAATTAACGTTGTGCTTGAGTTAATTGAATTTTTGTGAAAGTCGAGCGAGACGCCCCGCGGGTTTATTGGGGCGAAGACAAAGACGGGGCAAAGAAGTTGCCCCGAAGTGCGAGGCGGGGCGAGGATGGGGTGAGGGGTATGGGACGGGGGTGATCCGGTCCCGCCCTATCTAGTTGTCATCCCTAGGTATAACACTATAACTGGAAGGGGATTAGGTTAGCTTAGCTGGTTAGGCGAACTCTTTTTTTTTAAAAAAAAAAGAAAAGAAATTAAACTGGGTTATTTGTTAAAATAAAAATCCAAAACCAAGTCCGAAATAACCAGGTTCAAGTCAGTTTATACCCAGTCCTTATCGAACCAGACCGGTCAGATATGATAAGTACCAATCTAATCGAGTTACCATGTTGGGTCGAAAACCCTTTACCTAATGTGCACCCCTACTAGTCCTTACTTCCTAGCATAGCCCTTTTGGTTCATAAGTGTAGTTGTCTAGTTGAAATGAAGAAAATTAATCCCACCACTACTCCATGACATAGTAAATGATAGTTGACCCATGAGTTCGACTTAATGCTTAATATTTAAAAGCAACACATTTTTTATTTTATAAAAGATGACGGTACCTCGTTAATTTTATTTATAGCCTCACTTGTGGTGGAGGAATATTGTGGTTACATAAAGAAAAAGATAACCTCAAAAAAACACATGAAACACAAGATTGCTCATAAGCAACCAAAAACCAACATTAAGGTACCGTTTGTTTGAGCTTATGGGAGAGCTTATACGCTCTACAGCTTATAAGCTTATTTACATCGGTCAACAATCACATCAATTACATATAAAAAAAATCCCTGAATTTTCTTTATTACCCCTATTTTCTCACATATTTATCATTTTATCTCTCAAAATATATGTAAAATTTTGAAAAAATTACATATTTGAACTCAACGCGTAAAACTCTTTCCAACAAGACCCATATTCGTTAGTTTTTATTTAATTATTAAAGTATTTTATATACCCCTAATATTAAATTACCAGCTTATATGCTATCAAAATTTATGCTCTACCAAACAGCACATAGCTTATTTCACAGCTTATACGCTATCAAAAAAAACTCTATACTAAACGGACCCCAAACTAAACAGGGCCAAAGGAAATCTGAACACTAAACATGACCAGATCCTAGAATAGAGAAAAGACACAAAATAAACCTGCACAGAAAATCTAAAAAGAATAACCTAGCAAAACCTGCACAAAAAAACTGCAAGAATTGCAACAGCTTTCCATCAACTAGCACAATTTGACAGAATGAAAACTGCACACCAAGTCCAAAAATTTGAACCAGCAAACATCAACAACACGAAGCCAATTCCAGACCACGAAGAACAACAAAATCCGCAACCAAATCAAACCCAAGCACAACAGAACAGAAGAACTAATCCAAAGAAACTCTAGTAATGAAAAAATCATTTTGAGAGGTAAGCCAAGTCACTAACAGCTCCTCCTTCTCTACTCCAGCTTTGGCAAAATTATCAGCAACATAATTGACCTCCCGCCAAATATGGTGAAAAGTTACTGGGAGGAGCTGATGAAGATATTTATTAATAGCATTAAAGTCTTGGTCGAGATTCCAAGGATTTAAGGCAATCCCCTTAGCCAAGGGGCAGAATTGAGCGAGTCAGATTCAATCATAATACCAAGAAAGCTAGCCATATCAATGTCCAAGAGAAATGCAGCAAGAAAAGCTCCACCACTTGATTATGTTGTAGCAGATATATGAAGAGCCCTTACAATGAATGAACATATGATCAATGGTCTCAGGAAAACTTCCACATACAAGGCATAAATCATTCACACCAATACCCAATTTGTTGAGTCTTTCTTTAGTGTTTATTTTCCCACTCAAAGCCAACCACACAAAAAGAACCCAATCTTGTTGCAACACATATACAGACAAAAAGAACACATGTACAAATTATTTCAAGCTGAAGGTCCTGATTGGTCTCAAACCCAATCTTGATGGACCCATTTGGGCTCGGTGCAACAACATTCAGGGTGTACCCGAGGTGCACATTGAGTCGAGTCTCGGGCTATCGGTCCAAGTTTGACACATTCTAAATTTTTTTGAAAGGTTCATGACCTGACTGATAACTCATTAAAAATACTTTGAGTTATCGAGTTTCAAACCACTGGGTTACACCGGGTGACCCGATTAAAGAAATGAATCGAATTCACGGTTTTAACTTTAATTTAATGGGACTTTTGTGCTTTTAAACTCGTTTACTTTTTATTTTTCGTCTGATTTTTACGGTGTGAGATGTAACATTATCATTGTTGTTATCGGTCAACACTCTGAGCTATCAAACCTAAAATATTTTCTATCTTTTTTCCATAAATACTCTGGCGTGGATCTTGTCCTTCATGTAAAATGATCCAAAGAAAACAAATATGCAACACAAAGTGTCACTGGACCAAAAGAAAGCATCACATAGAAGCACAAGGGGAAGACCCATTAAAAAATAGCCGAGAAAAGGCAAAGATGAACCTTCCGTGGATGCAAAATTGAATGTGTTTATACTAAAAACGGGCTGCATTACGGTCAAGTAGTG
The DNA here is from genome assembly GCA_963580455.1 of Euonymus europaeus. Classification (NCBI taxonomy): domain Eukaryota; kingdom Viridiplantae; phylum Streptophyta; class Magnoliopsida; order Celastrales; family Celastraceae; genus Euonymus; species Euonymus europaeus. The sequence goes on along the minus strand of OY756968.1, from coordinate 3,744,842 downwards.
TCAAAGAACTGTACTAATACAGTTCACCTAATCATCATTAGATTTGATTACTAAAAATTTATCAAATCTTAACCATTGAATTAAAAAATTAATTAAAATCTATTTTTAAATTTATAAATCATATTTTTTATTTTAAAAAAATAAAACACCCATAAAATTATTATAATACCCTTATATCTCCCCTTTAACTCCGTTAACTGAGTTACACTTAACTGCGTGTTTCTTCTTCATTCCTGTCTCCCTCCCTCTTCCTCACCGTCGCTAATCCTCGTTCTTGTTCGCAGAAAGTATCTCCAATCAGGTTTGTTCTTCTCCCGTCCTTGGCTTCATTACTCCCCTCCCTTTCTATTGCATACTTCTTCTTCTTCTCAGATAATAATCAAGTGACAACTCAAACAAGATAAGGCATGCTCTTGGATCAAATTATCAATTTAAAATCCTAGCAATTATCATATTTACTCTATTTTTTTGCAAAAATTTAATTGTTTAAATTAAACAATAAGTGTTACGTTTGTGCAAAAATGTAATGTAGTTATGCAAGGTGAGGGCTTTACACATCCTTCTCAGATTGTTGTTATGCTCTACAAATGACAGTCCCTCCTATTACCCTTGGATGGCACTCTGATCACAGTTTCACACCATATAAACAATTTCTGCATCCTTCACATTTGGGATTTTTGAAAATAAATTGAGACATCTCAATTAATGCCAATTTAGGGCGTACTAGTTTTGGATGCATTATACGGGATTGTGAAGGAGATTTTGTTTGCGCAACAGCCACAAGTAAAAGAAATATTTTGGAGCCAACTTTGGCTGAACCTATGGGGGCAGAAGAGGCGATAGGAGTGGTAACTGATATGGGTATTGTAAATTTCGAATTAGAAGGTGATTCTCAAACAATTATCAAAGCTATTCTTAGTTCAAAGAATACTAGCTTCTTAGGGAGGAATAGTTGGAGAAATTCACCGGCTACTTGAAGATTCTGGAAATTGGAAAGCCATATTTATTCCAAGAGAAGCTAACCGTGCAGCTCATCGAATAGCAAGATTTGCAAATGTTGTTGAAGGTCCATATGCTTGGAGTGGGGTGGTGCCAAAATTATTCAGTGATGAGAGTCTTAGAGACAGGACGATTTGATCTGTTCATGGTGAGAAGTAATGGGGAATATTGAGTAGATGAGGAGGATGAGGAGAGTTCCGGGATATGTTTTTGTTTTCATGTGCTTATTTATTTTGAATTTTTTATTGTGTAATTTTCTAGATTACTTGTGTCATGTGAGTGATGCTAGGTGACAATCGACTTTTAATGAATGACTGGAAGATTTAATCCTCCTTTTACGAAGAAAAAAAAAGTATATTAAGTTATCATTAGTAATTCGTTAAATTTTTATATCCATTTTTGTCATTTCATATTTATAATAAAAAAAATTTAAAAAAATAAAATAACATCATTCGTGGACGTTGACTCAGTGAGTCAACGTCCACGTGTCACTCAGTGAAATGAACTTGACGGCGTTCAGTCTTTTGACTGGACTGGACGCTAGTAAAACCCAATTAAAACAAACATGTGAATATATGATAGATCAAAAATAGAACATAAAAAATAAAAATAAAAATTTGATGATCACATGGAATTATTATTAAATAAAAAATAAAGAAAGACCGGGCCCACTATCTCATAGTTGGCTACAAACAAAACGATCAAAGACCAGTTCAGGAGTCAGGACTATAATACTTTCTCTCTCCTAGGAAACGCAAGAAACATCTGATCCGTGTTTTTAACCGGCGATTCCCTTTCACACCGACGGCCGAATGTCTCCTCAGGGAAACGGATCAGGAGTTGTAGGGGAAGCTACGGTTACCGATGCTGAGAAGCGCCCCATCTCCACCATCGTCATCATCATCGGTACTCACCTCTCTGTTTTTCTTTTTGTCGAATATCTTATTATTTATCTATATAAATATGTTCGGTATGTCTAGTATAGTTATTCTGGTTTTATTTGTGCGTGTTTGTTTGATCGATTTCGGTGGTTGTGGTGTTGGGGGAGTAACAGCTATGCAAACAGAAGCGCTGCCTCTGGTGAACAAGTTCCAGCTTAAGGAGGACCCTGACTCGTTGTGAGTTCTGTTTTCCGAAATTTTAAAAATTTCCTCTGTATTTGTACATATTCAGGGTTAAGGGTTTATAATTTGATTAATTCCACAAAGGTTTTATGTTTACTTCGTTGATTTAATTGAATATTGTTGGTTGTTGCTTTTATCTGCTAAACTATTTGTTGAGTATTTTGATCAACATAGGAAATTATATTTTCTTTGGGGTTTTTTTTCTTTGTTTTTTTTTTCCGTTTTGCGATAACTGAATCTGTTTTATCGGTTTGTGGGTTAGCCCTCTCTAGTCCATGTCTCTTTCTCCTTGTTTCTTCTATAGGGAAGTCTTGACCGTATGTGGTTGAGTGACTCATCCATCATGCATGTATAATTGAGATATACTAATTTACACCAATGTGAAATCATTTTTTCTAGAAACAAGTAGAGTTCTCAAGAGGTTGATTGATGTATTTTATACTTTGCTTTGTATTACTATTTAACTTTTAGTGGATTAGATTTAGGGCACATCTCTGTTATGAGTATTTTGGTTATTATATTTCTCGAGGTTTTATGTCTGGTTGAGCACCTTAATTTTGCCGTGCTCATGTTGTCTTGTGCTTCGTGGCTGCAGGTTTCCCAAAGGAGTCCCTTGGGTTCGATATTATGGTATCTACAAAGGCCTAAACATTAATATCATTTGGCCAGGGAAAGATTCGTCTTTGGGTAACTATTTTGTACTGCTATTATTATTTTTTTAATGATCAAAATTATGTGTTATCCTTCTCTTCTTCTGTATGTGTAGTTATTCTTTGCTCAATGACTGAATAACTCTCTAAGTTAACTTCAGTGAGAGCCTTAAGAGTGCAAAAAATGTCAAGCACTGGACTGCTAGCTATATATTTAGTATAATACCTATTATTGTTGTAATCATAATAGACTGACACTTTAATTATGTCACATATATCACACTTTACGCCCATTTTTTCTTTCTTAGAAAGAATGCTTTATTTTTGATAATTTTTTTCCCTTTTTCTTTTTTGAATCGGGTGGATGGGGTTTGGAGTTCATGGTAGTCTTAATTTTAATTTTGCTGATATTTGACTAGTTATACAATTTAAGCCTAACGTACATGGATATGCAAAATGCTAGAAATGTTTTCATTCTACTCATGAATGATAAGACGTGAGTTTGGAATATGCATCATATCTCTTTTGTAAGACTTAAATTTAGTTGATGTGGCGAGAAAATATACTTCATTTCTTTTCTGTTTGATGATTTATCGAACTTACACTTTTTTCAGGGGTTGATAGTGTAGGAACAATTTCAGCTTCTCTTGTGACCTATGCTTCTATCCAAGCTTTGCAGCCAGACCTGATCATAAATGCAGGAACTGCTGGAGGCTTTAAGTTATGTTTCTTATTGTTCTGGGTGTGAATAATATCCTAATGTTGTTCGCTTTTTATTTCAAATCTTCATTGCTTGTATGAATGTTCATATCACCTTCTAGACCACACGTACATTTCTGTTCATTTCATTTCTCTATCTCCAGGTATTAATTTGGAAGTTTGATTGTATTAAAGAGTAAACCTTTTGAAATAGTGCTAGAAAGGTTGGAACTTGACTGAATCAAAAATTATGAATTTGGCATTTTAAGGAATATCTATAGCTATCTGGCTAGGCCCATGATATAAGATGAGGAAATGCACCAATACAAGAGCGAGTGGCTGAGCAGTGTCAGTAAAAAAAAGGTTCATTTTGTTTTACATTCCTGATTGACACTTTTATATCTTCAGGCCAAAGGTGCGAGCATTGGTGACGTCTTTTTTGCATCTGAAATTGCCTTTCATGATAGAAGGATCCCTATTCCTGTAAGTGCTTGATTCCATTCTTATGCTGCTTTCATTCATCCTTGGATAGGACCATAGTCTCATTTTTGAAACGTATTTTTGGTAGTGTGTGTAGCTTCTTTTTCCGTGCTAGGTAGAGTTGATTGCCTGTAGATACCTAAAGTGGTATTTAGATGCTAAAGCTCGCAAGCAGTAACACTCTAGTTCAAGAATCTATAAGAAAAAGTGAAAATCTCGTTTAAATTTCTTATTGATGGATAAGATAGTTTAGAACTTGAACATGCTTTATATTTTATAAATGCAGCTTTTGAACCAGATATTTAGTACCAATTTTGCACCAAGTTTCATACGCTATTCATGTATACTCTAGGTTTTTGATTTGTATGGAGTTGGATTGCGACAAGCTTTCTCAACACCAAATCTCTTGAAGATGCTTAACCTAAAGGTAATTTCCATGGAATAGATTTAGACTTTCTTTTTTCTTTAGCATGTTCAACACATTTTCTTTATTGTGTAAGTTATGTATTTTGTATGTATGAGTTCACCTTGTCAACCACAGGAATCTCATCCTTTTCAATACCTCTTATCCTCCTCATGTCTTACGATTTTTTCAGCGATTCAGTTTTAACATATTTATTTACTACATTGGTGCCTATTATTAATTGTTTGGTCTACTAGAGAATCATGGTCTGTCATAACGATGTAAAATATTGTCTGATAGACATTGATTCAGCTTACAACTTAGAATTTCCTGATTGAATTATGCGACACTAAGTCTATTTGAGTCTTGTCCAATATCAATATATGTGTGTGTGACACTTGGGGCCCCTTTTCTAATCTTTTCACCTTGATGTCTCTAGCAATTTCTTCTATTTAAGTTTCACACATTTGCATGTTTCAGGTTGGCAAATTGTCCACTGGTGACTCTCTAGATATGTCTTCACAGGATGAAGCTTCAATTATCGCAAATGATGCTGCAATCAAGGATATGGAGGTAAAAAGTCAAAGCATGCCATCTCCTATCATATTTGTTGGCCAGATAGGTCATATGATTATTTTTCCTAACTACAGAGTTGAACTGATTTTAAGTTTTTCCACAATTGGGTGGATGTGCATTATGCCTGAACATGCAAAGATGGGCAGCAAGCAGACCTACTATTAACCAGACCTCCATGATAGCTATTAGCTAGGCTAAGTGATACATATAAAATATATATGCTTTAAATATAATATTTGGCAACATCCTTGCTAGGTGCTGGTTCATGTAGTTTTGCACTCTTTTCTTCTACAATCTAGCTCATGTTAGATGTGGGGTTTATCCCTTTGCACCCTGTATGAACTTCTTTTCAAATAATATCCACACAAGCTCTAGTCTAGTTACTATTGTCACGAAATTCAGTTTTATGGGCCAATGTGTATTACAAATACCGTAGACTTTTGGTACTTAATTAGAACTCCTCATTATCTAAACTATATTATGTTACTTCTTCATAAACGTCTTCCCATCGGCCGAAATATTCTTAGGACTGAGATTGCCATAAATAGATTGTTAGATGAGAAATTAGGATATATTTTCTAGCATTTGGTGCCTTTACCACTGGTAATTCGGTCATAATATACTGTTGACTTTGTAAATTAAATGTACTAGATTGGTGACTTTGAAGTTTAACTGACGCTACTGTGTCTGTTTGTTGTGTACTTTTGTATTTAAAGTATGAAAGATTTTACGAAATCTAGTTAGTTTGATCTGAAACGTGATTTGGACTTCCTGCAATGCTTCATTTTAGAAACCGTGTCTTGAAAATGTGGATTTCAGGGAGCAGCTGTGGCCTATGTGGCCGATCTTTTGAAAGTCCCTGCAATATTTGTAAAAGCTGTGACTGATATAGTGGATGGTGAGAAACCAACTGCAGAAGAATTCATGCACAATTTGGTTGCGGTGACTGCTGCACTTGATCAGGCAGTTACTCAAGTCGTTGACTGTATCAGTGGAAAGTGCCTTTCTGAGCTTTGAGATTTCATTTCCTGAATACTGCTGGATTTCCGGGTGACGCGATGAATGAATCTCAGGAACCAGGACATCAGATTTTACCAGAAACGCCATGAGTGAAGAAAAACGGTTATATCAACATAGTTTAACGATGATATAGCAGATTGAAAGAAGTTGTACTTGTGATTCTATCTTTGACCATGACGTTGATTTCTTTCTGGTGATTTTTTGCTTCCCTAGGTATACTTTACTTTTTGGGTGCCAGTTATACTTTGGACCCCCATTGCGTAACAGTAGGGAATGACATTGGGATGATCGGTTTGCTACTTTGCCTACTGTGTTATGAATGCCTGCGGAATGAAATTTTGTTATGGTGTTGTGTTAAAACTTAAAACCAGCTATATATATATATATATATATATATATATGTTTGTTTGTTTTATTTTTTTTTTGTGTGGGGGCTAAGAACACTCCGGCCGGACCAAATCCGATTTGGGACAGGCACCTGGTGCGAACAGCGAGCCAAGAAGACTGAAGCCCATTGCAATATGAGGCGCTTAATCAAAGATGCAATGTCAGAATTCAATAGTGATTGGTTGAAATATCTTAAACATAATGAGGACTGACTTGTTGAATATGGTCTTCTCATGCCAAGATTTCTAGCCTCTATCAATATAAAAGATGTATCCATCTTAAAATCAATCATCCATCTTAAGCCTTGTGATATAAACAATAAACATACCGTCCTGTGGTTCGGGTCCTGCAATATGACCAACAAACCTACCGCCCTGTGGTTCTGAGGCAGCTATTGCCATCTGTAGAGAATGCTTCAGGCATGTTAGTAAAATGTTTTATCTTGTCAATTCGCGGAACTCTCAATGCTGCAGGGTGAATTGATTCATAGGAGTTTCTGGCTTTTGGTGTCTTGATTTCAAAGCCTAAAATCCGCCAGATAAACCCTTTTTTTCACAGGAATGTTTGCGTAGAAGTTTTATATCAAGAGAAACTAAGAAAGCACTGCTGCCTCATTGAAAGTGGCAGGAGCTATGCACTTCCAATTCCAAAACAATCTGGTGCCCATATATCTTTCAAGGCCAGACATTCCTCACTGCAACTAGGGCAACTGCAAGCCAAGGGTGACAGATCACACTATGCATACTCTAAATCAATGCTAATCAATAGAAAAATAGATCAAGAAATGACATTAACTCATAAAGAAAGACAGGACTTCTCGTCTCCAACATGACTAGTGTATTTCAATGATCAATAAAAAGGACGTAGCCCGTGAAAAAACCCAGATAAGGTTAAAAAAACTCCATTGAATAAACTAGCTCATTTGTTGAATACAACAGAATTCGATTCGCAACAGCTTGTCTTTGTTATTTGTTGCTGCCCTTCAAAGTACTTCACATCATCAAGTAACGACTGTCGTTATTAGTCATTTTCTCCCCAAAATAACTTCATACAATCTAATCAAGCAGCAACTTTCTTGGATAATACTGAATTGACAATGGTTGCAAATTCAGGACCCTGTATCGCCAAAAAGAAAGAGGAAAAAAAAAGAGAGCGTATCTTAAGCATCAAAATTCAAAACCAGATTAACTCAATGAAACAGGTAATAAATTTCAAAAAGGTAGCTGGACAAATAGTTATATTGAAAATTTACCATGTAAAGCAACAAAAGGAGTCAAGGAATTAGAATCATGATAAAGGAAAGTGAATTCACAAGCACAAAACAATTTTGAACACAAAAGCTCCAATATCTCTTGTTTGGAGGTCACAGGATAAGTTCATCTTAGTGTTATCTTAAGGAGCGAGTAAATATAATTTAAATGGTTAGTGACTAACTATCCCACTACCAACCAGTCAGAACAACTGAATGATATTTCACGGTAGTACCAGGACCGAACCATATTTTTCAACTTCTGAAAATGGGTAGTCAAGAATATCGTTTATCAACCAAATTAGGACAAAAGATTTTATTTACATTTTTCCAAATTCCAGTCAAGTGCAGTTCCAACAGAGAATTTACCTTCAGGGAAGCACCACCAACTAGAAAACCATCAATATCTTCTTGCTTTGCAAGCTCCTCGCAATTGCTTCCATTTACAGACCCTGAAAAAGGAGATAAAGATTCCATTGGAACATTAAGCATCACTAGGCAGCCATTGTTGAATCATGGAGATAATAAAACACTGACAAGCTTATCAATAATGAAAATTTCAAATAAACGCCTCAGAAGCAATCTACAAAAGTGCGCCAAACGAAGAATAAGCAATAAGGTCATCATGCAAGTGTAGCAAGTCAGAGTCATTTTAGCTGTCACGGGTTTAATGACCATTCTTAACAATAACATCGAACTATTCTCCCCAGCATCATTTAATTTCAAGCAGAAGGATAATGCATTGTTTCCTGCATCCCAATCTCATTAGAAACAAAAGTAAAAAAAAGGGTAAATAATTGGTTAACACAATTTGCAGTTGGCAAATCAGAATCACAGAAACCATATGCTTTTCCAACCACAGATCTAGAAAATATTTGTAGCAGACTAAATATGAATCTTCCAGGAAAAAAAGAAAAAGAAAAAGAGGCACCTCCATAAATGATGCGCGATTTAGACGCAACTTCAGAGGAGACATTCTTGTTAAGCCAATCACGAACTGCAACATGTACCTCCTGAGCTTGTGCTGGTGTAGCCACTTTACCAGTCCCAATTGCCCACACAGGCTCATACGCAATAACAACATTATCCCAACTGGTAACATTATCTGTACAAGATCATCACTGGAGTTAGGAAACCATCCACCATGCCAAAGAGCGTATTTCAAACACAAGGCGGAGATAGAAACTTAACAGAAGTATACCTGCAAAAGCCTTCATTTGTTCAAAACAGACATCAAATGTTTTTCCAGCTTCTCTTTGTTCTAGCAGTTCCCCGATGCATGCTATCACCCCAAGGCCATTGCTCAAGGCATAAGCAGCCTTCTTCCCTATAAACTGAATTTGACAAAGATCCAGTCAAATTCTAAACTTAATACAATAATATGCAATCCAAGTAATCAGTTACTCTTTTAGAACCTTGATTTGTTAGTTTTATAAACTCTCACCTCATCCTTTTCACCAATAATATGTCTTCGTTCAGAATGCCCAAGGATAACCCATTTGCATCCAATATCTTTCAATTGTTCCACACTACAAATTAAATTGAATAAGCAGGCATAAGTATAATATAATCATCATGTTCACTTCAAAACATGAGAGAAAAAGATGAATGTGATTTGAACAGAGTAGGAAGGTTCCATAAAACAAATAGTTTCTTTTTATCTGTCATCCAAACCTCAATACTGAAAGCACCAGGAGCCCATTCCAATTCAGAGATAATGGAATGAGGTAATTTTCAGTTCTCACTCAAGTGAAAACACCAGGAGCCCAAGATCTCAAGTCAAGGCTCCACAGTACAGTACTTGAAACCTTAACTTACTCTGAATTTCTCTTGCATCAAACCACCATTATCATCCTCCCAAAAATTAATTTACAGCACAGATGGAGGATAAGAGTCCAGAGAGGGTACTATTACAGAAGGGTTAAGGAGACATTTAAACCATCTTTAAACAACTAAAATGTTGTGCGGCAGCATGAAAAGGCAAGCAAACCTGATTTCTCCAGTGAAAGCCCCACCCTTTCCAACCCAAGAGTTTTGGGCGGATATCTCAATACGATCTGTAAGAGCGTTCTTCACCTGATCAATGTAAAGAAAAGGAGGAGCTACAACAACATCTGTCCATACAAGCAAATTTTTTTGAATATTAGTATAATTGTAACGATTAAAATAGACTAACGAGCTTATTTTATAGCAAATGCGTTACCCTCTGCAGTTCAAGGTCATATGATCTATCCCTCTGAGCCAGTTGTTTCATGGTTAAATAGCACTTAAAGAAATAATAATTCAGAAAAAACACACAAGCCAAGAAATAATACACAATTACTGCGGATAAAGCACAAATGGAAGCATGAGCAACCAAAAGACTAATAATCAACAACACCACCAGTGCCCCAATATCGACAGAATATGCGTAGCCTCACTAAAATGGTGAATAAGAGATTTCTAATGCCCTAAAAGACCCTTCAACTCCATCAAGATGGTCAAACAATCTTGAGCCCAATGCATGAACTAGTATGCGGGTAAAACTTTTTGCCCATAACATTGCCAGGATATTTGCAAGCTTCGTGAGATCAGGATATAAAAACCCAAACTAAAGCTCCACTTTGAATGTGACAATTAATAAAAACGGAACAATGTATTGACATTAAGATTAATCTCACCGACATCAGCCTCCAACTTTGTGCTGTTCAAGTCAGAAACAAGCTTACTGATAGATTCTTTTGTCCCATTCTAAACGCAACAAAAGAAAGAGGGGAAAAAGTCAGCCCAAAGAAATTAGACTTAAAGAATAAATATATTAGTCATGAATCTTTATTATCCAGTAATGCAAGATACACAGGGCATAAACGAGATTAGCCAGCCAAAATGCCAACACAATGAGCAAGGGAAGATCTTCTATTTTGGTGTCTCCGACTCTCAAGGAGACAGAGAAGGCCTCTAAAAATGTGTTCTTAGTAGGTTTCTATGTCTATACTTTCATAGTTAGTTGACAAAAAGAATTTATCCTCTCGCCAAATCAGGGAGGAGAATAACATTTGTGTGCCATTGCCCATCAGCAACAAACAGAGTCATTTTGGTGAACAAAATTCATAAACCGACAAGGAAACAGATTGCTGTAAATGATGCAGAACAGTATGAAAATCAGTAAAGACAGAATTGAGAAAGAGGAAAAATACATCATAATGCTGTTGAGAAAAAGAAACTTACACATTTCCAGTTCCCACCAACAAAGAACTGCAAGCACAAGAAATAAGAAGATTAATCAATGGATGCAAAAAATGAGATCGTCTTCATGGATTGAAATCCTAGAAAACAATTACATGAAAAAAGTGGGCAGGCGTATTTTAAAAATAAATAAATAACTAAATCTGCTTTATTTCATAGATTGAAGACCAGAACTCTTCAAATAAAGACATGTATTTTAGAGTTTGACCATACCAATATTCAACATCTAGAGAATCTAAAACATGAAATCAATAATGCATCGGACGGGAAGCACAAAAAAAAACCATTAAACTTATGCAGGAATCTTCAACCTCCTTAAGATAAAAAGGGAAATGTCATCAAACATTGTTCTTTCAAAAAATGGGAGGGCAAAAGACAACTTCTTCAAATGGGTGGAGCATGCCCTTGACACTACCTAAGCGCGTCATGAAATAGGATGATACATGATCATGAAGCTAGGAAGGGAAACAGTAAATTGATGGGAATGAACTAATCGTATGATTGAACATTGTTTTATTTGTTTATGAACCACTGGAGTTGCAATAATTTCCTACACTGATTCTTATCAATTTATAATCACCATTCCATTTATCAGCAACCAAAACAGAAGTTCAAACATAAAGCACTGATATTAAGAATGCCGTGAAAACGCACCGTTCCGGTGCCTGCCATGGCTGCTACAGCCCGACACGGTTTGCGAGAGGGGGACACGCGGAGCTGGGAATTGATGTGTTGGACAAAGGAGAGCTGAGAGTGAGAGTTGTCGAGCTTGGGGCACGATCGGCGGAGCCCCGAGAATAGAGGAGGGGAAAGTGGGGTTCCGGATTTGGAGCCGGAGAGTTGAGAAGCTAGGGACATTGAGACCGCCGCCGCCATCGAAGGGACTGGTTGAGTTGTTGTGGTTGTCGAGTTTCTGTGGAGCTTTTGAAATTGTGGTGTTCTTCCTGAATAAAATGTCGATAGAAAAGTTATTATTCACGCGACTTCGGAGTAGGTGGAATATCACTTTTTGAAAAGGAAAACAAAAAGATTAGGTGATGGCGGAGAGTGTATTCGACGCGTGTCAATGATGCTGGCGATTACTTTAATCTCATAAAAATACCCAACTTTTACGGGTTCGCAGTTGTCGCTGTTTTTCAACGAGAAGGCATTTTGACATCGCCATTGCGTAAAAACGACGCCGTGCAGTTCACTAATAATTCCCAGTCAGTCTCTACGTCGTCGTTTTTGTACAGTGTCACCCATAGATACAGACAAAGTGGTTTCACGTCGAAAAGGGCAAATGCGGATATAGTGATTTTGGGCCTCGTGTAATCTGTCGTGAAAGGCTTTTGAACCGTACACGTGGATAAACTTTATCCATCTTTTTCATTTTTTTAAATAATTATTTTAAATCCGTGAAAAGTCATAACCATACGTCACTGATGTTTACACACTCCGGTCCAACCCTTGCATAGCAGTTCCAAAAATTTGGGCCCGGATCAGTTGCAAGTCAGTATAAGATAAGTATTTAAGAAATTTTTACTGGTTCAAGTTTGGATTTATTTGAATTTTTAAATGTGCTTAATTGATTATAATTAAATTAATTTAAATATGAATAAATAAACTGAAAAATAATATAATCCAAGTTAGGATTCGATTAATAACCCAATTATAGTTAAAATCTGGACAACGAAATTGGATAAATTTTTTATGTTTGAACTTTGAACCAAACCCGATTTTAATCAAAATGAAATATTTATGCTTTAATCCGAATTTTGAATGCATGCCCATGGACCTTTCCTTGAGTCTTAAAACACACTGACATTCTAACAATGGCAGAAGTTATTAATGAGAGATCAAATTCATTACACTAAATAAATTGAAATAGTAAATTTTGGCTACATAAAATAGAAGTTAAATAGGATGTGATAATAAGCATTTCATGGCTTTGATCTTGGAAATCACACCCTACTACGTGGGAAATAATTGTAGTAAGATGACATCTTGCTGGTCCACTTAGTAACAGAAAAAACGGCTTCTATCCTCATCTTCCCAACTCTCTGCCCATACAAATCCAACGAACGAGACAATGAAGATGATTGAGATGATGAGTTCACATCAACCTCCTAAAAGTCCTTCCAGTGTCATACTTGCAATAGTGTAAGACCCAGTCAACATGTTTTCAACTTTCCTGCAGAGAGATTCCAGTACCCAGCACCATATTTCACCTGGATCATTTATACGAGTGATTTCAGTCAGAGAAAAACAAAATGTGATTTTTAAACAGCTTCAGTGCAACCATAAATAATATATCCGAGTAGCAGAAAATGCTACATGTGAAGTTACCAGCATAATAACACTCCAAAAGGGAACGAAGCTGGCTCTTTTCTTCTACTTATTTCATAAACCCCGACTACGTCATTCTTTCCCCCATTAGACATGGTATTGGTCCTATTGGATGAACTGTCCTGTACACTACCAGAGGAAGTACAACTTCCTTCATGAACACTGTTTTCCTTTCTCACTGAATTCTTGGATTTTCTTTGTCCTGATGATAAATCTTATGCATAATACCACTGGGTTTCAGACCTAATAAATATTTCCACAGATGTCAAGACTTTCATAAATCAAACTACATAAAGGACTAACCTGATCTCCCGTAAAAGTCTTCAACTCCAGATCTGTTGTGACATCATCTGCATCCCCACTTCTTTCATTCTTGCTTTCACCGGACTTGTTTGTTGAATCTTGTTTGCCAGTAACATGGGAGTGACCACCTGGTTGCACATTAGGAGAGACATATTGAGCTGACCGCTGTTCAACCGGCATATTAGGATTCGTGAAAGGAATGAAAGCTGAACAAGGGTTAGGCAGGACTCCGGAGTTCTGACTTCCATAAAAGGAGTATGGTTGCATGGATGGATGCATAGGAATAGGTCCTGGAGCCATTGGCATTAGCAGGGGGAAGGGATAAGAAGGTGGGGCGATGACAACTGGATGATCCATAGTAGCCCATGGGAACATGGTCTTGCATCTCTGCTGACACTGAATATTAAGGTTCTCAATATCAGATTTAGAGACGCCTTATCTTCTTTGAGATCATTTTTCTCCTGTGTCAATTGTTTTAAAGCAAAAAATAATTACTAATTATGCCACTATAGGGATCCAAAAATCTCAGTATCATACATCAAATTCAGAAAGATGAAATATCACCTTGCGACATTCTTCAATCAGAATTTCATGCTCAGCTTTAAGTTTATCAACTTGAAGTCTTGAACCGTCAAATCCTTCGAAAACTTAATTGTATCAGCTAGAATGGCTGCTTTGTCACTCTTGGGTCTGTCAGGATCTTATAAGAGTCATTGGCATGGTCAGTGTGGCTATTTTACCTTTTAAGCTTCAAATGGAAAGAAGCAGAAGATCACTACAAAAATGGAGCTTCGCTTCACTGACCAAAAATAAAATTAACAATCATTAACAATAAGCAACACTTTTACCATAAATTGGATAGTAATAACCCTCCACCATAAGAAAAATAAGAAAATACATTTCAATTTCTTATGTTACAATATAATCTAGCAGTAGAAGTGTAGAGGCTCACTGGAAGTAATTGTACATTACACCTCAATTGTTGCTAATCTGGTGGAAAAAATTTCATTGAACTAAACAAAGAACTTCAAACGTCCTCTTTCCATTAAAGAAATTTTACAGGCAGGGAGCATACAAGAAATAGAGAAATCCAGAAGATTTCCCGTTAGGTGTGGCCAAGAGTCAATTAGAGCCGAGATGTCTAGATAGAAGGAACTTTGCACTTTAAACGCAAAATTGAGGAGAAAACTTATTTTGAGATTAAAAGCTCATACATCAAAAAATTCAGCTTCAACCCTTCACGAGATTTCGAGTTGGTTTGGCTAGCATACATTGGGCAGCAACCCATTCACAAGCTCAACATGTGTAAAATTTATTAATTGTAATATCAACATAGTAATATAGTACCCCTGCACAATTTTATAAACTAGTTATGCAACTATTTGTATGAATTTATACATCTAGACTCTAGAGACATACATGTGTGAAACTGTGTATTCTCCAAGCCAAAGCTTCAAGCTCATAAGCCAAGCTTTTCATTATTCGAGTGCACATAAGCAACCGGGGTAATTTTGAATCCGATATCAGTTCATTTCATCATCAAACCCATCAAGTTGAGGTTCAAAGAAAGACCACTCAAGCAACTTCAAAAATGGCCTGCTTCGTGACCTCCAAACTAAAATTGGGTTACAAACCCATACCTCAAACAAACCTAGCGATAAGCCCTTGATACGTACATACCTTTTGTATGCACAATATATAAGTGGTTTAGGCATTTCATGAAGAAAAAAAAACTGAAATGAAGATGGCAAAAGTCATTCAGATAAGACCTTAAACTACTGGGTAGGTAGAGACTACAGAGAGATGCACATAAATAGCGAAGAGCAAGAAAACAGAAGCCTTAATAAATAAAATGAGATATGTACTTGGGATGGACAAGAGCTCCAACTTGGCCCAGACAAACATCACAAAGGAAGCAACACAAAGAGCCTGTAATCCCTTGGGGGTTTAGAGAGGCATTAAACTGCTAGTGGCATGCTATTATATCAATAACAGTAAAGGTGAAGCCATCTTGAAGTTGTTAAGAAAAAAAAATCAGGGATAGTAGGTGAGGTAAAAAAAGACCAGAAACAAAGGAATAATTGCAGAGTGAAGGGACCATACTGCAGTACAGGGTCGAACACGAGCGAAACATTTAAAAATATATAGTAGAGTGATAAAAGAGTTTTCAGAACCAGAAGGTTTACTCATGAAAAGAGGCTAAACTGTCTAACCAGAAATTGTACCCATAAAAAGAGTTTTTAGAACATCAATTGAAAAATAATATCCATCAAAGCTGTAGCATTCCTATAATCCAATTCATTCAATTGAGTAGAAGACAGACATTCTACCAAGTAACAAAGAATTTTCCTTTTCAAATCCAGAGATGATGTTATGGCAGGCTGTATTGAAAATCAACTACCAAGTAGCAACGCGATAGGAAATGAGGCGACATATTACTCTTACCTAGTGCATTTCGCAACTCAAGAAACTCTTAATTTAGTCTCTCCCTTCTCAGCTTCTCGCGGTCAGTCTTCTGAAGAATCTGAACCTTTCTTGCAGTTGCAGTATCACGATCCTTGATTTCTGCTTCAAGCCTCTGGCTACGATACCCAACATGAGAATATGACAGATTAAACATTCCACCAAATTAAGGATTTGTCGTGAACACTTAAAATGTTTGGAAGACCTTTTTTTTCTCAACTCTTACAAATAAGAAGTCCGAAAGCGTTCAGTCAAGTAAAAGTTTTTAACACCTAACCCTTCTGAATACCACCAAATAAAGGTTCAATTTTATGAATGTCTCCCAACTCAAACTCTTTCATAAAATATATATATATATATATTTTGTTTTGAGAGTAACTTCATATTTAATATAATATTAAAAATTTGAAACTCCCATTTGTAAGAGTTCAAAAAAAATAGTTGGAAAGAATTTTGTACTAGGCTGTAGTATATTTCTTATAGAATATCATGTGAGATTTGTGGTTAGACAAAATGAAAATATAATACTTATATTTTTTGTGACTTCACATATTACTTCTTGGCCTTGTCACTTGGAGATTTTTCTATCTCTCTCTAAGTTCGGTCGCTGATTTGATTGTAGGAGGTTAATCGGCCGACACCAGACTGGTCTTGAGGACTTTTCCAAGAGTCACTTCCTCTCGGTCTTTGAATGTTGCTGCCTGCTGGTGGCTCCCATAAACACATCATCGATTTGCAGTCTCGACTGTCTACAAGTATATATACTTTGTATACATAATAAAATTATTTGATTTTTTTTTTTTGTTGAGGTTCAAAAAATTGACAATTAACCAAACCAATAAATAATTTATTCCTCTAGCATGAAACAAAAAATATTATATATTTAATTTTTTTAGTTAATATCATACAACTAATAGCTTTTAAAGGCCGCATTTTCTGATAAGCTGATTAGCAGCAGCTTGTTGTCCGCATCAGGTTTCAAGAGCTCTAGTGTGACAAGTTGACGACCTGATTGGACATCTTAACTAATACAAATCATTTTTTTTTGTTTATATCTGTGAAGGCATCGGTATTATTAACCTTTTTAAATTCAAGGGGGACCAAATTGTAGAAGATATATTGAATGGGGTGGCAAAAGTTTTGGAGATGTTTATGAAATATTTGGATGTTTGGATCGGATTGATTTGAATTTTCGATTGTATTTAATTGATCATATCCAAATTAATTTAAATTCACACAAGTAATCGGATAACATCCGATTCGAAATAGGGTGATTTGGACAAGATTTTTGTGTTTGAATCCAAACTCAGTTTTAAATTGAACATAATCTTTGTGTTTGAACCTAAATTTTGGACATAACTTATGTTCAGACGTGTCTTAATTCAAATCGGACAGTTTTTGCCACCCCTAATAGATTGAGTGCTAGTTTTTTGTTAATATAGATCACAAATGAACATCAAGATATGAGTCATGGTAATTATAATTTTCTACAGACAATGGCTTGTGATCATTAAATGCACACAAAAAACCCCACATGCATGCAATAGAAAATATATCATTCAGACTTGCAATTCAAGTCAAATGATGATGTGGAAGTTCATAATTGCGTTCGAGTAAATATAGTGAACAGAGCTACACATAAAGTCCAAGTAAATGCAAGTATTTGCCAATTATGAATATATTGTGTATTCTATTGTACACTTCAAATTGACCTCCATTTGACACCTGTGATGCCCAATAGTGAGACTGTTGATTTAGGTTATCAACAGTCTCAATATTTGATTCAATCGTATATGGCTTTTTTATTCATAGAAATAAGCAAAAAGAAGGTTTTATTAATTTCTCTTCTCAACAGAATATACATTTGTAAGTATTGCCAATCATTAAAATATGGAACCATAAGTTGGCGAGAATTATTCAGAAGAGTAATTTATAAGATTAACAATCTTTCACACCCCTTCCCTTGACTTAAAACTTTAATTCAATACAGCAACAAATTAATACACACTTAAAATGCACCCATATAACTTAGAAACAATATGCGTCCATTACATCTTACGATCTTAGTGAATGGGAGAATATGGTGGCACTGGAGGCAGGAATTTACCAATCTTCGGGTGTTCGTGATGGAAGTAAGACTTTGGAGGAAGCTTTGGTAGTGGGGGGCATGGCTTCTTTTCGTAATGAGGAAGAGGTTTGTGATAGATTGGTGGTTTGTAAATTGGATGTGGATGCGGATGTGGCTTGTAAATTGGAATTGGTGGTGGAAGCACTACAGGAGGGTGGTAGATGGGGACTGGTGGTGGAAGCACTACAGGAGGCTTGTAGATGGGGACTGGATGAGGTTTTGGCTTGTAGATTGGAACTGGATGAGGTTTTGGCTTGTAGATTGGAACTGGATGAGGTTTTGGCTTGTAGACTGGGACTGGATGAGGTTTTGGCTTATAGATTGGGACTGGATGAGGTTTTGGCTTGTAGATTGGAACTGGATGAGGCTTTGGCTTGTAGATGGGAACCGGAACTGGAACTGGATGAGGATGAGGCTTTGGCTTGTAGATGGGAACTGGAACTGGATGAGGTTTTGGCTTGTAGATTGGAACTGGAACTGGAACTGGATGAGGTTTTGGGTAGTGATGGTGATGGCCAAAAAATAATGGATGTGTAAACTTGTGGAACTTATGCAATGGTGGGTACTTGAAATGGGGCCATAAGAATGCAGAAGTACAAGTAGTTGGTGAGACTTTGAGTTTCCCTGCAACACCAAAGGTGTGTTTGTCATTGGTTTTGGAGTTGAATACAATCTTTGTGGACTCAAGACCATCATGGGCAGCGCATGGTGCTGCTGATGCACTGTGAAGTTGTGCATAGCATTCTTCCTTCAACTTTCCATCTTTAAGCAGTTCTTGAGGAAGTGACACTGTGAACTTTCCTTCTTCACTCAGCTGCCCAACTCCTCTGCTCTCAAACTTCTCTCCGTTTTCTGACTTGCAGTCAATTGTCACATGGATCCCTGCATACATTAAGACCATGTTGTCAAAGTTCTTATATTTAATTAACGAGCAGTATATTATATTCTTTAATTTGGGACCCAAAACAGAAAACAACATCATTTTTTACAATCTTGGACCAAAAACTTAGAATCAGCAGAAAACAGGTCAGTTCTTCCACAACCTTCCTAGAACAAATTTACTTGGATAACTGACTGTTGTGTGACAGGATATGTATGAAGTTATACCGACAGAGTTCCTGTATCTTCAATACAAGTACACAAGCAGATATATATACCTGATAATGCCTGGCTATCCTTAATGTTATTCTCTGCACAGCCTGCACATTCTGCAATCCCAACTACCTCAACTGTATTATCAGCATAGCAGAAGCTTGTTGCAAAAAACAAGCACAAAAGTGCCGCGAGGATCCGCATTGGAAGATAATTAATAAGCTTCACTAAGCTTCTGTGGTTTGAGAAGTTGCTGCTCATATGGGTTGTTATATAATAGGAGATAGTTCAGCGGCTTACCGACACCAAATTAAGAGCCTCCCAAGAGGTTAGGAAGGACCCTCCCGAAAGAGAAATACTACCTGGTTTTTCTCTCTGTTTGATTTGAAGCGTGCATCCCTTTGCCTCACCAACTACAGTTCAATAATTATCCTCATTGAATGAGTTCTCAACTGTATACACAAAAACAGCTAAAACTCTCTGTCATATCCGTCTAACGAGCTCTCAGCTCTCTTTACCCGATCAAACCTACTAACCATCTCTAATAAATACTCTGTTTTTACAATTATTTAGGTGGAATTTACTTAACTTCTCCTGCTTTTTTTGTTTGGTAAAGCATTATGGGATCTCGCACAGTTAGAAGAAAAAGACTGGTATGCATATGTGGAATTTCCTCAGCTATAAGCCAAGGACATGTGCTAATGTTGGAGCTCCTTAGTTTAGCTCCTCCCTCATCCCCATTGACTCTGGTTCGGTTCTTGTCATTTTTTAACACGTGAATCTTAAAAGCCCAACTGGCAACTGTTCTCCTGCCTCTCATTCTTAATTGGCTGGTCTGACTTTGAAACGTTAAGCTTTTTTTTTTTGGTATCTAGTGGACTTACCTATAAACTTCCTGATTTCATCGCCAACGTAGAAAAACATGTGGTTGTCAATCTACCTATAAAAAGAAAAGAAAATCTGATGACAAATGTCATTAATTTTAGGTTGGAGATGGAGATGCACTCTATTGCATACTGTAGAATAAGTAGGTGGACTAATGCTATTAGCGACACCATGTTCTAGTTGAATTGGGTTTCAAAATTCGTTAGAGGTAGCACACGAGAGTGATTATAATAATTACAGTCCTGTAATACTCTTGATTTTAAATTTTAATCATTCAAATGAATTACAAATTGTAATTATTACAATCACTCCATCCTAGAGGCAATAAAACGATGCAATCCGCTGATAAATTACCAATAAGTGGATAGAATAGAATAACAGCGGCAGGTACAAGGTGGGACAAGCGGCTCGGCTGCTCGAGGTCAGCACCTCTCCTTTCAACTAAAGTATGAGATGACAACTTGAGATGATGGGTATTGGGGTCGGGTCAAACCTTTGGGCTAGAAAGTAGAAACAGCCTTTGAGTTGGATTGGGCGGTCAGCTCCAGTTGCTTGCTATTCAGGCTATGGGCCTCTTGACTAGGCCCTGCGGCCGGTATGTTCTTGTTTTAGGCTGTGGGCCTGTTTAAGTTGTTGCAGAGATTGTGGATCTGGTTAGCCTCTCTAGGACAGTAGGACTACTGTAGGGCTGGGCCTGCACACCGGGCCGGGTTCCGGGCTATCGGTCCGGGATTGACCCGATCCGGTTATTTTTTATAGGCATAAACCCGGTCCGATAACTCGGTATTAAAATTTCGGGTTATCGGGTCGGGAGACCGGGTAACCCGATTAAAAAAAGAAAAAAGAAAAAAGAAAAAAGAATCACATTATGCTGAAATAAGGAAGAGCAAATTGACTGGACCTTACTTAAATATGAACAAAAATGGGCTTTCAAAGGCCCAATAAAAAGAAATCTGGATATATTTGTAATCACAGATATAAAAGTAACATATCTGACAAGAAGCTATTCCAGATCATCCCTTTGGTAACTTTCTGCTTAATCTGGAATGACAAATTTCAAGTCCTCCAAGTAATTGGCACTGCAACCTAGAGGGTATGAATTCAATTACTGGAAACAAGCCCTTTGTTATGTGGTGGTATGGCTACTTTCATGTTTCCCTTCTCGCCTCCATCACAGAGAATTTGTGTACGAGAGTTGTTTTCTCATGTCTTTTACATTAAAGTTTCTCTACTTGTAGTATGTGTTCCACCACCTTGATCTAATTAATGTATTACAAAAGTTAGTAAGTAATGTCAATTCTTCTATTTTCCTTTTTTTCTGTTTCTTTTTTGAAATGGGGGAGAGTTGGATGAGATTTACTATTTTGATATTTTATTCAATATCTGCTATATTACTTATTTTTTGTGAATAGTATGCTTTATACGAGCAACCTCAGGAATCAGTTGGACAACTTACTCCACTGCTTATGAAGGAAGAAGGGCGCCTTACTCCACTGCCCTTGGACTAGAACAATTTCGATGAGAACGTTGGGGATACGAATTGGTGACCCGTTGCACTATAGATTAGGAAGTATTTTGCCCAGATCTCAACATATCCAACAAGAAGATATTCCAGATCATCCATTTTGTTACTTTCGGCTTAATCTAGAATAAAAGAGGACAAATTTAAGTCCTCCATGTAATTGGCACCGCAATATAGAAAGTATGAATTCAATTTCTAGAAACAGGCTCTTTGTTATACGATGGTAGGACTATATTCATGTTACCCTTCCTCGATCTCGCCTCTGTGGCAGAAAATTTGTTTACGAGAGTTGTTTTTCTTTATTAGTTATCTTAGGGCTTGTTTGGATAAAAAAGGGAGCTAAGTGAAGTAGTGTAATAGAGAATTAAGTGAGGAATAGTAGAGTAGAGTAATTAAATGAAATTCTACCTCGTTTGGATGAAATAATAATTAATTAAAGTATAAATTATTAATTTTATTTGGATATGAGGTAGGATAAGATATGCTACTCTCTTAATCCCAAATCAAGGGGTTACAATTGTTACTTAATACGAGTAGAATAGAAGATAATTTAACCTATACACTATCCTCCTAACCCCTTTTGACTTAAAATCAAACAAAGTATATAATGATTACTCTACTTAACTCTCCAATATCCTAATCCAAATAAACCCTAAAAGTTTTCCTACACCACCTTGATGTCTGATTAATGCATTACAAAAGTTATCAAGCAATGTCAAGTTTTCTATTTTCATATCTATATCTATCTTCTATACTTACTTCTATATATAGATCAGTTATTTCCAGCCTTATCCCAGCGAGTACGCTGTCCACTCGGTTACTCTCGAAAGTGGTTAACTGCCCCAACTGTTAGCGCAAAACGGTGTCGTACCAGCCTTTGCCCTATACCTTAAACGACAAACCTAATTCATGTTCTGCTGGCCTCTCGTTTCCCTCCTGATTCTACCGACCTATCTCCTCTCGTTCCTCTCCTCCGTTGGGTTACCTATGTCTCTCGGGAACCACCGACCCTTCTTTTTCCTCTATCATGCATTCCCTCACAAATTGTTGAACTCCTAAGACATTCTGAACTCCTGACATGTTGATTGTGTACCACCCTCTCGCCTTCACATCAAAGAAAAGGTAAAAGCCCAGTTTAGCTTCTCTCTCCCCTTTCTTTTTCTTTACGAAGCCTTTGCTATTGTATCATTGACTAGGTTTCCTTTTGCGCTGTATTCAGTTTGCTATGGGGTTTGATCTTTGATTTACTCCGGCCTTGGGCTTTCAATCTCCGGTGTTTGGGGTTTTTCTCGGTGCAAATCGCATGGTCTTGGGCTAATTGTGGGGCGTCTGTGGCGCTCAACAAATCTTTGGGTCGCCTGCTTTTGAATGGGTTCAAGTGATTGTTGGGTTTGATTTTACGCTTTTTTCCTCCTGGTGCAAACGCCAGTAAGTAGTATATGGGTGTTTGGGGGTTTTCCTGGTGCAAATTGTTTGGTCTTGGCCTAATTGCAGGAGTCTCTGTGGTGCTCAACAATTCTTTGTATGGCCGACGTTTGAATGGGTTTTGGTCATTGTTGCTTTTGATTTTACTTTTCAAGTTCTCTCGCTTATTGTTTTAGGGTTTGGGATGACTATGGTTTTTTACTTTGATTATTCGCTTAATTATGGGTGGTTAGGATAGTTTTTGGTTCGAGTTGATTCAGATGTTACTCTTGGAGCTCCAGTGTTGATTCGCGCTCCAATATCTGCAATTTTCTCAGCTCGGTATGGTCTCTCTTATTCGACGATCCTATTCTTTACTTTATCCTCTCTCACCCTCTTCTACCAGTAATTGATATGCTGATTTGTTTCTGGTATGGTATGCTATATTTTTCCACCCTTTTCTACCAGTAATTGATATGTTGAGAAGTTTCTGGTATGTTATGCTTTTTTTTTTATGAATAACAATATAATTTGAAGAGGAAATATGAGCTGACTCAACAACCAAGTCTTTGTGTTGATCTCATGATTGGTCCTTACTTATGTGTTGAGTGCAATTTTAGGTAATATTTTGGGTTTGTAAGCTTCCCTTCCTTTGATTTTTTGGTATGAAAATACTCATTTGATAATAGGTCACATGTTGTATAATGCTGCGTGAGTTATACCTTGAAGGTGGAGACATGGCTTTGGCAGATGGAGGGGTATTTGTATTGATGAATTTGACAAAATGAGAGCAGAGGGTAAGTACTTTAATCTATTAACTAGAGCAAAATTGACCAGTTGTTTTTCCTTATCATCATAGGGTCTTAATATTTACAATAAATATGACTTAGAGTTGCCATTCATGAAGTCATGGACCACCAAACTATACCAATTGCCAAATAAACCATTACAATTGTTCTTAATTCAAGAACTTTTATGCTTGCTGCTGCCAACCCCCCTTTAGGATGTTGTGATCTTGAATAATCTTTAGGCTGACATAACAACCATGTGAGTAGGTCCTCGACCTTCAATATTTTGTTGTTTGTTGGTCTTCTCTTGATGGAATGTAAGAGTTCAATTTTGGTTCTCAATTGCAATTGATTGTGTGTTGCTACTTTGCAGAGAAATGAAGTTAGACAGGGATAAAATCTGGAGGTCTTCATTGACGCTCTTCTTTTGCAATAATAAATGGATGTAATAGCAATATAGCATCATTCAGTTATTTCTAATGAAAGTAGTCAAGGTTCTCTCTTACCATCGACCTCCCCTTTTGTTATTTCTCCTTCGAAATTCTGTTTTTTTTAACGTATGCTTGTGTTGTAGTAACATGGCTACCACTGCATTCCAATAGTTGTACAACAAAAGCAGAATATAACTTCATGTTGATGATTCTTTACTTGCCACGTACAATGTTTGCATCATTGCTGCAAAATAAATTCCAGTCTCATTTGTTCATTTTGTGTTGTTACTTGCAATGTTTGTGATTTTGCTTGTAAAGTGATTCATTTGTGCTTTAATAGATGAATTGCAAATGGAGTTCGCAACATGCATTTGGTGGAATAAAATATGACATTAAAGATGAAACTTTTTTAGAAAATCTTTTCTTTTTTGTTTGATGAAGTTATTGGAATTTCTTTTATTTTTTTTAATCAATTCTTCGTACTTCTTGAATGCTTAAAACATGGTGCTTTAGGCCAAGGTTAGAGATTATATTTCTATTACTGTTAAGGTTAGAGAAAGGCTTGATTGAAATAAAGTGAGAAGTGGGAGTTAAGGCCAACCAAAAACGCCAGTGGTATTAATTTCACTCCAAAACTACAGTACTATCCCCTCTATTAATGTAATACTCTATTATCCAAAAATTTATGGTTGGTCACAGTGTGAGTGGATATAAAAACAGATATTCTACATGCTCATTCTTGGGGGGTATTCACTTGCTAAATTGATATGGTTTGGTCCGTCTAATACCGGAATAAGTTATTTTACTTGGTAACTTTAGCAACCTGTCGAACTATTGTTACTCCTTTCTATCATTATCATCTTTTTCATGATGTGCTATAAGTTGTTAATGATGGTATGCCGCAGAGTTGGAACTTTTTGCAGATTTCTTGAGATCTGCAATTAATGGTAAGGATCAAACCTCAAGCTTTGCTAAAACTCATAAGCGAGATGAAGAACGGGATGAGCCAAATTAGTGTCATTACTATTCTTTTGTGCAGCTTGATTGTTGCCTTCATTGCCTTCTATATTGGTCTTTATATTTTTATAGCTCCTGTGTACTTACTCTGTGATGTTTAAAACACATTGTTGGCTTAGTTGTACAACACAAACATTTTTAGGAGAGATCTGAGGGTAGAGGATTACACAGCATGAGCAAATATTGAGCATCGACTATCTTCAAGGCTATCGCAACACTATTAGCTGGTGTGACAGCAGGTGCTGCGGTTGCAGAATGGGCACCTGTAGAGGAGGGATGCATAGATCAGAATGAGTTTTATTAGATAATGGATAAAAGGATAATTAATTTGTAATTACTTTTTTTCATACTTGGCTTTTGATTTACTAAGTGCAACTTTGATGTTTTGAGAGAGATGTTCGTGATTCACCTTTAATGCATGAAAGGTGAGTCCGGCAAAATCAGTGCCAAAGCAAAAGCTTAATACATGCATGATGTATATGTGTACTCTCACAATTATTAGGATAACAATTTTTATCTGCATGTCAATATTTTTTTCCGGTAGTTATTTGTTGTGTGCAATTCAACACTCCCGTGCAAAGATCCGGGGGAGGACCTGTTCAGCAGTGAACAGGTTAATAACCTGTTCATTGCCTGAACCGTCCGATCCCTACTCAGATATCCAATGGCTATAAATAATTTTATTTGTTAATTAAATTTTTTTAATTATTAAGTCAAATGCCCTTCAATCTTATCTCTCCTCTCTCTCTCTGATTTCTGGATTTCTTCTCTGGTTTCTCTAATGGGTGTCCCATACTTGATTCTCCTTCCCCAATCTTGAACAAGAACAAACAAGAAGTAAAAAAGGAGAATCTCTTTATAAATCCCCAAAAATCCATCCTTTAATCAAACATTGTCAAATACATGTAAGCAAAATTCACAAACACCATTTGAAATCTCAAGTTCTCAACTTTCATAACCCGAAAGAAAATACAAAGCCATGTCTTTGAGCCCACCTTGAGATAGATCCAATGGCTTCCCCAACTCACTCCCGCTCCACTGGTGCTATTGGTGCCATCAGATTGTCAGGTTGCCACATCAAACCCATCTGAAATGGCTTGCACTTGATGTTTCGGGCAATTCCTTTATGAGATTGAGATGAGCAGACCCAGATTGGCGGTTGATTTCACAGCTTTTGACCCTTCCCCTGAAACTCGCTTGCTCGAAGACCTATTTCAGTTCAAAGAATCTGATATGTGATTCTCCTTCCCCAATCTTGAACTAGAACAAACAACATCAGTCGAGAATAAAATCGGACGAAATGAAGAAAGCTTGGATTGATACGAAATGAGAGGGGGAGGGCGGAAGAGAGAGAGAGAGAGAGAGAGAGAGAGATAGAGAGAGAGAGAGAGAGAGAGAGAGAGATAGAGAGAGAGAGAGAGAGAGGGGAGGGGGTAAGTGGAGAGGGAAGATCGGAGCTGTTGCGGAAATGACGAGAGAGAGAGAGATACTAATGACTGATGATAGCATTTTAACCGTTAGATCTGTGTGTGATTATCCAACGGTTGACATTGTGAACAAGTTAATAACCGGTGCACTAGTGCACCGATTGTCCCCCGGATCCCTCGTGCAACGCACGGGCTCAACACTAGTTTATTTTATGAACTACGGAAGGGTGGTTGGAGAAGAGGATAACTATTTTGATGTCCAGACCAAATTGTCAATGAGTTACGTTTTTTTTATACCCATTTATTTATATGGAAAACTCAAAAAATAGATTCTTTGAGGAAAAAGAAACAAAATGATAGCCTAGCCTCGCAAAAATTATTGTTTTAAAATAATAATGGATAAAGAAATGAATAGAACCCCTTTACATGGGGGTAAACCAAAAATCACGTCTCCCTAACTAATGTTTAAACGTCGCCGTCTCAGCATAGGACGAAAAATGACAAATATCATCGTCTACCTAACGCCCTGGATGCCTCTCCAACCCTAAGTCATCACCTTAACCCAACCATAGTTAAATACTCTCATTTGATTTTCTACACGCGTCTATTTCAACGCTCCAGATTCAATTTCCTTTGACACAATCCATCTCTGACACTACATAAACCTCCTCATCCCATTTGCCCTGACCACGCTCGGTTGAAAAATCTGTTACTCGCAGCTCTGATTCAATGGCAACCAACCCTAAGGTATTCTTCGACATGGCGATCGGCGGTCAGCCGGCCGGTAGGATCGTCATGGAACTTTACGCTGACACCACACCTAAGACTGCGGAGAACTTCCGTGCTCTCTGCACCGGCGAGAAAGGCGTCGGTCGCATGGGCAAGCCCCTGCACTACAAGGGCTCTTCCTTCCACCGTGTGATCCCGGGATTCATGTGCCAAGGTGGAGACTTCACCGCCGGAAACGGCACAGGCGGCGAGTCCATTTATGGTGAGAAGTTCGCCGATGAGAACTTCCAGAGGAAGCACGAGGGCCCTGGAATCCTCTCCATGGCTAACGCTGGACCTAACACCAACGGATCTCAGTTCTTCATCTGCACTGCCAAGACTTCTTGGCTCGATGGGAAGCACGTCGTGTTTGGTAAGGTCGTTGAGGGATTAGACGTAGTGAAGACTATTGAGAAGGTCGGATCGGGATCTGGAAAGACCTCGAAGCCTGTTGTGGTCGCCGATAGCGGTCAACTCTCTTAGATCGCGCCCTTCATCGGTGATTATGGAGACTTTTAACTCTCTAGTAGTTTCAATTTGGGTCGAGTGTCTCTGTCTTTTCGTTATATGTGTTTTACTTCTCGTCGGTAATGATATCTGAGACTTATGTGTTGGAGTGAAACTGCCTTGGCTTTGGTTAATCGTTTTGGATCGACTTTTACATGGATTAAGCTGAGGTTTCGAGTGGATGTGGAATCTTTTGATTCATAATTATTTGCTTGGTATTGAGTAGGGTCAATTAAGTATCAAAATTGGGATTGGATTATTGGTGGGTTTATAAATCAATTTAGGTATAACTAATTAAATAGGTTTGATATAAATATTTTTTGTCTCTTTGGTTGATAGTTTATGTTTGTTAGAAAGTATAAAGTAGAAGTTATTGTAACAAAAGACAGATAGAGATAGAGTATGCTCTGAACGAAACATATGCTTAGCGTTTATACACAAAAAAATTTAGATAAAAATCAAATAATTATAATCTAAAATTAATTGGTTTGTGTTTATATGTAATTGTGATGTATTTTTTACAAATGATTTTTTTTCTTTTTGTTTCTGGGGAAATAATGTCATATTCATCATGTTAAATATCTCTTAATATTTATGAATTTTCAAAAAAAAAAAAAACCAAAAATTTGGTGAACCACTCACTTTGTCGGTTAGTCCAATGTTTTTTTTTTTTTTTAAAACTCTGGACCTTCCTTAATCCGTAGTTTTTTGACACCTTGCGAGAAGAGTGTGTAAACACATGGATTGTGATGCAAAAAATCATAATCAATGCGCGTAGAGAGCTCTTTAAGCTTCATAGGCACTGGCGGAGGAGACAGGAGAGGCTCGGGCACCCGAGTTTTTTTTAAAAAAATGAAATTATATATAAAATGAGTTTTGACCTCATTTTTTTTGGTACAATTTTTCTTTTGAAAAATTTTAGTGCCTACAGATATTACTCCTATTTTGTTTTCCCACTTTCATTTAAAATATATATATATATATATACACATACATACGAGTCACGGATCACTCAATGATGTCTAGAACTTTTCTCGAGTTCCCAATGCATCAATGGACCGACTAATGGACTGGACTAGTTGTCTCAATGCAATTTGCTTGACTGTTTTTCAACGATCTGTATAGGAGAAGAGTGAGTTATGCGGTGCCTAAGTTGATTCTCACAAGTCACAATGAAACTCTCCAACACTCAAATCAGTAAATGTATTAGTCAAGAATTTTTTCCAGCTCAGAGCTCACAGTTTGTTATTAATCAATAGTTAAAAAGACTTGGAATTACCTGGTTGCCCGCTTAATTTTTTGTAACATTATCTATGAGATTCTTTAGTAATACAGTGCCAAATCTGAAACAAATCTCAGTTTTTTTTTTTTTTTGATAAAGAAGAAGATTACTCTTCCCTCTGCACTTGCGCTGTCTGTAATTGATACTTTTCTGTCTTGTATTGCAGCTCATGCGAAGGAATGAAGGTTGAGAAGTAGAAGAACCGAGGAGAATAAAATTTGAATTCGAACAAAATTGTAAAGCACATTCACGGGTGAAAAAGCAAAACCAACGGTCATATTGATTTGACCTGATAATACATTAAACTTATAAAATGAAACACATATTTTGGGCTTAGATGTAAAACTAAAAGACCTTGGCCCAATAATGGCCCGGGTAGCAACTCATGGACCTGATGAACCCAAATTGAACAAGGGGTAGGGCACCTCTTGAACGTCACGGTGAATGAGAGGCCAGCATCTAGAAGGATCGTCTTCTTCGTTGCAGGAGAATCACAAAGGACCAGAGAAAATTAATCAGTAATTGAGCTCACAAACCCTCTAATTTTTTTTGAGGGAAATTTCGCTATCTTTAGGAGGGAAATAGATATCTTCTTCATCTTGTCTCTTATCCAAAATCAATATCAAAGACTCGCTATATAGTATATACAGTTGTACACATATATATGTATCTATTGTTTCTTTAGAATTCTATTAAAGAGCGGGGAGTAGGGTGGTGTGTGGATGGGGATGTCGGAGAATACGACGGGGTTGATACTGGCAATGGCGTCCAGCGCGTTTATTGGTGCGAGTTTCATTCTGAAGAAGAAAGGTCTCAAGCAGGCTGGGTCTAACGGTACACGCGCAGGTCAGTTGATCTAAATCAAGATGTGTTTTTAATTTTAATTAGTTGTGTTTGACTCAGCTTTGAATGATCTGAATCGAATGCCTGTAACGATCTGTAATTCGATATTGATTATTTAAATTTTATGTTCTTTTCATCATGCGGGAGGGTTACCCGATGAAGATGAAGAAAAAGAGGGGAATATTCTTTCTGACAAAGCCTATTGACATTTTTGGTGCTAACCAATAGTGTAAATATTATTGAGCACTATGGGTGTAAAAAGGTAGTGTGTTATTTGTAATATGATGGGAGCAATGCCAAATAGACAGTATATTGGTTTCAATCTGAACAAGCATCCTGAGAGTTCATTTTCATTCTTTTTCGTGTCCTGTTGATATCATTGCAGTGGGTTTTCTATCATGCAACTGCAATGATCAATAAGAAACAAGATTTTAATATTCTCGTGAAATGGCTGAACTTGACATGATTTAATAGTTGTTTTCTTGTAAATTGTTGTGTGGATGCCCAGTCTAATCAAAATCCATTTGACTTTATGCATATTGAGTCATTGACATAATCTTTTGTGATGTAGGCGTTGGAGGCCATACCTACCTACTAGAGCCCCTTTGGTGGGCGGGCATGTTGACTAGTAAGTAAAACAGTGCAGATAATCTCTTTCTCTCTCTCTCACATCAAGCTCTTTATGCAGGATCATAGTAGTAGCTCTCTGTGAATCACTGACTTTATGTTTCTTATGATTAAGTAGTGATTGTAGGAGAGGCTGCAAATTTTGTGGCTTATGTTTATGCCCCTGCAGTGTTAGTGACCCCACTTGGTGCATTAAGTATAATTGTCAGGTGAGATTAGAACGATTTTGTCACTTGTAGTTCCATCTGATTTAGTTTGAAAGTTACGTCATAGCTAAAAAGTTTGATGAATCCCTATAGTGCCGTTTTGGCACACTTCTTGCTGAAGGAACGCATACAGAAAATGGGTATTGTTGGATGTATCTCTTGCATTGTGGGATCAATAGTGATTGTAATCCATGCACCTCAAGAAGATAGTCCAAATTCTGTGCAAGAAATCTGGACCCTAGCAACTCAACCAGGTTTAGTACTGTTTTCCTATGTTTCAATGTCTTTGTGAAAACTTGCTGCTTGTACTTCATTACAAACTTTATATTAATAATTATTTTTCTCCTAATCCATTATTGTTTATTGACAGCCTTTCTGATATACGTAGCAGCTATAATGTCAATAGTGTTGGCTTTAATTTTATATTTTGAGGCTCGCTATGGACAGACAAACATATTGATCTACTTGTCTGTCTGTTCGTTTATGGGTTCACTTACGGTAATTTTGATCATTTTAATTTGAGTTTACCGTTAGTCATTCATGTTCTGAACTCCATTAGCTAGTTAGTGAAATATGTGCTGTATCACTCAGGTTGTAAGCATAAAGGCAATCGGAATTGCAATAAAACTAACATTGGAGGGAATAAGCCAGATAACTTATCCTCAGACGTGGTTTTTTGTTACTGTTGCAGCAATCTGTGCCATTACACAGTTGAATTATCTGAACAAGGTAGGTATCAGATTTTGTCCTGTACAGTAATGTGCTATTTCTTTGCCTACAGTACTAATAAAAGTGAATTACATTGAATTTTTTATTAATATATGATTTTTTTAACATTGTCTCAGTAGAAACTAGAATTTATCTTCTTCAGGCTTACATGCCTCTGTTGTAGCAGATCAATTATCAAATTTCAGGACTATATTTTTTTTGAGATAAATACATATCTAGCTTGTGTATGAGAAACACTTTTGTTGTGGTTGTTATTTATGTTATTAGATAGACGACTTTTGATTGCATATATATCTTCCGAATATGTTTAACCTTTTACACCAAACTACTAACAGAACTGTAAGATCAACATGCAAATTATTTCCTTGTAAAACAATTTATGTAGGATGAAGAAGCAACGGAGAATCTGAATCTTCTTTGCAAAAGAAAGGACTCTGTTGCAAATAGTTCCTGAGTAGCTAGTGAGAACAGATAATCTGAATCTGCTTGACGCTTCAACTTTTATTTCACCAATGCAATCTACACACGCACACAAAAAAAATAAAATCTTAATCTGGATGCAATCTGGTTGTTTGCTGAAGAATTGTGGATTCGACTCTTTTAGCTGTCCCTAGCGAGAGTTTACTGATCTGTAATTTTAAATTTTAAATGAGGGAAGTTAATTCAATCATAATACAAAATTTGAATTGGACATGCCTGTTAGGGTGGGGATTTCTGTTTGCCTGGATGGGTGATGTTAGCAAATTGTCATCATTCATTAGTCAAATTAAGTTAGCTCTTTGTTCTTTTACACCATGTGGAACTTCTTTTCAGCAATTATTGTTGTATCATTTCCCGTATTCTTGTCATCTCCTTTCCAGGCACTGGATACTTTCAATGCAGCCATCGTTTCTCCTGTGTATTATGTTATGTTTACAACTCTTACCATTATTGCCAGTGCCATAATGTTCAAGGTAAATTCTTTCTTCATACTTTGCCATTTGTTCGAGAGCCTGATTATGGGCCTATATTCATCAAAGTTACTTGGTGTTTTTGCTCATATTTTGTAAAGGATTGGTCTGGCCAGAATGCAAGCAGCATTGCCTCTGAGATAAGCGGATTCATCACCGTGATTTGTGGAACAATTGTACTTCACGCAACAAGAGAACAGGAACAAGCTTCAGCACCAGGTACTTATTGACCATCTACATTTTCGTTTTCTTTATCTTCTTATGGTCCATTCATTTTAGTTTCTTTTTTTAATCCATTTTCTATTGGGTGGTAGGTTGGCAGGTGATGCTGATTTGGTTGACCTGTTATATAGAGAATTTTCTTCTACACATCTGTCTAACTCTGTTGTGGTCTAAACACTGAAATTAGTTATTAGGAAGACTGAAAAAGAGTAAACAAAAAAAGAGAAAATCAACACAACTTCTGTATTGTGCCCACATCCACTAAAGCTGCCTTTCCCTATATCAAAAAATAAAGTCGTACATCCTACACTACAAAGCTACACACACAAGCTACTCAATTAAATTAGTGTACACATTCTCGTGAAATATTGCCTGTCCTTGCTTGGCCCTTTGTTTGGCCATTACTTACTTTTTCTTGTTCTCACAAGTTACAACTAGAATTAAATCCACCAATAATCACGTAATTGTCTAAAATCACATAGAAAAGTGAATAGGCATTTGGCTGTATTGATATACTCTAGCGCTCAAAATAACAGATATTTCAGTCGCTATTTTGATATTAAAAGAATGAATAAAGAGGTAGTTTTGTTGTCGATGGTGATTTTGAGTTGATCCCCTCTAGTCTGATGATTTTTTGTTTTTCAAATGAAAATGAATGGTTTGATATATTTGTACAATGCATTGTCATCAGGAGACGGTAACCACACAGATTTTTCTTAAACATTTTTTGTTTTTGATTAATCGTAATGAGCCATTTGAAATATTACGATGAACATATTATTGATATAGAAGTGTCTTTTAGATAAAAGAAGAGTTTCTCAGATGTCTAAGATGTTAAGCATATTATTGATCTATGGTCTTTACTCTTTACTCTTATTAGTTAACCATTTTCATGTAGTCTTTTGCATTTTATTATTTTGGCGAAAAATGTTTGCTTGAATAATTTTTAACTTTTAATAGATAGGGATGTCAATTATATGCTAGATCCATTAGCTATAAGTTATTGCTTTCTCTCAATTTTCTCTCTCTGTTATGAACTCTGTATTTTGTACGTCCCCTCCTGTAAATTAACGAAGAAGTTTATCATTTTCTTGCATTGGGGTGCCTCTCTCCAGCGTTCTATTTTTGTGAGTAATTAGATGCACATTTTTATGTGCATCTTCAGAGAATTTGGTAAATGAAATGTGTCCTCTTCCTCCAACTTAGGTTGCTGGGTGCAGCATATTTAACTGGGACCGAATCCTGTTCCATCATCAGCTTCCTAGAATCTGCCTGTCACATTAATTGTATTTTAGTGTCACCCTGCATCGGCTCAGTGTGGCAATTGCCATACTTAACACTTCAAGAACCACTTTGTTTTATTGTATTAAGACTTCCTTTTTATGATGAAATATGAAATATCTTGCCTTGGATGATTGATCGGTGCACGGGCACTGTGCATGAGTTTGTGACCCATAAGTTTGGCACCAACAAGTTACTTTGCAGTCTAGGTGAATAAATTTCACACTTAGCCCCACTGGATTTATGTCTTACAACTTGCGACTTAAAAATTCCAACTCTAGTCAAACAACTGCACTTGAAGCTTCTGGAAGTTTTTTCTTTTTAATTATTCTAAAACATGGCTGGAGCTCATCTTTTATTCTAAGCTTTGAGTTTTGTGTAACCTTTTTTCCTTCTGCTTATTTTAGTTATAATGTTTATATACTGCAAAAAGTATAAGCAAGCGAAAATGAGTGTCAAACTTCACCTAAGAAATTTTGACTTTCTGCCAAAAAATTGTATTGTTTTGTATGCTGACTGATTGGACCGTTGGATTTGGACATGCATGTTTGCATAATGAAGCTCTGAATTACTATTTACTTGCATATTATTTGTTTCAAATGATCTTGAGTTCTTGACCTCGCTTCTGCTAAAAATCGCAGGATCTCCAACTTGGTATGTTGGTGGAAGTTCTACAAAGGGTGTTGAAGATGAATATCTTATTAATCTACGCAGTTCAGATTATTTGGAGCAGTGAACTCTTTCTTTTGAATGGATGCGAGAAGAATGTGATCATCTATCAATCAAGCACTGGTCTAACTTGCTGGCAATAGTCTGTTGTGCAGAACTAAGAGCTCCTTGATTTTGGGCCAAAGTTCGGCGGATCATTATTGGTTTTGCTGGTGCTTTTTTTGGTGCATCTTCTTCCGCTTGAATTACAAGTTCCATTTCTTGAAATAGCCTCTCAATAAAATCTGCATACATCTTGGATGTTCTTAACCCTGCCCACTGCGTAAGCATTCTGTACGAGAATTGTTTACCCTGGTTACCTCAACTCGGTAGGGTTGGAGAGCTTTGACAAAACCATTGCATAAAAAATTGATCTCATTGTATATCCTATAATAGTCATTCTTTATGTACATACATGTTTTTCTTTTCTTAGTATAGTGTTTTTGAATTCTCTTTTCATTCTCTCCTTCGGGTTTGGGTGATTAATTTTCTTGTTGAACATGTGTAAATCCATTTTTTTTAACTGTTATAGATATTGATGAATGATTTTTGTTACTCTCTGGGCATCGCAGGAGTTGTACAGCCCCTGCTTGGATTGAAAACTAGAGTTTGAGTGCAGATAAGTGAGGGTCAGTGTATCAGAGTTTAGTGTGGGGAGAGTTAACGAGAGGGTAGAAACCTATTTGGATTTTTTAACATCTATATTTAAATATTTATGTCATTTTCTTGGAAAAAATTACGATGGATGTTAGATGAGTCATGCAGAATATTCGATCACACATTGAGGTAGACATAAAAATCATAACCCTAACGATTTTTGGACTTCTATATATTCCAGTTTAAGAACAAGTGCTCCATTGTATGCCACATCGCAATAACTACCAAAATATCTGCAATCGATTTTAGGGATGGCAAAGAATTTGATTCGAGCACTATTTGTAGGGTTTGAAAATGATGTTGAATTTAGAACGTCAAAATTATTTATTAAATGATTAGACGGAGTACGCTAGTTTTGAAAATAAATAAATGATTGTTGGATGAGTATCAATTATGTTCAATTATATTTGCACTAAAAATTTAATTTTGAAGTGGAGAATTGATGTTGTTAATTTGTTGTAGATTTATCTTAGATTATTGATTTTGTTTTTGTGATTCAGATTTCGGATTTGAGTTTTGGTTTGTCGTGATTTAGAGTGTAAATTTCTCAATGTTTTTTATGTCAAGGAAGGTGAATATTCAACCGAAACATGGAAGTTCAATGAGTCGGTGAGTTATACAGAAGGAGATAGTCCTTTAACTTTTATAACTAATTCAAATTGATCGTAGGAAAAATATTAACACGAGAATTCTCACTTCCTCAACCACCGCAGAAAACTCAATCGAGATAGTAAACATATAATTGATGATAGACGATTATTGAATGATTTTGATTTTGAAAATTTTAATAATTTTTTAAATGATTCTAATATAAAATATCTTGAATCAAACGATTTTGATATTTATCCAACCGGTTAGCATTCCTAATCCTAATCGTTTCCATCATACAGAAACTTACTTTGATTAGCACCAAAGAAAAAGAAAAGTTCTGCCCATTGCATCAAATTCTATTCACAATAGGATCTAAAATCTCCAATCCTCAACCGTTCGATCCATGCCACATATCCCTACGACGCATATTATATGTACTGCCCTCGTTTCCTTTCGTGAACTGCTAAACAACGCAACCCTAAGTTCTGCAAACCATACACGGAGAGAGAGAGAGAAAGAGAGAGGATGGCGGCAACAGTGTCTGCTTGGTCCAAGCCCGGCGCGTGGGCTTTAGACGCCGAAGAGCATGAGGCCGAAGTCCGAGAACAACAGCAGCAGAACTCCGATGTTATCGGGGAGCAACTCGCCGATTTTCCTTCCCTAGCGGCGGCTTCCGCCACCAAAACCAAGAAGAAGAAGCCCCAGACCCTCTCCTTATCCCAGCTATCTGTTTACGTCTCGACTAAGCCTACCCAGCCTAAGGGAATAACTCACGAGGATCTCCTCAACCTCCCCACCGGCCCCCGCGAGCGGACCGCTGACGAGTTGGATGGGTCTCGGCTTGGCGGCGGCTTCAAATCTTACGGAGTCAATAACCGGTACAATTCCAATTCCAACAGTGACGAGTCTCGATGGGGCTCGTCTAGGGGTTCTGATGAGACTAGGAGACAGGGGAGTTTCGGTAGGGACGCAAATAGAGAATCTGTGACGTCGCGGGCTGATGAGATCGATGATTGGTCTTCAACGAAGAAATCAATGCCTGTGAATGGCTTTGAGAGAAGTGAGAGGAGAGATAGAGGCGGTTTCTTTGGTTCCCAATCGAAAGCGGACGAATCAGAGAGCTGGTTTGCCAATAAGCGCGAGCCAAGGGGATTCGATTCTAGCGGCAGTGGATTTGAGAGGAGAGGAAGTTTCGATTCACTGTCGAGGGATAGAGGGGATAGGCAAGTCTCGAACGGAAGTGGCGATGATGGTTGGGGACGGAAGAAGGAGGATAGCAATGGTGGTGTAGCAAGGCCTAGGATTGTCTTGCAGCCCAGAACTCTGCCTGTGAGTGATGCGTCTGCTCTGGCCAAGCCTAAGGCGGCGAGCCCATTCGGTGAAGCGAGGACCAGAGAAGAGGTTTTGGCAGAGAAAGGGAAGGACTGGAAGGAGATTGATGAAAAGCCTAGAACTCTGCCTGTGAGTGATGCTGCTGCTGCAGCAGCGGCTCTGGCCAAGCCTAAGGCAGCGAGCCCATTCGGTGAAGCGAGGCCCAGAGAAGAGGTTTTGGCAGAGAAAGGGAAGGACTGGAGAGAGATTGATGAAAAGCTTGAATCTTTGAAAGTCAATAATAAAGAGACAATAAAAGAGAGGAAGGAGGGGTCCTTCGGAAGTAGTTTGGGGAGTGGATCCAGTTTAGCTGATGCTCGGGCTGAGAAGAGCTGGAGGAAGAGTGATTCTGTTGATTCAGATTCTCGACCTCAGAGGTTTGTTTGATCAATGTTACTGTTTTATTTAAGGAAAATCTGGCAATTTGGTTTTTGTTTCTTCTGAAGATCAAATATCGTCCCCTTGTTTTTGTTTGCTTGATTGGTTTGTATGATGTTTTGAGCCTTTCTTGTGTTCTATTGCCTTTTGTAATTTTGTTGTTGTTATATGTCTACAGGACTATTGATTCTGCTTATATATGTTGATGAGATGAAAATTCAGACTCGAAATGGTCATGTTACTGCAAGTGTTAATTCATGGACTCATTATTTCTTAGCTAACTTTGTCCAAGAGGGGAAGCGTTTGGTTCCTTGTGTTTTTCTGTGTTAACTTGGAGCTTTTTTTTTGAAGTGATTAGTAGGATTTCATGATTGTTGTCGTTGTGGAGACTTTATTAATTTTGCTACCTGACTTGTGTTTTAGGTCGTCAATTGTTTTCTGTCAGTCTTAGCTAGAACAATTGAGGTAGTTCCATTACAGGCATTATGTATATTTTTTGAGAACCATGTTTGTTGTTTAATTGGTTTAGTTGTGTCAGTTTTTTGAGGCAATTAGTATTTAGTACATGCAAGTCCAACTCATGTATAGCTCTCTTTCGGTGTTGATTGCTGTGTTTGTGCATGCATGATAATGATTCATCTGTTGTCTAGAAGTTAAGCGCTTATTATTTCTAGTGTATTTTGATGTTTGTTTGTGTTGCATCATTGCATGTCACTTTAATGGTGTTGGGGCTTGACCCAATATAAAATGGATATATTGGATATGTGTGCAATCATTTCTAATGAATGAACCACTGAAAAAAAGTGAAGAGTTTATGCAAATTTGTGATTGTTGATTCTTATATTTTATGCTATTGAAACTTTATTGGGGAGTGAAGGAGGATATACTGGAAAGAGTGCACTCAAACTAATTTAGCTTTGATAAAGATGACGATGATGAATTAAAAGTTTTATGGGTTTGCTCTAACTTAGTTTTCTTTGAGGGAAGGAGGGGTTAGTCTTTTCTATTCTGTCTCAGCTGTGTTTTTGCGGCGAAACTGACATTTTAAAGATGCGTAAATGATTTCAATGTGCAGTGCGGATAAAAGTGCCGATGGAAGTGTGGAGGAAATGAAGACTGAAGATACTGAAAATAATGAAAATTGAGGATTCATTCATATGATCTCGAGGGGTCTTCAACAACGGAGAGAAGTGTGGAACTTACTGTTTTTAACTTTTTTAAGTGTTGGATTATTGAGACCTTTTGTTTTTGTTTGTTTTATTATTATATTTTTGTGAGATGGAGTATTCCGGGAAACACAGTGGAGACAGTTTTTGTAGGTTTGTAAACAATTAAACACTAGTGTTGCTCTTTGGGGCATTGTTTGTAGGTGCTGCTTTTCTTATTTCTGTTTTGCTATTTTATCAAGTTTTATCCTCTCATAGGTTATGTCGAGCTCTGAGCTTAAAATTGGAAATTCAAGGGAGTTGTAGCTGCTACCTTCTCCCGGTGGCTTGGTACATTTTATATTTTCTAATAAAGGGAGTTGTATAAGCTCTCTATACACCCCTTGCATCTATGAAATTCGGTATGGATATTTTGTTTTGCATTTTCTCGTCTTCACCATCGGAGTCTCATGAGAGAACTCCATCGCTAATTCCAGTCTTCCTTTTGTTAAAATTGAAAAATTCAAGCGAGATGATTGGTTTCTTCCAGAGTCTTGAGTGAACCAGAGGCAGAGGTTGAGGGGCAGGAGGAGAATGTTTTGCTCGGGCACGTCTCCTTCATATTGAATGTGACAGAAGCATCTCACTATTTGGTTTGCCTCAAAAACCCATTCTGTTCTTTCTGTTGTTTGTAGCGCATATATATATTATGTGCTACGCGTAGCAGTTTTGATGAACTTCTCTGGTAAAAATTCCATATGAGCTAGAGATAGGTCTGCTTCGATTTGACTTGTATATGTTCTCCCTATCTTCATGCTCACGCTCGTGAAGCACTTAAATAATAACGATGAAACTAATTGTGACAAAGTAAATGTTACTTTGGCTACCAAAAGATAGATACGACTCAATCCTTAAAGATCGAACGTTATCAAATGGTCAGAGACTTTGACACATTGTTTCATAGACAGCTTTTGTTGTATTTTGGTTAGTCAAACTGTTGATGTGTCATGTTGACCAAACAGTACAGTATTGACATGGAGTACGTATTAATGCTTAAATACACATTTATGATAAATGATAAAATAAAAATAGGGATATTAAAAGTTTTCATTTGGAACCCTAAAACCGATTCTCTTCAAGAACGTCGGCTCTTCCGCTGTTGAGTAGCCGAGCAGAGCAGGGCGCGGCGGCGTTAGGTTTTCAAGGTTGCAGACCATGATTTTTTTTTCTTCAATAGGGATATGAACCTTAGTCTTCTTCCTCCTTCGTTTAGGCTCTACTTGGATTGAAGGTTAAGAGAATTAAGTGAGGTAAAATAAAGAATTTGGTTAAATTGATAGTAAGGGTTTAGTAGAGGGCTGATAGAGGATAAAGTAAGTGGAAAAATTACAAGTTTTTTGTTTATTTTATTCTCCTTCCAAATTGGAATGTTAAAGAGGGAAAATAAATACATATTTGTTAAAAAAATTCAAAATACCCTTTTACTAAATAATATTTTTAAGAATATTATAATAATTATAACATTTTTATTACTTAACCTCATTCAAAACTTTCAATTCATTCAAATAAATAATAAATATACTCTACCTAACTCCCTCCTCAACCAAACAGAATTATATGTGTATAATTTTTTATCTCATTTCTTAAACGTTCCTTCACTCAACTCTCTTTATTTTTTTTCCCCCCTCAATCAAGCAGAGCCAAGTAGGAATGTCAAGCGAGAAAGAAAGAGTTGAAGAAAAGGCTCTTGCCCATGGATAGACTAGCCTTCTCCTCGTGATTTAACTCACATTCAATTGGTCTTGTCCCTGCGGTTGGCCTTTTGAACATGAATATCTTTGAGTCTTGCTATTAATGGAAGAAACGGAGTTTGTTGAAGCTGGGATCTGGCAAAATATTGAATATTGTGAGAGAAAGAAGACTACTACTACTGGAAATAAGAATTTGCAGACAATTCTAACAGTGGAGAAGAATAAGAAGATGAAATCACTAACTTCAAAAGGTAGCTATGATGAGGGGGTGCTTTCATTCACTTCAGGTGTGATTTTACCTCTCTAGTATGGTGAAATCAAGCGGTGGAGGTGGGGAATCTCATCACTCAAATCTTGATCCGAAGAGAAGCTTAGTCAAAAGTTGGTCAACTTGT
Organism: Euonymus europaeus; assembly: GCA_963580455.1. Taxonomy (NCBI): domain Eukaryota; kingdom Viridiplantae; phylum Streptophyta; class Magnoliopsida; order Celastrales; family Celastraceae; genus Euonymus; species Euonymus europaeus. The sequence continues at coordinate 3,703,831 of OY756968.1, read as the reverse complement.
CATGATCCCATCGGTCCAGTTTTTTTTTAAAAAAATTAAAATTGTCAAAATTTCACCAAAGCAACAGTTAGTCCTAAGGAAGCAAAAAAAATATTTATTCTAATTGTCTCACTCCCATATTAGTTCTCGAAAGTGCCAAAAAATGAAAATTAAACATTCCTCCAAATCTTTGAAAGTGGTGACAAAGCAATCGATGACCATCTCCTTTGTTAACAAGTAGTTGGCCATGATTCATTTTCTAACAATTCTGCGTTAAGGGTTGTTGGAACTAATTGTTAAGACTAGGAGAACATACATCTTCTTTACCAGTCCTTTGCCACCTACATTTAATGAAGTTCCCATACTGTTTGTGTTTATTCTTTAAGTTCCATTTTTATTTCCAAAGCTCCTCATAAATGTGGACAGTTGAGAGTTGAAAAATTCATCAGAAATTGTTTTATGTTCTTCACATTTTGCTCCAATCCTCTTTCAACACCCATCTCTTGCTGATGGATTTATCACACGAGTTTTCGTTCATAGCTTTTCTTGTTCTTGCTGCAGCCATTAATGGTACTGAAGCATATACCATGGTCACTGGTACTGTCTTCTGTGACCAATGCAAGGATGGTGAAAGATCCCTCTTTGACTACCCTATTTATGGTCAGACTTGTCTTCCTTCAAATTATATTGATGGTTTTAGTTTTTTACAAGTTCAAACAACATTTATATGTGCGTTTTCTGTAGGAATCAAGGTGATGATGGCCTGTGCTGATAGTAATGGGCAGATCACCATGTCAAGGGAAAAGACCACAAACTGGTTTGGGAATTATGCAATGAGATTTGATGGAATACCTGATTTGAGTAACTGTTATGCCCAGGTTTTACCTAGTGGTGAGGGCTCAATGGGTTGTGGTGTAGGTGCTGGTCCTGCACAGAAACTAAGACTTGTGTTTAGGTTTTTTGGTATGGAAATGTATGTTGTGGATTCTTTACTTTCTCAGCCTGCTCAGCCAAAGTCATTCTGCCCCAAATCGGCAAACCCTTTCCCTAACCCTCCAACACCTGTAAGGCCGACTCCTGAGCCGGTTACACCAGTAAGTCCACCTCCAAAGCCGGTCACACCGGTGAAGTCTCCTCCACATTTCAGGCTTCCTCCATTGCCACCATTGCCTCCAATGCCACCATTGCCCTTCTTGGAAGCATCAGCCTGCAGTCACCAGTAAGTTTGTCCGTTTTAACTCATTAATTGTTTTTGGTAGCTTGATATTTTGTTGTGATGCCTGGAACTACAGTGGAATTGATGATTTTTTTTTGGCTATATGGATAGTATTGATGAAACCTGTGAAATCGCCATTTATCTCAGCAATTAGCTTCCATGAATTTTATTTAGAATATAATTTTGATTAGGTGAGAGGTGAGATTTGTGCCTTAGAACATACAGTTTGGATGAGTCTTTGATACCTTGCACAAACACGAGTTAGTACTAGAATGGATGACCTACTGAAAAATACTCTTGCACCCATCCCACCTTGCCGACCCGGACTTTCGGGCTAAAATCTCGGATGATAATGATGAGCCAACATGATGCAGTTATAGAATTGCTTCTTTATGATTATTCATATCAGCAAAAATACTGAAAATTGATGAATTTTACAGATACTGGACAATGCCACAATACAGGTGCTACTGGAGAGCAGTGAACCCGGAAATGAAGGTTGCGGTCATATTCGGGGTGCTTGCAGCTCAGAAATACGGCAACGACATTACACTATGGCAAGCATTGCAAGGCAGAGGAGACCCTTACAGAACTCTATTAAGGGAAGGAACAACTGCACTTCTCAACTCCTACAATAGTCTTCTCTTCAGTTACCATACACTTGATGTTGTCACGCATATGAATTGGGCCCTTATGGGCTCACAGAGAAGTGTCCTACTTACAGGTCTAAGGTTCTTGAGGGCAAACGATGGTTCTGCCAATGTCACCTGCAACTTCACTCCTTGCAAGTGATTTATTCATCAATTTGTTTTTGTATTTCTTCATTGGTCATATAGATGTTACGGTAAAAATGACCAAGAGGATATTCCTATGAAAATAATTGGATTTTTATTCATTTGGGTGATAGCTTAGAACGAAATGTTTTTGGGTCAAATCATGTGGATTCGGGAGGTTTTAAATTCGATTCGCGCTGAACTCAATATCTCTATGTCCGCGCGTTGGGCTTAGGGTTGAATTTAGACCCATATGTAGTAGTTCCAATAATTATCGATTCTGAAAATAACATGTATTAGTATTAATATGAGATTTAGAAAATAAATAGATTAACAAAGTTCACATATACTCATATATGTATTTGCATGTATTATATACAAAATAATAAGAACAAATTCAAACTCAAAAATAAAATAAGAACGAACTTAAATCAGATCGAGACAAGGTTGGACTTATGACCTTAAAGCGATTAATTGTCTATTTAATCATACCTTGTTTGAGTTCTTTCAATTTCGACTCCTAAATCTACTCGATTTACACACCAACTACAACACTGCCAAAAGTATAAACCAAGAAATGAGGTTACTCTCTCAAGGATGGACACAGAATGAATTTTTGACATCAAAAGAGAAAACACTTATTATTATTATTACGTTGGAGAATTGATCCCTCATGGACCATTTGGTCATTAATTCCCATATCGTGCACTTTAATGCTCTCAGTCAGGCCCATGAATTGGGCCCTGATGGGCTCCATAGAAGTGTCCATACCTAATTAAGGCTCTAGAGGGCCCAACCCAGGTGTCTAGTGGTCTGCTTCTGTCATTTGCAGTCCAACGGTTTAGGACATTGATGTTGGCAGAATATGACGGTAGTCAACGTTCCATATTCTCTCCTCCTCCCGCCGTTGATATCACTTTTGATCGTACTCTGCACAATCGAAGGCCTCGATTTTACGATCGAAGAAGCAACAATCGAACAGATCCAATGGGCATTCGGCGCCAACAAGCTCACATCGAGACAGCTAGTCGATTTCTACATCGACCAAATCCAAGCCCTCAATCCTCTCCTTCGCAGCGTCGTGGAACTCAATCCAGACGCGCAGGATCAGGCGGACAAGGCTGATTCGGAGAGGATAAGCAATATTGAATGTCGATCTTTGGGAAAGTTGCACGGGATTCCGGTGCTGCTGAAGGATACAATATCAACTAAGGACAAGTTGAACACGACGGCAGGGTCGTACGCGCTGCTGGGCTCAGTGGTGGCTCGGGATGCGACGGTGGTGGAGCAGCTCAGGAAGGCAGGGGCCGTGATTTTGGGGAAAGCGAGTCTTAGCGAGTGGTACAAGTTTCGGTCTTTGAGTTACGTGCCGAACGGGTGGTGCGCTAGAGCTGGACAAGGAGTGGTCAGTTTCACTCTCTTTACTTGCAAATTACATTTGAACATATATGAGGCTTACTTTGATGATTATTATACAATTGATATGATATCCTGAGTTAAAAACTTCAGCTAAATGAGCCTGATTTCTTAAGATATTTTAGCGATGCTAAATTTATTCAAAATTTATAGATTCTGAATATTCAGTATGTACATACTTTCATGGAGCTGAATATTACTGCATTGCTTCAAGCTCGAATAACTAATCAACATCAGTATTCAGCTTCAATCTTTGCAAAAATGGAACTCAGAACCAAGCGAATCATAGGTCAAGATTGAAATACTGTTTGCAGTGCTAATTAAGTTGATTTTATATAAAAAGAAGAAGGTGAAAGATCTAGACACTTTTTTATTGTAAGTCTCTGCTTGTGTGATTATTAGTTGTTCGTGTCATTTATTTCCTTTTCTATGTAACCATTTTCATACAAGATCTTTTGGTCGGTTTCCATAAACTATTTGTGTCGATAACTTTTCTCCTCAACTCCTAAGCAAATATTGTAGTAAGGAACCATTTCCATGTAATTGTAGTAATTTGTACTGTAATCGGTTCCTTCTTTTATTTAATCAGCATATTTGTCAAATTTACATTATTATCGACTATATTTCATTATGTTATTGTTTATCTGGAAATGTGAAACATTAAAAACCAGCTCATTGTGAAACTTGAAATTCTAAGGAAGTAAGGATCTATGTATGATGAGTTAGTTCTGCTCAATTCATTTGTTTCAATCAAATAAATTCTCAAATAAATAAACACAAACTTGTGCGCTACAATTTCTTTCGTTGGATATAACTTCAGCAAGTAATTGACTAAATCCAATATGTTCAAAAAGTTCAGAATCCCTACTCTTCATCTGGTGATCCATGCGGGTCGAGTAGTGGATCGGCTATATCAGTGGCTGCAAACATGGTAGCAGTGGCACTTGGAACTGAAACTCATAGTTCCATAATATGTCCTGCAGATCATAATTCTGTTGTGGGATTCAAGCCCACTGTTGGCCTCACAAGCCGAGCCGGTGTCATTCCTGTTATGCCCAGCATAGACACCATTGGGTAATAGTTCGTGTATAAATAAAGCTACCATCACATTGTCATCATCATGGCATCAGAATTATCCAACACTGAAATTGTGCACATGAACAATTTACAGGCCCATATGCAGGACAGTGTCTGATGCAGTTTACTTGCTTGATGTAATTGTGGGTTTTGATCCAAGAGATTATGATGCAACGAAAGAAGCAGCGAAGTTCATACCTGCAGGTGGCTACAAACAATTTCTCAACATAAATGGGCTCGAAGGAAAAAGATTGGGGGTTGTCAGGAGACTGTTTTCATCGTTGAATGGGTCCACAGTCATTCCCACGTTTGAGGGTCATCTGGATACATTAAGGTACTACGATAATTAGTTAACAGTGTTTCTCAGAAAAGTTGAGTGTAACCCCACCCCCCCAAAAAAAATACTATTATTAGATAAGAATTAACTCCTTTTCCTTTTAATCCTTGATTATGGTAGGAAAAAGGGTGCGGTTATTGTGGACAATCTTGAAATAGAAAACATTGATATAATTCTAAATCCTGGGCGGAGCGGTGAGCTAACAGTAATGATGGCTGAGTTCAAGCTGTACGTAAATGACTACCTAAAGGACCTTCTCACTTCTCCAGTGAGGTCACTTGCAGATGTTATTGCTTTCAACCAAAATAACCCTGAATTGGTAAGAAATTGAATATGTCATGTTGTTCAATTATCTCTCTCATACAGACTCTGTGGGAGTGTAAGGGAATAATATGGAAAAGGAAGAAAAGTATTGCATTTTCTTTAACAGATGATTCTTGGGTGTCAAATAAATTTACCACCAGTAGAGAAATTTTCATTTCTACGTAACTTATGATCCAAACTTGCTGCATAAAAATTTCCCTCTGGACTCAATTCTTTTTTAAGTAGCCATTTGTTTTTTTTAGCCAAATTGAGTAACCAGTATCATTTTTCTGTATCTTGAGTCCTTTTATGTCACTGTTTTCTTGAATAACTCCTTTTATGTAACTAGTATCATTGACATGTTCTATGTTGCAGGTATCTCTTACATTTCATATGAGCAATGTGTATTCGACTAACTATTGAATACGCGTGTTGAATTGTTGGTACCTCATAAAACTCTCCGGTTTTGTGTTTCTACTTTCCTTTAAACATAAACGAAGATGTTTAATGCAGGAGAAGATTAAAGAGTATGGTCAGGACACATTCATAGCGGCAGAAAAGACGAATGGGATTGGAGAGAAAGAGAGTAAAGCATTAGAAATGATGGAGAAATTGTCACAAGATGGATTCCAGAAAATGATGATGGAAAATGAGTTGGATGCTTTGGTGACACCAGGAACAGGAGCCATTCCAGTTATGGCAGTTGGAGGATTCCCTGCAATAACTGTTCCAGCTGGTTATGACAGCACTGGAATGCCCTTTGGGCTCTCTTTTGGAGCATTAAAGGGTAAGGAACCAAAACTAATTGAAATTGCTTATGCATTTGAACAAGCTACCATGCTAAGGAGGCCTCCATTTTCTGAATCATTCGAGTTAACTAGAAGTGCACAAGTTTTTTGTCGCTTCTCTATGAAGTAGATGCCTTTGTACTTCTTAATTTATAATGTGAACAAGAAGACGTGTGCATTTCTTTTCTTTTATTTTCATAAGGAAAGGGGCATGAGGTTCGAACTTGAAGTTTGAGATTATATATGAGATACTTGGGGTTCGTAAGATGTGTGCATTTCTGGCTCTATAAAAGTTTTGATGGGGGCTATCACAGATTCTTTATTTGAGTTCTGCAATCATGTGGATCAATTGGTTAGTTTCCATTGCAATGTAAGCATGTTCCATCTTCATTTTCGACTTTGGTTTCAAATGAGACACCCTCATCTTCCTTTTTTTCAGAACCAAAGAATGGCCGGCGCCCGGCGCACTGCTGCCGTTGTCCAAAGACGTTTGTTTTCTTTAGCATTAGGCATATCTTAAACAACCAACACCTAAAAAAGAACCCACAAATAACCCCACCATAGTGCGAGAGAATCTCTTCGAAAGTCCAGCTAAAAATAGAAAGAACCCATTCATAAAGAAAACAACAAAAATGTACAATCAAAAATTTATCGATGGGAGTCGCAGGGAATTTGGGGGGGGGAAAGGGGGAAAAATGATAAGTCTTGAAAACTCTTGTACGTATTATTCAATGAGAAATCGATTTAGCATATAAAAACTAACCTAAAATATCATTTTTGACGTAATTGATCGCGTCATTTTCTGGCGGCTTTGAATGATTAAAGTCCACCAATTCTGTATCTCTCAGAACAAAAAAGAAAATTATCCTAATAGATCGACTTTATAAATATATAAGCAGGTTTTCTCCACATATTCTTGCATATAGTTGTGAAACATTCAGCTTCAGCCAGTCAAAAACCGATGAGATGGAACAAATTATGAATTTTCCTCTGTTTTCATACCTTGTTTTTGTTTTTCTAGCCATATTTTTATCTGGGTTGCACGCCATCAATATCCATGAATTCCCAATTCAAGAATCAACCATAGATGGTCTCCAGCTCGCATTCAAGCAAAACCAACTAACATCAAGGCAGCTCGTAGAGTTCTACATTCAAGAAATCCGTAGACTCAATCCTGTCCTTAGAGGGGTTATAGAAGTGAACCCTGATGTACTACGCCAAGCTGACAAGGCTGATCAAGAACGAAAGGCCAAGGCACCTGAGTCGCTCTCAGCCTTACATGGTATTCCAATCTTGGTGAAGGATAACATTGCAACCAAGGATAAGTTGAACACCACAGCTGGGTCATTTGCGCTGCTCGGCTCGGTTGTGCCACGGGATGCAGGTGTGGTGGTGAAGTTGAGGAAAGCTGGAGCCATCATACTGGGAAAGGCTAACTTGCATGAATGGTCTGGTTTCAGGTCATTCAGTCTACCCCATGGTTTCAGTGCCAGAGGTGGCCAAGGAAAGGTTTGTTAATCATCAGTCTTTCTCATAAACTAGTTTACCTGATAGCAGAAATGTCTGCCACTGACCTTTTGTTCTGAATGTCAATGTAGAATCCTTATGTTTTGCTTGCCAATCCTTGTGGGTCAAGTAGTGGTTCAGCAACATCAGTCGCAGCAAACATGGCTACAGTGTCTTTAGGGACTGAAACTGATGGCTCCATTATATGCCCCTCCAGCTACAACTTGGTAGTGGGCATCAAGCCAACAGTTGGTCTCACCAGCAGAAATGGAGTCATTCCAATCTCTCCTAGACAAGACACTGTTGGGTTAGTGACGTTATTAATTTGTAACACGTTCATCTTTCAGAAATACTAGCATAATCAACTAGCTTTATTAATTAGGTGGTCTGTACATAGTGCAGGCCAATCTGCAGGACAGTATCGGATGCAGTCCATGTTCTTGATGCAATCGTAGGCGTCGATCACTACGATGGAGCAACAAGAGAAGCATCAAAGTACATTCCATTTGGCGGCTACAAACAATTTCTCAAGCCTTATGGCCTCAAAGGGAAGAGACTGGGCATAGTAAGGAACCCATTCTTCAAACTCAGGCATCCATTCTCCAAATCTGACTATGGATCTATCCCCATTCCAGTTGTTGAGAACCATCTGCAAACTCTGAGGTAATAGCAGACGTTTTGAATAACAATTCAATGAACTACTGGCTGCAGGCTGCTCAAGCTAGTAGGGCTGCAGTAAATGTATCATTATTTAAAACTAACAAACACATTTTTATGAAAATTAAGGAAAGGAGGTGCAGTATTGGTAGACCATTTAGAAATAGCAAACATTGATGCAATCTTGGATTTCAATGGGAGTGGAGAAAAAGCAGCATTGCTGGCTGAGTTCAAAATAGCTGTGAATGCATACCTGAATGAGCTGGTGATTTCTCCGGTGCGATCTTTGGCAGAAGCCATAGCCTTCAATGAAAACAACCCAAATTTGGTGAGTCCACTTCCATTTGTAATTGGTTTCGTCGACTCTGAGTTCTTAGTGGTGACAGTTATGTGTGGTTAAATTTAAATAATCCTGCAGGAAAAGATAAAGGAATTTGGGCAAGAAATGTTTATTGAATCAGAGGCCACAAATGGGATAGGCAAAGCAGAGAAGAAAGCATTGTCAAACTTGACAAGACTTACAAGAACTGGATTTGTGAAACTGATGACAGAGCACAAACTAGATGCTCTGGTAACTCCTGGTGCTGCTGTTTCTCATGTTCTTGCTATTGGAGGGTTTCCAGGAATTAGTGTTCCAGCTGGCTTTGATAGCAAAGGAGTGCCTTTTGGCATTTGCTTTGGAGGACTAAAGGGCACAGAGCCAAAGCTGATAGAGATTGCTTATGGTTTTGAACAAGCAACCAAAATCAGAAAACCTCCTACATTTGAGGTCTGATGATTTACTGAGCTTATCTTCAGTGCTTCATAGTCAATTTCTTGTTCTATTAAGCCTATGAAGTAGATGACATTAGACATGGTGAAACGTTAAATAAAAGCCTTTTTATTTAACAATGGGAAGATAACTTTGTAACTCCGGGCTCACTCCTAACACTGAGTAGGACTACGAGGGCCTCCTGTCTCTCAGTTCACCTCCGGGGGTGGTTAGGGGTTCTTGTGTTGAGCAAAAGTTTGTTTAACTTGTCGAATCCCCTAACAGCCCTTCCCGTATGGAGCCACGTCGATTGTAGCCCTTCCCGTATGGAGCCACGTCGATTGTAGCCCTTCCCATATGGAGTCACGTCGACTGTAGTTTGGCATGCAGAAAGAGGTCACCACTCTCTCTCCGCGTACGGGTAAACCCAAACTACATCTGGCAAGCTTGCGCTCTCACGTCAAATACCTGCACATATGAGCCGTCTTGTCTCTTTCCCATCCTTCGACGATCCTCAGCGAGGGATGCCGGTTCTGTTTCTATTGAGTATTGAGTGCTGCAAAATAGTCAAATAAATCCAAACATGTCAATTGCTCTGCAGGCTATTTCTATTGAGTTCGTTAAATTTTCCTTTTGGACCATTGCCTGATGATCTACATCAATTGGAAACATATTTTTTATATAAGGAATCTAAAGGACACAACATGAGAAGAAAAACATCTTTCTGATTTTCTTCAATTATATTTGTAACTAAAATTAAATTTGTAGATGTACATGTGTTGAGTGTAATACCCGAATTTTGTCCGGATCACTTTTTTTATTTTTAACTTCCTTCATTATTTTTATTTTTTTTGTTTTTAGTGGTTATTTTTCATATAGACATGATTATTTTGACTTGATGTTTCCATTTTTTAAATTTCTATTAACCGATTTCGAAATTATATCCATAAAAATGGACAATGCCCAAATAAAAGCCTAGAGCCGAATCCATAAGAATCAAATAAGCCCAAATTTTAAATAGGTCAAGTCCAAATTCAATTCACCCCAAGATCCAATTTAAACCAAAAGTCAAACCGAAAAGCCATAAGACCCATTTGATCTCTAATCCAAAATTCAAAGCACAATCAACTCAACCCGAAATAAAAGCAACAGCCCAGTTTTTAAAATTCAAAATCTAACCCAAAAATAATTACTCCAATCCCGTAACCTAACTCACCCAGCCCAAACAAAAAAAGAAAGAAAGCACAAACCCACAACAAAACCCAACCCATGAAGTGAAAAACCCAATTCCATAAACCCAAAGAAAAACCCCAGAAAGACAGCAAAGTACCTTTTACTCCTCTTATCCCCACGTGTCCGTATCCAATTGGTTGCCAAAATCCTTTTGTAGAAGGGAGAAAAAGAAAAGTCAACATAGAAAAAGACGGGGAACATTGGATTGGGATTTGGGAGGATAGAAAAAAGAATGAAAGGAAAACAAATGTACCTTCAAGAATAAAGTGACGAGAGAGAAGGAAAATTTTCTGAGAAAACGGGATTTTGGGAAAGAAAAAGGTGATTATCTGCTGGTTTTCTTCTTCTGCTTCTCTTAATATTCCCTACACTTTTCATTTGGTGGTGGCTTACTGTTTTTTTTAAGCGAGTCTGCCGGTGTCGTGATTCCGGTTGCTTCAATTCATTGAGCTGATTGCACTCTACTACATAATTGCAGGCATAAAAACAAATAACAGGACAAGGAAAGCATCTTTATTTTCTGACTTTCACCAGTTATATTATAACTAATATTATATTGTAGATGTCAATGTTGAGCTGATTGCAATTTACTACATCATCTGTAGGTTTTCTCGATATGTTCTTGCCTATGGTGTTGAAACTTTCAGCCGGTTATAACCAATCAGATAGGACAAAGCTAGGTAGTGGTGGAACAATGAACTTTTCTCTCTCCTCAGCCCTGAGATTAGTTCTTCTAGCGACTTTTTTATCTGGCTTCCTCACCTTCACTAGCCATGGATTTCCCATCAAAGAAGCAACCATAAGTGATCTACAACTCGCTTTCAGGCAAAACCGACTTACTTCAAGGCAACTAATTGAGTTCTATATTGGAGAAATCCGTAAACTGAATCCTGTCCTAAGAGGGGTTATAGAAGTGAACCCAGAAGCAATACACCAAGCTGACAGGGCCGACTTGGAACGCAAGGCTAATGCATCTGTGTCCCTATCTCCTTTGCATGGTATTCCTGTCTTACTCAAGGATAATATTGCAACCAAGGATAAGCTGAACACAACAGCTGGTTCATTTGCATTGCTCGGTTCTGTTGTGCCTCGGGATGCAGGAGTTGCGGTGAAGCTTAGAAAAGCTGGAGCTATCATACTTGGAAAGGCTAGCATGAGCGAATGGTCTTATTTCCGGTCAGGAAGAGCGCCCAGTGGTTTCAGTGCCAGAGGTGGCCAGGGAAAGGTTTGTTACAGGTTCTTCCCAAACTTGTGAGCTGTTTGAGGAGTCATTGCCCAGAATCAAAATTCCCAATTCGCAGCATTATTATCTAATTGTAGACCATGCCATGAAGACATCATATCACGGATTTCAATTTTTCCAATCAAAAAGAAAACTAGAAAAATCTAATTTTTCCTAACTATTATATTGTCAATTTGTCATTCACCGCATATCCAAAATTCATTGAGATATTGGAGTAAGTCCTCCAATCGGAAAGTTTGTGGTTATTTGAATTAGCCAAGAAGTAGCCGTTTAATGCTACTGTTTTTAGTGTCTAAATGCTCTCAGGGTCTAACTTCTGTTAATCTCTACGCAGAATCCCTATGTCCTATCAGCAGTTCCTGGTGGATCAAGCAGCGGCTCAGCCATATCAGTGGCAGCAAACATGGTTGCAGTGTCATTAGGGACTGAGACCGACGGCTCCATCCTATGTCCCTCCAGCTTCAACCTAGTAGTGGGCATCAAACCAACGGTTGGACTCACCAGCAGAGCTGGGGTCATACCAATTTCTCCTAGACAGGATACTGTTGGGTCAGTGATGTTTCATTTTTCTTCTTCTTATTCTCTTTCATTACTAATGACTGATAATGCTGAACACTGTTAAGGTTCTACTGAATTCAATTCAAGGATGAGAAAAATGAAATTCTCACCGACACTTGCAAGTTGCAACCCACTAACTAGAGACCAGAAATAGTTATATTCAGCATTTCTATTCATCTTTTTTCCAGAATGTTTGTTTCTTTCCCTTGATGTTTGGACTTTTTTCACGATCGTATGATAAGATGGAATGTACATATCAGGCCTATGTGCAGGACTGTGTCAGATGCCGTCCATGTTCTTGATGCAATTGTAGGCTTCGATAATAATGATGGTGCAACAAGAGATGGGTCAAAGTATATTCCATACGGAGGCTACAAACAATTTCTCAAGGCTAGTGGCCTCAAGGGGAAGAGATTGGGGGTGGTCAGGAATCCATTCTTCAAAATACTTGAAGGATCTTTATTAGCTCAAGTTTTCGAGAATCATCTTAAAATACTAAGGTAAGAGAACACATCCCAATTGCCAATTTCAATAATCTGTTAGCTGCAGTGGGTTTAAGCCAGAAGGTTACTGAAATACTTGCATCCACTTTTATGAAAATCTAGAAATGGAGGTGCAGTTGTGGTAGACTATTTGGAAATAGACAACCTTGACGTAATCTTGAATTCCACTTCGAGTGGTGAAGATGTAGCATTGCTGGCTGAGTTCAAAATACACTTAAATGCATACCTGGAAGAGCTGTTGGTATCTCCGGTGAGATCTTTAGCAGAAATCATAGCCTTCAATGAGAACAACTCAGATTTGGTGAGTTCTGAGCACAGTTTTATTCATCTCACAAACCTTTTTCTAAACCAAATTCCTTGAGTTGCTCAGTTATGTACTTGAATGACTGCAGGAAAAGATCAAGGAATATGGTCAAGACGTCTTTCTTGCAGCAGAAGCCACAAACGGATTTGGCAATGTAGAGAAGGCAGCTTTGTTGAAACTGGAACGACTGACAAGTGATGGATTCGAGAAACTGGTGAGGGAGAATAAATTAGATGCTCTAGTGACTCCTGCTTATACGGTTGCTCCTGTTCTCGCAATTGGCGGGTTCCCAGGAATTAGTGTTCCCGCTGGCTTTGATAACAAAGGAATTCCTGTGGGGATTTGCTTTGGGGGACTAAAGGGCACAGAGCCGAAGCTGATTGAGATTGCCTACAGTTTCGAACAAGCTACTAAAATTAGAAAACCTCCTACATTTAAGCGTTGAAGAATTAGATGAGCCTATGTTAATGTTTTCTCACTTGTATCAATATTTGCTAAGGGCATAGTCCAACGGGCCAAAGTAATTTCCAAGTTTAACAGACCAATGTCAGTACTTCCCAGACGGGGTCTTATGTTGTAAGTGGTATCTGAATCATCTATAAATAGCATAAAATAAAATGACGGAGCATTCATAATTTGATGTTTGTGGATCTGTATGAGATTTTCATCGCAGAGTCATAGCCTAATTTTTGGGTAACATAAATAAATGACTTAAAAATGCGACATCGTTTTGGTGAATCTATAGCGTCTATGTATGTGTCCACGTCCCTATTACAATAGGGTTTTTGGGTTTAAGAACCATTAAGTGTGACGGGCCTAAGAAGGATAAAGCTGTATGAGTTATATATATTTACGAGAACCGAATAATTCATTCAAAGTTGACATTATCTTGGATGTGAATCGGTATGAGATTTTGATAGTCCTAACTAAGATGGTTAGGTAAGAAGAAGAAATTAAAATTACTCATTTAAGACAATAATTGTTTGATTATAAAGGCCACATAGAGAGGGATATAAATCAAAGAGGATTCACCTCAATCAACAAATCTGAAAAGGAAGAAAACATGGAAGCAGCAGGAAGAGTACTGGTTTTTGCTTTGACTTTGATTTTCTTCATCAACACTGCATCAATGGCAGATGACAAATACTACACAAAGAGCAGACCATACGTTCACAAGAAGCAGCACATCACTAGTCTCCACTTCTACTTCCATGACACTCTCAGTGGCGACAATCCAACTGCTGTCTTGGTTGCCAAATCCAACACCAACTCCACCTCACCGACCCCATTTGGCACCGTTTTCGCCATCGACGATCCTCTCACCGTCGGCCCCGACAAGTCCTCTGAAGTGATCGGGAATGTTCAAGGTCTCTATGTATCTTCTGGCCAAGATGTGCCAACGTTGGTGGCTTACTTTGATTTTGGTTTTACAAAAGGGAAGTTTAATGGAAGCTCAATCAGTGTGTTCTCAAGGAATCCGATAACGAACTCGGAAAGGGAGCTCGCTGTGGTTGGAGGTACAGGCAAGTTCAGGATGGCTCGAGGGTTTGCTCTGCTTAAGACTTACTCTGTGAATTTGAAGAATGGTGATGCCATTGTTGAGTACAATGTGACTGTTATTCATTAGCTTGTTGATTACCATTATTATGCAATAATAAAATTCAGATTTCAACGTAAATCATACTAATTTTTGTAATGAAGTGGGATTAGGAAATTAATTTAATCCAATTAAGAGAGATTGCCTCCCCATTTTTGTCGCGATTCTCATATCTCACAATATATCTCTGATTCTTTTGCAGGTTACCTCGCTAAGTAAAAGTTAAGTGAATCTGCTGTGATAATATTTTTTGACAAATTACCATATATATAAGAAAATGTTAAACATTCCGGCCCTAAACATCTCATATAGCCTATTTCATTATAACATCATATTTCATTTTAAATTTACAATGAAATATCATATTTCATTGTTCTTATTCTTCATTGTTATTATTCAATTGTACAATTACAATAAAATATCATACTGTATTGTAATATTTCATTGTACACTTACAATGGAATATGATATTTCATTGTAAAACTACGATGCTACAATGGAATAAGACAATATTACAATGGAATAAAATGTTTAGGCATGTGATATATATATATAGAGTTTTTCTCTTATACGGATTCTTTTTACGGACATAAATTGCGGACTTCTATTTCTATCCGTTTGATTCATCTAAAGGCAGAGATCTAATTCGTTTTGCATATCCCGTCTTCTTCTCCCCCACTGCGGCACTCTCTGAAACGACCCATCCAAGAACTCTTTCATCCTCGTGCGACCCACCCAAGAATTTCTTTATCCTCGCGCGACCATCTCTGTAACTGCTGAAGTGATTTTTGAAATTTGTGATGATTTTGTATAATTTTTCAAAGAAACGGTGTAAGAAGCCAACAACAACCTAACCCAGCAAGGACAAAAATGAAAACCCAACAGCACAAGACAATCAAATTGGACAAATCCCAACAGTGATGACTTTGATGTGGAGGCTTGCTAGACCGTAGAGCTTGGTTTGCTTTCTTCCTCCATTGAGATGAAAGCCTACGATTGAGAGCTCCAATCCCAGGAACCCAACTAACTGAAACTGGAAGTTCAAGCCCAGGGAGCAAAGAGGGGGGCAAGTTGTTTGCCAGCTCATCAAGCTTTCAAGATCTAGCCGCCGGCCACTTCCACCTGTTATCTTCAATAGCCCTTTCAAGTCCACTCAATAACTACTTGACATACTAGCGACAAGGAGATTTGAGAACGTTGAACAAGAGAGAGAGAGAGAGCTCGTTGAGAGAGGCTATGTAACAAGGGAGAATCGGGAAGCCCCAATCGCGAACGAAGCCTCAACGACGAACCCTCGATAACGAAGTCCGATTTCGTATATTGATGAGTTCGAACAATAAGAGAGAAGAAGAGTAAGAAGAAGAGAGAGTTAGAGAGAGTCTGGAGACGGAGATGGGTTTGTGAGACGGAGAGGTTCGCTGGAACAGAGGCGGAAAAGGATTTGTCGATGGAAGTCGATAGTTATTTGGAGCCTTAGATCTGATCGTACCGTCACAAATAAAAGTCCGTAAATTATGTCCGTTTTTTCAATCCGTATCTGAGAAAACTCGTATATATATATATATATATATATATATATATATATATATATATATATATCCCATTAACCAAATCTTACAAAATTGACATGGATTTGAGATTTCTCATTAAGTTCATACAAGTATTTCTGACCTAAATGTCCACAGCTATAAAAAAAATTACATGTAAATGGTCACATGCAGGAGGGTTTTGGACCTTTTGGTTCAATTTATCTTGTCATTGTGTGAAAATTTATATTCACCTGATTTAGCTCTCAAATTTAGGCTCACTTGAATGTACAAAGAGTGAATTTATATGATGTAAATATAGGTTTTTAGAAAATAAAAAGATTAATGAGCAACCCTGTTTTATCCCAATCCTACCTACCATAAAATCATTAATGACAACGAATATGTTATAGATTTTCCTAAAATGACATGTTTGATATAGTAGTGATTCATGACAATTTCTATTGATTTCTTACTTTTCAATATTATCCAATGAATCCATTTAATGCGTATTTTCCTTCATATATCTCACATAATTACAAAAAAATAGCGACTTGACTAACTTTCTTTAATTAGTGACAGTCGCATCTCTAATTACTTAATTAGACCCAAATCGCTTGGGTTCACTCATACAAAAAATTCTATTATAGAAAAGTATGAGTAACTCGGATGACACGTATGTGTATAGTATCTTACATAAATTTCAAGTTCGAGCCTCCCCACCCCATGTCACTGTACTAAAAAAACTATTATAATTTCTTGATTTCCTTTTTTTTTTCAAAATCATATTGTATGTCTGTCTGTTTTAAAAATTGAAAAATATTTCTTAATGTAATTGATTATTATCATTATTAAATTGTCAAATGTGTTCTCTCAAATTAGTCTCACATCAAATAAGATAAGAAAAATATTGTGTAGCTCAAATTATAAGAATCCAAAATAACTCAAATCTTTATGACATGCCATGTAGGCATGTTGAGTTTGACGAATTTTAAAAATCGGAAAATGACGCTCTCCCCTATTTATTTTCTCTCCAATTATCTCCTAAAATTTATTTAGTTTGCTTAACACAAGAACCCCAACAACCTCCGGAGGTGAACTGAGAGAAAGGAGGCCCTCTTAGTCCTTCTATTGTAGTCCTACTCGGTGTTAGGAGTGAACTCGGGGAGCTACAAAGGGATATTTCAATTGTTAAATAAAAAGGCATTTATTTAACGTTTCACCATGTCTAATGTCATATATTTAAGAGGCTTAAGAAAACAAGAAATTGACTACATAGATATGGGCAAAGTCGTTTCACTCCTATAAAGCCTTTAGCTACATAACTCTTAACAGCATGAGAAGGAACGTTACTCGCTATAATCCCCTCGAGGGATGTTTGGAGAAAGTATATCATCAACAAGAGCTACGCCCTGTTGATGCTACTTTTCTCACTTCTTGTATTAACGAGTAAGGAATGTTTCCCCCTCTAATCCCCTCGGGGGAGGTTTGGATAAAGTATCTCATCAACAAGTGCTACGCCTTGTTGATGGTGCATTTATCACTTCTTATATTGAGTACCGTGCAAACTGCGGAGTTAGCAGCCTATTCCTTGATCAACTGCATTCACCCATATCTATTTCGTATTTTTTTTTCAAAAAAAATATAAATCACTTTCTCTTTCTCTCTCTCCTAAGTTTATTATCTCTCTCCTATTATGTGGTTTACTTCTCCCCTAATTGCTCATGCGCTACGCCGGCATCATCCTAAACCTCCGATTGAGCTCCGTTTGAAGACTAAACTAATACTAGATTTGTTGATTGTTGTTTGCTCTCTTCGCTCGTTCCATCTGTTGTTCGTAAATGACACTCATTCATTAATGTTATGTTTGGTTACTCTTTTCCAGCCAAAACGAAATTTACAATTTCGTAGTCAATCCAAATTCTCATATATGGTTAGTCATATTAAACGAGAATGAAATTATAAATTCCTTGACATTTAAGAATTTGACATTCCTAACTTGTACCAAAAAAATTATAAATTTCTTCAGAAATGAGAATTTGACATTCCTTACATAGTCCAAGGCATACATAATTCATGTTACAATTTTTTACCAACCAAACACCGCAATTCTAAAATATTCATGTTCTCATTTTTATTTTCATTCTCATTCATCTTCCCGTTACCGTCCTACACCAAATATATCGACAAGACAACCGGTCTCAACTATGGGCCCTTTAATAAAAATTACGCCCAACTTTATTGCATTTATACGGTTGTTGGGCTTACTCTCTTAGGCCCAATTCGAGTATATATACGCGTGTGATTTATTGGGTAGAAGGTAGAAGTTAGAACTGCCGTGGAAGTTGGAACATTTTGGCAATTCAAGTCTCATGAATGCCCAAAACGCAATGAAACATAAATGAGTAGGTAACCAGTGCAGTCGGTGGCGTTGATTAATGGAGAAGGTGTTCCAAATACACTCCATGTCTGTTGTAGTTAAACGGCCATTGAATCTCAAAAAACTAAATAAAAAAGTTGCCTATAAAAAGAGACATAACAAACCCATTTCTTCTTCAAATCAGTATCTTCTCCCCTTCTTCTAACATGGCAAAGCTAGCATTGCCTCATTTCCTTCTGCTTCTCACATCTCTTATGGCAGCCTCAAACTGGGCTCAACCTCTTAACGTTGAAAGTTGGGCCACTAGGCTCGAGACACAAAAAGAGACGGTGACTAATCTTAAATTCTTTTTCCATGACACACTCAGTGGGAGCAACCCAAGTGCAGTGAGGGTGGCTCAAGCCAACAACACCGACAAATCTCTAACCCTATTTGGCTCGCTCATGATGGCAGATGATCCATTGACTGAGTCAGCCGACCCGAAATCGAAGCTTGTGGGCCATGCACAAGGGCTTTATGGATCAGCTTGTCAAACTGACGTGGGACTATTAATGGCCATGAACTTTGAATTCATAGATGGAAGCTACAATGGTAGTTCAATTAGCCTCCTCGGCAAGAACTCCGCTTTGCATCTGGTCCGGGAGATGGCCATTGTTGGTGGAACCGGAGTTTTTCGACTCGCTCGTGGTTATGCGATTGCTCGGACCAACTGGCTTAATCCTCTCACTGGTGATGCTATTGTTGGCTACAACGTTACGATTGTTCATTAAAGTATATATTGTATTAGTTTTACACAATCATATGATCCAATTGGTGTCTCTTCGTGATTATTAATCTTCATCAATAAACCATTTTTGTATTAGTTTGCGCCAGTAACATTTAGGTTGTACTACATGGTAAGAGAAAATCTCACATCGTTGTCTCATTATCACATTGTTTGGTACTGGTTGTCGAGTTAATATGATAGATGGGGTGTCCCCTCACTTGAGAGACAATAACGAAGCCTACAATTTCTTCTTGACATGGTATCGAAATAATCGATCCTATCGGACCTAGCATCCACTCCACATGATTCATTAGCAACATGCACATCTCTCTTAATCAATCGAGACCTTTTCCAAACTACTTATCATTAAGTGAGATGATCCAGATGAACAAAATTGTGTAAATTCAATGTATTCACAAGAATCAAATAATCCAAAACGAACAAATCAATTGATTATGTGAGGTTGTAATTTTTGTCACTACAAGTTTATGATTTCGTAATTTGAAAATTTTAATACTTAGTTAATATTAAAAAATCACACATATATCTATTGACGAAAATTAAAAATACTACAATACAATGACCGCAGTATCGTTCTAACTTTTATTAAAAAAAAATATCGTTCAACTTGACTGAAAAGGTGAAACACAAGTTACGAATAAAAATTCCATCATCCAGACAGCATTTGGTGGAAATAACCAAGTAGCTTTTACAATAGGGGGATGAGGCCAAACAAAGCAATTTGAAGTTGCTCTGAGATGTTTAGACGGATACTCAACTGTCCTGACCCCCTTTTATTTAAATTGGCACGAGCAATCGAGTCTGTTGACCGTCCTACAGGGGATAATGGCTCGATGATAGTGAACCAAGAGGATAATCCTTATCTCTCAGTTGGGCCTCCAGGCTGCCACCATAAGCAACATGATCACGATCAGTCATTGCACCACTGGTCATATGGGAACCTTTTGCCAACAGCTAAGAAACGGAACACTCCTGAATCAAACACGGAAGTGAAAAAAATAACAAATAGATATTTTAATCATATACAGTAGATAGAAGATTTGCACAAAAATATCATATATTTATAGTTTTTATGATTTTTATTGGGGGGAAAATTGAAAGCGAATTGGAACGAATTTGAAAAATAGAACCTTTAACAGAGTACGAACAAAATCAAGAAGCCTACCTGGTGACTGACCAATCGGCTCGATTTCGGTTTTATCAATTTTTTACAGCCTTATCACAAATGTTTAACACTAAGAATGATAATTTTTTGTTAGGGTTAGTAAATTTATTGAAAAAATATATTTTGTTGATGTGACTGAACCAATAAAATATATTGATATAATAATATAAATTTGTTAACTTTATTTTTAGTATAATACAGATGAGATATAATTTTAATTTAAGTGTGAAATGAGAGTGTACCCACTTGGAGAGCAAAAATGAGAGGGCATGGCAAACTTCATGCCTCCATGTTAATCCCAACAAATTTGGGCAGCAAAAGTGCATTGTGGTGCACTTTGTATTCCATAGGTCATTAAAAGTGTTTCATGGGCTATTAAAGGAGCACCATTGCAAGCGCTCGTGGAATCTGCCATTGTACTTAACAAGTTCACTTGCCCAGATAATCTACTTGCTACAACTATGAACAATGCATAAAATAAAATGAGAAATACAAGAATTGAAACAGCCCTAGTACTAAGATCTAGGCAAGGGCAACTCCTCTGGCCTTAAAACAATGTATTGCGTGCATGCTTAGGTGCCTGCAATTTGTATGCAATTTTTTTTTCTTAGATATATTCAATCACCAAATTCCTACAGCACCATTGGTGTGGAACAATGAACCAAAACTTGTGAACATAACTCTCTCTCCAACTCAAATACCAACAAGAAGAGATGAAAGAAAAATTAGGTTAGATCAGATGAGATTTTTTTTTTTTTTTTTGACCCTAGGGAAGAAGAAGCTCTAGAAAACATTTTCTTTCAAAAATCCTTCCTTTCAAGAAGCCAATGGAGAGGATGTTATAAAGTTTTGCTATCCAATGGGTAATGGGCCGAGTTTCAGCCCAATATATGAAGGGCTGGAGCCTGAAGAGGATCTATCTGTTAAGCCCGAATAGTTCAGCCCAATATCATTAACTTTTTTGTATTTAATCTTTTAATTATGTCTTAATCACAAACTTTCAATCAAATCTTAATGATATCTTATAATTCATATATATTTTTGTGACAAACCTCCGACTGAATATTGATTTTGAATAAATTTCACATTAGGCGCTAAGCTTATCACCACCACTGAAAATTATCTCCAACCAGAAGGGCACATGTTTCTCACTATTATTTATTATTATTATTATTTCGGATAATTAGGTTCTTTAAATTAAAGTATGCTTATTTTCCTTATATTCCTGACCAACATTTCCCATAAATAATTTACAAACCAAAACAAGCAATATTAATTTATGCATCAACTACCTTCTTTACTATGAACCCATGCTACAAAGTCAAACAACGTCAATACAAAGTATTCACTTGCTTTCCAAAAAAAAACTTAACAGTCTTAAATAGTTTTTGTTACCTTATATTAAAAGATAATAAATACATATTATAAACTTATTATAAGATTCAATTGAATAAAATCAAATATGGATCTCAAATTTGGAGGTTGAACGGTAATCCAGAATTATATAATAGAAGAAAGCAATCAAAGCAAGCAATAATAATAATTCCAAAGTTTTCAAAAAAAAATTCAAAGAAAAAATTATCATCAATAATTAGCTGTCATATTTTCAAGAATTTAATTAGATTATAACAGCGGATCATTTGAGAGGATGGTGAACTTAAATAGGATAATTTCTTACAATTGCGAGAGATCGTGAATTCAAATCTCATATTTGTCATTATTTATAATTACGTCGATGAGCCCTTATTCAGGGTCCGTTCGGTAGAGCGGATAAGCTGTAAAAATAAGCTGTGTTGTGTTTGGTAGAGCGGATGTTTTGATAGAGTATAAGCTGTTAAATTACCATGAAGGGTATTTAAAGTGGTTTACTAATAAAGTCTACAAATATAGTCATCTACATATTTAATTACCAAACACAATTAACGGAATTACTACAACATATTTAAGCGATCGTGCAAACAGTAATATGCTTAATACAAATTCTACATACAAAAAATTAAACAGTACTTCACAGCACCATCATAGTTGTGCCGCAATCATATCTCTAATAGCGCCCATCGTAGTATCCTCATTAACGAAGTGACCCACTGTTTCTTCAGAATCATCTGCAACCATACTGGCATTCGAGCTACTCGGTACATTGTCAAGTTCGTGGACATCTTCAGTACCTGTGCTATGCCGTCGGATGTAGTTATGCAAGGCGCAACACGCGACCACTATCTGTGGTTGATGTTCAATCTTATATGACGGCATATCATTCAAAATTTTCCATCTTTTTTTTGTTACCCCAAATGTCCTCTCTATCACATTCCGGAGTGACGAGTGTTTACGGTTGAACTTCTCACGTGGCCCGCCCGGTCTACGACCCGACTGCCACTCCGGCACGTGATAACGTTCGCCCCTATAAGGCGCGAGATAGCCCAACCTATTCGAGTACCCCGCGTCCACCAAATAATACTTCCCTGCACATTTACCACGTGAGAAGACAATTAATTCATTTTACCTACCATATACATGAAAAAAATGGATGGAGAATAGTTACCCAAAGATGGAAAAAAAAATTGTACCTTCAGGGGGATGCGGGAAATTGAATTCCTGCCTTCGAGTCACATAATCTAGAACTCTTGCATCATGCGCAGACCCCTCAAAACCTGCGGCGACAAATAGATACATCATATCAAAGTCACACACCGCCAACACATTCTGGCTCGTGTAACCCTTTCTGTTAATATAACGGGATTGGTCAGACCGAGGTACGACTGCAGGAATATGAGTCCCATCCAACGCTCCTATAGCACCTTCAAAAGCTCTTGCTCGTCGATCACTTGTTACCCTAAGTGGGACTTCATTGAACTGGTTCGCCCTCGGTCTAATTTCATCGAATGACAATGAAATTACTGACTGAAGAACCGAGTGGAACACACGCGACACAGTATCTCCTGAATGTTGAAATCTTTCCTGTAGATTTCTGCTGCTAGCACCCTGTCCCAAGGCAAATAATAACGTAGCCACCATCTCCGGAATTTGGACATTGACAGATGCTTGCAACATGTATCTGGTAGATAAGTCGTGGCACAACGCGTGAAAACATTCAACTGACATCCTGAAACTTTCCTTACACCAAACTGGATTTCCATTCAACACCTCTGCAACGTACTGCGCACCCTGTAACACAGATGTCCTACATCGGACTCGTGGTATGGGTTCAGGCAACATCACATTATGATAATATATTGATGCAGCAGCTGCACCCAGACAGTAGTAATCATAATCCTCCTCAGAAGAGCTATTTCCAGAACTGTTCATATCTGAAAGAAAATTTATGAACTACAAATTTTGAAGCAAAGGACCAACAAGGACCAAAAAAAAAATCACAAATATTAAAACACAAAAAAAAAAATTCACATACAAACCAAACACATAATAGAAATAACCTTGTCTCTCATCAGAATCAACTTCACATGCAAATGTCTAATGCCTCACACCTAAAGTAAACAAATGACCCAAATTGTTCTTATTTAGAACATGACTCAAACAAAGACTACTTGCCCCCAAGAATCCCCAAAATGAAATGCCGCCGTGCCTCAGGTGGCATAGTCACAAGCACGTTCCTGAAATACGGGTTCTCAAATTTTAACAAAGATCCCACATACTCATCCAGGTTGAGAATTCCATCCTGCCACATCTGGTGCAAAATTAATGGAGCCTTGTCAGCTGCTGCAGCCACTTCATCCCTTGTTGCACTGCGGGCATCACGTGCGGCCATTGCACGTGCTATCATGGTCAGTGACTCTGTCGCATTGCTACCATCACAGGACTTTCGCTTCTTCGAGGTACCAGGTGCCTTTGCAGATGAGGATGTCATGACTGGACTGCCAATATCTCCTGCCCCAGAGGTTGGAGTTGCTTTCCGGCTAACTGGAGTAACTTCTTCTGGAACTTCATGGGTCGTATGAGGTTGCTTCTGAGGTGAAGTAGCTGTTGACTTCTCCAAACCTTCATCAAAACCCATAGATGTCATGCTGACAGGAATAGGCCTGTAGTAATCACCATTATCCCCAAACCAATCTGTCTCTTCTGGAGGTAGAGGAGATGGTGGTTTTTCTCTGCTTCGCAAAGTTGCGGCTGCGACACATCGTTCTCCTGTGGCTTGACATCCTTTGAAAATGGGCTGCAACAGATCACGATAACGGTAACCATTTTTTCGAAACCTCTTGAAGTCATGGTTCTCCTACAAAAACAACATGGCAGACTTGTTACAGCATACGGTTAAATATTTAAAATAAAAGATAAGGCAGATTTATTTGTATAATAAGATAATGAGTAGTGCTATTTATGAAAAGGGAAGATTACCTGTATTTTTAGATCCCACCACTCGTCCGACATGTCAATTGTTCGGGTCTCAGGATCCCACCCTAATCCGGTTTCACCTTGTGTCATCCTCTCCCACAAGCCCCATTCTTTCCTCAGTTGATCCCATTTATTTTTCATAGCATCTTTAGTGTACGAACAGCCTGTTTGCACCCCAAAACGATGTACGATACCATCCCAATTTATTTTTGGCATGGGAGAGCCGAGTAGCCTAGGGATTGATTGGAAGTAGTCCACACATATATCCACAAATGCATCCGTCAAATTTTGTGTCCACTTTGTCTTCTCTGGTGTACTATCCCCAATCATTTGCTTCCCATGTTTTGGCATTTTTCTAACCCTATATGGACTGGACAATGAAAAAAGACTCAATAACAATAAAACCTAATAGTATTACAGATGAGAAAAAATGGAACCGGTGTAGCCTATATGGAACCAGTGTAGCCTTACTTAAAAAAAATGATCAACAATGGCAATCTTATGTAGAACACCAATGACAGATGAGAAATTTTCTTATTGCATCCCAACAAGAAAAACAAGAAAACCTAAATTAGAATTACAAATACCAACACTACAAGAGTAAAGGCACAAAAAATCACCATTCTCGTTTTTTATAAGTCCCTTGATTCCACCAAGTCCAGGTTTCCTAACCACTAATCCATCAATATTCCATTTAAACTGGCCCTGTAAAGAGGAGCCGAAAAATGAGGTTGCCAGATTGGTGAGCAGAGGGCCTCCAAGATTTCACAGGGACAAGATTTCAAGGAAAACACAGAATCCCATCCACTACCCTAGCATTGAAGATTATCCCACTCCTCTCTAACCAGATAGACCAAACAATGACAAAAAATGAGGTTCTTCATGCCATATACACTGTTATGCCATGTGAAAAAATCAAAGCTAAAATTAACGGAGCTCAAGCTTACCGGTAGGTGGCGCCTTGTTGGGACAGTTTTTGGGTGCTGCAGCGATATGAATTCAGATGTGGAGCAGATAATTTCTCGCTGGAAGATGCTGCTGGAACCACTCTGTGACACGCGAGAGAGAGAGAGAGATAGGAGAGAGATGCGTCAACGATTAGGAGGTAATTGTCGAAATGAAGACAGTTTTGTGAGGTAGAAGAGTTACCTGAGATCTTCACTGGCGGAGCTTGAGCCACATGTACGTGAAGTTCGCCGTCTGCAGAAAGGGGTGGGCTGAAATGGGAGTTAGGGTTTGCTCGAAGCATAAAAGTGCGTAACTTCACGGAAGGGCATTGTTGGGAATATTGTTGTGTCTGTTGACGTGTCGTCACAAGGCTATAGCGTTAGGAATAAATGAGTAACGCTCAAATACGTTACTGTTTGGGCCGGCGAAATTTACCACCGCTGGAACGAACAAGCGCTCAGTTCGGAGGTGTCTGTGCCTTATATTTGCACTTTGATGGACGGAGATTTGGTGCAACTTGAATTGTCACTATAATCGAATAAAAAGAAGGGGGTATATTGTTTTACCACTTCATTACAATGGGAGAGAGAGTATATTGTTTTAACAGCTACTGTGAAAGGTAAAAAACAGATTTTGACTGGAGAATTTTGACCACTCTTTTTACCTGATTTATATTCCTTTCTTGTTTTAATTTTTTCTAATAATGAATGGAATATAAATAAAGAAGAAATTCGCAACACAGATACGTGTATATATATATATATAATAGTAAAGTCTTCTTAGGAAATTTTCGTGTGGGTCCACTCCGGCATCTGTACGAGACCAGCACAATCTAGGGTTACAAAAAACTTGAATTAAATATTTACAAATAGAAGAAATAAATAATTTTATATTCCAAAAATACCCCTACCATAAATAGCTAGATATTAGCAACTCCCCAAGAATCATCTTTAATCGAACGGTCCAGACTTGCTCGGCCAGAATCCCTAACCCTTAGATCAACACCGTCAAATAAACGAGCCTTGCTCTAATTCCCAGAAAACAAAATTGAATAAATAAAATATAATTATTTCTGTAAATTCAAAAATCGAATATAAGTACCCCTCGATACCCCTT
The DNA here is from genome assembly GCA_963580455.1 of Euonymus europaeus. Taxonomy (NCBI): domain Eukaryota; kingdom Viridiplantae; phylum Streptophyta; class Magnoliopsida; order Celastrales; family Celastraceae; genus Euonymus; species Euonymus europaeus. Next base: position 3,677,318 of record OY756968.1, on the reverse strand, counting down.
CACGCCAAAAATCACCGAGAGGAGCAAAGAGTGTGAGAGAGCGATTCGTTTTCTCTCTCAGTTCTAGGGTTTCTGTTGTTTGTGAGGATGAGTGACAGGTTGACTGGTAAGGTTAAGTGGTTCAATGACACCAAGGGTTTCGGGTTCATAACCCCCGACGATGGCGGCGATGATCTGTTCGTCCACCAGTCCTCGATCCGATCCGAGGGCTTCCGCAGCCTAGGTGATGGCGAGGAGGTCGAGTTCCAGATCGAGAATGGATCTGACGGCCGCACCAAAGCCGTTGATGTCACTGGACCAAACGGTGATCCTGTTCAGGGAACTACCCGCGGAGGTGGCGGCGGCGGTAGAGGCTCTCGTGGAGGCGGTGGCGGCGGCTACGGAGATGGTGGCTATGGTGGAGGTGGTGGCTATGGCGGGGGTGGTGGAGGAGGATATGGTGGAGGAGGATATGGTGGCGGGAGATCTAGAAGTGATGGTGGTGGTGGTGGAGGCTATCGCTCCGGAGGTGGCGGCTATGGCGGCGGCGGCGGCGGTGGCTGTTATACTTGTGGGGAATCGGGACATATGGCTAGGGATTGCCCTCAGGGAGGTGGCGGTGGAGGCCGTTATGGAGGAGGTGGTGGCGGTGGAGGCCGTTATGGAGGTGGTGGCGGCGGTGGAGGCCGTTATGGAGGCGGTGGTGGTGACGGTGGAAGCTGCTATAATTGTGGTGGTTCTGGTCACTTTGCTAGGGAGTGCCCAAACAGCGCTCGTTGAGTGAAGTGGGTTGGTTGGTCAAGTGTGTACCTACACATTTGACTTCCCTGACATTTCATACTTTGGGTTCTGCTTTAGTTTCTTGCCTGGTTTAGGTATTATGTTTGGCCTTTTTTTTGTTGCTTTTAAGGATGATCGTGTTATTGTTGCGGCTTTATTTTTGATTTGGGTTCTAAGGCTTTTAAGTCTGTATCGTTTGAACTTTTATGGGTTATGGCATGGCTTTTGTTGAAGTAACAGATGAGTCGCAGATGGTGAAAATACTTTTTTTGTGAACTCACTCTATAACCAAGCTTTATTCACAGAAATACATACGTGCTGTTTTGATCCATTCTTTGTCCTTTCTATATTCTTCTGTTTGTTTGGTTTCTTTATTATGTTATTGGGTTGCTCATAAGCAATGGCTGTTTTCCTTTTACTCATGTGGATTCGTTATATGCGTTTGCGCTCTGCCCTTTTTGTTGTTGAAGTAAGCATTGTTAATGTTATATTTTTCTAAGTTTTTCTATGTTCTTAACAAACGTAGTAAGAGGAGGTGGAAGGTGGATTTCGGTATCTTGAATGTTGTGATTCTTTGTTTTATACTCCCCACTGTATTATTGTGGTTTTTGTTACCTTTCGGTATTCTAACTACAAAATCTGATTTTCCCGTCCAAGACCTTTTATTGTGATCTTATTAATGAATTAACCAGCAGTTATCTCCTTACTTTTGATGTGTGTGACTGGAGTGGAACTGAAAATTCATGATTTATGAGAAACGAACATTGAATAATTAAGCCTATTGATAGATTGATAGATAGAGAGGAGAATAAGTAGAACCTTAAATAGACTTGAGGGGAAGCCATAGAAGCAGCTGTCAAGATTATGGAAGTTGTAACCTCTCTCAGTCAAGATTTTTTGGAAATTAGGGTGATGTTAGGACATAGATTGATGATACGGATATGAGGAATACAACGAATGTTGACTGGTTGTTATATGCTCAGCTCGACTCTGTCTAGATAAAAAAAAAAAGTTGGATGGGGACGCGGGAACGTATGTGCGGGGGTTCTTGTCATGCTTTATGGCTTATCTACTTGAGGTCTAGACTCTAGACTCTAGACTCGTTAACAGCTTTTCCTGCACAAACAAAGGTAGGCGAGGCTTGCTTTTGGAGTAGGTATAGGCAGGTCATTTTCTGAATGCATTTATTTTCAATCCACTTTTGTTGGTTTATTATTATTATTTTTGCCTATATTCAGGAGGAAAAATTGCTTAGTTTGATTTAAGATATTTGTTAACCCAACTTATTTTTTTTTGGGGGGGTGGGGGGGGGTGGTGGTTTAATTGTAAATGATGAAATGGTGGATTACGATCTCCAATTTGTTTGGATTCTCACTAATGTTTTCTGATGTTTTATAAACGTCATGAGTTTATTCCAACTCTTGAGCGATTGTTTAAGGCTTATCAAACCCTTCAACTTCAACCTTCACCCGGTCTTCTCCACGTTTGAAGTCCAAATCTTTGGACAAGAAATTGTGCTTTATTATTTAGGTTTGTCAAGGAAACATTAATGACCACTTAATTAATGAAAATACTAAATGTCTAGATATTTATATCCATAGACATTCATAGTGTGTTTTTTTTTTTTTTTGAATTTGAAAACTTAATTTTGTCATCAAAATCAGTTTTTTTGAATTTTAAACTTAATTTTGTGATCAAAATCAGTGGTAAATGACTTGTCACACGAACTGGCAGTGCTGCTTAATTAATTTTCAGGAATCTCAACTTAGTAAAAAAGTGTGCTAAAGAATGTTCTAACATTCGCGGAGCAGTACAGTGCATGAATCGAATAAACAAACGAGCACTTCTGAAAAGATGGGACGCTTTATTCTTCTAGGGTTGATCTCGCTCTCTTGTTGAAAACAAAGCCACAAAGATGCCATGTCTCTGTTTAGAGTATGTGTATTAGTTGAAGGATTTAGACTTCTAGACCTAGAAAGACGAGAATTCTCAGAACTCAAAGCTGATCGCTTAATTAAATGATATAGAAGTGTCAAAGGACCTTCATAGTTCATACACATCATAGATTTGGTCGTCTAGACACTATTGGCAACAGAAGAAAATGGAGATCTTCAATTCTGAACCTAACCTCATGCATTTGCTTCTATTTGTAACTCTGTATATTGCCTACAGATGAATACTAAAATGTTTAGTTTCTCTGCCCGAACAGAGCGAGAAAGTTGAATTTTTAGTACTGTTTCCATATTTGACAGTAACTCTGTATTCACCTAAGAAACCAAGAAAGCTGTGTGAACCATGTTCATCTGTGTGAGCCTCAATGTCCTCAGTTTTCCATTCCCGCAAGAGCTTGTCGACCACATCACCGGCAGGCAGGTTTTGCAGATTATTATTGGTTAGACACATTTGGTAACACCCATTAGGATGAAGTGCAGTCCAAAGCATTATCCCATTCACAGAAGGATGTGAAAACCCTTCTCTTAATACTTGTTCTAAGTACACAGCCTGCAGATTACACATCAAAATATATAATAATAATAAAAACTCAGTTAAAAAGATGATCGATTTTATAGAGTTTCTGATAGAAGTTCCTTACCTGTGTTTGCTTATCAAAGTTACTGCTAATATCAACCTCAGTTAGCCAGATTGGAAGCCCAAGTGTGGCCAATTTGTCAAGAATAGCCCTTGCTAGAGGAAGATTGGGCTTTGAAAAATGACCCTCCAAGCCAATTCCATCCATTGATACCCCACCAAGTTCCAGTTCTCTTTGCCTCAAAATGAAGCTGTCAACCATCGATTGAACATCACTGCAAGTCTCCACCACATTGTAGTCATTCATAAACAATGTCGCCAACGGGTCTGATTTATGTGCTGTCTGGTAGAAGTTCAATGTAGCATTAGGGCCCAGATTCTGCTCATAGAAATCAAAGTGCAGCATTTCATTGCTGATATCCCAGTGTATGAACTCTTCTTTGTATTTACTCATTAGGCTTTCTATCCGTTCATTGACTGCTGATTTTAGTGCAGGACCTGTAAGATTACGAACCCATGCTGGTATGTACTTTGGGTCTTCCCAGAAGATATTGTGGCCTCTTACAACTATCTGGTTTGCTCTAACAAATTCCATCATTTGGTCTGCTCTTGTGTAGTTGATCTTCCCTTGTTGAGGTTCTGTTGCATACCATTTCAGTTCATTTTCAAATACTGCTGCATTGAATCGCTTAGCGAACCATTTCTGGCACAACAAGAGTAAGCATCATTAGCCATTACATCTCTTCTACAATCGACTTAGAATCATATTTGTCGTTCTTAACAATGCACTTACCTGATAAGGCACATTTCCAAGAATGGAACTAGCAATTGCAGATCCAAAAGGGAAGTCTTTTGAGATTTGTGTTATCGTAATCTTCGCTCCTTGTAGTCTATCTCCATTGCTATCTGCCACATGAATCATCACAGCACGCTTTCTTTTCTACAGAGGAAATCAAGTATCAGAACTTGATACCAACAAATGTTTGAGACATTGAATCAAATATGAGGTGTGAACAAGTAATTACAGTGTTAATTATGTACTGCTGATTCGTTCTCCATTCTTGATCACTAAATGGCTGTAATGAAGAACTTGCCACTGCTATCTTAACATCTTTATCATATGAAGTCTGCAAAAACAAAACTCTCATTTCTAAATTACAAAAATTTTGATCTCACTCTTTCACAGTTTGTAAATCAATTGACTGGGTGTACCTGAAAGTATAGTAAAGATAAATTTGATGATGAATCAAGAACAAAACCCCCTTTTAGAAATGACCAGCATCCACTTTTAGCCAAAACAGATCCTATACAATCGTATACGATGGCATTGTTCATCATCAGGCTCGCACGTATAGGAGCAGAATCTGCACCCTCTATTTTAATCCAGCCTGCAGAGCATCAAGAGAGATACCATAATGAAAAACGTCCTTAATTTTTCTGGACTATTTAATACCTAGTTTCTTCAGCACAAGAAGTCATTGACAAAGACTTTGCATTGCGATAATCGCTAAGCTTTATTCAAGTTATCTGACATTTCCTGGAACTTGTACAGAAGATTGTTTTTCAAAAGGAGAAGAGAAAGGATAAGAACAACATACTTGAGAAGCAATATATGGTGCCCTGAGTGAGATTGTGCAATATAAAAGCAGGTGTATAATCACTACTTGCATACTCTCCAACACTTTGCCTGTCAGCAGGGCCCTTGTCTTTCAGAATCCCTCCATTGTAGAGAGGCTTTGCAGGTTGGTCTTCACACTGTCAAACCATTCAATATCTCAGATGCTATTTACATATCAGGCTAACACCAGGATATTGTCCAGATAAAGCAAATACCTCTGTATAAGCTGTAAAATCATATAATGTTCCATCTGCAAAATAGGAAAAGAAGGAGCAGCCCATCAAAATTTGTTCAAAACCCATCAAAATTAGATACTTGAAGCAGTGAAAGAGATGGAGAAAGAACCATCAGAAGCAGAAAAATAAGGGCATAGGAGAAGCCAGAAAGTCAAGAAACCCAATGTAGGAGTGTATTTCATCTTGGGAGGTCTGAAAGTCTCTCTCTTGTAGTTGTTAATGATAATGGAGGTTATTACAAGGTTGGGAAGCAGAAATGGTGCCTAGTTTTTAAGTTATGAGGAGGGAGATCACAAGGGAACAGTGTGGAAAGCCTCGGTTGTACTCACATGCTTTATGTGAGTATTCCCTTAAACTCCTGAGTCCTGATGACAATGATTTGGAGTTAATTAGGCTATCTTTTGTTAAGCCAACTATTCCTAGATCAACATCCTGCCTCATACAAAAGCAGAAAAGAAAAATGAAAAGAAAAAGGATTCCTGCCTTGTACGAATGACATTAATTACAAGGTTTGGATTTATTGATACTTGACTACTCTCAGGTCTCACGGGCTTGACTTTGCTGTCATTGAAAAGGAACTGCCAACTAATAGTTTTGGTGTCAGAATTTTAGACCTGCCCACCAATTACTTCTAAAAGAATATGTTACAAAAAGGTTCAGAGTTGGTGATTAAAAATTGTGCTAATATAAATCTTACAGAAACCCTTTGTGGTTTAGGCCATTTCTAGACGGACTTTTTGTAGTTTCAGAAACAGCACTCTTGTATTTAAGTTTTTCTCGTGTGAATGTTGACCCAAAGTTAAAAGTTACACTAGGTAAATCATGAACCTTGACAACAATGTAGTGACCATCATAGACGGTCAAGTTAATTGACGGTGGGAGAATTTGTAGTGCGAGAAATGAAAGGTTTTTGAGAGGGAGCAATATAATCCAAGTGGTTGATAAATCATTTAATGAGGCTGGAACCTTTATATTGATCCTACTCGCATGTTGGTCGAGTTTTAAACAGGTAAGCATTGAACTTTGATTGGGCCATGAGCCTGTATATGAGCTTCCTGAGGATAATATTGAGGCTTTGAGTTTTGTTGTATAGCTTCATCGAGCGATGAGAATCTTGAGCCTGGTTGATTGGTCTGTGGATGATTTTTTGTCCATAGAGTGAGATCTCTTTCATATACATATTTCCCTTTTAAAAATAATGTTATTTCTTTATTGTTCGAAAAGGGTCGTCGGAGACAGATGTATTATTTGAAGACAAATTTTAGTTTGTTACGACATTGTATAATGTTTAATTAGGATATCTTCCGGTGAAAAAATACATCAACTATAAACAGACCTAACAAGAGATAAACCTCAAGAACAATGAATGTTTCTCAAACTCTTCAAACTAGAGAGGATGTACCTAGAAAATGATGCAAAACATAGGGGGTGTTGATAATATTTTTCCAATTTGTATTAAAGAATGTTGTCAAGACCAGACCAGGACAATGAGAAGCAAAAATATGGCACAAAAAAAGGAAGTTGGGGATTTGGGTTCGGGTGGCAACAGGTACCATAGTCTAGTGAAGACGTAGGTATGGCATGGAACTAAAGTAGGTCGAGTCATGATGTTAACTTTGGTTCCAAGCCTGGTCCTTCACTCCTGCATTGCTTTTCTGGCAATTCTATTGATGTCTGCAACAAGCACGCCTGCATCATACAGGGATCAGGATGGATGGTCGAGAAAGGTTCACCTTCCTTTCAACCAGATCAAATGTGGTGGTCCTTTGATGCAGCTAGAGGTGCACACGGATCTGGGTTTTCCACCCGACTCAATAGCCCAGAATGAGTCGGTCATTATTGGGCCAACCCGACCCAATAATGACCGGGCAGCTGCGAGATTGGATCCGAGGCTCACAAACCCAATATAATGACTGGGCATCAAAGAAATAGAGGACAAGTAGGCCCAAACCAAACCCGATGTTGGGTGGACTTTGCATCCCAAAGTCGATCGTATTGGGCCCAATTATCTTCTTCTGCAGCTATGGATCTGCTTCGTGAACAGGCCCTAAGATGAGAACAGAAGCTGATCGACTCCCCCGTACAAGGACTGTGGTAACATTTCCCAGTTAATAGAACTTTTTAATGCCTCTACCGGAAACGTATGAGAGGAGCTCTGACACAGTGCGGAAGTGGAGCTTTTTCGTTCATGGAGAATCGGGATAATGGAGACTGATAGTTTTAATAGAGAGATTGAAGGAGGAGGTATCTCAAAACGACGCGTCGAGTGATCTCGGTTTTGGTTCAGGCCCGATTCCTGTTCATCTTGTTAGTCCTCTCGATTTTCCTCATTTTTTCTTTCTCCGGTTTCAAAAAGTTACATTCTCTGGCAGCTAATCTGCGTAAAACGTGTATAAATGTATATCAGGGATCTACTTCCCAATTTGGGGCTTCTGCAATGACGACAATCATGTTATATTGTGCATTCGGGATCTTGTTGATTGCATATTACATCCGAAATGCTCCATTATAGACATAAGAAGTTGAATTGCAACTTCATTTTTGAGGCCTATGAAACAGAGATAAAATGCATCTCTCAATTGGATTATGTATTTTTAATCTTGAGTTTTATTATTTTTCTGTTCATGGCTTTGGTGGCCGAGCCAATCAAGTTGTGCTTGTGCTTCATTGTTAATCTTCCAATTAGTTGGCTGGGGATTCACTCATTCACCGTTTAGTATTACTGCTCTCTATTCTGCCTGTTTGACTGAGATTTCAACAAATTGATTGGAAGAATCATTGCTGTGTCATAAAAACAATAGGGTTGAATCTGGGAATTCGGTTTGGATGAGAGACAGGCAGACAGTTAGTGTGAAATAGTTCATCAGACATCAATAAATGGCTTGAAATGTCACTGAATATTTCAGTGGCAGTAGCTGTTGTTGTATGGTTATTTTTACATGTGAACTTGGTTTTAGGTTACAGGTTTCAACTGGATTTGGGCTAGAGGGTTTGCATTCAGGAGCAGTTACATTAATTGATTACTAATGCTTATGTCATTTGGCAAAAGATTCAAGCCAGAGAATAGTGGGCTGTAGACTATATATATTATTGCGGCGGTCTTTTATGCCTTTTATGTTGAAATAAATGCTTAAGGGTTTCTTGGGGGAGAGAGTGATTTAAATTTTTAGATACTTGCTCATGAGTCGGGAAAGATGTATGGGCCATTGGAGAAGGAAATCTGAATTTTAGTTCTCGTTTTCTTCTTGCTTTGGTCATAGCTTTTAAAAAGTTCTGGGAGTCCAGAGTCCTAGATAAGAGGAAAATGCTATTATAAGCCATAAGGTTAGGTAGCAATTATAGCATTTCCATTGCTTATGTGCCTTTTCTTTTTCCTAATTTTCAATATTAATTTCACTGATGTTTTCTCATAACCTCCTTTCAGAATAAATAGAATATAACTTCTTTCACTGCAAGTGAATGTATTCTTTTTATTTATAAGTAAGTGAATGCATCTCTTATGAGAACTTATTCAGGTGTGTTTCATGTGCACACTTGTGCATTTAGCTGAGGCCTGATTATGCTTCTTCTGTGTCTGTTTGAGATACATATGCATTTTGGAGATATGTGATGAAGGGATTGACGAGTTGAAAACTCATCTACGAAGACATTTATGTCGCTTCTTTTACATATTTCTTACTTTTTTATTAAGTAGCCATGTTCGACTGTTTGAGCTTAATAAAGGTTAAATAATGAAATTATAACATTGTGTTTAGAGTCCCATAGCAAAGAACTCTGTGAGACTGTGATCTACCCGATGCTTTGGGTGATGGACTACTCTAAGTGTTTGGGGTTTAACTATATGTCATTGCAATCCCCAATAAAAGGAGTGGCTTTAGGGTTTCAATAGTCTTGACATAAATAAATAAAGACATTGAGGATTGAAATTCTGCCTCATATCTTCCCTCCTTACTTATCTGGCCTCTATGTGGCTTACCCTTCAAGTAACTGCATTTTCTTTTTCAACAATATACTCCATTTGCCAGTTCTTTTGTATATGAAAAATTGATCCCATCCCTTCTAATCTTACACGCAGGTGGAAGAGAAAGCAAAAGAGGTCTATGAAATTACTCAGAGTATACTTGGATATTGATATTGATAAGCAATGTTTAGGTATGCTTTTGGATCTTTACAATGATAATGCTTGTAATTAAAATCCCAGGGCAACAGAACTCAGGTTCAATTAGCTGTCACTTGATATATCAATCTTTTTTTTTCCCTCTTTCGAGCCCAGTCTCCTATTATTTAATTGACATTTATTTCCACAGGTAGAATTGTCATTGGACTATATGGCCAAGTTGTTCCGAAGACTGTTGGTAGGCCCTTTTTCGAGTATAAAGACTTAAATAACCGGATGTTAGATTATTTTTTTCCTCTAATCAAGTGGTGGGTAGATGTTATGAATATAGGTCAAGCCAATTTCATTCAAAATATCTCAAAGGTTTCTGACAAATACCAGACCATCTTTGCATCTTCCTAAACATTGAAAAACAAAAGTTCATAGGAGTTATTTAGCTTCTCAGTATAGGATTTAGGTTACTAGAATTCAAAATATGTGCAGTTTGTAATATTTGTGTGTTTTATGATAATTTTGCAAATATACTTTGTTTATCTGCATTTTAGTCAATACTGATTCTTCTCTTCTTTTCTTTTCCTGAATTTTGATGCAAAGAATTTTAGGGCTTTGTGCACAGGTGCTTGTTTGTTTTGCCTTTGGATTAATATTAAATCTTTATCATTGTCATTGTGCGAGGTCTTAGTTATTCTTCAAATTGCAGGAGAAAAGGGAACTGTAAAGAATGGAAAACCTCTCCACTTTAAGGGAAAATCATTTCATCATATAATATCCGGATTCGTAATTCAAGGTGGAGACATAATCTATGGGGATGGCAAGGGTAGTGAATCTGTTTACGGTGGGACTTTTCTCGACGAGAATTTTAAGATAAAGCATGCACATGCAGGTACTCAAATGTAACCTAATGTAGCTATATTTTATGGTTCATGTTTTGTTTGCACAAATATTTTTTTTCTTTCCCAAAAACTAATTTTTTTTGTATTTTACAGGTTATCATCTCTCTTAAACTTCTAAATTATTTTTGTAGCTGTTTTATCCATGGTGAACTCGGGGCCTGATTCCAATGGCTCACAATTTTTTATTACAACTGTCAAGGCTAGCTGGTAAGTGATTCTTTAGTGGCAGAACAAGCAATGCATAAGAATAAACAGTTGACCAGTCCAAAGTTTGTGGATACTGATAATTAATAAAACATGGTCATGAATCTTTCCCCAAGAAGGTTTTCTTTTCTGGTTCTTTCTTTTTTTTGAATTATGTTGTTAATGTAGCTAGTAATGATGAGTGGTAAAACTTGCTTCACTACAACCCAGACGTTATCAATTCAATTCCTATAATTACCCTCTCTACTATGCAGGAGTGACACTGCATACATCTTAGGTATTAAAAAATAAATTCAAGCATGGGCAAATTGTATAGTCCGTATTTCTGTTGTGTATTTGCAAGTGATGCAACTGAAGTTCAATCTCAAACTTTCTTGTGAATCTGCTATTGCTAGTTCTTGCAACATGAAATATAGCTTGCATATTAATGTGAGCTACAATGTATTTTTAATTGTTTGGATGGTATCCTTTTCCATCCATTTCTTCGTTTTCCTTATTCTTTTTGAGGAAAAGGTGATTACAGAGTCGTAGCCTCAGATTATAGTGATAGTAATCTAGGGTAAACTCTCACGGTATCTCCACAAATGTTGAGCCACTTATTCCGGTGGTGGTGTTAGTACTTCTATTCCTTTGGTTGTGAGGCTCAAATGCCCATTGCTTGCGGTTTAGACCTATATTATTCACATTCTAACTTATCTGTTGGCTCATTAGGTTGGATGGAGAGCATGTTGTTTTGGCAAGGTTATTTAAGGAATGGATATTGTATATGCCATTGAAGGTGGAGCAGGAACCTACAGGGGGAAACCTAGAAAGAAAGTAATCATTACTGACACTGGAGAGAAACCCAAGAACAAGTGGGACGTGGAAAGATGAAGCTCATCAGATACAAGTTAGTCTTTATAGAGTTCTTTTACCTGTTCACTACTTTATCATGTACTCGAATTTATCCTGTTCGTTATTTGGATCCGGTAGTCCTAGTTGTGGAAATAGTGTATCGTGCTCTGTATCTGTTTTTCTGTTGATAACTTGATGCAAAATTGTTGTGTTGTTTAGCAATCAGAGGAAAATCTGTGGCAAGGATCTACATCTTATGCTTTAATTAATTCCTTGGAGATGGTAGATGAAGCTTGAAATTTAGTCTTCGAGAAGACGTTATTGTTTTTGATAATTACAATCATTAGACAATTGTGAGTTAAATTTATTGATACATAACAGTAGCTTGAACTGCAAATGGACAATTATTTAGAGATAAATCAAGCAAGCAAATACCGATTTCAGGGCCGGAACTTGCAAGCTGTTTTAAGCTCTTCTGCAGGCTTATCTCCAGCAAGACCACTGTCTACCCATGCAGAGTTGCCCCCTTCCATGTTAGTCACGTTAGAAAAGCCCTGCCTCCACCAAACACTCCTTGATTACTTTCATTTTTAGTCATAGAAAGCATACTAAGAACAAGGGAGTTAAATTCTGAAATACTGGCATGACAAGTTTTTGATAAACTTACTGCATTTAGAAGATCAACACAGGCCTTGAGTGATCTTCCTCCACTGTTGCAACCCTTCAATAGTTTGGAATATAAAAACTAATTTCAGAAAGAACAAAAAAAATTCTTTGTCAATTTGAGTGAAAGTTGGAGGTGAGATTAGTTACCACAACTAGGCGATCCTCTTTCTTGCAGATGGTGGCAACTTGATTCAGGAATTCAGGATTCTTCACTTTACCTGTTTAACAAAAGCAATTTGTTTTATAGTGATTTGCAAAGTTCTGAATTTTTTAAGCATCTGGGTTTGCCAGATTTAAGTCTGAGGACAGAGTTTCTTACCTTCTTGTGTTTTGAACATATAAGGAACATTCAAGGCATTGTCAACATGGCTCTTGTTGAACTCCTCAATTGTCCTAATATTACAAGATAAATTATTTTATTTTCTTTAAACTGCAATACCTTGAGGCTAATTTCAACTCCTAATATCCTAAATTCCTACCTTACATCTAAGTAGTGGTGACCTGAGCTGAGAAAATCTTTGGCAGCATGAACATTGACAGTAACAACATCTTCAGGCCTAATAGAAGAAAAATTAAGAAAGAAAACAGTACCTATCTTCATAAATCATAAGCATATTGAACCCATAAGAAATTTTAGTCCAAGGAAAGTGGCATACCTCTTGATACCTTCCATGGATGTAATTGAACCAGAAGATCTCTTCTGCCTTTTTGGTTCTTAACAAAAGTCTCTTCCATTGATGATGTGAGGCAAGAATTTCATATTTTTATTTGGTTTGACTTTTGTTTATCAAATAATTTTTCCGAATTGTTGCCTACTTCAATACTTTATATTCTGAAATGGGTTCTAGACCCACCCGAAATGCTACGGGTCACCTGGTCAAACAGGTCGGGTTTTGGGTACAGTTCATCTTGTCCAGCTCTAGACAATATACCAACTGGTCTACGAACTCGTGTCACGGTATCAGACAACAGATATGCTCCGGGAGAAACCATAGCCATCTCTGCAACATCTTTTACCTTCTCTGTGAAACTCCCTCCGTCTCTCTATCTCCGTCTCCTCTGTAATGGAGAGTAGTGAAGAAAACAACAAACCCACTTACCTATTCGAATCTCCTCCTTCACCAACTCAACCCTTGCTCTCTAAACCACCGTACTTTCAATCTCCTATCGAAGAACCCACAACCCACGTTGACCCAGAACTGCCGGAAGAAGACCCGACCCAGTACCTGCAGATCTCCTACAACTACGGGGTAAGACCTTTCAAGGACCTGTCTTTCCTCATCCTGTTCGTTCTCTTCGTCCTCGCCACTTTCGGTTTCGGCATCTTCTGCATCTTCCACAGAAACAACAATTACGCCAATCTATCCTCTTATAGTTACGATTCCAATTCGATTTCTTGTGTAAAAGACTCGCTATCGTCGAATCGTGAAGAGCAATTTTTCCAGTACTTGTTGTTTTATTCTAGCTCGAGTTCGGTTCTGAAGAATTTGATATGGACGCTTGTAATTACGTTGATTTTGAGTGTGCCCATTTGCTTTCTACTCCTTTTGTTGCTTAAGCATTACGCCAAACAGATTGTCTACGTCTGTCTCCCTTTCTTTGTTGTGATACCCATCTTTTTCAATGTGTATTGGTTCGTTGCCTGCACGGTTAGCTCCACTTGTAGCGACTCGTTCCCATTGTTATATAGGATTTTGGTGCTTGTGTTTGTGTTTCTTGTGATTGGGGTAATTGTGTGGATATTCGTGGCTAACTGGCACCGAATTGAGTTGACTGTGAGGATAATTGGGGTTGCATCTGATGCCTTATCGAAGAATCTGGGATTGTTTCTTGTGTTGCCACTTTTGACGCTAGCTCTTGTGGCCTATTATGCTCCTATTGTGGTGTTTTTGGACTTTGCAACATTAAATGGAAAGATGGTGCTGAAAGAATCAAATGCAGAGTACACTTGTGTTTGGAAGCAAGATAGCTGGGTCCCTGCTTACTTTGCATTGGCAATATTAACGATGTTGTGGTCTTTTACAGTAATGGTGGAAGCTCAAGTTTATGTTATCAGTGGAACTATTTCACAATGGTACTTCACAAAGGAGTATTCAACTCCTAACCGAATCATAAGAAGATCTTTGAGGTGATTGCCTGCTATTTCTTTCATTTATTAATCACCATATCATTTTTATTGCTTTCATGTAAACTTGCATTGACCTAGCCTGTAATTCCTTCTTGTTAGTCTAGTTATGCTCTGTTCATTAGATGAAGTAATAGTGAAATTAAATAGATTATAGATACTTAGGAAATTGCATTAGGACTTTGGGAGTTCTTGCTGATTGGTATATGCACACTCTTGGAATTTTTAATCTATCCTTAAATTAAGTTTGGAGATTTCACACAGATGTCACATTCTCCTTGGGGCAATAGGTTATCCTCTTTGTTTTCGTTTTTTCGTGTTTTGACAATGTTATTGTACCAATTTGAGCTTTAGCCTGAAATAGATCATCTTCATGGTTGGAAGTTCTACTGATAGGATATCCTGGCCTGGGGCAATTTTGAGACGCGTTCATAGTTTAGATTTCCTTGTCATCTGTTCAAATGGCCTTCTATGAAACTTGTATCTTGCAAAAATTGTTTTTGCGTGAAGGTTGGTGTGGTGGAGAGCTGATACTGGAGACTTTTTTGACCATGTCTTGGATAAGTAGACTAAGGGAAAGGGTTTGATAGTTGTATTGTAAAAGCTGAAAGTAGATCAAATGCTGGACAATCAAATTGATCAGGTCGTGCAACAAAGATTAAGTGTTAGCCTCTACTGCCCATGTACTTGTGAATTTTGGTGTATTGATAGACTGTTTATAATGCCCCAAGTTTGAGATTGGATGAGTGATTTTGTGGGGCTTGGCATGGGCCAGTTTTGGTCATGTATTTGGTTAAACTGGGCTACATGATGAGGTAATTCTATGGAGCTCCAATTGTTACTTTGATTTTCTAAGTTAAAGATAGCATATGGTTGGTGAGTAAGATGGAAACTGTCAAATATTTTAGCTTGGTGGCTGGAGCATCTTTATTGAAGTATGGGTGCTTTGGTTACTGAACAAGGGCTCTGCATGTGTATTCGCGCATGGGAGCATAAGTTACTGTACTCTTCATTTGCAAATAGACTGCAGCGATCAGGGTTGTAAATCTTTCTAGTTAGAATCGGAACAAACATAACGTTCCACTGGGCCACTATGTGCCTCTTTTTGGTCATGACAAACTTCTTGTCTGTTGGAAGTGCATACCATTATGTATTATGATTTCTGGTACATTTTTCTTTTGCGGTTGTCATGCTGGAGAATGGTTGTGTTTCTATCATATTCAAATTGGTTACTAACTACTACTTGTTTCTATAGTCATTACCAAGATATTAAATTATTGAGCATGTCGAAATTGTGTACACGAATCAACTCCATTTAGCTCCAATTGCCCACACTAAACTCTCTAAATCAGTCTTATGTAGTTTCTGCTGCTATTCTTAGAGTTTCAACCATCATTATGTCGATCAATGTTCATTTTATAAACCAAAGAGTTAGGAGGGATTGCTAATATTACTTGTCAACTAATGTGGAAACATGGGCATCATGTTTATCTTGGTACTCCCCCTGTAAAGAATCTATTATAGTATTATGCCTCCCGTCGCTGATCTTTTAAAGAAAGCGTTTAATATGCTGCATTATCTCCTTAATAAATTCTTGTAGCCGTTGCACGTTTGAATTAATCAATGATTGAAATATTCCTCCAATAGTTTTTGTTCTTTTTTTTTTAGATTATGATTTTACTCTGTTATGTGCTTAGATATGGTGATTTTCAGATATCTTGCTCTGGAAAATTGTAGTGAAAGTATGTTCCATTAGATAAGTTTGATTTGCTTTCGTGTCTACTCTTATGTTTGAGTGTTTGCATGTCCATTTTTAATTCAAACGTATCTATGTCCCCACCATTGTTCCTGGTCTGTAAATTTACGAACTTCCTCAGCAATAATGGTCCACTTCCTATAGTGGTTCCAATAGCAAGCTCATCCTTTGTTATAAACACTTGCAGGAATGCATTTGGCCCCTCATTCGGCACTGTATGCCTCTCTGGGCTGCTCATATGTGTTGTTCGTGTGGTGCGAGCCGCTGTTGATAGTGCAAGAGAAGAAGCTCCAGGAATGGTGAATCTTATTTTGCGGTGTTGTGTTAATGCCTTGCTGAGAGCAATAGATTTTCTTAACAAGTTTACCATCAACTTTGCTGCGATAACTGGCGAAGGTTACTGCCGATCCGCAAGAATGACCTATGAAGTTTTGAAGCGTAATCTTCTCTCAGCGGTTTTCGTGGAGATTGTTTCCACTCGATTGTTGGCTGCAATTACTTTTGTGCTTTCAGCAGTATATGCAGTAGCAGTAAGTATAATTTTTAATTTCTTGTTCTTTCTACTTTATTGTACTACCTGTAATGAACACAGATGCTATAAGATGGGATTGCAAGAAAGCCATACCTGCAATTTGACTATGATATTTTTTTTCATGATAAATGACCCTTAATGACACGCACACACCGACCCTTCTTAAGTTTGATATGAGAAGGTTCCGGAACTTATTAAATAGCTGCGTGACATTTGCTACAAGGAAATCCCTTAGCTTTACCATCTATTCATTCTTCCTTTCTAGCTTCTGAGTTGTAAGTCACAGTTGATTTCCTTTCTTAATTGCTGAATTTCTATTTGCATAAACAGGCGTGGGCTATCCTAAAGGGCGTGAGCAATCTCGGCATTGACTCATACTTCGTAGCTGTTCTTGCGTGGGCGCTGCTAATTGTAGTTTTGAGTTTCTTTGTCCATGTGCTGGAAAATGTGATCGACACCATTTATATTTGCTACGCCATTGATAGGGACAGAGGGGAGGTTTATAAGCAAGACGTTCATGAAGTTTACGTTCACCTACCCCTCAGTAGGAATCACAGGTCCTCACTATACCCTAGAACTCTTGGCGTATAAATTAAACCTCCCAATGTTGGTGGTGGTCATATTTGTTTTCTGTATAATGTTGGAAGTGCCAATTGGCAAATTGTGTATACTGTCATACTGTTTTTTCTTGGTACGTCCTTTTGAGGCTTTGCTCAATAATAAAAGAGCTAATTTCCTGGGGTAGTTTCTAGGTTTTCCATGAATCCTTTGTGTTGGTGACCAGGTCGGGCTGATTGTGCTCTCGATTCAGCTCTGAATTTTTCCCCCGGCCATTCGCCCTGGGGAAGAGAATCGGTAGCGATTGGTGAATTGCACCGTAAAAAAGAAATCAACAAAATAAAAACAGAATCTTTTTGTTGATTTTTTTCCTTAAAAAAAATTTGACACATCTTTTACTAAAATTGTTCGCAAATCTAATTAAAAATCAAAGAAATGAACGATAATTGACTTAATGAATTGATTAAAATATGTCCAAAAAATCGACCATCAATACTCTCAATGAAGCAACCATAGGTTGTCACAAAATTAGTATCAGATACCAAAAATTCGAATTATATTCTTGACACAGCTTAACAAACCAACCAACCAAAACATTTGAAAAAAGAAGAAAAGAAAAGATATTTTTGCGATTGTGCTTTATGCACTCAATTACAGACACGTGGTTCTATGAACTCTGAAGATAATTAATAAAAAAATCTGCTTAGTTACCGTTCAGATTCTATCTAATCTCTACTCTCTAGGCCCTAGTGTTTCCCATTAATCCAACGGCCATCATTAAATGTCATATGCATCAACGGTGTTTAATCATTTTGTCAATTTTTTTCAGTACCATCTCAAAAGCAGAGAAAGTGACTCGCACACATGCCAGGTAGTGTCACTTTTATTAAATAAATGCTAAAATAATATCCTACCACACTTTCCAACAAATAGTTTTTTAATTAATTAATATTTATTTTTTTAAAAAGGAAGAAGACAAATACTACATCTTATATCACTGCATCTCTCACTCCACTTAACTTCACTCATGGCGGCTTCTACGTTTCTATCCAGTTCCCTCTCTCTGCTCTTCCTCTTCTTCATCTACTCCAATTTCGTTCCTGTAATTTCCGTTGATCAGACTGTGAAGAAGACATTCATCTTCCGCGTCGACTCCCAATCCAAGCCTTCCGTTTTCCCAACCCATTACCACTGGTACAGTTCAGAGTTCGTCTCAGACCCTCTTCAAATCCTACACACATACGACACCGTTTTTCATGGCTTCTCTGCTCTGCTGTCTCCAGAGAGGGCAGCTCTCCTTGGCCAAAATCCATCTATTTTAGCGGTTATTGAGGACCGTCGCCGGGAACTGCACACCACTCGGTCCCCGCAGTTTCTTGGACTTCGTAACCAGCAAGGGCTCTGGTCGGAATCTGACTACGGATCAGATGTTATCGTCGGAGTGTTTGATACCGGTATCTGGCCTGAGAGAAGGAGTTTCTCTGATGTCAATTTGGGGCCGGTTCCGACCAGGTGGAAGGGCATTTGTGAGACTGGAGTTAAATTCAGCCCCAAAAACTGTAACAGGAAGTTAATCGGGGCGAGATTTTTCGCTAAAGGACATGAAGCCGCGGCGGGATCGGGGGGGCCTTTGGGCGGAATTAATGCGACCGTTGAATTCTTATCCCCGAGAGATGCGGATGGTCATGGGTCCCACACGGCATCCACTGCCGCAGGACGCCACTCTTTCCGTGCAAGTATGGAGGGGTACGCTGGCGGAATTGCGAAAGGTGTGGCTCCAAAGGCGCGATTGGCGGTTTATAAGGTTTGCTGGAAGAATTCCGGTTGCTTCGACTCTGACATCTTGGCTGCTTTCGATGCCGCCGTGGCTGATGGAGTGGACGTCATATCAATTTCCATCGGAGGCGGTAATGGGATCTCCACACCGTATTATCTGGACCCGATAGCAATAGGTTCTTACGGGGCTGTTTATAAGGGGGTGGTCGTGTCTTCCTCAGCTGGTAACGATGGGCCTAATGGGATGTCAGTGACGAACCTCGCACCATGGCTTGTCACGGTCGGTGCGGGCACAATTGACAGGGACTTCCCCGCAGATGTGATTCTTGGAAATGGGCACAAGCTCTCTGGGGTGTCTCTGTTCTCGGGAGCGCCACTGAACAAGCAAATGTACACTTTGGTTTATCCTGGGAAATCCGGGCTCCTCTCGGACTCACTTTGCATGGATAATTCTCTTGACCCAAATCTCGTGAGGGGCAACATCGTGGTCTGTGATCGTGGAAGTAGTGCAAGAGTGGCTAAAGGGTGGGCGGTGAAGAAAGCTGGAGGAATAGGCATGATTCTTACCAATGGAATCTCCAGTGGTGAAGGGTTAGTGGCCGATGCTCACCTTTTGCCTGCTTGTGCTGTGGGATCTAACGAGGGCGAAACACTCAAATCCTACATTTCGTCGAACAAAAATCCGACGGCAACCATTGATTTCAAAGGAACTATACTTGGTATCAAACCGGCCCCGGTTGTGGCTTCCTTTTCTGGTAGGGGGCCAAACGGAATGAACCCGGAGATTCTCAAGCCTGACTTGATTGCACCAGGAGTGAACATCCTTGCGGCTTGGACCGACGCTGTAGGTCCAAGCGGACTGGACTCCGATACACGGAGAACAGAATTCAACATTCTTTCAGGAACTTCCATGGCCGCTCCTCACGTCAGCGGTGCAGCGGCCTTACTGAAGTCTGCACACCCTGACTGGAGCCCAGCCGCAATTCGTTCTGCAATGATGACCACCGCTAGCTTAATAGATAACCGGAAGATGCCCATGACTGATTCATCAACCGACAAGCCATCGACTCCCTACGATTTTGGAGCTGGGTATCTCAATCTCGGTCTCGCAATGGATCCGGGACTCGTCTATGATATCACCAATGACGATTACGTGAACTTTCTTTGTTCAATTGGGTATGATCCAAAGGTAATTCAAGTGATCACTCATTCACCGGCCAAGTGTTCGGCAAGAAAACCAATGGCGGAGAATCTAAACTATCCTTCCATTGCTGCATTGTTTTCGACCTCATCTGCAAGGACTCAGAGCAAGACATTTATTAGAACCTTGACCAACGTGGGTCCGCTGAATTCAGTTTACCGGGCAACAATAGTGTCTCCGAATGGTGTAACGGTGGCCTTGAAGCCGGCCAAGCTGGCCTTCACCGAAGCGGTGAAGAAACGGAGTTTCATTGTGACAGTTACTGCGGATACCCGAAACATGAAGTTGGGTGATTCGGGTGCTGTATTCGGGTCAATTTCGTGGTCAGATGGTAAGCATGTGGTTCGGAGCCCCATTGTGGCTACTCAAATGGACCCATTGTAAACTAACAAGAACTTGGTATCCTTTTCTAGTGGTCTTAGTAGAATTAAAGTGTACAACTTGCTACACTGCATAGTTCAAGATCCTAGTGTGTTATGATTCCTTTGTTGCTTAAAATCCCCTCCTTGACAGCATGATAGGGGTTTTAGTTGGGCCAAAGTCGTTTTGAGGGATGCTATTTTCTTCTTTTTTTCTTTTTGATGATGTTTTCTCTAATGTAATGTTGTATTTTATAAACTTGTGAAGTCATGTTTTTTTTTTTTTTGAAAACAAGGTCAGGAGACGACTTGCTTGTATTAGTTGAAAATCAATAGAGAGTACCTGCAGCTAATGCGTAGACAAAAGGTATACAGATTTCAACAATGCGTTGTTGTTGTTGCAGTAGATTGCGGGAAAGGAAAATGGCATGTAGTCAAACATTGGGTTTCCTTGCTTTATATGAATTTGACAAGTTTTCTTCACATTGATATCGGGAAACCCAAGGTTTGAAAGTTGGTTTTGACAAAATTATTAATTATTGTTGTCGTTGTAGTGGGTCCATTGGAAATCTAGCTTTTACTAATGCTAGAGCCTAATGCCTAAAGAAATCAACACACATGGTGCAAAAAGCAAAAAAAAAGAAAAAGAAATGTCATAATCTGTCTGGCCATGTAAAATCGAATGATAAAATGCCCTCATGGCCATGTTTACTTTGTGATGTTATTATGTTGAAGCATGACAAGGTGACTATGATGGAAACCGTCCTTTAAATAGAGACACCATAGAGTTGTTAATATGGCACATGCAATTTGCTTCCACCAATTACTCGTTCTATAAACCTCTTGGGTCAGCTGCTATTATGACTCAAGCAAGAAACTCACTAAATTGAGGGTGGAGTCTAGCTGGAGAACTTCTATGATTTCGAGTCTGTGAAAGATAAAGCTCAAGTCAAAACTCACAAATTTGGACTTAATTGTCTATTAAAAATTCATGTTGATGATATCAGATTTATCATCCCTCGTAAGCTTGAGTAGTAACACATAATCTTTCAATGTGAGATATTATCATTACACCGCTCTTAAGAAGTGAGACTTTAGTCATATCCTCTTAGCCTTCTTTTATTGTGTACTTTTTTTTTACGGCGGCCCCATTCTAGATAATTAGTCACTCTCTTGCCTATTATCCTTGCTAGCACGGATTTGGCGTATGTCACTCTCAATAACAAGCACAAATGATGAAAATCATGATTTCAGACCTATGTGCACAAGGCTCAGGCTCAAGCTCAAGCTCATAAGTTTGAATCTATCTCTATTGAAAATCCAGATTGACAATAAGAAATTTATCCTCCCTTATATATAAGCTAAAATACTAACTGATAATCTTTCGATGTGAGATCTTATCATTAGCTCCCAACATGATCTTAACTACTGAAGTTTCATCTTGGCCCATTTCCACCAGGCTCGCAGCCCATTAACAAATCCGCAGCCCAAGACATGTTAAATGACGCCCTCTTAACTTAAAAACTATCCTTTTAGTGGGTAGGTAAGCAATATAAATTTTCAGAATGCCAAGTACACAAGAAGTAAAAGAATAAACATGTACAAATGAACAACGTAAGACATTGCAGTGGCAAGAATTGAGCTTACTCATTGCTCATTAAATAATCGATATTTTACTTGGTCAAATAGCCAGATCATCCTGGGTTCAAGGCCTTAATTCAGTTGGGGTTCCCTTTGGCGAGCTCCATCATTCAAGTCGTTAAATCTGTAGAGCAAGTCCGCCTCCGTTCCTTTAAGCGTTACTCGCCGACTGACTAGTATCTTAATCCAGAGAGCTACGTGATAGTGAAGGTAACGTGTGAACAAATCTTTACTTTATGTCATATGGTCATATGTGCATTTATTACTTGCTGTCACATTTGCGTTCCGCCCTATATGCCAACCTATCACCTTTTTACCTATCACTGCCGAGAAAACGTAGCTAAGGCATAGCATCTTGACCGATCTATCATCTTGTCTAGAATGAATACCCTTGGTTTTGCTACTTTTCCCATCTTTAAATGCCTCGTTTATGTTGCAAAATGCTTTGACAGCCTATAGTAGTATGCTTGGCAAGAATAGTAGGGAGACTATTTTTTTTTTTTTAACAAAAGAGGGGGCACACCCACAAACAGACACAAGAACACTAAACATCAACTCGTCGAAGGGAGACTACTTTATATGTATGGAGAGGTACATATGACCACCCAAAAGCTGAAATAGACCCGAGTCCTCAAAAAATAAATAAAATCGTATGGTGCATCAAATCTGTTGTAATTTTCACACCCCCACAAACTAACAATATTGTCCGCTTTGGGTTGTCCGGTTCACTGGATACATCGGACCCACATATGGGTTGTCCGGTTCACAAGGATACAACGGGCCCGCACGACTTTGTTTCTTCTCAAGTGCAGCAAATGGGCTTGGACCCAACTCACTACACAAGGGAAAAAGCCTTGTTAGTGGGTTGAGATGGGCTACTCCTTATAAAGGAGACTCAACCTACCACATCTTTCGATGTGGGAGTTTTAACAAAATCATGCACCGCCAGGTTGTCAATATAATTTTGTTGAATCGCTGATATAATATTACAAAATAAATTAATATATATTTGAATATCTAGTATATATATTATATAGTATATACCAAATACATAACTCAAAAAAAATAAAAAATAATAATATAATTCATATAAACTAAAAAGTTGTTGAGTAACGAAAACACCACATAAAAGCAATGCACGCAAGGGGGGAAAAACAATATTAGAAAGGGAAAAATGTAAAATCCAAGAATAATTTACCACGTGAGAGACGACCATTTCTTTTTTATTGACGAAGGCCCACTAGTGAAGTCGCACTTCTCCAAAATGGAGAAGACATTACGCCGTGCCCACTCAAACCTTGGAGAAGAAGCCAACACATATGAGATCGGACAACTCGTAGGGAGATATAGCATGCCACCATAAAAGGACTGAAGTTTAAAAAGGACAAAGAAACACATGCATGAGATCAAGAGGCCGCATCAAGCTCTCCTCCTCTCTCCCTCTTCTCTCTCAACATCACGAACAACCCAAATTTGTGCAAAAACCATAACCCTAATTTTAGCACAAATCCAGAAGTTATTCGTTGCAAAACAGCTTGAGGAGACCCAAAAGCACAAACTCTAGTTTCAAATTTGTGTTGTGCTTTCTTTTTTAATTTTTTTTTAAAGATTTATGCGGTGGTGTGTTTATTAAAGCTTGTATATGCCTACTGATCAGGAGGTAAAGAGAGGCATCCAATGTTGCCAATTTTTTATAATACCGTCGGCATGTGGTAATTTGTATGTTCGCTATTTAAAGCCCCAACCTTGGTTTTTTTTCAGTATTGGTGCATATGACCAAAATACAATGTATCATTTATTGCACTTCCCCTTTTTTCCCTATTTATCTCTTCTCATCTCTCTCACTCTGAAATCCCCTATATCATACTCTCTAAAAATGGTTGGTGGTGTCGATAGGTACACTAATTTTAATTGTGACCATTGCCAAAATCGATGAAAACCCCCTTCATTGTAGAGGAGATTAAACTTATTGTACTACCCAGTGTAGTGGTAGTGTCTCAACCCCACCTTTAACAGATAAGGGGTTCGAGGCATGAAGGCGGCTATGTGCTGCGATAAAAGCGTGATTAAAGTCTACGGACCCGAAACGTACAATTCCTTTGATTGTTGGGTTAAGGCCTGCTAGACAAGTGGAAAAATTCCCCCACAAAACGTAAACTAAAATGAATGGATATAAGAATATGTAAAAAACTAATCATCATAGTACTAGTAGAACATGATTGCAAGATCCAAAATCTAAATGTCGTACTTTAAGGGCAACTTTCCTATTGCCAGGTGGAGCAGCTGGGCAGATTGTAGTTTCCTTGTTAATAGCTTGTACTGTTCCTTTGTCTTGCAAGCGTTATGCTATTGTGGCAGCTAATTCAACTCCTGAATTAACAACAACCAACTACAGCCACACGGGTTATAGAGTGCTGAGCAAAGTTCTTTCGTTCTAGCGCCTTCAACTTATTGTCAACCTTCTGTGCAAAAAGATCATCAACAAGCAAATTCTTAGCTTTCTGATAAAATAGATAGATAAAGTCCATCAAATTCTTACAGATGGATCTTTCAGGCTGGAGAAAGGCAAAGCAAACTCTAATGCACCTGGTACAACATCAAGTTTAGCTTCAGCTCCCAAAGCAAGCACCAACCTAGCTGCCCAAGGCAAAAGGAAGTAAGATTAGCTCCACATTTAACATCTCCTTGCATTCTTGCAGAGAAGCAGCATGACTTGATATAGATTCGGATGCAACCTATCTGGAATAAGACAGAATGCTAAATCTGCGATAGCAAGCAGATTTTCAGACTATTGAAAAAAGAGTCTATTAGTAGAAGAAAAAAAATAGTATGGAAACATTCTGGCACAACCCAAAAAGACAGAATGTATAAAACTAAAACTACGAAAACATTCTGCCACAACCCAAGGACTATGCAGATTGGCCAAATTTACTATTCTACCAAGATTCTTCCTTCTACACAATTTCGCTTGCTATTATCCAAGCTTGGATCAGTTAATCCCCTTGATCCAGCTTGAGGGGAGTGTTGGAGGTAAAATTATGGAACTAATTTTACTAAATTGTTGTAATCTTTGTTGCTATACTTAGTTTGTGCATATCTTGTAATTACTTGATAGGCTCTGTTTTAGGCTATACTTATGGGCTGAATTATCTCATAATTATTCTCCTAGATCAGGGTTATACTTGTTACACGGTCCCCTATATATAGAGGTTATAGGACTGTATACAATGATCATGAATGAGATTTTTCTGTTTTATCTTTTTCCACAGTCTTCGTGGACGAGATGTCGCCGATCCTATCAGGCCAGATGCTCTAGGAACAGAGCGACACCCAGAGCCAACAACAAGATTATCAAAGAGTAGCAGCAACCCAGGTGAAGTTTCATTTCCCCTAACGTTAAGGGTGTTTTGAACCAGGGATGCCAAGCCAATGCATACCGTTTCTCTATCAGACAGATCCATCAGGAACATTTTCAGCAAGCCAATGCGACAGGGGAACTCAAACTCATTGTTTAATTTTTGGAAAAAGAATTATAAAGAGACTTCTGGACGAGTGAAGTTAGCAATTCGTGCTTCGCTTGAAGTAAGTTTTTCCTTTCTATTTCTTATATATGCATGTTTGTTCACCCCAGAGCATTAATT
The DNA here is from genome assembly GCA_963580455.1 of Euonymus europaeus. Classification (NCBI taxonomy): domain Eukaryota; kingdom Viridiplantae; phylum Streptophyta; class Magnoliopsida; order Celastrales; family Celastraceae; genus Euonymus; species Euonymus europaeus. The sequence goes on along the minus strand of OY756968.1, from coordinate 3,651,873 downwards.
TTAGTATGCATGTGACACCATCCCGGCTTAATTCATTGTTAGTTGATGTTGTTGTCCATATGCTTCTCTTGGAATTAGAGTTTCTTTCCTTCTGCTAATCCCAGACCACCTGCAGTAAAAATAACAAGCTGCTCCGATTGTGTTGGATTTTATGTTTTGTTCTTCATTAATTGGTATAAAAATTATTATGATTTGAAATGATGGATGGTGGATGTCGCTTGTAATGATGAGAGTGGCCTTTGATGTTAGCAATAGAAGAGATTTTTTTCAGTTTTCACATGAATTGCAGCTTCAGTTTATATGTCCATTGAGCATTTTGCAACAACGTTTGATCAATCGTGTGCCCTGATGTAATTATTTCCTCCGTCTTTTTTCCTTCCCTCTGTAGTTGTCTCTCCTATGTATTTGGTGGAAGACTCTCAGTGCCGGTGAAGAAAGTTCACTTCCGTATTCCACGATAGAGTGAAGAATTAACAATTTCAGGAAGTGATGCTCATCAGAAAATTACATTCTTAGCAAACTCAAGAAAAACCAACATGGTGAAGTGGGTGTTAAAACTGTCTTTTTGATTTTGGGCTGTCTCTCCTATGTGACAGCATACTTTATGTGAGAGAGATGCATGTCGCTGTCAAAGCCAAACAATTGATTATGAATGCTATGATCAATAAAAGGTAAAAATAAATGGCTCTCGTGCACAAGGGTCCAGGAAGGTCATATACTATTACTACCTTAGCCCAATAGCGGTGAGGCTGTTTCCATAACTTTGAACATGTGATATCACACTTGGATACAAGTCGTGAATCTGGGCCCAATAGTTGCAAGCTTAATCAGAATTCTCCTCCTACGAAGATCTCATCGAACCATGTACTTCCCCCTTTCGAGCTCTGATAGTAGGAGCAAAATTCTTTACTTTAATATTAAAAAAAAAAAAAAAAAGTGAAAGTGAATGACTTTATGCATGATCTGCATGTTGTGATAATCGCGGTAGGAGAAAACTTTGGAGAACAGTTCTCCAACGCATTTGGGAATTAAAAGACTTTTTCTCAACGCCATAATTGAAGGCCGATCAACTATACTTGAACAAAGCGAGTGGTTAATGATTTGAAAGTCCTCCTAACCTGCGCAATCATTGAAGACAAGACCTTCTTGTGTTACGTGCATGTTTACAATTCCTATTCCAGACATACAGTACACCCAAATCAAACAGGGTCCAGCGTATACTCGCCCGCATAGTTGTCTTCCTTGGCTTTTAAGTGCATACATGAATTTAGACCGTTCAGTATAGCGGGTACCAGCTTATAGCCTCCGTTTGTTTCAGAGCTAGCTTATACTCTGTCCCCATATTATCAGACATCCTCAACTTTTACGTTTTACGAGAGCTTATACTCTATCAACATACTCTATCACGAGCTTATATTTTCTATCCAATTATGTCAACATGCACGCCAATAAATTTTCTCGATTTCTTCTATTGTTATTGTCTCTCTCATAGATTTGTCATATTATCTCTCAAAATATATATTAGATTTCAAAAAAAAAATATATATATTGAAACTCAACGCGTAAAGTGTTTTGGACGAGACTCATATTCAATAGTTTTTATTTCATTATTAAACTACTTCACATACTCCTAATTTTAAATTGACAACTTATACATTATCATAAATTTACGTACTACCAACCACCACACATTTTATACACTATAAAACTTACACTCTACTAAACAATCACTAGATTGAGTCAAGAAAAATACTTATTAGACCACTGAGTCCCCTTGTGACTCGGTAGTTCATTCCCCACCATTAAACTTGACACTGTAGACTAGACTGTAGAGTCTTTTGACACCATCAAGTCGAGTTGGGTTCTATAGTCTCTTCTCAAGGGTTAACGTCCTTCCACGACTTCATCTTTCTTAATCCAGAACAAGCTCATACTAATCTGAGCCTAAGAGAAGAAAAAAAACGTAATACTATGCATTTCAGTGCTTTCCTAGAACAATCTAAAATTTAGAGCATTGAATTTATTTGTCACCTGATTTAACACTGTACAGGACTTGTGGCCCCGCTACCCAATACTACAAAATTATTCCACACATGTCAACCAAATGCAATCATCTCATGCCAGTGCCGCACATACTATTTATTTAATATAATATAATATTGTCAAAGAATAATGGCGTCCATGGTGAGATTCAAACTTAATTATAATACTCTGAATCAATCAAAGTCATCATATTACATGAAGCCAGCATTCAAATATCCAAATGTTTAGTACTCTCTCTTGTCTCTCTCTCTCTTCTCTCTCTTTCTCTGGTTTTTCAATCGGTTACTTGGTTTTTTGAGGGGGAGGAGGTGATCTCCTCTTCCTCCCCCTCCTCCTCCTCCTCTTCCTCCACTTCAATCTCTCTGTGTTTCCTTCGTTTCCCACTTCAGACTTCCATCTTCTCCATTCTCCTCTTTTCTTCCATTTTTTCATGTTTTTTCTTTGTTCTGAACTTGTTGTTGTTGAATAAATCGGTGACACTGAAGAGATTTGCGGACTTCTTGTTTCTCTGGGGGATCTTGCAGATTTGGCACCTGTTTTCTCAGATTTGGACTCGGGCAAACCTTATCGGACTTATATGACTTTGGGCGCCCGCTTTGTTGTGTACTACCAGTGTGACGGTAGATTTCTCCAGATCCAGCCTTTTTAGGCTTAGCAACGGTGTAGATCTTGTAATTTTTGTCTTTGAACTTGTTGTTTGTAAGGTTCTTTGGTTGTTATCTTTTCTTGTATTCTCACTTTGGGTGGGTTGTTTATCCCACTTTGGGTGGGTTGGTTTATCCCCATTCGGTGGGATTGTCTCTCCATTTAGTGGGGTTGTATCTCCTTCGGGAGCTTTTACTCCTTTAGGAGTCTTTTAATGAAGTTTATGTTTATCTCAAAAAAAAAATATCCAAATGTTTGATTTAGTAAAAATATCCATTAATATTCAATTTTCGAAACCCATTGTATTGAACTTAGAATAGTTACACCTCAAGATTGAGAAAATTAATTTAAGACAAATTTGTGAGTATAGTTCGATTAATTTTTTATATAAAGTGCATAAGTATGTTTAGAAAACCCTAATAAGAATAAAGATGGTTTAGATTTTTGCATTAGTGGAATATCTGTGGGGGAAAGGGAACAACATATAGATGACATGCAATAATGGAAGAGACCGGAAGACTTGACTAGTTAATTGATTGGACCATTGTGCATCCACGATTATAAATGGAATGTATGCATACCTTATTCTCAAATAATATGTAAAAGAGACTGTTTTTCAATCCGTGATCTTTAGATTGCACCCTGATAACTCTACAAATGTACTAGCTACATGTTTGTGTGTAATTTGACCCGTTTGTCACGTGAAGACAAAAAGAAAAAAAATTAATATTTTTTAGGATGTACAAATTAGACTTTGATTTTTGTTGTTTTTTGGGTTTATATGAATGATTTAGTTCTATAATTAAACGGGCATACTATGACTAAAACAAACAAACAAAAAATGTATGCCGTACAAGTACTTTTAATTCAACAAAAAAGAAAATTAAGCACGGCAAAATAGACCAATGCAATGAAATAATTATTTAAGTGAGAAAAAAATAATTGTAGATATTGATCACAAGATCGAGACTAAGATAGTACAATGTACCATGATGCCAGAAGAACGTGTAGGGAAGGCAGGGAGATTAAAAAGTAAAGATGAGTGGGGGTAGGAATGGGCACAAAAGGTTTTTCATTGCAATAATGTTTATAGGGAAAGAGACACAAACTTGATCAAGACTTTGGGGATCCATACCTGTCAAACGAGCGACTACAACCTAACCTATATATATAGGTATATATGTGTTATAACCGATCTCACACAACAAGAACACAGAAGCACAAGAAATAAAACAAATGAAAATTAAACACAACGATTTTTTATGTGGTTCGGTTAGTATGTGCCTAAGTTTACGGAGGAACTCCTTATTTCTTTCACTATAAAAAAATGGGTGTATGAGTGCAAAACATAACTAGGGCATATATTGGTAACTCTAGAATCCACCCTATACAATGACTAAAATATTCTCATATATAAAATGAATCTCAGCTCAACTCTTCTTTGCCGTATTAGAGCCCTTCGGGCTTCTCGTCTCCCCCACGAAGTCTTCTACTTTATTTTTGAGGTTTAAAGTCCAGTCCATTAACGTAATGAGTCATACCATAATTCAACATATATATATATATATATATAACCACATCATACCATATCCTCCTCCCCTATCTTATCTATCTAGAACCTACACGCCTTTAATTCTTAGCTCACTCTCTCCTGCAGTTATTGATCATCACCACATACATCCATACATATCTAGCTTTCTACCAAACTCTCTTACCACTTACCAGTCAATCTTGTTCTATCTTACTAGCTCTGTGTTATGTGCGCACCATGTGGTTAAAGTTTGTCTCCATATATGAATCAAAAACCAGAAAAAGAAGAAACTAGAACCATCTAAAATGTAGATACTAGAGAATTTTTGGGTTATGATATTATCGATACAGTGGCGGATCCAAGTGAAATCATGTAAAACCTCTTTTAGTCATGGGAAAAAAAAATGTATATCAGCCCCTTACACGCGCATACTGATAAACTCAAGCTCGTGTGTGTCTAGACTCTCCCTTTCGGACTCTCAGCTCTCTATCCTTTGTGTCTTTCGCTCATAGAAAAAATTTGTTATAAATAAGGTTGTAATATTTTGTTTTAATTAATTGAAATGGACATGTATTTTGAAATATCTCAACCTACAAAAAAAAATAGTTGACAATTAAAATGAGAATAATAAAGTATATTAAAGAGTAGACATTTTTAGAACCCAATTTATGAATTTACTATGGATTTCGAGAGTTTTGGTTTTTTGAACACGACAATATCGCAAATGAACAAAATAAATAATACCCTTTTCTGTTTTTGGAAAGAAAAATAAATAAAAGGAAAAAGAGTACGATAGGGGCAGGTAAAATAGAGGGACGGAGGTGACGGTAATGGTGGTAAGTGTAACAGCTCTCATTTTCATTCATGTCATAATTTGTTCATTTTGACCCTCTTAAATATTCACATGATCTTGTCAATCTCGGAGTCTCATCTCTCATACCAACTACAGCCTGTATTTCCACTCATGTCATAATTTGTACGCACGGTTTGTCTTCCTAGAAGGCCATTCTTCTCAATTGCTCTCACATAAGACTCCAAAGAAAACTGGTTATGATATGTTATAAAATTTGTGCTATTATATTCTATACACTATATCTTGGGGACGTGAGAGTTAAAACATTGAATCCCTTCGACACACACTATATCTTGGGGACGTGAGAGTTAAAACATTGAATCCCTTCGACACTTGATAACTCGCCAATATAACCAAACTTGAGTCGTAGAAGATTGTCGTATCCATCCACTCGAGCCCGGTGCTACAATAAGGGTCCACAAAGCTTGTATTCGTAATCAGTTGTTTGTTAAAGACGTATTTTATCATGTGATTGAGAATAAAAATATAAAATATTTTTGTACAAAATGATATCATTGAGCATGATTTTCTTCGACAGCCCATTTTAGACGTTTAGATAAGAAAGAACGTCCACTCTCCAGCAAACATTTATTGCTGCAGCTGCTCAAGTGGGCCCCTCGCCGGGACGGAGGACATGAGGCTACGTAAGACGACTGCCAACTACCACCCGAAAGCGGTGGAGTTGGTGGGGTAGGGAAGTCCTTTGATATAGATATTTTCGTTCATTTACTTAAATGCCCCCTACCTGGCCTCATAATTACAACCCAAATTGCAAATAATATATATATGCATGTAGTGCCGGGTACATACTGAAAGTAGTGGTAGTAACTAGTAGCTGGCAAGAAAGAGCCACACCAACTCGACTGAAACTCCTATCAAATGCAATTCTTTAATAATTTGAAATTTGAAAAGAGGAGAGGGTCCCCACAACCACAAGAATAGCATGCTTGTGACATTGGTGGGAGTTGAAGTTTTAACAATTAAGGTTCCAAAATAATTATTCAATCGAGAGAGAAAGAAAGAGAGAGAAAGAGTCCGTTTGGATCAGAATATGTCTCATAGAGTATAAATTATCGTAAAGTATAAAAGCTGAGAGTGTCTGAGAATATGGGTGACAGAGTATACGCTAATATATACTCTCATCCAGGGGCTAAAAAACTCGTTTTATCTAAACATTATATAACTTTTTGAGAAATATCTAAACATTGCTAAAGACTAAAAGATAGTAAAAGAATGAAATTTCTTTTTTTTGAAAAATCTCATGGAAGCTTCCATTGTCTACCTAACAACTTTGAAAAAGAAAGGTGAAAAACTAAAGGCTCAATGGTTGAAAAGTAATCCTCTATTTTTTTTAACGGAAATTATATTATATAAGTTTGTACTGTAGACATTAGACGTGTGTTTATTTAAAAGTCGACTGTCAAATCCGTGCAAATACGAATTTCTCATCTAACAATATAATAAATTGAGTCAAAACTAAAAGCCTGACTGCAAAGGAATTACTCTAAATGAAAATCAAATTTCATACGGTTTGACTCTAGAGAGATTCATCACTAGGTTATCACCCAAATGATTTTATTTTATTTTTTGAGATTTTCTTCTTTCTTTTTTAGATTAGGAGAAGAGGTGGAGTTCGAACTGAGAGTTCAAAATTACATACGATATATCTCACCAATTGAGCTAAGGTTCTTATTCTACTTTATGCATGTTTTATGTTCAATAATATATCTTAAAATCTTAAAGTTGTTGGTGCATCATCCGGCCATGACTAAAAGTTGTTTAGTTACGACCAACTTGTTCTACTAATAATCATCATAATAATATAAACTAGATTGTTGAACACAATTATGGTGATTTAATGGTGTTGGTTCAACATTTGCACACATGTAAGCCCTAACTTGGTCAGTAAAGTCTTATATAAGCATATGGTGTTTTAAAAGTCCTCATTTGGGTTTTGGGGATTTGGGATTGATTGCATTAATAGTGAATTACTTAAACTGTGGTCATGACTTGATAATCAAAATTAAATTAATGGTTTAATTCTTGATTTGTTTGAATTTAAAATGTTTTAGATAAAGACATCACACACACACAGATATATATATATATATATATATATATATATATATATATATGGCTATCTTTTCATATAGCTTGATATCATGAACTTTTTCTACCTACTATTGTTTCTAGAAATAATCCATAACTAATCCCTTTTCCAATTAATCCTTTTTTTTAAAGAACGATTGCATTTGGCATAAAAGAAAATTAGGACTCTCACATTATTAGTGTCTTAAATATGATGGTTATGTAAAATAAAGCATAAAAATGACAGATTTAAACAAAATAACATATGCAACATCCCTACAAGAAGATAGCAAAAGAGAGACAGGCATGAGAAGAGATTCTGACGCAGTTATTGTTGAATGAAGATTCTGTAAATTATTACAAATAATATTTTAAATATATAAAATAGAGAATTTATTAACCTAGCTCTCCCAACATAGCAAGGGCACAAATACACAAACTTGTATAAAAAGATGAAGGTAGAAGAGAGAAAAGAATTCAAAAAAAATATTATTTTTAAAATGGCGAAAAAAAAATGATCGGTAAATCCTCTTTGTCACATGATTTAACATGTAATAAAGTGATGTGAGATATATATGTATATATATACATATATTTTCAAAAAGAAATAGGCTTTTGGTAGATCTTTTTGAGGGAAATTTTTGGTTTTTTTTTCCTTCCTTTTTCTTTCTTCTTTTATTTTTTTTTCTTTTGAATAACAGTAAGCAAACACAGGACAGAGACAGAACAAGTCATTACAAAAGGGCCAACTAATTGTAACACGAAATTCTATATATCCTACACACAAGAGTTAATCTACCGATGTGGGATAACTTTTTGGTACCGACCACTCCCTAAGGTGACCAGGTGTCAAAATCAACACACCAGCTTTTAACCAGAAGTTTTTTTTCTTTTGAATAACAGCAAACAAATACATGACAGAGACAGAACACAAGGGAATTAAAATAAATAAAATAGAAAAGTCATGCAGATTTTTATTTTGGATGGTCTCATGCAGATTTTTATTTTCTGATAATTTTGGAGAATATAGAAAAGTCATCATTTGTGGCTTAGAGAAGGATAGAAAAGCTAACCTACATTTATTATTAATTAATCAGAGGTCCCGTAATATTGATTCTGTCAGATTCTCACATGACTGAACAAGCTAAGCTAAAGATATATTCAAGAAAGAAAAGAGAGAAGATAACAGAATTTTTCCAACCAAATGACTGATTAATTGCACTAATAAATGTATTAGCATATGCTCTGTATATATATTATGCACTAATTAATTAATAATCATACAAATTAGAGGAAACAACAATAGGAAATTGGAGGAATTAATTCTAAAACAGAAGACAATGGTGATGCTCTATAACTCTGCGTTCTCTCTGTTTCAGCTTACATTGATTTCTTCTACTTCATCTCCAAGCTTCTGAATTCCAAAACCCCACTTTTCAATCTTAAAAAGTCATAATCATTAAAATTACTGCCACTACTGCTCCCAATTCCACCATTACAACTGCAGTCTCTGCTGTTCTTTAACCCCAAACTGCAAGCAAAGCAGGGAGAACTGCTACTCCCTCCAGTCTTAATATTCACTGGCTGATCAGTCTGTGTATGGCGTGGAGGACTAATTCTAAGCTCCAAATTCAAATCAGGACATCTTTCTTCAACTGGGTTTTGCTCTTCCTTACAAGAAATCAACCCACCACTTGTAGTCCTCGTTTGATCTAATTTTTCTTCCTTAGCAGCAGCAAAAGAACGTGTTGTTGTTGCTGCTGCTGCTGCTGGTGGTCCTTCTTGTGCTGCTGATTGAGCCTCGTTGATGGGTCGATGTGTAGAAGGATCAATTCCTCCGTTCAAAAGCTTCCTCCTTATGTGTGTGTTCCAATAATTCTTAATCTCATTATCTGTTCTTCCTGGTAATCTTCCAGCAATTAGAGACCATCTGTAATTCACAAAATCAATGTCAATTTCAGTCTCTTCAAGGCATGTCAAATTACTAGATTAGATGTTGATTTATTTATTTTTCCCGTGGGGAGGCTTACTTGTTCCCAAGCAGGCTATGGAGTTTGATGATGAGTTCATCTTCTTCTCCAGTGAAGTTGCCTCTTTTAAGGTCAGGCCTTAGGTAATTGATCCATCGTAGTCTGCAACTTTTTCCACACCTTAGAAGACCAGCAGCTTTAGGGAGAGAACGCCAACACCCTTCACCATGAGCTCTAATATATGCAATTAATCGATCATCTTCTTCTTTGGTCCATGCCCCTTTGTTTGTGTGAGCTTTCTCACAACAAGGAGACCTACCCATTATTGTAAAAAGGAAAAAAGGAAAAGGTAGCTATGGAGATTTATATATTGTTGTTGCTGCGGCTGCGGCTGCTGCTTCTTCTGTGTTGTCTACTACACTAGTGATGGGGGTTGGAAATGGCGCCTAGCTTTGTTTTTTGTGTTGCAGGAACACTACTACCTGAGAGATCTAGAGGTTTGGTTTTATAAGCGTTTGACTAGAGAGAGAGAGAGAGAGACCCTAATTGATGAGCTTCTAGATGTGAGTTGGTGAGACAGGTTTGAGTGGGGAGTGACCTAGCTCTAAATATTTAAGTCGTTTGTAACTTTGTATACATATGTGTGTACTATTAACTACAGGGTAACCTTCAGGTAGGTGTAAAGTAAGGGTAGTATAATTAATAATAATTCAAGGCAGGCAAAGTAGTATATATTGGCAAAGAGACAAGCAAGCTAGCAGCTAGCTGGTGGCGTATGATCATAAACAGTAGTAGAAAACATATACCGGAATCTATGTACAAACTTATATATATATTTTATTGATCTTGTTCTTGTAACTTACGCCAATATGTGGATGGCTATCAGGCTATGTGAGAAGGTCCACCCTCTCTCTCTGTAGTCTCCACGTATCTTTTATATGACAAATCACTCTTCTTCTGTAAATTCTTGTATGGCGTTTTATAACACTTGTAGCAACACTACATACACTAGAGATGATAGTTGTTGTGGTTCTTTTGTTCCATTGGCACACTATTTTTCATGCATGAGAGAGAGAGAGAGAGGCTTCTAGAAGGAGTGGAGGTTGGGTTTGAACTTTGAATGGGATGATAATAATAATGATAATGATGAAGAAAAGGCAAAAATAAGGGAGAAAAGATATGAGTGGGGTTGCGGTTCACCTTCCAATTCTCTCTTTTTTATGGCCCCAACTTTGTGGTGCTAGTTTGCGCAACAAAAGGCAAAACAAAACAAGAGATCATGGAGGGTTAGAGGTTGATTCAAACTTTTTTTTGTTGTTTATCTCCTCTCTTAAATTTGTACATATCATTTGTCACCCACCACCACCACCACACATGTCATTCAAACTTTAGGGTGTCAATCCATTCATTTATTTTTTTAAAGTTATTAATGGTTTTGATTGAATTTATAAATTCAACGATATATATATATATATATATATATATATATATATTATAAAAAAAATCAAATTCATCTCAAAACATACATAAAATATAATATTTAATTCATTTTAATTTTCATGTATTAGGTCCAGTTGTGCAAAAATCTCTTGCATTCCTACCAACTCCTGATTGTGCATACATGTCCTTTGCTGGCAAGCACAATTTGATGTAGAATTCTCAGTGATTTTTTTATATATAATTTTCTCTAAATGGATTTCTTTTCCTATTCTTCTCATAAAACCCAACTAAGCTTACCAGGCAATAAAAAATTAAGGTAAACAACATTCTTTACTAAATTTTAAAGAAAGAGGTTATTGAAGATATTCAATAACATTTCATCAAAAACAATAAATTCATGATTTCTGCAGACTAAACTTTATCACGTAAATAAATTTTTGTAAATTCTTTCGATTTTTTTTCCGACCCTAACAAACCTAACAGAGCAAAGATGATCCGTCAAACACATAACTACAAGCACATGACAATAAGAGAATTAAACGTATAAAAACAAAAGGAATACCAAGAACTACTAATTACGTAATTGGTTAAGAAAGTTGATAGGGTAATAATGGATAATAATAGTTAGAGAAATTAAAAAAAGAAAAATGAGTGGTGAGAACCAAAATTAAACAATGAATTAAGATTAGCTTTTGGTACAAAAGATAAAGAGATCATGGTCAATCTCAACAACAGATGATCACATTTAAGAGGTCCAACTACCAAACCAAATAAAGAATTGCAGAGAGGGAGCACTACTAACGTACAACTATATAATGAGATATGGTTGTGGCCTAATTAATACCAAATAATAAGTATGATGATAAGACTACAAAATTAACTCAAGGGTTGCTTTTAATCAAAAACCCAATATATACAGGTACAAACCTTAATTTAGCAGACGCATTTTATAAAGTCCATTGCCCATTTACTCCATTATTTTTCAGGCACCCATTAAGGCTATGGCATGGTTATATATATATACATTAAGGAATAAACAAAGAGCAAAAAATTATGCTAGAAAAAATTGAAATTCAATAAAGTGAAACGTGAGAATCTTCTTCTTATTGACTCCATTTTCAATCGTAACTTAGATTGTTTAGGGTACTTACTAGCTGTTTTATTAGATAATTTGTTCCAACTATAAGCAACAAGAAACTTCAGAATTAAGATGACAGTGAGTTTATCAAAACTCTTTCGTCGTCAAATTCCCTGAATATGTAATGTACAGGTTCATCTAGCTTGCATCATTGGTGTGTAAGACAATAATGCGATAATAATATACAGGGAATCATTGAATAAAACACATCTCAAGAAATAAAATTCAGTTTGGATACATACCTCATTGATAATCCTGAGAAAGGTAAAACCCGGAAATAGATTGCACATTGACGGTTACCTTCTCCTCGCTATCTCCTTGATACATAAACGATGAAATATGTGAGTGATGAAATGTACTATTCAGAGGACAGTGTACATAACTTTTACAGATGAGATTAAAACATATACCACTAGAAAAAAGGACTTACCATCATAAAACAATTCTTCCCAAGATAGTTCTTTTAAACTTGAAATCCTATTATGAACATTTATCTATTAATTGACTTTGAGCCCTTAATTGGAAAATAATATCTAGGAAAGTGGACCATATTTAATAAATAAAAAATTAACACAGCAAGTAATGTATTTTGCCATATTAAATAGGCGACTCCTTAGCTGCAAAAATAGACTAGCTCGCAGTGATTCACACCAGGATCACCATTTATTTGTCTCTCTTGCGAATTTTGTACAAAATAGCTCAGGATTACCACAACAGCAGCAACTGCAACTCCACAAGCACTTTGTGCCAGTATTTTGGTGTCATTTGTGATAGCCTCAGAGGCAGAGGAATGACGAGTAAATCCTATTTCTGAAGTTTCTTATGAGATTCGGCATAGTCTCTAACGCGCCCTCGTCCTGCAATCCAAAAATTGGGTAAAATGTCAAAAATCAGATGTAATTTACCAGTGGTAAGGAAAGCAAAACATAGCATCATGGAAGACAGGCCATTATGTATATGTATTACTTTACAAATGACTACAGCTCAGAAAAAACAGAAGTAGCCTAAGCAATTTCTTGCTTTTTCAGTCACCTACAGTCAATAGCTGTGCATGTGCGAAAGCAGTAACACAGCGTTAAAGATATTAAATTAGGATCCCTTAGCTAAAGACCAGACAAATTAGGATTACATGAAACGGAAATGAGAATCTGATATTCTTTATGAAAGCCTTTACAGTAACCTCCAGTTACTTTGACAACAAATTGAGGACATGCTGCAGGACAACTTTCAATTAGTAACCCACTCATTCCAGAGTCCAGATAAACCAGATTGACATTTGAGACGAGATAGAATGTTTCTTTCTGGCCACAAATAGCATTCCTATGCATGTCATTTTCATGAGGCTGAACCATTCCATTCCAGGCCGGAAAAGAATGCGTGATCCCCATTCTCCCATGAACGGCCCTGATTCCATTTCAAGGTCCATTCCCAATCAAATAGGAATGACATTCACGCAAAAGTCCATCTCTTTGAGAACTAACCAATAATAATGTAATTTAAGATTAATATTTACGAGCGCATAACAAACCCGAAAATATATGAGTATCAAGTACTATCAATCACCAAACATACAAGAAAATATAATAATTGAATCATAATAGCCAAATACAATAGTTAATGGTGTTCAAGGATATCAAAACATATGAAATAAATGTCTTTCTGAAGTAAGGGCAATTTTCATACCCCATTATAACTCTATTCCAACACCCATTTTTTTGGACGAATACTCTATGCCAAAACCAAATCCTACATACCAAAGTACTTGCATCCACTATTTCTCTTCTTATTACTAGTCCTACCAAACACAACCATTCTCATTCAGTCATTCCCATGCATACCAAACATTACTAAAGTTCTAAGAAAAATTGAAAATGTACAATACAACAAGGAATAGAAATAAGAAAAAACACTCAGTGAACAAGAATCCCACAGGGGTGACAGGATACAGGAGGAGCATAACTACCAGCCTTTACCCTTGCATAGCAGTAAGGCTGCTCCATGGCATGAACCTATGATGCCTGAATCCCAATGGAACAGCTCTATCATAGCAGCGAGATTTGGCATTATCCAGGTAATAACATCAGAAAATTTAAACAACAAACAAAATCCCAAGGTGCAAACATCCATAAGTGCTGTGTTTCTAAAGGCATGAATCAATCAAAGTTAGACAATTGCATGGCCATATGTATTACAGACCTACACAGATCGTTCCAAACTCAAAATTCCAAAAGATTCTTTTAGGTCTTTATTAGAACTTTAGAAGTGACAGACCTTTTTCTTGTTTTCCTTAGTCAATGTTATTTTTTAGGTTTGAGGGGTAATGTGGAGAGGTTCCACGTCCTTAAAAAAAGGGTCAGTATTACCTTTGCATACAGCTCAACATAGCATCGGAAGTGAGGATCATCCAACAACGCCTTGTCGGTCGGAAGTTCTAAAAGACCCTCTGACTCCCCTTTCAGCAATTCCCTGGAATCCATTATAGTTTTTCATGGAATCACTTCCAGGTTTATTCTCTTACCCAAAATATGAGTTGTCAAACTTTAAAGGATCCACAGTCAAAGGGCCCTCGAAACCTGATCTTTCGGGATGTGCCCTACCCTACAACATTGCAGTCAACAGAAAAGTATAATTTTATATCTTTAAGAATAGTAAGATGATATATAGATGAAAGTTGCAGAGATAACTACCAGCCTATGGCCCCCCGACAGTGCCACAATATCCTTGTCTGTAAACCCATCCGATAAAAGATATCCTTTAGATGGGGGGCACCTACAACCAAAATACACAAGTGAATATTCAAATTACAACTTTAATAAAAAGTCATATAAAAGCACAACATTTGAGAACGTGAAAATACAAGCATGTGTTGAAGTATTCTTCAGTAATAAATAAGCTAGATTCAAACACATTTTGAGATAATTATTCGAAAGTCCCTCCTTAAAAATGAAAGTATGAAACCATTCATCACCAAGCCTTTATGTTAAACAATTTGGAATAAATATGCTTCACAACTGACAATTTAATGTAAATGCACAGTCAAGCAAACATTGCAGTATTGCACCGTAGAAGTTGAAGCATAAACTTTGAAGGTCCAATGAAGAACATGATCAGTTAAAACACGCATTTCTCTGAATCAATCCATCCGATATGGCTTGCTACTCTAACTATATTGAGATCTCATTTCAACAGGAACAAGAAGTGGTGATAGGTACAAGGCATGGGGAAGAAAAATGTCACGAACAAACATTCGTAGATCATGAAAAAATTTCCCAAGTGCAAGAGCCCACGGAATGACTCATCTTGTTACCGCAGTGGATTACATTAGCTCCACAGGTTGTAGCCTAATGAAAAATACTCCTGTGAACTTTTCGGGATATTATCAATTCTCCCCTTGGTGATAATGGAAAAAAAATTCAAACCACACACACTAAAACATCCATATGTATATATATAGGCACAAACCGCCATATCGCATACTTGCATGAACGTTTATGTTCAATTCGCGAATATCCACCAAAGTAAGTTAATAGCAGAAAATTTGAACAAGAAGAGCAAGTCTACCGCAGAAATCAAGAGCAATTTTCAAGCCATTATTAGAACCATGAGAGTACTCCTATTCACTCATTATCGAACCATTCGGCCCTCCCGTGTTAGTGCTCGTCATACGTCCCCACGTCGTGCCAGCTTCAAACAAAATAATCAGTACATAAATTTTCATTTCTTGCCCTCTCTCGGGAAGAAAAAAAAGGACAGAGATAGAGTCGTTTTCTTACGCTAAGCGGAGCATGACAGGAGCGCAGTTCTTGGTGGCGATTAGAGCTCGAAGATCGCGACGAGCATTGTCGATCTCCTTGACGTACTCTGTATCTATCAACGACGGGTAACGCCATCACAACTAACAACTTTTAGCCTATGATTAGGAGATGGGTTGGAAGGGGTTGGATTGTTTGAGGTTTATGAAAAATGAACACTCGCATGTAGGGGTTGAGAGCAATTGGGTTAGGAGAGTTTGGGAGTTTTTTTTTTTTTAGTGCGAGTGAACACATCTCAATTACTAAAAAATGAGGGGTTGAATTTGAGGAGTTGAGAAAATGAGGTTTGAAAGAGATTCTAAATATCTTGAAATATTCATGTGAAGTAAGCGCTCGAAAAAATTCGCGAAAACGAACCCTTCCAAACTCCTCTCAACATCTCTCCCAAAAACAGACCTTAGTTTTTATGCAGAGCAAAGCAATGGTGGGAGCCAAGAAGAACGTGAGCAGTGAGCACCCAATTGCGTGAGTTCGGAATTTAGATAGACCTGCAAGGCTGTAACTGTGAGAGTGTCGACTGCCGATCGCACACGGTAAGGCCCATCTCCTAAGCCTAAAATCATTACGTTGGGCTGTGATGGCCTGGGCTTTGTAATTTGTGGGCCTGTGATCCGTTTTAAGTTTTTTATGCTTTGACCAAATGCATTTTACTGAATCTATTCGATTTTTTTTTGCCTACAATAATTGAAACATGACCCATGAAAGTGTTCCTGTCAAATAAATAAAAGCGAGTAGAAAAATGAACGTTTAACTTTCATAGTTTCACATCATTACTATTTATTGATGTTCTCAACCGACATTTTAATTAAGACAAAACACCTCTCTCTTCAACTTTTATTATATAAATTCATTGTTTTATTTTAATATCCATGAGAACATGAGTTCAACTCTTTCAATTATAATAAAGATTGGAGCAATAGATAATTTATGCCCTAATAATTATTGTTATTACTCCACGAACCTTTGCATTTATATATTATTATTTCATAGCCTCTTTTACACTCAAATTCCTTAGACTTAAGAGCACTCACATTTGTTGTTAAATTTGATGGATTACTAAAATAACGAGCGAATTATATGTATTTTCACAAAAATTACACACATCATGTTGAAACTTACAAAATTATATCAAGGGTTGAACGTTTGAAGTACCAAGCCCGTCTATTATTACTGAGTGTTAACCTCACTTGGAGTGTGCCATGAGAATGGGGATGCCTTTTTTCGGCAAGATTCTTGCAACAATTTGAAATGTCTAGCCTTAGTGGAGTGTGACATAGGGATTTTCTTGACAAAGGTGGACCACAATGGGTAGATATCCTCAACAAGATAGTAACTAATTGAGTAACGACGATCATTGACGTAATAGTGCACTTATGGAGAATGTCATTGAGCTAGTTCTACAATTAACACAAACAGACTGAAAGTTCGGTATACCTCGCCAAGTCGCTAATCAACAAAATATGGATACAATTGTGAAAAATAAAAACAAATAAGAACACTACAATTTTAACAAGGAAACCTGACTGAAAAAAATTTCGAGTCGATAAACGACCAATTTTACAAAGCAATCCACTGTAATGAACCAAAATTACAACCCTATCTTTCAACTAAAGACTTTGCTTGTATATCATGTTCAGTGTCTGTTTTGAATCTCAACTCAACCCTCTAAGGATGAGCATGGTTTTAGCGCCACTAGAAGACTTTTACTCCACGAATATGACTAAGCACGACTCCACCAAGAGCACCGTTGAACGTCTTCAATGGATGACCAAATAAACAAAGAATAATAATAATTCTCTCACTTAAACTAGCCTCACAAGATTCACATGAATCATCTAATAATTCAAGAGAATAAAATTTGAGATAATTTCAACAAAACTAAAGCTCATATAACATGAGTATAGAACTTAGACGTTGCTTCAGTCAATCTTCGATTAAATCCTCGTACATTTATTTATAGAAGCCGTAACCCTTAAAGGATTGGCTTCGAACGACTAAAAGTTTTATCACCTGTAGGTAGTTAAAACAAAATATTTGTTGACAAGTCATTGTAATGCGCGATACTTAAAAAGATTTGAATATGATTTAACAAGATGTCAAATGATAACATAACTCTTAAGAGTAATTAATGTCCAGCATCATGAAACAAAAAACTTTGCATGACATGAGACTTTGAGATGTTACGCATTTAACCCAAAAACCTTGCATGTAGTGACCCCTGTAAACAACTCATGTACCAAAGCATTGATTATCCATCACTAATATAAAGCCCATTAACAAAAACCCATGATAAGTCATGACAAAAGTGATTTTTTATCACCTGTGACAAAAAGTTGAGGTACAACAAAAAAACACTAAGTGATATAACTCATATCCACTACTATAAGTTTTATTTAATATATAAGTCAATTATATAACTAAATATATTAAAAATAATTTATACTTGTAAATATCTGTTATCATGATCAATTTAAACTCCCAACATGTCACATAAAATATTGTCTTAATAATTCTCGAGGTTACCTCAACTACATAGATCAATTTGTGTTTTAAAAATAAACACACGTGATCCAAGACATTAATGTTATTATGTGAACATGAAAATCCAAATAATGCATGCCAAATCCAGAGGCACCATATGCGGGCATTCAGAATGTAGCCTTAATTTTATAGAGTGAAGATAACCCCAGCTTTCTTGTCACATCCATTTTTCGCTGAAAATAAGGTTCATGAACTTCAACAACATACTGTATGTGGAGAAATAAATTACGTCTAATTCAAAATTTTATTTTGAATCGATCACGAGGGTAAACAGAATTGGTAGCAAATAATAATTGAAAAGTCATTCGTGACTTTCAATAGCGTCACGATTGCTCCACTTCGAATATGAGCATCTCTCATATATATTCATTGTAGGATGAGTCGGAAGTAGATCTTGAAAATCATTTTTTGAAAAATAAACTCATTGATTGTGAAAAGGATTATGGCAAACGTAATAGTTTGTTGACAATCTTTGCTTTTCAAATATAGTCATTGGGAATCCTTTGTTTTTAAAAAATAGCAGCATTTGATAGTAGAAAACGCAAAAATTAAATAAATAAATAGACTTTGTATAATAATAAGAAGTAAAACCTCTCTCTAAAAAAAATCCCTTGAACAACTCCAATGGAAGCACTCCAAATTTTTCAATGCGATGTCAATTCTATTACAGCAAAACACGGCTCATAATATAATTATATCAACAAAACACATATTCCAATACAATTTTTTTCACTTCATTTTTACAAATACTTCTGACATCAGACATCAACATCATATCTCTTATATTTTTTTATCATTTTCAATTTTTTCTATCATTCTTTACATCTTCTAATATAATTTTTTCAAATCACTTTACCTACATACTCCAAAATTTACAGTATCATTATCAAGTATATCATTGGAGATGCTCGAGAGCGGAGAAGTGTTGTCTCTTATTTGGAATACTCGGGAAAGAAGGAGTGTTGCCTCCTCCTATACTAGCCCTTTATTTTTCTTCTAGTGCCTCCGATTTCCCTATTCTCTTCTCCATTTTCACTCCTCTCCATGGATTGGATCCACTATTTATTTATCTATATTTGATTTTTATCTTTTTCATGTTTTTGTTTGAATAAATGATTTTACAGTGCTCATCTCTTCCCAATCTAGACCTCCTCCATCTATCATGGTTCTTCAATCATCAATGTTATTGGTGCGCTCTGACATATAGATTGATTTACTATCCGTTTGGGACAGAGTATAAGCTAGCTTATACTCTGTCCCCATACTCCCAGACACTCTCAGCTTTTACGTTTTACGAGAGCTTATACTCTATCAACATACTCTGATCCAAACGGACAGTTATAGTTCTAAGATTTCCAAATTTAAATGAATTTGAATCCATATCGTAGATCCCTAATATGTGAAACATTTTTTTCTTTTAATCTCTGTTTCTCGGCACATACTAGTGAAATATGGGATCATTGGCATTTGGAAGTCATCCGATGAAGCTTGGGTATAATACGGTCACCCAACAGTATCCAATGACAACCGTATATGTTTTTATATATATATATATATTTTTTTTTTTGCACTTATTTTCTAATACAATCAGGCCAAACAAGTGAAAGACCCTTGTCAAAAAAAAAAAAAACAAACAAAACTACGAAGTACCAAAACGAACCCATAGAACCCACGTAAAAAATGAATATACAACCAAAGCCTACATGTTAGTTCCACAAGGCTACAAACCCATTTACCAGATCCAGACGGGACCAAAACGCAGACGGGTTCACCGCCATGCAACAGAAAACCCACTCCCTCATATTTCTTCTTCCTTATAAAACAAACGCCCCAAACCCATTCTGACCACCCCTCTTTTTATTCCCTCTTTTCTCAGTAGGGTTTCCATTCATTCTCTTATTGACAGAAAGAATTCAGAGAATTTGATTTGTGATAGCTTTTCTTGTTCGAATCTTTTTGATTTCCCGGCGAAGAATTTAGGGTCAGGGCTAAGCTGGTTGGGAATTGCTAGGGTTTGAGATTGGGGGTTTTGGTATCAATTAAGCTGATTTTGAATTTGATTAATTTCGATTAAGCGTTAGAATCAGATGTTGGGAGATTATCGATCCGGTGCCTCGTGATTGCGAGCGAGCCGTCGAATTGAGGGGCGGTTTGGTAATTGTATGGAAACTCGGAGCCGGAAGCGGGCGGAGGCCTCCTCAACAGCGCCTTCTTCATCTTCCTCAGCTGGTCCAACCACACGTTCTAATAAACGAGCCCGCCTCTCTGCTACAGTGTCCTCCACCTCCTCTTCGATCGCCAACGTAACGCCCGCTCCCACCACTCGCTCCCGTTCATCAGCTCGTCCTGCAGCTGCCACCAACGCTACCGCTCCCATGGACTCAACGGTTGAATCCTCCTCTGGGTCAAAACGTGATCGCCGGACTAGAAATTCTGATAGAGACGCTCCTGCCAGTAATGACAAAGGCAAAGAGAAAGAGCACGAAGTTAGTGGAAGGGATAGGGACCGGGACAGAGAAAAGGAGACCGAGAGAATGCTGGGTTTAAACATGGAATCTGGACACGGTGGGGATGACGATGATAACGACAGTGAGGGTGGAGTTGGGATTTTGCACCAGAATCTCACATCTGCGAGTAGTGCGCTTCAAGGATTGTTGAGGAAGCTTGGAGCTGGACTGGACGATCTGCTTCCATCTTCAGGTGTAGGCTCGGCTTCATCATCACACCAGAGTGGGAGGCTGAAGAAGATTCTGTCTGGATTACGTGCTGACGGAGAGGAAGGGAAGCAGGTTGAGGCATTAACCCAGCTTTGCGACTTGCTCTCTATTGGGACTGAAGACTCTCTTAGCACCTTCTCTGTGGACTCTTTTGGTCCGGTGCTTGTTGGACTGCTTAACCACGAGAGCAATCCTGACATCATGTTACTCGCCGCCAGGGCACTTACTCATCTATGTGATGTGCTTCCATCCTCTTGTGCTGCTGTGGTGCATTATGGGGCTGTTTCATGCTTTTGTGCAAGGTTGCTTACTATAGAGTACATGGACTTGGCTGAACAGGTTAGTGATTTTGAATGGTATTGTACGATAGTTGATAATTAATTAAACATCAATGGTCTTTCTGATGGTCACTTTGCTGTTAATGTAAATAATGGTCGATGTATTCAAGTGAATGTAAATTGTATTTGGTGATTTCGCTTGCATACCTAGGAGGAATCTGTCCTGGTCAGAAAAAGAAAAGACGGCTTATTGTAAGTGGCAATGGTAGTTATTAGATATTGCTGGGACTAGTGTTGGAAAGCGGAAATAACCAATTGTTTGGGTTTTAGTGTGTTACTTTTGCCTCCTATCATATGATATTCATGTTCTTTATGATCTGTGCAGTCTCTACAAGCACTGAAGAAGATTTCTCAGGAGCACCCAACTGCATGTCTGAGAGCTGGCGCCCTTATGGCAGTGCTTTCATATCTGGATTTCTTCTCCACCGGAGTCCAGGTACATATGGTGTGAAGTTTCAACTGTTTAAATTGATCTTCTATACTGAAAGAGAAGCTCATTCTGCATCTTCGATTCTAATGAGATTCTCTAACTTTTGTATGTAATTCTAATTAACGTTCTCTATGTTATGCTTCAGCGAGTAGCATTGTCTACAGCAGCAAATATGTGTAAGAAACTCCCTTCAGATGCAGCTGACTTTGTGATGGAGGCTGTTCCCCTCTTGACAAATCTTCTCCAGTATCATGATTCGAAGGTAAGACTTTTACAACCTTGGTCGTCATTTCATACTTTATGAGTTTGAAGAAGCTGATGTTCCTCTACATTGAATTCCTGTTAATCACATATAAATTACTTTATTTTTAGGTTTTAGAGCATGCCTCCGTTTGCTTGACCAGAATAGCTGAGGCCTTCGCGTCCTCTCCAGATAAATTAGATGAACTATGTAATCATGGATTGGTCACGCAAGCTGCTTCTCTAATCTCCACCAGTAGCTCTGGTGGGGGGCAGGCATCTCTTAGCGTGCCAACGTATACGGTAACTGCAAGTGATCTTTGATTTAATGTTTTCTTGCTTGAAAATTATTGTTCTGACTTTGGGGCATGCAGGGTCTGATACGACTGCTTTCAACTTGTGCGAGTGGGTCTCCCTTGGGAGCCAAAACCTTATTGCTCCTCGGTATCAGTGGAATTTTTAAAGATATTCTATCAGGCACTGGAGTTTCTGCTAATGCTTCTGTTTCACCAGCTTTAAGTCGACCAGCAGAGCAGGTACATCCTGCCCTCCCATTACTATTTGTTTCATCTACACCCCTCTGACTGATATATACTAGGATCCAGTTGTTTTCTTCTACTTCAATTTCCTTTGTATGAATTTATGCAATTTCTCTGAATTACCAAGAACCTTGTGTCAAAGCAAGACAATGAGCTCTTAAACTCTATTTTTTTTTCCTGGACTAAAAGGAAGTTGCTAAATAACTTTAGTTGTGTTTGGTTTATATGTTATTAGAATATTTTTAATTACTTTTGTAAATAGGGATCTATTTTTTGGCACTCTCTTTTTGTTAACATATGTCTGAACTGATGCCAAAAATGTTCTAATTGTTTTTTAGTGTATACACTTATATTTATCTTGTGATACTGTGAGACACTTGTTGAATGCTTTAAATGAGCTGCAAACATGGCTAGTGAACTTGTCTCTCTGTGAAACTCCTTCCATTTTTCTGACAATTATAACACTGGCTGAAGTGCATGCTATTGAAACAAATGATTGAAATCCTTAGGAATTGAAGCTTTTCCAGCTACATTTGTGGTTTCTGGTCCATATCTTTATTGATTGGTGTGACTGCTTCAAGAATGAATGTAGTTTTCAATGGTAGATAGGGAAACTGCTATGGATAATGCTAGAAGCCTAGAAGAGCCTTTTATTTGTTTCCTCAAGAGTTGGGAGTTTTATTAGTTACTTGCAATGTAGCATGTGATACTTCTTGGGGTGTTAGATAAGTCTTGCATCATGATTGCTGTTTACTCCATGTCATGAATTTGGTGGTTCATGATAGGGTCTGTATCTTGCAGTTCATTTCTTTTGATGTAGATATAACAAATATTGTTGTTGTTTTTAATATTAATATTTCATTTTTGCCAGATTTTTGAGATTGTCAATCTAGCAAATGAACTTCTCCCTCCCCTGCCACAAGGAACAATTTCCATTCCAGTGAGCTCCAATATGTTTGTTAAGGGGTCTATGCTGAAGAAGTCTCCTGCAAGTAGTTGTGGAAAGCAAGATGACATAAATGGTAATGGTCAAGAGGCTTCAGCTCGAGAGAAGTTATTAAATGATCAGCCGGAGCTTCTGCAGCAATTTGGAATGGATCTTCTTCCTGTTTTGATTCAGGTTGGTTTCAGTCTTACTATGCTATGTTTGGTTCGTTGCTTTTGTTTATAGTTCTGTGATATCATTGGTTTTCTTCTCAACCAGATCTATGGTTCTAGTGTCAATAGTCCTGTTCGCCATAAATGTCTCTCAGTTATTGGGAAGTTGATGTATTTCAGCACTGCGGAGATGATTCAATCTTTATTAAGTACGACTAACATTTCAAGGTATACTTCTTTTGCAGTAATGGTTGTGTTGTCTGTGAAATAATGATCTGTTGAGGACTAATTCTTAATCTTTTTTCTTCTTTTAAATGTCGGATCAATTAGTTTCTTAGCTGGGGTTCTAGCATGGAAAGATCCACATGTTTTGGTGCCTGCTCTCCAAATTGCTGAGATTCTTATGGAGAAACTTCCTGAGACTTTTTTGAAGATGTTTGTGAGGGAAGGTGTGGTTCATGCTGTTGACCAACTTATCTTGGCTGGAAATCCAAATACTGATTCTGCCCAAGCATCTTCTGCTGAGAAGGACAATGATTCATTGGCAGGCGCGTCATCTCGTTCCAGGCGCTATCGACGGCGAAGTGTTAATTCAAATCCTGAAGGAAATTCCATGGAAGAATCTAAGAATCCTGTCTCAATTGGGTCACCTCCTAGTTTTGTAGATATCCCAAATGTTAACACCAATCTCCGCACGACAGTCAGTACATATGCCAAAGCTTTTAAGGACAGATTCTTTCCTTCAGAGCCAGGGTCTGTTGAAGTTGGAGTCACTGAGGATCTTATACATTTAAAGAACCTATGCATGAAGTTAAATGTTGATGTTGATGACCAAAAGACAAAAGCAAAAGGGAAATCCAAAGCTTCTGGATCTCATCCTTCTGAGAACTCCACTAATAAGGAAGAATACTTGATTGGGGTGATATCTGAGATGTTAGCTGAACTAAGCAAAGGGGATGGAGTATCAACTTTTGAGTTCATCGGCAGTGGTGTTGTTGCGGCTTTGCTGAATTATTTTTCATGTGGCTACTTTTCGAAGGAAAGAATATCAGAAGCTAACCTTCCCAAGCTTCGGCAACAAGCACTTAGAAGGTTTAAGTCATTTGTTGCTGTAGCACTTCCTTCCACTATTGATCATGGAAGTGTAGTTCCAATGACTATCTTAGTTCGGAAACTTCAGGATGCTTTGTCTTCCTTGGAGCGCTTCCCTGTTTTTCTTAGCCATTCCTCGAGGTCGTCCACTGGAAGTGCCCGTCTTTCTTCTGGATTAATTGCATTATCCCAGCCTCTTAAGTTGCGTCTATGTCGAGCCCAGGGGGAGAAGTCTCTCCGCGATTATTCTTCAAATGTTGTACTAATTGATCCATTAGCAAGTTTGGCAGCTGTTGAAGACTTTCTCTGGCCCCGAGTTCAGCGAGGTGAATCTGGTCAAAAGCCCTTGGCAGCTGCAGGGAACTCTGAGTCGGGTACCACACCTGCTGGAGCTGGCACTTCATCTCCATTTACTTCAACTCCTGCTTCAGCCGTTCGTCGTCAGTCGACAAGATCCAGGACATCTGTTAACATTGGAGATATGCCCAAAAAGGAGCCATTACAAGAGAAAAACACTAGCTCTACCAAGGGAAAGGGTAAAGCTGTTTTGAAGACCACTCAAGAGGAATCAAGAGGGCCTCAAACAAGGAATGCTGCTCGTAGAATAGCTGCCCTAGATAAAGATGCACAGGTGAAACCTGTAACGGTAAATGGGGACTCTAGTTCTGAGGTATGTTACTTTGCACTGTAGTGCAAAATTTTGTAACAATGATGGTTAGTTGAATGTTGGTGTTTTTTCTGATCTTTGTTATGATTGATTAGCATAATTCACTTGTAGATTTGACTTATTTTATTGCTTGATATATATAGTTTGAAATTGGGAATGCACTCTTCTATTTCATCAGTTGAAAATGTATGGTCAATTTAAACATCGACAATATCAAAGGTTGTTGTTTATTAGCATAATTGACAGTTTGTGTAGCTTTCTTCCCTTTTTCTTGGTAATCTTTCTTTTCTAGTGATTTTCTCATTTTTACTACTAATTCTTGATATAGGATGAGGAATTGGATGTATCACCTGTTGAGATTGATGAAGCTCTAGTGATTGAAGATGATGATATCTCTGATGATGAAGATGATGACCATGATGATGTACGTTGTCTGAACCC
This sequence comes from Euonymus europaeus, assembly GCA_963580455.1. Classification (NCBI taxonomy): domain Eukaryota; kingdom Viridiplantae; phylum Streptophyta; class Magnoliopsida; order Celastrales; family Celastraceae; genus Euonymus; species Euonymus europaeus. Next base: position 3,626,250 of record OY756968.1, on the reverse strand, counting down.
TTTTTCTCAGTTCCATTAGTAGCCCACAATGTAGGATTTGATATACGAAACCCTATCTATATGGTTTTTTTTTCTTTATTTTATCCCTTTAAGGATGGCGTGTTAGTGAAAAAAATTATCGGGGATTCTCAAGTTGTTTTTATGTTCTGTTTGGGACACTTATATTGAATGCGGTTAATTTTTTGTCAGTATTTTTGGAGTTATTAGAGAACAGTTACTGAGTTGGAAGTTGGAACATGCTTCCCTGCGAACAAAATTATGGCTATTACGTGGAGCATTTCTCACATAATTGGTCTAAAGAGATTTTCGATTGTTACTTTTAGGATTAGCTGAAACGGATCCATGATAAAAAGTAAGAGAAAATTGTTAACTAAAAGTGTGAGAAACATCTGTGGATTTTGTAGAGCAGACCCTTGTGTTTTGTAATGATTCTTCTAAAGCTTGGAAATCTTTATTTGATTTTTTTTTGCAATTTGCATCCATCCAATTTTGGAGGTGAATTAAAATGGACAAAGGTTCTATGGGTATTGCATAGTAAAAGTTGATAGCAAGGTAAAATTTTGCTTTTAGGTGTGTGCTCTTCTTCCTCATTCCCCATAGCCTACGTATAAGAAGAAAAAATGGTGAAATATTGCTTTTACACGTCTATTAGGGACAGACTGGTGAATGAAATTTTGATTCACTTTTTTCTTATATTATTAGATGCATTCAAGTTCTCAACATGAATGCAAGAGTAACAATGATAATTATTCATTTTTGTTTTTACAATTTTCCCTGACTTGGCTATCTGTGATTTCCTTCACCCACACAAACAGGTTCTGGGGGATGATTCTCTTCCAGTTTGCATGCCTGACAAGGTACATGATGTAAAATTGGGTGATGCCCCTGAGGATAGCACTGTTGCATCAGCCACTGGTGATAGCCAAACCAATCCCGCTTCTGGTTCTAGTAGCAGAGCTGCTACTGCTAGGGGCAAAGATTCTACTGATTTAAAGGGTGTAAGTTCATACGGTTCAAGAGGTGCAATGTCGTTTGCTGCTGCTGCCATGGCTGGGCTTGGATCTGCTAATGGCAGAGGTATCAGGGGAGGCAGAGATCGTCAGGGACGACCTTTATTTGGTGGTTCTAACGACCCTCCTAAGCTATTATTTACTGCTGGTGGGAAGCAACTCAACGGGCATCTAACTATATATCAGGCCATTCAACGGCAACTTGTGGTCGATGAAGATGATAATGAAAGATATGGAGGCAGTGATTTTGTATCCAGTGATGGAAGCCGGCCATGGAGTGATATATACACTATTACATACCAGAGGGGAGATGGCCAAGCTTCGGATGGGGGATCTATTTCTGCAAATGCACCAAAATCTGAGAAATACTATTCTTCTAAATCCAATTCTGATTCTCATTTGCCGCGGATGTCACTTTTGGATAGCATTTTGCAAGGTGAACTTCCTTGCGATATGGAAAAATCAAATCCTAGTTATACTATATTGGCACTTTTGCGGGTACTAGAGGGTCTGAACCAGTTGGCATCTCGTTTAAGAGCCCAAATAGTTTGTGGGAATTTTGCTGAGGGAAAGATAGTGAGTTTAGATGAATTGAATATTTCTGGGGCCAGGATTTTACCTGAGGAATTTATTAATAACAAGCTCACTCCTAAACTAGCTAGGCAAATTCAGGATGCTCTTGCTTTGTGCAGTGGGAGTCTTCCTTCGTGGTGTTACCAATTGACGAAAGCATGTCCTTTTTTGTTTCCTTTTGAGATCCGACGGCAGTACTTCCATTCTACTGCTTTTGGGTTGTCTCGTGCATTGTCTCGTCTTCAGCAGCAGCAGGGTGCTGATGGCCATGGATCAACTAATGAAAGGGAGGTGAGAGTTGGAAGATTACAGCGCCAGAAAGTTCGTGTCTCTAGAAATCGTATTTTTGATTCTGCTGCCAAGGTAATGGAGATGTATTCTAGTCAAAAAGCTGTTCTTGAAGTAGAGTATTTTGGTGAAGTTGGCACTGGACTGGGCCCGACCTTGGAGTTCTACACACTTCTAAGCCATGATCTACAAAAAGTTGCACTAGGAATGTGGAGGTCGTACTCTTCTGATAAATCTACTATGGAAATTGATGGGGATGAGGAGAAGAAGGGGAAAACCAACGATTCAGCTGTGGGTGATAGCAATCTTGTCCAAGCGCCTCTTGGATTGTTCCCTCGTCCATGGTCTCCAAATGTTGATGTTTCTGAGGGCAGCCAATTCTATAAAGTTATTGAAAATTTTCGGCTGCTTGGGCGTGTGATGGCCAAAGCTCTTCAAGATGGGCGGCTTTTGGACCTCCCACTCTCGACAGCCTTTTACAAGCTTGCACTCGGTCAAGTATGTTGACTGTACCTCCTCCTGATTGGCATTTTATATTTCCTGAGTTGCATAATAATAGTCACGTATTCTTTAATTTGTTTTTATTGCTCTGATCATTTTATTGACCTTTGCAGGAGCTTGATTTGTATGACATTCTTTCTTTTGATGCTGAAGTTGGGAAGACTTTGCAAGAATTACATGTACTTGTTTGTCGTAAACATTTTTTAGAATCACTAGATGGTGACAATCGTGAGGCAATTGCTGAATTACGTTTCCATGGGGCCCCAATCAAAGATCTTTACTTGGATTTTACTTTGCCTGGCTATCCAGACTACATATTAAAAACTGGTGATGAAAATGTATGGAATATGCCCCAAATATTTGACTCTAATTTTTTCAATAATGTTTTCCTCTTAAAATAATTAGACAAATTGGATTTTTCAGGTTGACATCAACAACTTGGAGGAGTACATATCCGTGGTAGTTGATGCGACGGTAAAGACTGGAATTGCAAGTCAAATGGAAGCATTTAGAGCTGGGTTCAATCAGGTAGAGTAAATTCTTTTTTTATTAGTTGTTCAATGAAATGATGTCTCATGTTCTTTTGGGCTTTGGCATTATTTGCATTTGGATAGTGATGTGTTAACATATTGCATCATTATGCAGTTATCATATCATCTTTAAGTTGTGAGTTGTGATTTATGAATGTGTCTGATCACTTTATCTATGTCTTGTTTATAGTATCTTGACATGGTTTTGAATATACCAGAAACTTGTTTTTTTGAAATGATCTGACATTGATACACGTATTGGGAACTCAATTCATCCTGGTGCTAAATTTTGAAACTCATTCAAAGAGATTTTGCAGTTCATATGTTTCATATCAAAACTGAAGAATCAATATGCAGGGCGACATGGTTAAAATTTTGGGATTATGCATGGTAACGATCAGGTGGTTGTATGTGTGATGTTGATGTTAAACTCTGAGTGCAGTTCATATTTATTTTCAATGCTGTTTATTAGAAAATATGTTATAAGGTTGTGCAAATTTTACTTTTCTGACTCTCTGTAATTGGTGGTGGTGGGACACTCTTTTGGTCTCATGACATGCCCAATGTTAACGCTGAGTTGATGCTCAATGTTCTAGATTTGATGGTTCTTAAATGTTTGCACTTTAGTGGCACCTGCCAGAGGCTTACAACTTGTGCTGTTGTGAAGCTCTGCATGTTCAAAGGGCGGGAGTTGTTATTCCTATCCCCGTTGAACAATAATTAAAAAGTGGCACCCACAAATTACAAAAAATCTTCTTTTTAAAAGTAAAGGATCCCAGGGTTTTTGGTTGGGGGGCGGGTGATGTTCTACTAACCACAAAATTGAGCCAGAGAGAAACAATGGAACAACAAGGTTCAGAGTTCTTGTCTGGCTTCCCCTCAAAGGCTTGAATCAGGATCTGCTCTGGTCCATAACTTTTCTCGATGGCCATGGTTTGTTTGCATGTTAAATGACGTACATTGTTGAACCCTGGAATGGAGATATTTTGGCTACTTGTGGTATTATCGACATCATTTTCCTTTGCATCTCCAGTTTTGTCTTCTTTTTATTGCTCCTTTAACAAAAATCTATTTCCTTGTTTTCTGTTTAATCATTAATGTCCTATTTCGAGTATACGAGTTGGGGCTCATTTGTTTTTCTGCACAATGACCAGGTCTTTGACATCTCTTCATTACAAATATTTGCTCCACATGAGTTGGATTATTTGCTTTGTGGACGTAGGGAGTTGTGGGAGGTAATTAGATTTCACTTGTAATATCAACTTATGGTTATTAGTTGATTACTAACTCATGTTTTAAAACTTTTGCAGCCTGAGACCCTTGTTGACCACATAAAATTTGATCATGGCTACACTGCCAAGAGTCCTGCAATTGTTAATGTATACTTTTGATCTTACCTAAAGAATGTCTTTCTAAGCGAGTAAACGATCCAATTCTGTTTTGTTATGTAACCTATTTATTCTCTCGTTTATGATGTCTTTAGTTGCTTGAGATTATGGGAGAACTCACAGCAGAGCAACAGCGAGCCTTCTGCCAGTTTGTGACTGGCGCACCTAGGCTTCCACCTGGTGGTCTGGCAGTGCTAAATCCAAAGCTAACCATTGTGAGAAAGGTATGCTATGAGTCCCTTGAATTTATGTTTCTTCTATTCACAAGGTGTGTTTCTGTTGCCTTTTCATTTTGCATACATTTCACACAGTCCTCGTATGGGGTTCAAAGCCAAGGAAGAGAAGGGGGAAAGGGGGGTTGGGTTGTAAATATGAACATGTTTTTGTTGATTCAAACTGAAAAATGCAAGGTAAGAGCTGCCTGTTTATGTATGTGATATTCATGGTTGCAATTTCTGGTGCAGCATTCTTCAACAGCAGGTACTGCAGCATCAAATGGAACTGGTCCTACAGAAACCGTGGATGATGACTTGCCGAGTGTCATGACCTGTGCTAATTATTTGAAGCTTCCTCCTTACTCTACCAAGGTACCAAGTATATATTTGTTTTGCTGAGTAAAAAGTTGAAATTGATTTTTGTATGTAGTTTTATGATTGCTTAGAATTGGTGGTTATTAGTATTACACATTTCCGACTGCTGACAATCTTTTTGGCTTTGAACAGGAAATAATGTACAAGAAACTACTCTATGCTATTAGTGAAGGACAGGGGTCTTTTGATTTGTCATAGTTTTTGAGGCTAACTGCTCGAGTTTATAAAATATATGTCGGAAGCACACCACTGGCAATTTCTTAAGTGGGATTATTTTGGCATTGAAAATATAATTGTTCTTCTCAAATAATGCCTTTTGGTGTTCCTGCCCTAATATTTCGTTGGCATCAACAAGGTTAGTAGCTTCTTCATGGAGGCTGTCTGCTAAAATTTTATTGGTGTCCTTTGTTATGGATGTTCTGTAAATTAAGTTTTTAATCACAAGTACTTTGAGAATTATATTTTCCCTACTTCAGAATCGTGCCCTAATTCCAATTTTTTCGTGTGATTGTGTTCAGGTCGGATTATTGCTACATTTGTAAAGATGAATGTCGGAAGAATGGATTCGGCCCATCTCATAAGGCTTGTAAATAAATAGGTTTTTTTTTACTTGACTTCTTTTTTGAATGGTAGAATTACATCTGTTACATAAAATGATGTATTCGAAAATAAGTCATTGGAATACTGCTGGCCATATTTCATATGTTTCTTTTTGTAATTCTCATTGTAGCCTTATTGACTTGAATTACCAGTGTCTTGGTGATGTCTGGGCAACCGTCATTGTTCTTGTCCAGGAGTTCTCTTTCATTTGGTATCTCACATTCGGTCTTTTCCTAGTAAGGATGCTCAAATTAAGAAGACAAATAACCCGTCGGGCTATTTTTGGTTCCCAAGTAACAGGAAAAATAACAATGCAACTCTGTGATGAAGCTGCAGATTGTATCTCTATCAATGACCAAGATCTCTATTTCTTTTGGGTCTACTGCCCTCCCCCTTGGAATACAACCAAGAGATTCTCCTTGTGCTTTATCATATGGTTCTTAAAACATGGTGTATGAGCCGGAATCAGTATTTTCGATCTCATTGGGCCTCAAAGATCATCCAATATTATCCACATCAAGATATCAGGAAAAAAATTCCTAGTTTGTATGGCTCTCCCAGCAGTGACCTAAGATGAATTTTTTTCCTAATAAAATGTAGTATTATTATTGTTAGTATGAGATAGGCAAAGCCCTCAAGGTAGACAATTAGGAGTAAATGTTACTTTTGGCCATTGAAAGATGGCCCGTATGACTTAGTCGTTAGAAGTTTTTCTTTTACAAAATGACCACTTATTTTGCAATTTTGTTACATGACAGATTTTTGTCAATCTCAAAAAGTCAAACAGATGACATGTCCTTTTGACTCCAAAAAATTATTTAATTAGCTTATGTGGACTGTCAATTGACTTGTGTGAATTTGTTAAAAAATTAAAAAAATTATTGACGTGTCCCTTCACCTCTTCCTCATCTCTTTCTTTTCCAAGAATTTTCAAGAGACAAACATTCATCCATATCTTAAATTTGGTGAACAAGGGGAGCCAATGCTTCCCTCCCTACCCTTCACTCTCTCTTATTAGCAACTATTTTTTGTTGAAATTGTTACAAATATAAAAGGTAAAGACAAAACATTTCTGACATTATTTTAGATATACAAGGCAAAGGCCAAAAAGCAGAGAGAGGGGGAGCTTCTATGGAATCAAAGAGGTGATAAATTCGTGGCCTCTCCTCCATCACAAGGAGGACTTAAATGCTCTGCTATAATTTCTCGCATTTTACTCTTGTAAGTTGTCCCGATGTTTCTCAAATGAATGACAATCTCTTTTGCTTCTTTGTTGTTTGTCAGAATCTTCACTACTCTTGTTTCTTGTGATTCCATATTTGTCCAGTTCTCGTCTTCTTTGTTGTTGGTCGGAGATGAAAATAATGTGTTTGGAGATGAAGATTGAGCAGTGGTGGAAGAAATAGGGTGGAGTTGGGTTAGGGTTAAGACGTGTCATATTATTTGTCCATTTTTTTATTTTACTTTTTTGTAATTTTTTATTTTATTTTTTTGTAATTTTTTTATTCCACGTGGACAAACAGGTGGGCGATCAAAGAGACACGCCATCGATTTGACTGCCCGAGATTGACAAAAACCTGCCCTGTAACAAAATTGCAAAATGAGTAGTCGCTTTGTAATTTTTTTTTTCATTTAGTGGCCAAAAGTGACATTTACTTAGTCAATTTTTCCTGTCATACATTTTCCCTTAATTTTTCTTTGTTTCATGGAAGTTTTTCTTTCTTGCAGTGGCATAGGCCGATGACAGAGGAGGCTGCGAATGAAGCGATCTTGTATGTCTGTCCCTCCAACTAGTTTCGCGAGTCAAACCATGAAACTAGTATGCCCAGCCTGGAACTAATGTGCCTAAGGGGCGGGCAACGGATCGGGCCTGGTGGGCGGGCCACTAGTCCCCAATAATAGATTTTAAAAAAAACGGATAAAGGAAAACTCCCAACAAACACAAACGATTACATAGTATTACTTATGACCCTTCTAAGCCACACAAACCCAATCACATCTTCCCAAAACACCTCAATTAAATCACAAGGAGGGGAATGTAAAATTTGATAGCTTCGAGTACATGAGTAATCTTAACTTCCCATTTCATGCTCAAAAGCATATCACATTTTTTGTTGTAAATTTCACACTCTCATACACACTAATAATATTATCCGCTTTTGGATTGTCCGGATCCTATAGATACATTTGGTCCGCATGACCTTGTTCTTCCTAAAGTCAAGCAAGTGGGCTGGGTCAAACTCACAAGACTTGAAAAAATGCATTGTTACGTGTTGGGAGTGAACCTAGCACTTTATAAAGTGTATCAAAATGTCTCACATTTTACTATGTGAGACTTTACATTTCTCGCATTTGTGGGCTGAGTTATACCATATACCCAACAACTTAAGTAGAGCTCATATTCAAGTCCAATTGGACCAAACAACCTGACTACTTTACACTCTTAGAAGAGAAAACTTTGGACTATTCAAATGCTTAACCAATTAGCCACCAAAAGATGAGCCGAATTGAAATCCCATATAGAAGAAAATGACATAGGAGATTTAATTGACCTTTTAACTTTAACAACTATTTTGGTGGGTATGGTCAGTTAACTTCTTTTTTTTCGGAACACTGGTCCATGTCAGTGGGCCGGGCCTGTAGTGGCATATCACTGGGTAGCCCATTGGAAGCTAAAATTTGGGCCAGGCCCATTATTACACGTTATGCGGTTCGTGGGTTTTGGTTTCAGAGTTCCCTCCAAAACATTCTTTCTCCTGAATCCCCTCCCTCCCTCCCTCTAGTCCGTAAATTTCAGCCACTGATAAAACCTAAAATCAAACCCTGTTCTTTCTACTTGCAACTCCACAGAAAAGTAGCCAACGCACAATGTCAAGCCACCAAGAAGATTTGGATCTACTCCTCTCTCTTCAAGATAGGGTTTTGGAAACCCCTCCTGGCTCACCAGGTACATATCATGTGTGTGAGCTGTTTCTAAGCAATTAGAATCTATATTTCTGAAATTTCTAATAACTATCGATTTTTAATCTTCATATTGGAGTGGGTATTTCTCAGTTTCCTCTGCGATTGAGAGTGTTAAAGGTGCGCGTAAACTTGTATGTTGGTGCGTCTATGACGGTAAAATATTCAGATTTCGGAGAGTTCTTGCTTTGTTTCACTTTATGTTAATGTGGGTCTTTCTCAGTTTCATCTAATTTTTAGTGGGAGTTTGGTAGATTATATTCAGCACTGCCCTTCTAAAATTGCGGTTGTTTAAATGTTTTAATTGATTTTTTTCCTTCATTTCTATGGGGTTCTTCTCAGATCTCTTGAATATTGTGTGTTTGGTTGAATTGTAAGATATGGGTATATTTTGATTTGCCAAGATATTTGCAAGGGTACCTGTCTGATGATGGATCACCAAGACAAAGGGGGCCAACAGACATGTCTGTTTTTAGAGATGCTGTTCAAGACTGCCTTGATTATGAGCCCGAAACAGTTATCAATGCTGCCAAATTGAATGTGTCAAACAAAGAATCAGATGAAGTTGTTGTTGAGAAATTTTCTGGGCTGCGAATAAGGTAGCTTTGGCCAACTCAAATTCCAAGAACTAATGATATTCTGGTTGCTTAGTTTCATTTTTTTTTAATTTAGTGTTATCCTTGGTTGCTGAGATTCAAGTTTAGAAGTATGAAATGATAAACATATGTTGTGGAACAACTTATCTTTGATGTATTACCATCCTTAGAACTTGAGGTTCAGTTTTTATTTTCTAAATCTAACTTTTGTCTTTTCGAATTTTTTCTCTAGGCTTTTCTATGTGAACAAAGAGAAGCCACTATAAGACTGAAATAGCCAAAGAAATTTTCTTATTTTCTTTTTGTGTTGTTCAGGAATCAGTTGGTCTCCCCGGCAGAGCTTGGCAGTCGTTTTTCTGACATTCGCTTTGTTCGGTTATCAACTATAAAGTATTTCTCCATACTCTATATTTCTGTGCATAGTAGATTGTTAGCAATTTGAGAGTTGTCTTCTTGCCTTAGAGATTGGATTTACTTTCATTTAGCTCTTGTAAGCAAGCAGAGATCAATCTCATCTTTTCTAATTGCACGAGGCTTGTTTTTGACTAATTGCAATTTGAATAACCATATAATGTACTGGTGTTTTGTAGGAATTTGTTGTTGGGCGACACACTTTCAGGTTGTTGGGCATCTGTTGGAGTGCTCACAGAGAAGGGGAATCCAAAAACTAGTTCTGTAGGAAAGAACTATTGTGTTTGGAAAATTGGGTGTCTGGATGAAAATGCTGTCTCCGTTTTCTTGTTTGGTGATGCTTATCAGCAGAACTGTAAAGAGAAGGCTGGAGCAGTTTTTGCGCTTTACAATTGTACAGTGCGCAAGGATGCCATGGTATCAACTTGTCGTAAGTGTTTTGTGTTAGTTTCTATGAATAGAACTAAAATGTCTAATGCATTTTGTAGGGAACGGGGTTTTCATTGAGCATCTATTCTCCTAGTCAAATTCTAAAGATGGGCACATCAGTGGATTACGGAGTCTGCAAAGGGAAAAGAAAGGATGGAATGTGCTGTTCACTTGTCATAAATAAGTATGTTTCGTGCACTCCTTCTGTCTCTCCTTGTTTCATAGACCCGCACATAAATGACTCCACTATTGTTTCTGTTTTGAATGTCTACAAGGCATTAAGCTATGGGGGTCTGGACAAACTTTTCTTTTCTTTTCACTTGTGGTGTTTAAACATTGGGGTTATAGCCTAGTGTACAATGTACCACATTCTGTTACTCAGTGAGATTGATACATATAAAACTAATTTGCAGCCATCATCAAATAATCTTTTCGTAAAAAATTTAGCCAAAGAAAGACAACTAATCAGACGAGTGAACTGCTTTAGATGCAAAGATCGTTGATCGTATTTGCTTATCTTCTAGCATTTTGTGCCACTTATTTTGTATTGTTTTGAAGTTTGATTTCTTCCTTAATTCCCAAAAGCAGATTTACTAATTATTGCATAATTAGGAACTTACAAGATTTTATGTTATTTATGAACGAATGGGACCCTTTGTACAATTGTAGTGTTGATTTATTAATATCCTAACCTAAAGTTAATGTTGTTTCAGACGGCAAGGGATATACTGCAAATATCATAGAGTGGTAATATTATTTTCCTCACCACACTCTTATGTTTGCATTCTCTGTAAATTGAACGTACTAATTTCTTGGATTACATCTCTGTAGAAATCAGCGGACAAATATTTCACAACACGAACTGAGCTCAAGGGAGGGTAAGAAACCAAATGTTCAGCTTTATTTATTCAACTATTTGTGGTGCCTACTACTTGCCAGTTCTTATTGCAGTCATAATTTCTTCATATTTTCTTATCATATATGTTAATTTTGATTTCACAGGAATTTGAGAACAGCCTTTAGGGACCCTCTCAAGGCTAAAGGCATCTACATGGTTGATCCCTTAGCTGAAAAAACAAAAATGAAAAAGCCATTAAAGTTATTGTCAGTGGAAGGACTCAAGAAGGCATTAAGGTTTTCCTTCTATAGAATTGATTATAGTTACCATAATTTGTGATTACTGATACGACTTTTCAATAAATGCCAATTTAATTGATTATTTTACTTGGATGAAAAGCAATGCAGGTAAAGTGACTCCAAATAAACACTCACAGGGAATTAGATTTCTCTCTGAACTCACAGGTATGTGAATATTAACTTTTTTGCTCATTCAGGCCTGTGGGATACTCTGCAATGCACTGAGTTAAAATGCATTGAATTTACAGGCAAGATGGACCAAAAAACAAATAAAGTATTGACACCAGACCAACAAAGGAGTAGCTTAGACAAGAGGCGAGTAGATATATTAGTTTCTATATATGCTGTTTCTTGTTTTCCTTCAATTCCTGGGAAACTGACGTATCGTTCCTCAGGAAATCATCCAGCATAAGTTCAAGTGCAAATGTAGTAAGAAAAGACCAATCTCATGCAAAAAGAAAAAAAACTGACCAGGAAGCATTAGCAGGAAAAAATGAGCTTGGAAAGGGGAAGATGATTGAATTGGATTTCGTTAGCTCAGATGAAGAAATCTGAGCCTGCATTTCAACCCTCTCCTTGGTTTAACAATGTTGAACATACTGGAACCACAACCCTACAAAGAAACTTTAGTGGTTTCAAAATTCTGACTCGAGGAAGTAGCGCCAATTCTTTTTCATGGTTGAAGCCTGAAGGTTTTGGTCATAGTACTGATTATGCAAACCAAATCTCTTGGCCATGAAGTGCACTGTGGGCAATACAGAATTGAGCAGTACTGGAACCGTTTAGATTGATTTGTATCTGAAATTTTTTCATAAGACTGTCCCACCATCACAGTCTAATGTGATGTCCCTCAGGTTATAAATTATCATTTTTTCCCCGGTGAATGCTTTTATCCTTGGTGTTACAGGATGGAAATGCCACAATATCTTAATTATTGCAGTAAGATGCAGAAAGTATTATAAGCTCAGTGAGTGAAGAGTAGTGTCATTTGTGACTAAACCCTAAACCTAAATTTAACTGACTGTTGAAGGCATATATGAAACTAGTGCCTTTTCCCTTCCAAAGTTGTGCTGATGCTTTCCCTATTGAAGTTTGAAGTGGACGTTGCCATTGTGTGGTTAGAATGCCCTAATTAAATCATTAGTATTATAAAAATTGGTTTAGTACAAATAATTTAATACAAACCCAGAACTTACTTCTTGGAAGCAAATTGTTAGGTTTTGATGCGGTGAATCACTTGTGATAGTTTAGTGATGAATTTCTCTTGCAACTGAATTCATGGACTTGCAAGTTACTGATTTCTTCTATTCTCGCTAGAGTAATCCTTTGTAGTAGTTTTGGCTTAACTTATTTATTGTCAAGTGAGAAATTTATGTGCGCTTGGGCTTGATGGTCCGAGTTTAGGTTACAATAGATGTTCAAATGATAAACTTGTATGATATTATTCTCCATTCTCCTTAAAAAAAATCATGACAGTGATCAAGTACTTATTAGTTTGTTTTCAAAAGGAATTTTCTCCCCAATCAATTCACAGGCTAGTTAGGATCGGTTCAACTTATAATCAAACATTGCCATTGCCATTAGGTTTCTAATTATAGCATTTTTTGTTCTACATAAATTCTTTTCTCTAATTATTTTTTTTTTGAAAATAGTAAAATATCATTAGTCAAAATCTGCAATTATAAGTTTACAACCTATGAAATAAGGAATAGCTTTATATAATGAGTACGAATTGCAGACGACACTAAGGAAAAAAACAAAAAGAGACGACAAAAACGAACAAAATCAAGAGAGACAGGAAATGATAGGTGTTGGTTTTCTTATTGGGATTGGGAGTTGAACTTGGAGGGGCTTGCGATTTCAATTTATAAGCTGGCAAGACCCGTCATATCCTTCCTCCTTGGCTGTCTGGCGTTTCACAGAAATCAAATTCTCATTCAAAATCTAGGGCTTTATTAACAGTCAAGAAAGAGGAGAGAGGGAGGGAGTGAGTGATTCAAGGTTCACAAAGTGCGTTACTGTGGGTGATGGTGCTGTAGGCAAGACTTGCATGCTCATTTCCTACACCAGCAACACTTTCCCTACGGTTATTCTTTATTTTAAATCTGTGTTTTTCCTTTCTTTCTTGTTTGGATTCTAGGAAAATGTGGCGGTAAGTTGGCGACTTGGGTTTATGAAGTAAACCCTGTTTGAATCTACTACTGAAAGATGTGGGCCGAGTGAAAGTTTTGTTTTTTTGGGTTATTTATCGGTTTTTGGGGAGGAGGAAACGGTAAGTCTGGAGTACTATTTTCTTGGCATTCCAACTGAAAGTTCGAAAATTTTGTTGATGAGTTGTTTGGTGCAACAATATAGGTTATGCTCATTTTAACCGAAAAGTCATGGAAATTAAAGCTTGTGCACTCTTCTTGGGCTTTTATACTCACACAACATAATGACATATCTAAAGTGTTGTAGCTTAGCGCATGTCTTTTGCGAATGATATAATTTCGAGGAATATGAGACAATATTGTGAGTTAACTCAAAACTTGAGATGTGGAGGCAAACCTTGGAATTTAAATGATTTAAATTAAATAGATCTAAAACAGAATATGTGAAATGTAAGTATAATACAAATAATTGAATTAGATGGGAGAACTAACAAAAAAATTTCTTAAATATGGCTTGATTTTCCTAGTGAAGATGTTGATAATATGAATAGAAGCGAGCGGATGAAGTGGAGGATTGAATTCGGGGTTTTATGAGACCAAATGATTCCTTTAAGGTTGAAGAGACAAGTTTATAGGGTAGCTATACAACCCATGATGATGTATGGTTATGAGTCGCTGAGTGTTGAGCTATTAAGAGACGAACATATCCAAAAAATACATTTAGCTGAGATTTTTTTTTTATGCCACATTGGTTGGTTTATACTAAACAGATCCAAGTATATGTCAGATTTTAAAGAAGAAAACTTTATTGTATGTAGCTTTGTTTCCTTTTTATCATCTCTGCCCCTAGTCCTAAATTTATAACCATCTTAACTTGATGGAAATGCTCTTTCATGTCATGAACTTTATATTGTCTTACGTGGTGTTGTGGTCCAGGATTATGTGCCAACTGCTTTTGACAATTTCAGTGCAAATGTGGTTGCGGGTGGAAGTACCGTTAATCTAGGACTATAGGACACTGCCGATAGGCCCAGAGTTTTTGTTTCTCTCTATCTTGCTGTCCTTGATAATTTCTTGTATTGGGCTTGAATTTCTTAACTCGTGGAACAGGCCAGGAAGACTAATAGATTACGACCTTTGAGCTACTGTGGGGCAGACGTTTTCCTACTTGCATTTTCTGTTTCAATCTCAGTGGATTCCAGAATTAAGGCATTATGCTCCTGGTGTTCCAGTTATTCTTGTTCGAACAAAGCTCGGTTAGATTCTCCGACTTCAGTTTTTCTTTTTTTTAATAATATTTATTGCAGTACCAATAAATCATTTGAAGCTTTTATGTGCACAAGTGTGTTACTGTTAATATGCTGTTTGACTTCTCTTATAGACCATTGCCTTTCTTGCCTTTTTTTGCCATAATCATGTATTTCTGATGAGTTTTTAATTTTTTGCTTGATTTTATAATACAACCAAGTTTTAAATACATTATTTTCTTGTATTTGATGTTTGACCACCCGTCAAATTGCTTTATATGTTTTCTATTACTACTTATTGGGAAGTCTAATTAGCAGGATGGGCCTTGTGGATTTGTTTTTCATGACTCCTTCACAAACTTATCTTTAAAACCAAAATTTACATTTTAACAACCAATAACGAGAACAAAAAATTACTGATCCTTTTTATGTGAAAACTTGACTTGTCCGTGCCTTTTATCTTTCAGGATATTTGTGGCAGCAAAATTTTATTTTCCATATGTTATGTGGTTTTCATATTGAAATGAAGTTAACTGAATGTTACCATGCTGTTAATTAGTAAATTATTTTAATAATTTGAAAGGAACTCTTGGGGTTTGGTTACACGGCCTAACCATTTTGTTGAGCTTAGAGCAAAGTGTGCTGCAAATTAATTCAACTATGCTACTTAATACCGATGCTGAACTTTTAACTATCATGTTGTTTAACTGGCACGCTGCTTCTATCATCACGTTTAACAAAGTCTGCTTAGGTAAACATCATATTCTGTTGTTATGCAGTAGCCAGATGATGATCTAGTCATAAAATCTGATGTTGCAATTTTCATTGTCAATGGGTTTTCAGTTCTTATGGCAGCTATTTGACTTGTTGTAGATCTCCGGGATGACAAGCAATTTTTTATAGACCACCCTGGTGCAGTTCCCATAACCACGGCCCAGGTGATTGCTACATCTTCTGTTTTCATTACCATAGTTTTCTACTTTCGTCGCTGGTGGTACTGTTGCGTCTTGCTTGTATTTGTGGTTCATGATCATGGTTTCAGCCCAATTCGCCTGATTTTATATTTTCTGAAGGGTGAGGAACTTCGAAAGTTGATTGAAGCTATTGCTTATATTGAATGTAGCTCAAAAACCCAGCAGGTTTATGCATCGTATTTAATCTCAGAGGATACGATTATACTTACCTCTTAACTCGTCTGGAGTCTGGACTTATATTGACTGCCTTGCTGTGACTGTGATTACAGAATGTGAAAGCCGTATTTGATGTGGCCATTAAGGTACTTCTCCAGCCACCAAAGCAGAAGAAGAAAAAGAAGAGAAAGGCACAAAAGTCCTGCTCTATCTTGTAGTTATGGAGAAAAGGCATTTCTGGGGTGAAATCGGACTAATTGTTGATTTCTCGTGTTATTTCTCAAAATTCCGTTATATCTTGGCCCTTCCTGCCTTGTCGAAGTAGTGGACTGGTTTAGTTGCGAACTAACTGAGATATGGAGCTATAAGCATCAAATGATTTGTTTGTCCTTGCTTGATTATGTTTTGCTATTTATAGCAGCATGTATGTATATAAGAAGCATATGTATTTACTAGAATGAGGAAAGTTTTTTTTTTCTTTCTTGAAGAATCCAATTCTTCCTCTTGTATTTTCTTCTGCATCCCGATTTCGAATGTTCAATCAAACTTATAATATATGTTCATAATTTGATGTTGTTGATTAGTGTCATATCTGCTCTTCTTATCTGAGCTTATTTAACATCTGAACTATTCCTGTCATAACTATATTGCTATATTCCTTGAGAGTTGATTTGGGAGGAAGAATAATAGAAAGGCCAAGAAAGTGCCGGGCATCTCATGATGGGACAGAATTTTGCATCCATGCTACTTTTTTCTCTTAGATAAGCGACCCAAAATCTTTGATGCATTTGATGTCTGTCATTTCATTTCTGTTCAAGATTGAAGATTCTAACTTTTCTCTTAAACAAGCTAAGCAAGAATATTTTTCCTTTTTGAGAAGTGGACGGGAATGGGTGTACTCCACAACATACCTGATTTTTAATTTATCTCAAGAGGTGTTTCCACTGACATTTTAAGCCATCCAGTTAAAGTTGACAGCTTTGCATCTAGAACTATAATCCTTTATTTCTGTCAAGAGTATTCTACTTGCATACAAAGAGTGATTCAAATTGGAATGCAATGGTTGACCGTAAAGGCTCGACTGTGAAATGATATTGGTTCTTCAACATTCCCCCGCCTCCCTTTCTCTCTCTCTCTATATATATATATATATATGTATGTATGTATATTTTACATGTTGATAATATTATCCTCTCTTATTTTACTTCAATGGATTTCAGGAATCTATGCTATGCCCACTTTCATGAGTCTGGAAAGAATCAGTGGACGTCTATTACCTGAAATCTCCAATTGCTGCATTATATACTCCACCATTTCCATTCTCCAAGGTGTGGTAAACAAATTCAACATTCACACCCTTTCGAGTTATTTGTCGACGAAGAGGAACATTTCTCGATGGCATCGAAGAGGATATTGAAGGAGCTGAAGGAGTTACAGAGAGATCCTCCCAGTTCATGCAGTGCAGGTACTGAAAGACAAAAGTAATTCGAATTGGGTTTCAACATAATTGTTTAAAAGGCTTATGGCATTTCATATACTGCATTCCAGGTCCTGTAGCAGAAGATATGTTTCATTGGCAAGCAACCATAATAGGACCAAATGATAGCCCCTATGCAGGTGGTGTCTTTGTTGTGACCATCCATTTTCCTCCTGATTATCCTTTCAAACCTCCAAAGGTATATATAAAAGCAAACACAGATGTTGAACTTACTTTATTTTACCATCTAAGAGGATGAGTATATTGAAAATCCCAGCCCTACTCACATGAACGATATTGCCCGCTTTGGATTTAGTGGTTCCCGTGAATACATTGAGCTGACACAGTTTTATACTTTCATTCTTCCTGAACTGTCTTACTTGATAGTGTTGGGCTCATAAAAATGCCTCTAAGATGGGTAGAGATGCGGGTTTTCTTATAAACCCACACCACTTGGGTTATTTAAGTGATGTGGAATATCTAACAAAGTAATTGGCCTTAATTTGTATACCCTTCTGTTTTGGTATTGTAATTGCGCCAACTTCTGCTTTCAGGTTGCTTTCAAGACCAAAGTTTTCCATCCAAACATAAACAACAATGGGAACATCTGCTTGGACATACTCAAGGAACAGTGGAGTCCTGCACTCACCATATCCAAAGTCGGATTTTATTTCCTTATATCATTGCTTAAACACCCTGATTTGAAGTTTCTTTTTTCCTTTTCCTGAAAGAACCTGATATGAAGTCATAGTGAAACATACTTCTTGTGTTCATGCAGGTCTTACTCTCTATATGTTCACTCCTTACAGACCCTAACCCGGATGATCCACTGGTTCCTGAAATTGCACATATGTGCAAGACTGACAGAGTTAAGTACGAGTCAACTGCTGGGTTCTGGACCCAAAAGTACGCGATGGGCTGAACCCTGAAGGGTACTTGTTTTTCTTTCTCGTCTTCTGTTTCTCATTTGCCTATCTTGATATGAAAAACGAAAGCTTGCTTAGGTTAAGCCAACTGTTGGATAAGATTGTGTTGAGCCCAGAAGGCCATTACTTCTTTAGTTGAATGTTTTCTGTGCCAGGAATAAATGTTTGGCTCCTCTGGAGTTGATTCTTCAATTCTAAATAAAAAAATTCTTGCAGGATTCAGTCCTTCTTTGACTAATTTTTTTGTTCTAACTTAAGATCATTCTATCCAAGATTATGATTTATGCAATCGTCTGTCTATTTATCCAAGATTATGATTTATTTATTTATTTATATTATTTTCCATGTTGAATGATATACATGTCCATTGCAACAACAGTGCAACTACCATTAAAAAAATTATTTAAAATCCAAACAATATTATTATCAGTCTAGCTAAAAACACAACTCGTGATAAATTTTTGAAATGGTAGTTGGAAAACTACAAAATTTACATGTGTTACACACTTGAACATTTCCAATGCTTTGTCGGTTGATCTGCTGACGTGTTATTACAAAGACATCTGACCAACTACCATTTAAGGGGGCATATTGCGTTGATGTTAAGGGTGTGTTACTGTGTTTCCTTTGTTTTCTATTTTTATGGTTCCCGAATCTCATATTTTTTAAAATGTACAACCAATCGTATTTTTGATATTATTTTTGTTTTTTTTTCTGGATATTTTTTAAAATAGACAACCAAACATTTTTTTGAGATTATTTTTCATAGAAAATACATGAAAATAAAGATATTAACCAGATTCTAATAAACTTTCTTGTTTTATTTGGGGAATCTAAATTAATGAAAAATGGAATTTAAAGACCATATAAAAGTAGTAAAAAAACAGACATAAAGTAAGTATTAAGGGTCCGTTTGTTTTACAATTGTATTTCATAACTTTAAGCTATAAAAAATATTGTGCTTAAAGCTATCAAAAAATGTGATATAAAAAGCTGTGGAACCCACAACTTTAAGCTATATAAAATGTTGTGGGGGGTGTCTGGTTCATTTTTTTGTTAGATTAATTATGTATATAAAATTATAATAAAAAGTAATTGAAAACTTTTAAGATATGTAGGGACAATTATGTAATGTGGTTATAAAATATTGTGGGTTTCACAGCTTTAAGCTCTGAAAAGCTATGAGATGACAACATTTCATTTTGCACAGTTTAAAACTATAGAGCCCACAATTTTAAGCTGTTAACAAAATGTGTCATTTAATTGACACAATATTTTATAAAGCTGTGTGAAATGTGAAATAAAAGCACCATAAGGTTGCACTATTACAGAGTATTACTTTGACTAATGTGTCGTCTTAGATTGTTTAATCCAATTGAAATTTGTACTTTTATAGATATGTTTGATATTCTCTCATATTTTTCTTATGAAAAAAAAATTGTAAGTTCCCTACTCATTTCATACATATAACATCATGGACCGCAACTATACACAGTTTATAAGCTATCAAAACTTCTGTTCTATGAAATGTACAGTATATTAGAAAAGCAAAAGCAATTTGAGGGGTAGTTATGTCAATTAGTCGAAGGTTAGTCAACTTTATACTTTTTTTCTTTTTAAAAAACATGATTAAACAATCAAATCAATCTTTTTGTTTGTCGCATGTCTTTAAATTGGTGCCATACAAGTTTTTTGGATGGTAAAAATCGTGGTAAAAGACGCAAGCACAAAGCTAATTAGTGTCAATAATTGCCACAATAATAATACAAAAAAATACTAATCCTACTTAACTCTCAATACCTATTTGACAAAAATTACGAGTGTGGTTTGGAGGAATTGTAAATGTTTTCCAACGGTTAAAATCTGAATCCCTCATTTTGAGTTGAGATATTCATCATTTAATAAAAACATTATAATAATTTATACTGAACCTGTTTATACCAAACCCTACTAGTTTCTCAAAGAAGAGTTTATTTATTTTCCATGTTGAATGATATACATGTCCATTGTAACAACAGTGCAACTACCATTAAAAAAAATATTTAAAATCCAAACAATATATATCATCAGTCTATTTTTATTTTATTTTTTTTTTAAAAAAAAACACAACTCGTGATAAATTTTTGAAATGGCGGTTGGAAAATTACAAAATTTACCTGTGTTACACACTAGAACATTTCCAATGCTTTGTCGGTTGATCTGCTGACGTGTTATTATAAAGACATCTGACCAACTACCATTTAAGGGGGCATATTGCCTTAATATTAACTCCCTCCTTAAAAAACTTTGGTCAGTTTTTTTTTATAAAAAAGTTAAGGGTGTGTCACTGTGTTTGCTTTGTTTTCTATTTTTGTGATATTATTTTTTGTTTTATTTCTGGATTTTTTTAAAATAGACTACCAAACATTTTTTTGAGATTATTTTTCATAGGAAATACATGAAAAATAAAGATATTAACCGGATTCTAATAAAACTTTCTTATTTTATTTGGGGAATCTAAATTAATGAAAAATGGAACTTAAATACCATATAAAAGTAGTTAAAAAAAACAGACATAAAGTAGGTACTAGGTAGCACTATTACAGAGTAATACTTCGACAAATGTGTCGTCTTATATTGTTTAATCCAATTGAAATTTGTATTATTTTATAGAATATAATTTATGTTTGAGATTCTCTCATCTATTTCTTAGGGAAAAAAAAATCGCAAGTTGCCTACTCATTTCATACATGTAAAATCATGGATCATAACTACACACAACTTTTCTAAAAAAAAAAAAACCTACACCCAACTTATATGTTAAACAATTTATACGCTATCAAAATTCTCGTTCTATCAAAAAAACAAAAGGAATTTGAGAGCTACTTATGTCAATTAGTCGAAGGTTAGTCAACTTTCCACCTTTTTTCTTCTTAGATAACATGATTAAACAATCAAATCAATCTTTTTGTTTGTCGCATGTCTTTAAATTGATTGGTGCCATATGAGTTTTTTGAATGGTAAAAATCTTGGTAAAATAAAAGACGCGGGGACAAAGCTGATTAGTGCCAATAATGGCCACAATAATAATATAAAGAAATACTAATCTTATTTATCTCTTAACCTTGCTTGACATTCAATAAAATTGGGTTGAAAGGTGGCAGAAGTTCGTAACGAAATCCTCTCAATTCCTATTTAATAAACACTATAGATAGGATTTAGATTTTGGAGGGGTTTTAATTTTCTTTTTAATACTTTAAATCTGAACTCCTCATTTTGAGTTAAATGTTCATCATTTAATAAAAACATTATAGTAATTTATACTGAACCCTACTAATTTCTCAAACAAGAGTTTATACTAAAAAATCCGACCTCTCCCAAACCTGCATTTGTAAAATGCTAAGCCTATGCATGCAAAATTCTTAGATAAAAAAAATCACGTTTAGTGTGCTTAATTAGCACAAATCCAATAACTGATATTGTTGAGGATGGCAAAGTTGTCATTTAACTAGTGTCAATATTGTCTTTGCAGCGGAATTTTTTAGTGTTCACCTTCCCCTTATAGAATCGGACAGTACTGGAGTTCCCGGAATAGCGGGTTGCTTGTACTTTCTGGCCTCTGACTCCTCGCGCCCTGAAATCACCGGATACCAGGGGCTTTCCGAGAAAACTGCCTGCATTTCTTAAAGAAAATAAAATAAATTAAAATGACCTTTTTTCGCGGGAACTCCTTCCGTGCCCCTCACTTGCCCTGCCGACACTTTCTTCTCCATTTTTTTTTGTTTCTTTAAATAAATTAACTCATTTTGCTTCACTGATCTTCATCGTCACCACAACACCCTTGTTTTATTCTCAAAAAAAAAAAAAAAACCACCCTTGTTTTAAATTTTTAATTAGTTTCTCAATCTCTTTGAGATTTTATGTTTTTTGTGTGAATCCTGGAGATTGAAACGTGTTGCAGTAGGTAGCTGCTGAAGTTTGATTTTGTCTTGTTCTGTTTATCTGATCATGTCTGATTCAACATTTTTTTTCCCAAGATGTAGTGGGTATTGAACTTTCTTTGTTTTTATTTCAAGTAAGAAGATTAATTATTATTTTTTAGATTTTCAGTGTTTGGGATAAGGATGTTTAGGGAAAATGTGAATCTATTAACGGGTGTCATTAATGATCAGCAAATTGTGGACTCACTTGCCCAGTACGGCAATGGTGGGGAACTGAATTTCTCATCCTAGGTTTCAGTAATACTGGTGGGTTTTGATGGGGAGATATTGAAATGATAATTTCAAGAGCATTCAAGGCAGTTGCTGAAGATTGCATATTTGGAAAATTTCTGCATAGTCAAGGAGGGGCATTAGTAATGTACTAGATGTTATAGTATTCTGTGACTGATTTACCTAGGAAATTTGAGGGCAAAAATGGTGGCAGAGGAAGATGCTAATGTTGTTGAGAGTAACAAAAAGCATGTCTTGGTAGGGGTTCGAATTGATGGCCAAAGCCGAGAGCTGATCAGCTGGGCTCTTGTCAAAGTTGCTGAACCTGGAGATTCTGTGATTGCAGTTCATGTTTGTCGTAGTTCTGGTAATGCCTTTTTTGAAACTCTCACATTTGGGATTGTCATGGTTTTCTGGCCTGTGTTTGGTATCTTGAATTTGATCTTTTTTTGGTTATGTGATTTATTGGTACAGTTCATGCTTTGAAACGCAAACTGTTGTTGGATAGTTATTTGGAAACATATAATGGCCTATGTTCTCTGAAAAAGGTTATTGATTATTGCCCTTTCATTATTTTTGTTCTCCCTTCTATGCAGAATGGTTAGAATTGACAATGATTTCTTTTAAAATGGGTTTTAGGTAGACCTAACAGGTCAGGTCTTGACAGGAAGATGTGCTAGGAAGGTATTGGTTAGAGAGGCAAAGAAAAACTCTGCTGTGGCTCTAGTTTTGGGGATGAGCAAGAAAAATGTTTTTGGGTAAGGAGAATTTTTTTGGATTGTTATCAGTTTTATTTGTTTCTTCTCTGATTACTCTAAACAGCTATCACTTTCAGGTGCTGCATCTCGAAAGCGAAATATTGTGCTAAGCGGTTGCCTCCAGCTACCAATGTTTTGGCTGTCCAAAATGGGAAAATAACCTTCAGAAGATGCAACAATAATCAACTGACAGGTTTGGTGGTGTTTTGTGTCCATGAATGAATGAATGAAAGTTTTAATTTGGCTTGTGTTTATGGCAGGACTGAAAGGAGATCCTAAACCCAGTCTGATTTCAAGTGAAATTTCCAGTACCAAAGCAAGCGTATCTGAATTTGGTGATTCTGAGGTATCTAGTTTTAGTTTTGACATGGTTGAAAACTCCGTAGTTGAGACAAGAAATGGTAGTGGAGACTCAAACGATGAGATCTCGAATCTTGTCATTGAACCTAAGAAAGTCACTTTGATATCAACTTCTCTATTTGCTGAATACATTTTGGACCAGCAGCCTGGTTGGCCTCTGCTTCTGAGAGTAAGTTCAAAGTGTCACGTGAGAAAATTGTCTGTAGTTCATTGGGCTAAGAGCCTACCAGATCGTTCGCCACAGCAAACTCCTCAACGCTTGCCTTTGCAAAGACTTTCATTAGAAAGAGTGGGAAGAGGCAATGTCACTGAGAATATAAGCTTCAGCCCATCTCCGTCAATTGAGTTGCAGAATGACTTGGAGATTATCTTGAAAATGAACTCATCTGATTGTAGATGGTTTAGTTATGAAGTTTTAAGAACTGCAACTTGTCAGTTTTCTTCAGGTGTTCACTCCTGTTCTAATCTTGAGATTACTGTTTTCTTTTTATCTCATTCTTCTTGTCATCCTCTTACTCAATCAATGTGGTCTCGTAGCAGAATACCTTATTGCAAAAGGAGGATGTAATCGTGTATACAAGGGCGTTCTACCTGATGGCAAGCAGGTGGCAGTGAAGATTCTGAAGTCATCAAAAGAAGCCTTGAAGGAATTTGCTCATGAAGTTAAAATCATCTCCTCTTTGAAGCACAAACACATTACACCTCTTCTTGGGCTCTGCATTGAAAATAACCATCTCATTTCTGTTTACAGTTTCTTGTCCGAAGGTAGCTTAGAAGGAAAATTGCATGGTAAGGACTTGAAGCAATTCATGTTTTCGTTCACTAAGAAACATTTTTCCAAATGCTGATCTGATGTTGACATGTGCTAAGTAGGTAAGAAGAAAGATAAGTCAGTGCTTTCATGGGAAGTGAGATTTAATGTAGCTGTTAAAATTGCTGAAGTCCTAAGTTACTTACATATTGAATGTTCTTGGCCTGTAATTCATAGAGACGTCAAGTCTTCCAACATTCTTCTGTCAGATGCGCTTGAACCTCAGGTACTTTCCAAGATTACTACATATGGATTTCTAAGTCATGTAGATGTTACAAATGAGAACTATTTTTGTTGATCCTCTCTGTCAGCTATCTGATTTTGGATTGGCAATATGGGGACCAACATCTTCATCTTTCATTACTCAAGGAGATGTAGTGGGAACATTTGGCTATCTTGCTCCTGAATACTTCATGTACGGAAAAGTCAGCGACAAGATCGATGTTTATGCTTTTGGGGTAGTTCTACTTGAACTGTTATCAGGAAGAGAACCGATAAGTTCCAAGACTTCCAAGGGCCAACAGAGCTTGGTCATGTGGGTAAGTCCTTCTCTCCATTGTTAGAAGTTTCAATTGCATTAGTTACGTGCATGACTAACATTGACTTGAGTAAAGCTCAGGCAAAGCCAATGATAGAGCGCGGTGATGTGAGAGGTATACTTGATACAAATTTGGATGGAAAAGTAGATGAGACACAACTGCAGAGAATGCTTCTTGCTGCAACACTCTGCATCACACAATCAGCTAGGCTGCGTCCTAAAATGAACGAGGTACTAAAACCATTCAATCTCAAAGAATTTCGTACACTAAAAATGACAGTGCTTTACATTTTACCTCCACAACACCAGATACTAAAGATATTGAGTGGGGAAAAAGATGGAGAAAAATCCGAAAATGAGGATCAGCAAGAAAACCAAGAAGACAATGATGATGAAGTATACCCAAATTCTAGTGCAGAATTGCATTTGAGTCTAGCACTGCTGGATGTTGATGACGATGCATCCTTCAGTAGTCTGGAACGGAGCAATAATCATTCTTTCGAAGAATATGTGAAAGCAAGGAGGAGCATATCGTCATGCTTCAACATCAACTAGTTTCTCTTGTAGTCTCCTGAAAACTTCTCCTCTCAATCCCAAATATTCCACAAAACTTAAATTGTACTTGTTGTTTGTAGCTGTACAGTTTAGCCCATGAGTTTGTGGGAAGTAGAAGTGGCATGTAAAGGTGACTTCAGGGAAGGATCGCAGCTAAACTTCATATCCCATGTCACAATTCAACTTATTTGATATTGTAATTAGATGTTACATAGTCTAATGCAGAATCTCTTAAATTTGTTTACCATATCCATTTTCCCTTTGCATCTGAAATTTACAGGGGGGCGGGTCTCAAAAGAGCCAGAGTTGAGTTTGGTTAGGCTTGAGGTTCTTGAAAGAGTTAGAATTAGAGTCTGCTTAGGCTTATGGTTGGGCTTACGCCCCGTATTCATTCACAGTTAAGCAGCTTGAGCTGGTTCAAAACTACATTACAAATTTTGATTTAGTTAGAACTCAAAATATACAACGAATCCAATCGAACTCCTCATCACACGGCAACTTCGCCAACCCAAAATCAGCAATCTTCAAACAGTACCCACGACCATCTTTTGAAGGAAAAACAAGGATGTTGTCCGGCTTGAAATCACAATGAACCAACCCGTGAATACCAAAAAAAAAAAACCCCTTGAAGCAACATACGAGTGTAGACCTTGACCTATTCCGCCTCTGGACTCGTTAAGCTTGTTCGATGGTGTACTCGTAGCCAAAACATTGGATGATGTCTGGACACCCAAACAAGTGTTGGAGAATTGCAAATTCCTTAATGTGCGACACGTAGTTGAATAGGAGTAACGAATTCGCTTCAAAGAATTGGGAGCCCGAAATCATCCTTCTTCACTGCCAAAAATACAGTACCATAGCTACGTCTTCCCAGAATTTTCAGTCTGGACCAAGTCATGATGATTGGCTTCAAACGGCAAAGTGATTGTGAGAAAATTTTTGGTGGGGAGAGCTGCCGTTAATGGGTATGTTTATAGGATTCCTAAATCAGAAATTCCAAATGCCGCTGTGATTCTAATTGCTCAGAGAGTTCGGAACCGTCTGCAACTCTGCATATCACCGCGTAATGTTGAGACAAAGATTCAAACGGTACAGATGAAATTGACACTCAGGACCCTCACTTATTACGAATTAAGTTTGTAGCCCCAAACAGTTAATTATTTTCCAATAAGTCCCTCAAGTACGTATAAACTATAAATCGATAGACAAACGTAGGCAATCTCTTGACTTTGGGAAAGGAGCTTTTTTGTTGGAGAATCTCTCGGATCCATAGGTGGGGCTTGGATAATTCTCTCCGGTACTTTCCTTTTTCGCTTTTTTCTTTTGCTGCGAAAAATCAACAATGGAAAGTGTTATCATGTATTTGTTTCCAAAAATCCTAATCTCCAATTTCAATTTTCACAGCAACTTCGGGACTCTGGCAAGTCTTAATTCTTTTCATTGGATTTTGCATCTGGGTTTTATAAAAGTTCGTTTTTGGTAGAAATATCATATAGGTTTTGATCGAATTACTTGAATTCTTGGTGTTTCTATAATTTTTTTGAGTTTTTCTATTTTTTAATTTTAAACTCAATCATCTACTTGCTAGTTGTTCTTTAGTATTGAATAATCTCTCTTTTTTGGTGTTATTATTTGCTATTGAAGACAACAGTTGGCTGCCTCTGGCAATTGGTTCTAATCAAAATCTGAAAATTTTCACTTTCTGGTTATATTTTATTCTTGGCCTTAGTTGATTTGCAATTCCGGGGTTGGAATGGATGACGGGGAGGTTGATTTCTCAAACCAAGAAGTGTTTTCGGGCATAAACATGGGGGAGATTCCAAGCAGTTGCTTTATGGACAGTTTTTTGGATGAACTTCTCAAGGACACTCATGCTTGCACTCATACACACACTTGCAATCCACCCGGCCCAGATTACTCACATACACATACTTGTTCTCATGTGCATACTAAAATTCTGCCTTCTGCATCTGAGGATAAGGTTTCAACTGATGACACTGCAGAATCGGAAGAGAAGAAGCCAAAGAAACGACGATTGGGGAATCGTGAGGCAGTTCGCAAGTATAGGGAAAAGAAGAAGGCTAGAACAGCATCTGTGGAGGATGAGGTTATAAAGTTGAGGGCTTTGAACCAGCAATTGCTGAAGAGGTTGCAGGGGCAGGCAGCATTGAAGGCAGAGATTGCGAGGCTTAAATGTTTGCTTGTGGATATCCGGGGGAGGATTGGAGGGGAGATTGGATCTTTTCCCTACCAAAAATCTGCTAACATGAATTTGGGTAATCCAAATCTGCCAGGTCCATATGCGATGCATCCATGCAACTTGCAGTGTGGTGATCAGATGTATTGCCTTCATCCAGGAATGGAAGGCGAAACTGGAGAGGGTACATCAATGAATGGACAAGGTTTCAATGGATGTGAATTTGAGAATTAGCAGTGCGTTGCATATCAATGCCAATGCTTCAGGTGCCAATAAGAAGAAAGGTGAAAGTTAAAAGCCCTCTTCTTTGTTTCATAAATGTTGGCAATTCCTTTTTATACCTTGCCAATATTTTGGCAGACTTGGATGTGCTTCATTTCATTTAGCATCTAAATTTTGTTAGGAGCATGAGGAACAGACATACATTATAAATTAAGGGTTGTTTATATTAACCTTGTGAGGAATCAAGTGGCTGTTTGGAGGGGCTGTGGCCTTGTGAGCCGGAATAAATTTCTGCATTTCCAGCCGTGATATTGGTTTTTGAATGGTCTATATGGTAACATGTCATTGAGAAGTTAGTAGCATGGTGTTCATTTCGGTCCAAGTTTTAATTTGCTTTGTTGGGGTTGAACAGCTGTTCAGTTTAGGAAAGCATTTTCCTTTGAGAGCATTATTTAGTGAGTGTTCCTAGCTTCCTGCAGTCCCTATTGCGTGTGCACACACTTGCTCGCGTGAACAATTTGACGTAGGCTAATAAATTCTCTACATTGAAGAGATATATTAAATTTTAAAATTCTCATTATACCAACAAAGAGAAAACTGCGGGGTGGTGTTGGTGGGGAAGCTTGTCAATCTTTGATGGCTCACTTGCTTATTATACAACTTTTCTTCGTAGTCTTGTAGCCTGATATCTGGTAAATGCATCTTATTGTATTTTCTTAATACTTTTTGAAATACCCTTCTGGATATGTTATAAGATTTTAGAACAATTTCTCCTTGTGTAAATCTAATTCTGTTTGTGACGTGGTTTTTTATGCTGTTTTTGCTGGTGATCGAACCAACCTAAAGGTTCTAATCAGTTTAATTATCTCTAGAACGATATCAACACAACTGCATTTCCATTTGTCTGGTTCTGAATATATTTTTTTACCTCATGTATGTCCATGTCCGGGATTGGATGGGGCAGTCAGCTCTGGGACACTTATTGATTGTTATGTTTGTCATACACTGATTGTGATGTGGTCCATCTTTTTAGGAGGGGCTTGTGCTGGAACTGCGAAGTTATGCGCTTTCAGGTGGTGTTATCCTTCTATGTGGAGGTGCTTAATGCCATGCAATAATATTTGCTGCATTGCAGTTTTTTTCCTCAAGTTGATCACTGTTCTTTATTTCTTTTTACATCTTCTTTTCCCTATCTCGGTTCCTCAGTTTTAATTTCCTATCCATTTTAAGTAATTTGTTGGATTTGCTGATCATCTAGCTAGTGGATTGGCCTTATCCTATATTTGTAAACAGGACCTTCATGTCAGTAACTAGAACCTGCGAGTGCCTCCGGTCCTCCATTATTATGGTTTTCCTTTAACTTCCATTTCTGTATGAGTCAGGTCATATGCGGCAGAATTTTTGTTTTGCAACTGCAATGAGTAAAGGATACTTACTAATGATTGATTTGCAGATCTTCAGTTATCTTTGATTCAGTGCAGGTTTTCTTCCTCTCTTGCGTGCTTGCTATTCCCTTTTTTCTCCCTTTATTTTCTGAGTCAGGGTGGGTTGTTTATGAAATATGGGTTCTTGATTGCTAATTACAGAATTTGGGGAGGTGGGATGTCTTTCATGATCAACACTGGGGGCTTTAAACAGGTGAGCTACGGTTATTGATCCAAGCTTGAGCTTTTTACATAATGTCCGCGATCAGTCCATAATTCTGGACAGTTGGTATCATAGTTGTACTTTGTCCCAGACCAGAACCCCTTGAAATCGTTTATTGATTCAATTTTCTGGATCCTTACCAAGAAGGAACACCCAAGTATGTGTTTCCAGTGTATTTAATTTTCACTTTGTAGACTATCTAATTCGGTTGGTAAACTTTATTATGAATGAGATTTGAGTTCACATTCTTCTTTGAAATATTGCATTCTCTCCTCTTTTTGAATCCTCAATAGAAACCCTCAGCCTGCCTTCGTCCATGTTCTAGGTAATCTTCCGATTGGCCCAAAACTGCCCGGATGTCCATTTTGATACATAAAACAAACTACGATGACTGAATCGATCCATCCAAATTTACCGTGACTGAGTTGAAACATTAGTAACTTTTCGATAATCATAAGTTGCATTAACCCATCAAAGCATTGAGGCCTGATTAGAAGAGATGGCGGACAACAAACCTATTAGCTAGGCCCACGACGGAAAGTTCATATATTGGTTTATTGACATGTTTTACCAACGATTCCTCCAACAGAGAATTCAATCCTTCCGGTTAGCTTTCAGCTTGTAAGTTATGATTTATTGTCAGTCGGAAATTCGGAATATGGTGAGTTTGTAGATGATAGATGGGTTAGGCTTAAAGCTCATTTTCAAGAGATGAGCGTCAAAGCTCGAGGCTCCAGCAAATGGTTCAAATACGCGGGTGACATATTTACTCTATACTGGTTCAGTTGTTCGTGTATGCACGTGTTTATCACGCGAATTCAGTTTCGTTATTGCAATGGTAATTGTACAATGGGAGGGGATAATGTATTAAAATGTGTGTTTTCACTGATATGATATGGTTATATTGAGACAATATGTTTTGCTGATTTGATTATATTAAGAGATATGTTTTAGTGGGATCAATCTTAATTTTTGTGTAGTTTTGTTGAGAAATGGATGGAGGAAAAGAGAATTGTTGGTTTGAATAATGAAAAAATGAATAATTGTATTTGGAAGATGTTTTTTGTTAATATGACTAAATTGATATATTTATTTTATTGATATAACTGTATTAAAATATGTGTGTGATTTGAAATTTTATATGATAGAAGTGGAATCCAATGGGGACATTATTGTATGTGCTCTATATTGATTCAGTTGTTCGTGTATGCACGTGTTTATCACGTGAATTTAGTTATGTTATTGCAATGGTAATTGTATATTGAGAGGGGATAATGTATTAAAATGTGTGTTTTTACTGATGTGATTATATTGGGACATGTGTTTTGTTGATGTGATTATATTAAGAGATGTGTTTTAGTGGGATCAATCTTGATTTTTATGTAATTTTGTTGAGTAATGGATAGAGGAAAAAAGAATGGTTGGTTTGAATAATTGTATTAAAAGATGTGTTTGTTAATATGACTAAATTGAGATACGTGTTTGATTGATTTAAATGTATTGAAATATATATATGCGATTTAAAATTTTGTATAATAAAAGTGGAATCTAATAGAGACATTATTGTATGTGCTCTATAC
This sequence comes from Euonymus europaeus, assembly GCA_963580455.1. Taxonomy (NCBI): domain Eukaryota; kingdom Viridiplantae; phylum Streptophyta; class Magnoliopsida; order Celastrales; family Celastraceae; genus Euonymus; species Euonymus europaeus. Next base: position 3,595,448 of record OY756968.1, on the reverse strand, counting down.
TGGTTCAGTTGTTCGTGTATGCACATGTTATCACGTGAATTTAGTTCCGTTAGCCAACCTCGCCCTTGTAAATTAGCGTCTCGCACAAGCTTCATCTGCACTTTGTTTGTGATATTTTTGTTTCCTTCTCGACCTTTCATACACTTTCTCAGCAACCCTAATATCTGATTTTATTTTTATGAGAATTTTCATTGCGTCGAGAGCAATTTTTTTCGATCATTGTGTTTTTGTTTTTGATTTTTGGACTTGTGCGCCTACTTCTGTTCCAAGGCATCAGTGCATCACTATACGCTAACATGTCCAACAGTTTCAGAATTTCAGAAAATAAAGAGCCATAGATTCATGGTTCAGTCCGATCAGAGAGTTATCCAAAGATCGATCGTGTTCACCTTGCGAAGAGGTTCCACAAGTCTGATCGCGATGGTATAAGAGGAGCTTTTCTATTTTGATTTCCCCCGATCAAACGGTTAGTAGTTGCTTCTAAAGTGTCGATCTGTTGGGATTTTGATCCTCCCTCGTAGTGCATTTTTGTATTCTGATGGTGCGAAACGTATGTAGGTGGCATTTCGTAAAGCGATAAAATTCGTCAGGTTCTTCGTGAAGCCGATCTTCATCCTGATCAACAACATGATCGTCGAATCTCGCTAGGTAAAATGGACTATTTAATCGAGAGGAAAAAAATTCGATCTAGGTTTTTGGTTTTCAAATTTTCGACTTCTCGTCTTCTTCCGTTCCAGGTATCGATATGCATTGACAAAGTCCAATATATTCAAAATTTCAGAAAAGAATGAGAAGTGAGAATGGACGCAATTGATTCAATGTCCAATTAATCCGCTCAGAGAGCCAAAGATAGCTTTCACCTTGCGAGAGAGGTCACAAGCCCAATCGAGAAGGTATAGTATAAAGAGAACTTTTCAATGCATTACTTGCATTACAAGCTGAAAAACACAGTAGATTATTAGAGCAAATACAATAATAATAACGACACGTAATACGATTTTATTTTCAGCATTACAATACATGCATGCTGACAAACACAGTAGAATTATTATCATATGACTAAAAAAGACCTCCAGTTATTTGCTCTGAGCCTCGTGTTGAAAATCGTAATCCATGGAGACATAGATTGCATGCCCTGCAGTGAATGAATAGACAAGCAAAGCAACAAAGATAATTCCAACAAATGAAGCCACAGAACGGTAAGCGTACATACTCCCACAACTGAGCTTTCCAATCTTGATTTGAATCACATCTACCATGGAAATTGTCAAGAATACCACCCCAGTAAACGAAGCAGTTACAGACAACAACAACAATAACCCTCTAACGTACTTGTACTGGGTACCCAAGAATTTCTCCTTCTTGTGTATATTGATATGGACTTTGGTGGCCTTGGCTACCAGTGTCGACAAGATAAACAACCCAAACGAGATTACTTCGAAGAGCACCAGTCTCATCCCCAGGCCCGGATCGGCATCACATTCCGGCCGATTCTCGAGGCTGTGTGAGTCTGGAGAGGCCAGAGATAACCCAATAAATACTGCAACTGCGAGTAGGGAGTTCACTCCGACCAGATCATCGAGTGCCTTCTCATGGATACTTATGATCTCCTTTTCTTTCTCTTTTCTTTCTTTTTCCTTTATCTCTTCATGATCAGTTTCGGCCATCAGTAGTGCTTTGAGGCTGTAATTAACGAAAGGGGAGAAAAATTAGTAATTAATTATATGATTAAGACAATAGATGATTAGAAATAACAAAGGAAACTCAATTACCTCTCCACCTCCGACATGATATACAAATTTTAAGAAGTTTGGATATAAGAAGTTTGGTATGGGGGTACTGGACTAGACTCCGTATATTTATAGGAGAAATTATTCAATGATCTGGATGCGCTCATGTGGCACACTCAATGGTGTGATTGACGTCAATATATGTTCTCTCTTATTTTATGATTGACATAATTTCTCGTGGGTTTTACTACCGTCCATTCAAATGAATGACACGTGAACGTTGACTTGATTAACATCCATAAATAATTTTCAAAAAAAATTCAAAATTTTATTATGAAAATGATATGACAAAAATGGGTATAAGGATTTAGCTTATTATTAATGGAAAATTTAACAGAGTGATGACAATATTTTTTTATTTTTTCCTTTCTTTTGTTGACATATTACTGGCAGTTTTTTTTTTGGTCAACGGATTATCGATAATTTTTTTTTAAAATATCTTGTCGGCGGGTTACTGTCGAAAAATCCATCAGAGTTTAGATTACCTATGACGTTTTAACAATATAAATTTTCTGTCGGTAATCAATATTACCGATGGGAATTACCAACAAAAAAGTGTATAGATAATTCGTGAATTTCTTGTAGTTGCGAGATAAACGATATCAAATTATTGATTGTGGTAAGATAGATATTTATGCATTTTTTTTTTGAATGATGAAGATTAGAACATTTAATCTAATGATAGAGATGTTAACTATTTTTGTATTGACCACTAAATATGGTAACACAAAGTGACCAATCCAAAACAAACTAAAACTTTAAGTTAGTAATCTGTAACGTTTGAACATTCAGTGACCAAAATAAAAAATGACGAATTTTTTAGTGACTAAAAGTGTACCTAACCCGCCTAAATGCTACGTGAAATGTTTATCCAAACATGGGCATTATAACAACTTTATGAGTGGTCTTAAAAAATTTAAAATTTAAAATTAAAATTAATTGTTTCCTGGTTCTCACCTATGTATATAAATTGACATACCATTTATTTAATGACATTTGGTATACCATATTATATGGCGATCACAAATTAATATTTTCTTGCATATGTAAGTCAAGAAAAAAAAACAAAAAGATGAAACTGAAATTGACGACGGAGTGTGGGGATAATATTATTATGTATGGAAGACTTACAGATGAAAATGAAATTGACAAACAAGTGTGGGGATAATGTCATTATGTATGTCATGTGACCATGTCATGTCCTCTTGGCTCCTACGTTAAAAATAAAATAAAACGACCTGCGACTACCATGGTCGAATTTGAAGTCAATTTCTTTTTAAAAATTGTTTTGGAGTCTGAACAAATTGCATGGTCATATTTGGTAAAAAAAAAAAACCATAAATAATAAAATGGATAAAACACAATAAATAAAGTAGTTCACTTCTACCTCTTAGGCTATACTTGACATTTTGAAGAGGAGTTGGATTTTTGAGTATAAATCATTGTTTGGAAAATTAGTATTAGTTTAAATGGGTTCACTAAATTTTTTGTTAAGAAAATTATTATAATATTTTTATTAAAATGTCAACATCCCTCAACCCTCAAAATGAGGGGTTCAAATTTGAAGCATTCGACCCCTCCAAACTTCACCCATAGTTTTTGCCAAACAAGAGTTAAGAGAGGTTCATTACGAATCCTTGCCCCTCCCAAAACCATCTTCATTGAATGTCAAACAAAGCCTAATAATGATTTTTATTTTATAGACATTTATAATTATAAAGTCTCTACTTACTGGAAAAAAATTAGAAATAAGGACAAAATAATTAAACTACCCAAACTATCCCTCTCATCCATTATACGTGGTCTTCATCTTCGACAATCATATCTCCTCTTCCCGACATCTGATAGAAGAGAGACCATTGTCGTTGAAATTGTATCGTCGAGAGGAGTCCAACGATGGTGGTTTCTCCTCAATCCGCCGCTGAAAAAGGTCGGATCAAGGCAAAACGTTCGAAACACATTTTGCCTCGATCTAGATGTTTCTGACATCGAATTGAAGCGATACTTGTGGCATTGGATTCGTATCGGCCAAACGATTCCAACGCCACCAGTTTTACCTCCATCTAACGTCGGAAATAGCTACAGCAATGAAATGCAGTTTTAGAGCGTCGTCGGAGCTTCGCAGTGGCTTTTCGGCTGCTATGCACTTTTGTTCTAGCTGCCGTAGGTCGGGCTTTACTCCTCTCATAGTTGTGCTTCTTTTGAGACTAACGACGATCATTTTGATGGTCGGACAAAAAAGTTAGGCAAAAAAATATGAAATCATGGTTTTAAAAGTATTTTTCTCTGTATAACCTATATTTCTCTGTAGAACCTTTATTTATCTTTAGAATCACTTTTTCTCTATAAAATATATTTTTCTTTATACAATACAACCAAAGCTCGTATTCAATACTAAAACCCTATGTCTCAAAGTTCAAACATAGGCAAAAAAATATGAAATCATAGTTTTCATTCTACTGCTAATGCATAACTTTTTTTCTTTTTATAACCTATATTTCTCTGTAGAATCTTTATTTCTCTGTAGAACTCTTTTTCTCTATAGAATATATATTTCTCTGTAGAATCTTTATTTTTCTTTATAATCACTTTGTTCTTTATACAATAGACCCAAAGCTCGGATTTAATACTAAAATCATATGTCCCACGGTTCAGACATAAAAGTCAGGCCAAAAACTATGAAATCAAAATTTTCTTTCTACTGCTAGTGTATGACTCATTTTCTCTTTATAATTTATATTTCTCTGTAAAATTTTTATTTCTCTGTAGAACTCTTTTTCTCTGTAGAACCTATATTTTCTCTGTAGAACCTTTATTTATTTTTAGAATCACTTTCTTTTCATAAAATATCTTTTTCTCTATACAATAGACCCAAAGCTCGGATTCAATACTAAAATTCTATGTCCCAAGTGATGAACCCAGTTTCGACATAAAAGTCAGGCCAAAAAATATGAAATCGCATTTTTCGTTCTACTATTAGTGCATAACTTTTGTTCTCTTTATTAACATATATTTCCCTGTAGAACCTTTATTTCTTTGTACAATTCTTTTTTCTATGCAATTTTTTTCTTTATTTGACAGACCCAAAACACAGATTCACTACTAAATTTTTATGTCCCAAGTGATGAACCTCAAGGCTCGGATTCGTTAAACCTTAACGGGCTCAAGGAACGGATTCATTACTAAAATATTAAATGCCACAAGTACTAAACCCTAGGGTCCTAACTACTAAACCCTAACGGGCTCGGGTACTCTAAATACTGGGGGTTCAAACTTCCAAAATTGGTTAGAACTATTTTTTCTTGTATAACTATTTTTTCTCTATTCGACAGATCAAAACCCAGATTTGCTGTTAAAAATTTATGTCCCAAGTGATGAACTAGAAAGTTCAGATTCACTAAACCAACAAATTCTTACCATTGGAAGCACTTAAAACAAGACCAAGATAATGGGCCAATAATATCATCATAAAATGTACAGTGTTATTTTTCTCTGTAGAAAATACTTTTTCTCTGTAGAACCTTCGAAAATATTTTTTGACCAGGTAATCACTTTTTGATGACGGATTGAGGCGAGACCAGTGACGTTGGAATTGCCCGACCAAGATGAGTTCAAAGCCATCGGTCTCGTCTCGATCCGTCTTCAGAAACGATCAGATCGAGGTAAAACATGTTTTTGATTGGTGCCGACTATTTTTGCCTTGATTTGGAAGTTTCCAGTGTTGGATCTCGACAAGTCTAGTGGCGTTGGATTTGTCTGGGCCTAACGATTCTAATTGATCTCACCACGATCTCACTCGAGAAACGATCGGATTGAAGCAAATCGTGATATGAACGTTTTGCCTCGGATCGGCAATTTTCGATGTTGAATCTTGGCAAGGACAATGGAGTTGGATTCGTCTCGACCTCATGATTCCAACGCCACTGGCCTCTTCTCAATCCAAAGTCGGAAGCATCCACAGCGAGAAAAATAAGTTTTCAATCATATTTGATTGGAATAACAATGACAAATCTTAAATTTCAAGTTTTGTCCTTAATTCAATAAATTTAAAAATCAGTTGGACCTTAACTAACAAAAAAAATTCAGCTGTCCTTTTACTCTTAAAAGTTAGTAAATTTGGACCTAAGCCTAATTTTCCCTTCTTGATTTGGATTTTAAGTTATTTGAACATGGTTAAGTTTTATACGATTCATTCATTATTGGGTAGCTAGATTTTAGGGTTTTTATTCATTATCTATATATAAAAAATATATAAAAAAGGGGCCTCGACCCCCTTGTCCCCATGTACCTTTGCCTTCGTAGAAAGCTATGGGAGTCAAAGTTTTTAGCTATATAAAATATTGTGGGTATTTGACTGATTTTTTCTGCTAAATTAATTTTATAAATCAAATTAAAAAAATATATTATAATAAAAAATAATTAAGAGCTTTTATGATACAAATGTGTAATTATGTAATGTGACTATACATTATGTGGATCCCACAGCTTTAACCTGTGAAAAACTACGGGATGATAATATTTCATTTGACATAGAGCTTAAAATTATGGGACTCACAATTCTAAACTATGTAAAATGTAAAATAAATAGACCCTTAGTATTCATCACAATTAGAGAATCATTGAGTAATTAATGTTGTACTAATTCTCCTATCCACTACCATTAATAATATTATTTATTTTAAATTTGTTGATTTTTGTGAATACATTGAATCCACGAGATTTTATTTTTTCTTTGAAAATGGTATTTCTTCCGATATCACACTTGATAATTAATTGAAGAAGAAATCTTCAGAGGATCTCACTAACCACCGAAGAAGAAACAAAGAAAGTTGTAGCACCAGGCTTTTCCTTTTGTCGTATAATGGCGTTCACACGAGTCTCCACCTAACAAGAAAACCTGTATGCATCACTAATGGCTAGAAAAGTCACGGGGAAGAAATTAAAGGACTGTTTGGGAGAGTGTTGGAAATGATTGAGAGAGAGCGAACTCCTCTGAACTCTTGTTTGGCGTCAACACCTCTCAACACTTCTTTTTCTCAATCCCTCAAAATGAAGTGTTGTGAGGTATTCATTTGGAAAAACACATCCCAACATCTCTCAATACCAAGTAAGGGTTCATTTTTATGAACCCTTCTCAATCCAACAGCTCTCATAAAAGTAAATCATTGCTTGATATTAAGAGAGGTTGGGAGGTGTTGAGATGTGTTTTTGTGAGTGAACACGTCTCAACCCCTCAAAATGAGGGGTTGAAAAAAAGAGTATTGGGAGGGGTTCGTGAACCACTCTAAACACCTTGAGGTATTCGCGTTAAATAAGAATTTTCATATTATTAATCTTCAGTTGACTGGAACGTGCGAGATAGACAATCTGTGGGTCCATGGCATTTCACACATACACAGCTGGGGCATTCTTGTCATGCACACCTGGAGCATACCGATGCTCACTTTCAATGAACACATCAATGATGAAAACTCAGACTCCAAGCTCACTCGACACTCGCACACAAAATATAAACCTTTAAGCCCAAACTTACATATTTAATCCTAACTCTCTATTGAAAATTTATGTTGACAATAAAATGTTTGTCATCCTTTGTGAGTAGAATGATGACCCATAATCTTTGGATCATAACTCACTTAACATCGTGCATTTTGAAAACGAAATTCATAATTCAAAGCCCATAATTTCTCTACTAAATTTATGGTTTTCATATTCGTGGAGACATATTGAAATTACCTGACTAAATAAGCAAAGCTTTCTGGGCCTTCCAATACCTGAAATAGCTATGTAAGATAAGACGTCAACAATCCAAAGCCCATATGCAAGGTTTGATTTTTCCTCTCCAAAAAAAAAATAAAAAAAATAATAAGATAATTTTATCTTCCAATATGTTGAACTGAACTTGCGGTAGGACCATCATCTTTCTTTTGTGCAAGAGTGCACTTCTCAGACCCAGTGAACTCGTTCCCGTTTGTAAAAATGAGTTTTATTTGCATTTCATTATTTGTGCAGACATGCATCTCCACAATACAACAAAAAACGACGTGCATCTCCACTAAACTGATGCGATCTCGCGGATTAAAAAACAAATAAAATATAGTACAACTCCTAAAAACTCACCATTGTGATAATAAAAAAAACAACAACAACGAAGACAGATCATAGATATTTGGTTAGAATATTATCTATTTACTAAAAAAATATAAAAAAAACATGACACGATGCTCGACTTCATTTGACTATACTTAGATTTAACAAAAATGAAAGCAACAATGTAAGACTGGGAGTGCGTGCCACGGGGAAAAGGTAACTTTATTTGTCGCACTAGTGATAGTGTAGGGTGTGATAATTCTATAACTTGGAAAATAGATAATCTAAGTCAAGTTGGGAAGTAGCTTAACTGCAGATAAAGATGGCCTTCGTAAAAACCTTGTGGTTACGGCCCATCATGATCTGTACAGAAATCCCCATAGACTAAGGCCCAAGAGTCTAATACTACCACCTCTCTGTTTGTTTTCCAAGACGGTGGACCTATTTATTAACTGGGCTGGCTGATGATACTCATTACTCAAGCTAAGTTCGGTATTTAGAAGTGGCCCGTCCAGTCCACTGAAGCTTTTTCTTTTTTCTTCTTCTTTTTCCATCCCTTGAGCAAGCTTATATGTATATAAGAAAAGCCATGATACATACATACATACATATACACACATATCCAAGATTAAAAAAGAATCTCTGCCTGTGAATGGTAATGTATATAAGTTTATGAAAAGAAAAGTTGAGTGAAGAAGTTTAGATGCATGTTAGTGATCAATAATGGTTGTGTAATAAGTGTTTGAGAGTTCAGAGTGGAGCCTTCTTGGAAACTAGAACAAGTCAAAATTGTAGAAAAAGAAAACTCGTAGAGATGGAGATTTCGCTTTCGAGGATAAAGCTAATTAAATTAATAAATCAAAGATGATGCTGACACACACACAGAGAAACAAAGAAAGAAATTTAAAGCTAGAGGTCTGGATCTGGTTCTGGTTTCAATGTTGTGATGAATCATCCACGTAAATGTGAGTACAAGCCAGCTGCTTCTTCTTCTACCGGTCAGAACAAAAGATTTAAGACCCAATAAATTATGGCAGCGAAAGCTAGCTAGTCAAACTTGCACCAGAAGCACACAAATTGCGTTTGTTCTCTTTTCTTCTACTTTTATCTCTCTAGTAGGATGCATTCTGATTCAACAAAAGGGACCACGGGATAGAAAAGATTCCAACTTTGATTTTGATTTTGTTGTGTCCATTCTACAAGCTAGGTGCATTCTCTACTAGATGATGGTGGTCTCTGTACTTGGGCCGGGCATCCTCTCTTTCTATCTCTCCCCCTCTCTCTGACTCTCTCTCTCTCTATATATATATATATAACTAGTATTTTTACTCGTAGACAATGCACGAATAGTCATAAAAAATTCAATTTCACGAAACCATAGAAAAAATCAACCCATAACCCATAAATTGAATTTTTCAACAGATATTGTATGATGTGGGTATCTATCACTATACTATGTTGGTAAAAGTTCAGAGATCATGAGTCATCATATTCACACCCGATGCTAAAGACAATCGGAATAGAAAAGTGTAATCATGTTGAATTCAAATCTCATAGCCCGTAGAATTAGTTGTATGAATATGTTGCATGCGTGTGAGTTTTAACTATTCCATTAAAAAATAATCTTATTATATTACAGTTTGTCCAATTTCCCCACAACACCTACGCACTAGACTAGTACTTTGGCTAGGATCAAGGGCTTAATTAATTCAAAGAGTTATAAATAGTAAAAATTAAGAGTGTCGGCAGTCAATTTTGGTCAATTTTTTTTACATATTTTACTCAAATCGTTTAGTCTTTTATGTCGATATTAATGTAAAATATGTATTATTATTTTTTTTGAAAAAACTGACCAAACCATTCGATTTTGTAAATTTTTTTTTTTACAACCCTAATAAAAACAAATGAGTCCTTCACATATATAAACTTCAAAGGAATCACATTGTGATAGAGATCAACAAAATTAATTAAAGCTGTACCCTATCATCTCACCCTCATCTCTACAAATTTATATGTATTTATAGTAGTGTGTCCAAATCAAACTTAATTAATTAGGTTTAGGTTTCCTACCTAGAGTCCGGCCATCCTCTGAATTTCATTAGAGTTTAACTAATTAAGTGGGTTTTCTATATCAGTCATGCACACGTCATTTTCAAGATAAATCTACTTTTGTCTCAACCAAAGATTACGTACCTGGTCATAATGGAATTATCTATGCTACTAGTGCAGCTTCAGAGGCTACGTAACCCATTGAAATTAAGCAAGAAAACGATCGATCGATGTTGTCTTTTAAATAGAGATTAGAATGATGATGACCTCGACGACGACGTCAATAATAGGACTAATTTGCGCTGCACATACAGAGACGGATTAAAGAAACAAATTAACAATGCAAGTAAAAGCCCGCGTGCTTGTGAACATATATATACATGTGTGAGGAGAAATTATTCTATAATTCGGGGATATTTTCAGATGGCACACCTAAGGGTCTAAACGACGTCCATATGGAAACGATATGTCAATCAAAAAATAAGAAAGAGAACATTTATTGATGAAATAAACTTGGTTGAGCGTGAATTAGCCCAGCTTGATATTAGGCAGGAGCAAGATTTGTTTTTCATAGAGGAGTTACCTCAAGAAGTATCTCAATTTGTATTAGGTGACTCTATTGCTTCTAATTAATTTATGAGTGTTCATGATAAATATATATATATATATATATATATATATATTGATGATGTCAATCACATTATTAGACGTGTCACATGAGATATAACCCGAAAAATCTAATAATTTCTCGTGTGTGTATATATATGTATAGTTCCGAGTCAAGGCCAATGAAAGGAAGGGCCTCACTCACCACAATAGGACACTTTGGTATACAATTGAAATGACATTTTTTACCCTGAAAGCCTGAACCGACAATATATCTATACTTGCATTTTATTCAAATTAGTTTGGATTGAATTGAATTGGTTCGTATTCGTATGTATTAATAGTGATCTATTAAGATCAGGTGTAATTAACATTAAAGAAGAAGAATAATAATAAACTAATTATTAAAATATTTAATGGAGATTACTTAATTTCCTTTACAAAAATATATCACTCGATTTGAAATAATTTGTTAAATAAAACATTAAAAGAAAATGCTCTCTAGTACAGAGAGAGTTCTACATACGTTTTTGCTTTGAATTGGAATAGCCAAAGATTTGAATCGTAATAGAAATCATGTTTTGAAAAGACAAGACCCACTTAGGTTTGTTTTGTGTAGGTGGTCTTAACTCTCTCTTCAAAGCCGCGTCCTGTCTCTTTCAATCATGGCAATCAACAAGAACAAGATTGATAATCAATATTAATATTAGTTGATTAATAAGAAACTTCAAAGCAAAGATTTGTGAATCAAACTTTGTTTCTTACTTTTTGGTTAGGAAGGGGTTTAGTCCAAATGAAGATCATTGATCCTTTAAAGGATCACACAATTGTTTTTTTGTTCACTATTTTTTTTGGATTGTAAAAAAAAAAATCGACAAAATCGAAATAAAACAGTTTGATCTTCTTTTTATTTATTTTTTACATATTTTTCTATTAAACTGATTGAAAATTGAATCGAAAATAAATTTAAAAACGGACCAACAACCCAATCAATGATCGATCAAAATATGTCAAAAAATCGACCGTTGACGCCCATATTTTTTTTACGACAAATAGAACTCACACGCATGCAACACGTAAATCCACACAAATATAATGTCTGCAATATTTGAACCCATGCATAATGAACATGAATACACTGTCATTTGTCAACTGAGCTGAAGACTGAATGCGTGAAAAGTGAAAACCTACATGTTCTTGTGGAAAATTAACACAATTTGAAAGTTAAAGCACAATCATTAATTTAAACCCTTTTGTGCTTGAGGAGCTCGTGAATAGATTGGTGCATCAATAGATATCCACGACCACCTACTTCCAAATAAGTCATTTTTATTATGTCATCGCTATATTGTATAAATCATCATTGTCATATTGAAAAAACAAAAGAAGACGAACACTTGAGAAACTTCAATTGGGTTTCCCACCCTGCATAATATATGATCATGGAAAGTAAGACCCACCAAGTTTGAAGTATCGGTGCATCCAAATTACTTTGCCAATATCAAGGGGACAAAGAGAGATAATTGTAGACGGAGGTTGTGGACTTATTTTTCACCAATTTCAATAATTGGGTCTCTCTTTTTCTGGACACGTACCCTCGAAAAATTATAATTAATGACGAGAGGGAAATGAAAAAAGAAAAAAAAATGAAGGGGTTCACATGGATTGCACCATTGTTTACTGAATAGCCGCCTGAAAAGGGAAAAGGGCTCATGGGTGTCAGGCAGTGGTTAGGTGGTGTGCCACACGGGGTCTACGCATGAGTCATGATCCAACCGGTGCACCATCGATCGATTGTTGGTCGTGTTCTTTCAATACGTGTGTGCTTTTTGTTGCAAAAGATTAAAAAGGAGACGGTGACCCATTTTTCAATATTTTTGTGTAATGTAACGTATAATGAAAAGGACATGGGGAAATGTAACAAAAGGATAGGGAAGAAATAGCATACATGCCTAGAAAAAGGCACAACGCTGCATGTGGTTTCTAAATTGATGACCTAATTGAATAAAGAATAATAATGCTCTTAGTTTTTGGATTTTTTTAAATAATAAACTACCCCTCAGTCTCATTTTAATTGTTCCCTTCACTTTTTCACACAGTTTAAGAAAATATTTAATTCCCTTTCAATTTGACGTTTATACCCCTATTATAATGACAAATACTTTGACACTTAATTAATGTGCATGGTTATTGAGCTTTTCAAGTTAATAGTAAATAAAGAAAAAATAGCTTTCATTAATTGAAATGAACATGCATTTTGGGACATTCCAAAAAGGAATAAAGGACAATTAAAATGGGATGGATGAAGTATATCTTTAGCCTTTAGATATCGGATATGAGCTAAAACTCGAATCATCAAGTTCGCACTTATAATTATTTTTCTATCTGACGACATGATATTTTGAGTCAAAGTTCGGTGTCTGACCACAAGAATATTACTTCTAATGAGAATCGAACTCATAATTTTTCAAGTCCATACAGTTTGATTCTAGAAAGATTCAATACTAGGTTATCACCAAAACTGATTTCTTATTTTCTAATTTCTACACATATATATGTCGTATATATATAAGAAGAATATGTTATGTAGTGTGAATCATATTCCTATTTATGTGATGTTCTATATGCTTGGTCGACTAATTATTGTGATATTAATACGTCCATGGATGTATACAATAATTTGAAAGTGATATATTTGGATTAATTAGCCTAAGTTTAATCACCAAAAGCTTGTCTATACAATGAATTAGCCTTTAATCACATGTCGATAAGCTTTGTATTAAAATAACTTGGCATATGAGACAACAAATATTATAGCTGTCTAGGTGAATAAGGACTGCACGAGAGCTGTATTTTCTTGTTTTTTTCCCCACTGATTTCAGATCTAATTAAGCACAAAGAGTAAAAAAAAAAAGTTAAACAGCTCTCATACACAATAATTTTGTGCGGAGTCAGGGACAGGAAATATATATATATAGACTTTATCCCCACATAATATATTGAGCTTGTTTCTAAAAATTCAACATGTGAACCTTAGATTGCATTTCTATAACTTTACTATAGGGATTAGGAGTGTTGACGGTCGATTTTTGTCTATTTTTTGACATATTATGGCCAATCCATTTAGTCAATTACGTCATTTTATTTGATTTCCGGTAGAATTTAGTATAAATATGTAAAAAAATTGAAAAAAAAAATCATCCAAACGGTTCAATTTCAAACGATTTTGATTTTATCATTTTCACAATCCTAACTGGAACACATATTTACCTATAACTAAGCATTTATTATTTAATGGTGTCGAAACCAAAGTAATTAGACAAAATTATTTTTGTTCCACACATGCCTAAAATGGGCTAATAAAATTGGATTAACAACATTCTTAACCTATATAATCGGTTTCTGTCTTAATTGAGATTTAAAACAATGTATTGAAAACAAGGTTATTGGATGACTAATTGTTCTTACAAAGGTCTTATTAAAATGAGTCTAAAAATTATAGTATTTGAAATTCCAATTTCGGTTTTGTTTTTTAGCATTATTAATAATCTTTTTAATATGTGCTAAAAACACATGTTAAAAAATTATGCAGTCAATGAGAGCAGATAAAATGAGCTTATGCACAATTTTTAACTACACAGAAAATTGCATAAAAACAAATAATCTCCTCTCATTTGCCAGCACATTTTCTTACCATATGTCATTTAGGCACGTATTAAGAAAATCCTATTATTAATTAGTAAAATTATCACTTTTATTGTCACTAAAAGCAGTTTATTGAAATTTACGTTAAAGAAAGTTATTGTCTTTTAGAAAGACTAGCTAGATTTTTGAGAAGTTGGCGGGGCAACCCATAAAACTAAAAGGATTCCCAAATCAAAGCACATAGCATAGCTATTATTAGGAGGGGTGGAAAAAAATTGATTTTGGGTTGGTTTGGAGTCGAATAATGTACATGTTTATGAAATATTTATAACTTCACATTCGAATTGGTTTAAATTTGTTTACTTACTTAATTGAGAATATTCGGATAAATTTAAATTCGTAAAAATAAATCGAATAATAATTTAATCCGAATTAGGATCTGAATAACTAAATCAAACTTTTTTTGTTTCGATCCCAATTCAATTTAAACCTAAATTTCAGATATATAATTTATGATTAAACTCCATTTGATTCGGATTGGTGAAATTTAATTATTGGGGTCGGATGGAGTTTGGCCCCTCAATAATAAGTATTATAATTTTCAACCCAAAAAATCAATGGGCCCTATTAGCTTTCCAGATGACAAAACTGACAAATCTCTATTCTCTCTCTAAAAATTAAGAATAATGATGATAAAAAATAAAAACTGACCAATTCAGCTCGAAAGTCTGCCATCACAAACCAAATCCCCCACATGAATTGAATTCTTTATCACCTGTGATGTCTCTGACCCGATAGTTCAGTCACAAAATCTGCATGTGTACGTTGTTGCTTCTACATCTCTCTCCATTAATGCTTTTTATTAATAGACACACAGACAAAGAAAAGCCAGTATCCTAGGCCCTCTTCTTTTTCAGTATTCTCCCTCTCCCTCTCCTTCTCTATATAATTATAAACCAAATCCTTCTCTTATGTGTCATAAACGAGACCAAACAATATTTTGATTTGAAGCAAAACCCATCAAAAAATTTTGGTCTTTGTGATCAGGATGATGGCTATAGAAGCCCACTCTCCATTGTTGGGTACACAGGATTTGATGGAGAATGGTTGGGTTAATCAGTCCTTTGATCTTCAACAGCAGCATCAGATTCAGAACCAGCAACATATGTATCAAAATCAGAATATGCTTGTCTTCAATTCCTTGAAGAACAACATGGTCAACACCAACAACAGTCTTCCTCCAATGCCTTTCTATCAAATCTTAGCCGCTCAGGAGGAGAAACAAAGACACGAAATGGATCAATACATCAGATTACAGGTGGGTTTCATATCTATCCATTGTTTCAGATAACTAAGAATTTGATTTAGTCGGTTCTGTTTTTGTTCTATTGTTTTACTGATCTATTTTTTTTGGGGGGTTTTGTGATTGAACAGAATGAGAGATTGAGATTGATGTTGAGGGAGCAAAGAAAGCAACAATTGGGAATTGTGTTGAAGAAAATAGAATCAACAACGCTTCCTTTGTTGAGACAAAAAGATGAAGAGATGGCACAAGCGACCAAAAGAGCAATGGAGCTTGAGGATTTCTTGAAGAGATTGGAGATGGAGAACCAAGTGTGGCAGAGAATAGCACGAGATAACGAGGCCATGGTTGTTTCTCTAAACAACACGCTCGTGCAATTAATAGACAACAACAACAACAATAATGTTGGTGAAGCAGAGGACGTTGAGTCTTGCTGTGATATGGATGAAGAGAAGAAAACAGAGATGAACAGAGTGGAGCAGACAATGATGATTTGCAGAGGATGCAAGTCTAGGAATTCGTGCGTTTTGTTCCTACCTTGCAGACACTTTTGTTCATGCCAAGGCTGTGAAGCCTTTCTTGATTCTTGCCCAGTTTGCAATACTGTAAAGAACGCCAGCATTGAGGTTTTGCTTTAGTCAAATTTTCCGGGAAAAGTGTACGCCAGAGAAAACAGGACAGAAGAGGGGAGATCATTATTATGGGGGACGGGTCGGGTCGATCTGTTTAGATTGTGATTTAGATGGACTTTATTTAGGGTACTCTGTTCTTAGATTTTAATTTTGTACATTAATCAGTTTGAACAGAATTACAGGGCAAGAACATCTTTACCTCGAATAGGTTTCACATCTGTGTGTTTTTTTTTCCTTTCTTGTGGATATCAAATTTTCAGTCAAAATGGAAAAAGGGAAGAGGGAAGCTGGCTAAAATGGGTCAAATATATCGTCTTAATCAGGACCCATCTTCAGTACACAAATTTGTACTCAAATCAATGCAGTAGACCTCCTCATATCTGTCACTCTGTGTACTGTACACTACCTGACGTTTTTAATAATTTCTTCTTTTATATTTGGATGTTTACACTTTACAGTAGCATTTACCAGTACAATCAATTTTAGCTTCGGAAAGGAAAAGGAGACGAAACAAAAGCTGCCAAGTTGGTATCCACAGAGAGACTGCAGCAACAGCTAGGAAAACAGAACATGTTCTATTTATCTCCAATAACCACTTTAATCAAAACAAAACAAAAAACCATTTAATAGCGTCGGCATTGACACTTTTAGGCCTGCTTTTTATGCGGGAACGGACAAGATTAATAAGGGTAAAATGGTACTTTACAGTTCTCATCGTACTGTGGGCCAATCCATGTTTGCCGCCTGATTCCGATACTCGTACGAATCTGTTTTTTTTTCTTGTAAAGGGAGCGGTGTACTGCAGCCAAACGTTGCGTGATCCGTTTGGGATGGGCCCCATCCATCACACCTCCTTTACTCCACACCTTTTTTTTTAAAACAAAAGTAAACGTTGATAAATCCACGGGATTCTCGGAGTTGTTGCTGACGTGGACATCACCTCTGTGAATCATGCGACGTCGTCATACACACGCTCTCTCTCTCTGCGTCAAAGGGCGAAGAAACAGATGAGCGTTTGAGTCAAAGAAAATGTCGGGTCTGGGCCATTCAAGCTTTTGGGCGGAAAATTATGGGCCCTTTTACGTAGCCTTCAATCCTTGTGGCAAGGGAGGGAGGGGTATACTGAACAGTAGCCTATTTCCGACTTCTACACCTTAACTTGGGATTAGCCGAAAATTAATCAAACACTCGCATCATTTCAATCAACAAATATACTAGCATATATGTTAGCGAACGGTATAAATCACATAGGCAACGAAAGCATTACCATCGAAGCGTGTTTGATCAAAATCACTAAGTTGATCTCCGATAATACGAAGACTCTAGTCCGTCCATCGGAATTACAAAAAACAAAAGCTAAGGAAGCCTTTAAAAAACTCTCTAAAAATAGAAACGCTCCCTTAATTGATTCTCCGATCAATTAAGAGATAAAGAATTGTGTTGTTGTAGTTATTCCCAAATGTGGATCCAATACACATCTTATAAAACAACCTGCCAACACGTCCAATAAGTGTCGACCAATTTTTCAATAATTGATTATTATATTAATTAAATCATGATCCTATTTATTTAATTAATGACTAATGAGCTAGCAATGTCAATTAATCAATTGGATACAATCTGGTTTATAATAAACCTATATTTAATTAATAATTTTATTATTTTCATCTCATGTAAATTATCGAATCCACATAGTTCTCTTCACAACCTTAGCTGAACAATTTTCAGGGATTCTTTATTTGTGACTTTTTAAGTTCATTACCGATTAGCACTAAGAATAATATCAAACTCTTTGATATTAATTAAAACACCTTTTAATCATTTCATATAAATCACGAAATACACCTAACAATATATCATGACTACCATGTAATTGAATCCTTCCACTATGCAATATCCCAATTGAGCGAGGATCATGAATATCCGTCAAATCAACTAAGTCAATCATATGTCAGATCAAATAATTTATTGACAAATAAGAATTAATGAAAACACATTTTCATTAGTCATTCAACCTCGACCAAGGATTTCATGTGTCAATAAATATCTGGATCACATAAGATATTCTCCTCATTTATTTTGAGGCGATAACCCTTTATTGAATGCACACGAGTCTCCATATTTAACTAACCGAATTCATCTAATGTCAATATGTATTCAATAAATAAATATTTTCAACATTGAAAAAATTCGATCACTCATGTATAAGACTACTATGTCATCTTAGGTACAAAGATTAGTTACAAGATCGTAAATAAATAATAAATCACTGATAAAAAAATAAACTTCCATGTGATTTATTATTTAGCAAGTCATTTTCGAAACATTTATTCAACAATAAATCTTTCATATTGTTTGTTTTAATATCACATATTAGATTGCATGAGACTCACAATCATCACAAGAAACAAATAGTATGCTGATCTTCCGAATTATTATTGTTCAGTTAATAATTCTACGATCAATAACTTTATTTAAGATATTCATACTAGAGATCTCTCGTTACTTATATTCTCAACTCTTGAGAATGATGTTTCTAGCAAACACCTATGAACATATCTAACACAATTATTAAATTTAAACATTAAATATATAATATCAGTCATTTATTATTTCAACTAATATAATATTATTATTATATACGTTCCAAATACAACCGTATAGATTGATTGGCTATACAGAACATATATCTAACAATATATGCTACTTGTAAAATTGTTTACAGAACCAAAACATAGTCGACAGAAACTCATAATTAATGTTTAAACAACATCACAATACCAATTATCATAACTTAGGCATGTTCTGCCCTGCTTTTGAATCATAGACTTTGAGAATGAATCGGGTCCTTGGAATCGACAACTCGGTCTGCAAAATTGTGCCAATTGCGGCTATTAGCTTCTTCTTCACTTCCTTATCGATGCCTCCCATTGAAAAAAAATCTCACCATATGCAGCTGGTTCTTTATTATGGTTGAATGATATGTCCAATGATCCCTTTAGTATTACCATAACAAACTGTGCACAACATAATCACACACAATTAAGTATAGGGATGTTAATTATATACCTTCTAGGGATACTGTCAAATACTGAGGAAGTATTATTTGCCCTGGATCGAAGTATGGATTCGAGGTCCGCATTATTTTCTCCTTATTAAAAGAATCTCATTACTGTGAGATTGAGCTTCTGGTTCACTATTGGGATCAATTCTCCAATTACTCATTGTCACTACTGATTGACATGTCGCCAATAACCTTATCTACAGGACTACGGGCTGCACTACAGTCAAAGAACTGTATTAATACAGTTCAATTAATCACCATTGGATTTGATTATTAAAAAAATATAAAATCTTAATCACTGAATTAATAAATTAATTAAAATATAATTTTAAATTAATAAATCATATTTTTTAATTTTAAAAAATAAAACACCAATAAAATAATTATAATACCCTTATATCTTCCCTTATAACTTAGTTGCAGTTAACTGCGTCTTTCTCCTTCTTTATTCCTAACTCTTTCCCTCTTCCTCACCTTCGCTAATCCTTTTTCTGGCTATTTTCTCGTTCTTTTGTGATTCTCAAACTTCATTCTCAACGTCTGTGTTGTCACTTTGAAGCAACTTTTTGCCTCTCCCCACTTCTCCAGATAGAATTTCAGAGGAATAATTTCCAGCTCGTGCTCGTACGTAATAGATGACGAACGGAAATAGGATTTCAAAAACTTCTAATACATAAAAAGCATGTGTTTTACAAACGACTGTTTCCCTTGATTTGCTCCGCTCTTGGATCAAATTATCAGTTCAAAATCCCAACAATTATCAGATTTACTCTTATTTTTTATGCAAAAATTTAATTGTTTAAATTAAACAATAAATCTGTTAAGTTTTCATTAGTAATTAATTAAATTTTTATATCCATTTTTGTCGTTTCATCTTTATAATAAAATTCCTAAAAGAAATAAAATAAAATCATTTGTGGACATTGACTCCATGTGTCACTCAATGAAATTGACTTGACGACATACAACTTTTTACCCGGGCTGAACGCTAGTAAAATCCCAAGACTACACCCAATGATGGGGCTAATCAAGAAATATCGATTGGGTCCCTTAAAAGAGATTCGTGGCCTCTCATCATCATAGAAAATAAAACAATATTATTGAAGGAAAAAAAAATCCTTACCTATTTCAATTTTTACACGCAAGGAACTATAGTGTCCATGCATTCTTTTTCATCTAGGTCTAGTTGGTCGGAATAATTTAATCGGGTGGGGGGAGAATAATTTAATCGGTCGGGGGGGTTGCGGGGTGTTATGAATGCCGAAGAGGCGTAGCGACTTTAATGAACTTTAATGATTGAAGTGATCAATCAAGGAAAACTTAGAGGCTGTTTGGTTTGTATTTCAGTTTTCAGTTTTTAGAGTTATTTTCAGTTTTCTGTTTTGAGGGTCTGTTTTTAGAAAACTGAAAATGCGTTTGGTTTGATTATTTTGAAAAACTGTTTTTGAAAAATTGTGTTTGAAAATGAAAACTGAAAAATGCGTTTGGTTTGCAGTTTTCGAACAATTATTTTATGATTAACATATTAATCATATAAAAACAACACGTAACATAATACTTGAAGTTACAAACTTCAAATAATACATAAATATTTTAATATGTATTAAATTATTTTCTAAATTAAAATAATTTAATGAGTATTTTCAACACTCCCACAAACTTCTTAATAAGTACATACATTTTCAATATGCATTAAATTTTTTCATTTTTCAATAAATTTATTAAATCAATCTCCATAATGCAAAGAAGAGGACCCTAAAATGACCTAAAAATAGGTTCCAAAACGTATACCATTCATAGAGAAAGCAATGTCATTGTCCTACCCGTGTATCTCCAAATTACAATAAACCAAAACTTCATAACATAAAAATAAACATATAAGTAGAGAAGAAAAAGGGCCCAGCTTTTATTATTAAAGCAGCAAAAGGGCCCAGCTTTGAAGTTTAAGCCATTGCCCACTGCAAAGCTTTAGCTGCTTTTCTTCCTGAACATTTTCTTCCTTCTTTTCCAATCCCAAGGAGAGGCGGACCAGTGGTTTCACGAGTAATTCATATGAACTCCCACCCCATGTAAGGCTTCTCTTTCTCTTCCTGCTGCTGCCCCAGCTGCTGTTCCTGGGTCAAAGTCAAAGCTCAGGGTAGCCTAACTTTCTCTACCAGTCAGGTCGAAAAGCATCTACCAGTCGGATCAGAAAGCATGTTGTCAAAGAGAGACGATTATCGCTCGAGAGAGAGAGGCAAAGTAACCCTAGAATAGGAGACGAAGAAACAGTGAGCGTGTTTTCAATTTGACGAGTTTCGGAAATGACGACGGAAGCTTGCGTATTTTCAATTTGAGTATGCGTTTTCCGTGTTTTACTGTAAAAACACTCAAAACGTCCAAATTTCGTTTTCAGTTTTTCATTGTAAGTTTTAACCTGTTTTCAAAAATGGAGTTTTAAAAATGCAAAACCAAACGAGTTTTTAGTTTTCATTAAAATCGAAAACTGAAAACAACCTCAAAATGGCAAACCAAACAGCCTCTAAGATCGTTGTGCAATATATATATATATCTCTGTGTGCGTGTGTATATGTATATAAAATGAAAGAGGGGGTGTTCAAGAGATGTACATGTTCAGGTCTGCCGATAATTGAAGCAACTGCTTTGGTTGTCTGAGAGAAGATTGGATCCTTATCAACTCCATCCAAGTTCACGTTCGTAGAGATGTAAAGTGCAGGCATCTTGCTTCTGTAATACAAATTAAGCTCTCATCAATGAGTGACCAGAAGAAGAAATAAAAAACACAATTTGCTCCCTCTGGTTTGATCTTATGCGGTGCATGTATGTATATAATCGAGGCTCCATGCTTGAATCACGCTTAATTCACATTTTGTTGTAACCGATCTCACACAATTAAGAACACACAAGTAGAAGAAATAAAGCAATTGGACACGGTGATTCTTACGTGGTTCTACCAGAATGTGCCTACGTCTACTGAGGAGCTCCTGATTCTTTTCACTATATGAAAAATGACGTGTGATGTACAAGACTCAACATAGGGTTTATATAGTAATCCTAGTATACCTCTTATAGTATTCCCCTTATACAATTACAAAATAACCCCATACATAAAAGGAATCTCAGCTCAACTCTTCCTTATCATACCGCGGGGGCGGTTGCAACCGTAGTTTTTCACATCCCGCGAAGCCTTTTTCTTTAGCACTGATATTTGAAGTGCAATCCATTAACACAATGACCTTATCATAATTCAACACATTCCTTGCAATTTAGAAAGAAAGGCACATATGGGCCAGTGCAAAGTCCAAACGAGCAGTAATTAGAAACAAATACCAAGGATCACTGAATTGAGGATGCGGTTGTGTTTCGGATGTGACACTATTGGGAGTGTGCCAAAGGATCGATTTGAATGAGAAACATATTTTTACAGTGGTATTACAAAAAAAAACCCTAAGATTCTAGTCATGTTCTCTTTGAAATTTGAATAATCCCAAACGAAGAAGAAGTGAACAACTAAACTTGTATAAAACTATAAACGTCTAAATCGTGTTTCTTAGAGACGCAATTAATTTGATCGACGGGAATGACTGCTGAGTCTGTGTGTTCCAACATCCGACTATTAGTATTTTCTTCAATCTGGCCTGTTCTAAATACTGTCACATCAACAATTTTTGAACGGAAAACATGCTTAGGGACTAATGTGATCTATTTTGATAAATAAAAAGGCTTATTTGGTTGGAAAATAATATAAGGAGCTCAAGTGATCTTTTTTTTTTAGAGTAGAGAGCCAAACCTTTACTTATCCCAAAATTAAACAAAAGCAAACTCAATTTTTCACAAGTACAAAACCTTGAAACGGCGACGCACCGTATGAATTTCCATCACGGAATGGTCTGGGCCCCTTTTTAGTTTTTCTTAATCCATATCGTAACCGTCGCCGCCGAATCGACTTTCCTGCCTCCGCATCCGCAACTTCACCGTACCTCCGCGTGGCTCTCTCGTCAATTCCTGGTAGATCACTCTCTCCTCGTCTGTCTCTCTGTAATATCGATTCATTTGAACTTCGATATTTGGTTTGCGGTTCATCTTAGCTATTTTAACTGGATGCTATGTTGCATTTGGAGCCCTTGAGTAGACTTCTTTTACTGGTACTTTTTAAACAAACTAGTAGACTTTTCATCTGTTTTCGATCTTCGATGTGGTGAAAACTAAATTTTGATAGGAGCTGTAAGCCATCAAAAATTAATCTTTGCACTCAAATTAGATGAAATCTGTTGATACCTACAAGCCTTTTGGGCTTATTGTGATATGGTGCTAGAGAAATGTATCTCAAACTCGCAATATATTTGTGGTATTAGATTGGGATTGCTGCTTGTTTAAATGTACAAGTAGAATTGTTCAACAAATTAGTCATTTTGTTTTGTTCTTCTTTTTCAATCCGTGTGTTATTGGATATTTTAATGCCTGGATAATTTTTTTTCAACCATTCTTATTGCATTCATGTTATATTCTGGAATTATTCATGTTTATTGTAGCACTAGAGAGAACAAATGTATGAAATGAATTTTGGAGTGTTCTTGGATATCTAGCACATACTTTGGAAATAGGGTTTTATAAACGAGCCAGGGAAACAGTCATCAATTTCAAGTAACGTGGTAGTCATTTTTATTTGCAATCTTTCTTCATACTATTAGCAGTATGTGGAAGGGGAATGATGAATGTATTAATTTAATTTACTTTTTGTTTTTTGAACTATGCTTTAGTAACTGAGATGTAAGGTTTAAATTTGGGAAAGTGGAGGGAGTTGTGTTTTTGTCGGAGAGAAGGTAAGTATCAAAGGAACAAGGTCTTTATGTGATGCTCACGGTTGTTGCTTTTTTTTTGCTTTTCTTTTTGCACCACCCTTTAGGTTATTTCTCTCTGTTAAAACCCAGATTTTCTCATATCTGATTATAGTCCTCCCAGATGGTTAGTAATGTCGTACTCAGTTTTCTGATTTTCTTTTTTGGATTCCATGTGAGTTAGATTATACCTTTCAGTCTGATTGATATATTGAAATTGTTTTTTCATGCCATATGATGTATAAGAACTTGCTCTCCTAAGTTGTAGGACCACATATGCATCTCTCTATTAGTATTTTTGCACTTCATAACAAGAAATCGATGCATGCAGGATTCACAGTTTAAATTGTTGTGAAATCAAGTCAAAGAACCTTCATTCTTCAATGGCCAATAAGTCAAGGCCAATACCCAGCAAATTAACTGTGTACCTTTATATCCCCAATATCATTGGTGGGTTTTTCCCTCTTCAATAGCACTGTTTGTTTTTTTCTTATTCTATAGATGTAGATATTTCTCACTGCAATCTTATATTTTTATTGTATTCCTTCTTTGACAAAATGTATTAATATTTTCATCAATCTAAGTTTTACTGTCGTGGTGTTCGCCTAATTGTGCTTGCCTATGTTCAAGTGTAGGATATCTGAGAGTTCTCTTGAACTGCATTGCTTTTGCCTTATGCTTTTCCAACAAATGGATTTTCTCGGTTCTCTATTTTGTAAGGTGACAATTAACGTTCTTTGAGATTTCTTATTGTATGACTGGCACAATATTCATTTACATAGGGTTGTAATATAATTTGATGGAACATGCTATTTCAGCTTTGTATGTGACGGCGTTGATGGCTGGTGTGCTCGCAAATTTAATCAAGGTATGGAGTTGTTGCTTCAATGGAACATTTTAAACTAGACTAAATTTTCTGTTCTAGACATATGTGCAAGTTCAGCTTTGAAATGTGTATAGTGGATTATATGATGTTGCCTCAACGGTGCAAATAATCTTTGGTTTTCAGACACTATTAGACTATGTCAGGTATTGAGTGAAAGATCTTACCCTAAATGAGATGAGATGACATTAGCCTACAGGATTATTGTAGCCTAAGAAAATTTTAGTATTCAACTAGGTTGAAGAAGTCCATATTTTTTAGCTTTAGAAATACTCAATTGTATTCTCTGAAATGTATTTTCTGCCATTTTTGGAAAGAATGATATTTTTCCTGTAGTTATATGGTAGAGTACCCTTCTCTGCATTGTGAGCCTAGATCTATCATTTTTTTTTGGTACAAAATTTATTGAGGTGTAATATGTAATTCGTCTTCTCCCTTGTTGGTTCAGTTTCAACCTTTGGAGCTGTTCTGGACATGGTAACAGATAGGTGCCGCTTTCTCCCTCTATTAAAATGTTTGTCAATGCTGAGTTTTGCTTCAGTTTTTCTTATGTGCTCCTTTTTTACCATGATCTCGAAACTTTGAACATGAGATAATGCTCAACTTGATATATCCAGGATTAGCACTGCCTGTCTGTTAGTAATCCTCTCCCAAGTATACAGGTAAAATTTCATAAGAATATAATGCACTCTATTCTCTCTGCTAGGTAAATTATGCACACCTGAACCATCCTCTAGAACTTCCATGCAGGCCTGGTGTGATATTCTTGTCATTGCTTGCCTTGGATATCTCTAGCCACTGGCTGCAGATGTACAGGTGACTATTTTCATTCTATATAATACTGTTATGGCTGGATGTTGTTAAATACAAATACGTATATTTTTATGCCAATTACTGGGAAATATGCATCTTGCCGAACGTCTGAATCTAGTGTTTGAATTGAATTGCAGTACTTTCTTGGTAGGCAAGGCCAGTCATAAAGATGTGAAGGACAGCTCTAATTGGCTTTTCAAGGCTTATTACGGAAACCGGATGTTTATGGCTTATTGTTGTGTCTCATGCGAGGCAAGTCCGATGAGACCTACTTTATTTTATTTATCCACAATCCTTGTCACTATTTGATCGTATTCTAATGCCTTGAACTTTTATTCATTTTACGATTTTTTCTTCTTCAATTATACAGGTTCTTTATATAATCCTATTTCTTCTTGCGGAGAACCGGACAGAAAATTTGATAGATGTAAGTTGTTTGTTGCTACTTCATTGGTGATAGTTTCTCTCAGATACAGCAAGAATCTAAATGATTAAAGCTTGGTTACTTAATTGTTTCTTATTCCAGGTTTTGACGAGTTCTGCCAGAAAGAGTTTGCTACTCTCCCTTCTTGTTGGTTTAAGTTTATTTGGATGGGCAGTCAAACAAGCTGTTAATATGATACAGGTAGCTTCTAATTCCTGTGTTTTTCTTCTGGAGTATATTCTGGAGTAATTTCTGTCGTTGTCAAATCTTTATAGGCTGTGGGCATACATGGAATCCTTCTTTATCTTTAATTATCATTTGGCTAATCACTAATCAGATCATCGTATACCTTAATTGTTGCGGAGCTCATTTTATGGTTTCAGATGAAGACAGCTGCAGATGCCTGTGTTCTTTATGACATCAACAAAAAGCAGAAATCCTAGGGATTTTCTTGTGGGAAGTCACAGACAGAATCACTTCTAATTGATATATGTAAAGAAAGATAATGTGTAGATGATAAATATTGTTTTCCTTACCCGTGTTTCTTTTTTATTGATTCTACAATCTTATGTTTATATCTTAAGAGATCCAAGTACACTAGCTCAATTGACGAGCTGGATTGAGCTGGATTGTATGTATTCTCGAACATCGAGCTCGTTCGAACCCAATTCCCTTCTGGTTGTTCAAAAACAGAGAAATTCAAATAGCTTTTGATAATGATGCATTGGGATAATGTTCCAGAACCCACATCGCCAAATGCGTAATATTCTCTGAATTGCAAATACGAAAACGACACCGCATTGGTAAAGAAAACTGAGGTAAATGCCTAAAATATCTTCGCTGACCTTCGTATTTAAATTCAGAATCAGTTTCCCTTGGGGTCATTTATCTCTCTCGATCGATTTGTGGTTGTTGGGGTTTCTTAAGGTCTTCCTACTAGTTGATCTGGAAGATGTCTCAGGCGAAGAAGATTGTGCTCAAGAGTTCAGACGGCGAGACCTTCGAAGTGGAGGAGGCGGTGGCGTTGCAATCTCAGACGATAAAGCACATGATTGAGGACGAGTGCGCCGATGCCGCGATTCCATTGCCCAACGTTAGCAGCAAGACACTCGCTAAGATAATCGAATACTGCAAGAAGCACGTCGAGGCGGAGGCTGCCGAAGGTAGTAAAGACAAAGACAAGGGCTCCTCCGATGAGATTGAAACTCTCAAGGCTTTCGACACCGACTTCGTTAACGTTGACCAGGCCACCCTGTTTGACCTAATTCTGGTAAGTTTTTTTTTTTGGCAATCAGACACAACTTAGAATTTTTTGTGAATTTTCAGAAATAATGTTTCTTTCGCTGGTGTATGACTTGGGTTCAATCAAAGAGTTTAATGTAAAGCGACTGTGTTGCGTGGGTCGTTTTTTTAGTAGTTAGAGTTCTTTGGATTTATTGCAACTGTGGTTCCTTGCTTAGTTTTCTGGGTATTTGGGAAATCTGTGAAAGGAAGTATGCGAATATGCCATACTTATTTTTACCAGCTTAAGCCATGTTCTTTTTTTTATAGGCAACATTGCAAAATATATTGAAGCATTTTAAAGGGGCATACGAGTATGGCCTATGGGATAATGATGGCATATGATGTTGCCGATCACTGAATATGTTAAAAAGTACATAATCACACTCATCTTTGTTAGCTTAAGACTTGTTCTTCTTAGCTTGTTTAATTGTTTTTTTGGCCATGCCTTCTGTTCAGTCATGATATTTTCACTGTTATGTTGTTTACAATGTATCTTTTATAGAGGACGAAGTCAGAGAATGCATGTAAAGCAAATGCTTTGTTTATACCAAGAATTTGTCAGAGCTCTTTGGATTATATGAACTGTGGTTGCTTACGTTTGTCCTTCTTATTAGTTGGGGAAACTGTATGAAACGAATATGTATGCAGCATTGTTTTTGACTCATTTAAGATTATTTTTCTTAGACTGTTATGTTTGGTGTCGGTCTTGAATTAAAATATCGGTGAAACTAGTTATGTCAAAATTATGTGCTTTGTTTTATCTTGCGATGATATTTTCGGTTTATCTATTTAATATGTACTTTGTACAGGCTGCAAACTATCTGAACATAAAGGGCTTGTTGGATTTGACTTGCAAAACCGTTGCTGACATGATAAAGGGGAAGACTCCAGAAGAGATTCGCAAGACATTCAACATTAAAAATGACTTCACACCAGAGGAAGAAGAGGAAGTTCGGAGGGAAAATCAATGGGCATTTGAGTGATCATAATCTATGGGTATCTGAGCCATCTTAATCTCCTGTTAAAATAGGAATATTGCATCTAAAGTAATGTCTGAAAGAATTCTGTGTGTTGTTTAAACTCCTAAAAGGTGGATTCTGGTGAAATGTTTTATCATAACATATATACATTTGTTTCGTACTTGCTATTTCTAAATGTGGGCTGATTTGTTATCTGTTTGTGAAGCATCCATTGCTGTATCTTGGTGCCAAGGCAATGGGTGCCTAAGTCTTGTTCTTGTAGTCTGTCTATGAAGCATCCCCGTCAATAAATCTCTTTATATAGTTTATACAAAAATTTATATGTTGATCACTTCAGCTTCTGCAGGATTAACATTTTGTCCTTTTCTATTTACTGGTAAGTTTTTTGTGTTCTTATGGTCTCTAGAAAATATTGGCTGAACTCTAGGTTGAAGAATATGATTTTTGGTTCCTGATACCACATACAGAAAGTCCTACAAATAGCTTCTTTCCGGATGCAAGAGAGACCTTTCTCCAGGGGGGACTCAATACTGGAACTTAATTGGAGATCAAAAAGCCTGTAGATTGAACATAATAATACACGGGCATAGCTTGAACTTCCGGAGCCAAAATCTATTGATGGATAATTTTTTTGTGAGAAAACAGAAATAATAATAATTTGTCATGATAGTATAACCAATCTTTTCATTGACCTAATCACTGAACTTTTTATGGTAAAACTTCTGAAATTTGTCATGATAATATAACTTTGATTGTTTTCCTATTCGGAATATTTTGGATTTTTAAAGTTTTGGTGATTGACATTTCTCGAGATAAAAAGGGAGCAAGGAGCTCTACGACCATCATTGTGATCCAAAAGCTGCAGCCGGAGGAGACTTGATCCGAACCAATGCAGGAGTCTTTCCTCGCGTTGCATACTTGTATTACAAGAAGACGATAACTATTCATGGAAGCAAAGAACCGCAAAGCTCAAAATTTAGAGATTCGACATAAGAGCCTGCATAAGTTAGACCTCGCCAAATGACAGAACCTAGAGCTTTGAGCCGGGTCTAAGGTTAAATCCATGGCCCAGCCTAACCTGAGCCCGGTGGGCTCGGTCTACCATGTCGGGCCTTGGGCTTGGGAGTTATTTCAGGCTGGGCACTGACTAATTTTTAATAAAATAACGATGACCTGACTGACTTTGACACTTTTGTTTTGTTTGTTTTTTTTTTTTTTAATTGCGGCCACTTCCAATTCCAATTTCAGCGAGTTCACATAATTATTTGATTTTTCACTGCTTACTTTTTTTTTACTATTTAATAATTGTATTAGCTGGGCCGGATTCCACTTTGTTGGGCAATTGAAGATTAGTTGTATATTAGCTTTAGGTGGACAGTTTCATTTTCCATGCAATTATTGAACTGCACAACTGTATTGACAGAGATTTGGGTCGGGCTTGGGCCCCTCAAGTAGGCCCAAGTAGTCGAGTTTCGAGACAAGCTCGGCTCAAGAAATGAAACTCAGGCCTAAGGGTTTGCTGCCCAAGCCCGATATACCTTCAGGTCTAGGCCGAGCCAGTCCCATCCTAAGCCCACATGCCAAATGATGAGGTCTAGTCATTTCACACAAAAAAAATATCTCACTTGTTAAATTCATCAGTTCAATGCAAATACTATAATGACCTTACTATAATTAGCAAAGGGACCTTCCTAGATCAACCTATACACTATAAATAACCCCATACTTCTTCAGAGAATGAGAGACACATTTTTATCTAGAGTCAAACTATTCAAAAACTCTCTCAAATTCTCAAGCCTAAACACTTCCCAAACCTTCATATCTTCTTAAACACTAACCCTATTTTTTCGATATTTATCACAGTCATCGTCTTTTCACTCTGTTGATTTGGCTTGATCGTCCGGCCCCCAATGATCTACACTCCCAAAATTGGTCTTTGAGCTTCAAACGACTTTGTTGTTAGCAACTTTTTGCAAGATCATGATCAATCCACGCTTATGGAAGGTTATCAGTGACCCATTGAAGCTCAAATTCTAATAACTTAGCAATTGTAGATTCGGTCATCTACAGTAGGTTAGGTAGACCGGTCACAAAATATCCTGACAATAACGCAAACTAGCTGTTAGAACCATAGAACAAAATCCAAAGATCTTATGGTTCCTTCCTTTGTTAATACATTTGGTAAGTCATTGGCACTTCTCCTGATATGGTGAAAGGACAGATTACCAATCTTTAACTGGGACAAGTCAATGGAGTTTGCCATCCATGATAGCTTCCATGGATAATCAGAACTTTTCATGACCCATTTGTACTCATTTTGGGAGTCAATATCTAATATGATGTTTGCATTAGAAAGATAGGTGCAGGAGATCGGTAGCACCAGTGCTTGTTCAATGGCCTTCAGTTCAGTTTCATTGGACTCATAAATACCAGCACTACAAGAGAACAGACATTTAATAGTGCCATTTGAATCACCCAGCAAGCCACCAACTCCAACTTTTCCTGGTTTGCCTATGGAGGATCCATCAACATTCCATTTCAACTAAAGAACAAAAATCTGAATGCCAAAAGGAGACATTGCTTTCAATACTTTATACACCAACATCCAAAATACTGACCTTTAAAAAAAATCCAATTATGTATTTTTAATTAAAGCATAAGATTATTCCAACTTTTCCTTTTAATATAAAGTTGGACTAGAGATAGTTATTTTAGGGCTCACCTAGGCTACCAATTCCAATTACACCAAGTGCTTTACTATTCTGATCATCAATGAGTGTGCTGGAAAGGAACATAGCAGATGCAGTATTCTGTCTTTGACAGATTAAAAGATCAGTATAAATGTACACTATCCAGCAAGATAAGATCAATATTTTGGGGGACCATGTAGTAGTCTATAATAAAGCCAACTAAGGACCCCCATTAATATATTCCAACCTTCCATTGGAAACTGTTACTCTGCATAATCTCTAACAATTTGTTGGATAGACTAAACTTTGAACTAGATGACACCGTGTTAAATCTCCTCCATTGTACGCTTTGTTGGAGTTACGGTGACGGGTTCAACATTAGGCCGGTATCTATCATTCAAACCGAACATTTTGCAATGGATGAATACTCTTGTAGTCACCCGATAAACACGAAAAAAAAACTCTAAGGTCTCATCTGATAGATCACTAAAAAAAAAAAAAAAACTTCCATTCATACAGGTTGCAAAAAAAAAAATTATTTAGTAGGACCCATCTTCACATGATGTCCAAAAATTCATCATGGGATCTGTATGAGCATTATGTGTTTGATTGCTGTATTTAATCCAGACTGTTCCTATATGAATATTAGTTGGACTTAAAACTTCTCATGTGAGATGGGAGAGATCATAATGGGGTAGAATTTCCCATACCTTGACATAAAATAACTTTGTGATGTCCATTTGAATTAAATTTATCACGTCATGTTCAATTTTGTCTAATCACAAAAAAAAGTTGAAAAATTATGATTTTTATTCAATCAATAAAGATAATCTGTCATGTTTTGTACTTGTCATATTATTTAGCTATTCCTCTTGCACAATTGATGATGTTGCATTCCTCACAAACAGACAAACCTTCACCACCCAAAAAAGATAAATTTAACAGGCATTTTTAGAATCCAGAAAGAGAAATGTGACCGTTGAGGAGATTAAATTCAGCGGTTGCTCGGCCGGGCATTTCCGTCCCGTAACGGCTAGATAAGAAGGCTCTGGAAACGTCCAGCCGTTTTTTGGTCGGGCACATGGGCCCCAATGAATAACGTTAACAGTTTACTGGGACCCGATTCGAATATGCCTCAACATCAACGGTGATAACACCAAATGATCTTCGGTCAATCCCATTACCATTTGAACATATAGCAAATGTAAGGTCCAAAAAGGCGGAAGGGTGCCCTACAAGAATACAAGATGAAGGGACATAATTGGAAACTTAGAGAGAGAAAAAGACAAAGATATAACCGTTGCAGGCGTGGCTTTATAATTGGATGCCAGGCTTACGCACCGTTGAGCTCACCCTATCAGCTGATTCACATGGGCTCACTGTAACCTTATGGCCCACACTTTCTCTCTGAAAAGAACCCAATAGACCTATACACTCCCACATGAAATTTCACTAACTCTGTTATTTCTAAAATGCCCTCTATTTTTAATCCCCAAAATGCCCTTCAATTTTCTGAAGAGTCCGAGACTACCCTCCTCCCCATTGTTAAAAAGGGCACTAGTGACCTGCAGTTCCTCTAATACTACGCAGAACGCACTCATTACAAACAGAGAGAGCAAGCTCGTTAGAGAGAGAATATGTCGAAAGAAGTGAATGAGGGAGGACAGAGCCATGGGAAGGACTACGTGGATCCACCACCAGCACCACTCATCGACATGGCTGAGCTCAAGCTCTGGTCCTTCTACAGAGCTCTTATTGCTGAGTTCATAGCTACACTTCTCTTCCTGTACGTCACTGTTGCTACTGTTATCGGCCACAAGAAGCAAACCGGACCTTGTGATGGCGTTGGTCTCTTGGGTATTGCTTGGGCCTTTGGTGGCATGATCTTTGTCCTCGTTTACTGCACCGCTGGTATCTCTGGTAAGAACAACGTATACTTCTTCTTCTTTTTTGTCTATGGTGTAATCTGTTTCTGGGGTTTTGTTCTCTTTTTTTGTTTCTCTTCAAAAGCTACGACCTTTACGTACGTATGTGTTGTTTCTTCTTTTGCCACTTAATTGTAGATAGAACTTGAATTGTTTGTTAATGGGTTTTGCTTAATTTTGTTTACAGGTGGTCACATTAACCCGGCAGTGACATTCGGGCTGTTTTTGGCTCGTAAGGTGTCTCTGATTAGGGCTGTGGCTTACATGGTGGCTCAATGCTTAGGTGCTATCTGTGGTGTTGGCTTGGTCAAGCTCTTCATGAAGCACGAGTACAACTCTCTTGGTGGTGGTGCTAACTCTGTTGCTCCTGGGTACAACAAAGGCACTGCCTTGGGTGCTGAGATCGTTGGCACCTTTGTGCTCGTCTACACCGTTTTCTCTGCTACTGACCCCAAGAGAAGCGCTCGTGACTCTCACGTTCCTGTATGCATCAGCTCCACTTGTTCACATCTCAATTAGTAGTTGTTTTAGACCAATTTTGTTGATTCGAGTTTTGTTTTTTGTTTTTTGATGGGTTCAGGTGTTGGCTCCACTGCCTATTGGGTTTGCGGTCTTCATGGTCCATCTTGCCACCATCCCCATCACCGGAACTGGTATTAATCCAGCTAGAAGCTTTGGTGCTGCTGTTATCTACAACAATGAAAAATCCTGGGATGACCATGTATGAACTCTTCTAATATAATTTTTCTGTTTTGCATGTTATTATGTTACTGAACTGTTTTGAGTGCATATACTTACTTAATTATGTTTTTGTGCAGTGGATCTTCTGGGTTGGACCATTTGTGGGAGCTCTAGCAGCAGCAGCATACCACCAGTATATATTGAGAGCGGCAGCTATCAAGGCCCTAGGATCCTTCAGGAGCAACCCAACCCACTAAAGAGAACGAAGAAAAAAAAAACTTCAGCCTGAAAAATCATGAAAAAAAAAAGATTCTCCCCC
Source organism: Euonymus europaeus (assembly GCA_963580455.1). Classification (NCBI taxonomy): domain Eukaryota; kingdom Viridiplantae; phylum Streptophyta; class Magnoliopsida; order Celastrales; family Celastraceae; genus Euonymus; species Euonymus europaeus. The sequence goes on along the minus strand of OY756968.1, from coordinate 3,561,432 downwards.
TTCCTTTCTCTATTTGTTTGTTTGTGTGTATGAGAGGATTAGGACCCTTTTTAAAAAAAATTAATTCAATATTTTGTTGTTAGTCATGTCCATTGTTAATTATGCTCTAGTAGCACTTAATAGTAATGTTTTATTCTTTCTATTGAAGTCTGCATCATCTCCATTCTCGTAATTGATTCAATTTTCTTAGCCAAAACCCTAATTTTCTTTTTAATAGCAGAGATGTTCTCTAATAATCTCTATGTATAGATGGAGGAATTGGGTTTTTTTTAAGAACGTCTCCTCTCTCTGGAGAAAATGGTCCACCTTGACATGCTGGCAAAGACCACTTTTGGACTAGACAGACCTATGCAGTGCCACGTGGCAACATCCTGTCTTTGTCGTGAGGGAAATAGATTTGCTGGAATAGATTATTGCATGAAATACTATTGGTGGTTGTGATTGAAATATGATGGAACTCAGGTTCCAAAGAGTGAATTGCAATTCAAACACAGGAAAGAACGGCAACTCAGAGAGGTTTGAGATCCAGTCTCATATTACTTCTTGCATAACCCCGAACAACACCTTACCAAACATTATAAAAGGCTGGAATGGAAAAGACACAAAAGACACTAACCAAACTATTCCAGCAACCAAACAACAAGACAAAAGATAATAAAAAATACAGTGGACAAAGACAGCCACTCCAGCAGTGGACAAAGACAGCCACTCCAGCTCTAGCTGCTGACTGGGCACGTGGTACCCCTTGTTTCCTTGAGCTTGAGTCTTCTAGCACGATTGTATGCATTCTTAAGTATACGTCCTTGGTGCGCATCATTCCCATCCCCTTCGAGTCGATTCTTATCCTCAAGGGTTAGATTAGGAAATTGAGCACGCATGCGCCCCAAGTCTTCCCAGGTGGTTTCTTCATCTGGCAAAGATTCCCAGCGAATTAGAACTTCCCAGCGCAACCGACCGCCCCTCTTGATACGTCGATACTCCAGAACCTCACGCGGCTGTAACACCACATTTCCATCATCATCCATAGCCGGCAGTTGCGGATGAATGCGGCTGACATCCCCTACTCGTCGTTTAAGCTGAGAAATATGGATAACAGGGTGAATTTGAGCTTCCTGTGGAAGAGCCAGCTTGTAAGCTACATTTCCCACACGTTTGACCACCTGGAATGGTCCATAAAATCTGCTGCCCAGTTTATAAAGAGCCTTCTGAGTAACTGTAGTCTGACGATGCGGCCGGATTTTCAAATAGACCCACTCCCCGGGTTGGAATTGCTCTTCGCGATGCCCCTTGTCATAATAGGCCTTCATGCGATTATTAGATTTCTCCAAGTTATCCTTCAACTCACGCAACAACTCATCCCTTGCAATTAACTCCCGGTCCACTTCATCGTTAATGGATGTTCCAGCTGGGTAACTAATGAGAGTAGGTGGCTTGCGGCCATACAGATATTCAAATGGAGAACGTTTGGTGGAAACATGATAAGCCGTATTGTACCAATACTCCGCCCATGCCAAGAAATCCTCCCATTTCTTAGGATTTTGGTGCACAAAACAGCGAAGGTATTGTTCAAGAATTCGATTCGTCACCTCGGTTTGGCCATCCGTTTGCGGATGATAAGCGGATCCCATTGAGAGAAGCGTGCCCTGACTAGCTGCGATCTCAGTCCAAAAATTGCTAAGGAAAATACGATCACGATCCGAGACCATGGATCTGGGAATACCATGCAGCTTAACAATATTGGTGACGAACAATCGAGCAACAGACTTCGCTGTGTAGGGATGAATCATCGGCACAAAATGTGCATATTTTGTGAGTCTATCAACAACAACCAAAATGCCAGTGTATCCATTGGATTGTGGAAGACCATCGATGAAGTCTAGAGTGATATCCTCCCAACTGTAGGCAGGAATAGGTAGTGGTTGGAGAAGTCCGCTCGGCTTTCTAGAGTCACTCTTTATTCTTTGGCATGTATCACACTCTGCCACATACTTGCGAACCTCCAGTTTATAACCTGGCCAAAAAAAAACATTAGCAAGCCGAACCCAAGTCCGGTATACACCCGAATGTCCACCACTCAAAGAGTTGTGAAAATGATGTATAATTTTCTGGCGAAGCGTGTCCACCTTAGGAACCATCACCCTGCCCTTATACCAGAGAAGTCCATCTCTCCATTCATAATCTACCATGAGGGTCGGATCATCCTCCAATTTTTTTATAATTTCTGTGCACTCTGGACAGTTGATTACCAACTCCCTAATCTCATCCCATACATGCCACACGGGTCCAGAAATTGCTTGAAGTTGTCCTTCTGCCAGTTGCGCAATCTCGTGTCCACTCAGTCCACGACGAGAAAGAGCGTCGGCCACCACATTTTCCTTGCCCGGTTTGTACACAATCTCAAACTCAAACCCCAAGAGTTTTGCTACAAATTTTTGTTGTTCCGGTGTGACGATGCGCTGTTCTAATAGATGCTTGAGGGGTTGTTGATCAGTCACAATACGGAATTTTTTTCCCAAAAGATACGGCCTCCACAATCGCACCGATTCAATCACTGCTAACATTTCCTTGGCATACACAGACCACCCTTGCTTGTTCACCCCTAGGATCTTACTCATGAAGGCAACTGGCCTGCCCGCCTGCACTAAAACTGCGCCTATTCCATAGTCACATGCATCAGTATGTACTTCAAAAAGAATATCAAAATTGGGTAACATCAATATAGGTGTCTGAGTCATGGCTGATTTAAGTTGCTCAAATGCTTTTACTCCCGCCTCTGTCCATTGGAAACCTCCCTTTTTTAGCATGTCGGTGAGAGGTTTAGCAATTACCCCATAGTCGCGAACAAACTTGCGATAATAACCCGTAAGGCCGAGGAAACCTCTCAATGCCGTGACGTTTCTAGGTAGAGGCCATAACTGGACAGCTTCAATTTTTCTATTGTCAACCTGCACCCCCTTGTATGAAATGAGATGGCCCAAGTACTCAACTTCCAGTTGACCAAAAGCACACTTTGAGGGTTTGATGAAGAACCTATGTTTGACCAAGACCTCCAGTACCTCACGCAAGTGTAGAATGTGGTCCTCCATACATTTAGAATAAACTAATATGTCGTCGAAGAAGACCAATACAAATTGTCGTAGGTGCTGCTTGAATATGGAGTTCATGGCGAACTGAAATGTGGATGGGGCATTACACAAACCGAACGGCATAACTAAGTATTCATAGTGTCCGCTATGAGTACGAAATGCGGTTTTGTGAATGTCTTCGTCATTAACTCTGATTTGATGATAACCGGCGCGCAAGTCCAACTTCGAAAAATATTTCGCTCCTCCCAACTCATCTAGCATGTCATCAACGGTCGGAATTGGAAAACGATCTTTAACTGTAACTGCGTTGAGGGCACGATAATCGGTACAAAAACGCCAGGTCCCATCTTTCTTTTTGACCAAGAGTACTGGTGAAGAGAATGGACTAGTGCTTGGTCTGATCAACCCACTACAAAGCATCTCATTTACCTGTTTTTCAATCTCAGCTTTTTGGAAATGTGCATAACGATATGGCCCCACGTTGATGGGTTGAACTCCGGGGTTCAAAGGAATACGATGATCAAATTGTCTAGCTGGTGGTAATGTCCTTGGTTCACCCATTACCTCAACAAATTCCCCCAACAGGTCTTTAATCGCCGGTAGCATCTGAACTTTTTTTTCTTGTGTTGCTGAAACATCCACAGGTTCCACTCGTAGAGCATAACACTGGCCCCCAACTTGCCATAATCTCTCCATTACATTAAGCGCCACTTCATCGCCTCCCGAAGCACCTGCTGGATCTCCATTCATCAATAATTTCACCCATCCATCGCCCCAAGCAAACTCCATGGTTCTTTTTCCATAATCAGTGATGACACGACCCAATCCCTCTAACCATTGCACTCCCAAAACCACATCGATACCGATTAAAGGCAAGGCATACAAATCCACTCGTAGAGGTGTGCCCTGAATTTTAATTTTAACATCTTTGTACAAGTCAGTACATTGCAATTTCTCCCCATTAGCCACCTTCACCTCAAAAGTTGGGGTCTCCGTACTTAGCAACTGCAATTTCTCTGCCACCCCACAATTAATAAAATTGTGAGTAGACCCGTTGTCCACTAGAGCCACTATCACTCGATTATTGATCCAAGCTTCAACTCTCATAGTCTGAGGACCCTTCAACCCTGCCAAAGCATAGACTGATATATGAGAATCCACCTCTGCCAACTGCTCATCCTCCTTCACTTCCTCTTGCTCTTCACTTGATGCATCTACGGGTTCAATGAGGAAAACACGAGAAACCTGACATTTATGCCCTGGTGTGAAACGCTCATCACAATTGAAACAGAGTCCTTTTTCACGTTTCTTTTGCATCTCATCCCAACTCAACTTCTTCACTCCGGTAGGCAAAGATTTAGTAGGTCGGACCGTATTGTTTTCATGTCGATCAGAGGCCACAGTGGTAGCTGGTTTACTATACTCCCTTCCTCCCCGCTTCACATCTGAATAATGGTCATCTTCTAACCTGGCAGCTTCCATTGCTTGTCGAACCGTCTTCGGTCTGGCCACCTTGACAGCTCTAGCTAAGTCAGGTCGCAACCCCCCTATGTAGGTCCCTACCAGTGCTTTCTCAGGCCATCCATGCACTCTAGTAGCCAGCTTCTCATATTCCCTGTGATAATCTCGTAGACTACCCGACTGCTTCACCCTGGACAGAGCTTCATCGTAATTGACATAGCCCGTTGGACCAAATCGGCTCAAAATCTCCTTCTCCAGTGTCCTCCAGCGAATCATCTTCTCTTTCCTTCGATAAATACGCGATAACCACTGCCACCACAGGTTGGCCTCTCCTTCTAAGAAAAATGCAGCATATTTTACTCGTTCTGTCCGTGGAATATCCTGAAACTCAAAGTACTGGTTTGCTCTGCTAAGCCAAGAGACTGGATCTTCTCCTTTAAAGATGGGAAAATCCATTTTTGGCTTCCTTACTTCCTTCTTAAATTTCGGATTGTACGGCCCTTTTCCTTGGTCTCGCAACTCATTCTCCGACTCCTCAGAGCTGTCTGACTCAGATGCTGCCTCAGATTCCGATGACGGTATAGATCGATGACTGCGACTGTCTTCAGACTTTCCTCGTCGACCCCCTGCTTTCATCCCCTTTCGAATGACCTCCTCCAGGTGGTTGAGACGATCTTGTAGTGCTTGGTTGCTCGACTGAACCTCCAAGCTCACCGCTTGTATACCCTCTTCCAGATTCTCGATTCTCTCCTTGTGGGTTGCGGGTTTATCTGCCATGATGGTGAAAGTTCGTTGCTCCTAGAAAGAAGGTGAGTGGCCTTCTCTCAATGAAAGCACCAATGATGGAACTCAGGTTCCAAAGAGTGAATTGCAATTCAAACACAGGAAAGAAGGGCAACTCAGAGAGGTTTGAGATCCAGTCTCATATTACTTCTTGCATAACCCCGAACAACACCTTACCAAACATTATAAAAGGCTGGAATGGAAAAGACACAAAAGACACTAACCAAACTATTCCAGCAACCAAACAACAAGACAAAAGATAATAAAAAATACAGTGGACAAAGACAGCCACTCCAGCAGTGGACAAAGACAGCCACTCCAGCTCTAGCTGCTGACTGGGCACGTGGTACCCCTTGTTTCCTTGAGCTTGAGTCTTCTAGCACGATTGTATGCATTCTTAAGTATACGTCCTTGGTGCGCATCAAAATACCATCACTTCCATTCTCGTAATTGAATGCATTGGTGGTATTCTCGTAATTGAATGCATTGGTGGTGGTGTTATCATATCCCACCATGATTTGAATCAAGGGTGGAGATGTGATGGTATTTCGTACAATCATTCTAACTACCCTTATCCCCTTAATCAGCAGCCCCCACCCACTTCGATGTAAATAAAAGGAGTATATATTAATTTATTTGACAGTTTATACGTTATTAAATATATTATAATACGCTATTAAATATACTGTAATTCAAACGCACCCATTGTCTTTTTACAGTAGACACGTGGCAACTTTTTGGAGGCCTAGCAGAAAACCAGAAATTGAGATGTCTTTCTTATTCATGTGAAATCTCACAGTGGAGTAAATGCACCGCTTGGTTATGTGGACCACAGTGGCACCGTAAGTCTGCAAGGTCTAATGATCACAAGGAGGGTTCTTCAAGGAGGAAAAGTATGGTTCGTCCACGCACTCCGTAGGGGCCTGAAACTAGATCTGGCTGTTGTGGATTTCCCTGGAGGATACTTCTGGCTGTAAAAGATCTGGCTATGTTTGAGTCCAACTCTAAGGAAAGGGACTTGGGTGGAAATGCATGTTTCTGCTGGAGTGATTTAGGCAAAAGTCTGTTTTCCTAGAGTTTCAGACAAAATTGTGTTGTGTTACTATACATATATACTGTATACACAATGCCAGAACTACACACGTGATGCAATCATGCAACAAAGCACAAGCAGGACAATAAAGGCAAACCAACCAACCTTTTTTATTACTCCATTTATTAATCCTCCTTGAATATCTCATGAACAGAAGGACAAGCTTTGCTTTCGCTCGACCTCTTTTGACAATGGCAGAAAGAAAAAAAAGGATGCAAGACTGAATGTAATAATGTATACAAACCCAGATGGACACCAATCTACAAAGACTTATATCAACTGCATTCTATTATGTATCTATATCGGTATTAAGACACGAGAAAGAACGAATAGGAACCATTTAGATGAGCTGATCTTCCAAAGATTTGTCACGAAAAATTTGCACGTTGGATTGAAGGGACGACATGGTCTTGCTTAGTCGCGAAGATTGAAGCTCGAGATCACGCAAACGAGCTTTGGCTTCAGCCGCTCGTGCCTGGGCATCAGCAAGCTCCTTTTCCTGCCGAGGAATGTCTTCCATCAGAGACTCGAGTTCTTTTCTCGTTGACTCTAGAGCACGATCACAGTTAGCTTTTGCTGCCTCGACTGCTTGATGTTCATTCACAAGCTCCATGGACTCCATGATTTCATCAAGTAAACGATGCAGCCAGCTAACATCAATGTTTGCGGACTCTACATCTTTGAGAACAGCCAACATCCCTTTTACTTTGGATTTCGGAATCTGTGCATATGAAGCAAATCGCAACTCTTCGACTACAGAGCAAACAGACTCCAAATAATAAGCTCGCATGGCAGCAGACTCCAAGTGACAGTTTGCAAGAATATCTCCATGCTTGTCAAAGATGGACTGGAGAACGACGGCAAAACTTGCTTTAACGTGACATTTTCCCACCAGAACTTGGGAAATTTCAGGTTGAACATCTTCCTCATCACTGTCCCATGAAGCACGAGAAATACCAGAAAAGGTAAAATTCAGAGACCTATCATTCTGATCAGAAGTATGATCTCTCATCTCCTTAGCATACTTTTCCTGTGTGGTTGGTGTTGCAGTAGCATGGAAGGTGACACTACTGTCTGAAGGGTCTGAATGACGAGGCTGTCAGATTCAGAGAAAGCAAGAGACGGTCAACAATAAAATAGAGGAACATCATAAAATAATGTTAAGTGCGAGAGTGAGGTAGGATATGTACTGATTTTGCAGATTGGACAACTGGATCAGAGGTAAATTCTCTCACGTCCTCGCTGATAGAACAATGAACTGCATCAGATGAGCCAAGCTTTTTATCCATCTCTGTTGCAGTTGCAACTAAAGTTTTACCATCCCTTGTAGCCTCTTCAGAATGATCAGGCTGTCAGGAACACAGAACTACAAAGATGAGTCAAAGATACCAGCAATGTTATATTAACATATGAGGCAGATAGAGAGGAAGATCACTACCATTATAGTCCCAGATATAGGCACTAATGGAGAAGGTTGAACCTTCGCTTTGTCGAAAGACTGATCTTCATGATCGGTAGAAGAATAAGATTCACCATTCTTCCCATAGAACGAAAAATGGGAACGGGGTGAGAAAAAATCACCAGGGTTAGCTGCATTTTGGGCAGGGACTTTCTTGAGTGCTGGAGGCTTTGTTGGAGAAGAATCAATTCCATTCCTTGGAGTTCTTGGCCGAGAATCAAGCACATTCCTTGGTGTCATTGGCTGAGATTCAAATCCATTCCTAGGTGTCATTGGCTGAGAATCAAAGCCACTTCTTGGCGACAATGGTTGAGAATCAGATCCCTTCTTTTTCCTGCCAAAGCTAAGAATGGAACCTGGAACAGATGGGATATAGTAAGCGACCAATCCATCAGAAAAACTGTCACTTAAAATCTCAACATTTATGTACAAGAAATGTAATCTCTGCAAGAAACCTGACAACAGGAACAATATGATCTGTCGATGAAAAATGTATACAGAGCTATGCTTTTCAATTAACAGTATTCAACTATTCATGCCAACTGGTAGCCACCTTGAGTAAGTAAATCATATCAAAATATGTGAATAACATTTTGTGCATATATTTACAAGAAAAACACATTTTCAGGAATAGGAGAATCAAAGTCAGTGAAAAGGAATTATCTTTTGCCTATTTTCCTATCAGCATCCAGGAAGCACATTGAGAAAATATCTATTTCTCAGTGATCTCTCAAGGTATTTAGGAAGTGGTGGCGTTCTAGTTGACACAAGAATACTCTGGTTAAAATCAATCGATGATAAGATGCTCGAGGGCTCATTGACAAGAATAAAATATGGCTATATCCATAGCAGTCCCAACTTCAAAGAGCATACAGGGGTGGGAGAGGAAAATCCAGGTAACCCTTTCCTCTTTCCTTAGTTTTATTCCGCTTCAATACAGCCTCGAGTTGACAATCCAGTCTTACCCACCACAGCTCACCCTTCATAGGGGTGGGAGAGGAAAAGAAAGAGGTGAAAGAAGTAGTTTAAGGACGGTGATTTACTTCCAACAACCACATATGCAAAAGAATACACAAAAAAGGAGGAAAACCTGAACCTTTCCCTTGACCAAGAGACTTTCCATCAACAGGTTTTCTGAAGCAAAGTTCATCACATTCATGGAAAGGATTAGATGCTTTGGTGCAAGTTGGCTGAACATTTTTGCCTCCACCTCCATCCTTCTTTTTGGTTAAGCTGCCTTCAATTGTACCGTGGTGGCCATCTTCAAATTTCAAAGGCAAAAAAGAAAAGGAAATAAAAAATAGAACTCTGAGAAAAATTAAAACCTTTCTAATCCAACAATATTATTAGCGTGCAGGACCTCTGTATTTCCAACAACCTTCAGCATCGCATCTAGATTCCCAAACAAAAGTACCCTAAATGGCGGCATGTGTGTAATGACCTGACCCTCGAATTGTGAAGTACTATCCACTTTGACCTATTTGGATTCATGACTTTGCTGCCAGAGATCCCATTACAAGGTAATTAAATCTAAGTACACCAAAAATTTGCAAAAACGCATTCACTACTTATTCAATCCTGAATTCCAGTAAAAAAATTTCCACACCCAAGTCCCAAACATTCCATGAGGCCTAATCCAATACTTCTATATATCAAGGATTAGTTTAGTCAAAGTTAACCCTAAAGGTTATCACATTCCCCATGTATAAGCAACAGTCCAAGGTGTGACACTTTCTGAAGTAAGATTAACAAGGATCATGACCAAAATTAGCTCCCAATGTCGCCTAGATGCTATGCGAGTTCAATGTTATGAATACATTCGTAACCACTTGATCTGAAGCTTGAGAGCTACTGTCCAGTTTGGCTCTTGGACGTTACATTTCTCCAATAAAAGACATCTCACATAGTTAGTTCAAGTTTCTTGTGTATAACAAACTATACACCATACATTCGATGGGAGACTGATATGTCCCAGGGGTGGAGAGGTCCAGCAGTATAACTTAAATCAGAATGCGCAATAAATTCATTATCTGCACACTATGAGGATTATTGCACATATATATATAACACACAAACATTCATTACATTTCCAATCTAAGATTTAAATAATATAACACAAAGTTAAAGATGGATTGAATTGCAAATGTTATGAATAGCTATAACTTCCATACAAATCCCAACAATAAGATTCTAGTAAACCAATAGGAATATAGGATAGCTTGGCAAAGGAATTGCCCAACAAATATACGATCTCATTCATTGACCGTAAGCTATCAAAAACTGGAACCACCCCATTATTACTCAATTTCAATGTGTATGGCAATAAGTTATAGCATCACTTCAGATAAATCATTAAAAGGAATGATGAACTAGTTACCTAACTTTTTCTTATTATCGTTACGCCCCTTGCCTTCTGCGATATTTTGAAGGCAAGCTGTGCCACATTCATGAAAGGGATTTGAAGCATAAACACACTCAGGGTGTGATCTCTGATATCCAGCCATCTCTTTATGGAGTACAACTCTGTTGCTGCAAATTCAACATACGGCTTTAAAACAGTAAGAACTCCCCAAAAATTCCCCACCCTGTCACAGATATAACAAAAAAGGCCAGCAAATTGTAACAGACTGAGCAAATAGGGCTTTTTGTTCAAATGAGAGAGAAAAAAAATTATGGCAATGAGCAGATTTTGTTTACTTTTCCAATCGAAACTAAGGAATTTTAGATCATTCCCAGATAAACAGCTGGAAAAGTTTACATATTATTTACCAACATCAATCATGTTATTATTCATATCAGTACAACACCCCAACGATTCACAGAATAAATAATAATAATACAGGAAGCACCAAAAATCATCGAAAAAAGAATATGATTGATCGAGAAAAAGAAATACTTAAATTTCGTTAAGACCATACCAAATCATCAAAAATATTAGACCATTTTCCAGATGCCAAAGTGAAAAAAATACCTTTTCCATATTTCTTTCACATAATTTCTCAGGAACCAAACGCCGCAATCAATTGCCAAAATCAAACCCAAAACGCAAAACCCAACAAAACCATAAAACAGGACACTAAAAAGGGCAAAGAAAATCGGGAAGAAAATGCGAACCCCACACCCACCCCCCCGCCCCACAAAACAAAATCAGACTATGCCAAAGAAGAAAAAAAGATACCTTTCATATTCCTTTCATATCATTTCAGCAACCGAACACCGCAGACAATTGCCAAAATCAAACCCAAAACGCAAAACCCAACATACCATTCCACCTCAGCACAGGACACTAAAAAGGCAACAAATTCGTGAAGAAATCGGATTGAGAGATACCCACCAGCAGAAAAATCAGACTATGCGTAAGCTGATGTCAATATCTTGACTTAAAAAGATAAATGGCCTCTTAATACTGGTGGTTAGCCGTTCAAGCAGTTGTGTGAAGATTTTCTCTCAGAAAAAAGTCAATCTTCGGCGTTCTTCTGTGCGTAATTTTGACAAATAAAACACTCGCAAACAGCCACCTTGAGTATTTGTCTCTTTCTTTCTCAACGTGTATGCATATATTGGTGGAGATCCTAATAAAGACCACGCCGTGAAATTCAACAAGAAATTGCCTGCCTACCCAAATATTAATATTGTTGATTTTCCTACTTTGTATTTCAAAGGATGTTAATGGTATTTTTTTTTAGGATCTGCTTAGATTGAGTCCTAAGAGAGTTAAGTGAGATAAAATAAAGAATTTATTTGGATTGAGAGTACGGTTAAGTGAGAGAAGGATTTTAAGTTGTTTGTTTATTTTTTTCCTCTCCCAAAATTAGAGTGTTAAAGAGGAGAAGAGATGCATAGTTGTTAAAAAATTCAAAATATATTTTAATAAATAACATTTTAAGGTTATTTTAATAATTATAATATTTTTATTGCTTTCCATCACTGAAAACCCCCAATTCAAATAAAGAAATAATGAACATATCCTAATTAACTTCCCTTAAATCCAAACAAAATTATATGTATATTCTCCTAACATGAGGTCCGTATTAGAGCATATCATTGGTTTTATATATATTCCTTTTATTTTGATTTTTTAATACATATATTTACATTTAATACTTCCAATGTTAAAACATTTATGGTTGTAGTTTTGTGCATTTAAATTTTAAGAAAAATTGGAGATATGTTTCTCATTTGAAAGTTTGTTGTAGTAAGTACACTCTAATAAGTTTTATTTCATAAGGTCAATCAAGTTTTAAAAATAATCCATAAAGGACAAAAAGTGATAAAATTTATTTTATTGACATAAATACTCTCATGTTCTCATAGTCCTCAAACCGAAGCTTCCTCCTCCAGTGACTATTTCGGTCAACCAATGAGTAAGAATGGTGTGTCTAAGTCTGGGTTACACTTTCGTGCTGGTAGCTTGCGGCGACGACGTCTCCAACGACTGGATTGGACACTTTTTTAATGGTTGGCCATGACTTCAACGTTAAATTCCTATGGAATGAGCAACCGAAGGTGATGAGTGATGACTGGGGTTGGTCATGGTGCTCTGACACTTCTTTTTGGTGGGTCGCCGCCCTTGATTGGTTGCTAGATGGCGATAGTTCACCATGCCCACGAATCTGCATTTTGCAGCATATGTTATCTGTTTCATATGTTATTTATTTTTTTTATCTTTTTAATATCGAAACAAGAGAATTTCTTTTGATGACATTGTCATTGTCATAATAAAAGTTAAAACACAAAATTTTAATTAAAATAAATACAATATCATCATATTCAAAACAAATGCAATATCATCATATTCAAAACAGATATAATATCGTCATATTTGAAACATATATAACATAAGTAGATCTGAAAAATCAAATATAGAAATCAGAACAATTTTCACTCGTTTTACTTGAACGAGTTCTAAATATGATTCACTTTGGTTCGTGGAGTTGATTGGTGGTGTTAATGATCGCCGGTGTTGGCCATATTGACGGAATCGAGCTATTATCCAAATGGTGGGCTTGATTTCACAAAACTTTTTTCAATTATTCAAGTGATAATTAATGGTCGGTGATGTGTGGCCTTTGATCGGACTGATCTAGAGCTTTATTTCAGTGGTTTGTTCGTAAAAAATGATGGTCAAACGGTCAATTTTCGATGATGAGCGTTAAGAGAGAAGAAGGAAGAAGGAGGATGAAGAAATAGAAAGAAGACATTGATAAATTTACAAGTGTTGTCATTTTCTTCTAATTTTTTTTACTTGCCCTTATCAAAATACAACTCTTAATTTTTTTCCTAGTGAGTAAAAAACCCTAAAATTTAAACTATATCAATATTAATATTAATTTCATTTAATGTAAAATTTAGAAACAAATAATAGAAAGTGTCTCGGGCTGTAAATGCCTGTAATCGGCAGAAGATTCTAAATCCAGCCGCTACGAAAAGAATAAATGGAAAATTCCCTCTTTGAATGGAATGAGACTAATCCCCATAATTTTATTTTATTTTATTTTTGATTTATTAACATCAATCAAGTTTGGTCAAATTTGTCCTCACTGTTAAGTTTAGAAGTTGATTACCTCAATAAAAAAATAATCAAAGTTAAATTACCATCCAAGGAACGATTGCTTTTTTTTTTTTTGGTGATATTTCCTCTAAAAGAAAATTCAACGATCATCAAACGTAGCATTTTAAAACATTTTCTTCAATTTTTTTTAAAACGTAGTAAGATTTGTGGTCTAACTTTCTTCCGACGGCTTATATTTTGTTACCAATTTTTAAAATAAATTTAACTGTTTTTTAAAACAAAATTATATCATTACCTCGAGCATGATAAATACATATAACATACGTATAATACATTAATTTGTCAAAAAATTATGATTATCTAGTGCATCGGTTAGTTTATAGTACACGGGTTCTCCCCCATCTTCCATTGTTGTCAATTTGGCATAACCCAATTGATTATCTTGGAATTCGCTTCCCTTTCCTTATCAAATTTGGAGATTTAGATTCAATTTTCGCCGAAACTTCCTAGTAATTAATTCTAGGAACTTATAGTTAATCAAGCATTTGTATTGAATTTTTGATCTGCTAATTTTGACCATTTTATTTTCAATCCTTACTCATCTCGAGAATACTTTCTTTGTATTTCAATCATTTTTCGTGGCCAGCCTCTCAACTTTGGCAAACCCAATTGGGAATATTGCATTATTCCCTTTCATTGGTTGGGCAGGATTCCCATTAAGAACAAAGTTGGTAGGAAAAGACATCACTCTTATTAAATTCTCACTTTTTTAAAAAAATAATCAAAGTTATTAGTAACGACAAAGGTGAACCCGACAGTAAATATTATTATTATTATTTTATTTTATTGTGTCAGATAGTGGTTATTATGTGTCTTATTTATATTGAGAGTACGACGTGGAGCTTTGACAACGGACTTCAAGGCTGACTGTGCAGGCCCATGTGGCCCAGATTTTGACTTGATATAGTTAGGAGTCAATAGGTTAACATGGGCCGGCTTCCATGTCCCTATCACTGTCAGTCTGTCACTGTGTCGTTCTCAAGTTGGACCACAGCCTATGGCTGTATGTGGTTGGGATTTTGGGGGATTTTATAATAACGTGCGTCTCCAACTTAAAGTATGTGGCTGGCAAAACATAAGAAAAGGCCAAGCACTTCGGGCTAAGCTCAAGCCATAGCCCTGAAGAAAAAGTCAAGTGGATCAAACCATTGTAGCCTGTAGGTTTGAAGGGATGGGATTATTGGGTGATTTGGAAACCGAGTGAAGATCATAGGTTGATCATCATTTTCCACTATTCTCTCCAATCCTTCTCCTTCCTTGTAGCAACCCAAGAATGAGCTTGTGAAATTCTTGCTCAATTGCCTTCATCTATGTTAACAGATAAATAAATAAACATTCTGGGTACGTACCATTTTAATTATCCCCGTGATTAATTCTTTAATTATGTAGTTCGTTCAAATGAACAAGATCCATGCACAAAGTTCGATATCAAATCAAACCTAGCTCGGATTAAAGTCTTCAAATGATTCAATCATTAACAGCTTGCTGCATCAGGGAATGAAGTTTTCTTTTTGTTTTTTCTTTTTGAAATTTTTTTATATGATCTAAAGAACAAGCGAAGATGAGTACAAAGGAGTGTCAAGGTATGAAATATCGAGATTTGACGACCGTTATGATTGTTGCAAATGAGCAAAGTCACTACACTCAGCTCCGGCTTCAGTCAGTGCCAAGTAAAGCTTCGGCAAAATCCTTTGCAAGCCTAGCTTAAAACCACCCGAAGTTGAATTTGCATGATCGTCATTGTCAACGGATGCATCTTTAGCCAGTGAGCCAATTAGGTGGCCTTTCATATATGCATCACAGGCCTTAAGTATGTAGTACCCACGTCTCTTGAAATGATCTTTGACAAGATCTTCGAAATCCTAGACACATATAATAATAATAATCACAACATTTAGTCTACAAATCACCAGTACAAGAACTGGAACATTCAGCGGATAAATATAATGAATATGAAATTTCCCAGGGAAAAAGAACCAGTCTTGGTGTAACATAAAAGTTAGTCAGGCATCATAGATTCAAACAGCCAAAAGAAGTGCTTTGCAATACGGAAGCAGTGTTACATTAATCTACCCACTCTAGAATGCATGCACGGTGACATGAGCTTTTTCTAATGGTTGGACCCATTTAACAATTCATGTAGAGAGCCGGTTTGGTTGTGTAGCGGAAGATGCTAATTTTTCAAGAGCTGGACGTATAAGTATTTGAAAAGTCTAATTGTCCATCGTACTGGTTTCCTGTTTAGTTTTCTTAGTTTCACAAAGTACCTGCATGAACCAGAATCTAGCTTCTGTCTAATAATTTCTTCAGTTAAATAAGTTACAGTTTTATTCGAGGAAAAGGCGGGTCATCATCATCAAAGCTCTTATCTAAAACCATGTTCGGGTAACTGGGTAAGCTACATAAATGCATACTAGAAATTTGAGGATGCACCATAAGAATTCTCCTTTGCCATTTATACTTATGGTCTATGGAAAGCTACACACTCGACTAATCCTAGAATCGAGGCCCCAATCTATAACTTCCATCCCTGTCTTTTTAGCATTGTCAACTTTATTTTTTTACTCTACGCACTACCATATTACATGCATATGCCCAGATAATCTAAGCCAATTTCCTCACATCTCTTCAATTTTGGTGTTTAACCCTCCCCATATCAAAGTCTTTTTTCTTATCTTATCTTATCCTTCCCTGTTTTGCCGCACGCTCATTTGTTGAGCTAGCTGTCTCTTAATAGCCCATATTCTAAGTTGTATGGCACTGCATGGCATATAGCATTCGTATGTATTTCTCATTTTAACTATTCCTGGGAAAGGTAAAGATTGAAAACATGTCTGCATTGACACCACTAAAAGTATCCTAAGGACCCAAACAACCATCGAGTAAGCCTGCTTAATCCGTACAGCCAAATTAAAGAACAAAGAAAACAATTACGATTAACAAACCCTTCACAAACAATAATAATAGTCAGCATAACAAAACTGTTCACAAATTATGCAATGAATAATGATTTTTGAAAACCGAGACAACCCATTGCCTGAGAGTATGTCACGGTTCCAGTTCCATTGAAGCAAGTTCCTAGGAGGGGAAGGTTAGTTGAATAGTCCAACCCTTTAGAATGAAGTGGATGCACAGAAAACACTAACTAATTTACCCAATAGAAATAGTAGTTTTGGTTCACAGTTTTCTACAAACAAAATCCACTAAACTCTCTATGCTGAAAACCACAAGCATGGCAAGCATTCACTTCATTCCCACAAAATGTGAAGCACTTATCAGTTATCACTTGCCATAGTTTAATGCATAATAGAAAAATAAAGCACTGTATATTACCTTGGGGGTCCTCCTCATGAGATACATCATTGTCTTGCAGTTTAGCAGGAAAGTATTCTCATTGTACGACAACGAATTTTTCTCTCCTTCAGCTGTCCCAGTTTGTCTATCATACCCAGCTTCATTGAAATATGGCCTCGCATTCAGGACCAATCCCTGAAGTGAAACTAAGACTTGAAGGACGCTAGAAGAAGTTGGATCCCAGACTTCAGTTCCTTTGCCAGTCCAGGTATTCAAGAGGCTAAGGCAGACCTTGCCTTCCTCATATAGATTTGGATTAATCCGCCAACCACCAGAATGATAGTATGCTGACTGCAACAAGAACCAAAGAAGTTAAAAATTAAACAGATCCATCAGCATGCAGTAGCAAAATATATCAAGTAACCAAAATTAGTACGTATCCAATAATAAAATCGTATTCCCTACCGGGGGGACATCGGGATACTCAGGTGGAAGGTGGAAATCAAAGAAGAAAAGCCCATCTTGGTATGGTGTCCCATATGCCCCAACCATTACTGCCCTTATGAGATCCATTCGATCTTCATAAACTCGTACATAGATTCCATCTGCTAAAATTATTCAAAATTATTACTGAAATATGAGGCACTACTTTTGTAAATCTAATGGGATCCAAGAGACAATATATCAGCACATCTCTTACCGGGCAAGTTGTTCTGAAGGAAGCTCCAATCTTTTTGAACCATCTTCAACCACTTCCTCCTGACACTAACCTGAAAGTGCAGTTAATAACAAAGGTTCAATAATGTATGAGAGGTCCAGATATGACCAAAAGAATACAGAAGGGAAACAGAGCAAGGTTACAAAAGGTCAGCATACATCTACTTCAAAATATTTCAATAGTTTAAAATTTGGATGCACTTAAAGTAGTTCCCTTATCGTCATACTACAAACAAACATCATCCTGTATAAGTGAAAGGTGTACCAATGACAACTGACCAGTGACCATAATAACGAGTCACACAAAAAACGGAAACAAGTCCACCTAATTATACGTCATGCAGCTGAAAGATTGCAGAAGTAAGAAATGCAAACAGCATGAAAGTAATCAAATAGTTAGTGGCAAAACGTAACATGTACCTGTCCATTTGACCCAAGAAAATAATGGTCCGAAGGATCTTTAGCTATGTCAAAGCATTTAAAAGATTCATGAGAGCTCAACTCATCATATAAGGAAATATTCATCAGTTCCTTTAAACCATCATCATCTACATTTCTCCGCCGCCATGAAAAGATCCCAGAGGCCAGTCTGGTTACTTTAGTAACGAGGTCAATTGCAGAAGTGACAGGAAGAGAAAATGGCACACTCCTTCCTGAATTATTTTCAACGATCTCATCTCGCTCAGGATTCATGTCAGAGGGATTCCCCATACGAAATTCCTAAACATCAAACACACACATTATATATTAACTAAAAAACACAGTCAATCAAAGTCATCATTTCAATTTTTTCATCTAATTTATTTAGTTCTTGCCCAATTGCATGCAAATCCATTCAAACCCGAGAGAACTAATTGCATATTTTATTTCAGATTTTATATGAGTTTAGAAGGGGCTTCACATGAAAGAGACACACCCATCATGAAAAGTAAACAACATGACTACTTCACCAAACATTTCTCTAAATATTATAAAACAAGTTCAGGTTGACTTTGCTCGATATATTAACAATGTACAGTGAAAGGATAACATACTACTCTTTTAAACAGAAACGAACCTCTCCAGTATTTTCAAGAGCGTTTATCTCATCATCATTAAGGGTTTCCCAGCTCATAGCATCATCATCACTCGCTTCACTCCCAGTTGCAAATGACTCATCATCATCTCCACCAACAACATGAATAGCTTGAGGTCCTTCCTGATATGAAACCACACAATCAACTACAAAATTCAACAATCTCAGAAATATATGCAAAAAGGAAATTACTGTATGCTACAATTTCAGACCAAATAGATAAAGCAACAATGAAATTATTGTTTCAAAATCAAATTTAGACATTCCATCCATAAAGCTCCTGTTTTTCCTATAACCCTACATAAGGAAACAACATTCAGATGAGAGAAAGGAGCATGTCACCTTTTCATTCCATACCAAAATTCAAAAAGACAAACTATCCCTGAAAATCTACTCAACAATACCACAGAAGGGAAGTAAAAGAGACAGAGAGACGCCAGACACGAGATACTTGCACAAAAAATTCGAAGGCTAGAAATTGATAATGAATTGACTTCAAATTAAAAGGTAATAGGATAAAAATAAAGGAAAAAATTAATTATCATAAAATTAGTGATCGAGTATACCGTTGAAACCATGCCATCAGCCCATGTAACTTCAATATTTCCCTTTCTAAGGCCAGTTATGTTGCCCACCCAACTGAGATTTGAGAAGTCCATACAAGACTCAGATGTGTTCTCAGTTTTCTTATGTCCCAAGGTCATTTGACCATCCTGCTTGACCTCATTTAGTGCATTTCGCTCCTCTGATTCCAAAGCGGAGACTATTTGCGGTGAAACAGTAATGGGGGACAGTCTAACAACTACATCTCCGTAACAGTAATCATAATCAGGATGCCCCTCTAGCTCATACACACTTACTATCTCCTCCTGATCAAACTCTCGTGAGTCTTCTACCCTAGCAACTGACTTTAACCACCTCACACAAGCTGTCTTTTCCTTTGCATCAACATTTTGTATAACCCCAACACGTCTAGCTTCACCAGCATCATCAGAAGCCTTCTCAACAACATACTGCTCAGCAACAAATTCGTGGTCACCTGGATTATCAATTGGAATCAATGTCGTCGAATCCCTCTGAGGCTCTACCACTCCGTCCTGCCATGCCACATCAACTTTTGTCCTAGTATTGACAATTAAGACGGCTTTTTCAAAGATTTCATCATTCTTTCGAGCCTTCTTGTCTCTCCTTACAACTACTTTACGTATCTTTTTCTGAGGGAGACAACAAGTTTCATGGGTAGGTTCCTTTGGGACTGAAAATGGACTAGTGCAAGAGCTAGATTCAGGTGGTATGCTATTTTCAGTATTATCATTACTCAAATCAAATGCAACCACTGGATCAAGATCCATACATTCACAATTCCCACCCAATTTATCTGCAGCAGTTTCTTCTGAATCACATCCACTTTCTGGTTGTCTAGAATCTAATTCACTTTTAACTGAATCCGGTATACCTAACTTTGACAAATTCTTGTCTATGGTAGAGGCATACGATTGTGGAAGAAGGCACCAATCACCTACTTGCCAATTTTCATGTGTTAAACAGGACAACAACCTTAAGTTTTTTGGACTCTGCTCTTCAGCTGGGGTTGTAGAAGAATCTGGCCCATACCCAGCAGATGTAATCCAGCGAATGAACACTGATCCAGCAATAACTTTAGTAACGGTGCCTTCTAATCGATTAGCTTTCCACAAGCCAGATAGCCACCTTGAATTCTTAAATACGGATGAAGAGTTTCCCCTAACCCGCTGACCAGGGTAATAAGGAAAATGCCCATCATCTTCAAAGTTAGTCTTGGAAACTGGTTTGAGGTGCGTAGGCTCTGCCTTTGTCATTTTACACTGAGAACCATCGTCAAATAAGATAGTCACATTATCCAAAACATCATCAACTCTACCCAGCCATGGGCCAAGGATCACATAATCACCAATAACATAATCCCTCACACGCTTCAAGTTTTTAGTTGATACGTTTTCCATAATGGATCCATCTGGAGCTAACAAATCAACAAAAATATTGACATCTACCACAACACCAATTTGTCCAATAGGGTCTGAAGCAAATGCAACATAATCACCATGCAAGAATGCCCTATCAACGAGAGTTACATTATGAATGTCTTGGACGGGCCTGATGCCACCCAACCAAGTCACTCGAACATGATCAGCCTGAAGAGAGTCATTCTCATCATTATCCCCACCTCTATTCATATCACCACGCCCATCAATGTTGCTATGGCAATCAGCATCACCTTCCTCGACTCCATCTTTATCATCATTGTCATTTTCATCACCTGTGATACTGCTATATGAGTCTGATTCACCAGCAACTTCACGCACAATCCCAATTACACCAGTGTTTTTATGTCTAACAACATCTTGCCTATAAAATGATGGACTTTTGCGTAGATCATTTGGTTTACATTCATTGCTTTTACTATTTGCAACTGGATCTGTAACCAAAGGAATAATTGCCGATTCCTCCTGGTTCAAGTCACCCTTATCATCCTCATTCTTCATTGGCAAATGAAAATCAGAAACATTGTCATTCTGCTCACCTCCCATCTGCACATACACAAAACAATCAGGTGAGAATAGCAAAGCTTTTATTTATTTACAGACATGCATATAAATGTGTGTGTACAATTAATTTACAATTATTTTTACTGCCAAAAGACTTCTAACCAGTCCTACCTCAATCACGTCACATTTCTCTCAAAAGCTTGGTTTCAGACAAATGGAAAAAGAAAATAAAGCCCGATATTGGAATTCTTCTTTGCTATAAACAAAGAGCTTGATTTTTTTAACATTCTTTGCAAGTTACTAAATATTACAAACAACAAACATCTCAGAAGACAATAAACAGTCAAGTCATATATCACATTGCAGCAACCCCGATTACATCTCAGTTATTGTGACTTTCTGAGTCTATCACATGAACAAACATAATCCATTAGCACTTGAAACCATTGTTAACATGTGTTCTTGTACAACTAATGTTTCTTTTTATAAACAAACGAAATAGACTTTTCTTTCTCTCTCTGCTTTTCAAATAAATAAACTTCAAAAACAACATTAGCTTATTTTCTATTCACCGACCAAATCTTCCACTAGAGTTTCCATATTCAATCATCAAACCCATTACAGATACTCAGTAAAAAACAACCAATCAAACCCAGAGATAATCCACGTCCCTCTGCAATAATATCAATCTAGCACCAAACCACTATCAACCCAAAAAGAACAAGCTAAAACAACGTTGAAAAACATTATATATGTCATCAAAACCAAAGAATTCACCATCGCCACCGCCGATTTAAGCTTCTAGCTGAATATCTACGACAGATGAATTGAACGATTACACAAACGAAAGAAGAAAATATAAATTTGAAAATAAAGAAACTTTGAGCTTCTATACTTTCTGAGTCATGGAGGATCTCGAATAAATTACCTTTCTCTTCTCCCTTTTAGCCGAAAATCAATGTTTTCAATCTCTAGCGGTCTCTCTGTCTGTCTCTCTTTGATTATATTCCTTTCGCTTTTAATCAAGCACGTAAACCCCGTAGAATGAGAGAGAAGCAGGAGGAGTGGAAATGGGAGCAGTAGGGGTATACGTATATCAGCAATAAACTGATGTCAAATTGGTAGCGTTTTATAGTGAATCAATTGATCTTTTACCTTTTTCCATACAAAAATTTGAGTTATATACTCATTAGGTAATCAAAATATAATTTTTAATATAATTTTATCGATAAAATACAAATCACTATACATTTTTTTTATTAATAAATCTTTAAATGTAAGTGTAACTCTCATTTATTCTCCAACAAAATTACTCAAAAATTAATATCATGCTCCACTTATTTTACAAAAAATCAACCCATTTATTTATTCATATCATCAAAATACATATTTCAATATAATCATATTAATTAAAACATACATTCTCATGCATTATTCAATATCATTTTTCTCATGTTACTTCTGAACAGTTTCATGTCTTCCCCTCTCTTGTTCACCCTATTCATAGCCATCAGATCAAATTATTTAAAAGAATGAAAAGACATCTAAGTCCTTTTTGAAAAAGATTTGACATTAGATTATAGGGATGAATTGTATTGATTATTTTAGCGAGTGGATTTAAGAATTCTTTAAATATTTGTTGTAGAATATCAAGTTATATAGAAAGTTGAATTTATATTTTGAAGTTCAACAAATTTATTGTTAGCAAACTCGATCATCTCTATTGGTTAAATTATAGGCTTGTTTGATTCAATCTTTGTTTTTTTCTTTTCTTCCCTTTCATGAGAGATGAAAAATACTAAAAACATGTATTTGGTTTATACATTTTATTGTTTGGTTGTATTAATGACAATTAAAATTGGTAATCCGAGTTTATCATTCATAATCAAATGCCTTATGATAAGGACATCTTCAAACTACACATTTTCTAGGAAAAAGAAGAAAGAGCATTTTCAGCCTCAAGACAAGATGGGCATTTTATACTTTTGTTGATGATTGCAAGTCAGTCAAAAGCTAGTTAATGAAGCTTCTTATTAATGCACTAATAATGATAATAATAATATTGGTAGTTCGTAGGAGAACATCAAATAATCCAATTGTATAAACATAGCTTTAGTCAATGGAAATGGAATATTCCACTTGATGTCTACGTTGCTTGGACCAATTAA
Organism: Euonymus europaeus; assembly: GCA_963580455.1. Taxonomy (NCBI): domain Eukaryota; kingdom Viridiplantae; phylum Streptophyta; class Magnoliopsida; order Celastrales; family Celastraceae; genus Euonymus; species Euonymus europaeus. Next base: position 3,538,199 of record OY756968.1, on the reverse strand, counting down.
AAACTTCATTTGAATCACATGAATTGCCACAAACAACTATATATATAAAATTAGGTGTAGTTAGCTAGTGTTGTTATAAATTCAAGTACCATCTATAAAATTCATTCATTGATATTTGATCTTTTAAGGATGATATTTTGAGCAATACCAAATGTTATAAAATATATGGACCATTAAGTATAATAAAATTTAAATACGCGTAATATTCGTATATAGACAGACGTTCTTTAATTATCTAAATATTCAATATTCAAATTTATTGAAATAGTGGGTTCGATTTATAAACACAATTGCATGGGATATTAGCTTCATTTTGCAAATTAGTAAGACAAAAGTAGTAAAATACTACCAAGTCTAAAATGTTCACAATCACTTTATGCCATTAATGGAATTAATAATCGTGTAATTAGGGAGAACTCAAGGGAGCTTACGAAAGGTTGCTCGTAGCACTAACGATAAACCCGTCAGCACCGAAACATTCCTCTTGTATACACTCCAGGGGGAAGACTGCTCTTCCGCTGCGAACCGGAGAAGATGATCGCGAGCGTCGCCGTTGTAGGACACCAGGTGCACCCTCACACCACATCGCATCACATCTTATTATGTGCGCATGATATGCGATGCTGACGTGTGATGAATCTGATGATTTTGCTGTAAATGTCTTTGCTTCGGTCGTGATTTCGACGAGTAGAGCAATCCGTTGTACATACAGAGCTTCACGGAGGCAGACGATGCTCTGAAGCTCCACCATATTGTACATTGCTCCCTCGATGTAATTGACGAACGAGGTACCCACATCTACGTTTGCATTCACATTGCAATCTCAGTTGAAGGGATACGATTGGGCTTGGTTTATAGCTTTTATCAATGCGAGTTACTGGGAATTGGGTCAGATTTAAATTGCTGGCTATCTTTTAAGTTGGGTAGAATGTGATGGTACTGTTTGTTTGCAATTGGTGATTGTAATGGTGTATAATCATAGGAATTAATGAGTTACAATATCTGATATCATATTAATATATACAGTGAACAATCCAAGGAAATCGGGGCCAATGTTGAATGAGACATTTCTTGGTTTGCTTTATCCAACAGAAAATTATAAAGTGTAAATAATGAACTTCGATTCAATTTTGCTTTTAGTGTAGAATGCTTGAAATTATTTTGTAGTATGGTGTCACATGAATTGCTGTTTTCGTAAACTGTGTCTTTGGCAGGTATGGTTATTTAACTAACACAAAGGTTAAATTCATATTGGTGACAACTGATGTGGATGTTAGAGATGCTGATGTGAGAAATGTAAGTTTCTTTGCTGGCTGTTTCAGATATTTTCTGCTTGCTGTTTCAGATGAATTACTGTGAAAGTATTGAATGACCATGGAGGTGTTACACATGCTCTGCTAGTCATTCATGAGTGAAACATGAGTGAAAAATTATCAGTTTTGTTAGTGATGGGGGTGACTTTCTACGTGTTTATGTTTGACACTAGAGTTAACTTTTAACAACTTCTTTCATGGAAACAATTTATAGTGAGAGCATTATCAAGTCTTTGCTCAGCCTTCTTTTTGAATAGCCAAGTAAAGCAAAGAAAGAAAAATAAATCTTATGCTTCAATGGTTTGTTTGATCTTCTTCGTTTTGCTTTAGTGCCAGGAACTCGCGTGATGTACAATGCTTCATCATTTTTTTACTTCTTTTTCAAAGAACTCAATGTCGTTGCACAGAAACAATCTGCATATCCAGTCTGGTTTTAAATGAATATTTAATTTTCCTTAAGTACATTCTAGGCACTGATGGAGTAAGGCTTTGACGATGACAAGTTGACAACAATGACCATCTTGGGCTCTTGGCACATAATCTATTGATAATCTAGTCAAAGAATACCTGCCATCCTCATTTTAATATAACTGGTTCACGTTATCAAGACAGAGTGATATAAATTGAAATTCTTTGTTTGCATACGTTACCTTTGTTCTGGATATCATACTTTATGCTGCATATATTTCATATTCAACAGATTTTGAAGCTGCCTAACTTGTTTCATTTTTTTTTGTATTCGAGACATTGCACTCTGAGTTGCATACCTAATTAATGTGATACAGAATTTTGACAGTGGACTGAGTTGGTTCTTGTTTTTGTGTCGTGAATTGACGTGCAGTTTTTCAGGAAGTTCCATGCTGCATATGTTGATGCAGTTTCAAACCCATTTCACTTGCCAGGTAAAAAGATCACCTCTAAAACTTTTGCAGAAAGGGTGAGCGACATTGTCGAGTCATTTGGATTTAGTTCGGGGTGAATTGCCAACGTAAAAGTTCTCTTGTATTTCTTTATGAAACTGGTGGATAATGTTATTTTATGATGATCATCTAGGGTAGTTGTTTCTTTTTTGGTACTCCATGAAATCGTTAAGACGTTGCGTCTTCTGTATCTTATTTTTCAGCTTCGAATGCAGTTTCAGCATTTATGATTGAGAGTATCAGAAAACTAGTAATTGTAACATTTTACATCTCAACCCTAATGAGATCCATATAATTTCTTACTATTTCAAGTTCTCTTCGATTCCTACACTCTCTTATATAAATTCCATCAGTTCTTCCCATTGTCTCACCGCTATCTCTATGTCGTGCCCATACCATTTTAAACATTTATGAGAACTAATCTTTAATTGGCGTTAGACCTACTTAGATTTAATAATCTCATTTCTTATCCCTCATGTGATCACACGACCACACATCCAATGAAACATTCACATCTCTGCTATATGTATTTTTGGATGTTTTGTTGCCGGCATCAACAGCTCCATCTCTGATTGCCTTGGCTACAATGCTCTCAGCATCTGCAACAGGATTAGCAGAATCGAATCTCAATTTCTTGGCAACATCGGCCAACGAAATAAGAGAATGAGAGATGCTGATGTTTCGAAGCCCTGTCCTCGTGACATTATGACGTAGCCTGACAATCAAATTATGGGTTCCATCTTTATTGAAAGTACTTGAGAATCTCTCTGCAACAGATTTGAAGAGCTCCAAATCTCCAATTGATACTGCCTGCATATACCATTTCTCTTTCAGAAACAATCTGCAAAAGCTCATGGACCAAACTTTGATGATAACAAAAATTATATATCTTTTGTAATTGGGAGTCAAATGTGAATTTCCAGCCTTTTTTTTTTCAAAAGAAAAAAGATCAAGAAACACACAAGTGACGGCAATTTCGGTTGGGCCGGGTTCAGGGCATCATGGTCACCGAAACGATGCCGTAGTTAAAACATAAAATGGTAGCAACTCTGCTGCCTCTGCACATTAATAAATTGTATGACTGGAGATGGAGATGATCTATGGACGAAGTCCAGTTTATTGATAACTAGCGATATATATCCTTAAAAATGTAATATAATCCGTAAAGATCCACTGCATTTGGAACAAATTGCATCTGTCAAGCTATGCTGAGCTTCCCAACATCAAAACTAGATTTCTTCAATAACAAACCAGCCAGCAGTGCACCCAAAACTCCGTTTCTTAAGAAATTCATCAACTTTCCATTACTTTGTTGTATGTAACCAACAATATAAGAAGTGCTAATGAGATCAATGCTTCTCCATCTTCTCTCTTTGGCATAACTTTTCAACCCCCTTTCAATCCTCTTACACTCCACTTCCTCTCCTTCACCACTTGGTTTCTTCAATAAGGCCTTGGCGAGGCACCGAGCCAAAATGAAGCCATCTTCCAAGGCTGAGCACCCTCCTTGGCCAATTTCAGGTGTCATGGGGTGGAGGGCATCGCCGGCGACACAAACATTGCCTTTGCTGATATTTGCCCATAGGAGTTCCCAAGGTTTCCTATACCTGAGAGGAGATAATATGATATTGTCTATGTCAGTTCTAGTAGTTTCTATAACAGCTTTTACTTGATCAGGTAGGTCTTGAAGTTTGTTTAGCACAAATTCCTTCAATTTTGTTGGGTTTTCTTCAAGATCACCATCTGCAAAAGTAAGGAAAATTAACAAATGCAAAAACTGAGATGACATGAGCACAAAAAGAGAAGAGGCACATTACCTTGGCTTGAAGGAGCCCAAGTGAGGAACCAATACATGGCTGAGTCATTGCAAGGGATGAGCCCAGATAGAAATCCCTTTCCGAAGAATTGCAGAAACTCAGGGCCAAATCCATGACTCCCAGTACTGAAATATGCAGACCCTCTGATGGCTGACCGATCTGTATAGGCTGGTTTCTTGAAGCCTAGCCACTTTGCCACCACTGAGTTCACCCCATCACAACCAATCAGCACCTTTTATCCACAGTAGCACCAAGTTTAATCACACATGAACTTAAACCACAAATATCAAAGGTTACTGGTTGTGTTATTGTTGTTGAGATTTTACCTTGGTCTTAATGATGGTTCCATCAACAAGATGTAGAAGCTTGAAGTGGCCTGACTCCTCAATAGAATACCTAATGGTGCCATCTGGTAGTTCTTTTGCAAGAGCTTCCAACAGAAACTTCCTCACAACACAACGAGCTTCGCAGTTTCTACGAAAAGCATACCACAATTCACAAGCATAGAAACAGAACCAAGAATCAGCTTTTCACATTTTCTCTCTTTTGATCTTTAATCTCGAAACTATGTCAGTCAAGTAGAATGCGCCAAAGTTAAAACATTTTTTAGATATGTAACAAATGATTCTGGCAGCCCTGATAAGTAGAAATGATACTTGGATCTTGATCACAACCCACCAAAGAACAATAATCCATACAACAATTGATGGTCCAGTAAAGAACTTACTGAGACTTAAACGGTGGCCGCGAAGAAGATTGTCCTGAAATAGTCGAAGTTACAACTATCCTGCACTCAAATGTACATTTTGTCAGGACTTAAATCCCATACCACAATGATATATAAACAACCGAGTGGTATATAAACAAAGTGTTGCACTTCTCAACCTAACCGTTTTCTAGGCCTAAGAATCAATGTGATCAAAGAAGAACATAAAATGGTAGCAACTCTGCTGCCTCTGCCCATTAATAAATGGTATGACTGGAGATGGAGATGATCTATGGACGAAGTAAAGTTTATAAGTTTATTGACAACTAGCCAGACACATACATACATATATATATATATAACACGTAATTACAGAGAAAGTTACTTCAAAATGTAATATTATAGTTAAAAATCCACAGCATTTGGAACGAATTGCCTCTATCAAGCTATGCTGAGCTTCCCAACATCAAAGCTAGATTTCTTCAAGAACAAACCAGCCAGTAGTGCACCCAAAACTCTGTCTCTTAAGAAATTCATTAACTTGCCATCACTTTGTTGTATGCGACCAACCATATAAGCAGTGCTAATGAGATCAATGCTTCTCCATCTTCTATCTTTGGCATAGCCTTTCAACTCCATTTCAATCCTCTTACACTCCACTTCCTCTCCTTCACCACTTGGTTTCTTCAATAATGCCTTGGCAAGGCACCGAGCCAAAACGAAGCCGTCTTCCAAGGCTGAGCACCCTCCTTGGCCAAGGTCAGGTGTCATGGGGTGGAGGGCATCGCCGGCGACACAAACATTGCCTTTGCTGATATTTGCCCATAGGAGTTCCCAAGGTTTCCTATACCTGAGAGGAGATGATATGATATTGTCTATGTCAGTTCTAGTGCTTTCTATAACAGCTTTTACTTGATCAGGTAGGTCTTGAAGTTTGTTTAGCACAAATTCCCTCAATTTTGTTGGGTTTTCTTCAAGATCACCATCTGCAAAAGTAACGAAAATTCAACAAATGCAAAGACTGAGACGACATGAGCATAAAAAGAGAAGAGGCACATTACCTTGGCTTGAAGGAGCCCAAGTGAGGAACCAATACATGGCTGAATCATTGCAAGGGATGAACCCGGATCGAAATCCTTTTCCAAAAAATAGCAGAAACTCAGGGTCAAATCCATGACTCCCCGTACTGAAATATGCACACCCTCTGATGGCTGACCGACCAGTAGAGGCTGGTTTCTTGAACCCTAGCCACTTTGCCACCACTGAGTTCACCCCATCACAACCAATCAACACCTTTTATCCACAGTAGCACCAAGTTTAATTACACATGGACTTAAACCACAAATATCAAAGGTTACTGGTTGTGTTATTGTTGTTGAGATTTTACCTTGGTCTTAATGATGGTTCCATCAACAAGATGTAGAAGCTTGAAGTAGCCTGACTCCTCAACAGAAACCACTTTGGATGAGTACCTTACGGTGCCATGTGGTAGTTCTTTTACAAGAGCTTCCAACAGAAACTTCCTCTCAACACAACGAACTTCGCAGTTTCTACGAAAAGCACGCCACAATTCACAAGCATAGAAACAGAACCAAAAATCAGCATCTCACATTCTCTCTCTTATGATCACTAATCTTGAAACTATAATGCCAGTAAAGTAGAATGCACCACAGTTGGAACATTTTCTAGATATGTAACAAATGATTCTGGCAGACCAGATAAGTCGAACACCATTACTTGGATTTTGATCACAACCCACCAAAGAACAATAATTCATACAACAATTAATGGTCCGGTAAAGAACTTACTGCGACTTAAACGGCAGCCACGAAGAAGGTTTTCCTGAAGTAGTTGAAGTTACAACTATCCTGCACTCAAATATACATTTTGTCAGGACTTAAATCGCACACCACATTGATATATGAACAACCGAGTGGTATATAAACAAAGTGTTGCGCTGCTCAACCAACCAACCGTTTTCTAGCCTAAGAATCAATGGCGACGGCCAAAGAAGAACAAATTTATGGAGGCCCATTGATGTATTTGAGTTTTCTAACATGGTATCAAACTACCCAACAAAGAATGAATTGTAGCAAACTTACGTATCTCTCTACTGTTTGTGTTTACCTATCAAGTTGTGTGTTTTTTTGGCGAATGGAATCACCAATTCCAAGTTCATCCAACACTTTCCAAGCATTAGTCCATGTAGTGAGTGCAAACCCTGTGACCCTCAGATTATCTGATGCTTCCAAAACCAAGCTTCTGATCCCAAACCTGCAAAAATTACGAACAGAAAACTTTATAAATACTTACACACACTCTTTTATACAAACAGGGATAAGTTATTTTTTACTATTAGTAACCTATGAAGGCCTAAAGAAGTTGTGAGTCCTGCTATCCCTGCTCCTATAATTACAACATCTTCAACAGCTTCCATTATATTATAAGAGGAGAGTTGCTATAGACAGAAGTGGAAATGAGTGGCCTGTGGCCATTTAAGCTTGAATGGTATTACATTACATATATATATATATATATATATATAATACCATTCAATCTTAAATAGTGGGACTTGGAAGGAGGATGATGACAGCAAGTGCGTATGCTTTTATTTATGGCAAGTTTGCAGAAGTCCAATTGGATTTTCCGTCATATATTTAAGGGAATGAGTTTTTGGATCTGCCTTTTTGGTATTTAGACCACCTTCTCTATTGAATTTTGTGCTAAAAGTCTTTTCAAAAGTTTTGATAAATTTTGAGGTTTGCACGAAAAATAGAGGCATTACGTTTTTTCTGATTTTGATGTCTGATACTTAATGTCAATTTTGCTGTTAAGACATATATAAAGGGAAGACATTTGCTGTTAAGACATATAAAGGGAAGACATTTTTAACTAATATATTTTTATCTCAATTTTTATGTTCCATAATTGCCTTTTATGTATTGTTCAAAATTCAAATAATTGATTCTTGTAGTCAACAATATAGAATTGCGTGTTCTTTGTCGAGTACGATCATGAATCCATCAGCAATATCATTCACAGAATGTCTAGCAGGATAAGTAGGCCCCTGAATAATAATGTTCATGCATGATCACGCCGCCGCCGCCGGCTACCAACAGGACAATAATTCATAACAAAAAGTGTTCAGTAAACAGAAAATATTGTGACTTCCAAAAGTATCATCGAGGCGGCTCTCTGAATTTAAGTTTGGCTAAAATTCAATGTCTTTGTTCATAGTCTAACGAATTCGACATCTCTCTGTCATCACAAAACCTTCTGTTATGTCTAATGTCTGAAAAAGTAAACCACACCTTGACAAAACTAAGCACATGTTTGGTGTTATGGCTAATGTTTGAAAAAGTTAACCACACCTTGACAAAACTGCGCAATCGGTTCCTCTTTTGACTTTTCAGTCAACGAAGAGAGATCAAATTATCAACACAACTGGACATATTCTTCAAATGTACTTGTTTAGGGCAAAAATTTGTTCAATAAAATCCAACTTCTAGTATGTGAATCAGCACACACTAGGCTCAGATTCAATTCTACCAACACTGTTGAGTTTTAATAAAAGGCAATTTGGACTCTGGAGAGAATGCAAGGGCGCAACAAATGCTTGGTCAATTCTTTAAATTCTGAGGAAGGAAACAGACTGTATAAAATGCGTTCAACACTTTAATATAGCTTTTAGGCTTTCATGGCGACTGCGACGCTTCAAGCTGATGACTTCTTTTGGCAAACTTGCGCATTCGTTACAACCGCTAAAAAATGACTGTCATAGCAATATAAGCGCAGCAGCTCCTCATACAGACGTCCAAGCTCCGGGTTCCTATTTGCTTTCAGGGAATTGAGCCTCGTAGGCTTGAGGTGTCTGCATGTGTAACGGACAGTATCCAGATGACACCAGATTTTGGAGTAAAACCATGAAAGTAAAATAAACTGCAAAATTGTTACCATGAATGTTGCAGTAATCATTTTTCCAGCAAACCATCTTCCATGGAGAGAACGTTGTGCGCTCATTGCAGATTGTGTATTATCAAATCTGACATATACAAAACCAGCAGTGTTCCTGTGGCGGCAAAAAATAAAAAATACGATGAGGCGTAGTTAAGAATCTGAAATGAAAAGCATTATCATATAGCGGGTACAATGCCATCATTCCAACAGCAAAATAGATGTCCTTCCCAAAATATAAACGTACGTCGTTGTCAATAGAGCTTACTGAGTTTTACTAAAACACTGCACTAATAATCAGTAAATCTACCTGTAGCAATAAATTAAAAACACCAATAGCTACGGTGAGAATGCCCAACCAGAATAATATTTTTATCTTTGTAAAGCTCATAACTCGTGAGATTCATTGGCAATAGGATCTTTTGCATGGTACTAAAAAATCGAATAGACGGAGTGGAAAGATTTCCCATCTAGGGGAAGAACCGCAGTGAATCCAAAGGGCACTTACTTGTCTACATACGCATGCTTCAAATGTCCAAATTTTGAACACTCTTCTTCAACATCTTCTTTGATATCCAAATCAAAGTCTGGTTCCGTCTGCATTGAAGAATGGCTTAAGCTACCAGAAACAGGTGTTGTAAACCATAATAAAAGAGAATAAATGAGGTCAGTTGCCAACCTCTGCAGTTGGATCAAACATATTTTTCAACAAGAGACATTCACTTGGGTTACCAATCATATCAACAGATGGCACCGTAACACTAGGAAGTTGGAGAGAGGCGCCTGTAAGTCCAGAAAGAGCAGGAACAACACTCTGTACAATAGGAGTAAAAAGGGGAGAAACTGCAGGGATAGGTGCTGAGGGTAGAGTAGTGCCAGCAGTACTAAAAACAGGGGTAACTTGTGAACCAGTTATGCTACACGTTAAAGAAGCAAACATCAGATTACCCAGATGAACTATTATGAAAGTTACAAGTTTGACGGAGGCAAACCTTGATGCAGTGCCAGTGCGATCCAACTTCTGCATAAGAAGTGCTCGAGAACGTGCATTCAGCGACTGAAATTTAAAGACCATTAGGTTAGCTTCAGAAAAGAAAACTGGTACGCCAATAGAAACTTAAGAAAAAGACTCTTAAACAATGACGAGCCTCTTTTTTGTTGGCTTTCCTGTGTTTATAATAATTTCTAGTCTTCTTTCACAGCCACATCAGTAAAACGAGGGCTTGCCAAACTCTACAAATTAGACTCAAACTATTGGTCCATATTTTTCCAAAACCAAAAGCAGATAAAAGAAAAGGTTGTTTTTACTAACCAAGCCACCACCCTCATCATCATCGAGATCACCAGTATTTGTCACAACGTCTTGAATTCCAGGTTGATCAGTTACCGTTGACACCTAATAAAAGGAAAGCGGCATAAATAACAAAATTAGTTAACAAAATCTGATCACATCGCCAAACATTATCCGACCCCTGTCCCAAACTTTTTGTTTGGGGCCGGCAACATGAATTCGTGAGAGAAAAAATCTTTTCCAATAAGGAAAAAACAGACCATCAATACAAATATGCCTGCATTACCTTAATCATACGACCTGCAATCTCTACTTGTCCATTCAAATTCAGAGCACTTCTAGCATCTTCAAGACGTGCAAACTGCAATTAAACAACTCATTCAATTACCATAAGCCTTGTGCATGGGTGTTGTCTGTGTATTCAATTACCAACTGCCTTTAAAAGGAAAGTTATTAACCACTAAAAAAGCCACATAGACCAATTGGCTACAAAGAAATAAAAATCAGACCTTGCAGTAAAATATATTTCAGAACAACGAGAGCTTTTCTATAAGATTGAGGCCCAAAAGGCTTTATATGGGAAAGATATAAAGTCAGATCCAAGAATCATTATGATATTACACTTGCTTTTTAAGAAAAACACATTTACAATATCATTCCGCATTGTTCCAGATTTTTCACAAATTCGAGGAGATAATAAAACTAATTACATTTTTTAGGCTAAATGCATGTGTTGACCAAACTCACCTGGACAAATCCAAAACCCTTGCAATGCCCGGTTTCATCGAGAGGCAACTGCACCAACTCCACAGTACCAAATGGCTCAAAAACCTGTTACCAACAAAAGGTGATCCATACACAAAGTCATAAATATAACATTTTTTTTCATTGCAATAAGGTCGCATATACCACATAGAGAACATACTTGTGTAAGTAGAATCTTGAATGACACAGACATACCGACCAAAATACATTCACATACTGCTCGATAAACAAAATTTGGGTTCTTTAAATGAAACAACTGTTGAGCAAAATAATATATGGAAGTAAGAGAAATGGAACAAGACGCACGATTCGACTCCTCTTTCCTCAAAAATTTTAACAATATAACCCCCCATGACTTACCAAGAAAAAGTGAGAAAGTGAGCATCTCTAATAAATTTCTTTAGTGGTTTGAAAATGTGACAGCTCCAGGCTAAAGAACTTACCAGTTACCACTGGGCCAAAATTGGTTCTCGAGATGTTTTATTATTAGGCATTTCATTATTTCATTTTCTATAACTTGTAAGAAATTCTTTGAAATTCTCTGTTTAAATGCAATTTTATGAAACAGGATTGGGTTGGTAACATGGTTGAGATCGAAATAAATCACCACACACTAAAGGAATTTATTAGAGATGCTCCTTTTCTAACTGCAATTATTTGAAATTATCTGTTTAACTGCAATTTTTGCAAGGTGGTCTTAAGATTTAAGGATGCATACATCTTGCCTTTCTTGGACCATAGTTGTTTTCAGGATGCATAAATCTTGTAATCCAATGTTGTTTTACTAATAAAACCATTTAAAAATTATGATGTTGGATACAAATCATATAACTATCTACGAGGGTAGATTTACGAGAGCAGCCTTGTGAACCAGGTTCAGATATGACAAAGAGTACTATCTATTTGTGGGAAAAACAAATATCAAACTTGACATTGGACAATAAAGACACCTGAAATTTAAGAGTGACAATAAAAAATGAATAGTTACCTGCCGAAGTTGATCTTCAGTTATGTTGGTATTCAAATTTCCTACATAGAGTCTCCTGGCCCCACCTGAATAGGGACTGGTAAGGCCGCCCGATGTTCCGGCAGTAGATGTAGTTGACTGAACAAGATTCTTTTCAGCTTCTGATGGTTTCACCATCACTGGTTGGCCAAAAAGAGGTTGCCCAGAAAGTGCTATAGCCATGGGGACTGACATTGCATCATAGAACTCTATATACCTGCAAAAAGAAGCATTTGTTAGAGAAGCATACTGCACAAGAGGTAAATTTAATAGAATTGGCAGAACATAAATCATAACCAAAATAAGTAATGAGAGAAGAGGGAAAAGGAAATAGTACCTATGCACAAAGATATATAATGCTAAGAAAAATGGAGATTAAACTACAAAAACACTATCTGCACCATTCGATTGAAAAAAAATAAGACTAAAATACAATATTATACAATTTGCAATTTTTATGGGTTGATATAACTTCACCCAAAGGTTTTTCATCCATCTCCAGCACAGCACATAATAGTATCTTACCAACATACATGGCTTGCAATGTGAACATTAATGTCACTGCGAGTGGTAAACATTCAAAATCCCTTAATCAAAACTCGGCAACAATAGTTCTCAAAAGTTTTACGTCTGAATTTGCTACGTGTAACTTTTGCTACGCTTCTCCCCACCCCCCAAACCCACCAATTGAAAAAAAAACAAAGGTTGAGATGAAAATATAAAATGCATAATCAAAAACAGAAGCTTAAATAATTAAGGGGACAATTAAATACAACACCATATTTATTTTTTTAGATTTTGAACAATAATATCTTATTACGAAATGACTAAAAATGATATTATTTCAAGAATCACATTTGATGTTAAATACAACACTAAATTTTACTCAAACATTGTCGATAAGAACATTTAACGTCAAAAATTTTTTTCATTGATCTCACGACAGGTTGATAGCGCACAACAGTGACACTGTTTTTCACAATGTATACTCAAATCTAAAATATTTTCATGCAATAAATTATTTTTTATGACATTACAGTCACAACTTTGATATAGCTTTGTTTTGTGGACCTTTTCCCACGATATATTCTGGCCACATTAGTTATTTATGGTGATGACATGTTGGTTACTTGTATCATGTTACTATTCTGCTGTATGTTTTTAACTTTGCCTATAAAACTGCTGCAAGATATTTTTACTGCTAGTTTATATGTCCGGCTTGAAGAGGGAGGCGATGGATGGCCTGGCAAGAATTGAGTGCTGACCTTGTACTGGGTTCTAGTGTATTCCTTTTGAATGTTCACATAAGTGGAGACAAAACTTATATGCGAGTGATTTAATAAATCTACAAAAAATTTATGGCTGTGTATTTAACAAAAATTGCGGTGTATGTATGAGTGTGTTTTAATTAATGATGTAGTGTATTTATAAAAAGACGTATATTTTAAATTGATATTGTGGTGTATTTAACATGTGTTATATTTAACAAAAATAACGGTGTATTTAACCGCTCCCAATAATTAATGCAACAACGTTTAAGAATAATAATAAAAAATTATATTTTGGGAAAAAATATTTGCTATGTAATTAAAGAAGTAATTTTAGAAAGATAAGGAACTGCAAATCTTACTTCCCACAAACTCTTTCCTGCTATGAACCTAGTAAAATTTAAATAAAACTGGAAAGGTATGTCAAACTTACCCAACTCCCTTGGAACGCCTAGAATTCCGATCCATTATAAGTTGTACGTCCCGCACCTGAGAAAAAAGATGCAAGTGTTTTATAATGAAGATATGGAGAAATATAACATGAACATTTATGTTATATGATCATAATCACAAATTGCATAAAATGAATTATAATATGAACCAATCTAATGGAAAGACAAACATCCAAAACAATGCCATACCTTTCCAGCCCTTGAGAAAAATTCATACACGTCTCTGTCATCTGCTTTCAGAGCAATCTGTATAGAAATGGTTCACCAATAAATATATGCAGAATGGTCACTAAAAAAAGTAACTCAGAACTTATGTATGCCAAAAGTATAATTATTACCTGATAAGCAAACACTGTCCTTTGATCCCTTTCAGGATCAACCACCTTCTCAGATACTTCATCCTTTTTCCGCCTGCAAGAGAATGGAAACGCAAAATAATGAACATCAAAATTAGATAAACTACTCATGAAGAGTTTCAATTGGAAAACTGAGCCGTGAGGCCAAAACATTCAACATCTTAATTTGCTGCACGGAGTGAAAGCCTGAACCCATTAACATAGTCCTGCAGGCAAGTACACAAAGTTTAGCAAGAGAAGTGAGGACCAGCAAACGCAGAGGGTGAATTAAGAGATTTTTTTTCATCTTAATCAATCAGAACAAACCTGGAGAACAGCATGGGAACTAAGTGAAGGGAGACTGAGACGTAGTCTAACATATACACAATTAAAAAAACACTTGAGACTAACAAGATATACACTTTCCTTCAATTCAAAGCATCTGATTGAATCAGTATAAAACAGAGGACGGAAACACAACATATGAGAAAGACAGGAGATTAGGGGAATCATACGGCCTCTTTTTCTAATGCAAAAAAAATAGGTTTTATGAAAAGGGCACCAAGATGATGAAACTCCCGAAGCAGAGATACAACCGAGATAAGAAAACGTATAAAAAATTTATAACCATTTTTCTTAAAGTTTTATATCTAACAAGGAACAAGATTATCGTCATCATAATTATGATGTCAACAAAACAAATAGTTATGAAGTAATAAAACCAGTTAGATTTTGAAGCTAGAAGTTGGACAATGGAGGTATACAGAAAAATGCTAAAGACATCTCTAAGATGAGAGAAAAGACACAGGCTTCTTCCATGGTACATGAGGAGGAGCACAAAGAAGCAGTTAAGTCGAGCATGTGGAAAAGCAGATTGCAAACCTTACAAATAATAATAATAATAATGAGGCAAAAACATTCCACAATCACAAACAAAGGGTCATAAATTCCAAAGATGATTATTACAGAGAATAACTCGCAAAATTTTGCCAGTTAACCATTTTCTTACTACACCAGATCAGGTAACCAATAGTAAACTTAACCATTGCCATTGAATGGCACTATGGTTATCTAAAACCTTTTCCTCAAGAAATCAAATTAATTATCATTTTAACAACCACATAATAAATCCAACAAAAAGTTATGGCCAATCTTGCAGACCACTGAACATTGATATCGCATAAGCATCAGAAGATGAAGTGCTTCTCTTAAGCAAAGCCCATCACTTTTTCACCAGCATTTCTGCAACAGAATAAATACAATTAAGCACTGGTGTTTAAAGGTGGATGATAAGGGAAACTGTAACTTGACATAAACACCATGGTCAAAACATCCAACTCTGTCACCCTGATCTCGCAACACAAGCTTTTAAGTGAGTGATTCCAGAAGGTCTAGGAAGAAATATTTAAAACCCATGAACTGAGTCCCTGTGCCTGGCCCAAATGCCAGAAAGACCATCTGAAGACTGCTCTAGCATATCTGCGAGTTCCCATAATCTAATATTCAATATTCAGAATTTTCAAGATCGTTGACATCACAAGTAACTACATGAAACTCAACACTTATAATAAGAAAATTCATGTAAAATTGTAAACAACAGTATAATCTCATTAAGCAAGTGAGAATTATACTTGAAGAAAGAAGCGAAACAGGAAAAAGAACATTTATGGTGCAAAGATGGTGGATTCTTCTTAACTAGGATGTATTTGCACTAGCTATATGCTTCCGTCAACTAAGACGACGGGGGCATGAATGGAAAAAAGCAGACAACACGGGGCTACAGAAATTTAGGCCAAAGTGGACATTCCTATATCAAGCGAGTTATCAGAAAACAAAGAAATGCTCAAGTATAATTCTAAAATCATAACAACTGATGTGTGATGTGTCAGTTTCAAAAAAAACACAACCTTACATATGAAATCTCTAGCACACCAATGCTGCATGATTGCTATTCCCAGTCTATCAAGCAGATTTTTCAGTACAGAAAGATAATAAAGTAACTTTCAAGTTTCAACATTAAAAGTAAAGCAAAAGTAGAAAACACAAAAATTTGTATGGCCATTCAGATAACCCAAGCATATAAACCGCTATACCAGTCAACCACATGGACCACATCAACATGCCCACATTACTTGCTAGTTGAGACAAGACATTAATCGTCTATGACCATCCTAAGTCAGTATCGACCATGCATCATCTATTAGTTGGTTAGACAAGACATAATTTGTAGAAGCTAAATAAGACATATTGTGTTGTGAACTTGTGATTGGCCTTAAATTTGGTTATTGGGCCTTTAGTTAGGTTACTCAAAGTCAAAAAGTCTTTCTCAATAAGTTTCCAACTAGAACAAATCGTCATTGTAGAATTTGAGGTTCTGGTTTTACTTGGAGCAACCAACCTATAGAGTCCATAATTTTTTGAGTGAAAAATAACTCTTATTGCAGGGGCACCGAGCAGGTGCAGCAATATCACAAGGCAGAAAGCAAAACAGGTATGAAATGAATGGCTTGAAAATAAGAATCAAGTGTCTGGTTAATTTGAGACATCTGTGCCTGGCTTTCACCCTCCTTTTTTCGCTATCGACTGTTCTCTTTCTTCACTGCTACAGTATTTCGGGTTTCCCATACCAAAGTCCATACAAAAGTAAATATTTTTTACACTACCACAGTTTTCCATTAACCTGTAACTTGACAGTTTTGCTTTCAACCCTTATTCAAAGATTCCAAACTCTAAAAATCTCCCAAAAATAATCCTAGGCCAGAAATTCTCAAATCAGCACCTCTTTAAAAAAAATCAATTCCACTGAAAAATCCCAACCCCCATTTAAAATTGCCTAGGAGTGCAGTCTCCCAATACAGGCAACGGCCAGCACCAGTTGGAACTGCAGCTCAACTGTCATTTAAAGAATGCTACAAAGTATGAGAGGTTAAACTCTCAACTCCTCTATTCCATAAAATGTAACGTGCAGAAACTTCCGTGATGCTGTCTATATTATATAATAAAAAGTAAAATCATCTCGGAGAACACATCATCTTCAGCCATGCGACAGGCTCAAATGGTTCAGTTCCACAACAAGCATGCTACTAGCTCAAAAATACATTTGACGAAATGAAAAACAAGAAAAAGATGCAGAAGACAACAACAAAACAGAGAAGGTGAAAAAAGGAATAGGGAACAGTTAGCAATAGAAGAATGCATAACAAAAGTAGTAACTGCGGCAAAAAAAAAACGCATGGACCCAATACCATATCTAATCTCAAATAATAATAATCATCAAAGAAAATGATACCTAGAACCGTGTATCGAAAAGGAATCAAAGCAGAAGCAAGAGTAGGATAAGGTACTCTAAATAAATAAGTGCCCATAAAAACCTGTTAGTGACAAGAGAATGTCAGAATGCTACATATCAGTTTCGCAGAAGTTCAATTACTTCAGGTTTAGTTCAGAAACAAACAAGGGTTTCTCGCCAACTTTAAGGAACCGAAGACAATGTCATCAAGAAATTTTTCTCCACACAGAGAAAATATAACAATAGATTATGTTTAGTTAAAAACAGAGATAAAAAAACCTAAATTATTCTCAGGCAGGAGTATGAACTGGGAAAAAACCACGAATAGAGCACAGAGTACGTCCACAATGGAAAGACAGTTAGAACCATACCAAAGCTTCAGATAAAACATTTCTCAACCAAACTAACAGAGTCCAAAGATTAATTATTCTATGTGATACGAATCCCCATGAACTTTGCTTTTACATTTGGTAAGTGTGGAGAATTTTGTCATGACACAGGGCAAATTCATTCAGTTCATAGAACCATCAAAAATGCAGTTCACAGCCAAAAACACTAATAAGCATTAACAATTATCAACTGTGCACTGGGCAAATTTGGTCTGACTTAGTCCCAGATAAAAATCAGAAAAACTGGATATAAATAAAATAAATGCATCAGCTTTTTTTGAAATAAGATAGTAATAGCTAGAAAGATGAAATGAGGGTATGAAACATCCTAATCACCTGCTTTCTCTGTCCCGTTCCTTGACCTCCCTTTCCCTCTCTCTTTCTCTAAGCTCTTTGTCACGACTTCTTTCTCTTTCTTTTTCATCCAAATCACTTCGATGCCTTTCGGACCGGCTTGCACTTCGACGTGACCTTTCTGTCTCCCTCTCTCTCTCCTTTTCGTTGTCATGGCCACGGTCCTTCCTGTCTCTATAACGATCATGATCACGATCTCTGTCTCTACTTTTTCTCACCTCCACGTCCTTATCTTTCTCCAAGTCTCTATGTTCGCGGCTACTTTTGTGTCGATCTCTCTCAACATCTCTAGATGGTGTATGGTGACGAGATGACCCTCTCTCCTTATGCCTGACACGGTCACGAGAGTCATCTTCTGATTTTGAGCGCTTAGACCGTCGCCGATCATCATCCTTGTCATCTTTCCCATTGCTCCTATGCTTTGAACCATGACTACGATTCTTCTCTCTCTCTT
The DNA here is from genome assembly GCA_963580455.1 of Euonymus europaeus. Lineage (NCBI taxonomy): Eukaryota > Viridiplantae > Streptophyta > Magnoliopsida > Celastrales > Celastraceae > Euonymus > Euonymus europaeus. Next base: position 3,519,886 of record OY756968.1, on the reverse strand, counting down.
CAGATTTCACAGTCTCATTACCGCCATTTGCAGTTTCCTTGGCTTTCTGTGCTTCAGGATTTTCAACTGTTTTCTCTAAGTATTCGTACTCATCAAAATCCATTTCGAATTCTGTTTTGTAATCAAACAATGCAGTTATAAGTAAATAACTAAATTAGCATTAAATGCAAAAATCCCATTGAAAAGTCCAAAACAACAGAGGGGGGAACACGCAAAAAAGAGGGTATCTAAATAAACTACCAGATCCATACGTTTACTATTCTACACTGTTTAGCACCAGATACTTCCTGCATTCGAAAAAACCAGATACATCCCATATCAATCGAAAAACTGTGAAAGCTACAAATATAATAATTGTGGGGGGTTTGAGGCAATGCCGTTATTGATTGCTATGACAGTTACTTTGGAATTCAATTTTCACCATAGTTAAGCAAGGAAGGTGTAAGTCCACTAGAGTCTACAAATAATGTTTCCTCGCAAACAATAATTCTTAGCCTACATTTTATCAGTAACCAAACACGCACAAAAACAAACAGAAATTGAAAAAATAACTCCTAAATTAATCATGTTTTCACTACGAAGGCTTTCTCCTATCAATATCTTCCTCAAACAAACAAAGCCCTAGGTCGAGTGAGCCATCAGAACCAAGCTATGAGTGAAATTCAAAGGAAAAACTAAACCATACTCCCAATTCTCGCTTACCTCTCAAATTGAAAAAAATTGTCAATCGGCGAAAATTTACCGAGAAGGCCAAAGTGAGAGCACGAGCTTGAATGTGCGCGGGTTTGCGCCTGAGTCGATAACAGCGCGACTTCGCTTTTTAGAATTTTAGGGTGAAAAAGAAATTGCGTTTGTTTGTATACATCAGCATCAGAACGGATAACCGGTCGATTTGCTGGATCCGGTTGGAGCCCCGAATTCTGAAGAGAATTGTATTTATCTATTCAAATCTTTAAATATGTTATAAAAGATCTGGACAATGTTTCACATTTTGTATAGCTTAAAATTATGGTATTCGTATAAATTACTGTCTCAACCAAACGTTATATTTTGTTGGCAGTTTAAAGTTATGGATCTCATAGCTGTCATTGCTTTCCACAATTTAAAGTTGTGGAATCCATAATATTTTACAGTCACATCACATAATTACTCTTGTGTATCTTAAAAGTGTTTCATTCTTTCTTATTTTAATACTTTTGTTTTAATTTTATCTACAAAATTAATCTAATGAAAAAAAATGAACCAAACACCCCACATTATTTTATAGAGATTGTGAAACCCACAATTTTTTACACAACATTTTTCATAACTTTAAGCATAACATTTTTTATTGCTTAAATCTGTGAAATAAAATTGTGAAACAAATGAACACTTAAGCACCGTTTGTTTCCAATTTCGCACAACTTAAATATGTGGAGTCCGCATAAAATGTTATGTCAACCAAACGTTACATTTTGTTGACAACTTAAAGTTGTTGTGCAAAATGAAATATTGTTACCCGATAGCTTTTCACAGCTTAAAATTTGGAGTCCACAGTATTTTACAACTACATTACGTAATTGCCTCTCTGTATCTTAAAAGTTCTCCATTACTTTTTATTGTAATACCTTTTTTATAATTTTATATACAAAATTAATCTAACTCAAAAATAAACCAAACACCCCACAACATTTTATACAGTTTAAAGTTGTGGGGCCCATAATTTTTTATATAACATTTTTCATATATTTAAACACAATATTTTTTACAGTTTAAAATTGTTAAATACAATTGTGAAACAAATGGACACTTATTCATAATTTCATCTTCAAAAATGTTATAGAATCCAACTATCGTTAGTCCAACTCAATCCAAGTTTACATGGCACCCCATGTAGGTGGGTCATGTTTAACTTTTTTAAAAATTAGTCAATACTATTAATTTATTCATTTACTGCATATTTTTTATTTATTTTTTCATAAACGAAACTTTAAAACGTTTTATCTTTCAAAATACATGTTAGATTTCAAAAAAAAACATACTCGAACTTAGAGCGTAAAAATCTTTCTAATAAGACCATTGTCGATTGTTTTTATTGCATTTTTTCAATTACATTGTTTTTAAAAACAATGTAATTCATATATATGATGTGTAAATTATTTATTTAAGCTGAAATTTTATTACACTGTGATAGTAGAATATATATTCGTTTTTTTTTTTTGCATTTTTATTAAAATTACGCTGGGTATCTTAACCAATTAGAATTTAGTAGTTAATACCCTAGGATTTAGCACTTGGGACATTTAGAATTTTAGTAGCGAATCTGTTGGGGTTTAGCAAATCCGAGTCTTTTAAGTTACAACATGAAAATACGATACACGAGCCCGTTAGAGTTTAGTAAATTAGTTAACCTTAAGGTTTAACACTTATTGTTTAGGTTACAACATGAAAATCCAATACACAAACTCGTTAGGGTTTGGTAAATCCGTTCCCCTTATAGTTTAACATCTATTGTTTATGTTACAGTATGAAAATTCGATATACGAGTCTATATTAGTACCCATAAATAAACACTGGAACTTACATAACCAATATATCAGTACAAAAAAATAATGTAATTAAATCCAATGTAAATAAGAATAACTTAATAAAAAATATCGATGATGAATATCGTTGGATGAATCTTTACTTGTTGATTTTAAATATATAATTTTTTTAAAACCTAATATGTATTTTAAAAGATAAAGTGTTTTAAATTTCGTTTAAGACAAAAAAAAATGTGCAGTGAGTTTTTCAAATGGGATATTTTATTTTTAAAATTTTAATTTTTCATGTCATATGCTTACAAAGCATGCTGTATAAACTTGGGTTCATATTGGGTTATAAAAAATTGAGATATTTAACGTCACCCTTTCATCTTGAATTGTTACTTCCTACATATGAAGTACATTTTTAAAAAAAATAATAAAGGAAGGGGAGGGCTCAAACTTGAGATTCGAGATTACATATGAGTTAGATCGTCACCTGAGTTACTTGATTTCGTTATAAAAAATACATCTCAGGAGCACATGAGAAAAAACTTATATTATTTGGTGGCTGAATTGATACATATAGATACAAGACTCACAATCTATCAGTGAGTGCTATGCTCTAATATTTTTACAAAGAAATTTGTTATAGCCTGTAATAATTTTTTAATCTCTATAAATTTAGATTTTCTTTAAGAAAATCACAAATGTGTATTGATTAGGATTACGAGTTCAACATTTTTTTCCTTCTGTCAAACAATCAAGAGGTTTATGTCATTCCGATTTCCAGTGACAGCATATGGAGGTATGCGGTTGAAGTTGGAGGCAAACAATGTACATTCTGACTGGGAAGGTGACTTTACGACACTGAAATTTACCTTAATCAAATCAAACCAAAGTTCTATCGTCCATTTAGTTAAGTATTTAAGCACAAATTAAGAAGAGAATCGAAAGAGAAAATCGTACCATGTTTTCTACTTGGGTGTAAAAATTGAAGAGGAAGACAAGTAAAATAATTTCATTATCAATTCAAATCAGAAAACAGAGAAGGAAACAGAGCAGCAGAGCTTGATTTCCTTCCTTATTCCAATACATAAAATCAAAAGCCTTTTCTAGCCACGGGAGCCACGAAAATAGTTTGCGGGGTCTCTCTCAAAATCATCCCTGTAGATGCGATAATTCCTTCCTGGAGCTTTCATAGTTCTCCTGTTTAAAGAAGAACCAGAACCAACCATGAGAGCAACAAACGCAGCACCCAGAAGAACTAATCCTGCAACAGCAGCCACTTCGATCTCAGAAACTTCATTTTCATCATCCTCAATAGATCTCACTCTGCTTTCACTACTGCCCATTTGTTCTGACCAAATATTTCTCTTCATTTCTCCTGCATTCTTCCCTGGAACTTTATATAGACAACTCAGGCAAATCAAGAGTCGTGTTGTTAATTTTTTTGCTTGGGTAAGTGTGTAGTTGTGTGCTTAAATCTTCTAAAATAAAAGGGCAAATTTTGACCATATATAAGCATTGGACATAGCTAAAACCTTCTGCTTCCACTATCTGTATTGGGTTTCTGTAGCCTGCTTTATACTGGGAATCAGAATTTCTTCTCCCAAAATTTGAGAATTTTTTACTGTTCATTTATCAATTTTGAATTGGGTCAATGAATCATATCGAATGAAACTAGCTACTAGCTTTGCAGTTTACCATAAACAAAAAAGCTGACACTTATTAATAATATCAAAGAAGCAACAAAAAGTACATAAATTTTCTTGCCTTTTTCATTTTTCTCTGTTATTCATGCGTAGAACCAGATTTTGATAAGAATATTGGGTGGATGGAGAAGTATTGTATCTTGATCAGTTTATACTGATTATAATTTTTCAACAGTAAAGTGGGTAAATTTGTATTAGTAGGGGACGGAATTAACTAATAAATTATCGATAAGTATGATAGTTCTAATGAAGGTTTTTTTTTTTTTTTTTTTTGAAAAATGTTGAAAGGAATCTTTTTTTTTCCGCTAATCTACACACAGATTTCAATATTTTATGAAGAGAATGCAATTCATAGTGAAATTAGAATAAGGAATCATATGAATCTTCAATGATCTTTAATTTTTGCAGGATATAGATTAAAGGCAGAAAATAGATAGAACTTTCAAGCAACCAACATATAAAACTTTCAGGTTGAATTTAGGTTCTAATTTGCTGGTTCCGAAAAAACTATTTGTGCATCTCCATCAAGACTATGTTTGAGAAGAGGGTTCGTAATGGTTGAGAAATGAAGATTATTGAGAGTTCAAATTTAATGTAATGGTTGAGAAATGAAGATTATTGAGAGTTCGAATTTGTTGTGTATTTTTATTGAAACTGATAAAAACGAATGAGTTGGAAATTTAAGGATAGAATATATAAAACTTTGATACGTTAAGGATATAAATGAATATTTTGCTCACCAAAATCAATGACAATGGTAAACAATACTGTGCACAATGCTCCCACGACAAACGAGGTCGGATGCAAATAAGATGTACACAAATTCTAACCACCATAACATCTGAAGGGGTTATTTCCATGCTTTTTTTTTCATCACAGGATGCTAGCATCAATAATACAATTTGAGTGGGGTGTACAATTTAATAAAGAAGACGCATTTCCTCCCTCCCTCTCTCTCTCTCTCTCTCTTCATATGCTTTCTAAGCTTTCACACGGCCAATCTTGGTCAAAAAAGAATGTTCAAAATCACTTTCTATCTGACTAGTTGGATTCACAGGGACCATTTCTACAGGAAAGGAGAACAATTCCAAAATGGGGCGGCTAAAAGTGCAAAAGAAGTCTAGTTCTCTGGATGGGGAACCGGAAAAAGAATCATCCTTGATTTGGTCTAAATGAAGAAACCGCCACCCCTTCCCCAATAAATCAACAATCCAACTCATGAATGGAACCATGTTTAGTCCAAAAACTACCACAACTACATGACTCCATCTGAGACTGGTACCCATGTTGAATATTCAATCATATTCAACAGTTGGCCGCCTCCACTACTGTAGGTCCAGTGATTTCCTTAAGAATTATCTAATCTTACCTACTGCCTTTGAATTTATGTCTGATCCACAATAATAAGACATAAATGAACAACACTTAAAAAATGAAGTCAAAAGATGTTCAATTTCTTTGTCATTGCCTCTAGCCACCAAAACTTCCAAGATCAGAAGAATATAATAAAGTTAAGACAGGGAAATTATGTACACAAGTTTTTTTCTTTCTTTACATTCATGGCTTCAACATGAGATTGAAACCATATTAACAAATTAAAGCTTAATAGAAAAAAAAAGGCTGAGTAGGGATGAATCTATAGGAACTTCAACTTCTCTCTAAATATTGTGGTGTACCTACACTAGTGATTTATCTTGATTCTATGTCACATGTGCTGAGATTCATTGTAGACTTTGTTGTTGATAGGAGGATTATATACAAAGCGAGAGAGCTACCTAAACTCTGACAAAATCAGTAACTCAAGAATGGGACCTAACCAAGCCGAAATTAACAAAAGCCCTAGACTTGAAGAGGCCACCAAAGAGGAACCTGGTTGGAGATTCCTGAGAGGCTGGTTTCAACTCTTCAGGGCCGCCCTTCACTTTGAGTATAGTCTGGCCGATCACTTGCCGGATAGAATCTATGGTCTTAGCATCAACACGATGCCCCGATGCACCGCAAACGTAAAATGTGTTAACAGCTTTGCCGGCTCTGGTTCTCACTTCTGCTCTGGTAACAGTGAGACTGTTCTCTCGAAATAGGCGAGTGACATCGGATAGTAACCCGATTCTGTCCGTAGTGCACAGCTCCAGCTTCAAACCCTGGAGGAAGAACAATTAAATTTCCATCACTATCAACTCTTCTCAGACAATAATGAGAGCAGTATATAATATAGAGCACTCACCTCAGACACTCTTCTCTCAATGGCCGCTTCAAGACATTGGACCACTCTTTGTCTCTCCGCATCTGATTTCACAGGGGATCCATCTACATGCCTTATATAGTATTCCTACAAAAGCAACCACAAAGAAACTATCTGTAATCACAACAAATGAAAGCCAATTCAAAAGCTCAATCCATTTTAGACAAGAAACAAGTAAAAAAAATGAGGATAAATGAAAAACCTGATAAGCTTCAGGGCTCTCAGCATCAATATTGGCATGAAAAACTACATACTGCATATCTGTCAAAGTGCAAACTGTGTCGAATAGAAGCTTCGGCCTATCTTTACACCTTATAGTTATCACAGAGTAGTCTTTGTCATACCAATTAACAACATTGACATCGGGCCTAGATTTCTCATCCGAGCTGTCGTCATCATTTGTTCGTTCATAATCCCTGTCAGCAAACATCATCTGATGAAGCCTCCTCTCGGTGTGGGTGAAGCCCTGAGAGACCACAGTCTTAGCAACCCGGGATTTGTTGCTTCCCTTGAGTACATTGCAAAGAAGTTCCTTAATCATAGACAGCCTCTCTGGATCAGTAATGGCTGTCCTGGTCTCTTCATCGGTCACTTGCACCACAGCTGCAGCCCGCGTGTTGTGTGTCCAGACTTCGACATTCACCACATTGCATTTAAGGTGGGTGAGGACAGCACTCAATTCAGAGAGTAGTCCTGGTCTGTCACTTCCCGTTAACTCAATTGCAGTGTGGTCCATTGCTGGTGTAACCCCAACAGATCTCATGGAGCAAGTAAAGCAAGACTCTGGCCCCAGAGCCTGAAAATGAAACCACAAAATTCAGTAGGAGAAAAGAGAGAGCACAATGAGAAGATGAACCTAATCAATTATCACTCACCTTTCGAATGTAGTTGAGCATAACTTCATCAGTAATCTTGTTTCCGTCTTGATCTGTAACCTTGAAAACTGGCACAAACAATTATACAGTCAATTTTACAGTACATCAAACACATTCAAGGAATAAGAAATTAGTTAAAGAGATGACTAGGAAACTGAAATGTTACCATCCATGAACCAACAACCATCAGCAGATATGTAGGCTTTAGTTATAATAAGATTAAGATCAGCAAGAACTTGCACAACTTCAAGAAGTGTTCCATGTTTGTTTGCACTGTCAACCTACATCACAGATTGAAGAAGTACCAGAAGAGTTTCATAAAGTAAAACTGTCAACAGTAATGGTCAGCACACAAAGGAGAGGTTTACAAACATCATACCCTTACAACAGTAGCATTCTTGCAGGCATCATTATCAATCACAACCCTGACAAATGGGAAAGTGTGAAAACTCTTAAGGACTAAATACCAAAATCTCTGGTCGAGTCAGAGGTAGAGGTTTCTTTCAAAGGCAAATGAATCGAAGAAGATGAAAATTGCATACCTTGGTGGGTTCATTCTCCGGATTAGTTTCTCGTACTCATCATCCATATCATGTGAAAAGCTCATGTTGCCCTCTGTAGAAAAGGATTTACACGGTTATAGCAACTAAACAAAATACCAAAAAAAAGCCAATCAAAGAATAAAGGACATTTGTATGGAATAATCGCCACCAATAAGAAACGAGGTACCCAAAATATACTCATGAGGAATGCAAGGGAAAAGAAAAGCAATTGATCAAAATTTCTAAAAAGCACTTGATGTAAACATTTCTATAGAAAGAACTGTGTAGGCTAATCTAAACACAAACTTTTAGGCACAAGGAAGGCAAAGCGAGGAAGAGAAAGGCAGAGGGCAGGCAGGGTGTGAAAATCAAGTTCAACGCCAGAGAAAATATTCGACTCTCAAAACTTTCGATTAACAACACAGAGAACACATAATAACTAACGAAGTATGTCCCGGGAATAAGAAAACCCTGAATTACCGAAACTGAGGATCATAAATAACGACCGTTTAACAACAAACCAGGGATAACGAACACCCAAGAAAACTGAACACATAGCGAAAACCCAAATGCCAATCCCAAAAAACCAAACAATACAAACACTGAAAAATTGTGAAAAAGAGATAACAGAGCTAAGGAAGGAAGAAGAGCAAAATTAGCACGGTAGCACCGACCCATTGCAATTATTGAGGATTTATGATCTACTGCAGCAAAATTTATTGCCTTTTCTCTAAACAGACCCAGAGATTCTTAGCCGCTGACCTCTCTCTCCCCTTTTCTCTCTTCTGCTCATGAAAAGGCCTAGAATAATAATTTGCCTATCAGACTGCACCCCGACACGATACTCCAAAAACCTTCAAATCACACCACTTTCCTTATCTCCCTCTCTAGCATGCCCGGTTTATATCATCTTTCACTCTCTTTTTTCTCGTAAATATTTCGTTCTTGTTCGTGTGGGTTCTCTCTCTGTCACCGCGTGTTTCCTATTTCAGTTTCTCCTGTCAATATCAGTCTACTTCAGACAACAGCACCTAAAGAAAAGTTTCACTTTTTTGAACGAGGAATGGAAGACCAAAATACTCCAGGAGCAATTTAGTACCAACCCCATGTTTTCAGTAAATGAAATTAAAAGGACGCTGCTAAACTGCACCAGTGGCGTGATTTAATTTGAGGGTAAAACTTTTTTTTTTGCTAGTAAGGATAAAACAATTAATAAACACGTGTTATAAAAGTTTTGTGGGTAATGATACAATGGATTTGGATTTCACAATACTTGTGGAGAGATGGTTTATTGGGTATAAATCTAAAATTCAATTGTCTAGTTCGGTTGCATTTTTATATGACACACGATAACATAACATGGATGATTTATAATTACAACCTTAAATATGTTACATGAGATATATCCCTAAATCACCTAATAATTTTCAATCTAATTGAGACCGTTGTTCATTAGTACTTGTCACGTTTTAGGATAGGCTCAATTTTAGCTCTCCTAATGTCCAAACTGTCCTTGATTATACACTGTCATATTATTTGTACTAGAACAAACAAATATTTACAAGTTTATCCAAAAAAAAAAACTTATTAACCTGCAGGGAGAAAAAGGCTAAGAAAAAGGGTCTATCTTTGGGTAATTCGTTGAAGAACCTTAGTTAGATGTTCAACAGATAGCACCATGACAATAACAAAAAATTGAAAAAAATTGTATGAGACTAAGAAACAAAGACCTAAAAAACATGACGTCAAGTATCAATAAAACATACGAATTTAATAAGAGTTTATCAATATATGATTCTAGATTAGATAAAAATTAATAAATACATGATATAACTGATCCTAAGATTTTGGAGATTGAAAACTATTGGTTTGGCTGGAAACCATAAATCTACCCAACCACACATACAACTGGTCACCAAGCACCCCCCAAAGCTTATTTGCAATCTAAACTAGATCATCATTTTCCTTTTGTAGAATTCCTAGAAATAACCACTATACTACAATACAAAAAAAAAAAAAAAAAAAAATCTGGTTCTATTAAGAAGTCTTAAACAGCTGAACATCAAACTAATTGCACAGCATGACCAAAATATCTAGCTGAACTTGTGCAAATGAGAGAAATATTTTGAGATGGATTTTTCCCGTTCAGTCCTACCTCCCACAGTATCATCACAAAAATTATACAGGGAATCTTCAAGATATTAAAGGAACCATATCAATTGTGTTTAGGTAACCATCGCGCCTTTTACACAAAATCTCTGAAGTTCAACAATACGCAGGCCACCCTACAATTTCTTAGTCGGTAAGGCTCATGGGGCAATGGTTCACACGTAGTACTTCCAAAAAAAAGTCAACTATATAAACAAGCAACTTAAAAGTTCACTTCTTGATATGTTTCCACTTGGGAGCATCTCGCTGCGATGAAAAAAGTGAATTAATCTTTAGTAATTGACAAAGCTGTATGCACTGGAAAATAGAGAAGCCACAAGACCGCGAAATACTTACCATTTCATAGTTCAATGTCAGACACCCCAAGCAAAAAGGAACCTGGTTCACTAGATCCAAGCAATGGCATATACTCTGATCCTCTCACATGGACGCTAAAGCAAGCTGCCAAGCAACAAAATTAAGTGAGCAACTAAACGAAGAAAGGAGACCTTATGATGCAAAAATCTTGCATATAGCTCTAATCAAGCACTTAAATTCATGTGTGACGTTATAATTTCATGCTAAACAAACATAAAATTTACATCAAAGGATCAAGCATATCGTGTAAATGTTTAGTCACTGAGAACAATTGAACACGTAAAAGGAAGGATTAAACACATGCATTTTTGCGTATCCTCAAATCATTGAGAAAACATACATTTTTTCTTTCAATTGAATGTCGATGACAAAACCAACTATTTTTTTATTCTAATTAGCAATATCAGAATGACTTTCCTAAGTTATCAAAATGCAACCTAGCTGCTAAACCTCCCTACAGTTTAATAAATTTTTTGAGAAGTGTAATCAGCACATCGATAGATCAACTTAAGCCTTATCCCAAATACGGCCACCAACTTGATAAAAGAGTGATTTTAATTGTTAATCATCCGTATGATTAGCAAACATGCAGCAAAAGCATGCCGCTGATCCAGTTTACACAGCAACTGTATTGTTATTAAGCTCAAGTTTGAACATAAATATCAAGAAAGCAGAGCTAAAAGTTAAAAAACAAATGCTATTTTCTCTAACAATTTCTTATTATCATTCAACACAACAATTACTAGTAACATGGTACCATTCTCTATCTTCATCACATTTTGAAGCATTGTATCCATCTTTGTCTTCATGTCAGTACTATCATCCATATGTGGGACAATTAAAGTCAGCTCCCTGTAGATATCACGTACAAATCTACATATCTTCTGAGCAAATTCAAGCTCACCATCTGATATTCGACCAATTGCCAAACGCATCAGCTCTCCTGTCAAATCCGCAAGCTAAACAAACACACTGAGAAAGTGAGAATCTCTTCCACATGCAGATATTCGGACATCATATGAAAGGGCAGATGCAGCTGCATAGAAGCTTATCCAAAAAGAAGAAAATCACCAGCATTAAAGGGAATTATCAACTAGAAAAATCTGATTCACTGGACTTTCACAGGCTCATGGATGAATGTGCTTAGATGTTCCACTCATATGAGAGTCACTAGCAGGTAGTTTCATTTCAGGAAAAAAGAAGAAGACGAGAGAAAATATATCCACCACATCTCAGTAAAAATTTCATGGAATTACCCCAAGGGTATAATGACTTACCCCAAGGATATAGTCCAGGACATTGATTTTCAAAGGCTCAAGAGATGGATCATTGAGGGGTAACAAAGTAGCGTTTATCTCATCCAGATTCAAAAGAGCCCCAGTTTTGCAGAATCTAAAAAATGTCGCAGCTTCAACATATTCTTGTACCTACAAAGACAAAAGAATAGTGAATGGACTTATCAACATGTCCTCAGGTTTTTCAGACAAGGAAAGAAATAAATTACCCCCGGAGAGTATGCTCTTCTAAGCTTCCAAAAATCAGCCCCTCGCAATTCATTTATCAACCGATAAATAAACTGATCTCTCACAGCAGCTAGATCCTTTTCAGCCTTGTCTAGAACTTCATCTCTGTTGTATTTACTTATCCTGTCATTTCAATGCAACTAGATGACTAAATGTTAGAGTAAAATAATATAAACAAATTTCCATACATACCGGCGAGTTCAGGGAGGGTTAATTCTTAGAGTAGTGGCTTCGTGAGAATAATGTCAAAAAAGAAAGTCACCCACTCATCATAGTTAACATTCAACGAAACAAAAATGAAAGTGTTCATGCAAATGACTAGACTCCCCTAAAAGTTGCAGAAATGTTGGAGTATTCACAAGGCATAACTACTGAAAAGATGTCTCCGTCAAGAATAAGACAAACACAGAAGCCAAATATCAGGAATAAACAATATACAAGGATAAATCTGTTTACCTGTGCACCTGAAATATGACCTTTTTGCTGTTCATGGTGATATCACGACTTGCCTTAACCACTCTTTCTCGTTTATCATTCTACAAGCATATAAAAAAATTATTGGCAGCTATGCAATAGCAGCAGATTTCAATAAACCAATGCAAATTCCTCCCAGAAACTAAATAATGCCTTGTAACTTTGTGCATGCCAGGAAACAACTAATAGTGCAATACACCCTAATAAAGCATAATGTCAAACAACTCAAACCACAGTTATCAACATCATCTCATGCAGTCATGCATATAATGTATCACTCACGTTATCTTTAGAACCTAAACCAGCTTCTGTACCGACTGAATAAATGCTTTCTTCTACAGGTCCCTGTTCCTTTTCACCCCATCAGTATGCACATTCACAATGTGCTGTCCATAATTAAGTAATTAAAGACAGCCAACTTGTGATAAAGTTAATTGCAGTGACATCAATTGGTGACTGTATACTTCAGAAACTTATTTTCAAAAATAGTAAACAATCCGATAGGCAATTGAGTATGCCTTGTAATAGCAGCTTGTTTGAATAAATAAGCGTTGAAGTATCGATTGGAAATTCAAATAAACAGACATGAAAAAAAAAGTACAGAGGTTTACAAGGTTGTTGAGGTAATCGGCGTATTTAGTGAAAGCTTCCTTCATGTGGGAGTCGGTGCTCATCGTCCTCGCCCTCTTTCCTAAGCTTTGCGAGGAATCCCCTGCAACTGTTGTTTTTTACCCTGACATTAGAAAAAAAGAAGGATTTCGAACTAGAAATCATAAAATTAAAGTTTTTGAAATGCTAGGGTTTCCTGCTTTGGCTTTCCAAAAATGGTAAATGCCTTACTCCGATGGAGAAGTTGGGGATTAGGTTTGGGCGCCATGAGAGAGATCTTGAGAAGAGAGCACGAGTAAGAGAACATCCGTTTCGGTTCCTGCCTCCTGGAGTTTTACCAGGCTAAAACGTGTCGAACTTCAAACTTTTGGACTTAAGAGAGTTACTAGCATCGATAAGTTTCCAGGCCCAGGTCCAGGAAGAGGACTAAGAACGGGCCCATATCGTATACTTCCTGGGCCGTATCACTTTCCGACATTGTATCGTAACAAAGTTTAATACGCATGTTGCCTTAGCAGAGAAGACGAAGAGTCAAAATACGCAAACAGAGAGAGCGCAATGGTGACACTGGTGGTGGCTACGACTACCGATCCGGCCTCCATTAACCCGGCCAACGCGCTCCTAGCCATGCCGGGCTGGAACCCAGGTCCTTCTTTCCAGGTTAGCCCAACCATCCTCCAGTTACTTGCGGAATATCACCATTTTTAATAATCAAATTTATTGATCTTTTATATTCGTTCTAAAATTTCAGGAGATAAGGAGTTTCGTTAACGAACAAGTGAGATTGTTGCAACACGACGACGGGATCGTGAAGGAAAATCACTTGGACTTGCGATGGGAGGAGGCAACAGGCGAGGTGGTAGACGAAATCATCTTCCTCAGCAAACATACGGCCGTTTCAAGCCTCCCTGCTCTCACCATACACCCCATCGGTACATATTTCTATTTCCCAATTTGAATAAATGTGTATAGTTTCAATTATTCGTTAATTTGTTTTGATTTCAATTTCTGTGTATCAATGTTGGTTGGTTCGTTTAGGAGTGCCTCATTTGCGACAAGATGAGGTGCCCCCTCAAGGTGGCAAGCCAGGATGGGCTGCCCCGCCTGATCCGAGGATGGGGCCCTGGCTCAGACTTTTGAAGAAAATTGCTCAGTCTCATAATCTAATACCTGAATTTGAGGTATTGTTTGCTTTAATGGGACTAAAAATCAGTCTTTTTTGTTCCCTTATATTGATTCCACAGTCCGGATGGTAGTGCAGAAGTTCATTTTTCTTTTATGCCTTTTTTCTTTACCTGTTTGTAGATTACCCTAGAGGCTACTCATCACGGACCAGTGACAAATAAGCCCACTATGTTTCTGGAGATTGGTAAGTTTATAGTTTTAACGATACTACTTCCGAATTCTGGTCAATTTTTCTTTAACTTAATAGATTCTATCCGGTAATATTGTCTTCTCATTCAATTGGAAGTTAACTTGATGCTATTGTGAAGATTTTATCATTTCATCTGTTTTAGGGTATTGCATAAGTAGCATTTCTCTTAGAAGTTGTAGGGAAATATTGAAAAATGGTTATAGTTTTTCCTCCTTGATTAGTTCTGTAGTTTAACATTGATACTTAAAAGCCTCTACTAAACTACTGGGGAAACCATACCAAAACACCTCACTAATTAAGGAGAATCTAAATGATTAAAATAGAATTCTAATTCCTAATTCCAAGCTTAAAATATACATTTTTAAAATCCTTCAATGATGGTCCACCATCAGTAGTGTTTTTCTATCCATATCTCATATTTCTCCTACTGGATAGACGAAGATTAATGTTAGGTTTTTCACAATTGATAATTTCATGACCCAGGATTTCTCGAGCATTGCATAATTTGGAAGCTTAAGTGTAACTGATAACCACACTGAATGCTACTTATTAGTGGACAGGTGGCTTCTTTATAATTGTCTAGTCCTTGTATGAATAATGAAAGGTATGATCGGCTTTTTTACTATTTTGCCTTTTCGGTGATTAATGGTACTTTCTGGTTGATACTTGATATAGGTAGCACAGAGGAGTATTGGAAGAGGCAGGATGCTGCACAAGTTATTGCTCTAGTTGAGTAGCTAATCGATTGCCCTAATGTTACTATTTTTGTCATTTGTTTGAATTTTCTACTTCATGGACTATGTGAAAAACAATGTGATATGAGAAACATTTAAAGAGTAATGGCGAAAAGCTATAACAATAAGACCGATACAATATATATCTGTATATTTAAAAATTGTTGCGGTTTCTCAATATGTGTATCAGAGGCAAAGCTAAATGCATTTACATTAACAAAACATTTATAATTGTGCAACAAATTATTCATACCTACAGTTATGTCTTTATGTTTCCTACTATTCTTTATTTCTCAGATTACGGCTAAATGTATGTGCAATCTTCCCCATAATTGATTGTGCTTTTTGTACCCTTGAAGTTAGTTTGGGAAGGACTTGGACTTGGAGGAGGAGATGCTGTTGGAAACTGGAGCAGGTAATAGCAATGTTACTGTGAGCGCAATCAACTGGCTTCCCAAGAAATCTCTCATAGAACGACATTTTTTCTCGTGATTTCAAAGAAAAATATTCCCTTCTTTTTGGCAGTGATTTCCTAACCACATAAATTTGTTAATGTCCAGGGAGAATGAAAGAAACAGAGTGCTTCTTGGGATAGGTGGTGGACATTATGCACCTCGACATGTGGATGTCGTTCTGTAAGTTACTACAATCAGGAGATCCTTTGGTATTTATTTTTCTCATTATTTTTTTGTAGTTTTATTGTGAGCCAGGGTTATCAGTTATGTAAAATGTTATTTTTTATGATTTGTTGAAGTGAGTTATTTGAACAGTTTCAATAAAAGATTTTGGAGATATACTTTGTATATAGGTTTTCCCGCTCTTTCGTGAGAAATGAAAGTTCACACAAAATTTTGGGCACAACTACATCCATTGTGCTTCGGTGTCTGAGTTGAATATCGATATTGCAATTCCCCGTGTTACATCTGAAATGCCTGTCCTTTTGGGCTTCAGTTTGGTTTGCTATATGTTTGTGTTTCTGAGTATGTGTCGATAAAACAGCAATAACCAGAATTGCTTATCATCTATTTTGGGCTGTCTTAGCCTTGAGTCCTCGTAACTATTGCTGTTTGTGTCTGTTTTTCAATTTTTTCATTAAAACCTTTAATTGACAAGTAGAAAGTAAAACCCATCTCTGCATTCATTCAGGAAAGACGGTGTTTGGGTGGGTCACCTACTGTCTGGATATTCATTGCCTATGGAAGATCCAAGTCTTTCAAAACCAGACACAAATGACACAAGTATTGGTGGAACATGGAGACAATCGATTAAAGCTGCTTTTGACGCTACTTTATCTGCTTTCCCTGGTGGAGACATTTTGGCACATCTTGACCATAAGTAAGTTTACTGAGAATGTTGAACATGGCTTGAGGCTCCCTGTTCTTGTTAAGCAACGCTGTGTTTTTTTAGTTATGAACTTATAATCATCATGAAGGATTGCTAATGGTAGTACAGGTAAAAGTTAAAACCTAATAAGTAGGATAATTTTCTCAAAGGTGGATAATTGTTGAATCCTTCTAAGGATGCATCATTAATGTGGAAATGAATCTCGAGTAGCTCCATATATATCTTCTTGTAATTCAGAGTGTGCATGGATGTGTGCATGGATGTCGAACAATACCATTGCATGATTCTTTCAAAGTAAATGGCTAATGAGCAATTAAACTTTATAATTCGCTCACAAGTTTTTTGATTATATATTGAATGCATCAACCTGTACTTTGATCTTCAAAGTATTTTCGGTTTCATTTTCAATTATCTATAAGACTTGCTATACTATCACTTGATTAAACTGATGGTCATCAATGTTCGCAGGAGTTTCAAGGGCTGGCAGAAAAATGCTATTACAACATTCTTGGGTGAGCAGAATATCAAAATTGGCAAGCCTAATGACTTCTACTGATAAGACAGCGCAATGTGGATGCCTCTCGTTTTCTTTCCATTAAGGACCGGGGATTAAAATTTCAGCATGATGAGAGCGATTTCCTGTTGACTGATTTTCTGGAACACGGATTTGGAACCTATCTTACTAATAATAAGAAAGGAGCGAAGCTACGAGGCTTCTTTGAGTATTCCATTCTGCCTTTCTGCTGGATCCGTCATCCATGTAGTGAACGAGGAAGAATATACATGCGGTATCTCATTGAATTCTGAGAACTTATGTATTATATATCCGCAAATATGACTTTGTCAAGGATGATATACTTGTGCACTTGGTGAACTTTGTTGTCGGGATTTTTTTTCTAATGTACCATTCCTGCAACTATTATTTCTCAATATAGTATCAAATTTTAAATATTTGTCAATCTACCACTCTAAGCCTACAGGGCAAATGAAACTTGAACACTTGTTTATTTTTCTTTGAGATGGCATGTTAAATGCAGCATTCGTACTAGATTCAGTGAGCCAACATAGGTTTGTCTTGTCAAGCTTTAGTCTCTTTAAAATTTGACACAGAGATCTATGGGCATCTAATGATCAGTGATTTCAAATTCATAGTGATAAACAATACTAATTGTTCATGATTTCAATTTAAGAAACATTTCAAGCCATACTGGTTTGTGGGAATAAATATTCACTAATCAAATAGTTATTAATTAAACATTCATTAATTCCTATAATGACGGGACCTCCTAGTGTTTGCTACAATGTAACAATAACCACAATGATAAGGTCTGTGAGCCATGGGAGATATAATGTTGTTGATAACTTATTTGAAGCAGATAGAATGTTTAATAACTCTAAGTTAAACGACAAAATAAATAAGAGCTCCAAGTGTCGTATTGCTTTTGATAATGTCACCTATCATCACCAAAACGTGCCAAATTTAAGGTCAAATCTACTTCTTTAGACTTGACAATTTTGTAATTTTTGGGACAAACAAACTTTGAGAGAGACCAAAACATGCCAAATTTTATAGAGACATCAAAGTTTGATAAGAGAAACTTACGTCGGCTCACTGAGTCAAATACAAATGGTGCCTCATTCTTTAAGTCCATCTCAATGAAAAATAGACAAGTATTCAAGTTTGGTTTGGCACGTAGACTTGGAGTGATAGATTGAGAAATATTTAGAATTAGATTGAGAAATAATAATTGCAAGAATGATACATAAGAAAAAATTCATGGCCAAAAATATTATTGTGAGGACACTTAAAAATTGCTTCATGCTTGAGATCTTCGGTGTGTGGTGGGTAAGCATCTCTAGTGGGAGACGCTCTCCAAATTTTTCAGTTTTCTAATTGGATCTCACGTTTATTATACATAATTGGGTCCCACTTATTTATCAATATTTCGGCAAAAACACGTCTCCTAATACAATTATATCAACAAAACATGTCTTTTAATACAAAATTTTCATTTTTCATTTTTCATTTACAAACACTCCAAATATCAAGCATCAATATCATATCTCTCATATTTTTCATTTTTTTCTATTATTTTACATATCTTTAAATACAATTTTTTCAAACCACTTTTGCTGGCACAATCTAAAATTTCTAGTGCTTTTGTCTTTCTTGTTCAATGAGTACATGAAACGAAGCAGCTGTTATAAACCTTTTCTCCTCCCATCGCCTCTCTCTTTCAAGTAGTCGCCCCAATACACATGTTCTTGACAACCAACATAAACTTATTTAATTATTTCAAGTATTGGCGAAAAAAAGTTCGGGCCTAGTCACACATACTCAGACCATGGGCCTAAATTGGGCCAAAGTAAGATCTAATGTATAAATTTCCCGGGCATAAGAGTTTGAAGTTAAAACTTAAAACCAATTCTTGGGCCACATATACGAGAGTGGGCCATTGCCAATTATTATGATTTGCGGTCCTGATGGGCCCCGCATTTAGAAAAAGTTAATTTGACTCTCAGCCATAAACAAATGCAAAGCAATCAAAGGTGCAAACGGTATTACTATACAACTATAATACGAGCACCACAGCTCGAGTACGGGAGCATAGAGATCAGACAAATCCCAGCAATGGATCAGTTTTGGAAGCGAGCGAAGGACTTTGCAGAAGAAGCCGCGAAGAAATCACAAACCCTAGCCTCTTCATCCAACAAGATAGCCGATCTAGTTGCCGAGACCGCGAAGAAATCCAAGGAACTCGCTGTGGAGGCGTCAAAGAAGGCTGACGAGTTCAAGATCGCCGCGCTCAAGCAAGCCGATCAGATCCAGCAAATCAAGTCTTTCTCTGACATCATTCCCCCGCAGCTCTCCTCTCTCTCCATTTCAACCGGCGCTTCGTCCTCCTCCTCCGCCGCCCCCGAGATCTCTGACGCTGAGCTCCTGAAGTTCGGTCTCACTGATGATTTGAGAGACTTTGTTAAGGGATTCACGTCTAGTACATTCCAGCACTTTCCTATTCAAGGTAAGAAAATGCAACCTACGTCTTTTTTCTTCTGTCGGTGGATTTTGACGACTCTTGTTTGATTGTAAACGTATAGATGAATCGGAGACATCTGATGTGCCGACCACGGCATCCAATGTGCGTAAGGATCTTACAGAATGGCAAGAGAGACATGCTACTCTGGTTCTCACTACTGTCAAGGTTATATTATATCTATATTTGAACTTTAGTTTTTTGTCCAATTCACTGCTAATCTGATTGCTTCACGGGTGAATAAAGTTTTCAAGGAATTAGTTATCTAATCCTAGATTTATCGTCTGCCTTGAATTTTGTAAAACCTGGCTTTTATTAGGTTATCGTATTGTTTCATTTTTTACATGGCTCATTGTTCCGTGGTCCCTTTGATGAATATCTTACTGTGATACTATCCACTGAATCTGATTTGATGAATATTTAACAATTATACATGGTTTCTTGACTGGCATTACTAGAGATTTCTACCAATGCCAGGTGCCTATCATTTGTTCACAATAACACATTAAACTGTATGAATTAGATCCAACTTAAAAATTTTCCATAAATTCTGTGAAGGGCGCACTTGGAAAGAAAATGAATGCTCTTTGGCGAATGGCCATATGCATTATTTCAATGTATGTTAAAGTAAGATAAACACTTCAAAACATTTTAGCCGAGGTTGATGCTATTGCAGAAGCATCAAAACCAGAAGAATGATGGATGCATCTATAGCCTTGTTAGTATTATTGTGTATCTTTGATCCATATTATGTTTCTCTGTTAATGTACATCTATGTGCTGGAAAAGATAAATGCAAAAATTCAATATTTTTAGCTTTAGATTTGGATTGGCATAATGTGGAATATACTACCGATGTGGCTATCCAGATTATGATTTTGTTTTCACTAGTTGTTCTTCTGCTATTTAAAGAACAAACATTTATGTTTCCTATAATTGTGCTGCTGCAGGAAATTTCAAGGCTAAGATATGAATTATGCCCCCGTACTATGAAAGAAAGGAAATTCTGGAGGATATATTTTACCCTTGTTAGTACTCATGTGGCTCAGTACGTATTTCACGATTTTATCGGTATTCATATGATCAAATAATTTTCCAAATATTTTGTACCTTTTTTAAGTTTATCATTGCTCGAATGTAAGCTAGATGCAGATATGCCACATTTAAAACAAGATTTGATATTCATGATGTTGGATATATTGATCCAATATATATCAAATAACTTCATAAGAGTGTAAAAGGACATCGATACCTCCCAAAAAAAAGGGTTGGGGAGAGTTAATTCACAAACAAAAGGTGAGGATGATGTTGAAGAACTTGTAAAAGGACACCGTTACGGTATAAAGAACTGGTCGGGAGATTTTTTTTTATAGACAATGCCCCATATGTAGGCAATTACACCCATACACAGCCCTACCCACCCCAAATAAATCCCATTTTCCAGCCCACCCCAATCTAATTCTAGCCCAGGACCTCCTAGTCCCGGACGGGATTGCCTACCACTGGACTGTCCACTGATTGGCAGGGAGTGGAATTTAAATTCACAAACTAATTCTAAGGGGACTATCATAGCTTGTGAGTAATTGAGGCTCATATTTCACTACTCGTCTATTGTTGTACTCAGGTATGAGAAGGAGTACATGGAGGAGGTTAAGCGAAAAGCTGAAGAGCAAATGCAAGATGATAAAGTGAAAAAAGCTCCATTAGCTGGAGAGTCAGAAGCTATGGAAAAGAATCCTAAAAGTAAAACTTCAAATGTATCAGCTGATCAGGATTTGGATACTTTTCTCTTGGGAGATCTTGAAGATAGTGATGGGGGTCCAGGTATCTTTCTTGGGCTCGTTATTTTGTTATGATCAATGTGCACCATTGTTAAAGCTTTGCTGTGTCTGTTGTTGTAGTTGTATTTTGTACTAATTTAGCCTGCTTATTCTTTGGTGATTGTCCTTCAGATGATGGGGATGGGGACGGTGATGGAAGCTTTGACGATGATTTTGACAAAATTGGAAGTTCGGTGAGTTAGAAATTTGTACTTATCTCATGGTACCATTCGATTTAGGGACCACCCATCCTTTGCTGTTTTCAGTTCGTTTGAGGTTTTGTGTCAATAAGATAAATGGCATAGATACATTCTTTGGCATTTAGCCTAAATTGCTGTTTGCAGCATTTGGTTTGTTGTTGAAATTTTACTGCCCCATTTGCAGGATGTTGAAGATGAGAAGCATTCAAAGAAAGTGTCGTCTGCTGCTGGTTAGAGTGATTCATGTTCTCCATGTTGTGGAGAGAAAATAAGGAACTTGCTTGTGTAAAAGTGAAGGGACCACAAAAATGGGACTGGAAAGGTTGTTGAAAAGAAGCGCAGAGTTTGTTCTACTTCAAATTGAGTGCCTAGTTGCGAAGAGGTGCAGCATTGGTTTCCTTACAAATTTGCGATAGATTATCACATGCTATGCTTTGACGGTACTGAACATTGGCGGGTTCTGGTGTTTGTTTCTTGAGGGATTTGGGGAGGGCAGAACACTCATTTACCATTGTACAGATCAACTTATTTTAGTTCAATGTTTTCCATTTATGTTCATAAGTTACAACTACTCGCATGGTATTTTTACTTCTCTGGACAGATTTATCGCTACGCAAGCCATCTTATTTATATGCAGGCATTTCGATGATGTCAATGTACATATTTGTTATTACAAGATTGATGCAACTACTGCGAAGTGGAACTTCTTGCCATGGGCAGTTTGCCCTTGTTGCGGAGGGTCTTGCTTCTCATGCGTGCAATCATTGGTGGCGTACTTTATTTCTTGTTTTCTCTGCAGTATTTGATGTGTTTCTGCATGTAGTGAATCTAATGAAGAAATGTGTCAATTCAATATATATTTCACAGGTGCCCCCTTTTTTTTTTTTTTTTTGCAACAACAAAAATAAACCGAGTTTTTGCATTCGGAAGTGGGAAGTGGGTATGATTGTCAATTCAATATAATAGTTGTCATTATATACCAGTACGGTTGAATGCACAAAAATCTGGTGTATTCAAAGACTAAACTATAGTTATAATTAAGCGTGGGAACTGCGTATGATTGTTTACAACAGGATCTGTGGTCACTGGGTTGACCCATGATTGATCATCAGAGCCCAAAAGCCTACGACTACTCTTCCATATACTGCATGAAAAGAAAAAGAAGAAAAAACGGTGTTTTCCTTGTTTTCTTCCTCCGTATAACGTTCACTTTTCCTTTTCTAATGTAAAATTCAATTGGAGCAGCAACAGGTATGACTATTCCTTCACTCCTCCGAAGCTCGAAATCTTCAATCCAAAGGTCCAGACTTGTCGTGTTCTTACGCCAAATTTCCTCGAAGTCCTCTTCGTTTTCTTTCTCCAACAAATGCAGAGCAGGACTATTCAAAACCCATCAAGTACCCTCTCAAGCTCCTCCTGTCCCGAAGAAAATATTCTTCAACGTCTCTGCTCATGGAACTACTCTCGAAGACCCCTACCATTGGATGCGCCACACCAGCGACGCTGATTTCGTGGACTACCTCAACCAAGAAAACTCCTATGCTCAAGCTTTTATGGCAGACACTCAAGAACTGCAACGCACTCTGTTTGCAGAGATGATCAGCCGAATGCCAACCAAGATTTCAACTCCGGCCGAGCGTTGGGGACCCTGGTTTGTCCTTTTTTGCTCACCCATTTTGTGGTTGTGGCCATTGATATTTTAGAATGCCTGCTAAGTGTTTGTACTATTGAGCATGTGAGGTTTGGATTATGATGGTGGACTCCTTTCTTGTTAAAGTAACGGAGACACAATATAGCTTATTGCATCTTCTTGGTGTATGAGTTTGACGGTTTGAATTACGTATAAAAACATAAATAATCTCACAAAATGATCATTTTTAAATGCATTTCTTTTGCCCCCTCTTTTCAGTTTTCTCGTCAGTTAGGGCTTGCTTGGATAAAAAAAAAGAGGGGCAAGTAGAGTAGTGTAAAGGAGAATTAAGTAGGGAAGAGTAGAGTAGAGTAATCAAATGAAACTCTACCTTGATTGGATAGACTAAGAGTTAATTAAAATATAAATTATTAACTTTGCTTGGATATAGGGTAGAGCAAGGTAAAGTAAGGTAGATTAAAAAATTAAAAATCTAAAATGACTTATGATCCCCTACTCTACCCTCCTAACCCCTCAAATTGAGGGGTTACAATTATCACTTAATGAGGGTAGTGTAGGGGATAAATTATCCCCTACTCTACCCTCATAACTCCTCCTCATCCAAATCCAAGTAAGGTACATAATTACTACTCCACTTAACTCTCCCTACTTAACTCTCCAAACCTCCAATCCAAGCAAGCCGTTAGGGTAAATAAATTTTCATTAGTCAAAGAACGTATCCATTTAATGAATGAGAAATTTGTTTATTTTTGAGCAGGTTATACTACCAGTACATTCCAGAAGGTAAGGAATACCCAGTTCTGTGTAGGAGGTTAGAGACTGGTAAAAGTGGTTTGCTGAAGACTCTTATCAATTATGCAAGAGCGGGATCTGAGAGGGAGGACGTTTTGCTTGACTGGAACAAAATTGCAGAACAATATGGCAAGTTTCTTTTGTTACATACATTCGATATGAGATGGATTTTCTTCACTTTAAATTACTTGGCAAATTTCCATCATCCAGCATACCTTTGTCTTGTCATAGATATACAGGGGAAGCCTATGTCGAGGTCATTATGAATAAAAGTAGTTAGCTATTTCAGTTGGTTTATGTTATCATGGGGTTTTGTGACTTTTGTCTAACGGAGGAAAGGAAATAAACCCTTGGGGGCTTCTACTCCATTTCTTGTTGATATTCATAATATCGATGGGAAAAATACTATAAGCTTTTGGATGGAAGGATTCCTAATCTAGATGAGAAGTGCAGGAGTAAGAAAGTTAATTGGGAATAGTTATTTTAGTAAACTAATTAGAGTTTGTTTCCTAATTTAATTTCGGGCTGATGCCTTTAAATACTAAGCTTATGTAGCTGTTTTATTTTGCACTAGAGAATTATAAGAATATTTTGAAGTTTTAGGTAGGGTTATCCCAATTGTAATCGGCTCTCAAGGCACTCTTTGCTTTGATTTGTTTGGGCTACGAAGAACCATTTTGTGTGTTCTATACTAAATTTATTTCAATATTTGTGGTATTCTTTCTCCAATTGGCTTGGCCTAGATTCATTTCGTGCTGTCTACACTAGAGATTGTATTAGTGGTCAATTTTGTTAATTCTATCAATCAAATTTATCTTTTATTTTGTTCTTTGGTGTTTCAATTGGATCTGATTTGTTTGTTGTGGGATTCTAAACCAGGGGCTCAAAAAATTCTCTTTGATATAATTCATAGTTTATCTTGTACCTCAAGGTGGAGCCTTAATTAATTTTACTAATGCCAAAACACATATATCATTTTTTTCTTTATTGTTTTCTTCCCCTAGAATAGAAGCATCAATAAATATAAGATTTAATAACTGTAGTTAAAAGGACAAACAGAAGTTTATAAGTTAGGCTGCGTGTATAACCTTAGGGGAAGAAATGAATGATTACATGATAATAAAAGATGTTACTTCAAGGACCTACCTATTTTTTTAGGCATATATTAGTCAAAGCAAGTTGAATTTTTGACTACTTCTACATTGTATCTTTTTAGGGGCACATTCTTTAATCTTGAATTTTGTGCTTCTTATGAGGCAAGTAATTAGTGCTAATATGTTTATGGTCATATGAGTAAAGTAATGCCTGTTATGCCATTGATTAGTACTAGTATGTTCATGGCCATAGGTTACGTGCATGTCGGGACATGTCGAGTTTCACCAGACCACAACTTTCTTGCATACACACTTGATGTTACTGGCAGTGAACAATTTATCCTTCAAATCAAGGACCTCAGAAATGAATGTATTTTTCCGGGACTACAAGTTGACGGGGTTGTTAGTTTGGCATGGGCTCAAGATGGGAGTACTCTTTTCTATACAATATCTGACGAGAACCATCGACCTCACAGGCAAACTCCTATCATTTTTGTGGCGGAGCCATTTTCTTAAAATTAAGACATTTCTCACCTATTTATTTCTTTTCTTTTTCAGGGTTCTCTGCACAAGACTAGGACAAGATGTTGCATTGCAAGTCCCTGTGTTTGCAGAAGAGGATTCCAGGTTTTGCGTAGACATAACAAACACAAAAGACGGAAAGTTTATAACTGTGAACTCGAACTCAAGGACATCGTCCGAGGAAGAAAATTTAAATCTTTTATTTTTTTAATTTCGTATATCCATGATTTTTCACTTGTTTTATTTATTGAGGCTTACCATATCTTATGTTTTTATTACAGGTCTATGTAATAGATGCAACCAACCCACAAGATGGTCTGCGTAGAATACGAAAGCGTGTCACCGGTGTTCAGTATTTTTTGGAGCATCACCATGGTTGGTTCTATATTCTTACAAATGCTCCCTTAAATGGAAATAAGGAGTGTTCTGGTGGAAATTACTATTTGGCTAGATGTCAAGTTGAAGATATTCAGTCAGCTTCTTGGCAGGTTTAGTTTGCTCTTGATAGTATTAATTTTTCCCTTGTGTTGCTATTTTTCCTTTCTTTCTTGCCTCTATTCATGTTAAATGCATATTTTGCAGTACTTTTTCATATACTATTATTTTTCACGCAGACAGTGATTTTTCCAAGTGAAGATGGGAGCCTACAAGATATGGATATTTTTAATAAGCATCTGGTGCTTTTCATCAATAAGAAAGGTGTATCTATGCCATGTTCCATCAATTTGCCTATCGATGTTCAAGACGAGGTATTGCGAATTTTCATCCCACTCTGGCCTACACAATCTTTACAAGTCCAACATTAGTGAAATAGTTTACAGCTTTGGGAGAATTTTCCTGCAAGAGAACGCTTTGAGTGTATGATGATTCATCCTTAGTTGTGATGCCAAAGAACCCAAGGGTTGATGCTTACGACTATCTTTCTTCTTCTCTTCCTTTATTTTTCTGCAACTCCATATCTGGTTCTAGTATTACAAGCCTTAGATTTCTTGTTTTCAAAACCCCAGACCATACCACAACCTTAGTTTAATGCCAACAAGTTACTTTCACGGCCCAAGACATTGGTTGTTGCTTCCTGTGCTACTTTTCACACACACCACGTAAACAAATACATAATACTACTAAGGGATAGCATGTGAGAAAATGTACTATATGAATTTGTTACATAGTTTTTATCATTTATCATATTTGCTTTCTTCTCATGCATTGGCAGCTGTAGGAAAAGACTATAAATTAACATATCATTAAATAAGATGTTTGGAAGCTGTTGTTTAAGACTTTAAGTTGAGCAAAATAAGCGGTTCTTTGATCTTGACAGTTAGAAGCCATCCGTCAGTCAGTCAATCTGGATATACAGCATAATTTTTGCACATGCATATGATGGATTTGTTATTCAGTTGAGTCATTTATGTGCATGATTAAAACAAGATAATTAATTTTAAAAAGAAATGAATATGTATAACATACGGCTATTGATAAAATGTACTGCACATATTCATTTTAGGCTGTACAAATCAGAAACTTTAAATATTCGAGGTTGTGTATTCTTTGAAATTTGCTGCTATAATACCTGTTAGTCCATTATTTTGTACTTCAGAGTTCCCTGTTCACCTATATGTGAAGTGAACTCTATTTGTCTGCTGAAGGAAAATGTAATAATTCTAACACTGATAAATAAGTTATTTTCCTTTGTTTGTAGTTTTCACATATGCAATTATTTCTCTTCTTCATTTGCCTTTGTTTTGCAGCATGAGATGAGTATTCAGGATCTTAATCCATGGTTTTTCCCGCTACCCTCAAATTCATGCAGTATCATTCCCGGATCAAACCATGACTTTATGAACTCATTGTTTCGTGTGGTGCTGACTTCTCCAGTGGTATAGCCCTCAAATTCATGCAGTATGTATGATATCTTGTTCATATGTACAATTTTTTTCCATGCGCGCGCTCGCGTGTGTACATATATTGCTTTATGGTGATTTTTTAATCTCAATAAAGTAGAATTTCATGGCATTGTTGCCTAGCTTCTCAGTCATGCACTACAAGAACAGTGGTTTTGCTGTTACATGGTTGCGGTTAACCTTCTAGATCTGAATGGAAATTAGTAATATGGGAAACGTTAATTGGTGGATATATCAAAATTCCAGGAGCCTGGCATTTTCCTTTAATAGTTATTTTCATTAGAATGTTAATAATGTAACCAACTGCTTCATCTTAAAGTTTTGCAAGATAAAAGAGTGAGGAATCAGATTTGCAAGAATACTTTTTTTATTAGGTTTATTGGCTTATACTTTTCTAATTACAACCTCATTACCTTTAAACCCATTGAACTTTCTCTTAATTTTTGCAGATGCCTGATGTTATTGTCGACTACGATATGTCAAAACAGTCATTCTCAATTGTGCAACAAGAGGAAGTCAGGAATATTTCTGGTAGCACTGGATCGTGCTCACCTGCCTTTGAACCAGATTCTTGTGAACATCTCAATCGACAAAACAATGACAGAGAAATTTTGAACACTGAGTGGAAAAAGTGGAAAGAATTCTCTGATGCATACTGTTTTGAAAGTAAGGAGGTTGTTTCCCATGATGGTTCCAAGGTTCCTCTGACTATTGTGTTCTCTCGAGAAGCCTGGCAGCTGGGCCAGTCTCCTGGACTATTACTGGGCTATGGAGCTTATGGGGAAGTCCTAGATAAAAGTTGGTCTGGAGATCGTTTAAGCTTACTTGATCGTGGCTGGGTGGTGGCATTTGCTGATGTGAGGTTCGTTCAATCTGGGTTATACTATTTTCTTGATCTCTGCTATACTAGTCCAGTTAAAATCTCATTTTGTTTGGCACTTCAATTTCTTAAATTTTTGTCATTTTGTTAATTAGAAAGCAGCATATCTTGTTTTGCATGCTTATTCTTCATTTTAAATTCATAAAACCTGTTCTATTTTATTTGAATTTGGGTAATTCCAACAACTTGCATGTTTGTTCTTTATTTTAAATTCATAAAACTTCTATTTTTCATTTGAATTTGAGTAATTCCAACAACTTGGTCCTGTATTTGCATTTGTCCTTGTCCATTTTCTTTCACTTATTCGCTTCTGAATTCAGATGTCACTTCAAATTCTTAATTGCCAAATCTTAGTTTGACAGTCAAATATATCACATCAGATATTGTCATGTTCTACCATCGTGACGAAAAATAAGTTTAGATGAACTAATTGGGCATCCCCACATAATCGTAATTTTGTTTTGGTTTTCTGTTTGAGCAGGGGTGGAGGTGGGTGTCATTCTTCCTGGCATAAGTCTGGCTGTGGGTTGAACAAACTAAATTCCATACATGATTTTGCATCATGTGGCAATTATTTAGTAAACCAGGGCTATGTACACAGAGATAAACTGGGGGCCATTGCATATAGTGCTGGTTGTCTACTTGTTGGGGCAGCTGTCAACATGTACCCAGAGCTTTTTCGTGCTGCCATTTTAAAGGTTAGCGATGCAGCAAAAAAAATTCCATCTGATTTGTTATAAAGTTTTGGATTATGGATTGGGTTGGTTCATATAGGTTGTTACAAAACTTACAAATTAGATTCACAAGTGTGCTGAATGGACGACAAGGAAAAGGAAAGAAGATACATATGAAATTTTTTAACATGTAGATTTGAATGAAGCATCTAAGAGTTAAAGTTTGTTTCCTGCTTCTTTCTGTAAGTAATCTTCTAATATGTTTTATTGCCCTATTGCAACCTGCAAATTTGGAGAAGTACAAAAAATATGAGGTGAAGCTGGCCTTCAAGTGGCAAGCCCCCCACCCCATGAGCAAGAGGTTGTGGGTTCAAACCCCCCAACCTGCAATATGTACAAAAGAGAGATGGGTGAAATTTCAACGTCATATTCTCCATTCTAAATTTTGAATTTAGTCTGATTGTCTCATCTACATATGTTCTCTATAATTTGATCTCTTATTCCATTTCCTTGGTGGAAATGGAAGCGAAAACAGTAATTCATGGGTGAATAAATTTCTTTATCTTCTTGTTCTTTCTTCCTATAATGAAGAAAAGTGGGGCATGGACTCACTTCCTCTTTAGTTACTTTATTTCCTTGTTATTTATTTATTGGAATTGATATGTGGTTAATTGGTTATTATATCTATCAGGTTCCATTCCTTGATATTTGCAACACACTTTTGGATCCCAGTTTGCCTCTAACCATACTTGACTATGAAGAATTTGGGAATCCCCAAATACAGTCGCAGTTTGAGTCTATTCTAAGTTATTCTCCTTACAATAACATTACTTATAATCATTGCTATCCTGCAATGCTCGTTTCATCGTCATTCCACGATTCAAGGCAAGTTTTACTTAAGTTCTCTTCGTCGTTAATAATTTACGTCCATGAAAGATTATGTCGTGTGTAGACTATGGTTACTATCTACGCTTATGTTTTTATGTTGACTTACTGCCCATCTTGTATACGTAAGTTTATTCCGGTAGTATCCACATTCATTCCAGGGTCGGAATTTGGGAAGCAGCTAAATGGGTGGCAAGAATACGAGATTCCACTTGTCCTGATTGTTCTCAGTCAGTTATTTTAAAGACAAACATGACTGGGGGACATTTTGATGAAGGCGGACGCTATAGTCAGTGTGAGGTGACAGCTTATGATTATGCATTTCTGATGAAAGTTATGGGGACTTAATACAACTACAGATGAAGTTTTATACGAGTGCAACATGCCAGACTGCTTTATATCTGCATACAAAATTACTGGAAGACATTCTGATGAATGTGGCCGTTAATCATTTAGGGGCAGCTACTGCTAGTGCTTTCCTGATGAAACTAATGTGAACTTTGAACAACTTTATGAACTGCTTTGAAAAGGATGTTCCATAGCAGCATCAGGACAACGTAACAAAATTGTCAATGCAGCTTCTTTCCAGCAAATCCTTGGTGGAACGAGTTTAAGAATCTTTCTTGGATTGTGAAGACTGATATTTGGGGTCCTAAAGTTCTTGGTCGGAAAAGGAGCACGGAGTTATGAGGAATAAACTCTCTTTTTCTGGCCGAGCAAATGGTTTCTATGGACTCTTATCATTGCGTTTGATTCAAATATTTTAACTTGATTTTGGTCCTCTCTCTCATTGTTCTCCTTCGACTTCGAGTATGAACGCCGCTTTTTGTTGCCAAAAGAGTACGGTTTCCTGACCAGTGTCAATGACGATCCAAGACATCAAAGTCTCTCTTCTTGCAGTAAGAGAGCAATACCAAAAACGGTGAGAACATATGTGCTGTAGGATTTTTGTTGTTGTTCTTCTTCTTTTGCTCTTATTATGGAATGTAACCTAATTGAATTATTCAATTTGACTTATGAGTGTTGGTATGCTCAAGTTTTCTTAGGCAAGCTTTGGACATGAGAATTTGAACTCGACCTTATTGTTTTGGTAATAAAGGAGATTTTGTTTTATTTGAAAACCATTTACTTGCTTTTTATTACTTCGTCTGACAAAATTTGTTATAGACAAATAGGAAGTTAGGGTTCAGGTAGAGGGGGGAAATTATATATCCAGCCGATAACATAGATTTCATTTCAGGTATACTTAATTGAACAATGTGGATTTATTTAAAATTTAAATTGGTTTAAATTCGGATAAGTGAACTGAATGATAATTCAATCTAAATTATTATGAACAACTAAATCAGACAAAAAAAAATTATATTTATACCAGACTCGATTATAAATAAGTCAAAATTTGTATTTGGACCCCAAATTGAGATCCATCAATTTTGCCAAAGCTTTGATTGGTTGGAGCTTGAAAGTTCGAATTGCTAAAAACAATTGATAATTAAAAGTAAAATGTTTTACATAAACTCCAATCTCAGCCGCGAAGGCTAAAAAAGGCCCTATATAAAAGAGAAAAATCAATAAAAATAAAGTTGCGGCAATTTGTTTATTCTTATTTTTTAAGGGGTGTTAAAAAATGCACAAAAATAAAATCTTATGATTTATTTTTTCAAAAATTGATATAAAAGATTATCGACTAAACAATTTGGTCAAAATATATATATATATAACTAAGCAAAACCGATTGTCACACCTCTACTATTTTGGTTTTTGGGAGCTCAGGGTCCGCTATAATTATTTTACAGCGAACTCCGCTGTAATGGCTATTTTGGGCAACAAAAAATTTTATTTTATTATTTAAAAATTATGAATATGTTTTGATCGAGATTACGAGTCCAACGGTATATTATTTGTGTAAAAAAAATAAATGAATAGTAAAAACTGAGATAAAATATTGCGAATTTATATTTAACGGTTCAGAATTGTCATGTATTTTTTACAATCCATTTGATTTTTATTTGAACAAATAATATTCTGTTAAACTCGCGATATCAATAAAAATATATTCATAACTTTTAAATAATAAAATAAAAAATGTATAGTCCTAAATAACC
This sequence comes from Euonymus europaeus, assembly GCA_963580455.1. Taxonomy (NCBI): domain Eukaryota; kingdom Viridiplantae; phylum Streptophyta; class Magnoliopsida; order Celastrales; family Celastraceae; genus Euonymus; species Euonymus europaeus. Next base: position 3,487,865 of record OY756968.1, on the reverse strand, counting down.
CTGAGCGGGTGCGCTGTAAAATAATTACATGAGACCCCGGGCTCTCTTCGGTATTTCCTACAGCATAAAAGATAGACGAGATTGGATTTTAAGTAGATCCTAGGGTTTAGTGTTTGGTTTTCAAAATTTAACCGTTAGGGACGGTCCCCCAAGTTGCAATCAATTCAGGCTAGAAGACAATGGCGCAGCAGGCGATGGGAGTGCAGAAGAACACACTGTACGTCGGTGGATTAGCGGAGGAGGTAAACGAATCCATACTCCACGCCGCTTTTATACCGTTCGGAGACATAAAGGACGTGAAGACGCCGCTCGACATGGCCACCCAAAAGCACAGGTCGTTCGGCTTCGTTACCTTCCTCGAGAGGGAGGATGCCTCCGCCGCCATGGACAATATGGACGGTGCTGAGCTCTACGGACGCGTCTTGACAGTGAATTACGCACTCCCTGAGCGCATCAAGGGTGGCGAACAGGGCTGGGCCGCCCAACCCAGTACGTTTACCTCTTTCTTTCTCCTCCTTATCTTGAGTCAAATTGTTAGGGTTTTTAGAATTAATTGCTTCTGAAACACTTGCGTTCATATTATTTGCGGTATACATTACAGTTCAGTGCAATAAAATCATTGAATATCAGCTTGATGTACGAGAACCCTCAGTTTAATGATTCCTAGATGCGATTCCTACAATTCCGTATGAGTAAATTGAAGCTAAGTAAATGATAGTAAATAGGGGAAGAGGAGAAGGATTAGATATAACAATAAAGATAGAAATAGATAAAGGACTTCCAATTTCTGTATAAGCTTTAAAACTGTACTTTCGGTTACGTTTCTTATGGTCAAGAGCAGTGTGATTTAGTTCATAAGTCATTGTTAAGCCTACCTGTTAAGATAAATTTCGTTTTTTGTTCTTCAGAGTTCGTTATCCTTTCCGGAGGAGTAGTATCATTATGTTTTAGTTATTTTCTTGTTCTGGTTGCCCTAGACTATTTTTTGTATTCAATTGCGTGGTTACACTTTCTTTTCTCCTTTGGCTACGTTCTATTTTTTTAGTTCAAGGATGTAGTTTATTAAACAGGACTCAGTAGGCTTTCTTTTATGGATCTCAGAAGTCTTGTCTGCAACTTCAATATCTTGCTGGGGGTTCATAATTCTTAGGCTGGACTTTTGGAATGCGTGATTTCTAACATTATTTCTTTCTTCAGTTTGGGCGGACGCCGACACGTGGTTTGAGAGACAGCAACAAGAAGAGGAAATGCAGCGCATTCAAGCCGAGAACCAGGCGGCAATGCTAGCTGCAGAGGAATTGCACAGAAAGAAGGTAGCAGAGGAGCGAGAAGGAGAAAAGGATGATGAAATGGAGATCAAAGATGACCCCATGGCTAGGGCTGAAGCAGAGGTTTTGAAACAGAACGGTTAGTCTTGTTAAAATAGTTAGCTTTCAGAGGCTGAGCCATTCTTCTTTTTGTATTAGAGTTCTTTTGAATGTATCATGTGATGCTGAATTCTTCAGTGCTATCATATTCAAAGGTCAGTTATCTCATATCAATAATACCTCATGCTTATGTCTTGGAATTGATTGTCTCTCTCTACCTCTTCCCTTGTCTTTCTCTCAATGACTCTATGCATATATACTCTGCTAAATACACAGATTTTATACTGAAGACTCCATTGATATCCATCCTTGAGCTGTTAAAAGTAACTGAGTTACATTCAAAATATTCAGAGTGTAGACTTCCTTGGTCTTATGACATTTGATACATAATATGTGGAGAGGTTGTTTTATGAATTGTACTTGTAATCTCTAGATCATACCCCTGCAACTCTGTTACTGGATAAAATTAAAAATAGTCAAATTGCCAGCGGTATGGCACTTTAGTTTTACCATATCTCCTGGTTTTGTTATTTAGGAAGTATCATATTTCGAAGGTTTTGCATGCTTGTCCGTGATGCTGAATTCATGAAACTATTCTTAAGTTCATTTGAATTTTTATGATTACAAAAACAAGCTGAACTAGTAATTGGATTTGTCCTAGTCGATTTGGTCCCCATTTCGCTTAAGGGATGAATAGTATCTTCAACTTCTTACTGTCAAAACTGAGTTTAATTGTAGGGTAAAATATCATCACTTCTGATGTTGTTACTGTATAACTTTTTGACTGAAATTTTGCATTGGAACTAATTTCTAGAAACTCAATTCAAACGTTCGGTGCATTCTGTTTGACCAGGGTGATGGCGCAGTGACTTTAGCATGGCTTAAAAACCGGGTATGTTAAAGCGACCGAAGGGAACCACTGGATTTGGTGAAGGTTGTATACTTTTTTTTCTTCTTCATATGACGATCAATTTGTACCAGATGTTTTTCGTGCTTGCCATTAGAGGTTAGCACATGTAAAATCTTTTTACCAGTTTAGGGTACAATGCTCTTTCCCACATTTTGTTTGTGGCTTTTTATTGCTACTTGCCAATTTGGAGACAACTGTTATCATTCAACAAACCTTTCAATCTTTTACATTCCTTGTATCCCAATCTGCACCGGACAATCTAGACCGTCCACAGAGGAATTTAGGCATTCCTTTGTACAGGCCCAAACACCAATTTATCCTTGAAGAACTTGTACAGAGTTAAATCAGAATTAGCAATTCAGTCTCCAATGACCAATTTGACTTGAGAAATCCAGTGTGCAATTTAAATATTAATGCAATGTGGTGAGTCCCCAGAACTTGTCCAGCGAACTCTTATGATTTGCAAGTCTTCTTTCCTGTAAAGATGGCTTGTATTTGCACATCTTAGGTGACTAGTGTAAAATTGAACAAAATGTCCCACACAATTATATGCCCCAGAAAAAACTCCAATAGCCAAATAATTTTTGGGAAAAGCTTTACATGTATCACACAAGACACTATAGGAAGCCATTGAAAGCCTAAAGCAGTGAAACAAGCAAACATGTATATGAACCAGAGGATTGAACTGCATGAAATAGGAAAGAAAAAAAAAATAGAGAAGCCATACTAGTCTTATGTGTTTGTCTTTGGCCGCTTTCGAGCTTGGTCTGAGTCCTCCGGGCTGCTCATATCCTTTAGATGTGTCATTGCAACATTGCTTAAGGTGGGATTATGAGGATCCTGGCAATGAAAGGAGTATTGAACACGAACGCATTACCAGCTAAATCATCCAACCTCCTCAGATATAAATCTTAGAAGTATAGTAAACCCATTTCATACCTTAGCAGTAGATGTTTCAAAACTCAGCCCTCCATTTGCCCGCTTACCAAGATCAATCTGAACTGAGATTTTGGCCTGCGACAGGTCTAAACCAGTACTCTGTAGCGCTTGAGTTAGTGCATCGAACAACCTGGTTTACCAAAAGCTACACATAAGTATAAACGAAAGCGTTGCTGCTGCCCCAACAACTAAGCATTGGTATGGTGACAAAACAACCAGCCTCTCAATGGATACAAGTCAATATAAAGAAGCAACCAAAAGCATGACCCTGCAATAATTTACAGGTATTTCCCTTAAAAGAAAAACATCTCAAAGCAGCAACTGCGCAGATGCAGACAAAACGATATGGGTACATTATCCTTAAACCATACTACCAATTCCCTCCACCACCATTCAAAACTCACCTCCACCAACTATACCAAAAGAAACAAAACAAAATAAAATCCCAAAAACCATCCACTATGATGCCTATCCCCAAAAAAAAGGAAGAAGCTTTCACTGTAATAACAATGAGGGTCAAACTTTCAAGATAAGATGCAGTAATGACTGGTATGAAACTGGCGTATAACAAGGCAACAATACCAAAGCACCCACCCTTGAGAGTAAACACTTGAGATGCTAATTGTCCCGCCTTCAATTGTCAGCTCATCCTGTTGGGCCAGCACATCACCTCCAAGAAGACAATCTGTTGATTCTGTATCAGAGAGTGGTCTATGAGGAGGATGTAGCACACCATCACTTCTGACAGCGGGCATGTTTCCCTGCAAAGCCAAGGGCAGAGGCACTTCCTTGTTTGCCAACTCAGATTGCCGATCTATTGCTTTGCTAGGGTGACAGTCCACAGGATTCTGCATGATCATGGTAGGAGTAATAGTAACGTTGTTCTCATCAAACTTCACCGGGTACCCTGACACTGAACCAGGACCATTTTTTATAGCTTGTGGGTGACCAACCAAACTCGGATTGCGCCAGCGACTGTTTCTCTGTTTCAAGCAGGAAAGTAGGTTAAGCTGAGAGGCTTATTATCCAACAGGAACTCCTTTTTAGGTGGGATATTATTATTTTTCTTCTTTATTATTATTTTATATTCTAATATTTTTGCCAATCAAGTTATGACAGAAATAATGCATCTCAGCTATAATTTGCAACATGTGAAAATGTCCATCTTACACGGTCATAATTTCTGTCCTTCATAATAGATGTCCATCTTAGTTACTTTTAATATCTTACCCATGGCATCAGCTTTGATGGCTCTGAATGCCCCGTGTATGAACCTTCGTACTTCTGAACCTTTTCTCTAAGATATTGGACATAATGGATAACCTGCATAATAAAGCTGATTCTTGGTCAATAAATAATAAGCATGGAGTTTCTCAGTTAAATTAAACAAAATCAAGACAGCTAAGTAAATATTTACATTTTACAATATACCTCTAACAGAAAAGATGCCGTGTCTCTTTTCTGATCGCTGTCAGGTATGAGATCTCTCAATATCTGAAATCTGAAAGAAACAGGTTCATCACCCTATATCAAGATTAATTCTCAAAAACTTTAGAAAATATTACTAAATGTCTAAATCATTCTTTTTACAAATATGTGTGTACACAATAAATCGATAATTTACAACAATAAACAATGCCAAATCGTAGACATAGTGATGAGGTTGTTTGACACATAGGCGTCTTCAATCCATATCTTGGAAATAGGCTCTCAATATTGCGGGGATAGGGCTATGTATCTTGCCCTTCCCCTGCCCAACATCATAGACAGCCTGGTGAACCCTAGTAGTTTACCTTAAATGATAAACTGATCATTTATCTTGCACCATTGGCAACTAAGAAATCATCAGAAACTGAAAACACAAGACCTGAACTCCAAAAAAATATTTATAGAGATTATGATTTTTTGATTTGGTAGGCGCGACTGGCCCAAGACTTTGGAAACTAAAGAATCACCAATCTGGCAAACATAACCAAGAAACTTTTATTGTCATCGAGTCATGCACTTTTGAATTTTTCATGAATTATAATACAGCTTCATCATCACATTATCAACTACAATTCCATACCCAGCTCATAGTCCAATTGAATTACTTATCATGACTGAATATTTTTACCAATTACGAATTTAAGATTGACTAGTGTTCTCATGCTTATTCATATTCAGATGAAGATCTTGAAAAATGAAGTCTGTTTAATTTAACTAAAACAGAATCAAATTGGTCAAGCAAAGTAACCCCCACCAATCTTGACAACCAGAACTGGAAAAAGGTTGATATGAGGCAAGACAATTACACTTGTGGTCATGTTATCAAGTTTCATGGTATAGGTTAGCTTCCTTCCTATGAATCTCCCCTCCAGGCATGCTTATTCATATTCAGACGAAGATCTTGAAAAATGAAGTCTGTTTAATTTAACTAAAACAGAATCAAATTGGTCAAGCAAAGTAAGCCCCACCAATCTTGACAACCAGAACTGGAAAAGGGTTGATATGAGGCAAGACAATTACACTTGTGGTCATGTTATCAAGTTTCATGGTATAGGTTAGCTTCCTTCCTATGAATCTCCCCTCCAGGCCTTCAATCATATTACTGTTTAATCTGATGGAGCTCATGTTTTCCACTGCAATATTTACAACTGAAGTGAAATACAGTAAAGTAAAATTTAACCTAATTTTCTCCTGCATCATTATCATCACAGTGTTGATTTTGCTTGGTTTCTAACTGTTACTCTATGCAAACTCGAAAAAGGCAGCAATAAGTAATATTGAAGGAATAGAACACCTCTCGTTGATTTTGCTCCTTCTTCGTTGCTCAGTGACTGAGTGTTTTGATCGAACGGCATTAGCTTTATCATTGTTTTTCGCATCTGCCTCCAAATCCATAAACCACTCATCATGTTAAAAATTCATCCAAAATTGTACGTGAAAGATTAAGACAAACAGAAGACCCAAGACCCCTTCACAATTACACAAACGCCAGAGAAAACAGTTCCCAACGCAAATATAACCAGCAAATGTATGATACCTAATCATGGCAAACCCAGATGGATCTAATACAGATAGAAAAAACATGAAATAAAATTCACACGAACATACCTTTTGCCGTCGGAGTGTTGTTGATGTTGTTAGAAGTAGTAGTAGAATTGGAAGGAGGTCCATCTTTTCTGGCAGAAAATTCTTCATCGTCATCGTACTCTTCCTCTTCTACGCTGCCCTTCCCTCCTCTCATCTTCTCTTCCAAATTACGCCAATTCAATAACAAAAGGAAGGTAAGAACTCGAAATTTCTAGGCTGAAAAGAGGAACTGCCGCTAGTCTAATCTGTGAACGACACGAACTGATTTTTGATTGGATTGTTTGTCTCCGGCAAAGGAGCACCGGGGGTTGGGCTACGATTCCGGCTCTGCCAAATGGCTTCTGAAATTACGGAGTATCGAATTTCCTGAGGTCGAGCTTATTATGTAAAGCGTGTCATTGTGTGTTGTTGGTGGGCCAGAGTGGGCCGTGGGATTCACGTGACAGGGGTTGGTTTCAACTTTCAACTTTCAACTGGTGAAGTGGTAATGCAACCTCACGTTGTCCGCACGCTCTCGGCTTATTAAGGTGTCGATTCGTTTTGATCGATTTTTTTTTCGATCAAATTATTTAATTGATTATCAATTAATTTTTTGATTTTTTTATTTTAATGAAAAATATGTTTAAAAAAAATCAATCAAATGATTTGATTTCGATTTTCTCAATTTTTAACTGATTTTAATTTAAAATGTATTTGAAAATAATTTTAAAAAATCCACTAAATGGTTTGATTTCGATTTTATTTACAGCCATATTTGGCTTTGTTGTACTAGTGCCACAATTTTGCGGGTTGAGACTCCACTCCAAGGCAATAGTAATACACCCGTGGTAGCCATAAATAAATGTGTAGTATTTTAGTTTAACGAATTCATCCATATATATTCAACATAAAAATGTAATGACGATTCTCAATTAGATTTAAATTTAAAATATTTTTATCACTCTTGTGATGAATTTGATTCATGCTTAGAAAAATACATATTTGGATTCGTTGAATTAAATATTGCATATTTATGATTTTGTAAGGAGAAAGAAAATTTTGGCCCTTAAAATTATATATAGTCGAGGCTGCTGTAGGTAAAGTATGGTAGAGCCTCGATACTTCAATTTTGTTACATATAAAATTATTGCTCTTAAATTAATTAAATATACATTAAAATAGTCTTAATGTCTGAAATCCAAGCTCAATTAACTATAAATTTAGTACGAGTCTTTTTTATGTCTAAGAGCATCTCCAACGAGAGATGTAAGTAGTCTAACTGTTATTTTTCCTCCCCAAACCACCAAAAATTTGTTGGATGCAAATTTTTATCTGGATCGAGTAGAGAGAAAGTGAAGGATGCAAAATGACAATCAGGACATTTGATTTCAAATTTTGAAATTTGCTAGTTTAAATGGGTTTGAGAAATAGCTACTCATTTGATTAATTGGGTTGTAGTAGGTGAAAATTAAGAAATTAAATAAGGTTTAAGAATATTGTAGGCCCCGTTTGATTCAATGTATTGTGATAATAATTATAATTCATTTATAAGTAATCCAAGTACAGTAATGTACTTAAAAGGTAATCCTATTAAGGTGTTTAGTTTATAAAAGGTAAATGTATTCTAATTCTTAGAGCGAGGTATGAGATTGGGCCCGAGTCATCTAGGGTCTAGGAATGGGCCCAGGACATCCAAAGATTTGGGATCGAGCCTGGGTCATCCCAGAGTCAGAATTTGGCTCGGGTCATTCAGGGTCCGATAAGGGGTCAAGTCATGCCGTGGTATGAGATTAGACTTGGATCATCCCAAGGCCTGGGATCGAACCGGGGTTATTTCGGGTTCTGGGATTGGGCTCGGATCATCCCAAAGTCCACGATCGAGCTCGGGTGATCTCGGAGTTCGGGAAGGGCCCAATCTGACTTGGGTCTATTCTCGAACCCCAACTTTACCCGGGCTCATTCCCAAACTTTGGCCTGACCCAAGTTCGAACCTTGCCTAACCAAGGCTCATTCCCAGACTCGGGTCCCTTCTCGGACATACAAATATGTAGGCACGCATATGTAAATAATTTATAATCTTTGGGAATTTATTTGTCCAATGATCAAATGTTTGATTTTGTAATCACAATACTAAATTTTAAATGGTATTTGGATTCTTGATTTTGCAAAGAATCTCATTACGAAGTAATTGAATTACACATTATATTTTTAAATTAATAAATGTCAAACATTATAATGTAATCTGAATACAATTATCATTACATTACAAGAGTAACCAAACAGGTCATCATCATGAGTGTTTTGAGGGGAAGATATAAGTTACATTTTAACATATATGTTACTTCATCAACCAAAAGGAACATATACATGTTATTTTAATACTATCAATCTATCACACACGAGTAACATATATATGTTATTTTAATACTATCAACACACGATAGACGATCTGAGTCTTTGAATGCCAAACACTAATAAGATGTGTATTCCAATCAAATTTGATCCTAAAAACTCACTTATATTATTTTATAAATTCAAATTTGTTGTGTTGAGACTTGAGAAACTTGTCATATTTATCGTGAATTTTTATAAATAATGATAAAAAAATATAAAAATAATTCTCTTGCATAAGGATATGCAGATTTTACAATCACGCAATATAATACATGAAGATATTGTTTCAGAAAATTAAATAGACGGTCATTAAGTTGTCCTCTTGCAACTCTATTATTGAACCACATATTCGTATCCTTTGATGCCCTGTTGTCTCTCTCGATCTTTTTTCTCTAGTATATATTTCCGCTGCTTTATCAAAAAAAAAATATATATATATATAGACGCAGAACACTGAATCCAACTTACCCAGTAATTAGGAATTAAAGGATCATATATACCTTACTATTATTTATTATTTGTGGTAGCAAGAGGACTTTTGAATACAGTCAATATCCCATATTTATAGCCAAATAAACAAAATTATACAGAAACACCCTCTATGGTGGTAGCACGACTACATACTACTACTGCAATCAATGACCAATCATAACTTTATTAGAGAAATGCTTTGAAGCAGCGGCTATGGCTTCCTCTGGCCCAAGATTGGGTGTCAGTACACTATTACTCTTTCTCCTACTCGTTTTGCTTCCACCATCATCAGACACACAAAAGCAGGAAGCTAATAATTTCAAGATTGGTGAAGGGACGTTGTAGCTGCTCATCACTTTCTCACTCTTACCCATCTTAATTACTATTTGGAATAAACAATCACCTCCCTCAAGATATCACAACCCCTATCTCACACAAAGAGTAGTTGTTGAAATATTGTAGTTTTTGTGTGTTGCATCACTTTTGGTTGAATTGGGTCTTATATAGATTTTGATTCCTTGATGACCAAGCCAATTGGAAAAAAATGGGACCATTGTCGCATGTGAATTAAAGTTTTCAATTTTGTACGAAACCTTCTTGAGGTTCAATGAATGATGTTTGTCGTGTTGTTTTCTTGGTGACGGAGAATTCATCCGAGAATCAGCCCACTTTGGGACCCATCGATCCATGTTTGTGCGGTAGTGGCAAATGTTATTAGGGATAAAAATTTCACATCGGGAAAATATCCCAGTAAAAATTCATTAATAATGCCAAGTTTATTCTAATCTTGTAGTCAAGTTTTAGGACATAGCCCTGGGATTCGTTACAATCGGGCCACGACTTCTGTGCGTAGGTGATGGTTGGGCTTGGTTGCAGGTTGGGTTCTTTGGGGCCCATAAATATAACATGGTATCAAAGTCAGGTTGTTCGGTCCAGTTGGACTTGGATATGACATCTACTCTACTTGTTGAGTTTCTGGTATAACCCAAACCACAAGTTCGGTATAACCCAGACCACACTTGCAAAACAAGTACAAATATGTGGGAGGTTAACTCTCTTAATTAGAGAGAAGACCCACCTCCAGTAACAACAAGGCTTTTTCCCACTTGCTATATTTGAAGAAAAACAAAGTCGTGTGGACCCTACACTTGAGGAAGAATAAAGTCGTTACACTTGAGGAATAATAAAGTCGTGCGGGCCCGTTGTATCCATGTCAACCGGGCAATACATATATGGGCCCGATGTATCAAGTGAATCGGATAACCTAAAGCGGACAATATTGTTAGTATGTGGGGGTGGGGAAATTACAAAAAATGTAAAAAATAAATTTAAGGGAACTCAATCAATGGTAGAATTATGAATTTATATGATCGGGGTGAAATGTTTGAGGGGTCAGAAATTTAGGACCATTTACTGAAAAATTATGAGAATCTAGGCTTAGTAGTATTTAAGCCTTTAAATTAAAGTGTAATTATTTATAAAAATTGATTTTAAGTATAAAAAAATGGGGTGCTCCATTCTATAGGCTGGATCCGCCACTAACGATATGTCTCAATAGTCAATATATATCCCAGTTCGTCGAGAGTGTAATCTCTAGTAGGGAATCAAACCCGAGCACCACCCTTAATCCACACATACCGAGATCAACTCTGCCACACAAGCTATTCCAGGTCCGGAAAGTAGAGATTGACACATAATGACCACATACGTAGTTTTGGTTGACTAGTTAATGGAAAATATGAAACACGTAACTATCAGGGAACGCGTTTTTGGTTGTGAATGGTCAAACTTGAAGACTTGATTTAGGGAAAGCCTACACCAAAGTGGACAATCATATTCAAATGACTCATGGCAGATTTTGAAACGTGCGTTTCTTTCGCTTCAAGCGAAAGGCAAAGAGTCCAACTCTCCAAGACCAATTGACAAGCAGAATTGCTCTACTTATTGATTTAATAATATTTTTGGTAAGTGGGCCGGGCTTGCTCCTTCATCCATTAAATTGAGTTTTAAGCAGAATTCGAGCTAATTTATTTGACCATGTGGAGGGCCTGTGCTGCATCACCGAGGAGTCGGGCGTAACAATTATTTTGGTTATAATTTGCTACAATTTTTTTTCTTCGGAGATAACGTATTAAGGTTTAGAGTTAGGATTTAGTATTTAAGATTTAACATGGAGATAACATATTAAGGTTTAGAGTTAGGATTTAGTATTTAAGATTTAACATGTTGTCAGGTGAAAAAAATATATGTGCATGTGCATGACAGTCCAAATTTAGATTCATATCGAATGTCTAACAAATAAAATTGTATAATGTAACTCTCGATTAAAAAAAAGTATTTAAGATTTTCCTTTACAGTCTAATAAATTTTTATTTTAGTACTTAATTGCATGTAACCTTTTGTTTTAAAGAATTATTTTTAGTACGGTGATATCATAATTCATATATGTACTATTTTTAGCAAAAAGAATTTGTATTTTATTTATACATTAAAATATGCAATGTAGGCACAAAAAAAAGAATTATAAATTAATACAACACATTATCTCCTGGATATATGAGACACAAATCACAAATAGTACAACCACAAAATGCCCCCAGGGCATATGGTGTAGTAGCAAAAGGTCAACCTTGTGTTGGCGGTGTTTCTTAAGGATATGGATTCGATTCCTGACTTTGCACTGCACATCCTGCAACTTACATCTTACACGATGGCTGAGAGCACAACTTGCAGGCTAGTTGAGTCGATAATCCCAAGAGAGCCCATAAAATCTCAAAACACTCGGACACACAGAGTTCCACAGTTGTATGATGCGTCGACACCACTACAAAATGGAGGTCCGTTTACATAAATAGTAGGTGCACATTGTGAGCTGGAAATCCAATCCATGTGCACGATCCTGCAACTTATATCTTACATCTTACATCTTACACGATGACGGAGAGTACAACTTGTTGCAGGCTAGTTGAGCCGGAAATCCCAATACAGTACATAAAACCTCACAACACTCGGACAGACAGAGTTCCACGATTGTATGATGCGCCGACACCACTACAAAATAGGACTCCGATTACATAAACAGGAGTAAACAGAAGGTGCACATTGTGGGCTAGAAATCCAATCCATGTGCACGGCCCATATAAATTGTACGAATCAGTGTTGACTTTTCATTTATTGTGTGATTCGTGCTATAAACAACTGACAAGTGGGTGCATATTGAAGGAATATTAAAGAGTGGGGACGTGGCATAACTTCTCCTTCAGCCTTTTTACGCTTTTACCAGGAGTGGCGGTCCACGCTCATAGTAATAAATTCTAATTAGGCCAAGCTGTACGACTTGGCTGATTGATAACCGAACTATCAATTGATGAATTATTTTTTTTAATAGAATCATCTTTGTGGTCGATAATTCCAATCGTCATTGATAACTTACCGTTCGATCGATTAATTTAATTTCAAAATTTTGATTTTAACTCACAATTTACACCGGTAGTGCCAGCTGGTTAAACCAAGAAATATGACCATGAATCCATGATTTTCTTTCCAGGGGCATCTAGAAACGTTAAACTTCATTTGATAGTGTTGGAGAAAATCATGGTGAGATTAAACAACAAATGACTTTTTAGTAACAAGGATAATGACTAAAAGTTGAATTTTTTTTTTGTCTATACTGCTCAATGTTCACAGTTAATTCACTGCGATTAAATTCGAACTGAGTCAAGGGTCTCACTAAGAGAACAAAACTCTCCTAACAAATATTTTTTTTCATTCATATATGAGACTCGACCTCGATACCTTACCTGAAGAGAATGAGTATCATACCATTTGAATAAATCACTCGTCGATAAAAGTTAGTATTTTTTTAGTCGTTGTATTCTAATAAAAATAATGGAGCTTTAGTCACCATCACTTGCCCAAGTTGCTAAAGAAGAACATATGTCTCGCTTGTCTCCTCAGCATTGACTCCTTCTACCTCAATATTACTGGTTCTAAAAATTAATTAGAGAATTAAAGTATGATGTTTAATATTTGCTACTGTGGTTGTTGCCAGAGTATTTTCATCAAAGCCGTTTGATTCCGTGGGCCACATATAAATCAAGTTCAGTCGGATGAAATTGAAACAAGTAGACGGTCAAGATTCATTTGACAACCTTTGGCCGAACCCAACGTTGTGTGACTAGAGCCATGACATCCAATTAATTAATTTAATTAAAGTGCTACGTAATCTATGATCTTATCTTTTGCATAATTACAGGAGGGTGTCTCAATTCGGTCACATAAATAATAATATCAAGTGACAAAATAACAACACAAGTGAGTTGTCTCTATAGATTTCTTCACAAGCACATATTTAAGCAGGCCACAAGGATTCTCTATGCGCAAGGATTTTTTTTAATTAAATATTAGTTTATTATTGGGATAATTAAGAAGAAATAATTGAAGTGAAATGAACTCATTGACTTATATATACATGTGTGTATGTGCTTGCTCTAACACGCACGCTCATAATTTACTAAGTTACGGGTATCCATTTTTTGTGTATAAGAGGTGGGCAAGAGAACAAGTGTTTCTGAAATTGATGCATTTCTCAAGTGAAATTTCGATGGACGTCTGTATGTTAGGGATAAAACTCTCACATCGGGAAAATACTTCAGTAAATACTCATTAATAAGGGCAAATCCCTCTCAACCTTGTAGCCAAGTTTTGGGGCATAGCTTTAGGCTTAGTTACAACCGCCTCACGACTTCTGTGCGTGGTGACGGTTGAGCTTGGTTGCGGGTTGGGTTCTTCAGAACCCAGAATTATTACGTGGTATCGAAGCAGGTGTGTATTCGTCCCCGATAAGAAGTCCAGAGCTTTGGGCAAAACCCAGAACGCGAGTGCGGGGGAGTGTTAGGGATAAAAGTTCCACATCGGGAAAATACCCCAGTAAATACCCATTAATAAGGGCAAACCCCTCCCAACCTTGTAGCCAAATTTTGAGGCATAACCTTGAACTTGGTTACAGCCGGCCCATAACTTCTGTGCGTAGTGACGGTTGAGCTTGGTTGCGAGTTGGGTTCTTCGAGATCCAAAATTATTACACTGTAACTTATATATTACGGATATCCACACTTGAGAATCTCCATATGCGTGTTTAATGTAGTATAGTCACTAGTTTAGCCTTAGTTAAAGTCACACACAAATCCACAATAGGACATCGATATGGCACTTTTGCATATACAGACAAATTTGTAACCATATGAACTATTATTTTTTCCCTTTTGGAATAGTGATATATATCCTCAGGAAATTTAATTTTACTATGGAAAAAAAATCATCCAATATATAAAAATATAATACAGTTAACATTTTTCTCCTCCTAAACTTGTAATATTTTTATCATATTAATTAATTAATAAAATTTTCCTCAACTAATATTGAAATGTTTTTAAATCAAAGACATAGTGAATCATATGACATGGCATAAAATATCAATCAAAATATTTTCCTCTCCTAAATTGACTGCATGATGTTTTCGAATATTATTGAATATATTCAAAAATATTATGATAACCAACACTTAAAAAATATATATATTATTGCATACAATTAATCTTTTTTGTCACAATATCATCATTCAAAATACATATACATATATATATATATGATTATGATGTTACTATCACTATTACTTTATATTGATATTTTGTCATTATTTTTGTTTGGTTTATTGTTATTATTGTGTATATATATTACCACTTTTGTTGTTATTTCTATCATACAATATATAAAAGTAAAAATAATAACAAAAATAATATTATATATACTAATAATAATAAACTAAAACATAAATAGCGATAAAAATGATAATATACACATAAACTAATAATGAAAAAAAGGATATTATTTTCTTGGTCAATACTCTTATGTTATTATATCCTATTATACACTGTATATATTTGATTTACATTTCAATGTTGGCTGAGAGAATAATTTATTAATTTAATTAATATGGTAAAAAGCTTGTAAATTTAGCATGGGAAAACGACAAATTGTCTTCTACTTTTATATATTTTAATGATATGATGTGTGCCAAAAATATGAATGTTGCATTGGATATACAATCGCATGAGAAAAGATAAATAAGGAATACTAATTGAAGATAAGTTGTGAGCAAGTCGTTTAAGATAGTAACCTATTGAATTCTCATTAATTTTCTTACCAACTCATATCGTTGATCTCAAAATTTTAGGAGAAAGACTCAGGTGATAATGATTGTATAAAAGTTTATAATTGCTTGATCGTAAATGTTTTAGAAAAATCATCAAATATACAACAAAACATTTTATAAATATAATAAATTTATTTTTACAAATAATTACAGCTAAAACAAATTTTGTAATGATTTTTTTTTTGAAAAATTTATAAGCCCCCAATAATTCATTGCACACAAAAATTACACCCAGTGCTGTATTACCACAAACTACTTACCACTATTTTATTAGGTAAATTAATATAATTATTTTATTTTAATTGGACAACTTTCAAAAACATTGAAGAAGACTGAAGACATGTTAATTTATGTATATTAGTAGTAATAAAAATCATTTAATGATTTTTTTAAATGTTATGCTTATTTTAATTGAATAATGTCCAAATTAATGCCAATATTAATTTCTTTTTGTGATAGAACCAGCGGTTTTAAAAATTAAACACAAATTGAATGGGGTCATTTACGTCCATCGGGTCCATTTATTCGGGGGTAATTTTGGTATTTGAGGGATAAAAATGAGTCAATCAGGCAATTAGACCGTGTGGCTTAGGCAAAGTTAATGGACCAATAAATGTGTATTGAAAAATGTGTTTTGTTGATGTAGCTGTATTGAAAAATATGTTTTGTTGATGTGGTTTTATTGAGATATGTATTTTGGTGATGTGGATGATGATCTGACTTGACTTTTTGTAATAAAGGTGGGATCAAGTCTTGATTTTGATATAAATTTGATGAGAATAATATGAAGGATATGAAAGTAGTTGGGTTGGATAATAATTTTGTATTGAAAGATTGTTTTGCTGATGTGACAGTATTAAAATATATATTATACTGATTTGATTATATTAAAAATTCTGTTCTTTACCAGATAAATATAAGACTCATTTTAAAAATTCTGTTCTATACTGATTTGATAAATATATAAGACTCATTTTAAAATTTAATGAGCTATTAGTGATAGTAGAATGCTGGTTGCCCTCAGATGAGCACAGAAATTGTAGGAACATCACCATTCACTGACACTACCAATAAGACGGTGACCCTGCAGCGTCATTGCCCAATCATATATCTACACATCACACATTTTTTATAATTTAAATACATTGTAATCCAAAGGCTTTCATTTACTCTCCTCCTCCCCATCCAACGGTTATTGTCCCCTATTCTAGACTCTTCTCATCAATCCCAATCAAGAGGGAGAAATATAGAGAGAGAAAGTAAAAGAGTAAAGGCAGTCTTTTCTCAACCAGGGTTGGTTTTTAACCATACTTAGTTAAAGAGTGGAACTCCATTAATACACAGAGCGTAACAAAAAAATAGCGAGGAAGAGAGTTAAAAAGAGTGGGTTTTACACTGAGTCGACTAGGACGTCTTGTTTTTTTTATCTTGGACTCGGCACGTTGAACCTACGCTCCGTCCCTTCGATTTCTTCGTCGTCTTCGGAGGTTTTATTTAATCGATTCGCTCGATTCGTTTGTTTCAGATCTCGCAATCTTGTAAGTGGTTCGCCATTCCCTTTATTGAACATGTTTTCCTCTACCTCATTAATGTCTGTTAACATTCGGTGATTGCCCTTTTGTGGTTGATCTGATTTTAACATTCGGTGATTGCCCTTTTGTGGTTGATCTGATTAGTGTGTCTTTCGTATATGGCTTTGTACATGGTATATCAGTAGAAGTTTCTCAGTATTTTGTTTCCCAAACGGTGCAGATATTGATATTTCCGTCGAAACGGTGGAATTATTGAATTTCTCAGGGTTTAATTTGATGTAGTGTGGTCACCTGTGGACAGAGGAGGCAAAGAATCTTTCGCCTTTGATGGAAGTCTTTGTTTTTGTTTTTTGCCCTTGTAGATTAATGCATTAAATAGGGATTATTCCCTTTTCCCCATGTTTTACTGGCAAACAAAGTGAGCCTTTGAGTTTATTTGTTGGACTAGTGTGTATATTTGAGTTTTGTCGTTTCTGTCTTTGGTTTGGGATTACTGATGTTATTTACTTATTTGTGGAGGCTTGTTGCATCAGCTACTAATAACTACTTGCTGAATGTAACCGTGGTCTCTAAAGCGTCTAGGTATGTTGAATATTATGGGAGTCTGCACGTAGACTGATGGGACGTGGAAGCCTTAATTTAGTAGACAGGAAATGGTATTATTAATTTTACTGAATATCAAGCTACTCCTACTCTGCTTTGCTAATGCTTTACAGTCGTCTTATAAATTTGTTTCGTATTCAAAATTCAAACCTGATTTGATCTTTGTGCTTTTATTCAAATCCAGATTCTCCATTGTGCATTTTTCAGCATCGTAAGATGGGGGGCTTAATGTTGCATTGAGCTTTGTCTTTTGCTGTCTCTGCTTTTAATTCTGGAATTTCTGGTTGCTGATCTGTTGCGGGGATTGATCGCCAGCTTATCGATTAATGACAGTTTGGATTTCGTACTCCTTGATCGATCAATTACAATCGGCTTTGGAGTTTGTCGTATTTTTTGAGGGAAGAAGTTTTCTTCCTCCAACGTCTCCTCCACTCTTGACAGACTCAGAAACGATCATTATATTTGCTTGTTGAATGTCTCGTAATCCGGACAGCCCAGTTCAGACCCAGATGGCAGTGGCAGTGTTGAAGAGCCTGAGCCCACTTGGCGTGGAATACCATGGGAACAATAGACTGGAAGGTAAACAACCTGCTGGGCTTAGACGTGTTTTTGTGCAAACAGAAACTGGTTGTGTCCTGGGGATGGAGTTGGACCGTAGTGACAATGCTCATACTGTGAAAAGAAGGTTGCAGCTTGCCCTAAATGTCCCAACGGATGAAAGCTCCTTGACTTTTGGGGATATGGTGTTAAAGAATGATCTAAGTGTTGTTCGGAATGATTCTCCTTTACTTTTAACACGCAACTATATGCACAGGAGTTCCTCTACTCCTTGTCTTTCACCTACTGGTAGAGATATGCAACAGAGAGATTGGAGTGGCCCAATTGAGATTTTAGGGCGGTCAGATCGCTCTGCTACAACAAAACAACTGGTCGAGGAGATTGTGAAGGCAATTAGGATGAATGTTGATCCAGTTCCTGTTCATAGTGGCCTTGGAGGTGCATACTATTTCAAAAATACCAAAGGTGAGAGTGTTGCGATTGTGAAGCCGACAGATGAAGAACCTTTTGCACCAAACAACCCTAAAGGCTTTGTGGGCAAAGCTCTTGGCCAACCAGGTTTGAAACGGTCAGTACGGGTTGGGGAGACAGGATTCAGAGAAGTTGCAGCTTACCTTTTGGATTATGATCATTTTGCAAATGTGCCTCAAACTTCCCTGGTGAAGATCACTCACTCAATTTTCAATGTCAATGATGGTGTGAATGGGAACAAACCTCAAGGAAAAAAGCAGGTTAGCAAAATTGCTTCTTTCCAACAGTACATTCAGCATGATTTCGATGCCAGTGATCACGGGACATCAAGCTTCCCTGTTTCTGCTGTGCACCGCATAGGTATATTAGATATTAGGATACTGAACACGGACAGGCATGCTGGGAACCTTCTAGTAAGAAAACTTGATGGTGTGGGGAGGTTTGGTCAAGTGGAGCTAATTCCAATTGATCATGGCCTTTGTCTTCCCGAAACATTGGAGGATCCATACTTTGAGTGGATTCATTGGCCTCAGGCTTCAATTCCATTCTCAGATGATGAGCTTGATTATATACGCAACCTTAATCCTACAAGGGATTGTGATATGCTGCGAATGGAGCTCCCCATGATTCGAGAGGCTTGTCTCCGGGTTTTGGTTATCTGCACAATATTTCTGAAGGAAGCTGCTCAGTATGGTCTCTGTCTTGCTGAAATTGGTGAGATGATGAGTCGGGAATTTCGAGCCGGCGAGGAAGAACCAAGTGAGCTTGAGGTTGTATGTATTCAGGCAAGGGAGTTGATTGCAGACAGAGAGCTATTATCCCCCAGGGCAAATTTGGAAGATGAGGAGTTTCAATTTGATGTTGACTGTGATGAAGTGGGAGTTGACTTCACCCCAAAGGTAGCTGCAGATGATTATATGTCCAGGGTTCCATTACATTTTGGGAATGGTCGTTTACTTACAAAGCTGGAGGAAAGCATTGAGGAGGAAGAGGAGAGCGGAGAGAAAGAAGCAGCAGCAGCTGGGCGAGAGGGTTTGTCAGGTCTGCTTGTTCCTGAAAGGTTCTCGGCTGTTTCAAAACTGTCGATGTCATTAAAGACCACCATTTTAGGTGACAAGAACCTGAATTATCAGAAGTTCTTGGTAGCAAAACCTGAAAGTGGCAGTCTCTCAGGCACATCATCTGGGCATTGGAGTGCGAATGAGCACCTTCTTGCGAGCACGAGTTTTGTGAAACTTGCAGATATGAATGAGGAGGAGTGGATACTGTTTCTAGAGAAATTTGAGGAGCTGTTACGCCCTGCATTTGACAAAAGGAAGTCAGTGACCATAGGTCAAAGACTAAGGCGGAGACTAGGTACTTCATGCCAGTTTTAAAGTTGAGAATCTGGTACATTAGTGAAGAGAAGACTGAAGGTGAAAAAATAAGAGGTTTTGTTGCGGATGAATGGTTGTTAGTCTAGGGTTTGGTCATGGGTTTTCTCACAGGTGGTGTTGTAGTGGGGAGCAGCAGTAGGAGGAACTGATGTAAATATTCTTGGCATCAGCTAAGGGAAGAGCTGAGTAAATTTTTTAGCTTTCTTCGTGTTTTTTTGACAGCCCTTTCTTTTAATTCCCCGTGGTCTTTTTGAAAAGAATTCCTCATAGGACTTGTTTGATAAATAATTTGTAGAATCAGATCCTTTATAGAATAGAAAAAAAAAACCAATTGAATATTGACCCCTCTGGTTTCTTGAGCATGCTTTGTAAGTGAGATGTTTTTGATAGATATGTAGGGATTGTGGCATGGTTCCAGTGGAATTCAACAGTACTGTGACAAATCAGAGAAGGAAGTGGGTTTCAAGAATTTGCATTGGATACCGACAGAATACATGGATATTCATGTCTGGTGTCTAGTTCCAAAATACCTGGCTGTGGTTGATGATGTTTCTTGCCGTCCGTCTGAATATGTGGGATTTTGTGGATGCGTTCTTTATGATTTTTAAATTTTGATGCTGAAAAAGAAATGAGTTTTGTTCATGTAATGGTTGTGCGTTTAGTCCCAAGGAAGATTGGTTTGGAAGTTTGTCCGTGATTGACGGAGAAATCAAAGAAGATATTAGTCCCCAACGAAGGAACATTTTAAAGTTGAGGTTGAGGGTCCCACTATCACTTTAAACGTTCATAAATATTTAATTTATCTAATAGAGTAAAAGTCGACCGGTTGCCCCTTCAGATCATCGACGGGTCAATAGCAAATTTTACTAGTGTTTATTAAAGCACATGTAAATATAATCTCTCCCTCAAAATTATTTATGAATCTTATTTTTATTAATGATGCAATTGTAAATATCCTTATTTATTAGTGGGTGGAATGCAAGCGTGAGATGGGTATGACAATATTTGATATGAAATGAATAGAGAGTATAATTGTTAGAATTTTAATTGTGATTACTTATTAATTAATAAGGTATAAAATAGTCTTTTGAATATCAAAATTCATTCTCCCTTTTTTTGTGAAAATTAGTCAATCCCACCATTCTGATGACCACAACTAATCTCCGTAAGAAGAAATGCAAGTGAGATGAATTTGAGATTTCACACTCCCAAATTCAAACAAACAAGGGAATGATGAGACATTTGGTTAGCAAGTATGAGACGAATATTTTTCATTTTTGGTATGCAATAGGGAGTGAGCACGAGTGTTGGATTTTTAATCGTCATTACTTATTAACAAGAATAAAATATTCTTATAAACATTAAAACTCATTTTTCCTTATAAAGATTATGTAATCTCACCTTTATGTTGAGCTTTACTAATTTTCATAAGTGTGGAATGAGTTTAAAATTTTACCCTTCCAAACTCATCCCGAATAAATGAGTGATTCGCACCCGCCCTTCATTTCTCTCATCTAAATTGTCAATCAAATGTCGTTGGAATTTCGATAATCTAAAGAACCACAAAACAAACAGAGTTGCCTTTTGTCAGTGTTATGTCATCATAGATTGGATAGCCCAAATATATATATATATTTTTTACACAAGACCTACGAGAATAATACTTGAGCCCCAAAATATGACCATAAATTTATCTCGATATCATTTGGTGGGCGAGCCAATAACAATAATTAGCGAGATCATTTAGAACCTTGATGAATCCATTTAGATCTAGAAAAAGTAATACAAGTCATAGGTGTTGACTCCATTCAACTCCCACAGGCCACAACAACTTGTAGCCCGTCTTGCATATAAAGGACTTTGTATCATCCAGCCCAACTAATATGGAGTGAAAGCCCAACTAATAGCACTCTAATGATCTAATATCTATGCCATAAACGGGCCACAGTTGGGCACGGCACTGATGCAGCAAGCAGCCTAGCACCAACGTCTTGGCTTGGGCCCACGTGGGCCCAGGACAAGATGAGAGTCCATCTGTTCATGCATTTGAAAGCGTCAACGCTGTGCTGAGTCAAACGCTATAAATGCATGGTCCCATACCGGACATATCTCAGCCAATAAGGACATGCAATAGTTCTTACACTATTTTTAGAATCTGCTTGGTTTCATACAACTTTTGTTAAGAGTATTTTTGAGAACGTTAAAGCAACACGCTTGATTCCTTTGTAGTCCTATACTCGTATTATCTGTATGTGAAGCCTTCGCTCTTGAGTGATAGCTTAGAATACATTTTGGTCTACGGGGAGCAATTCCTCATGACCATGCGTTGAGTTTTTATCTTATTTATATTATCGTTAGGTAATAAATTTTGACATAATGATCCGAATTTAGATTTTGATATGGAATTTCTCAATTACCAACAAAAAGATTTATTCTCTCTTTGTTTGTTTCGCCCACCTCAACTTATTTCTTATGTTTTATTCAGAATTAAGAAGTGAGGCATGGTTGCTCTTTGATGAGGCATGGATATCAAATGTAGAAACTTAATGACCAAGAGAAAATTACACACTTCAACAATGCTTATTGGTCCATTTTTATGCCTATATATTGATTTTTTAAGGTCTTAATTTACTTTATAACGACATATTTATATCAAAATCAAATCAATACTTCACCGTATATTTACTATCCAAAAAAAAGTCATTGAATTTATATCATTATATTAAAACATTTTATTCATCGAGTCATATCAACAAAATATATCTTCTAATATTATTTAACTTAAAAAAAACATCATCACCAATGCTATTAAACCACCAAACAGATTTACATTTGGAGCTGGCTTAGTTCCTTAACCAACATGTCCAAATCCCTGCAAGAGCTCCCGCCACGTTTGACAGCTGTCACTGCCTTGTCTCTCACCTCCTTTGCCCTCGCCTTCACTTGTGCATGTTCACTCAGCGATTCAGCAATGGCACTCGCCAACTTGTCCGGGTCGGGTACCGAGTCAGCACCCTCACACACCCTCACTGCCACACCCATGTCCTCCACCAATAATTTAGCATTCACATATTGGTCGGCCTCCCACTACAAGAAAAATCGATTTTAGGGACGGAAAATTCCGTCCCTAAACATGAATTTTCCGTCCCTAAGCTAATTAGAGACGGAATTTGGGACGGAAAATTTTCCGTCCCAAAAAGTGCTGTCGCAAAATTTTGAGACGGAATTTTGCGACGGAAATATTAGGGACGGAAATTAGGGACGGAAAATGTCCGTCACTAAATTAGGGACGGAAATTTAGGGACGGAATTTTCTGTCACTAAATTAGGGACGGAATTTTCCGTCCCTAAATCATTAAAATATTATTAAAATTTATATCATAAAATATATTAATTATATAATTAGAGACGGAAATTTCCTTCCCTAATATATTTTTTAATTATATAATAAATAAAGAAAATATTTAATTAATAATTCATTAAAAATTATTCAATAAATACTTAAATTGATTATTTTTAAAATGCTAATTTATTATTAATAATTTAACCATCTTTTATTTTTTATTCTAAATATAATTAAAAACAATATAATTAAATTATCATAATAGAATTAAAATGTAAAGAAATATCTCCAATAAAATTTAAAAATGTTAAATTTACAATTAGTTTTATTATACAAATGAAGACTAATGCATCTAATCATCCTCGCTAGAGAGATTGGCTTCCTCGTCATCCTCATCGGCATCATTATCGGGATCCTATGGCCGAGACTAGGATTGTTGATCTTGTCGCAAATCTTGCAGCTACTGCCTCGAATCCAACACCATTGAATAACAGATAAAATATGAATCGAACAAAACCCAGTCTATAAGCCTTTAGAAATTTGGTCTGCAAAAGCATAATGAAGAAGAAAGCTTTCAACTGGTGCTTATACATTGGGAAGCAATGCAATTGCGTTGGATAAAGAATATGAAAATAGAGTTGTTCGTTGACTGCTCGATGAACAACTGACTGTCTTGTGGCTCCAAAAACAAAATATAGGCTCAATTCAATGGAAAAAATGGAAATCTCAATCAAGAGGATTCAACTTGAATCATATATTAAAATGCCAAAGGAAAATGACAGAATGAAATAAATAAGGAGATAAAGAAAAAATGAATTAATTTGGTACTTACTGCTCCAACAAAGAGGTCCAAGTCTTTATGATCTCAGTTTGAACTGGAGATGAATAAGCCAACTACATAAGCATTATGAACCCCATATTCATTCATGGGTTAAATTGACGTCAACATAAAGGGAAATTGTTCTATAGTGAAGAAATCTGAAGGAACAATGTTGCTGTGATTAGCATCATTAGAAGTTCTTATGGTGGCCATGGCTTTTATATGGCAGAGCACACATGCATTGCGTTATTGTACTTATCTAATGAGGACTGCAATGGATAATCTCAATCATAACAAATTGATTTAATGAATTATATAGCAGCTAATGCTTTCACCTAAGTTGTTTGATTCAATTACAAACAGGGAGTCAGGGAGAAGGAAAAAAGAGTTACCTGGGTGCCATCAAGCCACATAGGAAGCAAACTGTCATGGAACCACATTGTTCTGTCTAAATGAATTTGGTGTTGAGGATTAGTGAAGTGATCCATCATTTTGTGGGATACTTGCAGTAGTTTTGGTTCCATTTATCAGCTAGCACCTAGCACCAGAAGCAGGCATAATTTATTGTCAGTCACTGCTGTATATCTCCAGAAGTAAGAAAAATCCAAACATAACATGAAAAAAAATACCATACTTCAGATAAAGAAGAATAGAAGGAGGCTTCTCTAATATTTCAGAATTCCTCAAAATAAGAATTGCTGATAAAAGACCAAAAGCCTCAGCCGCCGAGGAGTAAACGAATCGACGGACCGTCAGATCAAGACATGCGCCCCATTTGGCGTTAACGTCATACTTGGGGGAGACCACTCCCATGTTTTCTGCCATTCCGTCTTCTTCTCGTTTAAGGGTTTCTTATGGCACTGCTTTTTCTAACGAGTAACGACTATGTAGGCATGTTTCGAAAATGGCATCAAAGGTTTGAAATCGAAGGGCACACAATTCGACTAACTGGATCTGAGAGGTTGCAAACAATCTCACCTTGCTCGACAACCGATTGATGGAGGAAATAGCAGCTGGGGGCCTTCCAAAATCCGTGAAGGAAAGGCTGACAGAGATGATCGATGGAAGCAATGAGCTCGATCGTCGGTAGGAGAGAGAGCGCAGAGCCCGGCAGAGGTTAGACTCCGTGAGAGAGAAGAGGGGCAAGCTTGGGTATTTTACTGGCGTGAGAGAATTAGGAATTCTAATTTCAAATGAAGTGAGGAAGTTGGTGGGTGAGTGAAAATTTTGGAGGTAAGAATGTCTCAGTCTACGCGCCAGAATTTTGGAGTAAATTTTTTTATAATTAATTGAATAAAATTTAATAAGTTTAATAGATTGATTATCTTATAATATATTAAATTATAAAACAAATCTAAGTTCCTAATTTAGCAATATATTAAATTAATTTTTTTTGATCGTGTGATTAACCAAACAAACTCTCATCCATTATTTTTCGAAAAATCTAAATTGTACATTTAGGAATCTCACTCGAAATTAAATTCCTCATTTTGATCAGTTGATCGCTCAAACAAACTCCAAATGAGTTGAAACTTGACATGTAGATACATTTAGTCATTCTAAGCATATTTTGTGAAGGAACCTTCCACCAAGTTTAAACTTCAGCCGGTCAATATTACGAAAAACCTAAATTGTGCACAAAATATCTCGTTCGAAGTTAAATCTCTCATTTTGATCGCGTAATCGCTCAAACTCGCTCCGAATGAGTTGAAACTTTACATGTAGCTACATTTAGTCATTCTAAGCATACTGTGTTTAGGAACCTTTGACCAATTTTGAACTTCAATCAATCAATTATTCGAAAAATTTAAATTGTACACTTAGGTATCTCACTCGAAGTTAAATCCCTCATTTTGATTGCGTGATCACTCAAACAAACTTCGAATGTGTTGAAAATTTACATGTAGCTACATTTAATCATTATAAGCATATTCTGTGAAGGAACCTTCGAGCAATTTGGAACTTCAATCAGTTAATGTTTTGAAAAATCTAAATTGTATACTTAGATATCTCGTTCGAAGTTAAATCTCTCATTTTGATTGCATGATCGACCAAACGAACTCCAAATGAGCTAAAAATTGACATGTAGCTACATTTAGTTATTCTAAACATTTTTTGTGAAGGAACCTTTGGCCAATTTTGGATTTTAATCGACCAATTATTCGGAAAACCTAAATTGAGTAATTAGCGACGAAATTAGGGACGAATTTGTATTTCCGTCCCTAATTATGGACAGATTTAGGAACGAAATATTTTCCTTCCCTAAAAATTCAAAAGTTCAAAAAGATCAATTTTTTTAGACGGAATTAGGGACGGAATATAATTCCGTCCCTAATTTGGGACGGATTTAGGGACGGAATAAATTTCCGTCCCTAAAAAGTCAAAAGGTCAATATTTTCGTCCCTAATTAGGGACGGATTTAGGGACGGAATAAACTTCCGTCCCTAAAAAGTAAAAAAGTCAAAAGTTCAATTTTTGAGACGGAATTAGTGACGGAAATAAATTTCCGTCCCTAATTAGAGACGGAATATTTTTCCGCCCCTAATTTCCGTCTCTAAAAGTGCCTTTTCTTGTAGTGTCCATTGGCCAACCCAGTATCACTACTCCTTCCACTATACCCTCCAGTATCGAGTTCCATCCACAATGACTCAGAAACCCACCCACCGCGTTATGACTCAGTAATAACAACTGTGGGGCCCACCCTCTGACAACCATACCTCTACCCGCCACCCGTTCTTCAAACCAGTCCGGTACATCAACCCCAATCCCCTCCTCAATCTGTTTGGCGGAGCCCGTTTTCACGACCCATACAAAACGGGTCCCGCTCCGTTCAAGACCAGTTGCCAAGGCCTCCATCTGATTCTTACTCAACGACTTCTGACTCCCAAAGCAAACGTAAAGGACGGATCCATCCGGGCATCCGTCAAGCCAACCCAGTAATTCATTATCTGACTCCACCTTCGACGACACTTCACGTTTCGACGGACCCAACAAGCTGACCGGGCCAACACCGTAAACCCGTCCGTGGCCCGTCAGCTTTTTCATATAGTCCAAGTACTCACTCTCCAGGTCCTCAAAAGTATTGAAAACGCAACCCCAGCTCATGATATTTGCTATAATGGCGTCCTTGATATTCTCCCAAACAGGATCACCTTCCCTGTACCACCTGAATAAAGACGGCAAGTGCCCCTCCTTAAACGACGGTGTTCTCGGCAAACCAACAAACTCAACAACATTCGTATCCTTCGCAACGTGCTTCCAACAGTAATCGACAACAGAAGCCAGAAACGCACCGGATGAGTAGAAGGCAATTCTGGGTATATTGAGTTCTTGTGCCAGCTTTTGCGTCCAGCCGAGGAAAAAATCAGATATAATAGCCACAGGAGGGTCAGTGTTAGAGCGGAACCAGTGAATGATTGGGTCGTGAAGATTGGGAAGGGCGGCCATGATGGGGTAGTTTCCCGCGTTGCCGAGGTCCTTGACATTTTCGACACCCGGAGGGAGAGAGGGGTGGGAAGGGAAAGGGAGGTTCAGGGTTTTGATATGGGGGTGGATTTGGAGGAGAGGGGAGAGCGTTGGGAGGTTTTTGGGTGTTGTTAAAATCGTCAAAGATAAGCCGCGGAGGGCAAGCTGGTGTGTGAAGTCAAGGATAGGTAGTGTGTGGCCTTGTGCTGGGTATGGAAAGATAAGAATGTGTGGTGGTGGTGGTTCATCATTCTTGTTGATAGACATTGAATTTGGACGTAGTTGTGGTTTAATAGTGGGGGTGTGTGAGCAATGATTTGGAGAGTGGACAATTTATAGGGGTAAAGTCTTCCATTTTGGATCTCTCAAATGAGTCATCGAATTTTTATTTTATTTTTCTTAAACTGGTCAGTAGATCAATTTTTTTAAAAATCAGACAGTTTTTTTTTTTTGAGGTGACAATTGACTATAAATTGATCGTTAAATTCTACAACATTTTGCTTATGTGGCCTAGCGTGATAACTATATATGTGAACTTTAACAAAAAGAAAAACAAAATCAAATAGAGATGTAATCGAGAAATTCAATTGAAACATTTAAAAATCAAAAATTTAAAAGATAATCTTACCACCACCACCCAACTCCCCAATCCTAGCCTGATTATGTGAAATCGAGAACAAATCCTCTTCCACGCCGACTCCAACGTCAATTTCTGCTTCTCTTAGTCTTTCCATCTCCTTTGAGGCTACAATTGGGTTTTGATTCACCATTCCCACAACAAATTTCTTTACTTTGGCTTTCATCAACGCTTTTGTGCATGCAGCATGGTGGACTTCTTGTTTATCAAAAAAAAAAAAAAAAAAAAGGCATGGTGGACTTCTTTCCATGGTGGAGTTCATCAAACGACAGAAGATCCATCTCCGTACAAATTTGCCTCATTTTTTCAAAAATTGCCCGAGTGACTAGTTTGGCATAAAAAAAAACTATTGTCAATTGGTGACAAAAATCATTTCAAATTGAGAAATTCCAAATATTTCTATAATTGAAAGAACACTTTACCCCAATTTATAGTGAAAGAGAGAGAGTTTTTAGGCCAACTTATCTGTTATTAGTGTAAAATTTATGTGATGGCTTGAGTTTAAACTTAAAACGGGCAGGAATCATTTTCTTGGGAAGAAATGTCATCAAAAGAGGAGTCTTTTTTTTAAAGTGAGGATGAAGGTGATAAGTTTTTCCAATAGCTGCCTGTGTTTGGGTTGTTGGGAATCCTTTAATAGCTTTCCTGATTTGATTTGATTTGATTTTAGCAGTTAGTGTCCAGGGTATTGAGATGTTGGTCTTGGTCAGCATGTGCTTTAGGAATATTGTATTGGATATTTATTGATACTGATATTACAAAAATACCCCCACCAATGGTGCTCCGCCACGTCATATGTGGATCAAGACTCTTCATGCCTACCAGGCAGTCTCCTCGGTAAGAGTGCACCAGCTAGACCTACCAAGGTGAAAAACAGCTGGATGTGGTCCACAATCATAATGGAAAGACCCACTTCAACAGTGGTCTCCAGCCCTATATAAGGCTCAGCAAGTCAGGTATTATCCAACTGAATCATAATCTAAACTTTGGCAAATTGAGAGCTCTAGTCCGAGAAGCTCACCTGATTAAATACCAACTGACTTGAGCGTCGGAGCGCCAACGCCAGAGGACTACCTCTGGTGCGGCCTTTAGCTCACCTTTGCTCATTGTGCTTGGTTACAGGATCGCTTGTCTGGTCGGTTCCTTGGAAGGACCTGAATCCCTAAAAGTCCTGCCTAGTAGGTAAGCTGCCTGACTGCCTGGTAGGTAAGCTCCTGACTGCCTGGTAGGTAAGCTACCTGACTGCCTGGTAGGTAAGCTCCTGACTGCCTGGTAGGTAAGCTGCCTGACTGCCTGGACACCCAGGCTTAAATCCCTGGTCGGCTGGTCGGCTGCTCGGCTCCCTGGAAGGTCACCCTTGCCCGGCTGGTCGGCTTCCTGGAAGGTGACCCCTGGTCGGCTGCTCGGCTCCCTGGAAAGTCACTCTTGCCCGGCTGGTCGGCTCCCTGGAAGGTGATCCTTGGTCGGCTGCTCGGCACCTCGGCTCCCTGGAAGGTCACCCCTGCTCGGCTTCCCGGCTGGTCGGCTCCCTGGAAGGTGATCCCTGGTCGGCTGTTCAGCACCTCGGCTCCCTGAAAGGTGATCACTGGTCGGCTGGTCGGCTGGTCGGCTCCTTGGAAGGGTCTTCACCCTTGCTAGTCTTACAAGACTGTAGGTCTGACCGACTGATCGTCTTCTTGGTACTGACACCTTTTTGACGTCATCAGTTTGGCGCCGTCTGTGGAAAACGACTAAGTTCCCTTACAATGGTTAGACCTCGAAGAACCAACGATCCTGAGACATCTCATGCCCATCATCTGGTAGATGATGCCGGGCAGCAACACCAAGATTATGGGAATCTCGCAAGGCATGAGGTGCCCTTGGATGCACCTCAAGTCCGAGAAGGAGGAAACGTTCAAGCACCACCACAGGAGGCAGCTGGTCCTCCCATCAGTGCTGCACGGTTTAATCAACTCTGCCAACAAGTGCAGCTCCTCACTGAGATGATGATGGCTAACCAGCAAGGCCCACCTTGGACCACTGAAAGGAACGAGGGAGATGGAAACTCAGGTTCTCTAGATTCCAGGAGCAAGATGAGGGATGAGAACCGAGAGGGAAATTTCAATACCAATAGGAACACCCATTACTCCCACATCAATGATGATGTCAATAGGCACCTTCAAGAGGTGGACCGCAAGATAGCTGCCCTCCAGGGACGCGGTATCGTTGATGAAATGTGGGACAGTTCCATGACTCCCCTGTCTAGGGATATCCTTGAGACAGAAATACCTCGTGACTTCAAGCTCCCCAACCTGGAGCAGTATGATGGAAAAAGAGATCCTTATGACCATGTCATGGGATACAAGTCTATGATGGAGTGTCGAGGGGCCTCAGATGCAGTGTTGTGCAAGGCCTTCCCCTCTACACTTATTGGGCCAGCTCGGACTTGGTTTATCAACCTTCCCAGACATAGCATTTACAGCTTCCAGGATCTCTCCAGGAAGTTCAGCCTTCGATTTGCAAGTGCTAGGAAGCCTAAAACCACCAATCAAGATCTGATGGTGATCGAACACGAGAAAGGAGAATCGTTTCGTGACTTTATTGGGAGATTCAACCAAATGTGCTTGGAGATCCCAGATGTACAGATTGCTGTGGCAAATGCTGCTCTGATCAGGACCGTCCGTCATGAGCAGTTCTGCAATTCATTGTGCACTGATGCACCCCGGTCCATGGATGAACTTCTGGTTAGGACTGAGAAATATATCAAGGCGACTGATTCATTGAAGTCTTCTCGGTTTGCTATACGAACCTCCCCTGATAGAGCTAGAGGCTCAGGTGACCGCCTAGGAGGGTCAGGTGGCGATCGAGGAAGTTATCCCAGTCGAGATCGGGGTCCCCTCACTGAGGACCGCCAACTTTGAAGAGTCAATAAATGATGAGCTACTACTCAATAACCTTGATCTCCCAGAAGGGACATGGGAGAATGCAAGGATCCGGACTGCTGCATATAAACAGAGAACAACTCAATACCACAACAGGCGAGTAAAGAGGAGAAAGTTCTCTGTTGGAGACCTTGTTTTAAGAAAGGTAGTAGCCACAGGAAAGCATCCAGGTAAGCTAGGTGAAACTTGGGAAGGACCCTACCTAGTTGTGAAAATCTTGAAAGAAGGCACATACAAAATCGAAGATCCAAGGAAGCCCGGGGATATGAGACCCTGGAATGTGGATAATCTTCGAAGATACTATGTCTAATGTTTCATTGTAACACATGATAGTTTCTATTTATGTGTATATCTGCTTTTCAGTTTTGAACATGCAGGAATGAATAAAAGTTCAGGTCTCTTACCCAAAATAAAGTATCGCAATGCAGGAGAAGGCTTTGACCTGGACAACATGCAAACTTAGCCAAAAAATTGGCTAAGTATCAATGCAATACCTACCAGCGTCACAAGATGACCAGACTAAATCAAATTTCCAAAAAGAGGAAATGAAGACACTATAAGCCTGGTCGGCCTACCGACCAGGATAGTATCTACTCAACAATGAAGACTCAAGACCCCAAAAAAGAGGGTCCAAGAGCCACAGTCGGTCTACCGACCAAGATGGCATTCCAGACATTCCTAAAAGGAATAAAGATCTTCAAAGATCAACGCCACAGTCGGTCTACCGACCAAGATGGCATTCCAGACATTCCTAAAAGGAAGAAAGATCTTCAAAGATCAACGCCACAGTCGGTCTACCGACCAAGATGGCATTCCAGACATTCCTAAAAGGAAAAAAGATCTTCAAAGAAAAGCGCCACTGTCGGCCTACCGACGAAGATGGCATTCGAGTATTCCTAAAAGGAATAAAAAGCTTCCATGAAAGCAAAGACACAAAGACCCTGGGAGGCCTACCGACCAGGGAAGTATCTTCATTCTCTGAAATACTTAAGAAGATTTGAGACTTAAAAGTCCAAAAAATGCAAGAAGACTGGTCGGCTTACCGACCACAAAAGCATGATGAAAATCAAATATAAACAAAAAATATACAGAAGTATATAATATGCATTACTGAGCAGTCACGAATTCTGATTACATTAAAATTCAAACAGGTTCATTACAAGTAAAGAAGCAGAACAAAAAGGGGGCTAAGCCCATACAGAGGAAGACCTAAGCATCTAAGGAAGGAACTTCTGAGACCGGCTCCTCGGCAGGAAGTGTGTCTCCAGGAACCGACGAAGGTACCTCCTCGGTAGTCAAAACTGGCGGATGATGAGACTGGTCTGGCAATGACCCTTGATCGGCAGCTACCGTCTCTTCTTCCTCCACCACTTCAACTTCCTCATCAGAAGCCTCCTCCTCTGAGAAGCCGGTTTCTGCAAGGCCTCTTTTCCTCCTCTGCTCAGCTTTTCTAAAGGCTGAAGGATCTCCTCCTTGGACTCCTCAAGGTGGTCCCTTCCCAATGGAGAATGACACAAGGGTAATCTACCAAGGAGGATTTTACAAAAAATTGTTTTACGACTGCTCGGTAAGCGCTCTCAAATCTTAGGAAATGTGTGGAATGACCAGGCCCTTAGGCCCCTTTTATAGCAGAAAACCAATCAACGGCCAGAAACAGATGGCCAATGAGCCGCGCAATCATGGACCGTTGATCCAAGGGTCTGGGCTGTCATCTCCTCATTAATGGAATGGCATAATTACTCCTCTCATCGATCTGCGCAAAGCGACGCCTCGATAAGGGAGTTGGGGGGCAACTGATATTACAAAAATACCCCCACCAATGGTGCTCCGCCACGTCATATGTGGACCAAGACTCTTCATGCCTACCAGACAGTCTCCTCGGTAAGAGTGCACCAGCTAGACCTACCAAGGTGAAAAACAGCTGGATGTGGTCCACAATCATAATGGAAAGACCCACTTCAACAGTGGTCTCCAGCCCTATATAAGGCTCAGCAAGTCAGGTATTATCCAACTGAATCATAATCTAAACTTTGGCAAATTGAGAGCTCTAGTCCGAGGAGCTCACCTGATTAAATACCAACTGACTTGAGCGTCGGAGCGCCAACGCCAGAGGACTACCTCTGGTGCGGCCTTTAGCTCACCTTTGCTCATTGTGCTTGGTTGCAGGATCGCTTGTCTGGTCGGTTCCTTGGAAGGACCTGAATCCCTAAAAGTCCTGCCTAGTAGGTAAGCTGCCTGACTGCCTGGTAGGTAAGCTCCTGACTGCCTGGTAGGTAAGCTCCTGACTGCCTGGACACCCAGGCTTAAATCCCTGGTCGGCTGGTCGGCTGCTCGGCTTCCTGGAAGGTCACCCTTGCCCGGCTGGTCGGCTTCCTGGAAGGTGACCCCTGGTCGGCTGCTTGGCTCCCTGGAAGGTCACTCTTGCCCGGCTGGTCGGCTCCCTGGAAGGTGATCCCTGGTCGGCTGCTCGGCACCTCGGCTCCCTGGAAGGTCACCCCTGGTCGGCTCCCTGGAAGGTCACCCCTGCTCGGCTTCCCGACTGGTCGGCTCCCTGGAAGGTGATCCCTGGTCGGCTGTTCAGCACCTCGGCTCCCTGAAAGGTGATCACTGGTCGGCTGGTCGGCTCCTTGGAAGGGTCTTCACCCTTGCTAGTCTTACAAGACTGTAGGTCTGACCGACTGATCGTCTTCTTGGTACTGGCACCTTTTTGACGTCATCAGATACAAAATGACTCAAAAGACAAATGAGTAAAAGATGCTGTATATGAGAATCAGACGTTCTGTAAATAGAACGAATGGACGATTTCAAATCAATCTGGCTAGGTTTTTATATATGAAATCACAATTTACAGATGTTTCTAACGTATATTTATAATCGAAGCTTGATTTCCAAGCATGTGGGTGTATTATTGTATATACATATCTATAAAATTTATTTCAAATAATATTGAGCCGTTCTCTTAGGTCCGGCCCCACCTTTAGGCTGGGGGTTATGGCCCATGGGCCTATAATCATATGTACAGTCATTCTCTTTGTAATTGACTACCGTCTACAATTATCTCATCTTGATCAACTGAAGTGATCTCACACTAAATCAACTCTGTTATTTTAGATTGAATTTCTTTGAATTTTGATATTTATGTAAATTGCATGAATTTATTTCTCCATCTCGTAAAAAGTTACACAATCCACCTGCTTTTATTTCTCTAGTGCGACCGTGTTCGTGCTAGATGAAATCGTGCAAGTGTGAGAGATTCAAACGAAAAAATTAAGCGGCGCCGCAAATACAATGTCACCTTGCACATAAAGGTGTCGAAATCCCTATGATTTTCGCTCATTATGTTCTTTCAAAAGGTTACAATCATTACATCAACAAATATATTGCATATGATTGATAACTTGTGGAGTTGTCTCTGAATTGGTGGAGGCTAATAGAACATGTGATCACTCAAAGGTTATCCATGTTACATTTGTCGTTAACCAAATATCAAATATTTCAACTTCATTAATCATCACCCAACTTCTAATTTTGTTTCATATTGATCACTTGAGCAGTTTTGCCCAAAACCATACAGTCAAACTTGAGATTAATAAAACACGTGGTCACCGGAAACATTTGACTTTGGATAGCGAAAATGAGACATGGGTCATCTTTTGGTGATCACATGTTTTATTAACCTCATATTTTTTCATTCAACTTTAGACAACTAAAAAAATCCTAGTTTTCTTTTTTATATATGATCTGGTCTTAATCCTAGGGATCATGTAATCTCTCTTTATTTCTTCTGCTCCCTCCCCTCTGTGTCTTCCTTCTCAGGCCATCCACATTGATGCCCTTCTTTTTCTTCCTCTTTTCTTTTTATATATGATCTGGTTTTATCAAAAAAAAAACCCTAGTTTGTAAACACCCCACTGGGCGAACCATTTGTGCATTCACACCCTACTACCCAAAGAACCTGAAACAGTGGCGTTAAGGGGCTTCCTTTTGGTTTTTGGTACCGGTAACTTAGCCTTCCGATAACATAGATAATCAAAGAAATAGCTATGATTATGGTGAGAATTATGTCTGTGACGCCCTAGCTCATATGATATTGAGCATAAAGCATTACAGTCACACCAAGCATAAGTCCAGCAAATAGTCCAACGTTCCACCAATTGAAGGATGCCATCTTCCTCTTACTCTCTTCTGGGTGATTATCGTCGAATTGATATGTTCTAAAAGTCTCCAAAGAAGGTTCATGCCCTCCAGTTCCAACAGAGATCAAGATTCAAGTAGATTGCAAGGAAGAAAACAATCTCATGAATCTTCCTCGGTTCATGACAAACACCACCATCACAAGGCTTTGAGCTAGACACAAATCATGACATTGTCTTTTATTTTTTTTGATAAAAAGGCTTAACCACAGGGTGTATTAATAAGCTCTCACCAATGGCGGAGGAACACCAATAAACAATCGAAATCTTTAAGGAGAAGACAAACAAAAAAGAGGGAACAACAAAATAAAATACCCAGCGAACTACCACAAAACAAGAAAAAAAGCTAAACTAGAAATTAAAGAAATAAATGAGATTAGGCTCCAATTACCCCTTGTCAAGAAACCTATCATGAGAGTAAAAGAACCAACAGTAACCACAGTCACTGTTGAGGGAAATAAATTCAAAACCATACAACAAAATCAGTATCCCTTCTTGTACCTTCCTTGGTCAACAAATCAGCTAAATCATGACATTGTTAACATAATTGTTGGTTTTTTAATTTAAGGAAAAAAACTAATTGACAATTGTGAGATATATTTAACCAATCAAATTTTGATAATTGGGTGATTATGTGCATTGGTGTAAGTTTTGTTGGTTTTTGCTTGATGCATGTGTGACAATTGGGTGATTATGTGCAATAGTGTAACTTACTAAAATGCTGCAGTAGCTTACTTCCGTAATGTATGGGCTTTCAATTCTTATTTCATGATGAGCTTTATGTAATGTGGTGCATGTGTTCTTGTTTAATGAAATGTCTTATAGAATTGTGATAGGTATTCTATTATAATAGGACTGTCCACATGTGGGTATGTAAGTAGTGTTCCATTGGGAGTTAAAATATAAAGATGCCGTGTAAGTAAAGTGTTTGTGGTTGTTTTCAAAGTTAGTGATTAATACATGTTGGGTTCATGGCACGTGGAGATATTCTTATATTTTATCATGCATATGTTATCACTTTTAGTATTGGATGTGTGTTATATCTTTTCAAGTGATAGATTGATAAGATTGCTTGTGGGAAAAGAAGTCTTCATATTCAAGA
The DNA here is from genome assembly GCA_963580455.1 of Euonymus europaeus. Lineage (NCBI taxonomy): Eukaryota > Viridiplantae > Streptophyta > Magnoliopsida > Celastrales > Celastraceae > Euonymus > Euonymus europaeus. Next base: position 3,451,496 of record OY756968.1, on the reverse strand, counting down.
CACACATTGGGCTTAAATACTCCATGCAAGCTAGTTTTGTAGTTACCGAAGTTACTATTTTTGAGAGAGATTGAAGCTTTGATTTTTGTGCAAATAACTTCATTGTTTCATGTGTGAATTTGAGTGTTTAATGAGTGATTTGCAGTGAGGATTGTGTGTATTGAAAGTTGTTATTTGTGAGTTACTTGTGTGTGAAGACTCGTGAGGGATTCAAGAGTGGACTTTACCTTGTTGGGTTCAGTGAGTTTGAAACAAGACACTGAATGAGAGGGATGAGCGATGTCTTTAGTTCAAAGATATGGTTGTAACTCCTGATTTGTTATTAGTGGATTGTTCCTCAAGGTTGGTCGCTCATAGACTCGAGATTTTTCCCAGCAAGGTTTCCTCGTTAAAATTGTGGTGTTTTTATTTATTTTATTTTCCGCATTTTTCAGTTTCCATTTTTATTGACTAACGATCTTTGTGAGATACACCAACTTTTAATAATCAAAACCTGTTTCCAACATTAACAAAGATCAAAGATTTTCAACCAACAGAGAATGTTTTACTAAAGGAAATTGAACATAATCTTTTGAGAGTTGAGATTAAGAACCATGAGTCATGAGATAAACAATTGATGAGAAAATAATGGTGGAGAATCAACCCAAGTAAGCATTCGCTACGAAACCAATGAATGGGGCATCGATGAGTGTGCAAAATTGATTTTTTTTTGAAAATCTACAAAAATGCGTGTGCTTATATCAAGATAAAATTTTAGTAGAATTTTCTAGTCATGGGTTAAATGGAAGAAGGTAGTGATGTCAACGGTCATTTTTATTAATTTTTTTGACATACTTTGGCTAAACTATTTAGTCGGTTTCCAATTTTTAGTAGAAAATAAATATTTATTTTATTTAAAAAAGCCGTTCAAGTGAATTTCCTGTTTAATTGCCAATGTTGGAAAATTGTAGCCTTTGAGTCTGGACTATAGTGGGGTAGTAAGAAAATATTTTATTTTTGGAGAGATTTTTGGGCTTCTATTGATGATTATGACAGCAGTTATTGATATGGCTCATTCTTATCCATCATGTGCAACCAGGTTGTCGTCTCTACAAAAAGCCCACGATCTGATAAGCAGCAGCTGATAGCAGCTCTTTTGTAATTAGGGAAGAAACTGATCCTGAAAATATCCTACGCCGTGGAACGCAAAATCACCCTTTATCTTAGGGTACTTCACTTTTCTTTGTTTTTTTGTTTCTAGCAATCTGGATAACTTTGCAGGTGCATAAGGTTTCTTTTCTGTGCGTACATACCATAAAATTAGCCAAAAAGAGTCTGAGAATGTCTGAACCTGTTGCTTCTGCTGTCATTCCTAGTCAAGTTACCATATTCCTTAAATTTATGTTTAATATGGAGTGAGTGAGGAATTCTGGGATATGCTGTGAATGTGTCTGCTGTATATTATCGCACACAAACAAGCATGTTGGTTTACCACATCTCTTTCTTCTGTGAAATTTCACCCTGAACATAAATAGCAACTGATGCTCTTGGGCTTCAGTTTTTTAGTGTCAATGCGACAAGCATTCACGCACACAAGCATGTTGGTTTACCAGAACTGCGGAATTTCACCTTGAACATAAATAGCAATGGGTGATCTTCAGCTTCAGTTTTTGTGGTGTACATGTGACTAGCAAAGAAGACTGATATGTTGGTACATCTCTTGCAGGAGGACGACAAGTATGAATTTTCAGAACCAACAAGAATCCAGAATTTGGTGAAGAATTACTCGCAGTTTATTTCTTTCCCCATCTATACATGGCAAGAAAAATCGAGAACAGTGGAGGTGAGGATATTTAGAACAAATACATAGGTTGTTTTTTTTTTCATTTATTTTTGGTAATTTTTCCTTTATATTAATGACGACTCATATTTTTGACTCAACTTCACCTTTAGTATAAAATTCAATGTTCGAGAATATTTATCATTCTGTTCTTCATTAAGGAAAAAGAAAAAAAGAATATTTAACATGTTGTTCTTGTCTTGTGACTCAACGAGAATCATGATTCCAACGCACTTGCTGCATCTTTTGAATACATAAAAGAAAATTCTGCATGGAGATGCTCCTGCCTTTTTCGTTTACAATTCTGTTATTGTAGTCTAGGAATCTGTTTCTGTCATCCCTGATACTATAACCAACTGCTCGTCGAAGTGGTCTTCACTAATCTGGAACTTTTGAGTAGGTGGAAGAGGAAGAAGAACCGAAAGAGGAAGAAGGGAAGGAAGCGGTAATTTCACATTCCTGATTGTAGCCAGCTGTTACTGTCTCCTTGTGTATAATGGATGGTTGATCAGGCTTGTTCTTGGTTTGAAGGGTGAGAAGAAGAAGAAAAAGAAGAAGACAACTAAAACAGAAAAGTATTGGGACTGCGAACTGGCCAATGAAACAAAACCTATCTGGGTGAGTATAAGCGCCCCTCAAATTTTATCTTTGTTATTTTAACTCGTTGGCTTGGCTTGGATATCATTATTTTATTTTATTTTTCATATTGTTAATCATTTTTGTTCATATTTTTGTCTCCTGCTTCAGATGCGGATTCCCAAGGAAGTTGAAAAAGAAGAGTACCAGGAGTTTTACAAGAAGACATTCAATGAATTCTTGGATCCACTTGCATACACACATTTCACCACTGAGGTACTGAAAGTTTTGCAGTTTTGCACATTGACTGTAGAGTTGGTGGATGTAACACTTTGCTTTGAGAACTTTGCAGGGTGAGGTGGAGTCTAGGAGTGTTCTCTAGCTTCCTGGAATGGGTCCTCTTAACAACGAGGATGTTGTGAATCCAAAAACAAAGAATATACGGTTGTATGTGAAGCGGATATTTATCTCAGACGATTTTGATGGTGAGCTGGCAAGTGTGCCAATTATAGTTCAAGATTATTAATGGATTTGCTCTTTTACTTATCGATAGCTTAATGTTATTGAAAGCTCTGTAAAATTTGCTACATGATTCGGTTGGAAATGGCATTCATAATTTGTAGCTCATTGAGATGGGAACATATATGAACACCATTAAATAGATAACCACTATCTGCAATGATAGTTTTTCTATATTATCTAGGAACCTAGAAACTGTATTTGCTGGAATGAAATGACTGTCCGAGAATTTTCGCAAGATGATAAGAGCTACATCCTTGAAAGAAGAAATGTAAAACTATAGCTCTTGCCTGTAGCTAATCCCTGTACCTTTGATGGGCACCTCCTTGGTGCCTTTAAAGTTTAAAGTATTTTCCTCTGATTTGTTGGCCACAAAAGGACAAAAATTTGGCAAAAAAAACCCCAACATGGAAAGGGATGGTACATGTTTGATGTTTTTGGCTGGCCTATCATAATGAAGTACATGACAGAGCCATCGGAGGACAAGGCAGCAGGCTGGAGTATAACATGCAGAGATGTGTTCCCTATATTATTCATCTGGAAGGAAGCAATTGTTTTATCTTCAATTTTATCCAATATAGCAAAATGAAGCTAAATATTATATTATTGATGGTATGCACGGGGTAAGCGGGAAATGCATGTGTTGTAAGGATTATGCGGATTATGCGGAAGCGGCTTGTCAGGAAAACATTTGACATGATTCAAGAGATCTCTGAAAATGAGAATAAAGAGGTGCTAAAGAATATAATGATTTTCCTTTTCTTGTTCCATTGAAAATTTGTTTGTGAAGTTAGCATATGGTTAACTTGATAACTTTTACAGGATTACAAAAAATTCTGGAAGAACTTTGGTAGGTTTGTAAAACTAGGATGTGTTGAAGACTCTGGAAATCACAAGCGCATAGCACCACTGTTGCGTTTTTACACATCCAAAAGCGAAGAGGTGCTTACTAGTTTAGACGATTACGTGGAAAATATGGGTGAGAATCAAAAGGCTCTATTACCTAGCATCAGACACCTTGAAGAGTGCCAAGACTGCTCCATTCTTCGAGAAATTGGTCCAGAAAGATATTGAGGTATTCAACTGTTGGACTTCCATGCTGTTATTATGCCATGGATTATCAATGTTTGAGCTGTACAAGATTCTTAGACCAACTTTTTTGAATCAAGCAAAATAACTGATGGAGATTCAATCTGATTATTATGCTAGATTTTGAATAGAGCTCGTTGTTACCAATCGTTTTAGTGAGAAAAGAGTAATTACATTGGAGTATTGGTTAATGTTTTGATTAGTGGATCTACATGTCCTAGAGGCTTTCTTATTCTTGATGTGATTATCTTCATTTCAATTTTATTTTTTATTTCCTTCCTCTGGAAACTCATCTCAGAGTATTGATTGCATTTTCTCCTTGGGTTACTGATTTAGTTTTTTATATTTCTGTATATAATAGGTCCTGTATCTAATTGATCCTATTGATGAAGTTGCCATCCAGAATCTGCAGACATACAAAGATAAAAAATTTGTTGATATCAGCAAGGAAGATCTTGAACTTGGTTAGTGCTGTGGATTTTATGCTTTGATATCTGGTTTTCTTTGTCGCAACCTCTGCTGTGCATTGTCTCATCAGATGGGTGGTTAACTGGTTATTCCAGGTGACAAGGATGAGGTAAAAGAACGGGAGAGTAAGCAAGAATACAATCTTCTCTGTGATTGGATAAAGCAACAGCTCGGTGACAAGGTGGCCAAAGTTCAAGTTTCTAAACGTCTAAGCTCATCACCCTGTGTGCTTGTTTCTGGAAAGTTTGGTTGGTCTGCAAATATGGAGAGGTACTGATGGTCTTTAAGTAATTAGAATAGAAAGATTTTTTTTTGAGTTGTAAGATAAAACACTTAATTTTCAATTTATTTATTCCTCCCTTCAGACTGATGAAAGCACAGGCTCTTGGAGATGCTTCAAGTTTGGAGTTCATGAGGGGAAGGAGAATATTGGAGATAAATCAAGATCATCCCATCATCAAAGACTTAAATGTAAGATTACTCGCAAGGGCGGAGCCAGGATTTTTTTCTACCCTGGGCTATCAAGTAGCAACAATACATACCAGGGATGGAGGTAGGAGCTTATAGTTGGGAGCCGATAGGTTGGTGGGAGTTCGGGGGCATCGCCCCCGTTTTTTTTTTTGGGTGTTATTTATCAAAATTGAATTGAGAAGTAATCAACAATGTACTTACACGTGGGAATGAAAAATTGAACATAACAAAACTCACTGAGAATAAAAAATTGTTAAAGAACAAAATTTACAGATATATTACAAACACTATCAAGCGGTTTTCACTGCTTCACTATGCTAGGTTATTGAAGTATAATCTATCATTGTCAATCAAATTATAATACTAAAATTTATTCGTCTCAACTAATCCGCAACACAACTCAGTGATGAGTTGAAGTCTGTACTGGGCTATTGAGCTTAAATTTCCAAATCAATAAATATGTTAGTAGAGACATATGTTTATTAGGGTATATATAAGTATATATACTAAAAAAAAATTAAAAAGTTACCCCGGGCTAGAGCCCACCCTAGTCCAAGGGTGGCTCCGCCCCTGATTACTCGTACTCGTACTCATTACTAATTTTATTTATATCCTTATTTGTGTGTAATGCTAACCACTAGATTGGTAAATTAAAATTTTCTTGAGAGAGATCACTTCAAACTCCAAATATCCTTTTTGTGAAGAAAGAGGGAAAAGGGGAAGGGGAGGGGTGAGAGAGCAGTCTCGCGGATAATTGAAGCTGTGATGTAAAGTTTATTGAGTACATAGGTGGAAGTTCCAAAAGCGCTAGTTACTACTAGTACTAATGTTTTTTTTTTAATGTTTTGTTTGGTTGGCTATTATCCTTGTAGGCTGCCTGTAGGAATGCTCCAGACAGCAGTGATGCCAAGAGAGCTATCGAACTTTTATACGACACTGCATTAATCTCCAGCAGATTCTCGGTAAGAACAATTTGCAAATTCTTGTTGATGTAGGCAGTTTTACGTTTTAATATGCCAACTCATTTCCTTTATTTTGATCGTGCAGCCTGATAGCCCAGCTGAGTTGGGTGGCAAGATATATGAGATGATGGCCATGGCACTGGGTGGTAGATGGGGTAGAACTGAGGGTGACGAGGCCGAGGTGCAGGAAGATACTGCTGCCACAGAGGCTGATGCAAGCGCCTCAGAAGGTGCAGAGTCAGAAGTAATCGAACCATCAGAAGTTCGCGCAGAGAATGATCCTTGGCAAGATTGAACTCTCTCTTAAGCTATTAGGAAAATTTTGGAATTATTTATTCTTCCTGGGACAAAATGCATGAACAGGCGACGGGGACCGATCAGCCAGAGAACAGTATACAATTAAATTGAATTTGGAAAGAAAGCAGTTCTGATGATGATGATGTAAAATGTGTCTTGCAGATGAATATCTATCTTCTGGCATTTGTTCTCGAGCAATTTATCCGCAAGCAATGAGATTCGTCGTCTGTGCTTCTCCTTGCCATTTATCAAATTTGTAGAATGCTTTGGTAACATTTTCTATTTTAAAGCCAACCCAAGCTGAAAATCAAATCGAATTTTCTAATTTGGGTTTTTTTTTTGTAAAATTAGATTTTCCGTTTGGTTTGAATAAATTTTATTCGTTTTAAAATCGAGAAGCTAATTTTTTAAAAATTTATAGATGTTAATATTTAATTTATATACAAAATAAAAAAATTCGAAATAATTAATGAGGCTTGTGTACGACTTCCATATTTGGTTGTGATATTATTCCAACCCTCCCTATCCCATATATGTAAACCCCTCGCTCCTCTACTCCCTATTTTTTATATTTTTACTGTTCTTGGACCCACTGCTTTTCCTCAAAAAGAGGTACCCGGTCTGGTCTTGGGGGGCCCTGGTGATAAAGCCAAGTGTCAATTTTCCCTCCTCCCACCAGGCCCCCACACAACTCATGTAATTTGTTAATAAAAGTAAAATAAAGGAGGGTATAATTCTCTCTTTATAACTCGCCCACCTCTAAACCCCTCTTTTATAACTGATCAAGACTATCTCACCCCTCTTTTTTTTTCCAAAATTTATCAAGACCCATCCTACCCAAATCTACGTATGATGCCCTCTTCGCCCTTTTTTATGCAACTAATTGGAGAGCCAGCAGAGACATTATTTGAACATTAAGCTTGTGGGCAAGTTGAGCAAGAAGCTCTAAGGGGAATTTCTCTGCTTTTGCTTACAGTTGAATGAAAGAGAAGAGGTAAACGAAATTTAAACTTATCTCATTTTTGCTCCAAGTTTGACGTTTCCCAAGATTCCCGCCGACGAGGTTTCAAGTTCTCATCGCCTCTACCACAGTTTTCCAAGATTCGATTCCACGGTGGAGTCTTTGATTTCAATTGTTTCATCTCATAAATTAAGAGATACCCATAAAAATTGAGACCCTCTTGAAGCAAAATTGAAGACACTAGAAGAAAAAGAGCCTCAAATCAATTGATCTCCTTAAAACGCATATTTCTTTGTTATTTGGTTGGATTAAAAACGAACCAGGAAGAGAGAGAATGAGAAACTTTGATGGGAGAGAAAAATAACTAAAAAAATGGATAATGATTTTAAAAAATAATTCATGCACAAAAAATGAGGGAGAGATGATTTCAAAAAAATTTCTTTTGATTTGATAGACAAAACTAAACCTACCTAGGGAGGAGGGTTTATTCTAAAGGATGTTTATTTAGCAAAATCCACTGAAAAATCAGTAATCAGTTCGGTTTGATTTTTATTTGGTTGAATTCGAAAACTTTCAGTTTTATTAAAACCGAACCGAACCGAACCGAGTCAACCCTATTGGAAAAAAAAAGACTACCACGGTTAAAAGAAAACGGGCGAATGGAGAGGACGTAGGTTTAAGGAGGGTTTTAAGATTGGCTACGCCTCCCTTCTTCACTCTCTCTCTTCACCCAACAAACCAACGGCAACGCAGATCCCTACGCTTCTCCATCTTCGAGTAGAGTTTGCAACTTTGCACTGGCTCTCACTTTCTTTCTGGTTGTTTATTCTCTCCTATTCCCTTTCCGATTTTTTTTTGAAGGAAGTTCTGATTTTCCCTTATTTGCCATCCTCCGATACTACTTTAGGTAGCCGAGCCTAATCTCCAGACAATCAAAAACCATACTACTCTAACATGTGGAGATACTTGGCCAAGCAAGCTTCTTTCAAAAAGATCAGACTTTCTTCCAATTTATTGAAATTTACTGTAGACTCCAATATTGCCGAGAAAATAAGACCACCAGAGGCATTAACCGACCCAAAGTATTATACCCCACTTCTGAGGTTTACCCGAATTGGCGGATTATGTAATCAGAAAGTCGAATTAGATAGACACAATTTTATTGATTCAAGTAACCGTTATGGTGTTTCTGTTTCATGTAATGATATGAGGAGGAGATATGGTGGTTTTGCAGAGGCAATTGATTCGACTGATGAGGGTTATTCAGGGTCTGAAGAGATTCAAGATTTGATAGAAGAAATGAACAAAGAGGACAAAATGGGGTCGCAGCAGTCTAAGGAGCCAAAGAAGCTGATGGCAGGTATGGGAGTATGGAGATACTATGCGTTAAAGAAGAGGCAGATAAAAATGGAGACAGAGGCATGGGAGGAGGCGGCGAAAGAGTACCAAGAGCTGCTAACAGATATGTGTGAGCAGAAGCTAGCACCGAATTTGCCATATGTGAAGTCCTTGTTTCTTGGCTGGTTTGAGCCATTGCGTGATGCAATTGTTACAGAGCAGGAGTTGTGCAAGGAAAAGAATGCAAGAATCTCTCATGCTCCATATTTTGATAAGTTGCCTGCAGATATGATGGCAGTTATCACCATGCATAAGTTGATGGGATTGCTGATGACTACTACAGGAGGAAGTGGAACTATTAGAGTGGTGCAAGCTGCTTGCCAGATAGGTGAAGCTATTGAACACGAGGTGGGTCAAATTTTACTAGTACTGTTTGCCAGATGATAATATGTGCCTCAAACTTGCATCTTGTGATGAGTTTAGTTGCTCTGTAGTTTGTGCTCAGCAAATTTTAGTGGAAGCATAGTTATTTGTCCTTTGTTTCAAGTTGTGATACTAAGCTCTCTACACTTCCAAGGTGCTCTGCTTTAAAATTTGTTAGATGGTTTCATTGTAGTTCTATACATGTCCATTTCCATTATTTGGGATTTGAATATTTAGTCGGTAATTGGTACAAAACAGTGGATATTTTTGTCATCCCAGAGGACCTAGACATATTGCTTGATGGCTATTCTGAGGAAGTTGAAGTTATGCTTACAACTTAGAACTTTGGCGGTGCTGTTTTATTTGATGGCGATTCTGTGGAAGTTGTGCTTAAAACTTTGAATTTTGACATTTTGTTTTCCATTGGCATTAACATTTCAATTTGGCAATTCGGTTAGAAAAGATTGTGTTCTTTGTCTTTAGCAAGGTAACATGTTCTGTCAGCAATCCATCTCAAAGACTTGGCATCTTATAGAATCTCATAAGTGACTTAATGTTCAATTATTTTTTGATGTTATTGAAAGATTATCAGCTAGACTTCCTTTAACCTGTTCATATTTGTACTGCCCATGTTGAACCTTGCCTATAATTGAATTGATCATCACATTAGCTTTGAACTTGGGGAATAACATGGGAAAAGTAATAGATGGGTATTTCACATTTTTATGGTAACCATGCATTGTCTGTGGTTCTGCATGAAGACATCTATGTGATCTTCGTTAAGGATACATGTTCGATTTTGATAACAAGTCATAAGGAATTAGTTTTTCCCTAGGCACCTTTCGTTGTCAGCACACACATATGGGCGCTTAACATTTTAATAAAATGCTGATTGCTGTCCGGCTCTTTATCTGAACATACGATGTCGATTAATGTGGTCTTTATGAACTGTCCTTTTTTTGTTACTATAAACCTTGTGAGGTTGCTTTCCATCTGTATACTTTTGTTGAAATGTGGTATATTCACTTTCACCACAAATTGTCTTTTTATATGCCGGAGTGTGTACATTATATATTCTTTTTCTTTTCAAATGCTAATGTCTTTGAAGTTGATTGTTCAAATTTCTCTGTTAGTCTGTTTTACTCTCCGCATGTGTAGACTGTTGCTAATTTGTCATTGGCTGTTATGTCCAAGAGAAGTCTGTGTCTTTGGATATAATTTCCTGTGTTTATAAGATGCTGCAAAAGGTTTTTACAATTGATTTAATTATTAAGTATGTTAATTTATTTCTGAACCAGGCAAGGATCCATTGGTTTCTGGAGAAGACGAAGAAGAAAAAGAACACTACAGATAAGCATCCTGAAGGTGAAATTGATATTTCAACTGATGATCAACAAAAACAAACTAAACAGCAGGATAAACTGAGGAAAAAAGTTACAACACTGATGAAAAAGCAAAAGGTGCATCAAGTAAGAAAAATAGTGAAGGAACAAGATGATTCAAAACCATGGGGTCAGGAAGCTCATGCTAAGGTATGGAACTCCACGGATGGAAAATCTAGAAGTCAATCTTCAAGCTAAGATTTTTTTCTTCCTTTTCCTCTCGGATGTTGTAGGCTGACATCTGCATTTCCAGATTGGCTGCCGTCTAATTCAGTTGTTGACGGAAACAGCATACATACAGCCTCCAGCAGATCAGATAGGAGATGGTCCACCTGATATTCATCCTGCATTTGTACATACCCTTAAGACTGTCACCAAAGAAGCACCGTGAGTAATTTTGTGCTTCTATATATTTCGATTTCACCTTGCCCATTCTTTTCTTCTTTATTGTTCTCTCTTACTCTCTTTTTTTGTAATTCATACAGGAATGGTACTAGCATTAGCAGGAGATATGGCGTTATTGAATGTAACCCACTAGTTAGCAAAGGCCTTGAGCGAACTGTAAGTAAAATGTCATCCTCATAGGATGGTACTATTTATATAACTTTTTAATTAATTTTGATTTTATTTTATGGCTAACGGATGTATATGCAGCTGATAACAGGTTATTTCTTTATTTTCCTTACATGAATGTAAGAACACATTTGAGCATTGGTAGCATTATGATTGATAAATAATTGTTATGGAAGTGGGAAACCAACAAAAAAAACTTAATTTATTTTTTGACTATTAAATGATTAGTAGGGTGTATTTATATTGTCATCAAATAGACTACAAAAGTTCAGGTTTCCAAGATTTTGCTCATATAGTAAAAAAATCCCTTATTTAAGTAATTAAGTCCATAGAACTTTTTAAATGTTTTTTATTAATTATTTAATTCATCTGGATTATTTTTTTCTTCACAATACTTATTTTCTTTGGCTCAATATTTTTTGTTACTGGAAAAGAATCACCAGTTGCAGTTATTTTTTAGTTGCATTCTACTTGTTATTGTGCATAAGGAGAGTATGGATTTCTGTTGTACAAACAGGCTAGGCACATGATCATTCCTTACATGCCGATGTTGGTGCCTCCCTTAAACTGGACAGGGTATGATTTCAACTCCTTGCTATTGAGATTCATATCCTTCAGTCAGGATCTTAGTTCTTTCACTTCTGTTGCATGGGTTAGCTTTTTACTTGGGCATATGGGCATTTTGAAAATTTGTTTATGAACTAGTAACAAAGAGCAGCATTTCCTTTTAGTGAATGTGGCAATATTTTGCAGGTATGACCGAGGTGCTTACTTTTTTTTGCCTTCGTATTTCATGCGAACACATGGAGCAAAACAGCAACGCCTGGCAGTTAAAAGGAGTCCAAAGAAGCAGTTGGAGCCTATTTTTGAGGTTCTAGATAAACACAATGCTTCTCCATGATCTTTCATTTTTTCTTTTTACTTTTTTCTTCTTATAATTGTTCAACAGGGTTGGGAATTCAAATTCCTGCCCTTAGGAAGGGTGGTGAGGAGCTTGACCACTTTAACAAGTGATGCTTCTCCATGCATTTCCATGTTTAGTATAATATATTTTCTTAAAATATTTTAGAAATGTGTTGCTTTGCAATTTTCTCTGCACCTTAAGGCATCAATTTATGTTGCAATTTTCTTTATATCAGGCCCTGGATACACTTGGAAATACCAAATGGAGAGTAAATAAAAGGGTGCTTGGAGTAATTGACAGGATGTGGGCTGGTGGAGGTGGTCTCGCTGGCTTAGTTGACCGTGAAGATGTGGGTTAGATATAAATAGTTGGAATTTTATTTTCATTCTACTGTTCTTTTCTTTTAGAAACATAGTTTGTGAAGATTTTTTGTTCCAATACCACTTCACAACTCTACATTTCAGCACGATGACCGTGGTTTAAATTGACGAATATTATTTTGTATTTCTATGACAGGTTCCCCTTCCAGAGGAGCCAGACACTGAAGATGAATCGGAAATCCGCAAATGGAAGTGGAAGGTTAAAAATGTGAAAAAGGAGAACTGCGAGAGGCACTCACAGCGGTGTGACATAGAACTTAAACTTGCGGTGAGGGCTTACTTGTTGGAAATTGGAAACTGCTTGAAGTTGCCATGTGCTGTGTCAATCACAATGCTAATCTTGTTTAACTGGGGAGCAGGTGGCTCGAAAAATGAAGGACGAGGAAGGCTTCTACTATCCTCACAACCTTGATTTCCGAGGTCGTGCATACCCCATGCACCCATATTTAAACCACCTTGGCTCTGATTTGTGCCGAGGCATCCTGGAGTTTGCAGAGGGACGCCCTCTTGGGAAGTGTGGCATACGGTGGCTAAAGATACAGTTGGCAAATCTGTATGGTGGTGGTGTGGATAAGTTATCTTATGATGGTCGAATAGCATTTATTGAGAATCATCTGGATGATATCTTTGACTCTGCAGACAGACCTCTTGAAGGAAGGCGCTGGTGGTTGGGGGCCGAGGATCCTTTTCAATGCTTGGCAACATGTATTAATCTCTCAGAAGCATTGAGATGCCCGTCTCCAGAGACTACCATATCGCATATGCCAGTCCACCAGGTACATTTTCTTGCAATCCTGGGTTTCATTGTAAGGGATTGTTTTAGCTGAGTAACAAATCTGCAAGCACGAGTTTTAGCAGAAAGAAACTCCGACCTTATTCTGTTAAACATTTGGGATTTGAATTTTCAGTTTCTTTTGGGGAAGTTTCAGTATGAATTTGAGCAAACAGATCAAGTAGTGGAGTTGGATCTAAGAGGCTTTTGCCTTCATAAACTTATTTACTTAAGTTGGAATTGTACAGCACTACAGTTAAAGAAAAAAAGTTTACTTCCAAGTTGTTGTATGTATGCTTCTAATAAGAAGAAAGGAGAGGCTGGAGCCTTGGAGGTGCAGCTTGCATGTGTTTGACATATCATGAATTAATGGTGTATTCTCATTGCTTTGTCTTGCCGATTTTTTAAAGTTTACTGGAAACATGTAATCCAGTTATATATGTAAAGCAATACATAATATGGAAATTCTGTTGAATCTCATGCATTTTTCTTTTTGTTCTTTCTTTTCTTAGGATGGTTCTTGCAATGGATTGCAACACTATGCGGCCCTTGGAAGGGACAAGGTAATGGGCCTTCTCTTTGTTGTCTATTAAAGAAAAGATTCCATAAGCCAGCATATAGATAAATCTGTCTTATGTGATTGGAAAACCTGAAGCGGGCTGATTGTAGCGTTCAATAAAGCACGGATACGTGTAGTATGATGAAGTATCAGTATCCGTTACGTATCGGATACAGATACGTACGGATACGTCAAAAATACGTTTGGAAGACGTATTTTTTAAATACAAAATTTTAATTATTTTTTAAAATACCGGATACGTTTGGGATACGGATGGAATACGTACCAGATAAGTATTCTTCAATAACCCAAAGCCTAAATCAGGGCTTACCTTTAGCGCGACCCACATCTGGATCAGTTCTTTCGCTACCTCACCAGCAGCATCTGCCTCCATCTCGCGAGCTCCACCACGTTGTCGCGATCTCCCTTCGCGATCTCCAGCAGGCTGTCGCGATTTGGATTTCCAGTGTATGATTTTCCATTTCTTCTTCTTTAAAATTTAATCTCATGGTTTTGAATTTGTCATCTAATCTCCAGGCTTCTCGACAAGCTGGTCTGATTGATTTTATTGCTTCGAGTCTGTCTCATGTCTTCGAGTGCAGCCACTGCCTTTGCTTCAGCCAGTGGTTCAGTGCAATCTTCTAGTGTTGGTAGTAGAAGACTAATGACTATTTATGTTATGTTTGCCAATTTCCATGACTATTTATGTTTGATTATGTTATGAAATCTATGTAGTTAAATTTTAACAATATATAAAAATATATTTAAAAAAAAATTAAAACGTATCCTAAACGTATCCGTATCCTGTTTTTTTGAAAAATGACATATTCCCGTATTCGTGTCGTATACGTATCACGTATCCGTATCTGTGCTTCTTAGGTAGTGTTAAAAGGTTCGCTGCAGGTTTTCTTTGCGGTATGAGGATTATTGGGATTTGATTGTATCTATAATTAAGGGTGTCGAACTTGTCATTATAATGAGAAACAAAATATTTGTTGAAAGAGTGTCAAAACTGATTACATTGATGCATAAACTTCTGACTAATTAATTAAACTACTTCATTTCTTTTGTTAGTTGGGAGCATCAGCAGTAAATCTAATTGCAGGCAATAAACCTGCTGATGTTTACTCGAATATTGCTGCCAGGTAAGTGCCTCTCTGTCTCTCTATGTCTCCTCTCTGTATGTGTGTGTATTCACAGTCATATGAGGTGTGAAGGTTGGCATGGTAAACAACTCTCGTGCACAAGTCTTCCCCCAGTGGCGGGGTCGGATAGAAAGGATTTGTGCAGTCTTTACCTTACCCTTCACATAATATGTAGAAAGGCTGTTTCCAGGACCTGAACCTGTAACCTCTAGGTCCACTATACCTTTGTAACTTTACCATTGGGCCACATATTCTTCTAGATATGATGGTTGGCATACAAATTTTGTTTTGCTAAAGAAATAAGGCCAAGGAGCATATATTTCATGCTGCATGGCAGAACATGATGAACAGGCAGAACATGACGAACAGAAAAGTTGAGAAACAGGGTTATATATTTTTTTGAATGGATTTTTTTATTCAAGCACCTAGGGGGTGCAACCCAAACAGATTACAAGGGAGAAAGATTCAAATAATCAAAGATATTCCTAGGAAAAGAAGAACGCCAAAACCTAATGCAATCAAACCAGCTGCCTGTGTAAGTGTCTGTGGAGGATTCCTTATTATTGAAGATTTCGCTATTCCTTTCAAGCCAAAGCATCCACATCACAGATATTGGAACCAATTTAATGAACCTAGACTTCCAAGGCTCCAGGCCATTATTTTTTTGTCCACTGAATAGCTAGAGATCCAAGAAATGCCCATCATCATCATAGCATTTGCCCAAATTTTAGGAGACCAAGGGCAATGCAAAAAGAGATGATTAATTGATTCCATACCTGATTTATAGAGACAACACCTATAAATTGTCTATAGTTAGGATTCTACCGCAAACAACCTCCCAACAAAAGAAAAAAGCGAAACAGATTTATATCCGTACCAAGTTGTGAAAAATGCTTTATACCCATATCTTTTGGAAGGTTGTAGAATGAGGGGGGATGAGAATCATTTATTCTCTTGTTTGGTTGATTTTGAGAGAGTGGAATCTCAAACTCAATTTACCCCCCTTGTGGAGAATGAGTTTTAATATACAAAACTATTTTACCCTTATTAGAAAATATTGTTTTTATTTTTGAAAAAAAGAGAGGATAATATGGAAATAGTACTATTAAATTGTCACACTCATTCTCTATATTTCATACCAAACATGGTCGCACTCAGCTCACACTCATTGTCACACCCTCCCTCGCCCACACCCACACCCACACCCACACCCGTTCAATTATGAAAAATATCCCCGTTAGATCTATAAATGTCAAATTCTGCCTTTTGTTGTCTGGCTTCAGGTCTGAGAATTAGTTCAGTGAGGGAGTGAAGGGACGAGAGGACATTTACTGCACCTACGTGTTGTGAATTTGTGATAAAAAACAAAAGTTGGTCATGTGCCATGTGACAGTGAGAATTAATTGTTCTGAAGTGTGTGACTAATTTGCTATTGTGAGAAACTAAGAATGGTTCTAAAATTGGCTTAGATCTGTCAGTAAGCAAGTTTGGTCAAGTTACTCCAACATTTTATTCAAACAGTTCTGCAATTTTTTTAGCATTGTAGTGTTGCAACCTCGCAGGTTCAATTTCTGGAAAAGTCTCTCTATATATTATGTATTTATGTGGGAGAGAGGGAAGTCAAAAGTGTGATACTATGTTTAGTTGCTTCTTCTATTGTATCAACTCCGTATTGGATGCTTGGAGGCTCCATAAATAAGTGTGGGTTAATCACTGGTTGAGTGAAATGATTTGTTTTGAATTTTGAAAATAAAATGTAATAGATGGATCATGGATGTGATAAGTGATAACCATAATACTGTGAGTGATTAATTTACTAATTAAAAATAAAGAGGGTGATTGGTTGAAACTTTTGCAGAGGCAAAAAAATGAAATATTGTTGTATGAAAGGTACAACACAAATGAGAGAAAGAAATGATAAATTTTCATTAGAATGGTCTGACCTCGGATTTGAAATTAAGGTGATATGATTGATCATGGCTTCTCAGGAGTTAGATTGTATATATGCAAGTTTTGAATTTAGTGTTAATTAAGGTCTGCGTACATCCTACCTGTCTTAAACCCCGTCCCGGCCTGTCTTAAACCCCGTCCATTACGAAAGCCTTATTCATGGGGTTGTTTAACTCACCAACATTTTTTAGAGGGTGGCAAATAACTTATGTTATGATCTAATGTTTTGTTGCCACAATTATATGGAGGAATCATCTTTGCTTATTCATCTAATCAAAGTGTTTTTTTTAAATTTTTTTTTTTATGTAGAGTTCTTCATATAATGCAGACAGATGCAGAGAAAGACCCAGCAACTAATCCCAATGCATTGCATGCCAAGCTTCTAATCAATCAGGTTTTAACTAGGTCTTAGATTTGTTTTTTTTTTCTTTTTCTTTTTGGGCATGCCTTTAGCTGTTGCATATCCAAGATTGTGAACCATTCTTCTTTCTTTGATGATATAAGCAACAAAATTATGCTGTTACTTGTTCATTGAGGTGGAGATGTGTGTCAAGGACAGTAGAGGTTTTACAACTTGGGTTCGAATATGGGTTGATAAAGTTCTTTTTGGTCTTGCATGTGGATGTCACTTAATTCCATATAATTTATACTTCCCTTCCCCAACTTGGAAATTATCAGGTGGATCGGAAATTGGTCAAGCAGACAGTTATGACATCAGTATATGGTGTGACTTTCATTGGCGCTCGTGACCAAATCAGCCGGAGGTTAAAAGAACGCTCTGGGATTGCAGATGATTCAGAGATATTTGCTGCATCATCCTATGCAGCAAAAGTAAGCAAATTAAATGTGGTGCCTTTACCTCTGTTTTGTTTCATAAACATTTATTTACTTATGTCCCTTCATGAGCAGACTACCTTGACTGCCTTAGAAGAGATGTTTGAAGCTGCAAGAAGTATCATGAACTGGCTCGGTGAATGTGCAAAGGTACGGTGCTCATGATGCTGCTTGGACTGATCTATTCCTTGTCTTTGTAAAATATTTTGATGACTGCACCATGCTAAGTGATGATATTCGTGAGAATCTATATCTATATCTATCTATACTACTATATAAACCTGGTGAGGCAAGCTGGCTTGCCGATACCTGTCCTCCTGTATTTTTAGCTAGGACGTCATTTTCATTATCGCGTAGGTGAGTATACTTCAGCTGGGTTTTGTTCGCGCGGCTGAAAATTCATTAAAAGGATAGTTTCACCTTTCATCAATCTAAGTTTTAAAAAAAAAAAAAACAGATGGCTTCCTTGCGTGTTTTCTCAGGTCGCCCACACCTGTCCTCTGGTGCTTTCTACCATCATGCCATGCTGATGGTATTTATATTTATGGGCGAGTACATGGTTTCATAATTGTGTGTGGTGGGAGAGCCTCTAGGATATTTTGGGGGCTTTTATCATTTCTGAAGGTTGTCTTTGTAATTTCACCTTGGTTTGGCCATAAGTATAACACCTGTCAGTCACGTGTTGACCCATATAAGAAAAGAATTTGCACAGTTCAAACGCTATGATGCACATGAAAGAAGACTTAAAATATCGGAAATGCCATTTTGATTGTTTCATTTTGTATTTGAGTATTGACTCAAAATTTATAAATGTTTTCCTAGGTGATTGGTGTCATTAACAGAGTTGTAAAAAAGTTATCTGCTAGATTCAAAAGCTTATTCTTCACTGAAAATACTGTTTGTTGGGCGTTGGGCTAATTTCAATAGCTATAAATTCATCTCCTCATAAGCGAGGAGGTCTATAAGTAGCGTCGAAAAAGTAAAAATAAAAACCAAAAAGACAAGACAAAAGTTTTCAGACAAAGATAGAAATGGAATATGTATGGAAGCATAGTTTGAGAATCAAGTTCCCTTCTGCTTGGTCATTGTGCAGAATATTTATTGAGTCTCAGCAATTCTACCGGCAGTTGCAGCAAAAAAAAAAGTGCGGGTTATTGGTTATGGATTGGAAGTATTTTGCAGTGCTGCTGATTTTTTTGACGTATTATTCATTTAGAAAGTAAAAATTTGTTGTTCACAGGGTCAAGATAGTGTCTATTAGCTGTATATTTTGATTTCTAATTTTTTTGGGCATTGAGCTGTGCCATCAGCGCAGCGAGAAATATTTATTCCAGATTGAAAGTGGTTGACAATTTTTCTTTGGGGAATATATACATTTAATGACTATAATTATCACCTGTCAAGGGGTTTCTCGGCTAATGACATAACATGAACAGCAGTGTTGGTCTAATTTCTGAAAATTACAGAAAATATCGTTTTTATATTTTTTAACCATTTAAAAGTTGCTCATTTGCGTTCTGTTCTTTTCTTTTATGTCAACTTAAACTTATTTTGTAAATGAATGATTTTCTGTAAATAAATTCACTGCTTTTTTCCCCTGAAAATAGTAGTGTGGAATATTACTGATTTCATTTTCTCGCTTTTTCTTTTTATTCTTGTAAAACTAATGGCAGTGGTAAAAAATTCTTACACTATCCTATATTTGGTTCATTTAGTAGTAGTTTAGGGGATTGGGAAAAGGGAACTGTTTTATAGTTTTCCTTTGGCCTTTTAGCATGCTTTGTCTTTAATGCGTTATCCATGAAAGTATCATGAACTACCTTTTTCCCCCCTTGGGTTATATGTATGGGGGATGCCAATGTGCATTGT
Source organism: Euonymus europaeus (assembly GCA_963580455.1). NCBI lineage: Eukaryota > Viridiplantae > Streptophyta > Magnoliopsida > Celastrales > Celastraceae > Euonymus > Euonymus europaeus. The sequence goes on along the minus strand of OY756968.1, from coordinate 3,432,205 downwards.
TGACAACGGCTTTTCTTTCATTCCCAAAGCTTGTGTTAAGTCTTAATTGTGACTGGCTGTTTGGTGCTATCGATATATCTATAGTAAGTTTCCTGGGTAGGGTACTTACCAAATGACATATGTAAACAACTTTTGTGCACAAGACTCTCGCAATGGACGGGGTCTGGAAGATACATGATGTACATAGACCTTACCCCACATAATATGTGGGGAGACTGTTTCCAGGAAATGAACCTATAACCTTTAGGTTGCGCCAAATGCGATCTTACCACCGAACCAATTCAAAAAGGAAAAAAAAAATTAAATTTCATAAACAAAGAGAGAAGGCACAAAAACCCAAAGAGCTTCATTGGTTTCATGAGCTGGATTTTTGGAAGCTATATTCAAACAAGGTACTGCCCTTACCTAAATCAAGCTAAGCCACACCGAACCAGATAACACGTCCCTAAGAAAATGTTAGTTACTCGACTGCATATATCATAAGAAGTTTTCTGTGGAATGCTAACAGCTTTTGCTCTTCAGAACCACTGGAAAAGTATTTTTTGGTCTTCTATTAGGGTTAGTGACAGCCAAATCTGAATACATATAGGTAATCGCATCTGAGAATCAGCCTGTGCGGTGGACCACTCCTCTTGGGCTTCCAGTTTTGCAACCCTACCGTAAATTAGGAAGGCAATCGGTAATGTTCTTAACGTCAAGCCTCAAAAATTGTAAAATACCATTGATAATCTAACAGTCTTGTTGATTTGGTTGTAGGTTAAAACTTCCCTTCAGATATTGACTCTACAGCGAGAAACTGACAAGGTATTTGTCCTCAACCCCTACTCCCCCCCTCCTAGTAGGTTGTGCCACATTTATATTTGTGCCTCAAGAAGATCTTAAGTCGCTACCTCAGTTTATTTGCGAAAAACCAGAAGCAATATTGTTTTTCATATTTTATTTTCATCTCTGTAACTACATCTACATTTTTCTGCTCTTTTGAAATTGAGAAAAAAGTATTTGAAAACCCTTGAATTAGCACTCTACTGGAATGAATTATCATCTGAATATCAGTTAGTGACTTGTTGTTTTTATTTACTAGTTTCACTATTTCATAATCTGTTCTCTATTTTCCCTCGTTAAGATTAATTTCAAGTTGTGCGCTAGATTCTTTGTTCTTATTATTTCCCTATTGTCGTAGGTCATGGTTAAGCGGCAAAGGACAGCTTTTCCCCCAAATTTTGTCCACTCCCTTGATGGTTCTCACATGATGATGACCGCTATAGCCTGCAAAAAGGCAGGATTAAAATTTGCAGGTCAGTTTTTATTTTCCTTGTGAAGCATGCGAGTGCTGGTGTGTGTGCAGGCATAGATGATTTGGATATATGACAATTTCATGTTGTTCTAATTACAGGGGTGCATGACTCATACTGGACTCATGCATGCGATGTGGACGAAATGAACAGGATACTCAGAGAAAAGTTTGTTGAACTCTATGACGCGCCAATACTGGAGAATGTACAGTATCTATCTTCTATAGAATTCTATACGAACTAGACATGAGGATTTAGGTCTTTTCTGTTGCCATGTCATGTCTTTTACTAGTTTTTCTTACCTATGAAGAGAAATTTTAGAGCTTGAAATTGGTAGTTGCTAATGTTCAAAAACTGAGCTCCCCTAGTTCCTGCTAGAATTTGTTCTCTTGGAGGAATCCTGCTAGAATTTCTTCGGTTGGTGAGAGTACATGGTATTAGATTAGGTTCTTTAAGCACATATTCTGAGGTCCCATGTTTCAATGATTTTATTGCCTGCGGATTTCAGATGCCTCGAGAGGTTTATACCTCTTAACATACCTCAACAGTCTGAGGAAATCAATTGAATTGAAGCTAGTTTAAAAAACCAATTTTCAAGTACAGATTTAATCTACTGTTAGTATTATGTTTAGGATTGTAGATTGGGCATTATGACTGCTGACCTCTGGATCTCTGCATCAGATTTAAAGAACATACCATTATTGGTCATAGTGAGAGAACATTGTTATGGATCTTCTCTTCTTTCACTCCATAAATATATTTTTTAATTATGTGGTTCTACAATAATCTGTTCATATTTTTAATGCTCCATTGTGCTTGCAGTTGTTGGAGAGTTTCCAGAAGAATTTCCCTACGGTAAAATTTCCACCCTTGCCGGAGAGAGGAGACTTCGATCTCAGAGAAGTCTTAGGATCCACTTATTTCTTCAATTAGTCTTGAGTTGGATACATGGGAGTTTCGTTTTCAACTCATGCAATTGTTTACCAATCGCTTAGGGGCAAGATGGGGGCTATATTCTTCCAGCCATTGGCACAAAATTGAGAGGGGTGAGGTACCCTATGTGTGATGAAGCATGTTCTTGCCAGCGCTTGTAAATATATCCTGTTAGATGCGTTCAACTGTTGACAGAGCAGGTTGGTCATATTCCTGCCCTCTACTTGATTGGCTTCAGCTATTTTTCTGGGTTCTTTTAAGGATTCGGAGAAATAAGATGATCCATCATGGTACCCTGTTAAAAGACTAGTTTCAAAGTTATCAAGGGAAAGTTTTATTGTTGGAAGTTCGCTATGTTATAAAAGGAAGGAAAGTGAGGCCTCAGAACTGTAGGGAGGACCTACTTATTTATTTATGCTGGCAAAGGATGTATACTTCAGCTACTGTCAACAGTTCCTGTATTCTCAGAGATGGTGAGCGGAGCTGATTTACATTGGTTTCTGAAACTGTTGCAGGGTCGTCAGAAAGTTTAACTAGATCCTTTGTATGTGTTCTTTTGGCATATTTTGCCACATTTGTACCCATAATGTCACATCTTATACCATTTTTTCGCGGATTAAGAAACCCAATAATTGAATACTGTAACAAAAAGTAATACATATTGAATTTTGTAGCGTCCTATTGATATGATAATGTGGAGTGCTTCTAAAACATTTAAATTTTTATTCAAAAAAAACATTTAAATTTATTTTATTATAGGTGTTTTTTATGGAAAATGCATAGGTGGTAAAAAAATTAACAAGAAACTCGTCCAAGACATTGTCGTATTGGATCTTGTTCTACATGATAAATTCGGGTACGGGAGTCATTCAGTCTCATCCACTAAATAATTATAAGACCTTCAAACCATAGGGGTGATGGATTCAATAGGAGAGAAAAAAAATCATAAATCTTCACAGCATTGATTTGCCTCTGGCCCATTAAATAAGAAACCATAAAAGAAGATCAAAGAAGCCTAGCCTACCCTCATAAGGTATGTTTATGCATGTAACCTTTTTATCTCTGTCCGGCTCTCCCTCAGCACTTTCAAGAGATGGAAGTCGTCTTTCCTGAACAGGAAGCATTGTGAATAAACTGGAACAAGAATTGACCAAATAAATAACATAAAGTGGAGATATGATAAACAAGGTGACAGTAGGCAGCCATTGGACTTATTCACCCTAAAGATGGATACAAAAAAAAATTGCAGTCGCAAGTTGTCTCTATCAGCTTACTTCCTTGACATCTTACATAACAATTAAAAAAGGGTCTGCGTTGCCGGCCATTGCACCTGAATGTGACCTAAAATCATCAATTCTTCTATCTGTTAGTAACATACATACATACATATATATATATATATGAAGATCCTTTCCAACTTCAAAATTACTTCTCATCAATAACTCCTACATAGAAAGTCAATTGTTGCTCACTGTACTGTTGTGATTTTTTACTCTCAGGCTTGTTCTGCGACGAGCATCATTCATTGGGTCTATTTTCTGCTGTAGAAGAAAATGGGTTCTTTCTCTATGGAGGATTTTGTTGGAAATGGAGTTCTAAAGGAACTGCTACCGAAGCTATTAGACGAAGGCTGGGATGATGTACCAACCTTGAAGGTTATGAACTCAGAAGATATGGATGCAATAAACATGACAACACAACAAAAGGTTGGTTCCTCAAAATATTATATTTTTTCAGCTTCCTTTGCTAAAGCAAATAATCAGAGAAATATCCTCCACGTTCTGTGATCTTTAATCACAGAATACTCATCAAAACACTAGATTGATGTTCTCAATATGGAGTCGATTTTCTTCGATATATATAATCGAGGATTCTGACACTAATAACCACTTTAAAATTCTGTTTGTTTAAATCTAGGTTGCAATGGAAATTAGATCTTACCTGCATGATCGTGCTCTGATGCAATACGGGGATAAGCTGGAAGCCTCGGGGAAATCTGTTCCTGAGCTGCTTAACTTAAGCACCACGGACCTGTCATCCCAGTTTGGTATGAAGAGAGGCCATATTGCCCGTTTCGTGGACAGAATCAGTGAATGTGCAGATCCTTCGCCCAAATATCATGGTCCGTCAGCAAGTAAATTAACCAGCACCCCATCTGCAAATAACAGCATGTATAGGAGTTTCAGGTCTGTCAACTCTAAACAGATGCGAAGTACAACAAATCTTCGATCACGAAGTGATAGTATGAATAATGATAAGACAATTGAGAATTCATTGGCTTCTTTTAAGATTAAAGATGGATACATCTTCAAAGGTATCGTTGCTGCAGAGCCAGCAGAGCCACGAGCATGTGGCTGTGTACAACCTCCTCCAGTACTTGACCAAGTTGCTCCCTACTCTGCTATTGAAAACGTCTCCATTCAGAAGCTTACTCCCACGTACAAGATTGGGATGGAGCGTCTGGTGAAAAACAAGACACCTCCAATGAAAGCATCAGAACTGTGGCGAGATCAGCCAGCCGTGTTTGTCTGCATCAGACGTCCTGGGTAAATATTGAAACTATGCATCCACACATGACATGTTGGTTTTGTTACTCTACTTTTGCTGCAAAGAATATATAAAGTATTCTAATATAGCTCATAGATAAACCCTCAATGTCTAGCTATCTCAGAGAACGTTGATTTTGAATGCATGGTTGAATTCATTCATTGGTTCTCACGTCTTCTGCAATTGAGACAGGTGCATCATGTGCAGAGCTGAAGCTCACCAGTTGTATGCGAAAAAGCCCATATTTGATGCACTGGGAGTTCAACTATTTGCAGTTCTTCATGAGCATATAGAGTCTGAGGTACTCAGATGAACTTCAACTTCCCATAAGTTCAACTAATACTTCTTTGTTTAACATGCTAAATTCACATTGTAGGTGAAAGATTTCTGGCCCCGGTATTGGGGAGGTGTTGTGCTCTTTGATAGGGGTATGGAATTCTTCAAAGCTCTTGGGGGTGGGAAATTGATGAAGGATAAGTTCCTCTCAGGATTTGTTTTCAACCCACGAGCAATTGCGAATTACAAGCGTGCAAAAGCTTTGGGAATGGAGCAAAACTTCAAAGGAGAGGGTGAAATCAAGGGTGGACTTTTTATACTTGGCAGAGGAAAGAGTGGCATTGCTTACCAGTTCATTGAAAGGAATTTTGGTGATTGGGCTCCCGTAGCTGAAGTAATAGAAATATGTACTCAACTCCAGGTACTTCTTATAAGCTTCTCTAGTCCTTGACTGAGTAAGTTCTTCAGTAATCAAATCAAATCATCTTTTCCTCACTGCCTTCTCTACATGCAGACACAGAGCAAGTTGCCAATTGTAGGGAAGTCATCCATCAAATCATCAGAAGAACTCCAATGAAAACTTTCATCCATAAGTTCTTCATATTCACTTGAAGAAATTTTATTTGTGATAAGAAATGTATGGATTAACTTCTTGGTTTTATTGTTACAGCATGGCTAGTTTTACCTCGTATGTTCTGTATTCGAAAAGAAACTTCCATTTTGGATATGTCAATTGTTATCAGATTAAAAAATAGCTGCCCAATGATCAACTGAATGAAGATATGATGACAAAAGTACTCAACTTCAATCATTAAAAATTTCGTCTGAAGACAAATGTTTCTGGCTTTTGTTGACTTGATTATCGCACAATGGAGTTTTATCAATTGGATTTGGTTCTGGGTTTCAAACAAGAGTTTGAGAAAGTAAGAGTAGTTCATAGAGGCCGAAGACATTGCGTTGCATCTACAATTGTCAAATAAAGAGTTGGTCGCTTCAAATATGGCTCTTGGTAAGTCAAGTTATACATTAATAACAAATCAGGGACATCAGTTCTATAGTTAAGGTATCGGCCACCATTACCAAAAGCATCAGCAAGTAATCATTACAAAGCCACTGTGACGACATGTTAATTTGCAAAAAGCCATGGAGGAGGTTGGACATGCTAATTTGCATCCTACGACTCTCAACCATTGACGACATGTTTGCATCGGATATTTTAAATAATCCCTGACTGTTGAAACTGGCTGCTTAATCCATAAAGATGGACATGTATAAGATAGTTGGCAGAACAAGAGTGGCTACGATGAATACTGTATCAGATTGAGAGCAAAAGGAACGATCACAGTTCAATTTTCATATGGCTAGATGATGATAAATCCCCTGCGAATGCAGAAGATAAAAAAGTTACCAAAACAGCACTCGCCTTACGGTCAAATAGAGAAAAATTCAATAAGTCATACCAATTACATCTTCACTATCTTCAGGAGCACTGGCTGCCAAACCCATCTGAACAACATTGTGGAGCTCGTCGTCCCATACATTGGGTAGCTGTTGTCAAATGTATGAAAATGGAAAAAGTGAATCATAACAACCAAAGAAGATCGAGAAGAAACAAATGATCTACATTTTACCTTGTAAAGGTAATTAATTCACAGTTCAACATTTTGATCAGTATCCATATGTATATCAACACCACAACGAAAAATACATAAATCAGCCAACTTCTAAATTTCTACATATTCATAGAACTTCATGTTCTACAGGCTTTGTGAACCATCCCTTTAAGCCATCATATTAGTTCAATTTTTTGTCAGTCTGTCTAAAGTTCGAAACTAGTGCATACTGCATACGTGAGAATCACTTATGATCTCAATGCAGAATGCAAAATGAAATACCTGACCAGACTCCTTAAGTGCTCCACTCATGGATGTCGATTGGGAATAGATGGTTCTACGTAGTATGTCAGAAGGACTCCCCAAGCCATGGAGAGCAGATTGAATAACCCCTGGTTGAGATGGATGTAGAGGAGGATAAGACATCTGCATATCAAGAGAACACCCTAAATTCGAAGGACCAGCTCGTGACTGAAGGATCTGCCGAACAGTTAAGAATATATTCCAGCAGGTCAGAAGGTACCCATATAAACATGCAAGTGAACTTGTAATTCATCAAAAATCTTCAGGAATCTCTTACGTCCTTGGCCAGAAGCCCTTCTACATTAAAGTCCAGTCTTGGATTCACAGTTGCAAGTTTCATTGACAAAAACTGGGAAACAGAGAAAAGTTAATCCATGTACATCAGCAAATCAAAAGTGCATCTAAGCATGCTGAACGATAATACGAGTTTAAAAGTCTTGCATTAAACTATTAAAGCAAAGCTGCGTGAGAAAGACCATGCTTGCATCTGGTGGCATTAAGCTTTATGTGTGAAGATACAAATGTAAAATGTTACATAGCTCAAGCCTACGAAGCCACAATTGGGCAAAAAATATTATTGAGACGATACCAAAAATAAATGGCCTATTGCACAATGTGGTCAAGAATCACAAATGCCTAAAAGAAAAAAGAAAAAACTTGTAGTCCAATACCTCAACTTGCCTCTGCAGTGATTGCACATAGTTAATAATTTCATCCAGCATCACTGCCTTGCCAGTGACCTACAATTCTCAAATTAGTTCTTGTGATATGAATTACGAACAAGCCAAGAAATGCCGAATAAGCAGCAAACTCAGCTAAAATTACTCCCTAAGCTATGAATCCTCACAAACTAACCTTGTTGCAACCAGGTACAATGTCTTGAAGAAATTTCATCCTGTCACTAATCTTTTCCCTTCTTACCTATAGTCAAAACCAATTAATCCTCACATCTATGCCAAGACAAAAGGTATTGTTCAATTCTACCACAATTATATCTTACTCTTTCCGCAAGGCTGTGGCTATTTGTTGCCTGGCCTCTTCGAGCTCTAACATGAATATAATCTTCTTTTGGTGGATCTGAGTTTTGAGATCCCTGTTTACCATGTTTTCCAGGAGACTTGCTGCTAGTTAAAGTGGGATTTTGGTCTCCCTTCTGTTGAATTTCGGAGTTACCCTTTGCAGTTTCAAGATTTTGTAGGACTTCCCTGGCTTGATCAAGCTCCATATCCTACCACCCAAAGAAAACAAAAAAAAGGTGGATAGCAAGATCTAAAGGATGTTTCAAAATTAAGAAACAACTAAGAAACATAGTTTCCACCTGCCAACTTCTTTTCTTCTTCCTTGAGCTGATTCCCTTAGCAGATGCACCCTCCAACATTGTTGAATCCTCTTGACCACTGAATTCAGCTTCATCAGAATCGTTACCTAACCCAGCAACACTTTGTTTTGCTTCATCGTGGGATCTAACTAGGCTTTCACTTCTTCTATCATTCTTGAGTGGACTCCCCTCAGTAGTGCCATGGTTGACAGATAAAGAAATGTCCATGGGAGCTTCGCTCACATTTGGCTCATTCTTGTGAGGATTAATAGAAGATAATGATTTTAACCCACCACCTGATAAAACCTCTAGTGGTCCTTGCATCACCCCCTCCCCCTGAGAATACACACCCATAGAATTCGGAATGCCAAAAGGGTTTACCATATCACTAAAATTCCCACCATTGAAACAGGAAAACCTGGCAGCACGCTCAATAAATGCAGAATCGGCAGGAAACTGAGACAAACTTTGCGGAAGTATCCCAGGAGCATTAGGTAGGAAAATGCCACCTCTCAACATTGAATTCGGCGGGTTCCAATCCATATCTAGTGTTCCATCACCACCACTTCTAAAAGTGGCAGGACCTGTTTTTCTAGTTCCCATTGTATTTGACTGGTCAGCATTGATTTGGACGTTAATGTCACAGAATCCCAGATTTTGTGAAAAGGTAGGATGCTCCCAAAGGGTTTGCCCAAATGAATCTGGCAATGAAGCAGAGGAACAGGAAGGTCCAATAAGATCTTCTCTGCAGACTGACATGGGATTATCAGAGGGAACTAAACCCATAGATGTATTTGAAAGATTAACGCTATCGAATCGCCAGTCAGAGGGCAAATTAGGTGACCGATAGTTTGTAGGATTATCATTCCTCTTCTCTAGCCCCAAATTATCCCTATCAGTCCCATCCATATTTCCTTGGCAGTAAATTAGGCACTAATCAGCAACTTTCTCTCAGGATTCTATTGAAAAACAGATAGAAGATTTTGCTACACAACCATGATATATGGAATTGAACCTTCAAAGGAGAAAAGCCTGATTCCCCAATTAGATAAGCCAACAATGGAAAAACCCAAAACACCTAAATGGAGGAAAAATCAGGGGGGGGAAGAGAACACTCAAGTTTCCAACTTGATGCTACACTGAAACTTCATAAACAGGCTTCAGCTGGCTCTGAGACTCCGATCACAAGATACCCAATAGTAATTTCAAATATTTTATCAAACCAAAGAAAGAACGAAATAGTTCAAGTAGGTGAAGCCAATCATGGCACTACCAAGGGACTCAGCTGTCTTTCGTATGTAAGTAACACCCACATCAATTAATGAGTTTCGCAACAAACTAAATCAAAACACACCCAAGTAGCAAACATGAACACGAAGATCAAACAATGATAATTGCCACCATTTCCAAATCTACCAGACTGAGCGTGAAGTACCAAAATTGCATAAAGGAAGGCCGCCCCAGAGGACAAAGGAAGAAGCTCAGAGAAGAAAAGTAAAGTGCAAAGCAGAGCTTTGAGAAAGTCTGAAGAGAAGCAGCCAATTAACTAAACAAAGAGCATTGATTTCAGTACCATAAATACTCCATTCAAAACCCAAGTCAGAACTAGCAGAATCCGCCCCTCAGAAAGAAAGATAAAGTGATAGAAACCCAACTAAAAGTGGCAAAAACAAGATACCCATTTGAGATTCTGCGCTGCTTTTAGTACTCTGCCTTCCATTCAAGCTCCTTTTCAGTCAGAAAACAACACAATTATATTGAATTTGGACTCCGTTCTGTTCTGTTCAAAAACCCTCCAGCTTTTCACCTCAGAGACTCTGCTATATACGCTGCCAAACTCATGAACTCTACAGAAATTTTGATGTGAGAGGCAACAAGAAATCTTGTACGTAAGGGAGAAATTGAAAGGCCTTGCAATTGCAAAGGTCCTGCATTTATACCCACGCTTGCATCAAAAAGAGAGCCTTGATGATTAACCACCGCCACTGCCACCGTAAATTATATTAAAAGCACCTCTCCCGATCTTTTTCACTACTTTATATTTTTTGTTACTTTTTAAAAAAACTATTTCTTTTCTTACTTTAACTTTACCTTGATTTTTAATTTTATTTTTATAATTGATAATTATACCACTTTGAGCTACCAACTGGGGTTGCCAACTCTCATTAGTGTTTGCTTTATTTATTTATTTTATCTGTATTGTCCTATTTATTAATCTCTTGAAAAGTGAGCTTCAAATCTTTAATTAATGATATTAGTTTGTTTGGTCAAGGACCCAAAATCTAACTTCCTCAATTTTTCACACAAACATTTTTGCAATGTCAATTTTTAAAAGACTCAAGCCATATGGGTTGGTCAGTTTGTATCATTTTAAGAGCTACCACTAATGGCAGTCATTTGTTAAGACTTGTATCTATATCGACTAAATATGTAAATGTGATTTATAAGTAAATATATAATCGCTCAATCAAGACAATCATTTTTATGATAAAATCGTGTAATTTTTAGATTTATATCAGATAATACATCTTCAAGTTTTCAGTGTTAAATTTATGAGGTACTCTCATGAATATTTAATTTATATTAGTCTTTGATAATTTTACTGTCTAGTCCATCAATGCCTAGTCTGGAAAAAAAAGATAGACTACTATGCTCTAGAAATCTTGAAAGAAAAAAAAAATCAAAACCTAAAACTAACCACTTTTTCTGTGTATAAACATTAGAGCCATTGTTGCTTTGAATTTTCATAGCACAATTTGCCATCTCCTTGGTTATTATTTACTATTTTTGTTTTTATATGGTGGATGGATTATCTTAACTGTCTTGGTACTAGAAGCTTTTAAGCATTTTTATCTTATCTTCTTTTTTTCTTTTTTTTTTCTTTTTTAAAAAAAAGAGTCCTTGCCTAACTATACAACTAGGCACACTAGTTGTGCACGCCTTGGTTACCCTTCATGAAACAAATTGTCAAATATTCTCCCTCAAAACCTAATGAAATCTAATGGCTAGGATCATCTGTTTTAGTAAGAGTTGACCCACCAATTTTTGAACTTCATTTCTGGTTCTTTGCTTGAGCTGGGTTTATTACAATAAATGAATAAATTATCCATTAATAATATAAATATATATATATATATAAGAATATTATCATGTAAATTTTATAGGAATTTATTATGTTGATCAAGTGTACCATTGCTCTTTCTCTCATGTCATTATTAGTTGGCCTAGGGACGTGTAATCTCAAAGATCTAAGTTTTTAAAATAATGGTCACCACTCATCACACTTACTTTATTATATAAATATAAATCCAAATTTTTTTTCTTAACCCTATGTTTTTTTTATTAGAAAATTGGTATCGTAAGAGGTGAAAATCATATGTATTGATTGGGGTTGGTCTTACTATGGGTGCTACAATAGAAAGGATATCCAAATAAAGATTTTCCATGAATTGTATGTTTAATTAATTGAAATAAGAAATATAATTAATTATATCTATGAACATTGCATAAAACTATCAAACCATAAAAAGAAAAATAATCAAATTGGGGTGCAATCCAATGGAGAAGACAAACAAAAGTTCTAAAATTAAACAAAATTAAACAATATATATATATATATATGTATCATAGAAAAGTGGGATGAGATTCCTTGTAACATTTTCACAAGTTAGATTAGATTATACTGAAGAACATGGCAAATGAGTAAGCACCATCTGTCATGGTTTGCCCCATTGTGGGAAGCTGATTGATTGGTGTCACATATCTATATGTATTTATATTGTGTGTATGTATAGATGTATTATTATATGGAATTGTAAGAGTTGATTCATTGTTGGCATTGGCTCTGCTTTTGGGAAAGCTAAAATTATATAAGTAAGCAAATTAAAGAAATCAATCCTATTCAAAGCAAACATGGGATGTGAAAGCTGGGATTCGAGATCTCCTAAACACAGCTTTGATTTTTTTTATAAAAAAAAAATAATCAAGGACTGTAATGTTGATGTTTCCACACTCTCTCTCTCTCATCCATGCTTTGAAGATGATGAATATTGATGATAAAGTAAAGTATGTTCATTTGAGTATTCATAATATATATATATATATAGTGAATTTTACAGCTAATCAGTTTGACTTGGTCATGAATTTTCCGGTACATATTGTGTCATCACTTCAGATTCAATGATCTTGAAAGGCTGGATAGAGAAGAGGAATTAATGTCAGTTGAGTATATATATATATATATATATACTAACCTTTTTAGTGAGTTTAAATGAGTACGTTTGCTTTTAAATCTCTAGATCCGATCAAATATCTGGGATTAAAAGTTGATTTAGATTTGTTATGGGTTATAATTTAGGGTTTAGAGTTTATAAACGCTTGAGGTTTAGGCTTTGAGATTTAGGTTTTAAAATTTAAGGTTTAGAGTTTGGAATTTAGGTTTTAAGATTTTAGGGTTGGAGATTGTTTAATTAACTTTAATCTCAAATATTTAGGACTTACGAGTTTAAAAATAGAGCTACTTTGGAAAATTACTATATATATATATATATGTGTGTGATAAAATTAAAAGCCTTGAATTTGTGATATTTATGCAAACATATGATTGCAAAGGATGATGAGAGATTGAGAGGAGTAGCTAGTTGCTGTTGAATGATAGTTTTCAATCTTTTTTGTAATATCACTTTTAGATTAATTCAAACTTTTTTGTAATATCACTTTTGGATTACTTTTCTCTCAAACTTTTTTGGGTCAATAGAAGATGTCTCTTGAAAAAACTAAGGATCCTTTTTATGGGGTACCTTGAAAATTAAAATTAATTTAAGGTAGGGGATTCCTAAATAGGTGTGGGACAATTGTGTTCCAACCCCTTGTCCCCTTCATAAAGCATTTGTGTAAAAAAAATAATTACCCATGTTAAAGTTCCTAGTGCAAATCATCTTTCTTGGCGATGGTTGTTAGAATTACTAGTAAATAGCAACTCATAGTGATGTTTTGATGAATTCATGCAATTATAATGGTGAATTAGTAATTACATATATAGATGGTAAATATTTGTGATCAATAATTCAATGGAGATTTTAAGCAAATGTAGAGACAATTGAGAGACCATTATGAGCATTTTTGAAACTAAGAGGGAGTTTGTGATGCAATAATCAATATATATTTTTTATATATATACTAAGGAGTAAAGAGGGGAATACCCAACAGAAACAATAAAGTTCAATAGGCTGATGGGCTACACAGAGGGAGGTAACCTTCTCCCACTCTCACTATAATGTTGATAAATCTCACTCAAAACAATAGAAACAAGGAGGCCCAATAGGCCCTCACTATAATGTTGATAAATCTCACTCAAAACAACATAAACGAGGAGGCCCAATAGACCCTCACTATAATGTTGATAAATCTCACTCAAAATAACAGAAAGAATGAGGCACAATAGGTCATCACTATAAAGTTGATAAATCTCACTCAAAACAACATGACCCAATAGGCCCTCACTATAATGTTGATAAATCTCACTCAAAACAACAGAAACAAGGAGACCCAATAGGCCGGTTGGCTACACGAAAGGAGGTAGCTCTCTCTGTTTTGCAACTCCTATAATGTTGATAAATCTCACTCAAAACAACAGAAACAAGGAGACCCAATAGGCCGGTTGGCTACACGAAAGAAGGTAGCTCTCTCCGTTTTACAACTCTCGTCATAATGGTGATAAATTTCACTCAAATTAGTAATATGAGAAATTTGAACACAAAACCTCCCACTTTTTACACAATAGGAAAATCAACCAAACTATCACCTATTGATGTGCAATAATCATTATTGAGACAAGTCAAAACATCTTGGTGTATTGCTAACATGCATGGTAAACTATTCGTAATAAATAAAAATTAAAAATAAAACATGAAATTAGAAATAAGAAATATAATAATATATATTTTCAGATTTATATTTAATGATTCTGAATTTTCACATTCCTTTTTTAATTTTAATCAAAATAAATGCATGATTTTTAGAAAATAATCCACTATAATCTTTTTTACAGTAAACGTTTTTTCGAAATTGAAACAAGGCATCTTGGTTGCTAGGGGTCTAAATCATTGATGGGTGGGTCAATGACATCACACTTGCATAATTTTTCCACCATTTGAAGCAAAAATGACCTTCCTATGATTAAAGGTGTCTTTGGTCGTCACCATTTTATTCCCCATCACCTAAATTGACCTAACATTTCATAGAATCTACCCAACATATTTCAACCCATGACCCTATCATCAGATTTTTGCAATAGTTTCACGATCACTGCCCTAAGATACCAAGGTACCAAGTTAGTTAAACATCCACTCTCAATTGATAGTTCTATAAACCAAAACAAGCAAATAAAAAGAACCAAAAAGAAAATTTTCTCCGCCAATCTTTCTTGGGAATCAATTTTCAAATATGTGATACACCCATCTTCACAAAAGTCCTCCAATGGCTTTACAACATAAAATGCATTGCCTTTCTCAATAAGGTAAATATATAAAGTAGAGAAGCACGTTTTTCTCTCACACACACACACATATATATATATATATATATATATATATATATATATATATATCCTGGCTTGGTTGGAGAGTGTAAGTGGCTTAGAATGAAACATTTAAAATGCTTCTATTTATAGTCAATGGGAGCCTAAATAGAGGTGGTTCTAGAAATAGACAGAAAGTGATTGGCGATTCTGATTGTTGTGTAAGAAACTTGAGCATTGCATTACAATGTACAGATCTCATTGTCTTGGGTTAATTTTAGGTTTTTTTTGGCTTATATGTATCTCCATGTGACCGCCAACAATGTTCTCTACACCTTTACAAGTCCCTAGCTCTATATGACTCTATATACATGATCATTTGAATCTTCTAAATTTGGTTACTTACCCCCAATTAATTTACGTTTGGGTTTGCTCTGCCTTGTTAGGTAACAATTTGTGACTTAATTGTTATATTCTTTATTTTTTAAGGGAGAATCGAGAGGGTTTTTGGTAAAAAATACATTGAACCTCCTGCCAAATATAACCTCAAATGTAGATGGTCACTTGGTTGTTAATCAATTCCTCGAAGAAGGATGGAAAAATTGGACCTCTTGATGTCTAAATTTGATTTTGCTGACGTATCAATAGGTTGGATTAGCTGTCAGGACGCGGTTGTCTGGTTGATCTTTGATGACCCACGCAACAGAAATGTGAGTTATGGGATCCTCGAGGTGTGTCTCATCTTTCTTTCCTAGTAGGACACTGATGTTTTCAAAGAGTTACAATTCCCTTAGGTTTCGTTCACTTGAGGGTTTTCAAGATTTTCGATTCTTCATAGGTGTTGGTAACCCAGGGTCATTCGAGATGATGTTTTCCCAGTGTCTCCTGTGTTGCTTGGATACAATATATACGTTGAGATAACATCTTGGTCAAATCTAATGCCCCCAACTTGGTAAATATTTACTCGGTACCTCGATCGAAACTTTACTGGATGACTGATTTTGGTGTTGTCATAAACTATCCTACAAGTTTTTGGCAATTGAAATGGAAAATTTCATAGTTCGAAGAAGTGATCACAAATTATCTCAAAATTAAAAATTCTAATACCAACAATATTTTTATTCTAAACCCTGAACTCTATACAGTAAACTTAATTTTCGGTAAATTAAAGAGCTTGTTCTAAATAATATTGAAACACAAATTTTGTAATGGACATAGCTTGGCCAAGAACCAATTGAATTGGTCCCTATTGACCATATTTTCCCCCATCAACTAAACATAACCTCCACGCAAATCTTCCATTCCATGAGTAGTGAGAAGATTGTTGGTGTGATAGTGCCTGTGTTTCTTATTCCTTTCAAGGCTCTGGAGGGCCCAGACCCTATACATTTGGACTCTTGCGATGGACAACAAAGGTTGGCTATACCAACTTGGCGCCCAATTGTACTGCTTACCAAACCTTCTGTCAAGGCTCATCATTACTGTTGATCCTTTTCAAAACTGAGTAAATCTCAAATGAACTATCTGAAAACATAATGGAAAATGACATAAATACACACATGATAAATATTGGACATATAATTATAATTAAATTTTATTTTCTATAAAAGTATATTTTCGGCATGAATGTCTGTTTTAAAAATTAATATTTTACATAATTTTACATTTTTTAATAGACATAAATCTAAGAAAATATATAATAGATTTAAGACATATTTCCTCAATCTTCACCACTGCTTTAGTCTATCTCCATATCTCCACCGCTGCCACCATATGTCTCTACCGCCGTCACTGACTCACTGTCCATCTCCACCATTGCCACCACCCACATCTACTACCACCATCGTCCACCTCCATCTCCACTTTCGCACAACCACCTTTGTCTTCTTGTTATTTTTTTTCATTCTTCTTCATCTTCTTACATTTGAGATGTCATCTTAATTTAGATTTGAGATCATATAGTTATAAGTTTTTGTTTTAATGTTATATATTTGAGGTCATATAGATATGAGATCGTACAATTATAAGTTACTGTTTTGAAAATATAACATTTGATTGTAATATAACATTATACAATCAAATAATTCAACTTCTTTTTTTAATCCCGAAACTTGTTATTGTTTTGAAAATGTAACAATGTACAATCAAATAATTTGACTTATTTTTCTAATCGACTTTTTAATGTTAGTGTCTGTTGTTTGAAATAGTAATATTAGACAAATATTTATCTACATTATATTTTTTTTGATACCAAGGAGAGGTAATATCCAATAGAAATTAACAAGAATGCTCAATAGGCCTGTGGACTACATAGAGGGATGTAGTCCTCTCCCTTTTACAACTCTCATCATAATGGTGATAAATCTCACTCAATTTTTGTATATATAAAGGATGGGGAATACCCAACAGAAACAAGGAGGCCCCCTCTTCATTTTACAACTCTCACCATAATTGTGATAAATCTCAATCAAATTGGTAGTAGGGGAGATTCGAATACAAGACCTCCCACTCCCTAAACAGTAGCAAGACCAACCCAACTACCACGTGTTGGTATCTACATTATAATATTAATGTATAAATATTGTGTTTTTTTAACATTATTGCTCCAATAATAAATATGCAAGAGCATTAGGGTTTAGGTTTATCGTTTCAAGATTTAGGTTTAAGTTTTACATTTTTAGGGTCATTTTCTCCAGTAAAAAATATGACTAGAGTATATATTGTTTATTATGTTAATATTTAAAACAATAATATAAACAACTCTGAATGAACATGTTTGAATGAGTTGACAGAACTTGACAGATTATTTTCAGATTTAACACTCATCAAACTTAGGAAAAACTTGAATGAAAATCATGTATCCAACACATACACCTAAATCAAGTTTAGGAGGTTATTTGCTCCAGTAAGAAATATAACAAGAGTATTGTTTATTATGTTACTATTTCAAACAGTAACGTAAACAAGTTTGAATGATTTGATAAAACTTGATAAGTTGTTTCCAATTCAACAATCACAAGACTCAAGAAAATTTTGATAAAAAATCATGTATCCAACATGTACATTAAATGAAAGTAAGGAATAATAGAAATAACATATCTGAACGTTTTTAAGCTTTAAAATTGTGAAAAAAGAGCATATATAGAGAGAGAGAAAGGAGAAGAAATTGTGCATATATTTTTCCCCTATACCTTGATGGGCTTTAATCAAGTGAGCTTTCTATGGGCTTTTACAAGTTAGGCCCAGCCTATTTTGGCATTGAAGTTGTGGAAGGTTCGCACTTTTATTATTTCCCTGTCGTGCTATCATTGTTAATTGCGACTTGTGGCCTCAATAATTCACCTACGTGGCTACGTCCCGGTCTCTATGGTGGTGGTAACTAACGTGCACTTTTCAGATTCTTTCATTAAACCATCACCACCTGCCATTCTTGTTTACTAATAGTGTCCACGGCTCATTTTAGGATCTCCGACTGCTACATCGTTGGAAATTCAACGGTAACAATATGTTAGGATCTTGGATTACTAACAGGACAGAATAGGAATTTTAACAAGAACAAGAGTTATGCGACACAACTTGGTTCTTATTGATTCAAGAAAAGAGAAAGAAAGAGAGCAAACCAGAACTATGCTGGGATAAATCTCTCAAGAACACTAGTCAATTCCAAATGGAAAACATACATGAGAAAGTTCACTACAGATTACAGAATTTATATGACTAAGTTGCAGTTAATCTCCACCCTAGAAAGACACCTCAATCCATGTGAAGACTCAGTGTTTCATCCTGATCGTTCAACATCTTGGCATGGATCGTAACTTCCCATGCTTCTTGTGCTAGAAGAAACACAACTTCAACTCCAATTAGTTACGCTAAACTCCTCACGAATGTGCTAATGCATGGTTTACCAAAACACACCGTTTCACTAATCATTACAATTTACTATTTTAGGCAGGTTCCTAACAATTCCATCCCCCTTAAAAGGATCCCTGCTGCTAAAAGAAATCAAACATTCTTTTTAAAACAATTTCCCAACCAGATCAGGATATTGATCCATTAACTGCGTATATGGCACCCAAGTAGCATCTGTCGCCTCTTGACCATGCCATTGCACAAGTAACTCTGCAGCAGCTCTTCCATTCCTCTTCACCAATCTGCGATCCAAGATTACCTCAGGTTGTGGTAGCAAGAGTCCTTGAGAATCAACTGGTGGTAAAGTTGGCAACACTACACCAGCAGATCCCACATGCTGTTTTAATTGACTAACATGAAAAACATCATGTATCTTAGCATCATCAGGTAACTGTAATCAAAAAATGGGTTCATGACAAATCCATCCTCCTTAAAAACACCTTGACCACAAGGTGTTAGAAATTCAATCCTCCCGGATCAAAAGGGAAAATATGTGTTAAAGAACTCATTGCTCTATGGAGCAATTTCTCAAACAATTTATGTACATGGAAGAATCCATCATCAACGGCATGAAAAACTATCAATTCATCAAGAAGACAAGTCTTTGGTTGTTCAAATTCGAAACCCATAACCCAAATCAAATGAAATGTACAAGCTCCAATCACTTGCTGCTCCTGACCAAGAAGGAAAGAATCATCACTATGAACCACAAGGGCTGGTTCCAAATCTCCAGAAATTACTGAAATCGGGGACGTGACCTTATCGGCTTGGGCGACAATGATGGCATCTTCTTCCTCCGGCAGCACCACAAAATCACGTTCCAACAAACGGAACAATACATCCAAATCATAACGAATCCTCTCAAATCCAGCATTTAATATCGCATCTAACCGCACTTTCAATTGCTCAAATGATTGTTGAACAGACTGAGCAATTTGGTCTTGGATAATTTGGAGCATGGTCTCTTGAACAAATTGGTGAATCGGTTCACTCATGACACTCATGATTGAAGAGGAATGCTTCCTCTGATACCAAATTGTTAGGATCTTGGATTACTAACAGGACAGAATAGGAATTTTAACGAGAACAAGAGTTATGCGACACAACTTGGTTCTTATTGATTCAAGAAAAGAGAAAGAAAGAGAGCAAACCAGAACTATGCTGGGATAAATCTCTCAAGAACACTAGTCAATTCCAAATGGAAAACATACATGAGAAAGTTCACTACAGATTACAGAATTTATATGACTAAGTTGCAGTTAATCTCCACCCTAGAAAGACACCTCAATCCATGTGAAGACTCAGTGTTTCATCCTGATCGTTCAACATCTTGGCATGGATCGTAACTTCCCATGCTTCTTGTGCTAGAAGAAACACAACTTCAACTCCAATTAGTTACGCTAAACTCCTCACGAATGTGCTAATGCATGGTTTACCAAAACACACCGTTTCACTAATCATTACAATTTACTATTTTAGGCAGGTTCCTAACACAATACGAATGGAATGAGTGGCTGCTGACGAATTCTCAATCTTCTCTTGCAAGCCGATCTTGTTGTCTCTTCATCAACCCGACAAAACCCATCAAAGTGTTCTCTCAAAAAGGTACTCTGCTTCGGACCCTTTGATCGATTTTTGTTGAACTGTGACTTGCTTATGATTTAGAATGTGGTTTACTCATGAACTGTAGCTGAATTATGCGCCCTTTGTTCATTGAGGGTGTTAATTGTCATTTTTTTGAAGTTTCTATGATCGTTGGGCTTGAATTAAGAATGCTTAAACTGGAAATTTTATCGGGGACTTTGCATGGATTGGTGCTTTCATAATTTTGGAATGCCAACCCCTTGGGACTTGTTATATGATTGTGAATTCGGGCGGTTTGAGCCTCTATTGATTTGAGTTGCTTAGATTTCAGCAGAACTAGTCTATGTCAAATGGATTAAACTTTAGGAAAGCTGTTGTTTCTGCAATCTGGTGCTTCCACTCGAAGGATGTGACTATCATCCTACTGATTAAAATGTGCCCTTGTTTTTCAATCTCAACTGAGGGGACATGGAGGTTTAGAATTTGGTCCAAAGGATTTCTGGGTATTTTGCCATGCCAGCAATTTGGTGGTTCCATATATAAATATCTTTAGGGGTAATCCATTACCATTGCAGAAGAGATTATTTTTAATTTTATTCTGTGAAAAGTTCGATAGGATCTCTCTCCCACTTCTGCTTGTTCTGTGCTAGATTGGGGCACAGCAACCTCAATGGCTTAACCCATCTATTTGGATTGACATGCAATAGCCAACACTGTTTTTCAAGAACTGATACTGACTTGTTGTGGTCCTCGTGGACCATGGTTCTAACTGTTCATTTCTTCATTTTGGATGGAATTGTTGCTTGGTATCTGTTTCACATTTTTAAATAGTTCCCTATAGTTGTTCCACTGATGACATTCTATTCTCCATGCTATATTTTGTAAATCCAAAACGTGATGCCTTGTGGTTGTTTTACTCATCTGCACATTTCAATTTCTCTTAGTCCTTGCTCTTGACAGATATAAAGTTCCATACTGGGAATGCTTGATATGGTTTCATCTTCTTTCTAAGGCCCCTAGGAAAACAATCAAGCCATGGATACAAATGACAATGCTGTAGATACTATAAGTGCGGGCAATCTGGAGGTTGATGAAGCTTATGAAGGGGTCTCAATCAATGGACAGGACATGCAAGAGATAGAAAATGCCATGAAAGCTATAGCCAGACTAGACCTAGGCATAGCGTACTCTTCTGAGAAGTTGGCAAACTTGCATGTACTTCTGATGCATCTATTGTCTTGGGAATTGGACTTTGAAGCAATGGCAGCAGAAAATGTCTTTATTACAGCTACCACCATCGAGAAGGCATTGGTATTTGATTTTTTGTCTAGCATTTTAGATTCAGAGGTTAGAGAGGTTGAAAGTTTCATGGATATGCTCCAAGCTGAGATCGTTGATACCCGTTGTAAAACATGTTCATGCAGACAAATAAAAGAGATTAGTATAACGGAAGAGAAGTTGAGTTACTCTGAAGAATCATTGAAGCAATCGCAAAATAGGATCTCAGAGATGAAGATGCAGTTAGCCAAGTCGCAGATGACCTTTTCTCCTTTCAGGCATGATAAACGTAAGTCAAATAGATTTGTCTTTCTATAAAAGTCATTCAAAGCAAATGCTCAATTGAAATTCTTTTACTTCTAATTTGTTCACATTTCTTGAAATACTTGTGTTAATAGGGAAGAATGACCAGGCAATAGATTCATTAGGCAATGGCCAACTTTCAAATGTTGGTCCAAACTCTGAAAGCAAAACAGCCGAGCAATTAAGACATTTTCTCAGGATGCTGGAGAAGTCTCTTGCAAGAGAGCTGGATCTTGAGAAGAAATTATCTGAACTACGGCAAAATGAAGAACAGCTGAGTTTGAAGTTACACTATACAGAACAGGTCGCTTTACGCATGGAAGAAGCTTCAGAAGTGGTGTGGGGAAGGTTTTTAGAAGCTGATAATCTTGGTGAGGTGCTTATGGGGATCTCAAAAAATTTGGTTGGCCAAAATCAGATCATCCAGTTTAACCTCAATGGTGCAATTCAACGAGAAACCGAGTCAAAATCCAGGCTCGAAGATTGCATGGAGCAGCTGAAAGCCAAAGAAACAACTGTTGGAAAGCTTGAAAACCGCATTGCAGAATACATAGTACAGAATTCTGAAGTCGTCACGTTGAGGGAAAGGGTAAAATTGCTTGAGGAACAACTGGAAAAATCTGAGATTGATTTAAAAAATGCTTGTGCTTCCAATGAAGAAAGTCAAGAGCAACTGAGCGAAATGGGAAATGTAATTGAGACTCTGAAAGAAAGCATTTATGAAGCGGAAAGTAGGGCTGAAAGTGTGGAAACTAAAGTCACACAGTTAACTGATACAAACTTAGAGCTCAACGAAGAGATAAATTTTCTCAAAGGTAGTGATGATAGTAATGTGAAAAAGGTAAGCTTGCTTGAGAAGCAATTGAGGAAGTCGGAAGTCCAGCTACAGCAGGCCAGGGTGTCATCTGAAGCAAGTCAAGAACAACAAAATATGCTGTATTCTGCAATTTGGGATATGGAAACTTTGATTGAAGACCTGAAATCAAAAGTTTCGAAAGCTGAAAGTAGGACTGAGAGTGCAGAAGAGCAGTGTGTTAGATTATCCGAATCTAACTTTGAACTCGATAAAGAACTAAATTTCCTCAACACCAGAATAGAATGCTTGCAGACATCTCTGGAGGAAGCTAACAACGCAAAGGTTGCAAGTGCAAAAGAAATTGATCTTAGGTCCAGGCTTATAACTGATATGATTGTGCAGTTATCAACTGAAAGGGAGCGCATCCAAAAGCAGGTATTAACGTTGTTGCAGTTTTTTTGTTTGTTTTCTTTACAAACATTCTATTTATAAACTGAGCTGCTGAGAGGGTCAAGTTAGGGAAAAAAAGCCCCTTTTATAATTAGGCTGAAAAGGAAATGGGTGAAATGCTTAGGGACTGAGCTGGCGCCTGGCTGTAGTTTTCCCTAGCTGTCCTCTGTTGATATGATGTGACCAGCTCAGGAAGACATGTATCTACCAGTCCTAAACCATACAGCACTACAAACCCATATCATCACATAAAATCCATGTTGATCTGTAACTGAAATTTGAATCAGTTGACCCATTAAATGAGACATGTTAATATACATTTAGCGAATACTGGGCTAGACCTTTCCCTACCTTGCCTACCCCTGCTTCTCTCCCCCACTCCTTGGTAATGCCGATTCTGTCACAGATTATGTTCCTATTAAGCTGTGTAATAAATTTTACCTTTTGCTTTGGTGCATTTCGATATCTCGGTGTTCTCTGTCCTTGTAATGCAGAGATGGTATAAAAAGATAACAGTATTAACAACTGGAAACTTGCGATAACTCGTTTTCGGACAGCAAATCTTTTTCTCATTCGATGCATGTAAAATAAAACTACTAATCTTTTTAAGAGTGACAGAGCATGCTGATATTATTTATAGTCTATTTAGGACTCTTCATCTAAAATTTTCTTATGGTTTATGCAGTTGTATGCATTAGCAATGGAGAACAAGATATTGGTCGAGAAGTTATCAAATATGAACACCACCTTCAAGAACAGCGGTGGAGATGCTGATGAAAAACATTTTCTGCATTCCGAAAATGATTCAATGGGTGCAGGTTGTGTACATAGCAATCTTTTTGAATGATATCCACATCCAAAAGTTCCCTGGCAGGTACTTGTTTGGGATTCCTTTTGATCTGTCATCTAAGCATTCTATTTGAAAATGTGGAAAAAACCACTCTTGTTGAGATGGCTCTACTGAAATTTATCTAATTTACACTCCTTTTCTTTCTTTCTTTCTTTCTTGAGTGCTACTTGTGGTTGATTTATTTGGGATTTCCTTCGTGTTCGATTATTTTGGTTGTCTCGGGTTCTAGGTTTTTCTTTTGTCTCTCTTTTTTAAGCTTTTAGCCCTTCTTGTGTAATGCTCATAATGTTGTAAATTCGCATGGAGATGTACTTCTTCTTATTCTTTGTATTAATGAACCTTCTCATGGCTTATTAGGAAATAAATTATGGATGGTATTTCTCATTGATTACTTTGTAGCGAAAGCTTATTTTTAAAATCTATTTAAGACCACATATCTGATCCGCTCTTATTTCAGTGTTATTTCGTACATTTTTCAGATTGCATTTGAATTTTGTTTTGAATAAAAAAATATATGGTTGGACTAGGCCGGAGTATAAATTTAGATCTGATTTCTTTTCTTGGGCCGAGTTTGGGTTTACCTTATTGAGGTGGGCCCACCCATGATCAACTATATTGGTTAAAAAAGAAGGGATAGGTGACATTAGAAAAACAATTGAGGATTAAATTAATGACAATTTGCACCAAATCCGATTTTGCATTAATAATGTTTCATATTTAGTATCTTTAGAATTGGATATTAATCAGAAAATTAATGCAACTAAAAAATGGAGAATATTATGATATTGATTAGTGGATGCCCACTTTGATTAGTACATTTGGAAGCTAGTTATGAAGTGGTTAAAGTTACATTATTAGTAGTTGAAGGAAACTATTTAAATGAGTGGTTAGGAAGTGGTTAAACCTATATTATTAGTAGTTGATTAAACAATTGATTTGGTTGTTGTAAACTAATCCTATATAAAGGATGTTTAGTGAAATGAATGAGATACCAATTTCTCTACATTTCTCTCTTGAAACTCTCTCTAAATCTTTCTCTAAATTTCTGTTAAGTGTTATTCTAAATACTCTTCATAAACACTAGTTTCGTTAATCTTGATTTTGAGAATATTCTGAGCTTGTTTTACAACACGTTATCAGCACGATCGTTTCATCATTCGAAGGTTTGTTCCTATTTCAAGATTAGCGGTAAGGTTATTGAAACTTATATTTATTATAATAGTTTCCATGGCCAAGCTTACAAACTTGCAAATTTCTGCTCTTGATATTTCGGGAAAAAATTACTTGAATTGGGTGTTAGAAACTGATATCCATCTGGAAGCTATGGGTCTTAGTCATACCATTCAAGAAGATAATAACGCATCCCCGCAGGATCGCGCAAAAGCTATGATTTTTCTGCGTCATCATCTTGATGATCAATTGAAAAATGAATATCTTACTACAAAGAATCCTCTTGTTTTGTGGAAAAATTTAAAGGAAAGGTTTGAGCATTACAAAAATATAGTTCTTCCTAAAGCTAGATATGATTGGATGCATTTGAGATTTCAAGATTTTAAATCTGTACGTGATTACAATTCTGCTTTATTTAAAGTCACTACACAACTTGAATTATGTGGTGAAAACGTTTCTGAATCTCAAAAGCTGGAAAAAACTTTTTCTACTTTTCATGCATCCAATATGATTTTACAACAACAGTATCGTGAACGTGGGTTCACACTATATTCTCAATTAATTTCATGTTTGCTTGTGGCTGAGCAAAACAATGAGTTGTTGTTGAAAAACCACCAGTCTCGTCCTACTGGAGCCGTACCGTTCCCTGAAGTGAACGCAGTATCTCATAGTGGCCGTGGGAGAGGACGTGGTTATGGAAGAGGAAGAGCAAGAGGTAGAGGTCGTTGGAATGGTAATCGGAACCATGAAAACTCATATACTCCATATCGCCTGAAGCGATATATTGGAGGAGAATCAAGTCAACATCATCATAAGCCCCAGAAGGGCCAAGAAACTATTTGTTATAGGTGTGGTGTTCAAGGACATTGGTCTCGAAATTGTCGCACGCCAAAGCACTTGGTTGAGTTGTACCAAGCTTCCATCAAAGGAAAACAAAAAGTTACTGAAACAAACTTTGCCAAATTTGATGATGATGATGATTTGGACAACTTTGATGATCTTGGGGATTTTAATGATTTAGCTAATTTGAAAGTTTCGGATTTCTTACAAAATCCCGATATTTGTAAATAATTTATGTACTTGTTATGTTTACTTTTTGTATTGTGTTTTAATTATGAATGTATTCAATTACAAGAAATAAAATTCAGTATTTTATATTCTTTAGATCAATTTACTTAATTAAAAAAAAATTAAAAATTAAAAAAAAAAACAAAAGCCCGGAATGAGTGACGGTGGGTTCGAACCTCGGACCATTTTTTTTCCTACGCTATTTTTTTTTTTGTTTGGTTCTCACCACCACTCAGCTACTCACCCCGGGCTTGTCAAGTTTATACTTTCTAATATTTATATACAATATAATACTTACTTATATGATATTTTTGAGTTAATATGTGATGCAAGTAATTTTGTTTTTTTTTTTATAGAAAAATGATTGATGAAGATATGTGTTTGATTGATAGTGGAACAACACATTCTATATTTCAACATCGAAAATATTTCTTGGATTTAACATTGCTTGAAGCAAGTGTTCATACAATCTCAGGTAAATCAAAAATAATTGAAGGTTCTGGAAGAACCAATATAGTGTTGCCTGGAGGTACAAAAATTTACATTGGAGATGCATTGTACTCTCCCAGATCAAGAAAAAATTTGATCAGTTTTAAAGATATCCGCCAAAATGGATATCACATTGAATCTGGAAGTGAAAATGATATAGAATATCTATACATTACTTCAATTGTATCAAGCCAGAAGCTTGTGTTAGAAAGATTCAAAGCTATCTCATCAGGATTATACTGTATTAGTATAAAGTGGATTGAATCGCATGTTATAACTCATAAGAGTTATTATGATCATGAGATAAAACACCAGAAGTGTTTTAATCTAAAAGAATCCGTACTTTGGCATGATCGCCTTGGTCACCCAGGTTCTACCATGATGCGTAGGATAATTGAAAATACAAATGGACATTCATTAAGAAATCAGAAGTTTCTTTTGCCTAAAGATTATTTATGTGCCACTTGTTCAAAAGGAAAGTTAATTGTGAAACCATCTACCCTGAAGGTAGGTATGGAATCTCCTAATTTCCTTCAACGCATTCATGGTGATATATGTGGACCTATTCATCCACCATGTGGACCGTTTCGTTATTTTATGGTTTTGATAGATGCATCATCTAAATGGTCACATGTGTGTTTATTATCTACTCGTAATGTTGCATTTGCTAGATTGCTAGCTCAAATTATTCGTTTACGAGCACAATTTTCTGATTATCCCATTAAGTCAATTCGATTAGATAATGCTGGTCAATTTACTTCTCAAACATTTTATGACTATTGCATGTCATTAGGAATTGATGTTGAACATCCAGTTGCTCATACTCATACACAAAATGGGTTAGCAGAATCTCTTATAAAACGTCTTCAATTGATTGCTCGTCCCATGCTTTTGAAAAGTAAATTACCTAATTATGCTTGGGGTCATACTATTTTACATGCTGCATCTTTGATTCGTATTCGGCCTTCAGCACACCATACACATTCACCTTTACAATTGGTATTGGGTCACCAACCTAATATTTCCCATCTACGAGTTTTTGGTTGTGCAGTTTATGTTCCTATTCCACCTCCACAGCGCACCAAGATGGGACCACAACGTCAACTTGGTATTTATGTTGGTTTTGATTCTCCTTCTATTATTAGATATCTTGAACCACTAACTGGTGATATTTTCAAAGCTAGGTTTGCAGATTGTCAATTTGATGAATCTATTTTTCCTCCTTTAGGAAAAGAAAATTCTATGTCCTATAAAGTTAAAGATATTGGTTGGTACACTCCTACACAATCTCATCTTGATCCTCCTACAAAACAATGTGAACTTGAAGTTCAAAAGATTATTCATTTACAAAATATTGCTAATCAATTGCCTGATGCTTTTACTGATACTTCAAAGGTATTGTAGTCTCATGTTCCAGCTAGAAATGCAACTGCACGTATTGATGTCCCTGAAAGACATATAATAAATGATGAATTAAAACCACGTCAGAAGCGTGGAAGACCAGTGGGTGCAAAAGATAGATTTCCTCGAAAAAAGAAATCACAAGTTTTAAATGAACCTCTAGAAGAGGATATTCCTGATGAGAATGCTCCAAAAGAGCTGAATGAAAATCCAGACGAGAATATCATTACTCAATCTCAACATTCTATCCAAAAATCTCCTGACGAGATAATACCTCCGGAAGAGGTACATGTATCATATAATGATGAGAACTCTATAAATCGTGAAAAAAGATGGGATAGAAGTAAGATTATTGTCAACAACATATTTGCATATGCAATTGCTATTGATATTACCAGAAGTAATGAGGATCATGAACCAAAATCCATCGATGAATGTCAACGTAGAAATGATTAGCCAAAATGGCAAGAAGCTATCAAAGCAGAGTTAAACTCTTTAAATAAAAGAGAAGTATTTGGACCTGTAGTCCAGACACCGAAAGATGTCATACCCGTTGGATACAAATGGGTATTTGTGAGAAAGCGAAATGAAAATAATGAAATTACAAGATACAAAGCTAGACTTGTGGCACAAGGGTTCTCGCAGAAACCCGGAGTTGATTATGAGGAGACATATTCTCCTGTAATGGATGGTATTACATTCAGATTTTTAATTGCTTTAACAATAGCTGAACATATAGAAATGCGTTTAATGGATGTTGTTACTGCATATTTATATGGTTCGTTGGATACAGATATTTACATGAAAGTCCCTGAAGGATTTAAATTGCCTGAAGCAAAACCTCGAGATTTATATTCAATTAAACTCCAACGATCGTTATATGGATTGAAGCAATCTGGACGAATGTGGTATAATAGACTTGCTGAGTACCTTGTTAAGGAAGGATTCGCAAATGATCCAATTTCTCCTTGTGTTTTTATCAAGAAATCAGATTCAGGATTTGCTATAATTGCAGTATATGTTGATGATTTAAACTTATTTGGAACTCCTGAAGAGTTAACCAAGGCTGCTGATTATTTAAAAGCAGAATTTGAGATGAAAGATCTTGGAAAGACAAAATATTGTCTCGGCCTGCAGATCGAGTACATAACTAAGGGAATTCTTATCCATCAATCTACTTATACCGAAAAGGTGTTGAAACAATTTTATATGGATAAGGTTCATCCTATGAGTTCTCCGATGGTAGTTCGTTCACTTGATATCAAGAAAGATCCATTTCGACCCAAGGATGAGGGGGAGATATTACTTGGTCCAGAAGTACCATATTTAAGCGCAATTGGATCTCTAATGTATCTTGCAAATTGTACGAGGCCAGATATAGCATTTGCAGTAAATTTATTGGCAAGATACAGTGCTGCTCCGACTCGACGTCACTGGAATGGTGTAAAACATATTCTCAGATATCTCCGGGGTACAACTGATTTGGGGTTATTTTACTCATTTGAGTCTAAGCCTCAACTAGTTGGATATGCAGATGCTGGATATTTATCTGATCCTCACAATGTCAAATCTCAATCTGGTTATGTGTTCACTTATGGTGGAACTGCTATTTCATGGAAATCAGTGAAGCAGACAATTACAGCAACTTCTTCTAATCATTCCGAGATATTAGCAATTTACGAAGCTAGTCGAGAATGTGTGTGGTTGAGATCAATGATTTCACATATTCAAGAAAGATGTGGACTTCAATCTGTCAAAAATGTGTCGACAGTATTACATGAAGACAACGCTGCATGCATAGCACAACTTCGAGGAGGATACATAAAAGGTGACAGAACTAAACATATTTCTCCAAAATTCTTTAGTGCACATGATCTCCAAAAAAGTGGGGAAATCAATGTTCAGCAAATTCGCTCCAGTGATAATTTGGCAGATTTGTTCACAAAGGCGCTCCCACCAGCAACATTCAAAAAGTTTGTATATCAGATTGGAATGCGTCATCTGAAAGGTTTATCGTGCACAAATCAGGGGGAGTAATGGTATGAAGATATCAACATGAATTGTACTCTTTTTCCTTCGACCAAAGGTTTTTTCCCACTGGGTTTTTCTTTGGCAAGGTTTTAACGAGGCAATCCATTCACTCTTTCCAACAAATTTTATACAAGAATGATGTACTATTTTCTTTCACTAAGTTTTTTTTATCCCACTGGGTTTTTTTTCCCTTAGTAAGATTTTAACGAGACATATTCTATGTATACGTGGTCATCCAAGGGGGAGTATTATGATATTGATTAGTGGATGCCCACTTTGATTAGTACATTTGGAAGCTAGTTATGAAGTGGTTAAAGTTACATTATTAGTAGTTGAAGGAAACTATTTAAATGAGTGGTTAGGAAGTGATTAAACCTATATTATTAGTAGTTGATTAAACAATTGATTTGGTTGTTGTAAACTAATTCTATATAAAGGATGTTTAGTGAAATGAATGAGATACCAATTTCTCTACATTTCTCTCTTGAAACTCTCTCTAAATCTTTCTCTAAATTTCTGTTAAGTGTTATTCTAAATACTCTTCATAAACACTAGTTTCGTTAATCTTGATTTTGAGAATATTCTGAGCTTGTTTTACAACAGAGAACAAATTCTCCCCTCATTATAGATGAAAGTCGCCCAACAAAGTACAAAACAAATAAGCATTTGTATTGCGACTCGGTCTTAATCAGAATCAGTCACTGAGACATTTTTTTCCAATTTTTTGCACTATCCGTAGGAGTGGCAAAAAATTCAGATTCGATCGATCCGAGTCGGACAATAATGTTTACGAGACATTTTCATATTTGGATTCGAATTAGTTTGTATTTATGGGTGTATTTATTTAACCATATTATGATTAGTTTAAATTTGAACAAGTAAATCAAACAATAATTCAATCTTAGTTAGAGACCGGATAACTAAATCGGATAATTTTTGTGTGTTTGGACCTCAATCCAATTTTAAATCAAACATTTTTTTTTGAACCCAAATTTTAGACATATGTAAATTATGTCAAAACTTGATTTAGTTTGGGTCAAACAAATAAGTTATCTAGGTCGAATAGAGCTTTGTCACTCCTACTTATCAGTATAACCGAATTAAAATAAGATGTTGAATTATCCCATTTCAATAATTGAAGATGGATTACTAATAGAAAATAATGAATTTATTGAATCCCTCGCATTCAATACATTAAAAGAAAACATATAGTAATTTATTCCACTCTTTATATATATATATATATATATATATATATAGTGAGAGAGATAGAGAGAGAGTAATGATGCATTTAAATAGTTACCTTACGTACCTATATTCGTAATTTATATAGTTACCTTTTCTGCCAATATTCATAGTTTGAGTGAAAATATAATATTTGCCTTATAGGTAATAAGTTAATGAATTGTGTTGCCAAAAGAGCACTTAAGGTCCTCTCTCCTATTATTATAAATGCCAACACTTGACAACAAATTGATTCACACAATAAAAGACGAATTACTTTTAGTGCTTAAATACTCTTATACACCATGGAGAGAGCTTCCATGAAATTCACTCTCTTGATCCTCTTCTTCTTGGTTGCATCATGTGAATATCTTTTTCTCTCTCACTCCTGTATTTTCTTATATCCGAGAATTCAAATTAATACGGTTTGACCTAATAGAGATTGCATCGCTATTACATGAAAATGAATGTACATGTATAGTAAAGAGAATTAATATATATTTTTTGTATATACGCAGGTGCACCATCCAACTGGGTTGTTGCAATGCTTGCAGAAGCAACACCATCTCACACTCACAGAGTTGAAAAGCAAGATGGAGAATGTTCTGGGTGTGGCGATCTATGTCCTCCAAATTGTAAATTTAGTTGTATTAAAGGTGTCTGCTTCTGTACTCACTGCTAAGTCTCAATTAATTTTTATCGAATCCTAAATAATAATAAAAATTAAGGCTTTTTTACCTCGTGATATTATGCAACCTATAAAATTAGTCCTTATATGGCTGTGTGTATATTTTCTTTTATATATAAAAGAAAATATATAAATTAGAGGATTAATAGTGTGTTTGGATTGAGGGATTTTACCTTTCTTTTAATTTCCTTGTTTGGATATGTTAGAAAAAAAAATAAAGGGAGGGATTTGGAGAGAATTAAAGGGAAAAATTGTCTCTCTTTCCTTCTTTTTTTTAAATGCTTCCTCCAATTTTTGGGTCATTTGGAGGGAAGATAAAGAAAAATTAAGTTATTTATAAGCGAAACTTTTATTTTGTACTTATACATAATACTTTAACTTAAAATAAGGATAAATTAGTAAATTAAGCCATTTTTCACTTTCTTTTTTCTTATGATGACTATCCAAACAAGGGAAAGAACAAAATCTATTCCTTTAATTTTTTTTAACATATCCAAATAAGGGAAGATAAAAATATTATATCTATATTTCTCTTTCCTTGTCTTCTTTTAATAAGTTCTCCTCACATTCTCTTCTCTTCCCTCAATACAAACACACCCTAGTCAACTTTTGGTCACCGAAAATTGGCTATTTTTTATTTTGATCACTAAATATTCAAATGTTACACATCAGTAATTTAATCATATTGAAACAACCAAACACTTATCGAGTTACCATATTGAAACAAATCGCAACTTTGAATTATTAACCTTAAAACATTCCGTGATCAAAATGGAAAATATTCAAATGTTGACTTAAGCCATACATTAAACTATAAGAGAAAACGTGCAAAAATCCTTAACCCTAACCCCACATTTGGTTGGGGAGAATAGGCGGCGAAGCAAGGAAATAAGCTTTGTCAAAGCTCATTTGAGCATGAGCTCATGGTTCCTATTTTCTCCCTAGAGGAGAATAACTTATTTTAAAAATGACAATTTTATCTTTCAATTAAAATCACATAAAATTATCAATTTATTAAAAAAAGGGCAACACAGTATTTTTATCCATATATTAAAATTAATTCAAACCAAAACTCATGCTCATTTTCACATTAATCAAACATATAAATTTTATGTTTAAACTCATTGACTCCCCTCTATTCTCTCATTCCCAATAAACTCATGTTCAACTCATCTTAAATTTATTCTCTTTCAACCAAAGGTGGAGTAAACCTGTTTAATGGGAATATAAGAGATATCCATGTTTGCTTTTGTGATAGATTAATTGGAATATAATATAAATCTGTGGCACGTGGTACTGGTGCACGGTTTAATTGGTTTGCTTCTCTCTTCAGATAAATAGACTCCTTCGTTTTCTACGAGGAACAGAATAGGAATCGTCAACTCAGAGATAGGGGTGTAAACGAGCCGAGCCGCTCACGAGCGGCTCGGCGTTCGGCTTGAAAAAAGCTCGTTCGTGATTGATTCGATTAATAAACGAGTCGAGCTTGAGCTTGATTTTGAGGCTCGATTTATAAACGAGCCGAGCTTGAGCAACATAAAGCTCGGCTCGTTAAGGCTCGTGAGCTAGCTCGATATAGGCTCGTGAGCTCGGCTCGATAGTAGGCTCGTGAGCTAGCTCGTATTTAAGTCATTTAAGTAACTCATGCTAATGTAACTATATATGTTATATAACACGATTGTGAATATGTGATAATGTAAGTTAACAAGTTATATCCCTAAACCCTAAACATATGTAAAAAATCCTAAAGGACTAAACTCTTATGTTATATAACATAATTCATGATAATATGAGTTATAAGCAAAAACCATAAACTCATTTGATTTATCCTTAAACCCTAAACTCATTTGATTTAACCGTATGATAATATAAGTTATAACACAATTCATGATAACTTATATTCTCTGAAAACTCTAAAGAACTAAACCTCTATGTTATATAACATAAATCATGATAAT
Organism: Euonymus europaeus; assembly: GCA_963580455.1. Taxonomy (NCBI): domain Eukaryota; kingdom Viridiplantae; phylum Streptophyta; class Magnoliopsida; order Celastrales; family Celastraceae; genus Euonymus; species Euonymus europaeus. Next base: position 3,398,207 of record OY756968.1, on the reverse strand, counting down.
ATGAGTTATAAGCCAAAACCATAAACTCATTTGATTTAACCTTATGATAATATAAATTATAACACAATTCATGATAACTTATATTCCCTAAACCTATGATTTAAATTTATGATAATATAAGTTATAAACCTAAAGGACTAAACCCCTATGTTATAATTAAATTATATTATAAGTAATAATTAAAAATATTTATATTTTATAATACTCAGAATAAAATTAATATTTATTAAATTAAATATTTGTGTGTCTATATATATTATTTTTTATAAATTAAATTAATATATAAAAATACTATATATTTAAGAGAAATGATATATTAATTAATGTTTCACCTTAAGTCAACAAACTTGTGTAGCTTAGTTGGTCTAAAGACTTACCTATAGTTGGAGGTCATAGGTTCTAATCCAACCAAAAACAACTTTTTCAGAGTTTTCAAAAAAATAAACGAGCAGCTTATCGAGCTCTATAACGAGCCCGAACTTGAGCAAATAATTAAGTTGTTTATCGAGCTTGGCTCGAGCTCGGCTCGTTTATAGAATAATCGAGCATTTGGCGAGCCGAGCTCGAGCCCTTTGGAATACTAATCGAGCCGAGCTCGAACAAAAATTCTAGCTCGAGCTCGAGCTTACCTTATTAAAACCGAGCCGAGCCTGAACATATCAAAGCTCGGCTCGGCTCGATTACACCCCTACTCAGAGATGCCAATGACTTCTGCTCCAGAACAGCGTTCATTGATATTCTCGACTGCAGGGTAAGTGCTAGGAATTTGATTAAAAAAATTGAACGAGTTATTTTGTTATAAAAAGAACTTTTGTTTTGTGGAAATATATTTTTAAGTTGGTCTCTGATTAACAGAGCCGGACCTAGGCCAAGCAGAACAAGCAGCTGTCTTGGGCTTAGGTCTGATGAGGGTCCATTTTTTTAATTTAAAAAAAATAAAAATTAAGGATAATTAAATAATCAACTGATGTATTATATTATTTGATAAAAATGAATGGTTGTTTCTAAATTGTTATATTATTTACAAAATCTTGCTAATCATACCAGTTGCATGGTTAAAAAAGAGTTTCTCCAAGTTGAAGTTGATAAAAAGTTGTCTTTGATCAAATATGTCGTAGAAAAGATTGAATAGACTTGCTATTTTATCAATTGAAAAATAAATGGTAGAACAACTAGATAACACTAATTTGATTAATATTTTTGCCTCTAAAACCGCAAGGCGGATAGTATTTACATGATTTTATTGAACTTTTTTAGTTTTGTCATTTTATTATAATACAAATATTTTGAGCAAGTTAATATTTTTATAATAAAAAAATCCACCATTAAGAACATTTACTTAGCATATATGAGAGCTCAATTTATATAGTTTGCTTTGGACCCCAATGAGTACAGGTCTGACCCTGCTAATTAATAATAGAATTATATCATATTTATAATTGAAAATATCTTTAGATAGAATACTAAGTATAATAGAATTTGTAAACTTTACTCCTTTATAAATACTAGTGGACAACCCATGATATATATATATATATATATATATATATATATGTGTGTGTGTGTATGTATATTCTCGTCTTCCTCTCACAACTCGATAATTGCACTCCACGGGTTCGACAAAATTACCTACTGAGAATGGATGCAATGTGCAGCGACAACTAAAGATGCTGTGAAGACTAGCGTTCTATCGAGAAGATGGGAATATCTCTGGACATCAACTCCCAATCTCGAATTTAGAGAAGACGAATGCGATAGTGACCACTTTATGCTCTTTGTGGATCGAGCGATTTCTCTTCATCTCTGATATAAAAAAGTTCTCTTCGATGTACTATGGATGGTGATGGACTTTGCATTAAAAGGTTGATAGCTGCGGTAGTAAGGTGTAACGTTGAAGAGCTACACATTGCCACAGCTGCACCCGAAGAACCTCTTGAATTGCCTCGATGCCTTTTTGTTTCTGCATCGCTTACTAGATTGGATCTATCTATATGTTGCACTCTCAAATTCCCTCCTTCAATTTGTCTCTCAAGTCTCAAACTTCTACGTTTTGAGTATATCACATTTGCAGACGAAGTCTCGACAATGCAGTTTTTTTCTGGCTGCCCGGCTCTTGAGACAATGTGTTTTCACTCATGCAACTGGAACAATCTACGTAGTGTGGGTCTTTGTGCTCCAAAGCTATGGAAATTGGAAATAACGGAAGCAATGAATTATTGGTCCGACTTTGATAGTTGCGAGATCATGATTATTGCACCTTCTCTCCGTTATTTTTATTATAATGGCAAGTTCTTTAATTCCTATTGCATATTTGACTCGCCACCCTTGAATGAGACAGGGATTCATCTAAGAGAAGTGGGGATTGGATGGTCGCGTATATATTTCTATCGTTTCTTTAAGCTTTTGAATGGGATCTCTAATGTGAAACAACTACTGCTTTCAAGTGACACTGGTCATGAGGTATTTGCTTCTCTTTGATCTTGCAGTTAAAATTCTTTCCATTGGGTTTCGGAAAGGTTTATATGTGACTTCGTACGTCAAGACTATTTTGTGTTTCTTCTATCTTTTGTTATTGAACTCAGGAACTAAATCTTGCGTCAGATCTTCTACCGTATATGCCCTGTTTCAATAATTTGTCCACTCTGTCATTCAGCGGGACGATCATAGAACTCGACTGCCTTCTTATCCTCTCTATCTCGGATAAAACATTACAATGTTTTTAATTATAAATTGTAGTTATTTCTTGGTGTTTCAATGATTACGGATTGTACTCTCTTTTTTCTAGTGATCTGATAGCCGTAAACAATAAATATATTATATATGGACAATGGGTATGTTGTTGAAATGGAACTCATGTAAGCCTTAAATTCTTAAATTTACTGGATTTCTATAATTAATCTGCATGTTCATGTTGCGCTGCTCATTTTGGAATTGAATTAAAGCATCTACATGACTTTAAATTCTAGGGGGTCGAGATCTCTTCAGATTGTGAAAACCATGAACTGATATTCAATCCGGTGCCACCGTGTTTCTTGTCACACCTCAAAAGAATCGAAATCTATCAGCATTATGAAGACAAGGAGTTACACAGGGTCATGGAGACGGTGGAGATATTGCTCAGTAGAGCAGTAGTTCTTGACAAGTTAATGATATCTTATTCAGAATGTATGGAGAAGAAAGAGAAGTCAAAGAAAGTTCACAGAAAGTTTCTTAGTCTTCCCAGAGCATCAGAAGTTCTTGAAATCAATTTCACCCCGTAGCTGGAACCAATTTGAAGATAGTTGTAGTTTCTGTAGCTTGTCAAGAAAGGGGTAATCAATGTTGTTCTTGCACATTGAGTTCGTAAAATTCCTTCAGCTTCTTGCTTTGGCATATATTCCTCTTTTGAATAGATGGCGATGTTATGTTATTTACAATGCTTTTGAGAATGGTTATATCAGCGCTGTTAGCATGTTATCTCAAGACTTTTTGCATTTCTCCTGGCTGATTATCAATTTTGTTTGTGGGATATTATGCTAGTTATTAAGCACGTACTAGTGTACTTGAAAAATAGTGGGTACAAATAAGACTGACGAAAGATCAAGCCAATGTCTATGCCTGAGCCTGGCCTAAGATATTGGGCGTATATAGGTCGAAACATAGCACTAAAAAGTTTATAAGCCCAAGCCCGCTCAATTATCCCGGTAAGTAGTTTGTCTAATCGAACTTAGTAACTTAGAGTCCGTTTGTTTTACAGTTGCATTTCATAGCTTTATGCTGTCAAAAATGTTATGCTTAAAGTTATGAAAAATGTTGTATAAAAAATTGTGGAGCCCACAATTTTAAACTGTATAAAATGTTATGAAATGTTTGGTTCATTTTTCTGTTAAATTAATTTTATTGATAAAATTATAAAAAAAATATTTCAATAAAAAGTTCTTGGAAAATTGAGTATTGACTCTCATAAAAAGAATTGGCCCTAAGTTGCAATATAAAGACTGCAATGATTAACTTTTAATGGGAGGTTTAATTTGGTTTGCCATATGAATTAACGTGTCATTTCTTGATGCAGCCATAGAAGATTGAAAGGGGATGATCTAGAGTTCAAGAACGGAAGGTAGAAAACACTGCCGTGTCAATTTGTTCTCCACAGAGAAACAAGGGTTTTTCAATTTTTAATTTCAACAAAAGCTACCTACACAGTTGAGGAATACAAATATATAAACACAAATTTAAGGCTAAGCAGGCCCAATAGACAAAGCTAGCTTAAAAGACTCTAACTAAAGCCCAAAGCACTACTAGACCAAATGAGCTAAATTTATGCACTGCATCAGACTCCCCAAGTGGGAGAAATTCGACCTCGAATTTGGATAAGTTTTCATCTGAAATGTAATAGCACCAACAAAGTCTCTGACTTGAACAAAACCATAGTTGATACATCCGAAGGTTCATAGAGAGCCCAACAGCATTCAATCCATGACCTTCCTTAGATTATAAATGGCAACACCATCATCCTTGATGCCACCAACCTGCAACTTTACACCAGTACCAAGATAAAGCTTTCCTCCCTCATGTCTATGCAAGGATATGTACAATATTGATTTGTTCAGCTTGTAGATCTCTTGTGTCTCATTCCCATGTTGAACATCCCAATCAACAATTAAGACCTTCTTGGCACCAGCAACTTGAGCTGCCAACGCAGCATTATTATGAAGGCAAAACCCCATTGCTTGCCTTACACCAACATGATGACCAAGAAGCCGAACATGAGCAAAACCATTTTTGGCATGTCCAGAAAATATAGCTGAAGCAAGGTCAGCACATAAACCAGCTGCAAGCCTAGCAGTATGGGCTGAATGCTCATTAACATATGTGTTAGGAGTGAAATAACTCGATATAAGATGGCTTGTCAGTTCAACAGATTCAACATGCTCCCCTGAATAGATCATATGGAGTTCTTTTGTAATCTTTCTAGCAGCAATAACTCGAAGACAATTAAGCCCATCAAGGCGTGGATGCGATTTCATTGCGACTTCTAATTGTAGCAACATTCTTTCGTCAAAATCAACCACTGTTGAAGGCTTCATGGCCAAATCTAGCGAGCCAATATCTTTATATCTCCTTTCTATTTTTGAATCAAACTCAGTGGGGCCTACATCTTGCAAAAATAAAGATGCAAAATATCCATGCCTTAAGATACCAAATTCTTTATGTTCCTCACACTTCTGCAACCTCTGTCCATCAAAACAAATCTTAACAACAAGTTTCATTAACATGTCGTCAAGCACCACAACCTTCTCCGCCACTTTGCTTCTATTGCCAAAAGCAACACATGTTGTTTTCAAGCTGCGAGAGGAAATGACACAAGATTCCTCCTCCAACACTTCTTGTAGCATGAAAACCATTTTCTGAAAATGTTTTGTCCTTTCCAATATACTCATCTTAGCATTTTCAACAATATCAACAATTTTAGTATCATTTGCTCCTTTTTCACTACTCAATTTCTTAGTAGAATTCACAGCTGGTTGAGCAAAATTAATAATAGCCAGACTAAGAACTTCACCCAAATAGAAAAAGATGTCTCTACTATCATCACGAGCATAATATTCATCATCAATCATTTTATCATTGAAAAACCCACCACAATAATAGCTAAAGTACTGAACAAGTAGGGATTCTAGCTTGCCTGGATCATAAATCAGCCAACCCACAAGAATATGTTTCTCTTTCTTGAGGAGATTTTGAAAATCTCTCTTCAGTCTTACACTTGCCGACGAGTCCAAGAAGGAATCTTCCTCCACTTGCCATTCGAAACTTGGGTTTTCATGGTTTTCCTCCATATTGGTTGTTGCCGTGGGCTTCGCAATCCGAACTACCGAGGGTTCCATCATTGTAAAATCATCAAATTCACCTGCCAGCTTGATGAACAAAGGCATTGCTTCCTCACCCCCCTTAGAGTACACATCATAGATAGGATCCCCATCAAATTCAAATATGGGTTCTGACTCCTGACTTTCACCGTCATCATCACCGTAATAGTCGAAGATTGGATCTCCAAGAACTTCATAGTCATCGAAGATAGGTTCTGAATCAGGATGGACCTCCTTATCGTCAAAACCCAAAGCATCCTCAACTGATTGAGGCACCTCTCCACAAACAACAGGTGGAAGGAATTCTACTTCCTCCTCAAGAATTATGTCAGAACCAGCCGGGTTGTCAACGAGACTCAAAGCACCGTGTCGTTGATGGTCGCCTGCCATATCCGCCACGAGCTTTGTCAAGTTCGCCAACCGACGACGAAGCCTTGCATTCTTATCTCTCAAACACTCCAAACCTTCTACCGCACAAGTGTGTCTCCGTGAGGGGACAACGGACCTGTGAGAAATGCATGGGCCACCAAATGATGCAGCCATAGAAGATTGAAAGGGGATGATCTAGAGTTCAAGAACGGAAGGTAGAAAACACTGCCGTGTCAATTTGTTCTCCACAGAGAAACAAGGGTTTTTCAATTTTTAATTTCAACAAAAGCTACCTACACAGTTGAGGAATACAAATATATAAACACAAATTTAAGGCTAAGCAGGCCCAATAGACAAAGCTAGCTTAAAAGACTCTAACTAAAGCCCAAAGCACTACTAGACCAAATGAGCTAAATTTATGCACTGCATCATTTCTGTTCTCTATGCTTGTGTTAGGGGACATGAAAGATCATCATCTGCACAGAATTTGGTCAAAAGGAAATACAGTATATCAAGAATTAATGATTCCATAATTAATTACCCCTTTTTTATCATTCGATCTCTGTTGTCTCCCACCCACGCATCCGGGGAAAATTGGTGCACCGTATTTTTAATTTTTGAAAAAAAAATAGTAATAAATATAAAACGTTCCAACCGATAGATTTAAAATCCATCTTAAAAATCACAAAAAAAAAAAACAATTCTCAGTTCGTGGAACCAAAATCTAAAACAACTCAAATTAGGGCTTTGGACACGGGACCAGATTAGGGATGCTAATTTTTTTAAAAATATATATTACTAAACCTATTACTTCAACACAAGTGTTGATATAATTAAAAAAAAATTGTGAGTGTCATCTCACTTTACTTTGTTTGTTTTTTTTTTTTGCAATAAAATATCATTTTATTGTGCTGCTCTCTGGACACTAAATTAAGTGACTAATAGGGGTAGAAGTTTGGGTTTTCGGTTCGGTTTGAGACCGAAACTAAAAAAATAAAAAACCGAACTTACCCAATTATGTCAAAATGAACCAAACCGAATAACAAAGAAAACCGAACCGAACCATGTAATACGGTTTGATTTTTCGGTTTAAACCGATTTTGTCAAATGTATGTTGTATTTGAGTATTTATGTCATACATTACCTACATAATAAGTAAATAAGTAATAATTATTTAATATATTATATACATAAAAAATTTAAAACATATAAATGAACTTCGGTTTTCAGTTTAAAATCGAAATTAATTTTCATAAACCGAACTTCTCAAAAACATAAAACCGAAACTGGACTGATAAATCACAAACCGAACCAAACTCTGTTTTACGATTCGGATTTCGGTTTGGTTTGGTTTGGTTTCTTCCAACCCTAGTGACAAGGGCCGGCCCTATACCGAATCTTTCCCAATCACCCCGACATATGCCTCAATACTACTTCAAGTGGTGATTTTATATAAATTGAGAAAATAAATGATCAAATGCATTTTAAACAAACCCAATCGAAAAAAGTAACTACGTACTGTTTGTCTCGAGTTAGCAACTCTCATGATGCAATGCAATTAGGGTTCCTACCTAATCCTAATGGGGAAGACATGAAATCAAAAGCTTTGAAATTGACATGCTTACGCCACTGATGAAATTGGTTCAAAAGTTGATATGATAACCAAGTGAAAACAATACTTGTGCATTTCCACAACATACACACCGGTGTCGAGTATATGCTTCTTAATTATTGTATTGATGTCACCCCCCAATTAAATTGCCTAACTATTGGTGGGCCATGCCCTTTGTGGCTCTCCTAGCTCGATTCTCATAAGAAAACCAAGTTAACCACATATTAACCTCATATTTATTTAATAATTACATAATCAAATCTTTTAATTTTGTTTACACTAATCGCACCATATAATTCGCCAAGATGTAGACGTCCATCACAGATAAAAAAAAAAAAAAAAAAAAGAGGAAAGAGATTGATCAACTGTGGCACGTCTAATGGTGTTTCGACTACTTTAACTTTATTAATATTGTGTACTAGGTTAATGTTATATGTTGTGGCTCTCTACCCTGACACGTGGCACCATGAAACAGATAAGGAGGTGTTGATTAACTACTTTAATAGTGGATTACGACCTAAACTAAGAAATAATGAGTTTACGCAATCAGGGAGGAAATGGCAACGTCGTGCGTGCAAGTATTATGCATGTACCATCCATCCATCCAAACATATATTAATTGCAAATGGGAAATTAATTAATGCGGGAATAAATAAATAAAAAAAGAGCAGAAGAGGGAAAAGATTTTGATAATGATGAACTTATCCTGTTGGCACCGATCACTACAAAGACGTTAATTTCCTCATGAGAGAATTTTAAAAAGTTGAGTGGAGGAGGGAGTGGAGACAGTAAATATATTTTGATTTGGCAGCTAGTCAGGTGGCGAGATTTGAAAACATACTATTGAAGTATGCGGCTGGGATTCATCGAGTCGCTTCATATTATAATGCCTGGAGATAAATCATTCTAACTGTAACATTCACGTTCAGTTCTACGTATTTTATCGTTATCTTTTGTTGGTCGGAGAATGAGAATGAGAATAAAATATTTTTAGATTTTGATATTTAGTTGATGAATGAATTGTGACTAGAATATACTATATTCTAATATTTGATTTGTGGAAATACATTGAGAAATAGAATAAGAATAATTAACAAATGAGTATATTATCTCCTATAATTATTTATTGTGTTCTAAGGATAACTATGCATTGTTTTTAATCGACTTATGTAAAACCCCTAATTTTTTATAGGATAAATTGAGTAAGTGAGGCAAACGAAATGACAATAAAGGTGTAGATGAAGTGCAATAAAGTGTAGGGTCAAAGTCGAATATTTGAAAGACTTGAAAAACAAAATCCTACAAATATACCCTCCTACTCGGGACGGGAGTAGCTGAAATGATTGCATGAAATATACACTGGACTATCACCCCCATTCGTCGTTTGGATACCTTTCGTGGCAGCCGAACCACCAAAAGGCAGCGCTCGACGCTTGTGATCATAACCCGAGTAACCCCAACCGATTACTTCCACCGTAGTTTCCGTAATCACGTTGAAGATTGTTGGTCTAAAGAAGAAAAAAATCTCGATCTAGTCACCTTCGGCCGCCACCTTCACCATCAATCAGTTCGTCTAGAAGAGGCGATGCTGTTCCACCTACTGATCGGCCGAAAAAGGCCACCAAAATTCGACAACCCGCCGTGATTAGGTGAATATATGGATGGTTGAGATTTGTTTGATCCAACGATTATAAATTGTTTTAAAAAATAAATTATCATTTCCCACTTGAACATACAATTCTTAAGAGGGAGATAGAAATTTGAAGTACCCACGGAGATCAGAATTCAACATTATATTTTGTTGTTGTGTCTTAAACCAAACATGATAATTCCTTTTGAAACGGAATTGACTATTCCATTCCGACCAAAATTAGGCAACCAAACATAACGTTAATATCTTATGCCATGCCAAAACATTTAAAGAAATTAATATTACTGTTCAAATACCCGAAATTTATATACGTACGCTACAACACTCTTGTCGCTTTTTTTTTTTTTTTTTTTTTTGTAAACCCAAAAGCTATAAAGCATGCAAGAGAGAGAGTGAGTGAAGATTTTGGAGTTGAGTTGATAGGCTGTTGGGTGGTGCATAGGCCACTGAAGTGGGGGCATGATAAAATGTTTCAATTATAATGTTGGCCTCACAAAGAAAAGAAGATGGTGTTTCGTAGAAAAATAGATAGCCTCCCATTAAATCAAAGCTCCTAGGCCGTACCCAGCACTTTTATCTGTACTACCATTCTCTGCTTTCCCCGTCATCGGCGACGAGTTTCATTTAGCTAGTATGATTGAAGAAAAAACTAATTAGTGAGATTGACACTAATCGGATCATGGATATGACCCCAACAATGTTAGAGAATATCAGAAAGTTCATTTGGATCTGTCACGAATTCAGCAAGTCCCTTGCGTGGGTGAGTTTCATGGAATCTTGTTCGATCTTCTTTAAATTGTTCCAAAACTCTTATCTTCATTTTATTAAAATTCAAAAGCCCTATTTTCAGCATTTGTAGTGGGGAATCACCTAAACATACTCTATTTGTTGTTTATTGTTGAAACCCAGTTAAAGTGAAGAACAAACCATCGAACTCAATTAATAAAATGTCCAAGACTTTTGCGTTTGCAAGTTGCTGCTTTTGAAGTTTGTCTACTTTTTATTGTTATCTAATCTTGTTTTAATATTATATATCTAGTGGATCTTGTTTGGATATTGATAGGCAACAGTGCATTTATAAATAATTTGAAGCAAATTCATATTATAATCTTGGACTAGATAACACCATTTGTGTCTGGCTGCAATTTTTTATGTTTTGTTAGGTAGATTTGGTCATTAGGTACACGATACCCCAAATGTTATGAGATCACATGATTCATGACCTGAATGTTTTGGTTTTAAAGCAAATAACCGTTTACATGAAATGTTCCACATGGAAAAGTTGAGTGAAAATAAAATGCAAAGTAAATTAAAATTCATCAATTTTCAAGCACATAAGATTTTCTTGCAAGATATAAGAGCATGACCCAATTCCGATGTTAGACCCACATGCTCATTATTCGATGGCTCCATGAATTGACTCTCTTATAAACATGTTTCATTTGATGGGCTTTCAAATTGTCCAGCTCACAAATGAGAAAAAGTGTTCAGCTAAAGTATTATACATTGAAAAATTGCGGAAAAGCAAAGTGTTACCTTTTATAGGCAAAACCATGGGAGTTTTGAATCCCAAAGTGATATTACCTGTCTAAGTTATTTGTGTTAGATTTTTTACAATAACCTCAACTCTAATCCCATGTTAAATCAAGAATTTGGTGTTTCGATGCCAATACAGGTAATGAAGGAAATAAGAGAGAGAGAGAAATGTGCAAAGGATGTTAATTGTCAATCGGATATCTGTAATTTCAAATTTTCAGAGTGTACAATTCTCATCTAATGATTTAGGAGGTGATTCCACTTCACGCCACACTTTTGTATTTTCTCTACTCTTAGATGAGAATTATATTTTGAGAAAATTTTGAGTTCCCTCACCCATTTCTTGCAATATATAGGGTCATACAAATTTGATTTATGTACTTGATGTATGTGCTTCCACTCTAATGGACCATTCAAGAATTGCATTGCTTAATGTTAATGACTCATCAGATCAGAGTTCCAACAAAAATTAATGGTCACAAAATATACTTGTTGATTTAACCGAACTAGTTACATCGCATCATCAAGCACAAGTTATAAATAAATTGAAGTTTGAATGTGACCTTACAAACCATTAGATAGCCATTCCCCATCATGCTCAATTTGCTCATGCATGATCCCTTGCAAATACACATACACATACACATGCATACATATCACAATCTCATCATAATCTTATATTCAAAACATCACCCATTGGCTTTATAGCATAATAGTGATGTAAGCAGATAGATACACACATTTGCATTGACAACCATGATTGTGGCTCAAATTGGCCCACTATCCCCTATAAAACTCACCACTCTCATAACCATTTTCCTCCAAAAAACCGCCATTTGCAATTACAACCACTCAAGCCATGCTTCCTGCTGACATTTCAGGACTCCAATTCTTATTACAACAAGAAAACCAAATCCAAAACTTTGATTCTGCCTTGATGCAAAGCAACGTTCACACACAATCCTTCAACTTCAACTATCCAAATCCTCTACTTTCAGTCCATGAATTCACTCAACAGTCCTCAAGCACTGTAAGCAACAATTCCACATCTGATGAGGCTGATGACATCCACCAAAGCATCATCGACGAGAGGAAGCACAGGAGAATGATTTCCAATCGAGAATCCGCTCGTCGTTCCAGGATGCGTAAACAGAAGCACCTAGACGAGCTGTGGTCACAAGTGCTTAGGCTCAGAACAGAGAACCATGATTTGATTGACAAGTTGAATCATGTCTCGGATTGCCTTGACAAGGTAGTTGAAGAGAAAGCGAAACTCAAAGAAGAGAATTCAGATCTTCGTCAAATGCTCACTGCTTTAAGACTGCTTGAAGAGGTGCCATGCAACACAGCACATCTTAGAGCAGAGTCATCTTCAAGCCAATCCAATATTACTACTTCTGTAAACTTGAGACCATGATGGGAAAGTTTTAAGTTAACCTTATTAACTACTACTAGTCTATTTAAGTATTTATATGTCTCTCCTTGAGTCTTTAGCATGTATGAGATCAGGAAGATAAAAGAGAGACTGAATAACATGTTTGTGACCAATTTTATGCACAAATTGAAGAAGAGCTAATTACTTGACAAAGATGTATAAATTATGTGCATACATAGTGTTGGAAACAAAAATTATAGAGAATATAAAAGAGCTACCGACAATAAGAGTTTTACGTGGTTCAACCAATTGTGTCAGGTTACTAACAAATCCCCAAAACATCTTTTTTGGATCCGGAAGAATTTTCATCGGGTCGGGTCACCCCACATAAATCACTAAAATACTAAAAAGGGAAAAGGAATTTACACACAGGGGACACAAGACTATACTCCTGTAATGAGGGCAGGAGTCAGTGTTGGTGTTGGAAGCTGTAGTCCTACTTTTTTCAGGTGTATTGAAAAGGCGATGAAGACGCATTAAGTCACGGGGAAGAGATGGCCCAAGGAAGGTCGATGATTGCTGGTCTCGTCACAAATGGCTGAGGCAATAAGACAATTGGTGGTGGGGGATACTGCTGCTGGTAGTGGCTTCATCATTGAAATTACTACTGTTACAAGAAGCAGAACTGCAGAACATTCGAAAAGGGTATCCACTGCACCAAAAAATAAAATAAATTACTGTTTGTGGAATTTTGGGAGGAATCGGTGCCTGCCTAACTTCTGCTGGAAGAGACTGCATTTTCTGATTAGTTTTAGACAATGTTCATGTCATATATCAACTTATCCATTGCTTTATTCTCTTGTAGTCAGATGTTTTGTTTGTGTGGGTGTGAATATGCTTTGCATTACTTAATTGAGATGGAATCTGTCACTTCTGCGGAGAAAAAACCAGACTCAAACTTCCATATACTGAGAAAAAGTGACATTCGCACATGATATGTGCACTAATTTTGTGGATGAGGTTCTTAATAGTAAAGTTGACAGGCTTGACGAGACGAATTTAGGCTCATATCAATTGTTCGAAGGACAAACTCATCGGTGTCGTTCTCGGTTCTGAATTTCTCATTTGCGGAGGAAAATAAACAGAGTTCGTGATGATTTGTCGATGTCTTTGTAAGGATTGTTATTGAATTGACATTTCATAAATCCTCTGCTACAACATCCAAATCCATATCTGAAAATGAAAGAAAAACTTTTTTTCCCCCTTTTTGTTTTGTTTTGCATTCAGTAGAAGAAATTAAGCAAAAATCATGGCCCAGTTGTGTCTTGAGTATATATATAATCAGTATGAGCAACCATAGACCTCCTCATCAAACACTCCTCTGCTTCCTCTGTCCCTGTCTTACATCCACCACCATCATCATCCCTGGTGCTCATGTCTACTTCCTCCTACAGAAAAACAGGAAAAGAAAGTGGACAAGTCAATGATAACTGATCCTAAAAATAGTTTTTTTAAAGAAAAGAAGAATACTTGAACTTACAGGAGTACTAGTTGTTGCATGTAGCGGGAGTGCTCCGGCAGTTGAGAGTACAAGTAAAGCCAAGATTATGATTATGAGGTTTTTTGCCATCGTTGATTGAATTGTCAAGCACATAACATAAAGAACAGGAGATATATATAGCTCAGGATCAACGAAGCTCAGGGCCAGGGTTTGCTGTAATTTTTTTTACAGCGGATCGGCTGTAGGGGCATTTCAGGGCTGAAAAAAAAATTATTATGTAAAAATCATGAATGTGTTTTGATGAGGATTACGAGTTTTTAACGGTATATTATTTGTGTCAAACAGAAATTAAATAAACAGTTAAAATTGAGATAAAATGTTTCGGGTTTATATTTAAGGGTTCAAAAACGTATTTTTTTACAATTCATTTTATTTTTATTTGACATACACACAAAAAATGAACTCGTAATCTCGATCATAACTCATTCATCATTTTTAAATAATAAAATAAAAAATTTCGTTGCTCTAAAATGCTCCTATAACTAATCTGTTGTAAAAAAATTACAGCAGATGATGAAGTTCCGAGTGTGAAAGGTGTTTGACAAAATTTTCCTTGGAAATTAGAGCAGCCAGTGATATCCATTAATGTAGCCAAAAAGTCAAAAACATTGCAATTCGCCATTTTTGGAGTCAATGCAGCAATTTCTTTAATTTTTTCCTAGGAAACATCACCATTAATTATTAGAGATAGAGAGACAATAATAATATTCACAGAAGCGTTTGCCTCGTCACCCGTTTATCTTAAATTCTTAAACACCACAACTATTGAATTATGTGAATTCAATGGTAATTAAGGGTACCGAGCCTTTTGTTGATATTGATAAAATTAAATATATTATTTAGAGTTTTCTCTTGGGATTCGGACTCTGTCGACAAATGACATTATTGAGGCTATTTGATCGTTTCGTAAAACTTAAATGCCCTAAAAAAACTAGTTATAAGTTTTGAAAATTAAATTACCCATTTCGTCCCATTTTAATTGTCCTTAAAAAAAAATTAGTTATAAGTTTCGAAAATTAAACTACTCCTTCCGTCCCATTTTAATTGTCTTTTAAAAAAAATTAGTTATAAGTTTCGAAAATTAAACTACTTCCTCCGTCCCATTTTAATTGTCCTTTATTCCTTTTTAGGATGTCCCAAAATTCATGTCCATTTCAATTAATGAAAGCTATTTTTTTTCTTTTTTTTCATTTTACCCTTATTTATCCTTAACTTGAAAAACTCAATAACCATGCATTATGGTATCAAAATATTTGTCATTATAAATAGGTTTATAAACATCAAATTGAAAGGGAATTAAATATTTTCTTAAACTGTGTGAAAAAGTGAAGGAGACAATTAAAATGAGACGGAAGGAGTAGCTTATAAGTAGCAAGGTATCAAATATTTGGTGAAACTTTATAACTGACAATAGCTTTTGAAAAATCTATTACGCTTAGTTTAAAAGATAAAAAAATCGTTCAACTCGTAATCTCAATCATAACAAATTCATAATTTTTAGATAATAAAATAAAAAATTTGTTCCCCTAAATACCCCTATAACATAAAAAATTTGTTCCCCTAAAAATTTTGTTGACAAAATTCATCTTGGAAATGAGAGCGGCCAGTGATATCCATTTTAATGCAGCCAAAAAGTCAAAATACATTTCAATTTGCTCATTTTGGAGTCAATGCAGTAATTTCTTAATTTTTCCTGGGAAACATCACCATTAATTATTAGAGATCAGACAGACAATATTGAGAAGCGTTTCCCTCTTCACCCGTTTATCTAATGGATGGGGGGGGGGCCCTGCAGTGGTGAAAACCACTGCATGCGTCCAGTGTCCCACTTTTGGGGCACTAATTTTTTTTTAAAAAAAATATGAAAAAATTATAAATATGTAGTATATATCGTAACGATCTCAACGATATATTTTTTGTTCGAAATAAAAATCAAAATCATTACAAAGGTTACAAAAATTAAGTTCAGTAACAACTAAAGTCCAGTAAGGCAGTAACTGACCCGAAGGCTGAAATTTTTTAATTTCATTCTTGCACTCACTTTGAAACAGTAGCAACACTTGGAGCTGGAGGTGCGGATCCAGAATTTTGGAGAGATTCAACTTCTGTAACCCAAAAAAACTAATGATTAAATTGTTATAAATTAAAAGAATTGAACACAATTAGTTATTTCAGATTCAATATAACAAACTAACAAAGTAACAAACCTTTTTCAATTTTCTCACATTCGGTATAGTATTCCATCTCTTCTTCAGTCGGGTCCTTATATATCCCCAATCATTAAAAGCGTATTTGTACTAATCTTTTACAAATACATCAACTTGTATATTTCTAGTTTTCTACCCAATTTTCAGTCTATATAAGTATATAGTATACACATGAAATTAAAAATCATCAAAAACAATGGGAATGAAATATGTCACAAAACATCCCAAAGGACCTAACCTACCAAACAGTAAGCACTAGAAGTCTAGAACAATTAATCATTCAAATTTCAAAACAAAATTATGAAAGCATAAATAGATATACAAAATTACAAACCTCAAACCAAGAAATTCAAAAAAATTGAGAAAACATCATTCAATTTCAAAATTGAAACCTCAAAGCAATACCGGAGCTTGAGTCCTTCAGAATTTGAGCTCGACTCGCTGGCTTGCTGCCCGTGGCCTTTCTTCTGAAGCAAGAGCCTGAAATAACAAAGAGAGTGAGAGATTATGGCTGGATAATGCAAATAAGTGGCCGGATTATGCGAGAAGCCGGGAACCTAAAATGCAAGTCAAAAAGGCAACAACCTGAAATGCAAGTGAAGAGCTGGCGGTGGAGAAAACTCGAGAAGACAGGGGAACTGGGGAAGTGGCGGTGGCCGGTGGGGTGTTGGAGAAGTCGAGACTCAAGACTCAACAAGACAAAGGAAGCCGAACGTGGACTGGCCACTGGGTGTGGCTTCGCCCTTCGCTGGACGGCCGGACTGCTGGTGAGTGCGGTGCTTGGTGGACAGGTGGACTGGACACTGGAGTCTCGACTTTGGATTTGGAGTTTGAAGACTGGAGAGACAAGAGAGGGGAGAGGCCGGCGCTGCAGCTGCAGCTACACGGGTGGGGAGTAAACTCAGTAAAGTAGTAAACCTAATTTTATAAATATTAACGGTAGATAAGGCAGCCACATAACTTGAAATCAACGGTGGATGTGTAATTGTGTATAATAGAAATTATTTATTTAAATTATATATAAAATACACGATCCGGTCCGGTTAACCGATAATTCAAAAATCCAAAAACGCGGACCGGACCGTAATAATACGGTTTGGTTCGGTTTTGTAAACCGTTTGACCATAAATGGTCAACGGACCGAACCGGTCTGGTTCCGGTTTGACTTGCACAGCCTACCAATTATATAGTTATACAAGAATGAATTATTTTGGGCCTTTAAGTGGACTTGAGAACTAGTTAGCCCAGCCCAAGTTTTAAGCCCAATATTGTGCAAAACTCAGTTGGGTCTATCGAATAATGGGCTTGCCAACACGACAAGAAAAGAAAAAGAAAGAGAATTGAAGTCAAGTCGCCTATATGTTTGAAATATTAACAAGACTTAAAATTAATTAATAATTATACCATCGAAATTTAGTCTAAAGTGCACGTCATGTCATGCATGTAGCGCGAGCTCGGCCAGGATCGTGATGAATTTGTGACGTGAACCACGGAGTCCACAGTTTTTAGAAGAGCTTGTTTACAATCGAACGACGTCGTGTGAAAAATTTACATGGACAATATATTATACTACATTATCCTGAAAAGTGAAAAGTCTAGTAGATGGTCAATACCAAAATTTTAAAATATAATAACGAAATTAACGGCATTAAAAAAGAAAAACCAAAACCAAGTACGAAAATGTTCTTCCAGAATCATGTGAGAAGGAATATAAAAAAAAGTTCAGTCAGACGTGCAACATTTCTCAATACGCGTACTAGTAGAGATGTGCAATTTATAAGAAATTACACACGAGTGAATCGCCGTAGATTTTATACAACAGGGGCCTACTGGGAAAAAAATAATATTAGGGCTTAATTTTTTTTATTGAAATTTTTAAAAATTATATTTATATTTTGATCGATTTTAAAAATATATTTTTTGTTTGAAATAAAAATTAAATGACATATGAAAAGTGTTTGAAATATTTCAAAATTATCATGCACTTTTTTCATGTAATTTTTGAGTTTTGTTTTTAACAAAAAAATATATCCTCAAATTCATAATCCGATCAAAATACAAATAAAAATTTTCAAAATTTTAATAAAAAAATATCCCTAAAAAGCAAGCCTCTGTAGATAGATACTCCATTTATATTACTTGCGGTTCATTGATAGCCACACACATAAATAGAAATTTTTATATACCATTCGTTTAATCTTCTTCCGCTTCTTTAAATGGATATTTTTCTTGTATATATATATATATTAAAACCAATTAAGCTTTTAAATTAAATCAATGTATTTGGTTCAGAGTATATCTAACAGATTATAAATTGATGTTACGAATAATGTCTGACAGAATATAAAATATATAAATACTCAAATAAATAAACGTTTAATGTTCGGACAAAATTACCTAAATGGTTGTATGCTAGTATGGATAGTTTTGTTCTGTCAAGCTAGAGTCTATTGTGTTTTGAATATATGTATTGAAGTGAAACATAAACACACACACGTAAGCAGTGTTTCAAGCGTACGTGAAAACAACTTGAGATTTTTTGTTTGTTAGACAACACTACTTAAGATAAAACAATGTCTTATAAACATTTAGATATAATGGATCGTAAGATTGAGAAAATTAACGATCGAGATTGATTAATTTTATTAAAGATATTTCAGTAATTTTTCTAAATTAATGTCCATTAATTAAGTCAGACAAAGACATAGGGAACTTGTTCATGCACGATATCCTTTTTTCTTGCTACTTTATATATGGTACGATAAAATATTATATTATTACCATAAACATTATACAAACATCTTATATTCTTCTCTTCCATTTTCCAAGCGAGTAGGGATCAATTAGGTTGTACTCCACATTTATTGCCGTTGACGTGTCCTTTTCTCTCTTCCCGTTTGATCCATTATTAAGGAGTTATTCACATTGTCTTTGCGTCGTGGTTCATGCATGCCTAGCTATTAAAGACAAATCGGGGACCGGTTTTGACAAGATTTGGCCCGACTGGGACTTGAGGTTGGGTCAATTGATATGAAATTTCGCGTTTATTTGGTAGGGCGTATTATAATTTATATATTAATATTTTATACTATTATATTTTATGATTTTTAAATATTCTGTCAAACATATTATTTATGAAACGCGGATTAGTTGAAGAAACGCGTCGGGGAAGAAACGTAAGAGGAAAGTCTCAGGCATAAACTTTCGCCTGTGACAGAGGCGTAGTAAGTAATTATGGAAAGTTAGGAAATTAAAAAAGAAGGGAAATTTTGACGGAATAAGAAAATTGGAAGTGTTTTAAATAACTGTAAACTCTTTTGCAGTGCAGATTCTCCAGAATTCGCACTCCCCCAAACAGATGGTCGAGAAAAATCGCATACCTTCCTAACATATTTATATACACCGAGAAACGAACCCTGCTCGGAGTGTACAGGCTTCTTGGTTTTATTCGCTTAACTAACTGTTACTGATTTGTCGAAACAGAAGTCACTCGGTTAGTGCTCGCGCCTTCTCAGTCTTCTTTGTTGTCTTGATTTAGATGCATTTTTCTTCTTGATTTTGTCATTTTGCCATCTGGGTATTTTCTGTTTCTTTCTGTTTGGTTTGATAGTTGATTTAAGGCGGCTCCTGGATCCAAACAGATTACTCAAACAGAGTTTCTAGACCAGTTGTGGGATTTTTGTAATGTGAATATTCGTTTTTGTTATCTGGGTATGTTTGGTTTTTGCCATTGAATTTTTTGGGTGATCGTCATTGTTTGCTTTGCTAATGGCTGGTGTTAGTAGAAGTGTGGAGCACATGTATTGTTCTTAGCGAATGACACTAGAAAGAATATATTTGTTTGTATTTTTATAACAGATATCGATTCTTCCTTTATTATTTGGCTGGGGTTTTTCCCCAAAAAAAAGTCCTTACAGAGTCCAAAGAAAAGTTATAGCATGCAGGGCAGCAGGGAAAAAATGTTTATTTGGCACCATTAAATTATTAAGTTTCCCTTCTTTGTTGTGTTGACAATGAATTTGGAAGCTCTATGATTCATCTACTTATCTAGAATAAAAAAATACGACTGCTGGATATGGATGACCGTCACAGGCTCACAGCTAATTTTTGTAAAAAGTTTGTGGTAGTACAATCATGCTAGTGTGGCCAATTTTTTGATATGGCACTTATATTTTTTTCAGTACTTTCTAATGCTGTTTGTGCATGCTTCAGGGTGGATCAACATATTGTTGAAAAGTCGTTTGTTATGGAATTGTCACTTCTCATTTCTTCGTCTTTGCATCTTGAAAGATGGATGGATGTCATAGTTGAGACCTAGTGAAAACTAAGCATTTTTCATGCAAGTGTTTTCTATTTGTAGGGACTTTTGCTTCTGCCACTAGCTGATTTTCATATTTTGATGTTCTTTATTCGCACTTTCTCGCCAGCTTTCTGCCTTTGAAGCTGTTCATTAATATTTTTACAACTTTATTTATCCAAACTTTTTTAATTGGTTTAATTTTTCTTTTTAAATATGTTTTTATGATATCAGTGAGTGGAATCTGTGCAGTCTGAAATGGCTCAAGATGCTTCTGGTGTTGAGTCACAGCAAAAAAGGATTGGTCTCTTGAAGGATCAAGTCCGTTTGGCTAAGAGAAGGGACTCCAATCGCTATGAGATTGTTCCAATCCAAGATCCTTTGTCATTTGAGAAGGGTTTCTTTATTGTTATCCGTGCATGTCAATTGTTAACTCAAAAGAATGACGGGATAATATTGGTGGGTTTGGCGGGTCCTTCTGGAGCTGGAAAGACAGTATTTACAGAAAAGATACTTAACTTCATTCCGAGCATTGCTGTCATATCAATGGACAACTACAATGATTCAAGTCGAATTGTCGATGGCAACTTTGATGGTAATTTCTCATTTTTTTTCTTCATGGTGAAACTTGATATGCTTGGGGATAAGTTCTCGTTTGGTAGATTATTTTTATTTGAATTTCCTATGGTTTTTCGAGAATAATGTATTTGATATTTTGAGTACTCCATTCTGTACCTCAATAAAATTGTTTCATCTTCAAATAAAAAATATTATTGAATACTCTGCTTGGAAGGGTTGTTTTCTGACATGCACTGGAAGTATTTATGACAATTCTGTTGCAACTATACACATTTTATTTTGTAATGAGAAGCAATTTAAAACAGTTGCTGTATTGTTTACTAATAAAGCTTTATAGTTTACAGCATACATTAGCATTAGAGAACTCGTGAACTTGTATGATTCTGGTTATGAGACTGATGCAAAGGAGTTTTCATTGGTCATTCCAGTGTCAGGAAAATATCATTGAATGCTTCAGCAATTTTGCGTTTATGTTTGTCAGGTTGGCTAGAGATGTAGTCTTTGGCTGTTTGTTTGGATCATGACTTGAGGCTAAAATCTTTTTTATATATATTCCACCAAACGCTAATATGAATGCAGTTAAAGTGGTTCTAGTTTTCATTTCATGATTAGATCCCAAAGAAGCAGGGATGTCCATGATGGCTTGGAGGGTATGATGGCTGCCAGTTTTTCTTTTCGTCTAGGGTAATATGTAATGCAACTGTACCATACCTTTCTCCTTGAGGAGATTTTTAAGCTTGTTTATAGTTTATACATTCTGTTAACGTCAGTTGGGCATTCTTTGGAGTTACTTTGCCCATGTCACTTGTGTGGTATGTTCCCTTATTCTGTGTTACGATTTTTTTCGGCTCAAGGTTTTTATTTACCTTGTCTTTTTTTATTAGCTGAATTCCACTGCACTAGTTGACTAGTTGAGTTGATTTATTCTCTTAATTGGATCAGCTTGTTGAATGAATTGGGTACCTGTTTGTTCTCCAGTTCAGTTCTTAGGACAAGGGTACTTTTCACACTTGACTTTTTCTCTGTTTTTTTAAAAAATATATTAGATACTAAATTACTTATTACATCACAATCACTGGCATTCCAGTTTGGAGATTAGAAAGCATGCCCTGCTTTTGGAACAAAAAATCTCTCTTTAACAGCAATTTTTTTTTCTGTGTATTGACTTAACTGTAAAGGTTTTAACTAGAGACTGATTTTATGATAACTGAATGGTTACATTTCCTTGGTTTTCATTGCTATGCTAGTCCAGAAGATCTTGGCTCTTTTTTTCTTCTTCTTTTCTAACACCTTTATTAACAGATCCACGGTTAACGGACTATGACACCCTTCTTCAGAATCTCCATGACTTAAGGACAGGAAAAGATGTCCAGGTTCCAATCTATGATTTCAAGTCGAGCTCCCGTACTGGCTACAGGTTGATAATTGTTCAGTGATATAAATATGAACATTATTACTATTTTTATACAACGAACTAAAATAGAGATTCAATCATCGGAGCAATTCCAAAGGAAATTAAACATTAGAACTAGGGTAAGGATGTTTTTTTGTTGTGGATTTTTTTTTCTTTGATTTTTCGTTTCTTTCATTTTTTTAAAGATAAAATTCTTTTGAAATTATTGTGTTATACTTGTTTGTATATTTTAAGACAATTAAAAGCTAATCTAACATAGCAATGCATCGTCGACAGAACTCTTCACGTTCCAAGCTCTCGTATAGTAATAATTGAGGGCATCTATGCCTTGAGCGAAAAGTTGCGACCTTTGCTGGACCTTCGAGTATCTGTCACAGGTGGAGTTCATTTTGACCTTGTCAAACGAGTCCTACGGGATATACAACGAGTTGGCCAAGAACCAGAAGAAATAATTTATCAAATATCTGAAACGGTTTGTTTATAAACTGATTTATGATTGTGATATATTTGAGTTTATGAATTGCATTAATATATAGCTAAACCTGAAATACATATTTTTCTCTCTTATACAGGTATATCCAATGTACAAGGCCTTTATTGAGCCAGATCTGGAGACAGCCCATATTAAAATTAGGAACAAGTTCAATCCATTCACTGGATTCCAGAGCCCAATTTACATCTTAAAGGTTAAGATTTATACCCCCTTTGGTTTTTGTTTCTCTCATCAAAATTTCATGCTTATACTGGTGTTTTCTACTAAAAGTAAATTTTGGTGGATATATTTATATCTGCATTGATATCTGTTTTTGTTTTCTTTTATAGTCAGCAAGAGATGTCAAACCTGATCAAATCAAGGCTCTTTTGTCTGAAGAAGGTACAGAAACAACAGAACATACTTATGACATATATCTTTTGCCACCTGGTGAAGATCCAGAATCTTGTCAATCATATATGAGGATGCGAAATAAAGATGGAAAATACAGTCTCATGTTTGAGGTTCGTCTTTCTGAATTTTCACCCCTATCAAAATTTCTGGTTCAGTGAACTTGTGCAAGCATCTTACTTTGAGGAATAATGAGGTATTAAAAAGTAGACATGCACAGGCTTACCAGTCATCCTGGAGTCATAGAGGTCTATCTTATTTGAGCAGTAAGTACTTGGCTTCTCCAGTAAAATAACAGACATGATAACATTTATGGAGTTTGTATAATCAGATCTGTTGTGCATGTGCGCATATACAGTCCTAATGTCCCATACGTGATGCAATCGTGTATACGTTTCTTAAATTGATTGACAACATAAGGTGGCATGGATTTGTAGATGTTGATAGTACTATCTGAAATTAATTAGCTGTACTTCTGATTTTCAGGAATGGGTGACAGATAGCCCATTTGTCATATCACCGAGAATCACTTTTGAAGTAAGTGTGCGCCTACTCGGTGGGCTAATGGCATTAGGATATACAATAGCAACGATCCTGAAAAGGAGCAGTCATGTATTCTCTGATGAAAGGGTGTGCGTGAAAATTGATTGGCTTGAGCAGCTAAAACGTCAGTATATTCAGGTACTGCTAAATAGTTTCTTCAAATGTATCTACTTTCTATCAGGTTGTTACCATGAAAGTTTGTACCATTGTAAAACCAGTTCTGAGTTGGCTACTTTATGGTAGCATATGAATCAAAAGGTACTTGTTTTCTTGCCATTTTCAACATCTGACATGACCAAATGTTTACACGTGTATTGCATGCATATTTTCTTTAGTTTTCTCGAATTTTTATTGTGAACTTTAATGCTGTATGAATTTATATACTCCATATGCAATACAGGTATAGTAGGATAGTCATTTGCTAGTCAAATATAAAATCTGTTGTTTTACCATTCACCTAACAATAATGGGTATTGTGAAGTTTTCGAGTGTGTTTTCACTTCACTTTGTACTGCCTAGATCTCGCATTGCCAATATTCTTATGTGTTTGCAAAAGGAATGCTTAGTAACTTTACAGAAGTTTCAATGCTTTATATTCTATCAGTTTCCAAATGAAGCTTGTTAATATATAATGGTTCTACAAGCCATAATGATAGGTTCTTATGGAAGTTTTTTAACCTGCAAATTTTGCTGATGTTTTACAAGTAGGTGCAAGGAAAGGATCGTTCAGTAGTAAAATATATTGCGGAGCAGCTAGGTTTGGAGGGCTCATACATTCCTCGTACGTATATAGAACAGATTCAACTGGAAAAACTTGTAAATGAAGTTATGGTAAGATGACGTCCTACCCTCATTATGCTTCCAACCCTTATTATACCTCTCCCTACATTGATAGTCCTAATCCTTAATCATTTTGAAGGCATTGCCAGATGATCTGAAGACAAAGCTAAGCCTTGAGGAGGATCTGGTATCAAGCCCCAAAGAAGCACTTTCGCGAGCCTCTGCTGAAAGAGCTTCCCTGAGAAATAAGAATCTCAAAAGGTGTGTTCATTGTGCCATCTCCATAGGTGTACCGAGCATTTTTTTTCCACTTCTCCTTTCCAACCCACCTCCTCCAGCATGGCATTTTCTCCTCTGTCTTTTCTCCTTGTTATTCTTTCTTTATGATTGCTGCTGTTACTTGTAAAACTTCTGCTTTACAAGTTGGCTTCCTTTCTAATGATCACTATTGGCATTGAATAGTGGAATGTCACACTCATACTCAACTCAAAGGGACAAGAATGTGTCCAAGCTTGCTGAATTTTCTTCAAACAACCGAAGGTTTGGTGACCGGACCCCAGAAGCTGCAACACTAGCAAATCAGGTATATGCTTGAGATGTCATTGGTTTGTATTGTTTTTCATGTCTTTTTACAATCTGTTCTTTGCTGTTTTTCCACGGAGCGGTGAAACAACTTAGATCTCTACTGATTGAGCATCCAAGTTTTCACTTTGTAGGGACTCATCACTCAACTTTCAGAGCAGATGTCCTCACTGAATGACCGAATGGATGAGTTTACAAGCCGTATTGAAGAATTGACATCTAAATTAACAAGCAAGAGAAATTCTCCCAGCCAACAAAACATGGCTCTCCAAGCTGAAGCCTGCAATGGTTCTGGTCCCACATCTTACTTTATAAGTGGTATGAGCAATGGCTCCTTAACAGGATCCAAAATGTCCAACTCTTTATCTTCCTCTCAGTTGGCTAATGATTCGCCTTTAATGGAAGAGGTACAGTAGCTACTCTCTCTATACCTTTTGTTCAAAATTGTCATTCCCTATTCAGCATCCTTGGCTAGAGTTGCAGCTATTAGTCTATAAAAGATGAATGATGCAATGTCCTTTTTCTTAGGGCATTGCTTTTACGACTGCAAATTCATATGTGGATTGCTGTTATCAAAAAGCATTTGAACGATTCATTCTCATATCATTTGAGTAGTCAGTTTCCTACTAAATGTCTTGTTGGTAGCTCCAAAATTTTCTTATCTTTGATATTTCAATCAGATATCTGGAATTGCACGAGGACAGCGACAAGTTACACATCAACTGGACAATCTGAGTAATCTTCTACGTGAGAGTATGGGGGATAGGCATTGCCAAGGAAGATCTAACCGGAGTCGCGTAATTCGCAACAGCGAACCTAGCAACGTTCCTCTCTTGCTAACGCTGGTGATTGGTGGTGGTTTAGGAATATGTTTGTTGAGGGGTTTCCTAAACCGGAATTGACTTCTGCCAAAGGTTCATTTTCACATTCAATATTGCCTTGACTGTCCGTTAGCAATTAGGTCCTATTAAACGTTTTGCAGTAATGTCCTTCTGTGCGGGAAAGACGGTCAGATCAATTGGTCCTTTTGACTGATTAATGTATGTGAGAGGAATAGAATGAAAATAAGAGCTCCTCAGGCTCTCTGAATTATGTGAAAGAAGGGCGTTTCGACAAATTTGGCCATTTTTTTGTGCCTTTATAGTCACAAAAGATTAATATGAATGTGTGTTGCCTCGTTTCCTCTAGTTGTCACAACTAAAATTTGGGTATATATTGATCTGGGTTAAATAACATAAAATGTTCCCGAGTTTTAATTAATTATACTCAGATTTGTTTAAATCTGTATAAATAAATTGAACAATAATCTAATCTCAGATTATGATCTGAATAATTAAATCAAACACTATTGAAATTTTACCTGTCATTTTAACATAAAAATTTGAATGTAACCAAGAATGTGGACGTATGAAAACTAAACCTAAAATCCGGTCTTAAATAAATCAAAACGTAAAAATCTAACAATCCTTCTATATGCTTTGACTATAATTGTGTCAAAATTAATGGACTATTACTTGTTGATGTGACTATATTAATAAATGTATTTTATTGATGGAAAAATATATATATTTTGATGATAAAGATGAATATATGACTTGATTTTTGGATAGTAAAGGTGAGACGAACAATTACTTTTAATGGAAAAAATATAGAAGAATGAAAAGTTAATGGTGAGATTGTAGTGAAATATGTGTTTTGTTGATATAGATAAGGATGTGAAACCACTTTTTATGTAATAGAAATGAAATTCAAAACCAAAGTTATTGGGCATTAACTTTGCACCATTGTGGTTGCTCTAAAACTAGCACTGCAAATGCGGTACAAGGTAATCTCCACAATGTCACCGCCTGTTGTAGGTACAAAATGATCTTCAAAAGGCCAGGGATCTCTCAAGTTAAACATAAGGTACCTGCATTAGTTGAAAGCGAGAAACATAAAAACTTATAAACATATCACATGAAAGGGGCAGCAGCAGTTGCATACCTTTATGACAAAGAAAAATAAAATAAAGCTAATTTCAGCATCAACTGCTTCCCTTTTGTTTTAGAGTTATCTTGTCCCCGGGTCCCCCAGAGGAATACCCTGGATTTTGCTTTTTATCCTGATATACCCATTCAGCTTCCCATCCACCAGTTTCTCAATGCTGATATTTACCAAAGCATCCTCGCCAAAGACACTCTTGTTGGCATATAAGTTAGCTACAAGGAATCCACAATCGCCATCTAGGGCAAACCTGAAGTTGAACCAACCAATAAGAATACGAAGAGAAGTTGAACACTTTTAAGTACAAATGCACACAAAGATTAAAATATTAAGAACTCCTTCAAGATTTAATCTGTTTGTAGAAGAAAGTCGAGAAGGAAACTGAATTGAAGGCCGCAAATAATTTGTAGGTTTAGCATTGCTGATACAATAGTGATGTGTCCCTACATTATCTATTGTTAGTAACTTCATATGGCAGCACCAGAAACCCTGAATCACACGACTCTGTTAACAACACAATAATGATGTATGCCTACATTATCTATTCTTTAACTAAATCTCTGGCACATGCTACAATATCAGGTGGTTTCTACGTTTACAAATCAGTTAAAACTTGAAGAATGTACTGATGGGGGCTTCAATTAGACTTCATATGACACGTATCCGCCATTTCAGTTTAGAATGAAATAGGTCATTAAAGGAGAAAGCAACCCAGAAAACAGTTAAAACTTACGGGCCTGTGAGACACTTCATGTTTGTGGATTTTATAATATGCGCAACGAATTCTCTCTCATACTGAATTACAGTGTTAACGGCTACCTGCAACACAGAATTGGTAACTATAAGTTAGAAACCAAGACAAAAACAAATGCAAAATTAAATTACAATGGTGACTCAGGAAAGCTTAAAAATGAGAAGCACTCATGTAATATGAAGAGTAAGAAAGACAAATAAAAGTACCAACTGCATGGATGTAAATGGAACAGTGCATCATATAACATAACTCGAATTGTAAAAAAAAAACCTTGTTTTCCCACTCAAACTCTGCCCACATGGTTCTGAAAGCTGAATCAATACAAAAAGAATGAGAGATGTAGTCCATAATATCAATATGGATGTCATTGAGGACGACCACTGTTCACTCATGCACATTTGAAGCCTCGTAGACAATGTTTCCGAAAATGACTCCAGTCTCAGTTCAAGACACCTTGATGTTGGCCTCTATTTGCTTGCTCGATTCAGGAGCAAGGGTGTAATTCTGTGGACGCTCAACGAGTTTCAGATCTCCCATTGTTGCTAATTCCAAGCACAAATTCTGCAGTGTTTCCTTGGTTCTATTGATAACAGTGACATCTAACACTGTCATAATGATGCACTGTCACATAAGCTTCAGCATACACGGGGTCACTGAACCCAGTGAGCTGCAGGACTTATTTGCACCATCCCCATCCTTAATGAACATTCCAGTCACGCGCTTTAAATGATCTTGAACCTCATCTTCTAACTCAAGCTGACTCATACCCTGAATAACATAAATACAACTTTAGAACCCAAATTCAAGACTGGCCAAAGGGGGACTATCACCTCAATGGTGGTCTAGTGTTTGCCCTTGAACTGTTGGTTCTGGGTGCAAATTTCCCTCCCCGCAAAAATAAAAGAAAACAAAAGGCAAACATGCAAATTAATTTGGGCATGCAAGGAAGACTGAATTAAAGGGAGGGAAAGAAAATGCCTAATTACTGAAGGAACGGAAAAACAAGTGAATAAAATGTTGAAGTATCAACAGGTAGCAATATTACGATCAATGATCTACAAAGGATCCATATGCAGATAAGACCCCACCCACGGGGGGCAGGTGGGCTGGGCGAAGAAAAATAAATTGAGACATACAGCATGGTTTAGGAAATAGAGTCCACTTTGATATGAAAGCAACAAAAGGTAATTCTAAAGAAACTGAAGTTTCACAATTTTCACAATCCACGTCTAAAGCTTTTGGACTATCCCCTTGGAGTCAGTTTTCTCAATGATCTCTAAGTAATTGAGCAAAAGCTTTTGGACAGTGTGATCATCACAAGGTGAAACATACTTAACTATCGTGATGAAAGCTGAGGTAGTATTTTCCCATTCAGTAACAGCATAATTGCCTTTTTCATTGCATCCTTCTTTTCAGGCACGTCATTGCCTTCAAGAGCTTCCTTGATTTCATTTGCAATAGCCTGTGTTCCTTTGTCAAAGTGAATAAAAAGTGGACAAGATTTCTCCATTCTTGCTGGTTTCATGGTGTTACAGGTGATCTATATCAATTCAAGTCATTGGCCAAATTAACACCTAGTAATTTAAGATGATCATACTGCAAGAAGTACAACTTGCAAATAAAAGTGAAAAGAAAATTCAAAATTCAAATGAAAATGAAAATAAGCAAACAAAACAACATAATCTTTTTTATATATATCCTGCTTAAAAGCTAGAACTCAGAAGAATCAGAACCATGACCTTACAACTTCTGAGTATAACGTATCAATATTTATAACATATCATACACATGTTTTACAAATAGTATGGTGAATTTACTAGGTAAATATCCCTGCATCCTCACCATCTCTCTACCCCGCGCTAAACATGAAGGATCTTACAGTTCAAAAAATTATAATACCATCACTTCCTGTAATTTTTGCTATAAGAATCACAGGCATAAAGAAACAACAATTATAAACTAGGCAGCATAACTGATCCCATTAGGAAATCAGAATGACCAGTTAACCTGTCCTAAAAATTGTGTTGTTTCCTCGCAATAGATTTAAATTCCCCCTTTTCATATCAGAAATCAAAACCTACCACACACGCCTTCCCAACCAATTCAAACTACAGATGTAAATTTCTTTTAAAATGTTTATGTTAGTGGCATTGTAGTTTACATACGAGTCGCACCAAATACCGCTCCCTAAATTTTTTATGTAAATGATCTAGAAGGGCGGTTGCAGATCAGACATACAGAAGAAGTGTATCGGGATTGCTCGATACCTAAATGGCGCGCAGATCTAACCAAGCAGCTCACCTTTTCCCTCAAATTACCGCCGAAAAGCTTGAAAAGCAATAGAATTCTCCGAACTGTGAATCGATGCCCAGAACCCGTGAAGCACAGAGAGATTAGGCGTCTACGGAGAAAGCGAAGAAGAAATGGATCGGAGGTCTGATCTTCGATACTGGGGTTAATTGGATTTTTTTTTTTTTTTTTTTTTGCCACAGTTGACACGTTTGATGACCGAGGTTTAGATTCAATTTAGAAACCGTAGTTTTATTTTTGTTCCAAAAGTGATTGTCGGGCAGATTTCTCCTATTCCAACACCACTCCGGCCGGAACCGAAACCGTGAATTCCTTTCCAAAATTTGCTTCCCGAATTTTGAATCATGGGGATCCAAGTTCCGGCCTATGACTTGGGAGCACGAAGTTCCGGCTGGAACGAAAGTCACGAAACATCCACTTCAGTACTTCACCCGCTTGTCTCACTCTTCCAGTCTTCCTCATGAAATAAAGACAAAAATATTTAGGAAAAGAAAAACATTTTTGGTTTATAATTATAATCCTAGCGCATGGGAAACAAATATACTTTTCCAGAAAATTTTAATTTTTTTTATCTATTTAAGATTTAATTACAAATTAACTCAAATTTTTTTTTTATCTATTGCTAAAATATTATACTATCACTTATGGTCTTTTATCAATTATTCTCATTTCATCCCTATCACAATTCATTCATCAACTAAACATTGAAATCTCTATAATTATCATTTTTATTCTCATACATGTTTCATTCCGTTTTTGTTCCCATTTTTAAATTAAATATAGCCTAAAAAGTGACGAATCAACGCCAAGAAGATCAGCCACACTCCACATTTCAAAAAATAGAGCATACAGAAGGAGCTGGTGACGAATCAACGCCAAGAAGATCACTGCCACTTAAAGATCTAGTTGTAGGGGCATCATCTGAAGTAAGATCAAGTCGATCTACAAAAGGAGCTGCATAAGGCTTACCAACTGCATTCGAAAGAGAAGCTGCACTGGAAGTTGAAATGGCCAGATAATGCATACCAAATAACTCGAAAATTCCTTCTCTGCGACTTAGTCCAACACCTGAAGATGGTCTACAATGCTTCAGCTCCTCTTAGTGTTTATTCGTCTTAGGTTGCATCGTCAGACGGATCAACTCGCACTAGTGATAAGATGTCGTCACTTACAATGAGAAAGAGAGGAGAAAGGATGTTGGCAAGGAGAAACAAGCTCGAAAAGAAGAAAGAGAAATGTTTAGGCTCTCGTTAAAGTTTGCGGACGGAGTGTCACAAGAATTGTCATTTTAAGATTTATTTGGGGTGTTACTGGTAGAACATGGTCTATAAATAGCCCCACCAGCATAATTTTACAAAAATAAAAAAAAAAACAAATAAAAAAAAAACCACCTCATCTTCTTCCTCTTTAATAAAACCACCGGTTTTAATAACCTTGGTTAGGATATTATTATCGAGTTCAGACGAGTCAGATTGGGACCCGACGCTTCCGAGTTGGCTTTAGGGACACACTCCAAGAAATGAGAGAAAGCGAACAAGAAGGAGAACAAAGAGGGAGTCCAATCAATGCTTAATCGTCAGCCTTTAACGTGGTGTCAATGGTATTACTTCGTTTCAGTTATTGATTTTCGTTATTTTTCGTTTAATTTGATCGCCACTCACGAACCTTCGAAGTTCATTAAATTAGTGAATCAAGTTTATGTTTTTTATGCTCGATTCCCTTGCTTAACGCTTCAGTAATTTCTTGCAATTGGGTAGGTTCTTGTATACAATCTTTGAACAAAAATTTAAAAAGCTGGATTGAGAAAGATTAGTTCTTGACCGTAGCATACCATATAGCTCCTGAAAAATTGAAAGGGTATTCCTATGTAAATGAGATCAATGTCTCCGATAATCCTATATATGCCCCTTCAATGGTGTGATTTTCCTTGAAGAGGTGTTTTGGTGTACTGTTCCTGGGAAAGTCTTCTGTGGGACAAAACATTTCAGTTTTGTGGGGATTAGGGAAAACTCGATTTAGGCTGTAGTTAATTCTGGTAGTGGCTTAAATTTTTTAGATGAATTATATGGATATGCACCTTTTTTGTTTGTTTTGAAAACACACAGTCTTTTACTCTGTCTTGAAAATTTTGGGTTGATTTTGATTTGTAGTCAGGCAAGTCAAATCTTCATTATCGTCGCAAAAGGATGCGTGGTTCTTGTCCATCAGCTTCAGAGATCAGTGACTTACCTGGAAATGTTATAGATAACATCTTGACGTGCTTGCCGATTCGAGATGCTGTTAGGACTAGTATTTTGTCTAGGAAATGGAGATTTAAGTGGCTAGATCTCTCACAACTTGTGTTTGACAACAACTTCATCAAAAGATCACGGGGAAAGTCATCTCTCTCAAAAAGTGAAATCGCTTTTAGGATTTATCAAGTCCTCTTACTTCATCGCGGGTCTATAACTAAATTTTTTCTGTCTATTCCAGAGCTGGATGGATGTCCTCAGATAAATCACATTATTAATTTTCTGACCGCGAAGAATGTTCAGGATTTCACTCTCTGTGTTTCAGATTTTAACAATCATGACTATTATGAATTGCCTTCAACACTGTTTTCATGTACTCAGTTGAGGCATTTAAATGTATCTTACTGTATATTCAAACCTCCACATGCATTTGAGGGGCTTAGCAATCTCATTAGTCTTGAACTCCATGGCGTCTATATAATTGATGCAAATGCTTTTAATAATTTCATCTCTAAATGCCCTCAACTTCAACAACTAAAGCTGGATAATGCATCTGACATTGGTCACCTTGAGATTGATGCTCCCAATCTCAACTTCTTTTGCTTCTCCGGCACTTTCAAACCTGTTTCTTTCAAGAATGCCCCCCTTCTCGCTACTGTTAGGATCGAATCTGTTGATAACGGGAATGTAGAGTACAGAAAGTGGAAGAAGATGGGAAATTCTAATGCAGTTGAGGTTTTGGGGTGTCTACCTGCTATAAAGAGGCTTGTTGTTAGCTGCAGCTTTCTTAAGGTAAACTAACTTCTTTGCCACTTTTTTATATGGTTTGCAAACAATGAATCTCATCTAGTTTTTCTGCCATTTGGTTGAAGTACTTGTCTGTGGGCAATGTACCATTGAAGCTGCCGACTGCTCTTAACCGCCTGAAATCGCTCGAGCTGCCTGAAATATATTTCAATTCCATTGATGACGTCCGGTTTGTTCTTTGCTTGATTAAAAGCTCTCCTAATCTAAAGAAGCTCAAAATTGAGGTCAGTCGTTGCTTCAAGTAACTGTGTTATATGCTGTATGCCTTGGAAAGGTTAAGTTGATGTTGGCTTATAATATTCTCTGCAGTTTTTCCGAAGCATGGATGATAATATAGATCCCATACTCCAACTCTTGGAAGCTCAATTCTGCCGTGGTGACTATACCATTAATCGGCTTAGAGAAGTAAGGATGGAATTCTTCAACGGTACAATTACAGAATTGAAGTTTCTCGAACTCTTATTGGCTAAATCGTTGACGCTTGAAAAGATATACATTATACCTCCTTTTGGAACCGAACCTCGAAAATCATTAAAGATTTTGAAGGAGGTAACTCAACTAAAACGGGCATCGCCAATAGCACAGATTATGTACGTGGAATTTGCCGATCTTGGTGATTCTGATTTTGTCTTCAGGTTGTGACGCGGGAACATTTTGTTTTATATTTACTTTTGATATGAATGAGTTTGGTATAACGTTGATACAGCGTATGCTCTGACTGATGTTATTCTCTACATCAGTTTATATTTTGTACTTTCTATATATGGTGGAGATTGGGGAAAAAATAAACACTAATGTATGGAACTTATTTTTGTTTTGCTACTGTAAGTTTACAATACACTTCTTTTTATTATGGCTGTTCTGGTAACGGTAATTTACATTGGTTATCATATTTTGAAGTGAAATGGTTCACATTTACCAATTCGTCGATGCGGTATTTTTACCGATAGAATTGGTAGCGGTAATGGATGTCAGTTTTTTTACCATTGGTATTTACCGTTACTGATACATATATATGAATTAATAATTTTTAATATATTATTTTTAGTTTAATTTAATTCTTACCTTTTAGAATTGATAAATTTATCGATTATCAATTTACTCTTACCGAAAAAATGCATACCGATCGACGGTATACCGACATTACCAGTAACGATTTCTATTTTTATATTTACCGTCGTTTTTGGTACGGTAACGATAACTAGTCATTGATAACAGTTATCGTTACCATAACAACGATACCTTTTATAGGTATTCTATGTTTCGTAGATATCTTGTATGGGCTAAGATTTAATATGTTGATATTCTGTAATTTTGGGAACATTGTTTTTAGGGATACCAATAACTTTCATGGTTGGTTTTATGCATGGTTTATTTAGAATTAAAAGTAGAAAATACAAGTTGCAAGTTGTAACATAATAATTGTACTTTAAGATTTTGTATCTTGTTTTTCCTAATTTTTTGGTGGTATTAGAAAATTAGTTTTGTGTCGGATTAACGTGTCCATAAATAAATAATAACCATATGTTAATTTTTGATTGCATATAAAATATTATATTATGTTTATTATTTGTATAAAAATAAGTTATTGTATTATCTTACATTCATTTTTTTAAAGATTCGATTTTATCAGCCTTTCATCGATCTTGTGTAAGATTCCAATTTTGGGAAGTCGGAGCAGCGGAGGATTCGAGTCATGCTTTCCGCCATTAATGGATTTCATTCTCAGGCATCAGATGCCTAATTAATCATAAACTGATACGTAATTAATTCAGGCCAGCAGCTAAATGCATATGATCTAAACGGCGTCGTAGGGACAAAACAGTCAAATTCAAGTACTCAAAAGTCAAAACAGCACGAGAGCACGAGAGAGAAGACAATTGAAAGCTTCATAGTTAGCCTCATCATGGTATATGTGAATGTAATAATATTACTATTCAACAATTGTTTTGTGGTTTAGTTCGATTTTCCCTGTACTGGGTTCTTCGTATCTGGATTTTCTGTGAAATTTGATCAGTTATGCACCTCCGTACAAGAAGGGCATGAAAATGAAGATGCCATTGAATTTGAAGGAGTTTCATGAGTGATCGACGGCCTTCTCCAACCAATTTGGCAAACTCAATGAACCCCTCATCCCGAGTCGAGTCAGGAACACAGAATACAAAAGGTGTAGTAAGAACACAAAGAACCCAGAATTCAGCAACACCTGTTGAACATCGAAAAAACTTTTTAAGTATTCCATACACCACCAACAGACAACAAAATCAGAATAAGATGGTTAATGGTTAGTCTACCAGGGTTCCGAAGATTGCATATATTACGTTCATTGATGGAACTATGTTCATGCCCGTCGCAGCAAATATCAATGTGAGAGAGGCATGGATGTTTATGGTTATCTAAAAAAGGCAGACGGATTAAATCTCTAAGTGAATTTCCAATACCAAGTGAAGCAAAATGTTACAAAAGAAAGGATGAACAAACTAGAGTGCAAAATCCCCAAGAAAGGATAGAAACTTACCAAATTAAGTATGTTTTCGCTTATTAAAAACGAAGTTGTCAAAACATATCCCATGGCACCCATTGACCGAACCTGCAGTTTAAATGTCATTTTACTAACTAGAACGCGAAAGTTGTGAGAGAGCCAGCAGTTTTAGAGAGATGATAAATTTAAGGCTAAGGAGTGCAAACATTACTATTGTACACAAGAAAATCGAAACACGCCAATTCGCTCCCAACCTGAGAAAAAGAAAAAAGAAAAAACTCTAGACAGTTACGAAAGAGTAATCACATAGTCAGAAACCTGTAAAGATATGTGCACTATTCGCCAGAGTATCAAGTGTTCAAAGAGTAACTTAAAGCTCATTTATATTGTTACAATGATAATTCCACATATTAAAGTTGCTTGATTGCATTGCTCTATGAGAAGAAAACTACTTTTAGGTTTTAATTTCTCCACTTGATTCAAATGCTACTTGAAGATGGAAACATTGTTGTATATTTTGGAAAATGAAAACATATATAAATAATCAGGAGAGAGCAAGGAAAATATTTTTGATGAAATTGTTTGAAAGGTCAAAAATATCTCGATACAACTACACCGGTACTATGCAATTCAATATGATGTACCAACAAAAAATTATCAGATCATTAATCAGAGTTGCACCTTTGCATAAATGAGAAATAGAAAATGCCATCAATAGTTTACAGGAAGAATATGCGTAGCTTACCTCCACAGGGTGCCCATCGTCAAACCAGTTAAACCATGCGTTAGCTGAAAGAACGAACCACAAAACAAGTAAATTATTGAAATTGGATAAATGATACGATCTTAAGTTCAAATGTGATAATGGTTTAATAATTCAGACAAAGCAAGGAAAAGATCAGTGAATGCTCACAAGATATATCAAGGCTTTCACAGGACCAGACAGTACAAATAATAGCATTGCTGTTGCAACCTGCCAAAGCCAAACTAGAATTGCATGATCATACCTATAGATAGCCAATAATTTTAATATTAACAAACTGGCTTCTTGCCAGTGATGTTTGAAAGAAGAAGAAAAAAAGGTCTTGTTGACAGGAACAAAAAACAAACCATAGTTTTTCTTCCAGCAGCGATACCCCATCTCAAAGAGGATATAACTATTGGCAATGCAAAGAAGCATCCAAAGTAATTCTGCAGAAAAACCATAACCCAATTGAGAAACTTTTCTAGGGCTGTAACTGAATTACATAACAACTGAACCCATCTTTCATCGTTTTGACTATTAACAACCTACACAAACTAATGAATATTAACAATCTAAACACTTGCAGTGATAAACAGCTTGAGAAATTCGAGGGCGGTGGATAAGTCAATCAAACCTAATAATAAGAAAATCGTTGGCAATACAAGGTAATTGCTAAATACATTTAGTAAATTAACCAAAAACACCAAACCTCTATTGAGAGCGAATTGCTTAAGAAGTAGAGAAGCCCAGTGACGGCAGCGAACATGGAGCACTCCACCAATCTCAGTGTTTTCTGATAAACGACACCGTTTAGATCCAAGTCTTCAAATTCGGCCGATACAATTGGGTGGGCTTCTCCTTCTCCCACCTCTTCATAGTTGTAAATCGCTGCATTAATTCTGGAAAAACTCGAAAATTTGAAGGTGGGTCGGTGGAGAGACAATGTGACAAGAGACGATGAAGAGAGAGGGGTGAATTTGAGATGGTGTCGAAAGAGAGAGGGGTTGTAAGGGGTAGTTTGGGGAATTCGAAAACTGTAGGGTCGGGCTTGGAATTTTAGAAGATTCATTCTTCATGGATAAGACGGACACTGTTTTTCTTCCACTCCACTTCAGTACGAGAGAGCGCGCGCAGAGACCATTTACAGCCGCGGCAATCTATATATTGTATAGAAGGTTTAGGCCTGGGCTTTGGTTTGGGCCCGCTAATTTGGGTCTATTTTATTTTATTTGGTTAGTGAACTTGGGCCACTAGTTTTGGTTTGGTTTGTACTTTGTAGGGCAGAACTCAGAAGCCTTTGACAACTTGGCCCACTCATGAAGCCCATTTTCGTTTTTTAAAGCCTTACAATTCTTGAAAATACTTTGGAATTACAGTGTGATTTTTTACAGTTTCACTTTTAAGGTAAAGAACGCGAGTGATGAAAATAAGTAGACAATGAATCATTTTGGCTTAGATTCAAAGAAAACTAACCTTAAACTCATAAAGAAAATAATAATTTAGTTAGTCACTATATGCAGTACTTTAGGCATTTGACATTTTCATGGGTTGATAGCTAGATTGTGTGAAATAATCTTCTGGTCATGCATTGACTCATCCCGTCGTTAGGTGAATTCTTTTTATACGTGCAGGAGTGACACTCGAGTTTAGGTCCATATTAAATATGCTGATAAATTTATGCAGTGTCATTTTTCGAATCTAAAAAAAAAAAACTAGCTAGACATGCAAGTTGGGTCCAGCAAACTATGTTTCATATTGTACTACTCAAATAATGATGAGCAACACCAAAAGAGAACACTTTGCTACATATTGTTGCTTAAATTCAATGTCCTATAACCCTTTAGAGACATTCTTTACTCGTCAACCACAAACAGAACAAAATAATTAGTAAGCCAAGAGCATAGAAGGAGATGATGATTATCAAAATTTTAAAACCAAGTAATTTAAGCAAGACATTCTTCGGAACAATTGGTTTGTTTGCATGCCTCTCAATGATTGCATTGGGATCCTAATTCTTGCATGCTTTGGGCGTGCCAGCCTAAACCCATTATTGGACAACACATTACACATGCATGCTCCTAGTCAATTTAGTAACTATGCATCCCGGGGAGTGAACTGAACCAACTAGGGTGAATCGCAAATGTTTGAACATCTACTATTGTAATGTTGTAATGGTCATAACCCAAGTGAAAGAAGGTGCACCCAAGGCTAATTGGTTAAGAAAAAAAACTAGTGTCCATGATTATGGTGGAATTTAATTTGTTGATCTGACTAATGATAATAAAAGGTGTATAATCAAGATAAACGTAGATATTGTGTATCTAAATTGGGCCCTACAAGTCACGTACATACGAAATGGGAAAAGATCAGAGAATTTCTAGTTCTGCACGACACGTAAATGACCCGAGATGCTAAACTCGGATTAATATTAAATGTGATCATCAAAAAATGTTATATTTTTCATTTTGATTATTTTTAAAGATAAAACGTTTCAACTGATCAATCACGAAACTATTGATTTGATGTCAATTTGGTCATTGGGGAGGTTTTTGGTGATTTCGGGTAGTCAATCCGCTCACGTGACGGGTTAACCAGATGAAAATCGTTAATATTTGCATATGTTTTTATCTTTCACTGACCAAAATGTAACACGTCATCTTTCGGGGACCACATATATTATTAACTTTTTTTGTTTCTAACGATCAACATGCACATAAAATGTTTGACTGTCAAAATTGTTAAAAATTATCTGAGTGATCAAACTAACACAAAATCAAAAATTTGATAATTAAGTTGGAACGTTTTATTTTTGAAGCACCAAAATAAAACACGAGACATCTTTTATTGATCAAGTATTATAATATTGACCCAACTAAGTTCCCTCCTCTCTGTCATCAACGTAGTAAAAGGACAATGGGACCTTGGTTGCTCCTAATTTTCACCACTGTCTCTCCCCCTGCATGTTTGCTAATAAAAATGAGCAGATCAAGACCAATATAACAAGCATGTAAAGTGGACTAGTAATTGTGCATGCCTGGTTTATGCTTAGTTTTTTATGGTAACTCGTCTCTTTCAAACACAACCGCTAAAACACCCACAAGTTTAGTTGGTCATTTGAATACGTCACTACTCTCTCAAGCTAAAGATTCTTTAAAATAAATACGGTGAAAAGAGGGGAAGAACGCGTGTAGAGGTTCGTATGCAATAAAAGTCAACATAAAAAGGTGAATGACAGATTGAGTGAGAGATTTTTGGCCAGGAGTGTTTGTTCACTTCTTTACTCAAACTTGATGTTGGATTGCATTCACTGCCCCTACATACACAATTATACCAGGAAGGCACTCGTGCTCTTTTGTTGATGTTTTTTTCTAGTTATCACTGTTTAGTGCAAGAAAACGTAAAGGTGACGCTTCACTTTCTTTTCCATCATCAGTGTTCATGTTTATTGCTTCCTACTTGTGAAATCCTAAAGTCTGATCTTTTCATTGTCTTTTCTTTCGGCCCTTTACTCTTCAGAAACAAATTTCCCCCTTTCATTGATAGTCTCACAGACCTTTTGTCAAACATGTGGAGACCAATTTAATATTGTGCCTTCTTTGAGTTTCTTAGTACCCATATTTGAAGAATAGAGGCAATGAAAGAGAGAGGTAAAGCAGTGGAGATGTACAACAACGACTTGTTCTCTGAGTGTAGTTCGTCATCGGATCTTCAATGCAGAAAACACCCACAATCGTTTTCAGGGGGTGTGTGCGCTTACTGTCTCGAGGATCGGTTGATGAAGCTGGTCTGCTCAAATTGTGGGGAGCAGCGTCGGTCGTTCTGCTCTTGCTCTTCTGAGGTCTCTTCGAATCGCAATTCAAACGCTGGTGAGGTAGGCAGTGTTGGTCGCATGTCGTTTCTCATTGAAAATGAACAAAAAGATCAACCAAACTCGAAACCCAAAAGTGGTACTGACAACAAAACAAATGAGGTTTTCGTGCTCAAGAGGAGTAATAGTAGCTGTGTTGAGATCAAGAGAAAAGGTGGGTTTTGGAGGATTGGGAGGTTGTTTGGGAAGAAAAGAGACAAGAATTGTGAGAGGAGTAGCGTTGGAGGAGGGATTGATGAGAAAAGTGATTTGTGGGTTGTCGATTACATGGGAGTTTCAAGGTCGAGGTCTCTGTGCAGTTTCAGGGGAGGTGGGTTTTTTGGATCAGAAGATGGAGGTGACATGATGTCATTCTCTGGTGCTCGGAGCTCCATTTCGGCTGCTAGGAGCTCCATTTCAGCTGCTAGAAGAAGTGGGTTCAGTGAAGGAGAACCAAGAAAGAGTGGATTCAGTGAAGCAGAGCCAAGAAGAAGTGGATATGATAATGAAAGGAGAGACAGTGCTTTCATGGAGCATGAAAGTACTGGTCTTAATGGAGCAACCAGACGTATATTTTCACTCAGAGAAGGGAATTTCACTAATGTAGATGAATCAGGTTTCATTGATTTGAAATTTGATTTCCCATCAGAAGGAAAAACAGAGTTCCCTGGTTTGAAGCAGGGTGTTCAATTAGATCCAGAATCTGCTTTTGGTAGCATTAGAGAAGATGTCATTGGTAGGGAAGGTGATCTAATTAGAGGAGGTTCATGTAGAATCACAGTGAGTGACAGAGGGATCAAGAAGAGCAGGAAAAGTTTCAAGAGTTGGAGATGGATTTTCAGGAAACATCCAAGTACAAGGAAGAAAGATAAAGATTTTGTGGTCAAACCATTTGAAAACTCACAAAAATCCTAGTTTAGAGCAATTGTTCACTTGTGATTTTGTATTTTCCTCTATGTACTTTTTCACAATTTACCTTAGTCTGGTTCTATTTTGATCATAAGTTAACACAGATGAGTTGGAAAAAAAGTCTTTTAAGATGTGTTTCTTGACTTTGACGTATAAGTTAGGAT
The DNA here is from genome assembly GCA_963580455.1 of Euonymus europaeus. Classification (NCBI taxonomy): domain Eukaryota; kingdom Viridiplantae; phylum Streptophyta; class Magnoliopsida; order Celastrales; family Celastraceae; genus Euonymus; species Euonymus europaeus. The sequence continues at coordinate 3,356,737 of OY756968.1, read as the reverse complement.
ATATATGAATAATTATGATATTTGGGAAATCAGTTTTGGGTGGTGGTAGAGTGAGGTCTTTGTGATAATGTGGGTAGATACTGTGGGTAGCAACTTGAGCTGGAATGATGAAAATGCAGTGCAGGTTCCCGGGTGCCCCCCGCCACCAGCCCCCACCTTTGGGTAGGTGGGTTGGACCTTGGTCTACTGCTGTTATCCGACCCTTTCCGTTGCTTCTAACCAAAGAAAATGTAACACCCACGCACTACCAAGTCAATCAAATAAATAGTCAAACATCGACAATTCTAATGGATAAGACTTGGGAGGTTCCTAGGAAACTATGTTCAGCTTGTCCGAATTGCCTACGCATTTGGAGCCAAATCAACTATGGTGTGTGTATATATATATATTATAGGTACCATTGGTTCAAATGATATGCAGAGTTTGGAAGCAGATTAAGCCGGAAAACCGAAAACAAGTCAGCGACTTAAGAAACCACAAAGCAGCAGATATATTTTGTGAGGAGGAAGAATGTACGTGACGAGGCCTTTGTCCATGTACAAAAGGAATCCTCATGCTCTGTCAGAACCTCCCCCTGAGGGTCCAAACTCTGGTATTCTAGTAATCCTAGATGAAGAAGCTCAGCCTACCTGCTGTTTTGGGTTGTGCAAGAGTGGAAGACTCCGAGACCTGCCTTTCCCGCAAAACAAAAACCTAGAAATCCAATATACCCAATACAATGGCCAGCACCAGATTACCGATGTTAAACGTGTTATCTTAATTCCTGCTCTTAATCAGCCATTATCTTCTAATAGGTACTATGCAATACAGCCAAAAGAGGTACTATGCAATACAGCCAAAAGGAAAACATCGAGGGTATGTATAAAATCAAAATCGCCAAAAAACTGCTTTCTTTTGTTGTTCTAGTCTCGAAATTAACTTGTAATTGATTTCTGTTTCAGGGAAGCATTCACAAACTCAAGAGAGGAGGACAAGTATACCTGCTGTTTCTGCAACTGTATTCGGGATTTAAAACCACAACCTTTCGACCATCACGACATGTATCAGCAAGTTGAAATTCGACGTCGAGACTGGGGTGGTTATACGGCGAAATCTGTAGCTCCTGATGGTTTTCCACCATCATTCTTGAGGAGAAAGGGTTGGGCAGTGTATGCCTCCACTCCAAATGACTGTTATTTAGGTGAAGCTGCGGGCCTTGACACAACTCTCCGTGCTCGCCTTCCTGATTTCGAAAACTTCCCTTTTACGAATAAGACTTCTCCATCACTAGTTGTAGGGAGGTGGTACTGTCCATTTTTGTTTATCAAAGAAGGAATACTCAAGGATCAGATTAGCGGATCAAGATACTATGAGATGACACTTGAGCAGAGATGGGAGCAGATTTTCGCGTTCGAAAGTAGTCCTAAACAAGCTAGCAATGAAGTGTGTGTTGATGTTGATGTGCAAAAAGAAGTGGTTCAACTTGGTGGTGGGAGGGAGGCTGTGCAAGACGAGGGCGTTGACGGGGAGACGAGGTGGTTCCGAAGCAGGGGAGGGGATGCAAGCGTGGGGTTGAGTATGGCTATTGTTGATAGAATGAAATGGGAGGAAGAAAGATTTGGGTGGAGCAGCGATGGGAATCAAAGGGGAGTGAGAGTGAAGAGAGTTGAGGAGTTTAAAGGTATGGGAGAGTGGACCAAGTTTGGTTGCTATGTGTTGGTGGAGAGATTTGTGTTGAAGAGAATGGATGGGAGTGCAGTTCTCACCTATGATTTTAGGCACACTCAACAGATTAGAGCCAAATGGGAATGAAAATTCCAGCAATTCTTGCTTAAGATATAAGTTGTAGCATGTCTTGTCATTACCAAACACTTGTCTGATGGGGTGTTCAATGTATTGTTTCTCATTGTTTTAGTTTCTATGATCCTTACATGTTGATTATATATGTATGGTACTTTTTTGCATAATAATATTATCATATGTTGCAATTTGTTCAATACCAAACCTCAGTAACATAAGAAAATCTGGACTGAAATGATTGATTTGAGCTGCAAATCTGTCACTAATAACAAGCTTCTGCTTAAAGCTAATACGACTAAGAAAAAAACTAAACAAAAGGAACTCAACTATCAACCGAGTAAGATCAAGCTCCAGACGAAGCTCTGAAATTCTTTATTGCCAGAATAGTTTTCTTACGAGTGTTTTTACACAGCAAACTAAGACAAGATCTCTTTTTAAGAGAACAAAATACAAGATATTCTGGACACTTCTAGGACATAATCTTAGCCACACACTTGGCTCTATCACAACCATTATAAAACAACACATGACATAATTGACTTGAAATAAGATTAACAAACTAAACTTGGCAGGACTACTGAAAAAACATATTTGTTCCTAAACAAAACTCAATACTCTAACATCATATATCACATATATATATATATATATATATTACTTGGTTTACACGACAAATCACCGGAGCCACCAATTGTCAGACCTGGTACTAATCGAGCAAAACTTGAACTCGAGAATCTCTGCTCCAAGCTCAGTAATTGTTCCAAGAGGAGCTAGAAAATCACGACAAAACGGACAGTTAAACCGCCCGTAAGCAACCCATCTATCCAAGCAAACTCTATGGAACACATGCTCACATCTCAATTCCCTTATTTCATCTCCTTCTCTAATCTCACACAAACAAACAGCACACTCTACACCATCCCCTGACCCCGTGTAGTGTCCCATTCTTAGCTCATCATGTACAAATTCTGCTGGAGCAACATCTGAAAATCCAGAAGACCAGAAGAAGGTACGAAAGAGAATGAAATTCAAAGCCAGTTTCAGATTAGAAATGAAGAAGATCAAATATCTCAACATGGTTGATTAAGTTGGATAGGTTTTATGGTTGTGGAGTAGCTAATGCAATGCATGGAGGGTATTTATAGGTAACTTTGTGCTGAGAACGTAGCAGTTTTTGTCACTTTCTGTGGCAATAATTGTAAAAACCAAGTATACCACATCGGTTGGATGTAAAGACCAAATATACCACATCAATTGGACATGTCCCAACCAAGTTGTATATATTGGTAAAAACCTCTCCCAACTACTAACAAGGCATTTTTCAAGCCCAATTGTTCAAGTGAGTTGGACTTAATTCACTTGTTGGGTTTTGGAGAAACAAAACTGTGCGGTCTAATGTATCATCAGAAATTGGATAACTCAAAGCGGACAATAATGAGAGGGAGTGTAAAGACCAAATATACCACATCGGTTGGGCACCCTCAACCACTGACAAGGCTTTTTCCAAGCCCAAATGAGTTGGTCTTAATCCACTTGCTGAGTTTGAGAGAAACAAAACTGTGCAGGTCCCATGTACCCTCAAGAACTAGACAACTCAAAACATATAATATTATTGGTGTGAAATTTACAACAATAATCGCGTGAATGAAAGGACATTTGTTTGTTTGTTCAAGTCACCAATGTCAAGGGTGCAGCTATTAGAGATAAGTGACCCTCTGTATTTTATCAACGTTTTCCATGCCTTATTCTACGAGGGAGATGAGCAGCCTTAGCAACGTCACCCAAGAATTTCAAAGTCTGCATGTGCCACGGCTTCTATGGTGAGGAACTTCACAATCACTGAAAAACAAGTTTCAGTTTCATGTGATTGATGTCCAGCGATTTACCAAAGTATTTGGAGATATATGGGGAAATATGGAGGATACATGGGGTTCACAATCACTGAAAAAAAAAGGTTTTTGTATTTGGAGATAGATGGGGAAATTAGCAAAGAATTTTTGAACACATGCATGCATATGCGAAAAAACTACGAAAGTAATAATGGGTCTATATAGAACTGAAATTGCCTGCCATTTTTGTATTCTATTGATTAATTCTTACACTATGCAATAAAGAAGAACTTTTATTATATTAAGATCACAGTAATAATTCCATCAAAAGCAAAAAGGAGAGAACAAAAAAAGTACTGAATCCATCGTCGCTCATGAAACTTCTACATCTGATTATGCACTTGTTTCCTCACGCAAATCATACTCAACCACAAGTCCAAGATTGTCAACTAGTTTATGATGCCGTTCACACCCCGCGCACTGGTGATAAATATTGTAGATTGGTCAGAGGAACAAAAAACTATCTTTCCTAAGTAAACAAATTAGCAAATCTAAATGGAGTTCAAAGACAAATGTGAATCTGCATTGCTGCTCAGTCAATTTTCTGATTGCTTATTGAAGCCAAATAAGAAATAGTAAATGTAGTTAAAACGCATAGTTGCATGTACTATAGTTATTTTTATGTCATCTTGACATCAAAGGTAGAGGGGCTCAATATCTGTAATTAAATCTACTCTTTTTCAAGTTCGATTGAGTCAAACATCTTCTAATCTTCTAAACTAATAATGCATATCAATTCTGGTAGTTGCAAAACTGAAGATAACAATCCCAAGTCAAAACTTTCCATCAATACCTGATTAGAACTATATACATTAGTATTGTAAGAAAGCAGTTTCCAATATGATGGAACCAAGATGAGCACTATTCAACAAAACGAAAAGATTATTGTCATCAATAAGCCCATCATCCAAGTGCTATCATTGAAGAAAGGAAAATAAATAAAGATATACCTGCACGTAAACAAGTCCCCGTTCATAGGCTAATCGATTTATGAGCCTCTGTGTTCTTACACCACACTCGTCACAAGTGAATTGCACGAGCAAACTCCTCCTTGGAAGTTTTATATCAAAAGTCCCACCCTGCATAAGGAAAAACAAAGAGAAAGAAAGGAAAACAATCATGCCAGGGGAACTTTTCAATGAAGAGACCCGACCTCTATGAAAGATCACCAATCAGTATTTTTGTATCTAACTACAGAGAAGCTATAAATCAAACAAAGATGGGTGTGTCTTGAAACAAGGAAAACCTACTCTAACAAAGAGAAATAGATGTCATCTAACCTATTATGCGAACGTGCAGAAGATTATGCTGGTTATGACTTATGAGCTACAAGCCTACAACAACAAGGGTATCTTTTCAGTCAATAGAAACCGTTATGTGTAGATATCATCTGTTGATTGTACCAAAAGACATGAGTTATCTATCCATTAAGCAAGTTTTGACACTTGATTGACCTAACAAAGACACAAAACTACATAATCCACTGAAAATTTCTCTCCGCAATGGAGTGGCAGGAAACAACTTGATTGACCACAACTAGACAAAGATGCCCGTCACTCGTTCAAAAAAGATGGAAACACGTCTTGAAACAAGAAAATAACCTACTCTCACAAAGAGAAATAGATATTATCTGACCTATAATGTGAATCCTGCAGAAGATTATGCTGATTATGAGCTACAACAAGATGCATTGCTTCAAATGGAAGACGGGTATCTTTTCAGTCAACAGAAATGGCTATGTGTAGATATCATCTGTTGATTGTACCAAAAGACGAGTTTTCTATCCATTAAGCAAGTTTTGAGACTTGATCGACCAAACAAAGACACAAAACCACATAATTCGTTGAAAAATTCTCTCCGCAATCGAGTGGCAGGAAGGAATCAGATTAATTGGAGAGAAAAAAATGAATGAAAAGTCTTGCCTCATGGACCGCACTCGAATCACCTGGTTCTGCCTCTGGGAACGTGTTGGAAACCGCGGATACCCGAAATACGGGTTTTCGGGCCACCGGCGCTGCTTGAGAAAATCTAAGCCTGAAAACAGTAAGGAAAAGTTGTATACAATCGTAATACGAGCATAAGACAACCTGGAAGGCACAAAAAGTAACTGACGGTGACTGGGAGTAGAAAACAGGAAGCAAGTGAAACCCTAATTGGGGTTTATCAAGGTTTTGGATCCTTCACCTGGAAATTGCAACTGTTGTGGTTTTCCTGGAAGCAGAGACTGGTTTGATGAAATTGGGCCACAACGGGGAATTGATAGTCCGCTGGGACCTGAAATTGGGAATTGAGAGACAGGCGCCGCAAGCAGCAGTCGCAGCCATGGATGTAACTTGTCAGTGGATTTTTCGAACTTCAGTTTAATTAAACCGTCCAAGGCATAAACTTCGGAGCCATGCGTGAGCATTAGTTGTAGTTTTACTTATTTAGGGTTTTGAGGATTTTATTTATTTACTTATTTTAAGCATGACCCATGAACAAAGCATGAACTCAACACTCAACAATATCTGCTGCATCAATTTCTATTTCCTTGTAGAAAAATTCTTGTATACAACTGTGTCAACCATTTCCCCCTCAATATTCTTGGAACAATAAGAATCAAGTTGACAGGCATTTTACATCAAACTGGTACAAGGAGGAAACAGGGTTCAATCCTCTCTGAAAAATTTGGGTGGAAAACATCATCAACTATCTTGAATCGAATCGAATCGAATTTTCTTTAAGCAACTGTTGCCAATGGGGCATCAGTCTTCCTCATTCACTTCATGAAAAGGTAGTGGCACTGTCTTCACTGCTCTAAACTTGCCTGCATTATTAAGATGCTCATTCTCCAACCTGGACAATCCAAACAAATTATTCATCAGTGCTATTGAGAAGAAGGATATTATAATTTTTAGTGTACAAAAGAAGTAGATAGAGCCCTTACCTGTAAAAGTTCCAATGTCCTCTCCTAATGACTTCAAGGGCAGCTAATAATAGCCCAGTTAATCTGTAATCAAGATGTTCAAAGTTTGAATGAAGAACAGTTTGTAGCCAAGCCAGTCTGAGAACAAGGTTCAATCCCTGCGACATAACAGATTGCATCGTTGTTACATCTGAAACTGAATAGGAATATGAATCTGGAACAACATCTAATTCTAGGCATCATTAGCGTTTCCTTTTCGAATAAATTTGTTCCTGAAATGTGTTCACTTATTATCTTGATTCTAGAACAACCAAGTTGACTGCCTCATCCAAATACTTTGGGAGGAACTGATACTTTGGAGTTGGGAATTAGTTCTGAGACATAGGATGGTTCAATTTCAATGACCGTGACTTGTAAAACCCTAATTTTTTGTAGTATAATGAAGTAAGAAGTGTTTTATACCATGGAGAAATAGTAAATGATCTTTCGTCGAAGCATTAACTCGTTCCTTAGCCACGGATTCTTGGAATTCATTTGAAGCAAACCCCAATCCTTTACATAGTCCCAATATAATTGATACACTGTTGCAGCACTTGACATGACCACAACTAGACAGAGATATCCAGCTCCTTTTTCCCTCTCATAGGCTACTTTTGCTCCTGCTGCTAACATTGCTGATACATACTTGCCTAGGTTGACAAGATGGCTTGTCTGTCCTTCATCAAACCATCGCCGAGCACACTATATAAACCAATTAAGCAGAAAAAATATGAACATCAGATTATAAGCCAATTTTAAGTACATGAAGTGAACTAACATCATATTTGAAAGGAAAAAAAAAATTACCTGCATTGCTCTCCAGTAATAGGGTAGGAATGACACCGCATAAGCTAGATCGCGGTAATGCTTAACTCTCATGCAATAACCATAGTCCTGAGTTTTGTAGCTTCCAGTTATGTAGTAACATGCCACATACTCGAGGTTTCTGAGCATTGGCACCTGTTAAAATTTAAAGTATCACTCAATAAGTCAATCTGCTGATAGATCATTCGCTTAACTAGAAGTGCTCCTTTAGCAGTTAGCGTAAGACCAACCTGACTACACAGCTGATCAGCCATGAAAAAATCTAGCATGACAACCTGTAGAAATAATTATAGTCAGTGGCATTAGTCATGATCTTATATCAACAGTAACCATTGTTAAATCTTGCCTAAGCCATATGAAAATGTAATGCCACAGAAATTACCTTGTAGAGAGGTGATAAGATGATATTCCTTATCACAGAAATGAAGCGGTAACGGCTTGATTTATAGAAAATATTGAAGGGGCACACAAGGACTAATAAGAAGACCTGCACATATGAAAGGAAGTTAAAAGATACATTCTCTAAAAAAAAAATTTTAAAAAAATAGTATCAGCAAGAGAGAGATTACCATTAGCATAATTCCAGGAATGGCTTGAAATTGCCTATACGAATATCCTTTTGTCAGAAGAGACAAATGAATAAACATGACTCCCACTACAGTAGTCATTGATGTCGTACAAATCAAGAACACATCCCTGTAGCCAAGCTCCTTGGTTGGGACAAGTTCAAAGATGAAGCTATAATTTATACGAGTCTTCCTCCACATGAAAATGTTGCAACCATACAGGAAGAAGTGCAGAAACAATAGGCTGAACATGCTGCAAAATAGCAAATATTCTGTTTCAGCTGCTGCCTTTTCCGTTAACACAATTCCAACAATTTAGCCAGCATAAAGATTAAGATTAATTAGGAGACCCAGAGTGATTGCAACTTGCCTAAGTACTGGGTAGACAGTCTCCATGTATACTGTATTGGACGGCTGATGTCTGTACATTCCGGTAATATGAGCCATAATAGCATAACCAGCCAGAAGTGCAACGAAGCACCCCGTAAACAGCCCTGATTACCACAAATGAAATCCACTTAGCTCATTTCCAAATTTCTTTCTAGGAGATGAAATATTAACTATTTAGGTAATCTGAAATAGATTAAAACATACATTCTGTACAGTAGACATGAAAGTACCAGGTGGGCCATAATTCTTAAAATTTCACAACTGTAAGTAGTTTTGGGTTTCTTTAACAAATGTTCTTTTGGAAGTATTTGTTCATGCTTCATTGCTCAATATCGCACTAGAGAGAATGATTATTGTTTTTCCAATAAGTTATCAACTTTTTCAGGGATTCAATCCAGCACTGTCAAAATATCTGCAGCAAACGTGATTGTGCATCAGATGAGACTTTTCTGCTGTATTTCCACTCAATAAAGTGAGCCAACCAGGTATGCCTTTTGATTTCAATGACTAGTGAGTAAGTGGGTCCATAATTTTTGTTTCTTTTAAACCTATGCACTCAAGCTCTTGGCTCTCCTAACGTGATTGATTATCAACAAAGTTCATTTCAAGATAACATTCTTGCAAAAAAAATTCTCACCAATGAAGAAAGTCACAGTATGAGATTCTTTATGTTGATGAGGTTTAAGATACTTCATGGCCTTTCTTCGGTCTTCTTCCGCGAAGTGCTTGATAAATAGCTCCTCAACTTCATCTGCTAAATGTATTATCTGACATTGTTGGGCAGATAAGCACTTTTTAGATGAATTACACAGAAACCCAGTACATGACTTTTCAAGTGTGAGACAAGCATATCTAGGTTTCGATTACAGATGGAATTTGAGGCATCATTGGTGCAAGACATAAAGTATAGGATCAATGGTCACTTGACATTGTCGGATAAAAATAAGATTGAGAGTTTCAGTAGTGACTAACATCAAAGAATCGTCACACCACAAATAATTTCAAGCAAGTTTTTGTTGTCTAACACATGAAAGCACTAGATGCATATTACTTGGGCCCTTTAAGGATTCAACTATTTACCTTGTCTGAGCTGTTGAAATATGAACTTTCGACTACTCTTAGATAAATGGGTAGCACTTGTTTTCCTGTTACCTACAATAACCAAACCAGTTCATTCTTTTACATTTCATTGGATGAAACAAAGTTAAAATCAGAAAAAAGCTTTTTGAATGTCACATATTCACTTACTTTGTCGAATTTCTTCAAAATCTTTATGAAAGCAAGCATGTTCAGGTGCCTGAAAATATTTAACATGGACTGGTAAGAATGTAAGATTCTCATTATCTATTTAACACCCAATAATGTAATAGAAGCTCAAGAAAACTTAATTACCTGTAAGTTTTAAGATAGCCTAGTCCTTTGTAGAGCTCAATAAAGGCTCTTTTAATCATCTTCTCTGCATGATGCAACTTGGCTTTGTTGATGTGCAACTTGCTTCCTTCATGGCCACACTTTCTCGAGGACTGATTGACTAGATCTCCCCACACCAAGTAACTAATTGCAGAGAATGTTCGAGATGGCATTGTTAGAGGAATGTTTAACTTAATGTTCTTCCCTTGGCAACTGAAAACACGATCCGAAAGCGTCCTCAATTTTCCATCTTCTGTTTTCATTCTCATTGATTTTCCCATGTCATCTGGTCTTGGGGTATCTGGAAATGGCTCATCAATATCTTTCTCCGAGTCATCTGAGTTGTTGTTTTGCAGCTGCTGCTCTTGTTCTGTTCTGTCCTCAACAGAGCTAACAAAGTCCTCCTCTGTATTCAAGAAGAAAAATATAAAATTTTAATGTTATAGATCATCAATATACCCAATCAGTATGACATGAAGATCTAGCGTACATGATTTGTCCATAAGTGAAAGAAAATGTGATGTCCTATGTGCAGTTTTTGTCAAAATTTCCTTCAAATTGATTATTACAGGTTTTTCTGATTATAACATAAGTGAAAAGCTCAAAGTTTGTACCACAAGATATGGTGCATGACACAGAAGGATCATCCTTGGAATCAAGAGCAGAAGCAGCTCCTTTGTCACGCTGCGTCTTAAGTGCTGTTTTCAGCTGAATGAGAATCTCCATTTGCTTCTTCAAACACTCCCCTCTATCAAAGAACTCCTTCTCCTTTGTTCTGTAGAACTGATTAACCTTGTTAAGTTGCAAATCCAAGCAAGCAAAAAACTCTTTAGTAGCATCACTATCCGTGAATTGATCAAGCAGTTCTGTCTCATACATATCTCCCTTGCTAGCAGAAGATGCAAGTTTCCTATGCACCTGTTCACACAAAAGCACCACATTAAATCATTCACAAACATAATAGATGTATTAACATTAGTCAATAGATTTGTCTATACATACCTGAATTGCTCCATGCTCTCTCTGTTGATCTCCAAACAAGAATTTCTTCAGAGAGGTCAAGAGAGTTTTGTAAAAAGAATTGGGTTTGTGATTATTTGCAGGTTTAGCATTGCGAGTGTTAAGTAGGTGGATTTTTTTGAGTTCTTTCTTGAGTTGCCAATAATCAACAAAGGCTTCTTTCCATTCAGGTACAAGCTGACCCTCAAACTGCTTAGAGAACTTCACCATCTTTAGCTCAAGTGAAAGATTTTGTGTAGTCTATGTGAGTGTGTTTGAATGGAAAGCACTCGCTTGGATTTATATATATTTAGGGGATTGAAGTAAAGGAATATTGATAGAGGTACAAGTAGAGGATGCTAGATAGCACATTCTGAATTATCCTCCGCACTTGTACTATCATACATATGCTTCCCTCACTCGAGTGGTGGTAAAGAGTTTGCCGGAGAATGACCAAAACCGGCACCGGATTTGATTCCTTCCCGGCAAAGATGTGTTTATGAAGATTTTAAATTGCGTGGGAATTTGTACTTTTGTAGCATTTTATTGGTTCTGGAGCACCACATCAACGAATGACAATATGTTCCAAGATCAATATAATATTTTCTCATTTTGGATTATGTTTAACATTATTATTATCGATGGTTAATTTGGTATATTAAGAATGCAACTTATTGGCTAAATTATTTATGACTACAGTGATCTCACTTTTAATTAGACAAGCTTTGATTTCCACTTGTTGAAATATCTAAAAGTTTCAAATATTTCTCATCAACAATTCCATTAACTAATATTTTTCTTTACTTTTCTTTTCTGTTTGTTTGAAATATAAAAACAAAAGGGATTATTTTTATTTTATTTGTATTCTAGAATATGATTCATATTTAAAGAAGCTGTACTAGCTAGGCTTATGAGACAAATTGAAAGAAACCATGATATCATATTCTTTTACAGGCAAAGCTGTTAGTTGGGCAAGGGAGGGAGGATATGAGACTTGAACCCTCGTTGCGAGGATGAATCTACACCATCCTTGCCACTCCAATTAGTGCAGGAAATTATCCGATTCTCGGTCCGGCTACGAATTATTCATTTATTTTAGGGAATATTATGAGGACAGATTAAGCACAGGATGCCATTTTCTCTCCTTTTGTTTTTTTGTAGGTGGTTTCTATGGTACTAATGCACTAGCTAGTGAAAAGTACATGCATCTTATGTGCTTTAGGATAAGCATTAATAATAAAAGCATATGTGTAGTATATATAATTGAACTTAGGCAGCTGCTGGTATAGAATTGTAGTGAATATGTTCTAATTAAAATTCTCTTTTGTGTGTGCAGGAATCATGACATATGTAAATTCCGGATATTTGGATCGTCTCACTCTCTTCAAGTACCCGATAAATTGCAGGGTTCAATGCACAATCCGTCGTGGTTTCATGAGCGTCAGTTTTTCTTCATAGGCATGGATTGCAATGTCAAAAACATTACAATTGTGAAAAATCGACAGCGTGCGCCTATGTTTGCTGACTCAAAATGTGCCACTTATTAGACTACTTTTTTCTCCTCTTCCTCTCTCTATAATTTGTATATATAATATATGTGTGTATTTATTTATGTATGTGAAAAATGTAAGAAAATGAATTACGTGCTCAATTAGTTCGGTTGGTGAGTTGGGTTGTATGTAATGTCGAATTCTGAGTTCGAGCCTCTCATCCCTTTCCCTTATTAAAAAAATAGATGAAGAAAAACACCATTGATTTCAAACTAGCCAAAACAAACGATTTTCAAAAATCTTAAAACATATTCTCAAAATAGAAAACTAAAAATGCTTTCAAAAATTAAAACACTAACCAAACGCTCTCTTAAATTTAAAAAAAAACGTATTATAGGGGCACTACATGTCTCTACTCTCTTGTGAGTTGTGACCTTCCTAAAAAGGAAATTTATATAGCTTATATATCTATTTAATTTTATTTTTAAAAAAATACCCACAAAGCCCAAGGCTTTAAGAATGAAAATGATGGTCTGATTCAGACAGCATTTTAGGGTTTTGGGTGCGTCCTTGCAGCGACCCACCTCTTCTTCCATTCTTTCTTCAACCTCTCATGATATATTATTATATTATCATCTCAATCTCAAACTCTTCATATATATATATATATATACATATTACTTGACCCCACACATCATCAGATCCATTAATTCCCCAATCAATCATGTATTCATGTGGCATGTTATACAAAACGTGCTCAAGATCTCTCAAGTTTGGTCACTGATTTATACATGCCGTTATTCAATGAGAAATGGTATTAATAATTGTCTAGAAATTTTATCGTTGAAATTGGAGAAAAGTATATGCCAACATTGTACTTTGTAGAAAAGCAAAGGCATGAACTTTCTAAGATTCATTAGACAAAATAGAGCAAACCGATGGGTTCTTGGCAATATATAAATCATGGGTGCATGACCTCAATCAATTATAATCTTTGTCACCATATTACGAATCGAATAAGTTCTTGTACGATTTAGAATATATACCATACCATTCTTCAATCGTACAACCAATGAACCAGACCATGTAGATTTGGCATTGATCTATATTCCAAATTTTTAAATGTAATTGTAGACCATATATTAGGTTCTATCTAAGTCATGGTTCCACAAAATTAAGATTATTCCCATTTTGTCTCTTCCTTATCCACATTAATTCCACAGGTTGAGGATTCAATATTAGGGCATATACTCTGTTATATAAGAACCATATACGAAAGGTTTAATTCTTTCAAATATTCTTCATATATATATATATATAATTAATGGTCTTATTTGTATTAGAACATTTTACATAGCCACCTAGCTAGTACGTGCATGTTTCTCGACTTTGCATCTCTTTATCTTCATCGGATTATCTGGAGATGTGTTAGGAATAGGAACCACAATCTTCCAGAGAACTAGCTAGCTTGCATGCATGGATCATGGATGAAGGAAAAGTTTGAACAAAAGATGTGTAAAAAACGAATTAGTTCCATATGTCGGATTCCTAACTATAATATCAATGCATGCATGTGAATTATCTAGGATTCAGTAATGTTAGGATCTCAGTTATTTTTATCCCAAAAATATCTGCATGACACTCATTCATTGAGTGTAGTGAAAATTATAAGGTCTCATTGAAAATCACAGCCAATGAATTAATGACATGCATTGATGGAATGCTTTTGGGATAAAAATGATTGAGATGTTTATCATTTTTTACTAGGATTATATATTACGTCAATATTTTTTTTTTAAAAAAAACAGCTCTATTATGTGATTGGACTAAAATGAAATGGTACAGTATATAAGAAAACTAATTAAAGTATTAATGCATATTTTTATGGTTGGGTCAAATAAGGCCATGAAGAGTGAGTATATTATCAGGAATTGATACAAATATGACAAATTAGTGCAAGTAGTTATATTTATGCTATATTGCACATCAGGAATAATGTATAAGTGTTGAGTTTCTGATATTGTGAATTATATATGGAGAAGACAAGACACACACACGTACGCATATATATATATATATATATATATATATGTATATGTATATATATCGGCCGAATCTATCTCATGAACTATGATTTAATTTATGGATCGGTGAATCAGAATAATCTTTCCAAAGTTTGTGAATTAATTAAGGGTTTTGCAACCCCTTTTGAGATTTTTATTTTATTGTGTAATTACGGTATAGATATATATAGAAACCAAAAATTTCTCCTATTTTCAAATTTATACCAAGCCAGTGGAATTTAGAATAGGGATAAATAAAAAATAAAGGTACCGTCTTAAAAGAAAAATAGAATATGAATAAATGACATAAAATAATTAACACAGTAGATTCACCGATTTTCGCCGTGGACTCATGTAGCCGACACTAAACATATAATTTGAGATAAACTTCGAATGATAAGAGCACATGCAATTGTGTGTGCTTAATGGGAATATTAGATGTTGTTCGAATGTGTATTTTTGATGATGTGACTGTATTGAGAGATATGTTTTGCTGATGTGGTTGTATTGTGAGATGTGTTTTGGGGGGACCAATCTTGATTTTTGTGTAGTTTTGTTGTGAAAAAGATGTAGAGAAGAAAAATGGTTGATTTGGATAATGGAGAAATGAATAATTGTATTAAGAGATATGTTTTATTTATGTGACTGTATTGAAATATATATTTTATTGATATGACGGCATTATAATATCTCTATGGTTTGAATTTTTATATGGTAAAAATGAGATTCGTAAATAGTTTTAATGAAAATAATAAAATGTTAACCATTTTAAGTGCTCCAATAATGACGACTGACACAAGTCTGGTGGGGGAGGATTTGCAAGGGACAATGAAATTCGGAAACCCCAATTAAGGATTGATATGGGTGTTTATATACCCTTTTCATGTACATACAGTAGAATTTGTGTGCATGATACAAAAATATATAAAATACACGTCATCTTTAGACAAATTTCAATTCACTTTTTAATTAAAATGTCTTGTCGTTGAAAATTAGTGTTTACCATGATTCCTAATTTCGAATTTGAGGGAGGAATAGCTCCACTATCTTAGTTCACATCAATGTCAATTATTTATCAACTTAATGGAGCATAACCCATGAGTCCAATATATTTTTAATCATCGTCAATATTGTTAATATATTTTGGTGTATGATCCTTTAACTACTCGTCACGAATGTCTAAAGAAAAACTTGTATGATATCGTTTTTGATTAAAAAAAAATCACGGTTATATAAACAGGGTTAATTTAAGAAAATTAAGCAAAGTTATTTTATATTTCAAAAGGTGCATTAACATATAACACTAGAGTCATACCGCACAAAAAGAAAGAAAAAAAAAGGGAACGCAAAAGTGAGAAATGATGTTCATTTATTTTCTTTGCTCTTCAAGGAAAGTGCATGGCTATTAGTTGTTCAAGGGATGCTTTAATTTGATAGCTATGATGTTGAAGTTAAAAGCAAGTGCTAGCTTCCAATTTTACGTTCAATGTTGAAAAAAGCTAACAAGCAAATTAAATATGGTAGCTAACCAATGTCTTTATCAATAGGAACCAATTTTTTCATCTGGCTCTCTTGCTTTCACAAAAGTTAGAATCCAATTAATTATTGTGGTGTTCTTATTGGATCTGAGAGCTTTATAATTTATTTAGAATATGAGAGTTTGTAATTTGAATACAATGATTTAGGAGGTGTACTACATCATTATACTTTATTTTTCTTATTCGGAACGAATTGCAGAGCCCAAAATCATTTTTTTTTCATCATCATGTAACATCTTAAAGTTTCTAGTGATTTTTGGTCGATTTTTTGATATATTTTGGCTAAATCGCTTAGTCAATATTTTATCGGTTTGATTTTTAATCTATTTTACTGAAAAACATGTTTTATTTTTTAAAAAAAATTGATCAAACAGTTTGGTTTTGGTCGATTTCAGATTTTTTTACAACCCTAAAGTTTTTATTAAAGATGTAATTACTTTAGAGAAATGATTAATAAAGCTACTAGCTCTTTCTTACTTCTAAAATGATTAATTTTAATTCACATGCATTGGATGAGTACTTTTTCCTTTTGAAAAAGTGCGCCTAAAAGGGATGACAACATTGTGTGTTATTTTTTTTGATAGAAACACACACACTACTAGTACAGTGACGGAACACATCCTTTACTAAAACCGGTAATTCTAGTAAAGCATAGAATCCCATATATACCAGCAACACACCCATATCCCAATCGATGTGGGACGGGAAGAAGACCCAATAGACGACTTACACGGCATACACCGCAGCGAGGGATTTACATCTACACACGCACACCACACCTTGTGTGTTATTTAGTTTATACTTTTGTTGGTCATGTACGAAAGCATAGCATTGCAGTTTTCAACTTCTGTTTTTTTTTTATAAAAAAAACTCAGGTAATTTAATTTTTTGAAAACAGTATTTTTCAGATAAGTGAGGTGATTCAGAATATCCTAATGAGAAAAAAATGATGACTTGGATCTGTTGATTCGATGCATAAATATTTATGAATAAATTTATTGATTAGTCAAACAAACACCTAAAACGAGACTTTAAATAACTTAAGGGTTACAACCTTAAATAATATGGAAGTTCAAATCCCAAAATAACTTATTTGGAAGCGAAACTATGAAATCACAACAAACACCCGGAAAAAAAAATTTGCCGATTTGAAAGACTAAACGATGAAATTTGGCCAAAAAATTAAGGATGCAGTGGCACAGTTATTGGTATTAAAGATCATGTCATTTGGAGTCAATCGTGCAATTTTTAGCGCAATCCAACACTGTGCCTCCATTTGTTTCAGAGTCCCCATACTCTCAGACACTCTCAATTTTTACGTTTTACGAGAGCTTATACTCTATCAACATACTCTGATCCAAACGGACTGTGTAAATAATTATCTTAATAACCGTTACGCCCTAATTTCCCCCACAAAACCGTACTCTTTAAAAAAACACGCTTGCTATCCGATATGCATCATAAAGACTGCGGACATCATGTAGGTCCCATTCGCCACCATTACAAATCTTTTATGCACAATAGTTGTTTAACTTTTTACATATAGTATAATTGGCCTAATGGTTTCACAGCGAACAAATTGAAGGGTTGTAATTTTTTTTGATAAACAGAGACATATATAGAAGAGGGAGAGAAGATAAATGGACATCAATATGGATGGCCATGAGAGAGAACAGATGGGAGAGGAGAAAGCAATGAAAAGACTAAGGGCAGCCAGCCTTGCTTAAAACCGTGAAGGGTTGTACTTGACTTGGTGGCAGACTCTTGAACAGAAAAAACACTCAATGGTTCTTGGTTAAGGATAATGTCTTTTTTAGTGGTAAGGCTTGAGTTTTTATCATAATATTTTCTCGGATTTATGAGTTGAATTATGACGAACTTAATAAGTGGACAGACAGAGTTCTCTCTCTGATATTATATTATAAATTTAAGCCTATTCGTATTAACAATATTATTCATTTTAAGTTGTCCAGTTTTTCTATATAGATCAAATCCGCACAACTTTATTCTTCATTTAGTAGTCTCATTTAGTGGTTCTTAAACCGGAGAGAAAAAATACTGTTAAAAATGGAAAAGTAAGGCTCCAGTTTTCATTATAAATCAATATGCATCAATTGACATAACTAAGAGATGATACTTTTTATATGGAAGATAATTTTCATGGGACCAGCTCTAAGTCCCATGATTCTGCAGCCATGAACGCAATCCTCATAATCTCCACGGGGATCTTCTCCATGTAACTAATAACCAAATCAATTTCTAAATATATAGGACCTTTTTGCTCATTAAGACCCATCGTGTTGGGTTTGATTTCCATGTTTGTTACATATCGGTTGGCTTCCTTACAGGGACGGAGTCGAGGGAAGTTTTTAGGGGGCCAATTGCCCCCTTAAAAAAAATTATCCTAATCTAATATTGCCCCTAGAAAAAAATATTCAGTGCTCATTATTACATTCTCTCTGTTTCTTAGCTATAAATGCTAAGAAGTGGAGGAATTAGCGAAGCAGAAACTACTTTCTTGTGAGCTTGAAATTATTCGTGTAATTACACATGTATGTGTAATGTCATAAGGTACTTAATTAATCTAATTTTTCATGAAGTTCACTCTGATGAGTTGATACCTGTCTGCATGCTCAACATAACCGGACAGATCAAGCCCCCAGCTTGTTTTTTGAGATGCAAGAATGTATATATCTTTAACATTTTTTCATTGTTTATGCTATGTAATTTTTTACCCCCTACGACAAAAGATTCTGGCTCCGCCACTGCTTCCTTACTCTACATTTCTCTACATTTGTATATTAAGTGTGAGTTTTCCTCTCATTTCATGAAGTCTTTAGGAGTGAGAACATGAGGCCCAATTTATAACCTGATATTAGAGCGAAATGTCTAATTTGATGGCGTTGGATTGACGAAGCTCCAATGTCTTAATTTCGCCTACCCATTCTTCACTGACTTGTTTACCCATACTTGAATATAAATATGAGTTTTTTTCTCACTTGATAACAGATTTCAAATTTATAAAACATCGAAAGATATTTCAAGTGATTATAATAGAGCAAAAATGAGAAATGACATGAGATCGAAGTGCGATGAATACATTTAGGCCATATCATCTTCAAAACTATCTTCTTCTTTTTAGTTGTGATCAGAACTTTCTTCACTTAACTTTCCTTGCCACAAAAAATACGGCGACAGAGTCAACTGGGTTGAATCTCAAGTCGCTTTAGCCTCTCCATTTTATGCGTTATGCGTGTGGGTCCCACTCTTGAATTGTTTGACTTTTCTGAAGAAGAAAATTTAAAAGCTCTGACCTTTGACTGATAGACATGCAATTGCGAGTTGCAAGTTTGCAACCAATCATTCTTCACACAAATGGCAAACAACTCTTCCTCCTCTTTTCTAGTCATCTGCTTCTTCTGCTTGATCATAAGCCCACTCTTTCTCCAATTGGGTCTTGCTTCACGATTACTAGCTGGTATTACGCATCACAGTATGTATACTCTGTTTTGTAGTTTAGTCACAGTTGTTGATTGTTCAATATGCTTTTGTGCTGCAGATGCAGATGATGTGAGAGAAAATAAGAAAGACCACGGACAAAGTAAAAGTGGTGTTCATGGGAGTGGATCAGGCCACGCAGGCTCTAACACCGGAGATAGTCCTCCTTCTGGATCGGTCTTAATGTCACCTCCTACGTCGACCGCTAAGATCTCGTTTGGATCTGTTACTGTCAATGGCACTACTTCTGGAACTCCCAAAACGAATCCTTAGATCGAACAGAAGACAATGAAGGAAGAAAAAGATGCCGATTGTTGCTTTTAATTACGTGAGACCGCAGGGTATAATCATTGTTTTAGATATTCTTGTTCACTTATTTTGTGTCATCTTTCCTTGAATGGTTCATTTGTTTCACATATATGCTTGAATCAAAATAAATAATGGGATTCATTACTGATGAGCTTATATCTGTTTTAAGAGCATATATGGTGGATTATATGTTGCTCTGTTTTGCTCCTGTTTTCTGTGTTATTAATGGTTCATTAAGAGCATATATATATAGTTCATAATGCCACACCCATAAGATTTAAATAGAGCAAACTGATAAAACAAAGAAGAGAAATGCATAGTTCATAATGCCACTTCTATTTGCTTTTTCATCACATATCCTTTGTGCTTTGGTGCTTCCCTGCAGACTTGCCTCCCTTTCCCTGTATATGCATCCAAGTAAACTTGGTCAATTTAAAATATTTCATTTATGAATCACACAAACTTGAAGCATATAGTACTTCTCATACAATTGAAGTTGAAACCACATAAACTTCACTGAATTGGTCACTTGAGTGTATGCAATTGTGGGCATAAATACCTTCTTCTTTGCTTCCTGAGGCTTTGTTACACCCTTCTTTGGGGCTGGTTTGGAACCTCTTGATTTGGAAGTACTATCACTAGCAGCCTTGGCAGACTCTTTCTTGATCTGCCCAAATAGTTGAGTCCCTACTCCAAGTTTCTCTGCCTTCATTGATGCCATAGTTTCAATAAGAAGAAATATAGTTCTGTTCTAGATTGCTGGTCTCTTTGGTGCACTGTCTTCGTGCAAAAACAAGTCTATTTATAGCAGAGTTGTGCAACTGTCACTAAGTGGTGCCTGTGGGTTTGGCCAGAGTGGCAGTTGATGATCAGAATGGAATAACTGATCACTTGGAGAGCACTTACAGGTTGTAGCATCAGATACGTTGCTTAGGCTTAGTTTATATTACCAGGAACCGATTTTCAGGATATACTGATGCCATGCATGATGTATGCTTGGCTTCAGTCTCAAGAGCGACGATGAAATCCGGTCTTGATTCGCTTCTAACATGCTGGGATGGTTTTCAATTTAGCACTGAAAATCAATCGTAAAATTGAGCTAAAAGTCATTATCGCTGCAACGGGAGCACATAAAAATGATTTGTTACATTGATTAGAGGCACCAGTTTACTTATAGAGAAGTGAATTCTGTTATGACTCAAAGTTGTTTATATGAGCAAAACTCATCCTTAACATGAAACAGGGCTTTTCCAGCCCAAGTGAGTTGAGATATGACTCATAGTAGCTCGGCTAAGGAAAAATAAAGTCGTGCGAGGCTGATATATCCACGAGAATCGGACAATTCAAAGCAGAAAATATTGTTAACACGTATGAGGGGATGGATTTCTGATAAATTCTACTTTTTATATATAAAAATGATTTTGTATATGCCCTGTGAAAGGATTGGATGAATTAGGACTAATGTATAACTATCAGAACCTACAAAAAATAGAGTATGCTCTGTCTTTCAAAACATATTGTTGGTCACTTCCATTGTTTCACAGACCAACTAGTTAGGCAAGAACTACTAAATTTTATCAACTTCATCCCACATTGCTCTCACTAGACATACGACGGTCATGGCGTTTTTCATTACATTAATTTGATTGCTTAAAAAATGTTTCGAAATATCACCTAATCTTGTATAGTATGAAGTCACCACTCACCACCCAAATTATATTTTTGATTAGTATGGGAGCTTAGGAAAAATTTCAAGCTTATTATTCCAGGGGCAAAGTCTTCGACTGGCTTGAGAATGAATTGTTTTCATTAGATAGCAAACATTTAGGACATCCTGTAACACCCATCTTTAGTTACCAGTGACAGTTCATCCATTAAGTGGCTTAGATCAAATAGAAAAATGCATTCAAACATATTTCTATCATTTTAGTTAAGATTGTGTCTGTAGCAATCTGGGGAGCTTATAGTGATCATTAAGTTCATTTCATGCAGTAGTAGAGATCAATTGCGAATTAAAATCGAATACTCTCTCTTACACTGACATGGAGTTTAAGATGGTGTTATCCATTTGGAATTCAAGAAGGTTACTTAGTCCTCTCTCTTTCTCTCTTAATCTGTTGGTGTTCTTTATAGTAAGAACTGCTAAATATTGAGGCTTGAAGCCTTGAATCATGCTGCATAAGTACTGCTAAATTTTTAACATTGAGCAAAACCAACAAGATATTTAAATATGTATTTTTATTTAGTAGGCCAGGCCTAAAAGGACATAGACATGGATACAGAACATGCAGATACTAGTATAATCCCTTGATGTTAATAAGGACAGCCATTAATCAACTGCTTCATGGACATTTTTGCATGCTGCATCTGCTACCTCATTCTTTTATGCTTTAGCAGCTGACCTGCCTCCTGCCGCCTGTCAACATTCACCCCCAAAAAAAAAGCAATCAGATCAACTTCAGAAACAATTAAATGCACAAACAAGTGTACGAATATGTTCATGTTGAAATGAAATCATTAGAGTAATGAAGTAATTCATATATATATATATATATATATATATATGCATGCAACCTTCTTCCTAGGCTCCCGAGGCTTCAGCTCGGTTTTCTTAGGGGCCGGTTTTGAGGCCGGGGCTTTGGGGGTAGTAGCACTAGGTTTAGTTGCAGGCTCTTTGTTAATCTGACCACTTGATTGAGTACCAGCAGCAGATTTCTCAGCCTTCATTGATGCCATTTCTTCTCAATCCCTCTTAAGAAAACTAAGAAGCTTTGTAAGAAGAGTGTGTATTAAACCTTGCTGGACTGAGTAGAAGTTGCAGCCAATACATTCATATTTATACCTGATCAAAGCTGAACAAGTGGTGAGATGGGTGGATGATGGAGGAATAGAATAATAATAATAATGCTTTGTTTATTATGCAGACTTGCTGTCGATGCTTGTTCTAAAGTTGATTGTAGATTGGATGCTTTGTTCTGTACAGCATGCCCAAACGTGAGTACGTGACTATCTACTTGGGCCATTGGAATACTTCAATCTTTACTTTTGTTCAATCCATTTGGACATCTTTTCCAGGCCCATCCGTCTTCCTCAAATGTCCACCTAACGATGATGATTTTAACATTAATTACGTGGCATAATTGAGTCTAGAATTGGGACTGGCCAGCCTATAAATCTACCCCAAAAATGTAGCAGCCACCCACACCGGTGACAGCCAACCTGCAACTTTATGCACTTCATTTTCAATGTATTCAAACCCTAATAACTGCATTGCATTGAAAATCCAACCAAAAAAAAAACTGGACCCAATATTAATCTTACGAGCAAAAATTCTCAACATTTAAAGCTTAGTTGGGGTTTCTCAATTTGGTTTTCCAATCCACCAGAATTGAAAGGACACATTCTGATACTAAATTTATTATATTAACCACACTATTAAACTCAAAGTAGGGCCTATAAGAACAAATTGAAGAGGGAATTGATCAATAACAGTTGTACTAGAAAAACCCAACAAAACCCATCAGTGGCAAATCTTGAGAATCCCAAAGACGTAATGGAATGGGAATTCTGGTTGGAGTTGCTATCACCCAACTTGGAATTCAAAATGGGTTCAATCTGATTGACTTCTTGCTGGCATGGTTTTACTCCATAGGGAGCATCACTTGTTGACACTAACCCACCCGGATAGCAGATGTTTGGGTTGCTCCATGCTCCGAACCGCCCACCCATTTTCTTGTAGAAGTCTTGGGAGAATTTTAGTTCCCCTGTAAGATTGTTTCCACCAACATACAGGGCACCAACACAAGGTAGACTTGCTAGCTTCGGTGAAAGACTGCCTGTTAGATTGTTGTCATTAAGACCCAGAAACCTCAGCCTCTTCAATTGAGCTAAAGAGTCGGGTATTTCACCAATCAAACCCATATTTGAGAGGTCCAAAATGACCAAATTTTGTAGTTTCTGCCACTCTATGCTATTGAGGTCTCCCCCTATTGAATTGCTAGATAATACCATCTCTTCCAAGGAATTCATGTCTTGAAGTGACTTGGTCAGCCCACCTGAAAACTTGTTGTTTCTAAGATCCAAAAGTGTCAAATTCTTCAGATACCCAATCCCATTTGGTAGCTGCCCGTTCAACTGATTGTTACTCAAATCAAGCTTCAAGAGTGAAGTTAATCCCTCAATAGTCAAAGGCAAAGGACCAGACAGTGAATTCCTACTCAAATCAAGAATTAGTAGCTCACTTAACTGACCAAAACTATATGGGATTCTACCAGTGAACCAGTTACCAGCAAGTACTAATCTTTTCAAGCTGGTTAATTGTCCAATCTTTTCAGGTATTTTGCCAGTCAAGCCATTCTCCAATAGCACCAGAGATTGAAGGTTAATGAGGTTGCCAAAGCAAGTAGGAATTTGTCCGATCAAACCCCGGTTCGATCGGAATTCTAGTGATTCCAAATTTCCAGCAAGTTTAGACCAATCTGTGCTAGGGAGGGCAATTGGGTGCTTGTGGGGTGAAATGAAGCAATTGAAAAAGGAGAGTGATCTTAGATGCTTAAGCTCAAACAACTGTTGTCTAAATTCCATATTTGGTGCACAACTAAGAGAGTTATCATGGATTGGTCCAATGCTCAAGCTGGTTACATACCAAAGACCATCAAAGATGTCACAAGAGACCCCCTGAAAGGATAAAACAGTGTCTTTAATGAATTATTCAACAGAAGGATTAAGTGATTAACAACTAATATCTTGAATGTGTATATTTTGTTTTCTTTTTTCTATGGAGTAAATAAACTGAAATGGATAAGACCAAATTCTAAGTAAACAGTACAAAGTAGGAGTGACCAGTTGTTTGGGTAAAAAGGAGCACCTGAATAGGGGTCCAACCACAAGGATCTGGATAGAGATCTGAGCCATTCCACAAGTTACCAACAAACCCTTGTATTGCAGAATAAAGTGCTGCTAGCTCCGTTTTCTCCATTGGAGCCCCATCATCACCACTGTCTGCTCCTCCAGTGCACAATCCACTCAAACTGAACATGCACAGCACCAGAACAACATGACTTCTGCTTCTTCTGATTAGACTCTTCATGGATAATTTATCAAAAAAAAATAACTTTCCAAGATTAAGAACCGCCAAAAGCACTCAACAGACTTTAAGTAGAAACATAGGAAAAACAGAGCTTATGAGGATGAAGCTTCGCATGAACTTGGGTGAACATTTTTCTGGTGTCTCTTCTGAATTTCCAGTGAAAATTACAAGAACCCAAAAGGAGTATAAAAGTAAAGGAATCAAACTCAAACCCAAGCCCAAACAGTTTAGGTGCAAGGACCTTGAGAAGATGACAAGAAGGTACCCTCACAGAGAGTATTTAGAGAGAAACAGAGAGCCAAGAAGAGTTGAAGTAGAAAGAGAAATGAGGAGGAAGTGAAACAAAGTCCAGAACTTGCTTCCTTGTGTTTATAGGGAAAGCTAAGGAAGTATATTGCAGAGATAATACAAGAAGATCCAAGCACACTTTTCAAAGCATGAACAAAGTAATAATAGTAATGACAATAAACAAGATCAGGCGAGGACTAGCAACTGGAAGGGCCTTCATTAGTGAAAGCGAAAGGAAGGTAGAGTCTTTATAGGTCTACTCTTTTGTGCTTGTCCTATCATATAATCAATAATAATAATTACTATTATTCCTTTTAATAAATTGTGTTACCATGTGTAGTTAAAGATTGGGTAGTTGGAGGATTTTAAAGCATGGTTAAGATGTAGTAGGATTGGTTAGTCTGTAGCAATACAGTTTAGGGTTTGGAGGACCATTGATGGAGAAGAGGTGCATTGAACTGCATGGAAGACAAAGTTGGAGTTTTTAACTCGCTTGTCTCTGAACTGTCTCTCTTTTTGAGCTGTTGGGTTTAACTGTTTTGAGAGAGACATAGTAAAAGACAGAGGACTATATGGAGGTTATAAAGAAATAAAAAAGTGAGGATACTTCCAGGCTGCATATGGGCTTAAAGCCTTAAAGATGGTTTTAGCATTCAATGGTAGCTGTAATTTGAAAAGGACAAAAAGTGAAATCTTTTACTGCCATGAGAAACAGAGGAGGAAAAGGAGCTTTTCACCCCCATTTTCTTTTCGTTATTTATTTTAGCAGTCTTCAGTGTCACATATCAATCAAACCTGTTGTTGTCATACAATGTCATTTTGGCCTAACCCTATTGAATTTTTTTTTTACATAGTTTCCAGACAGAAAATTCACATGAAAAAAGGGTACCTATAAAACCAATTTTTTCATGGAAATGAATGGAGTAGCCCATGTCTTTCTTTCTGGTTATATTCCTCTAGGGCACATTTTTTTTGGGTAATTGTAGCTTTACAAAGGCCAAGTCCATTTATTTGATCTTCTACTAGGTGTGTCCAACTGAAGCAAACAACATAAACATTGATGAAAAAGCAAAGTGCAAGAGGCAGCTATAATAGGTGGATTTTGAAGGCACATATTGACATATTTGTAGTGTCCAGGAAGGACCACAATGTGAAGGATAGGAGGCTATGCTGTATGCAGGGCTAGCCCATATCTACTACTTTTATTTTTGTATAAGAGCCCATTTCTACTACTTAATTGTATTAGCTAATTGGCAGGGCTATTGGGGGATGACAAGTCCTTTTCTGTCTAGCCTTTTACAGCGTGGTTGCACCGCTTTAGAGATCACAAGCGGTTGGGTTCAGGATGACCACATAATGTGAATGGGTTTATCTCTTAACGATTGCACCAACTATACTTCCTTCAGAAACTATTCTTCATGTTCCTCTAGAGCTTTTGTAAAGAAAATAACCTACATCTTTCAATTTTGAGGGAGAAGCTTGTAAAAGAGAGCGAAAAATCTCAGAACGCAGGGCTATATGCTTGTTTGCATGCAAACTATATATATACATATATATTAGCATAAAATCAAATAACCTTGTTGCAATTCTCTAAAATTAGTCCATTCGAAAGGATCAGAATATATGACAGAAAAACTGTCCACAATATTATCTGAACAATCAGAACTCCAAACGCCCGCTGATTTACATTCATGGTAAGCACCATATGGCCATATAGAAGTCCTAGAGCCAGATTGTCATCGATGCACAAACCAGCTAGAATAACTCAAAAGGGAAAATAAGAAGAGCCAAGACATTTCATGAGCTCGAAAAGGTCAAATTAACAAGCGTGGATTACTGCTGTGGGGTGGCTGAGCTAGTTCAACCAAACAAAATAGGCATCCATTATGTTAATAAGAACTTCCAGATCTTCTTTCTTATGGACTCTTCACTAGGATGATTTGATAATCCCCATCGGCTTCATGAACCATACTTCCATTTTCATCTTCACTGCCATATTCTGAGGTACCATTAACCTCCTCACTGAACTGTTTATTTTCGACAAACTTCCGCACTTTTGCATTTCTCATCAATATCTGTCGTCTTAAACTGCAAAACAAAGAATTTGCAAGGAAATGATTGTCAAAACAGTAAAGGAATGTAACAAGAATAAAATAAAATAAAAAAGGACTTGTCCGACATCAGTAAGGGGAGTGTGATCTTACCCTAACAACCCAGTCCTGGATTTCCATACTTTTCAAAGTTGTAACCTGCACCAAACAAGTAGATTTTCCATAGTCAGTCAGCAGCTTCGGGACGTTGCACAGAGGCGGTTTCAGAATCTGCTGCAACTCGCGACTCCTGTGGCACCCGCCCCACCAGCGTTATCCCCTTTCAACTCAGTTTCCATTCAGCTCCGGCTTCCGATGTGGTGGCTGGGCCTGCACTGATTCTTGTTGAGATGAACATTGCTAGAAACAACTGAATGATTAATATAAACTACCAATTTAATCATAGAAGTTGGAATTAAGCAGTTAAGCATTCTAATGGCAAACACAATTACCCAATCAAATGTCTAAACACATACCCTTAAAGCCAAAGATAATTTCCAAATCCCAAAAGCAACAGCTGATAACATCAAACTAACAGTTACAAATAAGGGCTAGAATGGTATGTTCCATTAATGAATATCTGGTAAAAATTGGCGGCAATGAACCTTAAGCCTCAGTCCAACTGATCGTATCACTTAAGTTCATACATATGTGACTTAGGTCATGCTTGGGAGGTGTTAGGAGGGGTTGACATATTCGCAAATTCATGTCTAGAGCGAGCACCTTAAAGTGTGTTTGAAGGGTTCAAGATCCTCGAACACTCATTTTTTCAACTCCTCAAAATCTTGAAGGGTTCAGTTACATAAATCTCTCATTTCAATACTTATGAATAAAAAATCCTGAAACAGCTCTCCACTCGCAGTCCCTCCTCTCCATGGCCACTTCGTCCAAGAGACCCACCTCCTTGAACTTCCTCCAATCCTCAATGTTTTTCAGCGTCCAACCTATCATAGCAGGAACCTACCAGTGAAGGCGGCAGGAGCGGACCCTCACAAAGCAACTGCTTATTCAGGCCTCACTCCGGGGCGTAAGCGGCTGCCACAGTGCCACGTCTTCCTCTGTGGAGTGAACATGGCGAAATAGTTTGAGGCAAATCATGGAAAATAACAAGAATCCCTTGGAATCACAAACCCTAATTCGTAAGTTCCCTCGCAAAAATCTACGAATCGATGTTAATGTCGGAATAAACAGTGACACCGGATTCTTGAAGTCGTTTTTCTCCGAATAAAAAACACTGCATGTGATTTTGTCAACCAATTCTCAAGAGTAACATTTTCACTCCAGATAAATTCCAGTTAAAAATATGAATTCTCGATTTTATTTTTTAAATTTTTTTTACAAACTGCACCCACACATAATAAAAATACAGATAACAAAATTTGAAGTCTCAAAATAGAGTATTTTATTTTATTCATTATAATTAACATGAAATCAAAGACAAACAAAATTAATAAGGATTCATATTCAATCTAGTATTTCCACAGTGAATATGTTACGTGGCTTGGGGGATGAAAGTGTAGCGAATTTCTTGATCCTATATGTAAACATCTTTGGCCAATTTTTTGCATTTCAATGATGATGACCTAACCAAATCTGTGAGACAAGAGGTAAAAGCCTATCTGATTTTAGTTTCATTATGATGAAGTGAGAGTCATTGATATACTCAAAAATCATTATCCCTTTGATAATACAAAAACATTCCAACCAATCAAGGGATGACACGTGTAATCTTCCATCTCAGATAGTCCCCGTCATCCATTACCTTGCCTAGCTCAAGTGTCGCAATTGAGAACCTTTCTATCCTGATAAAGATCAGATAGATCGGCCAACATTGTATAGCACAACTAGAAGACATTGTTGAGCCATCATAGGTATCCTGTGTGGTACAGCTAAGCCAATATAGGAAAGCTCAGCCACAAGACCTCGCTTGGACATTATATCCTCGCATATGTGATGGCTCGACCTCATAGGATAGCTCGGACACAAGATCTCGCTTGGTCGTCCTTTCCTCCCAAATAAGATGGTTTGACAACATAGGATAGCTCGACCACAAGACCTCGCTTGACCAATCTATCCTCCCATATGATGAGTGCCTCGACCTAAATGTAGCTCGATCGATCGCCCCAATTCACTTATAATCTCAATAGGGTCCAGCTTCCTCCTAAGAGTCTTACCCCTATGAGAAGTAGAGACCCAGTATGATTATAACTATGATAAAGACGCTCATGTAAATGACGACAGAGTTTAACTCCTAGTAGCACTAGGACTCTCTAAATTCCTATAAAAGGAGCCCCACTCACTAGGTACAAGTTGAATCACAACTTACGCACCTTTGGTTTTAAGTTGAGAGAGTTCTCTGAGATCGAATCCATCCTCCCGACTGCGAGTTAACGGCTTCAGCGTAAGAGCGGGTCATCCTACCTAGCGGCTTACGTTTGTTTGTAATATAGCATCAACAAAACTCTTCTTTGTTAAAGTAAGATTCCTCATCATCCATCGCTTATTTGTTGTAGTCCATATTGTCATCGTTGAATACTTCATCAACTTCTCCGCCAAAAATTTAGTTGATGCTGTGATAATGTTTTGTTTTGTTTCGAGTGAGGGGAGAGTGAGAAAGATATTAAGGCTAAAATGGTACGGACAACTGATTTGTTTATAAATGAGAGTTTTGGTCGATTTTTTGACATATTTTGATTAAATTGTTTAGTCAATTTTCGGTTAATATGTCAATTTTTAGTGTTTAGATTCAATTTTTGATAAATTTTAATGTAAAATATTTTAAATTTTTCTGGAAACTGACCAAAAGGTTTGGTTTTCGTCGGTTTCAATTTTATCGTCATATAGTGTGGGGTATTTTAGGCAATTAACCACAATCCACGAGAACTTATTTGATGAAAGGGCGTATTGACGTGGGACAAAAATTTATAAAATGATAAGCACTATTACCACCATGAATTTTCCCTAATTCACCAAATTCTATTAAAACCTCACTAAAAAAATAACATTTATGAGTACAACTCAAATATAATTTTTTCCAAATTTTTACAAAATATAGTCCACCACACTCTTTCAGGTGTTTCATTAAACAAGTTACATGATCATCTTCAAAGCCAAATCAAAGTACTATAACAAATTAAAAAGTGAATTTGAAAACCACATTCTCATCAGAAGAAATACAAAATCATATCTAATAATCAGAAACAATAAAGCAAGCAAGTATGAATAGTTAGAGAGGAGAGTTGTAGTGTCAATAGTGTTTTTCTTCTAAAATTCCCAATGACCAAAGTGTCCAAATATTGTGCGATAATTGGACGTGGCACTTTACAATTGGCGATACATTAAAGCTTTAAAAATACCTAAAGCTTTCATTCCGCACACAGGAACCGATAATCACAACAATACACGACCCCCAAATTTCCTAAACCCTAATTTCTGATTTTTTTCTTTATCCTTTGACTTCGATTCTCTCTTTCTCGAGTTACAAATACGTGCGTGTACTTAGTCTGTGCTTAGAGTGAAGAGATCGATTATGGCTACTGAGAATTCTAGTTCCGTTCCGGGTTCTGCGTCGAGACCGAGTTCGGCGGCGGATTCTTACATCGGGAGCTTGATAAGCTTGACATCAAAGAGCGAGATCAGATACGAGGGTGTGCTTTACAACATCAATACCGAGGAGTCAAGTATTGGATTGCGAAACGGTATTGTTGTTCTGCTTTTACAGTCAAACGCCATTTTTGTTTCCTTTTTTTGTTTGGTTGTTGGGTGGGGGGGAGGGTGGAGGGGATTTATCATGCGGTTTTGATGTTTTTTTTGGATTTAGAGGTGTGGCTCGTAGATTTACCGTTTGCAAATTTGAATTACCTTATTTTTACTCCCTCCTGTTGAGCATATGTTAGTAGGATATATACCCAAGGTAGGCCCGAGGCATTCATGCTTTTTTTCCTGTGCTTTTTGCTTGAAATTGATTTGTTAGAATGTCAATTGACATTTCACTCTGAAGATTTACAAGATTTATGGTTCTGTGGAGTTTTTGTTCTTAGTTTCAAGTCTTGGTTTGTTCTTTCATTGATTTCTTTATATAATTTATTTTTGGGTAAACAGGTTTTCATTTCTTACCCTTATTGAATATTTGAATTTAGACTGGAGATGATGTGGACTATATATTGAATGTTGATTTTGGAGATATTATTTCCTGTTGTTTCCCTATGCTGCCTTTTCATGTTTGGAGCTCATTAGTTGTTTTGATATGATAGTGAGGTCATTTGGAACCGAGGGAAGAAAAAAGGATGGTCCACAGGTCCCTCCAAGTGACAGAGTTTATGAATACATATTGTTCCGTGGAAGTGACATCAAGGTATTTTGTAAGCAGACATTTAGGATTTTATAACTGTTACAGGAGTTTTCATCCGACAAAGCGTTGTGGTAGTTTTGATCTGATGACCTTTATCGGAAATGTGAACAAAATGTAATGCAGTTCATCTGGTGATGGTCGATATTTTAAAGCTTATGAGCAAGTTTTGGACAAAAAATCTCAGTTATGGTAGTTTTCATCTGATGATGATTATCTGAGACAAACAAGCAAAATTATATTCATCATACATAATAAATAGGTTACTGGAAGAAATTTTTTTAAGAAAAGGAAACGAAATTGAGAAGGTGGTTGTTTTAATCAAGTTTGAGCTGGAGGCTATTATGTAATTTATGTTTACATTGATATTCAAATATAATGTATTTTGTAAACTGTTTAATTTTTGGGTTTGAAAAATGTATGATCTCCAAAGTGGTCATATATTTATTTATATGAACTAATCAGTTTGCTACTTTTTTAGGCATTAGAATGTACCTTATCGGGGGTAGTCACTTAATTTTAAACAGTTTGATACTTTTTCTAGCATTAGATTGAGCATTTAATGCTAATTTTATTGTTTAGATGTGCTCATTTTTTTTGGAGTATTTAGAGCGTGGCTTATTCTTTTGATGGTCATGTTCATAACTAGTCATAGCTTCAATCGATCGGAGCGACATGTATTTAACTACCGTAACCATCCTGTATTTGATTGCTTCTGCAGGATTTACAGGTGAAATCTTCTCCACCTGTTCAACCTACACCATCTATAAACAATGATCCGGCTATAATTCAGGTTACTAGAAGGAAGAGTGATTTTAGTTGCATCATTCATCAAGCGTTGGATTAAGTTATTGTCACTATGAATTAATTGTAAACCTCTTGTGCAGTCTCACTATCCTCGCCCAACATCTGCAAGCATGCCCTCTGCTGTTAGTGGGTCTTTGACTGATCTTAGTGCACATAATCAACAAGTGGGACTACCCGGTACAAATTTCCAAGGCGGGCTTCCTTTATATCAACCTGGAGGCAATTTAGGTTCCTGGGGAGTCTCTCCTTCTCCTGCAAATGCAACTGCTGGTGGGCTTCCCATGCCCATGTATTGGCAAGGGTATTATGGTCCTCCGAATGGGATTCCACACCTGCACCAACAGCCTATGCTACGACCTCCACCTGGGTTGTCAATGCCTCCATCAATGCAACAGCCAATGCAATATCCGAATTTTAATGCTTCTGTACTGACTGGAGCGGAAAACTTGCCAGTCTCAAATGTTCCTGCTTCAAACCTGCAGGAAGTTGCTTCTCCTCTAATATCAACCAGCACAAGTTCCCTTCATTTGTTACCCACTTCCTTGCCTTCTTCTGCTTCAGCTTTGCCGTCAACGGTACCATCTGCTACATTAGCATCTGAAACATTGCCGAGTTTGATTCCTAATAAGGCTCCTAACTCTGCTCTTCCTGTGGTTATGCCAAGTGGAAGCTATCCATCACAATCAATTTTGAGAACTTCTGGTCCTGTACTAAATGCGATCGTGCCTCCCAGCTCTAATAAGGCTAATCCAGTTGCTGTTTCAGCTTTGCCATATCAAGGCTCATCCCAACCTGTGTCTTCTATTGTTGGGATGTCTAATTCTATTCGCGCAGAAACACCAACACCTGTGCTGATAACCCCAGGTCAGCTTTTGCAATCTGGGTCTACTTCAGCATCTGCTTTATCTCAATCTTTGCAAGCAGCTCATAAAGATGTGGAAGTGGTTCAAATGTCCTCATCATCACCATCAGAAACACCAGCACCTGCCGTGACAGAGTCTCAGCCCCCTATACTTCCTCTGCCACCACCACAGCGGGCTATTCAGAAGGTGCTCCCACCATATAAACGTGTGCACATTGACATAAAGTTACCATACAGTACATTCTTCATATGTGTAGGCTTTGCATGAGCTGTTACATGTACATTGATTGTGCATTGTTTGTGAGGTTAATTTTAAAATGCTTGTCAGACATTGTTTTTTCAATATTACATGCAGTGTTGTGAATGCCATCAATGATGAGAAGGACGACACTTGATATGCTGTCAATGTTGTCTGTTTTTTTCTTAGAGAGATCGTAGAATGCTCCATGTGAATAATTGTTTTGAGAACTCATTCAGTGATTGTGGTACTGGTGAGTAAATGATGGTGTTCTGTTGGGGATTTGGATGCTAGATATCTTGAGGGACTATCTTTTGGATTTTGCAGTCCCTGTATTTTTAACTGGCCGTTGCAGTTTAGTGGCCTTTATTTGCATGGTATAATTGTTTGTTTCATCTTTCCTTTTTGTCTCAAATGACGGTTTTACTCGAGTGAAATTGCTAAGGTCTGCAGTCTTGCCTGTTTAAGCTGGAGAATCATATAATTCAATGAATTCATTCTTTAAGGTGGGGCAGTATACAAATTATTTTCAGCATTAATTTAGGGAATGCAGTGTTGTGGGAGTCTTGTGCATTAGTGTCTTTGCCACTTTTCTGGACCTTTTTTATTGTTTCTTTTCAACTCTTTTCCTCTTTTCTTTTCTCCAGCCGAATGGTGATCCTTCACAAAATCACCATGGTTACAGAGGGCGTGAACGTGGAAGAGGAACTGCGGTAATATGTTACATTCTGTTTTCTCGGCTCCCTTCCCCCTCCCCCACCCCAAAAGCGCACTTTCTCATTGTATATGCTGATTGAAGATTTGACTGGACCTATCTTGATAATTGCCTTAGTTAGAGCAACTCCAATGGTGGAAGCTCCAAATTTTCCAGCGTGGTCCCACTTCTATTATAACAAAACACGACTCTCAATACAGTCAAATCAACAAAACACATATTTCAATACAATTTTTTTCAATTTTCATTCACACACACTCTAAATATCAAGCATCAACACCATTTCTCTCATACT
Organism: Euonymus europaeus; assembly: GCA_963580455.1. NCBI lineage: Eukaryota > Viridiplantae > Streptophyta > Magnoliopsida > Celastrales > Celastraceae > Euonymus > Euonymus europaeus. Next base: position 3,322,305 of record OY756968.1, on the reverse strand, counting down.
TTTCTACCATATTTCACATTTTTCTACCATTTCACACTTTTTTCAATACAATTTTTTCAAATCACTCTCTCTATACACTCCAAAATTTCCAGCTTCATTTTCAATACTCCCATTGGAGTTGCTCTTATTTTAGTGCAGAACTATGTATGAATTTTGGCCTTATAGTTTTTTTGTTTATAGTTTGTACTTATACTTGAGTGAGTATATTTCTCTTTCTAAAAGATGGTCAAATTACAGGTGCTTTTGCTTTAACGATTCTAAGGATGTATGAACAGACTCAAATTTAGATTTGTCTTTGTATAATGCTCATTTTACCCGTATGCATTGTTGGGTGGGTACAAAGATATTATGGTATTAAATGTTGGGCGGATAAGAGGATATTGTATAATTTTTAATAAATGTGTAACTGATGGTGTAAATTTTTCTTTCCCGTGACTTCTATATGAATGCTGAGTAAGTGAAGTTTTTCGTTGACAAATTTGTTTAGCATGATAATTATTTTGTTTTTGATGCACATGCGATTTACTAGGAGAGTTGAGCTTGATACATTGACTTTTTTGTGCAGAGCATGCGTCAGTTCACAAAATTTACTGAGGATTTTGATTTCACTGCAATGAATGAGAAATTCAAGAAGGATGAGGTTTGGGGTGATCTTGGTAAGAGTAACATATCTTCGTCAATGGATATAGGATATGGAAGAATTGGCGATGAAAATGATCCTCAGGATGAAGCCGATGGTGAAATACCTAAGACTCTGGCCAAGGTGATGTTATCTTGTTCACTCTTGGCTAGTTTGGTAGAGTTAAAATTTCTATTTCTTTTCCTTCCTTACTTTGTCGTTCTTAATTTTTCTTTGTCTTCCACAGCCTGTTTATAATAAGGATGACTTTTTTGATTCTCTCTCAAGCAATGCACTTGATCGTGACACACAGAATGGAAGAATCAGATTCTCTGAGCAAATGAAGATAGACACAGAGGTTTTTTTTTTTGGGGTTGTTTTAGTTCTACAAGGTGGGGAAACTTCATTGATAATCATTATCTGCTCTATGAATGCAGACTTTTGGTGACTTTCCAAGGTATCGCGGTGGTCGAGGCGGCCGTGGGCCTCTGCGTGGTGGGCGTTATCGTGGATCCTATTATGGAAGAGGCTATGGCTATGTTGGAAGGGGTCGAGGCCGGGGCATGCCCAGTCGCGCTTCTTAGGTGGTGCAGGTACTTTGAAAAATGTACCTTAAGCGCGGCTGCCTGGCATTGTGTTGCAGATTTAGGCTATAAGCTGTCAGCTTTTTATTTATGACTATCCAGAAAATAAGGGTCTTAAATTCAGATGCGTGTGGTTTTTAGATTGTCTTTTCATTTACCATCTTCTTCAGGAGACCTTGACGGAGCTAATGAAGAAGCATTTGATTTCAATTGACTGTCTAATTGTTATTGCTGTGTTGGTCCACCCAGCCTCCCCCCACCCTCGCTTCTCGCTTCTCGCTTCCTTCTATATTGGCATCATCTTTCTCATATGGCCTTATAGACTGCTCAAAATATGATATTTTATAAGCACAAGGACCGAATTCAGTTTCATGCGTTGTTGAGAATTCATGAACTCTGTAGATATGAGAGATCTGGAAAACTTTGGGATTCTCTTTTCAAGAACTAGAAGTAATATCATTTATTGAAGAGACTTCGTCTCAGTTCAAAACTTCAAATTAGCGGGAGGGTGAGGAATAAAGTTGTGACGTGGCAATGTTTCGAAGTCTTAACGCTTAACATCTCAATATTCTGTGGTTCCATAATGTCAAATCTTTTATAACATGGAATACTTGTTGACCTACAAGATGTCAACCAATGCTCAATCTTCTTGCACAGGAGTATCTGTAGCTGTTGCCATGAAGTTCTGAAGATGAATGACATCTTGTAGGTCTGGAAAGGGATGATTGAGCATTGTGCTAGGAAGGTCAGATATTGGGGAAAAAATTTCACTGGGGAGGTCCCTGGGCTCTCTGTAGGGGGAACTTGGTAAAATGTTTCTGGTAAGAAGATGAATCCTTCCTTGCTTGGCTCATAGGTTGGGAGGAGTTTGTGAACAATCCTTGTTTGACGTGAAGACCTCGAGGTGTGAGGTGTTTGGTGGGATTTAGAGAGATTCGGAGGAGTTCGCCAATGTATTAATTATGAAGTCACCTTTTAGTAAATACATCGTTGAGAGAGAGCTGCGCACTCATTGTTTGCCCATGTTAGCACTATATTGAGCGTCTTATATGTAGGAAAATTGTCCATATATTATGCCAACTTGGGAAACAGATTCATATTTGCATTACAGAAGTAGTATTGCAACATCATTAGTCTTATTTTCTTGACGTATGGTATCACGATAACTTAAGGGAAAACACAAATATTTTTCTTATTTGTTGTCACGTTTGACAGTTATTAGTGTTCCAGGGACCCTGGAAGCATTGCTTTAATCGAGAGCTCGAATTACTTGCAAGTAGCGACGAGTACTTTTCTGGGAGGCAAAGAAGGCCGCCTTCCATGGAGTAAGGCCACATTATCAAAGAACAGAACATCTCCCTTTTCCCACTTGAACTGGATGCTCTCTTCTTCAATGATTTCTCCGCATCTCTTCACTACATTTTCTGGTATCTCCGTACCATCCGCCATGGTCGCGGAGCTGAGCTCCTTCCCGTGCATTCCAACGATGGTGTTGAACCACATCCTCCGCCCTTTTCTTCCATCGAAAACTGTTGTCAGATTACGCGGCCCCAATATAGTCTTAATCGAGCCATCTGGGAGCCATTCTGTATCCATCCCTAGAGCCTTGCACCTGTGAATGGCACATATGAATGGCTCTGTAAAACAAGGCGAAGGTAATAATATATTATTTCTGTTGTGAAACTGCAAGTGCATACCTTCTCTCACACTCTGCAGGGTCCGATGTCCCAAAAGTATCTTTCCAGCCTCTGCCTCTCATGGAGCCCTTATTGTCATTGTTGAGAGCAGTAAATGTGTATCTCAGCCCCTTTGCTTCCATTTCTGCCACAGCTTCCGGGAACTCCTCGAGCATTCTTTCCGTGACACGGAAGCTTGGAACGAAGGGTGTCTCTCCACCTTCTGGTGGTGGTATCTCACAGAAGAGCATCAATTTCTTGGGATGGTCCTTGAACTGATAAACATTAATTAAAAAAAAACTATGTTTTTAGATGCTGACTTTTGCTCCTAATATGTTTCATCAATCATAACAGTAAATATATTTCAATATATATATATAGATATTTATGATATACTAATACAAATAGGTCAAACAAGTCCTGCAGGCCTGCACGACCTAGTTCTTGCCATTATTTCAGCAAAAAAAAGAAGATGGATTCTTATGAGATCATATTGATAGTAAGTTAGTGACAGAGTCCTCTCCAATACTCTGATTGATGCTCAGCCTTGGAAGCAGAGGGTTGAATCAAAAGTCAAGAACCTTGAAACTTTGCAGAAATCAGAAGTAAGAAAACAATGGATTTGGATATTCTAACTTCTAAGACAAGAAACCTTATTGAGCAAAAGATCAGAGAACTTGCCAAAACCATTTCATGGTGGTAGTATATGAACTCAGAGAGGGGTCCTTCATTGGCTGTCCAGACTCGTTTGTAGATATGCGTGCGCGGTGCAGGACCAACGTAACGAATGTCCTCCCAGCCGAAGGTTTCGATGATTTCATTGAATTCCTGGGGATTATCGACTTGGAATCCTCTAAGAAGAACAGCACTGTTTTTGATGATCATCTGCTCAAACCATTCCTTGTTATTTTTAAGAGCCAAGAGAAGAGACTCCAAGTCATTCTTGTTGGAGTCCTGTGGTATTAGCACTAATGGCATGGTTTCACCATCCACTACCTTCTGGCCTTCACATTTCCCTTCCTTGAAGTATTTGCAAGACAAATCCATATTCTCTTCTTTTCTTTCTTTCTGTTGTCAGCAAACGTTGATGGGTTCTTGACTTTTTTCCCTGTTATGATAACTTCTTCATCTTGGGGTGGTATAAATAGGGTATTTAGTGGTGTTCTTGTGGGTTTTTACGACCCAACAAGGCATCTAGACGAGGTGGCTGAATTGGAGATTCTTGTGTGTCGTTTTGTGACCAAGTCTTTTACCAATTTGATTCTACTGCTGTAAGAAATGTAGGAGAATCCGAGAATGTACATATGAACTTACCTTTCATGTCATTTTGATCATGATTTCTCTGATTTTTTTTGGAGCTATATATTCACTCTACAGTTGATTTTGTTCCCGCTAATGTTACCATCGTCATTTTCGTCGTCATGGGATGTGGATTCTTATGCTGGATAAGCTTTGTTCTTGTGTTTCTTTTACAAATCTAATGTAAATCCAGTTGGTTATGAATTAAGAATCTTGGAATCTAAGAAAATTGAAAACACTATTTCTTTTAAGTTTTTATCTCGTATCGGAGAACCCAATATACATTGATTTGAATGTTCACAATGTGACTCGAATAATCCAAAAAATGGCATTAGAAGCCATTTTCTTAAACGGTGACAATAAGCGGTAGAAGAGTAGGCCAAGAGAAAAAAAGCATTGGCTTCCTACTCTTTGCCGTCCCTCCATGGTTGGATTAAAACAAGATTTGATTTCGACATTTCGTAAATATAATAATATTAACTTCTCTAGGAATTGTGTGGTGGAGTTGCTCTGTTCAAAATTTTCAAAACTTAAAACGGGTAAAGTTCAAAAAGGTGATTGAAGAGCTCATGGGTGATAAATTATATATCTCATCTAGACAATTGAATTTGTTCGATCTAGACTAGATCAAGTTTAAATATAAATTATATGTCCAAAATTTTGATCAAAACACAAAAATTTATCTAGTGTAAAATCGAATTTGAATCCAATCACAAAAATCTTATTTGAATTTAAACATATTCAAATTTTATCAATTAAATACGTTTGAAATATAATCCGTATTAGGGTTTGGACATATAAATATTTCGTAAACACGTCATCTATGACTCGGACCCATTTTCTGCCAATTGCAAATATTTTGAAGCTAATAATCTAATCCATCTGTTTGTAATCAAGTGACGTGTCTTATTATCAACAAAGAAAAAAAAAAGAAGTAGCGTGTTTTATCGTGGGCTTTAAAATGGATGGGCCATTATCAAATGGGCCGACGATAAATAGCCTAAAATTGACTACGGGGTTAACAAGGAACCGTCTGGCTTGATATTGGGTTGAGTCCGCTAATGAACAAATAGGGTACGTAAATAATTGACTAAAGGGCAATAACAAGGCCCAATGGGCTAGAAGTTAATAACAAAAATGGGCCGAGTAGGAACTGACAAGAGTCCAAATAGCTCTTGCAAAAAGTTTATGTGAATTGTGCTGTGATGATGTGTACATGCGGATTTGCCATTCGTCCAATTTTTTTAATTAAAAAAGCTATTTTTATTTGTCCCCCTCAAGTGACATTAATGACACATCGCAAATCGCAAATCGCAACTCCTTTATCAATCCGAGCTATTTATGATTAACAAAGGAGGAAGCATACCAAAGTTCCAGGAAAAGTAATGGATTTACTCTCTGGGACTGTACTTGGAGTCTGAGTGTTAGATCTGAAGGTCAATTGTCGGTGGTTGTTCAAAAATTCCTTAGTCCAAACCCCTCAATGGCTGCAGCCTTCGGTTCAATGGTTCCACTCCACTTCTTTGCCAGAATCTCAGGCCTTGTAGTGGCAGGTTTGGTACTCCTCTGGTCCCTCGCCTTCAACTCTAGCTTCCTTCCACACTCATCCTCTCAAGAAGACCTTATATACGCAGTATGCACTCGTGTCTTCCTCCCTGATAAACTCTTTACCTTTTAATTGAAGCTGAATAATATTGGGTTTTTCTTTATTTTCAAGGTTCTTCATCCTTTGCTAATGGTGATTGGCTTCATACTCATCAGTGGAGAAGGTAAGTAAATGTGTTCAATTGCCCTGTAGAGTACAAGAAATGACTTTGTTGGTTGTTGCCTGATGGGGTTCTTTCTTTGGGATTCCAACAGCAATTTTAGTTCACAGATGGCTGCCTGGTTCAAGGAATCTGAAGAAATCGGTGCATTTGTGCCTTCAAGGAGTGGCTTTGGCTTGTGGGGTTTTTGGGATTTGGACAAAGTTTCATGGAAATGATGGGATCGTTGCTAATTTCTTTAGTCTCCATTCTTGGATGGGTCTGATCTGCATTTCTATGTTTGGAGCCCAGGTTTGTCCAAATTTTTCACATTAAATTTCTTTTTCTTTGCCCATTGTTCCATAATCTTTAGATTAATTTAACTTCTTGTAAAATGTGAGGTTGAATTTCTTCTAATGCTGCTAATGTTCTCTCTCATACTCCGCATTTTCTTTCAAAAGCCACCGACAGTTGTTATATAGTTTCAATTATTTTTGTTGATGTAAGCCTGTCTTTTTTAATATGGTTCTTTATTTATGAATTGTGGACAAACTTTATTCTATTTGAATGACATTGATTATGATGAAAAGCTTTTGGATGTTTAATGGAGCCCATAAATCCATTATTAGTTTAGTCTTAAAATTGTACAAAATATTCTCACAATAGTGTATTTTTTTTATAATATTATATTCCAACAATACTCTTTATCTTTAAAGTTTAAGTAATCCAACAAGTTTAACAAGTGTCATTATCAGCTAAACTCCGTGCGCAGTTCAGCTGGGACAGTGAAAGTGTATTCTTGCTCGTTGTGCTGGGTGTGAATCCCGTCATCAGTATATTTGTGTCAGTATGTTACACCTCGGCCATGTTAGGCCTAGGTGAAATGTTTACCGATTCAGTTGGTGAATTGAATTCTATGAATGTAGCTGTTATTATAACGTAGTGAAAGATTGGAAATTTTGATTTATCTGAATGCAGTGGCTGATGGGTTTCTTGAGCTTTTGGCACCGGGGCGAGGGACGCGCAGCTAGGGCGAGAGTGTTGCCATGGCACATCTTCCTTGGCCTCTACACATATGGATTGGCAGTAGCAACAGCAGAGACTGGGTTATTGGAGAAGCTGACATTCTTACAGTCAAAGAGAAGTGATGCATTTAAACACTCTCCTGAATCAATGGTTGCTAATAGTCTTGGATTGGGGTTGGCACTACTCTGTGGGATTGTAATTTTAGCTGCTGTTTCTCCCAAGTACCAACATTTTCAGAATAAATTTGTGTACTTGGAATCAGATACCAACAAATGTTTGTCTTCTTGATATTCAAGTACCACAATGGATCCATACTCACCCTCCTTTGTATCCTCTGCCATATGTACAAAAAGCAAATGTGGCCGTGTTGCTAATTTACTACATTTTTGTTTTGGTAGTTCTTTAATATTTGTGATAGGCATGATAAAAAAAAATCGTTCCACAGGGTACACCATTTATTTAAAACCCAAAAATCGATCTTTATAAGTTTGGAACTGATTTTAGTTTCAATTTTGGTTTTTGAATTCATCACATTGGTTCTAGTTATTACTCCCTCCGTCCCATTTTAATTGTCCCCTTTACTTTTTCACACAGTTTAAGAAAATATTTAATTCACTTTCAATTTGACGTTTATACCTCTATTTATAATGACAAATACTTTGAAACTATAATTAATGTGTAGGTTATTGAGTTTTTCAAGTTAAGGGTAAATAAGGAAAAAATGAGAAAAAATAGCTTTCATTAATTGAAATGGACATGCATTTTGGGACATCCTAAAGAAGAATAAATGACAATTAAAATAGGACGGAGAGAGTACTTATTAATGCCGATTTGGTTTTTTTTTGACGGGTTGATTGAAAATCATGGTTGGCTCAGTTAACTTAGCTAACTCTATGGAAATTCAAATTAGTATTCTTTGTGTCAAATGAGTTACTTTTCAAGGCTCGAAATTCCACAGGTGAACAAAACGGCACCTAGAAAACCCAATCTATTTCTAACTCTTGAGTAGCTCCATGAAATGAGAGTCTGAGAGTATTTGTATGTGACGAGCCAAAATATTTGTTATCTTTTTCTTCGATATTTTACACTTTACGATAACATATACTCGATTAACAGTACTCTCGTCCAAACAACACTCAACGATAGCATATAATATATGAGAGTATATGAGAAATACTCTCGTCCAAACCGATCCTTATTTTCTCTTCTCCGTAGCCACCACTGTATCCTCCTTCTCCAATGCCTTGACATCTCCGCATTCTCTATCCCTCAGAGCCCCCGATTCCTAAGACTTTCTGCTTCTCGTCCCCAAAGAAACTTCGAGCTCTCCTGGTTGTCTCCCGGCCCCAATGCGACCGAGGATTGCAACGGTTGGGTCGTTGTCGAAGCTTCTCTTCGGAGCAACCAAAGAGCTAAGAATGGTAGTTTTGTTTGTATTTTTCCACCAATTGTCGGTTATTGGATTGCAGTACTTAATCTGTACATTTTACTCAAATTGGACCTGGAAATTATTTCTCTGATGATAGGGTTATCTACATTTGTTGTTGGGGGCATTGGGACTTCGATGGCTGTTCTACTTGCAGCAATTTTCTACTTCGTTTTCTCAGCAAAAGGTTATCAATTCTGAATAATTTTTCATTTGTTGGCGTTGTACTAATGTTGTGTACCTGAACTAACGTGCTAGTTTTTCTTAAATACTATTCGAAGTTTTGTAGGGGGTGACATTTACTGGATTGGAATTTGAGCATCGTGCACTGGTTTTCTACTTTCAGGTTTTAAGCTTCGTTTTGGTGGCCCATTGAATAGTTTGCATCAGGTCACAAGTACAGACAAACACAAATCTAGCCAGATAAAAATAAATGATTCTGGTGCATCCGATGCAAACACATCGGTGCCTCAGGCAAGACCCGAGCCCATACCTGAAATTACTGGAAAAACTGTAGTGTCTTCAAGTATGCTCAATCTAAGTTCTCTTGCAATGCCTCTTTATTTTACGCTTGAATGTGTTGGATTGTCAGTTGCTGTGGATTCCACCCAACAGGAGGAAATGTCTTTGTTGAAGAAATTGAAGGTTTGGCTTTTAAAAGTTTACTCTATTTTGCAAGATATTTATAATGAAAATGTTGGTGTTCTCCATACAACGTCGAACCCCATAACAGTATTGGTTCTTTTTGTGATTTTTATATTTCTTACAAAAATTCCCAATTGATCCTGGATTGTGATGTGACGTTTTATGCATTTTAAGCCTTCAAAATTCTGTCTGGCTGAAGAAAGGCAGAAAATTTTAGAAACACTGATATGAAGTACGAATTGTATATGTATTTTTAATGTATTCGAAACTCGAAAGTGATAAATAAAAGAACCTACAGTATCAAGTACTTCTCATGAGATATTGAAGGATTGTCTCTTTTTGTGAAACTACATTGTAATTGATGTATCACAATCAAAAGTTTTTCTTTGTTTTCCCATGGTGCCTTTATCGATATGTTCTGTTTTGCAGTTCAAAATAATAATCAACAGTTTAATGGTCCTCTGCCTTAGAAATAAAATGACAGCTCAAAAAAATAAAAATAAAGAGAGAAAAACAGAAAACATTTTAGCCACGATATGTACTAATGTTAATGGATCTTTGATCCGGTTGTGAGGATGAATACCTGAACTGTGATTAAGGTGTACAGATCATTGGGGATGATGTAAGAGCTGATGAATTATGTACTAGAAGGGAATATGCAAGATGGCTAGTACGTATAAACTCCCTGTTGGAAAGGTATTAAAAGTTCCTGTGCACCTGATTTGAAAATAACTTTACCGTAATTATTTTGTGCCAGAATTGTTTAAATGGTTATGCGTGATGGTCTTATAACTTGATATATAGGAATCCAAAACATAAAATTGTCCCATCTGTATTACTCTCTGGGTCCGTAACTACTGCATTTGATGATGTGGGTATTGATGACCCTGATTTTGCATCTATCCAGAGTAAGAACTGGTGTCATTACCAGTATGTTATCAAAGAATGGTTCTGGTTTTGAAAGTTCAGAAAGGCAAGGGTGCTCCTGTTTTTACCCTGAAAGGTATGACACACCAAAGCAGCTGGAATTTTGCTATATTTTTTTGACCTTTTTTTTACTCAGTAAAATATCTATTCTGTGTAGGTATATCTCTCGGCAGGATCTGATTACTGGAAAGCCCAACTTGAGTATGAATTTGTGTCAGGATTGGCGGAACAGGTATCGTGACGTGGTCATATTCTATTGATTTTGCAATCAATTAGAAATATAGTTTAAACTTTAAACCAAGGGTTAGTCTGCAACCAAACCGAGGGTTTGTTAGTCTGTCATCTTTTTTAAAACCTGACTTATTTGCAGTCCAGCTAGCAAGGACAAAAGTATCTTACATGGATGTAAAGGATATCAGTCCAGATGCATGGCCGGAGCTTTTTATGGACATGTTGGCTGACGATATGAGCATAATCAGAAAAGTTTTTGGTAGCACAACTCCCTTTCTTTAACCCCATGTGCTATTACGTTACAGTTCTTTGCTTGTTGACATACAATAAATAAGTAGATATTGTATGTCGTGTAAAACATATTATCCAGTGCCTGTGATCATATTTTTTCAGGAAAATGCAACTCATACCTAAAAAGGTTGATACAACCATGTTGAAAACATACTTTTTTCAAGAAATGGCAGGCGATTACAACCATTCAAACCTTCAACAAAAGCACCATCAGCTGTAGCATTGACAAGTGGGAGAATGTCAGAAGCTGCTCATGCAGAATTATTAAGACTAGAAGCAGAGCTGCATTCAAGGCAAGCTGAGATGGAAGAGACCAGGACTGAGTTACTTGTATGAGAAATTTTGTTAATTTAAATTTGCCATAAAATAAATTTCATTTCCGAATGCTTGATGATAGCAGGATGGTGATTTTTACCTGGGTTTATAGCTTGTGGTAAAATTTCTTTTTGTGTGTTTTCTCATATGTAAACAAATCCAGCAGCTGCAGGTCTGTTTTTTCTGCATCAATATTTCCATGCTGGCAAGTGACAGACAATTTTTCTGTCATAAAAAGGATTGGAGGTTTGTGACGGAAGTTTGGAGGCTTGCAACAAACCATTATTCCATTCGTTTCATTTTAATTGCCGCTTCAATTTTGTGTACATTTTAAGAAATTTTATGACTCTCATTTAATTTAACATTTATACTTTCATTGAACTAACTAAAAATCAATTAATATGCATAGTTATTCAACTTTTCAATTTAAGAATGAATATGAATAAGATAAAAAAAAATTAATTTTAATTAATTAAATTTTTTGAGACATTTTAAAAAATAATAAACAATTAAAATGAGACAAAAATAATATATTTTATTGATGGAGTTCTAGCCTTGCTTTTTCCTAAATCTTATTATGAAAAAAATCGTACTATTCGGGCTACACGCCTTATGGGCCTCTTTTATTCGAGTTTTTCATTCTTCATGTCTTAAATGTCTGTAGTACATCCATCAATAAAAAAGAAGACAGCCTCTATTACAAAATTTAATTCCCAAAAAACCCACTCTAAATTTACCAATGAGCCAATTTACTTAGAGCAAGTGCAATGGTGAAAATATTTGGAGAGCCAATTTGCTTAGAGCAAGTGCAATGGTGAAAATATTTGGAGTGTTGAAAATTTTGGAGTATGTAGAATGAGTAATTTGAAAAATTGTATTGAAAGATGTGTAGAATGGTAGAAAAAAGTGAAAAATTATATAAAAATATGAGAGAGATATTGTTGAAACTTGATATTTGGAGTGCTGGTGAATGGAAAGTGAAAAAAATTGTATTGAAATATATGTGTTTTGTTGATGTGGATAAATAAATGAGATCCATTTATATATAATAGAGGTGAGACCCAATTACAGAATTTAAAGTGCTTGATAATCATGTAGCATTGGAGATGCTATTACATGTTTGTCTTGAATAGAAGTGACATTTTCATTAACTTAAATCCTTAGCAAATACATCAAGAATAAAAGGGGAGGAATTGAAACCCATTGCTCCGAATCAGCTATAGAATCTGGGGCACACACAAGGGTATGCATGCCTTACCTGATTCGCTGATCGAGGAACAAACTGAAATGAACATTTGCTTACATGTTTTTCACCCTCATTGTCCATAAACAACAGAGGGTTAAACAGTAACTTCGTCGTGGGTACTTTTAGTCTATCCAAGCATCATCGCCTAAAAGAGTTCAAAACTTAGTACATTTGGCGCTGCAAATCTCCGCTCATAATTGTAGACAAGATGTTGTGGTTTCTCTCCAAGCAGCCACAAATAAAGTGCGGTTTTCGCCGGCGGGTATGCTCTACTTGGGTTTCTATTTACTTCCGAATGTAATTTTGGTTGTATCTGCAATTTCAATCATTTACTCTGCAGCGTCTATTTTAGATTGAGGTCTTAGAAATCATGTATTACGCGCCTTGTGTTTGTCTGATTATTATTGATTTCATTTTTGTTTTGGGTCGCATCACGACGAACGCTAAGAAGATGAAGTCTCTTTTAAGATAAAGTCCCTCCGAACCACTGGTTGGAAAATAGTTTGGCTGCTATGGTAGCAGTGGAGCCCATACCATTGATGGTTTTAATTTTGTTCGTTCTGGTTTTCTCCAAACAAAATACAATAAAAACTCAAATATATTCAACATTGAAAGTTTACCCCCAACAAATTCCTCGGCCAATCAGTGGATTCTGAATGTTCCATCTGTCGATTTTGCCAGTACCCACTTGCTATTTCTCCTTCTTGGTAGATTTTTAGTGGTTCAAGTTTCTTTTTTTTCTAGGGTTTACTACTGGTAATAGTCAAAGTTAGTTCTTTTGTGTCTATAATAATCTATATAGACTTGCAATTGTATCGGTTAATCACATATCATAGCTTCCCATATATCTGCCATCCGACCACTGACTAATAGCTCAGTTGGTTATATATTTGAATGTCCTAAGGTCGAACCACCTGGAAGTATTTTCCTGTCCATTCGGGGGAGGGATTAGGGGTTTCGGCGCAGTCTTATCTAACTGCTAAAGTTAGTGTGGTGCGGGCTATTCTGGTAGCCTGAGATTTAGCTGTCCGAAGGGCATGCTCAATTGGGTGGTTCCTCGGTCACCAAAGAATTAATTATATCTACCATCCAGAAACCTCCAAGCAGAGTAACAGGATGACGGGATGAGAGGTGGTGCTTATATCTCTAAATGATCCTCTAAAGGCAAAAGAGAATTATCTCCCGGAGAAAAGCCAAAAAGTGCCTTACATGAGAATTAGCTGTCAATCACACAAAAAGCTTTGGCTTATCTACATTTGGTTGTTGCTTCAGTCCGTTGAGCAAGTGGCTGGGAATTAAATTTTAGGCTGACCTTTTAAGCAAACTCATCTACTTCTCCTTCCTTGTTTTATGGGTCGTTGGATCATCATCCTCAACCCTTTCAACTAGACCCACTTTACAATTTACTTGGCTAAAATGAGCAGATAATAGCTTATTTATGGGGCGGTGAATATTGCACATTTACACTCCTCTACTCATGATGGATGTAGTCCTTAAAAGAGACAAAAAGATGCTAAGGTACTTTCGGTCTTTTGCTCAAATTTACTGTTACGAAAGTCCATTTCAGTTTCTTTGTTTGTCTTTGCTGTAAGCAGAGTCTGGTAAGATGCAGGATACAATCCATAAGTAAATTGTAGAATCCTTTTTGGCGCAAAACTGACCACTAGTTATTGGTGGTAGCTGTAGCTCTTAGCATGACAGTTTGTGCTGGAATTCTTATTATCATGAATTTGTTTGTTTCAGACCAAATATTCCTTGAAAGGTCTATAAACCAGATAAGGTGGTAGTATAGTTGGATGTGGCAATTAAGTTGGGATATAACTGCAAATTTTCCAACCTGGTCTTTATTAGAATTGCACCAGTATTGTCTTGCTAAGTTTACACAATTACAGATTCTGGGTACCTGCTGCTTCATTTCCAGGACCCAGATGGATTAAGCCCTCGGTTACGGGGGAGGGTAGAGATGGATAGAGCATTAGAGCATTGTTTTGAAATTGGGCCCTGGCTATAGATGAGCAGGAGGAAAAAGATTTTCCACTTAGCAATACATACATGATCGTGAGGTTAGGTTTCCTTGTTGCTGCTTCAATTGCAGCTTTTGCAGTTAAGCAGCAGAGCATCAAGGGTTCAAGGCCATCTACCGAGCCTGCAGGTACCCTAATTCTATTTACCTTTTTGTCATCACTTTTTTTTTTCTGTTTTTTGGGCTTCCCTAGTTTTAGTAGAAACAAGTTGCGACTTTCTTCATTGGTTTCAGCTTTTGGAAAACAACTGTCATAACTTTATGTCGATTTGCTAACCAGAAGATGAATGTTCCATCTTGCTATTGTCTTTGTCACTCAATTCCTTTGTAATGGTGAAACTGAAATCCAGAAAATGGCGAAGAAAGCTTGCAACAGCATCAGCTTGAACAGGAAGATGAAGAGCAGTTCACATATTCTGATAAATGTCTCAAAGAGAAGGATGTGAGTACATATGAAAACTCAATAATATTAGCATTTCCTTTTGAGTATCTGTTGTAATCGGCAAATCTTTCATATATTTCATGGATATTCTAGACTATCCTTCATTTCCCTCTTATTAGACAGGTGTCTTATGTGTTGTAGGGCATGGAAGAAGAGGAGGAAGAAGACGTGAAACTGATCAGTAGTGTATTCAGCCGGGCTTATAGTGATCCACTTGATACCGACGATGATGATATGCTCCCTGAATTCGAAGATCTTTTATCTGGAGAAATTGAATATCCACTACCAAGTGATAAGTCCAATAATTTGGAGAAAGACAAAGTTTATGAAACTGAGATGGCTAACAACGCAAGTGAACTGGAGAGATTGCGCAACCTCGTAAAAGAATTGGAGGACAGGGAGGTGAAGCTTGAAGGTGAACTGCTCGAGTACTATGGATTGAAAGAACAAGAGTCTGACATTACTGATTTGCAGAGGCAGCTCAAGATCAAGACAGTTGAGACTGACATGCTGAATATTACCATAAACTCCTTGCAGGCAGAGAGGAAGAAGCTTCAAGAAGAGATTGCTCAAGGAGCCTCTGCCAGGAAGGAGCTGGAAGTGGCACGGAGCAGGATCAAGGAGCTTCAGAGACAAATCCAGCTCGATGCTAATCAGACTAAAGGCCAGCTATTATTGCTCAAACAACAAGTTTCAAGTCTGCAGACGAAAGAAGAAGAAACCATCAAGAAAGATGCTGATATTGAAAAGAAGCTGAAGGCTGTGAAGGAGTTAGATGTTGAAGTGGTGGAGCTTAAAAGGAAAAATAGAGAGCTTCAACATGAAAAGAGGGAGTTGACTGTCAAACTCGATGCTGCTGAAGCTAAAATAGCAACCCTCTCAAATATGACAGAGGTAAAAAATGTAGAAACTTCTGTAGATATTTATGTGTGTTTCCTTCTCCTTAAGTTTAGGAGAGGTCTAGTGTTTCATCATTTGACTTGCTCTCTAGTCTCTTCGCCATGCATTTCCTGTTTAATTCTTTGTACATTTCTGTACAATAGAAGAAAAAAAATCTGGCATGTTTTTGTTAGAATGAGTACAACAGCTGCATAGGGAAAACTATCCAAATCCTTTTAAGACAGAATACACTTCATAAAATTTACCTTTTAGCTAACACCTGTTTTATGTGCTTGCTGTATTGCTCAAGATAGCATGTTTCTGCATCATGAATCTTAGCAATAACGGATTTTTAAAAGAAATTTGACTTGTTGTGACTCTTAAATAGTGAGTGATTCAGAATTTTTTTTCTACAAGTTTGTAAATAATTTTGGGGCTGAGATGCACTTATGCTTTTTTTTGTTCTCACGTTGCTTTTACTTGGAATGTGACAGAGTGACATGGTTGCTAATGCTAGAGAAGAGGTTAATAATTTAAGGCATGCAAATGAAGACCTGTCAAAACAAGTGGAAGGACTTCAGATGAACAGGTTCAGTGAAGTTGAAGAGCTAGTATACCTTCGTTGGGTCAATGCATGCTTGAGGTTTGAACTCCGGAACTACCAAACACCTGCAGGAAAAATTTCAGCCCGTGATCTCAACAAAAATCTAAGCCCCAGATCCCAAGAGAGGGCTAAACAACTGATGTTAGAGTATGCAGGATCCGAGCGTGGGCAGGGAGACACGGATCTTGAAAGCAACTTTTCTCACCCATCCTCTCCGGGAAGCGAGGATTTTGACAATGCTTCTATTGATAGTTCCACTAGTAGATACAGTAGTCTCAGTAAGAAGCCTAGTTTAATCCAAAAGCTGAAGAAATGGGGCAAAAGCAAAGATGATTCCAGTGCCCTTTCATCTCCAGCCAGATCCTTTTCTGGAGGTTCTCCTAGCAGGGCAAGCATGAGCCTTAGACCTAGAGGTCCATTAGAAGCCTTGATGGTAAGGAATACAAGTGATAGTGTAGCCATAACTTCTTTTGGGATGATGGAGCGAGATCCAACTGATTCTCCTGAAACATCAAATCTTCGACCTATTAGGACACAAGTTTCACCTGGCGACTCTCTGAATTCTGTTGCATCATCATTCAAACTGATGTCAAAATCAGTTGAAGGTGTTCTTGATGAAAAATATCCTGCGTACAAAGACCGACATAAGTTAGCCTTAGAGAGGGAGAAGCAGATCAAAGAAAAAGCGGACCAAGCAAGAGCAGTAAAGTTTGGTGACAATTCAAACTTCGAGTATAGAGCAAAGCCAGACAGAGAAAAACCCATTACTTTGCCACCAAAACTTGCACAGATAAAAGAGAAAGCAGTTGTTTCTGGTGATTCAGGCGACCAATCTGGTGATGGGAAGGCTGTTGATTCTCAATCGATAAGCAAGATGAAACTTGCCTACATAGAGAAGAGGCCTCCTAGGGTCCCGAGGCCACCTCCAAAGGCATCTGGAGGTGCTCCTGTTGGCTCAAATACTAATCCTTCAAGTGAGGCACCACGTGCTCCACCCCCACCACCGCCACCACCACTTGGTGGGCCACCTCGTCCACCTCCTCCTCCTGGAAGCCTACTGAAAGGTGCAGGAAGTGGTGATAAAGTTCACCGCTCTCCTGAGCTTGTTGAATTCTATCAGTCACTAATGAAACGCGAGGCAAAGAAGGATGCACCATCTTTGACTACTTCAACATCAAATGTTTCAGACATCAGGAACAACATGATTGGGGAGATTGAGAACAGATCATCATTCCTCATAGCTGTGCGTTAAACATTTCTTTTATTTCACTCTTTATACTTATGTAGGAAGTACTTTGTGAGCATATATTACGGTAATCTAACAAATGAAAACTGGATGGACTTTGTGTAGGTGAAAGCTGATGTGGAAAGTCAAGGTGATTTTGTACAGTCATTGGCTACTGAAGTTCGAGCTGCTTCCTTCACCAATATAGATGATCTAGTTGCTTTTGTAAGCTGGCTGGACGAGGAACTCTCTTTCTTGGTATGCCACTAAAATCTTATCAAGTAGAAGATATAGTCATTGTTCAAACTTGCCTTTATTCCACACAAAAAATGATCATCCTGGAAAATTAAGAAAAATTGCCACCCTAAAAAAAAACCACGATGATTACCTTTTGTTGTTAACTGTATTGTAAGAACTCCAACCAAGCAAGAACTTAAGTATTTGAACCCTCTCCTCACTTTAACTATAAGCTCCATTTAACTAATTCTATGGGAGCATATTTAGAGTATAAATGTTCAGTGGCTATATAATTTTGCCTAGGGACTTCTTTAGTTGCTTCATGCTTGGCATTTTTTTTTGCAGTTCCTCTATAACTAATTATAATTGGCTCGCCTATTTATCTGCATGTGATTAGGTCGATGAAAGGGCAGTTCTAAAGCACTTTGATTGGCCTGAAGGAAAGGCTGATGCATTAAGAGAGGCAGCTTTTGAATATCAGGATTTGATGAAACTGGAGAAGCAAGTTTCGTCGTTTGTTGATGATCCCAATCTCCCATGTGAAGCTGCTTTGAAAAAGATGTACAGATTGCTTGAAAAGTGAGTTCATTTTTCTCAAGTCTTATGCATGCTTAAGACTAGTATCTTTCGCACTTCTAGATTGATGAACTCGCCAAAGCATTAATTTTTTTAGTAGCTTGATTCGCTGTCTTATGTTTCTCTCTTTTGCCAGAGTTGAACAGAGTGTATATGCACTTTTACGTACAAGGGATATGGCTATTTCAAGGTATCGGGAGTTTGGGATCCCTGTTGATTGGTTATCAGATTCAGGCGTAGTTGGCAAGGTATTCTTCAAACCTTGAATAATCAAACTTGTTTTGTTGACTTGGAAATTACACTTGGAAATATTTTGCTGGGTTGCAAGCAATTATCACAATGTCATTGCAAGCTCCGTCATGTTTATGAAATTGAGCGGTGATATTAGTTTGTCCTATTAAATGCCTCAGTAAAATGGTGGCTCTGATATATAAAAATGAAAAAAGGTTGAAACTGTCTTTCCTGCTGCAAAGTGATCATATAACAAATTTTCCATTGCAGATCAAACTATCATCAGTGCAATTGGCTAGGAAGTACATGAAGCGTGTAGCATCGGAGCTTGATTCACTGGACAGTCATGAAAGGGAACCCAACAGAGAGTTTTTAGTTCTGCAAGGCGTGCGCTTTGCTTTCCGTGTTCATCAGGTACATTATCCTATATATATTACGTTGAAGCCTTACGTGAGAAACAAAATTGATAAAATAAGCTACAAAGATATTGGCTTGTGAATCTTGAATAACCTGGAAACCAATTTCAGTTTGCAGGAGGGTTTGACGCAGAAAGCATGAAGGCCTTTGAAGAACTAAGGAGTCGAGTTGGGTCACAAACAGGAGAAGAGAATAAGCAGGAAGCATGAGTATTTTTGCACTTATTTTTCCGTCTTATACTGTATTTTGTGTGCATACTCGCACAAAATGATTGGGTATCGTACAAGGTCTGTTGAATTGATGCTTGTGTGAAAATTAGAGGGAAACGAGGAGTTATATACAGCTTAAGTAACTGTGTATATACAGAATAAACAGCCTTCTCATTACTTCTACACAAACACCCAATGAATTAAAATTCAAGTGAAAGAAGCTCTAATTGCTTCAAACTCCAAACAAATCATTGAATAATGCGAAGTAGAACAAATAGCTTTGTGATATTCCATTTATGGTTTTGACTCGGATTTTTGTTGGGCCTGATATATATATATGACAATATTATCGGGATATTCAAAATACAAGTAAATTTATATGATATTATTCTCGCAAAATATTAGATGGATGTTGATTTTATTTTCGATATCTCCCAATTCTCAAGTGACTAGAATTAGATGGTGCATCCTTGTCGCATATCAAGCTTGAAAACAACTGCGGTTTTAGATTAATTGTCCATGGATGTCAACTTGAGCAAGACACATTAATTAACTGAACTAGCTATTAGGGGTGACAATCAATGCATATATATAAACTGCGAAGAAACCAAAATCAACAGTAGTTGTCGGCAAATCCTTAATCAATAATAATAATAAATCTCGCGTGTGGTGCACATTGCTTTTTCTTAATCTTCAAAAGAAGCATGAATGGCTTTTACACTAACCAACTTGATATGATCATTAATGAAATAAAACCAAACCTTCTTCCTATGCCGTGCCGTCACAGCTACTCATGTTTATTTCTTCCAAATCTTTTTTTCTTCTAAAGAAGAAAGACGATGCAATGATTATTTTTCACCATTAGCAAAATAATCATGATTAATTAGTGTTGATTACTCAACACATTATCATGGTAATTATGGTAAAGCAAACCCTACAAAATATATAACAGTTATAATAATTTCTTTAATTCATGTACAAGCTCAAAACTCATAATATCATATACACTATATTCACGAGTTAAGGCAAAAAAAACAAGAAAAGAAGTTGATAAATCAATAAACAATTAATTAACAAATGGTACCACACGTACTAACCATTTTTTCAGTTCTCATCAGCCTGAGAATTAAATTATCGTGAATTAATGGTGAAAAATGAAATACAATCAATGGTGCAATGGGTTAGGACCAGTGGGGACAAGGCGCTTCTCCACACCATAACGCGGATCGATCTCAGTTCCTTCAGGAGTCTGATCATCATCAGGTTGCACTTGATCCGATGAACGTTTTTGATGGTGGAGCTTCCTGTGGAGCTTCTGAAATGGGGTGAAGTCAAATTCAGTGGCTAGAACTTTTCTGTTGATCATAGGGTATTGACTTCGATTGATATTGGGATTGAAGAATCCAAGAAAAACGAAGAATAAGAGAAGAGAGAGGCAGAAAACGATGGATAGTATGTAGGTATTTTTGAAGGCCATGGAGGAATATTACGAGGAAGAACCAGTGTTAGAAGTGGAAGCATGGAGCCAGAATAACACACTGGTTTTAGCAGATGATCTAGAAATTTTTTATTTTTTTGAATGGAAAACTTTGTTGGCAACCGTCTTGTGTAAATTTTTTGTGGAAAGGGAGAAGAGAGAGGAGCATTTCCCAATGAAAGTTCCTTTGAAATCAAGGAAACATATATGATAAAGAAGTCATTATAATAATTTTGTCAAACCTCCAAATTATGTCATGTTTGATTATAAGGGTGTCATGTAGTCCTCTTAACTCTTAAGGGTCTAATTAAGAATTTTTTTTAAGAAATCGTTAAATGTGCAATATTCGACCTAATGGGTCCAATCAAATATGATTGAAACATTCGAATATTTTGGGTTTATATCGAACGGTTTAGATTTGTTATGTATTTTTCACATTAGAATTTTATTTCTATTTCGGAAAAAAATGGCGTTGAATTTGTTAAGTTAAATACTATATATTTATAATTTTTATAAGATAAATTGATATAAAAAAAGCTGTCAGCCATCTTAACTATAACCGGACCTCTGAACTCATGATTAGGTGCAATGGAAGACCCATAAAATGTTGGATTGAGTAGGATTTGCAATCCAGATTATCTGAATGCCAAGCAACCAAGGAACTGTTTGGAAAGTGAGGGAGAGAATATGCAATAAATAACATTTATATGAGTGTAATGATACTCTCTTTTTTTCTATGAAAAAGGGTACCAAAATAAGATCATGGGCACAAAGAGCACTTGATTCACATGTGTGCGTGGGCCATGAGAATGGACCTTTGCTCTTCAGCTGGTTTGTCACTAAAACTGATAAAATTGTGGGAATTGATGACACACCAAGGCTTGCTGCTGGAAATGGATTGAGTCGATCGTGCTAATCAAAGAATTGGATAAATGCCAAAGTTACACCAGCTAGCTATTAAGCCCAATAAGCTCTGTTCGAGAGTCGGAGAATGATTCGGCCTTCACCTTGAAAGCTCTCTTTAAAAGATCGCCATTGATTTTTCATCTGGCTTCCCTTATATTGATCCACCTCTTCCTCTTATTTTGATTATGATGATGATTAGAATTACGTGGTTGGGTTGAAGTTTTGGTTTTGTGAGTGCACAATAATATGAATTCAAAATCAATGGCCGAAAAAACCTTAAACTCATCAATACTATTACATCCCCAATCTGGAGGCTGAAGATATGATAATGCCGCAGTCTCGTGAGTAATGCCGCGAGCACGTCGGATTATGATATTCTCAAACCTCAATTTCTAAATAATTATCATAGTAAAATTAATTAATTAAAGACTAACATCCACATTTTATTAGAATTTGACTATTTCATTCAAACACACCTGGTTCACAAAAATAATTAAAAATAACAAAGTTCTTAACATCATTAAACATCAACTCGACTTCAATATCCCTTCCCATGCACCCCAATGTTCAAGCATCTTCATCTGAAAATTAATATCGTGAAACAAAACATGAGCTACAAGCCTGTAAATAGACAAACCGGAATGTCAAAAACAAAGCATAGTACAACTTGAAATAAACTCTGCTCTTATGACTTTGCTATATGGTCCCTGTAACAGTAGTCATATAGTACATATATCAATTTCAATGCCCTCAATTAAAAGCCCTGAGTAAGGTGAACGGTGCCCTAGTTTAACCCCTGCATGAGTAAGATGAACGGTGATCTCAAAACCAATAGAAACATAAAAGAATTCAAAACCTAAAACCATAATTTTTCAGTATAAATGAATTCAAAGCTTCAAAACCAGAAGAATTTGTTCAAATCCATTCAAAACAGTTCAAGCAATACAAAAACTCTCAAGTCATTACAATCAATTCAAAACCTTCAAAGCCAATACGAAACGGTTCAATGCAACACTAAATCGCCATTAAAATTCAATTCTACACAATAAAGCATGCGTCTACCTCATTCAACAAAAACATTCTTTGAAATCTCTTTAATTTCATTAAAACCAAAGAAGATCGTCTACTTACTGATCTTTTGCTTGAATGAAGATGTGATTAAGCTTATAGTCGACCCCCAATCACAAGAGCGCTTGTCTTTTCCCTCTATTCTCTCTGCAGTCGCCTTTCTTTTTGCGTCTTTCATTCTTTTTCTTTATGTTATTTTTAGATGAAAACCTTGTGTTTAACCTTTTGGTCTAAAACTTGGTCTACGTCGTTTCAACTACTATTACTATTAGCAGGTAGTTGCTTTCTTGATAGTTGATAGCAATCCCCTTGGCAATATTGTGTGTCTAAGATGCCATGAGAGAGCCAGAAATTCTAGACATGCCCAACTCTGGCTAAGTCATTATACAACAAAGCTCAATGGTTCGGGACCACCTTCTTGCCGGCCCAAGCCCGGCCCATACTTAAATATCATAACAGAAAGCTTTACATGCATTGTACTACATGCCATAAGTCCATAACATTGCCTTTCCCTAATTTCTCAAAGCTTTCAAATCTGAGACTGTTTTGTTGGATCATATATTAGCAGTGCCAGTGTATTCTTAGTGCACTTGTGGGCCGGGCCATATGTCGGGGTTCTGGAGAGGTAGAATAGTGTCTTAACTTTTGGGATACACTTTTCAAATGAGCATCCTTTCCTTAACTAAGTTTTGGTCTGATCACTACCTTTTTTTGGCCCTTATAACTGCAGATACTTACTTGAAAAATAAGCTCTACTAGTAAACAGAGAATAATCGTACTCTCTGAAGCTATCACGTGTTTGGTAAAATTTATAAAGTACTTATTTTTCGAGTTAAACATTACGTATACCATTTTATAAACTTACTCGCGTATTATGGCGGCCTGACCCCTCAAATAAATACATCATTTCAAAATCGCACTCAGACAGGACAGGACACAAAGGGACCTAGAAATGAGAGAATGAAGTGAAGGAGTGTCGGGAGAAAAAGTGTGTTAAAGTTGTCACGATGTTCCTCGCGTCACTTGACAAATGCAACATAAATAAGAGTATACGCCGGAGTGAAAATGGTGTTTGTTGAACATATATAAACGTTTTCCAAAGAGGCAGCATCTTTAACGGAGGCGAGTCTTCGAAGAGGTTTGAAAGTATCCATGTTTAATTTGATGAGATGAAGAGAACTTATGATTAAGAGACCTCGATGAAGAGGCATGTTGCAGAGAAGAGAGAGATGAACAGAGGCCCGATTCAAACTCAAACTGGACATCCCCGAATCCCTAACTTATATATTTTGTTGCATTTGGCACTTTGGCTTTGTCCCGTATTTACCCGCTAGTGTTTATGCTAAGCTAGTTTAGTCGTTGTGCCATTAATGAAATGGTCTACTGGCTTTGTTTACTATCATAATAATATTAAGCAGATGATTGGTATATTATATGTGACTTGTCAAAGGTTAAGTGCCCAAGTGTTTGGACAATAATAAGACAAGGGCCACAGCCCTCATGCATACATATAGCCCTATCACCAGCACATGCAATGGTTATATATTAATGTCTTCATTTGTGATCACACTTCCATTATACAAAAATTTAAATCACGCACATATTTTAATACAGTCACATCAATAAAATACATATTTCAATATAGACACATCAATAAAACATATCTCCCAATACAATTATTTATTTCCCCATTATTCAAATTAATAATTTTCCTGTCACACATCCATTTCTCAACAAAATTACACAAAAATTAATATTGACCCCACCAAAACATATCTTTTAATAAAGTCACATCAACAAAACGCATCTCTCAATATAGTCGCATTAACAAAACACATTTTTTTAACAAAATCTAATATCTCCATCAGGCCATGCAAACACAATTGTATGTGCTCTAATGGACCCTAAAAAAACGAAACGTCATCACAGGCTGGGACTGATGTCATCATGATCAAAGTATCAAACCACACACCAAGGCCCTTTCTGGAGTGCATGCAAATCTTGTTAGTGGGGATGCATCTATCACCGAAAATTTGAATAATAAGGTGTTGCATTTGTAGTATAAACACACACACACACACACATATATATATATATATATGAAAATATAAAGTGTAAAGAATGGTGACCAAAGAAAACTCATCAAATTGACCATTCCTTAAGGCTTCTTTGCTGGAAGAAAATAGTGAGCTCAGTCAGCTCGTTAGCCACTTGCTTGCTATCGATGAGGCAGTGATTATTGGTATTTTGGATTTTAAATTTGAATTAACTGGTGATTTATGAAAATTCATCCTAAGTAACTTCCTCTATCAGTACTTAGTTTGGTCTAAAAACATAACTAATTATGGTGCTGAAAAAGGGATGCCAAAAGGTAAATATTAAAGGTGGTTAAATGATTTATGTTCTTTCTTTTCTGGCAAAACCTAATTATTATTAACTGTGTATTAAAAAAAACCACCATGCATGCTAGCTGATCGAGTGCATCGAGCCTCGTTAATTTATACTCTACTACTCTTTTTTACCCAACCACATGGTGGTTACTTCAAAAGAGCAACCGATCGAAGCTTTTCAGGACCAACAACCATAGCAGCCTAAACGTGGTGCATGCTTGATAAAAGATCGAAACACAGTGCCACTTGGTCTTAAACTAACTCATCTGAAACTTCTATTATATCTAACGCTTCTTGGTCACTTGGTCCTAAATTAACCATATATATATATGCAACAACCCAGTGATGTTAATGTTATTTTACTTCGAATCTCTTTCAATACATGTTTATCAATTTATTCAAAACTTACTTTTTTTTCTTAGAAAATTATATTAATATTTTGGTTCATTTTACTAATCCCTTATTTTATTTTATTTTTGAAACAAAATACAATACAAAAAACATGACAATTTGAGACCCGTTGAATAAAAACTCAAAATAATTTAACAATTTGTCATATTGGATTTGATTTTTATTTTATAAAAATATATTATTAAATTCCTTAAACCAAGCAAAATGTGAATTATATAAATATATATATATATATTAAGGAAATTGTGGTCCAAAATGGGGCTACAGCCGCCATACGGGAGTGGGGAGCCAATGGAGAAAAGAGGGCACCGCTCTCCCTCTACATGAGTTGAGTGGTAGTGTACATGCTCCAAAATTCTCCTATACCTACCGAAACTTTATAAAGGTTCAATAAGTTGTGAAAGAGCCGCGAATGTACCAAGAAACCACTAATTTGTGGCCAAAAGACAGTGAATTAGAGAGAGATGGGTTGTGGACTGAAATTCTAATTTGCTTGAATGACTGCAATTTATACTCCTGTTTTAAAGAAACCAGAATTTTATATCATAAGAAGGAGAAGAAGAGCTCTTCAATTCTCTGGAGGTTGGGGGAAATCATCATATTTTTCTTCAAAAATGGCATATAAATGATAGAAAAATGTTGCATTCATAATTACTATAGACTAGAGTTATCCAATTGTCTAAAACCGTAAAAATGTATGTCGATCTCATTGAAGACTTTTGTAATATATACCTTAGATTCTGTCGTTGCACGTACGCAAGTGAAATAGGCCATTTGATTTCATCTACTCTTTTTTTATTTTATTTTATAAAATAATGAATTGACTCAAAATTTATGATATTTTAAAATTACAGACAATCAAATTTGCTTCGTCATTGTGTGCGCTTTTCTTCTATATAAAATCACTAACACATGTAGATCATGATTTAACAAGATTTTGATGGATTGCGCCTCCCAATCCTTGAGAGATAGAGAGATGAAGTGTGTCTCAAGACACAATGATTACATGTCTTGGGGAAGCAGAAAGGTTGGCGTGGATATAGTCCAAGGCTATGGAAGAACAAGGGGTCGGTGGGGGGTCTTGACCGAGGTTTCAAATAAAAAAATCTTATAAATTTATAATAACAGATAAAAAAAAATTAAAAGGCAAAGACAGAGAAAAAGGTTTAGCTTAAGACTTTTATCATGATATACTATCAGCCTTTTTTTGGTCTTTGGTCGGTCGACAATCCGGATGTCGTGTGTTCACTCTGTTTTTCGTCTTTATGTTTCCGATCCCACATCCCACTCTCTCCCTCTCCCTCTCCCTCTCCCTCCCACTGTACTACTCACATATATATAGGTGTAATTATAGACTTTGGACCATTCACAAAGCAACAATACTTTCTGCATTCTATAATAAAAACACATAATAAAGCAAAAAACAAAAAAAAAACAAAAAGATTATTTTAAAAGGACCCTATGTATATATGGGCTCATTTTCTTCACTTTTATTGATCGCACAATTTCTTATAATTTATCCTTGTATGTGTTAAAAGGACCTATATATATATTCAGTTGGTGAACCAAATAGAGCAAAAATACAAAGGAAACAAATAGGAAAGCTCAGTTTTAACCAATAACGGATAAAAGGAGATAAATATCCATGTCCAAGCAAGGCATGCCTTGAAACTATGAAAGAGGAAGATCAAGGAGAGTATTCTCAGAACATTCAAGCCTACTATGGAGGAGTAGGAGGTGGAGGATTGAATAGTGTTGGTCCAGAACTCTCTCCAATCCAGCTTCCATGGTCTCTAACTCCAGTACACTCTTTCAACCAGGTCCGGGACCATGACCCTTTTCTACTCCATCATCTTCAACCTCCTCCGTCTTATTCTAGTTTGTTCAGTACAAGAGCTCCCGCACTTCGGTTTGCTTATGATCATGCCACGTCAGCAGCTGATCATCTTCGGATGTCAGACGCCCTTGGACCGGTGGCTGCCCCTGGTGGCTCAGCTCCTTTCGGACTCCAAGCCGAGCTTAACAAAATGACAGCCCAAGAAATCATGGACGCCAAGGCTCTCGCTGCTTCCAAGAGTCACAGCGAAGCTGAGCGGAGAAGAAGAGAAAGAATCAACAACCATCTCGCTAGGTTACGCAGCTTGCTCCCCAGCACCACCAAAGTAAGTATAGTAATAATAATAATATTGTTAACGATTTTATTTTATTTTAATTTGATCTTTTGGACAGAAATTTAAATACCGAAATCAAATATCTATGTTAAAAATTATAATAGAGCACTTAGTTTTAATATTGGTAGAGCCGTAGAGTCGTGATATTTTCTTTCGGTGTGGGAAGTGCGGGAGGAAGAAAAAAAGGAGTTTCAGGCGTTGATTTCGCTGGGTTTGTTCTATTGTTCTGATAAAGAGGAACCAAAATGAGCACAAAAAATTCCATTAGAAATTCCTTGCCGGCTTTACATTAACCTAGAGTCAAACTATGACTTGTGTTGTAATTTTCACGCCTCTCTACATAGTAATAATATTGTCCGCTTTAGATTATTCGATTCACTGGATACATCGGATCCATATATGGGTTGTCCGGTTCACTTAGATATATTAGGCCCACACAGCTTTGTTCCTCCTCAAATCTAATAAGTGGACTTGGATCCAACTCACTAGACAAGAAAAAATATTTTGTTACTAATAAGGGAGAGGGCCTAGCACTTATAAAATGCTTTAAGTGTCCCACATCTTGTCCATGTGAGACTTTTACACCTTGTGAATTGAAAAAACACGAACAGAGATCTCTTATTGTCAGCTGTCACATTCTGATCAAAAGCTCTACTTAATATTTGTTTTCCTCACGCTTATTATTTTTCCCATTTCATGTATATTACAGACGGACAAGGCGTCTTTGTTAGCGGAAGTAATACAGCATGTGAAGGAGCTGAAGAGGCAGACTACATTGATAGCGGAAACGAGTCCCGTGCCAACAGAAATGGATGAGTTGATGGTGGATGCAGCGGATGAGGATGGTAGGTTTGTGATAAAAGCGTCGCTGTGTTGTGAAGACAGGACTGATTTGTTGCCGGACCTTATCAAGACATTGAAAGCATTACGTTTGAGGACATTGAAAGCGGAGATTACAACTCTTGGTGGGCGTGTTAAGAATGTTCTTTTTGTTACTGGAGAAGAAGATTCTAGCAGTGAACAGAATCATGAGCAACAACAACAGTATTCAATAAGTTCAATTCATGAAGCTTTGAAAGCTGTGATGGAGAAGAGTAGTAGTGGTGATGATCAGTCTTCCTCAGGGAATGTTAAGAGACAAAGAACCAATACTAATATTATCCTTTGAACATACAACTTTTAACCTTAATTGTTTTGGTTTTTGTTTGTGGGGGCCGGGCTTAATTAGATGTTGGTTTTCTTTCTTTTTCTTCTTTACATTCTTCCCCTCTCGTTTTTTGTTGGGGTTTGCTGACATGTATTTTGAGCAGCGGAGAAAACAAGTAATGATTTTGTGTTTTGTGTACTTGCATGCATGACTAGCTAGTAAGTACTGCTCCTACAAGACATAGGAAATAAATAGAGAGATATGATCACATGAACATCAAGTATTCAGGAGTGTGTACGTGTGGACTGTGGAGGGAGAGCCGAGAGGGAGTCAGAAAGATATATAGGACTTAGGAGCATTGACTAACGTTCTACAAAACAAAACAACCACCCTGAGCCAATGACTAAATAAGCGACAGAGAGGAACCATACAGTCTACATGTTCTATGTATAATTAGGTCTTGATATAAGGTTTCTCTTCCCACGAAAAAGATACTTATTACTATTTCTTTAATTACCTCTCTCTCTCTAGTCACACACACATGGGGAAACCCTGAAGAGGCAAATGTGGAATATGAGTCCAAGAACATGGTCTGAAATGGCAAAACTATACTTGATGTGTTTGAAAGGTTTGCATGCGCTAATTAGTAGCCTGCATGTGACACACATTACAAGAGTTTTCATGGCATTATTATTGTGATGGATAGTATAAAAGGAAGATGGTTGTGGTTCTATAATTGCTTCGAAACATATATAATAACTTTTGTTGTCCCTTCTAGATCCAACAAATATTATAAATCCACGAAAAAACAAGGCAGCCCAACCTTTTTAGTCCCAAAATTCTCCCAACCTAGTTGGCACCAACGTGGCATGACAGGTCAGAAGCTTAGGTGGCAAATGGGTTGGATGGGTCAAAAATTTAACCTAGATTCGTTCATCTATTTCTTTCTCCTCCTTCGCGCGGCTGTGTTATTCTCTCCCCTTTGTGGCTGCAGTTTTCAATCTACAGGGAAAGAGTTTGGAAGAGGAAACCAGGTTCGGCTCAAAAGGTTGGTTATCTCTTTTGATTTTGATAGTTGAAGCTGGTTGTCGGTCTCTCTTTGAACATCTATCTCTGCCTTTGGGTTAGATTCGTACCTTTTTGTGTAGATATGATGTTGTCGTTCTTTGTAAAGAAATTGTAAGAGTTTGGTTTGATTATGTGATATTGGTACGGTTACATTGTTGGCTGGAATTGTTTGCATTATGTGACAGTGCGAGTTACATTGTTTTAGGATTGTCCTCCAGTTTAGTGTCATTGTTTGAATAACGCACCAGTTTTCTATTACCTCTGCCTCTGGGTTAGTTTCGTACCTCTTTGTGTAGATGTTGTTGTTCTTTGTAAATGAAGTGCAAGAGCTTGGTTTGATTATCTGATATTGGTATGGTTACATTCTTGCCTGAAATTGTTTGCATTGTTTGACAGTGCGAGTTACATTGTTTTAGGACTGTCCTCCAGTTTAGTTACATTGTTTGAATAACACACCAGTTTTATATTACATTGTTTTAATAAGACTGTGAAATTTCAGTAACATTGTTTGTTGCCCTGTTAGTGATTCAATTTGTCACATTAGTTTAAATATTGTCATAGTTAATTTTTGGTTTCATGCACAGATATGGATGGTAACTATGATATTATTCCATGTGGAGGTGATAATGGTTTTGGGTCGCCGAAGAAGTTATTATTTGATGAAGCTGTAAGTTCGAATGATAGTTTTGGAGAACGTCAGCAAGCTATCTTTAAAGGAGTTTTGGTTCCAATGGTGGGAATGTTGTTTGATGATGTTATTTCAATGTTTGAAATTTATAAGTGATATGCAGAACGAGTTGGCTTTTCGGTGAGGAAGAGGACTGTCAATAAAGATGATGATGGGGCTGAGAAATATGTGACTCTTGTTTGTGGGAAGGCGGACAAGTATCGAAGCAAGTCGAAAAAAGCTATAAATCCTCGTTCAACTGCAAAGTTTGGTTGCAAGGCTAGAATACGAGCACGATGCAATTCTGATGGAAAGTGGGAGATTACAACTTTTGAGGACGGACATAACCATGACATGAGTCCAACTAAATCAAGATATTTTGTTTGTAATCGTCAAATTAATTCGCATGTGAAGAGACAGATTGAGATTAATGACATTGCTGGTATTAGAGCTTCGAAAAGTCACAATGCATTGGTCATTGGAGCTGGTGGTCATGAGGGTTTATGTTTTCTAGAAAAAGACACCCGTAATCTTATTGCTAAACAAAGGCATTTGCGGCTCGGTGTGGGTGATGCAGATGCTGTTCAAGAGTACTTTTTGAAAATGCAAGCACAGAATGATGGTTTCTTCTCTTTGATTGATTGGGATGAGAAAGGGCGATTGAGAAATGTGTTTTGGGCTGATCCACGAAGTAGGGCTGCTTGGTTACATTGTTTTTATGAGTGACAATGTGTGGTTACATTGTTTTTATGAGTGACAGTGTGTGGTTACATTGTTTTTTAGACTGACAGTGTTTGGTTACATTGTTTTTTAGAGTGACAGTGTTTGGTTACATTGTTTTTATGAGTGGCAGTGGTTGATTACATTGTTTTTTAGAGTGACAGTGTCTGGTTACATTGTTTTTATGAGTGGCAGTGTCTGGTTACATTGTTTTTATGAGTGACATTGATTGGTTACATTGTTTTTATGCATGTCAGTAGACTGTTACAAAACAAACAAAGATTCTCAAAAAAATTGGCACTTCACTAACAAAGTTACATTGTATACAAATCTTCGCCATAGTTCACTAACAACATTACAAAATATTTAAGCACATGTCCATAGTTGCACATGTACGAGTTAACAAAATATTTAAGTACAACATTACACATCCATAATTTCCCAAAAGATCTAAAAGCACAATGTTATTCCTTGTTCCATATGTAACCTTCACCATTCAGGAATACGGTCATAAGATGTGCCCTAAATCTAAGCAACTCTTCTCTTGATAAATCTCTCTGCATGGGGAGGTCTTGAAAAATGCATTCCATTAAGTACATGACGATAATTCCACAATCCACCCTGTTTGTACATTAACGTAATCAAAATCAACCGTACATTTAAAACACAGAATGAAATGGAATCTTTAAATGACTATAAAAATGATTAACTCACGATTCAGCTGGTTGCTGTGGAGTATCCCAAACTGTGGTGATGCATGTGTCCTCCACATGGCTTTGTTGATGGAATATGGAATTGTAGTATGAAATCTAACAAATAATGTTGCATGAATTTATTGGACACGCTCACAGATGCTCACACTGAAAATAACTTCCTTGATATGCAATTTTTACCCATTTCAAATCCATTTACATCTAACTATATATTATTCCATTGAAGCTTAGATAGTTTCACAACTTTTTGTGACGACAATACTTGAAACATTAGTAAATTGATTTAGAATCACAGTATGCCAAAGTGCTGAGTTGTGTTGATATAATTGTTGCATGCTAAACGTCTCAAAGGTTTTAAAAGCACCATGAATCATAGTACAAAACACAAAGGTTTTAAAAGTTATCATGTAAAGGTGCACTCACCCCACAATGCTCTTTTTTTAGTCCATCCACTCAAATCAAGGAACTGTATCACTTATTTTTTTATTGTGCACTGAACAGTACCCATCAACAAGAATGTTTCAAAGTACGTATAGCTATAGCTCCATATTTGCAAAGATTAAAGCAATAACAAATCAAAAAACAAGAGAAAACATGTGGCAAGGAGGTGCAGATAAGGATTTCCCAGAAAAAATCTAGTCGTCTTACCAGATGGAAGAGAAGAAGAGGCCGATTGATTAGAAGCTGCTGCTGGATTGAGGGAGAACACACTGGAGAGGGCAAAGATAGTAGGAGCTGCTTGAACTTCTTATGCCCAGGCTTCTTCAGCCTCAGTTGATGCCCAGAAGCAAGAAAAATCTCCCCACAGTAGAGGTCAAGTTGAGAAGATGAGAGTGTTTGGGAGAGAGCCGACTCACGGCAATGTTTCGGCAAATTGTGTTTCCCGCAAAACCCTAACTTATTTTGAAATTCGTTTTAAAATTGTCATATCAGTTTTTGATCTGTCACGCCACGTCAGATGCCAGCTGGGTTTGGAGAAATTTTGGACTAAAAGACTTGGGTTCCGTAGAATTACTGATAAATCCATACTAATTTGAATCCTACCACTAATATTATAATAGTTTAATTTTGTATTAATATCATATTAGAGCATAATAGTTGCACGATTAATCATATATATTATTACAATATTCATACTAATTTGAACTATATATTCTACTAATCATACTACTAACAATTTGAATCCCACTATTAATATTGTAACATTGTTCTAATATCAAATGATACTAAAAGCAAGATAAATCAATTATAATTCATGCTGAATAAAATATATGTTATTAATGAATTTGCAAAACATACTAATAAGAATATATATATACTAACTTACTAAGATATTAATTAGCAATTTTCCAAATTTATAAATCATGAATCAATTCTGATTTATCAATTTGACGATTATCCGATCATTTATAAAAACAAAAATCAAAAAGTTAAATAGTAAATGGGTAATTGAGTTTTTTTTATTTAGGAGAATTTGGGATGAGAATATTCAAACACAGTCCATATTGAAAGGGTCGATTCTTATATGTATAATAATTGTCGCTTAACCGTAGGCTCACTTGCAATGGACAATTGATGTTAAATGTTTATGAAACTGTTAATGTTTTTTAATTATTATTTTTAAATTAGGTTATAACACGAAAATCCGATATATGAGTCCGTTAAGGTTTAACAAATCCATTTCATTTAAAGTTTAACAATTATTCTTAGGCTACAACATGGAAATACACTACACGAGTTTGTTAGGGTTTAGCGAATTTATTCTGCTTAGGATTTAAAACATATTGTTTAGGTTACAGTAGTACAAAAAAAATACACAATTATATAACATATATATATATATATTAATTATATTATATTATATTTTGAAAAAATATAATTAAAAAAATACATTAAAAACTATTGATTATGAGTCTTATTAGAAATAATTTTACGTGTTGTGTTTTAATATGTATTTTTTTTTTAAATCTTTAATGTATTTTGAGAGATAAACATTTTAACAATTTATATAAAAAAAAAACTACAGTAAGCTGGATTGAAATACAAATAATATTTTTTGGTGAAATTTTAACCCTATAAATTTCATTTTATGGATCGGCCTCCAAATCTCCCATAATTTTATTTTTCTTATCCAAAAATCGGTTGTGCATGACCCGGTATTGCATAATGTACTGGGCTGGTATTGGGCCACGAAGCTTGGGCCGAAATGCCTGTCTGGGCCACGCTCGTCCAAGGAACTTGGGCCGAAGATTGTGTACATTGCCAATTGTTTTGGCTAATCGAGTCAAAACTGAACAGCAGTTGATGTCTCTCCTTCGTGGTTCGCTCAGAGGAACAATATCCCGTTTTGAAGTTGAAAAGATTTTTGTTTTTTTTTTTGTTTATGATTGACGCGGATTCAAATTTTAAAATTAAAGGCAATATTTTTTAATTAATAAAACCAGTGGAAGGTACTGCACAACCCCATTGTGTTCCCGTCATCGATTATCACAAAGACAAAAGGGCAGTCGCAGAATCGAAACCCAACTGGTGTTTTTCGATCTTTAGATCCCCTGATCTTAACTCCTCTCAGTAATGGCTGGGTAAGAACTTTTCTTTCTCTCTCCATTGACTGCAGAGTTGACTCACATGGGCTGCGTTTTTGCACAAGTTCGACCTACATTTTGATCATAAGTTCTTGCTGGTCGAATGAGTCAATAAGTATAGCGAGGAACTTTTTAACTTTTGTTCTCTTTAATTATCATTATGTTTGGGTGTATATATATGCGCTGATTGATTTTTCTTTGGCCAGGTTTGTTGTGGGTTTTGATTAGTTATGTATTAGTTTGGATGTTAGGGCTATTTATTGAATAATTTTAGTTTATCAGAAAGTTGAAGTCTTTGAAGCTGTGAACTTTGAAGGGTTATAGGTATCTTGTTGATGTTTTAAACTTGTCGTACTGCTGTCTCATGGATTGGATTATCTGCGGAATCCAAGAGTTTGAATTTATGGTCATTTTGTTAATTCCCAATTTTCTTTACAAGAACATGGGCTTGAAAGAGTTGCAGTAGAGTTTTGTGGAGTATCTTGTATTGAGGATTTGGGTTCATGGTCTGTTTGATTTTTCTGCTGTACTCATGTTACTTTTTGCCATTCATATTTCCAGCTTGAACTAGAAAGCTTGTTGATGTAAAGTTTTTGCATTCTAAATGAGGAGCAATTCATTGTGTTAACTGGAAGTTCTTCTGGAATATTTGCAGACCATGGTTGGTGGACGGTAATAGATTTGCCTCAAAAATCAAAAGTGCGTCTGGAAAATGTGATTCAGAAGGAGTTACTTGGAAGAGCAACCCGTCCAGAGCATGCCCAAAATGTCAGCACGTTATTGACAACAGCGATGTATTTTCCTGAACTTTCCTGTAAATTCCAGTGGTCTATTATGATTTTATTTTGATTTTCTGTTATTGCAGAACTTTTTTAGGGTTATGATTTTAATTTTTTTATTAGAAAAGGCATTATGTCCAAAGCTGCGATGCCTGTTAGGGTTATAAAATCTATGACTTCTTATGCCCAACATTGCGCAGTTCTCCATTTCGTTCTCAACTTATTTAAAATGAGGCATGGATAGTGTCATCCTCACCTACATGAAGATTTAAATCTCGGACAGCTTAAAAATTGAATAGTGATGCAGTAGATACTGGTCCTCCTACAGTTTTATAGTCTCAAGTATACACCTGGTTATAAATTTCCTGACAATTTTGTGGATGCTACTTTATTTTTCTTATTCTAGCACCTTCAAGTAAACACTTGTCTGCATGTAGATTATTCAAGAGTGGCCAGGATTACCGGGAGGTGTGAAATTTGATCCATCTGATCAAGAGATCATATGGCATTTACTTGCAAAATGTGAAGTGGGAAATTTGAAGCCCCATCCATTTATTGATGAGTTCATCCCAACTGTCCTATCTGATGATGGAATCTGTTATACCCATCCTCAGAATCTACCAGGTTGGTAGGAGGAGCTTGCTGCCATTCTTTCTTGTACCCTGTTTTTTCACTGTTTTACTTTTTAAAGTCTGTATTTATAGGTGTTAAGCAAGATGGCAGTGCATCCCATCTCTTTCATAGAGCCGTTAAGGCATACAACTCTGGAACTCGAAAGCGTAGAAAGATACATGGTGATGATTTTGGTGATGTTCGCTGGCACAAGACTGGTAGGACTAAACCAGTGTTCTTGGATGGAGTTCAAAAAGGTTGTAAGAAGATTATGGTTCTTTATGCAAACACGGGAAAAGGAGGAAAGGCTGACAAGACAAATTGGGTGATGCATCAATATCACCTGGGAACCGAAGAGGATGAAAAAGAAGGTGAGTTTATAGTCTCTAAAATATCTTATCAACAGCATCAAGCTAAGCAGAGTGATAAAGCTGAAGTGGACCTTCCTGAAACCTCTGATTCTGTGACTGCGAAAGTAGATCCAGTTACTCCTATGTCCGTGACTCCTGACCCTCCTCATTCTGAAAGGAGATCTTTAGAGCTTGACAGGGGACATAAGTCTACAACTATTTGCCTGGATACCAATGTGCAGGTGAATTGTCTCTCTCTCTCTCAGTCTCTACCCCCTATTCTTTGAATAGTTCTTTTATTCATTTTCTTACTAAAGTGTTTTGTCAAGGGATTGTCGCTGTAATATAACCGTAAGTCTGCTGCATTCAAAAAAAATATAACTGTAAGTCTGCATTTGTTTTGTGACGAAAGAAATG
This sequence comes from Euonymus europaeus, assembly GCA_963580455.1. Lineage (NCBI taxonomy): Eukaryota > Viridiplantae > Streptophyta > Magnoliopsida > Celastrales > Celastraceae > Euonymus > Euonymus europaeus. The sequence continues at coordinate 3,285,951 of OY756968.1, read as the reverse complement.
GGGGCTGCAATGATATTGGGACAACGTTTCTGGAATAAGCCATTAAGGTTGTAAAAAAGAAGTCTGTCAACTGTATTTATGAAAAAACATAGGGTAACTTATAATGTTTTTTGGTCGGTATTTATGGAATTGTGTACATTTTTAAAATTTATATCTTTTTCATTTTTCTTGACATTTCATGAGCTCTAATATCTCAGTATATGGTGTATTATACGATACAACTTTTCTTTTGTGGGTAAGTATGGGGGATAGGGGACATGAATCCTAAGTCTTTGGTAATGGAAGATGTGAGATTGAGTAATTTTTACACATTTGGTAATTAGGTAACGGAGAGGAGAAATTGTTTATCCTTAGTTTGAAGGTCAACATTACTCTAGGAAATTACTCGGGGTATTTAAATATTTTTGAGTGCGAATCTGTCACTTCCTATAGCCAGAAAAAACATGCCCGAAGTAGCTGTATTTTGAAGAATTAAGCGATTGCCTGTGAATCTGTTCCTTTCATATTTTGAATCATCTGCTTTTGTTAGAGAATATTATGATACCTGGTGTCCTCTGTTTCTTGATGTGTTAGCATCTTGAGATCGATGAAGTAGAAGATGAGATTTTAGCTGCACTTGAAGAGCCCAATTATGTGAATCAACTTGTGACAGATGATCATGATAATCAAATGATTCAAGAACCCAAGGCTGAATCTCCTGGTAATCAAGTAAATGATAATTGTAATTATCCTGAGGAAGACCCAAAATGGTGGGACGGTGAATCTCAGTATCTCTTGGATTCACAACAACTTGTGGAAGGGCTATCCTTGTGTGATGAGCTACTTCGGAGTCAGTCTCCAAGCAGGTGTGATGGCGACGGAAAAGATAGAGAATCAGATAGTAAGCCTCGTCTTTCTGATTATGTCAAGTTAGGTGCTGATGACTTAAAGAAGGATCTGGAGGAGTGCCAACATCTGATCCTCGATCCTGCAAACATCGAAACTGATACGCCTCCAGATTTCAGACTTAGCCAGCTTGTATGATCTCGTGTCATTTTTTATTTTTTTTTTGCGCTACGATTTTCCTCAACCTGACTCGATTTCATATATCTTGTAGGATTTTGGATCACAGGATAGCTTTGTTGCTTGGGGGGGCGACAAGGTGTTTTAGTAAAGCTGGTTTCAGATACTCAGTATTATTGAACATGGACATCGGAAGGAGCAGCTCCTTTGTAGCTATTTTTGTTGACACTGGTTAAATCATCTGTGGAAGTTTATATGTAATTTTTGTGGTATATTACTGAATTCGCGTCTTTAACTTGGTTTTTGGAGAATGATCCATTAATAATCTCTTGAAGACTACATCAGACAGAATCGCTGCTTCAACAGTTTGCTTTATTTCTTTCTAATCTTGTGTCATGATCCTGCTCGATTCGTTGGGCTGGGCTTCATTTGGAGTCCACGTAGTCTATTTGGGCTTTATTTAACAAAAAGACAGAAACAACCGTTCTAGAGGACGATGACATATACATACACATGCATTGAGTTATTATCGCAGAGAATAACTCAAAACTTAATTTCCATTTTCCATCCTTTAATCTCGACCGTTAATCACGAACTTTAACGGTTGTAACTTCCATACCATGCTTTTTCTTGACTAGACCAATTCCCGCATTGATCCCCGGCCTTTAACGTCAGTCTCCACGTTCTCTTTTTACGCTTCTTGTCCTCAGTCGTCTTGAATCTTGACATATTCCACCTATCGATTTTCTACGAACCAACTCCATGAATCACAATGCACCGTCAGGTATCGGAGAATAAAGACGGACGTTTAAAGAGATCATACGGGGTCCACAAGGAATCCAACGGACATGGTCTTTTGGAGTCGATCCTTAGCCACGGCTTCCCCTTTCCGCTCCAGTGGAGCAAGCTCACCGCACCTGAATGCAGATTCCTACACCGACCTTCGAGGTTGTCACCGCCAAGGCCGTGCTGGTTCCACCTGTGCTCAACACCTTCAACATTGCCAGCGAATACAAGCAAAAACGGAGGCAGAGATCCTAATTCGTAGATCCGGTACCGTTTTTGTATCCTCATCCAGTTCTCTAGTCTTTCAGTATACCTGCCCTCCCTCCATTTTCGCAGATCAATCACCATCACTCCCGTGTTGAAATAGCAAGGATTCCTCCCTCTAAACGATCCTGAAAATGCAGGGTTTGACCAGAATCTCGAGGTAAAGTAATTGGTAAAATTAGCGTGACAGTACTCGGGTGCGCCAAGTACATGCCTCCCTAAATTGATATTCCACAATTTCGACACGTCATCCACCACAACGAGATCGGAATCCAAGTAAATTATGCGGCGGACGCTCACCGGCAAAAGATCAGCGAAGTACATTCTCGCATAATTCAGCGGTTGATCTAAGGCTCGACGAATCGACGACGAAATCTTTCCTTTGACCAAGTTCGTGTCGAAGTGGTAAAGGTGGAAGTTGAGGTAAGGGAATGTGTTGCCGATGATGATCCCGAGCTCCGACGCGCGGCGGTGAGTGGCGATGAAGTGGAAGACGATGTTCTCCGGGCATGCCGCGTGTTGCAGCACTGACAAGACCCCGGCTATCGAGCCACGGAGGTAGGTGGCGTCGAGAGTCATTGCGATGTGGATGATTGCGGGATTGTGCGACTGTGCGGCAGAGGACCACGCCGTTTTGGGACATTCCCTGCCGTTTCGAAATGATGGTGCTTCTCTGAACAGTGGGAGGTCACTATTGGCCAAACCATGACCCGAGAAGAAGAAGAAGAGCAGCAAGAGTTTGTATTGTGCTTCCAACATAGTTGAAGCGCAGAGCGTGATTTTCTGTGCGTCCCAGAGTCCTGATTCTTAAAGAAGAAGAAGAAGAAGATAAGAGCGCCGAGGAGGGAGCACGAGTATTATTGAGCGATGCTTGTGACGATTGTTATTTTTGGTAGTAGCGTAAATTGCTGGTTTTTGCCAGGCTGGCACGAAGGCGCGTCCAATTTCAATGATGATTGATCTAGTAGTGATAATTAAAGCTGAATAGGTGAGAGCACCACGATGGTGGTGGTTCACCAATAAATAGTTGAAAATTTTATATTTTTAATATTGTTGTTGGATTGAAATATATGTTTTATTAATATTACTGTATTGAGATTTATTTTGGTGATATATATGATGATATATGTTTTATTTTTTTTAATAAAATTGGGACCTAGTCTTAATTTTGGTGTAAATTTGATAGAGATAGTATAGAGGATGATAAAATGGTTGGCTTGATTAAAATTGGGAGAATAAAATGTTTAAAAATTTATGTTTTGCTAATGTGACCGCATTTAAAAACATATTTTATTAATATAATTGTATTAAAAGATGTGTGTGGTTTGAATTTTATATAATACAAATGAGACACAAATATGGATTTGCTAGCTCAACATATCGATACCATTGGTGTTGCCCGGAAGGGCGAGGATGCTGTGGTGGTGGTTGCACCGTATATGTTTAAATCATACCGTTTAATGAATTCACGGAAGTTTAATTACACACGTTAGGAACGTCGATCATGAAAGGTAGAGTGTCATTCTATGATGTGAATTTGTTCGTTCCACAGCCGAGTTAGTTTATTGAACATCTGTGGATTGATGACAGCCGTTCATTGTATTTCTACCAAATTAATGAGGCCTTATAATTATTTTATACTAAGGAGGGAATACCAAAAGAAATAAGGAGGCCCGATGGGCAATTACAATAGGAAAAGACTGATTGATAATAAAAACGATTTGGATAATAAACTTTTTTTATTGGTAATCCTGATCTAGTTTGTTACTCTCTCTGTTCCATTTTAATTGTCCTCTTTATTTTTCACACAGTTTAAGAAAATATTTAATTTTCTTTTAATTTGACGTTTATACCTTTATCTATAATTACAAATACTTTGTCACCATAAAAGATTAATTAATTTGCATGCTTATTGAGTTAGTTGTTGAGTTTTTCAAGTTAAGGGTAAATGATAAAAAATAGGAAAAAATAGCTTTCATTCATTAAAATAGGCATACATTTTGGGACATTCGAAGAAAGAATAAAGTACAATTAAAATGGGATGAGTATTTGATTCCTCAACAACTTGTTGCCTTGTCTGTCACATGCAGTATGGAATTGAGAACTCTCCGTGGGAGTATAGATGCAGACAAGATTTTTGAAATTAGTAAAATAATTTGATCTTGTTTTAACTTTATTTTATGATCACTTGTTCTTTATTAACTTAGATGGGAACATTTGTCCCATAGTTTTTTAATTGCCTTTATTTTACTTATCGTGATCCACCATGTGAAAGTCCAGATTCTGCTGATTAGTGATTACAACTCTCCTCGACTTTTCCTTATGTCTGCTGGTGGATTCCATCATCGTCAAACTTTGGTGGCTGTCATATTTTTCTCACAGTTCTTTTTGGATTGTCTAAGGTTGTGAGCTGGATCTGTATTGTTGTTATATTTTTTAATGCATATATATATATATGTGTGTGTGTGTGTGCAGATCATTTATTTTTTCACGTGCTACAAATCAGATATGAGAGAGTAAAATAAGCATAATTAAGATGCATAAACTGATAAACAACAGGCTTTTAATGGAATTTTTAACTGTTTGACAGACTACAACACAAGTTGAAACAAATTTGACTCATCTCAATTCCAACCAATACTACTAGACTCGTCGACGTCAAGCACGTTTTTGATCTTGTAAATTGTGTCATCGTGAATCTCCAATCGAAGCCACGTAGGGCTGCTATGGCTATCCAACCATAAATGTTAACATATATGCGGTAGAGAATATTGTCTTAGATAGTAGTATAAGCAAATGTATAGAATAATGTCTAAATAGAGATGACAAATGTGTCCGTATCTGTAAATTTTTTATCCGATCTAATCAAACAGTAGAAAAATTCGTTGATTGAGTAATAAATATTTATAAAATCTGAATATTTTGAATGAATATGAATTTAGGCATATTCAATCTGAAACCTGTATTTGATTCGATCTGAACTTGCGGATATCTAATTCGATTAGATTCTATCTGACACACACAATCAATATATATATATATATATATATATATATATATATATATATATATATATATATATATATATATACAGTCAATAGACAATTATGTTTTTTTTAGAGAAATAAAAATTTCATTAGAAGACTCCTAAAGCACTAAAAGTTCTCGGAGAAGGAATAACTCCACTAAGAACACATGCAATGGTGCATTTTTGTTGGGGATGGGATAGTGTAAGAGAATGTGTGTTTTTGTTGATGTGCCTGTATTGGGAGGTGTGTTTTACTGATATGGCTAAATATGTGATTTGACTTTTTGTAAAAGAGGTGGACCCAGTGTTGATTTTGGTGTAATTTTGTTGAGAAATGAATGAGATAATGAAATAGTGATGACCTTGCTAATAGAAAAATGAAAAATTATATAAGAATTTATGTTTTGTTGATGTGGTTATATTGATGAACATGTTTTCGTGATGTAAATTAATAAGTGACTTGACTTTTTGTGTAATAAATGTGGGATCCAATTTTAATTTTAATGGGGAGGGGATGTCCCCTACCATTACATGTGCTAAATGGAGAGAAAAACTCACTAGATGGGGATAAACTAACTACTCACGCAAGAGAGAATATCAACCAAAAGAACATGTAAAAAACTAAAAACTTGAAGAAAATCAGCTCAACAATGGTAGAGAACACCCCAAAGGGGCTAGATCTGGAAAGGTCTGTTATTATCACTGCAAATTTGAAGATGGACACCTATAAATACTATATCGGGTTCATAAGGTTCATCCAAAGCCAGTTCTAAGGCCATAAGACCTCTAACCACCACCAAGAAACAACTTCCCTCCAATAATATAACAGATATACACGAACCATCAACCATATCATCTCAAGCTATGAATTTATTGAAAGGGAAAAAAACAAAAAAACAAGCATAAAAGAAAATGTTTGAGTAGGAGGAAAGAAGGCAAAAGCCTCCCTCATTCTCCTCTGCAAAGGAGATGTGTAACTTTGTTTTAAGAGAGAGGCGAGAGAGATGAGAATTAGAGAGAGAGTCCGATTTATACAATATGTAATTGACAATTAATATCATTAACATTTTTATATACATTATAATTGTCAACATAAGCATATTTTTTTTATGTAATATGAATTAATTTTAATTTGTAATAACACTATATAATGTGATATGATCTCATATTACTAATTCAAATATTCAATTGACTAATATTTTTAAAACCCTAATTAGTAAATTTTAGTAATGAATATTAAAAACACAATAATGTAAACCCTAACATTGTAAATCCTAAACCTAAAAATAACATTATAAATTATAAATCTAGTATTAATTATAATTTATAAACCCTAATGTAACATGTTAACACTGCAAATCATAACCCCTTAACACTGTAAACTCTAAACCTATAACAGCACAAACCCTAAGTCCTCAACCCTATCCTAACACTAGGCCTGGGACTAGGTCGAGTCGGGCCGGGCCATCCGACATTGCCAAATGTTGGCAACCATTACCGGCCCAACTTTGTCGGGATGGTAATATTATCGACCCGAATTTGTCGGGTTGGTAATATTATCGGCCAATAAAAAAATCACAAAATATTTTTTTCATTGTTTAAAAACTTAATCAAGCATCAAAACATGTTCTAAATTACAAACAAGATCAAAATCATTAATTGATTATAAATTTATAATACATATCTCCATTAAATTTGACATCATAAGTTCATAACATGTTCTAACAATTAGTTATGAAATTAGCAAAGACAATAACAATAAATCAATAATATATATTACTATATTTGGCTTATCATCTATTTATCTTATTGGGCTGTAACTGTTTTACCTTTTTTTTTTCTCTTGAAAATAGTCGGTTGGCCGATAATAATTTGCATGAATCAAAATCATCAACTGACCCAACTTTGGTGGGTCAGTAATTATTATCAGCCAACACTTATGGGTCCGATGTCGGGCCGATAAGGGGTCGGTTGGCCGATAAGGATCGATAAAATCGACCCAGTCCCAGCCCTACCTAACACCACAAATTCTGATTGCTAATATTATAAACTTTAATTCTAACACTGGAAATCCTAATCAAACACTATAAACCCTAACCCTAACATTGTTAAGTATAAACCTAACCTAACATCACAAATGCTAATACCTAACACTGTCAACTTTAACTATAACATTGAAAACTCTAATCTAACACCATAGACCCTAATGTTGTTGGATGATATTTGAGGTTATTTGTGCATTATACTTTAGTTTATGTTCCTGGATTTATGAATCATAAAGTTTTAATTGGTGTCATAAGCTAACAAAATAAGTGTCGCATGGATAAATCCGATATACATGAATAATATTTGAAATCCGATAAATATGATATTGATTTAAATTTCTTTATCCGTGGTATATGAATATGAATATATTGTTTTTATTTAGGATTCAATATGAATTTTTAGAAATTCAATCCAAATTCAATCCGTTGTCATTCCTATGTCTAAGTATATATGACAAAATATAAACTGTACCAACGCTCCATCAAACATATTTCCTAGTATGTATCACTATTTTACTCTCTTCGTCCCTATTTGATAGAATATATTTCTATTTTGATTTCTCTCAAATTATAACTAGCTTCTTCATTGAGAATATGTGAAAAAAAAATCATTAGTAAAGTTTACTATTGTACTCTTATTTATTGTTCATCTATATTAACAAATGATATTAAATTATAGCAATAATAAAATGTGAGTGAGATAATCGAAGAGTATATTAAAAAATAATTAATTAAATTTATTATTTTAATAATATTAATTGAATATTTTTAAGTAAGGGAGGGAGCAATACTTGGTTCACATCGGAAAATTCATCTCTTTCTCCGACCGCTTCACCGTCCACATTATTAAATTCCCACGTGTTTTCATTACAAAAAGATTAATTAATTTTTGTACATGATTACTTTTCCTTAAAATAAAAGGAGTTTCCTCTCTCGAGCTCTTTGGCCGTGATGTTAAGACAGAATTAACCTTGCTATATATCCACGCACCAATAGTTTCTTGCCTCCTCAACAGTCAACACATCATCTACTCATAGCATCCCACATCCCTTTTTAGAAAATTCCGTCTATTTAACTTCTCCGTTATTGCTTCCAGCCCTCACATACTTCTCTTCTCCACCACCATCATCATCAATGGCGTCGATCAGCTCTCTCAAGCTACTTTCGTCTCTCAAGCTCTCCAACAAAACATCCATCTCATCATCTCAATCATGGAACCTATTGGGGTTTACTAACTCACAGGCCTTCGCAAACCAACCAATGAATTTATCATCAATCAATCAAAATTTCTCCGCCGGAAGTAGGACAAAGAGCAAAGCTACAACCGGATTCTTCTTCAACAAAGCTAAATCTCATCAAGAATCGCCAAGGCCGAGTAAGAACTTATAACCGATTAATAATTATTTATAGTTTTTAAATTTGTTCTGATTTGGGAATCTTATCGTTCAAACAGCGAACATTCAGGAACTAACCGTGTACGAGATCAACGAGCGAGACCGATCAAGTCCAGTTGTTCTCAAACTGAGTCAAAAACCAGTCAACTCGCTCGGCGACCTTGTGCCTTTCACTAACAAGCTCTACAGCGGAGATTTGAAGAAGAGGCTAGGCATAACCGCAGGTCTCTGCGTCTTGATCCAGCCCTTGCCGGGGAAAGAGGGGGACCGTTACGAGGCCATCTACAGCTTCTACTTCGGCGATTATGGCCAGATCTCGGTGCAGGGATCGTATCTGACACACCAGGACGCCTTTCTGAGCGTCACCGGAGGAACGGGGATTTTCGAAGGGGTGTACGGACAAGTCAAACTGCAACCGCTCGTGTTTCCTGTTAAGCTGTTTTACACTTTCTATTTGAAGGGAATACCTGATTTGCCGGCCGATCTTCTGTGGACACCGGTTCCTCCATCACCAACCATCGAGCCATTGCCTGCTGCGAAGGCACTGGAGCCTCACGGATGTATCCCCAACTTCACCGATTAACTGTTTGGCTGCGTCTCTCATTTCAGTGTGTGAATTAGCTGAAGTTTTTTTTTTTTTTTTTGTGCATTAGAGTATTAAGCTTGTTAATGTTCAAATTCAATAATCTGAGAGACTGAGATCATATAATTGCGGATTCAGTTGATGTGAATAAATTATAAATGAACTGATCACTAGCTCTGTGGCTCTATAAATATCTGATGTGCTTATGGCTTTGTGCTACAGTGTTACTTTTTTTTTCTTTTTTTTTTCCCCTTTTTAATGGTATTTTGGAAGCGAGGCCCAGGCCCAGGCCCAATGTCTCTGCAAACAAAAGAATAATAATGTTTAAGCTGTATTGTGGAAGCCCGTACTGGGCCAGTCTCAATCTGGCCCAGTATTCGTTTTTTTAAGCACAGACGTTTGACATGTCAAACAATAGGATGTTACTTGCGAGAGTCCTGCAGCAAAAAAATTAATAATTTTTTTTTTATCAGGTTACAATTGCAAAGTCTGAAGTTTTCTTCGCGGCTTTATGTGAATTCAAGAATTTATGTGGGTCCCAGGGGCCAGATCATAGACAAACATCAAATGATCCAATCGAACGGATGTGATTAAACTCTGCAATTATAAAAAACACTGACATATTACAAAAAACTAGAGGAAGGAGAGATTTTCTTACAGAAACCAGTATGTTAATATGATAAATTATTAAAATTGAGAAGAACTTTGATCATTAATTTTTTGTGTACAGGCATCGGCTATTTGGCTGCGGGCAAAATCGGGGTGCCCGGAAGGGAATCCAATCTACAGTGGAGCCCCCACTACATCACTTTTAAGCATCAATTTTTTTTTATTTTAAAAATTATATTTGTGTAGTGTTCGATTTTGAGAATTTAATAACATATTTTTTTATTTGAAATAAAAATCAAATACAACGTGAAAAATATATGATAATTTTTTACCGTCATATATAAATCAAAAGATATTTCATACATTTTTTGTGTTGCATTTTTTTTTGTTTCTATAGTTCTATTCGTAAAATCAATCAAATACATACAATTTTTTTCAAAAAAATTAAATGATTTTTTTGAACCTAAAAATGATCTACAATCGGTCTACTGTAGAAAAACTACAGTAGAGCACGAGAACTCATCCATAGCTAGTTTGATGGTCAATATATATTTTTACTTTTAATAAAATTATAACTACGATAGTATACATATGAGAGGGTGCCTAGGAATCAATGTGGTGGATTGTCAAACAAATCTAATTATGTATTTTTTTTGTTTAAAATTTAAATTCATTGCGAAAAAGACATCAAACATATAAATTTATATCTAACGATTTAGAATTATCATATCTACTCCATGTTGAGTTTAAAATTTAAATTCAACATGAAATATGGGGTTTACACTCGCATGCATTAAAGAAAGATACAGAAAAAGTTGAAGAAGAAATTAAAAGAGGAGAAGATGATAATTCAATTAATTAATAGATAGGTGTGCATGGTGGAACAAAGGAGTGGAATTATTTTCAGGTGTGGGGGATTTAAAAATGCAATCCAATAAACAGGTGGTCTGAAACAGTATCGTTGGATCCGTTTGTAGTTATTCTGAAAAGGCAAAAAGGAACCTCTTCGGGTGAAACCCCAAAAGCAGTAAGCTTTCAGTGTTCTCTCTCTCTCTCAAAAAAAATAAAAAAAGTGAAAGTAACTACAAAGCTTTATGAACAGTAGTTATCTGTGACTCTACTGTACATGCTGCAGGTCTGGCTCTTATCTTCACCATCACTAATACTGATTTTCACTTACGTGACCATCCTCTCTCTTCTCACACACATTTATTGTCACAACAAGTATCACAAAAAAGTACTTTAACCTTTGGCTTTCACTATCCTTTTTGTCTTCATCCTCTCTCTCCATCACTCTCTCTAGCAGACTCGCACCATAAATCCTAATCATAAGTAGCCAATTCAAAAACATTAGCACCAACTCAAAGTCTCTAATATTGATTAATTATTTAAATAACTGATATGGGAAAGAAAAATAAAACTACACATTGGTTCAGCTGAACAGGAAACTGCAAATTTATTATTTACTTAATAAAAGAAAACAGGATGATGACCTTCGTGATGAATGTCGTTATAAACCTCCTCCTCTTCTTCTTCTTCCTCTTCATACTCATCTCCAACCTCACAATTATTCTCCAAACTATGAGGAGCATGACGATCTCCAAATGAACGGACATGATCTTTCAAAGACCTCTTGTGCTTGAAATCAGATCCGCATATGCAAAACCAAAGCTTCCCGCAATTCTTTTCATGTGTCCTCCAATCCCCTCTAACAGCAAAATGTTTGCGACATTTCCTACACCCAAATGGCTTGGCTCCGTGCTTTCGCTTGTAATGTGTTTGGAGAGTCCTGAAATCCTTCAATGGCCTTGATCTTGGATGGTCAATGTTGTTCTTGCATCCCTCAGCACAACAATAACAGGGCAGTCTTAGCATCGATGACGATGGCTTTGTCCCTCTTAGTGACTCCGGACCCTTTCGATACTGCGATCCATGACACCACATGTGCATCTAGTCACACGAAGAAAAAAACCAAATGTGGCATTTTTTAATACAATTTTGAGGTGCAAGATTCTATTTTTTATTCTTCAAAATTGATAATTAATAATATATAAGTACAGTGTAAGAATTAACCTGCATGTTGTTGTAACGGTTGAATCTTTTGTAGCAGACAGTGCAAGAGAACTGTGTTGGACCAACAAGGATTTGTGAGGGAGTGGGAATCCAGTAGTGCACTCCTTTTGCGAGCTCATCAGAACCATCATTAATGTCGTCAAGGTTGTGTGGGTTGAAACTTGTTGTTGTGGGAGGAGCAATTGTCAGAGCAACTGTCACACTGTTTTCATCGTTAGGGTTATGAATATGCTTTTGATTCGGAGGAGAAAAATGGGGTTTGTGTTGACCAGGAAGACCAAGAGATAGAATAATGGAATCTTCATTTTCTTGGTCATAATCAGTGGAGGATGTGTAGGTGAAGAGGGGAGCTTGCATGGTGGTGGTGGACGTGGTGATGATTTGGGATTTGGTGGAGAAGATAAGTGTTGGAGAGAGGCAAATAAGTACTAAATTTGTGGTTTGTTTTGTGTTGTGTGATTCTTTAATTAGCGTTTGGCGATGAAGGAGACAGGGAAGCGGCAAATGAGGAGATATAGATCGATGGAGGAAAAAGAAGCATAGAATGGCGTTCCAAACCCACACTCTCCTCTCTATTTCGCTAGAAACACTCGATTTCCGAGCTGCTGATCGACTTCACTCTGCCTGACCTTCTCTCTTTTGGGCTCTGATCTTCTCTCTCTCCAGCCAATTGTGATAGTGATAGAGATGTATTATTAAGCATGTAGACATGGAGGAAGTGTTAACTAGATTGGAAGGCGTGAACCTCTCACACCCCACTTTTTTTATCATCAAGATATAGCATGCTACTTGCTGTAAATTAAACTAGTCAAGTTGATACCAACAGGTGGTAGCCTGGTTGGTCTTCTTACTGTGTAGGGAGTGGAAGGTCTTGTCTTCGAGTCTCCCCTTCTACCAATTTGAGTGAGATTTATCACAATTATGGTGAGAGTTGTAAAGGTACCTCCCTTTATGTAGTTCATCGGGCCATTGGGCCTCAATGTTTATGTTGGGTATTCCCCTCCTTGATATAAAAAAAAAAACTAGTCAAGTTCTTTAGATGAATAATGAATTGTTCACTCTCCATGCATATCATTGATACAGTGGGACTTATCCATATTTTTTTTCGAGAAAGCATGCATTTAAGAAGAATTAAAAGCATGATGTTGCACTAAAAAGCTTGCAAATTGTAATTCCTTCTACTATTTAAATATTTGAGAGTGAAAACTAAAAATTTTAGTTAATTATATAAGGATTAATTAATGTATATGGATAGACCCAAAAACCTAAAATTTGTCCGTTTGGTTTGTTTTGTGTTCTCTCCATTTCTTATATATGTTTAAGTGATTTCATAATATTTCTCGTATTTTCTAAAATGATAAACCAAATGTTATTTGAGGATACATTATTTTTTTTAGAAAAATTGAGGTGGTTTGAAGAGCAAGCATGTGAATTCAAGACTAGGTTAAGCACCAACACACATACGAGAATAATGTCCCTATAGTAGGATAACATGATTGTGTCTCATAAATCTTTCAATTCTTATATGCAAGCACAAGCACTATCAGTCTATCACAGTACATAAATGTGAAAACTCTCTACTGTCCTTGTATGAAAAAGTGAGTGAAAAAATATGATAGAGCAGCATCAATGGACTGAGAAAAAAACTCGATCGATCAAGAAATATGCATGTGCTCTCCCTCAATATAGCTTACCAAATTACTGCAACACTGCTTACCAGATATTCAGTTGTATATATGCCATCGGGCATCGGGAGGACTAGTGCTACATCAACAAATGGGACCATAACAAAATGGTTGGTGGACCATCCACATAACCCAAAAGACTCTAAGATAGATCGTTTGATAGATTGTCCCAACCATCACATCAATCAAGAATTCTTAATTTCAAAGCCTCGACACAGACTCTCTGAGGCTCTGGCAGTCTGTCGAAAAAAGTAGTACTAGATTTGGCTTTGGTCTTAAATGTACTCCCCTAAAATAAGGAACTGAATTTATTATAGTGTTTGTATCATGGAAAAATATGTAGTCTTGAAATATCATATTAATTCTTTTATCAATGTAAGAAACTAATTCGAGAGATAACTTAGTGGGTGAATCTCTTTAGATTCAAATTGTATAGATTTGAGATGTCTTAGAGTTTCATTTATAGTGATCACGCACTGAACTTTCGCCTAACTCAACATGTTATCATCTAAAAAATTTATTTACACTTGCGAGATTTAACCTGCAGAATTTAGATCCATATTAGATATTCAAAAAATAAACTTGTATGTTGTCATTCTTGATAAAAAAAATTATCAACTCTGAAATTTGTTTAAAATTTCAAATGTGATGTTCCAAAGTTAAATTAGTTTGAAATTATCATGAGACTATATCATGAGACTATATGAACTGATATCCAACGGGCGTGTAAGTATGTGTTTGGTTTGAAGTGGGCATTAGATTCCCTAACATATATATCTTGAATGACATGAGCCAAGAAAAGTAGAGAAAAAACTGTAGTGAAACGCATAGAGGGTTTGTAAGTGTGGGGTACATTTATGACATGAAGGAGAGAAAGATAAAGGCAAAGATTGCCATTTTGTTTCTTCTTATACGAGAAAGGAAACTCGGAAAATGTAACAGAGACCCATATGAGACTTCATGGCCGCCCCTCTCGATGTGTCACATACACTAGTTGTACTTGGTACTCAAACTGTGCCCACTACTAGTGCTTTTGCTACTACTCCCATGAACCTCATTTATTGATTCCTGGCTACCTACTTTTACCTCTTCGTCTTATTTATACTTTCTTTGCTTGTGCTGGTCAAGATGACTGTCCGGTCTTGAATATATCATGACCCACCGTGCCCAAAGCAAGACTTGGTTCTTTCTACTTGGTTGGCGTTATGTACCATATATAGTGCCTGTTTGGTAGTGCTGTGAGGTGCTGTGTGGTGTTGTGAGGTGCTGTGAGGTATAAAACTGTGGTGCTGTGAGGTGAGTTTAAACGCAGTTAGGCGTTTGGCGCCTCACTTTTAAAACTGTGGTGAGTTGAGTTTTAATGCTGTTTAGTTTTTTTTTTTTTGTAATTTGCAATCTTAACTTAAATATCAACTAAATTAACTTTAATTCATTACATATTTTAATAAGTACCTGAAAATTAATAAAAGTAACACAATTATAAATACATTTAATCCATTCATCACAAATACATTTAAAAAATACATACAACAAACTAATACTGATGAAACAACTCTGCAGCAATCATATCGCGTGTGGCCGCCATATGTAAGTCCTCAAAAGTATCTGGATGGTATTCTGAAGTACTTGCTCCATGTCCACTGCTGCCTTCCATACTCGACATATCAATATCTAGCCGATCATTATCATGCCCAATAAAATCACTGCTATCCATCGTGCGTAACCTAATAAAATTATGCAAAGCAACACAGGCTACCACTATCCTCACTTGAGCACGAAAACTGTATGAGGGCATTTTGGATAGAATGTGCCATCTATTTTTTAATAGACCGAAAGCCCGCTCAATCACTGATCGGAGAGAAGAGTGGGCATGATTAAAAGCCTCCCGTGGTGTTGATATTGCAGGACCATTTCGAAATACCTCTAGATGGTATCTATGTCCTTTATATGGCGATAAAAATCCAGTCTGATTAGGATATCCAGAATCGACCAAGTAATATTTTCCTGTTACAGAGAGTACACATTTTGATTAGTGAATATCCAAATTTCCTCAAATCAAAATGACATATATTAATCTCTACATACCAGGGGGAGGGTGCGGAAAGTTAGAGTGGACATTTGCAAGAACCGTGCTAAAAATGCGTGAGTCATGTGCAGATCCTTCCCAACCCCCACACACAAATGTGAATAACATGTCAAAGTCGCATGCTGCCATGACATTTTGCGTGGTCACCCCTTTTCTCCCGATAAACCTAGTCCTATCATCAATCGGTACTACCGCTGGAACATGAGTCCCATCAATAGCCCCAATGCAATCCCTAAAAAACGGAAAATATCTTTCATCTTCCTCAATCTGCCTAGGTGTTGACGAGAATGTAGGATCCCTCGGTCGAACTATATCGTCAGCCATCCGACATAAACTCTCCAAGACATTATGAAAATGACGGCTGACTGTTTCTGCGGAATGGCCGAACCTATCTTGCACTGCCCTATTACCAACTCCATGACCAACTGTGTAAACAAACATGCCGACCATCTCATTCAAGCCAACCTCCCCCCCTGATAGTAGCCCGTACTTTGTGCTCAGGTCAGAACATAGTTCCCTAAAAACCCTTCTATCCATCCTCAACATAGAGACACAATGCCTTCTATTACCACGTAAGAGGTCCCTAATGTACATGGCGCCCGTATAAGGGGTGGTGGAACTAGGTGCACGAGGAATATCCTCGATAACCTCATACGCTGCCACTGCACCAACAGCAATAGCCACAATCTCATCAATATGAAGAATTTCACTTGGGCCACTTGGGGGTTGCATTTCCTGTTCATGAAAATGATAAACAAATTTAAAATGAAAATTGATCACATGATGCAACAAATAAAAAATGACACAATGGCATCAAAGCTGTCCATTCAAACAAATAAAAAGCTCCCTGATAAACACATAAAAAGCTCCCTGAAAGTAGTCCACTTCCTTAAAAAAAAAATCCAGTCTAATAAACATACATGGCAACGCATTATAATAATTCGTACTCATAAAGTCATTCAAATGATAGAAACAAATGTAAAACTCAGCAAAAACATGTAGCAGTTCAAACTCAACAAATGCATAAAATAACAAAGAGTTCGGACTCTTCACTTGGTGCCAGATGCACCTGGACCCATTGCGTCTGCATACTTCATCTTCAACCATGCAAGCTGCCAATCCCTGCGTATCATGGCAGTAAAGAACTCACGCTCCTCCTTCTTCTGAAACAACCTAAAGGCGAACATTAGGAGATCACCAATCTCTGCAGTCTCCGGAATTTCCTCCAGGATACGCATACAATCAGCAATCTCTGTCTTCACATCATTATGGGTACAAGGTGGAGGGGCAGTCATGACATCGGTGCGGCTACTCACAGCGGACACAAGGTTGCCCAAACACTTGGTGACATCCTCACGGTAGTCAGCTGATTTGCGCTTCTTCTTTCTGCGAGTCCCTGGGGTCCCTAATCTGTTCCTGCGCTGTCGAACTACTGGAATGGGAGAGCTGGTGATTTCATCTCCATCTTCCTTGTCGATGTTATATTCTGGATCGCTAGAGTCCTCAGAGCCAATCATCATATGTTGAACATTATCTCCTAAGCTTGTCTTTGTGGGCTCTTCATTTGGATTGGATGATCCTGGAATGTAGGCGAACTCTCCAGTAGCACATTGCCCTTGGAAAAGTGTCTCAAGCAGATCGAGGTGCTCAGGCCCTTGGACTCTGAACTTGGCAACCTTCTTGTCCTCCTGCAAATGTGCAATAATAAATGAAGTTAACAAACTAATTATAGAAACTAAACAGGAGAAACAATTTAATATAGCATATATGGCTAGCTAAAGTGAAAAAGAAATAAAATGACCTTAATTCTGCGCTCCCACCATTCATTATCAGCTAGAATGGTGTTACGAGTATGGTCCCATCCTGTGCCAGTGTCATGAAGGCGCAATTTCTCAAACAACTTGTATTCCTTCTTCAAGTTGTCCCACTTGTTTTTCAGTTGTGGCTGATCATATCGCCTACCAGTTTGCTCAGCAAATCCGGACACAATTTTCTGCCACCCTTCTTTAGTAAAGTGAGTACCGGGCCTCCTTCCCGCCTTCACTTGTTCGACACACAAATTCAGAAAAATTTTTGTTTGGACGGAGTCCCAAGTGGCCTTATCCTGCCCTTGACTTGGTTGTGGCACCGGTGTGGATGGAGTACTCATACTACTTGAAATTGGATGTATCACAAACATTAAAGCTAATAAGAGGAAAAGAAGTGCAAAGAATTTGAACACAGAAAACATCCATTCATTCCTAAACACGTCCTAATAATAAGGCAAAAAAACATTCTATTCATAAACCAATATGAGCAGTAGAAGGCAGGAAATCACTCCATCCATAAACATATACTCAGTAGATGACATCTTAAAACCATATTTGAACAAAACTGTACTAACCTGATACTGTGGAGTTGGGACTGGTATTCTGCAGTTTAGATGATAGGAGCAACGCCTACAAAACCAATATGAGCAGTAGAAGTACAGATCATTAAACCTAGACAAATAATACATGATATGGAAAATGTGTGGCAACATGATAAAAGATAGGATAAGAAACAAGACTCTTTTTGTGGAGAACAAGCAATCAAAGACAAGAAGCAAGAAATGCAGACATTAGTGCATTAGTGGAGAGATTGGTGCAGCAATACGAAATTGAGAAAATTCAAGAGACGGTAAAACGAGGGAAAGACCAAGAAAAAGATATCCATGGAGGTGATAAGAAAAAAAGGATTATATGGGAACATTGAACAGTAGAGCTTTAGATATAAACCAATGGTAGAGGAGGATTCACATAGTGGACTCCAACTTCAACTAACTTCTCTTATTAACACGTACCAACCCCAACATATTTGGTTAAAGGCTTTGACAATAATGATGATAAAATTACACATCTTGAATTTGTTCAACTTTTCTAACAAGGGAGTCAATTCTAATTGATCAATAAAAATATATTTCAATGCCATTTCTTTTTGATTTTTCTTTAGTTTAGTCAATCTATCATGAAAGGTAAAAAGGGGTAAAGTACCCTTGTACCAGTCGTTTTCTAAATGTAAGTTTTCTTCTTCCGCATGTAGAAAAGGAATGAATAAATCAATCAAATTCCGAGAGGCTTCATGAAGTGCTTCTTTAGGAGTTAAACTTCCATTTGTCCATATTTCGAGAAAAAGTATCTCTTCTTTTTCACTCCCATTTCTATAAGACTGAATACTATAATTTGTATTTCGAACAGGCATTAAGGTTATAACCCTGACTATTTTCATGGACAGGTGCAACTTCATCTGTGTTAATACCAAATACCAAATGCATGCATTTAGATGGAATATCATACTAAGATCTGGAACACAAAACTGCTATCAATTGCAAATATATGAAAAAATACTGTAGAGCTGGGTGTGAGGGACTATATTATGAATCCAAGTTGTAAGTTAATCAAATTTGTGTACACTCAATCAATGTTCCAGGCTATAGGAGGAGTTGTTATACAAAGTACACATAGATTAATACTATGTTCCATGTTTCAATCTCAAAAGAAAAGAAACTAAAACTTATGCTCAAGACAATTAAAGAGGAGGACAAAAAAATACCCCTCTACACATGTCATCTAACCCCATCATTGGCTCAAAATCAGGCCAAAAGTAAGATAAACAACACAAGACTTCTAAACCAACGCCTAGAAGCACTTTACTGCTACCCTACAACAATGAACTTTGGTCACATTCCCTAGCCAGAACAACAAATTTCTTAATAAAGGACCCAGTATCACCCTCTGACCAAAATAAAACGGCAGATAGCCAAGGAATGAGCATGACAAGGCTTAGAAAAAATCATTCATCCAAATCAAAAAACAATTCAAGAATTTTTCCACTCCAAATGTTCATATCAGCGTCAAATCCTTTAAGGCTTCACCATAAAGGACCCATCAAACTACACATAGAAAAGGTGGACTCATTTCATGAATGTCAATAAATAAAGCTAGTCAGGTTGAGAGACCCAGAATCTGTCGAGAACTATTTCATGGTTACCTGGCTGATCGGGTGCGACAGGTGAGGAAGAATGAAATCTACGCTCCGAACGAACTGAAATCACCGCTCCGAACCCGGTGACCTAGATCGAACATACATGAAATGGCGTTAAGGAAATCGAAATCAAAATCGGGTGAGACAAGTACATGAAACGAGAATGTCGAAATTGGAAACATAAGCACCTTTTTTTGCAGCGGCTTGCGAGCGTCGTTATCTGCTCCTGCCCTCTCGAGTACGCAAGTTTCACGAAATGACCTAGGTCTAATTTTTCCCAAACAATCACCAGGAAGCCAAACAACAAATTTAATCAAGCCATTGAGTGAACTGATACTGAAAGAATCGTACAGGAATCGTTCATTGGAATTGAGCTAGAGACTTTTACCTGAATCGTGAAATGCAGAGACTTGGAAGGCGGCCGACTCTGAAGCGAGAGTGAAGGTTTGTGAACTAAGAACCACATGTGAACGTGGGCTCAATTCCACGTTATGGGTTCGTCTGGCCGGAACGCAACTCTATTGGGCTCCAAACGCCTAAAGCCCGTTGCGTTGAGAATGTGACGTGAACTTGGGCTCAAAAACGTGCTGCCAAACAAACACATAGTCTCACATCGCTCAGTAAAGTGTGAGTTGTACATGTGGTTCATATGGAGCTCCCCGTTACCCAAAAACAACCATGTTTGGCGTGTCCTGTGTCACTGAATTCTCAATCTCCCTCACGTCAGTTTGAATGGATACGGTATTGTGTGTGTGTACGTATTTTCATTTTCCCAGCTTGTGTGAGAAAGAAGGAAAAAGGAAAGCAGCAGCAAATAGTTACACTGGCTTTCAATTTTGGTGGGCGTCTAAACGAGACCGGGCATTGGGAATGTTGGGCCCAATAGCCCATTTTATTGGGATCCGTCAGATTCGATTGGGCTTTGTTGGGCTGAAAGCGTCCCTATCATGAACTTAGAGCAAATATAATAATTAAATGATAAAAAGAGAGGGGATAATGTATTTTTTTGGTGTGACAACTGGTAGGTACATGGATCTGAACTCATGAGCTAATTTTTTGAGTTGAACCCATTTACCTTGGTACTCATTCTTTTACATCATGGTACAAGTAGGAGTTTTATGTATACCCCCACCAGTAAGTGCCCCCACCATTTTATCATCATTGCTTTTGACCTTATTTTTGTGCAATTAATCTAATGGTCTTTTTGTTTGCATTTTTTCAGATGTCAAAACAATCTTATCAGTGTCGAGTCAGTTGGTGCTGAAGAAGCCATTACCTCAGAGACTGTTGGAATTAGTCACTCCGAGGTAAATTATTGTGTCGATGCTTTGATTTTCATTGTCTCTAATTCTCAAGTTTTGCGGAATTATTACAAGTACGATAATCTGCCAGTCAAAGCTAAAAGTTTCATTTAAATGAATAAGATGTGTCTTTCAGGAATTAGAATTAGGAAATAGTTTCTCGTTTGTCTTTTCTTTTTGAAGGGTTGTGGTCTAGTCCCCTTTATGAGCTTCTGGAAAATGGCTCTTCTTCTCTTTTTTATGAAATAATATCTCTTTTTTAAAAAAAGGAAAAGAAAAGAAAAAAGTTAGTGGATTAGGAAAAGAGAACATGATCTGATGTTTGAGTTCACTTTGAAAAGCCTTTCAAAAATGCAGCAGAAAAGATTAGGACATGATGCAACTACTGCAAGAATGAATTAGAAGTTGAATCATCTTCAGGAACAAGCACATTGAGAAATCACATTTCAAAATGCAAAAATTATTCTCGTCTTACTGGCCCCAATCAGCTTGAATTGATCTTTCAAAGATCTGAAAGAGGGAATGAAGAAGTTACTTCATGGAGGTTTGTCCTAAGTTTCATATACCGTCAAGGCAAATAATAACTAAAGAGTGCTATGACCTATTTGTGGAGGAGAAGTCTAAACTGAAAAAGTTTCTTGTTGAAGCGAAACAACGAGTTTGCTTAACCATATATACTTGGACATAATTGCAGAAGATTAATTACATGAGCCTGACAGTACATTTCATTGATAATGACTTGAATCTTCACAAGAAGAATTTACAGTGTTTATTTTGTTATCAACATCTTAGCTAGGGGACTACTAGAATGAAATTGACTTTTAGACTTTTAATAGTTTTAATCCTCTAATTATTCTTGAATATTTTTTAATCATATTAAATTGATGAAATATTTTTTAATTGTCAAAATCGGAATTCGATCTGAACCGAACCAAAATTCTTTTTTTTGGGGTGGGGGGGGGGGGGGGGGGGGTGGGTGGGGGGTAGGACAAAGGCACACTTCAGAAAAAAATTCCACACCTTTAAGAAAGTAAAGTGATAATTGATCTCTGTCCATTTTGGAAAATCTGAATTATGAACTTTCTGCGTGCATAGAACCAATAGACCATAATCACTATGATGTAGAGGTGACGATAATATTAATAGAATGATTAGCTAAAAGTGATATTTCATCTTAAGCTTTCGGCCTCCAAACCCAATGGGGACACTTCACAAAAAAAAGAATGTGACCCTCACCAACTTTGCCTCACTAGTAGCCATCTTCCCTTTAATCATTCACCTGAAGTTATGGCCCCTCATCTTAAAGCAAAAAATGGTATCTTAGTAATGATTTGAGAATCCATCCAAATCATCAAACATAAAAACTTGTCATTATTGGCTGCAAGACCACGACCCCAAGTCCCTGGTCTTCATAAAGATTTACTGTGTAGTGCACTTGCGCTTGAAACAGTGAGGTTCTTTAGGTCCATGATTTGTAGCATCAACTGGGTGATCAATTGTGGACCATTCCTCAAGTATGTGGAAGATGAATATACATGGAGAAGATGAATATTCAATAAGAGACAAGAGGGTAATATAGGTATATTTTTAGTAATTAATCTTGAATGACATCAGAAAAATTTATAATTTGAATAATTTACATGAGCCTAAATTTAAACTGTCAGACTCGCACAAATAAAAATTTCTCACCTGACGATTGGGTAAATTGGATCAATGTCCAATACAGCTACAATGATATTGCTTGTAATATAAATTGAACTAATGACCTCTCGAGTTCGTATGTTTTTGACCCTCCACCAAACATTTTATTCGCACGCTATTGAGATATGATTCATTAAAAGCATATTCACTTAATCTTGCTCTCACATTCAGGAAGAATACTATTATAGTTTAAAAAACCTATAGTAGACACTTATATTGCAACAAAACAACTTTACCAAGATGTACTCTTTTTAAGGTATGGTCTCCTTTCCTTGGTAAAATGTGAAAGTGAAAGAACTAAACAAAAAGCAAGTTCCACTCCAACATATTGAGAACAAATAAAAGAGGGAAAATCCTCCCTATTGAAAGTATTAGAAGAGAAAAAAAAGTAAAAAATAATTTTCTTACTCCTGTATCTTATCTCTAATTGAATCTTTTCTTGTTTTCCTCTTCTTCTTTTTTGCCAATATCAGTGACCACCAGCGGCCAAGGGCTGTATATGTAGGGGCAAGATTGGGAAATTGCTCCAATGAAATCAAAAATATTTATATAAATATGTATGTTTTAATATGATATGATTATGTTTTTTTTTTAAAAACGGTCATAGACCGGATTACATTCATTTTAGGGTTATACTGAATTGTTTCAAAGTTGGTGACTTCATACAGTTGAAGTTTTTTCCTTTATTTATTTCAAAGTTTTTCTCGTATAGTTACCGTGTTGCTCTTATAATTACTTAATATCTTTACGTACATTCGAATAAGTGGGTTTTGGTAGTGCAGATCAATTTTTTCATGCATTGACATATATTAAAGACGAACCCTTCTTAATAAGATCAATTATCTTCTAAAAATTTCATAAAGTCAAGATTTTTTATAATATAATAATTTAGGGGATTGAAAACATGTTACTAACAAATTAAGTTCCCTCATTTTAAAAAAAAAGAAGAAGATTAATAAACAAATCTAAAAAAAATTCCGCGGACAACAACCCATATGGTTTCCGCATAGCCCTGTATCAACCACTACATATAGAGATGATAATGATCACTAACACCCACATTCAAGTGGTCAGTGCTTGCAAAATGGGTTCCACTTCTCCTCCTCCAAAGGTGAGCCTCTACACCTGCTTAATTACACTATTCCATTAGAGTTCTTGCTCGGTACTGATTTCATTCTTGTTCTGCTTCTCTAACAGGAAGTTCAGTCCGACGAAAAATGGACGCAGGAAGAAGATCAATCGCGCAGAGCCAAATGGTGGTACTCTACCTTCCACACTGTTACTGCCATGATCGGTGCCGGTGTCCTCAGCCTGCCTTATGCCATGGCTTACTTAGGCTGGTATATATACATATATAGTTATAATTATATACACTTCATAGTCTTTTGATTGTCAAAATTGAAATGATTACCAAAACAAACGGAAAATTATAACCATATTAATTACCTTATATAATTTTCTTCAGGGGACCAGGGACAATGGTTTTGGTGTTATCTTGGTGCTTGACATTGAACACAATGTGGCAGATGATACAACTCCATGAATGTGTACCTGGTACTCGATTTGATCGATACATTGACCTCGGTAGACATGCTTTCGGGCCGAAACTAGGACCTTGGATTGTGCTTCCTCAACAGCTGATTGTCCAGGTTGGGTGTGATATCGTGTATATGGTCACTGGAGGCAAGTGCCTTAAGAAGTTCATGGAGATGGCTTGTACCAATTGCACACAAATCAGACAGTCTTACTGGATTTTAATCTTTGGTGGCCTCCATTTCTTTCTCTCTCAACTTCCCAATTTCAATTCTGTTGCTGGAGTTTCCCTGGCAGCAGCAATTATGTCATTGAGGTACCTTTTTCTTTATTCAAGACTCTAATTTGCTCAATTACCTTTACTTGGTCTTTCAATTTCTGTCAATATAGTTTGTAATCCATAGACTGAGCTACTGATCAATTACCCCTTTTTACACTAGCTAGGCAGAAATATGGAATGAAATTATTAAAGATGCCAATTTTCTGGCCGGCCAAGACATTTATAAATTAGTGATTGAAAATCCTGCAACAACTTTTCACTAAAAATAGCATGTTCTTATGTTCTTTATCCTTTTGGTTTCATGGAATTTATTTGTCTAGGTTTTCTCAAATATTATTTTCCTTCTCTCTTTGATGGGTATAGTGTTATGTCCCCATTGTGAGTCATCGGAAAAGTTCTTTTGAAAAAAACTTTGTACTAAAAATGCGATTAGGAGACTATTTTTTGAAGGATTTCTCTGCTATGATACTTTTTATATGATCAGGGATTAAGATGACCATCTTATTCACAATCATAATAAAATAAAATAAAAAACACATTATTGATCTTATTCTTGCTATCCTACGTTCTATAAACTTGGAATCTTTATTGCAGCTATTCAACTATAGCCTGGCTAGGTTGCTTGACTCATGGTAGGATTGACGATGTAAGCTATGCATACAAGAAGACAACCTCAGCAGATTACATGTTTCGAGTGTTCAACGCACTCGGACAAATTTCATTTGCATTCGCTGGTCATGCAGTGGTTCTGGAAATTCAGTCCACAATTCCATCAACTCCTGAGACGCCATCCAAAATACCAATGTGGAAGGGTGCAGTACTTTCCTACTTTATCAATGCTATATGCTATTTCCCTGTCGCATTTTTAGGTTACTGGGCTTTTGGCCAAGATGTTGATGACAATGTGCTCCTGAATCTCAAGAAGCCTGAGTGGCTCATTGCCTCTGCCAACTTAATGGTGGTCGTCCACGTCATCGGTAGCTATCAGGTATACATAATGCAACCAGCAATGCATAAATATACATACATGTACACATAAACAAATGCATTACATTAGTACCCAAATGTATTGGAACTAATGAAGAAAAATTATTGTTGTAGGTTTATGCTATGCCTGTATTTGCCATGCTGGAGGGGATGATGGTGAAAAGATTCAACTATTCTCGAGGGCCTGGACTTAAGCTCGTAACTCGATCGGCTTATGTTGGTATATTGTCAACTTTGTGAATTGATAATTTGGAATGAATGATTGACCATTTGATGATAATTGAAACTGCACATGCATGATCAAGAGTCCATGTAATTTTGCAGCATTTACACTCTTCATTGGAGTTACATTCCCTTTCTTTGGAGATCTTCTTGGCTTCTTTGGCGGATTTGGTTTTGCACCCACTTCATATTTTGTATGATCCCCTAATCTTTTCACCCAATTCATATTAAGTATAATTTTTTTATTATGGCTTGTGATTTAATTGTGTTGATTTGGGGTTCATGTAGCTGCCAAGTATAATGTGGCTGATAATCAAGAAGCCCAAAAGATTCAGCACCAAATGGTTCATCAACTGGGTAATCGAGATTAATAAATTACAATTCCGTCATAGTTTATGAATTCACGTTGATTTACTAATGGATTAACATATCTGGTCATGTGGACTTCAGGCATCCATATTCATTGGAGTGTTCATCATGCTGGCTTCAACAATTGGTGGCTTTAGGAATATCATTGCAGATGCTTCCACATACCGTTTCTACACATAAAAACAATATTAAGGATCAAGTTAGGGGAATTAAACAGGATTTGTCAAGACCACAAATATTCTAAATATGCAAGCTTGCTGGAATGCATTGTTCTTCTATGAGAGAAAGGGGGGTAGGACAAAGGCACTCATCAGGAAAAAAATTCCACACCTCGAAGAAAGTAAAGTGATAAATTATCTCTGTCCATGTCGAAAAATCTGAATTATGAACTCCTGTGTGCATAGAACCAATAGACCATAATCACTATGATGTAGAGGTGACGATAATATTAATAGAATGGTTAGCTAAAAGTGATATTTCATCTTGAGCTTTCGGCCTCCAAACCTAATGGGGACACTTCACAAAAAAAAGAATGTGACCCTCACCAACTTTGCCTCACTAGTAGCCATCTTCCCTTTAATCATTCACCTGAAGTTATGGCCCCTCATCTTAAAGCAAAAAATGGTATCTTTGTAATGATTTGAGAATCCATCCAAATCATCAAACATAAAAACTTGCCATTATTGGCTGCAGGACCACGACCCCAAGTCCTTGGTTAATTTACTGTGCAGTGCATTGTGCTTGAAACAGTGAGGTTCTTGAGGTCCGTGCTTTGTAGCATCGACTGGGTGAATTGTGGACCATTACTCCTCATATTTGTGGAAGATGAATATGTTGGAAAAATGGTGGTCAACAACCATTTGACTAAGATTTAATAACAATTAGTTGAGTGTCATTGAATGAAATAAAGTGGGTTTTAATCTTCAATATGAAGACTAGAATTTGGAATTAAAAGTTGTCCAAAATCATTTTTTGGTTGAATGAAAATTGACTTCAAAGTAATCATGTTAGATATGACATGTCATGTGCAAAATAAGATAAATGTGAGAATCTCACATCGAAAAATTGTGATGGTTTTATAAACTCAGGTATTGAATATAAGACTTATACTCAAGAGCAACTAAACTTCTGTGAGAGTAAGATTCTAAACATAATGGGTTGGACCTTGAAAACACAAGCGAGTGCTAACCTGCCGTCGCGGGGCTTGGGCTCTAGTAGCTCACTTAGGCTTATCATTTTGACGGACATAAGAGTAAAGTCAATTTCTGTTTGAGTTAGGCATGAAAATCATGGGCCAATACCTACTTATGGGAGCCCGAAAAATCTGTCTTAGCTGGGTCAAAGGTCTGGCCCAGAAAATCACTACACCATGTCACCATCAATGATTTTCGGGCTATACACTTGTTGGACTATTATAAATAGCCTAGCCTAGAGCTGATCAAAGTAGTGACGAAAATTCTTTTGACGGAGCTCCTCCGTCTTGCTGCTATTTCTTCCTCTGTTCTCACTTTCTTATTGCCTGAGAGTGTGTTCAAAAATTGGTTCGAAAGTGTCCATTGGTATTGTTGTGTCACCTATCAGTAGTTAAGCATTGTATCTTAAGAGCTTCTTACTCAGAACGCAGAGACACTAGTGGCTCGAGTGTTATCACCTTAAGGAGATTCGCATCCAAGCGTACATTGCTCTCTCATTTACCTGTTCCGGGGTGTTTTATTCTTTCCTCTACCGGTTTGGTATCTCTAAATTCATTGTTTTATATATATACATACTGTTTTTTGATTGTATATGCATGTCAATAAATCCATGCGGTGTTATTTGCTTCAGTAATCATATTACTTTTCTTTGACTAAGTTCATATGTGCAAGATGCTTTGTTAATTACTAATTTTACTTCCAACAGAATATACATGTAGAAGATGAATATTCAATAAGAGGCACAAGAGGGTACTGTAGGTATATTTTTAGTAATCTTGAATGACATTAAAAAAATTTGTCTTTTGAATAGTTGACATGAATTTAAACTCAGATCGTCAGACTTGCGAGCATAAAAATTCCTTACATGACGATTGGGTAAAATTGGGTCATTGCCCAACATGGCCACAAAGATATTCTTCTAATATAAATTGAACTCATAAGCTCTCGAGTTCATATATTTTTTACCCCACCAAAAATTTTATTCCCACTCTATTAGGATATGATTCATTAAAAGCTTATGCACTTAGTCTTGCTCTCACATTCAGGAAGAATACTATCTATCTTTCTATCTATATATATATACGAACTTTCTCTTATACGGACACATCTTACACACTCATTTTACGCACTTCTATTTTTGATCGTACGATGTCATCAACGGACCAGATCTATTTCAGTTTCGTAGAATCCAACTTCTTCTTCCTCCTCTCAATCAGCTACCTCCTCTGTGCAATGTCTTCCTTTGAGTTTGTGACAACCTGCCTTCATCAATAATGAGTTTTCTTCAATACAGAGGAGGTTCGCGACAGCCCTGATTCGTAACAGATCTGATTTCGCAACATCTTCTCCCTCCTCTCAATCGGCGATTCAACATCTCTATCACAAACCGATGTCTCTGCCGCCGATTCCGTGTCTCTATGTGTCTCTATCTTTTAGATTGATGAACCCATTTTGTGTATTTCTCTCTTGTCTTCTTTCTCTGTCCGTCTTGCATATATGGGTTTGCTCCTCTTTTTGGCTCAAATCTTCTCACCTGCAAATCCCAATATTTGTATACCCAAACAACAAAGACTCCAGTGGTCATTCATCCTTCCATCAACGCGAACCACAAAGAGGGACATGGGAGTGCTATCGAAGCTGAAATGAAAAGAGAGCCAGAGAGGAACATGGAGTTTTTTGAAGAAATGCTGGATAGAAATCTCAAATCATGGCTGTTGTTGCAATCGAACTGATGAAAATACAGTCCGTAAGTTAAGTTCGTAATTTCAGCCCGCATGAGAGAACAACCGTATATATATATATATATATATATATATATATATATATATATATATTACAATATATAAAAACGGAAGCCTCACATTGAAATGCTGCAATTCTAAGCCTGCCACATTAGGTTTGTTTTGCTGCCACATGGATTTAATCAAATATTTTTTAACTTTTAATTATTAACAAAATTAATAAAGTGTTTGTGTCCTTACTCCTTTCACATTCCTAACGACGCTACGCTTTCAGTCTTCCGAGAACGACAACTTGCACCTTCTTCTACACACGCAAAGCCACTTCGTTTTCTCCCTCCTAGATTCATTCATCTTAACTCTGAAGAATCGCAGCATTGGCTCTTTTGTCATGTTTATATCTCTCAATAAGATTCTTCTTCCTCTCATTAAGCATGTTCTCGATTTTCAAAGGTGTTTTCATCAGCATGTCTGAGCCCAATCTCTCGCGTAAACGCTGCACATCAAGCTTATCAATAAATTGCGATTGTTGATTTGTGCTATATAGCGACGGTAGAGGATTGTGCGATTGTCGAAACTTCTTCAACAATCAGGTTATAGTTTTCGACAATTGGCTAATTTTGTGATCTAGGGCCCTTTCAATCTTTTCTTCTCATCTAATTTTAAATTGATTGCATCTAAAGCTTTTGGTATTAATTTTTAAAGACAAATATGTCTCTAACCCAGTTTTGCACCTGGTGAAATTTCTATGTATATACACTGACACAATTCTCATAAATGATTTCCTTTACACAGGTGGATTTGATTTCTCTTGATGATACTGTAAAATCTTTGGTTGGGGATGGCCACACTTCATAAGTAATGAAAAGTAATTACTTTCGCGAGGCAGTATTGAATTATCGATGAATAAGGTTGAGGATACTCACAGAGTCACAGGTTTGGACATGCTCTCAGATCGTGGCTTTTATTTCCTTTCTCATATCGTAGTTTTTATTGATTATTCACTTGATTCAGACAGAAGAAGTGTTGGGAAAAACAAGCCTTGCTTTTTCTCGAACTTTTCTTCTCTCAGAGATGCCCTTTCAGTTACTCGTGTTTCTCTCATTCGCTCGTGTTTCCCAACCCCATAGGACTCAAGCACTCAAGTTATAATCTCACTATCACTCGTGTTTCCCAACCTCCCTGCAAACTACAATTACCAACTACAATCAAGAAGGCCCGTACTTAAGTACACACCACAGCAGATCACCGACCACCACAAAAATTTCAATGAAAATGATAATAAATAGCCGAGCAATTCATCTCTTATTCCCAACTTGATTTGACAAGCCAACTTCATCAGCACCTTCTCAAATTAAAACCACATTCCCTCTGGGTACCTTTAATTGCACTAGAGAAGCAAACAACTTCAATCAAACTATCCCGAACAACATATCATTAAGGAGCAGTCCACGCAATAAATAAAGAGTCCCTTCCCACTCCTTGCTTTGCTAGAGTGTCTGCTACGCCATTGGCTTCTCTCCAAGTATGATTAAAAGACACATGAGAAAATTGCTTTAAAAGATTTGAGATCTCATTTATGTCTTGATCAATACTCCACGGATTACTTGAATAATCTGGTAGCCATTTCAAAGCATTTATCGAATCAGATTTGATAATTATGCTGCCTCGCTCTTTGATCTTGAAATCAAGAGAGACCTGGAGGGCTGTTCGAATTGCTCTTAGCTCAACCACACTTGAGTTGGAAAGGTTAGCTGGCCATGAAAAAATGCACAAAAAATTCCCAGCTGAGTCCTTAAGAACGCCACCTATACTCGCACCCCGAGATTGTACTGAAACATCAGTGTTCCACTTCAAAAAATCAAGAGGAGGTTGAGACCAAAGGCAAGGCAGCCTTTGAAGTTTGAGTGGGTTAGCTCTCAGGTTTTCGGCAGAATTCATTAACTCTGGCCTACTGATCATACAATCAACTGGGTAATCGAGATTAATTAATCATAAATCCTTCATAGTTTATGAATTCATGTTGATTTACTTATGGATTAACATATCTGGTCGTGTGTGGACTTCAGGCATCCATATTCATTGGAGTGTTCATCATGCTGGCTTCAACTGTTGGTGGCTTTAGGAATGTCAGTGCAGATGCTTCCACATACCGTTTCTACTTTCTACACATAAAAACAATATTAGGGATCAAGTTAGGGGAGTATACAGGATTTGTCAAAGACCACAAATATTCTAAATATGCGATCTTGTTGGCATGTGTTGTTTTATGAGCAGAAACGTAATTAAATTTCCCATCTGTCTTGCATCTTTTTCTCTTTACACATTTTTTCCCCATGTCATCCATGGAATTGCATAAGAATTACAGGGGAACGTCTCATATGTCCCCGATCTCACCCACTGCGGGAGTATTGTGCTGAGTGTTGTTTACAATTGCTTAGTAATTGACTCCATCAGTGTTCCTTCAATTCTATTAAGCACATGCTTATACTTACACAGACAAAAGGCAAACGCATACTTAACAAATCGCAACATCCAAAGCTGTTTGTTGCTCTGTATTTCAATAAATTCAAGTATGTGTTCTTCTTCTTCTTCGTTTCTTCCTTTTTCCAACTCACACATTTGAGGAGCTGAAGTTGGCAGAGGTTGAAACGGTAAAAGTAAGTTTGAAGCTTTCATCTTCAGATGAAGGGAATGAATTACAAGTGCCAACAAATGCAAGTATCGGTTCTCCTTGCTTCAGCCACCAATGATGCTAATTGCTACAGACTCTTCGAACCTCTAATGGCGTTGGTGTGGCGGTGCTTCCTAATTTTACTAGGGCAGTAAGAGAATACGATTGCATTATCCGTCGAACACACATAAGTCTCTTTGTGCACTACTATGATAATAGCGATTTTAAAGTATTTTTAAAGTAACGAAATTGAGTAGTGATTTTGGATAATTTTAATAGTGATTTTTAAAACAGTCCAGCCAATACGTAGGAAAGTATTTGAGTACTGAATCTAAGGGTGAAACTAAGAGAATGCACATTGAAGAGAGGGAGAACGGAAGAAGAGCGATACGAGAATATGATTGATAAGGATAAAGAAGACAACGAATTTTAAAGATCTTCAGAACACTTTGATTTAGAATCGTTCAAGTTAGCACACTAATTTAGCGTCTCTTATTTCCATCACTCAAAAAGATATCTCGAATTTGCAGCGGGACTCGGTTGGAACTTGGAAGGTAGATGGAATACTCGGCGAGTCCTGTCCGGGTAAGGGGACATAGCGAATATGCAAAACGACGCGTTTAAGATACTTTCTAAAGGATGGAAAACGACGTCATTTTCGATTTTTTCCTCGTATGAGGGCACTGACTGAGCAGTGAGAACCACCAGTTTATTAAATGTTTATTTTTTAATTATTTGGTCATCAGAAATGGAAAACAAGCAATAACCATTTCTCATCTTAGAAAGACAGAGAGAGAGAGAGTATGTGTGTATAGAGAGAGAAGCATGGAGACTGCTATTTGTGGGAGATTTGCTCTCTCACCTAATCGCGCTTTCAATCCCAAACCAGGTACTCCTTTATACATCTCACTTCTTCTTCGTCTTCTTCTTGATCTTTAAAAGGTGTTGTCGATTGATTGATTGATTGTAATTTTGATTATTTTTTTATTCATTTTGAAATTCTCCTATGCTTTGGAATATCTAATGTAGTTAAGCGGTTGATTTCAAACAGAATGCTTCATAGTTTGATTTTTCCGGGAATATGAGTGATTTCGGGCCCTTTTTCCCCTTTTATCAAACAATTTCCGCTTTTCTTTTTCACTCGGGCATACTAAGTTAGAGATGGAGAACAATATTTGATAATTCTTCAGTTATTTTACCCAGAGAAAGGAAGAAGAAGAAGAAGAAATATATCTGATGATTTTTTTTCCATGTCCTTTTATGTGTTTGTTCTTGCAAAGTGTTCTCTTAAAATCTAGGATATTGTTTGCATAAAGTTGGGAAATTAGGAATCCAAAATTTGATGGGTTTGTTTGCTGGGCTGCACTTTTACTTTTTTTTTTGCTCTTTTTTGCCGCAGCTAGGATTCTCTTGTCGCTGTTATTACTTATAAAATATCATGGTTGAATGGTTATTATTACTTTTGTAGTTTGTTATCATCTTCTTTTTGGACAACTAGATATAATCTTCACTTCATCGTATAAAGAAAAAATTGTTCTTTCAAAACTTGAATCGGTGATGTCCCATCTCTGCTCTCTCCTCCTCATTTGTTTGATTGGGTGCAAATAGTGTAAACTTGAAAATCTGCCTTCTGCAAGCTAGTATTTGGTTCGAAACTTGTCCAGTTGATTTTCTGATGCAATATTAATGCTTTCTTCAACATTGTTTTTTAAAACCCTGTTTTAACAAAAAGAAAAGGAAGAAAGAACTGCTGTCTCAGGCTTATTCTGTTTGCTGCAGCTTGTTCTGGTCTTTTATATCGTTGTTCTCTGTTTTCATCTCGATCTTCTTCCCCTTGCAGAGAAGTCACTTTGATAGTCATTTATAGTTGTACTTATGTAAGTTCTAGAGTTATCATTCCGGCAGAGTGATTGTTGTTCCATTACCATGACAGGGGACAAAAACTCTCTTTGTAAAGGTTCGTGTGTCAACCGTGGAACTCTCATGGTAGTATCAGCAACAGTAGCAAGCAAAGGAGGCGGGGTATTGGACAGGCCAGTTATTGAAAGAACAACACCTGGCCGTGAATCGGAATTTGATTTGAGGTATATCATTTAATAGTTAGGCTGTTCCATTTATGGTGTTTTCACTGATCAGTGTTTCAACCATTGTTCATTTTGTTAACCTTCTGCGTGTGTGGTTGCTTATTAGTTGGACATCTTTGATAATATGTGGGAGAGAGAGAGAGAGAGAGAGATTGTTACTGCAACCTTGGGCGAAATAAGAACCAACCTCTAGTTGATCCAGGGGCATTTTGATTTAGATCTCAATCAATTGTTTATTTAAAGTGACTTAGATTAGTTAACGATAATATATGAGTTATTCCTTGATTACCTCTAGAAGGAATGTGCATTATTTGCTTGGATGTGTTAGCGTTAATATGTTCTATCTAGTTTTCTTTTTGGTGACCATGTCGTTATTATGAATATGCCAGGAAATCTAGGAAAATAGCTCCTCCGTATCGCGTCATGCTGCATAATGACAACTTCAACAAACGAGAGTATGTTGTACAAGTTTTGATGAAGGTCATCCCAGGAATGACGCTTGACAATGCAGTTAACATAATGCAAGAGGCACATTACAACGGCTTGGCTGTGGTGATTATTTGTTCTCAGGCTGATGCTGAAGAACACTGCTTGCAACTGAGGGGTAATGGGCTAATGAGTTCAATAGAACCTGCTAGTGGTGGCTGCTGAAGTTATCGTGTATTTAGATCCATATGAACCTGTAACTGTTGATATATTATTCTCAGAATTCGATAGTGTATATATAACTCAGTAGTGCCAATGTGAAAATTTGGTCATCCTATGGTCATTATGAGGACGAGGATGCTGATCATGTTGAATAAAAGTGGTGCAAGTCTACTCTTTTTATTCAGGCATTGAAACCAGTTCTGTTTACGTAAATTCTCTGAAATGTTACCAGATTTACATATCAAGATCTGACAAATATTATTCAGATGACCTTAAATAATAGCAGAGGCAAAAAGAAACAGTACTATCAACTATGCTAAGGACGCCAACAATATAGCCTTATCCCGGCCATTGCGAAAAATATGATAACTTTGAATCGGTCGGTTCCATGAGATCTTATCCATCGAATAGAAAATGATAATCACAAATCAGCAATTGACAATTCAATTATTGTGCTAAGAGTTCCTAGTCCACCTAATCCCGCTTTCATTCCCTGCACGCAAGCAGAAAGAATAAGGCAGTGCCGCTGTCAAGAGCTCTGACGAAATGAGCACCAATAATAACAGATTTCTTTGAAAAAGCATCTATTGCGTAGGCAGAATTTCTTTGTTATGTAACTAAGCTCAAAGCTCAAAATATATCATTGTATATATATCATGCAAAGTATATCGGACACAAACACTAACCATTAGCCAGATGTTGGAAACTAAGACTCCACCGTTGAAAGAAAGGACTGGATCCCAAAAACAAGGAAAAGAACTCCACCCGATAGTGCAACCTGCATTTAACCTTTAGCATTACAAATTGCTTAACAAAGTAAAATCGTTATCTAAATCCCTACTGCAACAAGAAAAGGAATAAAATTTAATTGTAAATTACTAATTTCTCCGATATTTGAGATGCCAAGCTCTTTCCTCCAAGGACAGCAGCAGTGGTACACAATGCCTGTCCCCTGAGAAAAGAAGCAAGCAGCAACAGTGAATATGAGATGGCTATATGCCCCCCAAACTTTTGAAAACGAGGAAAAAAAAACACAAAGATCTTTAAATAAAACTTACAGAATTCCACCGAGAACCACCCCAAAGGGATTCTCGTCTGAGGCTAAACCAATGGTAGCGAGCTGAAATTGAAATCATCTGCGTAAAGCGCCAAGGAGACGTGCAATGATAAATGCACACAGATAAACAATGCCTGTGGTGATGCTTACCTGGCTCTTGTCACCCCACTCGCCAAAGAAAGTGATGGAAAATGCCTACAAAAATCACATGATGAAATTTTTTTAAGAAATGTCACTTTGTAGACATGTGATAATTCATTGTTTAAATAAATTAGAACCTTCAAAAATATGGGAGAGAAGATCTGTGAGAGAAATTGCCGCCTCTTCTTTTTTGAATCATCATCAACCTGAGAATTCAAACTATAGATTAAAAAACATTTAAATTAGTAGCCCAAACAATTCATTCAATGGGTTAAGACGGGATTATACTGTGGCCTGCTCTCTATCAAGTTATGAGCATCCTGATTAGAGAAGTATATGTAGAATTTTGCTGACATTAGGATGTCATCAATATAAGCCTGCTCTCTCCATAATTCTCTTACTCTACCATCATGGAAGTTCAGGATAGCTTTAGTGGGATAACTCTCTACCTCTCCAGGAATTATCTTTTAGTTAGCTAACATAAGTTCCTGCAAACCATGATTTTCTTGGTCTTTGGATCCCACCAACAAATTAATCGGACAGTCGTGTCATTTAACTTCAGAAGAAATACAGGACCTTTTGTCAATGTGGAATCTAAAACAGAGATCACACATACACCATATCTACGCATCTTTGTGGTTAAAAATGCGGGCCTTGTTACTATTCATGAAACTGAAGTAAGACTGCAATACCTTGCTGCTGTCTTTTTTCGTTCCCGTATTAGTTTTCCAGTCAGCATCCTGGTTAAACAATGCAGTTCAAATTAAAAGTCTTTTTTCTTTTGTAATGGTGCAAGTCTCACAACAAAGAAAACTAACCAATTTTGCCTCAACTTCAGCCAACTCTTCGGCCTCCCTGTTTTATTCAACAAAATGAAATTCCATTACAAGATGAATGCAAGAAATGAATTGGAATACAAGATTTAGCAAACAGAAAAAATGATAAGGGCAAATCATTACCCTTCACCTCTAAATGCATCCCACAGTGACCACAACCCAAATCCAAAAAACAACAATGTTGTTATGTGATGAGTCCACTTACGAGGGATCTGCATAGTTCAACATCGGTAACAGGAGTAGATGAAAATTAATACAAGATACTGAGAGCTTGTGCTTATAGGCAACTGACGGTCAACTGGTCAAGCTAAATTAATTATCAACAGTCAACACTAAGGCCTTGCTTGGGAGAGATGTTGCTTCCAACACCCCTTTTCCCAACCCCTCATTTTTTAGAGATTGGGAAGTGTTCACTCACATAAACCCTCTCAATCCCTCCCAACCCTTGTAAATATCAAGTAAGGATTCACTTTTATAAACCCCTCCCAACCCTCATGTCAAGCATCGCCTAACAGTAATTAATTGACTGGAACAAAATATGAGATCAACACATTCAGAACTATATCACAAATGATTTTTCTTGTACTTTAGTGTACATTGTTTGCGGACAATATTGTTTTATCGGACGAGACAATATTGAGAAAAACCCGTTTAAGATGATAAAAGCATGAACAACCTAGAGATAATCGCGCGGCAGTGAGAAAATTGAGAGAATTTGTATAGGAAGAAGTAGGAAGCAAAGAGGAAAACCTAAAAAGACATGACTTGAAGAGGTAATAAATGATATAGGTTCAATAAGATTTATGAAAGTATGATCTTGATAGAAATGAATGGTGATGATGCGTTTGCTGAATCCAAAATCTTGGATTGGTTAACTCACTCCTCATTGTGATAGCAAAAAATCTTAGAGCTATTAGGAACAATAAGCAAACATATGAATTGGATCCTGAATAACATGCCATATTAATTTCAGTTTAAAGGACCAAACTAACATATCGCCAATGAAATTTAAGATTAGCAAATCTTGAGAGATCTACATCAGTGCCCTAGATCTGCTCCATAACATAATAACATCTTTGGCAGAAGATGGATTAGTATTTTATCAAGTGGAATGCAGTTCATCAATATTATCATCGAGATCTCATCTCTTCTAAGTATGTACAAAGAATGAAAATAAAATAAGGATTTCCAGAGAGAAAATAAGGTACACACAAGATTTGGAGCAGCCCAACCAACAACGGCAGAAAGAATTGTCATCACCTAGAAAAATGCAAAAACTTCTGCTAAGTATACTAGAGAAATAATTTAGAAATAACAGAATAGGTTTGAAAAAACAAAAGATATTGGGAATAAGGAACTTACAATTAACGCCGCTAAGCAGCCGGACAAAACAAATCTCCTTGGGTGACGCATTGCCAATATCTGGAAACGACCAAGAATGTGTATATTAAAAATAAAATAAAAAACATGTCGACTGAAATATATCCTGTTGATCACAAATTAGAAGAAAATTGACATCTATGTCCTGGTTTCTCTCTCACAATATCATATCAATGGGGAATTCAGCCACGCTGTGACTAATATGATTTTTGTATCAGATAAAAATGAGCAAAGGAAGAAATGACACAGCCATTTGTTGCATTGTGTATCGCATTTAAGCTGGTTAAGCCAATATTTTTATCATGAGAGACGCAATCATGCTTGAGCCAAACCAAAAAAAGTGCTTCTTTCAGATCATATGCCTTCGCTTTCTTCTTCTTGTAATCCCAATTTGTTTTGCCTCATATAAGCTAATACTAGGGGAAAAATGCATCCTGCCAATATGCAATTTCAGAAACAAACCAACAAAAGTGGGACGAGATCCACGATCACGTACATGTAACATTTTTTTTTAAATATCCGTTGTTTTTAATCAGTCATTATTATTCTTGATTAAATTCAAATCTCTCTACAATCAAATAACAACTGACCACTGGAGCTGTATTTCAAGATTGGGAAGGAAAAAAAAATCAAGAGAGCAAGAAACACATACCGCGGCGGCAAAAAACGTCTTGTCTCCGATCTCCGATAGCACAGTGATGGCAAGCGACTTCGTAAAACCCTTAAACCAAACGTTAAATTAGAGCAAGAACATGCAGAAAAAGAGTTGAAATAAAAAAAAACAAGTTCTAATCAAACGAACAAAAAATGGTTCATAGACCGAATCAATTACCTGTATCACTGAGCTCATTTTAGCTCGCTTGAAAAAATAAATAGAAACCAAGATGTTGCAGAGATTGAGTATCAGAGACTCAGAAGGGTCGACTCTTCGCTATACAGAAAGAGGCGTCTATTCTTGCCCGTGGTCTCCGACTCCCCGAAACAGGGTACCCAATAAATTAACTGAAATCCGGGAAAGACGACAAGAAAAGCAAATCTAAAAAAGTAGCGCGTTTAAATTGTGTTGGGAGCTGGGAGCGTGGAGATCAAGTAGACTGACGAATCGAATGTGATTCCGTCAACAAAAGGAAATATGCTTTGGCATCAACAGTCTTGAATAGTGGTTGGTGGGACAATACGTTTGGGGTAAAGCTGAGGTCGTTGTGGAGGCGCGTGGAAGATGTTCTAGTAAAAAAATGATTGTTGCAAATTGCTGATTATAGACAGTGCATTGCGGATGCGGGATGCCTGACTTATTATGTATGACTACGAATAAAGGTGAATGGCCTCTTAAATAATAAATATTTAATATTGTACAATTATTGAATGGACAATACAGGTGGCCCACCTATTCAGAAATGCTGATTGCCCATGAGCCCAGAATTCATATAAAAGCCCACGGCCCGATCCCAGGTAGTTGCTACTATGCAATATTAAGAGCACCCACGGGTATTTATTAAATCAACAAATATTATGGAAATTTATGTTTGTGATGATATGACTATATTGAAATATGCGTTTTGTTGATATGGCTGTATTGAGATATGTGTTTTGATGATATGAATTGAATTTTTGTAATAAAAGTATGAATTGAAATTTGATTTTGGTGTAAATTTGAGTGGAATAATAATATGAAGGATGTGAAAGTGGTTGTCTCGGATAATGATTTTATATTGAGATATGTGTTTTGCTGGTATGACAATATTGAAATATATGTTTTACTGATGTGACAATATTAAAATATGCGTTATGTTGCTTTGATTGTATTGAGAGTCATATTTTATGGGATAGATGTGATACTCATTTTTAAAATTTATTGGGTCATTACAAATCTATTGTTGCATTTTCCCCAACTTTAGTAGAGAGTAACGATGCTTTGCGAAGTAATTGAAGTGTCGAATAAATTTTCCGCCAATACTTGGTTCTTTATTCCTTCCTCCCAAATTCAGGGCTAATTGATACAGTACTACATGTTTATTCCCTAACTGGACAAGGGAAAGAAATTGCTGCAGAGAAATTATGTTCAAATCTGTTCCTATGCAACACAAACTGAACAATGAGATAATAATATTCCTGGTTATTTGACCTGGCTGGGCCTGGGACGATAGCTTGTACATGACCATATATGTGTGTGCTGATCCGCAACTCTTAACGAGTCATCCCCGGTATAACCATCGGTGGTGTTATCTGCTCCCGGTTCCATCTCTCAACATTGGCTTCCCAACCTTAGCAACACACAAATTAAACAACACAATACATATGGATCAGCTAATACATAACCATGCCAAAGTAGGTCCAGCTAATTAACTCGATTACGGGGGATTTTATCCACGATGAACGTTATAAAAGGCTCAATGATATTGTACCTTCTGCGGGATTGATTCCGCGGTTTTTGAGTTCTCTGTGCTCTTGACAGAGAGCACAACGGCTGCAGAAACAATGCACCAAGAAATCTGCGCATGGAGTTTCTGGCAGCGAAAAATGGCTCCGCATTTTTGAACGGTTCATACAACTATATAGGTATCCACAGAGCATACTTTCCAGGACAAGGTGCACGCACGTGGCTGCAAAACATGCTGCAACCAACAAACCAAATGCAAGGTTCAGTTTCCTGTCCTGCTATTGAACATGACAAATTCCACAATTTGTTTACCTGTAGTGCCTCTATCGGCAATTTCAGCGATCCTCCCCGCGACGATGAATGGACAGAAAACTGTTAAGCAACCTTCAATTAAGAAGGCAAATTAAGCAACCAAGAAAATATTCATTACTTTCCGAGACAGATGATCGCACGAGGCATAATTAATTAACTTACAATTGTAGGGATCTCGGTGACACTCGCAGAGGCCGGATGTCCATAGCCCTTCGGATTGGTGTGTAATGTAGGGAGAATAGCCTCCTTGCTTATGCATATCTCCTTGCTTATTCATTTCTTTCACTTATTAGACAAAACGTAATAATGTATACAGAGAACTAATGTTCTGCAATTCTGCATTGATTTTTAAAGCCGTGTAGGGATTAGTTATTAACGATGTTAGTCATAACTAATTAGTTGTTTTTGTACAGAACAAGAGGGAATTACGATCAGAATTTCAGTTACCTGACTGCAAGGAACGCTTTTTCTTACCTGTCACCACCGTATGGAGCTGTATATGGTTATAACTTGTAACGACTCATCATTATTTTATTTTTTTCCTTTAAATGAAATTAATACAATGAAAATCCACGTCATCAGTGGTTACTCAACTCAAACCAACCGTTAACCCTGAAGAAGCGCAATCTTTGGCTTTGCGATTTTTCAAGAAATACTTAATTCCCTCTGTTCTGCTCTGTTCTAAACCGACACCACAATGCATCCATCAATCTCAGAAGATTGCCAAAGTGAGTCATCGGTATCATCCATGAAGTGGTCGGCACCGGCACTGCCTACTGCGCCGCCACTCTCTTACAATTTTGACCCTGAAGAAGTAATGACGGTCACTGGAATTCCAGTGAATGTGGAAAATCAAAGAAATCCACCAGGACGACCTCCTGTGGTGTCTAATCCCAGGAGTTCGCATTCTCCAGTTCCTTGGTCTACTGGTCTCTGTGATTGTTGTGACGATGTCAACAGTTGTAAGTGAACTCTCTCTTCAGACATTTATATATATACCCTTTTTATCAGAAATCTAACCCTACTTAAATCAAAAATATTGTCCGGATTATCCAAACGATGTGGTATTTTATCGGAAGATTGAATTGCTCATGGTTGGAATTTGCCACACAGGTTGCTTAACATGTTGGTGTCCATGTGTGACATTTGGAAGAATTGCTGAAATGGTGGACAGAGGATCTACATGTAAGTTTGAAGAACCAAATTAATTTGAATGATTACTTATATTGCATAGTTTTTGCTGAATTTGCGACAGT
The DNA here is from genome assembly GCA_963580455.1 of Euonymus europaeus. Classification (NCBI taxonomy): domain Eukaryota; kingdom Viridiplantae; phylum Streptophyta; class Magnoliopsida; order Celastrales; family Celastraceae; genus Euonymus; species Euonymus europaeus. Next base: position 3,244,301 of record OY756968.1, on the reverse strand, counting down.
GAATAACTAGAATTTGTTTGCATATATATATATTTCGGCAGCATGTGGAGTAAGTGCAATGCTAATGTGCATGACCGGTTGTTCATGTTTGTACTCGTGTTTTTATCGATCAAAGTTGAGGGGACAGTACTTCTTGGAGGAAAGTCCATGCACTGATTGCTGCATCCATTGTTTCTGTGAGGAGTGTTCACTGTGTCAAGAGTATAGAGAGCTCAAGAATCGCGGTTTCGACATGTCCATTGGTGTTTCCCTCTCTCTCTCTCTCTCTCTCTCTCTCTCTCTCTATATATATATATATATATATATATATATATATATATATATATATAAGTCCATTGTTTGTGGTACTAATTATTAGAATTTTTGTTGGTTTGGAATGTCATAGGCTGGCATGGGTACATGGAGAGGCAAAAACGATTGGCTTCTGTCAATGCTCCTGCAATCGAAGGAGGCATGGTCCGATACAGCTAATTTTGATTAAACGATGTCAGTCATTTTTATATGCTATTGTTGCTGTAAACTCAAATGTCTTCACAATTTTATTTATTTACTTTGTGATATTTTAATCTGGTGTTTTATTTTTTTGTGAATTTATGAAAGTCGTCTGCAAATAATGAGAAAGTTCACCCTATTTTGAATAGTAGTCTGCTAGCTCTGGCTAGAGGAACCCCAACTCCCAAATTAGGGTCTTTTTAGTATTTTAAATCACAACCAATACAATGAGTAAACAAATTAACAAAAACGACCCATACAGCGCCCATCCCTAAATCAATCAGGTGACTTTATTCCCTCCACCCCATGACTTGATGCATAGGTGGAGTTTCATGCATCTGAGGTGGTCATTAATTTTTGTTAATAAGCTTAAATATGAGTAAATTATGAAAAAGGTCCACCTAAAATTTCAATTTATACCCCTATAAAATTGAAAAATATTATCTTAAGCCCTAAAGTCTAAAATAAACAAGATTGACTCATCAAAGAAAACAAGTTAATTTTTTTGCTATTAAAATTCAATTTAAATAATTATATTTATTTTATGTTCGATTATTGGATATTGGATTAGTTTACTAGTACTTATCTTCGAGTCATATAAATAACTCCCCTAAAATTATGACCCGATCCCTCTCACAGTATGTCTTGGCTTTGCTTCTGACTTGACGTTACATGAAATTTTCAGATTCTTATGTAGCCTCGGATTCGGCTTGGCACCCTACCATTGGAATGATAAATATTACAAAATCAATATATACCTGTTTGCTCTATCTAAATAGAAAACCAGTGTCAATTTAACTTCATTAATTACTTAGACAAATATTACTGGGCCCCAGGTGTGCCTACACATAAGTAGGCGTTAGATATTGCTGGGCCCAAAACTAAAACCCACTGGAGCAAAGATGCACAGCCCTGATAAGTGATAACAATGAAGGCCATGCATGGTTTTCCTCAAAGAGTATTAACACGTCGTGTCTTCAAGGGACAAAATAGCTAGAGTCTTCGGGTCTAAGCTTAATTTGTTCGAAAGTGTGGGGTGCATTTTCTTTGTCGGGACTCGGGAGGCGTGTGGTCCTAAGTTAATATCCCAGGACGGTTGTTTATGGTAATGGTGGATCGCTCTGAAATGGAAAAAGAAAAAGAAAAAAAAAGGTAGTTTTCCTAAAAGAAAATGTGGCAGGAAATATACAACATTTATTTCATCCATAATTACTGCATTATTGTTTTCTGTTAATTGGAATGAATACATTGAAAAAAATAGAGAGACTGAGATATACTAGTACAGTAGTACTACTTGAGTGCTGAAATCTCCCTCCGTCGTCCTTTTTTAATACGTGACTAATGTAATTGTTACCGATGAAATTGAGCTAATAACTTACTTAGTTTACAAACTCAATTAAGCTACTAATGTGATTGTTATCGATAAAATTGAGCTTATAATCTACTTAGTTTATTATAAGCTCACATAAACTCTATATATCGAACGGACACTAACTGAAACTTTATAAAATATACCAGTACAATACAGTGAAGCTAAAAATCATGCCCTGTGCCGTTAACTACCCCAACCCCAGTGAAGGTCCGAGGTCGAGGTTGCTTTATAGCACACTGACATCATGCTTCCATAGTAATGGAAGCTCACAAAATCTTGCTCAAATGAGTATTCCAAACTAAATATCAAGGACGTTCTATTCCTGCAAAAAATAACACATAAAATTCATATCTATTTGCAGTTTTTCTGGTCATTTTATATATAATATAACCCTAGAAATCAAGTTTTCATGTTGAAGAAAGTAAGATTACCTTTATTTTGCAATTTCTGCTCTTGATCCTCGTCAGTTTCTTCCATAATCTTGGTATTGTTATTGCAAGAGTACTGGAGAAGAAATGAATTAATGTGTAGGAAGGAGAGTACTGGTGTTGATTTGTGTCTTTTTTATGAGAATATTGTATCGATGAACCAGTAGACTGTATTTTATAGGGAAAAGCTACCCAACCTAGCAATGCATGGGTGGTAAAACCGTGAAAATGGTTGTTAGATCAGAAGGGCGAGCCACCGGTCCTGGTCTGTTGTGTTATCACAAATTGCGTTAACCCCCATATCAACTTTCAAATTTCAACAATACGCATATTATAATGTTTTATTTTAAAAATAAAATAATAATTACGTAATATTAAATTGTATAGATTACACAAGTAGACAAAAAAGTGATCGTATTTTCCAAATAGAAACCATGAATAACATTCTTACTTTTCAATCGATACAAATCGTAAAGAATAGAGAACCTAATTAGAATGATTGTCAATCAAAAATATGTTACTGCTATATTTTTACATTATTGTGATTACTACGAAATATTAGAATTTATTATTATTATTATTATTTAATAAAACATTATCTATGTTGAATCGGTCTGAAGTCTGAACCCAATTAAATCAATGAACCACTATGAATCGGTAAAAAAACAAAATTTGATGGCCCGCCCGATTTCACAATTTTTGGTAATTTATATGGACTTGTCATCATAATTTTAAAGACCATAAAATATGATGGCTTTGGCACGTCTTAAGCTCGGCTGTTGTATTCCTAGGAGGCCCGACCTCGATAGGACCTCAAAAATGAGAACTCTGGCTCGGTCTGTCGGCCGTCTTCTGAATATTTTGGAAACAAAACTCAGCTTTGGCCACCGAGTTGATTCAGTAACTATGAACAAAAAGTCGAATGCATAAGGATACATGCGCGTGTAGGGACTACGGATATCTAGGAATATATGGGGAAACGAGATTATGCAGAACATGAAATTCCCCACACCCAAATCCACAAGATTTAAGACTGTGATGAGAGAGAGAGAGAGAGAGAGAGAGAGAGGACTTGCGAGAGAGGAAGGTTTGCTAGAGGCTTGCGAGGCAGAGGCTTGTGACAACAGGCAAGAGGACATGCGATCGAGAGGATAGAAGTGACCTAGGGATGAAATAGGGTATTGAATATTGATCTAGATGAGGCACAATTGAGTTTTGAGATGCATGGGAGACAGCTTTATTTTATATATTTATGTATGAAATAGGGTATTTATATCTATGTTTGTAAAAGGTACGAACATCTTTTGTTGTTTGGAGTTGTACTACCAATATTTGGTACTTTCCTCTGTTCAGTAAAATAGATATTAAATTCTCAAGAAGCCAGCCATTCAAAAAGCACATGATAACCTCGCTGATAGCGATAGAATTTCATCTAAAGAGTATGGCAAGCAGAAGATACACCTTGCTTGGCAAGACCAATTCGACATTGCAAATAATGAAGAGCTTAATTAGTCAAATGAAGGAAGAAAATTCCAAACTGCAGCAGCTGCTACAAGAGCTAATTAGTCTAATGGTCACTTCTCTTTGTCCTGGTTGATTTTCATTTTGGATTACCCCATTTTCCTCATGATATTCTACTCAGAAAAGGCTCATCTCCTGTCAGATGCGTTCTTTCTTCGAATATTGGGACTGTTTTGATCGTTGGAATCGTCTGTTCGAGAGAGTTCTACTGCTGCTCTTGCAGCTGACTCAAAAGCTGCCTGAGCTGCATCTCCTTCATCCCTGTATTTCTTCCTTGTCTTCATTAAATCTGAGGATCCATCACCTAACTTGCTGCTGCCTGGATTAGTTGATTTATAATGGTTAGGCTGCTTTTGATTCTTGTTTTCACCCAGTTTTTCCTGAATTGTAGACATGACAAGTCATGTACGTTAGTAGTTGTCAATGTTAATGAAATTGTTTCATCTTGTTATTGAAGAACTGCAAACCTCAGTGGCTTCCTCAAACTGCAGAGTAATTTTCTGTTCAGAAGCGATTTCCTTGAGCAACATCATTCTGTTCTCCAATCCCGGTTGCCGGGCCGACAGCTTTTCTATCATCTGCAGGAACCCAAGTAAGCATTTCTTGCACCTCTCTTTAGAAAGAGTGAAAAACAAAGCTAGATGAAAACATACCTTAGGATTCACTCTGCAATTATTGCGCAGTTCAATGGCACTGGAAACAAATTCCTTGCCATAGCGAGCAGTGAAAACTGCACGAATCTCTTGAAGCTCTGGGAAATCCCCACATCTGGAAGATGCATGGAGCAAGCTCGCTATTGCCTCTTTGAGTTCATCAGGACATACTCTACACCAAAAACAATTACATTAATCAAGCCGAACTCTGAAGTTCAAGCATGGAAGAAAATATACAAGTGGAGATTAATGTCTAATAGACCAACCTCTCCTGTTTAATGAGGCTCACCCTCTCAATCAAGAGATTGAAGTAGCTATCCATCATTGCATACACATCCAATATATTCCGCTCCTTGATCACCAGCTCAACCTGTTAAACCAGAAGCCGAAAACAGCAAACAAATCAAATGAACTCAAACTGAAAATTCAATGAAAGAAGTTTTTTACAAGCTTTCCTGGATCTTACACGAAGGAGAGCGCGTTCATGATGGCCAATTTCGAGGAGCTTAACCACATCAGACCTGTCTTGATTGTACCGGACCTGGCGCTGTTTTTTCAAGAGTGCAAGGCGAGAGAGAGCAAGATTGACTAGATGACTGAATTTGCAGGGCCAGAAGCGTCTACAAAGTAGAGCATCGAGTTTCTTTCCCATGGCTACTCTTCTCTGTTTGATGATGATCAAGCAAGCGAGGCCTTAAGAGCACACGCACATCCACAGAAGCAGATGCTGATGATATCACCAAACAAAAAGAACAAGACTAGCCTGGTTTGCTCCTAGTTGAGGATGAGGGAGCACAGTTGTCTAATAGGTGTTTGTGTGTATTTTGGGCATCCTATCAGATTATCTAAATACGATTCTTTGCCTATTTTAGAGAACAAATGTAAATGTATTACATTTGCATATTTTATATAAACATATTACCTAAACAAATATATACAACTAACCAAAAACATATATGCATCTTATGACGTCAATAAATGCAAAATATTCACCAAGTATTTTCAATTTTACATAGCAGTTAAGGTTTGCCACATTTAGGTTAGGAAAACAATGTCACATTACCAAAGACGAGCATTCTCAGCAGTGTCTATATCACGTTCTGTATCTTTATATTTAAAGAATATAGTCATCCTACAGATTCTCTATCATCAATCCTCTTCATCGGCTCATTCTCCAAATCCATTTGTATAATTATATTAATCTAATCTAGAGAATAAAAAGTCATTAACATTCCCTTTCCTACTTTTTTATCATTTTTAAAATTTTCTTTCTTATTTTTTGTACTTTTTAATATTTTTTACACTATCTTATACTCTCTCGAACTTTTTGAATTTGAAACATTATAATTCAATTATATGAATAATTACATGTAGGAAATCTATTGGGTCAACTACATTTCATTCTCTATATCACTTCTATATATATTAATGTAGGAATAGAGATAGACACAGTTGAGAAGACTCTAAAGATTATTATTTATTATAATATTTTCGCTATCCTACTTTTACATTCCCCTTTAATTTATACTAGAGTCACAACCCGCGCTACGCGGCGGGTTGTTTTTCTTTTTTTGTTGTTTTTCTTTTTTTGTTGTTTTTGTTTTTGTAGTTTTTTTGTTTAAGTGGTTGTTTTTTTTGTTTTATTTTTTTTTGTTAATTTTTGTTTTCAAAAATTCAATATATTGTATTGTTATTGCTAAAGAATATAAGAAATGTGGGGTTTTATTTTCGTAAGATATAATTTTGTTTCAGCAAGTCTTTGATATTGAGATACATGTGGATTCTTATGTTTGAGTTAATTTGATAGTAGTATCTATTTGATAGTAGTATCTATTGATAAATGGACTGGTCTACATCTTAGATATCTTGAATCTTGAGAATATCTATAATAATAAATGTTTTCATTTTGAAAAGCATCAATAAGTGGCTGCTGAACTTGTCAGCTTTTTTTTGACAATTTGGCTACTTTTATTTAATGTTTTGTCTGTTTTGGTTTTTTTTTTCGTTTTTGTTTTCTAATAAGACTGTTTCACCATCTTCATGATTTGTTGTTCTATTTTTGTTTAGTTTTTTTTTCCACTGACAGAGTTTTTGTTGGTCAGAACTTACTTGTAGTTGGAAATGGAAGGAAATGTAGTGAAAGAGTCTAGATTTAAAAGCGTTTGTGTTTTTTGTGGTAGCAGTATTGGGAAGATGGATTGTTACAAAGATGCTGCTATTGATTTAGCTCAAGAGCTAGTATGTGATTCATAAGATATGTTGTTTGATGTCGTATTTTTAAACTGTTAGGTTTGAAGTCTGTAAACTGATTAGTGGTTTTTTTATTGTTGTTCATGAAGGTGTCTCGGAGGCTTGATCTTGTTTACGGAGGTGGGAGTATTGGTTTGATGGGTTTGATTTCTCAAACTGTTCATGGAGCTGGAGGAGGTGTTCTTGGGTGTGTATTACTTTTTTTTCCCCATTTGTTGATGAATATTTTACTTAATGGTTTTTGTTGGTTTTTTTTTCAGGATTATACCCACATTTTTGATGTTGAAAGAGGTTAAGCATATATTTGCTGTAGTTTTAAAGTTTGTTCTTTTTGAAAGTTTCTTTATTTGTTAAAAATTGCATTTTTATCATTTTTGTTGTTGAGCTTAGATAACTGGGGAAACAGTTGGGGAGGTAATGGCAGTTACAGATATGCACCAAGAAAGTCTGAGATGATTCGCCATTCTGATTGCTTCATTGCTTTACCAGGTTTTTTTGTTTTTCATTCTGCAAACAGATTTTTTTTTCCATTTTTTTAGGTTATGTTGAGCATTTATAATGTTTAGTTTTTGATTATATTGACTTGGATTTCAGGTGGGTATGGAACTCTGGAGGAGCTGTTTGAAGTGATTACTTGGGCCCAATTGGGAATCCATGATAAGCCTGTAAGTGTATGCAAATTCTGATATTATTTGTGATGTCTTTTTGTGAAGAATTGTAGAGGTGAACTTTGTAATTGTCTTGTAGGTGGGTTTGCTCAATGTCAATGGTTATTATGACTCTTTGGTTACTTTCATTGATAGTGCTGTTGATAATGGATTTATTAAGCCCTCTGAGCGGAACATCTTTGTTTTGGCAACAAATGCCAAAGAACTTGTTCAGAAATTGGAGGTGGGTTTTGGAACATTTTTTTCAGTTTTGAAATTGTTTGTTTTTTCGTTACGTGGGAAAGACAATCAGGTTTTATAGTAAGAGTTTTATTTAGTTTACCATTTTGGTGTGTCACCTTTTGTAAATCATGTATCGTTGGTTGTGAATGATGTTTTTTTTTTATCAGGAGTATGTTTTTGTATGTGATGGAGGCGTAATAAAAAAGTAAACACAACAGAGAGCCAAGAGTAGAAGACACATAGAGAAATGCCGAGGATGATGACGTATTAGAAGGTGGTTTTGGATGGTTTTTTTTTGGCATTGGCCTAAGGAAGAAATGTGATTCAACGAAAGAGTGGTTATTGTATATTGTTTTGTATGGGAATGGTTTTCACAATGTTGGTCTTTATAATTGATCCATGCATATTCAAGTTTGTGAGTTTTGTTTATTAATATATATTTGAGGAATTGATTAGGAAGATGTGTTCAATTTCTTGTTTTTCTTTTATAGTATTTCACCCTCATATTTAATACAAAATGCAAAAAAAATTAAAACAGGACTAAAAATGTTTGAGATTGAGCATAAAAATTCTACAAAAACTGCATATATATTACATCAAAGATTTAGCACACATTGTGAACAACAAAAGTTGCTTATTGTACATAAACATTAGCAAGTCATTTAGGGAAGCTCTATTTACATCACTAAATGTTAACTGGACAGTTTTATTTTTGTACATAAAGTATTAGGAACTCTATTTACAAACTTGCTGCACACATAAAATACTTAAGTGATTGACACAAACTCTATTTACATCAAGATATGCTTCTCCTCAATTGTTTCTCTTTTTAATATTGTAAGATGGATCAAAGAGTGTTTTACCCTTTTTGTTGGTGGGAACAACAGTCTTCTTTCGTTTTTTGTTCTCTCCTTGTGGCTCTTCAATATTGATGATGTTCCTGTGATAATTTTATATATAAATCAAATAAGCATTTTACTATCATGATAATAGACTCTCCGTTTTGCTAAGTAATTTATCATAAGTATGAAATAACTTTTGTATGACTCTTAGATAAGGTCTCCTTACCTAGTTTTCTGCCTCATTTTTTCTGTAGTGTAGCAGAGATAGGTTCATCGTCAGATATTGATGCATCAGAATCATGTAACAATATTTGTTTATTGCGTTTGTCTCCTCCAATGGACCTTGATTTTTCAGGAGTTTGTAATTGCAAATTTGAATGCAGTTCATCAAATCTGTTGCTGCTCCGGGTGTTTGAGTAAGTTGATTCCTGAGATAACAAATCTTCAACTCTTCTATTTTCAGCATTTTGTTTTAGCACATCTGCATCTTCAATTTGTTTGACTGATGTATTTCCTCCTTCCATGGCATCTGAAAATATTTTTGAAACTTTGAAACATATTGTCTTAGCTCTTTTGTTATTCAGATTAATTGCAACTTGAAAAGTATGATATTTTGGAAAAATATCAGCAATAATCTGTGGCAGAATATATCGATTTGCATCTTTCATCGATATAATTGTTGCAGCTGATACACCAATCATTTGTTCTGCCTGCCTTCCAAATATTGTAAACAGTGCTATACCAGTTTGATCCTCAACTGTGGCATTTAGGATATAGCTGCATCTCATAAAATCATATTTGAACAAATTAACATAAAGCATTCAACATTTATTTCAATAATAAGATAAAATTCATGCATGTGTTATTTAGTATGTAACTTACCAATGAATAGGAGTTTCTTCAATAATACTACATTCGGAGCACAATGTTTTACCCTGCCATTGTTTTGTTGTGCTGTTACATGTTGGACATGATGGATACCACCATCCATCTGCCACATCTACACTCTTTATCTTTGCTTTACATGTGAATTTTTTTTTCTGCGTGTTGTTGTGTGAAGCAAGACTATTAGCAAACTAATACAATTAATTTCAAAAATAATTACATTAATGTTAAGTTAAAAAGACTTACAGCATCAAATTCTCTATCCAATAACAGCAATTCAGCAATTGTCTTTCTTTTTTTGGTCATGTCATCATCAAGATTTGCCAACTTGGGTCGACTGCTTGGTATTATTTCCAGTATTTTAGGTTGAATTATCCTATTTCATTAAAAAATTATAAGGCAATTATTATTATTGGGTAATATAACCTTGCAAATACTAAATTTTTAAACAAACCTTCCTCTTAGTTGCTCAACCTCTGGTATTTCCAAATCAAAGTATATTTTCGAAGCTGATGTGCTACTTAAAATAGTTTTCCCTGTAAGTCAACAAAGAAAGTAACATCAAATATTTTGTACTAATTCCATGCATATGAACAATAAATAAGAAGCTTGTTTTCATTGTAACACACCTTGAAATGTGGTCACCATCATTCCTGCACATATTATGATCACTGGTTTTTTCTTTGAATTCTCAGATATTTGGTGATAATCATATTTGATGGCTAAATCTCCCCAAAGTGTAACAGATATAACATTGAACCTAAGCAGTAAGTGATGAAAAATTGATATTAAAAAAGTTAGACTCACAATTCAAACAATTTAAATGTAAGAGTCGTCATTATATTAATATAACTAACTTTATTAACACATTTTTAGAAAATATGATTTTCATCATATGTATAAATCATATTGTTGAACAGATGTGACTGTTATACTTACATATCATCTTCGAAATCTAACTTGCGAACTTTGACCATTTGTTGATTGCTTGGAATCTCCTCCACATCATAAGCTTTCAAGATTTGGCCCATCATGTCTGTCAAAATATAGTTTATTCATAATGTGTTTTCATAGTTTTTTCATGGCTAATAATTTTTTATTCTATTTTTGAATACCTGTCAGATAAACTTTATTCCGTACTCGAGATTCCATTTCAGAGTAGTTTGAGAAATAAAATCTGTCAGGAGGAAACTCATTTTTTGCATCCACAGTTTTTTCAATCTTAGTTCTTTTTTCGAACTTAATCATGCATTGATTTGGACATGGGCGATAAGTGTTTCGAACAGGAAAAACTGTGAAATTACTGAAGTAATAAATATCCTTCTCACCAAGGACTGCCTTCAAATATTCTGCATTTTCTGGCCGCATGGTTGCAAGTATAGTATTACCCTATAAAAATATTCATGGTATAGGGTGATTTGCAGTGCTTGTGAAAGTATCATGGAAATTGTTAGTGAAAAATATTATATAGTGATAAAAGTTAACATTACCTGTTCATCTACAAGATATGCATCAACACTCATCAATAAACCATTATCAGCATGATTAATAGAATCCCACAGTCTAGCAATCCTTGCCTTAATCTTGTAGTTACGATTAGATATTTGAAGTTGAGCGATGGAATGATAATCCATAGTAATTGAGTCCTGCGTTGTTAAGCTGCATTAAAAAAAATCATATATTAGACTATTATACATCAAAGAAATATCTATAATTTATTTAATGTTGAAAATGTATTGCACACAAAAATTTTAATTTATTCTCCATCACCTGTTATCAAACCATCGAAAATTTCACGATATACTATATTTTTTGTATACCCTTGTATCTGTTTATCACCATCTCCAGTCATAACTTTAAAACCATCATAAGATGTAACACGAGACAGAGCAACATAAAGTTGACCATGTGTGAAGATAGGCTTTGGCAAATATAAGCCAACCTGTTTAAGAGTTTGTCCCTGACTCTTGTTAATTGTCATAGCATAACATAATTTGACTGGGAACTGTCTTCTTTTCAATACAAATGGGTATTTCTGATCTTTTCCATCCATAATTATTCGAGGTATACATACTTTTGAACCTGCATGACAACCGCTCAATATTCTTCCTTCAAGTACTCTATCTCCAAGATGAGTTATAAGAAGTCTTGTTCCATTGCATAAACCATCAGCCTGATTTAAATTGCGAAGTAACATAACAGGTGCATACTTCTTTAGTAATAGCTCATGATTTGGAACTCCATTGAAAGTCATGGAATTCAGCACATCAGTAGTGTACAGTAATTCAGATGCCACAGAATGTTGTGATGTTTTACATATTGAGTCAAAACTGTAATACGTTCTTTCGTCTGTTGAAATAAGTGATAATACATATGAATTAATCATTGCAACTGTGTCATTTGTTCCTGTTATGATGGCTCTCTCATTCAAATAATCAACATCATCATACCGAGTGTTTAAGTCTGCATAAATTTCAGAAACCATCGTATGCAACTCATCGTCCTTGGAGTGCAGTAATAATCTTTTTGGTATTTCAATCCAGCTTTCTTCTGTATCATCATCATCATTAATAGCAAGTGAAGAAACTCTTCCATCACCGACGTCTAATATCCATTGTGCAAACTGTGTCATACTCTCTTGATCAGCTGCATTAAGTGTTCCAGCTTGCAATCGCATATTTTCCTTTAGCATATACACTGTACAATGTTTCCACAAATTTGACTTTGTTATTGACGCATTGACTGTGTCATATCTCGTCCCATTTAGCACAACTGGTAAGATTTGTCTGAAGTCACCACCTAACAAAATGGTTTTTCCTCCAAATGGCTTTGAGTTAGTTTCACCATCTTCTGAAATGATTATATCTTGGAATGTTCTATCAAGAGCCTCAAAACAATACCTATGTGTCATAGGTGCTTCATCCCATACAATAAGACTTGCTTTTGCTATTAGTCTTGCAAGCTGAGTTCCTTTCTTAATATGACATGTTGATGTTTCATGGACATCAATAGGAATCTTAAATCTTGAGTGTGCAGTACGACCACCAGGAAGTAACAATGATGCAATTCCAGATGAAGCAACAGCAAGTACAATTCTTCCAGTAGATCTTATGCTTGAAATTATTGCCTCATATAGAAAAGTCTTCCCAGTTCCTCCTGGACCATAAACAAAAAAAATGCCACCGCTTTGATTATTTACATTATTTACAACAACATCATATATGACTTTTTGTTCGACATTCAATTGGCTTTGTAGATGCTTGCATTGTTCTGTAAGATCATTGATGTCATAATTCATCTCTTCTCGTAAGAGTCGATTGTTTAATTCATCCAATAGTTGACCCTGTGGCATTGGCAAGCCATATTCAGAGAGAGAACTGTTTGCGTTGTTAAGTAACATCTCTAGCTCAAAAAGGATGTTATTCTTCACTTCGACTTGCGATATATTCAAGTTTGGTAAATTTAGTTGTTGCCTTAATTTATATAATATATCATCCCCGAAATTTTGCCAATGATCCTCCCATAACTTCAAAGGGTCACTAACATTGCAATAATGCAACAAAGTGATGAATAGTTGTCTTAATTGAACTACTGTTGCAAACAAACATGCTTCATTTAATGCCTCATGCCATTCTTTATCATCTCCCAGTAGACCAAGTGCCATACATGCAGACTGAAAATTTGGATGAATGACTCCTTCTACTGTTCTAATTTCAACATAGTTTCTAGGGCCTCTCTGCACATTCAATAACATACGAAGATAATATAATTCACCTGAGTTTGGCTCGACATATGACATCCGACCAATTGACTCTCCTCTTTGTCTACGAATCCATTGCTTGCCTCTATCGTCCCAAACAAATTTAGAAGGAAATGAGCCATATGTAAGATTTGTTGTTGTTTCATCAATGGAATTTCTATGCATCCATTCCGTAAACATAGTCTTTTCTATATTTGGGTGTTCAACAACATTAGATAAACTTGTCGAATCATCATAGTAAATATTTTGCATGGAAGGCAGATGTATTGGTAATCGTTGAACAGGAGGATGTCTAAAATGAATCGGATACTCAAACAGACGCCAAATTGATTCATATGAAGCAAAATATCTACAATCCACATATTGTTGTATTTCATCTATAATACCAGCTGAACTTGTTGCTTCATTTGATATATTCTGGCAAACAAACCGTTCCAACACAGCTCTGGCCCTGTCTGGTCCTTTATTGATATATTTGAACAAATATTTAATTGATCGAGATTTATTGCACCATTCAACATTAACATGAGCTTGATAACGCAATAACAACTCTTTATTATACGGGATAACATATATGTTGTCCATCGGATGTCCATTTTTATCTACTGTATGCCCATTATCACGTCTTCTATACAAAGCAAACCCATTCCCATCAATGGTTGTTTCTTCATGGAATGACTTTGGAAAATGCTTTGTACATCGACCATCCGACATACATGGCGACAAAGGCCTTACCAAACCACAAGGACCATGAATCATAAATTTTTTGACTGTATCGTACAAAATTGGATGCATTGATTGGTCTGGGATTTCTGCAGAGATTAACTTGTCTATATCAGCAGGAGTTTGACATTTGCTACTTGAATGACACCACACAACCATATGAACATGAGGCAAACCACGTTTCTGAAATTCGATAGTATACACAACTGCAACAATATTACCAAGATAATTGCCAGATCTTATATCAGCAAGGAAATGATCAACTTTCATTTTAAATACTCTTGTAACAAAATCTGGCCTATCCTCAATTTTTTGTCCAGGAATGAGTTGAACAGCATATTGAATCTCAGGCCACTGCGAATTACATGTAAATGTAATAAAAAAATCAGGAAAGCCATAGAATTTACAGATGGCCATAGCATCATGATAATTTTGAATCATATAACGTGGGCCACCTGTAAAAGATGATGGCAACAAAATCCGTTTCCCAACAGCATCTCCATCGACATTACCACTGGCATACGCATCACAAACACCTTTATAACTTTCTACTCGTAGTTTTTTCTGATTGAATCGAAAGAAATTCAACCTCTGCTCTTCTACGCAAGCATATGCATCTACAATAAACTGCTGAAAAAGCTTACCACCTCTAAGAAGTGTTTTCCCTTCATTACACCTTTGTTGCAACCTGTATGCATAATACTCTCTCATTGTTATACACGTTCTTTCTGTAGTTCTTCTAGACTTCGTTTGTTGATATTTGAGACATTTGGAATAACCATCTTCACCATAAGGAAATAATAGTGGATATTGCATTGACATAAAAGTTGGATGTAGTTCATCAATTCGCTTTAATCCCTCAACTTTATGCTCAATGATTATATCTCTATGCTCAAAACCATCACCAAAGTCACCAACTATCAAACCAGCAATCTCAGAAGACACAGGATTACTATATTGATCACCATCTGAATTTCTCTTTGCACATAATCTAAGTCTCATAGGTCTTAGATCATTGTCATTGAACCTATCTCTTGCCATTCGAAAAGCTTTTGCAACTTCATTAATTGAATCAAGCATAACAATCAAATCTTTAACAATCTCTTCATCAATGGCATCATTGTTGATAGAACCAATAGCGATCATCCTATTCAGAACTTCATGCTCAGTGTCATGCACATACAATTGTGCAAATTTAGGAGATTCTCCATCTGCTGGAAGTAGAGATCCTATACGATGATAATTTTGTCCACCAAGTCTAAAAACATATGGTCTTGAAGGAGTATTGACAGAATGATCAATTTTACCGCCAAGGGATGTAAATGCAAACATTGAGTTATAAGTCCTAATATTTTTTTTGAATTTTTTGCTTTTTGTTGATCCATTACAATCCAGCAATTGATCAAGTAACATAGGCGTTGGTCTTAATAGTGGTAGATTTATCTTACCACTACGACAACACACAGAGTAGACCGGTCTACGTGAAGAGTTAGATTTTAAGCGTTCATCATACCAGAAAATTGCACCACAAAATTCACATGTTAAGTCTGGTGACCCAACAGTTAGACCTTCGATATTCAGTTCATGAGCGGTACTATTATCAACATTGTCAATCAATTGGTCTCTTGCTAATGAAGATGTTTTAGTCTGACTGTGAAGACGATTTCTTATCAACCTCTTCCTTTTAGATCTATTCATTCGGCTACTCTCACCAAATTCCATCCTATTGTCAAATAAATTCAACAATAAATAATGAACAAAAAGTAAGAACATTCACACCTATAAACAAATAAATTTACCATAGAATATAACTATGGACAAATAAAAAAAAAACATGCTAGAAGCTTAATAAAAGCACAAACAAAAATAGTAGCCAAAAAAAGTTGAAAACCAATCAACCAGAAAAGTCTTAGCAAAATTTAAGTAAATCACAAAATAAACAAACCTATAGTTTATGCATTCAAAGATTGAGAATAAACAATTCATAATTAAATGAATAACGCATAAGATGAGTACTATGGTAGTTAAAAGATTGCAACAAAATAAAACATCTTTAATAACATATAAAATACGACAAAGGATACATCATACATCAATAGTAACAAAATTCAAGAATTCCGTATACAGATAAAATTTCCAAAAGATATTGTTGATGATATAATATTTTATATTATTAGCAACTACTAATGTATACATCTTTATATTCTAAGACTTACATACTACGTAATAAAAAACAAAATTTCTACATAGATCATGGAGACCATAAATCACAAAGAGTCATTTTCAATTAAATTTGAATGACCGTCTGTAGCTCATAAAAATAAAGTTGAAGAGAAAATCTCAATTATAAAAAAGCTAATTGACCAGTGTATTAAAAGAGTAATTGACTCGCGAGTAAACATACTAAGCAAACTTAGTAAAATATAAACAAACAAACCAAAAATAGGGAAATCATGCTTAACAAACAAATAATACTCAAGAAAATTATTACCTTAATGACTGAATTTTATATGCACCCAAAGCCTCCACAAAAGTCTGGAATTGCCTATTAACAATTTAAAGAAACCGAAGAAGATTCAGACCATACAAACTTTCAACAAAGGTGATAAAAAAACAAATAGATGCATTCATATAAAATAAAACATCTTTGATAACATATAAAATAGGAGAGAGGATACATCATACATCAATAGTAAGAAAATGACTTGTACAATTAAAGCAAATGAAAGAAGTTAAACGACTGGAACAAAATAAAACATCTTTAATAACATATAATATAGGACATGGGATACATCATATATCAACAGTAAGCAAATTCAAGAATTCCATACGTAGAAAAAAATTACAAAAGATATTGTTGACGATATAATATTTTACATTATTAGCAACTTAAACACAAACACAAACAAATAAACAAATGTAAAACACAAACAAACAAATAAACAAACAAATAAATTAAATGAAACAATCACGAGAGTAATAAATAATAACTGAACTCGCCCTAAAATACAATTGAACAATTGAATGGACATACCTTAATAGCAACAAACAGCTCAGTTGAGATCAAACACACAGAAAAGTAACTTTCCTAAAAAAAATCAAATAAATGCACATTATGCACGAGAGTAAGAAATAATAACTGAACTCACCCTAAAATACAATTGAACAATTGAATGGACATACCTTAATAGCAACAAACAGCCCAGTTGAGATCAAACACACAGAAAAGTAACTTTCCTAAACAAAATCAAATAAATGCACATTATGCGACAATACAGGCCAAACATTTTTTACTCCAGTAAATCATGAAAGCTAAATCTGTTTCAACCAAAAATTTTGCAAAAAAGCACAAAGTTTTGAATGAACAAAAAGTAAGAACATTCCCACCCATAAACAAATAAATTTATCAAACAAAATAAAAACGACCAAATAAATAATAAAATTAATAGAGCTTTACCTTGAAGAATATCAAGCAACCAACCAAACCCAAAAAGACAAGAAGAATAGTAGGCAACAGAAAATCTAGCCCGCAAACAAATGATCCATAGAAACCAAAAACATTGTTTAAAGGTTAAAGCAAAAGCAAAACACTAAACAACAATAGTATGAAACATAAGTTGAAAAATAAACAACTTTGACAAATCGACAACTTTAAATTGCCAAACAAATTTACCTCTATAAAAGAGAGCATATGAAGTTGGATGTCTACCAGGAAACACAAACAAAGAGCGGTTTTTAAGTTCCCAAAGAACATGTAGTAGGACAAAAGTTTTTGGTATGAAACAAACAATCACAAACACAAACTGTAGAACACAAAGAGGAAAAAACAAATCACTGAGACATCAAATGGGACCCAACTATAAAATTGTGTCACTATCACCACAAAAGTCCGTAGACGGTAGAAAACATTTCCAAGTAATTTACAATTTTTTCAAAAGTAGTTGTTGAAACCACGTTTCACATCTCTCTTGCAATTTTTTAAACAAAGTATCCAAGAAAATCAGGAGTGTCTTTCATTTACTATTTACTCCAATTTGTTATTATTATTTGCATTTTTTTTATCATTATTTTCATGTCAAAATGTCAAACGAAAATTGTAAATTAATATATAATACTGATATAATAATCACCTCTTATTAAGGTCATTGTGAGTCTTAATCAAATCAAAATCTCTTGCATCTTTAATTATAGTGACATATATACAGAGGGACCCAACTACAAAATTGTGTCACTGTCACCCACGAAAGTCCGTAGTCGGTATAACACAAACAATTGAATGTAACAATCACGAGAGTATGAAATGTAATAATAACTGAACTCGCCCTAAAATACATTGAGTTGCCTTACATATTAGTAGATTAAAGATTCATCTGTTTATTTTATATCACTTCTTTTTTAAAATATTTAATACAAAAAATTGATCTTTTTTATTCTTTATCTATTAATTTTATAATTTTAATAAGAGACGAATTGAATCTTGTCATGCATTTGTTCAAGACACATCACACATGCGCTTAATAAGTTACTAAATAGAGGATCTAAATAAGCCAAACGCCGAATCGTTAATTTTCGGTTGTCATTTCTGATATTTAGAATCCATTAGGTCCACGTGGGCCCACGGACCCATAGAAACACTCTTATTGACAAGATGAAAATCTATTGAAAATATGCATCATTTCTCTCGAACCTTAATTTAATGAATTTTACAATAAGTGTAATATACATCCCTATTAATAAAAACTACCATTAGAACAAAAAATTTGCACATCCCTTGAAAATCACTATTCAAGGCTGTATAAATCATTTTACAACCTCAATTATGAGGTTTACATATAAGGCTTTGAGTCGCTTGTCATATAGCCAGGATATTGAAATTACTGGAAATTCAGGGATCATGCTCAATCTCTATTTTGTCAAATTAGTTTGTGGAACATTCTCATCGACGGATTAGTAAGAGGAGCTCAACATATTCAGTGCAACTGCAAATGATCTCACGTACCTGCTTACATGCTCAATCGAGAGAACGATGCGACCAAGTATTTACCATTGAGAAGGAAGTTGTCATTCTGTGTCCAACAAAAACCACATCCTTAAATCACCAAGGATAAAATCAACTATGTAAAACACCCCTACAAGACTACAAACTCCACCGATTGGCACCTTGGTCGAGTAATGGTCACCCAACTAGACATCCTCAAATCATTTAATCAGGATTTTTTTAACGTTGATGCATAATACCGTAGATGTCAATTCGGTACAGTTGAACTCACATCCCTAACTTCTTACTTCTCTGCCATGGACCACGAAACTTTTCCTCTTTAATGTGTAGTTTTCAGAAGAATCAAAACTAACAGAAAATTGGATGCAAATTAAAATTTTCCAGCCAAAACAATTCGTAAGAAATTTCAATACTGGATGAGCAAAAACCAAGTTTGGAAGTCAAGTTTCATCTTTATGTGGGCATGCATTCATCAATGTTAAAAGTTAAAACATAACTATTTAATCAATTACATTTTGACATTTAAGTTCCGCAATAATATATAGCATATGGTATCGACTATCGAGACAGATTCAACTAACCCAAATCCCAAGGTAGAAAACTCAACTCAAATTGCGTACAAACACACGGTATGCCTTCAAGAGCGTACTCATTTTGATTACCAAAAGATTATATTCGTTTCAACAGACACCGAGTTTTCAAATTTCTCAACTCTCAATGTTCGAATTGTCGCCTGAGTCCCATATAGAACTTGTTAACTGCGTTGGCAACTGACATGTTAACCCACTCATCGTAAACACCTCAGCAATTAAGAAAATGAAATCTAAGAATCCTTTCATACAAAATGCTCCACTACAGTTCAATCATTTGATAGGGGCGAAAATGTGAACAAGTCAGAGAATTGCAAAGGTGGACTAGTGACAGAATTGCAAAGGTGCAACATAGAACCACATGTTCGGACAAAATTAAAACAAATCCCACATTCGGTCATTCGAACCATACAAAATTATGCCACCCGTACATCTATTTATTTACGAGTTCCTACTCCAATTGGATGGGAAGCAAGGCAATGAGGGGAAAATCAAACCCCAGTCCTTACCTCCATCCCCTTCCCATACCACACCAAACAAAAAAGAGGGAGAAGGGCAAAGCAATGATTTTATTTCAAATTCTTGAAACTGTTCAGCAGCACAACTTCTTGAACACCACGACAGAATCTTATAATTTTCAGAATTACAGAAAATCATGCATACCAAAATTGCACGCTAGAACTGACAATTACAATAACTGCAATTTTACAGGCAAAAACAATTTATTTTTTGGTCTTCAACAACTACCGCATGGCCAGCACTACAATTGTAAGAGTAACGTATTTCAAAAACTGTAGACAAATAAACTACTACTTAATCAGAAACCCACCAAATCAGTTAGTTCCATTGGATGGGGGTTGGTATACTACAAAACTATACAGGAAGGGACTAAGTACGGCATTACAGCTGAGAGGAGTCAGAAAACGGAAGATCAGACATAACTAACCAAATTGAACTAAAATTGTCAGGGATAGTTCAAAGGACTGCACAAGTTGCACAAGAGTAAGAATTGAGGTTGTTTTTACTATTATCATCTTATTGCTCCGTTTGGTAGAGCTTATTGGCTGTCTAGCCGGAACAGAAAAGACAATTTCGCTCAACAAAATTCATTTACATTATATTTGGTATGCAAGTTCTGGCCGGAACAGAACCGTGAGTTCCAGCCAAAACATGCATTCCATTGTTTGGTAGGCACTAAAACAAAGGAACAGAATTGTGAATGCCGTTCCTCATGGGAATCCAATTTCCTCCCCTGGACTTGGGAATCCTAAGATCCTTGTCATAGCTCTAGGGTGGCGTGGCAAGTTAGGGCCATAAAAGATGTCATCTTTGGGCACAGGTCAGAGCTAACTGCTTTCCAATTGGCCAGTAATCCTAATTTTGATGCCACAAAGCTCATGAAAATTCACAATAAGAGCAGAAAACTTACAATAAAGAGAAGAAAATGTTTCCAGGTGGATGAAAACTGCTTGTCATCCACCAAAACAACCAGAAATGTAGAAGTCTGGCTCCTAATTTCTTTATTTAGAAGTCATTCACGAGCTAATATAAATGCTTTATCATTATTGTTGTCTTCCCTTAGTTGCCTCAAGAAGATTAGTAATACATCAAGTCTTTTATTAGCAAACAACAGGTATTAAAAGTCAAATTCGATATGAAGCCAGTCTATAGATTCATGCAACATAGGGTTTTTATGCACTTATCAATAAAGAAAATTGAGAACTCCCAAGTCTTTTACCCGAAAACTTGCATAGAACCCATGTTAAAGTACAATTCCCAACACATTTAATCTAGCCAGTGCTCTCAATTAGAGAAACCTACAAATCCTCAAAAGGAAGTCATATAATCTTAAGAGAAGAATGAATGATTGTTTCAACGAGCAAGAAAAAACCAATTCAAGGAGAGAGTATTAGACAAACCGGAGCCAACCTTCAAGCCATCCAAAAAAAATTCTGAAAAAGCCGCACCAACATTGAACAATCTTGGCAATGGCTTGAGAAGAATCTTCACAAACAAAGGTGTCTACCCTAAAATCAAGCAGAATGGAGTGGAAGAATGCATGACAGTCGCTCTTCACGCTCAACTACAAGACAAGCCACAGTCTGCAGGTCCATTATGGTAGATGTAGAAGCTTTGGTGGCTATTACCAAACTTCTAACCACACCAGCTTAACTCACCATTTGACGGAAAGTAATACGAAGAAAAAATGACCGGTAATAAATGATGGGTTAACAAGGAAAGTCATAAGAAAGATGGTGACAAAGATGATCATGAGAAGGTTGTACATTCGAACCTCGAGAGCATTTCATGTTTAAGAGTGAATGATGAACTTCATCCTATGCAAAACCACGGCATCCAGAAAGATTTAGAATCCTAGATCTTTATTTAGAAGCTGTCATCATCAAACATCATCCGAGCCTTTATCCTAGAAGTTTAGGATCGGCTAGATGAGAAAAATCAATGGAAATCCACATCAAACCTTTACTAGAATGATAAATTGATACTAGACAATAAGTCATATCCAATATAAAGTCAAATTACTAGAATCTTTTATGTAATTACGAGCTGACGTAAGTACGGTTTTTCGCAATCACCACAAATTAAAGTTGAGATATTCTCAAATCCTTTACCGAGAAACTGTATTGAACCAGTGTCCATATACAATTCTTGGTCCTTCTAAATCATGGAGGGTTTCCATCAGAAACATAAAGCACATCATATTAGTCACTAAGAAACACTATCACAAAAATTTAGAAGTGAAAAGATGATGGACGAGATACATTATACATAAAGGGCCTTTAAACTGTGACTTTAAATCAGACTAATTTATTGGCCACTTAAACATACTATTAATCGGGATTCTATGGAATAGTTTTTAAAAATTTGGACCTTCTTTTAAAATATGGCAACCCAATTTTCAGATAGGAAACAAAGAATGAACAAAAATATAAATGGGCAACTCAGAATTCAAGAGAAAGAAACCTACTATAATCTGTCATATATACCTGTTGTTGACAAAATTTATCAACAAAACTAAAAATAATCTATCTAAGCAAGCAGTACTATAAGAAACGGACAAAACTGCCAACATGCTATATAAAAAATTCATCAAATATCCACATATATGAAAATAACTCGTGCAATGAATTATATAGTGGTTGTTTTAAGTTGAAACAAAACAAATACGGCAAATAGAATTTTCATAAACATACTGTGAAACTAAATTACAAAAATAGTAGACGTTGAAGACACCCTAGACATGTGTTGTTTACACACAACATCATCTTCAATTGATGAGACTGCAAAAATAGTGGGATTTTTTTTTTAAGGCTAACGCGCACTGATGTTAATTTGGATAAGATAGGGAGGGAGAAGAAAATTGAGGCAAATGGAGATTGGGAACGGCTACATATAGGAGTGGCATTTCAAGGTATCCTGGGTTAGCAATTCGAAATGACTAGGAAATTGAACAGGATGCACATCATAGAACTGCATCCACTTAAATGAAATGGAAAAGGACATCTGTCTCTTAATGTGACAAGAAAATAACTTTTAAGGCTAAATAAAATAAAACCTATCAAAAGACATCACAGTTGATCTAAAACAGTAATTACCTCAAAAAGACAATTATATGACAGAAACAAATGAAACAGCAACCTATTGACTCTAAATAAGAATATTTTAAGGATTCATAAGTCAAACCCCAATTAAAGATTTTATTAGAGGGTGGAAAAAAATCGCAGGCCACTAAACAGACCACTATTGAGGCTTGATGTCATTTGGCCGTCATAGCCCATGACATCAAAATACTTCGAAGACCACAATCTTTGGCGCTTGAACTTTTCTGTTACAATTATTACCCGCAGGCCACTAAACAGACCCCTATTGAGGCTTGATGTCCTTCGGCTGTCATAGCCCATGACAGAAAAATACTTCGAAGACCACAAGCTTTGAGACTTGAACTTTTGCTGTTACAATTATTCCTAACCTTTAAAACTTAAAACCAAAATTGTTTGCACATCATATCTCAAGTCTTGCACCTCATAATACTGCAAAGTAAGATATCTTGTGCCTTGGCCACTTTGGATGCATTTTGGGAAGAATTTGATATAGAAATGATGCAATCAATCCTACTTAACAAATTTCAGAAGAATAAAGGGCAAATTTAAAATCACCGAGACCAAGTAACAGTGTAAACATTAGTATTAGAAGGGACTATACTCAAGAAAAATGTTGGAATACTTACAAGAGAGGAGGCGCATGGAGAATCCCCTAAAAAGACAAAAGTTAAACTGGTACGTCAACCACGTTGCTCATAACCACATCACAGTGTAAAACAGCAGTATGAATATTATGGAAGAAGGCTACTCACTAACATATTCTTTCACTTCAATGAAGAGCGGCACGTCCGAAGAAGTTCCTCCCCAATGACCATTCCATGAATCAGATGTACATAAATCATTAGAATATACAGATATTAAAAGGAAAACTAAAAAGAAAGCATAATATTTTACACCACCACATCAGAAAATTCAAGGGAAAACAGAAGCCAGCATAAGTGCCACATCTAACACTCATATAAGCTGAAGAGAGTACGCAAAGTATTCACATTCAAAAGTACAGATGCTAAGGAAAAATGTAAAGAAATACATATACAGACTCAACTCACACCTAGCCACAAGAAATCATTCATATAAAATAGTAGCGTCCATTTGATTCTACAATTTAAAATGGGTGAGATTCCTCATAAACCTATCAATTTTAAAGAGGAACATAAGAGGCAATATATATATTTGCTAGAAGGTCCTACAATAAGCTCCACATAAACGAACCAAGGTACCTTCTCCAGGGTGCCTTCTAAGCATCTAAGCACTGAAGGGTTGCCTCAAAGCAGGGCAGATATCCTGAATGAAAAAATGAATTAGACTCTCCAAGCCTCAAAAAACTACCTCCAGGCAGAAAATAGAGATAGCAGAAGAGGTATTTCACACAGATAAATATCCTGAAAATGAGGCGGCTATGAAAAAAAAAAACAAACAAGTATATCAACAGTTAAAAAAAACCACCATGCCATCCTCAGACAAGGCTCTACTAAATGAAACCGTTTATCAACTCAAAACGAAATCAGTAAATTTCATCACTTATTATATTTCCCAAAATATCAATTTCAGATATTGTTCAAGCTACAAATATAACATAATTATAGAAGACGGAATAGCCCATAATCAAGAATGGTTACAAGAGAAGAAAAATGCCTTTGGCAGGTTGGCTTACAATAGAAACCGTACACTCGACTGAAAGAACCGCCAGTAAAGAGTACTCCAGACCAACCAAAAACACCCCCTTTGGCTTCAACCATGCCAAACACCAAGTCCAAAGCTCGTAAGCCAGCACAGATGAGATAAAAGACAGATAACGCCCAATCATTAGATATCTGGATATGAATTATGATATAATGTACAATTATCTACTGCAACAACATTTCTGGAGTCAGAAAATCAGCGACATGGTTCACTTGCCAGTGATGAATGGATGATTCAGTGCTTGAGAAACCGTTATCCTTCTTTCTGGATCCAAGACAAATATTTTATCTAAAAGATCCTTAAAACCTGCCAACATTTTTGGATCCTCACCGGGAGATCCGGCAATGATTGATCCAATATCTTTTGGCTTTATGTTGACAATCATCCTCTTGATTGCCTGTAAATGCAAAAGTAAAAACTCAGTCATATGTAATGAGTGATCCTCACATCAAGTTGAAACATGCCAGAAGGAAAAAGAGTGCTTTATTTATTATTTATTCGTAGGGTAAGGGATTATAAACCCCTCCCTAAACAAAAAATACACGGGCAAAGAGTGCTACCTTCTTAGTAACGGGATCCTCTTCAGTTGCATGAAAATTTAAATCTTGATCAAAATGCTGATCTGTAAATGCTCCCTTTGGAAAGAGAGTAAATACAAGAATAATCTCAGCAAAGAAGACATAATGATAGTTGGATACAAGGAATAAACCACCAAAAAATGCATCGTCTTATACTGAAATTGATCACCCAAGTGGAACTAAATTTAGAATATTTAATATAGAAGCACATTCAGATAAAAGTCTAAGATAAATGCCTTACTCTGCGAAGCATCTTTTTCGGAAAAGGACCTTTCAGTTCCATGTGAAGTCGTAGCATGTCATTGTTTGAAGGGCCCGGAAAGAGAACTTTTCCTGTATACAGCTCATACAAACAGCAACCAACAGACCAGATATCCATCGGATGATCATACGGCAAGCCAAGAACTGCGGGGAAAAAATATCAAAACCAAATAATGCACTTTCATTACAAGGCAAAATCTAATACAATGAACAAACAAATCTTGTCCACATCATAAATAACCAGTACAAATAATCAAGGGATAGAAACTCACTAATTTCAGGAGCACGATAGAAACGGCTCACAAGATATGGTGTAATTTCATTTTTACCAGCAAACATGGCATTACCAAAATCACAAAGCTTCAGCACATTTTTGGCCTCATTCACCTGATGAAAAATAAGAATGCAAAGTCATATCTAGTCACTGAATGCTTAATTGAGAAGCAACACGATAATAAGAACAAAATGCAGAATACCAGCATGTTATCCGGCTTTATGTCACAATGAAGAACACCACAATTTTTCAGATGCTTCAGTGCAATGAAAAGCTGCTTTGCATATGTTCTCACAGCAGTCAGTTTAAGGCCAATGTTGCGACCAAACTTCTTCAAAACCTCACGAGAGTTCATACTTAAAGATTCAAAAACTAAACAAAGATGATTCCTGTACTTGAAACTTGAGAAGAAACGAACACAGTGACGCTTATTTTCTGGATCTGCTCCCGCTAATTTCTTTAGTATCTGAACTTCTAGTTGACCTGCCTTGTGCCTGCAGTATGCATAATAGTAGTAAGCAAAATCAGATCCAAAGCCAATAACTGGAGTTCCATTTATTAAAAAAAGTAAAGAAAGAAAAACAAAAACAAAAGAACCCAGAATCAAAGAATACAGACTAAAACTAAACATAGATGATACATCACTCACATTGTTTCATTATTGCGTATAATTTTAATGGCAACTTCCCCAGGATCACCATTACCAGTCTTAAGATCCCTGGCACGAACAACGGTCGAAAAGACACCCTTTCCATGGGCAGCAGTGACTTCATATCGACCATCAAGTATTTCCCCAAATCGATGCCCTGCACAATATTCATGTCAGCATACACCAGATATTTGACTATTTATACTAAATTAGTAACAAGACTCCAATAATACCTCTTATCAAAGTGTTCTCAACTCAAAAACAAAAAAAAACTCTACAAGGATGAAGCGAAAGAAATCCAAGAATATCTTATAGATAAGTCAGCAACAGATGGAAAAAGAAAAGGAATGCACTCCCCAAAAGACATGGAGAAGGTATTATTTAGAGTTGATGCATAACATTTTACCTGGATGTATAAGGTTAAATTCACTGGAACATCACTTTTTATTGTACTTTATTCAGGTCTCACATCTATTGGAGGTTCTTTTTCAAACAAGGAGATCATGAAAAAGTAATTAAATTATAGAACAACTCAAGTCATGAGATAAAGGTCATGTTGTAGGAACTTGTAGAGTCTTTCTAAACAACCTTAGCCACTAATATCTTATATTTGGTTAAATAGTCTATTTAATTTAGGTTTTTTTATTTTTATAGAAGTAGGAGGGACTTGGAACTGAGATTTAGAACTACAGCAGACTCAAAAAACAACAAGACAGGGATACAGAATTTAATGTAAACCAACACCCGTGCAAAAAGCTTAAGCAGTGGGTGGGGTCAGGTACAAGCACAATGTACAAAAATCTTACCCCACATAATATGTGAAGGCTATTTCCGGGAATCGGACTTGTGACCTATACGTTGCACCCGTGCAACTCTACCACTGGACCACATATTCGCTAGGAATACAGGATTTAGACAAGTATTTAACATTTTTTACAGTTGTTTTCTTGGACACCACACATTAACAGAGCAAAACATAAAAATTATCATTGACTCGGTCAATACAAGAAGAGGAAGATGAATCTAAAAGGCAGACATAAAATAAATAAATAAAAAGAGCGCAGCAAAAATATGAGATTGCTAATTACCATAGTACCCCTCTGCATCATCCCAGTTGTCATGTAGACCACTCCTTACAATTGGCAGACCATCTCCTTTTCCCTGCAAAAGAAAAGGTGAGAAGGTTCAGTGACATATCCATAATCCTATCATCTATTCATCTAGTTCCATAGCACCCCTTCCACAAACAGCATCTTGAGTTCTATATAGCAGCATTCACGAAACAGCTATTGAAAAGATTGAGCGTGCAAGATTCAAGGAAACCACAAAAGAGGTCCTATTAACTTCTGCGACTAATAATCTCCTGATGAAGATGGTGAACTGACAAGAAAACTTGTGAAATTTACACAAACAACAAAGCAACCAATTTTTCAGCAAAAGCAAGAGGGATTATTCTTCTCTTTAGCATTCAGAAAAAAAGAAAAAAAGACATCACAGAACAGATAAAAAGTAACATTGAACAACACACGAAAAAATTATTCTCTCTATTATTCTACAAGTTAATTGAAACAAACTATCTACCCAAGGTCAACTTCGTGCACAAAGATATTACAGATTACAGGTAACATGATGCAGAATTAGAAACTCCAATATGCTTAGAAGTTTGATATTATTAATGTCGGAATCCATTTACCATTTCTACCCAGGTTCTGTATGCAATTTTCTCATTTTCTATTTGGGTTTTTGGTCTGGTCTAAAAGCCAATCAGTGTCAATTAATTTCCATCAGATATTATTTCATATTAGACTTAGGTGTTCTAGTCATAAGATGTAGTTCAACCATTTGAGAAAAAATTCCTAGTTGTGTCAAAAAGCCCTTCATATGTGTGTTTATCATATATTTTGAAAGACTTTCGAATGCCGCACGCCAAGCATTATTTTCTTTCTTGTTCTCGAGCTACAGCGCATTGTTCCTTTTTTTAATGGAAAGTCAATTTTATGTGCATTGCTTTGGAACAGCAGCTATAAATTCTTCTTAAGCATTATGTTAAACTTCTTCTAGTGCTATTTCCATACAACTCCCAACCTCTTTCACACCACGAGTTCGAACAAAACACCACATAATTCCATTGTGCCACACTGCCACTATTTTCCAGTAACCATGAGCTTGGAGTAGCAACCATTATTTTATCTTCACAAGCTTGTCTAAAACCCTGAATGGTCTAAATCTGTCCTGCAACAAAATTATAAATAGAAGTAAAAATGACCCCTAACAAATGTGTTTTGTGTGTGTGTGTGTGTGAGAGTGAGAGAGAGAGAGAGAGAGAGAGAGAGAGAGAGATCAGCATAAAAGTTGAACATCAGTACATCAAAAAGCCTGAATCAATCCTGAGAAACAAGGACATTAGCAAGCAAAGGATGCATGACTGTAATTATTACCGGCTTACGAATTCCAGCAGGTGACTCTCCAAAAATATCGTCACAGAACATGTCATCCAACCTCTCACTCTGCAGAGTCAACAAATTGAAAATCGTTACATAAATTTAAATTAACTAAAGAAAAGCAATGGAAGCCAACCAGCAATGGGGGGTATCATAAGTTTATCAATGATTCTTAACATATTAAAAGATTTGAATGTCCAGATCGTAACTTTTTCAGGTTCAACTGTGACATTGTAGGGAGATAATTGTTGGTCTGTATCTACCCGAAATCTGCCATCGTAAGACACGCATAAAGTATATTGTGAGTTCTAAAAACTATTGGCCAGCCTAATACACATGGTTTCCTGCCACAGCTGGGTCTGCAATGGGCCAATGGCCAAATGCAAGCATTCCAACACCGCAACGAAAGGAGACTGTCTCCAAGGTATTAATCTGTGACGCCTATACAAGCTGTTGCAGAAACAAAAGGAGCAATATTTCAAGGAAAAAAGAAAGAAAAGAAAGGTCATACCTTCGGCGTACCCTTGCCAAGAGCCCCATCACCAGATGTCTTCTCAGTAACATTAATTTCATTAACTTGAGGGGACTTCCCAACAACAAATAGTTGGTCAGTCACTTTAGTACCTGATCCATCAGTCCTACCATCAAGAACTTCTGCAAGAGCATCAGAAGCACCTAACAATCGACTAGGAAGCTCTGCAGTCTCCTTAGCTGTTCCACACACAAAAAAAGAGAGCAAATTGTGCAATCAGAAAATTAAACATTAAATAGAAAAGGAGAACCAATAAACAACGTTAACAGCAACTAAAGCACCACTTAAAACTTTCCCAGAGTCCCCTTCCCCTACAATTGGGCTACCCTTGTTCAGGTTATATGAAAAGTTGAGAAGGGGCATAGCAAACTTAGATATGTGCTCTCTGTACTGAGATCAGAACTAAGACCATCTCAACAGTACACATAAATCTATCGTATCAATGGATCAACATACAACAGTCAACACCAAAACCAATATATACTAGTTACTAAGTTAATGATTACGTATGCAGAGGAGCAAGAATCCCAGTAAAAGGCTGGATCTACAGTGAATAATTTTAAAACAAAAAATAAAGCATAAACAACCATCTACATCAAGCTAGCACATGATTTTACGTATAATCAACGGGGTAGATCTGACAAAGCTAGATTCCACTGTAAAGGCTATTTAGTTTACTGTTCACCACCAAAACAACCGGTGGCACCCTAAATTCCACTCTCTGTATGAAAATATAAATACATAATAAGTCCAATGAAGCTCAACCTTTCTCCATATCCTCCAAACATGAGTCAATTTGCTGCTGTGGCTGCGGGTGCTTAAACTTTTCCAAGATGGCTTGCCTTCGCTTCCTGCTTTCCTCCTTTATTCTTTTGAGATCTTCCTCCTCCTGTTCAGCTAGTTTGAAAGAAACCCTCTCTTCAAAATCATCTTGTTCATCTTCATCTCTGTGGCAAGTAAAATACACAGACAAATAGTGATGTAAACGCTGCAAGCAAAACTAGCTCCAGAGACCTATTGCAGACGCAATGCACATTCCTTCCCCCCAAAGTAAATGCAATGCACATCCAAAAAAAAGGCAATCAATAAAGCCAAAAATTTATTAGAAAAATCTTCAGACAGTTAAAACCCGTTACTAGATTACATTATTACTACTAGATCTTGAACAAATCATATGCAAGGTTTGCAACAAAATTCATATGATACCTGTTAAGCTTGCCGCCAACTCCTGTTGAATCACTATTAGAAACATCAGCATTTCTATCAATCTCAATGTCCCTGCCTTTATCCCTATTTCTTCGACCTTGCCTCTCACTCCCTTTTTCATTCTCCCAAGTCCGGTCCCTAACTCTCTCCATATCCCTAAATCTGTCCCTATCTCTATCTCTCTCTCTCTCACTTGCCCTAGTTCCATCTCTAATATCTCTTTCCACCTCTCTTTTCATATCCTTCTCCTGCTCCCTTTCTTGGCTCCTCTCTCGCTCTTCTCTTCTCCGATGCCTATCAGTATCCCTATTACAACTCCTCCCATGCTCCTCCCTTCTCCAATCCCAATCAGTACCCCTATCCCGACTCCTCTCCCGCTCATCCCTTCTCCAATCCCTGTCAAACTCCCTATCCCGGCTTCTGTTATGCTCATCCCTTCTCAGATCCCTGTTGATCTCCCTATCCCTACTCCTGTCCCGCTCACTTCTTCTTCGGTCCCTGTCAATCACCCTGTCCTTGCTTCTCTCCCCTTCTATCTCCCTTATCCGATCCCTGCCAACATCATTGTCCCTAGTCATCTCTCTTCCCCTCTCCTTTCTCTTATAACTGTCAGTTTCCCTATCCCTGCTCCTCGCTCGTATATACTGGTCCGCCTCCCCATCCCTGCTTCTCCCTCGTCCATTTTCCCTTCTCAGATTTTTATCCATACACTTCTCAAGGCTCTGCTCCATGTCCTCTACCTCATGGCTGTGACGCCTATCCTTTCTTCTAATATTCTTGTCCCTACTGTGACGGTTCATTCTATCATCACTAGAGTCATTTGTTGTCATCCTGTCATCATCATAAATTGTTACGTCGTTACCATGACAATGTCTTTTCTTTGAAAGAAAATCATCTTCGGTTATGCTACAAGAACGAGATCTCGCCGCAGGAAAATCCTGTGATCTAGGCTTCTTATCAACCATATAACGGAACTGGTCATCGGATGGTGAGAGTGTCGACATTCTGCACTTGTCCCCAGCACCTTCAGAGGACAATGGTTCTCTTTGATCTCTTGATGTCCTCACATTGTCCTTCACTGTTTCATCACCATTATAACTCTTCTGCTTGTCAATTTGATTTGGCGATGTGGAAATATCATGCTGTCGCCTATACTTTCTACTGTACTCACCATTCAAGTCCCCATTGACATAATCACCAGCGCCAGATCCAGAAATAAACTCTTCTGGATGCTGAGCACCAGATATTCCTAGCAAATCAAACTCAATGTGAATTTTATCAACAATATGACATGTCTTATCCTCACCATAATCAATATTCACCTCACCCAAATTCTTCAAAATTCCAGCATCTATTGCTTTTTTATGAGCAGAATCATTCTCTGTGCTATTACTCTGCAAAATAATTCCAAGAAAACCAAGAACACAAAATTAAAGAGGATAAAACTGGAAGGTACATAGCAAATGCAATAAAAATACAATTCTATATACAATACTTAAAAGCTGAAATGTTAATATCTTATATGTCACGCCACAGGCGGTGGCCAATAAGAAATTTGTTTACTAACCAATAAAAATCTATGTAATTGGTATGGTAATTGTACTTTGACTCTATAGACATATAAACATATCTATGGTAACACTAATTTGATTACAATTATATTACTAATATATATTAAAATATCTATATATAAATATTATATATATATATATAGTATTTGTCAAAAGTTATGTTTGTGTTTATGTTGGCACTACCCATTTGTTACATGGGCTCCTGACTAGTTTGTAATAAACCAGTTAAAGTGGATAAAACTGGAAGATACATAACAAATGCAATAAAAATACACGTCTATATACAGTACTTAAAAGCTGAAAAGTTAATAGCATATAGGTCACGCCACTGGCAATGGCCAATAAGAAATTTTTTTACTAACCAATAAAAATCTATGTAATTTTTATGGTAATCGTATTTTGACTCTATAGACATATAAACATATATATTAATTTGATTACAATTCTATTCTATTACAATATATATATATATATTAAAAAAATTATATATAGTATTGGTTAAAAGTTAATGTTTGTGCTTTTGTTGGCAATGCCCATATATTACACGGGCTCCAGACTAGTTTCTAATAAACCGATGGAAATATGGAATAAATAAAGCCACAATTCGCTTCTTATAACAAATCAATAGTAAGCCATTAGCCTCCATTGAAATTGCTAGTAAACTTCTTTCTTTTGCTGTACAAGCGACTTTTTATATATGTCTATGAGACTCACTCGGATAATCTAAAAAAATCCCAACGAAATGAAAACAAAAGAAGATAAGCCACTGGTTGGCCACAAAGAATATGAAAAGATTGATGCAAGAAAGATACACGATGTTAAACCAATTCTATCAAAGCTCGGCCTCGCAATAAAAAAAAACCTCTGTAAAACCTGACTTAGAGAAAACTTTGTAAACGACCCCCAAATAGTTGCTGAAATTCGCATTAGAAAAATTTGGAAGGCATATGAAACAAAACTCGCTTAAATATTTTTAAAAAATAAACTTCCTTCTTCTTTCACCTCAATTTCAGCAACCAAACAGAACTATAATGTTTATAAGGGAGTAAATAAATCAATAGTCACACACCGGATTCAGAGAATCGGTCTCAACAGCCTTGTTCTCATTGAGAGCCTCGTCCTCAAGAATCTCGCCTTCCTCGACATCGTCATCTGCACGATAACTAATAGCAAGAGGAACCACAGTTGGAGGAGCGGATACATCGTTCGCGTCTTCTTTCCTTTCCTCCTCGTGCTTCCTGCTGCTGTGGCGATGACGGTGGTGGTGACGGTGACGGCCGTGGCGATGCTTGTGTCGTTTAGATGATTTTTCAGCATCCTCTAGATCGGAGGAAGACCGTCGGTGCTTGCGCCGGGAGTAATCGTTGTCGCTCGCCATCTGCTGTGACAGGAACAAAATCTAGGTTAGGGTTAGGTCTTTCTGGTTCCTGAATTTTGTATCTACGTTTTGGGAAAGGGGTTTGAACCCGTTGATATATCATTGCTTGCGGCTCGTGGTTGGGTTTTTGAGTAACAATCCACGTGCGAAAAGAAGTGCGTGAAACAGACACATCCTGATTTGCAATTTTTATTATTTATGGAATAATTTTTATTTATTTTTAGAAATTTAGAGCAGGTCTCTCCATAAGTAAAAAATAATATACGAATAGGGTGGCTTACCTGCAGCCCAATTATTACCGATCTCATCCCATTACAAATAAAATGTCAACTAAAAATGGACACAGAATCTAGACACAACCCATTTTTTTCATTTTTCCAATCCCACCTCAGTTTTCTTCTTATTCTTCACATCCTCCATTTTCTTGTGTCTTCACTTTCTCCATCTTCTTCCCATCTTTTCTGCATCTTCTTCCTTCACCAAGACCCTCTCAATTCGCCATTTTTTCTACATCTTCTTCCTTCATCAAGACCCTTGAACCTCTTTCTCTGAGATGATGAGATGGTCCTTGTTCAAAGCTCAATTTTTGAACCTGAAACTGAACCTCTTTCAAAGCTAGTTTTTTACCAACATGTCTTATCATATCAAAGCTTAGCTTATACAAGCATTTCGAGATGACAAGATGGAGCAAGAAACCCACATCCACCGACGCCTCTGCTAGTGTGGGTCTCACTCCTCCGCCATGGCTAGATACCAAACTGGCCTGATAGAAATAACTAAAAAGATTATGCGAGTAAAGAACCATGGATTAATCGTGCAAGAGAGGGAGGGAGGGAGGGGGAGAGATATGAAACAGACTGAGGTAGGAGCAAACTAGGATTTCTCGCAGATTTACACCAGTAATAGTTGGGGTGTCTTAAGCTTCCAGATTTTTTTATGTTTTTAGTGGGATCGATAATTGTTGTGGTGCAACTAGCCCATCCATACGAATATGTCCAACGAAAAACTTAAAAGACAAAGTAAAATAAATTATTTTTTAGTCGCCTTAAAACATTCATCCAAGACATGGTGATGACTCAAATAAATTTGCTCAATATGGAAGTTGAGTGATTGTAAAAAAGTTTAAAAATTGTATATGAATTGTTTAAAAAAATAAAATTATGTAATTATAAATAAATGTATGATTTAAAAACTGTTTAGGTGTTTCACAATTATTATATTATTAAAAAAATACTAATTGGAACGTTTGATTGTCTCGCATGATCAAAAGATGAGCGAGACAATCAGACGTTCCACAAAACACACGTTTTTAACTTTGAACATATCCCAATATCAGAGACAAAATACTTAAATTTATAGATGATAGTCGGTAGATCAAAAAGCGTGCATTTTCTAATCAAAACATTTTTTTAGCTAGACAATCAGACACGTCAAATAAGTTTAAATATCATCCTCATTGATCAAAGCCCTAGTAATTGTCTGGTACATGTGAGACGAGAACTCACGTATCAAGAATTTATCATAGGGTTCTATGTCTGTGTTTTGGATGTGTTTCTCATTTTTTAAAAAGAGTTGTAACTAAACAAACAAACATCATCGCGGCGTCAAAAATTTCCTCAAGCAATTTATTTTAGTTGCAATTTTAAGAGTATCCGAGTAACAGAAAATGTTGTTGCTCAGACCAAAGGCAATTACATATCACGCCCAAATTGTATCCTGTAATTAGTTTTTCATAGAAAACACCATGAATATACTTCACATAGTTCTAGCTCTATCAATGGATGAATGAAGGTTGAAACTTGCCAGGACTTTTCCAGGATTGAATTACAGCACTTTTGTGTGACTATATACAATTCAGGCTCCAAATAATTCCAATAAGCGTATATGCTTCTGCCATGGTTTATTAGACAATCCAAGCTGCAGCAAATGTGAACCTGGATCGTTAGCCAGTAAAGGTGGGGTTTTGGTCTACTTGTTCACTGCCGCCACCAAATTCTTGAATCTCCAGTATTTCAACTCTACGGTTCATCTTCTTTCTCAACTTTATCGCCACATCGGACGGCACAAATCTCCCACAAACATAGACTTTGCATTGCTGCTTCTCAATCAGGTGTGTCTCTATCTCTACAACAAGAAAATAAAAGACAAGATATTAAAAGATCCACATCTTATATTACGGTAACACTCCTGGTAAATCAGCCACACCTTTCATGTTTAGGAGAATTCTCCTTATTTTTCTGCAACAGCAATTGCAGTCGATGTTAATTCTCATTACAATGCAAGAACTCTGCGATTTTACAAACAAAATAGAGTTAGAAATTAACCAATGATCAGCAGGAAAATTAGTATTTACCATAAGAAAGTGAGAACTTGCCTTTGCTGGGATATAGCTATGAATGGACATACTTTTAGGATGAATGAATGGTTGACACAACAAAGAAACCATAAAAATTGCCGCAGAAAAGTGAGATCTTGGAATATCAATATCAAGTTCTCCTCCTTGCATATTTCATTTGGAAAGTCTTGGACTTCATTATGGAATCTGATTCTGTCAAGGATTAGAAAGGAGGTTTTTGTCTCTCCTGTGTGGCTTATCATCCCTAACTTTAGCTGTAAGCTTTGTTCATCCCAGTTACAATAACCAGGAGCCGCATCTCTTCCTTGTCGTCCTCTGTGTTTTGTTCTACACGCTTTGTACTATTAAGCGTCCTTTTCTTGCATGGAAGGCCTATAATTGCCCAAAATGTAAGCCATTAGGCCAATATACACATTGGAACAGTTCAAAGGCAAAGTGGAAGTATATAATTGTATAATTCTCTCTTACAATAAACATTCCAGTAATAAAATAGCATGCTCAGGATCCAACTATATCCGTATTTTTTCAATATTCATTACTGTCAATAAACAACTAATTACATCGCTAATTCTTTCTTCTAAACTAATTATTATGGTAAACAGAATAGACCCTTTGCTTGATGCACTCTGGATATTTGTCATCGATGATTAATCAACTGCGGGAAGAACCGAATATCCGCTTGATTATGGCAGCTTTGCCAAGAGGTTTCTTGTATAAGGCAGCAACTAGCTTTGGTGGTCCTTTAACACGAGGATAGCTACAAGTGACTGTTACTGTCTTCTCCAACACATTTATTGATACAGAATCCGTTTCTGCCAAGAAAAAAAAGCACAAGTTGGGTTCTTGATTTTGCTTTCATGTAACAGGTTTCATGAAAATATTCCTGGAAACTTCCCAAATTGCTTCCAATCATTGTAATCATTAGTGACAGAAATACAGAAAACTTACCTTTCATCCTGGACATTATCTCAGCTAATCTGCGTTGAGACCGGGCGCATCGAATGTCTGCTGATAGAACCACTTCTTGAACCTGCTCTCAACCAGCACCACCGCAAAAAAACCCACAATCCATACATAAATATGTGCATACACTCGGTCTTACAGCTACACAAAAGAGAGACAGCGAAAGAGAATACAAACAAGAGGCATGGACAAGGATTCGACAGAGGCGAGGGTGTCTCTGCGAACTATCATGCTCTTTGGCTTTTCCAATCCAATCGCAGGGGCTTCAGTCTTGGACTGATCACCAAGAACCATAACTCTGTCTCGAGACTAATCAAGCATAATCATTCATTCATTCATTAATATACAGCAGAAAGGTAAGAAGTTCAATCTCCTATTGGGTAGAGAAAAGATCCAACACCAGCTCCCCTACTGTAGTCAATCCTTTTGGGATGTTTTGATTGTTGGAGAACCAAGGGAGAGAGACACCATGGTAAAGTTTGAAAGGTCAAAATGCAGCATAGTTTGACAAAGATGCTCCACTTTACGTACCCAGCCCCACATAATGCCTATTTTTCCACTTTTCATCTCATAATTATTCTTTGGATGTTGCTTATAAGACCCAACTGTCGCACAGCTGCTGCTTAATTAATGAACCAGTCAATGTCATGAATGGCTTACAGCTTGGCTTCCAGTACAGGCCAAAAACAGTATAAAAAGGGATTGAGACTGAAATTGTACATTAACCAGTCTGTCCAAATATGGTAGGTAAACAGTCTGTCCAAATATGGTAGGTAAACAACAAATGGATTCTTTTACCAGTCTGAATTCTAGTTCAGCAAATACATTACATTGGATTCCACACGTTGGGTCCTGAAGTTGCCATTTTCAGACGGGCTTATCCAATGCATTCTTTAGGTCAGCAGACGCCACTCAAAACAAAAGGCCAAAATAAATCCTCATCCAGTGCAAAAACCATAAGGAACCCAGAAGAGAGAAATACAAGAGTCAGAGAGTGAAGATACTGAAATTTTATTCCAAAAATAATGATATAGAGATGACATGAAGAAGAGTTACTTACTTCCTGCAAGTCACGATACAAATTACAAAGATTATAGGGGTCAAAATTATGCTCTAATGTTACTCTACTGCACCCAAAATTGTTACCAGAATTTTCAACCCACATTCTGCTTCCCCCCACAAAAATATTGTTAAAAATAAATACATTTTTCAATGGGAGGTTCCCACTTGGAAGCCATGACAGCAGAGCATGGATGAGTTGCAGCAACTTAAAAACAAGCCATCAAGTAAATGCATTGTATGGGATATATAGCAGTAGGAGAAAACGGAAAGAGGGCAGGAACCTAAAAACTGCTAGAAAGAATGAAGATAAAGTCTTACGGATCCTAACTAAAAGAGACTCATCACTGCGACATAACCAAGCTTGTTAAATGTGGCACTACAGAAGTACTAAATAGAGAATCCCCAAAATATTTGCAGTTCTCATGATCGACTTCCAAGGGTGTGGAGACCAAGAATCTTTCACAGGCATGAGATTCAATGACTTGTGAGTTACTTTTGTCATCAGATTCATCGCAATGCAACTTGAGGGCAGAGGCCCCACTACCACGTCTCCTTTTTCTTGATGACTTCCACCTCAACTGGGAAAGTGAATAGTCATTTGCCAGATCAAAAACTACCTTCAACTTTTGCGCCTTCCTATTTCCAGAGTCGACGCTCACTTGTCTACGATCACAAATCTCAGCCTGGACATCACATGATACAACAGCTGGCAGCTTTTGTTCTGTTTGAGATAATAAATTAGACACTAGATCTGGAATTTCCTTTAAAGTTGTCCACCCATTTCCCAACCATTCACGAGAATGTCTCAAGTCCCCATGGCTAAAAACTGATTCTAGCTTCTCTCCTGCAAACAATGCATAGCTTCAAAATCTATAATTCATGAAATAAAACTGCACCTAGACGAAAGACTCGAAACAGATGATACACAAGGTCATTCAAAATAATGAAACTTTCCTTGCAACATAAAAATCAAGGCTGCATGAGCCCTCAAAGAGGTAAAACAATGACTTAGGAACTCTTCAAACAAAAATATACATTCCCTTCTTTGATCGAACACAGACAAGACAAACCCCTTTGATTTCTTCTGATATGTCACAGATGATGAAAATAATCTTCATAAATTCAATAATAGAAAGCAAATGACACAATACACATCCTACATAGCTACAATCTGGTAACTATAAGGAATGTAGATTTCAAAAACCTGGGAAATAGACGTGAATTCTATCTTCAGATTCATTTTTAACCACAATGCCTTCCCACCAGCCGTCATGCAACCATGCATCCACCGCAGTACCAGCACTCACAAGCCATGAAACTCCGCCATTAATAGACTGAGGGGATGGCCGAACTATACTCCTACCAGAAATCCGGATGCTCAACGTGTCAGGATCTGCAATCCTGGATGCTAAAATCCATTGCTACATAATTAAAACACAATATTAATGAGAAAAATTATGAAAATAATACCCAAATACTAGCCATCAATAGAAAACTTCCATGTAATCCAATTCCTTATATACATTTTCCTCTATTTCTAAATATTATAAGGAAACAATAAATATTCCAATGACAAGGATGCATAAATACCTCAAGTTTTTTAACTTCATCAGCAGCATCTTGAACATCCTCGTATCTAACCTTCACTTTATCTTTTCGCTTCTTAATTATCAAAGCTCTAAACCAACATCCTCTCATTCCGCTGTCCTGGCAGAGTACCTCAACATGAGAGCCGACATTAAGATAATGAGGATTTATATCTTGAATATTCAAAACCACTGCATTCATGGAATCTTTACTGTTGCGGACCTCATCATTCTTCATAGGATAACACCTTTTCTTAGTTCTGATCCCAAATGTGTCATTGACAATCCCTTCAACGCTAGAACCCTTATCAGCCATCTGAAAGTTCTCATGGCTGTTACTAGGAGAAAGGTTGTACATATATCTTAGTATCTCTTGTCTCCAG
Source organism: Euonymus europaeus (assembly GCA_963580455.1). Classification (NCBI taxonomy): domain Eukaryota; kingdom Viridiplantae; phylum Streptophyta; class Magnoliopsida; order Celastrales; family Celastraceae; genus Euonymus; species Euonymus europaeus. The sequence continues at coordinate 3,204,353 of OY756968.1, read as the reverse complement.
TAACCTTTTACTTGAGTTATGTCAAATGGCCGGACATGATCATTGTCAAACTGCTTGCTACAAACAAAGGGTTCCAACAGAGTATGTGCAGCATCATTGACAAATTCTTCAAAATGCTGGGGACTGAGGACGGTAGCCAATCCATCTATGCATTCGATGCTCAGATCTTGAAGACAAAGAGAGGAGAAAATCTCTCTGTCATTAAAGTTGCGAGGCAAAAGAATACCAACCTCATCAATTTTGTGAAACCATTGTACCACAACCATTTTGTTTCCTCTAGAGTCCTCGTACAAATCTTCCAAGTATGCGACAAGTCGTTTATCCTCCTCAGCCAATACATACACAAAGTCATAAACCTGCATATGATTTAAATGAAAGGGAGGTAAGAGACCACCAAAAAATAAAACATGAAATTAAGAGCAGTAAAGAAACACTCACAGAAATTTTAACACAATTTCAACAGAAAGATGGATATTGCAAATTAAGAGCAGTACAGAAACACTCACTGAAATTTTAACCGCATTTCGACGGAAAGATGGATAATGCTTACGTCTTTTCCTGCATGTCCATGGAGTACCTAGCCAAGAAAATTCTTTAGTACAGTGACCCAGTTTCTGCAATTGGGAATCCTGGAAAGAGAAACACATGAAAGGATTAATAATGTAAAAACATAAAAGATAATCATATAAACAAATTCCAAAAAAACGAACTTTCATTTAAGAGGATTGAGAGACAGAAATCAAGAGTGTAAAAAACCCAAGTGATATCATACCTTAAAGCTTAAATCATCTAGACTGCAAGCATTGACATTATTGAAATGGACACCAGCTAGGGAGGATGATTTATAAGGTTCAAAATCTGGAGAGAGAAAAAATTCATAAGATTTCTTTCCAAAGAAAATAAAAAAATAATATCAAAATGATATGCTGATGTGAGTAAAAAAGAAACAACCAGGCTGAACAAGAGGCACAAGGTCAAAAAGATACAGAATCATTTAAAACTGAAGAGTGTGGGCAGAGCACTAAAACTTTAGTAAGTTACTATTACTTATTACGATAGTAATGAACCTTGCCATGAAAGAAATTAACCTAAAAACTTTTGGGGACATAAGTATCCAATGCTCTCAACCAGCTCTTTTAAAAGTGAAATAGGATCCCTGCAGCCCAGATAATAGTCAGTTCATAATAGCCGCAACACCCAAATTACTAAGATTATGTATTAAAAGGAATAAAACTCAAAGGCAGAATAATTAAAGGAAGAGACATAGAACAAAATTTCATTGAAATCGTGAAGAGAGCCTGCCATCAAGGCGATAATTATTGCTAAGAAGACTCACTGAGAGGATGTCAATGGGGGCAATCAAATGACTCACTGAGAGGGGGCAATCAAATGACTCCGAAAAGAGGAAAAAAAAACTCCATATAGTGAAAGAAATGTATATAATCGACGCTTATAGAGAAGAAAGCTTAACCAACATAAAATCACAAGTTTTAAAACCAACGAAAAAGTCATATTAAAATGAAATGGAATATTAAGAAGTCTAGAGAATTGGGAAAAACACAAATTCTAGATCAAAACCACCGGGAGTAAGGTTTTTCTGTAAGAACAGACTGGACAACCCTCCTATCTAGGACAACACATGTCCTCAAAATACGGAACTAAATAATTCTCATATATCATTTAGAATTGCGTTAATTTTTGCCGGCCTAAACCCCTAGCAAAGCAGCCATCTCCACAGAGCATAAATTATACGGCGTAAACGTAAACAATAAAAAAAATCCTGTCCTTTAACCCATAAATCCGGTCTCCATGACAGGGAAAAAATCGAAAAGAGAGCAGAGGATCTCGAGTTCTACAAGCGAAAAATAATTCGTGGCTTTGTTTTCTTGGCCCAAAAAAAGTTCGCGAGGAAGGTTTACCGCTTGAAAAACAGAAGCTACTAGATGTATTTTCGGTAATATCTGCGAATTGAATGAAATTGGACCCAATGGTAACCAACCTAACATAAAACGAACAGATCTAAGAGAAGCACCATCAAATCCAAACCCCGGATTGAAAACAAACGAAGAATTCAGAAAATCAATTATACCAGGAGGGAACGAGAGGTCAAAGTTCCAAAATTCCAAAAAGCTAAATGGAGTCTTTGAAAATTCAGGGAGAGATAGCAAATAAAGGAGCGTTTTATTACCTGAAACAATATAATTGAGCCAATCAATCACCTCACGGCGAGACTTGAGCTTCAATAAGGGCGCCTTCGACAGATACGAGCTATTCCGAATTGCATACTTGTAGGTCATGTGCCGCAAACTCCTCTCTTTCCCTATGATAGCCAGATCTGATACCCCGTCTCTTCTCTTCAGATAGTAATGAACCTCTCTCTTCCCTTTGTCGCTTGAAACCGCCACCTTCTCCCACCTCATGTAAACACCTTTCCAAGCCGCCGCTTCTGAAGGTGAAACCGCCGCCACCGATTCGCCCATCGGCGTATTCGAAACAACGTAAAACTACAACAAGGATGTCTCTCACGTTAGAATTCCCGGTGCAAGGGTAACCGGCTTGGTCTCTGCAACGTCTGTTTCTCTCGTTGTACGTTTAATACAATACTTTTTAAATAGAATTTGAAAAACTAGGGTTTCGAGACTGAGTAATGTAGCGGGATTGTGATGGACGGCTGTGGTTGTGTACACGTGCGTTCCACGGAGGAAACTACAAAGAAATTGCGGGGATATCTATAAAGATCTGGATTTCCTAAAATGCCCACGGATAGGATTGGAATAAACCATTTTTTTATATTTTTTAGTGGGACTATTTGTACTCCTCCATTTGAATCGGAGTATGTTGATAGAGTATAAGCTCTCGTAAAACGTAAAAGCTGAGAGTGTCTGAGATTATGGGGACAGAGTATAAGCTAGCTTATACTCTGTCCCAAACGGAGGCTTGTGGGACTATTTGTACTCACTTTCCAATTTCACCCCTATTCCTGAATAGTGTTACAAAATGATTCCCTTTCGTTCCCCCACCGCATAATAGTGTGCTCGATTTGACGATTTCAATTTTGGTACTCTGACATTACGCTTAGGTTTTATTTATCCAAAATTTTATTTTTTGAAAAAGGGCCCCCATCAGACATGAGCCCAAGGCAGTTGTTTGCTCTGCCTTGACCCAGTCCAGCTCTGCCCATCAATTACAACTCTAGCAGTTTCTGTAACTCCTAGATCTAGGACGTTAAATGGTGTTTACCGCATCTTCCTATGTTATCAATGTGATCACCATTCAAATGATTCAACCCTAGTTCAGATAACTAAGTCAATTCATTCAATCAAAAATCCGACAGCATCTCCCTGTAGATAATAGTATACCCACTTGGATCAAGCGCAACAATAATTACACAATCACAAAATAATCTAGTAAGGGTCTGCGACCTCTATCAACATGCAAACCATAACCTAGCAAGGTCTCAAACCATCTAGCAACATAGACAAACTGATTTAACAATCAAACATCATACATCTAACCTAAACATCATTCAAACAAGACTCAGAGTCCACCCTCGGTTCAGAAGATCCACATGTAAGGATTTCCTTCTAACCGTCCACAAATCCACACCAAACGGTGTCACACAGTCGATAAGACATACAATAATAAAAATGAATAAGTGTGTCAACAAAATGGTTTAAGTTACTCAACTCAAACCTACACCCTCTCCAAATGTTATCCATGTCACAGCAGCATTTCTACTGAACCGTATCATCGACACTCATATTAGTATCACCTGTAGCGAGGAGATAAAGTAAATGAGTGAGTTAGAAGCTCAGTAGGGTAAAAGATTCACATAATAATAATCATCCGAAATTAAAAGATGTGATATGCAACAATATGCTACCAAACATGCTTGTGTCACATATCATATCAAAAACTTGAGTATTCTCTTTGGGGCAAACTACCAATTAATCTCATGGTTCCCTCACCATGGGTTGGCCACAAAATCAAACGCTCATCCCAGACACCGAGCCATCTTTGGATGTGCACTAGCTAATCACCCACGGAGAGTTTACCTGATCGCGTCATCCTCGTTATACCAAACCTTTAGTGTGTTGCCTCACACGAAGTCATATGATCGGTGTTCATGCTCAAACACACAGTCATCCTTCCATGTGACTTTCAAATAATCATATGGTATACCAAGTCCATACTTGAGCATCTCCTGCATCTTTAATGCATATATGTTCATGTCATGTCAAGATCTACATATATACTCGACTGATAAGTGCCAGAATATACATTCTAAAATTGATTACATATAGGCATTTATAAATGATTAAGGTTTAAAGTGATGTATTTGTGCATTAAACTCCAAATATTATTTTGGGCATCACTTTATTATTTTAAATGAAATTTTGCTTCCTTGTCATTTAACCTAAGCAATTGTGAAATTCTTATCTATAAGTAAAAATATGTCATTCATGACATCACCATCATTTGCCTAAATAAATATCATGATATTTGTATGTGTGATATTTATTTGTATAATATTTATATGTGTGATATTTTTTATTTTATTATTTTTGTATTTAAAATATCATGATATTTACATAATATTTTGTCTATAAAAGGAAATGAGGTCTTTGATGATGGAGGATAGCAAGATTTCAAGATTTCAAAATTCCAAAATTCCAAGATTTGAAGAATTGAAGAAACAAAGCAAGAAGAAGAAATCTTTTGGAGGAAGAACAAAGAAGGAGAAAAAGGGTTGTATTCCTTAGCTTGTATTTCTTATGTTTTATATTTTGCTTGATTATGTATAATTAAACTTTTGTAGTTAGGGCTTAACTTTGAAGCCCTAAACATGATTTCAATTATATAAGTTGTGTGGTGTGGATTGCAAATTTTCTTATAAGAATGATGATTTTGATTTTTCCATGTTATTTGAATTCTAATATTTTTGTTTCTTTGATTAGCTAACTTTGAAACATCTATTAGAGTTAATTGTTGTAGAACAAGATCAATTACCCTGTTGAATATGTTCTTATTTGCAACATATAATTTGGTTAAACGAATTATGAAAAATCAATTCTTGAATATCTAAGTACAAACACCATGTATTAGGATTCTTGTAACATTCATATTCTCTTTACTCCTATTGGGTTTTTAATTGTTAATTGATGCAAACATCATGCTAGATTTCAATTAAGAATACACGTACTGAGGTAAACACCATGCACTGTACATGCACCTAAGAGAGAATCATACAACTTGAGTTTGACCATGACCTTGTTGTGAATGTTGTCATCATATACTTGTTGAAAATTTCAATCTACCATTTCTTATAAATTGTTTGATTGTTTTGTGGTGGATAGTGAGTCCTAGCAAGGATTTTTAGAAATTGAAATTCTTCACTTAATATTCTTATTTTTAATACTAATGTGTTTGTTTTATTCTATGTTATAAGATTTAAACCCCCCCTTTACTATTATGTGTAAATTATATTCAAGTGTTAGGTTGTATATTTATTAGTATCACTCCTTGTGGGATCGACTTTTACTTGTCAATTATATATTATTTGTACAGTTATAAGATTATATTAAATTGTTACTAACGACATAACATCGACTTACATATATATAACTACACATGATGCATGGATGATTGAATATGAAATAAGGTTACTGCACTCTACATTTAAGAGAAAACAAGAATTAACCCTAAGCTCGTTCTTTCTTAGGAACAAATAAGGCAAGAACACAAATGGAAGACCAACGAAGATATAAATCACACTTTAAAATATAAATGTATGATATAGAACAAGAAATAGGTTAGGAATCCCCTTCCTCAATTAAGCTCAACTTATAACACAAATTCACCAAAGTTAGAGCTTTGACCCTTTTCTCCCAACCTATCGATTTCAACAAACCGAACCCATATAATCATATCAATAACATCAATTTACTATACAACATCATATGCTTCAAACTTTACCAAATTCGTAACCTACTTGAAATCAACAACCAAACCTAGATATGTAACCACAGTCAAGTCCATAATCAAGTTCCTAAAGCATCTAAACCAACCAATCAAATATTTGGACAAATCTAACCAAAACCTAGTTTTTCAAAAATCATGGAAACTTACCTTAAATCACCCAATCTTCTTTGAATCCTTCTTGAAACTTGTTATGCTCCACAAATCCTTAAGAAATATCCCTCCCTCACTAAATGTATCCCTATTTATCTCTCTTATCGGGTGTTTCTTCTCAAAAAGAATTGCGGGAACTAGTTCTTAAAACCAAATTTCCATGTTGGTGCCCGGACGCCTTAAGTGGTTGTTCGGACTCCTCATGGTTTGGCAACTCGCTGCCTTCATTTCTTCATTAAGCGTTTGGACGCCTTCCTATTTTTCCAGTACTCAAACACTCACCTGATATAATCTGCTCACCTTCCTTCATTCACCGTCCGAATGGCTCACAAGGATGTCCGGATACCTATTTTTTTCCTTCTAGATTTTTCAGTAAATTCACTTTTGGCTCGGTCTAAGCTTCAATTTTATATATTATAAGTCCGAAACGGATATGTGTGCTAAAAATTATAGCTCATTTAGTGAACCTTGTTCAAAAATAACTCTTTGTGATCCTGTGCAATATGGGTGATCCGTAACTTAACTAAAACTCGAAATTTTGGGTCGAGATTTCACAACTTCTCCTTCAAAGCAGATTGTTCCTGCTCCTGTACAAGCACCTGCATCTACACCCCCGGCGATTACTCTAGTGAGCTCACCTCCCGCGCTTGTTATGGTGAGCTATCCTCCAACAAAATCTCCTCCCGCACGTGCTCCTGTCAGTATACCCTCTACAAGTTCTCCCCCCGTTCTAGCCATTGCACTGGTAGCTAAGGTCTCTACTCCAACCCCGAGCAAGAAGAAGTCCAATAAGCAACACATACCAACTCTTTCACCAATGTTGACTAGATCTTTCGAACCAAAATCGGATGGCCCTGCCTTTCCCAGTCCAGTATCAGATGATCACGTATGTTCAGTTAATACTTATGGTTTATTTAGTCCAAATCTAGAACTTTCATGGAAAATCTAAGTTAAGGCACAAACAACAAAAGTTATTTACCGACACTGAATGTTTCACCATTAGTAAAAGAGACGATGTACAGTGAAGCGACTAGGGAGTTTTGCTGATGTAGGACAGTTAGCGCTTTAAGTTTGAAGAGGAGTATGAGAGAAAAGTTCGAAAAGGACGCAAACATCTTTAACGAAATTGTTGACGTGCTCCGTTTCAGCCTGATCATACCTTTTAGAAAAGAGAACTACGCGCTAAACTAAATAACAGTCAAAGTTATTATTTTGAATTTGACTTTTGTGTTTGAGTTTAATTACGATCAATACGTTTTCAATTTTAGTTTGATTAGGATAATATGTTTTCTGCGTCAAGTGCAATGGTAACAAATTTTGAAGTGCTGGAAATTTTGGAGTGTGTAGAAAAAGTGATTTGGAAAAATTGTATTGAAAGATGTGTAGAATGATAGAAAAAAGTGAAAAATGTTATAAATGTATTGATATTTGGAGTGTTGTTTAATAGAAAAAGAAAAAAAATTTGTATTGAAAGATGTATTTTGTTGATATAATTCAATGATTGTATTGTGAGATGTGTTTTGATGATGTAGAAAAGTAAATACGACCCAATTATGTGTAATAAAAATGAGACCCAATTAAAATTTTTGGAGTGTTTAAAAGTGAGGGAACATTGAACTTGCTCAGATGCACACTTGAACGTTGGCTACTTCTGATAGTTGCAAGTGTGTAACAGGATATATTTGAATTTTTAAGAGCAAAACAAGAAAAATTAGTGTCATTATAACATTTTAATTTTTTCCTGGGGTATAAAGGTAAATGAGTGACCCTAAAAAATAAAAGGTGTGCAAATACAAATTAGCCCCGATTTTTTTCCTTTCATCATTCGCAAGTTGTGAGGAGAGAAAAGCGGGGGGTGGAGCCCGGTGTGTCTGTTTGCCAGCTGTTAACACGCGGATGAACTGAAGAGTCATCCTTTTCCTCTCTTGTCCAATTGCGCAGGGACTAGTTATTGGCTCAATGTCAAAAGGTTTGCCTTGCACCCGTTCAATCTTTGGGTCAAGGCGGCCATCTATGTATCCATAGAAAGAGTTGCAATTCCTAGCGGATGCATGTGGTTATCGAAGGTGATGCAGCCAATGTTACCGCCATTTCTGGGTGTTGGGGAGAGAAATCTGTCCGGGGAACCCCAGGTTCTGCCACCGACTGAAAGTGTTGAAGCAAGCTTTGCGGCACTGGAGTCGCGACAGCTTTGGGGATTTTTTTGTGAATATAAGTAGAGCGCAATCTTTACTTGATGGGGCAAGAAATGGGACATAGCCATATGAAATGGATGAGAACGACAGCTAAGCCGGCTCCAAAAATGGGGCATGTGATAATTGATTTTCTTTGGATGCGGGAGAAAGAGACGAGTGATTGTGACTTTTGCTATAAATTTTTATTTTTTATGTTTTAAAAATTATGAATGTATTTTGACTATATTTAAGAGTTTAATAAATTTTTTTATCTCAAACAAAAATTAAATTGGTTATTAAGATTATGAACCTTTCATTATTAACTCAAAACATTTTATGACTTTTTTATATTAGTTTATTTTTGCTTGAAACATAAAAATATATAATTAGGATCATAAACTTGATCAAACACAAATTGAAGATTATTTTTTTTTTAAATGGAAAAATATGAGCACCCAAAAAATATATATTTGTTTCATGAACGAACTACTAAAAAGTAAAAACCATCTATAAGCCCAAAAGATTAGAGGAGGCCTCCACCTGGACAACAAGTTGGGCTTGGGATTGGGCTTTCCAGTCAGATAATAAAATTTTCCATCTGTAATAAAAAAGCCCACTACGAAGTACGATGGCGGCCTTAAAGTACAGACATAGGAAATGCCGAAAAGTTCGATTTTTTGAAGAAAAAAAGGGGGACTATCTGGCGATGTAATCACAGTCGAGTAGCTTGAAGCCGCCAACCAACTCCACCTCGTCTTCTCCGCCCAATTACCGTTTACATCTGCCTCTCCAACTATTTCCCTCTACGCTTTCTCACGCTTCCACAATTTGTCTCTCAATCTGCAGTCATGGCTTCTCCATTTCTCACTAGAGTTCCCCTCTCTAACCCCGCCAGCATCTCATACTCCTCCTCAATCTCTACTTCCCTTCCATTTTGCCCCTCTACGTTTCCGGCGAAATATCGCCGGAGGCGGATTTTGACTGTCCAGTCGAAGATCCGTGAGATATTCATGCCGGCACTCAGCTCCACCATGACCGAGGGCAGGATCGTCTCGTGGATCAAGTCCGAAGGGGACGTGCTGAAGAAAGGTGAGAGCGTTGTTGTCGTTGAGTCCGACAAGGCGGACATGGACGTTGAGACCTTCTACAACGGAATTCTTGCTGCCATTGTTGTTCCGGAGGGCGAGTCTGCTTCCGTTGGAGCTGCGATTGGTATTCTCGCCGAGAATGAGGAGGAACTTGATGAGGCTAAAGCCCAAGCCGCCTCCATTTCAACGTCTTCTTCTTCATCATCTTCCACCCTTGCTGCTGTTACGCCCACTCCTCCTCCTGCTACTTCCACTCCTGCTCCGGCAATTGCGCAGCCACCACCATCTCCTGCAGCGGCTCCCAGTGGGCCCAAGAAGATCGTGGCTACGCCGTCGGCGAAAAAGCTGGCGAAGCAGCACAAGGTGGATATCAATTCAGTTGCGGGGACTGGGCCATATGGCAGGATCACCGATGCTGATGTGGAATCAGCTGCAGGAATTGCGCCTTCGAAGAAGAATGCAGGTTCCGCTGTAGGTGCTGCAGAGCCTCTAGCGGCTCCACCGAAGGCTGCTGCTCCTTCGCCATTGCCTCCTCCACTTCCTGGATCTACTGTTGTGCCATTTACGACAATGCAGTCTGCGGTGTCGAAAAACATGTTAGAAAGTCTGTCAGTACCAACTTTTCGGGTTGGGTACCCGGTATCAACTGACGCCCTTGACGAGTTATATATAAAGGTAGACCGAGTGAATTATAATTTAATTAATTAATTGTGATTTCTGTACTGATTAGACAGTTTGATTGACATCTTGGCTACAATTCTTTGACAAATTTTGCAGGTGAAGCCCAAAGGTGTTACCATGACCGCCCTATTAGCAAAGGCTGCGGCAATGGCACTTGTTCAGCACCCAGTAGTGAATGCAACCTGTAAAGATGGGAAGAGTTTTACTTACAATAGCAGCATAAACATTGCAGTTGCAGTGGCAATAAATGGTGGCTTAATAACCCCCGTTCTTCAGGATGCTGATAAGGTGACTCATTCATAAATTCTTTGAGACTTATGTGACTCGTTTTGTTTCTATTTTGTTCATGGATGGTGTACAATCATTAATTTCTAGCTCATAATGAACTAAGACAGTTCCTTATCATTATTTTTTATTTTGTGGCTCAGTTGGATCTGTACTTGTTATCTCAAAAATGGAAAGAATTAGTTGAAAAAGCTCGAGGGAAGCAACTTCAGCCCCATGAGTACAATTCTGGTGTGGCTTCTACTCTAATTCCCTTTCTCATCATTCTTGTCCAGGTGCTTCACGTTGGGATTTATTCCAATTAATTATAAACTCTATTTGTGTTGCATGTAGGGACTTTCACCCTGTCCAACCTGGGAATGTTTGGAGTGGACAGGTTTGATGCCATTCTTCCTCCTGGCCAGGTGAGAAATGTTTATATTGTTTTTCACTTCCTTTAGTTGTCATGTTTCTTCTGCTCCTTAGGATTGTGGAGGGGCATTTGCTGAATTTTGAGAATGTATTCAGGGAGCTATCATGGCTGTTGGAGCATCAAAGCCTACTGTGGTTGCTGATGCTGATGGATTCTTCAGCGTGAAGAGTAAAATGCTAGTGAGTTAAATTTCAATGTTTTCTGTATCTTAAGATATGCTGTATGAACCACATCAGAGAAAAATGACAGTATGATGCGGAATTTTAGAAAAATAATCAGAACTCTATCTAATCCTATTGCTTTCAACCTACCCCTGCAATCTTGTGTGCAAATTATATGTTCATTTAGTATATTTGAATTTTCAGTTTGTCTCCCAATACGGAAATTATAATCTCACTTTTTTCCGAATTTATTTAAATTTTGCCAAAGTTGGGTTCACTTTGGTGAAAAAATTACCTAGTACGTGTTACTTTAGTGCTCTAGCAATCTTAATTATTTTTATTTTTATAATATTTGTGGATATTATAGGACTTTTAGAATTTCATTTGAGATAAAGGAAGGAAAAAATAAAGCAAGGATTAGGCATCACCATAGATGTCAACTCTGGTTAGTGTAAGTTGTGCGAGTTTATCAGTAACCTAGTGACCTCAATGACATGATAGGATAAATCTTTAATCTTGACCGCTAACTTTTAGTGATGAAGCCCGTGTTTCTGATGGCGTAGGCCCTCCAGGGGTTATAATTTGTTTTTCGATTTATCCAATAGTAGCATTGTAGCAACAATGACATGGATTAAGTTTCTAGGCTGACTGGAGGGTAATTTAAAGGCGATGGCATAGTGGTTGGGATTTGGACGATGGTTATTATTGACCGATAGTAATTTGTTTTGCATTTGTTTTATAGGGCTTCTATTGACGTTATGGACCTTTAAGGAAAGTACGGCATTGTAGAAATTTATTTTTTGGCATATACCATTTGTAGTTTGGTCTCAGTTGTAATATGCAAGCCATTTAACTTTTCAAATCCTCACGGGCTTGCAAAATATAATGAGATAGGTGGAGACAGGTATGCAGTTAAACTGGGTTTATGATCAATGTTTGAGTTTAAAGGATGAACTAAAAGAATTTAGTTGGACAAGGGCAAGGAACAGGTGCTGATAACAAGTGAGATAGTACTTAAAATTTTGTGCAGAGGGAGAAAACATATCACTAGTGGATTCTAAATCTCTCATCTTCCTTCCTATTTTCTCCAATCCAATGAAATGAATGGGTTAGGATATTTGTCATGTTTTTTTGCCACTAATGAAAAATAGGACTGTCAAATTTTGAGTTACTTAATAACCGTCAAAACTCAAATCTCATTCCCTAATCAAATTGGAAACCTTACCTCATTTGGTAGTCAAAGGAGGATGTTTTGACTTTTCTCTCGTATCTATGGATACAGTATCATTTTCTAGGAGGCATTGGCTTTCATTTTTTTTGGAGAAGGGAATTTGCTTGAAAACAAGGATGCGTGTCTGTGTGTTTGTCGGTTTGTTTGTGTGATTTTTTGTTTTTTGTTAGTTCTTTAGTTACTCTGTTAAGAATTAATAGCTGGATGATAATTCCTCTCCTGATAGCTGGATTAAATAATACCTCAAGGGGTCAAACATGAATGCTTGAATAGTTTAGTTTGTTGGTTCATGTTTCATGTGTGCATGCTCCGAACTCTGAACAAGAATGATCCAATATGTTGCTCCTCTGACGCTCCAAACATGCCTGAAAGTACAATTTTATTCTTTAGGATGCATAGCATTTGTTGTATTGCTGATACATCTACAGAGAATTTTGATATTAAATATTCCCGTGTTGATGTTTCTGTTGATTTACTTGATCTTTTTCCCCTGATTTTATTATTTTATTTTTCCTGTTGATCTACTAGCTCTATTGAACATATGACCACAATTTATTACTTAGTTTAATGATTGGTATTTGTCAATATAGGTCGATATTCGCATGATAAGTCATCATTATTCTTTAGGTCATGATGCATACATGAAATTATCAAGGAAATCAATGCTGGACCATTTTCTTCGTGTCCACGTATCACTGGGTTAAAAAAAAAATGCTCCAAGTCAAGTGCAAAGACATAAAATATGAGTAATACAACTTGTCAAATTTTACTGAAAATAGCTGTTGAATCCCTAAGCATGTTCTATAACTCTAATTTTCTTTTAGTTTTTTTTTGGACTTTCTTTGAGTTGTTAGCACTGCCCTTTTGATTTCTGTGTTCGTCTTCATAATGGTGAGAATATCAGAAAGTGTGTCCAGACTCCAGCGGAATAGATTTGTATGTGGACTGAAAGCTCTTTCCCACCTACATCAAGAAGAGAAATGGAGTAACAAAAGCCTTTGCCCAAAACAGTTTGGGTTTGTGAAATTAATTTGTGGAGTCTATATCCTTTATTATTACCTCCATCCATAGCTTATTTGGTCTCCATCTTCTCTGCCAATGATACATTACCCTTTCTTATTTGTCATTTCCAATCTACCAATGTACGGTTATTTGATCTTGCTGTCAATTTTCAGTGAATAATTAACGGAGTTTGATAATTTCTTTTTCAGGTGAATGTGACTGCTGATCACAGAATTATCTATGGTGCTGACTTGGCTGCCTTCCTTAAGACCTTTGCAAAGATTGTTGAGAACCCAGAGAGTCTTACACTGTAGATGACATTATGGAATTCCTCGGAATGCATCCTGTTGACTGAGCCTTAATTATTCGTTGGATGAGAGGAACTCACAATACTTCTGTTGGACACACTACCCAATAGAGTAGCCTGGTTTTGTAGCTTTGTGATCATTTTACTGTCGAGACTGGAGAGATTTTGATAAAAGGGCAATAAATATATTCCGAGTTTTCTCTGAACATGTTGGGAATATGTTTTCCTAGGACCTACTGTATGGTCCAAAATCATTTCTGGGTAATATTAGATCTTCAACTCTGCAGTCCAAGGTAATGTTTCTAGTTATGTAGATTATCTATAACTGGAACTGAACCCTTGATATACCTTTTCATCCCTGTCTCGGCTGACTCGTCTGCAACACAGAAATTTGAAGTTGGGAATGTATCCTTAGGAATTCAGACTCTCTGCTGAAGAGTATAAAATGATAGTATGGGTAGTGAAATATTGGAGTTGGCTAAGAACTAGCCTAAAGAGATTTAGCAAATTGAATAATTATCAGGAAGTAGATCGAAATAGCAATAGTTATATGCAGTTGAATAGCTAAATTATTTTATAACAGAGATTTGAGATTTGTGTGCACAAACAATTTACACTAGTAACAAGATGCCATCTCTCCTTATTTCTACTACAATATTTATCTCTTCAAAGTACAAGCTCTCCTTCATCCTCCCAATCAGTAAACCAAAGCAGGATGCCAGGATCTATTAGTGTTATCCGACTGTGAAGCCCTGAAGTCCCAAAAATTAAACCTTGTTAGCAAGTTCCACCACACTATCCTTGGATTCCTCTGCTTCTCTACTCTGTATCTGGATAGGCTTGAAAGTATAAACCTTAGCGCACCATAAGTAGTAAACAAGATTAGCAGCTTGCAACAACGTAAGCAGCCAATAGAAGTATTCCAATCTCCCTTTGTTCAAGTTATCATCCGGCAGCCAATTTGATCCATTAGGCCCTGCAGTGTACTTATGCACCAATGTAACCAAGAATGTGCTCACATAATTCCCAACTGCAATCGCCGTCCAGAAAACCGCAGTGGCGGTACTCCTCATGCTCTCCGGTGCCTGGTCATAGAAAAACTCCAAGTGCCCAATTGACATAAACGCTTCTGCTATACCATGTAGACTATATTGTGGCACTAGCCAAAACACTGCAATGGGGATTGTTTGATGAGAATTGATGAGTCCATGATGCAACGCAATGTCTTTTCTCTTCATTTCGACAAATCCAGCTACTAAGGTGGCTAGGATTGATATGACAAACCCGATTCCCATTCGATGTAAGAACGTTATGCCCCGTTCGAGTCCAGTGAATTTCCGAGCTGTAGGAACGAAGACACGATCGTAGAACACTATAGTGGCAAGCATTGAAAAGATGGTGAAGACGGACATGGAGCCGGCGGGGATGGCAAAGGACTTAGTTAGGTGTCTGTCCATTGATTTGGCTTGTTGAAGGGAGAACGTGCTTTGTTGGGCATAGGCTGTGATTAGGAGGATTCCTGCAGCCCATATTGGTCCCATTCGGATTATACATTTCAGCTCTTCCACTCGATGAATTGTGTTTAGTCTCCAAAGATTTGGTGATTTGAGATTGTCATCTTCTGTCACAATCGCTGCCTTGTCAAGAAATCTGCATAAAATTTTACATCGCATTAGTCAAAGCACTATGCATGCTCAATTGCTTATTATGTAATTGATTAACATGTGCTGGTTTATGGGCCCTTTGGGCTGCTGAAAAGATTTCAGTTGGGCCAGTTTGGGGGCACAGGCTGGCGTGGTCAAGAGACGTCCACATGCTAAGTGGGGGAAAAGTCTCGATGAGACAATGCGACGGTGTACTAGCATTTGTTTTCTGGCTAGGAAGGCAAATACAATGGAGATCAAGTTGCACTAGAGTCCAAACAGATATTGGGGCCTTTTTAAAAAAAATAATAATAATACACCCTAAAATCATCAGAAAAAAATAACGGACACGTTATTTAGTCCACCACGGTAAAGGCGATGGTTTTGTGATGAGGGTGCGCCGAAAATATTGGCCATCTCTATCGACTCCCATACAAGTAGCATCCAAAAATCGGATGGTGGAGCTCTGTAATTCGATAGGCCTGTAAATTTGTATTTAATTGTATAGAAATAATTTGACAAAATGATATGGTATACGAACGGATGTTACACACTTTTCAAATTATTATATGCGAATTTTACACTGTTAAAATTTATAGAAAGCTCGAATCTCATATTTTCATATGATACTAATAAAAAAATTAGGGTATTAAACAATCACATTTCTATAAATTTGGCTTAGTAGTGTAAACATTCTTTTCAAGATAATTTCAAAGAGTGTTTTTGGGACTTGATTAAATTCCAAAAGCTCATATAATATTGTTTTTGACGATTATTTCAACAAATTTGGTTGTGTATTACAAAAAATAAAATAAAATAAGAAAAACATATATATATATATATATATAGGAGAAAGACTTGCCTCATTTCTTGAGAGTGAATAAGCTTTCCATCAAGACAAATACAGGCATCAAGCTCCTCATTCTGATATAACATCTTCGGGTCAGAAATGGATAGATTTCTTTTCCTGTATGCGGACACGGATACTTGAACCAACCGGGTAAACGGACTCCCAGCCGGATCCAAGTTCCGATAAAGCCGGCGACCAAGAATGAACGGAATTACTGAGAGAAGCATTGCCACTGTTGGAATACCAAGTCCCCAGCCCCATCCAACATTATCTTGAATATAAACAAGAACGGTCACAGCAACAAGAATTGACGCCCCCATCACAAAATAATACCAATTGAAATACTTCCATGTCCGGGTGGCCTGCTTAGGATCCGTTTCATCGAATTGTTCCGCCCCGAACGCAGCTACACAGGGTCGGATCCCACCCGAACCTATCGCCCCGAGTATGAGAGATATATATAGAATTGCCAACTGACCAGTATCAGCCTCTTCGCACACCTCATCACCGTTACATGGTGGTGGCCTTAAGTGGGGAAGTATAGCTGACAAAGTTAAGCTTATCATTCCCTACAATTACACGACCAAGATGTAAAAATAGTCAATAATGCTTGTGTGCGGTTGATAGATATATCGTACATCGATCAGAGAGATTAATTAATTACTTACGATGAGATATATGATTGAACCAGCCGTTATAGTCCAGAACTTTCCGGCAAACGCATCGGCGAGGAAGGCCCCGAGCAGAGGTGTCAAGCTTGAAGTTCCTCCAAAGTTTGTGAGGGTGTTAGCAGCTTTTGTTAATGGCAGATGAAGCTGAGTAGTTAAGTAGCTAATCATGTTTGCATTAAACCCCACCACTGCCAGCTTCTCACAAGCCTCATTTGCTACACCAGAGCAAAAGAAACAACAACAACAACATAGGATTATTAATCAAAATGTTATGAAAAACATAATCCCAGAACAATATTTCCGATGAAGAAAGTGCCAAAAAAACGTACCAAAGATGAAGGGCATTGTAATAAGTCCTCCCTTTTGTTTTTCAACGTTACTGTTATTCTTTTTCTCCTCCATGTTTGCCATCTTCCCTGAAGAACAGAAGAAGTACTTGTGCTGCTTTGCATATTTATCATGACCCCCAAAGCCTTATTTATAGCAAGCTAGGCCTCTATTAGGTCCTTTTTTAACAGGCAGTAATTTTTACAAAATGAAAATTATGGCCACAAAAAAATAGTTGAAGGACATCAATTGGGATAAATATGAAAGCAATCATATACTACAAATTTGTGTTTATAAATCCATCAAGTGGTGTTTGGTTGGCAGATAAGAATAAGGGCACTAAAGTTTTGTTATTTTCATCTCTTTTTAATTGGTCAGAATTATTGTGTATTGTACTATACCCAATTTTGGATTTTCTTGATTTGGTTCAAGCCAAGGGCGACAAATGGTCTTTTCCAGTAGACTCCAATCTTTACGTGTATGTATATATAAAAACTCATGAAGATAATAACACAATTCCCAGCATCATGCGTATGTCGGCTAGATATAAAGATTTTCTGAATATTTGTAGGGAATCCATAAATGCTAATTACCCTCAGTTAGAGCTAAATATTTTGCTGTATATGCTAGAATCTCTAGAAGTTCTAAGAAATTATGAAGAAAAAAAATCCTCCTAAAGGGTGGGTGTGGGGGCAGAAATGATATATATATTTAATGATTTTAAGGTGACCAAACAAAAGGTGTTGAGATAAAATTTATTAAACTACCATGAATGTAACGTCAAACTTCAATTCATATGATTGATCTTTAGTCCTCCTTTTACACTGAAAAATATTGCTGTGTCCACTTACAAGTTATTACACGTGCACACACAGCACTACTTGATTTCAAGGAAGGAAAAGAGTATTCCACCCCTCTAGTATTAGTTTTAGGTTTTTCGTCCTCACACCTTCTAATGATTGAAAAATAGCTTCCTCACACCCCAAAAAAAAAATCAACAAATTTATGCCCCTACCTTACAGGATCAGATCAATATGCTGATGAAGCTAAGCATGTCTATTAATAGTACCCGACAACCAAACCCATATACTTTCTATTCAGTCACCTAATAACATGATCTGGGCTTTTAACTGGGATTTTTTGTGAAATTATTTATTATTATAAGAACTTGACGCTTGAAATGATGCAATCAAAGGAGGTTAGAATCGAATTGGCATTTGGCAACCAAAAAAATACCAATCATACTTCATCACATTTTTGATTTATGCTAACCTTATTCACAAGTGTCTTTTTCTGGTCTCCTACTCTCCTTTATTGATTAATGTGGGTGTTTATAATGTTAAAATATATTAGATTTTGAAAAGAAAAAAAAAATTAACATTAAATCTTAAATTCTTTTATTGAGTTCCTAAATCCTCAACAATAAATCCTAATTTTTAAATTCTAAAATGTTATTTTCGGGAAAGAAAAAAAAATCGTCGATTTAACATGATTTTGAGGAGAATTATATTAAAAAATTATAACAAAGAGAATGGTAGCTCACTACTTAACATGAACGGTGGATGATAAATCCACGTGTCGCATTCTTCACTTAGTCTTCGCGATTGAGTGGAGGTCAATGTGAATGCGGAAAGGTAGCTAGTTTTCTTGCACAATTCGATTGCGACCCTGGTCACAAACGTGTACAGAGATCTCTCTTTATTTGTTCTAGTAGTGGAGGTGGGCCGGACCACGTGGGCCCCCATAGTGAATTAATGGACCTAGTGGTCCTTGAGATTGTGAAATCAGACAAACCGATAATAACACGAATTTTGATTTTGCCCTGCAGTCGGTGGCATAGATTGTCAGGCCATACTGAGCCTAATGCCCGCATGCGTGCTCAGTGAACATGAGAGAGAGAGAGAGAGACAGAGAGAGAGAGACAGAGAGAGAGGTTAGTTCGGAATGTGTTGTCTGCATCTCAAGAATCGTAATCCTTCAAGGAATGTTATTGTGATTGTAGGTTTTCCTTTTAGAAATCGCATAATCTTCTTTGATGTTAAATTTTTGTTGGATAGAAAGTGTCGAGAAATCTTCAAGATCTACTTTTGTCTCCGCGAGGTAGAGGTAGAGGTAGAGATATGATTGTTTATTTAGATTCAAATTGATAGTTATTTAACAATTTTTTGGAGAATAGAGTTGTGTTTGTCTGTTATTATTCATACCTTTTCATTATTATATTTAAAAAGGGTAATAAAACAATATATTTCCTGTCACATTTTCTTTTTCATTTTCTGCTATTATCAAGTCCTGTGTTTGTTGAATTGTAAAGGAAGGAAAACCTAGCCAATATCTTTATAAATCTCTTGGTAAAAAGCGGGAGAAGAAAAAAACTAAACAAACATCTTTTCTATATCTACAAAATAATTACAGAAATGATATGTATCGCACCTTTATATATTTCATGGTATTCCCTTGTATTATTCCACTGTAGATTAACAATGAAAGAACTCAGTGGCATACCTAACACTTGAGAGTAAGGGCGCACAGGAGTCTCAGGTTTCTAACCCGACCTCATAACTCGGACCCATTGCTTGGACTTAATTGCTTGACGATCTCTGAATTGCTGGGTCTACTTTAGCGATTCAAGAGTTTGGTATAATTCATTGTGAGCATGAATTATTGATTTATAAGCAATTGTGATTGTCGTTGGTTTAATTTCATGATTCGCTTAATCAATACTCAAGAGTACATATGGCCTTTATCACTTTATTGTATACCACAACACTATAAGCATTGGCAGTAGCTAAGACCTTGTGCACTTCTCTATTGTTTGAGAATTTAATGCTGTTCATGACTGTGAATCTGTGGCACCGAGTGGTAATGTTGAATTTGATCCACTGAAGTTTGATTCAGGATTGCGATTGGATAAGTTATTTTGTCGATATCCAAAAAAGACTATCAAAATGTTAAAGTCATCAGTATGGTTGTCCAATGTACTGTGTGATGAACAAGGACCATGTGAAAGTTTTAGACAAAGTTATTGCTCTGGTAAGAGCTTAGTGAAATAAACAATGTATTCAACAATGTTAAATATTGAGTTCTCATTTTTCACAAAAGGTCAATCCATATACGCATCAACATTATCTATCTTAATATAATTACATAAATACAACAAATATATCAGTACAACCACATCAACAAAAACACATATTCTCATACATTATCCATTTCTTTCAAAAAGACGTCATTGCAATTGCCCCAAGAGTAGAGTGAAACAAACATTGTATTTAACAAGGAACGTTTTGTTAATTGTCCTTGCATTGCAATTTGCAAGAGGAGATAACAAATTGATCATGAACGGAATTTCCGAATTGAAGCTTTTGTGATTTTGTTTCCGTTTAATACTTTGATTTCAGAGGGCCAAGTCCAATAGTATTCCTTGAGCATGAATGAACTTAGTCCTATTTTATATTGTGATAAGAATTATATAAAGATAGAAGACTTGAGATATGATTATTATCTCAAGTATTTTAAAGTTAAGAGTATTCCAAAGATACTAGAAGTCCTTCACTACAAATAGGAGGTATCTCTTTGGCAAAACAAGAGTGTGTAACACTAAAATCATTATACACTGGCGAGGGACTCTTAAAGTGATGAACCAAAGGAGCAAGCCCAAGTGATTCGCATTTGTGACCTGTGACATGTTGAAACTGATCGAGAAAGATCTTCAACAAGGGAATATTATTATGGATTTGTATAGTTCATATTAATCCTTTAGGTTTGTAGGAGGTATCACTTGCAGTGTTCTGAAAACCGAACCGGTCCGGCCAAGACACCGGTTACGGGTTTAACCGGTTCAACCACCGGTTCAATCATAAAAAAGAAAATACATAAAAAAATTTAGGTTTATATTTTATATGATTAATTTTATACAATTTTAAGATAAATTTTAGATATCTATGTATGTGAGCAACAAAATGATTCAAAAAAAAGTGTCAAATTTCAAAATTCAAACACAAAATAATCAAATAACCCAATTCTCACTTATATATTACTTATTATTAGTTTTAGAATTATTTTTTTTAATAATTTTTACTGAAATCTTAAAACCGGCCGGTTCAACCGGTTTAACGATTACCGGTTTTTCCGGTTCTAACCGGTTTAACACGGTCATACCGTGTCATCCGGTTTGATAGGTCAAACGGACCGGTCAGAGCACCGATTTCCGGTTCGGTTCTCAAAACACTGATCACTTGTAGCAGCCAGCATGAATTTATGCCTTGAAATAGGGACACAAAACAAAGACAGAAACACTGTCTGTTTGAAATTAATTTGTATTCTCGGGTAACCTGATCTGATAACTAGGTGAGCCGATATCCTAATAACCTTAACCAGGCTATCGAGTGGATCCACTCATCCTAAAATATTACTAGGTCTGGTCAAATTCTATCTGATAGCCCAAAACTCGGCTCGGTTTAAGAGGCTTGGTGAAGGACTCTCATACAAAAAAAAGGGCTTATATGGGATTGATTGTTTTATTTTTAAGCTGTAATGGGTTGAGAAATATTGAACTTTTTTTTCCTAAACGAGATCTAACTGGTTTTTTTTAATAAAGGGAATGAGGGGCCCAAACTTGGGATTTGAGATTGCATTATATGATTTAATTTGCCAACTGAGCTACTTGGAATTTTTAGGTCTAATCGTGTTTGATACTACTATTTTCCCCAAAAAAAATGGGGCCTAGGCAACCGCTTGCCTATCTTATCTCACTCCAGATACACCCCTGAAATAACTTATTTTATTGTGCTAATACAATATGATAACTATGCCACATATTTATGATATATCGTGGGATGAAATAATTAAGGGCCCGGTAAGTGGGGGAAGTAGCCCATTATTTTAGGAACTGGTTGTTTTAAGACGTGGCCAGCAACGCCCAAACATAACCCAAAGGAGAGCCCAAGCCCAACTAAATTATATGACCAGTGAAAGTTTTATTATAGGCTTATAGCAAAAAAAATTGCATCTCCTCCATTCTATCTCTTTCAAGCGGTAATTGATCTAACCCAAAGCCGACAATTCGGTTTTTTTTTTTTTTCCTTTCTGACAAACTGGCTTAGCCACAGGATAAATATATAATCCTCACCAATGGCGGAGGAAAACCAATGAACAAAAACAAGCCTTCAAGAAGAAGACAAAACAAACTAAAACCAAGACAAAATTAACATCACAAAAATCAAACTATATTGACCTGCATCCTACAGCCATAAAACAAAATCTTCAAATCTATGGACACCTTCTTTAGCTAGCAGATCTGCTAAACCATTAGATTCACGAAGTATATGATTTATTTCTACCTGGGCAAGCTTCAATTTTGAGCACGTGATTGCATTAGATAATTGCTGAAGCTTCCATGGAACCAGCCCCTCCTTCGCTGCCCACAAGTGCGCATTTTTAGAGTCCGTTTCAACAATAATATGCCCATTAAGTATCTCCCCTAATCCTGCAGAAAGCTCCAAAGCTTTGGCAATAGCTTGAAATTCTGCCACATTGGAGTCACAAATTCCAACACTCATGGAAAAGAGACACAGTATCTCACCAAATTCATTTCTCAAAATTCCACCAATTCCACCTGGCCCTGGTTTCCCTATTACTGAGCCGTCCACATTCCACTTTAGATGACCATGAGGCGGAGGGGACCAATCTGAGGAACATCTAGAGGGGCGGATCTTAGAGCTCATCTTCACTGGTTCGGCTGACAAGCTTAATTAAGCACTGGAGATATTGAGATTTGGAATTATGGGCCTCATCCAAAGACTAGTTCGAACAAAAATCATCTCAATAACTAAACCCCAGTTCAGTGCTTTACCATTGAAAATAACCTCATTTCTTTCTAGCCATATAGACCAAACCACAGCGAAGAACAGTATGGTCCAAACTTTCCTTTGGTCC
Organism: Euonymus europaeus; assembly: GCA_963580455.1. Classification (NCBI taxonomy): domain Eukaryota; kingdom Viridiplantae; phylum Streptophyta; class Magnoliopsida; order Celastrales; family Celastraceae; genus Euonymus; species Euonymus europaeus. The sequence continues at coordinate 3,181,455 of OY756968.1, read as the reverse complement.
AAACATTCCTTTGCAGGCCACCTCCAACCAAGTTATCCCACTGCTCAAAAATACAGCCGACAATTCGGTTGCTCATTCACTTGCTAGAATGGCCAAAAATATGCGAAGCCGGGCTATGTAGTTTAATGATTGTCCGCCGAGTATTAATCTCTTGTCAAGAGAGAGCTGTCCGATATTATAATTTGTTTGGTTTTTCTTTGAATGAAGGTTCTTATACTAAAAAAAAAAGAGATTCTGGTTCCTCCTTCCATACAAAATTTTGTGCGCTTTTGGTGAGAAGGTAAGGCAAGTTGTGGCAGAGGATTAAAAACAGGGTGCCGTGCCGATGACCAAATTTAACTAAACGTATTACGTATGTTTAAGGCATTATCAGTCCACTTTTGATGTGTAAAGCAACCCAGCCTTGGATACCTAACAAGTTTAATTCCAAAACAAGTCATAATCAAAGTAGCATTTTTCGCTAAACTATTATGGGTGTTCGATTTGGTCGGGGGATAAATATTTTCGGCGAATAATCCAAATTCAAACCCTCACCATACGACTTTATCCCATACTCGATGATAAAATGATCTAAATATCCGAAATTTACACAAACAAAATCAAAACTCAAATGACCACTACGCTTACAATATTTTTTTAATATCAATAAAATACTATACAAGTTTGACCTTTGGGCATCCTATATGAGTATAGACACGGATCTTCAATGTAAGTGAACATAAAAAGGGTCAAAAGTAGGCATTTGCCCACTCTTAATTTGTTTTTTACTACTAATTTCTTTTAGCCTTTTACCCAGTCTCAAGTGCACCTGGTAGCCCAATTCTTGCCTACCATAATCATTCATTTGGGCCAGCCTAATCCAACTCAGTATTCTGCCTCTCTTCTCTCTCTCTCTCTCTCCTGACATAGCATTTCGTATTACCTTCCACCCTTTCCCTTCCCTTAATTTATATTTTTGTTGTTAAGAATGACAGACCACCCCATGCCAATCTATATGAAGGGAATTGACATTGAGAGAAAAAGAAGCAGTCTTGAATATGACTCCCAATCTCTCGATTCTACTAGTTGTAATTGTTATAATAGCGAGAACATTTTATGCACGACGACGATTGTCGAGAATCAATTTCAGAATGAAATAAGTGACTAATGATTATATGATAGTTAAGTTATGTTCATTGAGAAAAATAAATTTTATAATATTCCAAATAACGATTTTAAAATATGAAAAATCGTCAAGTATATTTGTAAATTAACATTATTAAATTTTAACAATTATTTATTTATTTATTTATATTTTATAAATTTGTTATTTTTAGTATTATTTTTCAACTTTTAAATGCATAATTAATAATTACCCTAGACCCCCACCTGGCTTTTCTGTGGCATTTAATCTTGTGTCCGCCCTTGAATGTCAAGAATTTGATTATTTTGATAGATGTAAATTGAGTAAAAGTTCATTACTTAATTACAAAAAATAAATAAATGCTTCCGATGGATCGATGTATAGCACTTTACCCGTCATAAAACTGGGATTTTGTCAGTTAAGGCATCTTTTATATTTAAACTCCTACATATAAATATTTTTTTTGAAAAAAAAATAAATAAACTACATGAATTTACAATAATACGTCATTCCGTCCACCTAAACAGGGACGTCCAGTTCTACTCTACGGTGTTTCAGGCGCCACGGGCTCTAGCCTTCACGAAAATCCCGCATAGTCCGATGGGTAGGAAAGATCTGAGTGGTCAAACAACCCATCCAGCGCCACGTACTCCTGGTTAGGATTTTCACCCACTCCCAACACAAACGAGTCATAACTAGGGATCTGGTCATCGAAACCCCAGAACTCGTTGATTCCAGACGAAACTCGAACCAACTCAATCACTTCACAATTAAATTCGTCGCTAGAAGTATTCGTCGGTGGCAAACCAAGCTCGTCGTCTGAAGCTCCTAGCAGATACCCGAGATCGGGCTGGGACTCACCGGAATCTGAAGTCAGATCGACGAAGGCCACCGGTGATGATGACGTAGCAGATATTTCTTCTTCGAAACTCTTCATAACCGAGTCTAGGTCCTGGATGGCCGGGTCAGGATCCGATTCATCAAGTACAGCTAACAAATCGTCCCTGACTCGTTTCACCTCGGACGAGACAATTTGTAACTCGTCCGATTCACTCCTGACTCGCTTTCTGCTACTAATCTCTCCCATGAAGGGAAGTATGAAGAGACAAAGAAGATAATCAAGCAGAATTCACTGATTTTCCGGCTGTCAAGACACGAACAACGTCTGAGGCTTGTCTGTGGTGAAAGTAGGATGAGATACAGCAGTTTATATAAGGAAGAGAAAGTGGAGAGAAAAACTGAAAAGACAGGAGAGAGAAAGAGAGAGAAAGGGAGAGAGAGTGTGGGGTAAGACGCAGACGCGTGGGATAGCTATCACGGAAGTCTTGCCTTTAAATTAGTTTTCCATATTGGCTGTCGGGTTTCCCACCATCTTATTCTTTTTAGGATTTTATTAATTGGTTTGAATCCCCCCTTCAAGTCCGGCTTTGTGGGACCTAATGGGCCTAGTCAATGTGAATCACGGTATTTTTGATTTGTATCACGGTATTTTTGACAAAATTTAAACAGAGAAATGTATGATTAATGGCTGAGAATATGGAGTGTAAGCTATACATACTTTTTTCTAAAGTCATATACCATGACAGGCGTGACCGCGAGACGTTTGTTTGGTGTGGATCGAAGTCTGATGTAAATATTTTAACGATTATAATGCACTATATTTATTTTTTCCTTTTTTTTAAAGTGTAAATTAGACACAAGGATTTGTTGTCACATTTTTTGAAAAAAATTCATTACATTTTGAAACTTATAAATATTGAAAAAATAATAGATATCTTAAAAAAAATTCTACCATTTAATTAAGCCAAAATGGATCGACAATCATATCTCCCTTTCTCGACGTTCTATCGAAGCAAGACCACTGTTGTTGTAATTGTATCAACGAGAAGAGTCCAAAGGCGGTGCTCTCTCCTCAATCCGTCGCCGAAAACAACCAAAACGCATTATGGAATTTGAAACAATTTTGATCTCGATTTGGTCGCTTCTAGCATAAAATCGAGGCAGAACCAGTGACATTATATTCATCTTGTCTAGGCGATTCCAACACCACTGACCTCATATTGATCTGACATAGAAAACAGTCGTAGCGAGGAAACGGCTTCACAGTGGCTTTTCGATGGCGGTGGACCTCCGTTTCATCCATTGTATGTCGTGCTTTACTCACTTGCAGTCGTACTTTTTTTGAGACCAGCGACGATCATTTTGGCGCATGGTCAGAAAAATAAATTGAAATAATAGTTTTCCTTGTACTGATATTGCATAAATATTTTTCTCTGTATAATTTTTATTTCTCTGTAAAATCATTTTTTCTATAAAATATCATCTTCTCTGTTCGACAGTATCAAAACTCGGATTCACTACTAAAACACTATGTCCAAGTGATGAACCCCAAGGTATGGAAGGAAAAGTTAGACCAAAAAATATTAAATCATTGTTTTCGTTCACTACTAGTGCAAAACTCTTTCTCTCGATATAACATTATAATGTATATTTCTTCGTTGACCTTTATTTATCTGTAAAATTACTTTTTCTCTGTTCGTTAGAACCAACGCTCATAAAACCTTATGTCCCAAGTGTTAGACCCTAAGACTCGAATCCGTTAAATTCTAACGGGTTCAGAGAACAAATTCGCTAATAAAATCCTAAATTTATTTAGTGGTAAACTTTAATGGGTTCGGGTATTTTAAACATTAAGGTTCAAACTTTCAAAATTTGTCCGAACTTTTTTTCCCCGTAGAAACCACTTTTTCTTTGTTTGACGGACCAAAACCCGATATCGCTATTAAAACCATGTCTCAAATGATGAAGCCGAAAGTTTGGATTCGCTAAACACAATAAATTCTTATCATTAGAAGCACTTAAAACAAGAATTAAATAATTGGCCAATAATATCATAATCATGTTTTCTTTTATCTCACTGTAATTGCTTTCTCCTTTGCTTAATTGTTCAATTCTGACATTGACCTTCAATTCCTATGCTCTGGAGTTAAAATTGAACTGAAATTGTCATGAAATTGAATTGGAATTGTTGTGAATTTGCCAAGGGTATACTTGATATTTGTTATGAATCATGCACTCAAATAGGTAGTCCCATCCCCACACGGGAGAGCGGTGGAGTCTTAAAAGCAATCACGCGAGGCATTAGATGTTTATTCATGTCGTGGCCTTTAGCTTTATTTAAGTGGACGAGTGCTCGCTTGCGGGCATCCAAGAGTGCAACTTACACACGTCACAATTTAAATCAGTTGTCATAGGCGGACGGCGGTTGCCCAGTGGTCCCGTAAGTAACAGTATTTTGGACGGTTTATATTTTTAGGGGAATAACTATGGGCCACGTCTTTTTTCTCTAATTAAAGGGGCACGTCCGCGGTCCATCACAGACAGATTGCCAATGCGTTTGTCCAATGTATTTTTGGACTCAATTATTTTATTGAGGTTTCGACAAAAATTGAAGTGACATGCGTTTTGTTTATTACAGGACGCCACCAATATTATTTTTCTAGCTGTAACGAATTTAATATATATATGTGATACTTTTGACCCATCTAATATTGATTTAAAATATTTAAGATTATTTTAATCATAAATTTAATTTTTATTTCGAATAAAAATAAATAATATATATATTTTTGATATTAAGGAGAGGAATACCTTATAAAAACACGGAAGCCCGATGGATCAGTGGGCTACATAAAGGGAGACGGTATTCTCTCTTTTATAAATCTCACTCAAATTAGTAGTAGAAGTGATTTAAACACAAAACCTTCGCTCTCTGTACAATAAGAAGACCGACTAAGCTACCCATAGGAATAATATATCAATTTAATGGATAATGTCAAACATTTATGATTTTTTTAAAATGGAGCCAGCAGTGTAAATAAAACTACAGATCGGCAGTCTGACACGGTGTTGGTCCATAGTCCATACAGAAACGCGCCACCAGCCATGTCTGAATCTTGCGCACGATCGAGATGGTCAAAGAAGGAATTATTCATGGGATCAATTTTTTAAGGAATTATTAGAGGAATCTGTGAACTTTAAAATCTAGTTAATTATATTTATTTTAAGGTAACGATTGCTAATACACGTAGTTAATTAAGACTATTTAAACTGAACATTATTTGCAATAATCAAACCTCTTTTTCCCTTTTGCTTTATAAAAGTCTTCCGTTCAAATAAAAATATATTTGTTTATGATTATCATCATGTTTGTTAATGGAGAAGAATCAAATCGAATATATTTGTTGAGCATATCTGATATAAAAATCAAAATATTCGTTTATTTTCTAAAAGATAAAAGTTGTGGGACTGAAGTTCATAATCTCTGCGATACTTGGTAACCATAATCTAATCCAATCTAAGAATTCTAAGAGCATATGCAATGGTTATACATTGTTGTCCCTACTAAAATTATTTGTGGATCTTATTTTTATCACACAAAAATTCAAACCACGCACAACTCTCAATATAGTCATATCAGGACAACACATATTCTAATACAGCCACATCAGCAAAACACATCTCCCAATACAATTATTTATTTCTCAATTATTCAAACCAACTATTTTCCTTTCCTACATCCTTTCCACAACAAAACTATACAAAAATCAAGATTGGTCCCACCAAAACACATCTTTCAATACAACCACATCAACAAAATATATTTCTCAATACAGCCACATCAGCAAAAACACACACTCCAACAATATCTAATATCCTCATTAAACACACACCATTGCATGTGCTCTAACAATTATTCAATCCATCATATATATAACCCAAATAACCCAAATAATAGTCCATGTGCAATCAAGCAGATGCACAATAATCAATACAGCATAACCCAAATTATTTTATTTTAATGGAGAGTAAGAGAAACAAAAATAAAATTCTAACATAAATAATACATAACAATTATATACCGTCGAATATAAACTCGAAACATTTGATGTTTCGATCGCTCTCTCTCAAATCCACCAAAATAAAGTATTTCTTCATTTGATAATTTATAACGGAGATCGCGCGGGAAATATATAAAGAATTTTTTCATATTATTCCCTCCGTTTCACAATAATTGTCGTTTTAGAAAATTATTTTTGTTTCAAAATATTTGTTATTTTATTAATCCAAAACATAATTAATATTTTTTTCCAGATTTACCCTTATTATCGCTTTTCACTAAGTAAATGGAAGATTGTGAGAAATAAAAGTAATTAATAAGAATATTTTAGTCGAATATATTTGTTTTATTAGTATTAGGACTATTTAATAGTTTTTTGTTTAATCTTTTGTGCAAAAATCTTAAACGACAGTTATTTTGAAATGGAGATAATACTTTTTTACAATCCCGGCAAAAGATGTTTGCTGTGGAATTCTAAGAGGTAAATACTTGATAGTTGATACATTCTGTGGATTGTTCTCTTCTCATTTATCAATTTGGTGAAATGCCATTGGTTCTATCAAAATAAAATCATGGCATCGTTTGGTCAAATATTCAATACCAGTCTATGTTATGAAATAAAATAAAAAAATAGTAATTTATAGCAACAGATTACAGATCAATATGCATTCAAATAAATTTATATTTGGGGTTTATAAGATATTCAAGGTCCTGATTATAATATTATATATTTGGGGTTTGTCTCATTCATTCATTAATGGAATTTCGTTTTCCACATGACGACCAGCCCAAAAATATTGATATTTCCAGAAGACAATACTTTTCATACGGACCATGTATAGTATATGCACATTTCGTGCACGATATATATATATATATATATATATATATATATATATATATATATATATGTTCGCAAGTGCTTTTCTTTCGAGAAGATTGGAAAAAAAAGTTTAAATACAAGCAAATTAAGTAATGTGGTGGGCCAAATTATTCCTTGAAAAACATGCATTTCATACATATCTTCCCACTCCCAATTCTGCCTTTTCCAAGATAGCCTAATATACATGTTTACTCTTAATTCAATGTCATGGTTGTCAATCTCAACGAATTTATTTTAAAAGAATAAATAAGAACCAAGTTTTTCTTGTTGCAACTGTTTTGTCCGAGCCTAATTTCTCATTTAAAGTGCACTCGTATAATAATTTTTGACCCTTAATGGTCTCTTCCAAAAGGCCTTGTGAAAATAGAAGAAAAGTTGCTCGTATATACAGGTTTTAAGGACCTTACTTAAGAGATGCGAGACTGTGAGATATAGTTATAACAAATCGTGCTCTTATTAAGAAAGATTACGATAATCATTTAGGGTGCATATTGTTATGACCACGAGTTGAGATTTGATCCTAATTATTTTATCATTAGACGATATATTTTTACGCGCACAAATCTGACTATTCAAATTTAGATTCATATCAACAACAGAGTAAATTTATACAATGTTATTCTCGTTTTAAAAAGAAAAGATTTATGTTCAGCCAACTCCATCGCTTATGCAGGTTGAGCTGGCATCGTACCCAATACTAACACATTTGATATATCTGTATAGAAACGTGTTAAAATATGGCTGTAAGTCAAGTTGTCAGCGTCATTGCTCTTCTTAAAATAGTCATACTCATACACCTAAGAAAAGTAGATGATTAACCCAGCAATATATATATATATATGTGTGTGTGTGTTTGACGTGTGTGACGTGCATCATGACAGACAAGGTCTACTAACCAAGAGGGATGATATACCTAAGCTAGCCATTACCACCACATGCATATGACAAATCACATGTATAGAGAGACAAAATTTGGACAGCTTAATCATTGCTCTTGTTAGGAATACAACAAAAAGCAAGTAATAGTTGTGCCTACCGTCAATTGTGTCGGTACGATTGCTTGTTTATATGCTTTATTTTGGGGGGTTTTGCTTTAAATGGAGATTACTTAATTAAGATATCGTGTCTTAAGGTTCCTTGGAAGTTCATGTGATGTCTCTATTGCCGTGTTTTGTACTCCAATTTAGTGTTATCTATTTAACAATGTAAAAAGAAAATTAATAGAATATGTACGTCATTCAAATATTGTTTACATCCCATTTTAGTAATGTAAAGTTTAAACGTTTCAATTTATTCGCTAAATTTTTGTTTTTGTTCGAAATCCATCACTAGTACATATTTTTCCCAAAATAGGTGGTTTTGATTTGTTAAATAATTGGTAACATGATTTCCAAATTTTTTTTCTAATAAGTTAATTAAATTTAAAAATAAATAAAAACTCATCTTCATCCTCATCCCTAAATCTATCTTCAACCTTTGTTTGGGACAAAGTCCCACATCGGCTGTGTCAAACTTGTGGCTCTTGTATATTAGTGCAAATCCTGCAAATCTTATCACCGGACATGTGATTTTCATCCACATGTTCGCACAGCTTGCCCATGTTGGGTGTTGGTTGGGCTATATGTGCAGAGTGGGTGGATTACTCTCAAACTATTTATATCAAACCACATTATGGTGGCCAGTTTGATGTTAAAAAACATTGGAGATACCCGGTCCACACGTGCAGGAGAGTGTTAGGGACAAAATCCCACATCGGCTGTGTCAAGCTTGTGGCTCTTGTATATTACTGAAAGTCCTGCACATCTTATCATCGGACATGTGAAGGAGTGTTAGGGACAAAATCCCACATCGGCTGTGTCAAGCTTGTGGCTCTCTTATATTACTGAAAGCCCTGCACATCTTATCATCGGACATGTGGTTTTCATCCACATGTTCGCACAGCCAGCCCATGTTGGGTGTTGGTTGGACCATATATGCGGGGCGAGTGGAATAACCTAAACTATTTATATTAACCTTTTGCCCAAATCCCTCAATCCTCCCCAAATCCCTCAATCCTTCCCAAATCCATCTCCATTTATTTGCCTCCACGACAAATCTTAACCTTCAAGCACCTCAACTTGAAATGGCAATTCAATTTTCCCCACGAAAATGACACTAATTGCAATCTTATGATCCAGTTGTACCCAAACATAACGAGATATTCAATCCGACAGATTCACTTAGGACAATTCTACTAGAGAACGAATGAACTCACTTTTATCAGCTGAGGTCAATTCAACGCTCGGTTCTGGGCTTCATCTGGACTTCCGATTGTCAACATGCAGCTCTACTCCATCTTTGGTTCTTCCATCTCCGAGCCTTCAACGATCTTCTCCTTACTGCTTGCAAGTGCCCCTAGCCCGATATCATTCATCTTGAAGAGATGGGATTTTCGATGAAGCTTATAAAAAGATGGGAGACGGTGAGTTGCTTGGCGGTGGAATGGGTTTGGATTCGGTGGATTCAAGTGGTCATTCAACCAAATTGATGTTTTTTATTTTTATTTTTTTGTTATTGAATTTAGTTTTAGGCTTTTAGGTTATTATTTTAATTTAATCTCGTTTTAATTGCATTAATTAATAGTTTGAACTTAGTCATTTTTGTTAGTCATGTCAATAATTTTGTCACATGTCGATGATTTTTTTATGGTCAACTTGTCACGTGAGCTGTTTGATTGTCCTTTTTAAGCAAAATCTGCTCGAGTGATGGAGTTGAAATAAAAGTTGGAAATTTAATGTCAAATTGAGATATTTGATATTTGATTGACTAAAATGAAATCTGAACAACCTGTTAACCATGTGAAAAGATGATAATATAATTTGCTTATTTTTTCTGATTTTTTTTCGTCGGGTCTAATCTATACTTTGATTTCATTATTAATCTTGTGTTTAGTGCAACAAGCAATGAAGACAAATGAACAAAAAAGGATCATATATGTGGAATCAATGGGTACTTAGATGCCTTCTTGGCCGTCGTCATTGGTGACAAAATGGAGATTTTCATTAATTGGGTGTTCGATTGGTCACTAAAGCACTAAGAATTTTCCTGACCATACTATTTTATTCATTTTATTCTCAAAATAATATAATAGACTGCTATTATATGCTTATTACTTTTATGCTAAGGATCCAATCCAAATATATATATATATATATATATATATATATTTTAATTATTATTTGTTTGAAAAATAGCTTATTGTGTCACATAATTAGTTATTCTTCGATTGTTTTTATTTTATTTTAATTATTCTTTGATTATTTTTTTCGATAGAAACACACACTAGCAATACAGTGACGGAACATATCATTTACTAAAATTGGTAATTCTAGTAAAACATGGAATCTCATATATACTACTAATACACACCTATCCCAACCGATATGGGACGGAAAGAAGACCCAATAGACGACTTACGAAGCATACATTTCAACGAGGGATTTACATCAACACACGCACACCACTAACAGACGCACACGGACGTTTTGTTAATTATTCTTTGATTGTTAATTCATGCTTTTCTACAAAGAGGCCCACAAACAATCTTGATCATATCGATGCCATCCACCGAGTATCTTGGTCCCACAAAAGTACTGGACAATTTTATAGGCTCTTGAGGTTCTGAAGGCCCAAAAGGAAAGTCAGTCCAGAGTACTGGGCTACTTGGTGGGCACTGAGCACTGGGCCAATTAGTTGGCTTTGAGGAGTGAGTACTGAGCCTATTATTGCTGTCACCCTTATCGAAATACTCGACCGCAACTCGTATCCTATCGCGAACACTACTTCCCCCCCTCTTTCTTCACCATCCGTTCTCGGTCAGTAAAGCACGCAATGGTCGTCACTCGTGACCGGTTCGTTCTATTAGAGAGCCGTGCCGCCATCTTTTCCAAAAAGTGTGTGTATATATATATATCAAAAGGAAGATAGACGGTAGAGATTAAGTGGCGACGTGAGGGTGTTGTCAGCTTACCTCAGCAGTCATAGAGCTTGGCATGTTCACAGATTGTTGGAGACGACGACAAAATTATGTCAAGCGTGCATTTTTCTCTCGTGCATTAGATAAGCCAAGCCAAGGACGATTTTGTCCAAATGAATAATATCATCAATGTAGCAGTTCCCATGCCGTTTGGATACCGGTGGAGACCAGCTTGATTGGCGCATGAATACAATTATTAACAGATAAAAATTAATTATTATACAACCGAAGAAGTCAAAGAGACTGACAATATTATTCTAAGACGCTCACCAAGTCCAGGTACTAGCGTTAGTTTGATTAATACTAGCGTTAGTTTGATTAAGAGTTTGTATGTATGTTTTTTTATGTTCATTATATTTTGTTTGTCTTCTACTTGAAGCCCCCCTGTTTATTGGTATTCCTCCACCACTGGTGAGGGCTTTTATGTTATTTGTGGCTAAGCCTTTTCATCAAAAAAAAAAAGAGTTTGTACAGTTTATACTTTGACGGATATACTCTCATCATTTGTTTTGGGGAGCGTATACAATACACTATCTTATACGTTGAGCTTATAAGCTCAATTTCTCTCTGCATTTCAACTTATACTCTGTCAGACATTACTCTCTACCAAACAAATTTTAAGATTACTTTCTATACAAACTTATATTACATTGGATTCAAGTTGTGAGTTTTGTAATTCATTTAAAATGTAAGAATAAGGGTGCGTTTGTTTCACATTTCGCACAGCTTAAAGTTTGGGGATCTACATAAAATGTTGTGTCAACCAAACGCTATATTTTGTTGACAGTTTAAAGCTGTGGGCCCTACAGCTTAAGGCCCTACAAAATGAAATGCTGTCATCTCATAACTTTTCAGAGCTTAAAGTTGTGGGGCCCACAATATTTTATAATTGCATTACCTAATTGCCCCTCTATAACTTAAAAGTTTTCAATTACTTTTTGTTATAATATTTTTTTTTTGTAATTTTATCTACAAAATTAGTGTATGTTTGGTTTATAGTATATTTGACAACGTATAAACTAGGGGATAAGCTGTGTAATGTATAAGTTGACAAATAAGCTGTGTGCTGTTTGGTAGAGCGTAAGTTTTAATAGCTTTTAAGCTGTTAATTTACAATCAAGGGTATATAAATTAATTTAATAATTAAATAAAATCTATCGAATATGGATCTTGTCGGAAAGAGATTTATGAGTTGAATTTGAATATTTTTTTTTCTTTCGAAATCTAACATATTTTTTGAGATATAAAAGGGCAAACGTGTGAAAGAACAGGGGCAATAGAGGAAATTGGGGGATTTTGTTGATATGTGACTTGATGTGATTGTTGACTCGTGGAATCTTATAAGCTGAGGGTATAAACTGGTATATTCCCTACCAAACGAGCTCTTAATCTAACAGAAAAATGAACCAAACACTACACGACATTTTATACAGCTTAGTCCACAGGTTTTTATATAACATTTTTCATAATTTTTAGTACAATATTTTTGACAGCTTAAAGTTATGAAATGCAATTGTGAGACAAATATAACCATATAATGGGCTCTAAAAAAATTAAATCTCCTGATTGATATCCTATAATAGCAGATCAGATTTTTCAAACACACCCTCTGCTCTGCATTTCCTGTTATCTGACTTTCAGTTATGCTTTTATTAATCTTCATTGTTCGCCGTATAAAATAAATAGAGGATTTGATTGCTACTGGATATTCTTCAATCAACGATTCACAATACTCAAGTCAAACGATAGACAAATACGTGGGACCACCGAGTGTTTGTGGGGGAGAAAAATTAATCATATGTGGGGGGATCCACTGGTCCACAGACCACCATCATCATCACATGCACAATGGCCAGCTGCCACCTCACATGTATTTTGTTGATTTTTTTTCTTCTCCATTGTTGGTCTCTTTAATTTATACCCTCGTTAACCCCCTCTCCAGTCTCCCCCTCACTTACTCCAGAACTTCGAAGCAATGTTACCTTCTCTGAGCTTCTCTTCTCTTATAGTTGTATTACTCCAATGCATCTCTGGAGTAACCTCCTCCTCCTCCACCGGAAACATCACTAAGATTGGACGAGGCTACCGTCTAATCTCCATTGAAGACACCCCTGATGGTGGCCTTCTGGGTCTTCTCCAAGTAAAACAGGAGAACAAAATCTACGGCCCTGATATCCCTAACTTGCAGCTCTTTGTTAAGTACGTTTGTGCCTAATTTAACTTCCAACATTTTCTTGATTTCAATGTAGAAACAATGCGTCGCTGAATCCTTGCAATTTTCCTTCACATTTTCAGGCATGAAACCCAAGATCGATTGAGGGTTCACATCACTGACGCGGATAAGCAGAGGTGGGAAGTACCTTATAATCTCTTGCCCAGAGAGCAACCGCCGTCTTTAAAGAAAACAATAGGGAGATCCAAAAATGCCCCAATCACAGCTTCAGAGTACTCTGGCTCCGATTTTATCTTCAGTTACAAAGCAGACCCATTTAGCTTCGCAGTGAAAAGAAAGTCAGACGGACAGGTTCTATTCGATTCAAGCTCTGATCCATCAGACCCATATAATGATTTGGTGTTTAAGGACCAGTACTTGGAGATTTCGACCAAATTGCCAAAAGATGCTTCTCTGTACGGCCTGGGAGAGAACACACAACCACATGGGATTAAATTGTATCCGAATGACCCATACACTCTGTACACCTTAGATATCTCTGCAATTAACCTGAATACTGATCTATATGGATCTCATCCTGTGTACATGGATCTGAGGAATGTGGGAGGACAGCCATTTGCGCATGCGGTTCTGTTGTTGAACAGCAACGGCATGGATGTGTTTTACAGAGGAAATTCTTTGACATACAAGGTTATCGGCGGTGTTTTAGACTTTTACTTCTTCGCTGGACCTAGCCCGCTTAGTGTTGTTGACCAGTACACCGCCTTAATTGGTAGACCAGCTCCAATGCCTTACTGGTCTTTCGGTACGTTTTCTTCTCAGTTCTCACACTGTCTCCTCTTCATTTTTTGTTTGTTTGTTTTCCTTGTCTAATAAAATCTTGATTTTTGTCCATTAATACTTTTTCCATCCCAGTTTGGGTTAGCTTGCCAGTATATCACTTTTTTACTTCACCATCAATCTGTCCTTGGAAAATTATACCAATCTTTTACGTCTGTAATTCTTCTGAAACTTTGGTCGACTGAAAATGTTCTTTCTTTGGTCACCGTATAAATATCTTTTAGCACTTTTAGATATACAAAAAATATTACTCTAATGCAATCTTAATGTTAAGTGTCTTTTGCCATATCCGTTATTTAAAGGGAAAAAAAACACTCACGGGCAGATGGATGATTAGAAAGAGGGCGAGTCATTTTCATAGTTTGTTCTTTGACCTGGAAGGCTAGGATGTATTAGATATACAGGATTTGCATTCAAAATTCCAACTGCCATAGAATTTTAATATGTGATGCTGCTTGTTCTTCTATGTTGCTTAGGCCAAATTAAAGAATGGACTTCTCATGAACATAACAAGCATTCATACTAATAATAATAGAAACAATGATTATGACAAGTTTGCATCAACACATGGGCTTTTGGGCAGTCGCGGGCGATGCCAAGGTTGTAGCACCCAAACTGGAGGCTTTTAAAATTGTTCCTCTCAGTAACATTGTTGCAAACATCATGTCTCTCTCAGTAACATTGTTGCAAACTCCATACCGCTCTTTAAACCAGCATATTCTTCTTTACACCAACCACTTGTGATACATGTTCAGCTCTTAAATTACATATTCCATTTTCTGTATAAAATGCACACTCCATGTTAAAATATCTGAAGAATATAAATATTTATTTCTTCTAATGTTACTTAACCATTGATCTTGCAGGATTCCACCAATGCAGATGGGGTTACCATAATCTCTCTGTGGTTGAAGATGTTGTAGAAAATTACAAAAAGGCTCTAATTCCACTTGATGTTATCTGGAATGATGACGATCACATGGATGGTCACAAAGACTTCACCCTCAATCCGAAAAACTACCCTCAACCAAAGCTTTTGGCATTTTTGAATAAAATACATAGCATGGGCATGAAATACATCGTCCTCATTGATCCTGGAATTGCTGTTAATTCGAGCTATGGTGTGTATCAAAGAGCTATTGCCGATGATGTTTTCATTAAGTATGAGGGAGAACCCTTTTTAGCTCAAGTTTGGCCTGGAGCTGTCAACTTTCCCGACTTTCTAAATCCAAAGACAGTTTCATGGTGGGGTGATGAAATACGTCGCTTTCATGAACTTGTTCCTGTTAACGGTCTTTGGATTGATATGAATGAAGCTTCAAATTTCTGTTCTGGCAAGTGCAAAATTCCGGAGGGGAAGATATGTCCGAATGGAACTGGACCTGGCTGGATCTGTTGTCTGGAGTGTAAGAATATAACAAAGACAAGATGGGATGATCCACCATACAAAATAAATGCTTCTGGAATCCAGTCACCAATTGGGTACAAAACAATAGCTACCAGTGCAGTTCATTATGATGGCGTATTGGAATATGATGCTCATAGTCTCTATGGATTCTCTCAATCTATTGCAACTCATAAGGCCCTCCAAGGGCTTGAAGGCAAGCGGCCATTTATATTATCTCGTTCTACTTATGTTGGTTCAGGCAAATATGCTGCACACTGGACTGGTGATAATCAGGGTACTTGGAAGGATTTGAAGTACTCCATATCCACTATGCTGAACTTTGGTATATTTGGGGTGCCAATGGTGGGGTCAGATATTTGTGGGTTCTATCCAGCTCCCACTGAAGAGCTTTGCAATCGTTGGATTGAAGTCGGTGCTTTCTACCCTTTCTCAAGGGATCATGCAAACTTCTACTCCCCGAGACAAGAGCTTTATCAATGGGAGTCAGTGGCTGAGTCCGCTCGAAATGCTCTGGGGATGAGGTATAAGCTCCTTCCATATCTGTACACTTTGAGCTACGAGGCTCACATCAGTGGAGCCCCAATTGCCAGGCCGCTTTTCTTCTCATTCCCGAACTACACTGAATGTTACGGGCTGAGCACTCAATTCTTGCTGGGCAGCAGTCTCATGGTGTCTCCAGTACTTGAGCAGGGGAAATCAGAGGTCAAAGCTCTCTTTCCCCCAGGAACATGGTACAGCATATTTGATATGACGCAGGGCATTGCATCTAAGGAAGGAAAGTACGTAACCCTTGATGCACCATTGCATGTCGTTAATGTGCATTTGTATCAGAATACTATAATACCAATGCAGCAGGGTGGAATGATTTCCAAGGTTGCAAGAATGACTCCTTTTAGCCTCATCGTGACCTTCCCAGCTGGGGCAAGTGAGGGACAAGCCACAGGCAATGTTTTCCTCGACGACGATGAACTTCCAGAAATGAAACTCGGAAATGGCTATTCAACGTACGTCGATTTCTATGCAACTGTGAGCCAGGGTTCAGTAAAGGTCTGGTCAGAAGTACAGGAGGGTAAGTTTGCTTTAGACAAGGGTTGGAAAATTGAAAAGGTAACCGTGTTGGGGTTGGGTGGAAATGGAGTAGTTACCTCCCTCGAAATTGATGGACATGCCGTGGCAGGTGGTTCAGACACAAAATTTAGCTCATCAGAACAAGAGTACGAGGAAGAGCAAGACGGCGAAGGCGATAGTAAGACGAGTGTAATGGTGGAGGTTAAGGGTTTGGAACTAATGGTGGGGAAAAACTTTGTTATGACCTGGAAAATGGGTGTTTAAGCTTGAGCATGAGAAGATTCACTGGTTCAATTAGATTAAACAGGATTGCGCATTTATACTTCTAGATTCTTGATGCTTTTTTTTAAAAAAAAATTGGGAGTTTTTAATTTGGGAGTATTGATGGAAAGGAGATGAGCTAAGAATATGCTTATCCTTTTCCATGCAAACTATAGAGGTTTTGATTGATCTTTATTGCCAGGCTTTTCAATGTTATTGTATCTTTGTTATGCAACAATGCAAGTCTTTACCGGTAGAGTCTAATCTATCAAAATAAGCACATTAATACCATCACTAATAAGGTCATTAATTATTAAATAATAATCTCTTAATTAACACTCGTTGAATCAACCCAATGCAGGTCGTTAATTGAGAGGATCCAATATTTACCCCAACACATTCTTTTCTCAGTCTTGTGAGTCAGTTGAGTTGGCTGTCAAGCTCTTCATTGCAATAAGAGGATGTTCAGGAGCCACGTCATCAACCTCATCCTCTAACTTCCCAATTCTAGGAACTAAATAAACAGATTATAAATAATAAAAGCCAAAAGATTACTAAAAAAGCAGCCGCCTATACACGCGTCAAGATCTCCTTTGACTCATTATCGGCGTTTTTGGCGGGAAAAGAGGAATGTCTGCTTCACGAAGCTGCATTTATTGGCGGCAAAACGGGAATGTGGGCTCCACGAAGCTGCCTTTGGCGGCAAAACGAAGCGAGTCCCTTTTCCCGGTTCACAGGTGGCCACTTGGCCTGCTGTCACTCATTGGTCAACGTTGATGTGGCACTCTAATGATCCATGAGGGATGGGGCTAAAATAATTTCACGCCCAAATCTTTTGTTTTTTAATTGGCCAAGAGCGAGTGCAGTGTTTGCTACTTATTAGGGAACAAAACAGTTTCACCTAATTAAAAGTGCACCGTTTGATTGATATTTTAGATTCAAAAATTAGCAAAAGGGGGTAAAACAGATTCTAACTTTATATATATGCATGCATCTTTGCTGTGCTGCATATTTATTACCAGTTTAGTGCATTCTATGTTAAGGTTATTGTGATGTTTTGTTGATTGAGATCAAGTCGCAGCCATAGATTTGTTATCGCTTTACCCTTTTCTTAGAACCTTCGTGGTTTTCCGTTTTGGTTCGCAGCTTTATATATTGTTTCTTACACTAGTTTGTTCTCCTTTCCGTCAGAACATCTTGTGCTTCTAGTATTTTAGGCGGTTGTCAAGTGATTTATGTCGGCTGAGTTTGGTTGATTATGGCTTTGTTCATCTGCTAGATTTCCTCTTCTTCGGATTTCAATACGACTGGTTGTTTGCTTTCTGCTTCTACTCCTCTCTGTTTTATGTTACTCTGCTGCTTCCGGCAGAGTTTGAATCTGGTGAACCAGTCTCTTGCGATGCGTTTGAGACCAAAAAGGTATGTGGATCTGTCTTGGTTTTTCAACACATGTTCAACTCTTTTAAGTTTTTTTCTTTTGTTTTGGACCTAATCTGTTTTGGAGTTTTGATGCAGGACTTGTTCTGGAATCAAGTTTTTTGGGGGATATTACATAAAACGGTTAAATATTCTCTTCATATTCTTGAGAGGGGCTTTAACCTGACACGATTCTGATAATCATTCCCTATTGACCATTCGTTTGGTTCTGCTGTTCTTTTTGTCTGGTTTCTGAAATTGTTCTTGGTCTTTTTTGAGGGAGGGTTGTTGGTTGAGTTTTCTTCCTCGAAGATGCCGGGTCCTATGATTCAATCTTCGGATAAGAAAAACTCCTCTACCAAGTCTAAAACGACCCAACCAGTGTTACCTGACGACTCCAAAGTGAGAAAAGTTAGGGTCATCTGCAGTGATCCTTATGCTACCGATTCATGCTCAAGTGAGGATGAAGCCTACATTACTGAAAGAAGGCCCAAATCAAAGCGATACATTAGTGAAATCAATCTTCCTCTTCTTATTTTGCCTGGATCCACCTCTTTTGAACCATATTGTTCTAGTCAAGACAGCAACACCAGAATGTCCCTCAAGAGGCAGAGGGTTTTGTCTAAACCCCCAATATCACAAGCACCGGCTAGTAGAAGAGTTGGTATTAGGAGAAGAAAATGGGGAAAATGGGCTGCTGAGATTAGAGACCCATTCACTAAGGCTCGTAAATGGTTGGGTACTTTCAACACTCCTGAAGAGGCTGCAAAAGCCTATGACGCTAAGAAGCTCGAGTATGAATCCATAATGAGGGTGGTTGTTGCTTCCACAGAGAAGGGAATGGATATGTCCTCTTCTGTTACTCACTGTCACTCTGCAAATGACAACAGCTCCTCTGCTTCACTGGGAGACTCTGAGAGTGCCTTATCTCACACATCTCCGTCTTCAGTTCTTAAGCTGGACACTTCAGTCTCAAACGTTAATACCAAGCCCAGAAAGCGTGATGATCCCATTACAGAATGTTTTGATGCTACTAGTAGTGTCATGGATCTCGAAGTTCCTGCTGATTTTGGTCTTATTGATGAGCCATTACTGTCTGCATCTTTCGATCAAGATACGAACTTTGAACCAGAACTCGATTGCCTCATTGTGGATGATTGGAGAGTATTCGATAACTTTTGTAGCATGAATGATCTCAGAATTCGCGGAATTGAAGACGAAGAAGCTAGTGAGCTTCCTGATTATGATTTTTGATCTTCGCAATGAAGACGTTGGTTTCTCTGATGATCGAGCGGCAACACCCCTTGATATCAAGTGCCTATGAGTTAATAAAGTCAGAAATTTTGAAGCATAGTTATTTAGAGTTATGGCTCAAATCTAATCATAGCAGGCTGATCAAAGAATCCTCTTGGGATGAGTTTTTGATATATTTATGATAATTGAGTTTTTTTTCTTTGTTTACAATTTAGTGAATTTACATCTCGAGGCCACAATTGTTTATTGGGCCTATGTATAATGGGCTTGCTCTATTTATCTTGTGGATCGTTCCATTTTTTAATTCTCGGATAAGGCCCTAATATAATGAAGCTCTGAGCCCAATGAATGTCACCTGCCCACGTCTTCATAAAAATAGTTCCCCATTTTTTCACTTGCTGATTAATTAAGATTAAATTTTAAAAAATCATAAAAACCCTATTAGTTTTATTAAATGATCAAAATAATTGCTTGAACTTTGAATATTAATAAAAGTAATAAAAAATTTTAAACTATTTTTGATTATGAATGATTATTTTTAGTCACTGATTTGTAAGAATTTTATTCACCAAACTATTTTCTGAATAAGATTAAGTTGAATAATTGAGTGTTATTCGTCCACACACACAAAAAAAAAAAGAGGATAGCAGAAACATAGTTTTAATACATAACACATTTTTTTCACTACTATATCCAAACATGACAGCCGCAGCTCAAAAATCTCGTCTTTATGGCAATAATAGGATCAATAGGCCATGTCTTTAATCTTTATGGTGTTCTGGTTGGCTGGAGCCTGGAAGGGATGAGGTTGGCATGCGTACATAGTAATTGCCTGAGAATTTAGAGGAATAATACCAAATCAAATTTCACTTTGATTTGCTGTTTACGATGAAGTTTCTCCCTCAACATTGTGGTCTGTTGATGGAAGTTTTACCAAAACAATGCAAGGCTAATGGCAGTGCAAGTACTCAAATAATTGATTTTCACTGGCAAAGATAAACAATAAATGATTGTCAAAATCAATTTGCCTAGTGCATGTCGCTGTAGAGTAGCATGGATCACCAGAAGATTGGAGAAGATAAAACCAGTAATTGTTCTCTTGAACGTCAGACCAAGTGTGGGAAATTGTGGTTGTTGGGTGGTTGGTCCAACTGTTTATATATACAATGTATGTATGTATTAATGCATCCATCACTTCTCAAGTGGTCCAATTGATAGGAGCCTTCTTGGAGTGAGGCTAGATGGGCAGCAGCTCAGATCCCTAAATCCTCATATTTTTTAAAATATTAATAGTATTACAATAGTTTCAAACATATTTAGGTATCGTTTATAAGAAATGTTCATCCCATTGTCACTTAAAAATCAAAAAATAAACTCATTTAAATAATCTTTAATTATTTTTATTATGAATATACATTTTTAGAATTCACCCGAACCTCTCAAAACTCAGTTACGTACGCCAATACCAATTGATTTCAATGCATAATTTGTAAACCTAATTTTGTTGGAACATTTATTATGAATCTTGGAAGAAACTAGAACATGCAGTTTTCTGATTTTGACGCAACAGTGCCACGTATTATATTGTTTGCGTCCATAATTTGCACATCATAAGCAAACAATCGAACACATTAATTATTAGATATTTCACTTTTTCAGTCACTATAATACTTTTAATTTTTGTTAAGTAATTAAATAAGCATTCATTTCCAATTTATAAAAAGACAAAGACATGTTATTTATTTATAATAATTTATCTTAAATTATCTACATCTACAACATATATCATGAATGGATTATTAGTTTAATTAAAATAAATATTATTATTATTATCTATTAAAACAATTTAATGCATGGCATGACCAATTGTGATAGATAGAATACTTATTATTTGCTTGAGAAACTGTTGAATTCAATGTGTTTCTGCAATATTGCTAGCTCTTGTATTTATTGTTGGATAAAATGATAAACCAAATCAATAAATCTCTTCAAAAGGCTTCCTTGCCACGTAGAAAAGATTTAAAACAAAAGGAGAGGTTAAAGGAAATAATTATGAATAGAAAAAGGTAAAACTAATACAAGAAAAAACATGATCAATTTCCGATTCAATATCTTACATGCCTGCCTTCGTAATTAATGAATATTAATTTTGGTATCAAATTGCATATCAACTCCATTTTCAGTACGTTAATTTTTTCGTCGCAATCTTTTCATTTTACATAATTAGGGTTGGAATACTCGAATTTACGTACCTCCAAGTCTAGTGTATGTCTTTAACAGTTTATAAGTATTTTTTGTAAAAAAAATTCAATTTATTGGCCTTAAGAGTTAGAAATTACAAAAAAAAAGGCAATCACTTAATTATTTTCTTTTCTTGTGCATACCTCTGCACCCTCGCATATGTTCGTGTGTGGGCATATATTTGCTAAATTGTTAATACGGACAAACTCATGCGGTTTCCTTAATTATCATCATCTCATAATTAGAAATTTGATTGTTGTCCTCACTTCACTTCTTCCCAAAAACTGCACGTATCACCTAGGAGTAATCATATATATATCAATAATCCCTATACCCCTTTGTCTTAATACATGAAAAATACAATATAATACAAAGATTGGGAAAATATCTAATTTCCAACCAACCCAACTGTCCTAAACAGCGATAGTTAAGTCAGCTTTCAGTTCCTTAACTTATTCAGACTTCAAAATCAAATATTTATGTATCTTAATTTTGATTGAAAGATATGGTACCGGTTCTACTAATTATAGCATGATTGTGACCAAAAGGGTTTAGCTTGTGATCATCCACGTATCTTTTAATCTGATTCACATTTCGCTATTTATGGATTGCTTAAAAAAAACCTAATTCATACGATACTAAATTAGACATAATTTAATATAGATCAAATCAAAAAGCTTAGGAAAATATAACTTGATGCACGTTTTCTTCATTTGTACAATAGTTGCAACACCACTCTGTATGTACAAACGATAATACCAAAAATATGAGGGTGATGTGGAGACACGGAACACATACTCCAGATAGCTAGCTTGTGTATACATATATCTTGGACCTCTTGGTGTATATCACTAGAAATGTAGTGCATGAAGACTTGGAATGAAAGAGACGACTTTTGACTTTTGACTTTTGACTTTTGACTTTTGAGTGAAATATTTCGCATCAGTTTATTTCTTTTAAATTTATGTACGATGAGTAGAAGCAGTAATAACTAAAACTCCACATAAGAGAGGGAGAGGACTGGCTTAACGGTCAATATTGACAGATTTTCCAATTTTGCCATATATTGACTTATTAAGTGCTTTGATTTATCTTGTTTACAGTTGTCACGTATTGACAGATTTTACGAGTGTGTTTGGATATTATTTTCTTTTTTAGTTTTTAAAAACGATTTTGAGTATAGTTTTTAGAAACATTTTTTAGGAAAAAAAACTGTTAAGAAATTCATTTGGTTGGTGATATTTGACTTTGTTTTCGGAAACTGAAAAACATGAAATTAAAATTAAAATTAAAATTTAGTCAAATGAAATTGAAATTCATCAAAATAAAATTCAAATTTATGAAAATCAAATTCAAATTCATCGATTGGGTCAAAATGAAGATGATTTTGGGTCAAAACCGGAGCAAGGCCTTCCGGTGGCCGGACGACGATGCCGGTGGAGAGAGGAGTTAATCCATTGGGAGTGAGAGAAGAGAGAGAAAAATAAAATAAAATAAATTCAGCTTAATTAAAATTATGCCACTTGAAAATCGTACAAAACAACAAAATGTTGTTTTGGTTTTCTAGTTTTTAAAAACTGAAAAATGAAAACTGTTTTTAAAAATAAATACTCAAAACAGTTAGCCAAATGAATTTTAAGCAATCATTTGATTTTTCAAAACAGAAAACAGTTTTCAAAACACTAACCAAACACACTCTACACTTTTGTCAACTTCCATTGATTGTTAATTTGTTATTACAACCGTTAATACATTCGGTTAGGTCGTGTGAACACAGGACTACTTATTAATGTAGCTGGTCTGCTGGTGATTACCTGATAATCCCCGATTCTAATTACATATCACATGCAGTTTACCAAACTTGTTTAATATTATACTAGTCAAATGGTCGAAAACATATAAATAATAATAAATTATTATTATATAAAAAATTAGTGGTGTTGGAGATTTAGCTACAACTGGAAAGGAAATATAAAGAGTTAGGGGCCGGGAGTTAATACAAGTTAAAGTTAAGTGAGCGTTGAGAGTGAGACTGTATCATTTAATCCTCTCATCTGCCACCTTCATTGCTCCCGGTCCCTTCAGCCTTTAAATCTGGATCCTCCACACCTGTCTTGGTGGTATACCTGGCTGGCTGGCTGGCTGATATTATTCTGTCTCATCTCTCCCTCTCTCGACTACACTAGTACTCCAACATCTTCTCTCTCTAAAAATGCCTCCAATCTTGCCCGATTTCTCCCACTCTGTGAAGCTCAAGTACGTTAAACTCGGCTACCAATACCTTGTGAACCACATTCTGTACCTGCTCTTGGTTCCAGTTATGTTCGGTGTTTTAATGGAGGTTCTCCGTATGGGACCGGACGAAATCTTGAGTCTCTGGAGATCACTTCATTTTGATTTGGTGCAAATCCTCTGTTCATCTTTCTTGATCATTTTCGTTGGGACCGTTTATTTCATGTCTAAGCCCAGAACGATCTATTTGGTGGATTACGCGTGTTTCAAGCCACCGGTCACTTGCCGCGTTCCGTTCGGGACCTTCATGGAACATTCTAGGCTTATTTTGAAGGATAAACCCAAGAGTGTTGAGTTTCAAATGAAGATCCTTGAAAGGTCTGGGTTAGGTGAAGAGACTTGTTTGCCTCCTGCGATTCATTACATTCCTCCAACGCCGACTATGGAGTCTGCGAGAGGTGAAGCTGAGCTTGTTATTTTCTCCGCCATGGACTCTTTGTTCCAAAAAACTGGTCTTAAGCCTAAAGACATTGACATACTGATTGTCAACTGCAGTCTTTTCTCTCCCACACCGTCTCTGTCTGCTATGGTGGTTAATAAATATAAGCTGCGAAGCAACATTAAGAGCTTCAATCTTTCCGGTATGGGATGCAGTGCTGGTTTAATTTCAATCGATTTAGCACGTGATCTTCTGCAAGTGCATCCGAATTCAAACGCCGTCGTTGTGAGTACGGAGATTATTACTCCCAATTATTACCAAGGGAACGAACGAGCCATGCTGCTCCCTAACTGTCTGTTCCGAATGGGTGGAGCCGCGATCCTCTTATCGAACCGCCGGTCGGAGCGGAGGCGAGCCAAGTACCGGCTCGTCCACGTGGTTCGAACACACAAAGGTGCTGATGACAAAGCATACCGCTGCGTGTACGAGGAGGAAGACAGAGAGGGCAAAGCCGGTATTTCACTTTCTAAAGATCTTATGGCCATAGCTGGGGAGGCCTTGAAATCAAACATCACCACAATCGGTCCTCTAGTCCTCCCCGCATCTGAACAACTCCTGTTTCTGGCGACTCTGATTGGTCGGAAAATCTTAAATCCCAAATGGAAGCCTTACATTCCGGACTTCAAACATGCATTTGAGCACTTTTGTATCCACGCTGGAGGCCGTGCGGTGATTGACGAGCTACAGAAGAACCTGCAGTTATCAGCGGAACACGTGGAGGCATCAAGGATGACACTGCACCGTTTTGGCAACACGTCGTCGTCTTCGCTGTGGTATGAGCTGGGGTACATAGAGGCGAAAGGGAGGATGAGGAAGGGTGATAGGGTGTGGCAGATAGCTTTTGGGAGTGGTTTCAAGTGTAATAGTGCGGTATGGAAGTGCAATAAAAGCATCAAGGCACCGAAAGATGGGCCTTGGGCCGATTGCATTGACAGGTACCCAGTCCATATTCCTGAGGTCGTGAAGCTCTAGGTTCGGAGTTTGGGATTGGCGTATGGTTTTAAAGGAGTCTGGATTAGCATTTACTTCTTCTATCTCTGCACGCTTGGCTTTCCTCTTCCTGCTCATTCGTCTAGTACAATTAAACACTGTATTACTTTCTCTTTTATTTTCTTTTTTAAAATAAGTTTTTTTTTATTTGTATGAATTTGCATAGTTACACAATATCTTCGATGTTAATGTTTTTCTTTCAGTATTTCTTTGTTCCTTTCTCTAGCTATCTACTATCATGTAGGAAGGAATGTATGAGGTCAAAATTTACTATATATAATAGAACTATCCTCTTAATGGAAAGTACTAATGAAAGAAATGTGAATTTCATGTGGTTATATAGCCAGAATAATATATAACAATAATGTGTCGTTAAGGCAAACATTACAAAATCAAAATGGACAAAACTACTATGAATATATGATAAAAAAACAAAACTTATTATTATTAGTTATTACATATACTTACAAGAAAAATTCAAAAAGTTAGTGCCAACCCTTGACCCTTAATAGGCCCGCTTGTGCTTGAGGGGAGTATAACGTATTAGTCGAGCAGGTAGCTTACTATAACTCTAACTGAATTTCTTGTAATAAACGAAACTATATAGTATAGACTCAATGGATGTAAACTTTATTATCCAACCACGTAAATCTTGTGTTTACTTCCTTCTTTCACTTTATTTAATTGCTATGTATTTTGATATATTATTTGTTATGTCTGGGAGGTTGAATTACAACACACAACCTATTTCATTAGATTTTAGATTTAGATGGATTCATATATAGTCATTTTCAACAGTCCGGCCGTTTGCGTGCATGTACATACCACATATAATAATATCTCCCCAGCAACAAACAGAGACTAAAGTATTTATTGGTTTACTATACGTGTCGGTTAACAATTTTTGTTTGGTTGAGTTATTTGAGTTCACGGGGTTATCAATTTTTATTTGGTTGAGTGCTTGTGAGTTTGCACTGTTGTCATCATTATAAAGCCTTAATTGAACATATTTATACGGTCGCGTCACGGATCCCACGGCTTGTTGACTTGTGTTTTTCCAAATTTGCCTTCCAGGGCTGTTGTTTTGTCATTTTGTGGTTTTTTCATTAATAAATTTCTTCCTTCTATCAAAAAAAGAGAGAGAAAAAAATGTGCGTCGCTTAACAAAATCTACAGAGTAGAGTAAAAGCGTCAAATGTTCTATCGATAAGAATGTGTTTGAAATTTGCTTTCATTTTTAGTTGTAATAAATCTCTCAATCTTACATGGAGGTTTATTTCTAACATTCTTATGATACCAAAAATCATCCTTCACTAGACTAACAACATATTGTGGTTCAAGTTTAATTATTGCCAAGATTTCCATGCAAGGTTGACCATGCAATATAGAGGTAACATACCAAACATGGAGCTGCAATCTGCTGAAGCCTTTTAGCAGTCCTTGCTGTAGCTCTTTGAATTTTTTCTGATAATTCAGAAAATCAGGTGATAGCAGATGAGACTTCTTACTACCCGCTCATATTGCATTAAACTTCAGCATAAGAATCCAGTGATTTATTTTCTCTTACTTTTAAGTTTTTCTTTTGCTTCATTCCTCTTAATATCAATTAAATTTGATTTGGGATTGTTTTTAATCTACTTAGCTCTTAATATCATTATAGAGAATTTTGATGCTCTAGGGGTATGTCCCTTGAGTTAGATTTTTAGGCCATCTTTATGATGCCCTTCTGTATTGTTCTTGTTTTTGTTTCTTGAATATATTTGTGGCTTATAAAAAAAAAAACATATTGTGACCTCGGGGACGAACAATGTACCGATCATGTCGAGGACGAGTAGTCTAAGATGTTGAGGTGATAAATTGAAGTGACAAGCATGATACTATCTAAGTTATGAACAACTTCCCTCGATATGTCGATCAAGGCATAGCCGAGGTGACAAACAATATATGACCTAAAGGAGACAAGCCAAGCAACAGTAGACAAGGTGTCATGAAACTATACAACAGAAACAATATATGACCTAAAGGATCGGAGAGCATCTCGGTCTTTGGGACAAATAAATGGAGTCACTTTTAGAAACTTCTGGTGATCAAACAATGATTTTTTTCTTCTTCTAAATATAGCATTTTGAAATAAACTATTTCTAACTTTAGCACTCGTTTGATAATACTACCCAAACTAGCATTCCAAACCTACCTTTTCAATTTGAGATTGAAAATGCCACCCTCCCCTCCTATTGGATTCTCCTCACCCACAACCTTCTGCATCCGATGATTCCTCCATGCTTCTACATCGGTTCTTTCCAAGTAACCGCCTGAATCGTTCATCTTCATGAATAAGCTTCATCATTTCCTTATCGGGAAGCAGTTGAATGAATCTAAAGCTACAAGGAGCCCATTTGACTGCAAATTTTGGGGTTTCAAAGCTCAATAGTGCTTTGTGTTTTGTTGTTGTAATTTGCGTGTATATGTGGTGTGATTTTTGTTGTTGGCTTTGATATTTCTTTCTGGGGTACGCATAGCTAAAATTAAAGTTTCGCAAATGAAAATCACTAGCTCTTTGATTCGTCATCCTCGAGCAGCTACGATCGTAGTGTGGATGATGATAATCATGCTCTAGACAAGCGATTTGATCATGATTTTGGAGAAATAAAAAAGTAGGTTTAGAGTGTTAGTTTCAAAAATATTATCAAACGGGTGTTAAAATTATAAATAATTTTGTTCAGGATGCTAGTTTCAGAAAAAAAAAAACTCAAGCAATAAAGCGATCAAAAGTACTAAAGTAGACCAACTACAATTAAGAAATGAATATGACATTCACCCTCCTCAAAATTTGCCTAAAAATCAATGAAGTTAAGATATATTTTCTTACCAGAATTATAACTCTCTAACTCCTCCAATGCTAGCACTCTTAATTGCTAAAAAAGAGCTGCAAGCACCGAGCAAATTCATCTCATTTACTAGCATCTCATATATAAAGGGCTAATCACTGTCCTGGCCGGCCGGTTGATCTTTTACTTCATTCTTGTGGCAGTAATGAGGGCCTTTTACAGGAAGTTACCTATGATATTAATCAATTAGTTTACTTATTTTGGATTAATTAGTATCAAGTACTCCTATCAACAAAATCTCACACGAATCCAGGCCAGCTTTACAATTAGTACTCTCGATTCAAATTATGGTGTAATATGATAACATCATCACCATCAATATATTCAATGATGATGATGTGATGATATTGCATAAAATAATTCCAAGAAAATCCATTTCCCCTTTCAAATGCCACTACGATGTTATGAATTATGAAAGCAAAAGCCAACTTTTAGTTTTAAACTTTTAACTGTTTATCACATGTTCCATCGACAACCTAACTATTTTAATTGCTCCCTTAATTCAACACGTGTACGTAACATGTAATAACCGAAAGAGCCCAACAAACAGTAGCCCAATGAACATCGGTCGGATGATTCATAAATAATGGGCAAGTTTGTTGACGACAAAGCTCGCGTCAGACCGTGTTGGCTTAGATATTGAAGACTGCGGCTACAATTGCTCTGTAATCTGTGGGATTGGCCTGGCAGAGAAATGTTGACTCGTTCTTCGAACCTTTAACCTAATGCACTGAAGAATTGATGGAGACGAAGATTGTAGAACACACGTGACCACTGCCATAACAACAGCTGGCAAGAAGATTTACTAAACCATAACCAGAAGAGCCCAGCAAAGAGTAGCCCAACTCTCAGATATAACTAATCTAGGCCCAATAACTTAAATACATCATCCTTGAAATTCAAATCTAATGCCCAATCCATATCCATCAACCCTTGATGGAAATGGACGGCAACTAATAGCATTCACAATGATAGAGCCGTAGAGTATTTTATAGAACTGAAAATTTTAGAATGCGTAGAAATAATGATAAAAAATTGTATTGCAAGATGTATAGAATTGTGAAAAAAATGAAAAATTGTAGAAAAATATGAGAGAAATTATGTTGATGCTTGATATTTGGAGAAGTTGTAAATGAAAAGTGAAAAAAATTGTACTTAAAGATGTGTTTTGTTGATATTATCATATTACTGTATTGTAAGACATGCTTTGCCAATATAAATAAATAAGTGATATCTAATTATGTATAATAGAGGCGAGTCTTTCTTATATTTAAGGTAATGCCTAGTACCAGTAAAGACAGCAAGGGAGTGGGATTACAATATGCATTGGGGTCTAGGGAGATAAAAATGAAATGACCACAAGAGAGATTCTAATTGTAGAAGTCAATTTTTTTTCTTTACATTTTTCTTTTCACATAAGGCTTCCATAGCGTCGAACACGAACCCACCCATAAAAAACGAATACTTCATTACCTTCAGATAGGGGTGGCAAAAATTATCCTACATACCCTATTCCGTCTTGTCCATATTCCACGCCCTGATATCCCACCCCACCCTGGGACAGGATAGGGGAGCAAGACATCAAGGTGGGGACGGAACACCCCTATTCCTTTCGTCCCCGCCCCTACCTCCAGGCTCCAACCAAAGAGAATGAAAGAAAAGAAAGAAACTCCACTTGCATGACATGTGACTTAGAATTAAAGGAGAATGACGTGCGTTTGTTTCGAGAATTACTGTTTGTGGAAAGATAAGGAATTACAGAAAGTAAAATCATTTGAACAAAAGCTTAACAAATGAACCAAATATTAACTAAATACCCTAAAATGCAAAGAGAGAACGGCTCCTGCCGGTGATATCCCTCCCTCTCTGTGTTAAAACTTAAAACGGACAAAAAATATTTTTTCATATTTTTCCATCGGAAACAATCACATAATTACGTATTGTGGCACTGTTTGTGACGTGTTTCTTCTTCTTCTTCCATATTAAGGATCTAAAAATTATAGCACTAATATCAGTCGATTTTTCATGTGTAATCACTATAAAATTGAAAGTAGTTCGTCCCGTTCTGTAGAATCATGATCTCTATACAAATTTCAAAAAACAAAGGGAAAAAAAACCCTTACAATACCAAAACACCCCAGTTCCCCAGTCCCCACCTAATATTTAAAAGCTTTGGGAGTCAAACCGAACGGGAAACGTGGGTTATTTTAGATAATATTCAACAAAGGCTCAATAAAGAAAAATCATAAAAATGTTGGAGAAGAGTTATGGCCGGTGGCGTTCCCGAGATTTGGGGGGCCTTGGGTGAACTCTTTGAAAGGGTCCCCTCTTAAAATGCTATAGTATATCTTAAAAAAAAATCGACTATAAGGTATAATATTATTCAAATACGGCTCTTCTAGCATTTTGAGATGCAAAATCATTAATTACAGTGGTATAATCAATCTTTTCCGCTAAGGTTGATTTGTTTCCTCTTCAAATTGATCATTCTCAACCACATTATCAATCAATAATGGTTGATTTGTTTCTTCTTCATCTTTTTTTTTTCTTTCTCATATCCAGACATATACTTTCTACTGCTCATTATGCTTAAATTGATAAATCAATTATCAATTAAACAATGAAATCAACTAATCAAGTATTAATTAACTAATAAGCAATAACTAAGGCAGCACCAACAGCAATAACAAATCAAGTAATCATCAATTAATCAACTAATTAAGCAGCACCAGCACTCCAACAACAATTAGCAAATAGCAAATCAATTAATCAACTAATCAAGTAGCAGCAAGGCAGTGAGGATTGAGTTGAGGAAGAGGAACGAAAACACCTGACTGGCTGACTGAGCCTAGCACTAGGCCTCGTCATCGGGCCGGGCAGGCCCAAAAAATTAGGCCAGGCCCGGACTTAGCCCAAGCCCGAGAGCCTAGGAGAATTTGATAAGTCCAAGCCCGACCTTGGCCCAAGTAATTCGGGCCAAAAGTCAGGCCTCGGGCCTATGTATTAAATTAATATATATACACACGCATATAAATATATCTATACAATATATATATATGTACACATAAATATATCTATACATATTATATATATACACACACATTAGTGCGACAGTGTGCATGTAACATAATATACATATTATATATATATATAATATGTATAGATATATTTATGTGTATACGAATATATATATACATATAAATATATACATATATATATATATATATATATATATTTGTGTGTGTGTAGCATGCACACTGTCACACACACACATAGAGATATATATATATATACATATTATATATATATATATATTAGTGTGACAGTGTGCATGTTACATGCACACCGTCACACACACACACATATATATTTATATGTATGTATAGATATATATTTATGTATGTATATATATATATATATATATATATATATTGTGTATTATATTTTTTGGGCTCGGCCCTAGAAATGGAGCCCAGGCCCGCCCGAAGCCTAGGTCGGGCTGCCCAAGCCCGATGTCCCTTCGGGCCCGGGCCGGGTTCAGGCTGGCCCAAGGGCCGTTTGAAGAGGCCTACCTAGCACCAGCACTCCAGCAGCAGCAAGGCAACACGCCAGCACCGCCGCAGCAAGCCACTAAGCCAGCAACCAGTTGGTCCAGTCCAGTTAAGCACCACTGCAAATATGCAATTCTGCTGACTGCTGTCTGCACCAACCGACCAGCGCCCACCGGCCAGTAAGGCAGCAACGCGCCAACCAGGGCCAGGCACTAGCGTGGCAGCGCCCAGGCGTCAGGCGGAGCGACGGAGCGGAAGACCGAAAATAATAAAGATGGACAGTCGGAGATCGGGAGATGGCTGACGAGTCGCAGGAGGGCCGCCTGTCACGGAGGGAGAGAGGCAGAGGCAAGCCAGATAGAAGCTCAAAGAGAGTCAAAGTAGAGAGACTCAGAGACGTTGGAGTCTTGGTTGGAGGAGAGACAGAGATTGGAAACGAGAGAGAGAGATGAGATGCAAATTAGCCAATTAAGGCTACTGAAATTGGGCCCTCTAAGTAAGTAAGCCCAATTTTAAATATAAAAAATGGATGTTTGGGCTTGAAATTGGAGGGCCCAATTTTAAAAACAATGGAAAGAAGGAAAAAAAAAAGAGAAGATGTAGGATGTAAGGCTCAAATCGGAGACTTCAATATGTAAAACAATTGTTGTGCCGCTAGACCACAAGTGAAGTAGGAACACGATGATTGTAAAAAATAAATTTTATACATATGTTAAAAAATATTAGTACTAAAAAAAAAATTGGGGGCCCTGGGCGGCCGCCCCTGGTTATGGCTGTACTACACTGCTAGTTGTGGAGAGGATCTGGGCAACTGGGTACTATTCTTTTGGTCTCTTCAAATCCTTTGTCAGTTTTGTTGAAAAGAAAAGCACTACTATTGAATAGCACCTTGCTGCTATCTTTCACATTCATCATGGCGTTTTGTGGAAATATCCGTATTGCTCATGCCTTGCACTCGCAGCATAACCAAATATGTGATCCCAAAATCATCAAGAGAATCACTAAAGATGAGTATATGATTCTCCTTCCACAAGCAAACCACATCGCTGGGAAATCCACATAAAATCTCTCTCTCTCTCTCTCTCTCTCTCTCTCTCTCTCTCTCTCTCTCTCTCTCTCTCTCTCTCTCTCTCTCTCTCTCTCTCTCTCGTGTTTGTGTGTGTGAGTGTCTGTGTGTCCAAAAAGTGTGTGTGTCTGTGTGTCCAAAGAGAGACTCAGTAACGTAACGCTTCTATAACGTATAGTTTATACTACTGCTTAAGTCTAAACTTATTTAGGAGCAATTTTTATGGGATGGGGTAGCTGGAATGATTGCATGAAATAACATCACGTTTCCACCCTTGATTCAAATCATGGTGGGATATGACAACACCACCACCAATGCATTCAATGGTGGTGATGTGATGGTATTTCATGGAATCATTCCAGCAAATCCATTTCCAATTTTTATTGACTAGACTAGACCAGATCACCAGACTATTTCATTACTTAGATATTTAACTTAAATATCCTATCTGAAAGTCTGCAAAGTTGACGTTCCCTACCCTCCTCTAGCAACCGAGTGTTGAACATACTCCTATCCCAGGTCAGAAGATATCACTCTAATTTATAAGAGAGATTAAACCTCTTATTGTATAGCTGATCGAGCTCTTAATAGAGAGTTAGGTCTAAACTTGTGAGCTTGACCTTGAGCCTTTATCTTTTATGTGTGCGTGGGCTTGTAATTATGAATTTTCATCATTGATGTTTTCATTGAGAGTGATGTATGCCGAATCCGTACTTTCAAGGATAGCAGGCCAGGCAGGACAATGACTAATTATCTAGAATGAAGCTTGGCTCATGGGTCTTCATCACATGCACACTCTCAACATTTCTTATATATATAGTTTTCTATTTAACATTAATTATCTGTGATCACATGTATATACATCTATAATACATGGACTGATGAACAGAACAGTAGTATTTTGGTAATTAACATATCAGCATAGTATGAAGTAATAGGAATGTAAATATCTGAGGCAGTCTGAATATTATATTTCGAGATAAAAAATTAATTAAACCTCTCTCTCTTTCTACATGCGATAATAGTCTGGCGTGAACAAAACAAAGTCACGATTCTGCTTTAGAGCAACCCAATGGTAACACACACTCAAAGTTTTTTATTTTTTTGAAATTTAATCTCGACTTTATTACACAAAAAATTAAATTATATGCTCATTCACATAGCTAAAACAGTCTTTCAATAAAACTGCATTATCAAAACATAAATATCTCTATATTTAAACAACATCATATATGCACCACCCACACACTGCTGGATCTGGACCATATCAATTGATTTGCTAGTCACAGTATAGCAGTGTGTACAATTTCACAGGTAGAAGGTACATCACACATGCTACCGTATCAAAGAAATTTAAGACATTTTTGCAGTCATCATGGGGAAGCTTTAAAATTTACCCACCCTTTCTTACATATATAGGATGGGTGACTGGTGATTCATCTGTCTTTATTCCTTACCCCATAAATAATAATTTCTGTCACGTAAAAGATTTAGGAGATCATGACATTCATAGATTAAAGTAAAGTCATTTTATTGCAAGTAATAAAACTACTGAGCGGACTAAGCATTCGCAATAAATGCCCAATCAATAGGGAGAGTGATATCTTGGCATCAAAGTTGCAAACCAAATCTAAGGGCGTAGAATGGACAATTAACAAAGGCCACAATATCCACGTTATTGTGGTGAGTGAAATTCACGCTCCTTCGCATGGGGACATCGTAACTAACTGAAAAATTATAACAAGTGCTGCACAACAGGTATTCGACCCAACCCGGTAACCCGATTATTATCGGGTAGGACAGACCCGGTTATAGCTTTTAACACTGGAACCCCCATGCAAAGGCCCATAAAAAACAATAACAACTCAATTAACCTTTTTAGATTGGATTGGGCCCATAATTGGCTTCGGACTGAATTCACAAGCTGGGCCCGTACGTAACAATAATATATCAGCCATGCGAGCAAGGGAGACTAAATAAAGAACAAAGAACCTAGTGGAAACAAATATGAAAAGGGAGACTAATAAACATGGACGATATCTCTAGACAAGTATATCCTCCACTGCGGACTCTTTACATGAGAAAGGGAAGAAAAAAAACAAAAAACTTTCCAAACTGCTCTTTATCAGTCACTCTTACGCGTACCCGGCCATCGCCATCCCAACTGTAGAACTAGCACGGTTTGTGTTGTGGGCTGCTAGGGTTGTAGTTGCCTTTGAGAAATACATGTAATAATATACGTTGAGTATTTGAGTATCATAGTTGCAACTATGAAGACAGCTCCAGCAATAAAAATGCCTTTCCGCAATGAATCGCATGAGAAATTCTGAGCATAAATCAATCGTTCCTCTGTACTTGCTGTGGTACGCGTTCCTAGTTGCGCCCGCAAGGCCGCAATCAGACATGCTTCTGCCACCAGAAATGTTGCCACGCATATGCAAAATAAGAAAAATTTGTGTGGCTTCAACATGTTGGATGCAGTGTACTAGATAGTCAGTCACCCTAATCCAAAAGGAATAACAAGTTACAATGCATGAATTACAATGTTGCTAGTTGCTACTACAAGTTACCATGAAATTCATTTACACAGAAATGCAAGTGCATGAGGGAGAAACGATTCCAAAGCCTAATCTTATTTCCAAAAAGTATGCAGGATGTCTTTCAAAGATAAGAATATGTTCATGTCAATCATCAGTATTCAGTAATGTGATATTTCCAGATGTGATATACGGCAAAAGGCACATAGTCCACTAGCAGGAGGTAGCTGCCCAGTAGTGGGGAAAACCAAATTTGGGCCAGAGACAACAGCCATGTCCATGTGGAAACTTAGCCAAGACAACTTATTACTAATGCCAACATAATCAATTGATTATCATGCCACAAATCATCCCAGCTTCCTCACTAATTTAAATCATTGTAAAGAATTTCTTATTTCTTTTGTTGAGTCATGAGCACCATTTGTTTTAGACAAAGTTTATTAAGCACAGTGACTGGTCCTTGCATCACCACCAAGATATCCCCACACAATGCAAACTTCGCTTTAAACTGGAAAGAAAAAACTATTGAACGGAGATAATGAAAATGGAAAAAAACTTCGCTTTAAAGTAGGTGATTATTGAGTCTGCCATTATTAGATTTGGAGATTAAACATTTATTAAAGTCGAGCTTAAACCCAAATAAACGATACAATTACTAAAGTCCTAAACAAGTTAATCTCCTCATCGATCTCTTAGAAATTTTTTTAAAAAAAAAACTAAAAACTCTGTTTTCTTCGTTCCTTGCTCTGTTTCACTGATTTGGTATTTCCTTGACATTCTTCAAGTTCCAAATATCATCATCCCAAGCAACATCACTGAACATGGTACTATAAGTTCGGTCAACAAACTCCACATCCCAATTCGGCAACCAGAACAACCCCCAAGACATTTGCTCATCCACAAAACCACTCAACCACGGCCACTCATCCCTTCCGACCCAGCTCAAACTTTCTGCCATTACTGGACTCTCCGTCCCCGCCTTATCAACCCCTCCCTGGCTCTTCTTCTTCTTCGTCGTCTTCACCTTCGCATCCTCCACTTTGGTAGCAGCTCTCGAAGAGCCAGAATAAGCATCGTTCCTCTGTCTTTTCATTGTTTGAGGCAGCAAGACTTCAATTTTACGGCAAAGAATTGGTATTTATAGGAGAAGAAGAGGAAGGGCTTTGGCTTCGGGATAAGAGTGTGAATTTTCGGTGATCACATGCAGCCGCATATTGTAATGACAGCAACTATCCTCCTTGTGCGGCAGTTTTTGTCAATTCGAAGAGTTTTTTTTAATTTATTTTAAATAATGTTTTTTTTGTGACCTCGTTCAATGTATCCTGATTCCTTAGCCAAGAGACAGCGAAGTTTGATGCAATAAGGCTTTGAAAAGTCCACTGGTAAATTAAAGAAAGTTATCTGATTAAAGGTGCCGTAGCGATGGCGTATGGGATTTCAAAGGTTTTAGGCTTTCAGAACAAAAATCTATCATGGGACTGCAGTTTGTTGAGAATTTCAATAAATCTTGCTTTCCCATATTTTATGCAACACTGGGTACCCCAGAAATTGAAAACGATGGGCGTTAAGGTAATGGGAAAAAAAGTAGTATGATGCTAAGCCCATAAGAGCAAATCTATTCAACAAAAACATCTCTATTTTTCCCAAAAAAAAAGCCTTGTATTGTTGAAATGTAAAGCAACAAATAATATGATTGGTTAGTCTCAAGAAATTTGATGGAAAACAAATCATATATGCTCGGTGGTCGTTGTAGTCAACATGGGCTTATCTTCTCTGGCGTCAAACGTCGGTGATGGGCGCCGCAGTCCAGCTGGACTTGGATGACTCAAATGGTACTGTATGAGCAAAACATGTCGACGAATGGGAAATGTTATATGACTCAGACTCAAACTGTCCACAATAAGGCAATTTCATGTGCAGTTGATGTGGCATGATGATTGGGCTTGTTTATTAGGATTTTTGAAATGTGCACTAGACAAAGGTTTAATAATGCGAGAAGTTGCTTCCGCCTCTCTCATTCTCAGCATTTCTTCATCTATGCTCCCAACTCTCTCTCTCTCTCTCTCTCATCTTTTCTTCGTCTCTAGCTGCTCCCGACTCTCTCATCGCATGTCATCATTTGACATCGAGGATAGGGAGCTTTTTATATCTTACCCAGATAGTAGCATATCTATGCATGCAACTAATCTAGTATGTGATTTCGCAGCGATGAGTTATTTTTGTGTATTTGTTGTTTGTTGTAGGTTATTTCCATGATTAGAATGGGATGTGAGTTCGGAAGAAACGTGAGATTGATGGATATGTACTGTACGAGCTATTATGTTTCAATTTTTGTCTTTTAATTCCATGTGTATGTTTATTGATGTATTCAATTGTGTTTTTAGGCGTGGGGTAGAATTGTAGAGGCAGCATAGATAGCTTTTGGTTGGATTCGTGCAATAAAAATTGGGGGAGTCGCTTTTAATAATGGTTTATTCCAATGTAAAATGACAGTGGCATATCATGTTTTGCATATTTCATGCTCATTTTACAGTGGAACGACATATTTTGTTGACATATTCATGCCAAATACCATATTTCAATGTTTTTAAATGTTCCATTGTAACGTTTTTTTAGTGGTGCCATGGAGAATAACGAGACTTGCATTTCGTTCGCTCATGATGTTAATTATTATAGTTCGAGAGATGAAATTATCAATGCTGTGAATAGTCTGTATGAGAGTATAGAAGAGCTAAAAGAGAGTGTACCGAAAAAGGGGATGGTGTTTCAGAGTGATCATGACATGTTTAATTTTTACAAAAAGTATAGAGAGCTGAATGGTTTTTATGTGAAATGAACAACAAAGAACAATGATGTACATGATATTTGCATACACGCGACGTTTACATGTAGTAGGGTAGACAAGCATCATAACAAGACTTTGAATATCGTCAAATCATGAGCGCATGCTAAGAATGAATGTTAGGCGAGGTTAAGAGCTCAACCATGTCCTAATGGCAAATGAGAAATTACAAATGTTGAGAAGTAGCATAACCATGGGTTGAGTCCAACTCATTCGAGGTTTTTCACTTGTAATCGAGAAATCAATCCACACGTGAAGAGACAACTTGAGAACAATGATATTGTTGGTATCAGACCCAACAAAAGTCACAATGCACAGGTGATTAAATCCTAGTAGTTATTCCAATGTATTTGTTACAATGAAATTTATTATTTCGTTGCATAAACACAATGATATAAGTTATTACAATGCACGGGCACACTGAAATATTATATTTCACTGAATTTATTAATACTATAGAATAAATGTTCCATTGCATTAACACGTATTATGTTGGGTGTTTTACAAGTGATTGGGGCTGGTGGTCATGAAAATTTTCCATTTCTGGAACAAGATATCAAGAACATGATCTCTAAAGTGAAGTAGTTGCGACTAGGAGAAGGTGATGCTAATGCTATTTAGAGTTCTTTTTAAAGATGCAGTTTAAGAACGAAAGTTTTTTTCCCTTGATGGTATGGGATAACATAGGGAGACTTAAAATTGTCTTCTGGACTGATTAATGTAGCAGAGTTGCTTGTTGCGAATTTGGCGATGTTATCACGTTTGATACAACTTACAATGGAACAACATATACAAGCTTATTCCAGTGTAAACATACAATGGAGTAACATATATCATCGTAAACATACAATGTAATAACATATATCACTGTAAATATACAATTGAACAACTTATTCCAATGTACTGATAATGTGCCAATATGCCATGCAATGGAACAAATGTGTAACTAATTGTCAAAATACCTGTGATGGCTTTAGATTGTCATTTTCAAGGTGATTTTTGTGAAAATCTTTTGGTAATTTCTTCACGTCCCACTTAAGGAACCTCAGGAAATCTTGTCCAAGAGTGCTTGAAACACGTTAGTGGGTTTACAGAACTAGTATTGCAAGCAAAATTCATAGGAAGTCATGTTGCTCAATTGAAATGAAGATTAACAACAAAATTACTTCATGTTTCATGAATCTAACTGATATAATGGCTGCACAACCTGTCACATTCTCAGTATGACGGTGTCCCCCTCTACAAACTTGGTCATGGAAGACATCAAATTGCTTGAGATGGGCCAAGACCAATTATATTCCTTCATTTGATATCTGTCTTCAACGAAAGGTATGAAAACCCATGACAAGGAATCGCCACTGGTTAAAAAAAACAAGGTAAGACGGTGCATTCACCTATCACTGAATCAGTTTTTTTCCCCAGAGCAGATTCACGCCCTCTAAAAATTGGTTGAATAATGTTGATTTTTATTGTTGGCGTGTAGTGGAATTCAAATCTCCTCGTTGAGTTAATGGCATATGAATGTTTCTGTTTTGGGCAATGTAGGTAGAAGTCCATGACATTACTAAGTAAATATGGGCATATGGCAGCCAAAAACAAGCAAAATCAAGACTCAGGCAATCCAAAAAGATTTTTTTTTGGCAAGAAGAAAATGTCCAATAATCATCATGATGAACAATAAAATCGTGGAAAGTGTACATATGTATTAGATTTCCCCAATTTCTTACTCGTTCTAAAAGTAAAAAAAATAGCATGAATGCAGGTATCACCCAACATTGCATGGGATTTTCCCCGTGGCTCTGACTGGTGATACAAACAAGAGACAGAGGAGGGTGCCCCCTTGACATGTAGGAGGAAATCAAATCTTAGGGAGATCTCCAGCAGAAGTGCTGATCATACTGGTCCAACCAATTTAGAAAAATCTTCATTTTATATGGCAAATATAGAGTCAAAAGCAGACAGATGACGATGAGAATTATGGAGGATGCAGGAAAGTATGCCCACCCACTCATCAGCAGCAGCCTTCCTCGGGGCCCAACCACCAGCCGATTATTCGCGTAATTCATAAGCAAGAACCGGAGCCTCATCACTCCAAATTTACTTTTGGAAGTTCGAATAAGAAAGGAGACAAAAAAAAGAAAGAACAAAAAAAGAATTGTCATCAACGACACTGGAAAACAAAATAAAAAACACTACGTTTATTTACACTGAAATCACTGATGACTCTACCGCAACTTTGCCTTTGTACAAATTTTGAAGAGAATCCCCTCATTGAACTTCCAAAGGAAAACAAAAGCAAAAAAACTACCGTCCTCACTTCACAGTGGATACTCGCACAGTTACACTAATGGATGGATTGAGTCTCTTTTCCACCAGCCCAAAACAATCCCTCTCGTTATACCTACCACTCATTTTGGAACACCCTTATTTTGAAGAACATTTCATTTACTTACACATGATCACGTGAACAGAGAACCCTTCAAACATATTTACATCATCAAAGGATCTCCCCTGTTTCCCTCTATTGAATTCTGATAGAAATGGGTTCTATGCAAGTGCAGGGATCCTGCAATTTCGTCTATCCCTATCCAGGCAATCAAACCCCTCGATTCTCACAGCTGGCTTGCTTCCAAAATTTGCCAGACTGCAACCTCCATTCCTTGCAGATGATGGAGAAGACTGTCCAGATGGAGGTGCAATTGGTGACAACGGTGAGAGTGGGTTGATCTTTTCATCCCCAAAACGAGCATCTTGTATTAATGGGTTAGCTACTCTGCTCGGTGGCGACCCACAAAAAAACGGGGACGACGAGACAACTTTTGTTGGTGAAGACAGTTCCATACCATACCCCCCCTATAATCACAAAATGATCGATCTTTCCATCAATATTCAATAGCACACCATAAAGCAAGTGTATAGAAAACAACTCCGTCAAAGTATTACAAACGAGTTCATCATCTATAAAATTATTGGGCATCTCAGAAGAAAGCTCGGACTAAACCCTAAGCCGTTACTAATGAAAGGGGGTCACACCATTGTAGAACACAGCGTTAACTAAACAAAAATATGGTGCTGTTAGATAGTTGTTATGAACATCACCGAGGTACTTCCCTCTAACACAGTTCATGCTTTATATTGTTGATATGTATCATTCAATTTTTGTTCTTGCCTTACTTTGTCCCGGTACACGCATTCTTTAGACCATGTATATTCTAGATTTTGCTCCTACCTACGATTAGCATATGTTCAAAACAAGAGAATATAGATCACGCAATTAAAAATGACAAGACACACACCTTTGTGAGGATGATGTCCAAAACATCGTTTCCAGATTTTGAATCACAAAGCTCCTTTTGGTGGCTGTAAGATCAAGTAAATTAGCAATAGAATTTCCCCACATGTCAGACAAAAGCGTCAAGAAATCCAAGAAAAAATAACAGAAAAACTAAGATCAAAATACCTAAGATGCCATCTGAGGGACCTGACAGGGTGCTGGTCGGTAACACTGGCGTTTAAGAGACCTAGACGTCGCGGTTTAGGGCACACAACGGATGCCATGGAACCCCGGTAGTCCTCACGGGTTGCAAAGGCGTTTCGTTGGAGAGCACAGTGATTCATCTCTCTTCGATCTCAACCAACAAAAGCCTGAAGATATATACCAAGTAACAAAGACGTAACTTATAGCAATTAATCAGCTCTTGCACAACAAGATCAGCTCAAACAAGAGGGAAATGGTTGACGAAAATTAAAGATTGCGGGCTAACATTGACGACAACATAAGTTTATTTTATAAGGCTAAGCCTTATAGGAAAGATCACCACAAAAAATTCCACAAAAACTGAGACCGAGTCGATTATTTTAAGAACCGAAACGAACACCATCAATACAATTAGAACTCAGGATCCACTGAGATGACTTGTAAGATCCGTCTGATGAGAACTGACGATAATTCAGTAACAAAAAAATGACTATTTCTTCATAGATCCAAAGTTAACGCGATCTGGAAAATTAGTCTCGAAGAGAACAAAAACAATTACATAACCGGAAAGATCGTTACACGTTTTGTCCAAAAACTAAGTAGAATAATTGCAAGCCACTTTTAAACCAGGTCTATGGAATTTCAATGAAACTTCTGAATCAAGGTAACAAATCGATAGAAAATGAAAATCCAAATATAAAAGAAACAGAAAGTTGAGGTTCATTTGAGAAGGAGAGCGTTGTGAATACCTTAACTGTACAGCTCCACTCGCGCAAGAAAACTCTTCACAAAACGAAGGAAAACAAAAAAAACGAAAAGAAAAGAAAAAGAGAGGGAAGGAAGGAACGTAAAAAATAGATCAAAATAGAAGTTGAGCAATGAAGAGAATGAAAGAAGAATGGCCAGGAAGAGGTCCTCTGTGACTTATAAAAGAGAGAGAGGAGAGGGAATAGAAGGAGAGAGCAAATGCACTTTAGTTATTGGACAACACCACTTCTCACAGTCCAGAGTCACAGAGAAAGACCTACAAATTATTATTATTATTTTTAAAAAAAGTAGGGCAGCCTGACCCGCAACTGCGAAGCTAGCAACGACTCTCTCTCTCCAGTTCTTTGAAGTTCGGTTAAAGGGCGTGTATTTACTGTGGACCATTTTTTTATTCTTCCCACGCAGGCGGTGCCTGACTCCCGCTACAAATCTCATCGATGTTAGCGCCGCTGGTTTTGATTTTTAATATTAAAATATAGTAATCAAAAAAATCTTTTAAAAATATCCTTCAAGTCCACCTCACCAAGTATATAGTCAAATAATTCAAGACGTAGAGATGTCCACGTCAGCTTTTCGATGGAGTCCCATTTAATTTTTATTACGTAAAAAGTGAATTATATTTTTTTCACATCAACAAAAATATGTATTCTAATATAATTATATCAACAAAATATATATATTAATATTTTTTTTTTAAAAAAAATTAAGCTAGCATTTCATTTCTTCATTATTTTTCTACTAAAATTTCTCTATTATCTAAAAATAAATTATATAATCGATCATAACAATATCAATAAAAACACATTCTCATTCTCTCATGCATGATCCCATTCTCATTAACTTTTTTACCATTACATTTGCATTAATTATAACATCGAAACCGAGTTCGAGCATTACTAAATTAGCCCTTCTCTTATTTCAAAATAGAAAAAGAAAAAAAACCCTCCCAAGTCTAAACCCCGATACCAGACAAATTCAGTTTACATCACGAAATATACTAGCCAGCTGATTCCTAGGTTCCAACACGTCTTCTCGACCCATCAGTCATCACAGCCTTAAGCAGACACTATGGCCTGACACTTTGAGGGTCTTGTGTAACGTATTTTATATTTAAAATGAGTTTATGCATTTTTGTGCTAATGTGATTTGGCCATGCTACATCAAATATCTATGGAGTGAATCACTTGGAGGATAATATCTATGCCAGAAAGATTAAAAAAACTCAGCAATTCATTCTACCAAGAAAATATCTTCAATCCACCAATATTAAAATAAAATAAAATAAATCTACAAATCAACGGTACAAGACTACATGCCACCACAATCATTCTTCTCTAGAAGTTTAGAACAATACGAGTATGCTTGGATATTATTTTTGTTTTTAGTAATTAAAAATAATTTTGAGTATAATTTTTAAAAATAAATTTTAAAATGAATGAAGTGTTAAAAATTTATTTGGCTTATATTATTTGTAAACTGTTTTTTAAATAAAAAATATAAAGTTTAGACACAAAATAAGATTAGTTATATAATATAATAAGAAGAATAATGAACAATGACGGAAAGTAAATCAAATAAATTTGGAGAGACAATGAAGAAGAGACAAGCGAGAGAAGAGTCGGAGAGAGAAGAGATCATAACAACTAATGAGAAAGGGAGGAATAAGGAAGAAGAAGTAGAGCAAGAGGAAAAAAAATAAATTTCAATTTATTCACAAAAATGTCACCAATCCATTTTTAAAATTCTCCAAAATATAATTTAGTAGTTTTCGATTTTCTGTTTTCAAAAACACAATTCTGAAAAACTGTTTTCAAAAACGGTAACACCCAAATGAATCATATTTGCTCATTGATGATACAACACATGCAATTGCTTGCTTGAAGAAATTAGTTCGAAAAAGGTCTAGAAGCACAATCGAATATAATATCAGTCTAGTGTAGAGCATCCAACATTTATCTGGTATTTTTAGTAGAGGCTAGAGCATCTCCTACTAACTCATGATAAGCTCCAATCACTTGCAACAAACAAAAAGAAAAGGCAAATCCTTCGTCAAAGATGAGGAGAGGAGCTATGTCACTCTCATAACTTCCTATTTTTAGTCAATTAGCAGGCGAACTTAGAAACTTGGGTAAAACCAAATCGGCAGAAATGACAAAAAGAAGAAAAGAAGAAAAAAAAACTCTAGAATGTTGTTTGCATTATTCATCACCACGGTCAATGACAAAAGGAAAAGTTTACACAACACATTATTGTTGATGCTATTTCCAGCTGGGACCACTAATTCTAACGTTTGACCTAATAAGTTTTGTAATAAGATAACTACTTTCTAAGATACTATTCTTCTTAAAGGAGACGAGAACAAAACAAGACCATCGAATCTAAATTTCTATGCTTAAGCAGAAGATCCTTTTCTGCATTCGTTTCAACGGTGGCCATTCCACAATCACATGGAATTAGTTAGTTCATCTAGCTAAAGATTGGTTTTGCAATCATGTTAA
Source organism: Euonymus europaeus (assembly GCA_963580455.1). Classification (NCBI taxonomy): domain Eukaryota; kingdom Viridiplantae; phylum Streptophyta; class Magnoliopsida; order Celastrales; family Celastraceae; genus Euonymus; species Euonymus europaeus. Next base: position 3,136,524 of record OY756968.1, on the reverse strand, counting down.
GAATAACCGTGGTTAGTGCGGCACAATTCTAGTAAAAAAATCTTATCATTAAGTGCGGGATCTGCTGAGTTCGTGGCAGACACAGGAATAATCTCAAAATTGTTAAAGACCAAATGACACATTCTTAAGCAGGACTGTAGGTCGTCATATGGCAAACCCCAAATTGATGGAACGAGTAGCAAAGTTGGACGACCAAGCATCATTGTGATGGAAACTCAAAGTGATAAACTTTTAGACTCCTAAAACCTAGTTTTTTTTGTACATTGTATTAGTTGCCAACTGTCTAGAACACAATGTGTTATTAGTCCACCTTTTGGTAGTTGCTACTTCCCACCAAGAAGCTCAGATTGGTAAGGAAGAGAATGAAATATAAACATTAAACACCACAAGCTACATGACCGAATGAACAACCTACAAAACTGAAAAATAATTGATAGAAAGGGAGGAATAAAAAAAGGATGGAACTTACCTTGCTACATTATGCATCAGCAACTTCGAATTAGATCGATTAAGCATGGTGATTCATGGTGATTTATGCAGATGCTGGCTCTGATGCTGCAGCTCTTTCTTGGCAAAGTATTCTTCAACCCGTGCTAGGGTCTTTACAACTGATGGTTTGAAACGCTTCTTTCGGCCTGGCAATACCGTCAATGTACAGCCCGAAGCCTCTAGCTTCTCCTTTGCTGATGTTGAAAAAGCATCTGCAAAGGAGAATCTAAATCTTCAGCTTCACACTTGGTTCACCATCATTGAGAAACTACATCCAAAAAAAAAAAAGCGAATACATGGGTCATCATTTCTGACAACCAATTAAAGCATGTTCCCTCGTTGAACTTTTTGTTATAGTAGACAGCTCACAAATTTGATTTCAGAGCATCTTTTAGTATTCACGGCATCATATTCTTCTTAGCTGTCTGTGCATCACGTAAGATAGGAAAACCCTGTCAGCAAAGGTTTTATATACAATAGTATGTGGCAATACAATGCCATACCAGTATACCACAATCCCACACCAGTATACCACAATCCCACATAGAATCAAGAGAACATCAGTTTATACATCTATTCATTAATTGACCAAATCCAGGCGATTGGCATATTCTATTCTATCTCTTGACTGATTATTTTTTTCCCACCAAATCAGTTCGAAAGCCGACCCAAAAGTAACGAAGGTTGACCTAATGAAAGGTTAGACAGTCATTTAATGGCCTGTCCTTCTCTAATTAATTGCTTTCCTCAGGTAACCAACTAAAGCGACAAATGATTTTTTTGGGAACAAACAGTTAATGATTATAAATTGAAAACAAATATTTTTTTACTGAAAATTTCACAAATTGGAATATGCAATATAAAATTAAAACAACAAGCACTGACAGAAACTCAAGACAAAAGTTCAAAAGCTATTCAAGTTTTAACAATCAAAAGAATATTCAGACCAGAAATGAAGTAGAGAGAAGCTGAGTATGTTAAATCTAAGGAGACATTCACACCAACATGATGGCTCCAATCGTACTTCTATAAGAGTCACAAAATTAAATCAATTTGTCCGATACCTTTAACTATAGTTTCCTTTCTCTTCCCGATGGGTTAATCAAATGTTTCCCCTTTAATGTCTCCAGTGACACTTCATCCCCTCTTGAAACCCTGCTGCTTCTATGTCTTCTATGTTCACAGGGATATACTATTACTTAGGCAACCTAACATGCATACCTCGTAAAAAAGTGAGAACAAAAGATAAAGTAATTTGAAATCTCATGTAGTACTCTTCTAAATACGTAGAGGCAAAAATACTTAGAATCTGGTTTGACAACAGTTACTCACAAATGAGATATTTATCATGAAGTTCAGTAAATAAAGTTTTATCTGATTAAAGCATCCAAAAAATTTTGTAACTTATTTAAATGCCCTTCAAATTCTTTATTTATTTATTTTTCATAGTATGAGCACAATCATCCCAGTAATCATAAGTCTTTGAGTGATTATAGCTCTGAATTTCAACAGCGATGCTATGAAAAAAAGCCGTTTTTCGATCAAAGGTACAAGTATGCCTCAATGATCACAAGTCTTTGAGTGATGATAACTCTGAATTACAACAACGATGCTATGCAAAAAAAGACATTTTTCGATCAACAATACAAGCACGCCCCTTGTCATTGGCTAAGAACAACATTCTAGTAGTTAAAGCTCTTTTTTACCCGGTAATTATGAATTACAACAATGATGCTAGGGAGACATTTGTTGATCAAAGGTACGAGTATGTCACTTGAAATTGGCTAAGGATAATATTACTGGGTGGTTAAAGCTAAATTTGTTCCCGGTAATTAGTAGCCTAAACCCCAAAGTGATCCCTTGTATATCATGCAATGACTCTGGGATTTGTTCCAAGTGAAAGTGATTACAACTAAGCTGGGAATATGGCAAAGATTGAAGGGCATTATTACTGGGACATACATTTCCCGTTCAACAATAGTTTATTTAATCTGCACGGCCAGAGATATATTGTGTTGCGTACCGGCTATTATTACTAATGAAAATCAGATAATGTGACAACGCGCATAATTCCCTCTAGAAAAATCCAAAGCCCAAAAGTAAGGAGGCATAACGAAACTTAGTTTTTTTAATAATTCAAAGTCCCATAGACCTTCTGTCAAGCAGGCATCGCGCAAAGAGTTTTTGCATAATAAGAAACAATTAATCAACAACGGGAATCATAAGAATTTGATATATTCAATCAATTGTAAAATTTTACCTCCAGCAATCCCAAGCAATATGAGGATATGCCTCATATGGTCCCTCATACCATACCCGCAACTATTTCCTCGCCCAGCGGAAATACCCCTCCCCTTTCGCCTGGATTCCTTCCTTGACCCTTGTTCAACAGCAACCTCAAATCGGGGATGCAGTAACAGCTGTGACGAAGAGGGGACTCCCTTGCTGTCTCCGTTGTTTTTGGTCTTTACGTGGAGTTTCAGAGGGAGAAATTGACATTGGTTTGCTTTCAAACTCCTTGAAGTGCAGGGAAAACTTAGTCAAGTGACCAGGGAGACATAAATGCACACGACAGATATACAGGGCGAGAATACCTTGAACGCGGATAAAAAAAGGAGGGAAATTATTGTCGTTTTCGTAGGAGTCGTGAAAGATTGAGAGAGAATGGCTGCCATGGCGATGCCAGTGAGTGCTTCATATCGAGTTATGAACGAGGGAGGTTTCATTTTCGTTTATTAATTTGATACAATATTTCCAAACAAATTACTGAAATTAGTAGCAAATAAAATCTTTGGGCCCAAATTACATTTCGTTTGTTTCATAGACTGGACCTTTGGGCTCATCTTTCTCTTCTAGTAGGCCTTCAGCTGTCTTTTACATTTATACTAATTTGGGCTCTCATGATTGGCTCCTGCCTTCATTTTTGTGAGCCTCACTAGAGAGAGAGAAAGAGAGAGAGATTGAAGTTTTGAAAATCTGGTCAGAAATGAAGAACCAAAACATTCTTGTTGGTATTCTCAAATGGACCGACCTACAAGAAGCAGGATTGCATATGAGACCCCCCATGATTAGGGATTTGCACATAATCAGCTTCATGTGTGTGCATGTACATACCGTTTCAAGTTTCAACATTATCATGCATAGAATAATTTTTTATTATTATCATCATCCGCACAGTACACACTGCATACACACACACACACACACACTGAATGGATGTATGTATTAAAAAATATTATACATATGATGAACAATAACTCAAACCCATGTCCGTTTCATAAAAGACAGAGTGATGCATATATCTCCATGAAACCAAATCTTTGAGACAATGGGCCGTACAGATCATAATACATACATATATCTATCTATCTATATATATATACACACATTCAGAGAGAGTGAGAGTGACTGATAAAGATGTGTCCTTAACTAGTGAACAAGACCAATGAAGAAAACATGTGTGAACGATATGATTCCATATATATATATTGTAAGAGAGTAGTAGTGAGAGGGTAAGAGACATACCCTACCCCCGCGTGATCTGCCACACTAACAAGATGTGTGTATATATATCCTGATTTTCTTTAATTGAAGGGTCGTTTTCGTATTGAATTTCGTTTTACCACTAACATCTTATCATTGGTCGCTTTAAAATCTGATCCCACTGATTTTATATATTTTGTTTATATATTCAAAATGTTATGATTAATTGAGAAAAGTCTTATATCCCTAAAATAAAAATCGAATGGAGAATATATAAGGTAAACCATAAATTTGTACGATAGATGTGTTTTAAAATTATGAATTCCATTTACAACGAGCCGTGACAACTTTATAATGAGTTGAGTATGGAGCTCAAAAAATTCACATTTAAGTTTGGTAATGTTATATAATATTAAACATCGATGTTCTTGTTTTCGAGCTAAAACCTACATTCATATTAGCGTTTTGCCCATCTTAAACAAAATTAAGCAACATTTGATTCATCTATATATAAGAGATGTTATTAGTGTTATATCAAGAAAAACTAAATTACGTCTTTAATTACGTTATTGTTGATCATCAATGCACGTTTAATCGAGCAGTGGAATTATATACTAAAATATTTCAGTATTTATGTGAAGGCAAAAATATACAATACAGAAGCTAAGATCGTAAACAAAGGTGATTGAAAACTAGGACAGATTCACTGAAAAAATGAAATGACTGCAAATTAAAAGCTGCTTTTGAATAAGTATGCATTAATCGACGTGTAATTTGGAGGAAGAAGACAAATTAAATAAGGTAATTAAATTAAATATTTATAAAACAAAGGCCTGAAGCAGCTTTAAACATTCCAGCTATTCTACATTGCGCGAATCAGCAAAGGTCTGTTTACAGCCGTCTGTTTCTACCGCCCCTCTCTATATGCATTGTCTTGCACTATATTGACAGTTATGTGCCACTGCTTCTCGTCTTCTCCCCTATGGCCCTATATATATACACACAGAGATATATATATATATATATATATATATATATATATATATATATAGCTTCTCTCTCTTTCTCTTGGTCCGATCCCGAGATATATTCGAGGGAGGTACGGGATTTGTGCAAAGTTGTGACAAAGATGCTCTATATATGACCATGGGACGAATAGCCACAGCTGCAGCCTACAGTGAAAATCTATAGTTTACCCTAAGTACCTAATTTGTTTTAAAATCTTAAAAGGTTTACTTTTAAGTACTGGTGGAACTATATGTAGTACAACTAATTAAGTAGATGTGAGCTTCAACAACTAAAGAAACAAAGAATTAGTATTAGAATCTATTTAATTTGCATTGGTGTTTGTTTGTAAAATCCAGCAGATGAATGACCATTTATGGTTAAAAGAGGAATGGACCGAGATGCAGCTTTGATTGGTTGACATACTCATATACATGATTACCAGCAAAGTGCTGCACAGTCTGAGACTTGCAGTAGCAGTGCAGCTTAACCTACATATCTAGCTTGTGTTGTCTCAAACTATTGTCCAGGTCTAGCTAGGGTTAGGGTTAATTAAAACCTGTCATTTGTGTAGCTAGCTTCAGCATTGCCTATTAGATTTGGTGATATTAGCAATTAAATACAGGCACAAGAGCAAACTGACCTGAAGCAGAAGTCTTTGCTTTAGTACTAATTCAAATGCGAGACCCCACAGCGTTTGATTCAAAATTGTGGTGGCAAGATATTAGCCTTTTAATTCCAGCTAGAGAAGGTTATTTAGCTTAAATAGGAAAATAATTAAGAATATACGTGCAGGAAAAAACCCAAATTAATATTAAACACAAACCTAAACGTAACCCTAGCTAAGATCAAGATATTGCTCAACATGGCGAGGTCGGTTTGGATCTTTCACCGAAGTATACAAATTGAAGAGAAAGAGGGAATGGAGAAAATGACACAAATTTTACTTGATTCACTAATTTAATTTGCTAGTGAAGGAGGAAGTGATCGATCCTCCTCTCATATATAAAAAGATTTTTTTAGTATGGATTTCCTTGTGATGATGAGAGCACAATCCATCTAGCCAAATACTAAATAAAATAAGAGGGAGAACTGGTTGCCATGCAAAAGGAAGAGTTAGAAGTTCCAGTTGAAATCGAACTAGCTACTCGTGGTCCCACATTTAGTTCACTCCAACCTTGAACTTGAATTGGTTGTTAGTACTTGAGTAGAAAGTTCAGACTCCGAGCCAATATAGCTGAGATTATACTGCACACACCACACATATATATGTACATGCGCCCCCAAAAAGCTGCCTCATGCCCCTGTTGTGTACATACATAATCCAAAATAACTTCACTCCTTCCGTGCTTGGTGCTACCTCCTCCGACCCCATTTATGAGTTTGTTAACTCTTCCTTCTTACTTTTTTTAGTAACTGAGAACAACTGAGCCCAACGTGACCTTCGAAGAATTGAGTCGGCCTAGATTTGGGCTGTTAAACCACCACGCACCATCCGGACGACAATATATTAAGACTGATTTGAATTAGCTCATGCGCATAAGCCCTCTGGCGAGACAAGCTTTGGATGTAGATACAACTGGAAAATATCCCAGAGATCAGTTTCGAACACTAGACGTCCACACATACGAAACGCCTAAGATAACCAAAGGTGCTATCGCTGCGTGATTTCTCTCTTCTCACTCTCCTTGGATAAGCGAAGGCGAAGCCGTGTCAAACCAGACTAATACTTTCAATATTACGTACTAGTTACCATCAATTAAGAATCCTAAAAATTTCAAAAATAAAAGCAAATACAATTAACACTAAAAAAAACATTAATTAAATCCCTGTATAGCTCCTCCCCCAATTCAATCCCTCCTCTTGATTGCTCTCTGAACCGTCTCTACCACCTGATGATCCTGCAGTAGCCAAGTCGGAGCTCCGGCTGGAGCCGTGCCCCAATACTTGCCCAACCGGAGCGCCAACACAAGTGTAATTGGTGGAGTCGGGTCCGCCCATGCCCATGTAGTTTAGTTGATATTGTGGGGTGGCTGTACCAAGGGCGTGACCAACGTAGTAATCATTGAAGGGGGGTGGTTGTTGTTGTGGGTATTGAGAGGGATACGGGACTAATCGTGTAGGAGAAGTGTAAAGTAGTGGTTGGTGTGGACCCTTTGGCTGCATTGTTGGGGATGATGAGCCAGCTGCGAACAATCTTGGTTGCTGCTGGTAGATTGGCCTGAATGGATCGCCTGGTGCAATTGGGTGGCACCTGCAAAGATAATCAAAACCCCAAAAAAAATGTTGATTGAAACAAAATTTGAAAATAGGTTAGATTTCACAATTAATATAGATACCCTAAATGAGGGGCGGCTAGGTTATCGTTGCTGAAGACCAGTTGACGAGCACGGTTCAGGGTTTCTGTCTCCCTCTCTGACCACTCAAAATACATGAAAAATCCAATCAAAAATCGAACAAAGATTACAGTTCCCACATTATAACTAACATTTGACATTACTAGCTAGCTAGGTTAATTAGATAATTCACTGCAACTCCATTAAATAAATAAATAATTAATTGATTAATAAAAAGATGAGGAGTGTGTGGTGTTGCCTTGTCTGTGTCGGTTCATATGTCCCCCGAGAGCTTGAGATTTGCAGAACTTGAGGGAACAAAACCTACACTCATAGACTTTTCCGCTCTCCTCATCTTTCCCATCCTTACAGCCACTTTTCTTTCTCCTGTATCCTGTACCACCTGCAACAAAACTTTACATATCAACTCATGAACCATTTCATTCCCTCAATGAGACCAGTCTCCCCAGGAACTCCAAACCCTAGTTTCCCAAATTAATTTTTTTAAAGAAAAGTCAATGGTTTCCTTAAATCAAATCAGAAATCAACTGCTCCTGTTCCATACTTCATCATTTGATGCATTTATTAGAGAAAACACTTTTCTCATAAGAAAATAAAATCCAGAAAGAATGTATATATATATACGCGCACATTTACCAGAAGAAGAGCCTTCTTCCATGACATGATTACCGTCTCTGCTACTATAATCTTCAGGGTAGTTGTTGAGGTCCAATGGATTATTATTGCTTTCAGGCCTCCTGCAAAAATTAAATTAATAAAAAAAGGAAGAAAAAAAACAGTTATATGTATGCTTGTGGGGTATATATTTAGGAGTAAAAGAAGAATAAGGTATTTGTGGGGGGGAGACCTACATGGTACCGAATACCGACAGAGAGACAGAAAATGTGTGAGAGGGAGAACAAAGTGCTTTCAGATTGGGAAGAATATGACTAAATACAAAAGGTTAGAAAATTATATATATATACAAGACTTGAGTTTGATACTGCTCTAGTTTGAGTGAAGGTGGAGAGCCAAAAAAGTAGAGCTTTGAAAGTTCTCTATCAGTTACTCTGCCACCCCACAAAAACAAACACAGTACTGCACTCCTCTCTCTCTCTCTCTCTCTAATATTGTAAGAACAACAAAGGCACAGTGGCTCTCGTGACTTTACAAAGGCCAAGGGGAGAGAGAGAGGAGGGAGAGTAGATGGGAGTGTCACTTAGTTAGGTTTTTGTGTGAGAGAAGGGAATGAGAGGGACTTTGCTTCACTCAAGGGAGCGCTAGCTTGGTGATCACTATTGTCCTCCAACAACTATTGGTAGTAGTATATATATATATAATATATGACATTGATCACTGTAGATCATATATATTGATCAACCCATCAAAAAATTTTATTTTCTTTTTAATTATCTTAACTAAATATCCAAAGCACCGAGTACAATTAGGGCCAATATTCTTAATTTTTCTTTTTTGTTGTCATGGACAACAACATAAACACTTAAACAGAAGGAAGACCAAAACAATGATCAGTAGGTTCATCCTCATTAGCCTAACTAAACCTGCAACATTATTGGAAGAAAATGGTTGGGAATGCTATTGAAAAAATTTCGACTCGCGGCCCATTTAGTGAGAGAATTCGTCCAAATATTTTGACGTCTGCTTGCATTTGAGATACTCCAGCTTGAACTTGAGATCTCATTCAAATCATATATAACTTGAACACTAAAATACATGGTCCCCCTCCAACTATCTCCTGGGTCCTGACCATGATTGTACCCATCACAATCTATTAGGGTTTTTGCGATCTAAGTTGGGATATTGTCTCCACCACAAACAATTTTGTATTTTTGGCTTCACATAAATTATATGAATCGTCCCACGCCAATTGCTCAACTATAGTCGTTTTCCAATCAATATGTGGATTGGTATAAGTTGGTTGGCACTTGGCAATTAGGGATCGCTAGTTTTCTTTAATTATGAAATATGGAAGTACAGTACTGGAGACAACATTGAGTAGTTTGACTTTAATTTCTTGTAACAATATGCTATAATATTGTACTAATCAATAACAATTACTGTAGAACATAGATCCATTTTGATGATCAGATGAACTGGACCACTCTATATATATATAGCTTTGAGAGCTAGTTTTGACTTGATGTGTATAGATTATGATTAGTCTAACATATTTGCAAAGCTGAATCAGGCAAATACCAATGACCACGCATGCCCTAACATTTGAAAATTTTCTTATACGTACAAGGATTATAATCAAGTGGTAGGACGTCGTGGTCCACATATATATATATAGCAGAAATATATATACATGTCTTGTAGGAATCCATGATCAACTGGAACTTGTACGTGTTCTTTTGACAAACTTCTCTTCCGAATCATTAATGAACTGCTTCATGAACTTCAATCAAACAACAGGAAAACGAAATATATAGAGAAATGAATCAACGTCATAAGTTGATACACGAATGAATGATAATGCTTTCAAGGTTATTATTCTAATCAGTTTTGCTTACTAATATATTAATGTAATAAAATATTGAAGCTTAATCAAACAAGACCGAAATTAGCAACACCATTATAACTTAATTTGTATAGTTATTCTAATGAAAATTAAGCAGAGTGTCTCTCAAGACACAGAGGTCAATAAATACAAAAAAATTCTTACGCACAAAACTCCCGCAATAAGCGAGTTAATAGAAAAACAAGATGTATGCGACCTTACAAAACATATAGATTTTGTTAAATTATCCAGAGCTATCCTGCCCCGTCTCATAGTTTTGTTCTTTTAAGTTTTTTGAACTTTTAAGGAATAAAAAAAATTAAAAAAAAATTATTTTCTTGTTTTGGAGTCTTGGGTATCAGAGAATGCTGATGGGCCCAAGCCCAAATATCATAGAAGCCCAGAATCAACAGGAGGTTCACAGGGTTGAACGAAAGCTCAAATAAAAAGAGCCCAAAGCCTAAAATTACACACAAGCCCAAACCAAAATCCAATATGTGGGAAAAGTCTGTACGAGCAAGTGTAGACCAGTTTCAAGCTCTCCAAATCTTGGGAACTTGTTTTAGAATTGACTCACATATCTCTCTCTCCCTCCCCCTCCCCCTCCCCATTTCAATCCACATCATTTTTGTATTATTTGCAAGAAATAACATTCAGTCACATCCAACATTTGCAGGAACATCAAATAATAAAACAATGAAAAGAATGTGAAGAAAGATCTCATATGCTATTACTTTTATCCATCAGCAAAGGCCCCTGTAATTATTATACATAATGCATTCTTTTGTTGGTTAACATTGTACCAAGAGTCATGCATGTTTCTTTCTATTATTTGCATTTCTCAAATTGCTGTATCATGTTGTCCAAAGAGCGCAATTGATGCAAACACAACACCCTTTTAGTCTTTTAGAGGTAAATTATGAAGAACTGCGATGAAGGCCTTCCACCTTCAAAGATCCAAACTCAACATTCACCAGCTCAGCAGCCGCGCGGGCTGCTGCAGTTGCATGTTGGGCAGAGGCAATGGCAGCTCGAGCTTTTTCCAACACATCGGATGATTGTGCTGTAGACCCATTTTTAACATCTGTAGATGCAGGTGCATTAGGATTATTGCCAGGTGATGATTTAGCTTCATTGTTACCCAACCTTGGCTTGGTCCTCGTGGGGCTTGGAGGTTGACGAGACTGAGAAGCTTTACTACTCGCAGGCACAATTTGATGCGCCCCATTATAAGTAGAAAGTTTGGGAGAACTGGGCTTAGTGGGAGCTTGCAAAACTTCAGTCCCATCAGACATTTGCTTTGATCCATCCTGCAGATGACATTTACAGGCCAAAATTTACTCTCTGTATTTCAGAAATAAACATCAATAACCCTAACTTACAAGCTACCTGCCAGATTCTAAAAGTCAAACTCAATTGTATCCTGTCAGTGTACAGAGAAATTTAGAACACCATTGCTTTTCGAAGATAATAAATAAAAGACAAGCAGAGAACTTTTTAAATTGTTTATATAAATTTCTTCTCGGGAAGAAAAGACTCTCGGAAAGAAAGTGGGAGGAAGGTGAATGACTATGGGCATCCAAGTCTACAAATATTACAAGCAGTTCAAGGTTAGAAGAGCACAACTTCATAAAAAGGTAATATTCATCATTCCCCCCTTTTTTCTATACATTCTAATGAGCCTCACTGCCCATAAAGTTGAGTAAGAGCTTTAGTAGGCAAAAAGATTGTCTAGCTGATGCCTGATGCCTGATGCCAATTGTTTTGGTATTAATGATGTTTCATGTGGAACTTACGAAAATCCTGAAACTAAGAAGGTAGGTAAACAACTCAACTCTGGTGCATAAAAGCTCACATGCTGGAGGCAAGGCCAGCAACAGTAAGATGCACACACCCTTAAACCCTTATATCTTGGGGAATTGAACCCATGACTTCTTGGATGGGGCGAAGCAACTTTACAACCACATCAAGGGCCCGATCATAAAACGGTTCTTATTGCCAAGTAGTTGATAGAAAACAACAAGAAGAACTCCATCAATAGAAAGATTGTCCAACTTGAACCAAACGAGAGATTAAAAAGAACAAAGCTCGGTACATCCTGTCTATACCCGACCCCGCCCATGGCGGGAGCCGAGTGCACCGCTGTATACTTTTTATCACACAAAAAAATAAAATCTAAAATTTTGATTTATTATGTACCAGTAGATCTTCATGCTTTTTACTGAATTCTGCCTGAGTGTTAGAAGAATCCCAATCCACATTGAACTCGTGTGCAATATCCTTCAATGCCTTGAGCTTTGCCTCTGCTGATGGAACGCTAACCAATAGGTTTTCAATAAGCTGCAAAACAGTGAACAAAGTATCAGAAGCTCCTCTCCAGCAGTAACATCACTGTCCAGAAATCAAAGCAAAAAAGGGCCATTAACTGCACGGTTGACACCAGAGTCAGGGCGGAGCTCAGAGACGGCCATAATAAATTCCTTCCCATATTTTGTGCCAAACAAGTTCTTGACCTGCAGCAAATCTGGTACATCTGAACATCTTGGGGCAGCAAAAATTAAGCTTGCAACAGCTTCTCGCATTTCAACTGGACACTCCCTGTTTTTTTAAAAAAAGGGAAAAAGAAAGTTTTAAATCTTGATGGAGTACAGACTTAGCAAAGTTCAACAAAACATATATCTACATCAAATAAGTAAGCCTAGTTGTCCAACCAAACACAATTTATGGAATGCATAGAATGCTTAATTAAAGATGGAAATTAAATAAAAAATTTAAGAACCACAACGTGGATACTCCAATTTCAGAAAAAAAATCCTTGTTCTCGTTGAACTCACTTCTGGCTTTCGAGAATAGGAACACGAGCAAGAACAAACTCACAGAACAGCTCCAGTATCTCATATGCAACTCGCGAGTTTTGCTCTCGAATTACATGCTCCACCTGGCCCCAAAGCATAATACATAAATTATTTCAACTATTAGTTGAAATAGAAACCCTGATTAACCAGTCATCTCCAATCAACATGAAAGAAGTACCCGAATTCGAGCTATGGCCTCTTGACCAGCCTGCAAAAACTCAGCAATTTCCTTGCGCATATGTTTGAGCTGCAAATCTCTCTTATTTTGTAGCAATTTGATGCGTGAGATTGCCAAGGACAGGCATGTTTTGCTACAAAAAAACTTATGAAGTCAGTTTCCAGACCCATCAACAAAAACCAGGTCAAATAGACGAAAGCAAGCTGCATGTGTTCACTGTTCACTACTAAGCATCATATCATTAAATTTGATTACAATAACAATAGTCCCGAACAAAATTAAGCAAAAATCATCACTTTCCCCATGAAACATCCAAAATCTTATTCAAGAAAAAAAATATTTCAAAGATTCCAATATCCATTAGAGATTAGAATCAATTCTTCAACTGGAAAGAAGGCCGATTCACCAAAATCCATTAATCAGTTAAAGGAACCTGACGCAGATTGATAATTATGGCAGAAATTAATAGACACCTGCAAATTCATATACGTTTGAGTATTAGGCGTATCCTATAAGTTGACTAACCCGAATTAGAAGAACAAACAACACGCATTAAACGAAAATTAGATCGGAACTCAAGCCATTCTCAACAAGAAAGAAACTTGCGCCCAGAAAGAGAGGAACTGACCATTTTGCACCGAAAACCCCTCTGTTGAATAGTTGGTTTAAGAGTGACATGGAAGCTGAAGGAAAGTAAAACCGATTCTGGATGGTAATCTTTCAACACTCAATCGATTAACCAATATATTCTCTCTTGTCAAACAGCCATGGATGCGATCTTGGTCCTTGGATGAAGCCTTACGCCATTTGTTTCCTGTCAGTCCTTCTTCCCTTTCAGAATTCAAACGCGTTTTATTTCGTGAGCGTTTTGTCCTCCAAATTTTTTCAGCTTTCAATACTGGTGGGCTTTGTTTACAGGCCCAAAATAAATCAGCCCAACTCTCACTTCTCCAAGTCCAACCCTATCGAAAGACCAGAGACTACAGAAATCTAAGCCCAAGGCTTTAACCGGTCGTAATCCATTGCCGGAAATTCACTGCCGGAATCTTTTTTATTCCCAGAGTGTAATAAATTCTATCAAGATTCTTTAATCATTAGCAAATCAATTCAGCATTTCCAAATCCGACTTGCCTTGACAAGCACACAGAACAAGAGTGCGATGTTTATTCAATCTGAATCAATAAAAGCCAAGTGTGAACAGATACACACATTCATATCAGACGTCAACCTTAACCAAATCAGTTCTCTCACATTCCATATTGGACAAGCAACAGACAGACGTGTGCCATTAATTTTTTGAGAGCAAGAAATAGGGGTGTCCGTTTGGTTTTCAGTTCGATTTTTAACCGAAATCGAAATGTCCGAATTGTTTCGTTTATGATATTTTACAATTCATAACCGAAAAATATAATTCGGATAACCAAACCGAAAAAATCGAATTTTTTCAGTTCAGATCGGATTGGTTTTCGGATAACCAAACAAAAAGATAAAAACATTTTCTAATCTTTTAAAAATATATAAATACATGTGTTTTGATATTATAATTTTCTAATTAATAAGCATTTCATCGATCTCATAAAAAATAAAAAAATAAAAAAAACTTGAAGAATGAAGTTTTTTTCTATTAATTTCTTCTCTTTCATTGCACAACATAGATCTTAAAATATTGTGGATCGACATTGAGACAACGAAGTCGATGGACGAGTGAGGGAGGAGAATTAGTAGAGATATTATTACAATTCTTAATGAAGAAATTGAAAATTATATTTGGTCCTAAATCTTAGATTTTTTATTTTTAATTATTTGAATTACTAAATATATAAAACATAAAATTTATTGGGTTATTTCGGTTAAATCCGAAACCGAATCCGAAAAATCTATAAATTCATAACCGAATCCGAAACCATTAACCAAAAAATCGAAACCGAAAAATAAATAACCGCGGTTTGGATCGATTCCTCGGTTGCGGATCGGATTTGGACACCCGAGAAAGAAATGATATCATTTCTCTTTATTGCATAACCCAAAACTGCCAATACAGTTCACACCAATCGACACAATTTAGATCTGCCAATACGTTATGATTTATAAAGGCATCGTCTGTAACTGAACATTCATAGGCTCAATAGAGAGAGAGAGCACAAGATGGGTTGCTGCAGATTTCACATAGCGGTGACTATTCTCTCTTTTGTGTTCCTTCTGCCAGTCATACATGGCTGGGGTGTTGATGGTCACTACACGGTTTGCAAAATTGCACAGGTCCTCAGGCAAATCCTTGTCTTTGTTTCTGTTTTTAATATTGATTTCTTGTTGTTTGGTGAAAATGGTTTTTTTTTTTTGTAGTCTCGATTGAGTGAAGCTGCAGCAGGTGCTGTGAATGAACTGTTGCCAGAGTATGCAGAGAATGAGTTAGCGAGTGTGTGTTCATGGGCAGACCATGTCAGATTCCGTTTTCACTGGTCTGCTCCTCTTCATTTCATTAATACCCCTGAAGTCTGCAACTACGACTACAACAGTAAGTCCTCTTTCCCCCAACTTGAGTAACCTAAACACAATTGAATTTTATTTCCTTATTATTGTCATCAGGGGATTGTAAGGATGAAGATGAAGTAAAGGGAAGGTGTGTAGCAGCAGCAATAAACAATTACACAACTCAGCTTCTCACCTACAAACAAGATCCCTCAAAATCTGACTATAATCTCACAGAAGCTCTTCTCTTCCTTTCTCATTTCATGGGGGACATCCATCAGGTATGCTAAATGATTCTCTAAACACCTACTCATTAACCTCATCGTATTTTTCGTTCTGATTTAACTTTCATCTATGGTGTCGATGCAGCCACTGCATTGTGGATATGCTTCAGACAGGGGAGGTAATGACATTGAAATCCATTGGTATACCAGGAAACAAAACCTGCACCATGTGAGTCAACTTTACTTGATGATGGCTTTATCAACATAAAATAAGTTGTGTACTAACAGTACTAAGAAAATACAGATATGGGATGCCAATATAATTGAAACAGCTGAAGAAAGGTTTTATGACTCTAATGTTGATGAATTTGTGGATTCAATTCAGAAGAACATAACGGTATTTAGATTCACTGATTTTTCGTCTGTTGAAAGGCATTAGTGTTTTCTGTCATCAATCCTGATATTTACTTGTCCTGCATTAACAGACTGGATGGGCTGATTTGCTTCCAAAGTGGGAGACCTGCACTAGAAATCAGACAACTTGTCCAGATGTGTATGTTTCCCCAAACCAATTTTCTTAGGGTGCAATAAATCACTAATTTACAAAACATATATATGCTACTTGTAATCAAATCATGTACCTTTTTAGATACGCGTCTGAAGGAATCAAAGCAGCATGCGATTGGTCATATAAAGATGTGACTGAAGGATCAACATTGGAAGGTAGAGCATGAAACTACTCCTAGTTTCACACTGGGGAATATTGATTCATTCAGAAGAATAGATATGAGTATAATGTCTTTGAAACTATTTGCAGATGACTACTTTCTTTCCCGGCTACCGATTGTTAAGTTGCGGTTGGCGCAAGGTGGGGTTCGATTGGCAGCAACTCTAAACCGCATCTTTGGCTGAAAAAATAATATGTTGTTTCATCAGTTTTATGCAAATTTACAGTTCTTGTTCTTATACCCTTTCTTTAGTGTGAGGATCAGCAATTTACAGTTCATGGGCAATTGGCATTATGCAAGCAACAGTTGCTCAGAACTCCCCAGAAAGAACCTGCATCATTAGTTTGTATTTGTATCAGTAATCATACAATTTATTCCTGTCTGCTTACTTCAGCTCAACAGCCTGAAAGTCTTGTGAATGATTTCAAATAACAGAATCTATTATATAGTAATAATATGTTAAATTAAAGAATCAAGAAATGACCAGACGTTTTGAGAGCTCCATTGGAATTGTCACCTATAACAAATAGATCAATTCCATCATTCCTAACTCCATTAGTCTAGCGAGTCTCTAGTCACTATAGGCTTTATACCGTTCTTTAATGATTGCAAAACGTACATGATTGTTGTGCAAGTAAAGAAATTTCCTGTTTCTAGTATTCGAGTGAAAATCTTGTTTCCAGGGGAAAAATAAGGCGTACGCTTAACATGCTAACCAATTCCAGCAGGTCTTTGTGTTGAATCCCTCCCACTTGTTAGTTATTGAGTGGTAAAAATCAATTAGATTCTTCGTGGCGAAGGAATTGAATGAATTTTGATTTCATCTCAGCTGGGAGACGGACTGGACGATAGTTTTTGTCGAGCCAAACTGCAGTGGCCTTTGCTTCCAGAATTGGCTGCATAAGACAAATCAAAGTCACTTAGCAGAAACAAGACTATTTTGGTTTCATGTGGGAAATAAATTCTTTTATAGCAAAAAAGAAAAGAAATTGAAGCCAAAGGAAAGAAAACCTCTTGATTTGGCAGCTTGAATATGAAGTGATCAAAGTATAAGCGAGCAGCAGATGAGCCAGATACTCTTACTTTTACAACAAACTTGTCCCCACTCTAGTTGCAAATGGAACCACATTAGAACATATAAACCCATATATAATGGAAGCAAGCTTTACCTATGAAATAGAAAAGAAAATTAAAACACACTCGACTATTGCATCACACACACATACACCCACAAATATATATATATATATATATATCATAGTCAGTGTTGTCAGACTACACGTTTGATTTCCAAACCATTAAAGATGCAAAAGAAAATAATGTGTGATAAACTGTTCTATTCTCAACATGCATATTACTTGTTCGCCAAGAAAATACATAAAAAAAACAGGGTAGAAAAACCAACTACATATGGGTCTCTGTGTGTGTGTGTGTGATTAACAGTGTATCCCTCTAACACCTAAACTTAACCTGTTGAATATGACATAAAGAAGAGTCACATCTGATTTAGAAAATGGTGAGTAGTTGAAATTAAGAATGAGGATTTAGATAGAATACACCCGTTGTTGAGGACATACTCATTATGTAGGAATATAGGAGAGATGGCCGAGTGGTTCAAGGTGTAATTTGAAGAAAATGGAAGGAAATTAAGCTGAGAGACCATTTCATGCTCAAATGCAGTAAGTTTGACAGTGTTCAAATGTACCTCAATCCTATCAATGTTGGGGTTTACACATGCAACCCAGAACTCTATTATTATCATTGATGAAACCACTGCAATAATACTATTGTTTTTCATCATCTTCTGCACAATCGGTAACTCATGAAAACCATCCATTGGCCCCTTGACCTAGAACCTTAGTTTCTAAAAACAGACAAAAACTTATGCATAAATGATTTATATTAATAAGTTTAGTAGACTTGAACACTGAGCACGGAATATAAGATAAGGGGAAATAACTAAGTTTGACTGGTATATCATGATGATGTCAAGTAAATCTTCACACAGTGGAAATTGAGGTTTCAAGTAAGCACATACTCTTAAAGGTGCAAGAAATTTGAGTGACAACTCCGAGAGTGCTAATGCATCACCAGTGCGAGCAACTGCATCAGCACTTACCCCAATGTGTTCCAAAAGCTCATGACGACCTGATGAAGATATTAGAGAACGAATTACTGTCATGAACACAAAAAATGCACAGAGAACACTTCAAGTATCATGAACTGCACAAACAAAACAGTAGCAATTCTACAAGAAATCAATTTACCTCCTCCATTTATGACCGTCATAAAAATTGCAAGTAAAATAAAGAGAATCTCTGAAATACTCGACATAGGTTGTTTTATTTCTAAGGATGAGCAATCAAATTTTAAAAATTATTGCTTCCTTGCTAGGGATGGCAAAATTCCCCGCACCCGACAATACCCTACCCATCCCCAAACCCGACCCGAACTTTTTGTAATATTTTAAATATATATATATATATATAAAAACATCTGCCCAGCCCCGACTTATTATTCATGCTTTACTTTCTTGATCAGAGTAAAACATGTTCTTAATTATGCACGAGTGAAGCAAGAATTAGTCAAGGTTAAAATATGGAGGTTGAAACTTGAAAATAACGGCTTCCTTCACTTTTTGGGTTGAAACTGATGGTGCATCTAGAGAAGTATGGGAAGTTATTTCAGTGCCCTTTTCCTTTCAATATCTGGAATTTTTTTATGCCCAGTTAGTGCTTCATTCTAAATATAGGTCATTCTTTCGACTTATTTTAGTTTCATTGTTGTATATGAATGTCGATGTAGGGAAACTATGTAGGTAGCTCAGTACCTCTGCTAGTGTTTAACATCAGGATAGAGTACAATCATGAGCAGTATTCAGGGATGGGGTTGGGGATGGGTGTTACTCGTCCCCGTCGGATTCCAAAAAATCGGGGATGGGGAGGGCATACCCCGCCCCATTGCCATCTCTATTCCTTGCTCAGAATTATTGTAACAAAGTCTTATTGAGCATTACTCAGATTGAAAAAGAAAAAAAAAACATAACCTTAAAGCTGATACTTATAATATAAAGATTGAAACTTGAAAGATCAATCACTAATGAACAAATACCCCAAGTATTCCCCACTAGAAATATATAAATAAAATGTGGTCTCACCATGTTGGCAATAGCTAGCATAGACAGCATTGTTGACAACCCCATACTGATCCAACTCATAATCGCGGACTTTTAGCTCAACATCAATGAACCCACTCATTCTACACAGGAACAGGACCCATTCTATACATCAAATTCATCGGCGATATAAGAGAAGTAAAACCGGACACATATTCAAACGGTTTATGAACAAAAGCAAATTCAATGAGGATTTGTGAAGCGTCATTTGAAAGTACACAAAGAAAAAACAGTTTTAGCGTGCAGACAGAGATAGGGAAACAAGAAATCAACAAATTTACATGCTAACCCTAAGCCCTAAACCTGAAAAGCAGGACCAACAGAGTTGTAAATTGACAAAAATGTCTAGCTAGAATGTTAAATTTTAGTACCAAAAACACAAGTGAAGACCGAATAAAAACACGATAATTGAATAACATTGTGAGTGAAGAGCGCATACCCTCTACCGCCTTTGAGGTCCAGAAACGCCAGTGCAGAGCGGCCCCGAGAGGTTGAAATTGAGCTGAATCGCGGCGGCCGAATGACTGGAAAGAACGCCGAAGGCCGCGGAAGTTCGGGCCAAGTTGCCTTGGCACGCGAGGCTTGGAGTGTCACGTGCGAGGTGCTGGCTAATGTCTGCATCTGCGAAATGAGTTTCTGAAGGAAGGAAGGAAGGCGGAGAAGAACTACAGAATGAAAATGTGAAACCGGTTGGTTTAATTTCTTGAGAATTAGGTAGGGCGATGGTTTCCATGCAATGATTGTCCCTTCCCGCAACCTCTTTTTCTGTTATTCAATTGCCTTTCCTTTCTTTTTTGTTTTCCTAGTGAAAATGAAAACATTTTAATTAATTATTTTTTACATTATTAGCCCACGGGGTGGAAAAGGGTTTGAGTTTAGGTTTGTCTTTAGTTCCGAAAACATGAATGTTTACAGAACATTAAGAAAATATAATTAATATCATTGAAATAATAAATTTAGTTAATTTTTTTTTAATATTGCATTCAACTATTCTAAATACATTTTATTATTATTAAAGGTTAATGACATTTGTTAATAAAAATATACGATAAATGAGGGTAGATTAGTAAATTAATAATTTATTTATTAATTCTCAGGAAGTAAATTTTTATTTGGGACGAATTAAAATAGAAAATGAGCCTATCAAAAAGGGAGAGAGTGAGTATATGAATTTGATTTCAGTCAATTCAATCAAGATAATAGTTCATTTAGTATCTAAACAATTAATTTGTGTTTGTCCTCGGATTTATTTTAAATCAAATATTTTTTATATGTTTGAATTTATATTTAAACTTAATTTAGGTCGGCAGAACAAATTGGATTATCCACATCATACATACTTTTACCACCCTCACCCACCTAATCACACACACAAATAGACACTCCACACAGGCATTCAACCATACAAACACAGCAAATTGGGACAGTGCCCAAAGGATTCCAACCCCGCCCAGCCAAGCAGATGTACACCGCCTTTCTAGCTGGGTAGGGAACATGGAGTGAAGGGTGCAGCTCTGTAGCTTCCACGTTCTCTCTAATAAATTAATGGTCCAATTTATAATATTAAGATGCAATGTACTTGTGTTCTATACATAAACAATATCAACCACCATGCATGTATCAGACTCGAAACTATCACTTCTCTCTCTCTCTACCTGCACTCGACCCTCAATCATGGCCCCGATCGTATAGATTTCATATCTACTGTCTCTATCATTTTATTATATAGAAGAGATGCTTATCTACATATCCATTAGCTAGTCAATTA
Organism: Euonymus europaeus; assembly: GCA_963580455.1. NCBI lineage: Eukaryota > Viridiplantae > Streptophyta > Magnoliopsida > Celastrales > Celastraceae > Euonymus > Euonymus europaeus. The sequence goes on along the minus strand of OY756968.1, from coordinate 3,115,293 downwards.
TATTTCATTGTTTTGTCACAATATACATAATTTTATGTGGCGCCGTAGTATGTTAAGATGATCAAATAACGCAAGCAAATCCATATCTTTCTTGATGTCGTTGGTGGCAATAATTTGCAACCCACAATGATTAGGAAGGTACTAATTGAACCATGTTCAGTCACATCAAATATATATTATTGTATTATCATCATCTTAATTGAAATACATAATATGGTTTATACAAATTAATTAACTTTTCTTTAATTAATTGCATATACATGATTAATCATTGGAATTCAAAGAGGCCATGTTGAGTGGAAGCTCGACTGTTCTTCATTATATCCTTCTCTGCCTATTCGATCCATCTCTGGCACCTCAACTGCTGCATTTGTGGGCTGCACTGTTTGTGATGCGTCAACTTCCAAAGAGTTGAAGTCGAAGTACATACTAGCTGCTGAAAGCTTCATAGACAGAAACTATACACATATATGCCTGATTAGTAACTAATCATATATCTTATTGGTTATAGTATTTAAACATAGGATCGATTTTCATGATTAGTTAAGGAATTTATATTCACCTCGATTTGATTCTGTAATGACTGCACATAATTGATAATCACATCCAACATCACAGCCATCCCCATTGTCTGTCGAACCCATATACACAAATTATCTATTTTTATTAAGAAAAAACTAAGGAGGGTTAAGTGTTATTAATTACTTCTTACCTTATAGCATCCAGGAACCAGGTCTTGTAAGGACCTAAGCCTCTCATTGATTTTCTCTCTTCTCACCTGGGAAACAAAGTTAAGAAAATTAATTTCCATAACAATTACTTAAGAGATTGATTAGCACAGTTAATTTACATACCCTCTCCGCAAGACTGTGACTATCAGTAGCTTGTCCTCTTTTTGCTCTCACATGAACGACTTCATCAGGTTTCATCTCCACCTGATGATCTCTCTCGTTTTTAGCTCTCTTTCTCTTTCTTCCACCCCATCCCTGCTAATATATAATTCAGTGACAAACAAAAATTAGAGCTTGAAGAACAAAATTGTAGAACTTAATTACAAAAACTAATATCAAAATTAAGCACTAATACTAACCTTATAATTATTATACGCGCCATCAACTGGAGGAGACCATGCATTTGTAAGGCTTTTGTTCTTGCTTCCGGTGTCAGAAGGGACTAACACGGCAGCGTTTTGGCCATCAGAATGCGAGTAGCTCTGCAAATCGTGGGAGAGAGGAGTTATGGGGAATTGAACGTGATGTTCCGAAGGTCGTTGTTGATGCTGATTATCGTGATCATGAAAGAGAGCCATGAAACCGTTCATGTGATGTTCTGTTGATGAGTTCAGCTTCTCCAAAGCACTCTGATCCAGTAATTTTGAGAATGGATGACTTAGCTGGTTCTGCATGTCAAACAGATGATCAGCCATTGTAAATATATGATGTAGCATTTGGTATATAGTGGTGCAATATTTATAGCCAGTCACTACTAGTGTTAACACCTTTATTTTTTTAATTTCTCATAACATAATAACATAGTAACTCGTTGTCACTATATTCGTGTGTACAATAAATAAATTTTGATAAATTTATAGGTCCACATAATAGTTCAAAATTTACGTGTCAAACAAGTAGATGATAATTTCACATTCAATCCCAATAGGATAGGATTTGAACACACAACCTCTAATAATGGAAAGCTCTCTCCCAACTGGTTAGACAAATAAGAGTTAGATTCATATAATAATACCTTTATTAATTAACAACAATAATGGAAATTTTGATTTTGGACCCCTCCACTTAGGTTTGGGAGCTAAAAAAATAAGGCACTTGTGTTGCCACTTGTCACATTGTAGAGCCTAGCTAAGTTAAAAAGAAGTTTGGTGGTTGAGTTTCTTTGGTAGGTCCCAATTAAAGCTGGTGGATGTGGGCCACTTAACTCCACTCCTTTAAGTTATGGAGGAGTGGAGATACATTGATTGATGGATTCCATGAAGTCCTTTGGATATGGAGCCTTATTTAATTCCTCCAAAATTTTCGCTGACTTTAGGAGATTATTTGTCTCAACAACCTAACCCTAATTATTTTTCTTCTAAATTTATGCCACACTGTGACTTACAAACCACTACACACGTGAGATTGTCAAAAGCTTAAAATAGATTGTTATAATGTAGTAGCCTATGATTCTGCTGCCTTCCATGTTTTGTGCACGTTTTAATTTGGACTGCAGCAGTAGATATGGTTTAGTAATTTCAATGATTTTGGATTCGTATTACTTGGAAAGTTATTGAATCACAAACATACCCGTTCTCAGCTCAGCTTTGACAGAAACTGTTACGTGGTTCGAATTCCACGAGCATCATATTTGTATGGGTGTGTTGTCAATAGTGAATCAACGCCTTGAGTCAAGGGGCTCAAGCCCATCAAATATATTTTTTTAAAAAAATAAACTTATACATGTATAATCATATTTTAGCATAGGAGTAAGCCAACAACCGAAAGTCTCCCAAAAATTAAAACTAAGACCATTCCATATAATTAAATTTAGTGCTAAGATCCTAATTTTTAAACCTAGATGCTTTAAAAAAACGAATCGGGATGCCCCAAAACTTCCATCAATCTCTCTCCCTTTCCTATAAATTTCTCAGTCCACCGCCAACCAAACTCCCTCAATCTATTTTCTTGATCTATGTGCCATAAAAAAGTGATTGGATTACAAAGTAATCATCGATTTGGCCTGTTCATAGATTCATGTCCATGAGAAAAGTAATGCACAAGAGCCAGTTGGCTCCCAACATGGTAGTTTCGAGCATGTTGTGGCAATGTAATCGGTATAGTCCGAATTGGAATTCCTTTTGTTTTGTAGTAAAAAATGGAATTTAATGGCAAAACAAGAGAACATGTGCTGTAAACATCACAAATGGCGGCCATAACAATGGAACCAAACTAGTTGGCCTTTTAAGGATCTAAAAAGTACTAATGATGGCTCCTAAAATGTTTTGATTCTTACAGGTTATTTGGATAGGGAGCCCACACTTATTAGGTGTGCTAACCAACCATCCCTATAAGATTAATATAATTTATAATCACGGAAAGATTGATTACATTATAATCTAATTTAATCATTTGATGTTCAAACTTTTCAACTCGATAATTTAAAGTTTTAATTTGATAACTCCAACAGATTTTCCCATTTTCGGGCCGTCAACCCACTCTAACGTTATAGTTAGTTAAAAAAAAAAAAAAGCCTTAGATATGGCCGATTGAATCAGAGCATGATATGGAATTAGTGACAGTTAGCGCCTACAGGGCTTCTATGTGGCCCATTTATTGTCATGGGGCCTCCACTGCATTTTGATGGGAATGTCTAGCCCACAACGATTTATAATTTTCATGTTTTGTTTACCCGGCCCAAGAAAAGATGGCATGCATACTGTTCACTTTATAATTTCCAATAACAATTTAATAGGCTGTTGAGTATTTGTTAATTTATATAATGTTAATTATTATAATCTTTAGTGATCATTATAACCTTCATTAGATCAAAGTGAGATCGTAAATTCATGTGACAATACGTTTAATTCTAAAAATAAATAAATAAATACAAGAGAAGATACCTCCACTGACTTAATCGTACTCTAGTAAATCTAAGTGGACATTAATTACAACCCCACATTTTGCCATGGCTTCGCCCTTACTTTAGACCTAGAGCGGACTATACCATTTCCATTTCTTTGTTTGTGTTAGATTTATATGATGCTCTGATGAAAACTACAAACATTTTTTATAGGTAACTCAACTATCATCACAAGATGAAAAAGGAACAATATCCAACACTAATTTCTGCAAACAGAGTTGGTATCATTGTTGCATGTCATATATAAATTTTTTCTCTGACATCCAATAAATGATACAATTTTTACGGGAAAATTGCTTGTTTCAGAGAGTAGTGGGCAACTCCATCAAATCATTACCTTTAGAAAACAAATCATGAGAATGTCTTATTCATAATCAATGTTCAAGAATATCACACTTTAGCTTTAGTGTTCAATACCCACAAGCTATTGACTCTGTAAGCTATTCATGATGCAAAATCAAGTGCCAGAACAATGGATTTTTTCAGTCATATCATACATCAATTCACAAGTTAATCAACATTTCACTAAGCCTAGCTAGATTTCACACCACTCCTGTCACATTCACGAAGCTGTATAAATCTTGAAAATTATCAAGCACATTTACAGGTCCATATGACAATAAGTAATTTTCGATATTTGGCTTTAGATATCAGTGTTTTAAGAGTGTTGAATTCAAATGGCAGTTTGTTATAATGTCATGATGTGCGTATCAGACGCGACATAGTCGCGCGCACTGATCTGACACATGCAACACACTAACACAAATACTGTAAGACAACTAATTAACCACTCGTGCGCTAGTTAAGCACGCATGTGCTGCCGCACAATATGACAATTTTCTAATGTTCATGCCATCCTAGCTAGCTAGATAGTCACAATTATTGCAGGCATATACATGCAATGTATCCTGTGAAGGTGAAACTTTCATTTATGCTCTATCTGTGTTAGGATCACATGAAGTGCCTAAGCTTTTATATTCAAAGACGGTGGTAGAGGGTAAAAGCATTATGACACACTAATGTAACTATTGACCAAATATGGTATGCTTTGATGGGTGATGTCTCTTCATACAAAAGTACAGAAGCCTATCATAATCAGAAAAAGAGAGAGTACAGAAGCCTATCCTAATAATCCTACTCCTCCAATAATTGATTCTTATACTCTCTCCATTTTCAATCTATTGATATCTTCAAAACACCCAGAAGGCCAGAAACCCCACCACCATTTCCCTTCTCTGCTGCATTTAAAGCTTTCAATCACTTCTTCTCTTCAGCCCTTTGTATGGTTCTGCTTATTGAAGACTACTTTTCTACCATCAAAGTTTAATCCACGTATGGCAGAATAATTGAATCTAGCAGTCGGAAAAGTTACCAATTTAGATATTGTGACAAAAAAAGTCTTCATTTTAACCTAAGGGCATGCATGAAAGTTCTGAACTCATAATTTTTGATGGGTTTTGGGATTGAGTTATTCTAGGCTGAAGAAAATCCCCAGATGATGATGATTGGATGAGTTGGTTTAGGTCAATCGAACTATTTTTTCTCTCTTTGAGACAAATTTGAATGTTAATGGTTTCTTTGACTCTATCCAAGTCGGTCACTATCTCTACAGCTTCAATATAGGTTAGGAGAAACAGAAACTGAATAGGAAAAGTCGTTGTTACAAAGTTGGAGAATCGATAGAACAACTGTAGCTGATGAATCACCATAATATTCTATTCCAAAGCCAGAACAGAACTATGACTATCGCTTCACTTGCCACACAATTTCTAACATCCTTCAACTCAATGCCGCCCTACTTTGCAATCCCTATTTTTCCACGTTTTCGATTACCATAAAATATATTTTGTCCAGTCAATCACGTTTCTTTTAGAATAGAATCTAGACATTAACAGGTATCGTTTTATTCTACCAAGAAATACTTTGAATTTCTAAGTTTTTGTCTTTCAGTGTCCGATAGGAATGTAATAATTACAAGAACAGTTAAAATTAGATGAAAAAAATAAGTATTCATGTTTCATAGGCATGTATATTATTTATCAGATAATTTTTTAAGTAATTTTTTTAATATTTTGAGTGTAATAGTTACCCGTAAGACAAGATAGGTAATGATTAATCAAATAATGCAATACACGCTTATTTATTACTCTTTTATCAAACGCATCCGGATAAAGACCCAAATTTAGTGGGGTCTTCCTTTATATTTGCCTTCTTTTGTGGACTATAAATTCATCACCATTGTAGGACATAACATCTCGAGGAATACTAAATTTCTACGATTTCTTTTGAAGAAAAGATCCAATTGGGTGTTTACTCTTTTTTTTCTTCTTCTAGTTTTCTAGATGTGGTGGGATTGAAGTTTGAACTCTGTTGTGAATCTTGGTGTCTATAAATCACGGCTTCTTCGCAATTTAACTTGCTTTTTCTCTGAACTTCTAACACATCACAATGGGAGGTACTACTAGGCCTAGTGGTACAAAAAGGACCAGCAATTCTAGTGAAGAAGACGGTCAAGAACTAAGAAGAGGGCCCTGGACTCTGGAAGAAGACACAATGCTCAATCACTACATTGCACGACACGGCGAAGGTAGATGGAACATGTTAGCAAAATGTGCAGGTAAGAGACTAATTAATCAAGTTTATTGAAAAATTCATTCTTTCTAGTATTGAACATTAATGTCCCGTTATTTTTTCAGGGCTGAAGAGAACTGGAAAGAGTTGCAGATTGAGATGGCTGAATTATCTAAAACCAGACATTAAGCGCGGAAATCTTACGCCACAAGAGCAGCTTTTGATCCTTGATCTCCATTCCAAATGGGGCAACAGGTGTGAATTCTTGATTAGATTACATCTACAACTAACCACTATTGGTCATACTTATAAGTGTTACTGTTATATATGTATCTTAGGTGGTCAAAGATTGCAGAGCATTTACCCGGACGAACAGACAATGAGATCAAGAACTATTGGAGGACAAGAGTGCAAAAACAGGCTCGCCAAATGAACATTGAGTCTAACAGCAAGAGGTTTTCTGATGCTCTTAGGTGCTTTTGGGTTCCAAGATTGCTTCAAAAGATGGAACAAACCTCAACTTCTTCCTCTCCTTCATCTTCTTTGACAACCCAATATCAGACGGATGTTTCTCTATCACCAAACTCTGCGACAGCTCCTACTTTGTCTCCTTGTCCTACCCCAACCAACAAATTGGCACAGAACCCTTATCTGATGAGCACGGATAATTCAACGGCTGCAGTGACTAGTCCAAATACCACTATTTCCACAGATTCCATGACAATAATCTCACAGCAGCCTCAAATTCCTGAATACCCAAAAAGTCCACTTACAGTTAACCACCACCCAAATCTAGATGATCAATGTTACTATGCGAGTGGCAGTAGCTTTGACATGGAGGGCTTCAATGTAGAATATCCCATTTCATCAGATATGGATAGTTTCTACAACTTACCATCAGAATGCCAGGTGGCAGAAGGAAATTGGACAAGTGATGACATGACAGATACATTATGGAACAATCTGAATGACATATGGCAGCTCAGGGACTTGGAAGAGATGGGTCACTAGAGCACTGGGCTAGAGTGGGGTGGCCCTGTTATTATTTTCCTAAGGGTCCACTACCTAAAAATCTTGACATAGGTCTTAATCCTTTCTTTTTGACTTTCACAGTACTTTCATGTGATGGCTCAAAATCATTATGGTATCTGCTAAAGCCTAAAGGGTATATCATTTAGCCCGTTCACAATATCTGATTTTATAAGCTGAGTTTTTATGGGGTAAGCAATTATGTACACTTGCTATATGTACTTTGGACTTTGGAGTCTAGTGGATATCGTCATCGATATGACGATTATGTAAAGTTTTACTTGCAATCAGCCATTCAGCTTCCAAAGAAATCAATTGTCTTTCATGAAAATTTTCTCACATGAGTAACAAGTAACAACCCTAACCCTCAGAAGTGATAAAATTCCAACTAACCACTTCCCAGCGGGTCAAGGTGCTCCAAGGCTTCAGTACAGGGGGGAACAAGAACTTCGATTAGCTGGTTGCTTTCTATACCTTACCCACTCGCTTGGAGCCATCCCCTTTTGTCCGTCATCCTCTCTCAGGCCCAAAAGAGGTTTCTCCTTTTTTCACCTGAAAATCTTCTTTATTCGTGCTGACCCTATTCGCCTCTGTTGGCCCAACACAACAGAGGCCCTATGCCCGCTCCTCCTTGCCTTAGCCTTTGCCTTTGCATGAATCCCATCGAGAAAGACTAACTAATGAAATAAAAGCACTAATGGCACTGCATCGGTTACGGATTCAATCACACCGGTTTATTTCACACTTATATAAATAAATAAAAAGAGCTGCTACGGCTAAAAGACTTACAGCTCCTTCTATGCCTAGTGGTTTTGTTTCGGTTTTAAGGCCTGAAGCTTTTAGTTCCAACTTGCCCCACGGAACAACTTCTTACGGCCCAACACCACCCATTTGAGGAAGGAAATCGGCAGTTATGGTGTTAGTGAACTCGAGAAATGGAGTGAGATATGATAACACACAGTAACAAAAGTGGTGTCACTTCCATATAATATTGACATCGTATAGTTAGTACTTGGAAAAAACAAGGCTGAGAATTTAGGGTGAGCTGAGAAAAGAAAGAAAAACCATGGTCTTCAATCAGCAAAGTTCTTTGGAGGTTGATGCCAGAAAAGGCTAAGGCTAAGACTAAGACTAAGACTAGGATTCTCGCGAAGGATGATGCTACCGAGTACATAGGCCAAAAGGGTAGTATCCTAAAATCATGTGGCTCTATCATGGAACAGGTCCCAATCCCACCCCAACTGGTTGGGATTTGTTACGGTAGACTACAATCTCACAACCTCAGAAATATTAATATAAGCAAAGAAAACATATACATTAACACAAAATGGAGTAAGGAAATCACATATGGTCTCATGAAAATAATGTCAGTAATTCACTATTTATTAGAATGATCATCATGACCTCAGTATCATGGATCATATTTCCTGCACTGATGCTTACATCTGTTTTTGAACACCCTTGCACCAGAGGATTTCGAGCTAACAGAGTGTTGAAAATAAAAAAATTCAAGCCCCATTAAACAGGAGGGTTTACCAACATATATTAGGCAGGGAAAAAAAGTAATGAGTCGGGAATGAGAAAGGTCCATACAAGGCAAGGCTGATAAGGAATATCAGATGTATGATTCACCACAAGCAAGATAAACAAATTTATAATCTTATGAGTTTCTATTTTCTAAGAAGCTGATAATTTATTGCTGGAATAAGGATTTATGTGAACTATTATGAACAAATCCAGGTGCTTTGAAAACTATATCCACAAATAAGATGTGAGTGGTTCAGATTGCTAACACAAAGTCCTGCCGTAATCAAACTTTTGAGAAAACACAAGTATTGCTACTTACCACATGTATGACTCGCGTTCAGATTTCCTTGTGGATTGGTGCTACTTTCCACCCTTGCCATAACTATCTCGCAGGGTAACTGTTCGATTAAAGACAAGTTTCTCAGGAGTAGAGTCCTTATCGACAACAAAGTAGCCTGTTCCAGATTTAAAGCACGGATTATTAGATGCATGACAGACCAAGGACTTCTTTTCCATAAGAGACGATCTATATCAATCCTATTATTGCTAGTGTACAACCATGGTCCAGTTATTATTACAATCATCCCACGTTACAAAATCACTGACACAAATGCTAATGCTCCCACAATTAGGATAAAATTCCACTCCCTTAGTTTTGTTTTTAAAATAACAATGCATTTTGAAGCATGTGTAACCTAACAATTCATTGATAGGGATATTAAATTTCCAGAAGATGCTACTTTGGCAGATGCTTATTGCTAAGCCCATATGAAGGCGGATTATCTAGCATTCCCTACTCAAGCACTGTCCATTCAACCCTTATATTGGAGTCGGCCTTCATGGCCATTTGATATCAAAAACTAAACTTCAAACAAAAGTGCAAATGATTCATTCAAACTGAATAGACATCCGCCAAATATCCCAACAAGACAGAGGGGTTGAAAATTACCAAGTCTCTCAAACTGATAGCTATCCCCAACAGCAGCACCCTTTACTGATTGCAAAGCATATGCATCAGGTACTACCACTTTGGACTCTGGATTCAGATCCGCAAGCCAATCATCTAGTTCAGCAGGATTCTGATTCAAAAATTAGAGAACATGTCAACGTAAGAGGTCCATGATCTAGAGGTGAAGAGGAAATTTTAAAGAAATCCATATTCAGTAACAATTACCTACCTCAGAATTAAATAGTTTTTCAAACAATCTGACTTCCACCTTTAGTGGATCAGACCCAGGTGAAGGTTCAGCAACCCAGTGAAGTACCCCCTGTGTAAAATAAATAGTGCAACATAAATTTACCAAGAAACCAATTTCATTGTTTGACACATTCATTCCACACAAAAAATCAGCAATGAGAATAGAAACCTTAGGCTTTGTACTCTTGGAAGGATCATACTCTGCGTGGATTTCAAGAACATTCTCTTTATTCTCAGCAAGGACTACATTTGTACACTTTATTGGAAATGCATATCTGCACAAACAACGTGTTTCTTTATATTGACGCATAATGTACAGACTCAACTATGTCACGAATAAGGACTAGAAATATCTACATACCTAAGCAAGACAGATTTACCAGGAGCAAGCCCATAATAATCTTTTGAATCTTTCATCCGGAAATCAGAGTGTTCAATGTATATTATATTGGAAAAGGGTACCTAATTTGAAATCAGGTAAAGAAATGAGCAATGCAAATCTTAAATACATGTAGAACTGTTTTATTTCATATATATAGTTTCCAGCCTATTCCTAATATCAAGCACAAATTGAATCTCATAATTTATTTATAATTTTAAAAAAAAGGACCAAGAAAAAAATTCAAAGATGATCAAATTGATTTCCAACATTTATTAAACCATTTGAATGTTTATAATTATATGGGCTAACCACCAGATTAACTAGGACTAAATACATAGGTTTACAGAAACGGTGATCGTCAAAGGAACAGGTGATATTTGATCATCCAGAATCAAGCTCAACTGTTTGGATAGAGTATTTCAGCTCAATTCTCAACCGTTGATTGTTAACAAGAAATCTTCTTAAAAAGATAAACAATTCTTATGCACAAGACTCTCGTGATGGGCGGGGTTGGGAATATGCAGACCTTACCCCCAGATAATCTTTTCAATTAAAAAAAATCCCAAATAAAAAAAGGATTTAAAAAAATTGCTTCGAGTTCCACAGAGACCTTGTAAGTTGCATCCTCTGCTTGAGCATCAGGCCATTTCTTTGCATCAAGATCCCTTATATTGCCGGATTCTAGATTTGTAATGACTACCTGAGAACATATGAGGAAAAGGTGATATAATGGAACAAAATGATTTATTCAGTCTAAAAAATAAAAGAGGGATAGAGAGAGAGGGGGGGGTCCACACCTTGAGAGGACGTAGCACGACCATTGTGCGAGGTGCTGTTTTGTTTAGTTCTTCCCTTATGTGATATTCAAGACGATCCAAACGTATCACACTGCAATCACTGCAACAACATAAAGTAATGCTTTAAACAACAGAGCATAGTAAGTATGATTTGTCTACTGTTATGTACCCAAAATAACAAACAAAAAAATTCATGTACGCTGACCTCCTAGTAATTCCAATTCCTCGAACAAAAGTATTGATTGAAGTTGAAGTCACACCCCTACGTCGTAACCCGGCTAGAGTCATAAGACGAGGGTCATCCCAACCGTCAACATAATTGTTGGTCACCAAAAAATTTAGCTGCAAATTATCTTATAGTCAATAAATATTTATAAAGAGTAAAAATAAATAAAAGATCATATTCAAGACTAAAATGTACAAAAAGAACAGAACATCAGAAGCATCAGTTACCTTTCGCTTAGACATGACAGTATTGGTAACATTCAGTCTTGAATACTCCCATACATGAGGTTGGTAAATGCCCAGTGCATGTAATAACCAATAGTATGAAGCGCGCCGTGTCTCAAATTCAAGAGTGCAGAGCTGCAAAAAAATTGAACAACAATGACCAATCTAAATATGAATTAAAGAGCACAAAAGATATTTCTCACAAACAAACAACAAAAACCCAGTCTGATAGCTCCATTCATTCTTTAATAAAAAAACGAGTAAAAAAAATTGAATGCAATCTGCAACTGAAGATGAACGGCTATCTGCATTGTTCTATTATTTAAGATATGGCATTAAAAAAAAAAGCACCAGGCAATCATAGATAGGACAGATAATTTTTGAAGATGCCAACAGATGAATACTCATAAACCCAGCTTGAAATAATAAAATGAAAAATGATAGAACAAGCTGTAAAAGAATATGCACCATACCGAATGTGTGACATTCTCAATAGAATCAACGATGCAGTGCGCATAGTCATAGCTCGGATATATACACCACTTGTCCCCTGAATGTGGATGAGGAGTAAACTGGACAAGAATTGTAAGTCCTTCACGATACAAGAGCTGGAGAATTATTCAGCGGAAAATATAAAATAAATTACTTTCACCTTGATCCGATAAGCAATGAGGTCATACATGTTGAAATTGTCACTCTGCATGTCTTGCTTCATTCTGAGTGTTGCTTTGCCCTCCTCAATCATGCCTCGCCTCATTTCTTCAAAAAGTTTCAAAGAATCCTTGATTGGTCTATTCCTCCAAGGACTATTCATCTTCTTCTCCCTGTACTCCTTGATCTCCTCAGGGCTCTACATATAGAATAAGCTATAACAGTTCACTAAATTATATCAATCAGATCATAAACCAAGTTTGAAACTTAATATATAAATGCTAGGATGAAAAACAATGGGAAAGCAGAAAACCATTCATTGAACACTCTTAAAAAAAACATAATAAGTTTGGAAATAATAAATCTCCAAAATAAATAATATCAATTAATGCAATTATTAGTGCAAGTTTCCAAAGGACATTCATACGACTAAAAAAAATAACGTTAATGAATCAATTAGTTGTAAAAAGCATTGGAGTGTAGCGAGGGGGAGCATAGGATTAAAGAGAAGTAAAAAAGAAAAAGTAGAAGATTTGAAGTAACAGCAAAAGAAAGATAAGGCAACATCCAGAATTCATCGTATCAACAATTTAGCACAAACCTGATGGTCAACATAAGCATGACCCCTTCGTATCAGGTCTACCGCAAATTCATACAGATCTTGGAAATAGTCACTCGTGTATGTAATCTGCAAAAATGAAAGAGGCAAATGTTACAAAATAAAGAAATTATGAAAATGAACACCAACAGCATTTCCACTATGTGGAAATATTTAGACCTTGTAAGGCTCCCAACCCATCCACCGGACAATTTCTTCAATATGATCAATATACTCTTTCTTTTCAGCTTCAGGGTTAGTATCATCAAACCTGAAAAGGTAAAATATCAAATCCCTGAATACAATGACACTGTTCCATTCAAAGTCATTCTGAGGAAGCAGTCAGAAAAGTTATGAGGTTAACTTCGCCGAACTACACTGAAAAGTACAGTTACTCCTTCATTCTCATATTCTAACTAAATTAAATCCAAAGCAGGGTAAACATTCCAAAAACATTTGGCAAATCCGAGGAAGCAACTGGAAGAATAAATCATAAAGTAATAATCAAACATTACTTGATAGGAATTGAACCCATAAATGGCATGAAAAATAATTCACATTTGTATTCTCATTGATTTCTCTAACAGATTCATAGAGCTGACTTCAAACAATTTGGGACAAGGAACGGATAAAAACGATGAAGTAATAGTCAAACAAACAGTTCTAGAAAAGAGATTGAAGGAAAAAATCTAACCACGCATAACATTCGATCCTTTCTAACAGTTAATTTCTACTTATTCATCTAGCTGACTATATTGTAGTTAAGAGAATAGAGCCAGCGAGGCTATTTTCCATTGTAAAATATTCACATTTTTTATAGGCTTAAAGGAGATGAGTGTTGAGCCTCAAACCAGCAACGTATGGAAGCAGGAATTTGATCATCCTCCAAAGACCAAACTACCAAAACATTCACTGTAACATATTGGAAGACGGCACAAAAACCAAAGTAAAAAGGAGAAAATTCCTCACCTCAGGTAGCAATGTCCACCTCTCTCCTTGGCCAGGCCAAAGTCAACAAACATTGCCTGAGAAGGATTTCATAAAAAGCCAGAGTCAAAGCAGACATTAAATCTCAGACCATTTTTCACCTTACTGATATGCGATACCACAGCCTTATTACAACAAAAGTACCTTAGCATGACCAATATGCAAATATCCATTTGGTTCGGGCGGAAAACGAGTGAAAACCTTTCCCCCTGTTGCTTTCAAGTGGTTGTCTAACAATTCCCTCGTATTGCTACTCCTCAGCACAGAGCCATCACTGAAAAATACTTCTGTATGAACCTAACAAATCACAAGAATCTATCAGAATATTCAAGCCAATAATCATGCAATCGACAATATAAGTGAGGAAAAAAGAGCAAGCAACTCTTAGATATCAACCTTGTAGTTTTCCTCTGGTTGCGGGAATATCAGAAAAGGATTAAGATCTTCCTCGGATGGCGGTGCTGGAGCAATATCAGTAACTGTTTTGTCCTATTGAAGTTCAATATGCAGGGAGACATTAGGATAGCTCTTATGCCTCAAGTCAAAAATGGAAGCAGGTATACATTAAGAAAAAAAGGTTTTCACTTTTCATACCTCAACTTTAGCAGGCTTTTCCTTCTTTTTTTTGGAAGGTTTTTCATTGTCAGCTTCAGTCCTTTCACCCAGTAATTCTTTCAATTTTGTGTCTATGAGATTCTGTCACAGAAAGATATGGAAAGCAGAGCAACTGTCAACAACACAAAGCCTAGCGTACATTACTTTGGAATGAAGGCTCCAGAATGCACAAAAGGAAAACAAAGAACAAAAATGCAAACCTTGACAATCTTTGGATCTGCCCAAGGATGCCTCTTACGAGAAAGGCTGAATAAATCACCCACTGGAGACAAATTGATAGAATGGCAAGCCAAAAGTTGATAAGTACAATGAAAAAGAAAAACAAAGCATAAAAATCAAAATCAAAAGAATAGGGAAGCCGACACTCCAGCGTAGTTATAACATGCACAAATTGATTATAGAAGCATTTGTCAACTACTTTGATATAATATTTAAAGGTCAAAATTTTGTAGACTTGAAATTGATTCACTCCTTGAGAGAGGCTAATATCCGGGCAGAAGTCTTAGCTTGCTATGCCTTATCCAAGTGAGAAGGATGTATTCCCTTGTAATGTTCTGATATTATGGATGAGCTTTTGAAGAAAGTAGCTACAAAGGCATACCAAGAGGATAGTTTCTCCCAAAAAAAATTTGGTCTTCTGGTGCTCCTGGTTGAGTTAATTGTTAGTTTGTAGATGTTGCTTCCTTCATGGTTGTATTGTTTACGGGAAGGGCTTACTCGCGGGAAAGAAAGGGTGCATTTGTTCATGTGTGTGCGCATGTGTTCGGGCAAGAGAGAGTGTAGCAAGATATGCATGTCAAGTTGTCAACAAGAGTGAGTATATAAAACAAGTTCCAAAGAACTGTTAGTAGTAATAACCCATGGTCTAAACTCTAAAGTGCATAATGGAGAAAAAAATTCAAAGGAGCCTGTTGTTCTTAACCTCATCAAATCCAACACTAACCATTTGTTCGATAACGTTGCTCCAAAATTGCTTTCCTTTTCTCCTCAAATATTTCATTGACAGTCCTTTCAATTTCTTCTGCTGAAACTTCAACCCCTGCTCGTAAGAAAATTGAAGTTATTAACTTCTGCATCTCCAGAAGGTAACACAGGAATTAAGCAAAAGCATATGAAATCCACATTAAAAATTAATTAAAAAAATCACAAGCAAATAGAAACAGCAAAGAATATCCCCCCCACTACAGGAATAGGAATGCACATGTGTAGATTGCTAGATCAAAACTAAAAAGGGGGGTAAAAACACTTACAAGAGCCAGCAGCATAATAAATTTCATTACAATGAATCCAAATCACGACAATATATCATACCTACACCACATGCTTCTTCAAATTCATCCAGCTTTAAATTTCCAGGACCAATACCCATAAAAAATGAAAATGCTGCATCTAGCTGTGCTGGGGTTTTAATCTGCAGAAATAATAATTATGTAATAATTATGTGAGCCGTGAGATTGATAGAACATGTGCACATTTCAAAGCCAAGAAAATATAATAATATATTCTTCACTATCCAAAAAAATCACTGATTATGCTAAGAGAAACTAAATGTCTCCATCAACAATGGAAATACTACTCACTGAAATTGAAGAAGAGAGAAGATAGTTCCTTAACCTTAGAGGATACAATGTACTGCACCAAAGTCGGGCGATGTACAAGTGCATTAGCTGGAAACTTTGTGGCAACCTATGAACCATACAGAATGCACCTCTCAGGATATACAATTCATAACTTCGATAGATGCAAATTTATTGTGTCAATAGAATTACCAATCCATGGCATAAAACGCATGACAATTTTAAGAGAAAAATAATCCCAATGAAAATAATGGAAAAAAAAATCTAAAAAGAAATAGATGATAACCCTCCTACCGTGTATAGTAGATTTCCAGTTGTCCGGGAGCATCCATCACTGACACCAGCCTGAATATAACAAAATAGAAACATAATGACCAAGTTCATAACAAGTAAGGAAATACTAGACATGAACAAAATGGGAAGAAACTAGATATTAGATACTACGGAGAAAAATACAAAATGAATAACAATGTTTGTCTTACCTACTGTACAGAAGGAGTTTGTTTCAGTTCTGTTAATTATTATTATTTTTCCTTCCTTTCGATGGTTCGCATAGGTGAGTAATTTTTTCAGTTTTTTTTCCCTGTATCATTACTTAAAGAAGAACTAAGATTTAGTAAGACAAGAAGTTACCAGAGCAAACCAATTCAGATTTAATCTCAGATACAGTAAGCAGAAAAACATAGAGACACTAGCCCTAGTCCTATGTCGAAACTGAAAAATAAGCGACCGGGCAAGCATACCTATTGCTGCAAAAATCTAAACCCCTTTCCCATGCAATTCCAATTCCTCTTGAAAAATTCCAAATCAAACATCTTCAACACCACTGGCCTCACCCCCAATATCTATTTCATCCTAATTAATCCTTCATTTCTCGGAAGCAAGCAATGAACAAACAGAGAAGTATCGAATTGAGTACCTCGGTAATGACGGCAGTGAGATTAGCTGTGACCTTCTTGTTTGCGACTGTATTTTGCGCGGTTCGCTCATCCAGTCCAATCTTCAAGAATAGCTCCAGTGTTTTCTCCGAACTCTCGTCTTTCCCCATTGTATTCGTAAACGAAAGAGCCCTAGCTCTGGCAAAGACTGTGTGCGTTATACGCGGGCGAGTAAGGGTAGGGGCTGTACGTGCAATAATCCGGTTAGAGAATGCGTCACACAAAACCTAGATTTTTATGACTCGGGCCGGAAACCAACCGGCCCTGAAATGAATTTTCAGAACTTCAGATTCTTTGGACACGAGGACTGAAGTCTGAAGCGATGACGGAGTCAGCAATTGTAGGACCGGAATTAACTTGGGCTTCAAGGTCAAGCGAATACTTTGAAACCCTACGCTTCTACGAGCAGTCTAGCAGTTCGTTGGTCAAGAATTGGGCTACTGGTCTTTTCCTTCTGTTCACGGGCTAGGTACTTATTGGGCCTAGTGGGCTCTGGACTGCTGTGGACTCAATTTCATACCATATGACTTATGAGCCAAAATTGCCATGGCCCATGGAACACTACTAAATATTAATATGGTGTACTTACTATTCAACGGATCCAAGTAAAAAACTAACAGCAGACCCTGTCGATTGTCGTATCTTATTCCTGGAAGATGCCCAATGCGGGTCTTTACTCTTTAGCAACATGACTTGATCGGACAGACATCATGTGCCCAGGAATAAACATCCGACCCACTGACACGATCCAGTTCTCCTCTCTTTATAACTTTTCTGGATCTCACATTTTCTTTTCTAAATTTATCATTGTATGGGGCTACTAATGCATTATGTGATTTGGCCAACACTTGTACTATTCTCAATGGCCCTACAGCCTATCAATTATCAAATTTGTGTCTCCGCCAGTTTAAACAACCTCACATCCTCCCGTATCATTTTTTTTATAGGTCATCCTACCTTATCAATGTTCCAATGCTCGCTTGACCAGATGGTTGAATGGTTCTCTACAGCCAACAATCTAATGTTGATTCTCTAGATCTAACATACTAATTTCTCACTCAACATGACTTTCAGAGACCTAGGTCATCTCTAAACTCAAAGCAGCTATTCCGAGCACATAACAGCCGTCAAGTTAGTATAAATCGAACCCACAAAGTTCACGCATAAAGACCCATCAAATGGCCAGCAATCCACTAGCAAGCCTCAAATATGCAAGCCCAAACCCATGCGTAGGTAGTCACAACTCACATAGAAATTAGTCATGTTGGAGTTCGAACCTTGAACGTATACATTTGAGCGTCTAATTAACTAAGATAACTTACCAACTGAGTCAAACAATATACTCTCCCACACACACAACGCATAAATATGTTGTTAACATGGTTTTAATCTTGCGCATTAGGACTGGATGCATCTACATTATCGGCCAACCTAGAGATGGGATCCGGTTCCCAAATGTTTGTGACTATAATTGTATTACAATCTCAATTATGGAACTCCTAAAGTAAAAGGTGTCATTGGAAACCACCTAAAGAGGATATTACATTGCATAGGCTTTCGGTGGCTTCAATCATTCTCTCATTCTCTTGATTCTTCTTTTTGTCACTGATAAGTTGCAACAATGGAATCAGTCGTTACTCTTTTGCTTCACCTTTCAAATCTGCAATTCATCAAAAGCTGCAATTTCTGACTTTTTTTCCCTTCTTTTGCTCTGTCCTTGACTCACAATCCATGGCATTTAATGCCGTCCTTGGCTGCTAGTAGTACATTCTTTTTTTCAAACAGGACCTTGACCCGCCAGTGAAGCTAATAACAGATGGTGGTTGGTTCCATTCGCTTCTTTTACTGTCAATGGCGATTGATGTGTGTTCAGAGATCTCTAGTGCAGGAATCAGTCCTCGGATCTCCTTCTCGCATGATCTCAATCAAACATCAGATGCTGCATCGGCTGAGCGAAGATTAGACTTGTCGCTGTTGGATTCTGATTTCGATTTCTGCATTGGTGGAACTAATTTTGTTCAAGAATTGTCTTCCGCTGACGAGCTCTTCTCGAATGGCAAGATCCTTCCGATCGAAATCAAGAAATCAAAAGGAATCACTCTGAATCAACCTGATCATTCTACTCCTTCTCTGATTCCGACTACCAAGACTACCTCGGAGAAAAAAAGACTAAAGGAATTTTTGTCTTCAAATCCTGAAGAAGACGAAAAGCCTCCATCGAAATCGTTCTGGCAATTCAAGCGAAGTACAAGTCTCAATTGCGACAGTACGCGAAATAAAAGCCTGATCCGGTCTTTAACTTTTCTTTCGCGAAGCAATTCGACTGGTTCAGTGCCGAATCCAAAACAAACGACAGTTTCAAAGGAATCTCAGAGACCGAATTTTCAGAGACAAAAGTCTAGTACGAGTAGAAGGCAATCGAGTTCTGGTACATTTTATTCCTACAATTCGAAGAAGACTTTTGGATCTTACAATGGGAATGGAATCAAAATTAGTCCAGTTTTGAATCTGCCACCTCCAGAGACTTGCATAGGAACTGTGACTAGTCTTTTTGGGCTTGGTTCACTGTTCTGTAGCGGTAAGGTGAAAAAGAAGAAGAGATGAAATTTGAACTTTTTCATGTGACTGGATTGTCGGGAACAATTGGGTTGAGCTGTCTGTCATTTTGTTTCTTGAGTTAACATGTGATCATGGACGCTAAAATGTAAATTAAGGAAAATATATGGTTTTGCCTGATTCAATGCAATTTCTATTTCATAGGTTCAAAATTTGGAAACTGAAACTGTATGGAGTTTCCAGACTTGGGCATCACAGCACACAAAGCATAAAATAATTATTATGATATTAGATGTACATTATTTCTAGACAGGTTTGACATTTGGATCGACCAAAATAAGTTAAGTCAAAATTTAACTCTGTGATCAAAGGAAGGAAAGAAGGCTAACACACCATTGCCGGTTTGTCTTGTTTTCGATTTTAAGATAAAAAATAAAAATGAATTATTTAAGGGCCCCTCTTATCTTTTTACTTTCTATTACTTAATAATCGTACCAATAGAATCTGCCATTTTTCTTCTTTTTTGGTTTTTTTTTCTTTCAATTTCATGGGATTATGCAGCACAAAAAATATCAATCATGTGAATTGCGACGTCAAGCCTTTTGGGCCATAATAGAGACCTTGCATTGATTGGGGTTGGAGAGAACAAAGACTGACCCGTACAAAGAGAGATGCCCCTGCATAATACATAGTTAATTGGCTTCCATTTATGCCAACTGCTGTATGTATCAACGATCAAACAATCAAATTTACTCCATATAGGAAATTAACTTCCAATTTCTACATTTCGGTGTTCACACAAAATAATTTCAACCACTGGAAAGTTAAATAAGTAGAACCTGTGTCGAGTAGATTAACCTCTTTCAAAAGTTAGAATTATAACCTCTGGATCGAAGTTATTGAACTTAATTGACCAAGCTAGCACTCTATTCTTAATGAGACGACCCTTCTAGGAAGCAACTGTCTCTTGTATCATCTCCAGTAAGGCCATGTACCCAACTCCATAATTGGCTTCACTGTCGTCTTCACCAGTGTCAGTCCTGCTTACTCCTCACAACGTCAATGAGAAATTGATTCAGATGCTGGCCAAAAGTCTTTGTGGAAAATGTGTCTGTGACATGCTGCCGGGCCAATCCACCCATTCTTTTAGCCATTTCAGGATCCTGGAGGAGTTTAGCCATAGCTAAAGAGAACTCATGGGGAGAAGGGTGGCATAAAAATCCTGTAACTCCATCCTTTACTGTTTCAACAGGGCCACCACTGTTGCATGCAATAACAGGTTTATAAGCTGCCATTGCCTCCAGAGGAACTATACCAAAGTGCTCATCCTACATTAATTGAACAATTTGAGAAAAAATTCCTCTTATACATTGAAAATCTGATCATTTATATCTGAGTGGTAGATGCAACCAGACCTTTGGTGTATAGAGGACACATAAACACTGGGAGAGGAGAGCATTTCTTTCAGCTGTTGAGCAGGATGTAGTGAATTTAATTCGATCAGATACACCTTCTCTTTCTGCTAAGCTCTTAAGCTCCTCCAAGTACTCAACATTTTCTCTCAGGCGCTGGTCATAACCACCTGAGATAATCAAAGTAAGAAATTATTATTTTTCTTGAATGCAAAACCCAATAAGCTTTTAACACGCGAACCAGGAATCCAGAGTCATATAGTGAAAGGATGATGCAGACTGCAACCAAAATGAGTTTCAGTATACCCGAGAAATCGGGTAAATTTTCACTCATCAGACACATCAAATGAGGGTATCTTCTGTAGAAAACCTCAAAGTTAGGGTAAGATGCTCAAATATGGTAATTATGCAGAAAATTGGTGAGGACTTGCCTGCAATTGTCAAGGTAGCATCTGCCAAGTTATGCATTTGATGGACATCTTTCTCAAGTTTGTGAAGCATAGAAAAGGCTGAAACTGCCAAATCTATGTTCTTCTTTCGCTCAAAGCGATTGATTGAGAGAAAATTCAACCTATAAGTACTTAAGTAGTAGTTCAAAGAAACAATCAAAAACAATTTAAGATGGCCCTTGCAGTAGTATGACTAGAGCTGCAAAATGCCATAAGATACACAAACATGTTCCTTACTTGTAAGAATGAGGTTCATCAAACTGATCCACATTGACAGCGGGATAAAGAACAGCTGGTCTTATTCCCCGTGCATGAAGGTGTTTGAATGTATTTGCAAATGTAGATGCAGTAAATTCGCTGTTAACAAGTATCATATCAGCCATTCCTGCAGTCCCCAAAAACATTTTTATAAAAAAACCAGTACGTTCACATAGCACAAGAAAATTTTAAGCGTCAAAAGATAATATAATGCACAGCAGAACCATAATATGAAAAGCAGACCAGTTGTTAATTCTTCTATGAAGTCAATGGGCTTCCTGTACAACTTCCTGAGAAGCGTCGTATGTTTTGCCAGAAGCAGATCCGGAAAATGACAGTAAAATACAACCTGGATCAGAATATATCAACCATGAAGCAGTAATGTTGCTACATCCTCCAATAAATTTATTTACTGTATTTATCAATACCTTCGAGGACTTCTTAAGTTTCAATAGAGGGATGACAACAGAGACCTGATCCACTAGTACAACATCGAACGATGGCCACATAAACAGCAAACAGATAGCAACAAAGACACATCGTATATAAGCACATACAGCATGAAGACGATATAATATGTGTCGAGGAAGGAAAGCACCATAAACTGTCACTGGAAAGATACCTGAACATATTTCAATTAACCATGAATAAGACAAAAATTACTTTTTGATACATGAAAGCTTAAGAGTGATCATAACAAAGAAATAGTGTATACTGAATGTGTGAGAATAGAACTGTCCGTTGCGAGAAATTGCCTATTTAGAGTAGACCCTTGATGTCTTACTATTCATCCACGAGACTGGCTTTTGGGATGGTAATTGGAATAAATGGAATATCAACTTTTTGTCTAATGAACCCAAATTTATTATACACATTGAATTTTAATTACTTTATAATACCAGTAGCGTGTTAGTTTGGACTAAGAAGATATCACATATTTTGAAAATGATGGTAAAATTATGAAATGAATGATAAGAGAACAGCACAATAACAAGGAAAATAAAAAAATTACCAGAAACTGTTTCCTCGAAACATCGGCTTCTATCGTGGTGCGATGTAAAAACATGAACATTGTGCCCGTGAGATACAAGTTCAACAGCTGCATCAACGATTAATCTCTCTGCCCCACCTACAGCCCAAAAAAATAATGAGAAAAAATAAGAAGAAAAAAAACGAGCATAGCATTAGGAACTGGTTACAACAAGATATAGAATAAGCCAAAAATCCTTTCTGCAATTTTTTTAATGATAGATGAAATATCCATAGAAAAGCTGAAAACTATCCTTGATGAATACAAAACACGAGTTACAGAACCATGGACCTCATAACTCCAGCAAAAGATAGCAGTAATTACACAGCCAGCGGATGAAAAATACAATATCTTGAAATAACAGTTGTTCTCAGTGTTTATGCAAATGCGTTAACCAATCACTTATTTTTTCTGCAAATGTGATAGCAAACAATCTGCTAATTTTTTGACACTCAAAGCAAAATATAAAAAATGATAATTCTCGGTTAAAATGATGCACTTCACATCGGGTGAACAATGACATGCATCCCTGGTTGTGAAAATAATTCCCTCCATAAGATAACAAGTATGTCGTACCACTCTTTTAGTATTCAACACAAACCAGTATCACCATGAGACAAGACTTTGCCTACTAGCTAGATATTCAACGTGTAAGATGAAACACTAAACAGATCAATTCTGAAGATGAAAGTGCGAAACTACCGACGAGTACTTCCTCAACGTAAAAATAGCCCGACTGTGTCCTCAATCGCGTAGAATTCCTATGCTTTCACAGAAACAACAAAAACACGCCAAAAAAATCTAATTAGTAATATCATAGCAAATATTACCTATTCCAAGATCGGGGTGTACGATGGCAATCTTAAGCTTTGTGCTTTCTCCTCCCGGCATTTCAGAAGCAATTGATGCGAAATCACGACCCGTTCTGCAGTTGAAGAAGTCGATCCTAGGACCTAGACTCCTAGACAAATTTGCAGGAACCAGATTCAGGATGGTTTCCTCTTCTTCTTCTTCCTTTGGTTTTTTAGAACAAAACGCTTCGTTTTCGGCTTACCCTAATTTCGGATTTTTTGTTTCGGAAATAGAATCTTAATCTAGGCTGTGTTCTTTGCCCAGTTTTTCTCCTAGATCAACGAAATTTTGCAGAGTCTTCACGTGTCCACAAAGTTGAACGGCGGGCCCATCAACACACAAAGCCACAAACGGCATTTGATCGAGGGCTGCGCAGTGATCCAACAAGGCAAGACTCGCCCTAGGGGAACGGGGTTTCCAGTAATCTGGGCCGGAAACTGGCCCACAATATCTAGTCATAGTTCAGAATCTTTATATCCGTTTAGTAGATGGGTGACTGGGTCAGGATGATTCTTCTTAAAACGCGTATCCTGGTCAAACCCAAGCGTCTATATGGGCAGCCCAAGCCCTGGTCCTCTAAGGTAAGGTCAAAATGTTCATTTGATGGTTGAAATTTGAAAACGTATTATTCAATTTCCACGTTTGAATAACGGTCAAAAAAGTATGGATTTAAAAGTCCGCACCACAAATCATACTCCCGAGATCACGGTTGAAATTGATGAAAAATAAAGGACAATTTTAAGTTAAAATTGGGTTTTTTTTTACGATTTTTAAGAATCCTTATTAACTTGCTGTCTGCTCGATGATTGTATTATTTTCCATTTGTATTGCTTGATGATCTCACAATCACTCGTATTACCACAAATCATACTCCCGAGATCACTGTTGAAATTGATGAAAAATAAAGGGCAATTTTAAGTTAAAATTGGGTTTTTTTTTACGATTTTTAAGAATCCTTGTTAACTTGCTGTCTGCTCGGTGATTGTATTATTTTCCATTTGTATTGCTTGATGATCTCACAATCACTCGTATTAAAGCCAAAAACTGATGCTCCTCTACCCTGTTCTCATATAAGATCACTTGAACCAACAACGGTTTGGTGTGCTTTGTGTGCAAGGAACATCTAGCTGCTTTACAATGCGACTGTTTTGCCTAAACTAATCTATTCCAAAACAACCGAACCTTATCCACCTCCCATTACCAAAACTGTAAGAAAACACAAATTCCAAATACAGAATATCAACTATCACTATAAATAGTAGTTCGCATGGGTGCCAAACCAGAGGGATTATAAAGGAAAATGTGTTGATGTTTCAAAAAAAAACAAAACAAAAAAAAAATTCCGAAACCAGTGAGGCAATTTTTCTGTGAGGCACACTTATTGCCATAACTAATACACAGGAGGGGGGAAAGAAAAACAAAGATTGGCAATACCCTATGCAATCCTAATGACGCTGTAATTCCCAAGATTTGGATTCAATCCCACAGATCTGATCAAAAGTTCAAAACAGAACAGAACATAAATTAGAGGGTAAAAAAGCAACCAGAAGAAACAACATATACTCTGTTTCTGTCCACAAACGGGAAGCTAACTCAAAGCTCAATATATTTCAGAGGCATTTGAGGGAAAAGAAACAGAAAAACGTAGAAGGTGAATGTGGAAGGCACTACCTTTTACTGTTCACGTAAGTGAAAATTTAAATGAACAGCCAAGGGAGGCCGAATTGGCTGGAGATGAATTCTTCTAAATGAGGACCCAAGTTCGACTCTCCACGTCAACACACTTTGCACACTTGGAGAGAGTGTGACTGAGACGATCCAATTTCACATTTAAGGGAAGAAAGCGCAGACACAAGACACACACACAACACTATCATCACTATACCCCTACTACGTTATAATGATGGAAGGTATAATCTCTAGCCACATTCAAATTCCAATGTCAAACAATAAACCGTTTACTTGAACTGAACATGAATTCATAAAAAGTAAAATATAACGAATAATTCAGTAAAAAAAAAATCTATGGACAAATGCACGAAGAATATTATATCAAAACAAGCACCCACAGCAACCTTTTAATGTAATGGCAGTAGCTTGAAGAAAGAACTAAAAAAGCTGCCCAGGAAGTAAATCACACTAAATGATTCAGCTAAAACAATATATCCGAGGCAAGAATATAATGTCGCCATTCTAGAAGTTAATCATGGCAGGAAAGTCGAGATTAAGGATCAACAGATGTGCTTTGCTCAACTATCCTCAAAACCAGCCTCAACATGCAAATAATAAAACATCGCAACTACTTAAAAATCATGTAATAGATTTATTAAAATTCGAGAGAGCTTATTAACTGTTATCAAACAATTGAGCTCGTAGAACTCCCTTTCTTTGGACAAATTACTCTCGAGTAAATATAAAGAAAAACTAAACAATGACTAATGAACAAAATCAATATTCACCAGAAGTACCACATGAGTCAGCTAATCCTTGAAAATTTAATGTTCCTCTGAAAGGCAAATCATCTCCATCGCTACCTCTGTGAAGATACAAATAATGAATGAATCAGATCAAAAAGAAGGCAGAAAAACAATGCACAAAACAGAAAATCCAAAAATTCTTCCTTTTACCACAAATTCTCAAGAATCATGAAATTAACTAAGAGATTTGTTATGTACCTTCCTGCTTTCAGGAAGTTCCTCCACTTTGTACATATCAGCCGTCACTTCCATCAACAAAACACCCGGAAAGAGCGACTACAACATGAATACACCACATCAGAAACCAAAAAACACTTCATCTGCAACCAAAAAACGGAAGAAATGATAGGACGGACTTACGTCCAACTCTCTCTGTACGGTCCTCGGACGTTTCTTGGGCCTCCTTGCCGGTCGGTGGCCCACTAAAGCCTTGAAATCATGTTCGATCTCCTTCCTCGTGAGCTGAATCGAGAACTTATCCCTCTGCTTCTCTCCAGTGCCGCCAAACCTGGGCGACTTGGCGCTTTCACTCCTCAAGGGAGATTCATAATTCTGCTTTCTCTCGATCCTTAATCCGTTTCCAGCACCAACGGCGTCCCCAATGATCGGTGCCTTACAGGCGGACCGCCTGGTCCTCAGATTCCACGGTCGCACTTCATCCACCTGCTCCACCGCGGCAGGAAGTTCCTGCTTTCTCTGCCCATTGACCACCTTGGACGCATTGTTTTGTCCCTCACCCATAGACTCCTGTTCAAAATCGGACAAGGCATTCACCAGATCATTCATGCCATTCTTCCCAGCGACCCCATTCACATCCTCCCTGTCATCGCCGCCAATCAGCTTTGGAATATTGAGCCGATGGACATCCGATTCGCGAGGGGAATCTGCGGCGGATTTCGATGGTGGAGATCTTCGTTTGCAGTCGCTGGAGGAAGCCGACACTGTTTGATTGTTTGATTCGTCGACTCTCTGGCACCGAAGGTGCTTCTGGATTCCCCACTTCAAGAAAGGGAGCGTAAAATCGTGAAGCGGCCTTCTTTCGTAGCCCATGGCCATCGCCTTCGGCACTCGCTGTCGCTGACCCTCCCTCGCTGTTGAGCACATCATTCATAAGACAAGCCCACTTCGGGACTCGTAGCGAGAGCTAAGATCGAAAGCTCCCCCAGTAATTTGAACTCTGTCCGCAAAGATTTCAAATTCGGTAGGAGATTCTGTGATTTGTGATTTCTGTTGGTATTTCGAAATCACCGGGAAGAACAGAGTATTACATATGAGTGGCGTTAAAAGGCAGGAAGAGAGAAGGCGGTTCTAACGTTCGGGTAAAGTGGGATTTAGGTTCACCGTAAGCAAAATGTGTTCGCACAAGTGGGATTTCCCGGGTTACACGTCATTTTTTTTACTATGGTTTGGCGTAAACAACCGTTGGATGTGGAACACATCTGTTACTCGTCCTTTTATGGCCGTAGAATCCTAAACTCCGAATTTTATTTTATTTTTTAGAAAGAAAACCCCAAAATTTCATTTTTTATAGTTTTTATTTTATTTAATTTGACAACTTAAAAATAAAGTTTCATAATTCATTACATCCCAGTATCCCACCATAAAAAGCAATTAAATAAAAAGACTAATATTTTTTTACAAATTTATCATAAAATTCTGGATGCACAATGCGATTTAAAAAAAAATTATTTTATTTTATTTCTCTCATCTAATTCAATTGTTTGTTCATTAATACCCTAATATTTCATATATTTTGTTTTAATCCTATTTAAATTAAGTTCATATCAGAGGCAGGAGAATCAAATTAAATTAATTATCTTGTTTTTATTTTTTTTATTAACGCTTGTCATTTTACTTTAAAAAAAACAATGTTCGACATTTTTTGTGAGAGTTCAGTTGGGATTTCAATTTTCGGTATCCTAAAGCATAGTTTAAACTAGGTGCATCCCTGCGCTTTGCGCAACTCATGTTTTATATCAAAATGTTTGTATTATTCATTTCATTCCCATTTGTGATATTCTTTTAAAACAAATATGTGTAAATAATGATTTTGTTAAACTTTTAAAGTTTGAGTAGGGATTGCGATTAGATATCCTTTTGCCAAGCTTGTTATTTGTAATTTTATAATATTTCATCAACTGTAGAGAGTATCTTTGTTAAAGCAAATGTTTTCTCTTTAGAATTGTCATATTTAATTTGCTAGATCAATACATATATTCAATTAATGTATCACATATATCTTAAATAATATATATATATATATATGTGTGTGTGTGTGTGTGTGTGTGTCTCGGGGTCTACTCACCTGAGGAATCGTGCACAAACATATTGGTGCGGGATCCCTTTAATGATCGTTGGATTAATCCGACGGCCATATCTATTTATTTATAAAAACAAAGTTCAGCCTTAAACCCCCGCTCTGATCCTTTGCGCAATACCTGCTCAGCTTCTCCCCTTCTTCTTCAAACTTCACTTTCGGAGTTCATATACTCCATAAAATCCCGATCGAACATCTTGTCTCTTGAGTACATTCCAATCGGAGTTCATAATGGCTAGATCTTTTTTTTAAAGTAAACCGAGTAGCTTTCTCATAGTTCACTGCATGTTGTTTGAATTTCCAATTGTACCTTTTAATCTAGTCATCTCAAAATACACATCTTAATTCAGAATCCTTTATAGAAATTATTCATCAAGAAGATGTGAACCAGAGATGGTTCCTCGTATAACTTGGCATTTTTTTCAAGGTTGCATTATATAATTGAAGCAAAACACCGAAAGTGGAGAACTATTGTTGAAATATTAGGCGGCATTCCTCCACTCGTATTCCCTTCTTCCATAGCTAGGCTAATTTCAGGTGACAAAGTAATGTGATGCTCTCCAAACGAGATCGAGAAGCAGCCATAGTGATTTCGTACAGGCTTAAGCTTTTGCTTTGACTTTGGGTTGAATCTTCTCACGCCGATCTTCGAGGTATGAGATTGAGGAGAGAGAGAGGGGGAGGGGGAATTATTTTTAAAAAAATAAAAATCGATCAGATCATCTATTTAATTGGACGACCAAGTCACGGGATCCCACGCTTGAGCATTCTCATATATATATATATATAAATTGATGATTAATTAATTGATTGAGTTATTACATTCATAATCATGACTCTATTTTTTTTGAAAAATTATTAAAATAAATCATTAAATTGTAAAAACTCTCTCTTTTACATCCTAGGTGATATAATGTGGAGCAAGTATGAAGCCTCCATTTTATATATAGATATAGATATAGATAGATTCTTTTTAATCTCTATTTGTGTTTTTAATTGCATGCTTTATAGTTGAACAATAAAATAAGGTCTGAAAAAGACTTAGCAGATCCGTTATGACGGACCAGGCCTAAATCTTCCAGCCCAAATCGAAATCTTCATGCTGGGCCACAGACTCAAAATAGATTCAATTAAATCAAGCCCATGTCTTCAAGGCTTTCAATTCTGAGCCCACAACCCGATCCCAAAACCCAAGGATAGCCCGTAGGATTTCGGGGTCTTTAAACTTGTATCAAAATCGCAAGCTCTTTTGCATCATCGGCTCTTCTCAACGCCCATTGTTGCCCTCCAAAACCATGTCCCACCCCCGTCTGCCCTAGTCAAGGATTTGGACTTGTACCACGATCGAGTAATTACCACGCCGTCGGTGCGAGTCGGAGGAAGACTTTACCGATCATCGATGACTCCAGTCAGAGTTAGTACTTCTCAGGTAAGACCTGAAGGGATTTCTCCTGTGATTTTGTTTGCAGAGCATTATTGTTTGTGTAATTTGAAGCGTTGGATTGGAATTGTTTCCGGACGTCTTTGTGAACGTTGAAATACTGGAAACTAATTTGTTAATTTTGGATTTTTTTGGTTACATTGTTTTTTCCCTTTTTTCCTTTGCAAAGTGTCCATGAATCCTCTAATTCACCACTGATATATTTGGATTTGATTGGTGGTTTTTGATATTTGTTAGAAATTGTATCAAATAATGGAAGTAATTAATAAATTCTTCAGGCCAATTCGTTCTTGGCTTGCGAATTTCATGAAGAAATCAATTTAACTGATTCACATGTATTTTATAATTTAACTGGATTATAATGGTTTGACGTGGGGTTCTGTTTGAGAGAGAGAGACATGTATGCGTCTGTCTATGTTGAAAAATGGGACAAGGGACGAATATGTTTTCAAGGTTTTCAACTCAGTGGCACAACAAGGTGTTTGAGCACAAAGTGGCAAGGTGGGCATGTATGTCCGTGGTGTCACTGCCTATGACCCCAGCCTCCTTGGCCATGCTTGAGGAGCCCTGTTCTTTGACATTCTCTACAGGTACATGTCTTTGTAATTACTCGCGCCTATAGCTTCTTGAACATACACTTTCAGATGGATATAATGGTTGGCTATACACAGTTGATTGATTGAAATTGTACAGTCCTCGTGCTCTTTTAAAAGTCTAGCATTGATTAGTAATTGGTGGTTCTTGTACTCCTCTTAAGTCTTAGATTCTTAGCTACTCGTTTAGTCTGGAAGGAAAGGGATCACTGAGCCTTTCATGATTGAGAATCTTCTCTCGACTAGTTTATGGATATTTGGCTTTGCTGTGTTTAAGTTTTTGATGCCATATATTTGTACTGATTTTCATGAGGGGGTTAGCTCCTTAGCTTTGTAATCCTTTCTCTGTGGATTGCACCTTCTTGGTGCATCCCTTCTGTAACATACGTGTTGCATTAAAAAAAACTATATAATTGTTTCTTTGTCTAGTATTTGTGAAAAGAAAAGTCGAAATTAAAATGCTGATACTGTGACTGTGTTTTGGAGGTCAAGCCATCAAAGGGATAAGAAGGGATTCACAACAACACGACTATCTTTCTCCGGAGCTGCAGAGCCCAAGTAAGTGTTTGTTCTTAATCCGGGGATCTGTTGCTGTAACTTGTTGTTTACATCGTACTGGCTGCTTTTGTTCTTTGGGGAGAGGG
Organism: Euonymus europaeus; assembly: GCA_963580455.1. Classification (NCBI taxonomy): domain Eukaryota; kingdom Viridiplantae; phylum Streptophyta; class Magnoliopsida; order Celastrales; family Celastraceae; genus Euonymus; species Euonymus europaeus. Next base: position 3,084,311 of record OY756968.1, on the reverse strand, counting down.
AAAGGATCGGAGATGAGTGGGAACAAAATAAACTCGGTGTTTTACGCGGAGTCGTACCATCCAATTCAGGCAGGGAGCATTGATGGCACTGATATCCTTCCACACGACAAAGGCGTTTACCGTGCATTCCTATGCTCTTCTGCTGGACTGTATGACCCCTCTGGTGACTCCAAGATCATTGGTGATCCTTACTGCACAGTCTTCGTCAGTCACCTCTCTCGCCTCACCACCGAAGACACCCTTGGCAAGGCTATGGGCAGGTTTGGCCGGGTCAGGAGCTTGCGCATGGTTCGGGACATTGTGACTGGTGCTTCACGTGGTTACGCTTTCATCGAGTATGAGACGGAAAGGGAGATGCGCCATGCATATAAGGAGGCGCACCATTCCTTTATTGATGATTGTGAAATTATAGTTGATTATAGCAGACAGCAACTGATGCCAGGGTGGATTCCAAGAAGGTTAGGAGGGGGACTTGGTGGTAAGAAAGAGTCGGGACAGCTTCGGTTTGGTGGACGAGAAAGACCTTTTCGAGCTCCTCTGCGATCAATTCCATTTGAAGAATTGAAGATGCTTGGAATTCCTCCTCCACCAGAAGGAAGATACATGTCACGTTTCCAGGTCCCTTCGCCACCCAGAAGTAAACGGAGCTCTGTGGATCGGGAAGAAAGCTCTTACAGAAGGAGTGCTATAGAAGAGGAGGAACGCAGCCGCATAACAAGTTTAGATTACTACAACAAAAGGAGCTCGTTGAACGTGGAAGAGCGCTTTGGTAAAAGGAGCTCTGTGGAGATGGAAGAATACTATGATCAAAGGAGCTATTTATCGGAGCACTCTCACAAAAGGATCTCTAGGGAGAGGGAAGATCGCCACCACAAAGGGAGTTCTGTAGACAGGGAAGAGAGCTCTCATGAAAGGTCAGGGGAGAGAGAAAAACACTCTCACAAAAGGAGTTTGACAGATAGGGAAAAACATTCTCAAAGAAGGAGCTCAAAGGATGGGGAAAAACATTATCACAAGCGCCGCAAACATGAAAGTTGGTCGCAAAAACATGATGGGAGGTCCAATGGTTAGGATCAATCTTCTACGCTCTGATTAATTTCAGGTTGCCCTCTAACAATCAATTTGCAAATCGTATCCCAGTGTTTCTGTTGTATTTGGAAATTTGCGTCTGGTCTGTTGGTGGGGAGAGGAGATCCTCAGAGATGATGCTTTGCTGGTAAAAAAAGAGGGGGATTGCCTGGGGAAAGTTAGATCTATGATAGGATAAAGAAGAGAAGGAAGGAAGGAGAAGGTTGGTGCTCTCCAGTATTAGTTGGAGGGAGACATCATAACCTGTATCTAGTTGCTCTGTTGTTGAAACAAAATGAAGATATAAAAATAAAGGAGGGAGTTTGAAACTTCTTCACATTTTTCTGATGTCAAATATTGTTTTAAAATCAAAAGTTGGTTTGGACTTTGGTGGGAACTCGAGATACTTGAGAACTCTATGCATCCACTTTTCTTCCCTCTGCCACGGAGTTTTGATTTAGAAGTTGGGAAAATGATAAGATGAGTGGTCTGAGCAGGCATCTACTATTGTTTGAAATTAAAAAACATAATGAAAGGCATGTAGAATGTTATCTTGCTGATTATGGTTCTAAGTTTTGCAGACACTTGGGATATTAACTACCAAGGTTATTGATGAAAAGGTTAGATGTTTTAATAGAAATGCTGAGAATATTTGTTTATCATGGTTTTCTTGTACCATTTTAAGAATAATCATGCAATGGTATTTTTAAGGAAGTTGAGTTTTGCTGTTTATATATGTAGAAAGGTTCTGAACTTCGTTGCAGTTATTTATGATCCTCATATCATATGTGTTTTATCTTCAATTTGCTTGATTCTGATGTTGTAGATGAATGTTTAATTTCATAACTTCTTATCTAAAGACGGACTGAATGCCAGCTTAATGCAGTGTATTGACTTTAGGTGATCTTGTGAGGTTTGATTGTTCACTCTAAATTCTTCAAGCTTCCCCACCTCGGAAGCTAGAGCTCTTTGTAGAGCATGTTGATTTCTTATTCTCTTCGGATAATCAATCGAGTAAAGGATCTAAATGATGATCCGTTAGCATTAAGTGGCCGCTGTTGTGATGACTATCTTGGTGACATATCTTTTTCCCTAAAATTTCAGGACACAAAGATAACCAATCTATATATCTCGACTACTCACCCTTTTCTTTTATTTAAACATGGTTGATATTATGTTTGTGTGATCCAAATAATTCAATTGACGAGTTAAATTGTATGTAATCTCGAATCTTAATTCGAGCGTCATTCTTTTTCCTTATTAAAAAAGTAATTAGAATTTAGAAACGCTCAAAATTAAGCACTATAGACTTCATTTTGCACCTATCAAGGCACTATTTCGAGTGGGTGCCTCCTACTTGCCCTTTTTACCATTTTAAGCTGTTTTCAAAATAGAAAACCCTAAAATGATGCATTATCTAGTTTTAGTGGCTACACGTAAGCTAGCTTTGTAATACCCACAAGTCTTAGTAGTTGAGTTGTAAAGGTCACAGATTCTGTTCTCAAACTTACTTTCTATGATGATTTATGTTTGGACAGCAATCAACCAATGTAGATAGTTCAGTGACATACAGACAATTAGACACTGTAGTATTGGACTTGAAAGTCTAAAGTTGTGTACATTTCAGCTCAAGCAATCAAACTGGCAAGTGATTGATTTGAACCTGTGTGGAGATTATTAGTCCTGCATGAGTTCGCTCCCACTTTCCATCATTTCATGGTCGAGATGTTGGAGGCTGACAAGAGGTAATTATTTGCGGAGGTTCGATCTATCAAATAAATGGCTCATATTAGAAAATTTATTTACATCAAAAAGCTTTGAAAAGGGAAAAATTGTGCGATCATCGCAGGTTTTTCGATGTGATGATGTATTGATGACGTAAAAAAGGTGTTAATCCTAAGAAGACGATCAATCGAACAGACATATTGCCCTGCATGGCAACCGAGAGTGACAAGAGGTTGTCTTCTGACATTGGCTCTCCGACGTTCAAGTCAGTTCGTACTCGAGGGCAAGGAGAGCTTGGTGGATCAGAGCGCTCTGTAAACAAAAGTGTAGATTGTGATTCGAGAGTTATATACCTGACTTTGAGTGCCTTATATAGGGTTTGAGGAGTCCGAACTTGAGTAGCATTAGGACTCTCTCATATTTGCATCCACACTGTTGATCTTTGAAGTACTAAAGTTTAAGTCTCACCAAGACTCTTCTCTCAACATGAATCAAAATCATCTTTAAGGTTAGTCTCCTAATTGTAGTTGGAAACTATGTTCTGTTGAATTCTTCCTCGATAGGCAGAGGAGATACGACAACCTCTAAGGGACTCCTACCGAGGTGCCCTCCTCGGTTGGTGAGGTGGCCTCTTGGACATCTCCTACCGAGGTGCCCTCCTCGGTAAGGTAAGGTGGCCTCTAGGACCTAGAGGCGACCTCCATGGGCCGATCCAATGTACTCCTTGTAGAGACACGTGTCATAACCTTATTGGTATGAACATTTTGATAATATGATGTATAATTGTAATTATGGATGCTTAGCTAGCTTACAATAAAAGGAGAACCCTAATTCAATTGTAAACACTGAAATTCTCATATCTAAAGTAAATCATGGAGTCCGTGAACGTAGACGTTCTTGTCGAACCATGTAAATCTCGTGTTCTTCTTTTATCTTTTTTATTTTGATTGGTTGATATATAAATCATGATCAAATCTCTGTGTGTGACTGTGTGAGAGTCAAGTTGTTCAACACAGTGCACTCTGCACTGGTTCCCCAACCGGAAAATGGTGCACCAATTTTATATAAAAAATTGGAAAAATATGAATTTAAAATCCGACAGTTGAGATCACTTATACTATATATTTATTAATTTTTCATTTTTTTTTTAAAAAAATTGATGTAGCGGCATTCTTAAAGGCACTGATCCTCTCCGGATCCGACTAGAAGTCCCAACAAACCATATCCGTAGGGTTTGTTGTAGTGTCTTTAGTAGTCATGCTAAGCTATATGGCTTATTATCTTACTTTCTCTAGTAAATCACTACTAGAAGAAATAATTTTAGTTTATATTTCAGTAAATTGTCAGTTATCATGGAAGAAGTAAAGACAAGAAACAATAGAAAACTAAATTGAGGCAAGTAAGCAATACTTCATGGTCAGATGAATAAAGTGCGAATATATGAGCATCTAAGGATCACTTACTCCCAAAAAAATTGAGAAATAAAATCTGAAAATTTTACAAGGATCCTGTAAAAGACCAAAGTCCTCAACCTCACAAATGTCCAGATACAATTACCAACACCAGATCATGATCCAGCTGGAGCAAGTCTCAGATGCAAGTCCAGGCCCAATGCCTCGTCAAGGTTCGGCCCATTACCATCTCCTTTCGATGATCTACTCAAGGACGATCCATCGACAACACTCCCAAGCGACCTCTGCGATACCATCGAATCCTCTACACCTCCACCAAACGGTCCTCCACCTGCAACACCCCTCCTACTGGGCCCGCTCTGAAACACACATCCATGCGACACCTGGAAAAGAGCACCAGGCGCTAGGAGGTGCGGAGGAGGCGCGAAGGCGGAAATCATTGGATTCCTCGAGAAAGAAGCCGCTGCGGCGGCGTTTCGCGTGGCCTGCATTTGCTCGCGCTTGAGCTGCTGACGCTCCTTTTTGTGCGCGTTTTGATGCCCACCAAGGGCTTGAGAATTTGCAAATTCGCGGCAGCAGTACTGACACTCGTACTTTCGGTCCACCGAAGAGGGAAAAGCAGAGGATTCAGGGGAAGTAGAGGTAGGAGTTTTGAGCGACGACACATCGGTCGTCGTTTCTTCATCTTCGGAGACGCTGAATCCGAAAATTTTTAATCTTGTGGTCGCGGGGTTATTGTGAAGGTCTGCCATTGAAAACAGAGTGAAACAGAGGAACAGAGAAATGGGTTGTCCAATTAGTGTTCTAAGGGTCAGGGGATTATGGTGCATGTTGTGGGGTTATTTATACAGGATAAAAGTAGAAGTAAAGTGTGACAACAAAACTACATATTTTGGGGCACACGAGCTCTTGGGGTCCAAAAAGATCGAAAATGATAGAGATCTCAATTATCTCTGCTGTCGATATCTATACATGTGATTTAAGTGAATGTATGAACTCTATATAATGTACATGAAATTTTACGCGTATAGCTCAACAATTGGGATAATTGAGATATCAATTATTGAGATCCTTATCACCCTATTATTACAGGAAAATGATGGGTTAATACTTATTTTCATCACTAAAAGATAAAAAAAAATTGATGACTAAATTGAAACATTTGAAATTTGAGTGATTAAAATGAAACATGAGTAATCTTTCGATAACTTAAGGTAATATTAACCCGAAAATGATTGAAGTTAAAAAATGTTTAAATCCCCTAGATGCCCTTTCTTGAGGTCAAATTAATGGCCATCTTGTCATGATTACGTCTCTCTAATAAATCAAATTCCAAATTTGTTTTGATTTTTGTTGGTCCCTTTTTCATTGGATGAAAATGGGGATTGAAAATGTGATGCATGTGATGTGAGTATATAATATATAAATGATGATGATTAGAGAAAAGTCAGTCCACACTGCTCTCCACTAATTGGTTGGATTATGTTTGTTTCTGGTGTGAAACATCATGGTCTAGAAATCTATGGTTCAAAACCCACGAGCCAAGACTTAATAAGAGAGAGAGATGAAGATATTAGGTTAGAAAAATATAAATGTAGTGGTCGGATGATCTGGCCACAAGAGTTTTCATTGGCTCATGACGAAATGTTTTGTAGTAGTGAATGCAACCAATCACTACCTTAAGTGCTTAACCACTACATATGTGATATGTGACACCTATGACCTACCCACTAAATTATATAATTCTTAATCTATCATACACATGGTACCATCGTTGTTTTATTGGGATTTACATAGAATCTTTGGTTCATTGAGGATGTATATATATATATATATATATATATATACGTTATTAAATTAAGTAATAAGAATTGGGTTTTGGTTAATTTGTAGTGGAACGAGCCCCAATGAGAAGACGTGAAAGACATGTCTCTGTTTCCTGGCTCAACTGCTAATAATGCCCAAACACACAGCTCAATCAAGCGGCCAACACAGCAACCATGGCCCACCAACCAACCCAAAACAGTTTCAAGTTGAGATCCGCACATATTAGTTCATGATGGCCCACGTGTTACCATCGTGTGTGCCTTACATATCCGGAAGTAGATACTCAAAAAAAGATACTCATGTTTCACATGATAAGGTGCGAGCTCCTTTCTATGATGGCAATTTTGTGAATTAATTCAGCATGGGAGGCTTTAATTTCTAATGCTGTGTTTGGCATGAGAGTTGAGAGAGATTGAGTTGGGAGGTGTTGAATTGAGAGATATTTATGATAGTAAATCTTTGTTTGGTACATAAATGTGTTGAGAATCGTTGATTAAAAACTTTATGTATAATTTTTTCGTATGACTTGTAACTTCATATTTAATATAATAGCGAATTTCTCATTTTAAAAGTTCAAAAAAGGGATTGAAAGGGTTCACGAACTCGTCCAAACTCAGTCGCCAAGCCGGGCATAAGAGTAATTGAGAATCACATCATATAAATTTAACTTATATAAGAATGAAAATTTATCACCTAAAATGATATGGAAAGTTGGGCAAGACTGCATGACAAGAAGAGTATTTCAACTAATGAGAATCGAACTTAGACACCGCACAATATGTATTGATGATAAAGTCTATATATATAATATATATTGTTTTCTTTCATTGTTATAAGATTGTTATAAGATCTTCCCGAATCTTATAACTATGAGAGTTTTTTGAAGTCTTAATCACAACTCCAAAACATGACCCACCTTGTCTCCTCTTTCTTACGTGTGTTCTATTCAACGCCAACTCATCCACCCTAGACAGAATTTTCTCATAAAACAAAATTATCTTATCGATCCCCACCATTTATAATCTTCATTCAATAATCTTTGGCTTGAAAGCCAATGTTCGTAGATCGTTAGATATTCGACACCTAATCAATCACCATTACAGTGCTTGGCGGCAAATTTTATACCAAACTCCAAGTGGTCTAATCGCATAGTATCCCTATTTTTTTTAATAAGTCAAGCTAGTTGATCATGTATACCTAGTTTTTTTTCTTCTTCTTCCCTTTATTATGTACGTATAATATATCCATGTAAGAGATCTATCATGTAATGATGGAGCACAAGATTTATGACTTATAAGATTTGCTAATACTCATATCCACATTTGTCAGATGTAGTTTATAAATAAAAATTTAATCTCTCTCTATTAAAAAGATCGTTTTAAAGATAAAATCGTATTAAGTTTTAGACTCAAAGTGATTCGAGTTATTTATGCCATGCTCTCACGGGAATCCGATTTATAACAAGATTAGGATTCCATATGTAAAGTTAAGAAAAAGGGTAATGATTAATTACTATTAAATCTAGCCACCATATATTTTATTTAACTATGTTGAGGAGGTTAATTAGAAAAAGGCCCTCTACAGTTGGCGGTTGGGACACTATTACACCCACTATGGGGGTCAAGAACTTAGTCTCACGGTACCCAAAAAGAGAGGGAAAAAAAACGTACATGACAAGTTCCACATAAATGTGTCTAGTCATACTCAATTACTCATCAAGGTAAAGAGTTCACATATGCAGGAGTTCTTAGGAGCAGGTTAAGCTCTTACATCTCGTGCGTGCTAATTATTCTCGGCTCCATCGATCTCTTTTAGTTGTCTTTCATCCACTTAAATTTCAGACAAAATATATATATGTATGTTGTTCCTGGTAAAAAAATTTTAAGAGTTCGAATGACTCGAATTCTGTACAAAATAAGTCGCCAGATATTTGATGTGTATCACTTGATAGAACCAAATGATCAAAAGAGATGTATGGTTCAACCATTGCTTCCACTAAGAAGACTTTGAAAAATCTAATTTGAAATCTAAGCGACTAAAACAGATGTAAATATGATGAATACTAACTATTCGATCTTAACTATGGATCAGGGCGAAAAGTAAAAAGAAAGAACTATTTCGATTGATAGCTAAATTAAGAATTTACATTGAATTGAAGAGATAAACTGCAAAAACTATGAACTTAAAGTACTAATTGAAAAGTAGAAATTTGTGGGTGTAGTTATGGTCCTTCTGGACCCCCTCTTCCTTATCCTCGAGTCCTTTTATACTATGCTGAAAAACTTTGTATTTGGGTAACCTCCCAACCGTTCATAACTGCTTGTTTTCGAATGCTAGTTTTGTCGAGTGGGCCTCTCATTGTGTTAACTTTAACATCTGACCCTCTTTGTGGGTTAGCCGTTTGAGCTTAGTAATTTTATGGCGGCAACATATGTATATGTATATGAATATATATATATGTATATGAATATATATATATATATTTGTATCATTGAAGATCGAGGTCGATGCCTTCCAACTTCAATAATCAGTGGATCGACATGATAAGGATAAGCTTTTACATGGATCAGGAGTTCAAGATTAGTATTATCACAACTTTCTTGCTTAAAGCATGCTGGCTGGCTGGCTGGCTGGCTAGTAACTCTACATATCTTTTGACCCAAACAAAGCAATTATTAATGAGGGATTTGATTTTCAATACGAAGCATTATTTTCTACTTGCTACAAATGTTCAACTATGGGGCACATTGGGACCACATGCACAAATTTTGTCACTGGCCCCCACATGAACTAACCTCAAGAGAATTTAACTAGTTAGGATGGTGAAGTCATTGTCCAATCTTGTTTGATTTATGACTATCTTGACAATGAATACCTCTTTGTTGCAATGGTTTCCACCATCAAAGTATATTTTAACATATAAATAAAATGCTTTTGGATGCATTAATCATGATTTTTCTTTGTTGTTAATTAAAGTGATGCCAATGTTATCATCTTATAAGATCTCCCAAATCGGGGTTATGGCCCACCAAATTGTTCTTATCAACGAAAAAATTAACCACTAACATGATTCAATTGAGACATAATAATATATCCTTATATATTTAGATGCGAGAATCTACATCTACTATAAATATATTATAGATCGAGATCAAAGATCACAGAGAGTGAAAGTTTGATGCTGGTCTGGCGTCGATTGAAAAAGCTCCGACAATCAAGTGAGTGGAATGAGATAGAGAGTTTGTATTAATTAATACCTCCATAAATTACATCCCTCCAAAGCGGGGGACCTTGGTCTTTATAGACATATGACTCGTGACCTATCATTGGCACATGACATGAGTTCTAAGTAAGATTGGACTTTGGGCTTGACGCTTTACGCCGTGGGCTTGTCACACATAGGTCATGGGTCTGTCAAGTTCTTCGAAAGAACGTTGAAGTTTGAAGAAAGTATCTCATCAACAAGAGCTACGCGCCCTCGGCCTGCAAAAGAACTACCTATATTGTGGACCCGTTCAGTTAATAGTCATGCAAGCCGTAGATCTGTTAAGTCTTCAAGGTCGTGGGTTTGTTAAGTTGGAAATTTTAATTATATTGATTTTAGCTCTTACAATGTACAACTCGATTAAGTGTTATGATATATCTCTATGTTTGTTTATTTTTTTTGCAAGAGCATCCTAAAAGGAACTTCCGGTGTTACTCACAATTTTCAATTTAAGCATTTGTTTGGCAGAGCGTATACGCTCAGCTTCTCTCTGCACTTCAGTTTATACTCTGTTAGACATATATTCTTTACCAAACAAACGCTAAGTGTTTGAAATCCCTTTTTATAGATTTATTCAAACCTGTTGTGAAGAACAAGGAATTAAATAATTCCCAAAATCAAGATTAAGGAATCTTGTATATTTAGAATAATATTTGGAGAGAATTGAATAGATAGAAATAAGATAGAAATGAGAGAATGCTTTCTTCAATTGATGTGTACAAAGTATGAAGTTTAAGCACCTATTTATAGTGCAAAAACTCACTTAAATCAACTAATACAATAAATGCTAATTGCATTTTCTCCACTAATTCTAATATCTCATCCACCACTATTAAATCATGTCTATTAGGTGTGTAACACTCCATCCACTACTATTAAAATATGTTCATTAGGTGTATAACATAATTAATATATTTGGATGGATTAGTGGTTGAGTTGGTAAAGTGTATCATCCACATTAAGTAAATGTTTTTTAACATTTACAACACTCCCCCTTGGATGATCACGTATACAAAGAGTATGCCTCATTAAAACCTTACTAAGGAAAAACCCAATGGGATAAAAACCTTACTAAGGAAAAACCCAATGGGATAAAAACCTTAATGAAGGAAAAAGAGTACATCATTCTTGTATAGCAACTCAGTGAGATTAGTGAGAAGACTGCCTCGTTAAAACCTTGCCAAGGAAAACCCTGTGGGAAAAAACCATTGGTTGAAGGAAAAAGAGTACAATCAATATCACTGTCTTTATGTCTTTACTCCCCCTGATGCAAAAAGATCTTGGAGTTTCCGCATACCAATCTTATAGACCAACTTCTTGAATGTTGTAGGTGGTAACGCTTTAGTGAATAAATCTGCTAGATTATCACAAGAACGAACTTGTTGAACATCTATATCACCACTCTTCTGGAGCTCATGTGTACTGAAGAATTTCGGGGAGATGTGTTTAGTCCTGTCACCTTTTATGTATCCTCCGCGGAGCTGAGCTATACAAGCAACATTGTCTTCATAGACTACCGTTGGGATACTTTTAACAGATTGTAATCCACACTTCTCTTGAATATGAGAAATCATTCCTCTCAGCCATACGCATTCCCGACTAGCTTCGTAAATCGCCACTATCTCAGAATGATTGGAAGAAGTTGCTGTGAGTGTTTGTTTAACTGATTTCCAAGAAATAGCAGTATTTCCAAAAAGAAATACGTAACCAGTCTGAGACTTGGCATTGTGAGGATCGGATAAATAACCGGCATCTGCATATCCAACCAACTGAGACTTGAGATCTGATGAGTAGAATAAACCCAAGTCGGTTGTTCCTCGCAGATAACGCATGATATGTTTAACTCCATTCCAATGACGTCGAGTAGGAGCAGAACTATATCTGGCCAACAAATTCACAGGAAATGCAATATCTGGTCTAGTACAATTGGCTAAATACATCAAAGATCCAATTGCACTCAAATATGGTACTTCTGGACCAAGTAATGCCTCCCCCTCATCTTGAGGTCGAAATGGATCTTTCTTTACATCAAGTGCACGAACTACCATTGGAGAACTCAAAGGATGTACCTTATCCATGTAGAACTGCTTTAATACTTTTTCGGTATAAGTAGATTGATGAAGAAAGATACCATTACTCAAATGTTCGATCTGAAGACCAAGACAATATTTTGTCTTTCCTAGATCTTTCATCTCAAATTCTGCTTTTAAATAATCAGCAGCTTTAGTGAGCTCTTCAGGAGTCCCAATTAAATTTAAGTCATCAACATAAACAGCGATTATAACAAATCCAGATTCTGACTTTTTAATAAATACGCATGGACAAATTGGATCATTCGTAAATTCTTCTCTAATAAGATATTCACTCAATCGATTATACCACATGCGCCCGGATTGTTTTAATCCATATAGTGAACGCTGGAGTTTGATTGAACACAATCCTCTAGGTTTTGCTTCAGGCAACCGAAATCCTTCAGGGATTTTCATATAAATTTCACTATCCAATGATCCATATAAATAAGCTGTCACTACGTCCATAAGACGCATAGTCAATCGTTCAGCTACCGTTAGGCCAATTAAGAATCTAAAAGTAATTCCATCCATGACAGGAGAATATGTTTCATCATAATCAATTCCTGGTCTCTGCGAGAAACCTTGTGCTACAAGTCTCGCTTTATAACGAGTAATCTCATTATTCTCATTTCTCTTGCGCACAAACACCCATTTGAATCCTACTGGTTGAACACCTTCTGGTGTCTGGACTACAGGTCCAAAAACTTCTCTTTTTGATAGAGAATTTAGTTCTGCTTTCATAGCTTCTTGCCATTTAGGCCAATCACTTCTATGTCGACATTCATCAACGGATTTAGGCTCAGAATCCTCATTACTTTTGGTAATGTCTGTAGCAACTGCATATGCAAATATATCGTCAACAATAATCTTACTTCTATCCCAAATTTCTTTATGAGTTATTGAGCGCTCATTATTTTCATCATCAGGTACTTGTATCTCTTCGAGAGATATTTTTTCAGAATGTTGGGATTCAATAAGTTTATTCTCTTCAGGAGTAATCTCTACAGGAGAAATATGCTCTTCTGGAGTATGCTCTGCTAGGGCTTTGATAGGAGTTTGGACATTTCTTTTTCGGGGAAATCTATCTTTAGCTCCCAGTGGTCTTCCACGTTTCTGACGTGGTTTTAATTCATCACTTGCTATTTGTCCTTCAGGGACATTGATACGTTCAGTAGAATTTCTAGCAGGAATATGTGATTGCAAAACTTTTGAAGTATCATTAAATGCATCAGGTAATTGATTAGCAATACCTTGTAAATGAACAATTTTCTGAACTTCAAGTTCACACTGCTTTGTTCGTGGATCAAAATGATATTGTGTCACAGTGTTCCAAGAGATATCATCATGTTTATGATGTTGAGAATCTTTGTTGCCTAAAGGAGGAAAAATAGATTCATCAAAGTGACAATCTGCAAATCTAGCTTTGAAAATATCGTCAGTTAGTGGTTCGAGATATCGAATAATAGAAGGAGAATCAAAACCAACATAGATACCAAGTTGACGTTGTGGTCCCATCTTAGTACGTTGTGGAGGTGAAATAGGAACATAAACAGCACAACCAAATATACGAAGATGTGAAATATTGGGTTGAGAACCTAACACTAGCTGTAAAGGTGAATATGAATGATGAGCAGATGGTCTGATTCGAATTAATGATGCAGCATGTAATATGGCATGTCCCCAAGCATCAAAAGGTAATTTACTTTTCAAAAGCATAGGTCTAGCAATCAGCTGAAGACGTTTTATTAGTGATTCTGCCAAACCATTTTGAGTATGAGTATGTGCAACGGGATGTTCAACATCTATACCTAATGACATGCAATAATCATTGAAGGCTTTAGAGGTAAATTCACCAGCATTATCTAATCGAACAGACTTAATGGGATAATCTGGAAATTGTGCATGTAAACGAATAATTTAAGCTAAGAATCTAGCAAATGCAACATTACGAGTAGATAATAAACATACATGTGACCACTTAGATGATGCATCTATCAAAACCATAAAATAACGAAATGGTCCGCATGATGGATGAATAGGTCCACATATATCTCCATGAACACGTTGCAGAAAATTAGGAGATTCTACGCCTACCTTCAGGGTAGATGGTCTCACAATTAATTTTCCTTGTGAACAAGCAACACATAAGTGATCTTTAGGTAAAAGAAACTTCTGGTTTTGTAATGGATGTCCATTTGTATTTTCAATTATTCTACGCATCATAGTAGAACCTGGATGACCAAGACGATCATGCCAAAGTATAGATTCTTTAAAATCAGAACACTTCTGGTGCATCACAACATGTGTTTCAATCCATTTTATACTTGCATGATATAAACCTGAAGAAAAAGCCACAAACTTTTCTAGTACAAGCTTCTGGCTTGAAATGATAGAAGTAATATATAAGTAATCTTTATTACCTTCTCTTCCAGACTCAAAATGATATCCATTGTGACGAATATCCTTGAAACTCAATAAGTTTCTTTTTGATTTGGGAGAGTATAATGCTTCCTCAATATATATTTTTGTCCCTCTAGGCAATATGATATTAGCTCTTCCGGAGCCTTCAATTATTTTTGATGTGCCTGAGATGGTATTTACATTTGCTTCAAGAAATGTCAAGTGTAGAAAATATTTCTTATGTTTAAGGATAGTGTGAGTTGTTGCACTATCAATTAAACATATATCTTCATCGACCATATTTCTAAAGAGAAACAAAATAACTTGCATCACATATTAATCCAAAAGTATAATATAAATAAATATTAGATTGCATATAAATATATTAAACGTATAAATTTGACAAGTCCGGGACTGGTGGCCGAGTGGTGGCGAGATCCAATAAAATATAGTTTAGAAAAGAAGGTCCGAGGATCGAACCCACCGTCAGCAGTTCTGGACTTTTTTTTCTTTTTTTTTTTATTATTTTAACTTATCAAAATGATATTTATAAAATGCTGAAATTTTATTGCTTGCAATTAAATGCTTTTACAATCAAAATACAATACAACAATTAAACTCAACAAGTAAATAAACTTATTTATATATATCAGGATTTTCTAGGAAATCTGAAACATCCAAATGTGTTAAATTGTCAAGATCTTCAAGATCATCAAAGTCATCATTATTATCAAACTTAGCAAAGTTTGTTTCTGCCACCTTGCTCTTTCCTTTTATTGAGGCTTGATATAAATCTACCAAATGTCTAGGCGTACGACAGGTACGTGACCAATGCCCCTGAGCACCACACCTGAAACAAGTTTCATTATTACCCTTCTGAGGTTTATTTGGCAATCTTTTATTTGCCTGACTTGTTTCACCATCATACCTCTTCTGGTGGTATGGATTATAACCAGAATTACCTACATGGTTTCGATGGCCATAACCACGGCCTCGACCTCTTCTTCCACCACGTCCACGTCCTCGTCCTCGATTATTATGTACAACAGCGTTCGCTTCAGGGAACGGTGTACTGCCAGTAGGGCGAGAATGATGATTTTTCAACAGCAGCTCATTATTCTGCTCTGCCACAAGTAAAGCACCTACTAGATGAGAATGTTTTGCATATGCTTTCTGCCGATGTTGCTCCTGTAATATCATATTAGAAGCATGGAATGTGGACAGTGTTTTTTCTAGCTTATCCGACTCAGTAGGTTTCTCACCACAAAAATCAAGTTGTGAGATAATTTTGTACATAGCAGAATTATACTCACGGACTGATTTGTAGTCTTGCATCCTCAGGTGCATCCAGTCGTAACGAGCTTTTGGGAGTATGATATTCTTCTGGTGTTCATACCTTTCCCTTAAATCAATCCACAATGCAAGAGGATTCTTTTCCATGAGGTATTCGGCTTTTAATTCCTCATGAAGGTGGCGGCGAAGCAAAATCATTGCTTTAGCCTGATTCTGTGGAGACTCGGTATTTTCCGCTTTAATGGTGTTGTCAAGTCCCATAGCACCCAAGTGAGTCTCAGCATCAACAACCCAAGATAGATAATTGCTTCCAGAAATATCAAGTGCCGTGAAATCTAAACTTTTTAAATTCGACATAATGAAATATTATAATAAACTTAGAAAATATAACAATTGATGATTACTTACTTACAACCTCAAAAGCTTGCTCTTGATACAGCGGTGGAGACTCGTGCTGATAACGTGTTGTGAAAAACAAGGAATTAAATAATTCCCAAAATCAAGATTAAGGAATCTTGTATTATAAGAATAATATTTAGAATAATATTTGGAGAGAATTGAATAGATAGAAATAAGATAGAAATGAGAGAATACTTTCTTCAATTGATGTGTACAAAGTATGAAGTTTAAGCACCTATTTATAGTGCAAAAACTCACCTAAATCAACTAATACAATAAATGCTAATTGCATTTTCTCCACTAATTCTAATATCTCATCCACCACTATTAAATCATGTCTATTAGGTGTGTAACACTCCATCCACTACTATTAAAATATGTCCATTAGGTGTATAACATAATTAATATATTTGGATGGATTAGTGGTTGAGTTGGTAAAGTGTATCATCCACATTAAGTAAATGTTTTTTAACATTTACAACAAAACCATAATATTCCAAACAATGTGACCGTGCATGTGACTCCTAATAATACTACGTACCTACTTATCTTAAAATAAATGAAGGTGGGAGGTCTGGGTGGTCTTAGCTTTAAGTTATGTGAAAGAGACACTAATTTAATTGTATATATCTCTCAATTATGGCCATTTAATTATTGATGCTAAGCCTAGATTACATTTATTTGAAATGTATATAGATGCAGATCTACATGTCCCATGAAATGAGTTCGGTCAACCAATGAGACAAAAGAAAAGTGTTTTTTTTTCATTTTTTCCCCGAAAAGTGGTTTTATTAGTTGATAATAAAAACGGAAGATAATAAACAACTTTTAGACATACACAAAGATTTATAGTTTGGAGACGTTTCAAATATCTTTAGTAGTGATAATACATAATTTTTATTTATAGTGGGGAGATATTTTAATAATGACTCTTACAAGAATTGAGATTTTATTTAAATCGTATACCGATCACCTAACCGATATGATGGGATTTTGATAACATATGTGCACGGAGGAACTGGTCCGAGAGAGAGAATTGAAGTCGAGGGTTGAATTTGCTAAACTTGCGAATAACAAATTCAAGAATGTGTGAGAATTACTTCTCATTTCATATTTGCTTTCCTTCCATAGGAAACATTGGAATGTTTTTTACTCAATTTTAAGTACACGCTATCAATCACCAAAATAGGAAACTACTACGAATACGAATAGATTCCTATAATTAAACAATTTACCCAAATTAAACATAATTAATAATTAAAGTAATAATATTAATTGAAGACGACAATCTTCTTATTCCCATTGTCACGTCAACTCCATGCAAGATCAATGCACGCCTCCCTCACGTTGCTGCCGTTTAGCCTCTTTGATCCAAGACCGATGTGCCCGATTATAGGCATTCTTCAGAGCCCGTCTCATCACATTTCCCAATCATGAAATGCTTATTTTAAGGCTTCTTCTCATAAAGAATTTTCGAACTCTCGACAAGTATGTTTGGTCCGTTGGGAAAATCTATTAAGCAACCTATAAAATCTGAAAATCTATTAAAAAAAGGAAGGAAAGATATTGAACGACATTGGCGCCATCAACTTGATGCTTTTGTTTTACTTACTATAGAAAGTTGCGAATTTTCACCTTGACCTATCATATGCTATCATTTTTTTAGCAATGCAAATTAAAAAGAATTAGACCAAACAATTACGGATAAGAGGGGCTGAAATGATTTCGCCTTAAAATTACTCTTATTTTGACTCTCTATTATACAAGTTAATTACAATAAAAATACAATATAAATTAAAATTTTAATTTAAATGATTGAAATTTAAAACGAAAATTCTTTCAAGCGATTCCATCCCAAACAACTTGGACGAACAAATTAAAAATTTATCGTTGAAACTTTTGAAAATGCCGTAGACTAAATATTAATTATTATTATTAAATTTACTCGCGAATCCCCACAAAAAAAAGAGAAAAAGAAAAAGAGACGCCAAGTTCTCCTCAGTAGCATTATGTGCTAATTCTCCTACCCATACCGGTCTTGGGGAACCGGTTCATCTTTCAAACCGCCCAAACTACCTCCGTTGATTTTCGCTCCAAATGTTGCTTGGCTGTTAACTCCGATCTTGCCTGCTGTCCTATCTTCGGCTTCGGATTCCAAAGATGGCTTTAAAACGAACAAGTCCGAAGAATCTTGTTGCCTGATTCGATAACTCCTGCCTGCGAGGAGAGGAGCGGCTGGAGTTCCGGCCGAATAGCATCTGCAAGGTGGTTTTCCGGCGACGGAGCTGGACCAAAGGGATAGTTCTAGGGCTCCGTGTTGGACTCGGCGCCACGCCGCATTGCGTCGCCAGCAGCTTCAATTTCTTCAGCGTCTCCGTTTTTCCAGGTTCTCTCTCAAAATTCTTAAACTCTGAGTTAAATAAGTGATCGCAATTTGATATATTTGTTGCGTGCGATTCGGTATATCTGTATTACAATTCTCTTTTTCTGTCTTCTTTTCAAGATTTGAACTGGCAACAATAGTATAAGAGGGAGAGAGAGAAGAAAATGTGTGTTGTGGAGGGGGCTCAATTTTCCAAGAAAATTCTTATATCCATGGATCATGAAAAACAGGCACTTTTTCGCTTTCTTGTCTCGGCGAAAAACAGAGCATACGTCTGCTCTGTTTGTTTAGAGGAAAATACACCTCCAGGAAAATATTGAAACAATAAACAAAAAAGAGAATCCTAAGGAAAACGACATCCTATTTTAAAGACGGGATGTTGTTTTCCGTTCCTCTCTAGCTCACGCACTTTGGCACTTTGCCATACTCTTTCTCACGACGGTCTACTAGATCTTTTTTTTTATGGTTGATTTTACACGCACCACAAATCAAGGTTCTACCAGTGAGGGTCCCGAGAACTGCTTTGGATTGGGTCGACGTTAGAGACGGAGTTCTGACTCTAGTAGTACCACATGGAGTTCTGATTTGGTGTTCAAAGGCTGACGGTTTTCTGGTATTTAGTGGGAGCCCATTGAGGTTTTTAAGGTAATGGATAGCCTAGTGAGAGCCTAATATGCTGGTGCTGGTGCTGCTAGTGGTATTCTACTTGTTGTGGTGGTCCTAGAATCACAGCTTTTATCCATTAAACAATACCAAAAACCCACCTCTTTTTCTCCCTCTCTACATCTACTGATAGTAAATGTCTATCTGCTTACAACAATTATATATGCGTGTGATTGTGCTTTGAATTGTGGCTATTACTGGATTAGCTTCTTCTTAACTGGTCAGCAAGTAAGGTCATGAAGATGTGTTAGTGTGTAAAATGCTGTGTTGGATGGCTTTATTGTTACATTGATAAATATACACACACACATATCATCAGAGAAAGAAAAAAAAATGTTACATCAAATTTATGTTTTCCACTAAACAAATAGTGTAAAATATTAGTTACTTTTTTATCCAAACACTATAAATTAATTGTTTTTTCATGATGAGTATTTCCTTTACCATGAGAGATTGATTTTCCTTAAAACAAACAGAGCAAACGTAAAGGCCATATCGACAGTTCCTTGCGTAACGAAAAGAATCAACACATAGCCATGTGGTTAAGGTATTTCGGACATTGTTATGTTGTTATTGGTCTTTGTGAAGGAGTGCTGCTACAGAACGACACTTTGAACTCTTTTTTACGCTTGATTGAACTTTTTTTTGCCACTTCCCTCTCTAAAATTTCTAACTTATGCCGTTCGCATACTCCTAAACCATTCAATATTGCAAAAACAACGGCTGGACTACTGTTGGATCTCCGTGGCTGCTACAGAATTAGATGAAGGCGTGAACTATTGGAAACATGTTATATAGAATTTTCAAATTTCAGATTCCCCATTTCCATAGAAGGTAGAGCCAAAACAAGATACTCGTAGACAATCGAAACACAAACCAGGCAACTGAAAAAAAAAGAAATGATATTTTAGACAAGAACAGATGAGTACTGAAGTTCTACAGTCAACATAGAGGTGAGCTGCGGAACAACCTCTGTTTTCGATCTAAGCAGTGGAGGCAAGGAGAGAAAGGGTTAGTTCTTTCACTCACGTGTCCGTGATCTAATCAGTATTTTTGATTGGTGAAGCTGGTGGCCGGATATTCTTCAAAAGTACCAGCTCATCACAATCAGAGGGCGATGGTCGGGGCCGGTCACTTTCCATTCTCCAAAGCTTGATGATTATCGTGCAGCCCCTCTGCATTCTTTGAAGACTCTCCACTTCGAATCATCTTCAGCTCCTTCAAAGCCTTCTGCATGGAGGGTCTCATATCCTTGTCATGTTGCAAACATCGAAAAGCCAGCTTTGCTACATCAGTTGTCATCTTTCGAACTCCCTCATCTGATTCATACTCGAGACGTTTATCTATCAACCGATCAAATGCACATTTTTTAATCCTGTCGATAGCTAAGTTTGCCAGATTAATATCATCGTGATCCCTACTCAAATCAACAGCACGCATTGATGATATGAGCTCAATGAGGACAACTCCGAAGCTATACACATCACTCTTCTCAGTGAGTTGGTAGCATTCTTGATACTCTGGATCAACATAGCCTGGTGTTCCTTGTGGAGCCGTCGAGACATGAGTAACATCAGTTGGGAACAACCTGGAAAGCCCAAAGTCTGCAACTTTGGCACAGAAATTGTTGTCGAGGAGAATATTTGTAGTCTTGACATCACGATGTACGATGTCTGAAGCATGGAGGTAAGCTAGGGCGCTCGCGGTTTCTATGGCAATGCTCAAGCGAATGGCCCATGGGAGTGCACTATGAGTAGCTCGATCACCACGGAGATGATCAGCAACGGTGCCATTAGAAATATACTCGTACACAAGGAGAAGCTCACGGCTGCGTCTTGAAGTACAACCATAAAGGGTGACCAGATTTTTGTGGAGCAACCTTTTAAGGATTTCGACTTCGTTCATGAATACCTTAGCCTTTCTGTAATTGTGCTGGTATAGCCGCTTGACTGCAACTTCCCGCCCATCTCGAAGTTTGCCTGGTTGATAAAGATTATAAATAAATCCCAAACAAGTATGCCAAGGACGTATATATGTTATATTTAAGTATAAACACGCATATAACCTTATAGTTAATGTTCATCTCCATACCATAGTACACAGTTGCAAAACCTCCATTGCCAAGTTCTTTTTTAGAATCAAAATGGTTGGTGGCTAATTCAAGTTCATTGTAAGAGAAAATGGGAACCCCAAAGCATGCCGTGCCTCCTTCGAGGTCTGATTTTGAGGAAGGGTCAGAAGAAGCATGATTTGAGTGTGTGGAAGTGCATTCTCTTTTGTTGCTTCGACGTCGGAATACATAGGTTGAAATTATGGCCATCACTATGGCTAGGCATCCAATGCCTAAACCTGTGAAAGTAAAATAGTCCACTTCTGAGACATTTAGAACAATATATTGATATAAATAATTTCTATTCTTATAG
Source organism: Euonymus europaeus (assembly GCA_963580455.1). Lineage (NCBI taxonomy): Eukaryota > Viridiplantae > Streptophyta > Magnoliopsida > Celastrales > Celastraceae > Euonymus > Euonymus europaeus. The sequence continues at coordinate 3,063,381 of OY756968.1, read as the reverse complement.
AGCAAAAGTTTTAGATATTGAATTACCAAGTCCCAGCTTCAACTTCAATTTTCCATCTCCTGCAATGGAAGACACAGATAATTATGGAGTTAGTTTTATCATAGGTATCTAATTATCATGGACCAAACTTTTATCTTTGAAATCTAACAATACAATAGGCAGAGAACAATCAACAACTATCCACAAGACCAAATATAGTTTCAAGTCGTGACTTGTTTCATAAAAAACAGAGCTGCGGGTTGCACAAACGTGCAAATAGCGATAGAATGGTAGAAGTTTAATTTGAGTAAATTTTAGTGAGATCATATGCATAAGTAATCCACTTACTTCTAATGTTTTGACCTTCAAAATTTCCTTTGCTGTTTGTCTGACATTCACCTCTTCCACCATAATAACAGTGATAGTCATAGCAATCAGATGATACATTTTGTTTAGGATGGAATTGTTCAAGATGGAATATAGCAGTTAAGAGAGAGAAGATGTCACTGAAGTCTTGACTTGGTTTTGCAGGAAGCTGAATGGATGAACAATGAGGAGGGGCGGGCAAATTGCGATTGATGCCGTTGTAGTAGATATTGTAGTTGGGGCAGCCCGTATAATTAAAATCTATATAGACTGTATAACTTACTCTATCATCGCATTCAGAGACATTTTTCTTGGGAGTTAAACTGAAAGATAAATAAGAAGTGTTGTGAAAAGCCAGATTGTTGAAGTTTTTGCAGTGCTTGTCGGGGAATTTCAGGAATTTCTCAAGCCTTCTATCCTTGATTGTAATAATATCACCCTGAGAAATATTCTCTGTAGGATATAGTTGTCCCTCTGTCTCCTGTTCAATCTTTTCAGAAGTTGAATTGCAACCATGTACGATGCATAATCCACACTCCTGTTGGTGCTGCTCTGTGAAGGGGAAATTTATCTCTCCAAAATTTCCACAATCGATGCGAGGGCAATGCGGATGAATCTGGTTTTTACTACCATCGTCAGCTCGAAGGAGCATGAGACAAGAGAGTGCAAGGAAGACGAAGAAAAGAGCACCAGCCATCTGAAGATTCTCAATTCAGCAACAAGAAAACTACAGGAATACCAAGCTATATTTCTCTTGCTAAAGAAAGGTTAAGAGGAAAGTGGAACGTTCTGGCCATATTCTTCTACCTTCACTATATGTAGTTTCTCGTTGACCAATCGTTGACTTGGAAATTTGATGAGGAAGACTCATCGAAACAGCTCGAGAGAGAAAAAAGTGGCGAAATTTGTATGTTCTGCAGGGTCGCTATTTTCCCAGATTATCTCTAAAAATTAATATGTTTACAATTCTTTTTTTCTTTATTCTTGCCCCACGTTTGGTTGAAATAGATAATGAGTTTAAGATTAGTTGAGCATGAGAGTGAGAATAATGAGGGGGGAAATGAGTTTAAAGATAAAATCTTATATGTTTGATTAATGTGAGAATGAACATGAGTTTTGATTTAAATGAATTGTAATATAGATAAAAATACTATACTATCTTTTTCCTAATAAATTAAAAATTTTATAAGATTTTAATTGAATGATAAAATTGTCATTTAAAAAAAAAAAAAATTTCCGCAAGGGGAGAATAGGGGCCATGAGCTCATGCTAATGACCTATATTTTATACAAGTGAGAATAAATGTTGACAAATAATTTATACAAATGAGAGTGAATTTTGACAAAATTGATCATCTTGTCTCACTTTCTATTCTCTCCGATCAAACATGAGGTTGGTGTTCTTTTTCAAAGTACGTGCGTGATTTGAACGCGTGGTTAAAAACAATAGTAGAAGAGAGAGAGAGAAAGGGTGATGTGGAGGGGGCTCAATTTTCCAAGAAAATTCTTAATCCATGGGTCATGAAACACAGAGCATATGACGTAAAGACTAAAGACCATATTGGCCGTTCCTGGTGTAAGGGAAAAAATCAACACAGTACGTGTGGTTAAGGTATTTTGGACATTGTGTTGTTGGTCTTTGCTAAGGATAGCTGCTACAGAACAACACCTTAAACTCTTTTTCACGCTTGACTGAACTTTTCTTGCCACTTCCCTCTCTGAAATTTCCCGTTCCTTATACGTAAAACCAGTCAATAATGCAAAAAACAACTGCTGGATCTCGGACGGCTGCTTCAGAATTAGATGAAGGCATGAACTATTGGAAACATGTTATATAGAATTTTTAATTTTAAGATTCCCAATTTCCATAGAAGGTAGAGCCAAAACAAGATACTTGTATACAATCGAAACACAAACCAGGCAACTGAAAAAAGAAATGATGTTTTAGATATGAACAGATGAGTACAGAAATTCTACAGTCACTATAGAGGTGAGCAGGAGAATAACCTCTGTTTTCGATCAAAGCATTGGAGGCAAGGAGAGAAAGGGTTAGTTCTTTCACTAATGTGGGCCATGTGGCTATGATCAAATAAGTATTTTTTGTATATATGATTGCTGCCCATTTTACTACTTGTTGGACTTAGGTTATGGCTGGATCGTCCGAGTGGGCTAGACTCAGTCCAGCGCAAATTCAAGAGAAGTTAAGATGATTATCTTGGAGACAACTACTCTCAATTGTTTATGTATGTTAAACATTTATGAGAAAAAAATAAACTGTTCTTCCTACTACTTGAACATACAGAGAAAGAAATCTAGTTTTGGTGCTTACAAAGAGAATAAAAAAAGGCATTCGAAACCATGTAATAGATTTCCAATTCTAGTAATTGGAAGCAAAACTGAAGCATTGTGAAATATACTGCGATCCTTTTCATACCGATCAGAAAAAGATGAAGTGTTCTTCTTAATTCTACACTACTTACATCCCCTCCAACCTTCGAGAAGATCAGAATAAGCCACGAATGTGTGCCTTTATTACATATATTAATGAATCCTACGGCACATTCTCGTCTTCTATTAAGCAAAATGGAAGGATGAACTCTATGTACTGGAATTAGGTGTTGTATTCACAATAAACCACTTCTCTGTCACAGAGATTGGTGAAGCTGGTGGCCGGATATTCTTCAAAAGTACCAGCTCATCACATTCAGAAGGTGAAGACGGGGGCCGGTCACTCTCCAAAGCTTGATGATTATCGTGCGGTCCCTCTGCATTCTCTGAATACTCTCCACTTTGAATCATCTTTAGCTCCTTCAAAGCCTCCTGCATGGAGGGTCTCATATCCTTGTCATGTTGCAAACATCGAAAAGCCAGCTTTGCTACATCAGTTATCATCTTTCTAACTTCCTCATCTGATTCATACTCAAGACATTTATCTATCAACTGATCAAATGCACATTTTTTAATCCTGTCGATAGCTAAGTTAGCCAGATTAATATCATCCCGATCCCTAGTAATATCAACAGCAGGCATTGATGATATAAGCTCAATGAGGACAACTCCGAAGCTATACACATCGCTCTTCTCAGTGAGCTGGTAGCATTCGTGATACTCTGGATCAACATAGCCTGGTGTACCTTGTGGAGCGGTTGAGACATGAGTAACATCAGTTGGGAACAACCTGGAAAGCCCAAAGTCTGCAACTTTGACGCAGAAATTGTTGTCGAGGAGAATATTTGTAGTCTTGACATCACGATGTATGATGTCTGAAGCATGGAGGTAAGCTAGGGCGCTAGCGGTTTCTATGGCAATGCTCAAGCGAATGGCCCATCGGAGTGCACTATGAGTAGCTCGATCACCATGGAGATGATCAGCAACGGTGCCATTAGAAATATACTCGTACACAAGGAGAAGCTCACGGCTGCGTCGTGAAGTACAACCATAAAGGGTGACCAGATTTTTGTGTCGCAATCTTGTAAGGATTTCAACTTCGTTCATGAATACCTTAACCTTTCTGTAACTGTGCTGGTATAGACGCTTGACTGCAACTTCCCGCCCATCTCGAAGTTTGCCTGGTTGATAAAGATTATAAATAAAGCCATCAAACAAGTATGCCAAGGACGTATGTATGTTATATGTATGTATAAACTCGTATATAACCTTATAATTAATATTCATCTCCATACCATAGAACACCCTTCCAAAACCTCCATCGCCAATTTCTTTTTCAGAATCAAAATGGTTGGTGGCTTCTTCAAGTTCATTGTAAGAGAAAATGGGAACCCCAAAGCATACAGTGCCTCCTTCGAGGTCTGACTTTGAGGAAGGGTCAGAAGAAGCATGATTTGAGTGTGTGGAAGTGGATTCTCTTTTGTTACGTCGACGTCCGAGTACATAGGCTGAAATTATGGCCATCACTATGACTGGGCATCCAATGCCTAAACCTGTGAAAGTAAAATAGTCCACTTCTGAGAGATTTAGAAATGGACGAACAATATAGTGATATAAATAATTTCTATTCTAATAGAGGAAAAGTTTTAGATATTGAATTACCAAGTCCCAGCTTCAACTTCAATTTTCTATCTCCTGCAATGGAAGACACAGATAATTATGGAGTTAGTTTTATCATAGGTATCTAATTATCATGGACCAAACTTTTATCTTTGAAATCTAACAATACAATAGGCAGAGAACAATCAACAACTATCCACAAGACCAAATATAGTTTCAAGTCGTGACTTGTTTCATAAAAAACAGAGCTGCGGGTTGCACAAACGTGCAAATAGCGATAGAATGGTACAAACGTGCAAATAGCGATAGAATGGTAGAAGTTTAATTTGAGTAAATTTTAGTGAGATCATATGCATAAGTAATCCACTTACTTCTAATGTTTTGACCTTCAAATTTTCCTTTGCTGTTTGTCTGACATTCACCTCTTCCTCCATAATAACAGTGATAGTCATAGCAATCAGATGATACATTTTGTTTAAGATGGAATTGTTCAAGATGGAATATAGCAGTTAAGAGAGAAAAGATGTCACTGAAGTCTTGACTTGGTTTTGCAGGAAGCTGAATGGGTGAACAATGAGGAGGAGGGGTGGGCAAATTGCGATTGATGCCGTTGTAGTAGATATTGTAGTTGGGGCAGCCCGTATAATTAAAAACTATATAGACTGTAGTATAGCTTACTCTATCATTGCATTCAGAGACATCTTTCTTGGGAGTTAAACTGAAAGATAAATAAGAAGTGTGGTGAGAAGCCAGATTGTTGAAGTTTTTGCAGTGCTTGTCGGGGAATTTCAGGAATTTCTCAAGCCTTCTATCCTTGATTGTAATAATATCACCCTGAGAAATATTCTCTGAAGGATATAGCTGTCCCTCTGTCTCCTGTCCAATCTTTTCAGAAGTTGAATTGCAACCATGTACGATGCATAATCCACACTCCTGTTGGTGCTGCTCAGTGAAGGGGAAATTTATCTCTCCAAAATTTCCACAATCGATGCTAGGGCAATGTGGATGAATCTGGTTTTTACTACCATCGTCAGCTCGAAGGAGCATGAGACAAGAGAGTGCAAGGAAGACGAAGAAAAGAGCACCAGCCATCTGAAGATTCTCAATTCAGCAACAAGAAAACAACAGGAATACCAAGCTATATTTCTCTTGCTAAAGAAAGGTTAATGTTCTGGCCATATTCTTCTACCTTCACTATATATGTAGTCTCTCTTTGATCAAGGGTTGACTTGAAAATTTGAGTAGGAGGACTCATAGAAATAGCTGGAGAGAGAAAAAAAAAGTGGTGAAATTCGTTTTTTTTTCTCAATCCTCCTTATTGGCCAGTACTGAGAAGACTTGACTTCTTTGACCTTCAGTGACTTTTCAATATTCAAAGAAGCTTAATGATATTTTGGTAGGTGTTGTTCTCTTCTCCTGAAAATGTAGACAGGTGTAAGAAGATAACCAATTATTGGCTCTCTGATTCCTAGGGAAAGATTGGATGTGAAGTCTGAACTGAACACATGATAGTCATGGAATTGCCAGTCTTTCTCATGAAAGAAGAAGAAAGCCCAAAAAACTTTGAACAAAGCTTTTGTCCAGTCTCCGGGGCAAAAGTAGAAAACGTGTGAAGAGGGAAAATTTAGGCATCCAAGAGAAAAACCCATTTGCGTGACGTGCCCCCAGGGCAGGGCTATGATCAATGTTTTAAAAGTCAGGCGTGGTTGAGAAGTTTGAAGTTGGTGACTTTTACAAGTTCAGTCGACAACTGACATGTTTAGTTTTGGTCAAGAGGGAAGATGAAGGCATGAACTATTGGAAACATGTTATCTAGAATTTTCAGATTCCCAATTTCCATAGGAGGTAGAGCCAAAACAAGATACTTATATACAATAGGGACACAAACCAGGCAACTGAAAGAAGAATAACCTCTGTTTTCGACCTAAGCATTGGATGCTAGGAGAGAAAGGGTTAGTTCTTTCACTAATGTGGCCATGATCTAATCAGTATTTTATATATATATATATATGATTGCTGCCCATTTTATTATTTACATCTCCTCCAACCTCTGAGAAGATCAGAATAACTCACAAATGTGTGCCTTTATTACGTCTGCTAATGAATCTTATGGCAAATTCTCGTCTTCTAAAATTGAAGTATGAACTCTATGTACTGGAATTAGGTGTTGTATTCACACTAAACCACTTCTCTATCACAGAGATGGGTGAAGATGGTGGCCGGATATTCTTCAAAAGTACCAGCTCATCACATTCAGAGGGTGAAGGCAGGGGCCGGTCACTCTCCAAACCTTGACGATTATCGTGCAGTCCCTCTGCATTCTCTGAAGACTCTCCACTTTGAATCATCTTTAGCTCCTTCAAAGCCTCCTGCATGGAGGGTCTCATATCCTTGTCATGTTGTAAACATCGAAAAGCCAGCTTTGCTACATCAGTTATCATCTTTCTAACTTCCTCGTCTGATTCATACTCAAGACATTTATCTATCAACTGATCAAATGCACATTTTTTAATCCTGTCGATAGCTAAGTCAGCCAGATTAATATCATCGCGATCCCTACTAATATCAACAGCAGGCATTGATGATATGAGCTCAATGAGGACAACTCCGAAGCTATACACATCGCTCTTCTCAGTGAGCTGGTAGCATTTGTGATACTCAGGATCAACATAGCCTGGTGTTCCTTGTGGAGCCGTTGAGACATGAGTAACATCAGTTGGGAACAACCTGGAAAGCCCAAAGTCTGCAACTTTGACACAGAAATTGTTGTCAAGGAGAATATTTGTAGTCTTGACATCACGATGTACGATGTCTGAAGCATGAAGGTAAGCTAGGGCACTAGCGGTTTCTATGGCAATGCTCAAGCGAATGGCCCATGGGAGTGCATGATGAGTAGCTCGTTCACCATGGAGATGATCGGCAACGGTGCCATTAGAAATATACTCGTACACAAGGAGAAGCTCAAGGCTGCGTCGTGAAGTACAACCATAAAGGGTGACCAGGTTTTTGTGTCGCAATCTTGTAAGGATTTCAACTTCGTTCATGAATACCTTAACCTTTCTGTAATTGTGCTGGTATAGCCGCTTGACTGCAACTTCGCGCCCATCTTGAAGTTTGCCTGGTCGATAAAGATTGTAAATAAATCCATCAAAAAAGTATGCTTATGTATAAACACGTATATAACCTTATATGTTCATCTCCATACCATAGTACACAGTTCCAAAACCTCCATCGCCAAGTTCTTTTTCGGAATCGAAATGGTTGGTGGCTTCTTCGAGTTCGTTGTAAGAGAAAATGGGAACCCCAAAGCATACAGTGCCTCCTTCGAGGTCTGATTTTGAGGAAGGGTCAGAAGAAGAATTATTTGAGTGTGTGGAAGTGAATTCTCTTTTGTTGCGTCGACTTCCGAATACATAGGCTGAAATTATGGCCATCACTATGGCTGGGCATCCAATGCTTAAACCTGTGAAAGTAAAATAGTCCACTTCTGAGACATTTAGAAATGAACGAACAATGTATTGATATAAATCATTTTTATTCTCACAGAGCACAAGTTTTAGATATTGAATTACCAAGTCCCAGCTTCAACTGCAATTTTCTATCTCCTGCAATGGAAGACAGATAATTATGGAGTTAGTTTTAACGTAGGTATCTGATTTTCATGAGGACCAAATTGTTATCTTAGAAATTTAACAATTCAATAGGCAGAGAAGAATCAACAACTACCCATAAGACCAAATATAGTTAAGTAGTGATTTGTTTCATAACAAGAAGAGCTGCAGGTAACACAAAATAATGACAGTGACGGCAATCACTGTTAAGTAGTGGTTGAAGTTTAATCTGAGTAACTGTTAGTCAAATCATATGTATCAGTAATGCACTTACTTCTAATGCCTCTTCTATTGCGACATTGAAATTCTCCTTTGCTGTTTGTATCACATTCACCCAATTCACGATAATGACAGTGACGGCAATCAGGCAGTACATTTAAATTAAGATCGAATGTGGCAGTTAAGACAGAAAATATGTCACTGAAGTTTTGACTTGGTTTTGCAGGAAGCTGAATGGGTGAACAATGAGGAGGAGTAGGGGTGGGCAAGCTGCGATTGATGCCGTTGTAGTAGATATTGTAGTTGGGACAGCCTGTATAGTTAAAATCTGTAGGGACGGTATTGCTTACACTAGAATTGCATTCGAAGATATCCTTCTTGCGAGTTAAACTGAAAGATAAATAAGAAGTGTTGGGAAAAGTCAAATTATTCAAGTTCTCGCAGTGCTTGCGGTGGAAGTTCAAGAATTTCTCAAGCCTTTCATCCTTGATTGTAATTGTATCGCCCTGAGATATATTTTCTAAAGGATATTGCGGTCCCTTTCTACCCAGTTGGATCTTTTGAGAAGTTGAATGGCAACCATGTACGATGCATAATCCACACTCCGGTCGGTCCGGCTCAGTGAAGGGGAATTTTATCTCTCTAAAATGTCCACAATTGAAGTGAGGGCAATGCCGATGAGTCTGGTTTCTACTGCCGTCCTCAGCATGAAGGAGCATGAGACGAGAGAGTGCAAGGATGGCGAAGAAAAGAGCACCAGCCATCGGAAGATTCTCAATTCAACAAGAAGAAAACAACAGGAATACCAAGCTATATTTCTCTTGCTGAACAGAGATTAAGGGGAAAGTGGAATTTTCTGGCCATATTCTTCTCTTTGACTATATATGTAGTTTCTCATCGATCAATAGTTCACTTGGAAAGTTTATCAAAATAAAAAAGTTGACTTGGAAATTTGAGAAGGAAGTCAGCTCGAGAGAGAGGGAGAAAAAAGTGGTGAAATTCGTATTTCTCTCAATCCTCCTTATTATTGACCAGTACTGGGAAGACTTGACTTCTTGCTTTGATCTTCAGTGACTTTTCAATATTCAAAGAAGCATAATGATATTTTGGTCGGTGTTGTTTTCTGCTCCTGAAAATGTAGACAGGTGTAAGAAGATAACCAACTATTGGCTCTCTGATTCCAAGGGAAAGATTGGATGTGAAGTCTGAACTGAACACATGATAGTCATGGAATTACCAGTCTTTCTCATGAAAGAAGAAGAAATCCCAAAAAACTCCCCGGGGCAAAAGTAGAAAACCTAGTGTGAAGAGGAAAGTGTCAGGCATCCAAGAGAAAAACCCATTTGCGTGACGTGCCCACAGGGGCAGGGCTATAGTTGTGGATGTCATGATCAATGTTTTAAAAGTCAAGCCCTAGTTGAGAAGTTTGAAGTTGGCGACTTTTACAAGTTCAGCCGACAACTGACATGTTTGGTGATTGGTCAGAGGGAAGAAAAAAGGGTAAATTGAATTTACGAAGTTTCTTTCTGTTTCACTTCACTTTCTATGTCCTTTCCTCTCCAATGAAACAGAAGCCTCTGTCTTCCACTGCTGTTTTTATTAACCTCTCTGTCCCTGCTTCTGGGCATGGTATCCTCTGATGGATCACAACTTCAAAAGATTCAATGGTTTTTTAAAGGCTGAAGGTAAAGCTAACGGAGCCTGTTATCAAATCAAGCATATGTTCCGACCTTGATCTTTGTAAAGAAGTTAGGATGGAAGTTGCTGATGACAGACATGGTTTCTAGATAATTTTCCAGGAAAGGCAAGGAACATCGTCTGTAATTGCTGTGAAGAATATACTAAAATGAAGTCAACATTGCAAGTCATGGTATACTTGATTCGTTATAATGTTGAAGACTTCAAAATGTGACTCTCAATTAATTAATGTGAAGTGTTTGATCCATATAGGGGACGAGAGCATGCTTCAGGATGATTGGTTTTATAATTTGTGGTCCTTCAAGTCTGCGTTTGTGATTCTTCTTTGTTCGCAGGGTGAAGGAATATGCTTTTGATATATATTTCATTCAATACTAAAATCTAAAATCTTAAAACTATTTTTTTTGGTACAGGAAAATCTTCAATCGGATATGCCAAAGCAGCCCTCAATATCCTGACAAGGGATTGAGATTGAGCCGAAGTTCAAACAAGGAGTATGCAAATAAATAATGTTGAAAGCTTGAAACTCTTGTGCATGGTGTTAAACCTATGACTTCCCACATTTGCAAAGAGTTATCACATTCAATTTCAACATCTCAACCCAAGCTTTTTTGTTTCTAAAACTTTAAACTCTATATCCTAAAATTTTAAACCCTAAGGCTATGCTTGGCAAATATGGGAGTAGCAATTTTGAGATGTTTTTGAAGCAACTGTTCTGACTCGTAATGAGAGTTGCGATTTTGGATAGTTTTACTAACAAATTTTTAAAATAGTCCAGTACAGGATTTGGAAAGTACTAAACCACTGCTTCTGAAATTTTTTAAAAATATTAAAAATACTATTATGCTCATAGAAATAGAGTCCAAAAAATAAGACATGCTCTTGTGTTTCCAAAATAAAGATCATATTAGAAATGAGAGATCCTACAAGCAGAAGCTGAAAATATTACATCTCTAGAAGAACGAGAGCTCCATGCGTTTGATCGAGCCGAAAAAAATGGAAAAGAGTGATGCAAGAATAAGATTGATGAGAGTAAAAAAAAGACAATGAATTTTAAAAACGCACCCTCAACACACTCTGATTTGGTTTTTTTTTAAAAAAAAATCTGTCAAGCTAAAACTATATTGGTTTCTAAAATGTAAATAAATACGAATTTTAAAACCCCTAACTTTCAGTCACTTGAAAAAAAAAATTCCTCATTTTCATCCAAGTAAAGCCTAAACATTACAAACATAGGCACGGATACCAAACAACTAAGCTAAAATTCTGAAAAGAGAAGTTGTTAATTGTGAAGTGGTTTAAGATAACTGGAAAAAATGTTGTTGGATGCTCTGGTTACCTTAGTTGAACACAAAAAAAGAAAAGAAATCTGAAACCGGAAAGTTCATTCTGGGGGTGCATTTGCTCCCGCTTTTGGATGTCTATGTGGACTCCAGGCCATTTTACAACACTGCTGGACAGAGATGTGTTTCTTATTGTTTATTTTAGGAATAAGTTTAAGGAACCGGATTGTGAAAGATTGACGAGAATCAGGATATACATAGTATTACCGATCCTTATATAATATACAGAGAGACTATTTTTAGATATTGAATCTGTGTCCTATGGTTGCAACTCTACCAATGAAGGATATATTCAATCACGAGATATATAGTTGTTCCTGTATTTTGGATTGAAATTCCCAGATTTTGTAATGCAACATGTAATGATCTCTCTAAAAAGGTCTTTTAAAGGTTGAGGATGAAAGGGTTTGGGAGAGTTCTAATAAAAAAGATCACCTGCCTTTTACTTTTCAAATTCCAATGGCAACTCACATGCCTGAAGAAATCCTATTTCAATTGCTACCAAAACTGAAATGGTTTTTTTTTGCTTTCTCATTCTACTGAACACAAACAAGGGCTCCTCCTACCTAGAAAGGAATATGCACATTTGATTCCAACTAATATGACATAAGATACTACCAATCCTAGCAGGATACTCAGCCAAACACTCTGGCATTGGCCATCTTAATGTATTAGAATTAATACAAAGTAAGCTGATAAAGGCAGTACTTGGGTATTCTCCTTAACTCCAGACACCAAACTAAAGTAAACTAATATTTTGTCATGACCTAATTAACCAGTATTAATAGTAAACAGAGCTAGTTGCTTGTAGGATTGATCCTTGCTTGGCTGGTCCAACCCTAGACTAAGTCTTGGCACACAAAAGATAGGGCACTTGACCTAATTTTTATCAACTGCAGTTGCCGACTGCGGCTGATATCCAATGTCAAATAATTACCAAATGTGTGGGCTAGTTGTAGTATTTGTATGTGCATAAGTCATGGTTAGATATGTAGGAGCAAAAATAAGAAGAAGAAAAAAAATGTATGTGGACATAAATTAAAACAGCATGGCAGACACGGACAAGTGGACAGCTGCGTAAGGCTGTGACTGCGTCTAGCAAGCATGAAAGTAAGACTCACCAGGAATAGCACACAGCCGGGCATGAGGCCTGTCCGTGCAGAAGCATCTGAACTGGTAAACTTGGTAATCAAATCCACACTTTCCTCCGCTCCCCTCGCAGACACTGCAGTTGCTGGCAGTCCACGACAACCCGAATCCCCTCCTCAGTGTCTCAACTACTATTCCTTCATCACTTTTCATTACATTCGTCTCCGCCGGTGCCTTGGTCACAATCCCATTTCTACACTGATCTAATGCGTAACCCAAATCCGGATTCTCCTCAAACAAAGCCAGACTGGACAAACTCCCATTATCTGACGTACCCGGACAATCGAGCTTGTACTTATACAGATTACGATCAATCAATGACGAGTTACAACTGTAGAGGAAGAAAATGTTTGTGGGAGTAATTAGCTGAAACGGGTTGCTTGTGGGGAGGGACAGGTTTTGCAATGGAGGGACACAATTAGTGTTTGTGTAATAAAAGGCTGCGGCGTTTGAGACTCGAAGGGAGTGATTGTTGTAGAAGATTTGATGGATGATGTAGTCGTTATCGGACAATCTAATTACAGGCTGACCATTGTTGTTGCAAGAGAGGTTGAATCCAGGGAAGCCACAGAAGTCTTCTTGCTCTCCTTGGATGTAGAATGGGAAGTGTATTTCTTGGGTGTGATTAAAACAAGATGCGGCGACGCTACAGGCTTCATACTGAGAGTCCACACCTAAAGCAGATATTATGAAGAGGTTTAGGAGAATCAAGATCCATACAAAGTTTTGATTCATTTGAAGATCCTCAGAGAGAGAGAGAGAGGTAGAGGAAGAGAGGAGGATGATATGATTAAAGTGATAATATATGAAGAAAAAAAAGGGTGAGCAGAGGAGTTCAAAAGGAGTTGGATTTTAGTTTTGACTTTTGATGTTGAGTCTAAAGGGGCCTAGATGATTGTATATGTGTCTGCCTCATATCCTTGACTGTTGAATGTGAGAGGATGGAACTGATGGAAGTTTACAAGTTGACCACCCTTTCTTCTTGTTTTTTTCCTTTTTTTTTAAAAAAAAGAAAAACTCTGTTGCATTCTTAACAAATAGAAAATAATTGGGATAGTTTCTTTCTTTTTTAGGAAAGAAAACATACCTCATAAGTTTATTGAAATTTTTATTTATGACGGAAAAATATCGTGATTACAGAAATAAAATCAAAGAAAAAAACCTAAGGCCTTGCTTGGGAGAGGTGTTCGGAGGAGTTCGCACCCTTGCTTGGCGCGAACACCTCAAGGTGTTCACTTACATTAAAGGCTCCCAACCCCTCTCATATCAATCAAGGATTCACTTTTATTAACCCCTCCCAACCCAACAACTCCCAACCCATCTCCCAAGCAGCACAAAAAAACACAAAAAGATAGTAGATATGCAAAGACCCTTCTTAACAACAACAAAAAAAGATGCAACAATAACAAAAAACCCATAACGACCAGCAACCAAAATTGGTATAATTTCTTGTCCCAAATAAAGGCTTGATAATAATAATTGGATTCATTTGCAACTTCTGCCTTCTGTTGTGATTGAGAGAACGGATGATGCAATTTAGATGATAGTTTTGTGGGGAGAGAGCAGGTGGTTTATCGGCTAATATTTTACATAATCACTCTATATAAGAAAAATAATAATTTATTGACTTTTTAGTGCCACCTCAATAGTTGACTGTCCAAATAGTTGAGAAATTTGACTAGCGGTTAATAAAACATTTAGCACATTTTATGTCAAAATCTGGAACAAATTTAAACTTCAAACTATGGAATAAAAACGTTTTGACATTTGATGTGCAAAATGAAATATGATATATTTTTTGGTAACTAAATATTGTATTAACCCATCTGACGAGTGTGACTAAATTAAAACAATTTATACATTGAATATTTATATTGGAACGTTTTTATATTTAGTGATCGAATTAGAACAGATCAACTCTTTTATTTAACAAAAGTTTCATTAACCTTATGTTACAAATAGTTGATATTTGATTGATGAATTATCATCCATGTAATAGTATAACTCTGTCCCAAAAATAACTATTATCTGCATTAAAATCAAATTATTGTCTGACCTTTTCTACGAGAGATTCATCTATTTACTCGACGTTTGGTTGAAAGGAGGGAATGAGTTTAAGATGAGCTGAATATGAGTTTATTGAAAGGGGAGAATAGAGAGGGGTGAATGAGTTTAAAGATAAAATTTTATATGTTTGGTTTTGGTTAATGTGAGAATGAGCATGAATTTTGGTTTAAATTGATTGTAATATAAATAAAAATATTGTATTATCATTTTTCTAATAAATTGATAATTTTATGTGATTTTAATTGAATGATAAAATTTTCATTTAAAAAAAAATCTTCTCTTGTGGGAAATGGGGGTCATGAGCACCATATTTTATACAAATCAAATAAGTCTCTTATCTCACCCCTTATTCTCCCCGAGACGGCTAGATGTGACGATTTGTAGTAAACGATTGGTAATTTCGTTGGAAAACTCAAGTGTTAATAAACTAATCATACAAAGATTCATTTTCTGACTCCTCAACAGGGATCATTATTGAAACAATCAAATTTAATTTAATAATTGCATTAACGAAACATGAAAACAACACTTGCATTTGATCTTGTTGCAAAAGTGCCCCTATGATATCAAAACTTGTAAATCAACTCCTTATGATTTGATAATCTCAAAAACCCTCCCCTCATTTTTTTAATAACAATGAATTTTGAAACTTTCTTCCGGTTTAGACTAGTACTTTTACGTCCTTATCAATTAAACGTGTCTGAAAATTCAAATCAATCTCAGTTCGAAACTAATTTTTTGAAACCCCAAACTTGCGACTACGTACATAATGCGTAAACCACTTGCTTAATTATTATGTCATTTATTTTTCGAACATCATTTAAATGCAAAAATGACATATAAATACGGGAAGATCCGTTGGATCAAGCAGTGGAGTTATATTCAAACTACTGCAAAGTAGAAATTGAGATGGATACTTGGCCACAAATTAAATAGCTTTTAGAACGTGATTCTCACTTATTCATTAAAGCCCTTTTTACAAAGTCCTCGCAACTTGCATCACAAAAGAGTGATCCATGCCTTCAACTTTTTAAATCATAGGAGACTTGACCGACCGACTATTAATTGGCAAGAAAGTAACTCTCTTTGTCTCCAAATTCAATATGGGTCTCTGGAATAGTGCTGATCAGGGCCGATAAGCCCATTTAGCATGACAAGTTTATTTGGGCTTAGCGGGCTCAACCTGAACATGGGACCTGTATAAGTGTATACTGTATAGTGTTTAATGTTTATTACCATTCCAAAACAAGACTTGAGGCCCAATCTCAATCTTAGGCCGACCGCCGAGATGATATCCGGAAAGCCTAATGTGGCAAGGCAGCCCAATGGGTTTGATAGCAAATGCAAATGTTCAAGAAGCACAAGTGATGCTGATGCACCGGCGCACCATGTCTGCGACCGACTACTTGCTATATGACCGGGAAATTGGCTCTCAGCCAAGCCAGCGGTGATCCAGCCAAGTCCAATTTTGTCAATCGCAAGTCGGCGCAAACCCACACTTAATCACTCTTAATCACTGTTTAGTTGAGGGTACGTTGTATATTTTCATCAAAAGGAGAGAATAAATTAAAGCCAAAATTTCACAAAGACTAAACACACTGGTACAGACAAAAACAAAAAGTTGCAAAACAGTGTATTTGCATTTTACAGACACAGAGCCAGAGAGCAGAGACGCGATAATGGCTGTCTCAGTTGCTATTTTGGTTGTTGTCACATCTCTTCACCTCATCGCCTTCGTCCTTGCTATAGGAGCCGAAGGCCGCCGTAGCTCTGTAGTTTTCTCTCTCTTTATATTTATGTCTTCTGTTTCTGTAAATCTGTGTTTTTGTGTTGTTAATTGTTTGTTTGTGATCCTGTTTGTGTTTTATGTGGCGAAGGCTAAGGTGGTGCCAGATCAGTACGATGAGCAAACGTACTGCGTCTACGAGTCGGATGCGTCGACTGTGTATGGACTAGCGGCTTTTGGGCTGTTGTTGTTAAGCCAAACAGTTTTGCACGGCGTTACAAGGTGTCTCTGCTTTGGGAAAGGGCTTGTCACTGGAAAATCTAAGACCACCTTCGCAATCTTCTTCTTCATTGTCTCCTGGTAAATCTTACTATTTCTCGCTTAAAAATGGAATCTTTTCTGGTTTATTTTCTTCTTGTTGGGTGTGCACTAGGTTCAAATTCGCAGGATTTAACTGTTTTTTACTTGAAGCTGTCAAAATTTGAGCATCCTAATGGCCTTAAGACCCCTCTATAGTCTAATGCGCAAATGATCAAGGAATTCGAAATCAATTTTCTGACAATTTTAACTCCTTCGTAGATGGCATTCAAGGAACTGCAGAACCTGGATTTGACATATTCAGTGTGGACTTAATGTCTTTTCCATTTACAGTTTTTCCCATTTAGAAATGAAACCCAGCTCTATCTAAATTCAGTTACTTGCGGTCTTGGGTGTATCTCGTTGCAACCGGCACGTCAGGAGTGGGTATAGTGCTCCTCGTGAATGATATTTTTGAGATTGAGTTTCGTTTTTATAGTCATACAAGCGAGCTTTTAATGGCGATCCTATATATATTTGACCTTCATCAGCATTCAGCAGTATTTTTGCCACTCATCTTGACCTTGAAAGCAGTCTGAAATCGAACGTAGGACAATGCTGGAGTGCTTTTGAGGTTTAGGGTTTAGGCTACTGAATATACGAAGTGCTGGTGCAGATGTTGTGATATTGGATCATAGTGGGTATGCCTAGCTTATCTGAATTTGGATCAACCTATCTCCTTGGTCTTTTTATTCCTGAAAGCTATCTGGACATTGTGTCCATATAAGCTAAACTGATAACAAGTATTTTCTGCTATTTTTTGTCTTTTGGTTTCCTCTTAGAAGCTATGATTTCAAGAGGCAGGTGATTTCTATTTTTTGGGGCTCTGGTTTTGAGCTTTTGCTTAACAATGAACTAATATATCAGGATTAGCTTTTTGGGAGCTGAGGCATGTTTGTTGGCTGGGTCAGCAAGGAATGCATATCACACCAAATACCGAGCTGCCTTCTATGGAGGAGAACATCTATCATGTGCTACCCTTCGCAAAGGCGTATTTGCTGCAGGAGCAGCTCTAACATTGTTATCATTGCTTGGCTCAGTTCTTTACTATTGGACTCACTCTAGAGCAGATACTGGTGGATGGGAGAAGCACCGGAATGAAGGCCTGGGCATGATGGCATCTGATTTTCCACAGCCTCCTCAACAACGTGCCAATGAGTTTGAGAAGGTTTAGTTATTCTTACTTCCAACTTTTGTGTTGACTTATTGAGGAAAGGATGGATAGGTTTAAAGTAAACAGTCCCAGTAACCCATGGGTGTATACATATTACTCATGTTATATATGCATGCAATAGTAGAATGGAAGTATATTGTCATTTTTCTGTTTCTCCTTTTCTTTTGAGTTTAGGTATATTGTCATGTGTGTCTGTAAAAGTTTGAACTTTGTGGCCTTGTCTTCATATTGCTCCTACCCTTCTTAAAGTGGCTCTTGCACCCTTTTATCTTCGTTTAACGGTTTCCTTCCAACCCATGTAATGGCACTACAGCAGGAATCCCAGGAAAAATTCACTGGAGCAGCGAAATTAGATGCTATAGCAGACGTTAAACCTGAAGCTTACCACCAAGCAATTTTCAGGCTGTTAGTATAGAAGATCCTGCTGGGCAAGTATGCCAGTGATGTTGTTGGCTAGTGGTACTGGTTTAGATTTAGATGACTTTGGCATAGAGAAGCCTAGGCGTGGTGGTTGGATACCTTTCCTACGGGTCGGAGAAGATCATTTACTAATCATTCAACAGTTAACTCTAGATGGATTCATTATAATGATCATAACTTGGCAATGGTGCAACTTGAAGTAGGATCTCCTCCCACAGTGACCATGACCAGCACACCGGTAGTCTTAGTAGCTACTAATACTACTGCAATATTACTCCTATAGCAGAAGCCGATCATCATCTTAGCATTATTTAAGTACAGCAAACCAAATAGGTAAAATACTGATCCGTAAAACCTGTCCTTTATGTCGATACCGAGAATTTTAGCAGTTTTGGGGTGGCAATTCACAAGCAAAGAACAATTTCTTAGCATTTGGAGAGCTGAGAAGTGCTTTAAGGTTAGGATCCAAGACAAACTGGCAGAGGCATGATGCTTGCTCCTTCAATTTCTCGCAACATAGTCCTATGGGCAGTGGGCCTTGAGAAACTATTGCAGCTGAACAAGGGCTTAGCTCTAATGGGTCACAAGTAACAGCATTAGAAAGATTGACCTCCCTCATGAGCAAAATAAACACAAGAAACAGTGCCAGATTTGGCATCTTCATCTTCACCTGATTGAAAGAGGAAAAGGAGAGTAGGAGGTTTGTAAGGGGTGTGCAGATGAGGAATTTCCCTCTCAATTTATAGTACCAGAAAGGCAATGCAGTTGGCATCCTTAATTAGGGTCAACACTAATTAGGAAAATTGCTATGATATAATTTTGAACTAAAATTGTAATATTATCGTACCGCTTAGGGTAAAATTTTGTGTAAATAAGTCATATTAACCAATTTCATTACACAAGTAGCAATACTGAAATGATGAGTATAAATTATGCTACAGTTAGTAATCTCTATAAGATTACAGAACAACTATTATAATCCATCCACTGCTTA
Source organism: Euonymus europaeus (assembly GCA_963580455.1). Lineage (NCBI taxonomy): Eukaryota > Viridiplantae > Streptophyta > Magnoliopsida > Celastrales > Celastraceae > Euonymus > Euonymus europaeus. The sequence continues at coordinate 3,044,271 of OY756968.1, read as the reverse complement.
AATGTATTAGTTAGTATTATTTATTTTAAGCAAAATGAATAATACAGTGTAACTTGTAACATGTACTCTTTTATAGATTGAGTGACTTTTATGCCCGGTTACTTTTTTTTGCCAGAATTTCTATAAACCAAAAGTTCCCTATCATGGCAATGATGCAATGTAGTTAATTTTAACAAAAAATTATTTCTCTATTTTTTTTTTCTGGAGAATTTAGTTAGAAAGAACTTTCTGTTTTCTCAAAATTCCAAATTGTTCCTTTCCTTCCCTCTCCTGCATCCAAACACCGAGAAATGATGAATTCGAAAGAAATATCAGGATTTAAAAATTGATTACTAGGATCTCAAACCATAGTGCTTTATACATCACACCGCATGCTTTATAATTAATCTAATTTAATTAACAAGAAACTAGTATTATCCAAGATTGACACCAATAACTTCTCACATAATGCGATATAGATTAGGCATGGATGAAGTAATTAATTCATATATTAATGCATGTGAAAAATCGATAATCTTTCATATCATGCCAAACCCACAATAACTCTAGTGCTTTTATATGGATAGTTTGATTACTACATTGAAAAGCAAGAGCTCTGGTTCCAGTAGATAAGCTAAGATACTGTAGTATCCGACAATCAAGCCATGTCTGTAAGCGGATTTGCATCTTTAACAATATTATTTGACCCCCAAAAGGTGCCGGAAATTCTTGGAGGAATTAATGGTAAAATCCTCACATTTCTTCTCCATGTACACGTGAAAATATCTGTTCATCGGAAACTATATTCACCTAGTTTGTTCGATAATGTTGCAGCATCAAATGCAAATCTTGTAGGAGCCGCGCTTATTTGGTTTCTCATTGAAGTCATGCAGATCTTATGGGTTTCTGTCCCGATAGCCTAATTCATTATTTTCAAAAGAAAAATATAAATGTATATTTTTGGCTCGAAACAAAAACCAAAGTCATCACCGTTGAAACATCAAATATTTAGAGTTTATTAGCAACGATCTTGAATTGTTATACCTTTTCATTTTACATGTGAATTCGTCGTGCTAAATACTACACATTTATAATGTATATTTTTTATTAAAAAAACTAGTAGTTCCCTAAAAGCAGAGTCTGTAGCCACTCCAATGTCATCTTCGTTTGAATTTCAGACATCAGCAAGTTGGACGATTTCAGATCCAAAGTTCTTGAGAAGATTCCAAGGGACACAAATTGATACTCCGAGTAATGACATAATAGATTAGGGTTATGGCGAAACCGCTCAACTTCCCTAAATAATCTTGTGTACAAGCATTCTACACCATTAATCGAATTATTGAGCAAGGATTCTAGTTTTCCAATCCAAGTTTCCTATTCTGCAATCCATAGCTTTTTCCCGCCCAGACCATGTGAAACGGAAGAATAACCAGTCACCATATATTAAAGGCCTATCTGCATCAAAACTAATGGTCTTCATGATGCATCAAACTACGCCTACTGTCGGCATAAACGGAACTCCGTAGAGAAAAACCCACAAAGCTCAGAAAAACAGACGAATTGGAATGAGAACCCTAAAAACATGAAACGAAAATTAGAGAGTTTATAATGAGAGAGCTCTTACCAGCAAAGACTCATTTGTTTCCAGAAAGAAATCCTAAGAACAACAAAAAATTCACTGTCACATGATCTCAATCCATTTGCACTAGAGCAATTTCTATTTATGCTTATTTACTCGAGAATGCAGAGTAGCATACTCGCTAAAAAAATAGTATATAGTAGATTTGGATATTGATCTGTATACCATAAACAATAAGGGGCTTCCATGATCATGCATATTTTATGCTCCATGTCAATAATGAAAAATCATGCCATGCTTTACCCCCCAAATGTTCACACTCCGCGGTTTTTTCTTATATCAGTGGAGGAGATATCCATGCGAAAGCTTTCAGCTGGAATGGGGACAAACATGTCTCGTAGCACCTCTGGGATGTCAAAATCTTCAAGAACCTACCAAGAAAAACTTGGAATAGAATTCTAGGAGAAAATATGGAAGGTAATTAAATTGAGCAGGTTGCAGGACCTTCTGATGTAAACGCACCTTAAAAGCACCATCTACATTACGGCCACCCACAAGAAATGTGCACCCTGTTCTTTTGCAATCACTGAGAATTCTTAACATCTTTTCATGGGCTCCGTCATAATATTTTGGCTGGAAAAGATAGTGAATTAGTAATCTAACTCAATCAAGTATAATTTTTTTTCTGAATGCCAAGTGCAAATATCTAATAGATTAGTTCTAATCACATTCAAGCAAGTTGTAATGTTGTATAGACCTAGTTACAAGAGTGTGTCTAGCATTACTTCTTCCTTTTTATCATAGAAAAATACTCTCTATTGGAATAGACATGTTAATTTGCTGGATGGTCTGGGTTAACCGAAGAGGTTCGTTCATATAAGAGGTCACTGGGAAAAAAGTATTATTGTCATCAGATTCAACAACTATTGAGATTAGTATTTTTCACCCTCTTTACTTTTTCCCCTCATTGCCAGGTCAAACAATTCTATTTCAACAAAATCAAATATGTAACTGCCAGCTACATTGGATCTGCCAATCCTTTTATTTATCCTGGATAACTTGTGCGGTTCTACTAGTAATTTTCTGAGGGAGGGGAGTCTCGAAACTTGCAGCTTGTCCCAGCACCAGCAAGTAATGCGGAGTGGACCACAAGAGTTCCTCTATATATCTTTTTAATTAATAGTGATCTACCAATTCAATTATTCACTATTTGACATCACTAAGGGGCCTTGAGAAATAATATCTAGACATAGTGAGCTAGCATGGAGCCATGGACATCCTTATGGCAGAAATTTTTCATAGCAGAAATTTTCTAAAGCAACAAGAAAGTACATACATTAATAAGCCTCGCTACTGTGTCTGCACCAATCACAAAAGCACTGCCAGGGAAAAGTTCTGCTTTCTTGTAAAAATAAGGCTGATTGGAAACTATTAGAGTCTTCCCTGCCATTCGGAAGCAAAACTAGTTACCACATCAGGAGATGATAAATAAATAAATCACTGATAGCTTTCGCTATACAAAATCATTTTTTGATGTGAAGCATGTTTCAGTTATTCAAGGTACTTAAACATGAAAAGCACTTGAGGGAAAGCTAACTTATAATTCCAGTTATTATAATAAACTCAAATATTTAAATTTCAGGTAAATTTGCTTTCCACTTCATAAGAGACAAAAATAGTGTTAGATCATGGTTTTCCCATTAAATAAATAAAAGCCTGCGCACCATCGAAATTATTTGTCATATCGAACTCTAACCAATAACTCATTTTCACTGATCATGCCACTTTAACAGGTTACAATTAGTTATTAGCTTCCAATATGAAGTACTTCAGGATGGCTGGTGAATTAATCATTTAAGGCAGGTGATATTTCTCCCAAGACCAGACAAGTATAACAACTCACAGAAGTAACTATCAAAGTCATCAGTAAAAGCCCACTATAAAGTAATTCTGATGCATTCAAATTGCTGTGAAAAGGATTTTGGATAACTTAGGACTTAGAAGTGATCATGCACTTGTAAACTAACTATTATCCCCGCCCATCCTACATGATTGCCTAGATCATGATCCCTCGGCCTCACTAAACCTATATGTAGAACAGCAGTTTTTCGGAATGTCAGAGAATCAAACAATGTGCCTCACCAACTTTTTCAAACTGCTTTACACGATCTTTGATTTCTGATATAGATAATGGAGGTTTGTCAGCATTGACAGCAGATAACTCGAAACATGGATATCCATTGCCACAAATGCTGCATAGGAATGAGTTAAAAATGAGACTTACAGAAACCATGATAAATCTAAATTCATTATTAAAGGTGTTCAATGATAATCCAGAATAATCTTTCTTCCCCAATAAATATGGATTCCCTTTCCAGTTAATTACTTAATATAATATTCTGATCCAGTGATCTCCCCTGGTCAGAATAAAAAAGCATTCTAAATAAATATGGTCATCTTCTCATACAAAAGAAACTGAAAAACCATTGTACTCTAAATCACAAAATCGATTCTAAAGAATAGTGATGTCAACCATATATTTGATAATTAGTTTATGTTTCTATATTGTTTATCTGCAGAAGTAAAATCCTTCAGGTGGAATAAGTAACAGACGGAAACATCTATCTTCTGTAATGTTACAATACTATGAGCTGATAGTAAATAAGACGTGCTTCTAAGAAATTATGCCAGCAAAAATGTCTTATGCATAAATAACCAACAATAACTTGAATGAAAAGTGCTGCAACATCTCAGAAACAGTTTTTAAAAAAAATCAGATACCTTAAAGCAACTTCCAAGAGCTTGAGATGGCCATCATGCAGAGGATTAAAAGAACCCGAGAGTATTATCTTCGTCTCTTCGTTTGATGTACGTGCCACTGTAAAACAGACAACAGTTTATTGTTTAACAAACATTTCTTTTTTCTTATTTTCATTTTTCTTTATCCTGTGCAGCTCTTACATGTGTTCACATTTTTTTATTCTCTTCACGCTCCCAAGGAAAAATAAATGTGTATTTAAAACAAAAACTAGCTGTAGTTGGGGTTCATTTGATCTAAGAATCATACCATCAGAAAATGGATAAATTTTGTAGCATATTTCCCCATTTATAAGTTGTTGTAATTCCTGATCTTCATCAAACTGCCTTTCAAATTCATCAGCCACGTCAGATTTAGTCAACTCAGAATCAAATGGCGCTGGGATCCTGCACGCATTTGCGATGGCCTGTAATCATTGGATTAAAAAGAAAATAAATAAAGAAGTCCCAGGTGGTGAGTTATAGGATCACACAAGAAGGGGGAAGGGAAGCGAATGGCCAAATACACTTCCAATAGAATGAAATCAAGGATGGTTCATTTGCCATGAACATGGCTTCAACCTTATAGCCTTAAAGAAATGTTTACACTAGACCCATTTCAAGATCTCATGACTTTTTGAGATGATATGTAAAACAGTGCTAAAATAAAGAGAGTTCAAAATTGCAGATAATCATTTCAGCATCATCATGCACCTTTAGTAATAGTTGACTTGAAACAGTGTCTTCTTGCTCCCGTGTTCGCAAACCCTAGTCAGTTCAGTAACAAGGTACATATGACCATTGCAAAGATTACAAATGATTAAAAGCAATAGCAAAAACCCAAAATCACCTTTGACAAGGTGACCGTAGATACCCAAAGTCGGTCAGATGTTCTTGTTGAGAAGCACAACCTGGACATGACAACATAAATATGTAGAAGGTAACTTAACAAAAAAATAACTTAAATATTGAAGGTGCTTACATTCAAACATAAGGCATAATTGAAAAACAACTGAGCAAATAAACAAGTCTCGTCAATGTTTGATTCAACTTGCATTATAGAGCCAAGATTGCAGTCGCTGCACAGTACAACTGCTATAGGAAATTTAAATTGGTGAATATCATTTCCTGTAGTCTTAGAAAGCATGGTGAAACAAACAAATGAGAATGATATTCCTCACCTCTGACTTTCTATCTAATGATCACAGCCTTAATTAAAGAGGCAATTTTCAATGAATCATCTACATATTTTTGAATAGATGGCAGCAGGGGCAAATTAACACACATATTTCTCAGGAAAAAATAATAAAATGAGCGACACCTGTGGTCTCCAAGTTTTGGACGAGCGCTAGCCAAAGAACCAGTAAAGCCCACACCAAGAACTGGAGAACCTATTAACATTAAATAACATCGATATTAAACAAAAAAAAGACTCGACCAGCCAAATTTACATACCACCAACTAAGTATTTGTTTCTGACCAATATAATTATGCTTGATGAATAGCAATGTAGCATTGTAGTTCAATTTTTATTGGATAGAAATCTTTTAACATTTAAAGCCTAGATTCTGCTACTAACCAAAGCAATTTTTTTAGTACACACAATTTGCGAAAATGACAGACTAGCTGGATCAGCCAAACAAAACACAAGCACAACTACATCAAGCCACTACAAAAAAACATTGCACGATTTGTATGTTGCCAAGAAACTCAAAATTCTACCCTCAAACCTGGTCTACAGAGCTTAAGGGCACGATTGTATGCCAGTAAAGCCATTTCCTCTGCTGTTTGCTGGCTACAAAACTGAGTTGGAATCTGCAACACCAACGCACAACTACATCACTGAGAACCCTCCCAAGAGAAAAAGAATTACCAGACAGAAAATAATTTCAAATATAATTCAGTCGCTAATATATATTTTTTAAAAAGAACAAATAATAATCCATCACTAAGATTGTTGAAATAGAGAACCTTATTGATTAATTGAATCATAGACATTCTGGAGTACGGAACCACCGCTTCAAGCACTGTATTTGAAGCTCCCGGCACTGAAATTAACCAGCCAAGTGCCTAACAAAAATTCATCTGTTAACTTGATCGTTTGATAAAAATCGATTGATGAAGATTGTGTGAATTGAAATACCTGAGATGCTCCACCAGCGAGATAGAGTACACCCTGTGTAGGACTCGCGTGAATGGCCTCCACTAGAGCCCGAATCCTAGCTTCCGTCATTTTCCTCTCTCGTCCTCCTCTGTCTCACCTCTCTTTCATTCTCTTTCCTGTTTGACACTTTGACCTGCAGTTCAATCGTTGACGTTCCTAAACGATGCCGTATATCAATATAAATCAGTTTTTTTCTCTATAGGATCCGCCGACCCCACTTCCCTTCCCTCTCTCTCAACTCTCAACTCGTATCGGGACGAATCCTTATCCATTCGACCAAGTGGTTTCTTTCAATGGCCAGCCTAATCGGTAGCTCTGCAACAAAACCCATCTATGCTCTTTCAAATTGTGTTTGACTTGCAGCTTGGTATGGGAATTTCACTTAGACACTATGCAACGATCCTGGATAATCCTATTTGGGGCCTGCGTTGTTCTATTGCCACTTTATATATATGCAACACAATTCTAAAGCTACTTGGACAAGAAGATGATATTGCTGAAATTCGTGGAAGATTTACGATCCAAGTTATTCATCAAATTTTTTCACTGGCCATCAATTTAGCAACCCAAAAAATTTTGCAAGCACAAAGCGGAGTTGGGTATTTTTCCTGGATTGATTTTGGAACTCTAATTGTTCAGATAGGGATGCTTCATCTCTTCCTAAATGTATTCAAATGGGGTTTGACTGTAAGCTGCTGTAGCTTATGAGCTCTTGGCTTGGGGGTTGGCTTGGGTTAGGTTGTTTATATGGATTGGCATGATCTTTGGAACCCTTCTGCAGACAACACCAACTGGCACAGAGAGTTGAGTTCTGTTATCACATATTTCAATAACATAAACTATTTTGAAACTAAAAAAGATTTTGAAAGTTCTATAAACCATCATCTTTGAAATACTGGTTGAAAGAGGCGAATGAGAAGATGCATAAATGGGGTGGATCAATTGAATCAGAGAAAATGCAGCAAGAAATCCCATTTTCTGTTCTTAAAATGCAATGTAAATTCATGTTTGTAATCACTGATTTTGTAAATCAGAGATGGGCTAGTGTAATCTGTCTAGCTGTGGAACCTTGCAATTGTAAAGCATGCTCATCCAATTCTAGAACATTTTCCTGATTGTTAATAACTTAATGGCGAGGCATTCATGAGAGAATACCCATCAAAGAAAAAGTAAAGCCTTTTGTCTTCACAGAAGCAAAGCTGATGATTTTTCAATACAGCTGGATACGCTAACAAGTGAAGAAAGAAAAAGAACTTTTGAATATGCCTCTCGTGATATTTGTCGGTGCCTGTCTTCAACAGAGATAATATTCTCCTTGAACAGTTGTTTCTCTGTTCGACCCACATAGATATGCAACTCCAGATTCTGAAGCAGTGCATGTCAAACACAAACACCCGAAGTCTAATACAAACCAAAAACAAGCATACATCCAGGGCACCAGAAAGAAAAGTGAGTGAGTCGTACAGTTGTTGGTTGAACATCGAGAGAGCTCAAAGCGGACACTGGACCACAGTCGTAAGAAGTTGTCGTCATGCAAGATCGACTATAACAATGTAATACAAATTAATAAAAATATGTTTTTTAATACAACTGCGTCAATAAAACCTAAATATGTATATATTATATTTTCTTCATTTTGTTATAGTCAACAATATTCTTATCCATTCCTTCTGGCTTCTGCAACCAAAAAATGACGGTATTTTGACTCCTACAAATTGTTTACTTTATCCCTTTGATTGTTTATTTTTTTTTACATATGAATTAGTGTTGTTATATTACAAACTTGTACATTTTCCATTAAATAAATAAAGTATCATTTTCAGTAGTCTTGCCTTCATTTCCGGCAGTCTTATTTTATGCATCAGATTTTGTTTTACATGTGATTAATTTGACGAGAATCTTTATTCATGCATCAGATTTTCTATTAGAAGATGTGTTTTGCTGATACGACTGAACATGTAACTTGACTTTTGTCACTTTATGAAATAGATGTGAGATCAATATTAATTTTGGTGTAATTTTAGTAACATGAAAGCCAACAATATCGTTGGCCTTGCTAATATCATATGGGGAAGAAGTAATGTATTGTTTACCTTGTTAATATGAAGAAAAAATAAAAATGTGTGTTTTACTATGTATTTGTATTAATTAACGTGTTTTGTTTTGTAAAGTGAATATGAGATCGAATTTTAATTTTAATGAGGTGGGGCAAATTCTCCAACCCCCCATTTGCAATGTGGTACCAGAACTCTCTTATTGGACCCTACCAAGAAAAATAATTTCCTTAAAATCCCTCAACCTCAGCGAAGGTCTACTGGCTGTTAAGTGCGGAGTCTACTCTAAAGCGGGCCTCACTGACAAACGGCTACCTTCCCATACCTCTACTTCACATGGCGATTTTATCGACAACCATTTATATCGCGAGAAAGTGGAGTGATCGGTGGCATTCTTTTACACGTGTTGCACATTCAGGCGTTCAAAATGGGACCCAGACAACGTGGAGAGATCAAGGCCATTTGTTTATTTCATGGTGGTCCTATACGGCCAGGATTGGACTCTTTTCCATGTTGGCTTTTGATCAAATAAACAGTGAAGATTCCACCGATCCAAATTTTTGTTGGATTTTGTATTTGTAATGAAAGTGAACTGTAATAATGCCATGTCTCCTTAACGGTTCATGGCTAGTGTGGGGTAATCATGAATGTCCAGTTCACGACTCCCTCTGTCCGTGCTGCAGTCCTCACCGTCCGATTGCTGTCATTGCTTTATGAAGAAGAAACGAAAGTTATAGCGATAATCTACCCACACCATATCGCGGTTAATGGATTTAATAGCATAACCCCGAAGTAACTTGTCTGCTGTGTATGGATTCTCTAAACAAATTTCTTTTCTTTTTTTTACAGTTTCTTTTTTCATTATCTATTGTCCCAAGGCCTCGCTAGCAGAACCTTTCCCATTCTTCAACAATCAACACTTTTTTTTTTTTACTCTATGACTACCAAAGCTTTCATCATCAATTGTCCCAACGCTCTCTCTCTCTCTCTCGACTTCCATTGTCTTTGTCGCTTCGAGATTGTTTCACCACCACTTGATTTTCCGGGTAAGCAAGCAAGACTGTGAACACAACTTAATTTGCAGTTTACATTTTCTCGAACGGTTACTTCTTTTTTCTTTCTTTTTTTTGGCGTGGGCGTCTCTGTAGAGATGTTTTCTTTGTTTTTGTTGGTCTTGCTTCTCTGCAATTCTCATGGTCTAGTAAGCTGTTTGAATAGTGAAGGTTTTGCACTTTTGTCATTAAAGCAGTCCATTTATCAAGACCCGGAAGGGTCTTTGGGTAATTGGAATTCTTCTGATGAGAACCCTTGTTCATGGAATGGGATTACATGCAAGGACCAAAAAGTTGTGTCTGTTAGCATTCCCAAAGGAAAACTTTATGGGTTTCTTCCTTCTGTTATTGGATCTCTCTCTGATCTTAGACATGTAAATTTGAGGAGTAATAGGTTCTTTGGGAGCTTACCTGCTGAGCTCTTTGAAGCTAAAGGGCTACAAAGTTTGGTCCTTTATGGGAATTCCTTTTCTGGGTCTTTGCCAAATGAGTTTTGGAAGCTAAAATATCTCCAAACCTTGGATTTGTCAGAGAATTTCTTTAATGGGTCATTACCAACATCAATTGTTCAGTGCAAGAGACTTAAAACTCTTGACCTTAGCCAAAACAATTTCACTGGTTCTTTGCCACAAGGGTTTGGCACTGGTTTGGTTTCTCTTGAGAAACTTGACCTTTCATTCAATAAATTCAATGGCTCAATTCCAAGTGACATGGGTAATTTGTCTAGTCTTCAAGGAACTGTTGATTTGTCTCATAATCACTTCTATGGTTCAATACCAGCTACCCTTGGAAACCTCCCTGAGAAAGTGTACATAGATCTAACTTATAATAATTTGAGCGGTCCTATTCCTCAAAATGGTGCTCTAATGAACAGAGGACCAACTGCATTCATTGGGAATCCTGGGCTTTGTGGCTCTCCATTGAAGAACCCCTGTTCCTCGGATGCTCCGGGTGCAAGTTCGCCTTCCTCGTTTCCTTTTCTGCCTAACAATTATCCCCCTCAGGATTCGGGTATTTCAGGCAAGGGTGAGAAAGGAAGAGGTCTAAGTAAGAGTGCAGTTATTGCGATAATAGTGAGTGATGTAATAGGAATTTGCCTTATTGGCTTGTTGTTCTCCTATTGCTATTCAAGGGTTTGTGCTTGTGGCAAGGACAAGGATGCAAATGGCTATGGGTTTGAGAAGGGAAGAAAAGGAAGGAACGAATGTTGGTGCTTTAGGAAGGATGAGTCTGAAACATTATCAGAGAATGTAGAGCAACATGATCTTGTGCCATTGAATACACAGTTGGAATTTGATTTGGATGAGCTGCTTAAGGCTTCGGCTTTCGTTTTGGGTAAGAGTGAAATTGGGATTGTATACAAAGTTGTGCTTGAAGATGGGCTAACATTAGCCGTAAGAAGACTAGGTGAAGGGGGTTCCCAAAGGTTTAAGGAATTCCAGACAGAAATAGAAGCAATTGGGAAGCTTAGGCATCCTAATCTGGTGACTCTCAGAGCCTATTACTGGTCCGCCGAGGAGAAGCTGCTCATCTATGATTACATTCCGAATGGAAGCCTCGCCACTGCACTACATGGTAAGTTTAGTGAACTTGTTTTGTATGATTTTAATTTATTTGTCTTACGTGTTGTCTGATCTTTTCTTACATTTGTTCGGTTTGTTAATATGCTCAGGGAAGCCTGGAATTGTGTCATTCACTCCCCTATCTTGGTCCCTTAGATTAAAAATTATTAAGGGAGTTGCAAAAGGCTTGGTCTATTTGCATGAATTCAGTCCTAAGAAATACGTTCATGGAGATTTGAAGCCAAGCAATGTACTTCTTGGACATAACGTGGAGCCTCACATTTCAGATTTTGGTCTTGCAAGTCTTGCCAATATTGCCGGAGGGTCCCCAACCCTGCAGTCTAGCCGGATTCCTACAGAGAGAACACAGGATAAACAACAGAAGATTACATCCTCGGAAGTTGCCATGGTTACTTTGTCTACAAACTTGGGATCATATTACCAAGCACCTGAAGCCCTTAAAGTTATAAAACCATCACAGAAGTGGGATGTTTACTCCTACGGAGTGATACTACTAGAAATGATCTCCGGTAGATCACCAGTAGTTCAAGTGGATGCCGCAGAAATGGATCTTGTTCACTGGATTAAACTCTGTATTGAGGAGCAGAAGCCACTCTCAGACGTATTAGACCCGAATTTATTACCAGATGTGGACAAGGAAGAGGAGATTATTGCAGTTTTGAAAATTGCTATGGCCTGCGTTCAAAGCAGCGCTGAAAGAAGACCTACAATGAAGCACATATTAGATGCTTTGAACAGATTGGCTGTCTCAAGTGATTGAGTCTTGTTACATCATTGATCAACATCTTTCCGAGTTACAGGCGGTGGAATTTCAGTTGATACATTTAAAGTTAAACTGTTCAACACTGCATAATGTACGTAACTGCTTACTGATGGAGCTTGTGTACCACAAGGAAGTCCATTCTTGTCATTATTGGTATCAGATTCTCCTCTTTGTCACTGCACAAGGGATAACAAGTAGTCTGCCAGAAGAGTTTAGCTGCACTTCTACTCTTTTATGGTTTGGTTATTTGTAAGTACAATTAAATTTGTCCATTTCTTCTTGTTCCTATTGCCTACACTTATGTTTTCTACCTTATTCTATGAAGTTTGTCATATAATGTCTGCAATAAAGAATTATAATCAAATAAGCAAAGAAGATCAAATTACGTCGCTTTTAGTTATTTTTCTGATTTTATTGGTAGTCATCCCTTAAAGTGTAACTGTAATCTTGACAAGATTTTTTCCTAATTCTCAAATCTTGTTTTACCTTCTAAAGACGATTGATTGTTGGCAGTGATTTCCAACTGTCTGGTGCCAAAAGGAGAATGAGTTAAAGCCCGATAATGTTGCGTGAATGTAGGGCGGGTGGGGTAGGTCAATCAAAGATTTTGGAAATCTGAGTTAGAATTCTTTGGCTGTCCTTCTGGACTTTAATTGGTTGACATTGAAATGCTATTTACCCAGTTTGCTTTAGCTTTGCTGGACAGTGGTTCTTTATCAAAGCCTTAAAGCAGTGTCTTTTGAGAAGATTTTCCTCCCCCAAGGCAGCATTTCAAAGATTATTACTGGCTTATGCACTAATATTCAGGATTGCCTAAGTGGAACGAACGAACGAACTCCTACTGCAATTACTCTTCATTTTCAATCCCACCAAAGAAAATATTCCATGGTAAATGATCCAGTAGATAAGAGTGGAGGACAGTACAATGCATTCAGTAGTGCACTTTATTCAGTACTTTATTATCTGTATTATCGTAGATCGAAAACAGGGGAGAAAAAAACACACTTATTGCATGACCCACAAAATGTATTTAATAATGTAAATATGCACGGTTTAAAAATCAGCACAAAAAGTACACCGGTACTCCCCTAAACCTTAAGATCAAAAATCAATTAGCTACATAGGATTTGCAAATATCCGCCAAAAACTGCCGGATTACAGAGCTTTGGTAAGCACAAGATAATGTATGTGTCAAGAATGCTTGAAACTCCACTGCCCTCTTGTTCATTAGCAATAAGGGAGACCGATTTGTAGTATTCAGTTCAATCTTATGGTAACCTGTCCTTTCATCTACGATTTACTTGATGCTAGTTGGGATGCACATAGCAAACTTAAAGATGTAGCCTGCGCCACTGAGTTTTGGTTTGAACTGCTTATTGCTGGTCATGAAGTTTTGCTTTGTACAGAATCATTGTCACAGCGATTTAGAAATTGGATTATATATGGATACACTTGCTCCGCAGCCTGCATTTTGTATTGGAAAAAAAGAGAGACGGAAGGCATCACAACAGATAAAAGTACAGGTATCGTGGATAAAGAATGTTAATAAGCATTACGACACTTGTTTAGGGAGGGAAAAAATATGCATACCAATCGACATCCAACCAAATCATAGTGTGCATAATGCGGACCATCAGGTTCCCCAAATACTTTGTAGGTAACCAAATCCTCAGGAATAAGCCTAGCAGTTTCTGGTCCAGTCATATCATTTCAGTAGCAAGCGTTGTATAATCAAAATTTAAGATTGTGGACATAATTAATGACAGTCACTTCTGATTGAGACATACCTTCAACAGCTTCAGGAGGGCATATTAGATCTTGGTCTCCTGCAAGTGCTAAAACAGGGACTTTGCTTTCCTGTAAATGATCCTTATACAAGAATTTACCACTCCTGTCACGCAACCCACCTTCTCGAAAAGCCGTTGTCAGTTGCAAAATTAGTTTAGCCGGTATTGTACCTGAAAATCAAATGTTTATGTCAAAACGCAGTTTCTAAATAAGAGATCAGAAACGTCAATTAACTAATGAATAGCATATTCAAAAACAACAACAAAAAATCAGCTGAAAGGAAACGAATGCTATGAGCTAGCCATGTTATAATATTATTGTAGCAAAACAATAGGAAACAAGTGAGAAGTACCTCAACCAATAGATACTACTACATTGTCCTAACCGTTATTTACATGGATGAAACCTGAAGATGAATTCCACACCATCATCGAAGCACTAGTCAAGTTAATCTGTTCCAATATTGCCTTAAATTTGTCCATCCCTGTTCTACTACTAGAATACTTAGCCTCAAATATCCCGCAACCAATATACTCGACAATTAAATGCAGCAAAATCTGGCAAGGAATGCCGACCAAGCCAAAGTCCAAGTTCCGAACTACCTTCCTGACTCATCTGCCAAATTGATTGCTCCAATGGAATGTGTCTTAATTATACAATAGACCACACAGTTCTCACCATTTTATTCACACTACAAAAAGGCAAAACTGCATTATTTTCTTTTTTCCTTTTCTTCCTTTTCCATCTTCTCTCTGCATTATACTCGAGCCTCTAGGAGCTGTCCTCAAGTTGGTAAATGATGATTTATTGGTTAAGCTTAAAAGTACTTTTCTACAAAACCTTATAAGAAAAAATTCAGACTTCAAACTATAAAACTGACATTTCACATCAACGTGAAAAGCATGTCTATACTCACAGAAGTTGTTCAAGACTAGCTTTTCCAACATTTCAGGATGCATCATGTCCTCAGCCGATATCAGCTGATTAAGCCACGAGAGCACATAAGGAGGACGAGACGAAAGAGGATAAGCAGCAGCCAATAACGTCCCTAAAGGAACAACAGGGACATTCAGAGCTTGAGCGGGATCTGCCTGTATGACAATTTTTTACATTAAATGTCTGACGAAGACCAATCCTGTCAAATATAAAGGTAAAGTACGAAATAATACAACTGAATCAGTGAAACCATCCTTTGCCTCCACTTACAAGGGGCAATAGCAATTTGAGTGTTGATTTAGAAGATGTGTAGTCAAGTGAGGATGCCAAAGTAACTATAGCAGCAAGTTCAGGGTTTCTGCCTTCAGAACCTTATAAGAGAGGAGATAAAAAATATTACATAAAGCGGAATTTCTTGGAAGAAGAAACAGAAAATCAAAGAAAGAAATTCAGACAGGAAACCAAGGGAGAAACAGAGAACCACTTTCAATAAGCAACAAAATGATACTCATAAGACATAAAGAATGAGACTCTGCAATGGCCAATCAGTGTCAATATCACAAAATAAAGGGACCAGGCCTCCACCGCTGTGTAGTTTGCCCATCCCATCCTACAGTAGCAGAAGTCTTGCATGCTAGGTTGTGTTGCTGATATATTGACAATGGATAGCCTTCAATGGAGAGGCCATCTGCTTGCTAATAATATTTTTCATTGGGAAATGACTAATTCTGTTGACAAATAACTATTAGAAGGATAAAAAAAAAACAAGTGAAGAATTCTAGGCCTAAAAGGCTAAGCAATTGATTGGGTTAATTGAATAACTATTAACTGCTAGTCTGCTACTAGTGCATCCTTCCAATTTAGTGAAAATAGTATTTTATAGGGCTGAAGACAAGAAACTGAAAATATAATTGGTTGCTTTATTTCACAAGAACTAAACGGGAATAGTCACACCAAACAAAACCATTACTGTAGCGACAGTAAACTTACTTTCATAACAAGAAATAGCAAAGGAAAATTAATTTTTGAAGGGAAAAGGATAATTTGAAAAGCAGAAGACCAAACAGGTCCACATGAGCTCTTGGTTGTTGCAATGAGATTTGACGTAAAAGTCAAGTGAGCATATCTTACCACATCTTGAGAGCATTGCATAAAGCAATATACCTCCCATGGAGTGCCCAATTGCCAGCAACTTACCGTCTTTGGGCTTGCTTTGAGCCTTTATATATTCCATCTGCAATCAGAAAATTAAAGAAAACGAATAAAAATAATGAAGAAAGTTCTACAGTATACACCGATCAAAAATGATATCAACGTACTAATTGAAAAAGTAAATCATGAAGAGCAGAACAAAAACAACTTGTCAAAGCATAGCCCTTGCCTAGCTGGCATGGTTTACCAGGATATTGTGCGAGCCCATGGGTTTACCAAGTGCACACTCGAAGGGTAGTGGACACAGGTTTGCCCATGTCATAAAAAACGAAAAGATAAAATGTCACCTCACCGCAGCAGGAACATCCTCTTCTAAATAATGGTCGAAATCCCAGTCATACTTCACAAACAAGTCAAGCTGTTTCTGGAAATCTTCTATGGTAGAATAAAAACGCTCTTGCAAGTCAAACAGCTGAGGTGAGACAGATCGTTGACCTTCCTCAATAATATTTACAAGTCTCTCACTCAGATCCTGGATTTGGCCACCACCAGCTGAGTTTTGTCTTGATTCCAACAATCTTAGAAGCCCCTCTCTGATCTCATTAAAACGCTCAGATAATTGAGAATCTTCTATAAGTTTTGATATTTGGTCCAATAACTTGGCAAAAATAATCTTTGATTGACCTTCACTGAGAAAGCCCGAAAGTGTTTCTGACAAGCGCATAAAAGTTTCTGTCAATTTTGCCACCAACTTTGATTCATCCCAAACGGTTGCAATTCCTGTTGGGTCATCTTTTATGACAGAAATCATATTCTCTGAAACATAACTGTGAGAATCAGATGACTGTTTTTTTACAGACACAGCCCCATTGTTTGCAATCCCAGTTTCAATATCTTCAGCACTCCAAGAATCAGTTGGCTGCTCCTTTGCAGACACAGCTCCATTGGTTGCATTCTCAGTTGCAATTTCAGCAGCAGCTTCCATATGCTTAGAAACTATATCGACTGACTGCTCAATCTCTTTTATGTTTGATCCCCGTACACTCAACCCAGCACCTCGAACTTCAAGAACCCACGTGTCATATCCTTGGCCAGCCATGTGACGTGCAAAAGAAGACTGCAAATATAAGAAACGTTTAATGAGTATCCTGACATAGAATCCAACGAAAATCACAAGAGAAAGAATGCAGGGCAGAAAAATGGTCTAAAGCTTTCAAGCCTACATCACATAGTTGAGAAACAAGTATTGTGTTCCTAGACTGCACGTCTGCATGCCAAGATAAAATGATAAACTAATGAAAAAAGTCGTCACTTGCAAAACAATTACGTAAATCCATCACATTGAGCTCAGAGCGGAAATCGACTTTCACTTCTAGCTGAGGTTAAAATTCGTGGTTTTTTTTGTTTTCCGAATACACGGATGGAATTGGTCATACCTTTTCGCCACAACCCACACCACCATAATACAATCTGCAAACAAATTTTACCTGGCTGGATATTATTTCACAAGCTGCGGTCATTAGCATCACCTAACAATTTTTGCCATAAGACAAAAAGGTACACACTACCAAGTAACCATCAAGAAAATATCTGATACAACCCATTAGCTACATGATTACACACAGGTACTAAGTAAATGTATTTTCCCTAGATTTATGAAAAGTAAGACTGGTTTATTATGCATATTTGTCTTACATCGCCTTCATCAAGTATTTTCCCTTTAGGTTCTTTTACCGCAAGTAACAAATTACATCAACTAGTTATCTTACACAATCAGCAGCATTGCTTCCATAATCAAAGTAAATAAAAAATTGACGAGTTAAGAATTTAGACTGACTTAGAATTTTATTACATCAATAAGGTATAAAGGGCCTTACCTCAGGAGCTAGATCATATCCTATTGCATTGGTCCCAACTCCAGACAATAGCAACAGGGGGTGATTCCGAGGAGGCGCCTGTTAATCAACGTTTTCAGTTATTATAACTTAACAGAAAGAAGAAAGAAAGAAAAAAAACGATAATGAAAGTCATCAGCGGACGACCTGAGGGGAGGGATTGTAGCGCCAGAGGGCGAGCCGCCAATCACAATTCGCTACGGAAACATAGTGAAGCTCATCAGCGGTGCAAACAGCTGGTTTCTCTGGAAGCTTAACGGCGGGTTCACTGGCGCCGGTGGAGAACGCTCTCAGCCTGACCGACTTCGCACGCTGATATACGGAAAGAAGCAGGGAAGATCGACGGACGCCGGCGCCAGAGATTAGACGGTTGGGGTTGAGATAGCGGATTGTGGATGATGAATGCATTTGAAGACCAGGATGGATATCGATTGATGCCATTTTTAGGTGATGAAGCGTTATATTCATAGACGAGTTCCTGAAATCAAATGTATCTTGACGCCGGTTTGTCTACGCGGCTTGTTTGTATAGATTGCTTGGGATGGATGGCTTCTTTACTTTTTTGTTCGGTGGGGACGTGGTCTTGCTTGCGCAGGCCTCGACATGTTTGCGAGGACGGGGCTAATGGGCCCAGCCATGAAATTGTTAGGCTCCAATCTTGGGTGGGCCTTGATCCCTACTTCGAGTTTTATGTATTTCGCTTGATGAGTGAAGGCCCAAGGAACCAGAAAGCCCACTTTAGCCAAAAACCCATTTTTGAGTACGCTACACTCTTTAATAAATCCCATTTAAAAACATATCATTTATGAAGAACACCGCAGTTCCTATTTCTTTAAAAATTTTGCAAGGGCACCCCTTTGTGCCTCGTCAAGCAACATAGATTTCACGTCGACCGAGTGCTTGACTGTCTTCATCAGAGGTTACATCGATGTAGCCAATCCAATTAGGCTCACGTGACAGAGAGTGAAGAAGGAAGGCCTCCGAGAGATGATGTAATTTTCATCTATCCTATCATGTAAATTGTAATGAGGTGCAAACTCCAAGGGATAAACAACCAAATAGTTGTTAGGCTGGTTAGTTTCAGAAATTTGTCCGAGTCTACATCTTTCTTGTAGAAGAAACGTGTTTCTGTTTTGCAAGTTTTATCTTTCAGTGATAGCAACCAGCACCTTGACCTAGCAATGGAGGTGGAAATTGTGTAGAAAGCTAACAAGAAAATAAATGAAAGAACCAACAATTGTATTCATAAAGACTAGTTTCCAGAATACAAAGGCAGCTGTTTTTATACTAGCAGTAATTTAAGAGACTCTTAACAGAATTATATGCCAGCTAATACAATGACAAAATTATGATAATTGTGATGACATGGAGCCGAGTCATCATTAAACTAGGACAAAACTCATGGCTGCAGCTTTAGAACACAGCAACAAGTAAGATAGTTGAACAAAACAACGTGCTGCCCCAACCTAAACGCAAAACCTGCGTACGGTTATTAACATAATTTATGCACTAATTAGTGCATTTCATTGTTAATAAACAGACATGAGAATCTAGTATGCTGTCACTTCAGAGTCACGTGAGAATCAGTGACAAGATAAATAAACGAGATTTTATCGTGCATTATTTCTGTTTGGAACGCATCGCTTGATCCGATTTGCTTTGGGAAAATCATGAATGGGATTGATACAAAATGACAAATCTTTAAGAGTGGCTTTATACCTTAAATCCATACGTTAACCTCCGTTTGGATCAGAGTATTTTTATAGAGTATAAGCTCTCGTAAAACGTAAAAGCTGAGAGTGTCTGGAGTATGGGTGACAGAGTATACGCTAGAGTATAAGCTGATCCAAACGGACCCTGGCTGCGAAAGATTCTATTCTTATTGCTTTGTTGACAACTAAAATAAATATTGAGGGTGTGTTAGCTTATCATTTCAATTTCATTTGTCAACAATCACATCAATCACATAAAAAAAAAACAATTTCTTTTATTGTCCCCTTCTCTTACACATTTATCCTTTTATTTCTCAAAATGTATGTTAGATTTTGAAAAAAATTGTATATTCAAACTCAATGCATAAAACTATTTTCCATAAGACTCATATTCAATAGCTTTTATTTCATTATTAAACTAATTTACATACCCCTCATAGTAAATTTACATGCTATTAAAACTTACTCTACCAAACAACACATAATTTATTTGACAACTTATACATTGTACGGCTTATCCGCTAGATTAAACGCTGTCAGATATATTCTCATCCAAACGTACCCTGACATCTGTTGGAAGGGAAGGAAATTAGAAAGCAGTGGGAATCTATATAAGCAAAGCTTGACTTGCCATTGAATGAGAGATACAAAGAAAATAGACATTCTGTATATTTATGTCCAGTCCTACATTCAGTTCGCATGGAAGGATGAATATGAATAAGGAATACAATGAAATTTGTAAGGAATATAATGAAATTTGCAGAGGTCCTTGCATTGTTGGGAGAGAGGGTGGGTGGAGAATTGTTTTTCTGGGTTTGGAGGAAGTTGTTTTTTTCCCGCACCCAATGATGAGAAAGCATGAGTGACTCCCTATTTTCCATGATTCATGCAGCTGCATAAGCCTAACTCAAAAACCAGCCTCAACACAGCATATGGCAAGATGCAGAAGAGTTATCAAGGTCTATGTCAATAAACGAGTATATCATATATAGCAATGTTTTTAAACCCGGACCGGGAGCCGAATCGGCGAGGCCACCGGTCCGACCGGCCGGTCCGATGGAAGAGTTTTTTTTTTTCTCCTAATCTTTTTTCTCCTAAACCCTAATCTGTTGTGTGTATATATCTGTTGTGTGTTTATATATATATATATATCAAGTGTTATATATATATAAACATAATAAATGAAAATTTATATTTTGTCAAATTTACCTTATATAATTGAAAATTCCTATTTTGTCAAAAAAACATTACATAATTATAAAGATTATTGTGAAATAAAAATGGAAATTCCTATTTTTCAAATTTACGTTATACAATTTACCTTATATAATTGCAAATTCCTATTTTGTCACAATAAATATTAAGGTCTAATTTCGAAATAAAAAAGGAAACAAAATTAAGAAGATTATATTCTCTCTCATTAAAGTCAAATAAGGAGATGATTTCCTATTTTATGAAGAGAAACATATAGAATCTAAGATTCTAAACATAATTTCACACATTAATAATTAATAATAATCATTTATTATAATTTATTACAAAAAATATTTATTATAATTTATTATAATAAAACCGGTTTTAACCGGTTTTATATTAACAACCGGACCGGACGGCGGCCGGGTGCCGGTCAAACGGCCGGTCCGGTCCGGTTATTAAAACATTGATATATAGTATAGATAGTTTAAAAAAAAAACATTCAGGTAGGTTGCCCACATTTGTAAAAGCTTCGTCTGGGAAATATCCAATATCCCAAGTAACAATGATCTCAACCACAAATAAAATCTTTTGCAGACTTGCACAGAGCCATATCCTTTTACATGAACCCTATAACACAAACACCTGAAGCAAATACATAATTGAAACAAAATTTCCAATTACATAAAATTTATTCAGTAATGGATTACCAAACCGCACAAGCACCCAATGTGAGTTTTGAGCTTTTACAGTATACTCTTGACCACTTTCTTTTCCTATGACAACAACAATGACAACAAAAAAGAGTTTCCTTATTATCTACCACAAATACAAACCACAAACCAATACCAATATAGATAACTGTTTTTTTCACCAAAAAAAAGAGGAAGAAACTCTCTCAAAATTGTTGCTTTTCTTCTTGACAGATTTACTGTGCTTGTGAAGTTCTAATCTGCTGCTTGATGTTCTCTGTCGGAACCTGAAGAGAGGCATCTGGCAAGGCTACACTGGATGCAGTAGTCATGGTTTGGTACTGAGAAGGCATTGAGGGTGCTAAAGGTTGAGTGTAGTACATTTGGGGGTGGGCTGGATTTGTGTATTCATAGACAAAATTTGCAGTCGCAGGAGGAGGAGGGGCACCAGACTGCAAAGGGTGATGAATCTGGGAGTAACCGACATACTGCTGCTGATGCTGACTTGAAGGCACTTGAAGCAATGGTGTTCCACCGGTGGTCGCTGTCCTATACACGTTTGAAGCAGTCATTTCTGGCCTAGCGGAAAGAGGAGCATTTCTCATAGGATTGTATCCCTGGGAAGGAGCCACAATTGTTGGATTTGGCGGAGTTTGGGAGCTGCCTGAAGGCATAGTATTGGGGGCATCATTGATATTAGATTGCTGCACAGGCAAATTGTAACCCTGGGGTTGTTGTCGAGCTGGCATATAGTACATTGGGTATTGATGATCAAGCTGCTGCTGATGATGTTGCTGTTGCTGCTGCAGGTGTTGTGGCTGATTAGGGTACACAGGATAATATGCCATCATTGGTGCTGCCCCAGTAGGGTGTTGTTGAATGTAATGTGTACCATCATGAATGAATTGTTGTTGTTGTTGTTGCAGCTGCCGCTGTGCCTGCTGCTCAAATTGGGATTGCAACACGTAACCAGGATCGTGAAACTGTTGCTGTTGCTGTTGTAATTGGACCCGATTCATTGGATCAGAGACATTCATGTTTGGATCAACAAGGCTAGCAGGAAACCTGTTAACTCCAGTGGGCACTTGAACAACCTGGTCTTGATAAATTACTGGTTTTTGGCGAGCTATTGCATTTGTTAAACTACTTTCACTGAAAAATTATGACAAGCACCAATAATTCATTTCAGATTACAATCATTTCTCAGTAAATAACACAAACAAAATAATCTAAACCCAAAAATAAAAATATGAAAATAAAGTAGAAAATGAACGCGAAAGTAAATAGAGATTACCTTGAAACTGAATCTGAGGAAGGCAAATCAAGGCCACCGCTTGACTTCTGTTGTGAGTGTGGAGGCAAAGTCTGCTGCTGCTGTTGTTGCCACTGTGGTGTCGGTGGTTTCTGATACCCAACCGGCACGCCATGGTCTGATCTCTCATCATCAGAGATCACCCGATTGGAATAGTCACCAAAACCCCCCGAGCTCACGGGCATACCAGGCACGGGAGGCGTAGACGCTGAGGAAAGAACCACAAAACCGTCATCTTGCTTCTGTCCCGCACCAAAACCCATCTGCGCAAATTGCTCCTCAACCCCAAAAACCTTCTGATCCTGCTCAATTCTAACACCGCCACGGTCCTCCACATGCACCCTAATTGGGGGCAAGTTTGCTAACGAAGGCGATGATGATGCAGACCCAAAAGACGATGTCGTCTCTAACATGGGCGAATCTGGTACTGAGTGTACATCCTGTCCTTGAACCTGCTTCACATTCTTCTGTGAACCCTCCGTATCTCTCACGAGATCATTCCCATTCGCAGCATCATCGTCTAGACCCAATAAGCAATTCACAGTGGCCGAATCAGAGAATCCCCTGTTTAGCAACCCAGCCCCGTTCAACGCATTCAAGAACCAGTCGTCAGATTTGGCAGAATTTTCCAGAAGTGGCCCAATCGACTGTGAAGAATCGGGCTTCAACAGGAACAGGAAAAGCCTCAATCGAGAGGATTTTGAAGAATTCCCGGATGTCCGATCATACTCATCGATCATGTTCTCCAAATCCTCATCGGTTGTGACTGATATGAGAGAATCCAGGTCCTCACTCGGGAGCTGGTACTTGAGTGTAAACGGCTGGTCGTTCAGGAGAGTCCGGGAGAGGCGTGAAGAAAGGGTCGCGAGGTTCATGTGGCGGTCCACGACAACGATTCGGGTATCACCGCCGACGTAGCAGAGCGACTTGTCGTGTGGCCGGGGCACGATGTGGCCGCCGTAGCTGCACATGAGTCTAAGCTTCGTGGTGACGGCTCCGCCGGTGGCGGGAGCTGATGGGTCATCCCAGGAGTCGGTGTTGCGAGAACGGGGGGAAGAGTCAATCGATTCATTATAGGTGGACGCGTTTAGGTGGGTGGATATGTTGTTTGTGGTGACGACGGCGACTGGTGTAGTAGTAAGAGGTGGAGCCGCTAGTGGAGGAGGTGGCGGTGGGTCCATGTGGAGTGAGTTCGAAAGAAAATGGCGGTTTTGGAGAAGAGAGAGAAACGGCGGGTTTAGCATAGTTGAAGACTTGAAGTGGATGGTTTTATAGGTGCTCCACACATGGTGTGCTCTAGCTGTTTTACTCTTTTGATTTTCAAAATTTTATTAATTATTTGTTATCCTAATTAATTCAGTTTTGGTTAATTAGTTAAAGTTTTTTTCTTTCCTTTTTCTTTTATTTTTCAAAGCAGACCTGACAGGATCCGGTCCAGGGCTTGAGCCACAGGTGAAAGAAAACAAGCTGGTCAAATGTTTTTAGTTAACAGCTACTCCACTCTTTGGTTACTGTTGAGGTGGGTAGGGGCAATTTGGTATATTTAAGTCAACTAATTTATATTTTTCTACCGAGTAAATGTAATTAAAATTCAATTATAACTATGTAATGTATTTTTTTGTATAATGGAGAATCACGTCATATAAGTTTACTTTTTGTATAGATGATATGGGTGTAAATTGGAACGATGAAAGTCATACATATAAAAGCTTCTCATGTGATGACAAATTTTGGGTCAAAATTTAGTGCATGGCTAAAAAAAATTATTTTCAGTGGGAATTTGACTCTTAAGACTTTCTGAATTTATAAGGTATGTCCCAAAGAGATTCATTATATGTAATAACTAAGAAATACAACGGGTTGGATACTCTTTCAATTAGAGATAAGTGTCAATAATGAAAACCAACAATTGAGACTAGTGGTAAGTGTCTTGGTTGACATTTTTTGTTCGAGTCAAGGATTCGAATCAAATCCTTTTACTAATAATATACTCACAAATATTTGTCAAAACTTAATCATAATGTGTGGTCGAGTTAGTTTCGATTCGGATATCCTAACTATTTATTAAATATTTAGGGTACTCTAAATTAGGTATCAAAAATCAAAACCATTCCAAAAACTTTGACGAGTTTGAAAACCAAACCCAAACCCAAAACCAAAACCATCTTCAAATATTAAAATAATTAATTTTTTAAATTTTAAATGGATTAAATACTCTGTGGATATTGTTAGTATCTGATTTTTATGTCATCCTTACGTGTAACGTAGACTCGGTAATCTGGATATTGGTAGTATCGGATTTTTTTGACTATTTTCTTAAAAAAAAAAAATTGGGTCTTTAGCCTAGTTTGGCCACCCAAATATATTTTGGCTCATTTCAGCTCTCTCTTATCTTCCCCTCTTTTGTTTATCTTTTGCTATTTCACTACTTTTGACAATCTAATCGCGACGCAACTCATATTTCATTCCCATTTTAGTATTAATAAGTTCATCATTTTTTAGTCTTTCTTAATTACTTAGGATTTTTAATTTTCCAATTGAACTTAAATGAGTAGGACATTTGAAAAATACAATTAATAACAAAAAGAATGGAGCAAAATTTGTTCACCATCAGGGGTGACGTAATCATCCCGCACTTCTTGAATGAAAAAAAATCTTCGATAAAGCTCCTCGGAGCGACAGTGTATATATAACTACACGCGTGATTTTATTGGACAACTACTGCTGTTCACTCATAACCCAGCAACTTGGAAATACACGTGGAAAACAGGGAGGCGGCGTCCATGTAGATGCAGAGTTGTAAATGTGAACGCAACTCCAACGGTGCTAGAGGGCAGTCGCACTAAAAATTTTGGACTGGATAGAGGCACCGATAAGAATAATAATATTACCTCCGTCTCATTTTAATTGCTTTTTTTTTTTTTTTGATGTCCCAAAATACATATCTATTTCAATTAATGAAAGTTATTTTTTCTATTTTTTTCTTATTTACTCTTAACTTGAAAAGCTCAATAACTATGCACATTAATTATAGTGTCAAAATATGTCGTTATAAATAGGGGTATAAACGTCAAATTGAAAGGAAATTAAATATTTTCTTAAACTGTGTGAAAAAGTGAATGGGACAATTAAAATAGGACGGAGGGAGTGTAAAAAATAAAAAAAATTATATCAAAAGATTTGTACATTTATAATATTTGTAGAGTGATAAATAAGAGAGTACGTAAAAAATGAAAAAATAATATTGAAATATATATTTTAATGATGCGAATGAGTTCATGATTTTATTTTTGTGTAATAGATAGGACGCCAAATTGAAAATTTTGACGAGTGCCCACTCCACTGGCTCTAATATCCAAAGCGCCACTGCCATTTGCCAACTTTCAAACGCTACAAAACAATATTTAAATTAAAAAAGAAAGTATAGAAAGGAAATTTTTCTGTAGAAGATAAGAGAGAGTTTTCAAATCTTTTCTTTTCTTGAGGTTCACACATGACATGAGAGTGTAAGGTGGCTATTGGGATCCTTCATAGGCCAATATTTTATTTTTGCTCCACATTTTTTAATTATTGGAATCTTCCGTGGAATTTATTGGAGAAATATAAATCATAGGATTTGATATACATAATTATTTATTTAACAGGGGTGGACGCCGGACGGCTTGATTTGGGTATTGTGTATATTATTGAATTCATCATGTTAAATAATATACTTATAAATTTTTTAAAAAAATTTACAAAAAAAACAAATATGCGTCCCTTTTTAGATATATACGTATCAATGTGTGTTAAGTTGGTATTTCCCTCCTATTTTACTGTGAAATGATTTGATATTGAGAGTTTAAGTTGACAAATATACAGTTCACCTTGCTTGATTTACAGGTCAAGCAAGCCTGCCCTCACCGGACCTGCCTTGGCCCAAGGTGGGGAGGTAAGTCGGGGGTCGTGCGACATTGACGGTCCAGTGCTGGCTCAGGAATTAACCTGGTTTAGACAAAAGGTCGCTCAAGACTGGATAATGCACAAAAGAATCCATCTCAGGAGCTCGACCTTGTGACCTCCTGCCTAAGCCTACCAACCGACCACCACCTCAACCACCAAACCATATGGCCCGGGGCTGCGGTTCACCTTGCTGGCATGATAGGTTGTCTATATTTGACATTTTTAAGCCATCCATATTTATGACATTATTACGTATTGCTATTGATTTTATTTGTTTTAAGTTTAGTGAACTAGCTACTAAGTTGGCACTATTCGTGCGAATTTAAACAATTGTCGTGCATAAGTCTGGACATATCTATGGGAATGAAATTTTTTACACATTCCATATTTTCTTTTTTATTAAAATGATAATATGAAACTTTCTTATTTTATATAGTATGTTTGATTTTGTTTTGAGGGTGTTTCTCTTTTAAATATTATGGTTGATTTTGTTTTGAGACCGTACGAACATAATCTCTCATGTTTAATGAAAAGAGAAACATCCTCGCATCTATGAAAAGATGGAAACTCTCCTATTATTTTTAAATTTTAACTTTATTTTTAATTTATGATAGTTTATGTTAATTAAATTATCTGCATTTTTAATATATATCATCGATTATTAGTTCAATTATTCATGGTGTTTTTTTTTCTTCAGGATCTTGACTTTTTATAAGTGAGTATATTTGTTTTTTCATCAAACACGAAAACGAAAGGTGATATACGTATTTTACCTTAACTATTAATTGCAATATGTGATTCTTTTTAAGTGTTTTTTCATTTATATATATCTTGACATTTTGTTTTTCTTGCATAAAAATAAAATTGGGTCTCAAATTTTCAATTTTTTAGTCTGACTGGACGTCTTTCTATTTTTGGTACATTGTCTCATATTGTATTGCATGATAAATAAATGGAAATTAATGTTGAAAATTCCTAATGTCATATTCAGCTGACACCTACATCATACGCACACCCGATCCATGCATGCTTCTACCCAAAAGTGGACTAGCTGAAAAGATAAGGATTGATGAGTTTTCTATTTTTTTTTTAATTTTATTCTTTAATTGTCTAATGGCACACCACAAACTACCTCACAAATAAAAGTCAAAATACATAATACAATAAATTATTGCACAATGATTTTTTCCCAACAATACGAATTAAATATTGAATAGTGTTTAATTTTCGTTCAAACTATTATAATTATTGAGATGGACGAACAAAATTTTACACGAATCCTGTAAATTTCACGATTTTCACACGAATTATATGCATACACCTCAACATTTAGACACTTAATTACAAATTGCATGAGTGCAACAACCACTATGATATAATATGAATCTCAAAACGATAATGCATTTTTCTTGGCGCATCCATTGCTTACTAATGATAGAGAGTATGTGTGATAGAATGTGAGCTGTCATAAAACGTAAAAGTTAAGAATGTCTGAGAATATATCTGACAGAGTATAAGCTTATACCAAACATATGTGAAGTGATCACCGTTGTCTCTTAAGCTCAAAAAATTTATTATTAGTTGTATGAAAGGGATCGAGCATTTGTTTATACATCACTCGATTATGTTATAATAATTCGATGTGAGATCAATTGAGACGCTATCAACCTTGACGACTTAGAAATTCTCCATGATATTTTAATCTTTCCAGCATTAGATGACAAAAGTAATATCCTAGGAATAGGATGCTTCTTTTATTTACGATGGGATTCCTAAGATAAGATGTGGATGATAATGATGTGAGAAAAAATTGAAAGGAATCTTTTTACTTGGAAATTGGAATTATTCGCATCAACCCGGCCCATCAAGCATCGGAGAGAATTTTATTTACACCATTCGTCCAAAAACAAAAAGTCTATACCATTTAAGCCTGAACTTGGCCCAATTAATAAGGCCCAATATACTCAGTGTAGCGGAACATGGGGACTTTGACTTGTCTAAAGTCTTTCTTTGGGGTATTATAATCAGTTTTGTTCCATTTTTTGATATATTCTAGCTATATCGTTTAATTCATTATGTTAATTTTTTTTTTAATTTTTGATCGATTTTAATGAAAAGAAATGTAAATTTTATTTTTGGAAAAAATTGGCTAATCAATTCGATTTCTGTTTTGCCAAGAAAAATTTACAGGCAGATTTACTGCTCCAATAACTTCTGAATACCTTATCACTTTCCATGCCTTATTTTGTTCATCAAAATCCCTCACTCATGTCCTATAATCTAAGTTACCAATGGTTATGCACCCAGCTCCCAGCATTTCAATATTTAGCACTACTCGTGTTATGATCATCATAATTATCATCAAATCCTCTGTCCCCAAAAACTTTGGGGTCGCTACATGAATCTATAATAAAAAAAACTTGGGGTGGATTCTCATATGCCATTGCGCACGCCAACGAGTATGCTAAAAGCAAACCGGGGAGAGAGAGGATGTTCACATACATGATTAGCAAAAGTGATATGAATCACAAATTTGATTATACAACCCAATTATATGATGTCAAATACATTTCAAATGGATATATCATATAGGAGCAGACAAAAAAAAACAATGAAACCAACAGACGCTTCCCAAAGTAAGTTAGCAGGTCCAGAACAGAGAGTAGATCGCAGTCATCAGTTGCATGCTACATCCACTATATTCTAAGCATAAACAGTGGGAACCCGATCATGAATTACCTTTGTATTGACGTCAATAATAATCTTCACGATGGTGTTTTCTGCTTTTCTTACTCGACCTTTCTTTGTCCCTTCCAACCCGCGAGTCGTTAGAGTCGATTGCATCAGATTCGGAATGTGACGGAGCCCATCTGCTGTAATCACCTGCAACATCTGCGCGATTACTTCTCCGTGTCTTCTTTTCCTTCCTACTCTTCCTCCTATCATACCGCTGTGCTTCCTCTTCCTCTGAGGACTCATCCTTTTTTCTCCTCTTCTCCCCCCTCTTCTTTCTCCTACCAGCATCCTCGTCCTCTGAATTGCTAGCATCCCTCTTCTTACTCCTTTTCTTTGACCTTCCTCTTTTCCTCCTCTTTCCAGAATCTGAATCTGACTCATCTTCATCTGATTTCTCTTTCTTCCTTAAAGAATTCCCCTTGCTCTTTGACCTTCCTCTTTTCCTTCTCTTTCCAGAATCTAGATCTAATTCATCTTCATCTGATTTCTCCTTCTTCCTCGAGGAATTCCTCTTACTACTTCCCTTCTTTCCATATCTCTTAGAAATAATTCTCTCAATCTCCGAATCCACATCAGAATCCGATGAATCACTATCTTCATCTTCCTCCTCACTCTCTGGCGCACCCTCAAGCTCCTTTTTCCCATTCACCTTACCAACACTTCCCCTCGCTTTATCCAACCCAGATAAGGCTTGCACTAGAATGCCTTCAGGGTCTTTGTCCTGATTCTCCTCCTTGACACTCAAAAAATTCCTACATTGATATGTCAGGTGCCCAACCCGGCAACACTTTTTACAAGCACCACGAGGCTCATCAGCATTAGAACCAGTTATACGCGCAAGAGCAAGGAGGCCCTGGAAGCTTGCGTATGCATTCTCACCCTCTGGCTCAGAGTTGGAGGGCATTTGATTGGCAGATTTTGAGTCATCCTTGTTGGGTGCATACGGGTCATAACCAATTGCACTCTGCCATATGCCATGGGTTTGCAGGGCTGCACTACTATGCACCCTATTGTTCGCAGGCATGCGAACCCTTCCCGCTGTAGCTGGCATCTTGAGCTGCAAAAATCAAGCTGATAATTCAGATTAAGAATATACATTTTTAAAAAAGAAACCGACGTAAATAAAATGACCACGAGCATCGAAATCAATATGGAAAAAGACACAAAGAATTCCCAATCTACATTCTAACAGAAACTCAAACTGCAAAATTACCAAGGGTCCAGAAGAAGAATACAAAAAAGGCAGGATTATATTTAGATATGGAGCAAAAGTTGAGTGGAAAGCAGACATACATTAACATAGAAAGCAATAAATGTATAATCATTTTTCAATAGTGTATTAGTGTTCCATGCAATTTTACATCACAAGTACATCAGGTTTGGACAATATACTGGTTTTTCTAATTCACTTACGAGATCACTTTTGTTTACAATACATCAATATGATGTGGGCAACTAATAGATACAAGAAACGAGGTGAAATTCACTAAGTTAAGGCTTCGCTCAACCAAATTCAAATCCTGGATGGTGTAATTATACATAAGGACTCTTTACTCAATTAACTGACATAACAGTCAAATATATGAAGGATCTTGCGCCCTTCTCTTATTAGGCAATAACTGCATTGAGTTCAGAACCTGCATCTCCCTCATAAAGAGAGACTAACGATTGAATGATAAAATCAAATTTACGCCCGTTGCTACAGCCACAATTATTTCTCATCCAAATTAAATTGATCATAATTCATAAAGTCCTTGTTCAAACACAAACAAATTTAGTCATCCCAATTTAATTTTCTGTGAAGCATGATCATACAAGCCCAAGCAAAATACATACAGTGCTAAGTCCCTAGAATCATGGTTGCTGATATCGGAAATTCTTGATTTTGAGCGGATCATGTAGTTATTCTATGTCGCAATATCCAAAGTCGTACGACAACATTTTGCATCGCAGTTGATATTTGTATTGGATAAATAACCCAATCGTGCGATACTTGCATAGATCTACAGAAAAATCACCCAAAATTGAAAACGATTACGACATACCTGTCTTGTATGGACTACAACAGTTCTTCTGGATGTGGATTGAGGATATAATTCCTGTGTATGTGACAACGAAGCAGAAAGATGAGGAAGGACTGGAGAGAGATAGAAGATCTGTATGCGCAGAGATAAAAGAGGAAGAAATCTATAGAATTCCGATAATAATTGACGAACAAAAGTTGATTTGCGTTTTTGTTCCCCAACTTATCTATTTAAAAACCCTAGCCAACTAAGACAAGGATAGAGAGGGGATTAGACCCAATTTTGAAGGACAGTTTTGGAATAAAATATATGAACAAGGACGTTTTATTGACTTTAGCACTTTTTAATCTCAATCTTATCTTTAAATTAACCCCGGCGAGTAAAGAATTTACGCAAATACACAAACTTATAAGCTTAACTTTTATCTACACTTACGGGCATATATTCTATCAAACATATTAGTTATCCAATAAATGCTAAACATATAAAAATATCTCCTTAAATAATGGACCTTGTATCATGTTGATGCGGATGATTTTATAAACAATGATAAGATAATAATTGTTGAAGTATAAGAATATGAACAAGATTGTGAGAAATAAGATCCATAACTAGATAATAATGTTTGAATATGTATGAGAGGATGTCTGACATAATATAAACTGTATCAATGCTCTACTAAACACATGCAAAGTATTTCACTGATCAATGACCATGCCTCTTCCAATCAATATATTATAATCACTGAGACATAAAATGTAGTAGTATTTAACATAACGAAACCAAATGATACATTTATTCCTTCTTGTGAATACACATTCAATTAATTAAAAAAAAAAAGACAAATTAAAACTACAACTTGTAGCCCTCAATTGGTTAGACTACATTACTTACTCTTGAAGTTTGCATTAAAAACACTTGCACCTCAAATTCCACGAGGTAGTTTTTTTTTGTTTGTCTCGTGCAATTGAAATATAATTTTATTATTAATTTGGGATGGGTGATTTAGGATTTTAGGAAAAAGAGGGAAGGAACTATTTTAAATTAATAATGTCGAGACCTTTTGGGTCGTCATTGGTCCATCACTTTTCCTTTCGCCGAGCCTTCTGGGTATTTTAGGTGGGTGGGCTAATTGCAGCCCACCTTTTGAGCCATCATTGGCCAACAC
Source organism: Euonymus europaeus (assembly GCA_963580455.1). Classification (NCBI taxonomy): domain Eukaryota; kingdom Viridiplantae; phylum Streptophyta; class Magnoliopsida; order Celastrales; family Celastraceae; genus Euonymus; species Euonymus europaeus. Next base: position 3,011,747 of record OY756968.1, on the reverse strand, counting down.
TTGTGATCGAAGAGAGACAGAGACGTAGATGTTTTTCAAGAGATCATCCATTCTGATGGAAGAGACCAAGTGATCATCGTTTTGGTATAGGCTTTGCTGTTGCTCCTGCTACTGTTGGAGATCATTGAGGAGAGAAGAAAGCGAAGAACATAGGGACGATTGAGGATGTATATTGTGATTATTTGTTGATATTGTTTCCATCACCTCCGACAATTGGAGGTGGAAGAGCTAGATGAGTTACTAGAGATGGGAGGGATTGAAATGATTTCACCATATAGTTAATCTTGTTTTGAATTTCAACTATCCAAGTGAATTATAATAAATACACAATAAAAATTAGGGCCCCCACTTGAATAGTTGAGATTTAAAATGGAAATAATTTCATGGTGAAATTATTTCAACCTCTCTCATCCCGTGTTACTAGAGCAGTGGAAGAAGGCTAAATATAGTGGGGGGTGTTGTTGAGTTTCTTTGAAAGAACAATCAAATAAGTTGTAGTTAGTTATAAAATATTATCAAATTGAGTTTTTTTAATATTGGGATGTGACCGATAAAATGTAAGCTACAAATAACTTTACCAATTTCAGCATAACAACATCCAAAACCCGTATGTCCAAAACACTTGAACACCCGGCTCGAGGGATCATATATTTATGTTTGTATTAATATTTTTTCCCAGGTTTGATTATTAATTTTAAAAATTCATAATAGAAGTTCGTAAGGAAAACCAAATTCATTATTAATTTATTCAATTCCTTTTTGAGTTTGTTTACCATCTTATTATTTTGACCCGAAGAAATCAACTTGCCATCTTTCAATACTTAAATGGCTTGTTTCTGTTGGGCTTTGATTGGGCCTGAAATTTCTGGCTCATTTGAAATTTTGGGTCCCAAGTCCAGAGAAAGCCCGCTCAACCCTTGCTTGCCTTGCCTCCCACAGCATGTCGAACTGGCTATTCAAGTTTTATTTCCAATTAAAAGAAAATTGCGGACGGATTTCCTGATTCGGGCGGGACTCTTGAAACGAGGGAGAAAGATTTTCGAATTGAAGGTTTGAGAATGGTGAGTCTGTTTGGTGCAGTCTTGAAGAACGTAAATTAGGGTTTAGCTATTCAATGCCTCTTAACTGTAAATCCTTTGCCATTTTTTGGTCTCTGCAGGCAGATGTTGTGGACGATCTTGAACCCTTGTTCGATTACAGTCGCGTTCAGCCTATCTGTATAAGCCTAGACGGTAATCCTCATAATTTTTCGAAATATCTTCACTCGTGCTTTTGTTACTTGCATTTGATCGGGAAGGTTGAAGGAATTGAATGAAATTTGAAAATTTGGGGGTTTCATAACTTTCGAGCTCTAATATCTTAACCTATCTTTTTTTGTTCCTGTCTCGGAATAACTTTAACGAATTCCCTTTTCTCTTAAGCTATAAGTGGCAATAAAAAGGGGTTTGTTGTCTTCACTTTCTTGACATTTTTGTTTTGCTATCAGATGATTCAGATTCATCACATATACCGTTGCTGAAACGAAAGAAAACCCGCAGCTCTGTGGTAATAATTCTCTCAGACTCGTTAGTTTCATTGATTTAGGGACCGTTATTCATGTTTCTATTGCTGAATTACTTTTGAGACTAGGCTAAAGAGGTAGATGATGAAGTTCAGATACTAGAAGTTGTCAATGCTAAAAAGAAGGATGAGGAGGATTGGCTGCCTCCTCCACCCAAGTTCTCTTCTAATGCTCAGAATCACCTTGTTGAGAATTCGACTATAAAGGAGTTGAGGTATGAACGAGGAGTTGGATATGTCTAATTTCATATTTTTTTCATTGTATTTTGTTTCTCTAGTCTTTTTTTTGCTGGGTCAAGTTGCATACTCTGTTTACTAGTGGTGTGTTGTGTGTGGTGTAACGGGGTTAGATTGCTGCACTCAAAGTTCTCCCCCACTAGTCACAATTGTATGGTAAAATGGTACTATCAGGTCAAGCTCCTTGCATTAATATGTTTTCTTGTTTTTGTTAGTATACTAATTATGGAAAAATAACTTACTTTATAATCTGGTGCACCTTGAAAATAAAGTTCTCCCCCACTAGTCACAATTGTATGGTAAAATGGTACTATCAGGTTAAGCTCCTTGCATTGATATGTTTCCTTGTTTTTGTTAGTATATCTAATGATGGAAAAATAACTTACTTTTATAATCTGGTGCACCTTGAAAATCTCGAGTACTTCTATTGTAAAAGAATTAACTTTTTATGCTGAATTCATGTTTATTGTTTTCGTCTTAATGTGACAGAACAGTGGTCATAAATTTTGGCTTAATGTATGAATTGAAAGTTACCCTGTTACCTCTCCCTATAAAGTTGCTAATTTAAAATTGGTATTAGTAAATCTGTATCAGCAAAACACGTATCCCAATACAGCCACATCAGCAAAACACAAATTCCTATACATTTTCACTTCTCAATAAAAGTCAAGCATCTACTCTTCGATTCCTCCATCCATTTTCTAACAAAATTATACTAAAAGCAATATTGGATCCCACATCTTTTACAAAAAATAAAGTCGCATACTCATCTAAATCACCAAAATACATCTCCCAATACAACCACATTAACAAAACACATCCCTCAATATAGCCACATCAGCAAAAACACATATTCTCATACATTATCTCTTCCTCATTAAAATTGCACCATTGTGGGTGCTCTTATAAAGTTATAATTTCTAGCTCTCTGCTCTAGGTTGTTTGTTAGGGCCTACGGGCTACTTGGGAGTTGGGACATTAATAATGATGATTATCGTTTTTCTTAGAGAGGACAAAGAATTTTTCCATATTCCGTTGCTTTTAATTAAGTAGTTTCTTGTTTACTGCTTTATGATGGCCCAAGTACTTTTGGGTGCTTCAGAGTGACGTGTTTGGTTGTTTGGCAGATCACAGATTAGGTAGTGTTACATCATCAATTATATGCCAGCTGGCAATCGATTATGTAATGCACTCTGCACACCCCATTACCGATTCACCTTCCGTTACTATGTATTCGCCACTGTCAACCATTGCCTGTTGTGGCTGTTGGTCGTTGGTTAACCATTATTGACTGGTGCTGGCCATCCTCTTCTGTGAATAGACTTTCAAGTCATCAGTTAGTGTTGTGGTTGTTGGTCGTTTTTAAACATTGTTTGGCACTATGGTTAACTGTAGGACTTCTGCAGGCCCCTTGCATCCACCATAGTGGTTGTCTCTGTAAATCTATTATTTGTTACTGACAACCATAGTTGGTTTTTTACCAATATCCATCAGACTTGAAACTTTTTTTTTTTGTTTTTTTTGTTTTTATCTTGTGCGTGGAAACACCAGAAAAAATTGTAGAAGAGGATTCCTTTAATTGAAAATGTGTTTCATGGAACTTTCAAAAGGAGCCAAAGTTATAAGTTTTTTCCTTATCTTTTCTCTTTTGTAAAATGATTTTTCAATATTTTCATTATTTTGAACATGCCTTAGATTAAAGAAGCAAGAGCTGCTGTTGTTTACAAAATCAGCTGAAGATGTGTTGGGAGCAGCGGAGGAAGCTGGAAAAAAAGAGTTCATTAATTCAGTAAAGACTTCTTCAGAGACTGTTGCTGAGCAACCAGCAAAAAGTCATTCAAATAGAGTTAAAATAGTTGTTTCCATCCAGGACAAACAAGAACTCAAGCAATTTCGCATTTACAGGGTATTTTTTGTCTTTTTGTGCCAATTGTTTGTACTTGCTCAGTATGATATGTTTCTTTAGTTCTCTATTGCATATTCGTGCTATTGCCCTTAATTAAAGTTCTAATATTAGTTTTTCTCTTGGATATTTAAGTAGTTTAACTAACCAAATAACCTTTGTAAGTACTGTCAGTTACTCAGTTTCATCTGTGATTTTGGCCAATACAAAATGAGTTTCAGATTGCAGCCAATATCTGTTAATTTTCAGTCCCTGGACTTTTCTATAATTACTGTGGTCCCATTAGCACTTGCAGTCAGAAATTTCACATATGTCCTACATTGCTTGTGCTCAAAGAAGAGAAATGAGGATGCAAGGGAAAAGGATAAATTTTAATGTTTGGTTTTGCCACCCTTGAATTTTTGGAAAATCACTATAATTACTTGGTAGCTCACAATATGTTCAGAAAACATTCGATGGACTGACAGTAGAGCACTCCAGCTTCACTCTTGTATAGTCAAGATCAAGTCACCATGGATGCTTAAGATCTATGTGTTACTTATAAATTATTTTATCTTGCTTTTTCTCTTTTTCTGTGTTCTTTTTAATTGTTTTGTCTCTACTTTTGTGGAAAACCTGAAATATCTATTTCCTAGAATAACAATAGAGAAGTTAGTTCCTATTATTTTTGAAGAGAATTGAGATTTTTGTCTATATTATCAATCAAAAAGTTTTTCAAAACAACTAATTAATAAATTATTGATTACCAATACGACAAGTAGAATTATGTAAATTAATCAAATCTAATCATAAGATAATAATTTTTCAATGAAATTTGTATCACATGTCAATTATATTTATTGGATTGACTGTTAAAAATGACATATAAACAGTCCTTAAAAAAATCCGAAGATCCCCCTGGACCCCTCGGTGCCCCCCATTTATAATCTTGGCTATGTCCCTGCCAATTGTTGTTGCTAAATATTATAAAGTCTGTTATGGAATATGTTATTGCCAATGTTAATATCTACATTTAGTAGGGAATATACTATGTGATGGCATAAGAAAGGTGGTTTTAGAATGTGTCTTCTCTTTCTAATTTCATTATTTGAGGTGAACAAAGCCGCTAGTTGTTTCTTTCTTGGATTTGTGTTTTCATATGGACAATGCACCCTTGCTTCTTTCCTGTTCAACCCTGTTTTTGTTCTTTACAAAGAGATCCAATGTTAATTTTGAAATTGATATTTAAGTCCGGCACAGTACTGCTGGTAAATTTTATGACATATGACATCTAATCTAAATTTTCTTATTGACCATATCAGCTCAGCTGCCTCAGCTGATTGGCATTGCTTCAGCTTCATAAGATTCTTGTACTCTTTTAACACAATTGACTGTTGTTTTGAATGTTATCTAACATTGACATTTTACTAGAATGTCCATTGAAATTGGTAATTTAATAGCTGCTTGTGAATCGTGATATGATTCTCTTTTTAACTTCTGATATCTTTGTTGTTGATTCCAACTGCATCTCATTTTCTCCTTCAACTTGTTCACTTTAATACGCCTTGTTCTCTTTGGTGCATTACATGTTTACTTTTTTTTTCTTTTTCCCGTTGAAAGAGTTTTCCTGCAGTATATGCTGTATGTCCTTAGTTGTAGCACCTGTGAGTTGTGTGTAGCAGTTTTAACTGTTTAAAGCTTGAGTCCTTTTATCTTTTTAGGATGACAAGTTTGATCGGCTGTTCAAAGGGTATGCAGAGAAAGTTAAAATCGATGCACAAAACTTAGTATATTGCTTCGATGGGGAAAAGATTAATCCAACAGCGACACCTGAGAGCCTTGGGATGGAGGATGATGACATTATTGAAGTTCATGTGAAGAAAAGCTGACTGTGGTATGATAACACTACAATTTTGGTTGACAACCTATTGAATGGATCCTCTTTTTGTAATTTAATGGTTACACTACTTGTTTTGATTTGCATAATTTAGTTCTGGTTTTCAATTTTGATTATTAGGAACAAGTATGTACATTTATTTTGTGGATTGGGTAGGTTGAGGGAGATTGAGATACACATGCTAATTGTTTGTGAAACTACATGTCAATAGCAGAATTGATGCATCTCTATATTTTTTACACTACTACATCAATTGGAGTGATGGATTTTTCACAGCTTGTCAGATGTGTTGATTGATGCATTTTTTAAAAAAAATTGGATGTGTCAACTGTCAACCAATTTAACGATTTGTGCTTATTGATTAGAGTTTGCAGTTCAATATTTTGAACATGGTACATCGAGTTTGTAAAAGCAAGCAAATGCATCATGTCTGCCAGGAGCACTTTATTCAGTCTTGCAGATAAGTTCCATAGAGTGTATTGACTGTGAATTGAATGAACAATATGACTCTGCTGTGTATTTACTCGAATATAAAACGAAACTGAGAAACTTAAAGTCACGCTTCTGATATCATAGAAATAGGAAATGGGATGGTATAATCCTTGAAGGATGCTCTAAGAAAGGAAATGGATTGTTTTCTTGTTCTTTGTGTTTCCAGAACTATGATTTTCAAGTTTCAGCAGTTTAATACAGAAAGCTTGCTTGAGAAAGGAAAAATATATTTGTTTTAATCTTCCAATGTAGGGTTTTCTTTCCTTCATCTTCGTGTTAAGGCTTTCCAACTAGCCTGCTGTAATTTCTTCTTGCTATAAGAACTTTTTTGTGACTAATGTTGTCTATGGCAAAACTCAGTAGATTTCTCTTTTTTTCTTTGCAGCGTTAAGCTTGGTGCTCGCCTATGTGTTTCTAATTTTATTCTTTTACCTTGATCTAGGTTGTCGCTTCAAGTGTGAATCAACCTCTTGTTACTTTTTCGGCAGCTGGGTTGCTTTTGACAATTGAATTTCCCTTTTGTTAATATTTATTTGGATCTTATGTAATTTCTGGCTCAAGTTGTATAGTATCTTGTCATTTTTGGAAATTTGTCTTGCCAATAAATTTCTATAGCATGATTTGAACTGCTTGATCATGGGGATGCCCTTCGGAAGAAAGCAGTCCTCAATTTTCGTTGTATATTATTGCTCTGAATTGTGTTTCTATGGCTTAGTTGTTTTGGATTGGATTCCTACTTAATAATAGTTGACTTTTAATTGATCTCTACTTGCAGAACAACATACATGATTGCAGTCATTGCAAATCGGTTGTGGCAGGCAATAGAAGTTTTGGTTTTATGTTGATGGTTTTACTGTTTTTTTCTTCCTCTTTCCCTTTTCAACTGTAGATGTTTATGAATAAACCAAGTTGGTTGAACTGTGTCTGAGATGGAGACATGATCAGACATCAGCTTCGCTAGTTGACCACCTGCATCAAATGATTGTCATCACCAAATTTAAGTTTTTCCTCCACATTGGAAATCACTTTCGTAAAAGAGGGTTTGAAACAAAAGTCTTGTCCTTTTCTATTCAAGCTTCAGGTCCACACTTTACGCGAAACATCAAGATTTGATGGAGTAGCCATCGAATCACGAGGGAAGAATACTTCCCAAGAAATACTTGTGAATTATAAGGAGATCAGATAAGAACTTCCAAGAACGAAGAAATACAATGGAGTTGATATTGTCTGCCTCTACAAGTGTTCATGGTTCTTTTCTTTATAGTGTTTTTTTTTACACAGGCTAACAGTTTCTAATTTTAAGGTTTGTTTTATAAAATACAAAAATTAAGGTCCTGCTTGGAAGAAAGATTGGGAGGAGTTCGCCCGAACAAGCGAATGCCTTCAAACTTTTGTTTGGAGCGAATACTTCAAGGTGTTTGAAGGGTTCACGAACGTCTTCCAACACCTCTTTTCTCAACCGCTCATTTTGAGGGGTTGAGAGATGTTAACTAACATAAATCATCCTAATACTTATAAATTTCAAACAAATATTCACTTTTATGAACCAAACCAACCCAACTCAACCCCTTTCAATCCCTCCCAACCCAACCAAACCTCTCACAACTCTCATGTCAAGCATAACATAGCCTAAATACCAAAATTCACTCATCGTCTCTCTTCACCGTCGAAGATTGAAAAGTCATCATCCGGTCCCCGGCTATCCAGTATCGTTTCCATCTAATGGTGGTGCAATCCTCATCGAGACATGTCTATACACAAACATCACCTTATTGGAAACCACTTGTGAGCATCACTCGCCTATCTGACACAAGAGGAGATCGACAAAGAAGGCAAGAAATTGAGATGATCAAGCCATCCATCGAAGCAGACCTTGTGGAAGACATGGCGGCAAGAGAGCTCACGCACCTGGTCTCCATCGATAAGCACACCACGCACTTATTACCACAATCACGATTACTGCAATACCTGCAGGAGAAGTGCCTATATCATGGGCTGCCAAAGCCAATAACATCGCCAGCAATGACATGACAAAAGTGAGTGTCAATTAAATCAATAATTATGGCACTCGCGTGTCCCCTGTCAATTTTAATTCTATTGATTGCATCAACAACTATTTTAAAACGTGAAAATTTGTTAGTTTTTTTTGCTTCATTATAGAGAGAATCTCATTATATAATATTTGACCCTTTTAGCACTATTGGTTGCACCAACAACTATTTTAACACGTGAAAAGCTGATAGTTTATTTTTGTTTCGTTATAGGGAGAATCTCATATATATAATATTTGACTTAATTTAATGTATAGTAAATCCGTGACATGCCTGTATTCTTTATTTTTTTACATTCTATATATGGGTTCAGTTTCCTCTCTTGATGACAGACTTCGTGGATCTCTCTCTTTTATCACTCTCTGATTTATATAACAAGGTACGCGCTACTCGATTTTAATTAGAAATTATGGATTTGGCATTTTATATGTGACTATCTTTTTTATTTATTTATCTATAATGCAATTTGATTATCTTAAGAGTTTGGAAATTAAGAAGAAAATCGACAAAATTAGATGGTGTCAGCCAGCCAATGGTGCTCTATTTCTTCTTTGAACTAATGATAAAACCATCAAATATTGGAAGGTATAGGCAGTGCATTTGTTTTTTTTTTAATAATGAATTGGCAAGAAAAATTACTCTTTACTATCATATATTGATAAATTCTCAACTATATTATATTCATACATTAGGGACGTACAAGATGTGAGAGCATATGAAAATTGCCGCTTTCGTTGATATCTGTGTCTCTTGATATTCGGGAGGATGAATGGTCAAGTTTCTGGTATAACTTGATTGAAGAGTTGGACATATTTTGGAGAGAATATGTTGAAATACTCGGCGGTCATGAGAGCGCATATAGTGTTAGACATTCACTGAACTTCTTTCAAAATGATATTGAAGCACTATTTGAGCATTGAATGACAATACCTAACATGAGTTTGTTGATTGCTTTCACATAAAATGTAATATTACACGTTCTTCATCATATAGAGAGTTTGACATATCTACCACTTCATACAACCCCTCCACCATCTTTCCAACATGTTGCCATTGCAATTGGCCACTTAAACAATAATCATCATGCTCAGGTTGGTTTGATAGAAATTATCCAATGCTTCCCATTACGCCTAGATGGGTTTACTGTAGACATGCTTGCGCAGCTATATGAATTACTCCGTATGCGGAGCGATTAAATATTTATATATAGTCAATGAAATCCATATTTTCTTCCAAAAATTGTGGGCATGTCACCATTGATTGATTAGTTGTATTAATCTAATGTATGTGAGACTGGAAGCATAAATTCTGTTAGTATTGAAATTATTTAAATATTGTATTTAATCCAAAAATTCAAAAGACAAAAAAAAAATTACTTTAAAAATTATGGCCAGCAGTGATAATCCGACACTCACGTGATCTCGCCAGCAATGATCAAATAATACATGACGCCAATACACTTAATCCCATGTGTGGACAATGATTTGAAAGGTAAGACAAAGATGAGGTTATAGGTAAGTAGATAGGTAGGTAGCTTTGGTTTTTTTTTTTGGCTTGTGTTTGGTTATCCTAAGCCTTTTCCAAAATACTCTCTAAATTTTTTAATTGAAACTCACTTTTATTATATAAAAGTTTAATTACATATTCATTTACATAATCAAAACACGTTTTTTAATATAATTTTTCTATTTTTTACATATTTTTTTCTTATCATTTTACAAATATCGAGTGTACACACCTCTCAATGTAATTTTTCACTTTTTTTAACTCCAAAATACATCTCTCGATGTTTTTTTTTCACTTTTTACATATTATATTTTTATCATTTTCTCGGCATACTCCAAAAATTTTCAGTCTCATTACTCTTAAGTGTCACTGCACTTGCTCTAAGAGTCAATTTTATAGGACTTGATATGTCTTGATTGGATCCCACTTTTTATTACAATCGATTGAGTTTCACTTATTTTTCTATATCAGCAAAAAACACGTCATATTAATATAGTCATAATATAGTCATATTAACAAAACACGTCTCTCAATAATTTTTTTATCACTCTATATATACACTCTAATATCAAGCATTTAACATCATCTCTCTCATACTTTTCTATCATTTTTTTATTATCATTTTACACATTTTTTAATAAATTTTTTTTTCATCACTCTCTATACACACTCTAAAATTTCTAGCGCTATAAATTTTTCTTCCATGGCCTCATCAACACGACATGTGTGGTGGGATCCCCGCATTTTTTTTGTTTTGTTTTATATTAGATTAATTTAATATTGTTTTAATATTTTATTAACTGAATGACGTCGTATATATTTGATATAAACTTTTGGTATGAAAATTAAATTCATGGCATCAGATCTGCATAAATAGGAGTTCTCATACAAATATACAATGATAAAATAAGTTGAATCAAAACACAATATATTAAATATTGCTCTTAGTGATATTTAATTTTAATATTAAAAAAGAAATCCATTTGTCAAATAGATCCTTTAAGGGGCCATTAGAGTTCAAGGAAGCAGGCCCAAACATTCTTTCGGCCTGTTTTCGTGGGCGTAATGTTAGGTGAGAAAGTCCATTACCTAACCCCGAAGCGGCGGCCTCTTCATGCCTCATGCGACTATGACGGAAATACCCTCTCATTGTAATTTATTAATTATTCTTATCCATGAATATTTGGCTAAATCATACATTTTATGTCTCTAAAGTTTAACAGTTTTTTCAATTATATCTTTGAAGTTTCAATTTTATTGATTTTACCTCCAAGTTTCAATTTATAACGTACTTATTTACGAACTTTCAAATTTTCTGGCGAATTGCCACCTGAGCTTGCACGCGTGACATTGACAAAATACTCTGATTATCAAATTAATCTCTATGAATTAAATTGAAATGTCAAGTAATTAATTTATTCTCTTATATAGTAAAATGAGAAAATTGAAAAACTCCATAATCGTCTCTCTTATGCTGCAACAACCGAATCAGATATCTCCATCTGGAGATTCATGATCCGATTCTTCACTATTATCTCTAAACAGGTCACGATGGTAATTGAAAGATTTGAAATCAGATCTAATAAGACAAACTATGCATATCCTTAATATAGAACCACACAAGCAAATTATAAGTCTATGCGTGAATATTTGAGAAAATTGTGAAACTTCATGGACAAAATTGAAAAAAATTTAAAATTTTAGGGACATAGTTGTATGATTTAGCGATGATTTTTGTTTCCTTTTCATGGAAAATACATTTGTCCAGCAGTAGAAAGGAGGGCGATTTCGTCAACTGAGGTAATCATGCCAGAAACCAGTATGTAAGGACTGTTTGATATACCCGCGTGTTCCTTGTCTTTTAGACACTCCAACTGCTGGCGGCGGACTCCCCGAGGAAAACACAGCCTCTAATTTCTTTTTTATAAACCGGAAAGGCTACAAAGTCCCAAAATCCGACCGCGGAAAGCTGATCTCTCTAAAGCTAGGGATCGCGATAGCCTTTAGAGTTTCTATCGTAAGTTGGAGTTTTTTTTTTCTTCGGTTGAATCGAAATGGCTTGTGCAAGCTTCGCTAAGCTGAACGTGGCGTCGTCTCAGTGGATTGGGCAACAGTCCTTTGCTCAACGTCCCGGATCATCCCCTAGCCTCACCACCTGCCGCGTCTCCTTCCAGATCCGTGCCAGCGCCTACACCGAGGAGCTCGTTAAGACTGCTGTGAGTTTATTTCTGCATCATTTACTTTTCCGATCTCTTATTTTCTTATTTCGACGGACCCTGTGTGTTTGGTCGATGTTGTTGAATTTTTGTTTGTTTTAATGTGGAAAATTATCTTTTGTGCTTTATATATATGTCACGGGACTGCTCTGAATTTTATTAATGCAATTGCCGATGATACTTCATTGATGGAGACTAGACCATCTTTGCATATCTTCTACTTGACGGCAAGTCAACACTGAAACTACGGAATTCTCAGAGAATCTATAGTATGTTTTTTACTAGAAATTTGTTAGAATCTACTTATTTATGCTTTGATAATTCCCGAACCAGTCCACTGGTAATCGAATTTTTTATTTCTTTGTAGTCTTATTAATGGTGCAACTCAAATTTGGATTTCCTTGCAGTCTTATGAATGTTATAGCTTGAATTTGGATTCTTTTTTGGTCCGGAATATTTGGGTGCTAAACATGGCTCAATCATAGTTGCAAGTTCAGGATCATGTAATAGCTGCAGTTTATACTGTGTTTTTCTTAATTGCGGTGTCTTTTGTTGTGACGATGCAGAAAACTATCGCCTCTCCTGGCCGTGGAATCCTTGCCATTGATGAATCAAATGCAACCTGTGGAAAGAGGTTAGCTTCTATTGGCTTGGACAACACTGAGGTCAACAGACAAGCATATAGACAGCTTCTGCTTACCACTCCTGGCCTCGGTGAATATATTTCTGGTGCCATTCTTTTCGAGGAAACCCTTTACCAGTCCACAACAGATGGCAAGAAGTTTGTTGACTGCCTTCGAGATGAGAATATTGTGCCTGGCATCAAAGTTGATAAGGTATGTTTTCTCATGATCTGCCCATGAAATGTTTCAACCATAATTACTCGACGTAAACTTTCTGGGCTGTTTCTGCTATTGTGTTTCAGGGTTTGGTTCCATTACCAGGTTCAAACAATGAATCTTGGTGTCAAGGTTTGGATGGATTGGCTTCAAGATCTGCTGAGTACTACAAGCAGGGTGCTCGTTTTGCCAAGTGGTAAGTCAGTTTGTGTTCTCTCTGAGCCTTTGGAGCTTATAATGTTGACTGTGAATGCTACTTGAATGAAATGTATCCGCATATAATTTTTGTTTGCATAATTATGTGACTTGTGTAGGAGGACAGTTGTCAGTATTCCTTGTGGCCCTTCTGCTCTGGCCGTTAAGGAGGCTGCATGGGGACTTGCACGTTATGCTGCCATTTCTCAGGTATCACCTTTTAAAGACTTCCATCAAATGAAAGTAATTAAATATAGCGGAATAAGAGAGATCATTGCATGCTTGACAAAAGAAAAATCATGGAATGACCTGTATAACCCTTAAGGCTCTTTGCCCTGACATTCGAAAAGAAGGTATTTGCTCTTTGTATATTTTTTCTTACTTTTTTTTTCTTCTTTAATATTTTTCTGAAGCTACTGTTTGTCCCAAACTTCCAATAAGTTTTTTGGGTTTGATTCTGTTATCAAAGTGAATTTCAGTAGGTTCTCCATTTCCTTCGGTACTTGTTGTGGCAGGATATTATAGGTTTTTAGTGGCAGTATTATTAATTGAAGTTGGGATTCTATGGATTTGTGCTTCCATTTATTTATTTTTTACCAGGCAGCTTTCTTTAGTAGAGCCTATACTCTCTTTCCTTTGTTTTGGGGGTGCAGGATAATGGTCTTGTACCAATAGTGGAACCTGAGATTCTTCTTGATGGAGACCACCCAATTGAGAGGACACTAGAAGTGGCAGAGAAGGTCTGGTCAGAAGTCTTCTACTACTTGGCCCAGAACAATGTTGTGTTCGAAGGAATTCTACTGAAACCCAGCATGGTAACCCCAGGGGCTGAGCATAAAGTGAAGGCTTCTCCGGAGACAATTGCAAAATATACACTCACTATGCTTCAAAGGAGAGTTCCTCCTGCAGTTCCTGGTATCATGGTAAATGCACAGATCCTTTCTTAAAAACAGTTAAATCATTTTATTTCTTTTGTCTTGGTCTTTATCTGGTTGAGCTATATAGACCATGAAATCGGTTTCTGTGGCCATATATTCTATGTTAGTTTTTGGGAAGGGTTTATGGAATCTTGACCGGTTGAGGCAATTTCTCATAGAGTTCAGAATAATATTGCATGGGGCATAAATTAAGGAATGAATACCAAAGTAGATTTTCATAAGCTAAGTTAGGGAAAGGAATGCAGGGATGAAGTAGTCGAGAATATTATTGTTCAAGAGTCATCCAAGATGAAATCAAACAGCACAAATATACATATTATTGATCTAGATTAGCTCAATAGTAGAATTTGTTCAGTTGAGTTCAACCTTGGGCCATGGTACCTGCCACTTACTTTACCAATTATGTGCTCAACTGCCCGTTTATATGCATTCCACATTGTGATAAGTAGAATTGATTCAAGATTAACTTTTTTTTGTACTGCTTATTTCTCAGTTTTTGTCTGGAGGACAGTCTGAAGCGGAAGCAACATTAAACCTGAACGCAATGAACCAAAGCCCCAACCCATGGCACGTTTCCTTCTCCTATGCACGTGCCCTGCAGAACACCGTGCTCAAGACATGGCAAGGACGTCCCGAAAATGTGGAAGCTGCACAAATTTCACTTTTAGTGCGTGCAAAGGCAAACTCCCTTGCTCAGCTTGGAAAGTACTCCGCCGAGGGCGAAAGCGATGAAGCTAAGAAAGGAATGTTTGTGAAGGGCTATACATACTGAGCAAACTTCTTCTTGCATCGTGCACTCTTTGTTTCTCTATTGTTTCCTTTATAAGCTGTGGATGCTCACAGGAGTTGACATTGGATTGTTTCCCTTTCCTTTTTGTTTCATACGATAGAGCCTGAATAATCAGAGAGTTGGAATAAGTTTTTTGAATCTGTAACCCTTGAAAAATAAGGGTTAGGAGGATGTGTGTGAATTTTTATGTTTCTCAAGCTACTGTAACTGAAATTTTATGGATCTTAAAGTTCTTTCTCATCATTGAAAAATAAAATTGTGAATGATACGTGTCAACTCCAGGGGGAGAAAAGTCAATCTCCTTGTATTTGGGAAGACACGTGTCACTTACCTTGGGGGTTGCAAATCAAACTAGCCGTTGGAATGGAAAAAAGGGTTGCGCCAGCGCGGGCTGCTGTGGAATGATATTGAAGTCGAGATTGCTGTTGGGCCTTTGGAGTGCAATGGGCCAAGTAGTCGCAACTGTTGTTGGGCCGTGATCCTGCTAAAGGGTAGCGCATGTGATCGACGAGGCCGTGAGCCCATTAAAATGAGCCGATGGCATATATATGATATGGCCACTCCAAACAGCAATTTATTAGTATTAGTATTGTGTGTCCTAAAATCTATCGGTTACTGTGATTTAAAACTAAAACATGATGAGGACATCGACTTTGGTGTGGGGGTAGTAGGCCAATTCGAATACGAATATAATAATTTTGAATGGACAGGAATCTGATCATATGAGTTGTAAGAAAGACAGGGTGGGATAGTATGCTTCTTCATGTCAAGATTCCTTGTAAGATAATTAAATTAACCAACTTTTTGTTTGGGCATTAAAGAGGAGAAAAAAATTGAGAGGTCAACAATTTATGTGTTGAAATATTTCTCCCGACCATTTGACAATCGACGAGCCTTAGGGTCGATGGAACTGTCGGGGCCATATTACATATACATACAAATTTATTAATATTATATATTATAGGAACTGTTTGGGGACACACTTGGTGATCAGTTTAATTAATGTCTGAATCATTAGCAATTGCCAAAAATAAACAAACCAACCATTGTGGCCACTTTCCCCCTCCCTTTGAGAGATATATATGCAACATATACACACACACATTTATATAGGACCACATAATTAAGTTTAGGACGAAGCAAATATTAATGTGTGTGTTAAGAATTAGACATATTGGGTAGAACAATATTGGCTTTATATAGCATGTGTTTTGGCTGACAAGACGTGTCTAAATTCTAAAGCAACCCAAGTTAGGATTTGGACACCAAGTCAGTCCGGGACATCACAATTTTTTCCCTTTTTTAGCCAACCCATTAGTCCAGCGATCCATCCCAAAAGCAGTCAAACAAATCAAATTTTATATTTATGTTTTGGTACTTAAGAATTTGTTGTAAATTAATCGATCATTTTTTATATGAAAAGATATTGAGTATCCTCCCACTTTGCAAATTTTTTACTCTTTTTTTTTCTTCAATTGGCACCACTTTATCGTGTCATTTTGGACACCAACATGATTACCCGCCTTCATGGCTGACACTTTTTTTTCTTTCCGAATGCTAGTTTTATTGTCGCGGTTGCAACTCAAAGTGGTCTATCTATATATATATATATATATATATATATATCTATCTTTATGAATAAACCATAATTTTTCTTGGACAAATTGCCAGTACGTTGTGTTACATGTTATCTGTTGATACAATAATATTTAGATTTGCTAAAACATCAGAATTAAGAAGATATGAAAGTCCACATGGTCCCTCTCAGCCTCACTTGTAATTTTTTTTTTCTTTTACTTTTAATAAGAAAGGGGGTCGCTTTCTGTATGTTATATATTCCATTTTTGTCTCAGTATTCAATTCGAGTGGCCACTCTTAAGCACTTGATTTTGTACTACTCGTTACATGATCTTTTTTTTTTTTGATAAAAATGGCTTAGTCACATGATATCATAGATAAACCCTCATCAATGACGGAGGAACATCAATGTACAAAGCATAGCCTTCAAGTGGAAGACAATGACAAAATAAATACAAACAATAAGAGGAGCAGAGAAATAATAAAAACTAGGCTAGTAGAGCCATAAGCAGCCAGCTTTGATGCGCCATGTATTATAGCCAAAGGACCAGGTCCTGAGATCGATTCACACCTTCTTTGGCTAGCTAATCTGCCACTTCATTCATTTCCCTAGGAATTTTGTCAATGGTAATGCTAGTTACAGGATCTTTATTTTCTTAATAATGGGAAAAATATTGTGAGGTAGATGAAAAGAACCATGTATAAAGAAGAACAAAAAAAATGACAGAGTGGTTTAACTCAATTCAATGGAGGTCCCCTTTGGAGTTTGGACCAATAGTCGCATGACTCAATGTCATCTTATATTTGTTATCAATGGAAGAATTTGAGGTAGATGAGAAGAAATAAGTATGTAGAGGTTTAACTCAATTCAATGGAGGTATTATCTACACTGGCCAATGATCACACGACTTAATCTTTTAAGAGGTCTTTTAAATGTTACAATTAACATTGGACAAAACTTATAAATCGCAACAATTGATTTTCACGAAGCGATGTGGGAGGAGAATAAGATGAGAGAGATGTTTGAGACGCAGAGTGTTTTACTCAATCCATTTTAAGCATCGTCCCATCTGAGCGTACATCGCTCTGTCCTTAGATAATCGAGGTTTATATGTAAAAGTTGATATTGTCTGATTTCTAGGAAAATGTCGCATTTACACTATTTAGATTATTTGAAAATTTTATATAAAACTTAAGAGATCTCCAAAAAAAAAAAAGGTGAAGTAAATTGGTCAAATGGATGGGTTTTTTTCTTTTAGAATTGCTTATTATTTTAGGTCGATAATGAAAAGAAAAGGTGCTTCCACCTTCGACGAGGATAAGATTAGAAAGATTATTTGTGATCAAAGACAAAAGTAAGAATAATTATTGATTAGAGATCATGATTGCTACCTAGTAGTCCAGCAAGGAATTAGTGCACTTTATTTTACTAAGAATATATAACTCATCATTCATATATCAATCTTTTTATTTATAGGTTCAAGCTTGATTTTCCACATAGAATATATATATATTATTTACATTCAATTTCTCCTGCCATATAGAATAGAGAAACTCAAAAATTATCTCATGAACGTTTAAATTTTAAATTAAAATTACTTAGGCATCCATTAATTTGGGATTGAATTTTAACAATTCTACACAAACTTATAGGAATCCAATCTACGATTAAAATACTAAAAATATCATCCACTAATATGACAATATGTTGTATGAAGTAAGACAACTAGCACAAGGATGCCGAGGTGACACACAGTCGAGATGCCAAATAGGCCCGGACCAAGGGGCCATACAAATCGAGATGAGTAACTTTAGAAACCCTAGATGACCTATCACCAAAAGAAATCGATGATTATGAGAGAATCAAGAGAAGATTCATCCTCCCAAAAATAATCTTCAAGAGTTACTTAGACTCGCATAAAAGGAGACTTGTAAACGAATATGAATTTTGTACTATTGATTGCTATAAGTGAGAGCTTCGAACAACAATCATACCTCACTCTCTAAATAACATTTCAAATGATTTAAGTATTAGAATGTTCTTGAGAATTCATATTTAGGACCCTAACTCACAATTTGATTTAAGTATCAGAATGTTCTTGAGAATTCATATTTAGGACCCTAACTCACAATTTGATTTAAGTATCAGAATGTTCCTGAGAATTCATATCAAGGACCCTAACTCACATTTCCTCTTGTGCTATTAAACCATAAACTTTCAATTAAGGAAGACTTAGGCCAACCGCATCAGTTGCGCTATACAAACACTGGACTCTAATTTAAAGTTTTTTTTTTGTCTTTTTTCTGATAAGTTGATCCACAGCAGTTGCGCTAAAGTACACGACAAAGTCCAGTTTTGCTACAGTGCGTCTGGACTCCCAGCATTGCACTGTAGCAAGACTGGGTATTTTTTTATTAAAAAATTATTTTTCTCTCTCCTGCGTGTACCCTCTTTGCATGAAAATGATCAATGTTAACGTTGCACACTTGCATTATCATATTTCATGCCTCTGTATTATTTTATTTTAGTTTTTGTACTTATTTTTTGCAAAGGAAATACTACTAAAATTAGTAATGATTTGTGACCACTTAAATCAATTATCACAGATGAATTATCTATTAAAAAAATTATTAATATCAAATACGTGTTAATAAAAACAATATTAATATTAATATCATTTGATTATTATTTAATATGGTAAGACTTGATGTTATAAAAGTAGTAAAATAGATTGAGTTTAATTAGATAAAAAGTTATTGTATAAATGAATATTTAAATGATTTAGAGTATTAGTTTAGAGTAACTGATGTGTGATGTTACTATTTCAAAAACTGTAAATAAGTGAAAAAATATATTTTTACTGAAATTTAGAGAATCTGTTAAAAGTAACTGCTGTCGATGGTCTTACTCATAACTACTAGGTTAGGACTGGTATGCGCACACACGACTTTCAAAAAAGGAAGACTCATAACTACTTAGGTTAGGTGTTATTCCTAATATTGTACTCAAGAGTTATTATAGTAAAAATCAGAAATTATTATTATTATTTTTTAAATGGAAACCTTTTTTTTTTATGATTCCTTCCGGTCAACGGGACAGATATCCCTCTCTAGTCTTAATTCCAAATCAAAGCAAAATTATAATTAATTCCCAACTGATTTTTTTATTTTATTTTAAAAATTCAATCAATTCAAATTGCGTAATAATTCCTCGAAATTAAAGAAGATCCGAAGGGGCAGTTCGGGAATAAAAAAAAGGAGAAAACCCCGTTCTTTGCGTATCTAATAAATTTACCTTGAATTCTCACTTTGACCGTCGTACTTGCGCATCATCGTCAGCATCATTATCGTCGTCCTCCTTCTCCTTTCCGCCGCTCTGTCACAGATAGATACAGAGAAGAGAGCGAAATTCACTTTGTATCTGCAACTGCAAATCGCCTATTACATTCGATTTGTGTGAAATTACAAAATCAACCTCATTTTTCCATCTCTGTACTCTCTCTGATCCGACGGCCACGAACACACGTATGTATTAAGAAGGAAAAAAAACTCGCATTTCTAAGCGAACTTTCTGTCTCTGAACCTTTTTTTTTTTTTTGTAATGCAATCTCTACTGTCTCTATCTATATATCTCGGTGTATGTATACACGTTTATGATGTGTTTATGCGTACGTACAAAAAAAATACACAGACGTATTGGTTTTGCTCTGTTTGATTCTTTGGTTTATTGTTTATCGTTTTCATCTGATTTTGTTCGTTAGTTTAGCTTGCACGTTAAGATGTTGCTTTAGATTTGTGGATTTTTCTGCTTCTCTGTGTGTTGGTTTTCGGTGGCTTTCTGGTCGCATGCATTGCTGAATCTGGAATTATTTGATATGGCAGTGCCTAATTTGGCTTATTAATTGCTTTTATGCCCTTCATCCCTTGATTAGCTTAATGCGTATATGTTTAGTAATTGATATAGTTTTGAACTCAGATGATGCATTTAGGCACTTCAACAGTTTTCACAGTGTTTGTCTCTCAGTATTCAGTTTCAATTGTGATGTCAATTGTTCACATATGATGCTCTATTCATTATGCTTTCCTCTTTCTATTATTTTTTTTATTTTTATTTTTTAAGGTGGCTATTGTTGCTGCTTTTGGTAAATGTTCTTTTAAACTTGGGGAAAAATAGTTTTGATGTATGAGATTCTTGTACGGACTTGCTGGATAGATTGTTCGTACAGGTCCTGTTTTGTTTGAAAATACCCAAATAATTTTTTCTATCAAATCATGGGGTATGTTTCTTCACTTTTATCTTTTACCGCTCTCTGAACATATGTATTTGCAGCTTGTAGGTTGTCTCTTAATTACAAGTGTATGAGCCATGATGGAGCCTAATGGCCATAGGAGGCTGAGGAGAAAGGACTATCATGTCAAACAAAATGGTGATGTCAACCAATCAAGTATTGATGATGAATTTGATCCATGGACTGCATGGGCATATAAACCTCGTACCATTTCATTGTTACTAATTGGTGTTTGTTTCCTGATGTTAGTTCCCTTTTCCATTTTGTGGTCTTTTTAAATGCATTAAAACTATTTGATTGAATTGCTATTATTTAGTGTAATTTTTTTTATGTTAGCCTTCCTCTGAGTTCAAGCTTCTTAATTATTTTTTTTCCAGTTAATTGATCGTGTCATTGAATATCTTCAAGTTATTGCAAAAATGATTTGAGTCTTTCACCCTAATCCTTTTTTATTTCTAGAGGAGGACTGCCTTCTAATTAGCGTTGTGCCTCTTTTGTTTTATCGGATAATTTGGTGACAGTCTTGATCTCGTTTATGTAATATGTGGTATCTTTCTGTGTTCTATACATATATTTTTTTTAACTTTCCGATGTCCAGGTGTGCTCAACTAATTTTTTTCCCTATTGTTTGTCTGGATGCACATATCAGTTGGGCAAGTGGTGCGCTTGACGCGGAAGGTGGTGCTTCATGTGATATTATAACATCTGTAAAAAGGTTTGTATTTTGGTTTATATCGGCTTTGTTGAAGCTTTTTTTTGTGATCTTAGACTGAATTTTCTCTTCCATGTACTTTGTAGGGGTGTACTGGCAATGATTGCTGTATTTCTTGTGTATTGTTTGCTGCAGGCTCCATCAACGTAAGTTTAATACTGAGTTGTTAGCATCGTCATCATGTGTTATACTCTGTTTACTTACTTGAAATACCTTATCTTTTACATTGAATTCTATCTCCCCTGGTATGGTTATTTATCGTGATGCTGGCAGGGGTTCAAATTGCCCCATCTCAAAGAAAAAGCTGAATAATCGAAAATCCAAAAATAATTCCTAAAGGCATTGTGTTAATGTGAACGTAATTTATGAAATCACAGCTGAGCAAATACAATACTTTGATGTACTGAATAATGTCTGGATGTTATAGTGTGAAGTTTGTTGTGTTGACTTTATACACTCAGTGTGCTATGGAAGCCTCCCCTCCTCCCTCTCAAAAACCCCTGCCTGTTTCTTCTTCTTCTTTTTCTTTTCATTCTGAATTCTGTGGATTTACAGTGGTGATTGACTGTTCGCTTTATCATTTAACATATGTATTTTCTTACAGGATCCTTATCAGGCCACATCCTGCACTTTGGCGGTTGGTTCATGGGATGGCTGTTGTTTACCTTGTCTCCCTTACATTTTTGCTTTTCCAAGTTGGTTTCTCTCTTCCTTACAATCTTTCTGTTTCTCTTCTGTTGTGAATCCTGACTACTCATGTATTTGCATTTACATTGACAACTAGCAAAGGAATTTTTATACTTTTGGGGTTCGGTTCTAGTTGTTTTTATTCTTTATGGATTGAGAGAATGATCATCAGACCTGACATGTTTGAGCTGGTTTGCATTTTCTTATGAATATTTCAGGTTTCCTGTATTCAAGTGGTTATAAAATCATAAACCAGAAAGAAAATTGTTTGCTAATCGGTATAGAATTTTTAGTTGAACCAATTTTAATAAGGTTTTGAAATTGACCACCTGAACCTTTATATTTCAGACTTTGGTTTGTGAATGATTTTTACATATATTTCATTTTTCCTGCAGCATTCTTCTTTGGTTGATATTTATATTCTGCTCTCTAATATTATCGGTGGAGGAACTTTTAATTTTCTTAAGAGTGATGAGCCTACTTTGCAACTGCTTTGCCTACTCTTTCTTTTTACTCTCTCCATCCATGAGTTTATGTGCTCTTGCAACTTTAAGAATCTTAGAATGTTTTTTCTTATTGCATATTGACTCTACCTGAAATCGTGCGCTGATTACTAATAGTAATTAAAAATATTTTTTTCCAGAAGCGTGATAATGCTCGCCAATTTATGAAGTTTCTACATCCTGATCTTGGTGTTGGCAAGTGATTTGAGCTTTACAATATTGTCAATGTGTCATCTTTGTTACTGAAATTGGATTGTCAACTTCTTTCTAGCATCATTATTTGTGTTTGTTGACTTTGTACAGAGCTCCCAGAAAGGTCATACGGTGCTGATTGCCGGATTTATGTGCCTGAAAGTCCTACAAACAGGTTTAGGAATGTTTATGTATGAAATCTTCTTTCACAACCCATTTATTTCATTTTCCCTTTTTTCCCAACCACTTTTGTATTCGTTTTATCAAAACATATTTAAGAGTGCCTCTCTCTCTCTCTCCAGTTGTTACATTTTGAATACAATTACATTATTAATTCACTACCTTGGCTTCTGAATCTGTTGGTTTATTTTTCTCCAGGACACACTTTTTGATGAATTTGTTTTAGCTCATATCTTTGGATGGTGGGGTAAGGCTATATTAATCCGTAATCAGCCCCTTCTGTGGGTTCTATCAGTTGGATTTGAGCTGTTGGAGGTTAGTTTCTCCTTCAGTTATCAGGATTTATTGTATTTGTTAATATTTGCATCTGATTTTTGTTTGTCCCTCAAATTGTCTGCTTGGTTGTTTTGGTCTTAATGAACTAACTTCAGTTTTTTTTTTTCAGTTTACCTTTCGCCACATGTTACCAAACTTTAATGAGTGCTGGTGGGACAGTATAATTCTTGATATTCTGATTTGCAATTGGTTTGGTAAGATGCTTTTCTTTCTTTAGATCTTTTTTTGGTTTGTTCCATCATCTTCTCATCCTTGAGGGCAGTATGATGAAAATTTGTTTATGAAGAAAAAGGGAATCTACACTTAGAGGCGGATTCAGTTCATATAATAAGACGAATCCTCTCTTTTTTCCTAAGGGCTGCATTTGTTTGGGGGAGAACAAAAATGGGGATGCAAGTCAAGGCAGTATCACTCAAGGTTCACAGTTATGAGTGTAAAAGGGACTTATTAATTGTTTTTGGATAAAAATGGTGACTGTTGACCTGTAATGGGTAAACTGTGTTTGGTATGAGTGTGTCTCCTTACCTGTAAAATTTAATCCTTTGTTGTTTCAATAGTTCTTTGTGATTGAGTAATGTAAATGTAAGAATAGTGTAAATGTAAGAATAGTGTAAATGTAAGAATAGTGTAAAAGTGGCAATAGGTAGATAGAGGCTAACAGTGACACTCCTAAGCTCCTTTACACCTACACTGAACACACCTTTAAGAGGATTTAGCATGAACAATTTCCACTTTCCCTCCTTTTCTTTTATTTCTCACTCTTGGTTCTACCAGGTTGTCAATATTCTTTGGCTGTATGACTTATTTATTGAGGTTACTGATAGATGGAAATATGGAATGGGTTAAGACTTAAGATATGTTCTTCTGATAGAAGAGTTATTTGTATTTTTTGACTTGTCAATATTCAAGTCTTAAATAGGCTTTAATGATAATTTCTTGGGTTGTATATATTCCATAACTTATGCTGACAATTTCTTTTGCGAAATTATTTCAGGTATCTGGGCAGGCATGCATACTGTCAGGTATTTTGATGGGAAAACATATGAGTGGGTTGGAATAAGCCGCCAGCCCAATATTATAGGCAAAGTATGTTAGAGAACTTTTATTACTGTTCGTCCATGTTTAAGATTTTCTATTTTCGTCTTTCCAGCTCTCTTCTGAAATGTATTTACTTACATCTGATCTGCATTCGAAAATTAGACTGTGATTCATTTTGACAATAGATTGAAAATGATAGTTCCTTAGCAACTCCTCATCTGCCTGCCAGATCAAAGGAAATTTTCATCTGCGATATGCAATATGTACACATTAATATGCAACGTAATGACAGTTTCTACATGTCTGTGTTACAATCTTTACATACTGCATGAAGAGAGAGATGTCTGCATTGTTTAAGTAAACACATTTCGTTTTGTGATTGTGATAAATAAGTGGTTACTTATTTATATTAGGGTATTATGGATTGTATGTTGTAGCTAATGGTTTCACACTTTCACTACATAATAATTTATGTTTTCTTTATTTTCTTCTGGAAAACTTCTCTACTGATTCTGTGTAGAACTTTTAAGTTATTAGACATTCTATGCAAATGAACTTTTCTTTTGGGAAATATGTTAGTGGTTGGTGCTGTTGTTGTTAGCTTTGGTAATTTTTCACTCTCTATTTGGAGCTTCAATGATATGAATGCAATCAAGTGAGGTAGTTTTTCGTTCCTGTTGTTAGGTCAAACGAACGTTGGGACAATTTACACCAGCGCAATGGGATAAAGACGAGTGGCATCCCTTGCTTGGTCCTTGGCGTTTTCTTCAAGTTATTAGTCTTTGCATTGTTTTCATGACAGTAGAGCTTAACACATTTTTTCTCAAGTTCTCTCTGTGGATTCCTCCTCGAAACCCTTTAATCATATATAGGTTGATATTGTGGTGGTTGATTGCAATTCCCACAATTCGCGAGTACAACTCATACCTCCAAGACAGGTACAGTCTCTGTCATAGACTTAATGCGATGCTACATTACTCTTGGAAGTGTTCATACAGTTTTACTAATATGTACTTTTATTTTTTTCAATTGATTTCCCAGAAAACCAGTGAAAAAGGTTGGGGCATTTTGCTGGTTGTCCCTTGCTATATGCATTATTGAACTACTCATTTGTATCAAGTTTGGACACGGTAGGTTTTAACCTATATGTTTAGAGAACTGTTTGAAATTCCATAATTTATTCTAAATTGACATGTTTATTTATTATTGTTTATGTTTATTATATGTTAATCTAGTTTTTCGGAGAATAATGCGCTGGTGGTATTTCTGTGCCACAGGTCTCTATCCTAAACCAATGCCTATGTGGCTGCTGATTTTTTGGATAACTGTAGCGATAGCCCTTTTGACATTCCTGGCAGTGTGGTCTTGGCAGCTGCATAGAAATTTGAGGAGAAAGAGCCGATAATTTTGAAGTGTGGTACTCTATTCTTTTTATTCCTTTCTACTTTTACTGAGGTCTCCATCAATTTTCTAAATAACTGTGACTTCATGGAATTGTAAATGCTTATTCGTTTGGGGTTAGTGGATCACAGTTAATATATTTAGAGAGATTGTTAGAAGGAAAAATCATCACAATATTTATTATTATTGGCTGTTTTGAATCCAGTTCTGAGGTCTATTCTGTTTTATTACTTCCACCCTTCACGTTTGTGGATGCTAACACAGTGGCTTGTTAGGGATTATAAGCTTTAAACTGTGTAGAAGCACGATGGCTTATGTTTCCTGCTCTGATTGTGATCATTGTTGGTGTGCAGGTTAACGTCTAAAACTCTAGATAAAGTGAATATAAAATAAAAAGGCAAAAAGAGGATTTCAATAAAAGGTGGAGAGAGAGTGCCCTAGCTATTTAGTCGGAAAAAATAATGGTAATATGAGGTTGAGCTAGTGCTCTGACTGGTGCATGTTTTTAAGTTTTAATTTTTATGATCCAAAGCTTGTTCATGGGCCTCGCTAAGCTCATCAATGGCTGTCAGCTAAATTACAGAAAAATATTGCAATGTGCAATGTGAATTAGTGATTATGACTGATTTTAAATTTTTTTGTTGGAAAAATTCTTCAATATGCTGTCTTAGTTCCATTCATTGACAGGTTTTAAGCAGGGCCGGAAGTTTTGGTAGTAATAGGCATTTGGTTAAGCGATAAAAGCATGTTTAAGCCTCCAAGTATAGGGTACTCCTTCTATGCAGATTCAATCAGGTACAGTTTCATATTCTCACTAATCAAATAATTTCTATGGAAACACATTGGCAGACATGTAACCCTATGTCTGCTTATCCTCTACACCTATAACAATTTTCAGAAGTAGGAAATAAATTATCACTCTGCTTATTCTACTTAATACAATCCAAGAAACGGATACTAACTCAACTCCTGTTGAGATGATAGCAGGTTCATCCCCCACCCCCATGACCAACTTGGTCATGTATTATGGATTCAAAAAACCAACCCATTCCCATCCCACCCATATCCATCATACCTACAAGACAAAAAATACAATCCATGGTCAATTATGTTCGGTACCTTTCAAGGATCTAAAAGGAGCAGAACACAAAAGTCAGGAGCAAATCCATCTTTATGCCCACAAAATTTTAGAGGTCATCTTAGCTTGAATTTAGAAGCCTTTATGATTTTCATAGAGTTGTAGCTTTTGCCTAATCCCTGTACTCACCATGATCACTTCTGTTAGGAAGTGAATGGCAGGGCAGAAAGCTTCCTCTTCCATGTGGTCCTTCCTCTGACTATTTCTTCATTTTTAGGCTCTCCTTTGACTTGTAGGAGATGTGTATATCTTATTGGCATCTTATCTAAGGACCCCAGTAGACAATTTCCCCCAATAATTTCTGAGGCTAAAGAGAATCCGTTGAGTAGACCAATGTCACCACTCTGTTTCACGCCATCACTCAAAATTCCATCTTTATCTTGTTCGCATAGCGATTGTACTATGTCTGAACTTCCACATTCCCTTCTATATTCAAGGGTGATCTCAGAAAGTTGATGAGTCTCTAAAACTTGGTCTGGGATGGTCTGCAGATAGGAAAACAGATGAAGAAACCAAATTAGAGGCAGACACGATAGGAAGCAACGTAAGCTTGAAGATTGTCGGTGTTGTTTGTACTGTACCTCGAGCATCCACTTCACATACTTGACATTGTTTACATGATAGTTCATATCGAAATCGCTCCTCTTTGGCTGCAAATTGATTAAAATATAGTGTTTAGTACCCTGGTACTCTATCTGCACCTGGAATGAATTCAAAATGTTTAGTTGTAATGTTCACCTTCAAGTCAGAGCTACCGTATTTGGCTTCGTCCAACTTATGTATTTTTTCGGGGATATCGTCTTTGATTGCTTGCTTTCCTATGAACCAAGGAGAAATCTCATCTCTTACCTCTTCTGGCATCTTTGATAGGCGCCTTGTGTGCTGGTTCATCATCACCCAAGTGCTGTTTTTTGTTTTAGGTTATCAGTAGAAGCTTGAGTGTCAGTGTAAATGATGAAGATGGTGATATCATAGACCAAAAGTCATGGAAAGTTTGTTAGGAACCTAGTAGCGCGTGCAAAGATGTGCCCAGTAGCTTGGCTTCGGATGAGCCAGTCTCGTCGCATTCCATTTTTTCCTGATGCTCCAACCCATGTGTCGATTTCCAGTACCTCACCCCTGAAAGAAGTGCCCATACACTTTATTGAGATTGTCTTATTAAATCCAGAAATGGCATATGGTTTGGTCTTGTGTGGGGAGTGTGTGAGTGATCCAACAAAGTTAATTGGCGTTTTTGTTTGGGAGTTTTTTTTTTTTTTTTCGAATTCATTTTATTATTCCTTATGTTACAGATGTTTTCTAGCTGAAAACATTTACTTCATGCTTTTGATGTGTTGCTATATAAATTTCTATCTATAGCTGGGCAATGTATGTTACTTTTGGTGGCGGGGAACTACTAGGTTGTATCTCAATTCTAGAGAAGTTGAATAGTTTACCTTACTTAACTGACAGATTATTAGATTTCATCTTTCTTTTTTATGACACTTTTATTCTGTCAATAATGATGATTGTTGATAGGGCAAAGACATACCAGATTGGATAGTGATCAACTTGAAGTTGCATCCTGGAGACAACCCAGATGAGATTGTTCCTCATCATGCCACGTGTTGCTCCGAATCCATTGCCCAGAAGTCCCGACATCCAGACGTGATTCAATGCTGTTTCCTGCATACTCATTGAATACGTCTAAAAACACATGTTAAGGGGATGAACAATTTACTAAGTTCCAGGTGTTTTTTGTCACCTGAAATAGGTTAAGTATGCTCTCAATTGTTGCAGTCTTGTCAGGACCAACTTCGTAGGACCGGATAACAACTGTCTGCTTGTATCCGACACCACCTTCGATCATAAGCCCCTGACGATGAGGATCGACAAACTGCTTTTTGGTTGGAATATTTTGCCTTATCTTCTCTCCAGTCATGTAGCCGTTTTCACCAACTGGAGTGAGACTGGTGGCCGCTCCAACGTTCTGTTTCAGCTTGTCTATCTTAGCTGGTCTGGTTGGAGCGCCGTTAACTCTAAGGTTGGTCCGGTTGTACTTATTTGTATCATGGTCGCCACCATGGGATGAACACCTGATGATACAAAAGGTTGTATAAGTGGCACTATAAGCCATATTATTTGTCTGATGTAGGTGTTGAAAACAGAGGAATGGGTATCGGAAAGCATTTATAGTTAGCCAGTGCTGGTTGGAGACGGAGTATTCTGAGGCAAGATTTAAATTTAGGGGATAAATTTAGGACTCTTTGTTGTTTCTATTGAGCATAGCAAAGAGAGCCTTGTAGCCATGGAGAGAATTGTTTTTTTCTTGCAGCTAAGTTTTAGGTTGTGGCATCTTGGAGGGACCGATGAGCTATGACAGAAAAGGGTTCCATTTCTTTTTGGATTCTCTGCATATGAGAACAGAGGTTTGGAATACATTTTTAGCTGGTCTCTCTCGAACATTGATATTGACATGAATCTTGGAGCTTGTGTTGTGTTTTTATGTGCCTGGCCTTCGCAATCTTCAGTAGGCCAACTAAAATTTCACAATAAAAACTCATATTTACTTGCTGACAAATGTGTGGAATGCTTGAATGTTATAGCATATATGCTGATTTTAAAATGTTGTTTCAAATATTAACATATACATTATTTGAAAATTACATATACGTGTATTATTTAATTTATTATAAAATGGAAACAATCAATCAACAAAATTTTCCATATTACAAGCGAATTATGAACATGTTTAATCAAGAGAAATATTCAATACTAAAAAATAAAATAAATTTACATTATATATATTTATATATATAACAACATTTTCAAATATCTATATATTATTATAATAAATTTTTATGTGGAATTTTTTGTGAAGCCTGTAAATATTTATTGGTCTATACCCTATAGCACAGTGTATTTGAAATGAGACTGGCAAAAATAGGATCCTTTTGTGTAGTGATCTTTGCTTAGAGGGTCATGTATTTTTTATGAGATGGTCTGAAAACACTAGCCTGTACTTAATATGGTTTGAAGAAGACAAAACAGGCAGTAGAGCAAGGAAGAAACTAGACAACTCCGGAGACAATAAAAGACAAGCAATATATTTTTTAAACTTAATTAACAGAGATCACTTGATTTCTCAGCTAAATTAGACTGAATTTCGACTTAATTTAGCCATGTCGATATCTTCAATGTGAGAAGGCATCGTGTCCCTCAACTTCCGAGTTTCAAGTTGGATACCTGTACTCATTACCTTTATTTTTCTTTCACATGTTGAAATTACTTCAGCGTTTGCTACAAGTAAATTGAAGAGTTTGATTAAGAATGGATGAATGAATAAAAAAGTAGATGCTTGATAAATATTAAAAAAATAAATATATAGAAATTTATGTTTTGTTGATGTGTCTGATCAAGAGTTGTATTTTGTTAATATTGTTTATTATGTGACATCACGGTTTTGTGCAATAATAATGTAAATTAATGTATAATTTTAATGGGTGAGCAAAATTTTGTTATTGGAACGAGACAGCGAAATGAAATTTATTGGTTAGACCGGGCCCATCCAGTTTTGGGCTGTAAAGGCCCAATTATTATTTTTACGCTTGCTGTGTCCCATAGATATCGTCCACGCAGTCGGCTATATTGCGCCAGGGGCTGGCCCTTCGAAATATCAGCAAAACCAGAGCCAACCGTTTGGGATGAGGTTCCTAGAATGACATATCATTGACTTTGAATCACAATCTTTCATTTGATGATTGATAAGTATAATACATTCTCTCTCATGAAGCAATTAATGATTGGGATATGATTTAAGTAGACATTGTATGTATGCAATGTAGATTGCAGCCACCCCATGCCAACCGTTTATGGATACTCTGTATAGTACTGCTTCCATATATATTTTGCTATACAGAACACAAAAACCATTTCGTAATCGGAAAGGGGGGGATAAAAGTATCAGACAGGAAGAGAGAGATTGAGGAGGAGGAGAAGAAAGAGAGGCAGAGAGATGGGGAGCACAAGTGCTGCTCTCATACCGCGTTTGCAGTTCCACGATTGTTGTTGCACGAAGCCCTATGGAAACTTGTTTCCTTATTCTTCAAACGTGAACAAATCAATTAGAGGGGTATTGAGACTGGGTTCTGTGAGGAGAACGAGGAAATTGCGTAGCTATGTTTGCTTTGCAGTTGAAGACGAAGTTAGGGATGAACAGCGGGAGCTCGGTAGCGGCGCTGTTGTAGGCTCGGCACTTGAAGAGAGGAATGGTATACTGAAAATCGATAATATATGTTTTCATTTATTTGTTGATATTTGTTCGGAGGAGGGTTTGATCATTGATGATGGTTCTGAGAGAGATTTAGCTAAGAATATAGTGATGTTTTGGCTTTTGTTTGGACTGTCAATTTCGTGACATTGAATGCTACATATATGTTAAGAAGGTTTCGATTAAGGTGTTTCTTTTCTGCTTCAGAGTTTGGCTTATGCTTATTTTTACTTCCTTACGCAGTTTATGCTCCTGTTTTTTTTTTCCCCTTTCCTTTTGAATGTAGATTTCTTACAAAATTCAAAATAAGCAGAATCAGGTAAATATAAGTTAACTCCAAACTCTGCTTCATTTTTTTTGTCTTTC
Source organism: Euonymus europaeus (assembly GCA_963580455.1). Taxonomy (NCBI): domain Eukaryota; kingdom Viridiplantae; phylum Streptophyta; class Magnoliopsida; order Celastrales; family Celastraceae; genus Euonymus; species Euonymus europaeus. The sequence continues at coordinate 2,980,475 of OY756968.1, read as the reverse complement.
CTTGTCAGCTGCAGCAACTCTCTGGTTTATAGTTATTAGAAATTAGTGGTATGTAAGAACAGAAATTTGGACCTGAATTGAAGTTCATCTGGAATGAGATTACATACGGAAGATAAGATTTTCTCTTCTGGGATTTGTTTCATGCTAGTCACTTATGGGTAAAGAAACATTGGATTAACTTTTGTAGCTTGCTGTGGGAAGCCATGTGCATGGACATTGGCTAAGAACTGGTGCGTACTCCAACTAGATTGCAAAATCTTAGCGCATATCTCATTAATCGTGAATTTTGCTGGTCATGTTTTTTGCTGCTCTCATGTTTGGTAGAATTCCAGATTTGCAAAGTACGAATTTTGGTGCTTCTTTCCTATTTTCTTCTCTAGGGCCCGTGTATATCAAGTTATCAACTATCAAATTATCTTACTTGTATGTTTATTTTTATCTTATGAAGTTTTGGTTTATTGTTATGTGGAGATATATGGGCAGGACGATGACATTGCTTTCTCTATGAATGGTATAGGTGCATCTTCTAACCAAGAGGAGGGAGTCTTAGAAAATTTTGGACAAAATAATGAAGAAAGCTCACTTTATAATATTCTTTATCCTAGTAAAGAGGAACTTCCAGATGATAAAGAGATGAGCATATTTGATCATCTTGAGGAGCTGCGCCAGAGAATATTTGTTTCTGTTCTTGCTGTTGGAGCTGCTATATTGGGTTGCTTTGCAATTTCGAAAGAACTTATCATTTTTCTTGAAGCTCCTGTTAAAGCACAGGGCGTGCGGTTTCTACAATTAGCTCCTGGAGAGTTCTTTTTTAAAACTTTAAAGGTTTGAGTAAATGCTGTTCTTTCTTTTCTTTATAACCATAAATATCATTTTCTCAGTTGCAATAATTCAAGTTGTTAGCAGAAACTTCTGAGACAAATGGATCATGGTACAAAGTTCAAACCATGCTGCTTACCTTGGCAGAATGTGTTATCATCCATCTAAAATTCTGTGTCAGTGAAAACACTGTGCTTTGTTTGATTGACAAATGTTTGAATTTGCTTTAAAGGTTCAGAAGCATCATTGTTTTTGTGTTCTAGAATTGTAACTTGATTTTTGCATGGCATGATCATTGTAAAGGCAAAGGAGTACCATAAACTGAAAATGTACCTCATTCCATGTCATTTTTAACTTGTTCTCTCTCTTCACCAATGCAGTAGCTTTGCGGTTTCATTAGTAATAAGATGCATTTATCTCATTCAACATGGGGAAGTTCTCTATGACAGATCCTATATCGGCTCTTGAGGCTTGATACCCCCAAATGCATGATACTTTTTCATCTAGCTTGCGATTCTTTCTTATCGTACTCCTCAGAATTAATATTAGATTTCAGCATTGGGCCAAGCTAAACACGAATGTTAGCATTCAGACTCCCATCTATTTCAAGTATAATGCAAATATGTAGTGAATTCTTATAAATAAAAATAGATATTAATATCATGCAGGTATCAGGATACTGCGATCTTCTTTTAGGAAGCCCCTTAATTCTCTATGAGATTATAGCGTTTGTACTCCCGGGTTTAACAAGAGCAGAAAGAAGATTCTTGGGCCCCATTGTTTTAGGCTCGTCGGTACTTTTTTATGCAGGTATTGCATTCTCCTACTTGGTCCTGACTCCAGCAGCCTTGAATTTCTTTGTCAGCTATGCAGAAGGGGTCGTAGAATCCCTGTGGTCGATTGATCAATACTTTGAGTTTGTACTTGTTCTTATGTTCAGTACAGGCTTGTCTTTCCAGGTAAGAGCTTTTCTTTAATTTTTTTTAATTTCCATAAAATAGATTTATTTCCACTACGGTGACGTTGATTCTTACTGAATGAAAATTTTGTGCTTCGATGCTGTATCAGTTTCCTTCTTTCTTAATTTGGTAAAATTCGTCTTGTTCTATTTGGTCGGTAAACGGTCTAGAATTTCCCTTTAGTATCAATGTAGTGGATTTTGAACTCCAATAGATGTAAGAGGTTTTCTATAGGGAAGGACTGAGGAGGAACTAGGGGTTACTAATTTTGTTCATGGCTTTATGAGTTTACTGATTAAAGAGACATCCCGCTCTCTTTTTCTTATCTTAATTTATGGTTACAATTACTTTTTGTGGTATAAGATATCTTAAAACAAAATTCTACAGCCTAGTGCTATAGGAACTGAAATTATTATGACAAAATGGATTCATGTATCAAGGATTATGTTCTTTTCTCCATTGCAATAGGACCGTTCATTCTGTCTTTTCTTCAGGTTCCGGTTATTCAGTTTCTACTGGGACAAGTTAGTCTGGTGTCCGGTGACCAAATGCTATCAATATGGAGATATGTGGTTGTTGGTTCAGTTGTAGCAGCTGCTGTACTTACTCCCTCTACTGATCCTCTCACTCAGATGCTTCTTGCAGCACCCCTTCTAGGTCTGTACCTGGGTGGCGCATGGGTGGTCAAGCTTACAGGGAGATGATTCGTTATCCTACTACATCAATGTTTTTTCTGGCGGACTTTTGAATAAAGCAATGAATTGCAGGCCACCTCAGAAAGAGGAGAGTGGGTTTATATTGTGAATAGTGTATTTATTAGTACTATAATCTTAGGTGAGCCTCTCTATTTTCCCTCACTATGTGCAAAGGGAGATGTCTGAAAGTTGCGTGAATAAGTCGGTGTTGATTGATCAGGGCAAGTTATTGCAGTCTAGAGCTCTCAGAAGAAAATGACTTGGATTTAATTGGCTTAGGAACCCTAATCGAACGGAGGTTGAGCCCACATATAAGCTCAAGTTCCTACTGTTTTAAACTGCCAGCCGAGCTCGAAGAAGCTGGTGACATGGCAGTTGTTGCAGGTCGTTGGAGCCCCGGAAATCAATTGGCTTGTGGCTCTCTGTATGACGCAGGTGTACTATAAACTGATGCGTATCCTGTCTCCGCTGCAATGCCAAAAATCACCGCTCAACAAGGGTGTAAGAGCGGGATCCGAGTATCCACATTTCTCGAGTTTTATGCGTAGTCCTCATTTGATGGTTCATATGGTGTCGAGTCATTGGCCGGAGGTAAAAAAATATATATGTAGAGGTAAAAAATATATGTGAACAGAGAATATATTTTTTAACGATTGTATAAAAGTAAAAAAATAGGAATGATATAATATATTTTTTAATGGTTGTATAAAGTAAAAAAATAGGTGAAGTGATATTCAATTCGATCATTAGATGTAAAATTTTATACTCTAAAATTATTGAAGGATTGTAGAACCTCAAATTAATAAGAGCAAATTGTCCGTTATTCATGCTACACTATTAATGTTGAAGCCAAAATACATCAATGCATGGCAAAAATAGTAGTGGATTTGAGTAAAAATTGGTCTAGAAATGTACCACAATGACCGAATCACGCCTCAAACAAAATAATATAGCCTGTGATGTTTGACCTACCTTCACTATTTTAATCATTTTCTTAAATTAAGCAGAGAACCTGTTTCTATATAATCTTCCATTCCCCAAAACCAATACCATCCCAATCCTCTTACAACGGAAATTCAAAGGGCAAAAGAGAAGTGAAGCACAAGAACGAAGGTTGGGAGGAATGGGACTCTCCAATATGAAGTCAATGTTATTGTGTTTGGCTCTAATTAGCATGGTCATGATGGCTAATCATGTCGAGGCTGTGAAGTACATTCACCCGGGCGTACTTGACCCTTGCCAACGACCTGGGCCTAACCCACCAGGGTGCCAAATACGTGGCGATGCACCCTCGCAAGCTGCACCCTCGCAAGCCAACAAATACAACCGTGGTTGCTCCAAGATAAACCGATGCCGAGGCGGAAATTAACAATGCCGAGGAGTTGCTCATCGGTTCAATGTGCTTTACTTTGCTCTATGAAACTAACTTCCGCAAAATCTCAGTAAAATTTATAATTTTATGACGTTAATTGTATATGCTTCTGAGAATATCCCATGATTAAGGGTGATAATATGAAATTTGTTATAATGTTATATTGTTGTGCAATCGTTTATGGCTGAAATTGAGATGTCATTCTTTCTAATGATTTTATCGTTGAAGGAACACTATAATAAGATGAATTTGTTGTAAATCCCAACGAGTCAAAGAAATTATCTGCATCGGATTATCTAGTTCGTGTGGATACGTCGAGCTCGTACGATCTTTAATAATACTTAATTATGTGTAGGATAATGAGTTTTCTTATAAACTCACTTCACTTGGAATACCCAAGCCGTGAAGCAATGTGGAATACGTGACATAGTCTAATTAGCTATTTTAACTTAGGAATGCCCACATTGTTTAAGCCTTTTCAAATACTTAAGTTGAGACTATTTACGGTTCCATTTTTCATGGACAACCCCAATCTAAGAAATCTCATTTAAAAAATCATCGAGTAGGAGTACGTCCATTTTCTAACTTTTTAGATTCCTCTCATTCACCCACCAGTTGCTCTTAGGATTTCTCGGCTTGCTAGAAGAAAACAAAGGAGACAGTAACCATATCCAACCGAACAGGCTCCATGCATTGCTTCGCAAAATCTAACAGCTCAAAATTATTGGAAAGCAATGTCGCCTGCAACGGTGCCTGACTGACTCTACCGGCAAGATATTGCCATCTCTACATCCTTGACTGTATCTAAAAGCATCCCTGCAATCGTACATTTCACCCTGTAGCCTAGTTTGGCAGCTGGGGACAACATCCCATTAGCAACAGGTGGACTAGGTCTCTGCTGATGCAACGCAGGGATCTGAAGGCAGAAACATGGAGACATAGGACTACGAGGCTTTGAGAATGATATTTTTTTGGGTTGGCTCCGCGGAGAAAAGGCTATAGAGTTGGCGACAGGGTGTTCGGAGAATGAGATTTCTTAGGCTTTTAGGCGCTCATGAGATTTCTCAGACACTCTCAGCTTTTACGTTTTACGATAGCTTATACTCTATTACACATATTCTCTACCAAACATAAGCATACCAAATGAGCTATGGCCGATGGACCTCTGATGGTCAAGTCAGTGACGTGTATAGGATTGAAATAAAAGAAACAAAGAGAGAGATAGAGTGGAAAAAGTTCACAGATGACCGTCGTAATGAGTGTGGCAAGGTGAGTGCGTCACAGAATCGATGCAAACAAGATTTATTCAAGTGTGACATCTAAGAGTTTTAGAAAGTAGTTTTGTTGAGATTCAATCATGGTGCAATGCAGTATCTGATTTTTTTTTGCATTTTCTTGTTCAGTCCGTCACACTCAATGAAACATTTCTTAGTCCTGCATTATCAACGAAAACCAGCTCACAAGAATTGTCTTCTCACTCCAATTCATCATGTAAAGATGATTTTCGGTCAAATATCATCGTCCTCGCCTTGCTTACCTGCAACATCAACACATCCCAGATAAATAGAAACCAAAAAAGGAAAAAAAGAAAAAAGAAAAATACAATCCTAAAATTCCCAGCAGTGATCAATCAAGGGCAACACTAGATTCGTATCCAAAGCTTAAATAAATTTGAAGGTGAAGGTAGACCTGTTTTTCCCAATTGATGCAACTGGTTATGATAAGCAACATGAGTGCTTGCAGAAGTTCACCAATTTGGATTCCAATCCAAAAGCCTTTCCCTCTCAGTTGCGACCGGAAACCCAGTACGGCTGCAACTGGAATTCCACAGAGATAGAATGCTGCAAGGTTGACATAGGCCCCCAAATCCTGCCACCCACATCCCCGTGCAACGCCTGATCCACGTTAAGAAACATTAACCGGATGTTTGAAGAGCACCGGTATTTTACTCAGGTCAATAGAAAATAACTAACCTGAAAGAACACCTTGTATACTATCCAATACAACGGAAATACATAACAGAGGAGTCATCGTTGTGACATAGTCCACAACTTCTTTCACATCGCTAAAAGCGTAACCGAAAACATTCTTGCTGGCGAACAGAATTGAGCTTAATATCACAGACTCTGCCATTGTAAGAAACATCACTGCAATGACAGCCAAACGAGCTTCTCGTGGATTCCCTGCTCCCAGTTCGTTTGAAACTCTTGTACTAAACAAAAATCAGGTTGATTTAGTGCGCAAATAATCTGCAGTACTACCTATATTTTATGGGTACACATTACATACACATGTTGGGAACAAACCTTACTGCACCACCTAGTCCATCTGGTATCATATGGATAGTTGAAAGGCATTGTAGGCTGTTGACAACAAAAATTAATGGTGAGAATTTCAATTTCAAGTGTCAGATTGTCTTGGGATTTTTGAGAGAAAACATACCAGACAGAGAGAACTGAAGTTTCGAGTTTTGAATTTGGTAGAAATCCGGACATCAGGATAAGTAACTCAAATGACCACCATTCAAGGCTGTATGTGCAGAAATGTCAGTAGGAAAATTCACATTAGGAACTACTTGATTTCTGCATTATTAATGCATATCAAAATCATTTCACTACTTAAATTCAAATAGGACTTACCAAATCATAACAGCAGAAGGGATCGAGAATCGGAAGAACTTTCTAACTCCATGGAATAGCTCCATGCTAATCGGGGCTCGTGTTTTCTCACAATTAGGAGAGAATATCATATACAATCCAAGCAAAATTACATTCAACCAATACGAACCACTGAGTGCTACTGCTGCTCCAATGTTGCCTAGCCCGGACTTGAATACCAAAACCCAGCAGAAAACAACATGGAAACAAAAGGTAGCCAAAGCGCTTATAAACAAAGGACCAGTCAAACTCTGCACCTGAAAGTATCTAACAACCGACTGAAGTGTTGCATAGCCAAATAGTGAAGGAACTAGACAAATTGCATATCTACCACCTTCGTGCGAGACCAGAGGGTCTTGGCCCATCAAAGCAAGTAATTTTCCCATGTAGAGCCACACCACTGATATTGGGATACAAACAAGACTGAGACAAAGAATTGCAGTGTATATTTGAGTCCCGAGTGTTTTATATTGTTGAGCTCCATAAGCTTGCCCACATATGGTCTCTAGGGCAGCTGACATTCCAAACTGTGTGGCATATTTGCAGGTTAAAATTCCAAAACCAATCAGTTAACAACAATTGAACACAACTATAAATGCAGATATACTTCACTATACATGGACCCAAGAATTGTTACAATCCCAAATCATTTGTATCTACTTCACTGATACCACGTTACAAAATTCTCCCCCTCACTACAAACTAATATTGTTCGCTTTATGTTATTCAATTTCCTTCGATACATCGAACCCGCACCACTTTGTTATTCTTGGGTCGTCTACCTCGTTAATACTGGGACGCAAGAAAAGGCCTTTGGTTGTACGAGAGGGTGTGGATTGTTGTGGGATTTTTAACTAGTCTTAGACATCTATATCTGCCTGTAGGTTGTTTCTGCTGATTTGAACCATTGACATTTAGGTAAGCAACAACAATGTCATGCTGCAATCAGACAACCGACACATGGAAGTTTATGCAAGTGTCATTCAAATAGATGCCCCATCCATGATTCCAGTCAGACAACCAGACAAATTTATGGGAACACTTGTCAGAATATTTGTCTTATGCTAATAATAGAAGAAAAATTGCCCGGGGTCTGCTGTAAATTCTTTACTGCGGACCCATTGTAGGGGCATTTTCAATCAGTAAAAAATATTATTTTATTATTTAAAAATTATGAATGTATTATAATCGAAATTACGAGTTCAACGGTATATTATTTATGTCAAATGAATCGTAAAAAAGACATGATAATTCTAAATCATTAAATATAAACTCGAAACATTTTATCACAATTTTTTAATATTAATTTGATTTTTATTTGATATAAATAATAAAACTCGTAATCTCGATCAAAACATTTTTAAATAATAAAATAATTTTTTTGCTAGTCTGAAATACCCCTAAAGCGGGGTCTACAGCAGACCCGGGCAGCCAAACAAACAACAAAAAACATGTGGTTTACACGCAAAAGACGAACCGAATGACCAGCTGTTTACCAGATCAAATAATCCAACACATGGAGGACCAAAATCAAATAACCAGAACTTACAACGAGACTGAATCCGGTGACGGAGCAAAAGGAGAAGGTAATGGCGGTGCTAGAAAGAGCGACCTCGCCAAGATGGCCAACCATCATGAGTGAGATAACTTGCAAGAAGTACTGTGAGAAATTCACGACCACCATTGGTCCTCCTATATAGCCAACTCTCTTCACTTCCTCCATTAACACGCCCCATGTTAATAATCCCCTGTTTTCCTCTTCTCCTTCTCTAACCAGCAAACCCTTTTCAATGTTCTCTGTCTCTCTCATTGTGCCGAGGGAACGAAAATAAGGGGATTGCGGAATTTATTAATAAGGAAGAAAGGGAAAAGGAAAGAAATATAAGTGTCCATTCAAGAATTATGTTGCAGTGCACCTAATGGGTTTATATAGTGAAATTTATAAATTTGAATTCAAAATGGGAAGATATTAAATAATTAAAATAAGAAAATTTTAAATGTCTTTTTGCCTAACATTCTGGGCCATTGGTAAATGTTCTATACAGTAAATAATAATAATATATTTACATGCCTAATTATATTTATATATGCATGTATTATATCAATGTAGTGATTTCTGGAATGCGCACGTATACCAAGATTTTTTTGTACAGACCTTTTTTTTTTCTTCAATTTTTGTGCGTACCTTTCATGAAAAAGTCCCCCTTTGTAGGCAGCTTTAGACTTTTAGTTGTGACAAAGTAATGAGTGGCCAATCGACCACAAGCAAGAAATCAAGATATGACACATATTTTTATGATGGATGAATATAATGTTAAAGTAAACCATATACAATATTTATGTTATTTCACACGTCATATCAATTTGACGGTAAAATAGAGTCTTATTTTGGAGTAGGTAGCATTGCTCTCAAAAACATTCTAAGACTTTCACATCTATTTTATTTATGGTTCGTTGTGCCTGCTGTATTTTATGTTCCTAGAAGGAAAAATCGTGGAGGTCAACTATTGAATTCAATGCTTGAGGCCCAAATTCTAGCATCAGTCATGAGTCACCTGTTCGATTTGGGTCTGGATGTGACTGGCAAGAATGAGATCGATAAATTATAAGCATGGGAGCATGTGAAACCAAGGAACTGATAAATGTTAGGCTGTTTATAGAGTATCGTGTAGGGTGAATAGATACCCTTGTTATTAATGGAGTGAAAAAATTATATACGATCTGAATGGACAATTTGTTCAGTTCATATTAAACTAAGTTTGGACTAGTCCAAACACAAATTTTAATTTGTTCAATTTACGATCGAGTTTCAATCCAAACACAAAAATATTATCCGATCTAGTTATCTAGATCTAAAATGGATTGAATTATGTTCATATTAAAATCAATCCAGATATGATCAATTAAATACGTCCAAAAATTCAAACAAATCCGGATTCAAACATGCAAATATGTTGTAAACATCCTATATTGTCCAACCCGTATCTAAATTTTTGCCGCCCCTGATTATTAGGCACAAAAACAGGTGGAAGCACAACCAAAAATGATTAGGAGATCACAAAGGGCACAAATATGCTTAGACACAGATTTTTAAGGGCACATTGTGCGTACTTGCCTACATGAGCACGTACTTGTTGAAGCACTGTTTATTTACCTGCTTAATTACAGGCTTACGCTGCGGATGTCCTTAGTATTGTGATTTCCCTAAATATGTGTAAACCTGCTATACTTGATGTTGTTCTCCCTCTCTCTCTATGCATATATTCCTTATTACAGAAGAAAATGCCGACTCACCAATCTACGCCAAACCATTGTCAGCTAAATGTCTTCCTTCAAAGAGCCTCTCCCTCGCCTTGATTGCCTGCAATATTGAAGCATACCAAAAACAACGCCAAAAGAAAGTTAAAGTTTGAAAACTCATTGGAATAAATGGGATTTATAGTCCTACTCCAATGACATAGAAACGTAGTTATTTAGCATAACTTGTTTAGTAAGATGAATGAAGATAATTTAAGTGCAGAGAACGAGAGAATGAAATTTTCAGAAGCGGCTTCCATAAACTCTAATGTGCAGCTTGTTAAGATACAAGTTACAGACCTGCTTTTCCCAGTTTGTGCAACCTGTTACGATAAAAAGGAGGATCGTTTGTGTAAAAGCACCGGATTGTATTCCCAACCACAGGCCCTGCCCTCTTAACTGTGCCCAGAAACCCAACATGGCAGCACAAGGTATCCCGCAAAGATAGAAAGCAGCGAGGTTGACATAAGCTCCTATATGCTGCCATCCGCATCCTCTGGCAACACCTGATCAAGAACAACAATGAAACTCTCTATAATCTTCTATGACGGAAGGAAGTTTTACTTGTTGAAAAACAAGATGAGGGTTCACTCTAACCTGAAAGTACTCCTTGTAAGGTATCTAGTATAATAGAAATACACACCAAGGGAGACATGACAGTGACATAATCCACAACTTCCTTCTCATTGCTGAACGAGTAACCAAAAACATGTCGACTAGCGAAGATTGTTGAACTTACTATTGTTGTTTCGATTACTGCAAGAAACATCAGAGCGTAGACAACTATACGTGCAGCTTCAGAGTGCCCTGCTCCTAATTCATTTGAGATCCTAGTGCTACACTCAAAAAGGAAAAAGTAATGCCTTGTTAACACAATCAATGCATAAATCAGTCGTATGAATCCGTGTATATAAGTAAACGATATGGATGAATTTTTAATGTTGGGAAAAACCTTGCTGCTGCACCAAGTCCATATGGGATCATATAAAGTGTTGAAATTGTCTGGAGACTGTAAAGAAAATTCAACAAAATGGATTAGTACAACTACATCTTTGTCGAAGGCAAATTCTCAGAGTTCAGATTTAATGCACTGCTAGGCAAACATACCATACAGAGAGGACTGAAGTTTCAAGCTGTGGATTAGGTAAAAGTCCGGACAGCAAAACGAGCAACTCATATGACCACCATTCTAGGCTGCAACGATGAACATTGAAAAAAAATGCTTCAAAGATTATAAAGTTTATTTCTTCCACAGGAACTAAATTAAATAAATTACCATATCATTACTGCAGAAGGAATAGCAAAGCGAAAAAACTCTCCAATCCCTCGAAACAACTCCATAGAAATTGGCACGCGGGTTTTTGCACAGGCAGAAGAGAACTTCATGTAGAACCCAAGAAAAATCACATTTAACCACGTAGAAATACTGAGTGCAAATGCCGCTCCTAGATTCTCAAGTCTTGACCTAAATACTAAAACCCAACAGAGTGGTATGTGGAGACATAAAGTTAAGATAGAACTTATAAGCATGGGAAAAATCAAACTCTGCATCTGAAAGAATCGAGTCAGTGGTTGAAGAATTGCGTAAGCAAAGAGTCCAGGAACTAGCCACGTTGTAAATCTACCAGCTTCATATGAAATTTCGGGGTCTTGTCCGATTAATATAAGTATCTTTCCCATGTTTATCCATATGAGAGATATTGGAAGACAAACTAAAATCAGGCAGAATATAGCAGTGTAAGTCTGAGTTCCAAGTTTGTGATATTGCTGAGCTCCATAAGCTTGCCCACAAAGAGTTTCCAATGCACTTGCCATCCCTAACTGTTTAACATGTCAATGTTACACATGATGCATTACTTTAAAGCTCATACACAAATTCAGCTACAAAACTAGTGCAAAGATGGTCCATAATTAAATCAAATCAATTCATTGTTTCAACCGGATTAAATGTAAACAGGTATTATATATATGAATTTGGTATTAACAGTTTTTTGTTTGACATACTCTTTCCTTCTCCTGAAGATAAAGTCAAGATTTACTACAAGCAAGAGACAGACGGGCATTATTATTAATTAAGTAATTAAATAAAACTAATGTTGGCTTAGGGTATCATTTGTTTAATAACAAGTAAACTCATCTCATGGTAGTTGTAAAGTCTATTGGGCATTGATTACTACATCTGCCTTTCTGGGTCCACTGCACCCTAAATCTTTTCAATAAAGGGTAAGGTCTAGATGACCAAGAAATGTTACTATCTAAGCCATGAGCTGTCAGGCTAGAAGACAATTATAAATTTTACTATTCAACTCCAAGATTCCCTTCATAAGACTATAAAAAAGAATGTCACTCTCTTGACACTTGCTGTAGCTTAATTGACTGGATTTATTTGACATTTTGAACCCAGATCCACTAACCCATTTTTGTGCTCAGACAAACACAAATTACACTAAATGAGTCTTGGAAATCCTCCTAGTAGCCAAACAAACAAAAATTAATTAACATGTGGTTGTAGCAGTTCCTAATAATTCAACTTTCTATGTTTAGGAACAAATGATCAGTCCAATTTTTTCAGCATGCTAACCTTAATAGAGAAAATTAAAGTGTATCAATTTCTATATTAATACTTTGTTTCTCACTCACTCACAGTAATGGCGGGGCCCAATGAGGGATTATGGAGAGGCGGAATTTGTAATTTTAAATTGTAACCAGACATTTCAATCCCTAGTTTTCCAAAATTTCTAGCTTATCTTGATGTTACATGTCAACACCGCCGTATCAATGTCTTCGTCTTTCTTTCACTCCAAAGTCATCGGTACATAAATTTTTTTGTTTCAATAGTGCTTGATTTGTGTTGCAAGATTCAATTCAATTACTCAAATGGTAAAAGTAATGCGTAATACAACAAAAAATCATGATTTACAATATAAGACAAAAGTAGGAAGGAAGGACATACGAGAACGCTGAAGCCGGTGACGCCAGAAAGCGAGACGGCTAGGGCGGTACTTGACAGAGAGAGTTCACCGAGATGACCGGCCATCATCATGGAAATGACCTGCAAGAGGAACTGCGACAGAGTTACAGCAACCATTGGTGCAGCTATCCAGCCGAGTCTCTTCACTTCTTGAAAGAACACCTCCCACGTTAGAGAAGAAGAAAACGACGACTTCTCTCTTTCTTTCGGCATCAGACTTTCTTCCATGCCGCTCTTCTTCTCCATTGAAACCTCTTCAAGTTATCGTTCTTCTTTCTTGCCGCCTCTGCTGAAGAGATTGGCAGCGAGATTGGAATTTTGTCCGCTTATTATTCTCGGCACTAGGTGTCTAAATAAGGATACGTGTTTTAAAACGTCGGACTACTTTTTTTAAAAAGTCAAAATAATCATTTCTGATAATTTCTCTCTTTTATGTGGATGATGTTTACCCTCGAAAACCAGTAAAACAAGTTCTCCTTTTTTTTTTTTTTTTTTTTTTTATTTCGCACGTGATTATGTACGATTTCACAAGCATTATATAATTATAAAATTTACATATTCAAAAAAATAAAATATAAAAAATTACAATAAATCTCACTATTTTATCCTTCATTTTTCTAAAAGTAGTGAGACCCATCATTTTACCTTTTTCTCCTCACTTTTCCCTATCTTTAAGAGAGAGAAAACACATTCAAATTCCCTTAGGTGTTCACGATCAATACGATTAATTTTCTCTCTTTTTTTGTCGGATAATAATTGATTCTATCAATAAGACTATAAGACAATCGGCTATTATTCAACTATGGCGGCCTCAGACTCCAATGTTCTGCAGGTTATGTCAGGGTGAAACTGAAAGTGGAAAGTGTTGACCAAGAGAGTCGGTTAAAATTTATATTAGTGAATGCTTGTGTAAAGTACTAGTCACCTGTGCGATTTTGGGTCTAGAGGTGACTGGCGAGAATGAGATCGATAAATTGAGCAGGTGAGTTGTGAAACCAAGGAACTGATATACATAAATTGAGCAGGTGAGTATTGTGTAGGGTGTATAGATACCCTTGTTATTAGTCAAGTGACAAAACTCTGTACACTGAGCCATTTTTTCGGTCCATATTTGGAAAAGTCCAAGCACAGATTTTAATTTTATCGGTTTAAAATTGAGTTCGTGTCCAAACACAACTATTATCTGATTTAGTTATCCCAACCCTAACCCGAATTGGATTATGTTTGAATTTAAACCAATTCGGATAATATCAATTAAATATGTTCGAAAAACCAAACAAATATGGATTTGGATATGTAAATATCTTGTAAACAAACTATGTTGTCTGACCCGGATCATCCTAGACCCAAATTTTTGACACCGCTAATTATTAGGCACAAAAACAAGTGGAAACACAACCAAAAATGATTTGGAGGTTACAAAGGGCAAAAATATGCTTGGGTCCGATTACGTTTGGATCAGAATATGTTTCATAGAGTATAAGCTATCGTAAAGCGTAAAAGCTGATAGTATCTGAAAGTATGGATGACAGAGTATAAACTAACGTATACTTTCAAACAAACAGGAGAGGCACATTGTGTCTACTTGCCTACACAAGTACGGACTCGTTGAAGCACTGTTTATTTACCTGCTTGATTACAGGCTTAAGCTGGCACTAAGCTGCGGATGTCCTTAGTATTGTGATTCCCCTAAGATGTTGCTCTCTCTCACCAATCATTACCGATCTACGCCAAACCATTGTCAGCTAAATGTCTTCCTTCAAAGAGCCTCTCCCTCGCCTTGATTGCCTGCAATATTGAAGCATACCAAAAACATCACCAAAAGAAAGGTTAAGTCTGAAAACTCATTGGAATAAATGGGATTTATAGTCCTACTCCAATGACAGACATAGTTATTTAGCATAACTTGTTTAGTACTAAGATGAATGAAGATAATTTAAGTCCAGAGAATGAGAGAATTGAAACAAGAAGAATGAAATTTGCGGAAGCGGCTACCATAAACTCTAATGTGCAGCTTGTTAAGATAAAAGTTACAGACCTGCTTTTCCCAGTTTGTGCAACCTGTTACAATAAAGAGGAGGATCGTTTGTGTAAAAGCACCGGTTTGTATTCCCAACCAAAGACCCTTCCCTCTTAACTGTGCCCAGAAACCCAACATCGCAGCACAAGGTATCCCACAAAGATAGAAAGCAGCAAGGTTGACATAAGCTCCTATATGCTGCCATCCGCATCCTCTGGCAACACCTGATCAAGAACAAGAACGAAACTCTCTATAATCTTCTATGACAAAAGGAAGTTTTACTTGTTGAAAACAAGATGAGGGTTCACTCTAACCTGAAAGTACTCCATGTAAGGTATCTAGTATGATAGAAATACACACCAAGGGAGACATGACAGTGACATAATCCACAACGTCCTTCTCATTGCTGAATGTGTAACCAAAAACATGTCGACTAGCGAAGATTGTTGAACTTACTATTGTTGTTTCGATTACTGCAAGAAACATTAGAGCGTAGACAACTATACGTGCAGCTTCGGAGTGCCCTGCTCCTAATTCATTTGAGATTCTAGTGCTACACTCAAAAAGGAAAAAGTAATGCCCTTGTTAACACAATCAATGCATAAATCAGTCGTATGAAATATGAATGCATGTATATATGTAAACAATATTGATGGATGTTTATGTTGGGAAAAACCTTGCTGCTGCAGCAAGTCCATATGGGATCATATAGAGTGTTGAAATTATCTGGAGACTGTAAAGAAAATTCAACAAAATAGATTAGTGCAAGTGTGCAACTATATCTTCTCTGTTCAAGGGAAATTCTCAGAGTTTTGGTGACTGTCATAGTATATTCAGATTCAATACACTGCTAGGCAAACATACCATACAGAGAGGACTGAAGTTTCAAGCTGTGGGTTAGGTAAAAGCCCGGACAGCAAAACGAGCAACTCATATGACCACCATTCCAGGCTGCAATGATGAACATTGAAAAAGTTGCCTCAAAGATTAAAAGTTTACTTCTTTCACACGAAACTAAATTAATAAATTACCATATCATTACTGCAGAAGGAATGGCAAAACGGAAAAACTCTCTAATCCCTCGAAATAACTCCATAGAAATTGGCACGCGGCTTTTTGTGCAGGCAGAAGAAAACTTCACGTATAACCCAAGAAAAATCGCATTTAACCACGTAGAAATACTTAGTTTAAATGCCGCTCCTAGATTTTCAAGTCTTGACTTAAATACTAAAACCCAACAGAGTGGTATGTGGAGACATAAAGTTAATATAGAGCTTATAAGCATTGGAAAAATCAAACTCTGCATCAGAAAGAATCGATTAAGTGGTTGAACAATTGCGTAAGCAAAGAGTCCAGGAACTAGCCACGTTGTAAATCTTCCAGCTTCATATGAAATTTCGGGGTCTTGCCCGATTAATATAAGTATCTTTCCCATGTTTATCCATATCAGAGATATTGGAAGACAAACTAAAATCAGACAGAATATAGCAGTGTAAGTTTGAGTTCCAAGTTTGTGATACTGCTGAGCTCCGTAAGCTTGCCCACAAAGAGTTTCCAATGCACTTGCCATCCCAACTGTTTAACATGCCAATGTTACACATAATTCGGTTGCTTTAAAGCTCATACATAGATTCAGCTACAAAACTCGTGCAAAGATATTGCATAATTAAATCAAATCAATTCATTGTTTCAATCGGATTAAATGTAAAAAGGTATTATATATATGAATCTGATATTAACAGTGTTACTGTTTGACATACTTTTGCCTTCTCCTGAAGATAAAGTCAAGATTTACTACAAGCAAGAAACAGAAGGGCATTATTATTAATTAAGTAATTATTAAATAAAACTAATGTTGGCTTAGGGTATCATTTGTTTAATAACAAGTAGACTCATCTTTATTGGATCTCATGGTAGTTGCGAAGTCTATTGGTCATTGATTAATATATCTGTCTTTCTGGGTACACTGCACCCTTAAGCTTTTCAATAAAGAGTAAGGTCTAGATGACCAATAAATGTAACTATCTAAGCCATGAGCTGTCAGGCTAGAAGACAATTATAAATTTTACTATTCAACTCCGAGATCCCTTCATAAGACTAAAAAAGAATGGCACTCTCTTGACACTTGCTGTAGCTTAATTGACTGGATTTATTTGAAATTTTGAACCCAGATCCACTAACCCATTTTTGTGCTCAGACAAACACAAATTACTCTAAATGAGTCTTGGAAATCCTCCTAGTAGCCAAACAAACAAAAATTAATTAACATATGGTTGTAGCAGTTCCTAATAATTCAACTTTCTATGTTTAGGAACAAATGATTAGTCCAATTTTTTCAGCATGCTAACCCTAATAGAGAAAAGTGTATCAATTTCTATATGAATACTTTGTTTCTCACTCACTCAAAGTAATGGCGGGGCCCAATGAGGGCATTATGGAGAGGCGGATTTTGTAATTTTAAATTGTAACCAGACATTTCAATCCCTAGTTTTCCAAAATTTCTAGCTTATCTTGATGTTACAAACACCGCCGTATCAATGTCTTCGTCTTTCTTTCACTTCAAACTGCATCGGTACATCAAATTTTTTGTTTCAATAGTGCTTGATTTGTGTTGCAAGATTCAATTCAATTACTCAAATGGTAAGAGTAATGCGTAATACAATACAAAAAATCATAATTTACGATAAGACAAAAGTAGGAAGGAAGGACATACGAGAACGCTGAAGCCGGTGACGGCAGATAGCGAGACGGCTAGGGCGGCGCTTGAGAGAGAGAGTTCACCGAGATGACCGGCCATCATCATGGAAATGACCTGCAAGAGGAACTGCGACAGAGCTACAGCAACCATTGGTGCAGCTATCCAACCGAGTCTCTTCACTTCTTGAAAGAACACCTCCCTCGTTAGAGAAGAAGAAGATGACGACTCCTCTTTTTGTCTCGGTATCAGACTTTCATGCATGCCGCTCTTCTTCTCCATTGTAACCTTCAAGTTGTCGTTTTTCTTTCTTGCTCTGCTGAAGAGATTGGCAGCGAGATTGGAATTTTGTCCGCTTATTATTCCTGGCACTAGGTGTCTAAATAAGGATAGGATGCGGTTGGCTCAAATACAAAACAACAGTTTAAGCATATAATGCTATAAAAATAATCTACATCTCTATCATTATTAGATTAAATGTTCTAATATTCATCTTTAAAAAAATAAAAAAATTACAAAAATGTCTATCGTACCTCAATTAATAATTTGGCATCGTTTATTTCACTACAAGAAATTTGCGAATTATCTACAAAAAAAATGTTGTTAAAACGTCATAGGTCATCTAAACACTGATGGAAAAAAAATTGTTGGTAATTATCGATGGATTTTTCGTCTGTAATCCGTAGACAAAAAACTTTAAAAATTAATTTTCGTCGCTAATCCATCTACCAAAAAAATAAATTTTGCTTATAATCTGTCGGCAAAAAAATTAAATTTTATCTGTAATTTGTCGGCAAAAAAAACGATAGTAAGTAGACAAAAAAATGAAAAAAATAAAGACAAATTAGATAAAATGACATAATCTTATTTAATCTTAGAGGGAAGTCCAATCCATTTAAAAATTTAGAAAAAGGGACAAAATTATTAAAAATAAAAAATTATTGTCATGGCTTTGTTAAGTTTTCCATTAATAATAAGCTAAATCCACATACTCATTTTTGTCATATCATTTTCATAACAAAAATTTGAAAATCATTTATGGATGTTCATCAAGTCAACGTTCACATGTCGTGCATTGAAATGGACGGTACAGCGTCCAATCCTTTAACCAGATTGGAAGCTTCGAGTTTGGTAGAGGCGTATGACAACTTTATAAACTCCTTTTCTCCGCTCTCATAAGCTTATATGGTTTATCCACTCATGTCCACATGCAAATAAAAAATTTCTTTCAATTTTTATATTGTTCATGTCTCTCTCACACATTTGTCATATTATATCTCAAAAGATATGTTAGATTTCGAAAAAAATTGCATATTCAATTGAAAACTAAATTGTAAAAATGGATTGAATAAACTGTGCATACTAATCAAACATATTTAAAAATGCAAAGAGGCTAAGATGCATTTGATGTACATAAGAAACGTTTGTTATTAGCATTGCCACCAGTAACAGATGGAAAATCATTGGATATTTTGTAACTCTGAAATTGAGACTTTTAGAATTACCGGTTGCCACAGCTCTGTCTTGGCAGCCTTTTGAGTGCTTTGGGTATTGATTTTTGGAAGTTTTTTCAACCAAAAGATTGTTGTTGTCTCCCCATCAGTTTTGAGTTATGTCCTTGTTGGGGATATATTAGGTCCTTTGAGTCCAAAACTACAAACTGTAAAATGGTGAGTAAAGACCAGAGCTGCTTAAGTTATACTTTACCGTTTGGTAAAGCATTTTGCACAGTATATAAAAAGCTACATAACCAAACACCCAATAATAATTTTAGCATATATGTTATCATTTTAAAATGCTACATAAAAAATCATTTTCAACAACATTTGTTTCCCCATCAGTTTTGTATTGTAAATTTCATGCTTGACCTTGACAACAATGTTGTGTAGGAGTGATTGCTGAAATGATTTACTGAACGTCTGTTACATACAGGAATTGTATGAACATATGTCCTTATGATTGATGTCGTGTTACATAAGGCTAGGCTTCCCAATTATTTGTGGAGTCCATACTCTAGTTGTATGCAAAGTCTAACTTTGCATGCAAGCCACCAACCACCATGTCTAGAAGCAGCAGCCAGCTAACTACCAAGTCCACCCTTCACCAACCCACCATGCACCACCAGCAGCCCTTCACCAACCCACTGCCCACCTTGGTTGAAAATGCAGCCCATGTTTGGCCAAAGTTTGGCACATGGTTTGACTTAGTTGGTATTTGTATCTCTATATATAGATATGTGTGTGTGCATGTATTGTATGATATACAAGAGAAGGGTGGTAGAGAGAAAGAAAGTGGTGTAGTTAGTTTTACAGAAAATAAACTCAAAGCATTTTTCTCTCAGTTTTTGATTTCGTTGCTTGTCATATTGATCCGGTATCCTCAACAAGTGGTATCGGAGCCGAGGTTAAGTCCCGGAAGTCATCCCGGACAGAAACAGAGCATGTTTTTGCTCTCGGGTCAATTTTTTGACTTCAACGAAATCAATTTTTGAACACATCTGGGTGTTCCTCATCACCTCACGAGTCTTCTGGTTCAAAAATCTTCAAAATCGGATGTCGGGGTGAGCCACACTCTCTCTCTGAAAATTGGAGGTACTATTCACAGTGACGTCATCATCTGCCACGTCAAAAAGCCACGTCAGCATCTGCCACATCAGTGCATAGTCAGCAATTGTGCCACGTCAGCAATTGTGCCACGTCAGCAAACGGCGTCAGTTGACTGTCAGTTGACCGTTAGTCAACAGTTAAGTCCGGTTCAAATTACAGAAACTTTGATCGGCCGGTTCGGTGATTTTCAGACCGGTTTTCAGGAAGGTCGGACCGGTTCCTAAGGTTTTCGACCCTTCCGGACGCAACCGTGCTATCGGTGTTGCGAGATTCCGCTGAAAAATTTTGGTGTTGCTCGGTTTAGCTTGAAACCGAATCTTTTCTGATGGAAGCCTCTACATCAGAGTCATCAGGAGCTATGATGAAGTTGACACCAAAAAATTATGCTTTGTGGAAACCTCGGATGGAGGATTTCTTGAATTGCAGAGATTTGGCGGATCCCTTGGAAAATGAGGGCAAGAGACCAGATGATATAAAGGATGCTGAGTGGACAAAGAAACACAAGAAGACGATTGGTCAAATTCGTAATTGGTTGACCACAGTGTGTTTCACCATGTTGCACAGGAGACGAATGCATACGAGCTCTGGAAAAAGCTCGAAAACATGTATCAAGCAAAGACCGCTCGAAATAAAGCTCTATTGGTTAGACGGCTTGTCAACTTGAAGTTGAAAAATGGTACTTCTGTAGCTGAGCACACCAATGAGTTCCAGAACTTGGTGAATCAACTTGTAGCTGTCAAGTTCATTCTTAAAGATGAAGATCAAGCCTTACTACTTCTCAGTTCCTTACCAGACAGTTGGGAGACGCTGGTGGTATCTCTCAGTAACTCTGCACCCGGAGGCACACTCACTATGGAGATGGTCTCAGATGCTTTATTCAACGAGGAGAGTCGAAGGAAGGAATTGGGCATAGACCAGTCTCATGCCCTTGTTACTGAAAGCAGAGAACGGCCTCAGGGGAGAGGCAGGAGTAGAGGTTGAAGTCAGAGCCGAGGACGGAACCAGGATCATGGAAAGTCCAGTGACGGCAGGAGACAGCAAAAAGGTAAATACAAGTGTTACCATTGTGGCATTGAAGGCCACATCAAGAAGAATTGCCGGAAATTACAACGGGAGCAAAGTCAAACCAGCTCCGAGACAAAGAATGAAGGTGATGAAACTCTGGTCACCATATCGAATGATGTAGCAGTACTCTCTTGTAGTGAAGAGACATGTTTACATGCAGCAAGCCACGATCCTGAGTGGGTGATCGACACTGCTGCATCGCACCACGCCACTCCACAAAGTGATTTCTTCACTTCGTACAAAATCGGTGATTTTGGTATAGTGAAGATGGGCAACGATAGTTTTGCCAAGATTGTGGCCATTGGTGATGTACATGTCTAGACGAATCTTGGATGTGCTATGGTGTTGAAGGACGTCCGACACGTCCCAGACCTCCGGTTCAATCTTTTTGCTGTGAATGCTCTTGATAAACAGGGCTATCACAATCATTTCGGCAATGGCACCTGGAAGTTGACGAAAGGTGCTTTGACTTATGCCAGAGGACATATTTGTGGCACATTGTATAGAACACAAGCCAAAGTATGTTCAGAAAGCATCAATGCTGTGGAGGAAGAGACTTCTCCAAATCTCTAGCACAAGAGACTCGGTCACATGGGAGAAAAGGGGTTGTCCACCCTGTCAAAGAAGGCACTCATCAAAGTGTCTAAAGATATTCCGCTGAACCTATGTGATCATTGCTTATTCGGGAAGCAGCACGGAGTCTCATTCAATACATCTTCCACGAGAAGGTCAGAGTTGCTGAGTTTGGTACACTCTGATGTCTGTGGTCCTCTAGAAGAAGAGTCTTTGGGAGGTAACAGATATTTCCTGACCTTTATTGATGATGCTTCAAGGAAGGTGTGTGTATATTTTCTTAGAACCAAAGATCAGGTGTTCGAGAATTTTAAGAATTTCCACGCTATGGTGGAAATGGAGACTGGAAAGAAGCTGAAGTGTCTCCGGTCAGACAATGGAGGCGAGTACGTTTCCAGAGAATTTGAAGCATATTTTGCTGAACGTGGTATTCGACACGAGAAGACGGTCCCACGTACCCCACAACATAATGGTGTAGCCGAGAGGATGAATCAGACCATTATGGAACGAGCAAGGTGCATGCTCAGTATGGCAAAGCTGCCAAAGTCATTCTGGGGTGAAGCAGTTCGTGTGGCTCGCTACTTGATCAACAGATCACCGTCAGCACCGCTGAATTTCAAAATTCCGGAGAAGGTGTGGTCTGGCAGGAATATTTCCTATTCACACTTGAGAGTGTTTGGGTGTAAAGCTTTTGCACATGTATCCAAGGAGCAGAGACAGAAGCTCGACAACAGATCCACTCCTTGCATCTTCGTTGGTTATGGAGATGAAGAATTTGGATACAGATTGTGGGATCCAATTGCTAAGAAGGTTATCAGAAGCAGGGATGTTGTGTTTCATGAAAATGAAGTATTTGAGGACTCGGACAAATCTTCCAAGTCCATTGTTCCCGGTGTTGCCAACACCGTCCCAGATCCTACACTAGTGGCACATGCAAATAATGATGGATTGCAGGAGGAAGATTTAGAAGAAGTAGATACCGAAGGTGTTGAGCAGGGGGAGCCACAACCCTCTCCACTAGAAGCTGCAGAACCAGCACAACCTCCTCCAATAGCTGTACCTCAGCCAGAAAGATCACAGAGAGGCCGTACCTTGATTCCGTCTAGGAGATATCCGGATTCAGACTATATTTTGCTTACTGATGAGGGGGAGCCAGAGAGTTTTCAGGAAGCTCACAATCATGCTGAAAGCAGTGAGTGGATGCAGGCTATGCAAGAAGAAATGAATTCCTTGCAAAAAAACCAGACTTACGAGTTGGTAAAACTTCCTAAAGGGAAGAAAGCACTGCAGAACAAATGGGTGTTCAAGCTGAAGAAAGATGGCAACGGAAAGCTTGTGAAGTACAAAGCTCGATTGGTCGTCAAAGGTTTTCAACAGATGAAAGGAATTGACTTTAACGAGATTTTCTCACCGGTGGTGAAGATGACATCAATCCGAGTCATACTTGGGTTGATAGCAAGTATGAATTTGGAGCTTGAACAGATGGATGTGAAAACAGCTTTTCTCCATGGTGATTTGGATGAAGAAATCTACATGGAGCAGCCAAAAGGGTTTGAAGTCCCTAAGAAGAAGCACTTAGTCTGCAAACTGCAGAAAAGTCTCTACGGCCTTAAGCAGGCACCGAGACAGTGGTACAAGAAGTTTGACTCATTCATGATGGGTCATGGTTATAAGAGGACTGTCGCAGACCAGTGCGTTTATGTTCAAAAGTTCCCAGACGGTAACTTTGTGATATTGCTGCTATATGTTGATGACATGTTAATTGTTGGCCAGGACGGAGCCATGATTAACAGATTGAAAGCCCAGTTATCCCAGTTCTTCGACATGAAGGACTTAGGCCCAGCTCAGCAGATATTGGGCATGAAGATTGTTCGTGACAGGAAAGCCAAGAAATTATGGCTGTCACAGGAAGCTTATGTTAAACGGGTGCTTGAAAGGTTTAACATGAAAAATGCAAAGCAGGTTACCACTCCGCTAGGTAAGCATTTTCAGCTGAGCAAGAAATCTTGTCCTTCATCAGAGAAGGAGATTGAAGAGATGAAAGCAGTACCATACTCTTCAGCAGTCGGTAGTCTAATGTACGCAATGGTGTGTACAAGACCGGATATTGTTCACGCTGTTGGTGTTGTGAGCAGATTCTTTTCAAATCCAGGGAAAGAACATTGGGAGGCTGTTAAATGGATTCTCAGGTACCTGAAGGGTACGTCAAAGCTATGCTTGTGCTTTGAGGGAGCAGATCCAGTTCTGGATGGCTATACTGATTCAGATATGGCTGGTGACCTTGACAGTAGAAAATCTACTTCAGGGTATGTTTTCACTTTTGCAGGGGGAGCTGTTTCATGGCAGTCAAAACTGCAGAAGTGTGTTGCTTTGTCTACAACAGAAGCAGAGTATATTGCTGCAGCGGAAGCTGGTAAAGAACTGTTGTGTCTAAAGCGGTTTCTCCAGGAACTGGGTATTATTCAGAAGGAATACAAGGTATATTGTGACAGTCAGAGTGCTCTAGACTTGAGCAAGAATTCCATGTACCATTCCCGCACAAAGCATATCGACATTCGCTATCACTGGATACGTGAAGTGATTGAAGATGAACTGTTGAAGCTGGTGAAGATTCACACAGCAGAGAATCCAGCAGACATGTTGACAAAAGTTGTTACTCGCGAGAAGCTCGGGCTATGTCGGGACATAGCCGGGATAGATAGTAACTGAAGACTGGTGAGTTGTGTTCTTCTCCTATGTGTATGGAGGGGGAGAATTGTGGAGTCCATACTCTAGTTGCATGCAAAGTCTAACTTTGCATGCAAGCCACCAACCACCATGTCTAGAAGCAGCAGCCAGCTAACCACCAAATCCACCCTTCACCAACCCACCATGCACCACCAGCAGCCCTTCACCAACCCACTGCCCACCTTGGTTGAAAATGCAGCCCATGTTTGGCCAAAGTTTGGCATATGGTTTGACTTAGTTGGTATTTGTATCTCTATATATAGATGTGTGTGTGTGCATGTATTGTATGATATACAAGAGAAGGGTGGTAGAGAGAAAGAAAGTGGTGTAGTTAGTTTTACAGAAAATAAACTCAAAGCATTTTTCTCTCAATTTTTGGTTTCGTTGCTTGTCATATTGATTCGGTATCCTCAACATTATTGTCTCAAGGCCACCCTTTTTTTGAATTTTATCTTTAAGATATGATTGGCGTCAATGCTTTATGAACTATATATATCCATTTGTTTCAATTTGATTGAATATTTTGCTTTCCGACACTTAAAAATATAAATTAACATTTTAAATGAGCATTTGTGGTTGCAGGCAGGCCAGGTTGCCATCAAAAAGAATCTTGCCACCACATTCTCTCATATTCTGCATGAGATTTCAGGTCTATTCTGTTTTTTTTCTTTTATCTTTTTGAGTGAGAGGAATTGGAAATGGAGGATTCGAACCCACTCCCTATTAGAATGGACGATCCTTATATGAATAGTGATTGCCGCTCAACTGCAGGCTCACTTGCAGGTCTATTCTGCTTTAGAAAGCTTTTAATTTTAATTTATATAATCTCATGTCAGAGAGCTAAGAGGTAAATATGTTGAATTAAATTGTTTGATTTAATTTCTTAAAATTTTTGTGAGTAGTCTTTTTGTTTGCATGTGATGGAAGTGGGATATAAATTCTTAGAATTTAGCTTATAAATTTGATGGTTACCAGACTTCAATAAAACAAATAGAACAATGGGCATCAAAAATTATCTAGGAACTGCACATAATCACTTTTGAGATCTCAAAAAATAAATAAACAAACACAGATTATCGTTTTATTCCAAATCATCTCATCTTACATCGATTGGTAATTAGTATCCTATTATGTATGTTTGATTGAGAATATATTTGACAGCGTATAAGCTGTATAGCGTATAAGCTGACAAATCAGAAACCATTGAGCTCAGAAGGGGAGGCTCATTGCATAAAGCATCAGCGTGCAATTAAGATAAAGCATCTAAATATCAAACACGATATATGAACATGACCAATTTAATGTAAGGGAATTTAGCTTATTCACAATTGCTTTTGCAGTGCCATACATTTTGCTTGCCAACAATCACTTTATCCAACTCACTAGGTCAGCCAGTTTGAGGACACAAAATTTCTGCCTCCACCCTTGGTTGTCATTCAAATATATGCCACATCTAAGACAAATTTATGGGAACACTTGTCAGAATATTTGTCTTATGCTTATAATAATAGAAAACAAAAAACATGTGGTTTACATGCAAAAGACACTTCG
Organism: Euonymus europaeus; assembly: GCA_963580455.1. Lineage (NCBI taxonomy): Eukaryota > Viridiplantae > Streptophyta > Magnoliopsida > Celastrales > Celastraceae > Euonymus > Euonymus europaeus. The sequence goes on along the minus strand of OY756968.1, from coordinate 2,954,468 downwards.
AATGACCAGCAAATTAAAGTTTTGCTTGAGGAAGGTGTTGGGTTGGGTTGGGTTCATACAAATAAACACTTATTTGGTATTTATAAGTATAAGGAAGTGTTGTGAGGGATTGGGAAAATGGGTGTCACGAACCCCCCGAATATCTTGAGGTGTTCGCGTCAAGTAAAGGTTCAGAGTAGTTTGCTTGTTCGTGAACCCCTCCCAACATCTCTCTCAAGCAGGACTTAAACAGCGAAAGATCGATGTTAACTAGATCAAATAATCAAACACATGGAGGACTAAATCAAATAACCAGAACTTATCCGGTGACGGCGCAGAAGGAGAAGGTGATGGGCTAATGGCGGTGCTAGAAAGAGCGAGCTCGCCAAGATGACCAGCCATCATGAGTGATATAACTAGCAAGAAGTGCTGTTAGAAATTCAAGACCACCATTGGCCCTCCTATATACCCAACTCTCTTCACTTCCTCCATTAACACGCCCCATGTTAGTAATACCCTGTTTTCCTCTTCCCCTTCTCTTCCAACAAACCCTTTTCAATGTTCTCTGCGTCTCTCATTGTGTTGAGGGAACGAAAATACGGGGATTGTGGAATTTATTTTGGAAGAAAGGGAAAAGGAAAGAAATATAATGACTGTTCAAGATCTTGTTTACAGTGCACCTAATGGGTATACATATTGTGAAAATTTTAAATTTGAATTCAAAATGTCGAAGATATTAAATAATTAAAATAAGAAAATTTTAAGGTAAATATCCAAGCAAACCAAAAATGATTGTGTTACCCAACATTCTGGGTCATTGGTTCTATATGGCAAATAATATAATATTTACATGCCTATTTATATTTATATGCATGCATTATATCAATGTAGTGATTTCCTGAATGCACACGTATACCAAGATTTTTTTGTACATACCTTTTTTTATTTTTCTATTCAAAAATGTTAAATATCACTTTGGAGACCGGTAAACACTGGAAATGATATTTTCTTTTTAAAATGTATAGTTTTATCGACACTTGTAAGAATTATCGTTTGAATCACTGATTTTGGGGGTTTTAAACCCTTCAAAATCAGTCTAAAATAACTTTCAATGGTTTATAAAACACCCCAAATGGGATGTTCTCACCGATTTTGATATTTCATAAAAATGCCTTCAAAATTGGTATTTTAATATTTTCTTAAGCACTGAAATATATTGTTTTAAAAATCTCTATTAAAAACACCCAAAATCACTACCATCATAACCGGTCAGAACCGGAACTTTCAAAATACTTCATTGTCACTACCCCTATTTTGCTAACAAAGCCTTAGGATGCTTTAAGAATATTTTTGATAGAGATATGCACCACAACCGTATTTTATTTTTGTTTGTTCCTTTCATGAAAAAGTCCCCGATTTGTAGTTTGTTCTTGGCAACTGTGCAACCTTAAGCAGCTTTAGTTGCGACAAAATAATGAGTGGGCAATCGATGGATGAATGTGAAGGATTAGATCTTAAAGTAAACCATATGCAATATGTATGTTATTTCACACGTCATATCAATTTGAGACATAAATTAGAGGATAAAATAAGATCCTACTTTGGAGTCTGTAGCATACTAGCATTACCCTTTAAATGTATTTTATATGTCTCTACAAGAAAAAATCTTGCATGTATTTTAATGGGGGTTAGGAGGTCGACTATTGAATTCAATTCTTGAGGCCCCAATTCTAGCATCAGTCATGAGTCACCTGTCCGATTTTGGATCTGGAGGTGGCTGAGAAGAATGAGGTCAATAAATTGAGCAGGTGAGCATGTGAAACCAAGGAACGGATATACATGTTAGGTTGGGCAGTTTGTATACTTGTGTAGGGTGGATAGATACTCTTGTTATTGATAGAGTGATAAAATTATGTCCGATTTGGATGAACAATTTGTTCGACTCATATTAAATCAAATTTGAATGTGTCCAAACATAGATTTTGGTTTGTTCAGTTTAAAATCGAGTTCAAGCCCAAACACAAAAATATGATTTAGTTGTCTAGATCATAACACGGATTGAATTATGTCAAAATTTAAATCAATCCGAATATGATCAATTAAGTACTTCAGAAAATCCAAACAAATCCGGGTTCGGACATGCAAATATCTTATAAACACGCTATGTTTTGTTCGACCCAGATCATCCTGGACCCAAATTCTTTTCACTCATAATTATTAGGCACAAAAACAAGTGGAAGCACAACAAAAAATGATTTGGAGATTACAAAGGGCACACATATGCTTGGAGACAGATGTTTAAGGGCACATTTTGTGTGGTTTCCTACATAAGTACGTACTTGTTGAAGCACTGTTTATTCACCAATCATTAGTTACCAATCTACGCCAAACCATTATCAGCTAAATGTCTTCCTTCAAAGAGCCTCTCCCTCGCCTTGATTGCCTGCAATATTGAAGCATACCAAAAACATCACCAAAATAAAGTTTTAGTCTGAAAACTCATCGGAATAAATGGGATTTATAGTCCTACTCCAATGACATAGACACGTAGTTATTTAGCATAACTTGTTTAGTAAGACGAATGAAGATAATTTAAGTGCAGAGAACGAGAGAATTGAAACAAGAAGAATAAAATTTGCAGAAGCGGCTACCATAAACAATGTGAAGCTTGTTAAGATAAATGTTACAGACCTGCTTTTCCCAGTTTGTGCAACCTGTTGCGATAAAGAGAAGAATCGTTTGTGTAAAAGAACCGGATTGTATTCCCAACCACAGGCCCTTCCCTCTTAACTGTGCCCAGAAACCGAACATTGCAGCACAAGGTATCCCGCAAAGATAGAAAGCAGCGAGATTGACATAAGCTCCTATATGCTGCCATCCGCATCCTCTGGCAACACCTGATCAAGAACAAGAACGAAACTCTCTATAATCTTCTATGAAGAGAAGAAGTTTTACTAGTTGAAAAACAAGATGAGGGTTCACTCTAACCTGAAAGTACTCCTTGTAAGGTATCTAGTATAATAGAAATACACACCAAGGGAGACATGACAGTGACATAATCCACAACTTCCTTCTCATTGCTGAACGTGTAACCTAAAACATGTCGACTAGCGAAGATTGTTGAACTTACTATAGTTGTTTCTATTACTGCAAGAAACATCAGAGCGTAGACAACTATACGTGCAGCTTCAGAGTGCCCTGCTCCTAATTCATTTGAGATTCTAGTGCTACACTCAAAAAGGACAAAAGTAATGTCTTTGTTAACACAATCAATGCATAAATCAGTCGTATGAATGCATGTATTTATGTAAACAATATGGATGGATGTTTATGTTGGGAAAAACCTTGCTGCTGCAGCAAGTCCATATGGGATCATATAGAGTGTTGTAATTGTCTGGAGACTGCAAAGAAAATTCAACAAAATAGATTAGTGCAACTCCGTTTTCTTTGTTCAAGACAAATTCTCAAAGTTTTGGAGACTGTCATAGTATATTCAGATTCAATGCACCCCCAGGCAAACCTACCATACAGAGAGGACTGAAGTTTCGAGCTGTGGATTAGGTAAAAACCCGGAGATCAAAACGAGCAACTCATATGACCACCATTCAAGGCTGCAATTAATGATGACCATTGAAAAAAATGCTTCAAAGATTATAAAGCTTACTCTTTCACAAGAAACTAACTTAAATAAATTACCATATCATTACTGCAGAAGGAATGGCAAAGCGAAAAAACTCTCCAATCTCTCGGAACAACTCTGTAGAAATTGGCACGCGGGTTTTTGAACAGGTAGAAGAAAACTTCATGTATAACCCAAGAAAAATCGCATTTAACCACATAGAAATACTGAGTGCAAATGCCGCTCCTAGATTCTCAAGTCTTGACTTAAATACTAAAACCCAACAGAGTGGTATGTGGATACATAAAGTTAGGATAGAGCTTATAAGCATGGGAAAAATCAAACTCTGCATCAGAAAGAATCGAAGCAGTGATTGAACAATTGCGTAAGCAAAGAGTCCAGGAACTAGCCACGTTGTAAATCTACCAGCTTCATATGAAATTTCGGGGTCTTGTCCGATTAATATAAGTATCTTTCCCATGTTTATCCATATCAAAGATATTGGAAGACAAACTAAAATCAGGCAGAATATAGCACTGTAAGTCTGAGTTCCAAGTTTGTGATACTGCTGAGCTCCATAAGCTCGCCCACAAAGAGTTTCCAATGCACTTGCCATCCCTAGCTGTTCAGCATGCCAATGTTACACATAATTCAGTTACTTTAAAGCTCATACACAGAATTCAGCTCAATTAAAAGTAGGAAGGAAGGAAGGACATACGAGAACGCTGAAGCCCGTGACTTCAGAAAGCGAGATGGCTAGGGCGGCGCTTGAGAGAGAGAGTTCACTTAGATGACCGGCCATCATCATGGAAATGACCTGCAAGAGGTACTGCGACAGAGTTACAGCAATCATTGGTGCGGCTATCCATCCTAGTCTCTTCACTTCTCGAAAGAGCAACTCCCACGTTAGAGAAGAAGACGGCGACTTCTCTATTTCTTTCGGTATCAGACTTTCTTCCATGCCGCTCTTCTTCTCCATTGAAACCTTCAAGTTGTCGTTCTTCTTTCTTGCTCTGCTGAAGAGATTGGCAGCGAGATTTGAATCTTTGTCCGCTTATATCATTCTTGGCACTTGGTATATATGTAGGTGGCGAGCCGTTGCCGCGGGTCCCTTTTTGCAAATTTTTTTCTTAAAATCTTCCGGATAATTGTTTTCAATTATTCAAGAGCACGTTTATATTTTGGGCCTTTCACGAGGGGACCGAGATTCTGAAAAGGGGCCACATTAGAATATTCCAACATAACTCGCTATCGTTGCATGGATCAATAAATTATAAAAAATTATAATTGTTAGACTTTGTGATCCGAACTTAGTATGGTCTTATTCGAAAAGTTCGCGATGCGACAAATTTGAAAGAAGAATTTTTTGGAGATCTGTGATGAGAGCGGAGGGATCGGGCCGATAGGCCTGGGACCGTAGCCCATCACTAATTAGGGTTTCGGCTAGTATTTATTCGTTGTAAAGCCGTTACTCAATATCTCTTATACCTGTTTTCTCCACATAGAGAAATTTTCTCTCTCTGCCTGTGGTTTTTTCCCTTTAAAGGTTTTTCATGTAAATCATTGTGTTCTTGTTTTCTTTATTGTTGTTTCTTTGGTTCGAATTCATTGTCTCAATAACAAACCTCTCTCAAGTACCAATACCTATATTCATTGCTGTGCCTTTCTGCTTGGACAATACCATTTTAACCGGATTAAATCGTGCAGGAAAATTGTAACTGCAAATTTACCTCTGAAAAGGCGCTAGCTTGAACAATATGCTCGTGCTCAAATGAGTGCAGTTCGTCCTATGTTAATGCATCCCATACTTTCCTGCACAATGCACGTTAATCAATTGAGCATATTAAGCATATATACAAACAAAGTCTTCTTACAACAACATATCTACTTCACTCATTGTTGCTCAATATGAAAGAGTATTAGAAATTACACGCAATGACAATTCAATTTTTCAATAATCTAAGTTTTCTGCAAAAACTAAATCAAAAATTTGTGACTGCAATTGAATTATGATGATGGGAGATCGATAAAAAGTTGACAATCTCTTTCACCAACCAATCACATGCGAATTCGTTTTTAGAAATTACTCACTAACTACTAAACAAGTCAATGAGTGATTGGTCTTTATCAAAACTGATACGAAGTAAGTGCATGAATAAAAAATGGAGGGGATACTATAAATTTAAAATTTCGCTAACATGGAAAACATGAAAAAATAATTCAAAATTTAACTGATTTATGAAATCACCACATTAAAATATATGTCAGAAGCTAAAACAACAAATTTTTATTTTTTTTATGGTTTAAAACACTATTTTCTCTCTTGGAGCGCGCAATCAACCATGACTCCATTATTTTTAGTACTTAGCATGCGTTAGCATTATAATATATATATATATATATATATATATATATATATATATATATATATGTGAGAGCTCCCTCTCTAACCTTCATTAGAGAGGGTGTTCTATAAAGGAAAGTAGGTCACAATAAAAGAAAACATAATTGATATAATTTAATATACATAGAGAGAAAATTTTCTCATTCTCAATATTATGTAGAAAGAGTAAATGAAAAGAGAGCAATAAAATAGAGAAAAATTATGTAAATAGGGAGGAGAGGGAGAGAGGAGAGGGAGAGGAAAGGGAAATATATTTAATTTATGAAATTAACATAACTCATAAAATAACATAACTTGTTCATTACAATTTTATTTAAACTAAAAGAGTCTTTAATAGTATAAAACTTTGAGACCCAAAGATTTATCGGGTCCGTTTGAATCAGAGTATGTCTCATAGAGTATAAACTATCATAAAACGTAAAAATTGAGAGTTTTTGAAAGTATGAGTGACAGAATATACGTGAGCATATACTCTCATTGATATAGAGGTATATAACTTTTAAAGATACCCTTAGTGATATAAGAGATAATTTTGAGAACCTATCAAATATGGGGCCAAAATTTTTGGGATAAGATATAGACACTTCACGTGGAAGTAGGATGCGACTGTGGGTACGTGTCCGGTCTGCAACGTCGCAGATAAAGATGGCAGAAAATTTGAGAAGAATAAGGTCATGTGTAATAAAAGAGAGAGTGGAAGAACTTGTCCAAGTGACGCTACCTGTCATTTTGCAAAATAATTGCAATCGATCGTTATTCTGCAAATAACTTCCGCATGTTCAAAATGTTGCACTGAAAAAAGAAAACTCTAGTATTGTTCTCATTTGACAAACCGACAACTGTCGGACCACCTTAGATGTTGATGATCTGACTAATAAGACAATTACAGAGTCATATCATGGTGAAAGTGGAAAGTCAAAATTTTCTACCCCGAAGAGAATCACTTGTATTAGAATTTTTAGAATCAATTCTAGGGCGTTCTCTTTCTAGACTCCGCCGTTGAGTGATTGAGAGCCACGATGATACTGGCATCAAAAACCAAAGGAGCTGAAGTTGGACTTGCTGGCTGATGATCTACTTGTTAATAATACAAACAGTTCAAATAATAGTGAGGAACAAGAGATCAAACAACAGTCATAATTAAAGATTTGACAGTCCATAAGCACAACTCAGTTCATTATACATCATAAGAATAAAGTCCAGATAAATAATCATAGAACTAGTCAAATTGGGAACCAAAAAAGAAAGCCCTAAAAAATCAGCTATACTATAATTAGAAAACAATCCGACAAGGACTCTTGTGGATGTATCTATACTTGGTTTGAAGAGATATTTCGTAGACAATGAAAACTCAAGAACTTCGATTAGAGCCACACAGTTGTTGAAGATCCACAAAACAAAAGATTGATTTCCTTGAGAATAACGGTTAACGGGGAGTAAAAAACGAAAATACAGAAGACGTACATTTAAAGAAGAAAGTTTGAGTCACCTGATGGTCGTCGAAAATGACTATCAACATTGCTAGAAAAAAAATCGACGTGACCAGAGAAGCTCAAAATGACAATTAGGTCTTCCCACATTTTTATCCATCTTCAATACAATTGGATTCTTGTGTTGTGTATTTACATCTCGAGCCTATGAAAATATATTTTACAATCCAATGTACATCTTCAATTGAAATAACCCATTTAAAGATATAGACATGTGTATAACGACAATTGGGCCATGTACACATTCATATATATCCAGCCTTAGAGATGCTCTAAAAGTTCTAAGACGGGCGTTGAGGCATAAAGCAAACCCTTATATTCCCCAAGGCCTTAGATAGTAGATGTGCATTATTGACCCAAGCAACAATAACTTCATTAAAGTCAATGGCCTTCTCTTGGGTCTTTCATGGACTAGAATTTACTCCAAAGTGAACGGGCTTCAAAATACCCCAGGTGAAATGTTCTATCTTGGATCAGCCCATCTGAGTGTTTTCTACTTTTAAATCTTCAATATATATATTTTTTTATTTGACTTCTTGAAAATAATAATTAAAAAAACATTATTATGTTCAGCTAAAAACGAGGCCCTGATATTATTTTTCCTGATTGCTGCAAAACAAAAATGCCTAATTATTTTTTACCTCTGATAAATTTTGGTTTTAGCTGACTATTTCAAACCTGTGGTAAAAGATCTGGCGGAAGAAACATAAGCAATGGCAAAAAATATTTACTGTAGGACGCTGTAAATAAAATATACGAGGGCGAATATGTCTTTTTCGAGTTTCAAAGAAATCTAACACGAATGCTTAAAGTAAACGCCATCGTATTGACTGTCAAATTCGTGAAAAAAGGATTTTGATAATCGAGATTTTTTTTTAAAAAGGACATTCCTGTTTTGGGCACAGTAACAGTAACTCAGATCCAGCAAACGACCGGACAGTGTACAAATAGCCAAATAGGGAACGCAGTGACGTCTATTCGAAGTCGAACCCCTATTCCTGACCAATGGCTTGGCGTAGACTCTTATCTCCGCTCCTCCGCTCCTCCGTTCGCCGTTCTCCCACTAAATCTGCTTTTTCAAATCCTAGAATTTCCCCGTCTCCCTCCACTAGGAGGGCTTCTCCCTATGGCTACATCTTTAACCGCGTTGCGGAGTACGCCACCTCCGCCGCGGCTCCGGCTCCATCCTCTCCGCCGAAGTCCGATGGCAGAAAGAAAGGAAAAATTGTGGATGAGTTCACCGGAAAGGGTGCGATCGGTCAGGTTTGCCAGGTCATCGGTGCTGTGGTCGATGTGAGATTTGAAGAGGGACTGCCTCCGATTTTAACTGCTCTTGAGGTGCTTGACAACCCGATCCGGGTGGTGCTTGAGGTGGCGCAGCACTTGGGAGAGAGTACGGTTAGAACTATTGCCATGGACGGAACTGAAGGGCTTGTCAGAGGACAACCCGTGCTTAATACTGGTTCTCCTATTACTGTGAGTATAAATGCCTGTGGCAGTTAACTGTTTTGAGAATTTGTTTTGAAAGATTTTACTGGAAATTTGTGGGCTTGTTCTTTTTTCTTTTTTCCGGATTCAATGTCTTGATCAGTGAAACGATATCGCAGTTCTAGATCTAAGTGCTGGGTCCAAGGCTTGAAATTTTTTTCCTGATATGGGTCTTAATAATCTACCGGAGCTATCAATTTTTTTTCTTCCTACATTGCTACCTACAGTTCCTTACATGTATTATTCTCCATCGGTAATTTCATTTAAACATCCGAAATGGTGATATTTTTTAGTTGGATCCGTGTGTTGATGTAACATCGGATATCCACACCGCTTATACTGCTCATCTTGCTGCCCTGTTTTTATGAGTTCGCCCATTTGTTTTCATGATTGTGGCTGTCTTACATTATAATACGGTATTGGGTCTTAATGGTAAGTTTTTTTGGCCATGAATCTTCCCTTTTGTTTGAGGACATTGGGTGGGGCAGTTTTGAGTTGCATTGTTCTTTTGTTCTTTCTTCTGCGATATGGATGCTATTGCATATTTAGTTATTTATATATTTTTTATGCTATTCAGGTTCCTGTGGGTAGGGCTACCCTTGGCCGTATCATGAATGTGATTGGAGAGCCAATTGATGAGAAAGGAGATCTCAGTAAGAACTATAGGATCCTTCACCCTTTAATTGATTTTTTTTTTTAAAATTGTTAGTGTAGTGGTGCTTTTGATGCACTTAGTTGACGGTTGTATTTCAATGGCAGAAACCGAGCATTTCCTGCCCATTCACAGAGAAGCTCCAGCATTCGTTGAACAAGCTACCGAACAACAAATTCTTGTGACTGGGATCAAGGTATTTTATTTCTCGATGCCTTTGATGGGTGTTGCACTCTTACCCTCTTAATCTTGAAGGGATGAAGTGTATGTGATTAATGATTAATCAAAGTTTCTAGGAGCGTTAAGAAGTTTGAATATTAAGATTAACATTATTTTTATGATTTAATCTGCAGGTTGTGGATCTCCTTGCACCATACCAGAGAGGTGGAAAGATTGGGTTGTTTGGTGGTGCTGGTGTGGGAAAGACTGTGTTGATTATGGAACTTATTAACAATGTTGCAAAAGCTCATGGTTGGTTTTACTCAAATAACTGCATAAGCGATTATTGAGAAATCTTTAATATTCCTTACTTTTTATTCACTGGTTTATTATTTTTCTTGGATCAGGTGGTTTCTCAGTGTTTGCTGGTGTCGGGGAACGAACAAGAGAGGGTAATGATTTGTACAGGGAAATGATTGAGAGTGGTGTCATTAAACTTGGTGATAAGCAGGTCAATATTGCGGACATCACATTGGCATTTCTCTTTCTGTCTTTCACTTCTGATAATCCTTTGTTGCTTACAACTTTGCTTTCACATTTTTTGGGTGTTTCTCGCTAGGCTGAAAGCAAGTGTGCCCTTGTCTATGGTCAAATGAATGAGCCTCCAGGTGCTCGTGCTCGTGTTGGTCTTACCGGACTGACCGTGGCTGAACACTTCCGTGATGCCGAAGGACAAGATGTGCTTCTCTTTATTGACAACATTTTCCGCTTCACCCAAGTAAGATAAAGCTGGTTTTGGAAATTTAGAAGCGTCATTGTGGTTCTGTTGCACACTCTGTTACTATATTTAAAATTTTGTTTCAACCTCCTGCAGGCTAACTCAGAAGTGTCTGCTTTGCTTGGTCGTATTCCATCTGCCGTCGGTTACCAACCAACATTGGCCACAGATCTTGGTGGTCTTCAGGAGCGTATTACTACCACCAAGAAAGGTTCCATCACTTCTGTCCAGGCCATTTATGTACCTGCTGATGACTTGACAGATCCAGCTCCTGCCACCACCTTTGCTCACTTGGATGCCACAACTGTGTTGTCACGACAGGTGTGACCACATTTAAGTGAAAGTAGCTCTGACGTAAATGTTAATTGGTATTAGGTCTTAATTCCTTCTCTGCTCACTTACTATGGAACAGATTTCCGAACTCGGCATTTATCCCGCTGTAGATCCGCTTGACTCTACATCTCGTATGCTCTCTCCTCATATTTTGGGTGAGGAACACTACAACACTGCTCGTGGGGTGCAGAAAGTTCTTCAAAATTACAAGAATCTGCAAGATATCATTGCCATCTTGGGAATGGATGAGCTCAGTGAAGATGACAAGTTGACTGTTGCCCGTGCTCGTAAGATTCAAAGGTTTTTGAGCCAGCCATTCCATGTTGCAGAAGTTTTCACTGGTGCTCCTGGCAAGTATGTCGACTTAAAAGAAAGTGTTGGCAGCTTCCAGGTAAACAATTCTCTCTAGTCTCTTCCTTTTTGTTTCTTATTTTTGTGTGTAGAATAGCGGAAGTTGAATGTATATATTCACAAGTGACAGTTTTCTGAAAGTTTCACCTATACCTTCTGCATTACTTGTGTCAAATAATTTATATGACAAAAAAAAAAGTGCTAGTAAGCACATAAATTTAGGCACTAAATTTCATGTCGAACTAAGCGGAACAAGCAGTTGGGAAATGTAATGAATTCCCTTGAAGGTCTGTAGATTTCAGAATACAACTTGTAAGCATATTTCATTTAGAGCGTGTTGTGATAAAAATCCACTTGTAAATGTGATGCTAATTTTTTGAAGGAATCTGGCTCAGCAGTGCATCATTATTTCATTAGACTGCAAATTTATTTTTTTGTTGTTGCTTTGGTAATCGACTTAAAATGTTCCTCGATCTTATATCCTAATGTTCTGCCGGGAAGACACAAATATCTTTTGGGCTCTGTTTTTTAAATTTTTCGAAACTCACTTGGTACGCTATCATGAACCTTAAGATTTACTTCACTTTGTAATGTGTGCAGTGATTATTTTGTTATCTCAGCTGTTAGTTTGGTGTGATACAAACATTTGCTAAGATTTTGATTTCATTTTGGGACCAATTTTGTGTTTTTTTCTTTCTATTTGACCAGGGAGTGTTGGATGGAAAGTATGATGACCTTTCAGAACAGTCTTTTTACATGGTTGGAGGCATTGATGAGGTTATTGCCAAGGCTGATAAGATCGCTAAAGAATCTGCCTAATCTATATCTGATAAAATTCTGTATTCTCTCTTGTTCCTGGCTTCTGAAGATTGAAAAAATCAATAATTTAGGTGTTTTGGCAATGCCATCAACAGGATGTTCATTTTTTCGTATTCACTGAATCCAGATCATCAACCGGATGTTCATTTTTTGGTATTCACTGAATCCAGATTTTTCAGTTTCTATTTAAATGTTTATTGCAGAATGTGGAAGAGTAGAACTGAGGTCTGTGTGCTTTGGCAACCCTTTTTCCTTGTGGTTTAATAAGGTGGGAAAAAGGTAGAAAGGCACCGTGTATTTTCAAAAATTATCGCTTGAATCAACTGCCAACTTTGTTTGATGCCTTCGGCTGAAATCGTGGCCTGTCTTTGCAACATGCTTGGAAATGTTAGGTTGGAATAGTTTGTAGGTCCAGTTTTTGATTGTCGACTCGTATTCATTATTGCTTTGCATTCTATATCACTCTGATGGAAGTCTTCCCTCAATGTCGCATGTTGGTATGGTTAATTTTTCGCAGATTTTTTTTATTCGCAATCTTTCATGCTCATCAAACGGCCATTGATCCTGATGATGGATCTCATGATTTTATTTAGGGGTGGTAAAATTATGTCCGACCACCGACCTGATGATTGTCTTGTTCAAGCCGGATTAAATTAAGCATGGACGTAAGTTTATGTTCGAAATTCAGGATTAAATATAAAATACAGTTTTTGTCCGAATTAGAACTTGATTCGGTTCAAATTATTGCCACCCGTAGTTCAGTTTTACCCAGGAAAACTGACCGTTGATCCTGAGGGTGGCGTGCTATAGTCATTCTGCAGAATCGTTTAACCCGTTAATTGAAAAACAAAACAGGTCATGTGAAGGTTCCATCACTTGATCTTCAATATGCACCGTTGGATTGAATACTTGAATTGCCAATTTGTAGATGTCTATTAAAGGATATTAAACGTTGATGGTTTTAAAATGTAGTTATCCAAACATATAACAACAAACAACATTCAACATTATTTAGTCCAATACCATTAAGATGATCAACAGTGATGCTAAATTTGCATGTGGCATAAATTAGGTTATGGTGCATCAGCCACGATAAAAACACTCGAGGGTAAAATATATTTCATTTCAAAGATTCAACTAAAGTCGTTAAGATCTGGTATTCTGGTTTACAGGGACATGCTAGAGGAAAGCTTCTCTCATCAATGGCTGCTGTTAATTGTAAGCTATCTTATATTTACATGTTTTTAGTCCAATGCCATTAAGATCTTGAATGATCCTATAATTGATTATTTCCAAATTGAAGTTTGGGGATGATACTGATTGTGCATACTGTGCTGGCTGCATGTGTTGGGAAAGGTGGTTGAGCAATAAATTTATTACCAAATATATTAACCATTTTAATTTAAAACCATTTTATTAATTGCTGGTTGAGCAATAAATTTATTACCAAATTAATAAATTCGGTAAAAAAACTGGTAGGTTTAATAGGAAAAGGAGAGCTTCAAGACAGAAAAAAGGCTAGTTGGTTTTGTAATTAACCTCAGTATTACCGAGTACTTGGTTACCTAAACCGCGTGTAAAGTTTTTATAATGCTTTCATAACCAACGGATATGCAACCGCGGTAAAACTTTCAGCCTGGGTTTTGTCTTTATTACTGCGGTTTTTTAAGTGTACACGCGTCTTTATATAAGTTTTGAACATACAGAGAGGAACGGGAATATATATCAGAGAAATCTTGGGTAAGAAAGAGTATACAGACACCACAGCCACACCACAAGACCATGGAGGAATCAATTCCAATGAACGGGGGAGATGGACGATACAGCTACACCCATAACTCCAAGTTCCAGGTCTCCTTAAGTTCTTGGGTTCGAGTAAATCAAATAACAATAGTTGTGAATTGAATATTGATTTATTATTTTTTCTATATATGCTTTAAGATAAGGAAAATGATTTTGTTTCTTTCATCCAACACTGTATAGAAAGCAGCATCAGATATGGCGAAGGCGTTGTTAAGAAATTCCATAAAAGAACATCTTCAAATTGGGAAGTTCTGTGACGATTCTAACCAGGAAGCCTTCACCATTGTCGATTATGGCTGTTCAGTTGGACCAAACACTTTTACTTCGGTCGAAACTATATTGGACACAGTGCAGCTCAAGTTCAAGACTTACGGCATCGAGTCTTAAAACTCCGGAATTTCTTGTATTTTTCAATGACCATGTTGCCAATGATTTCAACACCCTATTTCAATCTTCCGATTTTCATTCCAACTGCATCTGAAGTGAAAGATTTGGCTTCCAAAATTGATTGTTTTAGCATTGAAGAGGTTGAGGAGACATATTGGCCACCTGCTATTAGTACTCCTGAGAGTGTTCAACTTGCTAGTGCACATACCAGAGCCGTCATAGAAGGTTTCCTAAGCAAGCACTTTGGTTCTGAAGTTATTGATGAACTTTTTGAAAGGTATACGGAGAAGCTAATCGAATTCTCCAAGACGCCTGCCGTCACCCGAATTGACAAGTTCGAAAATTTGTTCATGCTTGTTAAGAAGAATGCAGTCTCCAAATAAAACGAAAAACAAAGATTCATATAAATTCCAAATAATTACAGTGTGGAGGAATTTTCACACTGCTGCTGTTGCCAGATGTCACCATTTACACACGTAAACAATATTCAATATTCGCCTGTTCTTGTTCATTGATTACGCATTTCGGCTTGATCTTAGGCCCTACTCACCCTTTGTGGAAGAGTGAGTCACCTACTCAGGGTTTACTATATAAAATAGGTCCAACGTGATCATGTCTTAGATGAGTTATATATTGTCTTGTCTTTATCATCAAAGGTGTCAATAGTTAGCCCGGTTCGTTAAATCATGTGAACTGCGACCATTGTTTAAAATTTCTCGCAAGCAAGAGGATTCTCCAACTATGCACCTTGGCGGGGCTATGGTGACGGACTTTCCTTTTTTGGACAAATAGCTATGAACAAATCGGCAACAACGTGTGAGTAGTCTCATAATAATGCTCTGGATGGGGATTGATGCACTACACTCGTCCTCTCTGCCCACCATTTTAATTTTAAGAAGGAATAAGTAGAAAGACGAAAGAAAAAACTAGAATAATAAGACAGGCCCAACTTTAATCAAGCCCAAAGTGTTATCGGGCCGGAAGTCCATCCACTATTGTAGGAGAATGCTTCCAGACCGACTGGTAGCGGCAGTCCACTAATCCATTTGTTAGGGAGATTTGGAGGTCGGTCGATAAGATGAAATTTATTGGTTTTAAAATCTTTTGAAGATTTTTATTTATATTTCAGTCCAATTTACTGCAGATTTTTTATTTTTTTTCATAAATAAAATTTTAAAATGCTTAATCTCTCTAAATACGTGGTAGATTTTTTTAAAAAAAATTGCATATTCGAACACAGCACGTAAAACTATTTCTAACAAGATCCATCATTGATAGTTTTTAATGTATTTTTTTTAACTACATTAATTTTCAAAAATATTGTAATTATTATATATGTTATGTAATTGTGTATTTCTCACTATTGTAAACAAAAAAATAAGTGTTAAACCTTAATGAGAACGGACTCGTTAAACCCTAACGAGCTTGAATATTGTATTTTTATGTAGTAACCTAAACAATAAGGGAAATGATTCGTTAAATCCTAACATACTTATGTCTCGAATTTTCATGCTGTAACGTAAATAATAAGTGTTAAACCCTAAGAAAAATAAATTCGCTAAATCCTAAAAAACTCGTGTATGCTTCGTATATTGATTAAGACAGTAAAATAATTAACTAGAAGAAAAAAATTAATATATTTTTCTAAATTAAATTTTCTTAATTTAACATGTACTTTTCTTGAAAACTTCTAACCATACCATGAATCCGTAAACTAAAAATCAAATTAATTAAAAAAAACCCTAGACTTTATTGAAAACAACCTGACCCTTGTAGCTTCCATAACCACGCCTTCAACGCTCCGATCAGAGATTAAAGCAACAACCTGTTCGATGCCATCGATGGCCACCATAGAATCTCCTTCTGGCTGTAGTCTGGTAAAATGTTTTGAGTACTCTTACGAGAGATTAGACTCCTTGTTCAAGCAGTAGGTTGATAGTGATTGCTATAAGAGATAAATTCATTAAAGTAAAAAAAAAAAGTTGAATATTTATCATTTCTCAAAGATAAGTTTAAAAAAAAAAAAAGAGAGATAGGTTTGATATTTCTCTTGTTGATAGAAAAGAAAGGAAAAAAATAAGTTTAAGTTATTATTATTTTTAAATTGAATATTATGTATAAGGATAAAATAGATTTTTTATATATAAATAAATTAATTTTTATTCATTTTATCTTCCTTCCGAAATATTTTAACAAAAAAAAGTCAATTTTTCTCTTAAATTATTTTCAAATAACTATAAAGTCTCATATCATATCGAAAGATGTATGAATTGTAAAACACTTTATAAGTCCAAGCTCAACCCTCCAACATTTAACAAGACATTTTTTCAAGTTTTTGTGAGTTAGACTCAACCTACTTACAAGGCTTGAGGAGGAACAAAATCGTGTGGGTCTAGTGTATCCAAGCAACCAAACAACCTAAAATAGACAATATTGTTAGTGTGTATAGAGGTGTGAAAATTATAACATGGTATCAAAGTCAGGATCAGTTCAGTTACTTGAATATAACCTTTATTTGTCCGCTTGTTGGGTCTCTGGAATAACTCAGTCCACAAGTACGAGTGAGTGTGAAGTCCTACATCAAAAAATGTAAGACTTGTAAAGCACTTTATAAATGCATGACCCACCTCCAACACTTAACAAAATATTTTCCCAAGTCCTTGTGAGTTGGACACGACCCACTTACAAGACTTGAGGATGAACAAAGGCTCGATATATCTATAAGAACCGGACAATTCAAAGCGGATAATATTATTAGTGTGTATGGAGGTGTGAAAATTATAACAATAACTCCTTTATTTTTTCTATCTTATCCAAACAAGATAATTAAGGGGAATGGGTATTCCCATCCACCAAAATTGGGTTTCTCACCCACTTCTCAGACCAATGACTTTGTTTTCGCTTTGTTTTTTGTGCAAAAGTTTGAATGATGTAAATCATTTTTTATACCAGTTGTGCCCCGCTTATCTCTCTCTCCAGTTACCCATGCAAATCAACAACTGTAAATTGCATAACAAATTTACTTGTGTAAAAGAGAACATATGAAGCTTGATGTTTGCCCAAAAACACAAACCAAAGAGTGGCTTTCATGAATACCACAACTCAATTCGAGGAGTATAGCAAGATGGTGTATTTGGATGTTGATATCCAAGTGTTTGAAAACATATATAGAACACCTCTTCGAAGCATCTAGCCGCTACTTCTACCAACAGTGCCCTGATCAGGTCTCCTGGCCATTTGAGATGGGCTCTCATCCTCCTTTGTACTTCAACTCTGGCATGTTCGTCTTTGAGCCAAGTTATATAGAAAGCTGCTTTTAGAGTTAGACATCAGGGGGGGTGAGACACGTGTTTAGACATCAGGGTGTGGGTGGGGGGAGAAGAAGAGGGGGGACACGTGTACGAAATAAGTGAAATAATGGATGGTAACTTACGTGTAAAGCCTCTATAATATAACAAGTACTTACATATTTGAAAAATCTCATGCAAAAGTGGTCAATTAGACATCACAGAATCAATTATTCATTATTTATACTGCTCCATTTTAGGCTTGCACAAAAATTGGGGTTGCATGGCTAATTGGAGAGAGAGAGAGATCGTAGGGGCAAAACTGATATAAAAAATAATTTACATAATTTAAATTTTCGCACACAAAACAAAGCAAAAATAAAATGTTTGGTTTGAGAAGTGGATGAAAAACCCAATTTTAATGGATAAAAATACCCATTCCCATAATTAAGAGAGAGTCAATTTTTCTTCCATTCCCCTCCCTTCACGTCAATCAATCCAAATACACTCTAAAAATGGTCAAACATGGAACAACAATGCTCCAAATGTATGCAAGTTATGTTCACCAGAAAAAGGAGGAAAAAAAAGGCCCGGCTATTTAGTTATTTGTTTTGACATTAGTGGACGTATTTTTTGTCATTTTGTTAATAATTAAGATGAATAAAACATGTTTTTGTCTTTCTTTGAGGCCGGCCGGCCGGCACTACTCATGGTCTTTACATAAGTTTTTTCGTTTTTTTTGAACATACAGAGGAACGAGAATATCAGAGGAATCTTGGGCAAGGGAGTATACCGACACCACAGCCACACCACCAGACCATGGAGGAATCAATTCCAATGAATGGGGGAGATGGACGCTACAGCTACACACAGAACTCCAAGTTCCAGGTCTCCCTACGTTCTAGGGTTATATGCATTTTTTTGTTGTCTCCTTGGATTTAGATTGATTTGATTTAGTCGACTCTTTACTGAGAATATCCATTTTTTGAGTAAATCAAATAACAATAGTTGTGAATTGAATGATTTATAATTTTGTCTATACAATATATATGCTTTGAGATAAGGAAAATGATTTTGTTTCTTTCATCCAACACTGTATAGAAAGCAGGATCAGATATGGCAAATGTGTTGTTAAGAAATTCCATAAAAGAACATCTTCAAATTGGTAAGTTCTGCGACGATTCTAACCAGGAAGCCTTCACCATTGTGGATTATGGCTGTTCAGTTGGACCAAACACTTTTACTTCGGTCGAAACTATATTGGACTCAGTGCAGCTCAAGTTCAAGACTCATGGCATCGAGTCTAAAACTCGGGAATTTCTTGTATTTTTCAATGACCATGTTGCCAATGATTTCAACACCCTGTTTCAAGCCCTTCCGGCAGACAGAAAATACTTTGCTGCAGGAGTAGCCGGCTCCTTCCATGGACAACTATTCCCCAGGGCCTCTATTAATTTCATGCATTCGGCTTTTGCGCTTCATTGGTTAAGAAAGGTTCCTGATGAAGTGACAAAGGTAGACTCAGTTACATGGAACAAGGGGAGAGTTACATATGTCAGGAGTCCCGATGAAGTTGTCAAGGCTTATGCTGCTCAATTTTCAACAGACATGGAGGCATTTTTAAAGTCGAGGTCAATGGAGATGGCGGAAGATGGATTGCTGGTCATTCTGATGCCATGCCGGCCAGAGGGAACCGCCCCTGCTGACTCTATTCTAATGCAAGTCTTTGAGTGTTTAGCTTATGCACTTGGAGATATGGCAAAGGAGGTGACGTTTTAAAGTAGTTTATATCTGTCTTGATTGTATGTGTATGTGTATGTGTGTCAATGAATTTTATTGCAGGGTACAGTGAGTGAAGCTCTTCTGGACTCGTTCAATCTTCCCATTTTCATACCAACTGCATCTGAAGTAAAAGATTTGGCTTCTAAAATTAATTGTCTCAGCATTGAAGAGGTTGAGGTGACATATTACCCACCTACGCTTAGTACTCCTGAGGATGCTCGACGTAGTAGTGCACATACCAGAGCAGCCATGGAAGTTGTCCTAAGCAAGCACTTTGGTTCTGAAGTTATTGATGAACTTTTTGAAAGGTATACGGCAAAGCTTTTTGAATTCTCCAAGAAGCCCGCCTTTACCAAAATTAAGAAGTTGGAAAACTTGTTCATGCTTGTTAAGAAGAATGCAGTCTCCAAATAATATGTAAAAGAAAGATTAATATCAATTCCAAATTACTTGCAGTGTGGAGAAAATTTCACACTGCTGCTGTTGCTCTCAATCTGAATTTTAAGTATCAGTTGTATTACAAAGACAAAAGCACCGATGTCGAGTTATCATTTATCAAATCTGATTTCCTTTGCTGAAGATTCTTATCTATGGCCGGTCGACCAGATTCTTTGTTCTTCTCAGTGTGTATATATGGCCTTCTTCACTGATGGCCTCTCAACTAGTTGACTATTGTTTAATTCAGTTGATGCAACTACACACGACTTCATGAATGTCCTGCATACCAATTGAATAGATCTTGATCAAGTGACACTTCAACTAGTTGACTATGATTTAATATAGTTGAATACAACTATACTGACTTCATGAATAGATCTTGATCAAATAACAAACAATTTATCAGTACATCATCAAGAGCTATCAACAGTTGAGAAACTTCCATGTGCACTTTCCTGCCTCATTTTCTAAACTGATGGAGTATTAATATAAGCAATGTGTGCTGCTACTCGTTCAGGAATCAGGATAAACAAAAATAACAAACCGGTTTGTTGGTTGGCCTTGTTGTCTTCTAAGTTTCAAGTCATTTGTCTTCAGTTGATTTTCCACCGTATACAAGAAACAAAGGAATGATGGGCTTCCTTGATGGATATGGTTGCTATAATAGCATCTTGTATAAGCTGTCTTTATATCCGTATATATACTTGTAGTGTTATAGTACACATGCCTTGCCTTGCCTTGCCTAGCTAGTTAATTTGGGTCCCCAGTAACACATCCTTCTATCCCATCCACCGACCGTTAAACGTTTAGTGCATGAGGTATTTGAGGTGTGCTTCTGGTCTTTATTATGGTGTCTACAAACAGACAAAGATAAGCATGCAAGATTGTGTTCCAAATAAAGATAAGCCAGTGTTAATTGCGTGTGGGTCTCTTACCTCAAGACAATATTACCTATTGAGTAGGGAATTCAAACCACTCCAGAACATGTTTAGTATATGGGATTGTTGTTAAATAAAGTGGCTCGTAAAGAATAATTATTTTATACCTCAAAACTCCAGAAAATGAGAAGTTGTGTGAGTGGGGAGTAGAGCATACGTTTGGTTGGACATGAGTGAGTTTATAAGCTTTTAATTTCTTCGATCAACAATCACATTAGTGACATACTAAAAAAATTCTCTCAATTTTTCATATTACTCCCGCTCTCTCACATATTTGCTCTTTTATCTTTGAAAATATTTGTTAGATTTCGAAAAAAATATACTTATTTAAACTCAAAGCATAAAGTTTCTCCCAATAAAATTCATATTCGATAATTTTTATTTTATTATTAAATTAATTTACATACCTCTTATAATAAATTAATAACTTATATGTTATTAAAACTTATGTTATATCAAACAACACTCGGCTTATTTAGCCTTCGTGCTATGATACGATACTAAATTTGTCGTAATACTTAAAAATCAAAGATTTAGTGAACGTAAACAGAGCTAAATTTCGTAATCTACCTCTACTGTATTTTTTTGCTCTGTTATTCGTCGTGTGTGCGAGATTAATATTTCTGACACTTGTTGCAGGGTGAAGTGTCATTTAATGATGTCCTATCAAACACAGATACAACTAAGATAAAAGAAGACAACAGCTAGTCAGCTAAGAAAGAAGTAGGTCCACGCGCATTTCAACAAAGATAAAAGAAGAACCAAGAGACGCAACTTCAATTTTAGCCAACCCGGCACGCGTCTTGGCATTTTGCGGACATAAAAAGACCAACAACGCGAAGCCAAACCACCATTAGTAAACAATTCACAAGCGCGTAGTCTCTTACTTTTCCATCCCACAAGCCAAACCTTTTGACTCACTCTCTTGTGAGACTATAAATAAGCCCACCACCACCCACATTCCTTCTCATCATCACATTATTCTTCTTCAACGAACAAATAGAGAGATTTAGAGAGAAAGCGAGAACTACTTCTATTGATCTTTAACTGAATAACTGCTTCTGTTCATATGGGGAACTACGCTTCTTGTACAATAGCGGTGCCTTTGATGAAGACCAGCAAGCCAGCAAGGGTGATTTTTCCGAGCGGCAAAGTACGGCAGTTCCGTGACCCGGTGAAGGCGGCGGAGCTTATGTTGGAGTGTCCCAACTTCTTTTTAGTGAATTCTCAGTCTCTTAATATTGGCAGGAGGTTTTCCCCTCTAAGTGCGGATGAGGAATTGGAGGCTGGAAATATGTACCTCATGTTCCCGATGAAGAGATCGAGTTCTGTTGTCTCAGCGGCCGACATGGCTGTGTATTTCCTGGCGGGTAATTCTGCTGCCAAGCGGATATCCGGCGGGAAAGCGAGGGTTTTGCCAGAGTCTGAATTTGGATGTGGCGGCGCCGAAGTTCGAGAGAAGTCCCCAGATGGGAGTCAATCCAGATTGAGTTTTGATGGGTTGGAGGAGTTCCAGGTGTCGGAGTTTAAGTACAGATTTGCTTCTTGTAGATCAAGGAAGCCTGCTTTGGAGACTATAAGAGAAGAGGCTGTGCGGACTAGATAAAAAGTTCTGAAAGAACTCATCAGATCAAAATATTTGCAGAGCTCACAATCGCGGCACCTCCTCCGTGAAGGAAAATTCTCAAGCTGCCGGTGCCGGTGCCACTGTCAAAGTTGTTATGAAGTAGTCACATTAGAATCCCGCATCCAGATATGAGGTGAATCAACCAACCAGCCTTCCAGTGTGACTGCATCAGTCTATAAAAATTGAAATTGAGCTTAGACAAAAACTGCAATGAATTGTATACAATTTAACAAATGCCCTCAAAATGTTTCACCATTACTGA
Source organism: Euonymus europaeus (assembly GCA_963580455.1). Classification (NCBI taxonomy): domain Eukaryota; kingdom Viridiplantae; phylum Streptophyta; class Magnoliopsida; order Celastrales; family Celastraceae; genus Euonymus; species Euonymus europaeus. The sequence goes on along the minus strand of OY756968.1, from coordinate 2,931,872 downwards.
CATCATGAATGCAATAAATCACTGTGAAACAAAAAAAGAAAATCAGCAAACCTTATCAAGGCTGCGTCACTTGTTGTTCTTTGAGCAAATCGATGATGTCGCAAAGCGGAGAAACTTTATTCTCGAGTGAAACCTTGCAAATATAGAGGAAGAGCAACCAATTGCTAAAGAGTCTCCTACTGTCTACACACACCTAAAGCGAATATGAAGAAGAGTAAGAACCACGCAATGCACTCGAAAGATAGTAACCACCACACCTTCAGAATATAGACAAGAACTATCTTTTTTTACTTTCCTGAATGGTAAAATGTAGGGAAATCCCTCGCTTCAACTGCAGAGACTAGAGCAGCCGAGTGGCCGTGGAGCCCCTGGTTTTCAATGTGCGCCACGATCAGAAACCTCTCTCCGTAGAATACCGCAACACCCCATAACTAAAGAGGGAAGCACTCGGCCCCAGACGCTTATTTTATCAACAATGGTGAATCAGACCAAAAGGCAGATGATTTGGAAATAAAATCACATAGAAGAAAAGAGCAGACCTTGTACACATAAATGATCATTGGCCTCTCCAGAGTCCAGATATGTTATAGCTACATACGGATTCCCCTAATCTTTCCATTGAACAAACAAATTGAATATAATGTGAAATATGCAAAATAAGAAACATACCGATGAGATAAGCAACACCCACACCCCCAGCAGAGTGAGGAAAACCATAAATGATAAGAAAATTGGCTACCAATAGACTCCATCAATTCACCAAGTATTGATAAATCATCAAAATGCTACCCTTACGTGATGGCATGAACTTCCCTAAGAAGATCATTCAGCTGCCAACAAAAGCCAATTTTTCCAACTATTCCTTTCTAAATTCTGCCACAACACAAGTTACATCAAAACTTGAGTAAGCCCTTCCTAAAACTTGTATCAAATAAGCTAATCCCTCTCCTATTACAGCAATAAATATTCTCCTTTGAACGAGGGGAAATCACCAAATCATAGCTAAGCTCCTAAACAGGTAACAATGTTAGATAACCTCTCAATCAAAAAGAACTAATTCCACTTCTCCCCATGATTCTTGATGGTGATCCCCAGCTCTCCAGCAACAATCACTGTAGAAGCCATATCCAGAAACATGCCGTGCTTCACCACCCCAGCAAGCCTCAAAATCTTATCATTGGCAATCTTCAAATCCCCAATGTCCTTTTTGAAATACAAATCCACAATGAAGTTCCCATTATCCGTCACAAAAGGCTGGGCACTGCTCTCCTTCTCTGTCCTCAGCTTGGCCACACAACCCGCGTACTCAAACAGGTTCTGAAGCCTCTTCGCTGAGAACTTCCAACAAAACGGCACTACCTCTACAGGCAATATATATTGCGCTTCTCCTTCGTCAACTTTAGAATCGTCTCTCTCCATCCTTACCTTAATCGCCCTATTAAAATATGCACCTGAAAATATATCACATTGGTATAAAAAGCCAGAAAGGAAGAAGTAACAGACTGAGCGACGTTATCCTAGTGCAAGAAATTTTGTCACAGAATAGGAAAAACCTAACTTCTATACGAAATGAAGAACTTACCCTCAATTTTTGTGGGGTGTTTTAGATTTGAGTTTTTTAACATATTATGGGGTGACACTAGAAATTAAGAGTGTACAAATGGTTCCATCCCCAAGAACAAAACAAGTTACTCTTTGCTTATAGATGACGACAGGCAAATATGTGATATTGTGATGGCAACCAACCAAAACCAGAAAAAGATAGACGAGTTCACTCACCTCACGAGGAATACGAATTTTTTTAAAAGGAGGACGAGTTGATTGGCTTCCAGATTTGGTCAAATATGGTACGGGCATCTAGTCAGGCACTAGTGGTAGGGGTAGGGGGTGTCATAACTCGAATCGAATTGGATTATTGTCTTATTTTGGTTCGAATTTAAATAGATTCAGATATAATAAATTAGATATATTCAAAAGTGAATCGAATATATAAATACCTCGTACATTTTCTATGTTATCCTATCCAAACTTTTATCACCAGTAACTTAGTGACCAGATTTGGTCCATTCTCACTTCTCAGTGGTTGACAGTGGACCGCCGAAGCTCTTCCCTATGCATGAATAGACCACACAAAAGCCAGACAAAATCATGGAGTTATTCGGGAAGATTAAAACAGTATAAATAAACAACATAGCTAGATATTTAGATAAGCTTGGGATCAAAATAAACGAAATAGTTCGGCCACTAATCTTGGATTTACAAGGTGAGGGTGGGCTAACATCCAATTCAAATATTGGGCTACAAAGTGTTGAACTCAACAACCCAACACGGCAACCAAATCTTACCTTATCTGTTGACTGCTGCCTAGCAATAGCATGCCGACTGTTGACCCATTTGAGCAGTTCCATTAACATTGGACGGTTTGGATCTAAAGTACACTACCTAGTTCAAGTCATAGTGTGGGCCTCGAGTTCTTCGAATATGGGCTGGGCCGGTTGGTAAATTGGGGTTCTTACAGGACCTTAAGTGAAAGGGCCTCATTCGAACGGGTAAAAAAAGGGATGAATCGTAGATCGGATCAAAATAGTGGACTTATTAAAAAAATTAATTCATCCAAAAATTAATTCGGATTCCAATCATATTTCTATTTATACACGAATAATCTTCAAATAGAATTAAATAAAATTAAACGTGATAAGACAAAACAAATTTCATCTTGATTACTGCGGCTATCAATAAGAAAGTAGGTTTAGGTTGTTGATACCATCTGACTAGGTTGGGTTGCGTCGTTTTTCTTTGAAATGAAATGGAACCAGAACACATTGATTGATCAACACCAGAGAGCCATTTATGAAGATAGATAGCTGCAGTCAAACTAGTTCCGCAAACAAGACTTGATGACTTCTTTGTCTTTCAAAGCTTCAGCCACCGAAGGGCAATTTCTATCATCAGTAACCCCATGACCTACCATTGGTACTGACGAGTGGCAGCAATTGCGCCTATTAACGCAACTAAAAGAATTATTGAAATGTGTTCAAATGAAAAAAAAAATCTGTTGATAAACGAATTCCAATTTGTTGACTATTAGTTATCAAATCTTCCAGATTCGATAAATTATAACGGGTTCGTGTATCGGATTTTAATGTTATAATTTAAATAATAAGTGTCAAACCTAAGGGAAACGAATTCCCTAAATCTTAACGGGCTCGTGTATGCTCAGCATATTTGGTTTCTGTATACGCTAATGAAACAATTTTTTATATTTTAAATGACACTTATATAATTTAATCCATAAAAAAACTTAATTACAAAAAAATCTTAAAGTTAAATCTAATAACAAATAAATTTAAATGAATAATTTATCCTTTATAGGAAATGGATCTACCTATAATTTTTATAAAAAAAAAAGTTGGCCTAACCCAATTACACAATGTCCATCGATGGACTTTTTGGGCCCAGAGGCCCCAAAAGGTCCAAAATGGAAATCGAGAAAAAGGCCCATGAGTACCCTTTAGTCTTTTGGGCTTATGGTTCAGTTTTGGAATTCTATGAAACCAACAGTACGACCTTGAACACCTCACTGCTAGTCTGCTACCCCAAGAATTCGGCTGTCCCTGTCATTGCAAGTCCCTCTAGCGTCTACTAGTACACGGCAATACCCTGCATACTCCCCATCAACGCTAAATATACACTGTAGAGCATCCGGATATTGCCACGTCAGCAGAAGGCTGGTCTATCGGGATATCTTTAGCTTCTCTGCATTCTTTCTTCCACGAGAATGGCCAACAATGCCAAAGAGGAGCCCAAGAACGGTCCCCGACCTGATCAATGGTACTCACTCTCCCTCGGCTCCTCCTTCAATGACGATACCTCCAACAAGTACTCTACTCTTCGATGTAAGTCGCGGAGAGCGAAATTGGGGAGATCAAACACGAATTTATCTCTTGAATAGCGATCGAACAATTTTTTAATTTAATCTGTGAATTTGGGGTAATGTTGTAGATGACTTTAAGCCGGCCTCGATCGATAAGACAAAGCCGGGATTGTTGAATAAGAAGAAAGACAATAGGGTTTCCTTGGAGTTCCAAAACAACCAGGCTGGGAAACAGAAAGTGACCTTTGAAGGATGTAGCGAGGATTACAAGGAGAACGATGCCGTTTTATTTTTCGATGGTGAGACGTTCAGGTTGGAGCGCCTTCACCGGGCTGTCAGTCAGCTTAGGCGGCTCCGAGTGCCGGGTGAATCTACGCCGGCAGTAGAGTCTCGGCTATCTCCAGCTGGAAAGTCGTCTAAATCAGTGAATACCGGTCGGAGCGCGATTCCTCCAGTGGCGGTGAGTTTCTGATTCCAGTTACTTGGTTGATCAATATCAGGTTGCTCTAGAATATTTTCTTTAATGTGGTTTATGCCGGAGAAAAAGAATTGGAAGTTGTTTGAATTGTTCGAGTTTAATAAGGGGAATGAACTCTGCACTTTATTGCAATCCTATTTCATGATTGATGACAAATTCAAGAAGCAGAATCTGTTGGTACCAAGAAAATTCTAGTTGAAAATTCAATTTTGTTACTCCAATTGCAGTTTGATATTTTGATATCACTCTCCGCATGCTTCTTCTTTTTTCTTTTTTTTTTTGTAATCAGTTCGTAGCTAAACTTATGCTTTCTATTAATTGGTTTTTTGGAATGTCTTGATGCTGGAACTGTCTTTGCAGGATCCAATTGGATTAGCATTAGTTTCCAATAATACCTGAACAAGGTTTGCCTCGTTACATGGGGAGGGATTCTTGGACCAGCCTTAAAACTTAGAGGTTTTGGGTTTGAAACCTCATGTAATACTTTCATTTTAGTGACGCTAGTGGCTTGCAGGGGGTTGTTATTCTCTGTTGCTCACTCTGCAAGGTCGGTCCAATGAGGCCTAACATTTGGAGAGGTTCCGCGTCCTCAAAAAATAATAATCAAAGGGAACTTTTCCAGAAACTACTCCTGCGAGTTTGGCTATGGGTCGGGGATTCTAGTGAAAAACATTTGGCATTCTTTTAATTGGTAATTTGAAATGTTTTCATATAGAATTAAATTGGTCTGATAGGAAATAGTATTAAACTACTTCTAAAAGTGCAACCATACGGCTATTTGCAAGTAGGATTTTTTACTATGGTGTCGTCTAGGGTTGCATTGTTGTGGAGCCTCTCAATCCTTAAATTTTGTGTGGATACAATGTCAACATGGTGATAATACTCATCTAATATCCAGACAGCATAATTATGAAATCGATTCTCATTCTTTAAATTGGTTTAACCTTAACTTTGTACAACTTGGTACAGGTGGAGGTGGAACGAATTGATATTGGAGAGCCAGAGATTCCAGGTTTGTATCCTTTCTTTGGTGATAAGTTTTTCGATGTGATGCTTTGTTGTATACTTGTATTATTCAGCTATGGAGATGAAAACGTTTGTTCATGAATCTTTTGTCACTCAGAGAAGATTAGTCTCATTCTCATTGTGCTGCCTTTTAGGACATTCTCAATTTTTCTTATCGACCATTGTTACACTTTAATGAACTCACATGACACTATTTTTCCGGCTGATCTGTATACTGTTTGTTTTAGTCCCATTTCATTAAGCAGTCATTTGCTTTCATTTTTTGTTCATGATAAGCTGATGTAATAGGTTGGTCTGTCTTCTTAAACCACATCTTTATTTTGACTAGTCATATTGTGGACGACTTTGGGGGAATATTAAATGCAATACTATTAGCAGTAATTTATAGGGATTATCATGTTTATTACTCCAAGAAGCCAATAATTTTTTTTATCATATACCTTCTTCAAATTGTGGTTTGACTCTCGCCACATGAGTGAGTAGGGATTGTAGACCATGTGGCAGCAACCTTTTAAGGTCTGCTTATGTGTGCTGCAACCATTTTGCACCCAAGTGCTAATGTATATGAATGAGGAAAAACCCTGTGTTGGAGTTAGGGATAATCTTCACTAGTCTATGTTTTCCTACTCCAATTAGAAAGTGTTGAGTCAACTTTGATAGATATTTCTTTCATTTTCGAGGAACGGAAAAACCTGCAATGGATCTTTTAGCAATCATAGTGTAGATAGTTGGTAAGGGAGGAGCGGGAATTACAAGGGACAAGACTATGGGTAGGAGCAGGAGAAGAAAAATAAGACAGAAAAAGATCCTGTCGTAATATTAACATTATTGGGCTGATGATTTACCACTTTTTGTCCACTGAGTCTGACATTTGTATGTGTTCACTTTGTCACTACTGATCCGAGATACTAGAAATGAGGAGGAATTTTTTCTTCTCTCTTTTTTCTTTTGGTGATACTTCTGTTGCATGTATTTTGTAATCATGCAAGTAATTCCTAGCTAATAACTACTAAGGTCGCCTGCAGTTTAGTACCTAAAATTAACTGCCCTTCCTTATATAATGATGGAATTTTGAAGTCACTAAAGAAGGCAAATGCTGTGCAAAGGAGGTTTCTAACTAGTATCCTATAATATATTAACTTGCAAACAGTTGATTGCAGTATATTCTAATTTGACCTGTTAAGCCATGCCTTTAGATATATATTAACATTTGCTCGGTTTTAGGTGCAAATGGAGCTAGTAAGGGGGTTGCTGAATCTCCGTCTGATCAACCAAACATATCTGTTGCCTCACCAGGTCCTAAGAATGATGAAACCGAGGATCATGAAGATATAGATATTGATGACCTTTTCGGTGCTGCCTCACCCGTTGAGGGGAACCCAGATGAGCAGAAAGTTGATGTTGGGTTTGACATGAATGCGAGGCATAATAATGACACTGATGATGAGATTGCTGATGTAGATGATAGTGGTGATGAAGCAGACAAGGGTCGTAATGCGGCAGAAGCACTGAGAGCCCAGATGATAGAGGCAGTGAAGAGGGAAAAACAAACTTCAACTACAAGCAGCAGCAGTGAAAGTAGTGAAAGCAGCAGCAGCAGCAGCAGTGATGGGGACTCGGTCATCTCTATCTGAGAGATTGGCCGAACCATCAAAACTGTCTTAAAAGCACTCCAAGAATATTATGCAGTAATAAAAGATGAAACCAAGTAATTCCGGTTTTCCTTAGGTTGGTCAACCTTGTCCATGGATCATATAATTTACAATCTACTTTGTCATCACATATCCATATAAATATGTCGGTGCTCTGATGAAAGTTTTCCTACAAGATCGTCAATAAAATATGAAATGAACTATATCATTGCAGCTCTAATATGTTAGAACATATTCTCTGATATATTGTGTCAGATTTGCTGTCTTTGTGGAGCAAATTCCAAATTGTTTTGTATTGGAGTCAATGGAGATGTTGCTTCTGTAGGAGTAACCAGGGAAGAACAGGACATGGTTTATCAGATTTAGATCTTGCAGCACGAGATGGATAGGACTTCTCATTTTTGTACATTATATATGGTTCTTCTCTTTTAGCGAATTGACATTCATTGCAAAATGAACTGGTACAAGAGAAACGGAAACTTGTGCTGCTTCTTTTTACAAGAAATGGCAGTATGGTGCCCTAGCTATTATGATAAACTATCGAATTCTAGGATGAACGTACATTTAAAACTGCAGAAGATAGAGAAAAACGGATAGGAGTACTGCAAAATACCTGTCTGACCTCAACCTCAATCATGTATTCGGATCCACTCTTAGAAGGAGTTCTGGCCACTTTTCCTCTCTTCGGCATTTGAAGAACTACAGTAACACCATGAATAACCACTCGTATGCTGGTGTACATGTCTTGATCAGTAGTTGGATGGAACTCCTAGTTGCTTTGTCGAAGGAATATCCGGTACCACCACAATTCCAAATTAAGACTATCAAATTCGCATCACTGTATATCGGCAACGCATTTACCTTGACTCCGTTCAGTGAAACCTGGTCCTCGTCTTCTAAAGATTCGACGACGATGAGCGAGTAATTAGAGAAGAGCGTAGGGATCGTGGTGCCGGAAGGGAGGTATTCAGAGTTTTTAGATGAAGGAGGACGGGAAGTGGCAGTGGAGGAGAGAGAGCGGAGGCTGACCAGATCGTACATAGGAGGTATCCGTAGGAGAGAAAATGGTGAGGGAAGCCGTCCGTGGAATCAAGTTATCGGAGCCCAATTCGAGAATTAAAGCCATGGACGCGAAGCCGGAGGTGGAGAGGATTTTGTTGGCGTTGAGGATAGAATTATCGGTTACAGTGGAGGAGAGAGATATATAAGAGAGAGAAGATAAGGAGAGAGACGAAAGCTTCTTCGCCATTGATGGAACTTTCGAGATTGGAAACACACTGTGTGTTCTGCTGCAAAAAGGCTTTGTACAGTCGAGGATTCTGGCGGGAATTAAAAACACCTGGCACTGTATGATAATTGATACGTCAACAGAAACGGGAACCAAACGTTTGTCAAGGAGAGTTAGTTATACTGTTTGGATCGGAGGACGAAATTGCCCTTTCTTCTATATTTCTCCGAATTAGCATTTCCATTTAACTATTATGGAGCATCAACCACTCATCTAGAAGGGGGAAAAATAGCTCACAAACCGATAAATTATTCAATCGTCTTGTTACACCATGTCATATGGTTTCGACTCACTCACGAGTGATTCTCGTGATTAGTAACAATGTATGAGTAATTGAAAATGGAGATAGTTAGTTTGTAATTCAAATTCAAAAATTACACTAACTTTAATATTTTGATTGTCTCATTGGTTCTGATTTTGGTTATCAACATATGACAATTTGTGCTGGGACCACTTAATAAATTTATTCGATTAATCTCTGTATAGTATACCAATATTTGAAAGTTTATATATGGTACAACCCAATTCTCTTATAACTACATGATCTATAACCTACTCGCAAAACCCTTATCCTACCAATTATAGCCCCCTCATAACCTGTAGCATTGTCATAAGCAGCCTTGGCTGAAAACTCACCACTACAAGACTTGCCCCAACAAACACTATCCACAACATCATCATCTTCCTTTAATATGAAAGCCGCCAACTTTTGCTGCTCTATATGAACAAGAAATAAATTCTATAGAAAATGCCACTTCCAACCAACACCTCTCCTCCAATAATAACTAACATGCCTACACATATCCACCAGACAAGCATCCTTTAGAGCAATATCAGTAAAAGCACCATCTCCAATCCAAATATCCAACCAAAAAAGAGTTTCATTCCCATTGCGCACGCACCATGGCCCTCACACCTTTAGTCAAAATAGGGCCAACTTTCACCACCCCACGCCAACTATTAGAAGCCCCATTTTTTCTTTGCAACTTGTCCAGACTAGCATCTGTATGAATTTATTCATTACAAACCACTCGAGCCCAAAGACTCTCCTTGTCACTGATAAGGTACCACCCTATCTTAGCAAGATAAGAAAGGTTAATTTGACACATCCTTCTAATCCCTAGGCCCCCTGCAGCAATTGACCTCTTCACCTTCTCCCACTTCACAATGCTAACCTTTCTCGTCTACATATTCATACACACCTCCTTAGGTGACAGAGCAGTCTACATCACACACGACGGAATAGATGAAAGGACTAACTGAGCAAGCACTGTGCGCCCCCACAAAAGAAAGATATTCCATTTTCCAACCTTGCAAACGTGAGGAAATACAATCAATAATATAATATAACTATAGTCTCCTTCGGTCCTACCATTACTCAAACGTGAATAGAAGGAGTACCCAAATATCTTTCAGATGATTCGTAAGGGTAATTCCTGATATCCGGGCATGCTCCTGAGCGACCTCGGCATTCATATTTTTATTCATCATGCTATATATATATATATAATTCATATTTGGAAAACTCAATTAATTTGATATATCTACTGATAGACATATTAGTCCCTGCACAATAAGCATTCATTTGGGTATAAAATAAGCTGAATTTGCCAATTGCTATCATGTTCATGTGCAAGTCTCTGGCTCTGGGTTTGCGATATCACTATTTGTTGGGATCTTTGTGACAATTGTGAGTACATATGGACAAGTGTGTGTTGTGTTATAGTTTGTACGTGGCTCATGCATGGTTCATGTTTGAAGTCTTGAATTGCAGGTGACATATATATGTGCAAGATTAAATGACATACGTGGAAGGCATGCATGTAATATGGATATGCATGAGGTTGTTTTCCAATATTGTGATAATGCTTGTATATCATTATCTTTAATTAGTTACAATATTGTGATGCTTTATTTGGAGATAATTCTCATGGAGATAATGCTAATTAAATGATAATGCCGTGTGAAGTCTTATTTGTTTTATAGAGATAATACTCATGGAGATAATGCCGTGTGATTTAGATTATAAATATAATCCAATATTTGGTTGGCCTATCATTTATCTTATCATTTTATAGATTTGTGTTTTATCACCTTTTGGCTTTGTTTCAGGATAATTATTCCAGATAATATCATGATTCAAATGAATCAAATCAGAAGAAAAGGGTGAATGTCTCTCTATATAAAGAAATGATCTCCATTGAATGAAGGTTGGAGAAGCTACGTGCAAGCTAGATTTCTTAGGTTATTGTTTCTCTTTGTAATCCAATTTTCATTCTTGAGTGAGAGAGAACTCTTGTGAGGTGTCTATGTTTTGAACAGTGAGAGTGTGATTTCTCGTTGGTGAAGTTTTTGGAGAATCCAAAAACAAAGCTCTACCGTATGAGGTCGAGTGTTGAGTGAAACAAACACTATGTGGGATGAGTTGTACAAGCAATGTCTTTAGGGTAAAGATAAGGTTGTACTCTCGATTCAAGATTAGTGAATTGTTTCGTAAGGTTAGTCGCTTATAGACTCGAGATTTTTTCCAGGTTGGGTTTTCCTCGTAAAAATCTCGGTATTGTCTCTTTTATTTTTCCGCATTTTTATTTCCATTTTTGACTAACGATCTTGTGAGAATTCTTGAGTTTCACTATTTGTGAATCTAGCTCTGATTAAGAGGTTCTTGGCAATGCCTAGGAAAATCGTTGTAAGCAGTCGATTTGGATGAATATATCCCAATCCCTGAAGGAGGTTGACTAGGTCGCTCGTTTTTTCCTATATGAAAATGTGTTAAAGAAAAACATGATGGAAAAAAATCACAGTATAGATACCTGATGTCAAGACAATTCACACCCTTCTTTGAAGGTTTAGACGAAATGCAACCCATCTCTAAAGAAATTATGCAAACCCTACTTGCAAAACCCCTCTCCTCTATATATATATAGCCTACTCAATCCTCATAGCTAGGGTTTCCAGTGTAATTTTATAAGATCAACTGGCTAGTGTGTTATAGAATAACAAGAAACTGTCTTCCTCTTGATATCCACCGGGAAGATAAATCCTCCATTTTTCATGGTCTTCTGTGGTCAAACAAAGTGGCTTTGCAAAAAAAATGGCGTCATTTTTCACACCCATTAACATTCTGTTAATTATTTCCCAAATTAGATAACAAAATTGTTAATTGAAATTATAAATATTGACTCCACGAGCTCATGTGTATATATTATATAAGGAAAGACGTTGATTATGAAAATATTGTATTGGTAAAAGTTAAATACACTGTTTCTGTCTTAAAAAAATAATAACTATTCCAAATTTCTGATGCCGCAAAGGCCGAAACTCACGCGCCACATTGGGCGTGCAAACAAGCGTCATGTATAAAGAACAAAACGATGAACAGGCCCAACCAGCCTAGCAAAGCAATACGCGAATTATGAGTGCGAATGATTTTTATCATTTGAAAATGACAAAACAGCAATCCAAGTAGGGTGCATCATAGACTTCAATTAATGACGTATTATTCGGTTTGATTATAAATTTGTTCTTTTGAGTCGTGTATGTTAGTACTTATGCTCATAAAATGCATTTATAGTGTGAGAGATGGAAGACATTTGTTTATATATTATTATGTTATGTTATGTCATGTCAATTCGTACTGAGATATAACCCAAACACATGTTGGCTTTCATTTACGAGTCCGCACGACTTTTTTTTTTAACCTTCTCTATACTATTTAGGATAAAAAAATGTATTTATCGTGTGAGAGGTGCAATACTTTTACTTATATATCATTCGATTGAGTTATGTCAATTTGACGATGAAAGTTATTTTGTTTTCTTCATAAATAAGGTGAGGAGGCGTTGATCGTGCAGTACGATGTCATGCCAAGGTTAAGTTACTTGTGTGATTGAATAATCAATGATTGAATCCTTCTTGTAGTGGTAGGCTTGTAGCAAATGCAGGACGTTTACCAGAACAACTAATCCTGCCTAGCTGGCTACATCTTCAATCATTCATCAAATAAAGCACATTGATTTGCATGGTCATCCATGGATCTTAATGAAAGAAATAGTTGGCATCATCAAATATTGTCTTAGCTAGACTGAATTCATCTGGAAGACGCGTATATATATATATAGAGTCAAGCATTATGAATTTGGGTCAGCTGCAATAATTGTATATGTCGCATGCATGTCTTATGATACCAAATTTCTACGTGGGAAGACTTTTATTGTCTACTTAGCATACCCAAATCAGTTGTAGAGATAATTTACTAGGAGATGAATGTATATATTATAGACATAGACATATCGAAGTTATTATAAGGAATTAATTACGAGGAACCTACAGTTACACGCCATATATATATATATTTTCATGCGCGTGATCCCGCAATTAACATTGTCACCGTCTGATCAATCCGCCGGTGGGTGAGATTGACTTAACAGTTTTAAACACTGTCAAGTCTTTTTTAAATTAACACTGACATGCGGGATTCCCTTCTCCTGCATGACAACTTTTATATATAGCTTTGGTTGTTTGATGCAATGATATGGACATTGAGTGATCCAATTAATCAAGTACAGCGTAAGGGATGTCCAAAAAAGGCTAGATCAACTCTTTCATCACACCAACCATTTTGCTGATAGTATCTCTATTGGATCAAACTGTATAGATTGAGAATATCCTGAATTCGATTTTTACTAAAAGTAATATTCTTGTGACCATGTGTTAAGTTTCGACCTAACTTATAACTTATCATGTCGTTAGATGAAAACTTACGTGCATTCAAACCCGACGATAAAATTTAGGCTTATTTTACATTTTCAAAGAATAAACTTGTATCATAGTACTATATTAAAAAAGAAGTTAGCTCTTTCATCACTGCAAATGATGCAAGATAGATGGGTTATTAAACATGCATGTATATTAGTTACATAGTACAATTATAGATTTGAATTGTAGTCTCCATCAACACGGCAAATGCAAATAGTATACATCGAGACAAAATTCAACCACAAAAACAATGGCTGAAGACTGAGCTATGGCTGTGAGGTTTTGTTTTGTGCATTAAATGTAACAACTAAAGACTTCCAATTATTGGAGGGCAATGCGTCTGTGTTGCATTCAAGAGGATAATCAACTACTAGTACAAAAGATTTAATGTTTCGAAAAAGGCGAACAGTTTAATTCATAGTGAGTAAAGGTTAATTATCCCAATAAAAATATCTCAAAAGTGTCACAATAGATATATTGTCTCTGAATTTGAATTTTTAATCTTGTCCCAGACAAACAAACACAGTCTCTTAGAATCAACTCGGACAGACTAAGCAAACAAAATGAACATAATGCTTTTATTTTCACATTGAGGTATGATGAAAACAACAAACTTATATCTGCAGAACCAGATCTATCAATTTGAAACCTCATCATGACATATTAGATAATTTCAGGCATCATCGCATCAACTTGTTTAAAAACCCCTATTTTTATTAATTAGGGATTCAAAAAACCAAGATTCATATTGTTTGAAGAAAAAACGCGGGGATTGCTGGCTCTTCCTTGTAACACAAATTCATACAACACGGAGCCAGCAATTAAGCAATCAAAGACAGACAGACAGAGAGAGTCGGTTTGGTTTGCCTAAGAAACAGCTAGCAAACACAACACAGCCAACCGCTTCCATTCCAATCAATTATTTATATGACCCAAAACTCCCTTTAATCATTAATTCATACTTGAATTTTTGTAACAAATTATCCTCTTATGGGGCCAAGATTAACCCAGATGACATGATATTTTGGGAGAATTGACATATATGATATATTAAAAAACACACATCCCATTTTCTTTTGAATTTTTTCATATTGTTGCGCAACAACTTGCACACACAAATTAAACATCAAATAATTAATTGTACATCTACATATATATGTAAAACCAATCTCTCCCAGCATATAGTTGCATATCCAGCTTCAAACTCTCCCTCTCTCTCTCTCTCGCTCTCTCTCTCTCTCTCTGTGCTTTGAAGGGAGAAAAGAAGCTAAAAATGGGTGCTCTTGACTCTCTCGCGGACTATGTCTCAGACTTGTTCACTAAAGCCAAAAGGTCCAAGAAACGTAAACCCATGCAGGTACTTCTTCTTCTTTTTGGGAGTTAATAATCTTACGCATATTTCGTCTTGTTAATAGCTTGTGATTAATCATTAATGATGTGGAAAGCGTTTTGTTGAAACTTTGTGCAGACGGTTGAAATTAAAGTGAAAATGGACTGCGATGGCTGTGAAAGGAGAGTTAGACATGCTATTTCCAGCATGAAAGGTTCACCTTCTTCCTCTTCTTTATTTCCCTTTTAATTTCTTTTTTATTTGGGGTTTACTTATCCACGATTAAATAAACCCACAACCAAACAGACCCTTTAATTGACTAACTTTGTGTGTTAATTTATGATTTAATAGGTGCGAAATCAGTGGAAGTGAACAGAAAACAGAGCAGAGTAACAGTGAGTGGATACGTCGAGCCAAACAAGGTGTTAAAGAAAGTGAGGAGCACAGGGAAGAGAGCAGAGTTTTGGCCTTATGTGCCTTACAACTTGGTTGCATATCCATATGTTGCTCAAGCTTACGATAAAAAGGCACCATCTGGTTATGTTAAAAATGTTGTTCAAGCACTACCAAATCCCAATTCACCAGAAGAGAAGCTCACTGCACTTTTTAGTGATGAGAATGCAAATGCATGTTCAATTATGTAGGCGTCTATGCACTATATATAATTGAACATGTACGTATGTAGAAGCTAGCTAGATATGCCAAATAAGAACTTCTTTTGGATTAATTGGGAATTATTTGATTTATTAGTGACATTTTGTATCGTGAGTTAGGTGTGTACGTTTGTATTGTTGCAAAACCACTTGAGTGATAATATAGTGATGAATATCTCTTAAGTCAAATCGTATGAATTCGAAAAAATCATAAATTCAATTTCTGGCCACTGGTATTAATAACCTTGTGACTACATGCCGGATTTTGACTTATCTTATCTCATCATCAGGTGGGAAAGTTTTGATCGCGTGAATAATCACGTCCCTATTTTAGGGTCATACATAGGATATCCAATTGTCATTATCTAATTATTGGTGCCATTTTTATTGTGAGTTGGGCGTGTAGGTTTGTCAAACGTTATTTTTATACATATTATTTGATATGTATTTGCTTTAGCTTATTATAACATTTTTAATTGTTTTTAAGGAATTTAATCAACACAATGTACGTCACCTCATCTTTTCCAAACCCTGTAAATTGTAAAATCAGGGATTACAAGGAAATCGACAAGTAAAAACTAGAAAGCAAACAAGTTCTTTGAAAATATTAATGACAATAACAAAAGAAAGATAGTATTGTATCTTTCATTATTCATACATTTTTGATGCCAAAGATGATTTGAAAATTACTTTGATGACCCATAAAAGAATGTTCACTTAATATATTGTTGTCCTCATTAAAATTATTTGTGGACCCCACTTTTATGACACAAAAAATCAAATCACGCACATATTCCAATACAGCCACATCAGTAAAACACATCTTCCAATACAATTATTCATTTCTTCATTATTTAAACCAACTACTTTCCTTTCCTACATCATTTTTACAACAAAACTACACAAAAATCAAGATTAATTCTACCAAAACACATCTTTCAATACAACCACATCAGCAAAAACATATATTCCAACAATATATAATATTCTCATTAAACACATATCATTGCATGTGCTCTTATCATGTCTTGATTCTTGTCGGATAATGTACGTTATATATATGTGTGTGGATTGATTAATAATCCATGAAGCCTAAATTTGCTCCCACTTTAGAGGAAACCAAATTAATTAATTAAATGGTGGTCACGATCAAGAACCACGATACATAGTTCCACACTGAATTTTCATCTTTAATTATTTTCCTAACATTCCAAATTATTAAAATTAGAAAATGAGAAAACCGTTGAAAATAAAAATTTCTATTATAAAAGTTCAACAACGTATAAACTCTGACAAACACGCGTTAATGTTTGGGACCTATCATCTCCCATCGATGTTGACGGTAGGGAGATTGCCCGGATATGTGGGTGTTCGCCACGTTTACTGGGTCTGAGGGACTTCGTCGGCCTGTTCAATCAATAATAATACACCAGGAGGTACGTATGATTTTTTTTTTCTTTATTATTTAATTTAAATCAGCCCCCCACCACAAAGATACAACAGATGAGTTTGATCATTGATGTGACTTTCATCGGCCGCAATAATTGATTCAAAGCAAAAAACCATAAATAGAGTTGCCTTTGGAATTCATTTTTTTTGAAAGTCATTATTGTTTTTGTTTCGCCACAAATAGATGGTTGTTTTTTTCATGAGTAACCATAAGCCTTTGAGCCATATAAACCCTGAATATTTGGATTGTCTCACTCTCCCATAGTACTATTTGTAAAAAGATGGATAAGTCATCTTTATTGTCACTCTACATAATCGTACATGAGATTTAAACTTCTACGCAGCTCTTTGTTCAATTCTTTTTGATGACGTCAAAAAGGTGTCACTACCGAGAAGACGTTCAGTGGGTCAGACCTGCAGTAATGCACAGACGAAGATCCTTCCAGGAAGCCAATCAGCCGAGCAAGGCAGTCTTGATTGACCAGCTAGGTAGCCTGTCAGGTAGCTTACCGACCAGGCGGGTAGGGCTGTCCAGGTTGATCAGCTAAGCAATCTGAGAGCTGAGCACAACAAACAAAGATGAGCTAAAGGCCGCACCAGAGGGTGTCCTCTGGCGTTGGCGCTCCGACACTCAAGTCAGTAGGTATCCAGTCAGGTGAGCTTCTCAGATTAGAGCTCTCAATTAATCAGTACTCAAATTGTGGTTCAGTCGGATAATACCTGACTTGCTGAGCCTTATATAGGGCTGGAGACCACTGTTGAAGTGGGTCTTTCCATTATGATTGTGGACCGCATCCAGCTGGTTTTCACCTTGGTAGGTCCAGCTGGTGCACTCTTACCGAGGAGACTGCCTGGTAAGCATGAGGAGTCTTGGTCCACATATGACGAGGTGGAGTACCATTGGTGGGGGTATTTTTGTAATATCACTTTTGAAGTCATTGGATCCTTTTAATCATTCGAGAATCTCCTCCATTCTTCAAACTTGGCCGAGGAGTAAGCAGGCCAAACTCATTCTCGTTTTCATGCTTCAATTCAACACTTTCCCTTTTTGATTATCCTCAAAGGAGAAAGCTATTCTGTTTATCAAACATATGTGGATCCAACCACGATCTTATAATAAGAACAAGATGTCTTTCTCCTTTGCCAAGTTGTAGGATGTCAATACGAAGAATTGAACTCGGGTCACCCAACTGGAAGAATGCATCCCACAGGTTGTGTAACGACACCCATTGATCAACAAACACGACAATGTTAGAAGATGTAAGAATATTGTTTTTTATAATTAAGAAGAACGTCATATATAAACGCTTTTTATTTGGACATCTGATATGAGTCTAAATTCAGGGCGCATATATCAATTTTAAATCTAACGATATGATAAATTGTGTCGAAGCTCAATGCACGATCATATTAATATATATATCGCTCGAAGTGAAAATCAAATTTAAAATCTTCTAAGCGTCGGAAAATCTCATATTTTCCGCTAAACTATCACCAAAGTGATGGAAGCAGCCAATTCATCCTAACAGCCTAGCGCATGAAATTCCAATTATTGGTCCAAACATGAAGTGATAGAGATACACTTCTAATTGGATGTTGGACTAGATTTGTAGGGCAGGCAGAACTAGAGTAGACTTGGCGTGCAAACTTTGAGAGGACAATTGCCTTTGTTTCATTTCCTAAAGTCAAGCCTACAAATTAAATGTGTCCCTTCTCTTTGTTAGACCACAATTTCCTTCAATAAAAATACACTACAGCTTTGCAGATGGTTTTATTAACAGTAGATTTCTCTTTCTTTTTGTGTTTTTTTCTCTTTCTTTCCTTATTCCTTCCATGTCTTAGTGTCTTATCTTCTCCTTGAAGTTATTGATGAGGATTTATTTATAAAATCTCCAAGCTAAGCCTTTTTTATCAAAAAAAATAAAAATAAAAATACACTACAGTTCACTCACAATTCAAAGACATTATTGGCTTACAATATTGTACTATCGGGACAAATCAAAATTACCTTTTTCTTCCCTTCTAGTAATTTTGTGTAAGACTAAATTCCACCACTCGAATTTTAATCCTAATGGAATCATTTGCAGAGGATCAAAACCTTGCCTCAGCCTTGTAGAGCATGGGCTTGTGTAATTGGACTTTGGTCTTGGTGCAACAAACTTTATTGGGCTTATAGGCCTAAATATGAGCATTTTAATTGGGCCACACAAAGATGTTAACATGTATACCGCTGTACCTTACTTGCTAGCTAGTTCATTAAATTTTCCCCGAAGAAAACTACCAATTTTCTACAATTAAGATTTTCAGAGTAAACAAGGCAATCGACGAGGCTGTACCCTCAACACCTGATAAAGATTCGCGAGGCCACGAGGTATTTTATTTTCTCTTCTTGTGCATTGCTTCATGTGAATTAGTAGGAAGAGACGAAGCATCAGCAATGCCAATGGCATGTTCATTGGAGATCTAATATGGATGGGCCGGCAAGCTGTGCTTATGCTGGTTCTTCAGTTTGGGCGGGCCAATACGAATCTGAAAAACTGTTGAAACGCAACCTAGACGGCTAGACCAATACCTATCACAACTCTGAGAGCATGGGATCCGTAGGCCCTAATGGGATCGAATGTATTATTTTAATGGGAGGGTTAAATGAAGTGTTAAACAATTTTTTGATTGATCAATTTAACATTTACGAAGAGAAGAGAATGTGGGCTTGACCAAAAAAAAAAACCTGTTATCATTTCATTTTAACAACTCACGTTAGAACCGTTGCATTTTGCAGTTATCCTACATTTTTTGAGGTTCTCTTAGATTTGGGTTGAGGGCAAAATCTATTCCTCACGTGTTATGGGATTGGCTGGGGAAGCTGGTTTAAGATGATTTGCATTTAATCGGGTAAATTATGCATTTAGCCATTGACAGATAGTTTATGTTACAACTTAATCACTCGCATTTCCAACGTTACAATTTCACGGACATGTTTTAGGTATTATCGGTCAGTCAATGGGCTGACGTGACACTAAAAAGTCAAAAAATTGTTGGATGAGTTGACATGGATAGGAATGAACTTACATTGGCGCCTTAGCAGTGTGGCTCCTTTTCATCCAACCCTATGTAGGAACCAAGTAGAAGGAGGACGTCCGTTGCAGGTCTATTGTAGAGGAGGTCTTTTACTACAGACATAGGGTTGGTGAGGCTGAACATGTAGGGGATGACGGGTCTGAGATTGGATTCAGAATATGAGACTGATGAAGGTGATGTAGAGGATAATGTTATTTTGTCAAACTTCTACTATTGTGGACGTAATATTTTGAACATGTTTTTGTGACATTTTAAATTTGTTTGGGATTATTTCGTAACATGTTATGATATGTATGTGAATGATGGTTCTAGAATCACGCCGAGTGAAATTTCATTTTTAAAAAACAAATTTTGAAATTTGACATGTTGACAAAAGTACGTCAAAAATAATTTTTTTAAACTGATTAGAATGTCTAAAATATGTCCATAAAACATGAATTATTGAGTGAATAAAATTATAATATTTGAACTTAAGTGATTAAATTGTAATAAATACCATCCAAATATATATAATTTACCCGCATTTAATCCCTACCAAAGGGAAGAAAAAAGAAACGCAAACAAAAGTCAGTGGGCAGTTAAAAGTTAATCGTGGTAGGAGACAAATAGCCTTGGTATTGAACTAAAGTCAGTCAGTAGGTGGGTTGGGTTGGGATGACGAATGGCATGAAGAATTGCAGAGAGACTTGCAGGTGTAGAGGAAGCAAGTAATCATGGCCCAACCACGCACCACACTCTGTCCACAGCCTTCTCGGGGTGTGTGTGTGATTGCGTGCTCATAAGGAAAAAAAATAAAAATAAAAGCTCTTTTCCAAATGTCACAAGTAAAAGAGTGTGTATATATAATAAAAGGTTATTAAAATATAAAGCATCTCCAATATGAGGTTGTTGAAAATTTTCAGTGTGGCTTAATCTCCATTATAGAAAAATACGATTTTGAATACAATTATATTAACAAAAGATATATTTTAATATTTTATTGTCATATTTTAATTGTTCCCTTCAATTTTATAGACAGTTTAAAAAATCGTATAACTCTAATTTAATTTGATATTTATATACTAATTGAAAAAATTAAAAGTTAATTAATGTGGATAGTTATTGTGCTTTTCAATTTAAGAATAAATAATGTTAAGATGAGAAAAATCAAAAAAATTAGTTTTAATAATAGAAATGTGCATATATTTTGGGGCATCCAAAAAAGGAATAGTGAATAATTAAAATGGGACGGATGAAGTATAATTTTTTCACTTTTTGTTTATAAACACTTCAAATATCAAGCATCAACACTGTTTATTTTAGGCTCAGTTTGGTTGAGAGGGCGTGCTCCGCCGGCGGAGCTTCCCCGCTTGTCTCACCAAACGGGGTTGCAACTCTAGCGGAGGACACCGAAGTATACCGCTCAAAAAAGTCACGCTCATTCAACAATATTATTTTGTCACGCCATGCAGAATTCTCTCAAATACCCCTAGTTCTATTTTGCTTCTCTCTTGCACGACTCAACCCTAGCTTGTTGTGCATTCATCTGGATCTTCTCTCCTTTGATCGAGCAACGCCAGATCTTGCTAGAGGTATGCTCTGTGAAATTTTTTGTGTGCTTGATGACTGGTGATTGTTGCATTTGATGTTCCCTGAGTTGAGCTGTTATGTTTATAGGGAAAGAAAGCTTCATATGGCCTGAAATTTTCGAAGATGGCAACACGAGAGACAAAGAAGAGGACACCTGTGAAGATAACAATGAATTTTCTTCTTTTTTTTCAACCTTGGACACGTGTTAGGTTGTTATAATATTAAATATATAAAAAATGCTACTAAAAAATTTCATCAAATGTTAAATAATGATGAAATATAGTTATTAATAATAATTTCAAATGATTAATTATAAATGGTACAATATTGGTATAAAATATGATTTTAATAAAACAATACCCTTATTGGTAAATTGACAGCTTTTACTCTATCAATAAATTAACACTATCAAACACGTACACAGCTTAAAGTAGCTTATTTTGATAGTTTATACACTAGCTTATTTTAACAGCTTATACACAAACTTATAATTTCTTAGCCAACCTATCTACCAAACTAAGCCTCATACTTTTATATCATTTTTTCTACCATTCTATATATATTTCAAATCACTCTTTCCACACACTTCAAAATTTTCAGTATAATTATCTGGTATACCATTGGAGATGACAACGATCACATCAATCAAAATTTATTTGATCAATTAAAATTATAAATTAAATTTCACCTCTATTATTGCAAAATTTAGATACATATTTATCTATATCAATAATATACGTCTCTTAATATAATCACGTCAATCAAACATAAATTTTTATATATTTTTCTCTCTCTATTTTAGTAAAGGTAACAAATTTTATTTCCTACATATTGTTTTCATTAAATTTATATCAAAAATTAATATTGAATTTCACTTTTATATTAAAAAAGTCAAGCCACATATTTATCTATATCAACAAAATATGTCTCTCAATATAACCATATCAATAAAACATATTTCCATAAAATTTTGTTGGTTCACCAAAATTGGACCATTGCAATTTTGTCTTTCTATTTCTTTTGGTTTTTTCCATTTTTGACAAGACTCACTCAACCATTTCTCATGTCAGAAAAGACTTACATTTGTATATCATTTTTTACCCCCCAAGTAAGTTCAACATATATACCATCCCAAAATGAAATTGTACCGGAGAGGCTTTAAGCAAATAATACAAAGAATGGGGTCCTCAGTGCAAAAAGAATCACCAAATTGCTACATTTTGTCCTCGTAACTAAAATCCCTATTTGTCGGGAGATCCATGAGTTTCATTTACATTCAGTGCAATATTTTTGTGATCAAACACAATTTTGAACTAAATTGTCCTGTGATATAGTAGAAAGCTGCAACTATCTTAGAGCTTAACTATCCAAATTTTAGTTTATATCAGTTATTCAACGGTAAGTTTGCATAGATTACAACACATATGTGGCAACAATTGACACCTTTACTCCAACTATTTAACATGCATTTGATTGGGTGTGAATGAGCTTATAAGTTTAATTCAATCGGTCAACAATTACATCAGTCATATATAAAAAAAAAATTGCTTAATTTTTACCATTGCCTTCCTCCTCTAAAAAAAAAATCTTTCAATTTCACTTTTTAGTGACATTGACAATGATGCCTTCAGTTGAGAAATTGGCCAAATAACTTTTTAAAATATATTTTTTCGGATTTCTTAAAATGTTATACCTCCATTATGAACTACTGATTACACATTTGATCCCAAAATTATGCAGTTGGTTAAGTTAGTTGTTACCTAAGCAAGCCTAAGAGAGTGTGCTCCAACCAGAACAGAACAGAACAATAATTTTAACTAAACTGTCTTTCAAGTGTCAACACAAAATGAGACAGATAAACAGAGCCCGTTGGACCCAATAATCAATGAAAAGGCAAGAAACATTCACTCCCTAAAACCGAAGCAGAGGAACAAACATTTATATTGTTTGCCCCTATTTGTTTGGATGATAGTTTATGCTCTGTCATCTATATTTTCAAACACTCTTAACTTTTATGTTTTATGTTTATTTCTATTTTATAACATACTCTTATTCGAATGAATCATAAAACTAGAGTTGGAATTGCTTTACATGTGACAAACAGTGCACAGGGATTGATAGTTTGCCTGTCAGGTCGCTGTTCTTCTTTATTGTTTATTGCTCTGTATCTAACGTTAAATCAATCATTTCAGATTTTAGAACGAACCCACTCGGACACTCCACCCCCAGTCTCTCTCTCACTCTGTAATTTTTCCACATTTGTTTTGTGACTTTGTCTCGGCATTGCTTGCTTTGCCTCTGTTTTGTGTTTTTGGTTTCTTTTATTAGTATTTCTGCAGAACCACCCACATGGGTGGTCTACTTTAGTCTGCTTTTGAGAAGGAACAGAACGATAGAGAAGTCAAGAAAGCAACCCCCTGGCTTTGCATATACTTTACCCGTCTTTTTGAAGCATTGTGTGTGATTGCCTGTTTCACTCCCAAACAGCACTCAAGAAATGGCCAAAGACGAGGACTTTAAGCTTCTTAAGATCCAGGTATCTTTCTCTCTCGCTTGACCTTATTCATCATGTCCTATGATGGCTACTCTTTCTTTAATTATTTAACATAAATTGGTCTTTTTCTTTTTGTTGTTTGATTTGTTTGTTTTTATCTAGACTTGTGTTCTCAAGGTGAACATACATTGTGATGGGTGTAAGCAGAAAGTGAAGAAATTACTTCAGAGAATTGAAGGTGCTCACCTTTTAACCTTTTTTTGGCTGTAGATAGTGCATTTCATGAATAAATGATGAGAAAGTGAACGAGAATGGCAACATAAGACCTTTGAAAATTGAATTAATCGAAACTGGTTAATCAATTCAAGCAGATCATATGTTTTCTGTTCTCTGAAATTTGCGATGTGACCTAATATAAACTTTCTGTCAAAACCATTTGATGTTTGGGTGCTGTTTTGTTTGGATATCTCTTGTAAATTTTATAGGTGTATATCAAGTCAACATAGATGGAGAGCAGCAAAGAGTCACTGTGTCAGGAAGTTTAGATGCTGCAACTTTGATCAAGAAACTAGTCAGAGCTGGTAAACATGCAGAGCTTTGGTCTCATAAGTCAAACCAAAGCCCAAATCAGAAAAACAACTGCATCAAAGATATGAAGAACAACAAAGGCCAGAAACAAGGCCATGTCAAGGGCCCTGTGAACTTGAAGAACCAGCAGAATTTCCCCTCATCCATTGATGAAGAGGAGATTTTTTATGATGACGGAGATGAGTATGAAAATGAGCTCGCTTTTCTTGAGGACAACGCCAACCAATTGGGTTTAATCAGACAAGCAATTAGTGCAAGCAATGCTAAGCAAGGCCTTGGTGGGCAACCCACCAACAATGGCAAGAACAACAATCTTGGAAATGGTCATGTTGGTAAGAAAGGGAACCCAAATCAAAATATGGGGGTGAAGATTAATCCGGGTGGGATTGATCAGAAGACCTTGGCAGCACTGAAGCTGAACAACCTGAATTTAAATGGTGGAAAAGTCAATGCTGGGGAGGGGAGAAGGACAAGTGATATTGGTGCCATGCTAGCTGGTTTTCCTGCAAATGGTGCTAGTGTTGCCGATGCTAATGCTGCTTTAGGTGGCAATACCAATGGCCTTGGACTTGGAGGGTTTCAGGTCCAACATAACAACAATGGTGGTGGTGGGTTTCAAGGGCCATCGGCTGCAGGGCTGTTCCCAAATGGTGGGTATGCTACAGGTCATCAATACCCATCATCAATGCTGATGAACCCTATGGGGTATAACCATCCATCAATGATGAACAGGCAGCAACCGCAGCTGATGTACCACAGGTCTCCTTGCATTCCTCCTAGCACTGGCTATTACTACAATGGTTACCCTACTTCCTCTTGCTACCCTGAGCAACCCAATTTTAGTGTTGATCATAGTGTTGCTGCTGCAGCAACCCACATGTTCAGTGATGAGAACACTAGCAGCTGTTCAATTATGTAATTATTGGGTAAAAATTATATGTAGACTTGTATTTTGGAAATTCTATGTTATTGTTGACTCAGTGAGTGGGGTTTTGGAAGTATTCTGTAGTGCTTGGATTTGGATGACATCCGAGTTTCTGTCTGTCTTGTGTAGTCAAAGTAATTAACTAATTACTCCTTTTTCGTTCCTTGTCTTTTTCTTGTAATTCATTTGGTTTATACTTAATAGGCCCTATTGGGCTTGGGCTTGTGGGTTTGATGAACAAATATTTTTGGGAAAATATGGTCGAGGCTTGTGATTGAATTTTTAGCCCAAGTGGATAAAGGGGAAGTTAATAGTGTGGACTTGAGCACTTTGGAGTCCAACAGACGAAAGGCCTAATCCATGCAATGGGCTTCGTAAATTTGCCCAAAGTGGTTATTGGGCCCTAAAATGTCAAGTTTGTTAAGTTAGGGCTCCAAATCTCCAATCCTAGTTCAGGGCCTCAGGCGCAAAACGAGTAGAGAGGAGAAAGGGAACTGCCGTCAAGTGTCACCGGCGACAATCTCAGTAAAAATATGGCGATAACACTTCGTCACACTGCTCCATTCTGTTCATTCAAAACCAAGCCTCCGCTATCAGCTCGACCACAAGTTTCATGTTTGGCTCCCGGATATTCAAGTAAGGTCAGTAACTTCACTGTTGTCTTACTGAACAAATAGACAGTGTCTCATTCTCCCTTTTCTTGCTTTAATTTGTTCCGGGGATGTGTTGGTTCAGTGCAGGAGGAATTATACGAGCGTGTTGATCGTGCCCACGGGAGTGGGCGCCGCAATTGGCGGATACGCCGGCGATGCGCTTCCGGTTGCTCGCGCATTGTCTTCCGTCGTTGATTGCCTCATAACGCACCCTAACGTATGCTTTCTCTCAGTCTCCGATTCGTTATTTTTTTTTTTTGTCATTGATGATGTAACTGTACAGCAAATTTCATAATAATTTAACAAAAGACGGACCTATGCATTCCGTAAGCTTTTGATGGACGGAAATTCCACTATGTTCTAACTTGCTATATTGATGGTAAACAACTCCCTTACACAAGGCTCTTGTAGTAAAACTTACCTCAACATAGATGATTTCCTAAGAATTTTTACACTGATGATTTTTGCTTGAATTAGTGTCAACATGCAATGTCAATTAGTCTAATGTTCCAAATTTTTCACCACTTTTATATTGCTTGACAGTTGATTTAATTTTTGTTCGATGGTCTTTAGGACAACCTACAGTTTGTTCTGAGGTATGAACTATGATTTCAGTATGAAGATTTTCTTTCGTCTGTAGGTGCTTAATGCAGCAATGTTGTACTGGCCCATGCCTAATGTTTTATATGTTGAGGGCCATGCCCTTGATCGATTTGCAGAGGGCCTGTGGGCCCTTCAGCCTGTTCACCAAAATAAGGTGTGCTTCAAACGTTGCCTTTAATTTTCCTTCTTCCATGTATTATCATGTAATCGAATTTCAGGAATTGCATTTAGGTGCTACCGAGAGTTGGATAATTTACTTGCCACTTAGCATGTGTATCGAATTCTGTTACAAAACAGGTGGGACTAGTCCTTGATGCGGGAATTGAGGAAGAGCTTCGAATTCGTCATTTGCAAGTAGCTGATGCAGCCAGGGCTTCCCTTGGCCTGCCTGTGATGGAGTATGTTGTCACTGACTCCCCCTTAGAGGTGCCCATTCTTTTTCAGCTGACACTGATAGGCATATGGACTTAGAACTTTTGCTAGTTATAAATACATCAGTTAACAGTACTTTGTGAGATGAGCATGAAGATCACTTCCATGATATTGTTAGTAAATTCCTGAACGTGGCGTGCCAATACAATGGTATGGTTGCTTCACTGGAACCTAGGGGGAACAAGTTCAAATCACAGGAATAGTCTTTTTGTAATGTTAGGGTAAGGCAGCGTACTGTACATCTTCCATTCATGGACCATACTTTCACTTTGGGAATCTGATGCTGCTATTGTTCTATTCCATGTGATAAAGATAATATATTTGACCCTACTTATCTGCAGTGGTGGACAACATTTTTGGTGGCTATTTTCTTTCTCTTTCCACAGTTGAACAGTTACATGTTCTTAAGAAACAGGTGGAAAAGTGGGTTGATCCAAATAGTGGCCAATCAACAGGGAGGATTAAGAGCCCTGCTGCCTTACTTAGAGCAGTGCAGACTCTAGTTAAAGAGGCACGGGTGAATGCTGTTGCAGTAGTGGGTCGCTTTCCAGATGACGATGTTGAAGACGTTGATGATTATCGACAAGGGATGGTAAGTCGATTTTTGTATTTGGACCTGTTGGATACTTGTCATCCTGCAAAATCACATTTTGGATGTGAAGTGGATGTGAAGATGCTTTGTTGAAGCCTTCTCTTGTTACATATTCCATATAGATTTATGTCATCAAACATTTGAGGATCTTTGTTTTGTAGGGAATAGATACCTTGGCAGGAGTAGAAGCAATCATAAGCCATCTTGTGGTGAAGGAATTCCAAATCCCTTGTGCTCATTCTCCTGCATTGTCACCTGCTCCCATGACTCCATCTCTTTCCCCAAAATCAGCTGCTGAGGAGGTTTGTTGTTGAACATAAGAAAACCCTAAGCTTTGTAACTAAGTTCATGTGCATGATGTTTATGATCTGTATATAAACCATTGGATTATGTTCTCTCTGGTTTTGCATGGCTTCAGCAAATGCATGTGAATTATAATCTTCTGTGGGTTGATACCTTGATAATCAACCTTGCTCTTTCTCTCCCTTTCCACAGCTAGGATACACATTCTTGCCATGTGTGCTTGCTGGGCTAAGCAAAGCACCTCAGTATTTAGTCATGAACTCTGAGCCCTTGGAGAAGGATTGCATATCTGCAAGTGATGTTGACAGTGTCATTCTTCCTATAGCTGCTTGTGGTGGAGAAGGTGCTCTTGCTTTTGCAAGAAGAATGAGGAACAAGGTAAAAAAAATTAGTGGCCATAACCATGACTTATTCTCTTTTCCAGTAACACTCCAGTTGAATCTTCAGCTATTATAAGGAATATATCTTTATTTTAACATTCCCGTGTAGCTGAAATATCAATGTTCTTTTTCAGCCTATTATAATTGCTGTGGAAGAAAATGAAACAGTTCTCGACGACACACCGGATAAGCTTGGGATTGAAGCGGTATGCCTTTAATTTATTTATTTTTTGCACAGAATTTTCTTTGTCTTTTCATTTTAGTTCCTTTGGTTGTTTTTATGAATGATTTTATGGTACCTCGACACGACGATTGGTTTCAATATTGAGTTCAAAACATGGAAATAATATATGGAAAGTCCTCTAATATGCAGGTGAAGGTCTCTAACTACTGGGAAGCTCTTGGCGTTGTTGCAGCTCATAAGGCAGGAATTGACCCACAATCTCTCCGCAGAAACAAAATTGCTAACATCCCTCGTCGTTCAATTTTGTCAGCCAATGGTGCACCCATTCCGGGCGCCACATGCACGAATTTATTATAGACACTACCTCAAAGTCGAGAATTCCTTTTTTTTTCTTCATTTTTGGGCGTGAAAGTGATAGAAGGCTTCTTTTATATACTTATACTAAAACCTAGATTGTCAGTTGTATCAATTAATGTGTATTAGACATGTTGAGATAGTCGAAAGACCGATGGAGATGACGGTCCAATTGAGTTACTAAAAGTCTAAAACTACCAATCAAATGTAAACACTTACCACAAGTCACAACAAAGCGTCAAGAATTTGTTAGATCGATCTATCATACTTAATTTTCATCCCATCACCTTGCTATTTAATTAATTTGATTTTACATATTATTTTTATGATTGGTCTAAGAGACGTAAATTTGAGGCAATTATAAATTACATTAAATACCAACCAACATGACAATGATGAGGCATACTTATTTTATGTTGCCATTATTCAGGGAATTTTTTTTCCCATTATTCAAGCCATATGTAGATAGGATCATGGGAGCCATATAAATTTATCCATTTTTTTAATATATAATTAGTAAAATAACTCCCCAATAAAATGCAAACACATGACATATGCAAATATACAACAACACTAAGCTGAGCAAAACCAACGACACTTCGGTGTGTCAGAATAAATGTGATTTGTTTTCCCAATTAACAGCTACGACAAATAGGTGTATCGATGGTTGATTTTTTAATATATTTTGGTCAAATCGTTTTTTGATTATGTTGATTTTTTCATTATTTTTGATCGGGTTTTTAGTTAGTTTTAGTGGACATTGTGTAATTTTTTTTTAAAAAAAAAAACTTGACAAATCGGTTCACCTTTGGTTGTATTTTCTTTTTTTTTACAACAGGTCATTTTTGTTGGGCCAAGCATGCAAGAATGGGCTTTTGGTTGGGCATTAGCGAATACAATAAGGAACATTTGATGGCTCATTAAATTCAAAAAATGAGTCTCACTTCTATCTCATAAAAATACAACTTTCAATACAATCAAATCAATATAATACATATTTCAATACATTCATATCACCAAAACACATCTCCCGATACAAAACAATTATACAATCATCTACTCTTCCATTCTCTCATCCATTATCAAATAAAATTATCAAAACACATCTCCCAATACAGCTACATCAACAAAACACATTTTTCAATATAGTCACATTAGCAAAAACATACATTCTCATACATTATCTCTTCCCCGTTAGAAATGTCTTATTGTATTTGCTTATGCTTGCCTTTTAAAAGTGGCCCCACAACACACACATTTTTACTTTCAAATTAATATTGAACCTCATATTCAATACAAAAGTTAATTTATTTTCATTTATATCCACATCAATAACATATCTAGCAATGCAGTTATATCATCAAAATATAAATTTCTATACATTTTTCATTCTAGAACAAAGGTGTCGTTTGTCTGAAAATAGACATATTTTAAAATTATTAAAAATGTGAAAATATTAGTATAAAAATGTAAAAAATATTTTATAAATAGACAAATCTCATTGCTTTTTAATTTGTGTTAATACATTCGTATAAGTCACAACATTTTTAATAGTATCTATGTTATCTAAAAAAATGAATCAAACATCTACAGTATTTGAAACATCATATAAACTATCAGTATATATGTCAAATTATATGCTAATTTCAAATTATATGATTGTGGATCCGCTTACAAAAAAACATTGTAGTCTCATTTCGAAAAGCCGCAAGGCATATGCATCTCGGACGATGATGTTGTTTGATGTTTCACCCATCAACTGGGAAGAGGTGGATGTTATTTCTCACATCAACTGGGAAGACAACTCTTTTTTTTTTAAACACTGGGAAGACACCTTGGTGCTAATGATAAAACAATCCAATAACTCAGAAATAAATTTTCAAATGGCCAAACCCTAATAAAAAATATGTCAGAATTTGGGGATTTTATTTTTATTCATTGGGTCAGCTGTGAATATATGTTTTAAAAGCTGAGACTATGTAGACTGTTTGTTAAGGGAGTGTATTATTAGCCTCCGTTTGGTATAGAGGTGGACAATTTCTAATGACAGAGTATAAGCTGTCCACCTCTCACTTTGCCAAACGAGTGTTTAAATACAAGCTTATAAGCTAGAGGGTACCGCTCAAAATTCCACTGCTCATATGAGAAGCTTTTTTGTTTATGCTTCTCTCTTTTCTCTCAACTGCCCTCACAAGTCTCAAGGTTCTCTTTTTTTTTTTCATTTTTCTGATTTAATTTTGGTCCCACATAAGACAAGGCAAGAAGGCAGTGGATCGTGACATAATTTTTTTATTTATACTGAATTAATTAGATTTTGACTATACTAACTAAGTGTTTAGGCTTTTTTAAAAATATATATTTTTAAACATTCACATTTGACATATTAAATAAAAAAAATCACTTGTAGATAATTAAGATATGAGAATCTCATTTTATTATAATTTTAAATTTATTTATTATATATTATTATTAAATTTATTTAAATACCCTTATTAGTAATTTAACAGCTTTTATGCTATGAATAAATTAATATAATCAAACACATACACACAGCTTAAAATAACTTATATATCAGTTTATAATTTTAAACAAACCTGTCAACCAAAATGAGCCTTAGAAAATTTATGAAAACTATAAGTCAACGTAAAAGTTTGCATGTGACGGTGCATTCTTCCAAAAAAAAAAAAAAAGTTCTTACAACATTCTTAAACTGGAATTTCCACCTATAAAATAAACATAGTATATATAGTAAATATTCTCTCTCAAAAGTCTTCGAAAAGAAATAATAAAGAATAAGAATATATATAATAATTAGCACATGATACATAAAGGGACGGCGGAAGGAGAGCGTGCAGCCGTCTTAAAACTTTCAAATCTCTAGAGCTCCATTTAAAAAAAAAAAAAATAGAAGTACATTATTAATTCCAAACACATTTATGTTCCATATAGAAAAAATTAATTCAATAATACTCACTCCATTAGAGCTTAACAATCAGAAAATTAATTCATTTAAGTCCTCTTTTAATTATTTTTGTATGAGAGCTCCTATTTTTAAAGTTTGTTTCGGACTTTTCAAGACTTAGATACGCTGTTAGACCATAAATATAAATTGAGGATTGGATAGAGACATATACTTAACAGCAATATACATCTAACGAGAAAACACACAACTATAGTACCTTACAATTCTCTGTCTGAATTACTCTCTCGACACGCATGCTCAAACCACCAGTCCAAGTCAACTCTTCTCTGTTATCCAAATAGCTGTTATCCTCGTATATATAATTAACATACCTCCATTGCTAGCTGAGCCTTGTGTTTGTGTTGTGTTTTCCTAGCTCCCTTGCATGATTTGCTGTTAATCTCCATTTCTAGTTGGGAATATATTTATACATTTAAAAGAATGAGAAAGCCTTGTTGTGATAAGCAGGACAAAAACAAAGGGGCTTGGTCCAAGCAAGAAGACCAGAAGCTCATCGATTATATTCGCAAACACGGCGAGGGTTGCTGGCGGACTCTCCCTCAAGCTGCAGGTATATATCTATCAATTCAACAAAATTCAAATAGTTGGATAAAAATTACGCTTCAAAATTAATATGAGTTAATCGTTTGTAATCTATGTATGCCAATATGTATATATAGGTCTGCTTCGCTGTGGCAAAAGTTGTAGGCTGCGATGGATCAACTATCTACGGCCAGACCTTAAAAGAGGAAACTTTGCGGAGGACGAAGAGGATCTTATCATCAAACTTCATGCACTCCTAGGCAATAGGTGAGATTAATTAATGCTAACTACACACACACACACACACACATATATATATATATATATATAGTTGAAGATTAGTTTACTTATATATGGAATGATGATCAGGTGGTCGTTGATAGCGGGTAGATTACCAGGACGGACAGATAATGAAGTAAAGAACTACTGGAACTCGAATTTGAGGAGAAAGCTTATAAACATGGGGGTTGATCCTAATAACCATCGCTTGGCCCTTCAAACTTTTCGCTCTCATAATACCAACCTTCTGATCGACGACACTGCAACATTAAGATCCGGCGGCGGTGCTACGGCTGCCAATCAGTCACTGGAAATCTGTGTTGAAAACAATGATGAGCAGCAGCAGCAAGTATCGGATTCTGGGAGTTATTCCTTGGGAGATATTGGGTTGCCTGACCTAAATCTTGACCTCACAATGTCCTAAATCATCTCTGAAAAAGACTCCAATTTGAAGATTATTAAGCTTTGGATATTGTAAAAGGAAAAAAAAGGTTCAAGCTTTGGATTAATTAAAATAGATCAGTTCTTGAACGTCTACCATTGATTGCGACTTTCAATTAATCCACAAAAATGGTTTGTCGGGTTGATGATTGACAGAAAATGAGAGCACAACCCCCAGCAGCGCAACCACATATATTCCACTTATTACAGATTATTTTTAAAAAAAAATTAATGTCCACATAAGTACAGTACATAGTTGCATCCTCATCCACCAGTACAGTACATTGCCTCCTGCCATCCTCATCAGCACCCCCACCCCCCACATTGCATTCTTGATCTAGAGGACCATCTGACTAATAGATGGCTGGGTCTGCCGTTGTTTATCTGCTCTAGTTAATTGACGTTTTGAGGAGGGAATGAGCTAGGCGAGATGAGATGCAAATCACTCATTCCCTCGTGAATGGGGCTCCTGGATCATAATTCCTAACTAAGATTGTAAGCACGACTTTCAATGACTAACGCAAGTCTATCTTCCTCATAGATATACATATAGTTGTTGGTGTATTTGCATACGATTCATAATATTCCAAATCCAACTCTATTAATTTCTCTCCCTCTCTCTAACTACACCTTGTCCCGCGAATCGAACAAGTTTCTCTCTCTACATTTTATCCTGCTTTGAGGCATATATGTAGCTCCAGCACAGAAAAGAACCAAGATTTAGCTTGCAATGGCCGGTGGTGGGGAGTCGGCGCTACTCGACTTGGTGCAGGAAATCTCTAGTTTCTCCGTTGGAAGCAATGGCGGTAGAGAAGTGTCGTCGTTTCTTAAGGATTGCGCGTGTCTGGTCCATAGGATTGCGTTGTTGACCCATTTACTGGAGGAGATTAGGAACTTCAAGGGCAATTCTGAGCCATCCGATGCGTCTACTATATCTGATTGGGGATCCATCTGGTACTGGCGCTTCAGGCTGCTAAAAGCGCCAACTATCATTTGCGACTTTACAGCTCTAGCGTTAATATCATTTTTGGTAGATCATGTTTCAATTTAATCATTTAGAGTAAAAAAAATTGCAAGTTGATAATCAAAACTGTAAATTTTTGTCAAATCGCACACTGAGACAAATTTGGGCAGCTAAACTTACTACGTTAATCCAAATTGTCACGTTGGAAATTATCCAACATGTAATTTAAAAAATGTAAAAAGAAAAAAAAATGTGACAACAAAAGAAAAAAGGGGATTCACCAATAAGTCCTTTAATAAAAAGATGTATTCTATTCACTGCCTTCAATTTTTCAATATTCCATAACATCCTTTGAATAATTATGGACAAAACTACCCTTATTCCAAAAAGTCCTTATATGGATGACATATGCTGACATCATCAGATTCTTGTTATTTTTTTTTTAAAAAAAACTTTAAAACAGTTTTATCTCTCAAATACAAATCGGATTTTAAAAAAAAATATATATTCATAATCAGCACGAAAAACTCTTTCCAATGAGACCCATGATCGATATGTTTAAATGTTTATTTGTCAAATCCTCTGAATGAACTCAAATGATTTCTCAAACTTATTTAGAATTCAGAGGATTTCTCAAAACTCACCAAAACCAATTAAATGGGTTTTTAAAATTAAGCAAAAAAATACATATGATTTCATAAAAATATATCAAAAAAAATTGAATTTTTGAAAATCAAACAAAAAGCAACCAAAAATTCAGATGATTTCACAGACTTGTCTCAAATTTAGAAGATTTCGCAAAATTTAACAAAATAAATCAGAATTTTCTTGAAATTAAGCAAAAAAGTTTAGAGGATTTCATAAAATATATAATAAAAATTAGAATAATTTTTGAAAATCAAAGAAAAAAACCCGAAACTCTAAATCCTAAACCCAAAAATCCTAAATCTAAATACTAAATCTTAATATCTTAAATCTCTAAATCCTAAACTTTAAACACTAAACTCTAATCTTCTAAACCCTGGACTCTTAAATTTTAAAACTTATAATTAGAAATTCTTTGAATTTCCTAAAAATCCTCTGAATTTTCCAGAAATCCTCTGAATGTTAACAATTCGAATTTCCCAAAAATCCTCTGAATGTTAACAATTCTAGTTTTAATTTTGAACAAAAAATATTATAAATAATTAAGAAGAATTTACAAAAATAAGAAGAAAATCATAAAATTTTACTAACTTATATTCGTAAACCCTAAATCTTAAACCTCATGTCCTAAACCCCAAAATCCAAAATAATAAATTATAATCTCTTAAACATAAAAACCTTATATCATAAGCTCTAAACACTAATATATTAATCCTCAAAACCCTAAACTTTATATCCTATTATTAGGAATCCTCTAAAATTTTTATAAAACATTTAGAGGATTTATCAAAATCAAACAAAAAAAAAACCAAAAATGTAGATGATCGGAGGATTTCTCAAACTTGTCAAGAATTCAGAGGATTTTACAAAACTCACCAAAAACAATTTAGAAGATTTTTTGAAATTATGCAAAAAAAAATTCAGAGGATTTCTTACCCAGAATTTAGGGGATTTTCGCAAAAGTCACCAAAACGACTAGAAATTGTTATGGTATTTGGTTTTGTTTTAAATATGAATTGAGTTTTATTATGATACTATTCTCATAAGTTATGGACTTTGGTTGTTAGTTAACAATGTAATAAAATATTGACATTTATATTGAATAAAGTTTTGTTAATGCACAAGTGTTCGATTGTTGGTTTCAATAATATAGTGATTCACAGATTTTAATGCATATACATAAGTTACTAAGTCAATTAAATTTTGTGCATGTGAGTGCACTTGATTTTCGATAAAAAAAATTGGTTGATCGACTCTTCAGTTTGATTCATCAAAAGTGAAAATATTAGTTTATTTTTAAAAACATATAGATACAAAAAATGATTTCATCCGACTTTCTGGAATTGTATTTATATTGATTTTATTATAATAATTATTTTATAAATAAAGAGCAATCATATACTAATAAAAATAAAGATATATTTAAATGAGGGTAGGGTAAAATTGTCATTAAATAAAGTTAAAATTTAAAATTGTCCTTATTGAGTTAAGGTTCAAATAATTGAGGATGTATTGGACTACAAACTTTTCAAAAAGACTAAATAAAATATAAAGTCCATAAAAAGCACTTATCACCAAATAATCCAAGAAAAAAATAAGCCAAAAATAAAAACTCTAGCAACTCTTTGTCTTCATCCCTGCATTTGCATCTGCCTGATCATGTCTTCGTCTTTACATCTATAACTCTTTAGCTTCTTCGTCTTTCTCCGGTCTTCGTTCTCTTCATTCCCAAGGCAAAACTAAACCCTAATTTCTCAAAACCTTAGCAGTCGCCCATCTCCCACCTCCCAAAATCGAGTCTGAGCTTAGATTTGAGCCGAAGTCCTAGTCCAAGATCGAATCAAGAGCCGCCTCTTTCCTCCATTGAAACATTTTCTCGAGTATCTTAAATGCATCATTGACCTTGAACTCCCTAAACGATTATCAAGAGAGGAATTGATGCTATGACGAATTGTTTGAATCAATGCTGTGACAATGGGATTGTTTGTGGGAGGGGATGGTGGAGAGCAAGGAAGAAGATAATACAAACATCACTGAAAGATGAAGCTTTGGATTAAGAAAACATGTAGAGATTAGTCTCCCTTGTTAACACAAAGATTGAACTAGATAATTTTGTGGAGAGGCAGCTCGTAGATGAAAGAGAGATAATTTAAGGTTTCAATCTCAATTGTTGGTTAGATCCAACGGTTGATAATGAAACATATATTTTAAATTTTGTTTGAAATATATATGTTATTTACTTTATTGTAACTCCGTTAGCCACATACGAGACATCGTTTGCCATGTCATCCACATTTAACGAGGAATTTGTCATGTCAACGTCTTTGTTATCTGATTTGATCAAAGCCTATAATAGAATGGTTATTTTGACACTTTACCAACTTAAAATTTTTTGACTTTCAGTAACCAAAATAAAAACTAATAGTAGCATTAACCCCACAGCTCTAACACCAATTCTATAAGCATTCCTTCCCTTCTTCCCTGTTTTTCCAAAATCGACTACTTACGAAGTAATGTAAATTCGGTGATTTTGGCTTCAACGAAGCAGATTCCATCATGTGGAATTTGCAATGTTTTGTTATATCAATTAATAATTGAAGCTGTTAATACACACCTTGTTTGGAAAAAAATAACAAGTTTTCGGATGTGCTTTGATGATATGAACAAACTTATTACTCGGGGATAGCAATGCAGTATTGCTACCATTCAATTTTCTGGAGGATCAAAATAGGAAATAATCGATTTTAAAAACATTTGTAGCCGGTCGGTAAGTAGGCACCTACTGCAATAACTCCGACCAGTTTTCAGTTTAGATTAGGCAGAATTGATGAAGTTATATGTTTTAAATCAATGATCATCTATGTTTGATTGGTACCGCTGGACCATATTTATCATTATTTGTTGATCAAACATCAACCTGTGTCCTCAAAATCGGTACTGGTAACTCAATCTCAATAATCAATATGTAGCATGCCATATATCTGCAACATTGTGGAGTTCTCGGATGAAGTTCAAGAACAGGTACCAGTCAAGGATTATAATTAGTCGCTTTTTCATGTTTTCTTGGACTGCTGAATTGTGCTATCTTCTTCATGCTAGGTTCAATTAGTTAGAACGCAGTTGAGGAGAGCTGCAAAAAGACGTGTGTAGTAATGAGAAGAAAATGATCTCTTATGCCATATACTAGGCAATGGACAGAAAATTGGATTGGGTACAATCAAGCAAGATGACTGAGCATAGTGCCCATGATTCATGAAGTTGCAGTGAAGTTGGACACGGTTCCCTTTCATAAGAGCAGAGGACCAGATCAGATGATTAATATGCTGGAAAGTGCAAAGAACTCTTTTACATCTGACGTCTTTTTCATTGATGCTGCCAAGCAAGAGAACTCATCAAGCACAAAAATGCAGAGGAAGTAAAAACACCTTTTCTAACTTCTTTTATAGTTCTCTTCAATTTCTTAATTCCAATTATTTGACCCTGATTACCAAGCCAATACACCATATATACCTTTGGCCTATGAATCTGAGGATGAAAGCATGAGAGACAAGCCATTCTCATTGCTTTCTTTGTATTTATTCCATTTGATCGTTGGTTCTCAAGTGTAAAAAATACTGTTGATCTATGAATTTCATCGTTCAAGCTTCTTGCATTTCCTTGATCTCTCTTTTAGAGACGCTTTCATATTTGTCTGAATCTCCTAAAGATTGAACAGGACTACAAGGTTTATGGTAACTTTAGCATTCACAAGTAAGCCCTTGAGTAAAGAAATCATTCTTGCACATAAATAAATTACAATGCCATACAGTAGCTAGACTTCCTCATACTTGAATGTATTGCCTACAATTTCAGAAATCTTATGCATCGTATCCAAATGTTGTATAGGAAAGAATCACAGGTGTAAGAAATAATCATCCACCATATTTGAATAGCTGCAAGATTATTACTCAAGCAGACTGCAGGAAAGAAACTACAAACAAATCTGAATCCTGACAAGGGTCTGAAGTCATCCTTGTATTTGACAAACCAGCTTGTCCTTTCTTACGAGGAAAAGAGAACGGAAAACATCCAGAGCGTTGGGCAAAGGCAAAGACTAAAATATCCTCCTGGCACGTTTATTGGCATTCATAAGTTCAACCAAGGATGGAAGAGGCTGAGGCACGGGCACATTGTTTGACCTGTACAATTTTCTCAAGCTTTCGTTGAAGCCCTTTGATGATTCAGATGAACCTTTGGGAATTTCTTTCTCCTCGGACTTTTCAGGTTGTGCTGAAATGACCTCTATTGGCACCTTGTTCTCCGATTCATTCTCATGTTTCAATTCATGATCTTCCTGCTGAAATGAGAAATCTTGCTCCAACTTATTGGTAACAATTGACGAAGGTCCAGCTTCACTTGAGGTGATTCTTTTTTCTCCATTTGGAAGATTGGAATCTAGGAAGGCAAGTCTTGCTCTTCCAAATAAGGTCACAGGTGGTCTTTTGATTGTTGGAGACAAACTCACGAGTTTTCTGGGGCTACCGGAAATTTTTGCAGGTTGTGTCAGAGATTCAGCAGAAGGTTGGGTAGGCTCTACATCTAGGGGAAAACGACCTGCATCTTTGACTGATACATCATCGGGATAACCTTCAACTCTAATGTCTAAAAGCTTCCATAGAGGATCATCAGAAGCTAATCGACTAACAAAGCAGTGCTTCTTAACATAACTTAGCTCCATAGCTCGGCATGGGGGAGTTGTTGAGACCACCCATTTTGGAGCAAGAATTTTCAGGGCCCACTCTAGTTCTTCCTTGGATGAGTGCATTGAGTAGCAGACATGCCAAACACCGAATTGGTCCCTTACTGCTTCACTAAATTTCAGTTTTCTGTGGCTTTCAGTGGGAAGATTTTCTTCTTCATGGACGTACCACTGTGCTGAAGGACGGAGAATGAGAGGCTCAGGCTTGAAATCAGCCTTGGCCTCAGCAAGCTTTGCAGCTGCTCTTTCATATAGTTTTGGGAACCCATCAAACAACTGGAAACGGGAACATGGATCTTGAGAGAGGATTTCTGGAGCTATGAGTGTCAGAGCTTGGAAACATTCAGCATTAGCATCTTTATCAACATATATCTTGGAGCCGAATGTTTGAGCCACATTTACCAATACCTCCTCTTGACCAAGAAGATCACAGGTAAGATACACCACAGGAGCATCAGGATTTTTCCATATACAATTGATAACCTGCTTTTCCATCATGCCATCAGAAATTTCATAGAAGCTTGTTAGGCGGTCTCATACGTATATGAATCAATTATATCTTATTTGGAAAATGGAAAACAATTACACAGAAAGTAAGAAACGTAAAATTTTGAAATGCTTTTCATGCAACATTTAACGATGAAAGATAAATTTTGGACAAAGCTGAAAGCAGCTCACAGGTTGCAGAGAGACAAATTAGATGGGAATAGCAAAGTGAGAGTACCTGTCGCACTGCTGCGTGCTTGCTTGGAAACTTTTGAGAGAATTTCCCAAATGTACAGTCCAGGAAAATATAATCAAGCTGACACCGAGGATCCTTTCCTTTCTTTCTAATATACTTTTCAGGTAAACATTGTAGACATTCTGGGGTAAGTCTACAATCTCCTGTGTGCAGGATGCTACCAAAATGACCTTCAAATAAGAACATTACAGCCCCTGAGGTTCATGACTTCCAGAGAAGAGGTCATCTGTTAATATAGCTCTCCATATAATTTACAGAAATCAAAAACAAAATAATGGGATTTGATATTGCCGTAAAATTAACAAGCTATATGTCGATATTTCTACATACATAAATAATGGAAATTAGCATAAATTACCAGGGCAGTGATTCGCATCAAAGGCGGTGACCGTGAATTCCCCATCCGGATCACCAATACAGACGGACTGCCCCACCTCAATACCCACGAACAGTGAACCATCAAGCTAGCATCACCGAAAGCGAAAAACACAAATAAAACCAAAAAAATCGCACCAATTCATGTTTTTTCAAAAACTGAAACAGTAAATAAAAAGGCGAACCTGGGGGTATTGTTGGAGGAGAAGTGATTTGGTGAGATCGGTGCAGTAAATTGGGTACGAAGAATGGGTGACAATACCGGAGGAGTGATCTTTGTGGGCATGGGTCAAGAAATGGTGCCTCTTCATCTTTGATAAAGACGTCCATGCGTCTACGGAAAAGGGAAGGCCCCTCGGCATTTCTGTAGGCATCTCTTTCTCTCGATTCTATTGATCTCGAAATAAATGAAAGAAAACGAGAGAGAGTGAAGGAAAATACAGATTTATCTCTACCGGTCTCACAAAGCCTGCGGGAGAAGAATTGAAAAAGAATGAAAGAGAGGGAAAAGGATGGGGGTTTGGGGGGAACAGAAAACCTGATTGAAAAAAGTGTTTAGGAGATAAATAGAATAATAGATAATGGTATAGTATAACGGGCCTTCTACTACTTCACAGTTCACAGCGGCAATCTTTAACCGAAGGCCGAAATATAAAGAATCTTAAAGACTCAAGCCTCTTACGGGCCTTGTTGGACGACATTTAGTAACATCACCGCTTGTCCAAACGTAGGCCCATAACTAGCTCTTTAAGCAGTCCTAAAAGCCTGTTTAGGCCCAAACAATCCGCCATAATTAAATCACTAAGAATCATGGGCCTTTGATGTAACCCCAAAATGGATCGATCCACTCTCCTCAAAAATTGTAGTCAACAGCTGTCGTAGTTTCTTTCCAAAACGCTCTCTCTCTCTCCACACTTTTCTCTCTCATCAGCATCTGGATTCCCGCCACGTGTCATATATCGGTACAAAATGTCTTCTTCTTTATTTGATTTTTTTTCCCTAACTGTTAAATTCTGAATATAGAATCGCCATGCCCATTGATGAAGAAATATAGAACAATGAAGAAGAATATTGTAGGCTTTACTTGGATCGGGGGAGAATAGAGTTAAGTGAGGGGGAGTTGAGTGAGGTGGAATAAATAAGTTACTTAGATTGAGGGTAGGGTTTTAAGAGGGGATGATAGAGAGTTAAGTGAGGGGAAATTTTATATTTTTTGTTAATTTTCTTCCCCTCTCAAATTGGGGTGTTAAGGAGGGGGAGTGATACATATATTTTTCAAAAATTCAAAATATCCTCAAGAAAAACCCTAAATTATTTCATCCACCCTTGTGCTTTGGTTGAATGAAGGTTATTTGAGTAAGTAAAATATTTTTATTACTCTCCCTCACACAAAATCTTTAATCCAAGTAAAGAAATAATGAACACACTCCACTTAACTCCCCCTCAATCCAAGTAAAATTATATATACAATTTTTCTTTCCCGTAACTTAACTTCCTTTCACTTAACTCTAATTAACTCTCCTTATTTTTTTCATCTCCTTTGCTTGTTAATTAACTCTCCTTATTTTTTTCATCTCCAATCCAAGCAAAGCCGTAGAGAGCTTTCGGAAATCGGAATAGAGATTCTTGTTCTCATTAAACTTAACTTTAATTTACACTTCTCTGTTACTCTGTACAATGATATATCGCTAGCTACAGCTAACAACTTGCTAAGAATAGTAAATTTACATCTAACAGAATCATAACAGAATTACACGTCTGAGTAAGCTGCACTTGTCATGTCAAGTTGTATAATGGTACTTATGGTGCAGTACCTATATTGCAGTGGACTTACAATTTTATTATGAATGATATTTCAGGGTGTTTTCTCTGACTTTCAGAAAAAAAAAACAAAAAAAACAAAAAAAAAATAATTGCAGTGTGACTAGTGACGTGTTAATCATCTATATTAATCTTGATAATTGTATTAGTTGATACTCACTCCCGCGCTGCTTCTCTCTCCTGCACAACCTCACTTTTCTCGTTTATCTCTTCTCCCACTTTTCGCAGAACGTTTTAGGTTTTAGCTTCTGAGTGTAATCGTGGTTTTCTCAAGCTCATCAAGATTTCCTGACAATGTAAGCTTGCGATCCTTCTTGGATTCTCTTGCTTTGCGCTTGTTTTTGTCTCTCTGTTGCGAATTCGACTGAATGCTTGAAATTTGCTTGGCAGGATAAGCGTTTTCTCTAGCGTTTCTAGTAATCTGGTGCTGTATTTTTGTTCTGTTTTGTTTTGTTGGCGATAATCTTCAGAAAAATTCGCATGAGGAATTTTACGGATTTTGATATTTGATTTCGTCTGCGTGTTTTTCAAATGCTCGCATGATATGTCTGGCCTTATTTATAATCTCACCAGCATTTTCATCTCGCAACGTTTGGTTTCTGAGAAATTGTTGGAATCTCTGCTCTGCTCACGTTTGTCGATTTTAATAATCGGACTCTCCATTTTGACGTTTGGTTGCTTAGAAACTGTAGGGATTTCAGAATATGTCGTATGCTTAGAGTTCCTCTCATGTTTCTTGTAATTTCAAACCAAATGGAGCATTGATTAAGCTACATGTATGCAATAATCGGATTCTGAATATGTTGTCTCTATTTGGCTGCCAACAAACGTAGGAAAGCAAATGAGAGAATAGTTAGCACTAGATAATTTTGAGATTTAAGTAAGTCGCAACAAAATTTGAAGTGTTTCTTATGCAATCCTGCACTTCTTTGGCATCCGAACATACTGGCAGGCTACCTTTCTCAATGTTAGTCATCTGGCGTTCAAATTAGGGATTGCTTGATTCTCTTGGTATTCATGTCCTCCTCTTTCAAACAGATGGAGTGAGTTCACCATTGTCCTTAATTTGCAGCAAGGAGCTAATCCTACGGGTAGGGTAGAGCATAACTTCAATCTAGAGGTGACGCCGTTTACGACGTAACAACTATAGCAAGCTAGACCAGCCAAAATGTCCCTGGAGTCTGCGCCCCAGGGTCCAACGAGACAGCCTTCTCGTAGCGCTGCCACCTCCACCTTCTCCACCGAGGTCGTACCATCCTCCCTCGCCTCGATCGCCCCCGTCCTTCGTATCGCCACCGAAATCGAGCATGAGCACCCGCGAGTTGCCTATCTCTGTACGTGTTTCCCCTTCCGTTTTTGTTTCTTTCCATATAATTTTCTACTGGTTTCCTAATTTTGTTTATGATGGAAATAGGTCGTTCCTATGCCTTAAAGAAAGCTCACCGGCTGGATTTCAACTCGACTGGGCGTGATGTTAGGCACTTCAAGACCGGCCTCTTGCAACTATTAGAGATGGTAATTTACTAATTTTCTTTGTAATAGATTAAATATGCCTTTTAGAACCGATGATGTAAATTGATATTCATATATCCTCTTTTGCATTTTTTACATGATATACTGTTATCTATTACTAAATAAATTATAAATTTTTCACCTCCCACTTACTTTTTACCTATTTTTATAAATACAAATAGAGTAAAATATCATTTGGGCCCCCAAACAAAGGGAGCCCCTTTGTGCTCCATCCATCTTATATATAGGGTTTCTGGTTCCATGGCGAGGCTTCATTGGGAGCTCTCACTGAAGCATGAAGGTACTGTTTTATACTTTTATTAGTCCTCAAGACTCAAAACTGTGTTTAGCATGAGGGTTGGAAGAGATTGAGAGAGAATTGTGAGAATGAATTTTTATTTGGTTGTTTGGCACATAAATGTATTGAGAGATTGATTAAAAATTTTATGTATAATTCTTTTTAT
The DNA here is from genome assembly GCA_963580455.1 of Euonymus europaeus. Taxonomy (NCBI): domain Eukaryota; kingdom Viridiplantae; phylum Streptophyta; class Magnoliopsida; order Celastrales; family Celastraceae; genus Euonymus; species Euonymus europaeus. Next base: position 2,887,723 of record OY756968.1, on the reverse strand, counting down.
TATAAGGATATTTTATATTTAATATAATAATAAATCCCTCATTTTCAATCATTTTTTAAGGATTTAAAAAGAGTGATGGGACTGGGATGACTTCGCAACCCTCCGAACGCATGCGCTTCAGGCCTATCAGTTACCCGCACCTCGCAGGCTCACACCCCCACTCTATTTTTTTGTTCGGTGTTGAGATTATATTTCGAAGGTTTTGTCACGGCCCATGCTGACCATATTATCAATTGGGGTCTTTCTTTTCACTTCACTGAGATTTGCTTTCCTGTATATTCTACGGTGAGGGAGATCTTTAATGCAACTCTCGGAAAGTAGTTTTAATAGGCCTATTAAACTAGATATTGTTCACCAGATTTATCTGACAAGGTTATTCTGGAGCCATTTTGTTTTCTTCAACTGCCAAATTATGAGGCGTTTTTAGAGCTCGTTATTTCCTATTTGATTCAGGACAATGCGTCCAGTCTTGCCTCTCGGGTTAAGAAGTCTGACGAACGGGAAATTGAGAGCTTTTATCAACAATATTATGAGCATTACATTAGAGCACTTGATCAGGGGGAGCAATCAGATAGGTACAGGCATAGTTATCATGCTTTTGATTACCATCTATTTTCCTTGTTCTTTTGAAATTGTTGTTTCTGTACATTTCACTAGATTTTGGTGCTTTTTTACACTTGACAGAGCTCAACTTGACAAAGCTTACCAGACAGCTGGAGTGCTTTTTGAAGTTCTCTGCGCCGTTAATAAGACTGAGAAAGTTGAAGAAATTGCTCCTGAGGTTAGTTCTCTTACATAGTTTCCATTTAATTTGTGTTGCGGTATGATGATGTGCGACTTATCATTTTTAGTTGCTTTAACGACTAGTCAATTATACAAAGATTCTTTGCAATGTTTTTTTTGGTGCCCAGATCATTGCAGCTGCTAGGGATGTCCAGGAAAAGAAAAAAATTTATGTTCCATACAACATTCTTCCTTTGGATTCTGCGGGTGCTTCGCAGTCTGTCATGCAGCTGGAAGAGGTGCCACATATATTACTCTTCTTTATACCGCTAGCAAATTCCTACTCTGTCCCAGTGTCCTGTTTTATATCTCACCAAGTTCATTTCAAATCACTAATAACTTTTAGCTTAGTATACACTTCTTAGGTTGTTTTTCTATTTGTGCCAGACCAAGGCCGCTGTTGCTGCATTTTGGAACATACATGGCTTGAACTGGCCTCTTGCATTTGAGGCACACATGCAGAAAGCTAGAGACCTAGATCTTCTGGATTGGCTTAGGGCAATGTTTGGGTTCCAGGCGAGTTAATAACGCACCTTTCCACACATCAGCTCCCAGAACATCCATCTCTCCATGACCTCCAATAGTTATTAATGGTTTTGGTTTGTGATGCAGAGAGACAATGTCAGCAATCAGAGAGAGCATTTGATTCTGCTGCTAGCTGATAATCACATACGACTTCACCCGAAGCCTGAACCTCTTAACAAGGCATTGACCAGCCCTTCATGCTATTTTTCACTTTGCTTGTATTGGATGATATAAATTTATTCATATCATTCGGCCTGTTGATGGATATGGTATTGAGATACAGATTTATGGTCTTTTATGATTTATTCAATTCCAATTTCAGAACTCAAGCCATCTGCATATGTATTTTGACACTCTAAGAATTCGTTTTGAGTATGGACTTTCATATCAAAGTCATGGTCTCGTGCTTGTTTTGCATGCCATATTATGAGTAACTCGCAAGTTTTTTTTCCGCACTTGGCTCACCGTTAAACGTATCCTTCTTTGCAGCTTGACGAACGAGCTGTTGATGCAGTTATGCAAAAGCTTTTTAAGAATTACAAAAAATGGTGCAAGTTCTTGGGACGAAAGCACAGTTTGTGGTGAGAAATAACATACTATGCTTCATAGTTCTGCTATGAACTTTTTCCTGTCTTACATGCTTTGCTGTCTGAACGTGGAGATTGTTTTGTGTGATGATGAGACATGATATAAAATATGCATTATCTATTTTCCTTATAGGCTCCCCCAGGGCCAGCAAGAAATCCAGCAGAGGAAGATCCTCTATATGGGTTTATATCTTCTGATATGGGGAGAAGCAGCTAATATTCGCTTCATGCCAGAGTGCCTATGCTATATCTTTCACAATGTGAGTTCCATCCAACATCTTCTCGGGCTCATTAATTTTCTAAATATTGTCCTTTTTCATTTCTTACTTTTTAATTGTTACGAGCTTACTAGAAAAGTCCTAATACATATAGATGGCATATGAACTCCATGGTCTATTGGGTGGAAATGTCAGCCTTTTTACCGGAGAAAACATCAAGCCTTCATACGGAGGAGATGACGAGGCATTCCTACGGAAGGTTATAACACCCATTTACCTTGTAATTGAAAAGGTATATTCTAACATGCCATGCATTCTGTTTCAAACTTTTGGAATGTACTTATATGAACATTGCACATAAACATTCCAGGAATCCAAGAACAGCAAGAATGGAACAGCTCCTCACTCGACTTGGTGCAATTATGATGATTTGAATGAGTATTTCTGGTTCGTATGGATTAGTAAAATCAGAGTTCAATACAAATCTTGTTGGCTCTTGTCTTCATTTGGGTTCTATTTAGCTTTTTACCAATGTTGTTCAGGTCATCTGATTGCTTCTCTCTTGGGTGGCCAATGTGTGTTGATGGTGATTTTTTTAAATCAACGCGTAACATTGTACAGGTACTCGTATACCAGAGTTCTTATATCTAATTAATATGTTGGTTCTCTGCTTAATATAACTATTATGGCAGGGAAGAAAGGTCTCTCAAAGAAACTATGGAAGCACAGGGAAATCAAATTTTGTTGAAACCCGATCATTTTGGCACATGTTTCGTAGTTTTGACCGATTGTGGACATTTTATATCCTAGTACTACAGGTAATCATTCGCAACAAGTAGATACTAGGTTGACATTAACTTATCTAGTGATTTTGGCACCTTTTTCATTGATATTATCTGCTGTTTCATTACAGGCAATGATCATTGTTGCTTGGAATGGAATTTCAATTTCTCAAATCATTCGCAAGGATATCTTGTATCACTTATCCAGTGTTTTCATGACAGCTGCTTTTCTTCGCTTCCTTCAAAGTATGATAGTTTTACTTAGTAATTTAAATGCTTAAGCTGAATGTAGTCTATTTGAACTTGTTAAGTTTTACTATTGGGCTTGCCTTTGACTGAACATTATGAAGATTTATCCTGTATCCGAAGAATATTAGTAATATCCTAGAGACTTGTTGATATTGTGTCAACTTATGAGGTTGAAGAAGCACATATTTTATTAATATGCCTTTGCAGTGGCAGTTTATTTAAGGATATACTTAGCTTCTGCAGTCATATCATCTTAGATTGCTCGAAGAGAAGGCAGAAGGAGGAGTGGGGGATGAAATTAACTGGTTTCTTATCTGATGACTGTGATGAATTCTTGGGTAACTGATGAAAAATTGCTTTTTGGGACAAGTATTACTTTAATTGGGAAGGTTCTTTGCTTTTTCACAAAAGTTTGCTTACCAATTTAGCCACCTAATTCGATAAGATTTTACAGTATTGAATAGCTGAATTTTGGCACATGTTTCGTAGTCTCTTAACTTATGAACAACCGAATTTCTGGTTCTCCAATATTCAACACATCTAGAACTATAAGCAGTTGTTTCTTGGAAAAAGAAAATTCGTAAATATTATTAGTTTCTAACAGATAGCTTCGGTACTGACTTTGAAAGACACTTCTTGTTGATCTTAATCAATCACTGACTTTGAAAGACACTTCTTGTTGATCTTAATCAATCACCTCTGAGCTTGATCCTTACAATAATCCTTGATCATAGTCCATGGAATTTTATAGAACCTCTTATGAGTGGTTCTTTTAACTTGGTAAAAGGAGCTTCCTTATGTTAGGATGAACAGATACCACAGCAGTACTGAGCTTCATTTCCCATGATTTTTTTGAAAGTGGAATTATCAAGACTTGGTTTTACTTTCTTCTTCTTATTGCCAATTTCTCTGCTTTTTTAGGTGTGCTGGACCTTGTTTTGAACTTCCCTGGATATCATAGATGGAGGTTCAGTGACATGCTAAGAATTGTACTCAAGATAATTGTTAGCCTCGCCTGGAGTATCATCCTTCCACTATGCTATCTGCAGTCTTTCTCTCTGTCTCCTAACAAAATTAAAGATTTGCTGTCAGTTCTTCATCAAGTAAATGGCATTCCCCCTTTATATATCATGGCTGTGGCAATATATATGCTTCCGAATTTTCTGGCATCTGCGTTGTTTACCTTTCCCATGCTCCATCGATGGATTGAAAACTCAGACTGGCACATTGTTAGGTTCTTCTTGTGGTGGTCCCAGGTATCTACTTTTTCTGTGCCTCAATAATAGCCTCCTCCACCTTGCATATTCCAGGCTTACTTGTCTAATAAATAAGATATTTTCTATTGCAGTCTGATTACTTGCTGTAGTAATAATGATAAACGAGAAGTTTCGGAAGTGCACTTACACATATTCTTGAACACATTTTAACATATTGCCTGATTAAATCCAATTCGGTATCATGTGCTCATGTCTACAATTGTGCTAGACTAGAATCGATATTATCATCGTTAACCTTTATCAAACACGAATACAATTATTGTTCAGTCTCTCATATGATTTTGTTTACTTGTTGCAGCCAAGAATTTATATTGGAAGGAGAATGCATGAAAGTCAGTTTGCACTTATAAAGTGAGTGTGCCAAGGAACACATCTCATGTTGAACTTTTGATGGTTTAAAGTTATGAATTTTCTTCTCGTGGTTGAAAATTGCTTGGCTGATTAAATTTAATATTTCGATTCAGGTACACTCTCTTTTGGGTGTTACTTCTGTGCGCCAAATTCGCATTCAGCTATTTTGTCCAGGTTCATCTCATATGCATTTGTTACTTCTCTAGTAAATGATTCGTTGTTGGTGGGGGGATTTGGGGGGGGGGGGGGGTGGCGGGGGCGGGGGCGGGTTGGGCACGGGGGTGGTGGTGGTTGGGGAAGTGATATTTGCTGATCCTTTGGTTAATGTCTTTATGCAGATAAAACCTCTGGTGAAGCCTACGAAAGACATCATGAGTATCAAGCATATCGACTGGAAATGGCATGGTACTCTAAGCTCCTTCATTCTCATAATTATTTTCAACTTCAATTCAGAATTATATTTAAGACTTTTGTGTGAACAGCTAAAAGCAACTATGGGGCAGTTGTGACACTCTGGGTGCCCATAATATTGGTGAGTCTTACAATATCATTCCTTATAGTTCAATTTTTTTCAGTTTCTCCAGCCAAAGTCTTCACATAGTGTCCTCGGGAAAGTGTTCCTATGATTGAAATTTCGCGTAGGTTTACTTTATGGACTCTCAAATTTGGTATGCCATCTTCTCAACTGTATGCGGTGGTTTTGTTGGGGCCTTTGATCGTCTTGGAGAGGTGAGCCTTTCTGATTCATTTAGTCATACAATTATTCATAAATTGGAATTAGTTGTCGGTGAAAAGGTATTGTGCTTCCTCTTTACTTCATCTTCGTTAGTGAGCATGATGGTCTGCATTAAAATTTAATCTTCTAACCATTCTTGGACTGAAAATCATTTTGAAGCTCAGTCTATGGCTGTAGGAGGATGGAAACCCAATATTATGATATTCTTCAATGTAGGTCTCCGGGGATGTGGCATTACCTTCTTCCTGATGCGGTTCAATTTACTTCCATGATTTATTATGTTTTAAATTTTAATTTGAAATAGTAAATGTAATCTTTTTGTTTTTCAATTAAATCACATTCTGCACATGCGAAACATAAATGGATGCATCTTCAAAGGCTAACTTGTTGAGTTCATTTTCTTTCGATAATTCTTTTCTGTAACTTTTTTGTATTTTATAGGAAACATGTTTAGATCCACTAGCTGTAACCCCTTTTACCTAATGAATAGAATTGATTTAGTGTTAATGCTTGTCTTTTCTATTAGATTGGTATTTGAAAATTTTCAATTAATTTGTTTTCTTTTTCACATTGGATTTCTTTGGGTGGTCTATCTCAAGGAGAAGCTGTTTATATATTGGCTTTTGATTACCCTAACTTGAAAGTTATTTGGCTAGTGAATTTCCACGTACTGCTCTCTCCGTGCAGATACGAACTCTGGGCATGCTCAGGTCGAGATTCCAGTCTTTACCTGGTGCATTTAACACATGTTTGGTTCCTTCTGATAGGACACAGAAAAGAGGATTCTCCTTATCAAAGAGATTCGCTGAGGTTGCACACTTGTACTAAATTTCACGATCTTGTTCTCAATTCCATGATCATTTTGACCATGATTAACAACAAGAAAACAAAATTTATAATTTTTGCTCTCTCAGGTTACAGCAAGCAGGAGTGAAGCTGCGAAATTTGCTCAACTGTGGAATGAAGTAATAAGCTGCTTCCGTGAAGAAGATCTCATAAGTGATAGGAAATGCCCTGTGACTGAGAAAGATTTGTTTTATTCTTTTGCATTCTACTGATTTTGATTCTGATGCAGTCGTAAATGAACTATGTATTTCTTTGTTCCAGGGAGATGGATCTCTTACGAGTTCCTTATACATCAGATCCTAGCCTGAAAATAATTCAGTGGCCGCCTTTTTTGTTGGCAAGCAAGGTCTGCACAACTCTTCTATATCTAAATTCATCTAGATCGTATTCTTGACTCCTTATATGCCTTATCTCTTCAAAATTCTGGGGATCATTATTTGTCTAATAATGCAGATACCAATAGCATTGGACATGGCAGCGCAATTTCGATCTAGGGACTCTGACCTTTGGAAGCGAATTTCTGCAGATGAATACATGAAGTGTGGTGTGATAGAGTGCTATGAATCTTTTAAACTTGTTTTGAATGCTTTGGTGGTTGGAGAAAAAGAGAAAAGGTTGTTTCTAGCACTTTGGTCTTTTTGTATTAATTATGTTTGCCTTGGATCTGAGTTTTAGAATTTCCCTCTGATTGATGCTTAGGTATGTGAGCTTTTCCCCCAGTAATTTAGAGGTTATGCTACCATTCCATTGGAACTGTAAATTTTAGCTGATATCAACATTATCATTCATTCTGCCTCTAGTGACCTTCTTCTTCCTCAATGTTTAGCTTGGAACGTTTTATAAAGTCTATAATGCACTGTTATGAATTATCATTTTATGCCAAAGTTTAAAGTTCTGTTATAAATTGCATTTCATATGGTAGCTAGTAGAACCCTTAAGTTAAAAGCATTACTCCTTCTATTAAAATTTAATATTTTACGTTCTGATCTTCCATAATCAAGGGTGAGCCAGGCCCGTGTACTAGGGAAAGTGTTAAAGCTAGTAGTAGAACCCTTAACTACCACCAGGTTTTGAGTTAAAAGCATTTCACACCTTCCATTAAAATTTAACAATTTGAGTTCTGATCTTCCTTAATCAAGGGTGAGTCAGGCCAGCGTACTAGGGAAAGTGTTAAAGAGTAAACATCCAACAATAAAAGTTATACTAGCTTTAGGATTAGATCACATGTCAAGCTTAAGGATTAGATAACACCTCAAATGTTCATCCTCTGATTACATATGTTCTATTGTTTAGAAGATAAAAACTTTAGCAGTCCAGTTAAAAATATTTTTTTTGATTGCAAGAATCTTATAAGTTTTTTTGAATTGCCACAGGATAATTGGCATCATAATAAAGGAAATTGAGAGTAACATTTCAAAGAACACATTACTCGCAAATTTCAGAATGGCTCCCTTGTCCACTCTGTGCAAAAAATTTGTGGAGCTTGTTGGATTTTTGGTGAGAAAAAAAGGGAACCTTTTAAATTTGTGGTCTTCTGTAGTATGTCTTTACTTTTGTTTAAAGTTGGAAATGATCACTTTGTTCTCTGTTACAGAAAGATGGTGAACCATCCAATCGGCATAATGTGGTGTTGTTACTGCAAGATATGTTGGAAGTAGTGACTCATGATATGGTGGTGAATGAGATCCGGTTGGTGAACTCTGTTGCATAAGTTGGAGTAAATTCAATACAATTTGAATGAAGAATTCCCTGAAAAAGTAACTTAACTTCGCATTCTTTTGTCACACTTTCCAGTGAATTAGTAGAATTTGGACATAGTGGCAAGGACTCTGGAAGGCAACTCTTTGCTGGCACTGATGCAAAACCAGCAATAGTATTTCCTCCAGTCGTAACAACACAGTGGGAGGAGCAGGTTGATAAGGAAACGCATGTCTCTTTTATCAGTATTTCTTGTTAAAACGATCATATCAGAAGAACCTTACATTTTCTTAAACAAGTGATACATATTTTTGTGTATATTTTTTCAGATAGGACGTCTTCATCTTCTTTTGACAGTAAAAGAATCTGCCATTGAAGTACCAACAAACCTTGAAGCACGTAGAAGAATTTCCTTCTTTGCAAATTCGTTGTTTATGGATATGCCACATCCACCTCGTGTTCGTAAAATGCTCTCATTCAGGTTTGTTCATATTTATTTTTCATCAGTTCCACAGTCATGAAATGTTATATCTCCTCTAATATGAGTAAAAGAAACATGTTTCTGTATAGAGTTTTTGTGAATAAATCTTTTATTACATCATTTCCCCTTGGGCTGCCACTTCTTGTGGAATATATCTCAGCTGACTCATTAGACATAATGTAGATGTACATACTCGATTTTCAAATACTCATATAATTATTCTTATATCTTCTGACAGCGTCATGACACCATACTATAGTGAGGAGACTGTCTATTCTAAAAGTGAACTTGAGATGGACAACGAAGACGGAGTATCTGTCATATTCTACTTGCAAAAGATTTTCCCAGGTTTGCATTATTATAAACTATTCCTGTGCTTTACCCTTCACAGTTAACAAAAAATAATGGAAACTTCAAATTTACTGCAGTTTAAATTTGTTTTGAATAAGCTCAATATTATAAGTGTTGCTTATTTAGCAGCTATTTTGACATTGTTAGATGAATGGAATAACTTCATGGAGAGACTCAATTGCAAAAAAGAGACTGAGGTTTGGGAAAATGAAGAGAACATTTTACAACTCCGGCACTGGGTCTCCTTAAGAGGACAAACTATTTGCAGAACTGGTAGTTGATACACCATTTTCTCCTCCATATCATATATTCTCTTCTCTGTTTGCTTAATGCAATTGATCTTTCAGTTAGAGGGATGATGTATTATAGACGGGCTCTGAAGCTTCAAGCATTCCTTGACATGGCTTCTGAATTTGGTAAGATCGTTTTTGCCTCCTGAATGATGATTTTGTTGAAACCATACTTTAGGGCATGAGATTATTCAATTTACTCCATTGGAATGTGATAAGATCCCACATCGGAAGATGTGGGTGTGAAGGTGCGGCTTATAAGGGTGCCGCTGCCTTCAATGGTTACCCAGGTTTTTGATTGGTAGGCATGGGCCTCCGTTGGACCAAGGGGCTGTGGCCTCTGGGTATGGCTCTGGGCCCTGTTGGACTTAGGGAACAGCTGGCCCATGTGTGCCTCAGGTAGGCCGTGGGATGTCAGTTGGGCTTGTGTGGCCTTGGTGGTAGGCCTGGTCTTTATCAGTGGTATCAGAGCACTTCGTCCTCTGGCTGTGGGCTTGTCGTGTGCCGCCTTCGGGCCTGCTCCTGCGGAGTGGCCAGCCTAGGTGTTCGTGCCCGGAATGGGTTATCGGCCTAGGTGCTTGACCAACGTGGGCGTTGGTCTCGAAGGAGGGTGTATTGATAAGATCCCACATCGGAAGATGTGGGTGTGAAGGTGCGGCTTATAAGGGTGCCGCTGCCTTCAATGGTTACCCAGGTTTTGATTGGTAGGCATGGGCCTCCGTTGGACCAAGGGGCTGTGGCCTCTGGGTATGGCTCTGGGCCCTGTTGGGCTTAGGGAACAGCTGGCCCATGTGTGCCTCAGGTAGGCCGTGGGATGTCAGTTGGGCTTGGGTGGCCTTGGTGGTAGGCCTGGTCTTTATCAGAATGTTTGCATTACAAGTTGAGATTATGGAAAATTGGAAAATAACCTCTTCAAAATGCAGGGGGTACAGCAGCAAATCTCTACCCTTGATAGAATATTATCACCTTGTGGCGAAATTTGAAGTGGAACTTTTTCGCTGATTTATTCTATATTTTCCCTTTTATTTGTACAACCAAGCATAGACAATTCAATAGATAGATCATTTGAAAGAAAAATAAAAAAGCAGCACAAATCTTCTCTTTATGAGTGAATCCCCAGAATTTGAGGTTTCGCTTGAGTGACAAAACTATGTCAATGAATCAATGACATCCATTGTGTGTCATGCTTCAATTTAAAGATAAAATAGACATTTACAGAGATGTGGCTAATAGCCTACCAAAGTAATTTGAACTCTGAGGTTACATGCTTGCCTAACTTCATGTCATATGAACAGAAATACTGGAAGGGTACCAAGCAATCACAGTGCCATCTGAGGAAGAAAAAAATAGCCAAAGATCCCTAAATGCTCAAATAGAGGCATTAGCTGACTTGAAATTCACCTATGTTGTTACCTGTCAAAACTACGGAAATCAGAAGCGGAATGGAGATCGTCATGCGACAGACATCTTGAATTTGATGGTTAAGTATGTTCTTTGTCCAAAATAGATTTCTGTGATTGTATCTTTTGAACTGCTTTCAGGTAGTGGTTCATGTTATTCTAGGCTCTGATTGCAAGTATTTTTGTAGTTATCCCACTCTTCGTGTGGCATATATTGATGAAGTTGAAGAAAAAGAAAGAGAAGGCGGGAAGATACAGAAGGTCTATTATTCAGTGTTGGTCAAAGCAGTGAATAATCTTGACCAGGTATGCTTCAAACTCTGAACAGAAACCGCTGACATACAGTCCCAAAAAAGTTCTGATTATATTTCTTGATTCTCTAAAGGAAATCTATCGCATAAAATTGCCGGGTCCAGTGAAGTTAGGAGAAGGAAAGCCTGAAAATCAGAACCATGCTATAATTTTCACTCGAGGGGAAGCTCTTCAGACTATTGACATGAACCAGGTAATCTATCAGAAATTTATATTTCACATATGCATTCAAATTTGGCTTATTCTTTGCCTGTGCTCAACTTTTCTTGCAGGATAATTACTTAGAAGAAGCATTCAAAATGCGTAACCTTCTAGAAGAATTTAATGAGGACCATGGAGTGCGCCCACCTACAATATTAGGTGTTCGGGAGCATATCTTTACAGGAAGGTTGAGTTAAACCCTTTGTGTGTTTCTTTTTCTCCTCTTTTGTGGAATAGGTCTATTGCCTGCTTTGTTTGATGTACTTCCTATATTTCCAGTATTTCTGAATTTCAATAAGTTCTCATATCTTCTCTGCAGTGTATCTTCTTTGGCTTGGTTCATGTCTATGCAAGAATCAAGCTTGGTTACTATTGGGCAAAGAGTTCTAGCGAGGCCATTGAAGTATGTTTTCTTCCTCTGTACTTTCTTCGAAGTAGAAAATTGTAGGAGTTTGTGAGGGAAAATGTTGCTTATTTCATAAACATTGCTGAGATAAGATCGTTGGATGATTGGATACTGGGACACTTAATCTAAGGAAGTAGATATTTAGGCAGAATTGGAGTTAATCCCTAAGTAGTTTAGGTTTTACGGCTTTATTTAGTTAAAGAGATTAATTCTACGCTGAATTAGATATGGAAATTGTACATACTTGTATGCTTTGTCACAATGGCAAATTTTGTTTTGTTTTTGCAACAAAGAGGCAATTTCAATGTGGAATTTGTCAAAGTTTTTTTTAAAAAAGAAATCATTAGTGTTCTCAAAAGTGTTGGAAAGAGAAGCTCCAATAGATAATAGAATTTTATGCTCTCTCTCAATCTATGGCAATGCTACCAATATGGCATCATGCAGCTAATTAGCAGACAAATTTATTTCCTCCATTGAACTGGAATTCCTTTAAGATTTCTTTTATACGTCCACATAAGTGCAGGCTATTTGTTTACATCTAATATCATCTTATGATTTTAGGATCCGTTTTCACTATGGTCATCCAGATGTGTTTGATCGAATTTTCCACATAACACGTGGTGGCTTCAGTAAGGCTTCTCGTGGTATCAATTTGAGTGAGGACATTTTTTCTGGTAGCATTCATAAAACATTTATCATATTTAAGTAAACATGCAATATGGTCTACCTCCTGATATGCTTTTTGGCTTTAGGCTTCAACTCAACACTCAGACAAGGAAATGTTACTCACCATGAGTATATTCAAGTCGGTAAAGGTCGAGATGTCGGACTCAACCAAATTTCACTATTTGAAGCAAAAGTGGCTTGTGGTAATGGGGAGCAGATACTAAGTAGGGACATTTATCGATTAGGGCAGCATTTCGACTTTTTCCGCATGTTGTCGTTCTATTTCACAACAATAGGGCTCTACGCCAGCTCAATGGTAATTTTCCACCACTGAGAGTTTTTCATTTAGTACTTAGCCATTATGAGCTGCATACATATATGTTTAGTTAGTCATATATATGAAGCTCTATTAGTGTTAGGAAAGGAAAGATAAACCCTAAAGGTTGATATGAAATTATGATCTGGTCGTACTTCAAAGATTAGGTTGTGGAAAGTATCGTTCTGCACTATATGTATGCACACACAGATGTACACAGTATCAACAAGTCTTTTCTCATGATGTCTCTAATTATGAAGGCACATTATAAAAGCTAGTCTTGAATGGAATATTATTTACGTGCACAAGAATTATAATTGGATAGCTGCTAAACTGGAGCATGAAAAGGCGAAATAACTGGAACCCATTGTTATTCTCATCTTGGTTTTTCACTTCTTATATTTTGTTAATTATCTCTCATTCGGTGCATAAATGAATGGATGACTTGCACATCGATAATAACTTAATTTTCTTACATTTAAGTGGGAGAGACCCTTGAGAGGATGTTGCAAACTCAGAAATACTTCATTGGTTAAGGATATCCATTTTATTCTTGGTCGACCGTCTACAAACCAAATTAATATGTCAAAGCCTTGAAATTATGTTTCTTTTCAATTTCTTAGAATGTGCTTCTTACTTAATGATTTGACAATGTTAGGCAATGATACCTAGTCTGGGTATGGGTACATATCTGAGTGTCAGACTGCCTCTCTTGGTTGAGTCAAGGCCCTCCTTCTCTTCCCGAGCTCATGGATTCTGTTCATGGAGGGTACTGAGAGGTCGCCAAGGTCAGTCGAGAGGGGGATCAAAGGTGTCATAAAATGCATTTTCTGACATATGCTTTCGACATAAATCCCATATCCATGTCGTGTCTCGTCGACACGGGTATGACGTGGTATATATATTGAAGAGTCCAGGTATCATAGGTATCAGAAATATCATTCCCACTCCCACCCAACCATCACCATGCACCCACACCCACAATATATACAGAAAATTAGAAAATTTGTAGGTAATCCTTTTTTCTAATATGAAAGAATACTAGGTAGTGTTGCTTTTCCAATAAAAAGGAGTCGAGTGCTAGGGAAGTATGAGGGAGAGGCTGACATCAAGAGGAAACAGGTTTGCATTTCATTTTGCAATGTTGCAATTTGATGTGCTTTTCTTTTCTTCCTTTTCTTTTATTTGTTCGATTTCTTTAGCTTACAGGAAAATCTCATGTCACTGTGCAGATGGTTGTCATAACAGTCTATCTCTATTTGTATGGGAAACTCTATATGTCACTAAGTGGGCTGGAGGCATCCATAGTCAAGTTTGCAAAAGCCAAGGGAAACAATCCTCTACAGGCAGCCATGGCTTCACAGTCACTTGTTCAGATAGGGTTTCTGATGACTCTGCCCATGGTCATGGAAATGGGACTAGAGAAAGGGTTCAGGACTGCAATAGGGGACATGATAATCATGCAGCTTCAACTGGCACCTGTCTTTTTCACTTTTTCTCTTGGGACAAAGGTCCATTATTACGGTCGCACCATCTTACATGGTGGTGCAAAGCATAGAGCAACTGGGCGTGGTTTTGTTGTTCAGCATGAGAAGTTTGCAGAAAATTACAGGATGTACTCGAGAAGCCACTTTGTGAAAGGGACCGAGCTTCTGGTTTTACTTGTATGTTATCAACTATATGGGTCAGCTGCCAACGATCCCACATCTTTCGCTATGCTTACTTTCTCAATGTGGTTGCTAGTTGGGTCGTGGTTGTTTGCTCCTTTCCTTTTCAATCCTTCAGGATTTGAATGGCAGAAGATAGTTGATGATTGGGATGACTGGTCCAAGTGGATAAGCAGCAATGGTGGTGTAGGTGTACCATCAAACAAGAGCTGGGAGTCCTGGTGGGATGAGGAACAAGAACACTTGCGGCACACTGGTTTTCTAGGAAGATTTTGGGAGGTCGTTCTTGCATTGCGTTTCTTTGTCTATCAGTATGGAGTCGTGTATCAACTACATGTTGGGACAGAGAGCAGAGCCAGTCAAACTAAGAGTACCATTGTGAGTCATGATCCGTTTTTTGGCTTGTTGATATCTTCTAATTTCAGTTTTTTGTTCGTGCTAAGGAACTTTCTAGAGTTCACTAATGCTGTAGTAATGCATGATATTTAAAATGTCAATGCACTAGCGCCTTATAACCAGTTGGAGGACTTCTCTTTATGAGAGCTGGTTGTGATGCTAAAAACTGAATGTTAGACCCTGATGCTGCCCAAGTTGACTTACAGTGGTCATGGGAAAGGCAATAGCCAAGTCGGTCATCTTAGACTAACTGCACCACTGTCCATCTCTTGCTAGGATAATTCAGGACTCTTGGAAACCTCTGATTTATTATTATTTACAAGAAAATAAGAGGAGAACAAAAATACTGCTTGCTTTGCAAAGAGTAATGGATTGAAACTTTAGATTTTATTTATTTGGATAAGATCATGAAATGGGGGAGTCCTGATAACCAGATAATTAATAGAGCATAATAGGAAGATACCTTTGGTTAATTTTATTTTTGCCATTTACAGGTCTATGGTATGTCTTGGCTGGTCATTGTTGCTGTGATGATTCTCTTAAAGGTCTGTGAATAAACTTTATGTTCTTTTTTCTTGCCGACCACAATCCAGTCATGGCTCAAATTCAATTAATGGATATCAACTTTTAAACTGCAGATTGTATCCATGGGAAGAAAAAAGTTCAGTGCGGATTTTCAGTTGATGTTCAGACTCCTTAAGTTGGTCCTCTTCACAGCAACGGTTGTAACTCTGCTCTTGCTTTTTCTTTTCGCTGAACTCACAGTTGGAGACATCTTTCAGAGCTTGCTGGCCTTCGTGCCAACAGGATGGGCAATTCTACAGGTACATGACTAACATCCTTATAGCCTCTATTGCAATAGAATCAGAATATTGTAAAGTATTTTCTGTTACTGCTTTATTCATAGCAGAGCCAACTTACTAGTGTTTCTTGGGATCTAATGTTGAAACCTTATTGCTGACTGTTGAGTGGTGCTATCAGATATCACAAGCATGCAGGCCAGTCGTGAAGGCCATCGGAATGTGGGGGTCTGTCAAAGGTTTAGCTAGAGGTTATGAATACCTAATGGGGATGATTATCTTCACCCCAGTTGCAGTACTGGCCTGGTTCCCATTTGTCTCAGAGTTCCAGACTAGGCTACTCTTCAACCAAGCTTTCAGCCGAGGGCTTCAGATCCAACGTATTCTGGCTGGTGGTAAGATGCAGAAGTGATGTCCAGAGAAATTGTTGTGGTCACATAGAAGAAAAGAAAATGATATCGACAATACAGTGGGTTACTGAGAAATTTAAAGGCATGATAGAGATGCATACAGCTGAAAACTACCGGATGTCTCTCTATAGATGACACAAATGCTTAGTTCCATTGGTTGATCATCACAGTTAGCAATACATGCTTCCACACAGTATTTCATACCATGTATATTGATGTATGATATTAAACATTGTTGTTGTATAGCAATCAGTAGCTTGCTGATTCTCGTTGATTTTCACTTTCGAACTCAAATGTTTATGCATGCGGTCGGGCTCTCAAGGTTTCATCAGTACGAATGCTTCATGCGGCAAAATAATTCCATCAAAATGCATGCTTGTGCCCTAAAGAAATTAGCCAAAAAGAGCCATGTGCTCCATGTCTATCCATTGGATGGAGATGGGCAGTGAAAGTATTTGATATGCTTAAACAAATTCTGTAATTTGTTGGGTCTAATTTTAATTATAATACAACTCAAAGCTAAGCAACACATAAGAATTACCATTTCTATAAGCCACTTACTCGAGTTTGTATTGGGTAAATCAATTGAACTTCCAATAACTCGAAAATTATGCATCTCAAATACATGATAATTTCATTCAGGGGCTCACTTTATCAACATGTGATAGTCTGGTTGGTTGGTTTTCCTATAGTGTAAGGTGTGGGAGGTCTTCTTATCGAGTGTACCCTTCTATCAATTTGAGTGAAATTTATCACCATTATAGTGAGAGTTGTAAGATGGAGAAAGTTACCTCCCTTTGTGTAGCCTCCACTGACACATTGGATCTTCGTATTTGTGTTGGGTATTCCTCATCCTTGATATAAAAGAATATATGGGCTCACTTTAAGAATCAAAGTCACGGCCTTTTATATATGTAATGGGCAAATCTATGAATATGCATAACTTATACACTATACACCTCAAACAAATAAATTATTAACTCATGCACTATATACCTCAAACAAATAAATTATAATTTCATATGCGGACGAGCTCAATTTGAGTACAACAATTATGAAACACATATTTAAGATCTCTAACAAGTGCGAATATATGGTGCTACTTGAAATGGCTTAGCAAATGCCACGTAGCCTCTCCAAAGATGTCTAATTGGCGGAACGGAAAAAAGTTGTTGGGAATGATAGTTTTAAAAAATAAACTATATGGATTCAAATAATAGCACAATATATGTAAAATAATAATCACTTATTTTCATTCCTTATAACTTCATTTTTATTTTACTATTTTTATGTAGTTTCCTCTTTTGTCAGGTGCGTGTTCATCTCCAACATCTTGAAATATAACCGGCAAGCAATAATATTCACAAATTGAGGCTCTCAATACCAAAATAATATTGTGATACTAACTATTAATTAGTGGATGTCCACTTTATTATTATATTTGAAGGTTAATTAAGAGCATTTTATTATTGTATTTGGAGACTATTTATGAGATGGTTAAACCTATATCATTTGTCGTCGGACGAGACTGTTTAAGAAGTTGTTAAACCATTTATTTGATTGTTGTATACTAATTATATATAAAGAGATGGTTAATGAAATGAAAATACACATCAAATCAAGTAAATAACAACATTCTCCCACTTTTCTTTTCTTTTTTCCAAATTTCTGTCCGAATATTATTCTTAAACTAGGCGAATGCCCGCGCTTTGCGCGGATTGCACATTTTAATTTTTTATTGGTGTTATTTTTTTAAAAAAAGAAAATACATTATTGGTGTTTTTAAATTAAAATTTAATACATTTTTTTTAATTATAGTGTTGTTCTTTTCAATTCTAGAAATAACTTCTTTTTAGATTTATGTTTTCGCACCTATATTTTTAAAATAAAGGCTTAGATCTTTTGAGATGAATGTTTAAATGATAATGAATAAATTGGGTTTTAAAAAGGGTGTATGTTTCCAAATGTAATTTTTTAGGCCATTTTTTTAATAATCATATTTTTTTTATTTGAATGTAACATGATATATTTTTATCTTTTACATTTTGTTATGTTTTTTTTTTAGGTTTTTGATCTTATAATAATTAATAAATTTTAAAGTTTTAGTTTAGCTTGTTTGTGATTTCAGGGAGAAGTTAATTTCTTCTAAGTATTTTTTTGTTTGGCTTAAACACACGCTTAACATTTTGTTTTTGATAATTTTTTTCCCTGTGTGATAGTTTTATTGTTTTTATATGAATTAATTAAATTTGTATAGTACAAGTTGATCGTGTGGTGCATATGTGGTCAAAAGTTCTGGTTGTAGTAAAAATTTGGACGGCTGATTTTACTTCATCTAGATCATTATATTTTTAATTTGTGGCAATAAATTAAAATGATTGGATTTTATTTCTTCGAAAAGGGGATAACTTCTCTCACAGCTAGGCACCACCAAGTCAGAAATACGTTTTTGCGAGGTAGTCCGGATCCGTTTCGCCATAACAATTTCGCAGTGCTAGAGTTTCGAAGTGAGAAATTATCAAAGCATACCAGAAGGGTTTTTTACGCCATTGGAGACAATTGCTTCATCAACATAAAGAGATGAAGCGAAATACCTCGTTTGTCTTTCACTGGTACGCAAACCAACATAAAGAGATGAAGGGTGCGTTGATAAATCGGTACATGAACCTAGTAAGGAGAAAGAGGCGTGTCGTTAAATTGGGATGTGACTTTTTATGAGGAGAGAGAAGATCTTGGGGAAGTAGTTGAAGTCCAAATTTTCAAAGCTTTTGGGGCTAGTAATACATTGAAAGCTGAAGATCTGCAATAGATGGGACTACTGGTATTGATACGGTTAGTCCACCTCTCCACCATCATTTTCAAACAACTTGTTCTTTGTCTTGTCAGGTTGTTTTGTTTTCTAGGTTTTCCTAATTTTTTAAGTCTAATTCATATAATATGATTTAAGTGTGTTAGTGGACTTGTATTTATTAATCATGTTTAGTTATGATTCTAGTTATCTATAAATATCTCATTCTTTATTGTTTTTCTATTCGGGATGTGGGTAAGGTTTTTCCCGTTAGTGGATTATCGTTTTTTTTTAGTCCTAATTATTACCTATTCACAATTGGGGGTGGAGATTGAGGTGTATAAGAATCAGTATATTTATAAAGAAATTAGTTCCAAATTGGAAAATTAAAGGTTTTATGTCTTTTTCAAATTGGAGTATTTTCCCCTCTTTTTGTTAATTTGTTGTATTTGAGGTTCCTCTTTGTATGATGTTTTTCTTTGTCAGATTGTGGTTGTCTCAATTAGCTTAAAATTTGTTATTTGTTTTGGTTTATTAATGAATTTCCTTTTGACATTGAGTAGTATCATTTTCTTACATATGTTTTTATTGTGTATGGTAATTGCCATTACACTATCTTTTTTTGCATAATAATATGTTGATGATAGGGAAATATGTTTTAGAGAAGTGTATCTGCATTTATCAAAAATTGTAGAATTTGTTATATATCTTAACATTGTCTATACATCTAAACAATTATGCATGGGAGTTTTTGTTGTTTTGGTAGTTGAGTTTTTTATGGATTTTGATTTTGCATAGTTTTTTTTTTGTTTACCTGATAGAGATTATTGTTTTTGAGTTGTTATTTATCATGTTTTTTCATATTCTTGAATGTGGTGTTCTGCATACTTAGTTACATTTTTTTAGAATTCTATGTTTTTTTTACCTGATGCAGATTATTGATTTTGTGTTTGTATTATTGAATGTTTAAACCGTTATTTTTTTTTTAAACTTCATATTACATTTCTTCAATTTACATTTGTTGTCCCATGATATTCCCTTGAGCTATTGCTTTAAATTTTTGTAAATTTGATTCTGATGATTTTAAGTTGCCGCACTTAGTTTTAATTTAACATAGGGGGTAAAATGACAGTTCCATTTTTCCCAATGTGTCTTCTGTTTTTTGTCAATGCATAAATGATAATTGGGGAGTTAACATTGTATCATTTATATGTAGAGTGATTATTGGTGTAAAGTGATTAGGTCCTTCATCTTGATGTATTTGTAACTTTAAATATTGCTAAAAACTTTTAATACCAAGGATTCATTACAATCTTAACAAAGAATCTCCTTGTATACAATATTCTTGACAATATTATTGGATTCACAGTCTTTGTCATTTTGTAACAACTTCAAGCCTCTTCTATTAGTTACCCTTGATACAGCTACATATAGTTGGCCATGCGTAAAAACTTGTCTTGGCAAGAATATTCCTACATTGTTCAATGATTGTCCTTGACTCTTATTAATTGTCATAGCAAAACATACCATCACTGGAAACTGTCTCCTTCTCAATGTGAATGGCAATCTTGTATCTGAGGATGAGAGAATTATTCTTGGTATAAAGACGACATCTCCAACATGTGTACCAGTTATGATCTCTGCCTGAATAAACCACTTGCCAAGTTGAGTGATAATAAGCCTTGTACCATTACATAAACCCTTGCTCTGGTTAATATTTCGCAGCAACATCACTGGTAAGCCAACCTTTAGTATCAACTCATGTTTAGGAATTCCTGATAATGTCAAGCTGTTTAAAAATTCCACTGGATATAGTACATCTTGATTGCAAATATCAGAAGTCTGATTGCAAATTGTGTCTGAACTCCTATAACATTTTCCTTCCACTGGTATTTTTTCGACCATGTATTTATTTAGCTCATGGACAACTTCATTTGTTGGAGCTAGAATTGCTCGTTCCCTTAGATATTGAGCGTCATTGTAATTATCTTCCAGATGTGGATAAATATTTTCAACAATGGTCTGGTAGGGATCAATTCCGCCATCTAGAGTAATATCATTGGGGACTTTAAGCCATTCATCATCATCAAAATTACCAGCATTCCCGTCTCCTATTGATATTATCCAATTTGCAAATTCTTCTACTTCTTTCCTTTCAACTGGTGAAGTAGCAGTCTGTAGCCGCATGTTCTGTTGTAGTGTTAGGACTTCAACATGATTCCATATATAAGAACGCTTGATAGATGCATTGATTATATCTTCTCTTCTCCCTTTAGGAACAACAGGTAATATTTGTCTAAAGTCTCCTCCAAAAACTACTGTCATACCTCCGAATGGTTTGTTAGAGCTGTCATCATAGGTATTGCGTAGAATATCTCTCAATGTCTTGTCTAAGCTCTCAAAACAATGTTTGTTTGCCATAGGTGCTTCATCCCAAATTATCAGACATGCTCGACTAATTAATTCAGCTAATTGTGTTCCTTGTTTGATGTCACATGTTGAATCTTCTGAAACATCAATGGGAATATGGAATCTAGAATGTGCAGTCCTCCCTCCTGGTAGTAACACTGAAGCTATGCCTGATGACGCTACTGCAAGGGCAATTCTACCCTCTGATCTGATCTTTGATAAAAGGGTTTTCCAAAGATAAGTCTTCCCTGTTCCACCATAGCCATACACGAATAGTGTTTTCCCTAATTTATTGTCAACGGATTCTATGATAGCATTATATGCTTTCAACTGTTCTTCATTCAAACATTTGTAGAGGTGATTGAATTCATTTGTTATAACCTCTATGTTATAGCTTGTCTCTTCCCCAATGAGCCGATTTTTCATATCAGATGTTATAATTGAATTTGGAATGGGCATACCATTGTAATCATGCAGCGACTTCCCATTTTTCATTAGCACTTGATCAATTTCACTTAGAGCATAGTTTTGTATTTGATCATCATTCAACTGCAGCTCTGGAAAATTTAGATTTTTTTGTCTATTAAGGAGGATTCCATCACATAACAAATCAGTATTAGAAATCCATAACTCATATGGTTTACTGACCTCACAAAACAGCAAGATAGTAGCAAATAAGTCACGTAACTGTTTTCCAGTAGCCCAAACACCAGCTTCCTTTATACATTCATTCCATTCTTTGTCATCTCCAAGCAAACCTAAAGCATAGCATGCTTCCTTGAAAGTAGGAAATAAAACACCGTTGACAGTTTTGATGTCCTCAAATGAAGTGGGGCCCTTCAAAACATTTAATAACATTCTAAGGTAATATCTTTCCCCACTTGTAGGGTGCGTGTAGTAAATTCTGCCTATGCATCTTCCTGATTTCCTCCTTCTCCATTCACGGTCGCTTTTATGCCAAACCCATTTAGTAGGAAATTCTAAATAGCTAAGTTCACGGGCATCATCATGTTTCCTATTGGCGGTCATCCACTCTGTAAATATTGTCTTATGAATATTCTCATTTTCTAACACATCATTTAAAACTGCACCATCTCTGAATATAATGCTTTGCTGATCTGGTAGATGGAAACTTAATCTTTCAACACCAGGTTCCCTATAATTAATGTCAAACTGATAAATTCTCCAACATGCCTCAGTGGCAGACACATATCTGCAGTTTATGTATTGCTTTATTTCATCATTGCTTGTTGAGTGTGATGCATTTGGTATCTGTTGCGTTCTATCTTCACCTTGGATTATAGCTGTTGCTCGATCTGGTTGTTTTGAAACATATTTAAATAAGTATTTAATAGACCGTGAATGGTTGCATACCTCAACATTCAAGTGAGCTTGGTATTTAACTAATAAGTCTCTATTATATGGCACAACGTATCGATTGTCGAAGCGTACTCCTTTTCTGGAAACAAATTCAGCTCCTTTCCTCCTTCTGTACACTGGAAAGCCATCACTATCAATTGTTGTTTCATTGTAGAACTTCTTTGGGAAATGTTTAGTGCACCTGCCATCTATCACGCAGGGTGCCATTTTATTTAAAATTCCACATGGTCCATGAATCATAAAATTCTGAACAACTGAATTTCCCAATGGATCTGATTTCTTGTCGGGTATTTCAGCAGATACGATACCATCTATATGAGTTGTACTGGGATTCTTTTCCTCTGGGTGTAAAAACACCAATATATGTGCATGTGGCAAGCCACGCTTCTGAAATTCTATTGTGTATAGAACTGCATATAAAGTTAAAAAAAACATTAAGTTTTTGCATAATTTAAAATTTCCAAGCTTTTTTTTCCCTTAAATAAACATTGAACAAAATAAATGCAAATGTTTGTTATTCTATTTATCCCTAATTTAAAGTCTTGAAATACTTACTTGCAATAGTATGGCCGAAATGTTGATGCTTCTTGATATCTTGCATTAGCTCTTGAAGTTTAATTTCAAAAACTCGATCAATCAAATCAGGTCTTTTTGAAGGATCTGATTGTCCTATCATGTTTAGCATGTATTGAATCTCAGGCCATTTTGGATTGCAAGTGAAAGTGATGAAAAGATCTGGATAGCCAGCCCAACGACATATAGCCATCGCATCTTGATAATTTTGCACCCTATATCTTGGACTACCAGTATGAGAAGCAGGTAATACAGTTCTTTTGCCAATGTCTACAGCTATTGTATCACCTTGTGAAATAGCATCTTGTAATCCACTATATAGCTCAGATCGAAGCTTATCTTGGTTGCACCTTATAAACTTCAATCGTTGTTCTTCTATACAGGTATATGCATCAACTACAAATTGCATAAATAATTTACCTCCATTTAATAATGTGTGAGCCTCTGAGGCACGTTGGTGCAGTTTGTAAGCATAATACTCTCTCATGGTAACACATTTTCTCTTTATTTGTCTTCCCACATTGGTCTCTGCATATTTGATATCAATTCTAAAACCATCTTCTCCATAGGGAAATAACAATGGATATTGCATAGACATGAAACACGGATGTAATTCTGTAATCCTTTGCAACCCTTTCTCCTGATGTTGAACAATTATATCTCTATGAGGTTGATCTGGATTAAAATCTCCAACGATAAGAGCTGCCATTTCTGAATGTGTTGGAAGATTGTATTCCTTTCCATCATATCCCCTTGCACTATACAAACAAAGTTTGAAATTGTGGAATTCATTATTTTTGAACCTGTCTCTTGCCATTCGGAATGATTTTGTGAGGACATTATGTTCATCCAACATGGATATCAGAGATTGCATCAAATCCATGTCAAAAATTTTATTCTCTCCCCCTTTCGTAAATGCATTGACACGATTAGTCAACTCATTGTCTGTATCGTAAACATATAGTTGTGCAAAGCATGGGCTTCTTCCTTGTGCTGGCAATAGGGATCCAATATGGTGATGGTTCTGGCCATTCAGGCGAAATACATAAGGACCACTCTTTTTGTTGATTTCATTATCAATATGACCCCCCATAGAGGTGAAGGCAAAAACTGAATTGTAAGCTCGAATATTATCCACAAATCTTTGTGATTGAATGCCATTCTGTGGAATAATTAGATCTTTTAGTGGCTGTGGAGCTTCCTTTGAGAGTGGTATTTTAATCCTTCCGTTCATGCAGCATATAGAAAATTTTGGAATTCTTGGTCTTGTAGATTTAAGAGTTCTTTCCTCGTACCATAGAATGGCTCCGCAGTAAGCACATATACATGTAGGAGGCCCACAATTATGAATCAGTCCTAAAAATTTTAAAAAAGAATATTAGTTGTAGCGTAAACTTTAAGTTTATAAGATAACGCAGTGGTTATGAAATTTATTAAAATTTCATGGTTTGTATCTTTTTTTTTTAGAGAATTTTTTTTTTTGGATTTTTAACTTATGTACCTGTTTCTATACTTTGCTCCTTTTGATCATTCGACAAACTGTCCGCTGAATCCGGAATGATGTCTGCTTTATAAGCATGAGAGGGCATTCTGTGCTCCATAGGCTTGAGTACACCATGGTGGTTGTATATTTCTGGAAATTTTCAAAAAAGCATAGTAATAAGATTTTTTGGATTGAATAACATATATAAAACTTTCAAATAGAAATTTGAGGAAATATTGCTTTATATGTATTTCATTCCATACCATGTATATCTCTTGAGGAAGATCCATATGTATATTGATTTCTTCTTTGTGATAAAATAGATCTTCGATACATACGCGCTTTCTTATTTTTTGTTTGCTTGATCATGTTTTCCTCATCAACATCTGGAGCTGTAGTTGTAGATGTAATAAAAAAAATACTTAATTAGTTTATGTTAATTGTTTTTATTAACATGATTATTTGTAAGAAGGTGTAAAGTATTACCTTTGGCATGGACCAGATTGAAGCTCGTATTAGAAGGTATGATGGATTTGCCATTATTTCTTTTCCTTTTCTTCTCCTGTAATTTCAATTTCCTCAGCATCCTTGCTTGTTTAAACATGTAGCCATGTTGAACATATCGAGTAATGCTTGTTGCATGATCAGGTTCCATCTCCTTGGATGAATTAGCTTCTAAGTCAAAATAGCTGCACAGAAAATGGTATTGGACTTAATATTTTAAACTAAGGACTTTCCTGTAATTTTTGTTTTTAATTAATAGGTCTTCTCACACCTACATAACTATTTTATTTAAATACTCATTCATGTTGGAATATCACAAATTGGCACAAAATATTACATTTGATTTGGCATTTAGTAAGAAAGGTCGTGTGGTTCTAATTTATGAGCTTTAAAATTATCATAATTGCATGGCCAGACGTTTTTGCAAAAAAAAAGGAAAATTTTTTTGCTCTTTATGGGACATTCATGAACCATTAATTCCTATAAGCTTCATGGTTCTACTTAGACGCTATATACATACACACACACATATATATATATATAAATTTTTAGATTAAAATTAACACATTAGCACATTTTGGCTTTTACCTTTCCCCCTCATATATTATAATACTAAAAATGATTCTCAATGAATACATCTTTGCAACAACATATATTAATTCAAAATATTTAAGTTATAGATTCAAAAGTACTTTGCGACATTAAAAAAAAAATTTGAGATTTCAATTTTACATTAGATTGGATGATGTATTTCAATCATCAACAATTTGAGTATTCTTTCTACGGTACATTTTCCTCCTTGATGTTGATAATCGATCCAACGATGTTATTACCACAGTATCTGCATCATCATTAACATCCTTGTCTTCCAATATTTCACACTCATCAATCATGTTGGTGTCATCATGCACAATAACACCTTCCTCTTCGGGCCCCTAAGATTTTATACAATAGTTAATAGACAATTCAGTCTCCTAATTTTCATTATAAATATTTAGATAAAATTTAAACATACCTGAGGTTGTATATTCTTGGTAGGATGTGTTGCTCTGTTATTGTGAATGAGAACGCGTCTGCGCTTTGCCACCTGCAAGTATTTCAAAAGTTTTGCAAAGAAATATCCATTAAAAGATTTGATTGAATGTATCATGCTAATTTTTTTTATATAATAAAACATAATCATAAAACCTGGGCCCCTTCATTTTCCGGAACTTCTACTTTCACTGTTATTTCATTTGCATTTTCAACTGATGGATCTTTACCCTCTTCAAAAGCTTTCATCACCGTATAGTTCTCGTTCCCAAAAATCAAATTATAATCAGTGACCCTCAATTGAAACACATAGGTCCTGTTGTTAAGTGTCTTTAGCTGTGGCGGCAGATCCTTTAGAGAAGGTCCATAGTGTTCTATAAGTCTTGATGCTGAAATTCCAATGATTTTTTGTATGTCTCCATCAAACATTGTGAGAGTTGTAGAGCCAGTGCTGTCTTTTACCTCAACTTGGACTTTGAAGCTGCATATGATAAAAAAATTAATAACTTTTAGTTTTGAATTTTTTCATTCTATATGCATAATTTAAAAACCGTCAGCATCATACCTTGTAGTTGGGAATTCAGTTTTTTTTTTGCACCAATTGCAATTGTATGCAATATCTTTTACAATCAGCTTCCTCTTGCAAGCCTCGCATGAATAATAGTACCATCCATATTTGTTTTGCACTTCTGTTATTTTTGCAAGTAGAGTAACTATAATCGAGTTTCCGACTTCCTTTTGAGGGACCATTGTGAGTATCTCTTGTATGTTTTTCCTATTGTTAGACATCTGATCTTTGAGGGAAATGTGGTGCACTGGATCTGATTCAAGTAGACCTAGACGCATACCTTCTGCGCCAATCCTAGGAGGTATGTTATGAATTTTAAAACTTTTCATTATAAACATGAAGTATATGTAAGAAATATTTTTAAAAACCATGAAATAATACCTCTGTAGAATTACTTTCGTCTCAGGTATGTCCATATTTAGATACACTTTAGTAGCTCCGGTGGATGACAATTGATATTGTTCTGAAATTTTAACAATTTAATGTTAGCATCAAGCTTTTGAAAATTTTATCACAATAAAATTTGGCTTCGTTCTTTTACCTTTGTATTGTTTAACCATGGTAGAAGTGATGATCACCACTGTTGGTTCGTCATTCTTGTTTGACACCAAGTCCTTAAATTGCAATGCCTTGTCTGCCCACAAATTTACCTTCAATATGAAATCCCTGCAAAATAATTAAATAAAAACTTATACGTAATAGATGTTGTGTGGCATGCATTTCTTGCTCTGGGATACATATTGAGTCATTAAAATGGTTATATAACTTTTATCTACATACTCCAACAACATTTAAAGAAGAACAAAAGTCAGAATATACCCCTCAAGTTTAATCTCGATGTCTAGCTTATCAACATCTTTTCCGTAAACGGGCAATTGTCCAATAATTCCAACTTTTGTAAGTAGTCCGATCGCATCTATATTTTTTCCAATAGAGTTGGGTGTCAAAAATATAACAAATAATTGAATGTAGTTATGCTTTTTTAAAAATTGTAAATATACCTGTTAGAATTTTGTTCTTGTTGAGAATATACCTGTTATAATTTTGTTCTTGTTGAGTCTATTCTGAATGTCTTGTGGTTGCTGGAAATAAAACTTGTGCTTCTCAATTGAGAGTGTCGAGACATCTCTTTGTTTTTCTAAACGTGTTGAAGGTATGAAAGCAATAGTAAACTCTCCATCAACTATTTTGTATTCAGCCTTGCTATTCACCACTTTGAAAATAGATATTTTGTAAATAATGCCTTCTTGCAGCTTGGGTCGGAATTGATTTGCAAGGCGCTTATGAACTGTGGCATGCATAGTAGTGCCCTATGGTATGGAATATTTAAAAGATAAATAAAAGGCATGACAACATAAACAAAAGTATTGAACTTTTATTTGTAACATTTCGATACTTACCATTTTGTCAAGCAGTAACATATCTATGCTCATCAGCTCATTGTCATTCTTGATGTTAACAGAGTCCCACATCCGAGAGACTCTTGCAATTATATGCCAATTGATATTATCAGGTCGTACATCAGCTAAGGCTACCTCCATATCTTATGCTTGGTAGGATACTGAGATTGATAGGCGCTAGTGTGGTATATTTATATCATTGATAATCATTTCAATTCAGTTTTTTACTGTAGAACATGGGTGAAGCAATATCGTTGTACTTATGAAGCTTCCCAAGAGTCATGGCTGTTAGAATCCTTAAAGTCATGTGTAAAATGTATTCATTTTGTTCAATGTATAAGCTGGTTTAGTGGGAATGGTGTTAAACCATTTTATTGCTCATTAAATCAGATGCTTTATTCTGTTTGTATACGTTTGTTTTTAATCATAATATTCATTGAGGGATGTCTTCCCACGACGCACGACTGCTGAAGCCAATTTAATGGTTTTTTAAACCAAATTCAGTAATTGTTTTTCCGGGCACTGGTATAGTGACATGGCAACAACCTAATTACAATTAGAATGCATGTTTTAAAAAATCAATAAAATCAATTTAATAATAATTATAAATCATATCCAGGTGTTGTTTTTACGGATGCTGACATGGCAACATGAGATGATTTTTTAACACTCTCTCTCCTTCCGCTTTTCTATAAGTTATAGATACTAATTTCTTTAATCTTGATTTTGTAAATATTTGATTCCTTGCTCACATACTTATTTGTGTTTATTGTTCATTATATGTATCTTCTTGACTACACAATTGCCTTGTCAGGTGGACGATACGTCCATCCATAGGCCTGTTGGATAACAGACCAGAAAGTGGGCTTTTTAGAAGGCTATGGGCCTGTCATGTTACTACTTTAAGCTGTGAACCTATTGAGTTCTTGAACATTTCGTAAGATGTGGGTCTGTCCAACGGCTAAAAGTAATGGACCTGTTTAGTCTCCATTGGCCATGGACCCATTATGATGGGATGGTTTGTAATTCTGTATATCCATCATGATTCATCGTCTGTATTATGGATGACAATGGAGCGGGGCGGGGGCGGGTTTGTCTTGCCCTCCCTATCCCCAAACTCGAACCCTTCCCGGTCCCATACCCAATTTTTAAGGTTTGGGAAATCCCCGAACCTGATGGGACGGGTAACACCCGTCCTCGCTCCATTCCCGAATTTCAAAATATTATAATATTATATATTTATGTTACTATGTATGTATATGTTATATATATATATACATGCATACTATATATATGTATATGTAATATATAGACACACACATATTTACATCGGTTGAAGTTCAAGTTCTTACATTTTGTTATATTTTTATATGTTATAATATATATATATATATATTATAACATATAAAAATATAACAAAATGTAAAAATATAACAAAATGTAAATATATATATATATTTATATGTTATATATATATATATTTATATGTTATATATATTGTTATGTCGTTAGTAACAATTTAATATAATCTTATAACTGTACAAATAATATATAATTGACAAGTAAAAGTCGATCCCACAAGGAGTGATACTAATAAATATACAACCTAACACTTGAATATAATTTACACATAATAGTAAAGGGGGGGTGTTTAAGTCTTATAACATAAAATAAAAAAAACATTAGTATTAAAAATAAGAATATTAAGTGATGAGTTTCAATTTCCAAAAATCCTTGCTAGGACTCACTATCCACCACAAAACAATCAAACAATTTATAAGAAATGGTAGATTGAAATTTTCAATAAATATATGATGACAACATTCACAACAAGGTCATGGTCAAACTCAAGTTGTATGATTCTCTCTTAGGTGCATGTACAGTGCATGGTGTTTACCTCAGTACGTGTATTCTTAATTGAAATCTAGCATGATGTTTGCATCAATTAACAATTAAAAACCCAATAGGAGTAAAGAGAATATGAATGTTACAAGAATCCTAATACATGGTGTTTGTACTTAGATATTCAAGAATTGATTTTTCATAATTCGTTTAACCGAATTATATGTTGCAAATAAGAACATATTCAACAGGGTAATTGATCTTGTTCTACAACAATTAACTCTAATAGATGTTTCAAAGTTAGCTAATCAAAGAAACAAAAATATTAGAATTCAAATAACATGGAAAAATCAAAATCATCATTCTTATAAGAAAATTTGCAATCCACACCACACAACTTATATAATTGAAATCATGTTTAGGGCTTCAAAGTTAAGCCCTAACTACAAAAGTTTAATTATACATAATCAAGCAAAATATAAAACATAAGAAATACAAGCTAAGGAATACAACCCTTTTTCTCCTTCTTTGTTCTTCCTCCAAAAGATTTCTTCTTCTTGCTTTGTTTCTTCAATTCTTCAAATCTTGGAATTTTGGAATCTTGAAATCTTGCTATCCTCCATCATCAAAGACCTCATTTCCTTTTATAGACAAAATATTATGTAAATATCATGATATTTTAAATATAAATATAATAAAATAAAAAATATCACACATATAAATATTATACAAATAAATATCACACATATAAATATCATGATATTTATTTAGGCAAATGATGGTGATGTCATGAATGACATATTTTTACTTATAGATAAAGAATTTCACAATTGCTTAGGTTAAATGACAAGGAAGCAAAATTTCATTTAAAATAATAAAGTGATGCCCAAAATAATATTTGGAGTTTAATGCACAAATAAATCACTTTAAACCTTAATCATTTATAAATGCCTATATGTAATCAATTTTAGAATGTATATTCTGGCACTTATCACAACCCCCAACTAGCTTATTGCTAGTCCCTAGCAATACAAGCGTAAAGGAAATGTCATAATGATTTAAAAAGAACACCACACAATAACAGAACAAAAAGTAAGAGATCATAATTGCTATCCAAATTATTATAGTCACAATTCCTAACATTTGTGTGTGTGTGCACCAAGTCAAAACCTTCTTACCACAAACCATAATGCATAAACTTCAAGAAATTATCCAAGTAAAAAGTCTCAACTCCATATTCTCACAGGTAAGAAAATGATTTCAATGGATAGAATTTCTCTCATGGAGTTGGAAAATATATAAGCACTCAGAAGAATAATCAATTTAAGGACAAACAGATAAACAAACATTGATCAAAAGATAGGTATATTAGCTGTCTAGAACTTCCACCAGTCTTACCAACAAACCTGCTTTGGAATTCTAGAGATCAATTTTGCTAAGAAAATAATCAACCCATAAAACAGAAAAGAAACTACATGTCTTCTTAAGGAAGAATAAGACTTAATTTTTCTTCTGTCTCAAATTCACAATATCATACAAGTTTCTGTTTTTCCTTTCTGTTTTTTTTTCTTTTCTTTTGTCTCTTTTTTTTTCTTCTTCCACAATACCATACAATACAACAAAGCCTCAGTAAATTACAACATTGGTCTAATAAAATTGATCTCTATCATCCTCAGCATCCTACCAGCATTCCACAAACCATGTAATGGTGTTCATTGACAGTAATTATCCATTTCTAAAGATCAATGAAAATTCATAAGTTGTTTTCTCATTTCTCTCTACTCATTTATAATTCACCTCATGCTGCTTTATCCTTGAAAATTTTCTTAGTATTATGCATTATCATCCATCTTACCACAGACTTAGTATTCGTGCACAAAAAAGTTTTAGAAATTGCTTTCTAACAATCCAGATAGAAAAAAATTGACTCAAACCAGTTGTAGTGTAGCAAATCATCTTTTATCAAATCATCCATTTTTGCATGCATATGTTACCCCCAACTAAAATGAAACATTGTCCTCAATGTAACAACAGAGAATTAGTAGGGAAATGCAATGCAAAAAACAAAAACAGGGGTAGAAAAAATACAACATGAGATGAAAATGCTCGGACAATGGTGGGAGGGGAAGATGGCTAGCGCCGCATCATATTCATTAGGACGTTCAGCATGTGTTCCAGCCGCTGTTGTCCAACCTCCAACCTATGCAGGCGGGCTAGGATGTCATGAATGTGGTCAGTCGAAAGTAGTGCAGCAGCAGAAGAGTCAGACGCTTCCAGTGGTAAAGCAACTGGACTTCGCGGTGTTCGTTGTCTGCGAGCATTGGAACGCATGTGGCCAGTACTCTGACGCCAGGTAGAGTTCTCCAAAACCGTCACTGGATAATTGGAAGTTGTCTGACTGGGAGGTGGGAGAATGCCCATACTGAAAAGCAACCGCGTGATGAGTCTCGGGAAATATAATCTCCCGACCTTGGTTGTTTGTTTCTCTACAAGGGTCTTCGCCTTAAGAATGCTCTCAAGGTAAATCCGGCCAATATCAAACCAGACTCCGCGATACATGTAATACAGAACGGAAAGTATGTTACCCTGGCGTTGTTGACTGTGTCCAATGGGGCAAAGGTTACTTCGGATGGCATCATCAAGCATCCACATCGTGGACGGCAAATAAGAGCGGCGTGTAGAAGCAGCATTATTCGGATCGTGTCGCCCTTGACACAGATCATCAATCATCTCTTGATGGGAAATAGAGATCGGCACTTGAAAACCTACAGCGACGTCAGCGGTAGGTGGATAACCTAAACACGAGCAAATATCCGCTGACGTGAATCGAAGCCGAAGACCAGGGATGTCAACCTGATACACTGGTTGAGTGCCAGAAGAGTGGGGTATTTTGTGAAGAGTATGGTAGAAAGAGCGAACGATGTGAGGATACACCGGTAATTCATCTTTTGGATCAGGATCGACCAAGAACAGCAGAGAATGGTCACGGAGGTAGCTCATGGCCCATCGGTTGGCAGAATCGTTCAGAATTTTTGAATCGATTCGACGTTCTGGCAGGATTGTAGCTCTGGCGAATAAGTCGACCGTCGCAACGGCATCACGGGGGCTGCGCGACATACTGTGACGGAGGAAGAGAAAGACGATCTGAAAGGAAAGAGATGTGAAAATCAAGAATAAACAGAGTATGATAAGAAAACAATTAGGGTTACTTTTTTTTTTTTTTAATCAAAATCATTGGTAAAGAAGATATAAACAATTATATCACTAATTACACCAGGGAAATTCCCAGGAAAGATTGGAGGGACACAGTGGTCCACTTAAATACCAAACTCCTTAGACAGAATTTTCCTATACATGAAATTAGTAGCATAATTTATCATACCAACTTACCCGATCAAAATATATATTGCGGAAGCAATCCAAATATATATAAATATGGATAGATATACTATTTGTTTTCTTTTTTTTTGTTTGTTGTTTTTTTCTTTAAATCAAATGAACAAAATAAAAATAAACACACAAGTAGAGGGAGAAAGAAATATGGGTTGCCTCCCACAAGCGCTAAGTTTAATGTCATTAGCCAGACATAATGACGTCTCAAGTGAGTGGAACAGGATCCGTGAGCTGTAAATTTTCTTCAACATTTTCTGTTGCTAGCTCTAAATAGTTCTTGAGACGATGACCATTCACTTTGAAAATGTTTCCTGTCTGTGGGTGTTGAAGATTCACTGCACCATGAGGAAAAACATGAGTAATAAGAAAGGGACCATACCAACGTGAACGAAGCTTACCTGGAAATAGCCGAAGGCCTGAGTTATATAACAAGACTTTCTGCCCAGGTTCAAAATGCTTTGGCCTGTTCGTTCATTTTGGGGTTGACAACAACTTGGCCAGGAAATTTTCCAGGTTCTCTTTCATTTAAGGCAGTGGCTAATTGTCCCATTTGTTGCTCCAGATTTGCAATGGCGTTATCTGTTTTCTGCATAAACGCTTGAGTGCTTTGCGCCATTGATGTAACCATATCTTCAAGTGATGGTTTTGAAGGCTCAACTTGACCCCGATGTTGTGGTACTTGGGTAAAAGGCTGTTGCATTGGTTGATTATTACTCCACCTAAAATTTGGATGATTCCTCCATCCTGGATTGTAGGTAGAAGAGAAAGGATCATTACGTGGCCTTTGCATCTGATTCATGTTCTGATTTGGATAGGTGGTCAATGCATTGATTTGACCATCTAAGACAGCAACTTCATTTTGTGGGCAATTTCCCATGGCATGTCCAGGTGTACTACAAATAGTACACACCTGAGCTATTGGAATGATTAGCTGCTTCACCATATCTGTCAGATTGGCAATCTGAGCTTCCATGATTGAACTTGACTGTGCTTCATAGACTCCAACTTTTTTTTTGCGGTTCTCTCACTCTATTGTAGCTCCATTGTTGAGAATTGGTTGATAGAGTTTCGAACATTTCCCTTGCTTGCTCTGCATTGTTATTCATCAGTCCACCACCAGATGTGGCGTCCACCATTTTTCGATCTGAATCCAACATCCCCTCATAAAAATATTGCATAAGAAGCCATTCTTGAATATTATGATGAGGACAAGAACTTAAGAGTCTCTTGTACCTCTCCCAATACTCATGGAATACTTCTCCATCATTTTGTTGAATGCTCACGATCTCTTTTCTTATTTTATTTGTTCTTTGAGCTGGAAAGAATTTTGTCAAGAACTTGTTTGCCAAATCTGTCCATGTTCTAATTGATCCTCTTTGTAAAGAGTGAAGCCATGTCTTCGATTGTTCCTTCAAACTGAATGGAAACAATCGTAGACGGACTTGCTCATCAGTTAATCCTCTTATTTTGATTGTAGAACACACATCAAAAAACTCTTTAAGATGCATATGAGGATCTTCTCCAGCATGGCCCAAGAATGTAGGTAATAAATGGATCATGCCCGACTTTAGTTCAAAATTGTCTACGGTAGTCTGGGGGTAGACAATGCATGAGGCCTGATCAGCTGCTTGAGGCACTGAAAAATCCTTAAGTGGCCTACTCATGTCAGTTGGTTCTTCTGCCATTTGGACTATGACTCTGGGACTTGTGACTGGTGACGTCAAAGGTGATATCTCAGGAGTTTGACGGTCTCTTTTTCGTTGTTGGCAAAATAGACGAATATCCGCTAATTTTGTGTCTAACGAGATGTTGTCACTCAATAAGTTCTCCGAATCTGAGCGGGACATGCATGTATCTGTATAATAGAAGAAAAAGAAAAAAAAAATAGCAATGAGATATTTAGGTGGCAAAGCCAACCATAAACATAAATTAATATACAGGAAATTTAGAGGATGACTGTGTCAATCACAATCAACAAAATTAATGTAGTTAGTATACATTATATAAAAAATTAGGAGTTAGTATACAGTATATAAAAAGTTAGTATACATAAAAATAAAAATAAAAATAAAAATAAATTAAGAAAAATGGGGCGATTTGAGCCAACCACATTAATTAATAACCTTCCATATAGGAGGTGCTAAGATAAAAAAAAATATAAAAAAAATAATAATAATAAAAAAAAATAGTATACAGAATAAATAAAATGGGGCAGATAATGCCAACCATGTTAATTAATAACCTTCCATATATGAGGTGCTAAAAAAAACTTAATATACAGAAAAAATAAAATGGGGCTGATAAGGCCAACCACAAAAAGAAATACAAATAATTAAAAAGTTAGTATACATAAAAATAAAATGGGGCATATAAAGCCAACCATGAATAAAAAAAAATAGTAATGTTAGAAAATATTAATGCATATTAATAGGCGGTAAAACCAGCCATTAATTCTAATAGATATATAACTATAATATATATTATATATACATATATTAACAAAAGTAGGCGGTTGAACCGACCATTAAAAATATGGGGCAATGAAGCCAACCATAGTAATTAACAACAGTAATAAATAACTAAATAATAAACAAGAGTTAGTTGACACTGTATTAGGGAATCACTCCCCGGCAACGGCGCCAAAAATTGTACAAATAATATATAATTGACAAGTAAAAGTCGATCCCACAAGGAGTGATACTAATAAATATACAACCTAACACTTGAATATAATTTACACATAATAGTAAAGGGGGGGTGTTTAAGTCTTATAACATAAAATAAAAAAACATTAGTATTAAAAATAAGAATATTAAGTGATGAGTTTCAATTTCCAAAAATCCTTGCTAGGACTCACTATCCACCACAAAACAATCAAACAATTTATAAGAAATGGTAGATTGAAATTTTCAATAAATATATGATGACAACATTCACAACAAGGTCATGGTCAAACTCAAGTTGTATGATTCTCTCTTAGGTGCATGTACAGTGCATGGTGTTTACCTCAGTACGTGTATTCTTAATTGAAATCTAGCATGATGTTTGCATCAATTAACAATTAAAAACCCAATAGGAGTAAAGAGAATATGAATGTTACAAGAATCCTAATACATGGTGTTTGTACTTAGATATTCAAGAATTGATTTTTCATAATTCGTTTAACCGAATTATATGTTGCAAATAAGAACATATTCAACAGGGTAATTGATCTTGTTCTACAACAATTAACTCTAATAGATGTTTCAAAGTTAGCTAATCAAAGAAACAAAAATATTAGAATTCAAATAACATGGAAAAATCAAAATCATCATTCTTATAAGAAAATTTGCAATCCACACCACACAACTTATATAATTGAAATCATGTTTAGGGCTTCAAAGTTAAGCCCTAACTACAAAAGTTTAATTATACATAATCAAGCAAAATATAAAACATAAGAAATACAAGCTAAGGAATACAACCCTTTTTCTCCTTCTTTGTTCTTCCTCCAAAAGATTTCTTCTTCTTGCTTTGTTTCTTCAATTCTTCAAATCTTGGAATTTTGGAATCTTGAAATCTTGCTATCCTTCATCATCAAAGACCTCATTTCCTTTTATAGACAAAATATTATGTAAATATCATGATATTTTAAATATAAATATAATAAAATAAAAAATATCACACATATAAATATTATACAAATAAATATCACACATATAAATATCATGATATTTATTTAGGCAAATGATGGTGATGTCATGAATGACATATTTTTACTTATAGATAAAGAATTTCACAATTGCTTAGGTTAAATGACAAGGAAGCAAAATTTCATTTAAAATAATAAAGTGATGCCCAAAATAATATTTGGAGTTTAATGCACAAATACATCACTTTAAACCTTAATCATTTATAAATGCCTATATGTAATCAATTTTAGAATATATATTCTGGCACTTATCATATATATATATTTATATGTTATATATATATACACATATACATGCATGCTATATATATGTATATGTAATATATACACACATATTTACATGGGTTCAAGTTCAAGTTCAAGTTCTTACATTTTGTTATATTTTTATATGTTATATATATATATATGTATATGATACTTGAGATGGGTTTGGGGCCGAGTGTGACAATATCATCCCCGCCCCATACCTGGTTTGGGATTCCCCAAACCTGAAAAGGGTTCCCCGACCTGACCCGAGCTAGGCGACACTCGCGGGGCTCCAAACCTGCGAATAAAATTTTCATCCCTAATCTTTATATCATTTTTGCAGTTAACGATTAGATAAAATAAAATAAAATAAGATTGACTTGATTTTATGTTCAGAAGATTAGGGGAAAACCATTTTTGATACAAATAATTATCAAAATAAATCGAATTATAGAACTAAATTTATCACACACATGTGCATATATATTTTTTAAAATTTATAAACACCTAAACCATAGTGGAGAAAAAAAAATCCGCCCATACGCGCCTTCTCCTTCTTCAAAGGAAAGGTTTTTTTATTATTACTATTTTATCTTAAAAAGAAGGAAAAATCAAAAATTCAATAGGATTCAATGAATTGTTGAGGTCCGCAAAACACCGACGGAGAAAATTGTCTCCCCTACTACATGTACGAACACAGTGAAAAAACAACATTGACAGAGCTAATGAGTTAGAGGGTGGGACAGACCGTAATAAAAGCAATAAACTTTGTATTTATAAGTGGTACGAAGGCATAGCCATTAAGAAAGAAGCGCAAGAACAGCAAGATGAGCTGATATTTATTGGAGAAAATCTAATTGCTGGGCCAAGACAAAAGGGATTGTATTTTTATTTAAATATATACGGTTTTGTTTGTTTCGCTCTTTTTCGACCCAAATATATTCTCAGATTCTCTGGAGGACAATTTTTGGCTTCTGTAAGTGTCTCTCTGTATATACCCTTCTCAGTATATGCATATGTGTGTTGTATTAGTCCCTCTCTATGGAGAATTTTCTAGTGTTTTAGTTGAAGTTTCATTCACTTTGACCGTTGTCTCTGGCAAGGCTGGTGTTTTTATGCACGTTGTGGTAATTTTGCTTTTGGGATTATAGGCTGGGGATGATTGATGATTTCAGAGGCCTAGTTTGTTGAGTTCTTTTTCTTTCTTTTTTCTTCTTTTGTTTCTGGGTTTGGGTTGCCGCTAAATTTGAAGAAACCCTATGGGCGTTGGGGGAAATTTTGAATTTCTTGAGGTTTGTGATTCTGGCCTTTTAAAGTTGACAAATGGGCGTGAACTTAAATTTGTTTGGGAATATTGCCAGGTAAGTGTGATGATATATTGTTTATTTATTTATTTTTTATTTTCTCTATACCTAATGTAGCCAATTCAGATATGAAAATCCATACTTTCTGTTGGGCAGGGGATAGATTTGATATGGTTTATATGCCCTTCTGTATTGTAAAGTTTAATACGTCTGCGTCATAACTTAGCTACAGTTTATGGGGAATTTGAAATATTGGTGGTCGATGCTTGCATTTGTTAGTCACTGTTTTTTCCCATCTTCTTCCACAACTGAGCTTTATTTAAAGGATATCATGTTTCTTGATGATTAGTAATAGCTTGAAGTATCAAGCTTCAAGCCTTGTGTTTTATAATTTTCTGCCTCTGAATTAGCATAACTTTCAGTTTCTTTTGCCATGGCTCCTGTAAAGCTCATTTGGATATCTTCTAATGTGAATTTATCACGTGGTAGCTTACTTTGGCGAATTTTGTGATTTGGCTTTAACAAGATGCTGCCTTCCGGGCCCACGACACCAATCGGTGGTGTCCCGTCCATTTCATCTTCTTTTCTACGATCAAACTCTTCAATTTTGGGATCTCAAGGAGGTTCGGTGCATCCACAAGCAACATTCTCTTCTCTCATCTCACCGCAATCTCAATATAACATGAGTGTGCTTGGAAGTAATCCCAACATGTCCTCTCTTCTCAACCAAAATTTTGGTAATGGGGCAAACACTGGTCTCTCTGGTTTCCAACGTGGTAATGTTGTCACCACAGCTGAGTCTGTAGCAACTGACATTAGTTTTTCTCTCCAAGGTCAAAACCAGCATTTTGCAAACAATGCTGGAAACACTACATCGTTGGATCAACACCAATATAATGTGCAACAATTTCAGCAAAAAAAGTTCCAGCATGGCCCGCAGCTGATGCACCAGTTTCCTGTTTCGAACTGCCAAGTGCAACAGCAACAGTCCCAGTTCCAATCACTCCAACGTGGGTTAGGGGGCATCGTACCGGTTACGATGGAACCACAGGTAGTTAACCATTCAATTGGTCCGCATGCACAATTGCAGTCATTGAGGAATCCTGGTCCAATGAAACTAGAGTCACAGAAGGATCAGATTGTTAGAGGCATGGGGCCTGTTAAGTTAGAGGATAGACATTCTGATCAAGCTTTGGTTTTGAAGCAACGGATGCAGCAGCAACAATTCCTCCAAATGTCTAGGCAGCCCTTGCAAGCTAGTGATGCGCAGATGAATATTTTGCAACAACATCGCCTTTTTCAGCTGCAGCAACATCAGCAGCAACAAATTTTTAAGGCACTTCCTCAGCAACAGCCCCAACTACAGCAGCAACCACAAAATATGATTTCTAGATCTGTTGGGAGACCGACATATGAACCAGGAATGTGTGCTCGGCGTTTAACTCAATACATCTATCAGCAACAACATAGACCTGGTGTAAGCGTCTGAGAGAAGCATTTTTTGTCATTTGGTTGCCTTTTCTGTGAATTGCTAACTTGTTTATGGAGATGATGCTCTTTTGTAGGACAATAATATTGAGTTCTGGCGGAAATTTGTGGCTGAGTTCTTTGATCCCAGTGCAAAGAAGAGATGGTGTGTTTCATTGTATGGCAATAGCCGCCAAACGAATGGCATTTTCCCTCAGGTTTCTCTCAGTGAGACCTAATTGATTTATGACTGAAAAAAGAGAATTTAATCTTTTATGCCACTCTTTACTTTTTCTTTCTGTATTTTGTTTTGGTGGTTGAAGTGTGTGTCCTTTGTGGACCAATCTTCATGGGCTTTTATTGTTCAGCTTCATTTCCTCCTTAATGTTATCTGATGAATGTGTTCATTCTTGAAGAGTCACTCCCCTACCATGAATAGTGATGTTATGTATGCGAACATTGTGTCAGGATTGGTCTTATTTTCAATGGAAATTAGTGTTTCTTGCTGAAATCTATTTAATAGATGATCAAAATCCCACTGTGCAAGCTAAATTTCTTAGTGATATTAGAAAATTCTGGAGTTTAATTGCAGTATTTAACAATTTGCAGGATACATGGCACTGTGAAATATGCAACCGGAAGCCTGGGCGCGGTTTTGGTATGTTCTTTTGAATGGAACTGTTCGACATTTTCAGTTTTCAGGAGTGTTTACTTGACTTAGCTGAGTTTGCTCTGTTTATTAATTATAGATATTCCTTGTACCTTTTATGATCTTAGTATCTTACTTGATATAGCTTAGAACAAGTGTTGGTGGCTTATTTAGTGTCGAATGTAAATGCTTTTAGTGCTCTGTTTTTCATATTTCAAGATGTTGTTTGATCAGATTGTGCATATTGGCAAACAAAATATAGCTCAACGCATTGTTGATTACTATTGAATGTTCGACCACTTACTAAGACATATAGGAGGTGAGAACTTGCGGTAACTAGAGATCCATAGATTCTGAAGAGATGGTAGTGAAGAAGAAGTAATCAAGATTGGTTATTAAGGAAAACAGATAAAAATGAGTGTTCTTCTTCACAACAAGTTCTTTTTTCTTTTTCTTTTTTTTTTGCTGAAAAATGAACTAGGACAAAAGGGATATTGCTTTAGCTAAGTATAAGTGTATAACAAGGTTTTTTTTTTCTTTTCTTTTTTGAATGGATACCCTGATACTCGTTTGTTAAGATGATAAGTTTAATTCTGAAACAAGGGGGCATTTGTGGTTGAAGAGCAGCCTTTTTTGGGCCCTCTTTTCAAGAATAATAGGAGTTTGCAATCTCCTAAAACAAAAGCTGCAGGTTTTTGTGATGACTGGAGACTTTTTATGAAATAGAGATTTCACTGTAAGTATACAAATACTATTTTAATATTGTTTGTATGTTTCCAGAGACAACCGTGGAGGTTCTTCCCAGGCTGTTCAAAATCAACTATGACAGTGGCACTTTGGAAGAGCTTCTTTATGTTGATATGCCCCGTGAATATCAGAATGAAGCTGGTCAAATTGTGCTCGACTATACAAAGGCAGTGCAAGAAAGTGTTTTTGAACACCTTCGTGTAGTACGGGATGGTCAACTTCGTATCGTTTTCTCCCCTGATCTGAAGGTTTACAATAAATTTACCTCTTTCTTGGGGTGCACCTTCATGGTGCCTCTTATTATTTTTTTCCCTCAAAAAGTTAAAATAAATCCTGTTCACTTGTATTTGTTAGATTTGCTCTTGGGAGTTTTGTGCACGACACCATGAGGAATTTATCCCTCGGAGATTGATGATACCCCAGGTGAATAATCCAGTGCTTCCATTATGTAATTTGAATTCTTGAGTTCTTTTGAATACCTAGCTGGCGTTTGGCTTCTATGCTGGTTTACTTTTCTTCATTAGAACTTTATTTTGATGACATGTTTCATTTTGTGTCAGTAATATGTTTGAGATATCTGTTAACATGACTCCTGCTAGTGCGTGTGCTCCATATTGGATGAATAATTAATGGTTTCTGCTTCAATGGTAGGGTTCAATTAATTTGTTGTCCCCATGCCTGTGTTTGGATGCATGCTCAATGGAATGAAGGAATGATGCTTACAAGATTGGAAAGCTATACCATGAATTTACCCTTGTGGGCTGCCATGAGCTTTTATCTTGTGAATTTCAAATGTCCATCTTTTTAGTTTTTTCCAGTATCGTATTAGCAGATAGACCACATTCCCATGGAACAAAATTAAACATAATAATAAGATTGGATCTGGATATCCATTAGTTTGGTAAATAATTGGAATTTCCCCATATAAAATTGGTTCCACTTCGTCTGTCTGCGTATCAGATCTTGTTTGCATGTAAATTGAAAAGAAAAATAAAAGTTTAGAATTGAGCATTAATAAATAATTATTTGTTGTGTTGTGCTGATGTGTCACATTAAATCGAGGAGCCCTTGCTAACAATGATGAGGTTGATTTCCACGAAAAATGGAATGGGGTAAACTATACTCAGAAACTAGATGATAGACCACTAATCTTGTAGTACACAAATTACTCATCAAAGTTAAGTCGTCATTGATTTCCAAACCTAGAACATTAAACTGATTGAATAATCCACGATTTAATGTAATAGTGGGAAATTCTTGAGATGCTAAGTCTTTCTGGCCAGGATGTCAACCCAAGTTGAGTGTTCCCTGAGGAGATTTTCAATTCAGTTAACATGATAGGTCAGCAATTCTATAATGGATGTATCTTGGTGGCTTCCTGGCAGATAGATCTTGATCAGTTTATGGACTAAGCATCCCTGTGTAATTTCAACACTGAAATTTGTATTCGCTTTCTTGTCTTAATCCTGGAAATACCTGCGGTCATGAGGAAAGATCAGATTTGATACTGTGAAATGCAATTAATCATCATGAAATGATGAAAGTAAAGTTCCTTATATTGATCATTTAATCA
The DNA here is from genome assembly GCA_963580455.1 of Euonymus europaeus. NCBI lineage: Eukaryota > Viridiplantae > Streptophyta > Magnoliopsida > Celastrales > Celastraceae > Euonymus > Euonymus europaeus. The sequence goes on along the minus strand of OY756968.1, from coordinate 2,844,926 downwards.
CGGAACTGTAAACTGCTCTTCTTGTGTGTGTGTGTCTATATATATATATATATGTAATAAACAGTATTAGGAAAGGGTATTTTGGTAATTCCAAAATGCCCTTAAGAGTATTTGTTTGTACAGAACTGAATTTGTGGAATATACTAGAAATTTTATGTTCTCTCGACTCCTAACATGGTATCGGAGGTAGAATAGACCGGAGGAACGCAAGCCTAAGGTACACCAGAGTGTTAGCAGCGAGAAGGCCGGCTGTAACTGGAGGCTTCCAAGGCAGCCTGTAGTACTCGTTCACCGCGTGAATGGCCAGAAACGGCGGCAGCATCCACCTCCTTCCTCTCCTCATCTCCATCGCCTTCTCTTCCTCTTTTAGGTTGCTCAAGTATCTTAAGGGTGCTCCTGGATTGGACTTGCTGTTTAAACGTTCTAACTCTTTTGACATCAAGGGTTTTAGTGATGCGGATTGGGCTGGAGATTCTCTTGATAGAAAATCAATCTCTGGTTATTGTGTTCTTCTTGGTGATAATCTGATCACTTGGAAGAGTAAGAAGCATAATGTGGTTCCTAGATTTAGTGCAGAGGTCGAGTATCGTGCAATGGCACACACTGCTTGTGAAATGATGTGGGTCCAATCCTTACTGCAAGAAATAGGCTTTCCATCTCTCACTCCTATGAAAATGTTTTGTGATAATCAAGCGGCTATGTATATTGCTTCTAATTCTGTTTTTCATGAGCGTACTAAACATAGTGAGGTGGATTGTCATTTTATTCGAGACTTAATCCTGTTTTTCATGAGCGTACTAAACATATTGAGGTGGATTGTCATTTTATTCGAGACTTAGTTGTGATGACCAAGCGAATTCTTCCAATGTTTGTTCTATCCAAAGATCAAATTGCAGATATCTTTACTAAGGCATTGTGGAAGACTCAATTTTCTGAGTTGTGTAACAAGTTGGGCATGAGTAACATCTATGCTCCAACTTGAGGGGGAGTGTAGAGATAGATATATATATATATATGTATGTAATAAACATTATTGGGAAAGGGTATTTTGGTAATTTCAAAATGCCCTTAAGTGTATTTGTTTGTACAGAACTGAATTTGTGGAATATACTAGAAATTTTGTGTTCTCTCGACTCCTAACAGTCTACAAAGCTGCAACAACTGTACTTTTGCCCTGCATTGTATATATTCCTGAAATTAGTGTATTTCCCCTTACTACCATAGCTTCAGAGACTGCTCTCATAAATTTCACGTGTTTTATTTTCTCAGGTAAGTCAGCTTGGAGCTGTGGCGCAAAGGTACCAAGCTTCTGCTCAGAGTGCATCATCTAACCCACGTGCTCCTGATCTACAAAGTAACTGTAACATGTGAGTTACTCTCATGATTAACTAGTTAATTAAGTTGACTGTCATCCTGTTTCTTTTCACGTTTTCAATGTTGAAATGCCATGTGCATCTTTATATAGTACACGGTATCTTTTTCTGGCTTCTTAACCTTTTGAAATGCTGAACCTGATAAGAACTGTGGATGCTGCTTTTTTTGTTTTTCATCTTTTTCTTTTTGTGTAATTGTGCATACATGTGTCAGGCCTCTTGCTGTGTGTGTACATGTATTTTTAATGGACAAACAAACACAGACAGATTAGGTGGACGCATCTGTAGTTCTGTGACTTGGGAACCAAATGGTCCAAATTTAAGGCGCTTACTTGAGACGAGGTCATGTGTAATGTTCTTTGCTCTCCTATTGTGTGAGGGTTCACTCTCACGAGTGTTTTTTAAACTTTCTTCGAGGTCTGTCAATTGAGTGCCTTACGCTATACACCCTCTATAAATGACCTTAAGATAATGTGTGATAATGCAATCTAGCCAACTGTAGTGTGTGCTGATATTTAGTAGGATCATGAAATCACTAGACAAATTTTCTGCATTTTGAGGATGCATCCTGACTCCATGAGTAAGAGCATCCAACATATTTGTGATGTCAAAACTGGCTTTAATAATTGATATTTGCCAGATTGTTCTTTTGCTCATGGAAGAGTTGGATCTGGAGAAGCCTATCAATGTTATTTATCTTTGCTATTTATGAGTTTTAATTCTCTATTAATTTATTTCAATGTCAGTCGTGACTCGTGAATAACTGTAGCAAGTACATATCCCATGTAATGCCTTGCATGGCACGATGGTTAGTGAGCTTGTATGGCATATTTATTTCAACTAATAACCCTTGGTTTACTTGGATTTTCAATTCGTAATTTCATATTACTTTATCCAGGTTTCTTGCATCTGCGCGTCAATTAGTAAAAGCTCTGGAGATGCCTCTTGTAAACGATTTAGGATACTCAAAGAGATTTGTGCGTTGCCTTCAGGTACTAGAATGCAGCCTTTGAATTTTCCACTTGGCAATTCTGAATCTGTACTTTGATATTGGTTTAGAGGATTACTTCAATGTTGTTGTGGTCAAACAGCAACGATTGTGCATGCGAGTGATTTACCTAATGCCAATGCATATATTGGATTAAAAGATGGTTGCTTGGCGGAGAGAGTGATTTTTTCGTTCCCTTTTTTGTGATTTACTACCTCATTAATATATATCAAATATGTAGTTTCATAAAATAATGCACAGCATTATGTTCATTTGGCTTCTAACATTGCTGGGAACCAATGAAATATAGAAATAAATTCTTTTTTATTTTTTTTAATACTTATACATTTTTAATATGAAATTTGAACTTAGTGACTCAATTGTTGGTTTAACTCAAAAGCTCCTTTACCTTTTTGCTTGGTGAATTGCAGATATCTGAGGTGGTTAATAGTATGAAGGACTTGATTGACTATAGCCGGGAGACGAGAAAAGGACCAATTGGTAAGCTTGAAACATTTCTTTCCGTATCCAATTCTTTTGTCCTCTTGGTGCATTTAGGTTTATTTCAATAATTCATTGTTGTTTATAAACTTCTGTTATGGCAAAGACCTATCTTGTTAGTCTGTATGGGATCCAGATTCCAGAGGGAGGGAGAGCCTGTGAAAACTGAATGAAACGACGACGTGGATAGGTCATAAGATTCTTTTGTTAAATTTGATTAATAAAATTCTTCTGCATCTGACCTCACCAAACATTCTTCCCACCCGAACTGCAACAATACCAACACACCCCACCCCCTCCCCAAACCTTTCCCGTGTTTGAGAAGAATCGATACTAAGAAAAGAAATGGAATAGAGGGAGATCGACCTTTGCACTTCAAATTTCTCTAATTTGTCCCTTCCCTTTAGAACGTTCAGTGTCCATTTTATTTGAGTTATGTACATGGCTGCTGATGATATATTACGAGTTCATTGTTGTCTTCTCCAGAAAGTCTGGCCAAGTTCCCTCGCAAAACCAGCATAGCATCTGGGCTGCTTGCTTCTGCTCAGCAACCTGACGAAAAGCAGCAAAGTAGTGATCTGACCTTCAACAATGATTATCATTCTGCACAGGCAAGTACAATGCAGCCTTCTACAAGCAGTGGTGTTTCAAGTGTAAGCAATTCGCATGGCACAGCATCAACCACAACTTCTGCAACTACCATTGCTGGACTCCTACGTCAGAATTCAATGAATTCGCTCATTGAGAACCTGAACAATCCTAGTAGTCCTTATGTTGGGACCCCTGTTCAGATCCCATCTGCAGGTTCCTCAACTACTCTACCAGCCTCTCAGCCTAATCCGTCTTCTCCTTTCTCATCTTCTCCTCCATCATCATCAAACAATCCCAACCAGATTTCGCAAAATGCATCAACAGCATCAGCAACCACCAGCCACATAAATTCTAGAAGTTCAGCACCCCAAATCCCAGTTCAACAGTCGGCTCAGATAAATAATTCAGATCCAAATGAATCCCCGAGTTCCTTGGAGAAATTGCTTCAAGAATTTTATAATTCCCCACAATTTGGCATAGCAGGTGATGCTGCCCCTCATAATCCTCCTGTGAATAATGCAAAGCGCTTGAAAAGGTCTACACAAGAGAGCCAGAATTTTCCTACCAATGCCAATTACTTAGGAGGCAACAGTATAGCCAATAATAGTTCTGGAATCATGGGTGGAGGATTTGGGAACTCGGGCGTTCAGAATGGCCCGTCTGCCACAAATGGCAGAATCGGAGCTGTCATGGGAACTAATCTTGTGACTCTGGCTGGTAGTGTGGGGATGCCATCGATGCATCAAGGGACCAGTATGAACTATCAGCATCAGGAGTTGGCTGATTGGTTCGTTAATGGTATTGGAGCAATGAATAGTTTTAACAATCTCCAGTAAGATTGGAAATCTTCCTGAAGATGCTGATTATACCATGATGATACACTTCCATGGCGGTTGCATTACTCTTGCGATATATTGCTACCGAGGATCCAACATGATCAAGGTGTGTGCCGGATTTTGCTGGACAAAGTTTGAGAGCTCTTACTATAGTTACAGGATGGTTTCGAGTCTTTTAACTTTAGTACATTGCTTAATTTTCATTTCAGATTCTGTCTGAAGTGTACTTTACTTCCTGTTTCATATTATTCTCATGGGAAGTCAATTATCATAGTTCATAGAATTGACTTTTGACAAGTGTGGAGATTAGTTTTTGGGTAAAGTCTTCTTTCAGTCATTGAATTTGGATTTCTCAATTTGATGATTGAAAGATTTTTTTGTGTGTCAAATTGATCACTTAGTGAGTTTTTCATGATTTCGATTAAGTATTCTGTTGACATGACATTTAACCGTTAGTCGACTAACTATTTTTCTTGCCTAGCACTTATGTGGCCTGCGAATTGCTCAAGTGGAAAATGATCAATATTTTTTTTTTTTTAAAAATGTCATGATCTGGAGCTAAATGATCATATTTTTTTAAAATTAAAAAGAGAATAGAATAAACATTCCTCCCTCCACCTTAGCCTCCGATCATAAATTGTCTTTCCTCTCCCCTGCAACCCCTAAGAAAAAGGAGGAAGTTGAGCTGCTCGAGCTTTTAACCATCATTTTTCAAGAGAAGTCCCGATCTCCACCCAAGTGTCCATCCGCCTTGACAAAAATGGAAGCAAAGCACGGGAAAGATCTCAAGAGTAGTTCTTGACTAACATCATAGATGAAAGCATTTATGTAGGTGAAGACGTTGAGCATATTAATTCAGCTCTCTTGAAGTTCATCACCACCAGATTATATAGAGAAACATCTCGGTCAGCTTCATGTTCATGATTGTTCTCCCGACCTCTTTCGCCAGCAAAAACCATTGGATTGGACAACCATCTTTTAGATGGAACTTTATTTACCACCCAAGCGGGTGCTGATGTTTTCTTTAGCGCTTTTGAAAGTGCTTATGGCACGAGAAATTGATGGGTATAACTACTTCTTTAGAATAATATAGGCACCCATACAAACACCAGTTAAGAGCTTTGAACTTCATGTATAAACTTTATGGTTTTCCTTTTTCCTTTCCTTTTTTATGATGCAGAATTGTGACCTCAGAGATCGTAATTCGTACATCTCATCATTGAGAGGTATCTCCGTGTCCCACTCCTCTTTTTTTATGGGTAGTGCCCAACTTCTCACTCACAGCGTTTCGTCTGTGGAGGGAATCGAACTTCTTATCTCATTTAAGTGGGAAGGAGACACTATCACCAAACTCAATTCATCATCAACTTTTTTTCCAGACTTTATGCAGCGCTGTGTGTGGGGGTTACAACAAGTTGGTTTATTGGACAATCATTGAATACTTTTTTACAACTTTAATGGTGATTTATGCAGTGCCGAAATTGGTGAGGTGGTTATAGATAGCAGTTTCGATTTTAAGTTCAATTCTGCTTGATGGTTGATATGCCCCTGTGAATCAAGGTGTATGGGAATGACCTGAAATTCAGCTTCTCATTTTTTTCTTCGAAATCCAAATTGTCATCTCTAGATTTTAGAACATAGTTTGTAAGTTAAGTATGAATGTTGGATATATGCATTATACGCTTAACTAAGGTGTTTTGAGTTTCAAATTAGTCACCATGTAAATATAAAAAATTCTCCAGCCTTTAAATATAACATTCGCCCACCTCAACGCCGGGGTACCCACTTATATATGTATATTTATCTGTAATGTACTAAAATGTGATCTTTTTTTTTGGATTATTTTAGGATTTAAATTATTTTACCTATATATTTTACATATATATTTTTGCACTCTGTATTTTCAGCAACAAACAAAATAAAAAGAAGATACACTCCATTTGATAGCAAGTCTGAAAACAAACATATTCCACAGACAGACAGACAATCCAGAGAGGAACTATTCGAAAATGACAAAGGTAAGTATCTAGAAAGGTGCAGATTCTATATCTTTAATTACAGGCAAACGAATATGATTCCCTAAACACTCATAATTTCCAATTGTGTCCATGCCATCTCTCTTCTGTTCCAAACTCACCGTTGGCTCCAAACCCTGCACACAATCTCAAACTACTTCAAGAACTAAACAAATTTAATATTGATAAAAGAAGCTACATATATATACACACATACATATATGAATGTATGTATATGTATGAGATAGAGAGCTGAGACTACGCGTACCTCAGTGAAGATACTCAGGGCTTCTTCTATGCTTTTTGCATTGTTCATCACGAACATGGCTGCCTCCTACATGTATTTAACAATTTCACCATTTCAACATCGTGTGTGTGTATATATATGTTTGAAAATATTTAATAAACCTCCAAATCACCATTACAATCAAAGAATAAACTCACCCTAGCCCATTGGATTTGATTAAAATTGAGCGTCCTTGGTTCACTTTCAATCGAAGATTTCCTATCGAGTCTTTGCACCGATGCCCCCTCCATCATACCATACCATGAATTTCATATGATCGATGAGAACTATCTATTCCCTAAACCGATATATATATCTCTGCGTCTGTGTGTTGGACCATGCACGTGGTATCCACCGCGTAAATTAACGTGTCATCCTCGGACCATCAGATTTTCACCACGTGGCGCCCCAAAACGGTCTAGATTAAACACGTGTCGAACAAACTCTCCCCATGTGATGACGCCCCCGACATGTGCCCTTTCTTTTTTTTGATGCGGGATTACGTGTTGGTTCAATGGTGGAGCGACACGAGTGCATGCGTGATTTGGTATGGCTACGTGTAACGATCATGACGGCGTTTGGTGGATAGGGCAGTTAATATGGACCCTGACGTGATTTTATTGGGGTGAAGGACTATGGAGTTTCGTGGACGTCAGTCACAGATAATGTGACAAGACACTGTTTGTTTTGAATTTATACACACATCAGCCAATGTCGGTGAAAAAATTCAAATAATCGGTCAATTTTGTTGACTTTTCCGAAGAGGACGATGTGAAAGAGTTCAACGACAAGGCTACGGCCACATCTGATGATTGTTGTGCTTGATGAGTCATACTCCTACCTATAAAGAATAGAATTATTAGAATCTACGTGTCTGTCAATATAAATGTTTTCTTTCTTTCGGAATAAAAAATAAATAAAAATAAGCAAAGGTCACTTTCATTCGATACTCTCAAAGAGTCAAAGGAAGAAATAAAAATAGAACACGTGGATATATGAGATGTGGATTTGGCATTCACCGATTGGAGGATACAAAGTAAATAATATGACAATTTATGGTGACAACATTAATATTGAAGTCCTAGAAGATTAAAAAAAAGCCAAGGAGCATGGATAAGACATTTCACGAATCTCTACTCTCATACTCATTCCGTCTCTTGAATCACATTGCCATCTTCATTCCGACAAAGATTCTCAGCTAGGATCTTCTTCACCATCTATATATCACCTTCGAATCGAACGCAGGAGGCCCATATATATGAATTGTTGTTGCAATCGCTTTATCTTTCTTGATTTGAATAATAAACAAGAGACGAATGTGAGGATCTCGACTCTTAACATATTAATCATTTCATTATTGTTTTTAATTTACAAATTAGAACTAATCACCGCTAAACTATATATAAGAAAACGAGTGTGTTTGAATTAAGGGATTTGGAGAAGAGGAAGAGGAAGAGAAGGGAAATGAACTTCCTCTCAATTTTTTTATTTACATAGCTTAAAAAATAAAAAATAGTGAAAAGTCCCTCCACTAAAAGTTTTGTTTCATAAGGTTCATCAAGCTAAAAAAATATTTCATAAATAATGAAAAGTTATAAAAAATTATTTTATTAACATAAATACCCTTATCTTTAGATCTTTCCAATTTGAAACCAAATTAGATACTCATTCTCCAGCGACTATTCTGGCTAGTCAATAGGTGGGGATGGAGCGCCTAGGAGCTGAGTGAGTTACACTCTCATGGTGATTACTTGCAATGATGTTGTCTCTAGTGGCCAGATCAAACACTTTTTTCACTATTGGTCACTACTTCAAAGTCAAAATATGGTGAAATCAGCAGCTGATGGTGGCGAATGATGGTTGGGGGTTGATCATGATGATCCTGCATTTCTTTTTGATTTGTCGGCAGTGTTGATTGGTGGCCGGATAACTGTGGTTCACCATACTCATCATGAATCTGTATCATATGTTACATGTGTTTCTTGTATTTTCTTGTTATATATGTTTTATTGTACCCTTTTGAATACTAAAACACGAGAATTTCATTTGATGATGTCATCACAATGAGAGTTGACACACAATTTTTTTTGTTTAAACATATATAATATTAACATATTTGATATAATATCTACAGATCTAAATCGATAGCAATTTTCACTCATTTAACCTGATTAAGCTCCAAATCAGATGCTTCTGATCCGGGGGGTTGATGGTCTCTGGCATTGACTGGGTTTGTAGGATCAAACTTTTTTTAAAATGATGACCTTGATTTCATGAAGCTTTTTTGACGGCTCATTTGATAATTGACAATCCGTGATGATTGAGCTTTGATGCCAGGCTAACATAAAGCTTCATTTTGATACTTCATTCGGCGAAAACTGTGGTCAAACGACCAACTTCATATATGATGGCACGAGGAAGAAGAAAAGGGAATAAGAAAGAATAAAGAAGGGTATTTTGGTCAATTCATTCTTTTTTATCCTTATTTCTAAACTTATTTTGACTTGTTCTTAATATTGGAATAAAACTTTCACATTTTGTCCTTCAATGTAAAAATCCCAAAAAATAAATGAAAGGATTTGAAGAGAATTGAAGGGAAAGAATTATCTAATTTTTTGTTAAAATGCTTCCTTCCCAAAATGGAGTCATTTGGAGTGAAAGAAAATAAAAATTAAAGTTATTTATAAGTGAGAGATTTATTTCGCCCTTGCACATGATATTTTAACTTAAAAATAAGGAAAAAATTAGTAAATTAAACCATTTATTTTCTGTTATGATAACAGTCCAAACAAGACAAATGACATTTTTTTTAACCTATCTAAATAAAGGAAGAGAAATTTCTCAAAAAAAAAAATAAAGGAAGAGAAAAATATTTTACCTTCCCTTCTTTTCCTTTAATGAGTCTCTCCCGTCTCTTATCTTTTCTCAATCTAAACACACCTTAGGATTTGACTATGCATGTTACCCCCAATCAATATACCAAAAGAAAACTGAAACATAACCAAACTTTGACAGAAGACCAGTGCATGCATCGCTCGCCATTAATTGTCGGCGGCAGGCAGGTGGATGCCCTAGACGATCTGCAAATGGCGAACAAGTTTGTTGAGGCTGCATGTGTGTTCAAACGACGGTTACAGACTCTGTCATGTAAAAGAAGAAGAAGAAGAAGAAGAAGACGACGACGACCAAGGAGAGAGGAGTGATCAGCACTTTTAACTTTGCACTTGTTTTTACATAAATTTGTCTGCAAATAGTACTGCGTGATCGGCAAATGGCGATGGAGGTTGTGTGGTTGCAGACGAAGGAATCCCGACGGTTACTCCTCTCCTCTCTTGTCGTCTTTTCAACGTGCGTTATGAAATGCTTGAAAACAACTCACAAACTGCCCTTGTCAGTACGTGCGTGCGTGCTTGCATGCCAACTCAATTTAATTTTAATAAATAAAATCGGTAGCAAAGTTTTGTCCTCGAGTGATTTTGACTACGTGTAATAAATTTCAAAATTTCCATAATTTGGATCGGGGGCCGCACGTATTTATTTTTAGAAAATAATTTCTCCTCTCCACTCCTATTGATAATCTTTTAATTTGGAATTTGGTACTCAAGTTGATCCGAAGGGCACAAAATTTTAAATTGGACTAAAATTTAAGGACAAGAAAACTGGTCACACTTGTGAATTACCGAAAGATCTGCCAGAGTAAAATGATTCAAGTTTACAGATTTATAAGATTTATATAAAAATTACTATTTGAAATTAATTGTTAGACAATCAGTTTAATTGATTTAAGTGCTCCTCTTTTCTTAATCTCCTGGGGTTTATGTGTGGGTGTGTATTTTTATAGGTATCATGGCTAATTAAGCAACAAAACGGAATCATGTTTAAGATGATTTGATATAATTTGGATATATGAAATTCAAATTGCTGTTAAATTCCCTCATTTATCAAGCATTAAGCTAAGTGACAGTAAGTTCCACTAGTACTTTTAATTAGTGAGCTCAATTACTTGAGAGAATTATGCAATCTACGATTAAACATTTTAAAGTTCAAATTGGTACCAATGGGATTTGACAATAAACAACATATTAAGCTTAAAAATTAAGTTTTCTAAGATAGAACCTAGGGAAATTTAAGAAAAAGAGGACATTTAGACATGCGTAAATATTTTGTTCATTGCTTAATTACGCCAACATTTCTATAGTTGAACAACATATAAGTATAGATACCTAATCAATTTTTGGTCTAAACAATTGCATAAGATCTATCGATTCCTGTTTTCAAAAACCATAACTCTTGTCATTTTCGATAATCGACCAAATTTTTCATCGGCATTAATGATTATACGAATCTAACTATATATTGTCATTTTCAATATTAAAGAAAACCCTAATTCTTGTCGTGTTTGATAGTCGATCAAATTATCTGTTAGCAATGATTATACAAATCTAACAATATGTCGTTTTCGATAATAATGAGAACCCTAATTCTCGTCATTTTAAATAATCTAACACGTTGCTTTTTCAATAATTATATTCATAAGAAAATTCAAAATATTATTGGTACATGGATCATTGAGTTAATTGACTATTTAGAAGGTTGTATATTGCATGCAATTCATTGCATAAATTGCACTTCCAAAATGTTTTTAAAATTTCAGAATCAATTGTATAGGTAATGATGAATCTTTAATTGTGATTTTTTTTTTATCTAATAGTTAACTCTTCTTATCAAATCACCAAATGTATCAAAAGATTTGACTCATAATTAGTCTATATATATGTATATATATAGTTTTGCTACTCAAGGAGTGAATATCCTGGCCATTCACAAATGCTAGTGATTATAATGGATAAGCACATATCTATATTTCAAAGTAACGGTTAATTGGGAGAGTCAAACTAGATTTTGTATTTACCTTATATGGGAAAAGATAATTAATAACGCACGTACCTCGTAAAAAATCGTGACCCTTGCCAATTGTCCATCAACAATCTCTACCCAGCTTCAAATGAAAACAATAAACTAATGCAGAAATAAACTGAAATTTTTGCCCTTCACTGACCCTGCTTGATTCTATAAATTGAGGATGCAATTGATCGAGTTTCATCCCAAACTAAGAAAACCTTCCAAAAAAATAATGGAGGGTGTGGTAGCAATAGTAGAGGAAACAATGGTGGTGATTGTCGGAGCCGGCCCGTCCGGGCTTGCCACCTCTGCCTGCTTAGTCCAAATTCCTCATGTGATACTAGAGAGGGAAGATTGTTATGCTTCTCTTTGGAAGAAAAAAATGTATGATCGCTTGAACCTTCATTTGGCAAAAGAGTTTTGTCACCTCCCTTTGATGCCATTCCCACCCAAAAGCCCTACCTACTTATCCAAAAAAGAGTTTATCGAGTACTTAGATCGATATGTTTCTAAATTCAAAATTAACCCTCGTTTTTATCAATCAGTCGAGTCTGCTGTTTACGATGAAATGGAGAAGAAGTGGAGAATCAAATACAAGAACACTCTTTCGGGAGAGGTGAAGGTTCTCGTTGCCAAATTCTTGGTCGTTGCTTCCGGAGAGAATAATGAAGGCTATATCCCTAATGTTCAGGGATTGGAGAACTTTCAAGGGGAGATTTTACACTCTAGCATGTACAAATCTGGCTTGGCATATCGCGATCAAAATGTTCTTGTAGTGGGGAGTGGGAATTCGGGAATGGAGATCGCTTATGATCTGTCCAACTATGGAGCTCTCACTTCCATCGTTGTTAGAAGCTCGGTAACTAAGACTATTTTTTGTTCACAAGTATTTTGATAGATAGAACATTTAAACTTTAATGTGTATATAACAACTGAATAATTTTTGTGCATGCAGTTTCATGTGCTAACCAGGGGAATGATACGCCTAGGAATGTTGCTCTTGATGAAGAAATTTCCAGTTTGGTTGGTAGACTTTCTCCTGACATCCTTGGCATTGTATGCTTATGGTAATCTAACCAAGTTTGGAATTCGTCGTCCCAAAAGCGGCCCTTTCTTCCTTAAGGCCACCACCGGACGTTCTGCAGTCATCGACGTTGGAACGGTCGAGAAAATCAAAGATGGTGACATTGAGGTACAATTTAAATATATCTTCTTCTTTTTTGATAAGAGAACGATATCTCAAAATTTTATTAATGTTCTCATTTATTTATGACGGAGTAAAATCGAGGTTATAGACAAAAAAGAAAAAGAAAAAATAACCTTCTAGAGTTGTTTCTATCCACAAACAAATACTCCAATAATCCAAAACCAAACTCATGTATTTGAGCAAAGAAATCATTAATTATATCTATATATTCATATGATCTCTCTCTCTCTATATATATAGATAGATATAAATATATTGTATTTGGATTGATTGTTTTATACAACAAATGCTTAATTAATTTCAGGTTTTGCCGGCAATAGCAAGAGTTAATGAAAAGTCTGTTGTGTTTGAGAATGGGATTGAAAAACAGTTTGATGCAATAGTTTTTGCTACTGGTTACAGAAGCTTAGCCAGTACTTGGCTGAAGGTTAATTAAAATTTCAAAAATTAATTAATTGCTCTAATTTTCTTTTCACAGGTTAACAATATTTCTCTGTTTGTGCAGGATTACAAAAATGGTCTTAACGCAAACGGACTGCCAAGGAACAGTTTTCCGAATCACTGGAAAGGAGAGAACAACCTGTACGTTGCCGGATTATCGCGGAGAGGTTTGGAAGGAGTAGGCAAGGATGCTATTGCGATAGCCGGCGACATTAAGAAGATGATGATGATGATGATCAATCACTAGCGAGTGTGGTGTACTATTAAGGTTAGGTTTTTAAGGTAGAGAGTTTGCTGGGTTGCTTGTCATCTTAGTTTGTAACTGTTCGTGCAAAAAACGTACGAACTTATTGTCTCTTTTGTTGTTGCATTTAAATATAAATAAAAAGTGTGTTTTATTGTAAGGGTAATATTGTAACATAATTAAGTAAATTAATTTGATATTTTTCTACAACTTAATTAACCAACATTAAAGCTTTCCGGCGCTAAATTAATGTTTACAGTTTGCTTAGTTTTCACGAAATTAAAAGGTCATGATAATAAAAAATCATATCATTGTTTGTTTTCAAGTTAATTTTTTTATTTAAATAAGAGCATCCAATTGAACGACAAATTAACCAATGATTCAATAGATTAAGCAAGAACAAGATGTTATAAACAAATTATACAATTTAAAATTCAATATCTCCAGCCTTTATTATGCGAATATGACTTGATATTTCACAATTGTCTTACTCTCGATCATAATGAAAACCCTAATTCTTTGTCATTTTCGATAATCGAACACATTGCTTTTTCAATAATTATATCCATAAGCAATGCTCAAGTTGTTCTTTAAGTTAAGAAGTTACATTTTCTTTAATTAGAAGATTTTTGCTGTAAATGTCAGTTTGTTTTCTGGGGCCTTTTTTACAGAACATTTTTTTGAAAAGGATTTGTCTAAATGTAACATTTCTCTCTGTTTTTTTTTTAATTAATTAAGAGTCCTAGAAATGTCTGGGCCAACAAACTGTCCTAATGGACCACTTTGGGCCTTTAGGAATTTGAAATTGGGCCGAAATCATTCCCAATAGATCAGTGCATCGTTATGGGCTTCGACCTACTATGTTGTCATAAGACTCAGAATTAATAGGATATAAACTAAACGCGCCGTTTTAAAGTTGCAGGCATCCTCCTCGCACTCGAACACTAAAACCCAACACTCTCCTCATATGCAGCCATGCATACTGATGAAGCAGATAAAATCCAAAAGCCGTTTTGAAATTCCTCTCCCTCTGTGTTTTCCCGGAAAATACAATAGCAGTTTGAGAGAGAAGACGGAGAATTGTTTCATGGTGTAGTCCAGAATGAATCTCCAACTCTCAAACCCTCTCAATTCGGTTCAACTGCCTAACACCTTATCTCCGTCTAAAACCCTCGCATTTCACTTCAATTACTCTCATGAACATGCTTTTAGAATCAAATTACGGTCGGGAAACAACAGCTTCCGCTTCCTTAAACTCAACAGACTCGGATATGGTGCTTCAACTTCGGACTCGCTTGTATCGTCTGGGAACGCGGAAGACGACGCCGAGTCCAGTCAGCTGTTCGAGGTTTTGCCTTTCTCTTCTTCAATTTGTTTCGTTAATTTTATTGTTCTATGCTTGTTAGAAGCATTTTTATGATAATTATGAATAATTTTGTTCTTTGAGTATGATTAGATTAGCATCTAATTGGAATCCAATAATTATGTTCCTATGTTTGGGGAGTTAAGATTAAGTTGGGATGAAATCAGGAACTTAAAGCATTGAGAAATGAGATTCCTTGAGAAAAAGATCTCATTCTATGTTTTAATACAGAACTGTGGTTGGCCCAAGGATTTTTGTAATGTCAGCGATTTCTAACTCTCGATATTGGATTGATTAATGTTTTCTCCTTGTTTTCTTTTGCGAGTGCTGTTGATGAAGACTGATATATTGTTTTAGTTTTAACTATTTAAACTGTAATTAATGAAATTATTCTAAACATGTTTTGTCTATTATTTCTCCAGAAATTGAAGGATGCAGAGAGGCAAAGGATAAATAAGTTGGAAGAACTTGAGAGAAAGGCCAATCTGCAGCTAGAGAGGCAGCTTGTCATGGCTTCAAACTGGAGCAGAGCTTTGTTGGCCATGCGAGGAAAGTTAAAAGGAACAGAATGGGACCCCGAGACCTCACACAGGATTCACTTTAGTGATTTTTGGAAACTTCTCAACTCAAATAATGTCCAATTCATGGAGTACTCAAATTATGGCCAGACAATATCAGGTTGGCACTTTTTTACTATTTTCATCATTTACAATAATTTCCTAGTTCCTTGGACAAAATGTTTTGGGCAAAATTCAACGTATGAAATAGAGGAACTCTGATAGTGCTCAAGTTGACACTTATAGTTGAAGTTGTAGCTAAGCACATCAAGTTCTAGTTTTCAACCCTTTTATAGCGTAGAATGTATGGCATGGCTATATAATAGTGAGAGTTTCTCTACCAGCCTTTATGTGCTTATACGTTACCTTCCTTAAAATGACCAATTAAAAATGGTAATACAAAAGCTGACGAGACACTATCTTTGTAATCTGTTTTGAAGAAGTTTATTCGTCCATAAAGGTGTCACTGCTCGAGTCTGGCATATCATTTCTTTATGTTGTAGGATTATTTAACTTTGGTGACTGTAGAGTTGGAATTATCAGCCACAGTCTACCACTAAGAACATCTAACACCAATCTATCCTGTAAAGAGATATATAAAAAATAGTGAAACTACAATTTTTAGTCCTTGTCATACTTAAAACTGTTATTGTTTTAATGAGGCTATAACTTTAAACATGCAGCCTTCTCCCTATACCTTCTTTTTCTCATTTTGCTTAAACCTTTTGCTGCAATAGATTAATGTTTTTTAGAGCCTTGCTACCGAGGCCTTTCTTTTTCCATCATTCTTTATATCATGCTTTACTCTTGTGCAGCTATCCTTTACATTTCTTTTCTCTTGATGTGGTGTCTGCTGCTGCTATAATTTTGTCACATCAAATCATCTATTATTGCATGGTTGTTGATTTCCTTTGATATCAGAGCTGTGGATATTGGTTTTTGTTTTTAGGTAGCAAGCTTTGGAAATGAGTTTTTGTTTTTTTTCGGGGGTGATTGTCATATATTCCTATGGTTACTAATTCTTTAAAGCTTCTTCAAAATCTTCTGCTGAGATATTTGTTCGATTTTTGTAGTGATTCTTCCGTATTACAAAGATGGGAAAGTGGATGGATTAGAAGGAAGTTCAAGGAAGGACATTGTTTTCCGGCGCCATGTCGTGGACCGTATGCCAATCGATTGCTGGAATGATGTTTGGAAAAAGTTGCATCAGCAAATTGCTAATGTCGATGTTCATAATGTTGATGTTGTACCTGCAGAAATCTACTCCACTGTGGCAACTGCGGTCATATGGGCTATGAGGCTTGCACTTTCGGTGGCTTTGTATTTCTGGATTGATAACAAGATGAGACCGATATATGCAAAATTAATACCTTGTGATTTGGGAACTCCTAGCAAAACAATAAGGCGGCCACTGAGGCGCCGTGCTCTTGGATCTTTGGGCAAGAGTCGGTAAGTGAGAGTTGTTTTCCGTGTTTTTGATTATGTAAACCTTTTCTAGTTGGGTATCCGGTTTATTTTCTTAGCATTACTTGGACACTTAAATATAGGAGAAGTCGATTCCTGCTCTTGTTTTTACTACAAGAGATTCCGGTAGAGTTGCCAATGTTTGCTTGTGTTGAAATGTGCTCTCTAATCATCATACCCTCCACCTGTATGTTCTGTCTCAACTCTCAAGCCATGAAGGGGACTGATAAAACCTGGCATTGGGCTATGTTGAGGGTTGAAGCCCTCCTCCTCTCTTGTAAATTATACGGGTTGTGTTATGAGAATTTGACAGTTGAGTAAGGAAGTTGTGATGTGATAGGTAGAATAGCAATGTTTGTAGTAGCATTAACTGAGTGACCGGGATTGATTTTCTTTCCCTTTCCTCCAGGGCAAAATTTATATCAGCAGAAGAAACTACTGGTGTTACCTTTGATGATTTTGCTGGTCAGGAATACATCAAAAGAGAACTGCAAGAGATTGTAAGAATTTTAAAGAATGATGAGGAGTTCCAAGACAAGGGTATCTACTGCCCAAAAGGTGTCCTCCTTCATGGTCCTCCTGGAACCGGTAAAACGCTTTTGGCTAAAGCCATCGCCGGCGAATCTGGATTGCCCTTCTT
The DNA here is from genome assembly GCA_963580455.1 of Euonymus europaeus. Lineage (NCBI taxonomy): Eukaryota > Viridiplantae > Streptophyta > Magnoliopsida > Celastrales > Celastraceae > Euonymus > Euonymus europaeus. The sequence goes on along the minus strand of OY756968.1, from coordinate 2,827,518 downwards.
TGCGGCAAATGGCACTGATTTTGTGGAGGTGACCTCTGACTCCTTTCGTAACATCTGGTACATTACAAATATAAGAATATGTGGACAAACTGTTTTATCTTTCATTTTGTTGGATCCTTGATATTATCAAATGGCTGACCTGGCATAGTGAAGATGCCTTAACACAATTGTGGTTCCTTGTACTGCAGAGAATTTTTTTATTTTTGGATTATTTTTGTAGTACTACATAATTTAGTTGAAGAAAATTTGGTGAGTATCTAATCGTAGAAAACTGCTGACTTCGAATGTTTGACTCTCTAGATGTTTGTAGGCGTGGCAGCATCACGTGTCAAGGATCTTTTTGCTAGTGCCAGATCATTTGCTCCTTCGATCATTTTTATTGATGAGATAGATGCCATTGGTGGCAAACGTGGTGGACCTGATATTGGCGGGGTATGATAACTATGTTTTCTTTGCTATATTTAACAAAATCATTTGTGCTACTCAGACTGTACTCTTGCGGTCTTTTAGTTCATACCTGACCACAGGGAAAAGGAATGGGGAAAATAGAAGAAGTAAAAAGGGATAAATAAAGAAGGAGTGGATGAGTGGATGAGAAGGGGGGGGGGGGGGGGGGGGGGGGGGGTGGGGGAGGTGGGGTGGGGTTGGGTGTTGTGGGGGTTAGGGTTGGGGCAATGAAGTAGCCTGTGAATTGTTTCTATGCACCTATTGATTGTTATTTTTTCTTTCTGGTTTATGTAGTAGTGCAGCATGGAGATTGAAAATTCAAAAAACTTAACTACCTTTTCTCTCTTCAAAGACAGACACAGCCCTTCAAAGAATTAAAGTGATTTTCTTCAGTCTTAGTATCCAATTACGCCCTATTCACAGTCTGTAAACTTGATTCGCACTATATGATGTTACTATGAAACATGATGTAAAACTGCAATCTTCTGCATGTAAAGTGATATATACTTCATATCCCTTCTTTCTTCCTCTTCTTTTTTGCCTTTTGTTTGCTATCATTGCTTCTGAATTTATTACATATATCTTGTGCGTGTGGTTGCTTTGTATAGGGTGGGGCAGAAAGGGAGCAAGGCCTGCTTCAGATTCTGACTGAGATGGACGGATTCAAAGAATCTACTTCACAGGTGTGCTTTCCACTGTGTCCATGGTGAAGGAAAATATATTTTCTCATCGACTATTAAACTGGAGATTGTCAGGTGTTAGTTATAGGTGCGACGAATAGGCTGGACATTCTTGATCCTGCTCTGCTGAGAAAGGGCCGTTTCGACAAGATTGTAAGAGTTGGTTTGCCATCTAAAGATGGTAGATTGGCCATATTGAAGGTAATTCCAATGAAGTGTTATGGAGTGAAGATTATAGCTTTTTAGAACATGCTGTAGTCATACTTTCCACATGTCAGGTGCATGCTAGAAATAAATTTTTCCGTTCGGAGGAGGAAAAGGATGATCTGCTGCAGGAGATTACTCATATTACAGAAGACTTCACTGGGGCAGAGCTGATGAATATACTGTAATGTCCTCTCATTTATTTACAATTTGTCATTATTTTTAACTTTGGTAACAGAAGGTAATCTATCCTACAAAAATTGGCAGAAATGAAGCTGGAATTTTGACTGCAAGGAAGGATTTAGACTACATAGGTCGAGAGGAACTTCTAGAGGCAGTGAAAAGGGTTGGCGCTCTCTCTCTCTTCGCATGATAAGGCGCTTTTTCCTTCCCAATTTTCTTACTTAAATGTTTTATTTTTTTAGCAAAAAGGCACATTTGAAACTGGCCAAGAAGATAGTAGAGAAGTTCCAGAAGAATTGAGATTAAGATTGGCATACCGAGAAGCAGCAGTTGCTGTTATGGCCTGCTACTTTCCGGATCCCTATCGTCCTTTCACCGAGGTTGTTGAAAATGAAATAGTGGCATTATCTTGTCTCGTTTGGACTTGTAATATCATTCAATAACACCTCTTTATGCATCTCTTCTGCAGACTGAGATAAATTCCATCCACAGCCATCCAAATATGAGCTATGCAGAAACTTCGGGCAAGGTGTTCTTAAGGAAATTGGATTATGTGAATTCAATAGTACGTGCATGTGCTCGTAAGTTACTGAAATGTTCTTTTTACTCTATTGATTTAGTTATTATGGGTCCTACTCTTTTTTGTGGCTGTTAACCAGCTTTGTCCTATTTGTTTTACCCATTAGTGGCACCCTAAGCACACTTAAGGAAGCTCCTCAGCCCCAAAAAAAGGAGGGAAAAAGTGATAGATATACTGCATTACTCTCACCCAGTCATCCTGGAGGGAAAGAAAGACCTTTCCAATAGTAAATACGAAGATCATGACTAATTTATGAGATGTTTTAAAGTAAAAGGATAAAGCTCATGTCAACTTCATCCCTGAGTCATCGTCTTAGACTTCAGCTGTGGCAAATGTGTTCTGCACCTATTTGTTTAGTGTCACCACTCACCAGAGCAAGCATTCGTGGATAATGGCAAACTCTTTTATTTCCTTGTCTACTTTTCTTTATTATAATTAATTTTTCTGAATTTTGGATGCTATTTGTAGCGAGAGTAATCGAGGAGGAGATGTTTGGGGTTGACAACATGTCTTGGGTGTCTGCAAAGGCTACATTAGAAGCTTCAAGGCTTGCAGAATTTTTGATTCTGCGAACTGGGATGACGGCATTTGGGGAAGCCTTTTACAGGAATAATCATGATCTTGTGCCAAATGTACGTATTTGTATGTGGACTACATATGCAATAGATGGCGCCAAATGTAATATCAGCTTTTTATCTTTATGGATTTTATTTAATAACATAAACGGCATTAGTAATTTTCAGTGTTACAACAGCTTGCAGCCAAGCTGGAAGCACTTCGTGATGAATACATGCGTTTCGCTGTGGAAAAGAGCTTATCGGTGCTGAGAGAATACAGTTCAGCTGTAGAGACAATCACTGGTAATTTTGGTTGATTTGTTTGATTCATCTGTCAACTAAAAATTGGGCTATTTTTTGCAATAAATGTTTTGAGATCTGCATTTGTTGGCTTCGTTAGATGAGTTGTACGAGTAAACTTCATGTTTCTTATTTTCATATCCAAATAGGAACGAGTATTTTTATATAAAATCACTTGCTGTGCTTGCCTTCACATTATGCAGATGTTTTGCTTGAGAAAGGGGAGATAAAAGCTGTTGAAATCTGGGACATATACAGAAGGGCTCCTCGGATATCACAGGTAATTCGTGATCTTAATAATGAATAATGATTGTCCATAGTTTACTGGTTCTGATGCATACACACACACACACGTATGTATGTGTAAATGGATTGCTATTGTAATCTCCTGATGCTTGCTATTGTAATTCCTCTTATTATAAATTATTCTGACCATAAGTTGTATGAGATCAAAGCTTTAATGAAGATGAATGGTTTGAATTGAGAACAAAAGCTTGTTTTATTTCTCTAATCCTTGAAATTTTTCTGTATGCAAAATAGGATTTATGATTGCTACGTCTAAACTTGTTTTGGTCGTTATTCAGCCTGCTGTGAATCCGGTTGATGAATATGGAGCCCTAATTTATGCTGGACGATGGGGAATTCATGGGATTACAGTTCCTGGGAGGGTTACATTTTCCCCTGGAAATGTTGGATTTTCAACCTTTGGTGCACCCCGCCCCATGAGTGTAAGTGCAGCAGTGCTTCTGAGTTCACAATACCAATGTAATACATCCTAACGGCAGTTGTGCTGATTGTTTCCTTTCAACTTATGCAGACCCAAATTGTTAGTGATGCCACTTGGAAGCTTATAGATGATGCTTGGGACAAAAGGATTCAGGAATTAAGAGATGAATCTTCAAGCGAGATAGAAGAAGAGCAGGAGAAACCTCAACTTTTGATGGCTAGCCATTTCCTCTGACAAGGATACTTGCCTTTTTCTCCGTGATTTGTAGCAGGTATTTCTTTTTTTCAAAATAAAAAGAGATCAAATATAAAAGTGAACAAATAATAAGAGATCAAGCTAGTATAAAGGCGTTTTCTCATTCATCTGGTATTCTATCATCCGAGTCCGCATTCTGCTTCTGAAAATTTCGTCCTGGATTGTGATGGATGGCGATGAGTAGCATAATATTCAACATTGTGCTTTCATGTAGTATTAAGAAACAACTCATTAACAAAATTTCATATTAATATCTTCTAGATGATATCATTGCAGGACTTCAAAAACAATATTGAATTGCATTTTATCCAATGAAAATAATAATGCAAGATTATGGATGGAGGTCAACGTTTTTAAACTAATACTTCATCCGTCCCATAAGGTCGTCTCACTTCTTTTTTCGCATAAATTAAGAAAATCTAATTAATAGAGTGAGAAAATTAAATTTTACTTGTATACTTTATAATATGCCCTTAATTAATGGATATATTTTTTTTGTAGCGTCATAGAAGATGAAAATGTTTGCAAGATAACGAAACACATTAAATAGGAATTTTTTAGGAATTTAATTAATTAACTACATTCTAAAACTAGACTATAATTTGAGACAGATAAATATAGAAAGTAGAACTATCTTTACGGGACGGAAGGAGTACAACCTTTGTCTTGGATTTACAATAATCCATTATTGTTGCTTTCCATGTTTCCTTTCTTAAGATGCTAATTGTGTATATCTGAATTCTTAAGATGCCAATTGTGTATATCTGTCATTCCAGAGATCTATTATAGCTCAGGGGGCACTCTGCTTATTGCCGGAGTTTGAATTTTTTTTGATCTGGCAAAGGCCGATAGGAAGTACTACAATTAATGTAGCCAATGAAGACTATGGAATCACACAAGGATTTGAAATTTGAGAAATCCTGGCCTCCTGCGGGCGGTTGCATCAGAACGATGGATTTGTTGTTTCTTGTATTAGGCTACTGTTAAAAAAAAACTATATCCTCAGAATGAGAGATGAAAGCTGGATCAGATTTGAGTATATCTGTTGCAAAACCATGAGGGTTTGAATTGAACCAATTTTGTTTACTTGATGTTGTGAAGCTTTCCGATTTGATTACTTTGACTGTAAAATATGATTAATTTGACTGTAATTAATTACGTTTTAGAACAAGAATTATGGGCAAAAACAAGAACATTACAGGACTCCAAAAAAAACACATTGAAATGAGGGTTCAGTGTCTGTTCTTTTGTGGAACCCGTGACTCTTGTTGTGTCGATTTTCGAACAATCCAAACAATGCCTTAACGTTGATAGGCCCATACACAGCAATTATGAATTAACAACTAAATGTGTCCTGTTGTACACTCAATTATATAGTCATCACCAAATCCATTCAACTCAAAACAAGAAGACAGAAGGAAAGAAAAAAAAAACCCAACTTGATCTCAAAATCTTCAGAATCTTTCTTCTTTCGCCCTCTTCAATGGCTTCCAATTCCACCAACTTTCTATTCATCCTTTTCGCCATGCAATTCTTTCACAACATTTTGATCATTGCTGACACAAATCTAATCGAGAAAACGTGCAAAAATACCAAGAACTACAGCCTCTGTGTCTCCTCCCTCAAATCCAATCCAGGGAGCGCCAAAACAAGAGACACCAAGGGGCTTGTGGTTATTATGGTCGGCATTGGAATGGCTAATGCCACGGCCACGTCCAAGTACTTGTCGTCGCAGTTGCTTAGTACTACTACTAATGACACCAATCTTAGGCTGGTACTAAGAGATTGTGCAGATAAGTATGTTTATGCCGTGGATGCGCTCCAAGCTTCGGTTCAAGATTTGGCCATGGAAGGGTATGATTATGCTTACATGCACGTTATCGCCGCTGCGGATTATCCGAATGTGTGTCGCAATGCGTTTAGGAGGTATCCAGGATTGGCGTACCCACCGGAGATTGCTCGGAGAGGGGATGGATTGAAGCGTATTTGTGATGTAATTTTGGAGATCATTGACGCTATTAGCAATAATTCCTGACTAGCCAGCTAGAATGTATTTTTTTTAATAATGCAAACTATATTATATTATATGTACAATTATTTACTTTTAGCGAAATCATTATCCTCCTTTTACTCTCTCTTTTTTTGACATCGACTTCCACTTGGTGTGTAATGTCCGATGTGCAACAAGAGAATGAAATACATTATAGTTGTGTCGTTTTGAATAAAAGATGAAGATTGCTTTGGCCAACTTTATTTGCACTCACTATTTCTATCCAATCCACCCAAATGAAGTTGAGTACCGTAGCATATCTTTTGATGATATTTTTTTTAGTAAAGAAGTAGTATTCTATGATTCTGGCCAAATATCTCTTACATGTATTCACTGTTGTTCCCCCTATCATAACGGTGAGTTGTTAGGATTTGTGATAAGTTTTATTTGTTTAAGGATTTATGCTTTTACTTTAATTTCGAGGCTATCGGATTTATAGGGTGTAGATATAATATAATATATTGTTGAAAAATAGTGGGGGTGTTAATAAAATTGATCCTCCTCTTTTTGACTTGAATGACCACTGATCAAGCCCAAAACGAAAAAAAATAATCAAAATAACAACCCTAACAGGCCTAATGGATTGGATAAGAGGGTCCCAGGCCCAACACTTGATGGAGAAATAAGCTCGAGCTAGGGTTCAGCCAAATAGAAACGCCAGATCCCAATTGTGAGAGGCGGAGATGCCGATGACGGTGAGAAATGTTACATACTTGTAACCTGAAAATCCTCCAAACAACCATTATAACAAAACAGATAGCTCAAGCAAATAAGCTCGAATGAGAGTCTGGGCTTCCCTTCCAATATATTATAATTTCTTCAGGAGGACAATAACGAGCTAGCGATTACAGAGTTGAAATCCAAAAGAAATTAGAAATAAAGAAAAGAAAACCCTATCCGAGATGGGTCATCTCCACAGTGGATAGAGAATTTTCATAAATCACAATAGCATAACCCACGACACTTTGCCAGACAACATATAAAAGCATGCCATTGTGAGCTGGCATCCTCTAGAGCCCAAACACGACAAAACGACACACTTCAGATAATAAAATTTTAATAAGGAATCCAATCCACCACTAGCTTCCATTATTTAAAAACTAATCCTTACATAGCAACCCATGCAGAAACATAATCAGGTTTGCTACAGAACAGCATCGGACGACGATCTCTCTATCTAATAGGAGAATTAGAGCATATTGTTAATGCAAAAACTCGCACCGACGTTAGAGTTTTCTGAGTTGTATGTACATATTAAATAACTAAATGAATAAAAAAAAAACACAAAAAAAAGTACGTGATTCGACAAGAATGTATACGTTCATGGATAGGATTTGTATTTTTTATTATTCTCCGAACGGTTGCAACTGATATTATTAATAGTACAATCAAGTAACCACTCTCCTGCTTCCTCACTCAACATCATGCATGTAATTCCGTTTAAATTTTGAAGAGAAGTTGCACTTGAATTTTAAAAATGAGTTGAGGACATCCTGAGATAAAGTTACGTAAGTTTCGTACTATACTCCCACACGTCTATGTGTATGCAATAGAATTCCAACTTCCTTTGGTGGATGGTGGGAAAAAACAATTTCTATAGTCCGGTTGGGTCTACGATACAAATAGTGGGTTTATGTTATACACGAAACACATGTATATGTGAGATTAGATATTAATTAGTTATATCTGAACTACTAAGTTATATCTACAAGATATATCGAATCTGCCTTACTATGGTGTATATGTGAATTTCGATAAGGATTGAATATTGAATGAAGAAAGAGATTCAATCAAGAAAAACAAAATGAAGAATGGTTCATAACCAATGAAGACATGGAAAAGAAAAAGTTGTAGGGATTTACAAAAACTCGTAGATAGGAACGAAAAAATAGATATCGAAGTAGTTCGGATGATTCAATCGGGACAAGTAACGGTTTCGCCCCTGTACTTTGAAAAAAGGGCCACTTAAGCCCCTAAACTTTTTTTTGGACCAAATGGGCCCTTTTACTTAGCAAAGAAGGCCACGTTACCCCCTACGTATGTTTTCCGTCCAAAAAGTGGTGATGTGGCAGTTAAATGCTCACATGGAATTTTTATTTTTAAAAATTTAAAAATGATGTGGAAAAAAACGTATACACCATGGAACCCTAACATTCTAACTCCAAAATCCCTTATTCACTTCATTTGAAACCCTAGTTTTGTAACTCAATATTGCTCGTTGTTCTGCATTGTCTTCCTGGCGCTAAGAAGCTCATATTCACGTAATCCCGATGTTGTTGAGTCTAGTCGAGTAGGTATGTTCTTCATTATTTTCCTTTTTGGCACAAATTTTGTTTCATTTGCGAATCTAGGTTTATGCTATGATGTGTTTCGATTTGATACTAGCTTATGCTTTTTGATTTAGTTATCCTATGGGTTTCAAAGATGGGTTCGATTGTGGGTTCTGGGTTTGATTTTGGGGTTCGATTTTGGTTATAGTCATGGTTCGATTGATTGATTCTGGATTTCATTTCGGTTCTGCTCTTGATTATTGATTTTGATTTCGGTTCTAGGTTTGATCATTTGGTTCAAATCTTTTTCTTGGTTTTGCTTCTTGATTTTGGTCATATTTCTGGGTTGTCCCTTATGGGTTCGATTGCGTGATTATTTGTGCTGACCTCCTCTCCCATTTCTTCCAGCTTGCAGTCTGTCTTCCAGAAATTGTGAAGTTACTGGTGCTGGTATTTGTGGTATTCTGCTTCCATTGTGAGGTAATTTCCTCATCGTTACAGTTTCTCGATCCCAATTAGGTGGTTTGTATTCATGGATTGGTTTATGCATTGAGAGTTGTTTTTCTGTTGGATTCTATGGACTTATGTTGCATTGACTGTTGGTTTGTATTCATGGATTAGTTTGACACTTTATTCATGTTGGTTTGAATGTAAACTCATTTCTGCCCAGGAGCGTATGAAACTGATTTGAACCACTTTTATGGAGTACAGGGGCTTATTTGGCCTACTGATTAAACTATAAGGGCTTCAACGAGCCTTCTCAATCAGTTACATGAGCTGGAAAAATGCTTCCAAATTATAATTTAGATTTTTAAAATGACACATGTCGTCATTTCATTGTTAAATAATTTTTTTTCCACATCAATATTTATTTATTTGAATTACAAATTCCATGTCAACACTTAATTGCCACATCAGCACTTTTTGGATGGAAAATATGTCAAGGGGTAACGTGACCTTCTTTGCTAAGTAAAAGGGCTCATTTGGTCCAAAAAAAAGTTTAAGGGCTTAAGTGGCCCTTTTTTCAAAGTACAGGGGCGAAACCTTTACTTGTCCCATAGTATTATTATTTTTAGTCCAGGTGTCCACTGCAGCCACGTGGTGCCTTTACGCCCCACACATACAAAAATTTTGAAGAGGAGAAGTAATCAAAAGTGAGGGACAGTCCAGATAAACCGGCGCGACAAGAAGCCAGTTCTAAGCCTAGATTTCCACCCGATTTTAGGCCTCCTCGCCAGCGGCGGCGCCGATTTCAAATTAAGGTTCTAAATCGTCTCTGTTAATTCGATTTCATCCGTGCTTCTCATGGATTGTATAGATTATCAATTTTGAGTTGATTGTTTGTTTGCAATTCTACAATTTCGAATTTTTTTGCTGGTTTTTGCTTCTCAAAGAGCGCATTTTACTTTCTAGGGTTTTTTCTTTTGTAGGCTATTTGGAATTCGATCAATTACTTAAATCCAATCACAAGTGGTGAATTTTTACTTGCTGACGCAGTCATGATCCGAACTGACGTGGTGAATTTTTATTTGCATGAAAACTTCCTGTTGTGGTTAATAAATTCGGTTGAATCTCAGAAGAAGACATCGACTGCATCGTACCAGAATGTCCAGTACTAGTCTCCCCATTGACTTGATCACGGACATACTCAGTCGACTGCCGGCGAAGAGTCTTGTGCGCTTCAAAAGCTTGTCGAAACGATGGAAATCTCTTGTTGAGGATCCCTGTTTCATCAACATGCATCAGCTAGTCAGTGCCAAGACCCAGAAATTGATTGTCCAATTGGGGCAACCTGTTACGCTTTTATCAATGGAGTTGGATTCGCTCGATAGAACCCAAATTGTTAACTTGCAGCCTGAGTTTCAAAGGTTAGATAAAAGTATCGGTTATATAACTGGTTCGTGCAATGGCTTGCTAGCTATTGAGTGTTTTGACATTTCAGATTTTAATCATTCAGAAGAAAAAGGAATTATTATATGGAACATTGCTACGAGGGAACATAAAATTATACCAAATTTAGATCCCTTTGCCGGATGTAGACATGGAGCAGTGGGAATGGTATCTGAATATGAGAGCATATATGAATATGACAGACATTCGACAGTGGGATGGGGATTTGGATATGACGACGTCGGTGATGACTATAAGGTGGTGCGAATAATGATGGTTAACTGTGATTGTAATGAAGGAAATGTCTCATTGGTTTATAGTCTTAAGAAAAATGAATGGTCTTGGAGTAGCATCCAAGATGGAATTCCATCTAATATGGAAGGGCGGGTAGTAAACGGAGCCATACATTGGATGGGATGGAAGAGTTCTGTTCAACAAAAACAGATTGTTGCTATTGATCTCGCGGCCGAAGAATATCGTATGATACCTCTACCTGCGAGCTTCTACGAGTTGCAGGACTCAGGGGCGTCCCTGAGCAGGGGCGACAGGGGCGGCCGCCCAGGGCCCCAAATTTCGGGGGGCCCCGATTTTTTTTTAATACTAATAGATTATTATGTATGTATATATTTTATTTTTTACGCTAGCAATTACATAGTTTCTATAGTGGCCCAGTGGTACTCGGTTGCTTTTGCAAAAGAGAGGGCAACGGTTCGATTCTTAGTAGTGCCGTTCCATTTTGTTCTTTTTTCTTATTATTTATTTTTTTAATCATAAAATTGGGCCCAATTCTCCAAGACTCCCTCCACATGGATACAAAACTTTGTTCTTCTTTTTTTTAAAATCATAAAATTGGGCCCAATTCTCCAAGACTCCCTCCACATGGATACACAGTTTTGTTCTTTTTTATTTATTTATTTTTTTAATCATAAAATTGGGCCCAATTCTCAGTCTAAGACTTCCTCCACATGGATACAAAGTCCTTGTCTTCCCAAGCCTCTGAAACAATCTCTTCCTCTCTCTGAAACTCTCTTCTCCTTCCGCTAACGCTAGACATCAATGCCCTATTTTTGTCTTTGTCATTCCAATTGGCGAACTGTCGAGTATTTTTGTTGCAGCCGAACTTTCGATTGCCGGATTGTGACTCTACCTGGCTGCGTTGAGGGCCTAAGGCATTGATCCGTTGAGGGCCGCTTTTAGCTTCGGACTTCCTCACTTCCTCTTCACTAGTTCACTCAGTTGTGTTACACTGTTACTATTACCTCCTTAGTACTTAACTTTGATTGTGGCAGTGTTTTATTTTTTATGTGTTATTGTGTTACACCGTAAGTTATTGTGTTACAGACTTACAGTGTTACTTGTGTAGTTGTGTAGTGTGTTATTGTGTTACAGACTTACAATTTAATTATAATGAGTAGTCGAAAGTATAAGTTGTATTTGAGAAAAGTAAAAAAAAAATGAAAAATTTGTTTGATATCTTGTTGGATCTCTTAATAAATTTATGCCTAAAAATGTTAGAAGAGTCATATTTAAATAATTTTATATATTACAGTGAATTATTTTTTGAAGATGTAATATAAAATTTTAAGAGGGTCCCCTTTCGTAGATTTCGCCCAGAGCCCCCGAAACCTCAGGAACGCCACTGGCAGGACTTCAGATACTTTTGTGGGAATGAGGTGGCTGTCTTGAGAGGATGTCTATGTATTAACAGTATGTGGTCCGAGAAAAAAAACTCTGATATATGGGTGATGGAAAATTATATGATACAAGAGTCCTGGACCAAACTTTACTCCATAACCACAGAACGTTTATCAAGACCTGTTGCTGCGAAGGAAAACCACCTATTGCTCTTACATGACAGAATATACGCAGGTGAAGATAGACTTTACTGGTATGATCCATTATCAAAGAAACAAGTGCAAATATCTGAGACTCCTAGTACTTTAAATTATCTTTATGCATCAGTTTATGTGGAGAGTCTTGTCCGAGTCAATAATTATCAAGGATAAGAGGAACAAGGGATGAGCCTTCTCTGAAACAAGGAGAGGACACATTTTTTATAATTAGATGGATTTGAGGCATGTGCTATGTAATTTTGGTGATTGCAATTAGCAATAACTAGTATGTATTTTTTAATAATGCAGACTATATTATATGCACAATTATGTATTTTTAGCAAATCATCGTCCCATTACTTGAATTTTTGTAAAGATGGACTTTACAGCAAATATCTGAGCTTCTTTAATTAATAATTTTTTTTCCTTTTTATTAAAGCAGTTTCTGTCAAGTCTTGTTCAAGGCTGAGTGTCCGAGGACCCAACATAAATTATACGAGAGGCAAAGAGGGAACCGGAAACATTCTATAACAATATGCACATACAGAATCAAGACAGATGACTTGCTAGTTTCTCATTAAATTCTACAATAATAAATTGGAAGGTTTACAAACGATTGCAACAGAATCACAGAGATGAAGCAACATAATCATCATTGGGGTTGGCAATGGCATTGTTACAGATTCAAAGCAAATAAATCCTACGATGAAGTCCACAGGACAATAGGCAATATAACACCATGTTCAAAAGAGGGGTATTGTCACTCAGCAACTTATCGACCGTCAGAGTCCCCTTAGAAGCCAAAGTCCCTTAGGTTACTGCCCATTGCCAGGTTCAGACACCGGCAGACGATACATACTATTATTTGTGAAATAAATGTTCAGTAAAAAAGTTTCAGACTGGTACATCCAATTGACAGTTGTGAAAGGCTTTGACCATAATTTAGACAACTAAATTACAGAGACATAAAACTAAGGTATATATGTATATAATTCTAGGAGCTGGCTGCTGATTCTAAATTCAACGTTAAAATACCTACTCAGAACTTGCAATACATGGAGAAAATTGAAAAATCAACAATGAAAGTAACGAATGTTCCCTGTTTCATGAGGGCTTCTGAAGTTTTTCCACATATGCCTGCAATATGAGAAATTCCAATAGACATTATTTGGAAGTACAAGTTCAATGATCAAACACTATATGAATGTGAAACATGAAGACACTGATTTTCAGATTGAACTAGTTCAGATGGAGCCTGGAGGGTAATCAAACAACAGACAATTAAGACGCATGTTGCGGAGCACAAAGGTACATGTTCCATTGGTTGACCAGGAGTGTGTATAAACAAGATTTGAGATCCAACATGAAACCACAAATCAGGTCACGAGCAGTTATCGAACTCTCTCAACATGATTACTGTCCATTCCTCATCACCCACTCCCCCCACAACCCTGCCTTTTTTTTTCCTGTTTCCCCACTTTGGACAAATATTATTAAAAGCATCACCGGTGGGAGGATAATGCAGATAAAATAATTTCTTGATATCATTTCCATTTCATGTTCTCGTTTTTCTCAGATCTGTCCCCCACTAGATAGAAAACAAATGGCAACACTATGGAGTAAAGAATCACAAGAGTATCCCATAGGCAAATAAAAAATAATATGTTTCCCATAGGTAAGGATTTGAAATAAGTAAATCAGAACTAACCTGTATAAGTTTATTCAGCTTTGGCTTTGAAAATGAAAGGTATTGATCAATTTTTTCTCGAGTCTGAGGAATAGTAGATCCCTGCACTGTACTAGTCACTTTGTCAACCACTTTCTTCACTATATTTTTGTAAGCATCTTTACTCATTTGACCTTCCTTCCATGTGGGTTTCAGGATCTCCTTAACAAACTCCACCAGTGCAACTTTAAATGTGCGCATTCCCTTGGTATCCTTACTCTTCTTGCCCTCGCCAGTCTTGGCATCTTCGTCTACTTTTGCCCCCAAACCATTATCTTGCTGAACTTCACCCTGCTTTCCTACTTTATTACTTTCCTCAGCCCCCATTACAAGGTTTTCCTTTGTAATTTCAGCAATTTGACCTGCATCTTGTACTTTATTATTATCATTGTCATTTGTTCCTGCAGCAAAAGATGAGTGGTCTAATTTTTCTGATAATATCTGTGGTTCCCTGTCTACAATGCATTTTCGTAAATTGAGACTGGGTAAAATCCCCAGTTGACTGCTGCTGACATTGTGATTCTTCATATCAATGCTTTCCCACATAGGATCATATCGCTTCTCATCTAAGATGACCTGATTTGGCTGAGATGATGCTGCAAAACCTGGTTCAGTAGGACTTTCAGTTTTGGCAATCGCAGGTAGATCTATTGCATTATGGGAACTAAGAGATGCATAAATTAGTGGAAGCTGCTGCCCGTTTGCTAACAACTGTGCAAGAGTGACTGAGAGGCTAGAGAGCTGCTCACTGCTAACCATGTTTTGAGATGGCACAATTCCAGAACTTACTTGGGACGAGGTCACATTCCCGATCTCTTGCTTCTTGCTTGGTGTTCCATCCAGAGTTGTTGCATGATTGGGATGATTTATTATGTTTCCGCCACCTGAAGGGTCATTGGGAATTGCCATTTGACTGTTTCCTACTGCATTCACGCTTGAAAAAGCTGCAACATCTGAGTTCTGGATGTTATTATGTTCAAAACTTTGTCCAGTCAAGGTTTTCGTATTGTAATTTATATCAATGCGAGAACTGGTGGTATTTCCAAATGTGTTAGTTTCATTGCCATTAATATCATTGCATGGCAATGAAACTGTGCCACCCTCCCTCACATTCAAGTCCTGTTGAAGGTAAGACCTTTCCACTTTCATTGGTTGGATTACTTTAGAGGTATCATGCATCCGACCAGACACCCCGTGATTCATATCCAGATCACGAGTAGGTTCAATAGGAATTAGAGATTGCAAGCTCTGAACAACAGAGCCGTGCTCCTCTTTTATGGAATTTTCTGAAGATTGCTCTTTATAGTTCAAGTCAGGAGACATTTCCATATCACCAAGCCAATTATCCACACCTTTTGGTTCAGAAGCACATACACCGGCACTTGCATTTTCCGCTGTAAAATGAAGGCATTCTTTCTTGTCATCCTCAACTGCTTTATCATCATCCTTCCGATAACTATTATCAAAATTATGGCTGCCCAATCTAGAAGAGGAAGGCCGAGCAGTAAACCTTGATTCAGTGGCACCCGTTACTTTATGTTTGTCATCACTCCACTTCGCAGGATTTGAAAATGTATCTGTATCACCCCATTTTGAAGAATTCCATGACCTCTCCATATCCTCTACATTGCGACCCTGAACCAACCGATTATCCCTTGATTTTTGGTCGGGACATACACGTGCTGGACCATGATGAGAAAACCTGCAAAATTTCCCATTACGACAATTTCCGGCTGCAAAATATTTGCAGGTAAGATGAGTGATGCGGGATTCAGGTTCACCATTCCACTCCAGGGACACATCTCTGTGCCTTCTATCATTTTCTCTTTCTCTAATAACATCATCTCCAGATACCTTACCAAACACATCGGAAGCGCCATGATGAGCATATCTACATGATCCCCCCCTGCGACACCTCCCTTTTAGAAACTCACTACAACAATCAAGAGATCTCCCACTCCTCTCAGGGTACTTCTGGGAGTCACGTGAAGGGGAATACTTTGAACCTCCAGGTTTCCTTTGTCTATTTTCCCAGCCATCCTCGTAATTTTGAGTACCCTGATGATAAAATGGACAATGATCACCCCTTCTACACCTCCCAGAAGAAAAATCTCTACATAATTGTTCAGATCCAGATCTGCTCGTACTGCTATCAAGAACTCCTGAATCTCGCCTAAAGCCACGGGCAGGGCTCCTGGTCCTGCTCCTGCTCTGGCTCCCACTTCTGTAAATAATACATAGACCAAGAAAAACCAGTAAAGAGACCAATAGAACTGGACGCATCACTAGCGGAAACCAGAAAGTTAACCCCTCCTACATTTTGGTTAGCAAACAGGGGGAAGAATATTAATAAATTACAAAAATCCCAACTTAATATCATACACTAATCTTATGACAGTAATAAATTGGCAACATACAATTAATCCTACGTAAGATTGAATTGAGATGCAGAAAAAAAAAATTAGAGAAATCACGACTTTATGGATCATTCACTGGAGCAAAAATACAAATTTCACATCTGAAAAGTAAAAAAGAAAATTAATAAATACTTGAAAAAAATTCAAAATTCTTATGTCCATAAAGACAGGTGAACATGTGGCCTAGTGGATAGTGGTAGAGGTGCAGGGGGTGAAATTTAGAGGTCAAAGGTTCAATTCTGGAAAACATATGTGGAGGTAAAGTCTGCGTACATCTTGCATGTCTCCGACCCGGCCCACTAAAAGAGCGTTGTGCACGGATGCTTACATTTTTACTCATGTCCATAGTGAAGTATGACATTCAATATTTTAAATTTTAAGTCCAATACAGGATACTAGTTCATTAAACACCCAAAATAGTATAATAAATGACTAAATCAGGTAGAAATCCTTTCAATAAAGGACGGAAATCACAAAACAAAAACCATCTGGTAACTGTGGTGCAATCACAAGATAATCCAACCTGCGTGACTTGTTCCATTCCTTTTTAGGAGAGTGGAGGAGTCCTTGCTTTCTCCATTCATGGAGTCCAGGAGAGATTTTCATGCTATAACTCTCATAACCAGATTCAGTCTCCTTTTCATGGAAAGATACCCCTGTTCTCCCTGGCCAAGATCTGTCTTGTAAATTTTCAACTGATAGCTGAGACTCCTCTTTCAAATCCCACTTAGAAATACGTTTTCTTCGAATTCCACTCATTTTTCAAAAGGCAACACAACTTTCACTCATTCAATAGAGTCACAGTACAGTATAATCTGGAAACACAAAAAAGTAAAAAAGGTTCAGAAAATATTTATCCCTGCCTTAAAAATGAAATTTCATAATCAAGACAAAGATCAGATAGATTAAAAGTGACTAAATCATGTGCTAGTCTTAGAAGCAATACGAAAGTGACTGAAGAAATAATTTCCACAAATACAATATAGCCATGAGTTAATATGCAATTCAAAGACTTTCACTGCCTCATATTAACTTAAAGAAAACCCGAAAAGAAAAAGGCCATCCCTTACTTTAAAAGTACAAATTAAAGTCCAATAACAAGACAAATAATACCTATACAAAATATATATATATATATTATATTTTAAAAGTACGGTGAATCTTGCAACTCCATATTTATTGAGGCAGACCGCAGACCTCATAGACTTCCCAATGAGTGACATACTGGAGCTTTTAGCTGCACTTTTATGGCATGTACCCATAAGTTAAACATAATTGACCAGTAAACATCCAACACTAGTTCAGAGACTTCAGACAGATCAACTACCATTGAGCATTTTCTTTTACAAATGGATTACCAACTATAATCACATAATAACAGAAATAAAAGAGTTGGTCACACAAAAGTACATAAGACAGGGAAAAGTAGCCATTAGCCAACTAGTATCTTGGAGTAAAAATATGGTCGCAAGTACAAAAAAATTTGTTTACCGATATAGCAAGGCAATAAAGAATAAGTAAACATGATCGGCCATACATCATTAAATTGACAAAGTAAGAGAACAGTAACATACCAAAGTGAGGAAAAAATGTAAGCTACAGCCTGTTACAGTAAAAAGGATCTGAAAACACTAGAATCTTGGTGCAACACTCATGCTGAGGAGGAGTAAATTTAGCTATATGGGAAAATGGAAATGACACTTATGCAGTAGTTTAAGATGCTCATAAAATAGGAAAAAAAACTAGTTGAAAAGGAAAAGGACAGGAGGAGAGAGACAGGGAAGAAAATCAGAATTCCATTGGTCAACACAACTTCAACCAACAAATAGGAGGCAAACCAGTAAATGATATATGAAGATTAAACTGATGAATTTACAAAGTAAAAAAACCCCTAGGGCCAACTTTTGACCACCTAACTGCAAAAACTTTTACGAACTTCAGGAAATATGTCAACATAAATAGCTCGTGTACAAGTAAATTCGACTGAGCACGGGATGAATTGTAACATAACGAAAGTGAAACGAAACAACATAGATTTTGTTTCAATTCTTCAGATAACAGGAAATTATAACCAGAGACGATGCATGCCTGACTACAGGCACAAAAGGGCCATACATTGAATGTATTCCTATTTGTTTCATTTTATACCTTAAAACCAGTAATTTATAACTGGATTCATACAAGCCTGATTAATGCAAACAAAGGGGGGAGCACAGTACCATAAACTCAAAATCAGTTTCGTACAACATTGAGCATCCAACAAACTAAGGAGCAAACTAATGCATCTCCTTGACAGTACTTTGACCAAACTGTATTAATTATTCTTCCAAAAGGAACACAATAGACTTGAACAACACATCAAAATATATCAGAAATGCTCGAAATGCTTATCTGTACCATTTTCAACTAAAACCAAATAAATTTATTCATTTTGATGAAATTGGGGAGTATCTACTTCCATTCAAGGACATTGAGGTCGACAATTCAATTGAATATGAGGCAAATGGGAGTGACCTACCTAATGTAATTCTATGTTTTCTTGGTAAGGTACTCTAGAAAAGTGAAAGAAATCCGTCCCTACTCCATTGATGAATTGAAAAAAGAGACAAATTTTTATGTGAAAACAATCAACACGAGACTCTTTCGGTCTTTCCTTCTTAAAAATAGAGAGGATATGGTTCATATTTAATTATTTATGTTTATGAAAGAAGAAGAAAAACTGACTAGCCCACTTAAAAGATAGATAGTTTTACAAAATATATTTTTTAGAGACCAAAAGTGGTTCCTACAATGAAACCACTTTCATCGATGGCCTAGATATGCTTAATTGTAGGACTTGGACTCTTTGTCCTTCATGTAAGTCTTATAT
Organism: Euonymus europaeus; assembly: GCA_963580455.1. Classification (NCBI taxonomy): domain Eukaryota; kingdom Viridiplantae; phylum Streptophyta; class Magnoliopsida; order Celastrales; family Celastraceae; genus Euonymus; species Euonymus europaeus. Next base: position 2,808,531 of record OY756968.1, on the reverse strand, counting down.
CTCTCACGTAAATGGAGGCACCACCTCGTCAGATTCTTCAATATAGATGGCGCTGCATTCTTCAATGTAGTTCTTATTCATTTAAACAAAAGGGGTCAATTTATACAATCAACTACCTTCTATAAGCCTAATTTGCAAAATATGTCAAAGCTATCAAATTTTAACAGTGACTCACCACCTCGTTTGCCATTGACGAGCATCTAGAATTTTCTTTCCTTTGAATTAAGAACATTCACCAGGACCAATTATAATCCTAGTGATATTTTTAAGCCTTCTAGCTAACCCATTTGCAGGAAACCTCCGATCCTAAGTGAATTCAATCGAACGTGATAGCAAGGCAAAAACTCTCTTTTCAACCACAATCTTTGAAAGTGATACGTCAAACAAGCAATGTCCAGAAGGAATCAAGCCACCAACTATAATATGTTAACTCCCTTTCCCCAGTAAACATTCATACATGAAACCTAATTGCACGCTAAAAGTTGCAATTCTTTACAGAGTTCAAATTGTACATACATTTAATGGATGCTAAGCACTCGCTACCAATACTTCCTCATGAACAATGACCAATCAATTATAAACACCAATGGAGTAGTGCAGCCTTCTTATACAATAGAGGAGAGAGAAATTTTGATTACAATCTCATTCGTCACTTCTTCACAGCACAGGCCACAGATGTACACGGAACGTCTATAAAATTCATCCACACTACAAGTTGCAAAAGTCAGATGTATTCAAAGCCAAACATTCGAAATCTAAAGACGCAGAAAACTCCCCAAATTAACACAAACACCAATAAAAAAATAACAATGGTATCCCACAAAGCCCTAATATTGATCACTCGCTCTCCTACAGTTCTGAGTCACGGAAAATCAACAAAGAAGAAAACTTTACACAAGAATACGAAATAGGACAAGTAGGTATGTGATAATATACCGTATTAAGACGAAGGAAGGGACTTACGAGAATCAGAGAGGGCACGCCATGCAGCGACACTGATAGAGAATGAAAAAAAACCTTGAGAGAGCGAGCGAACCGAACAACAGTGTAAACAATCCGCCATTTGTTACACACACTCCTTCTGTAAGAGGGGTAAAGTTCCAGGCTTGGAGACTCTGCTGCTTAGGTATATCTAGGACTCTCTCTGGAAGACTTTATAGTATTTATTTAGTGAGTCCTAAATGTAAATATAGTACTAAATATTTATATTTCTATATTTGGGGAATTCTAATCACACCTTTACCACTTAACGACTTTAGGAAAGGACAAAAAAAGTTCAATTAAGGATCTGTAAATCAGAAAGGATCGCTTAAGAAAATAAATATAGGATCATTCTTTCTTGAAAAAATTCAATTTGGTCTAAATCCTGTAATAAATGAGGGTAATTTGAGAGTTAAATGATTATTTGTTAAAAACTTGATTTGGGTCCAATCAGAAACCTGACATTATTTTAGATTTGATATCAAATATGGAGAAAAGACAGGGATTTGTATTTGTATTTGCTTTGTTCTGAACATACACTTTCTTTCTCATGCTGTTGATCAGGCATTTCATCATAAACTTTACACCACTTCTCAATTTCTCATAAGCAACTTCACTGCCACACTCCTTAAATACATCAACATTCCAGTTACAATCATAATCTCTGAAGCACAACAATGGCTTCGATCTCTTCCAAAATTGAAGCACACACAGGATTCTGTTAATTCTAAGAGCTAAAAATCACTAAACATGATTTCGTTAATTCTGTTGATGCCGATATCGGAGATGGGCTCAATCGGTTGGTCATCTCCCATTGCTAATGGAACAAAATCTGCAGGTTCCCTGCTGAAGTCATCTGTAGATCAAAAGATCAAGAAATTACACGTTTTTTCCCCCAAAAGAAGCAGGTGTATACATGCACATTTTTTATTAAAAAGAAAAAAATAATCCTAAGATAAAGAGAATGTTGTTGAAAATCAATCAGCAACTTCTTGGTGGAACTTATGAAAGCAGTAGCCAAGCGAGTTGCAACAACCTACCGAAAATGGTATTCAAAGAAATTGGAGGAGGGCTTGACATGAAGTTAAGGCCAATGTAGAATACCAGAGCCAACAATACTGTGACCATGGCATAAGTGGGCACTGCCAATGCCCAATACCTGAAAAAATGCAAAATATCAATCAGGGTTTACATGCTAACAAAAATAACATCCCATTCATCAGAGTGTGTCAAAGCTTCAGCAATGACTCAATCTATCTGACAAAATTATAGGCATAAATATTTGAATCATCGAACTTCTGTCTCTGGGTAACTCAAGTAGTAATTCAAATGTTTATTCAGTAAATAATTAAATATAACGCAACAAATCAAATCTTTTCAATTTTTGACCGGTCGGCAGCAAATGCAATCTCCTGTCAATTCCTTTATCCTCTAGGATCCTCAAGCACATGTTCGTGTGGATTCACAATAGAAATGGTTCCTTCTCGTTGAATTCAGCCTACAAGTCTGCTATTGCTATATCTTAGACGGCTGACCAATCTTTTAACTCTGATCCAGTTTTTTCTTGGTCCAAACTGAACAAGCTCTCTTTACCCCCTCGTGTTCGTCTATTTGCTTGGCGTTTGAGCCTTAATGCTCTCCCAACAAGGGATAATCTTATAAGAAGGGGGATGGAGATTAGTGGTTTATTCCCTTGCTGCAATTCTTTGGAAGAATCAAGTTTCCATTTATTTTGGAAATGTCCAGGGTTCCAGCCGATTTGGAATTCAAGGCCTGATCAGTTCAGTGCTTTGGATAACTCAACTATGGACTCTCACTCTTGGTTTAACCAAATGCTCCATTCGTTATCTAAAGGAATTTTTAACTCTTTTGTAGGATATTTTAATATATCTGGATTGCAAGGAACAAACTAGCACACCTTGAACCAATTTATCTATTTCTGATATAATCTAAGGCTTCCCCGCTGAAATCTGAATCTCTCTTGGGCTCGGTTATCACTGTTGCGAATTGCCCAATCATATAGGTCATTGGCTCTCCCCTCCTCCTGGTAGGCTTAAAGTTAATGTGGATGCAGCTTGGTCCTCCTCACATGACAAAGTTGGCTTAAGGCCTTAAGGGCTGAAATTAGGGATTCTGTTGGCAAGATAGTTGCTACTTGCTTCTAGCTACAAGTGTATTCCCGCAGCGGGAGGCTCTATATATGCTGAAGCGGACACTTTTGTCTTTGGTATTGAGCTCGCCAATACTATGTAATTCATTACTTTATATTGGAAGGGGATTCCCAGGTTATAGTGTTGGACCTGCAAGCCAAGAGAGTCGCTTTGGTGCCGTATGGTTTATGTCTGGAATCAGCCCTTATTCTCTCTCAGACCATGGGGTGTGAAGTAGCCCATACCTCAAGAAACAACAATTTATTAGCTGATTCTCTTGCACATCTAGGGATGAACTCTAATTCACCAGTTCTGCTAATAGGAAATATTCCTAGAGTTTGTATTCCTATTGCTGTTGCTGATGTTTATTAGCTGATTCTTCACAATATTGGATGATTCTATTTCTATACCAGGATTGACTATATCAAGACAGAACTATCCAAATATTTTTTCACAAATTTATCAGCAAATAAATAAATATGTAGGAAACAACAAGTGCAACTGTTATCTAACTTAACCGCCATTTCCACAACTATAAGTTATTCTACATGACCCATAACGAGGAGTTCACTGCAAAACAGTTGTTTACATGATTTAAAAGATCCCTCAGTCCTTCATGGAAAAAGTTGCAAGTTCAAATGATACAGTTTATTTTAAGCAAGGAAAGAAAAGATGAGGCAGTTAACAATTCTAAAACCAACAAAAGCTGACCAAGATTTGACATGAAACAGACCTGTTAGGATAGTAAAAGATTCCAACCGAATGTAACCAGAGTTCAGGAACATATGCCCATACCAAGAAGATAGCTGCTCAGAGAAAATAAACGAAGTGGTGAGAAGTAACAAAATGCCAATCTTGCATTAAGTCGTAGAAGAGCTCCATTAGAAACTCTGCATCAGAGACCTTAATTAGCTTCAACCAAAAAGAAAAATGCGCCAATGGAACGCATTTATATTGTTTGTAAATGATAGGCATACTAAGACATAGGCCATACACAGAAACATAATGGAATGAACTCTCACAATATTTTCCTGAACAATATTCAACAAACAAGGCACAGATTTCTCAGTAAGTGAAAATCAAGGATTCAAGGCAACAATCACGGTTAAGAAAATTGAAAGTACACCTGATGATGTATACCTGTGGCGACAACAGTTGTAATGGACCCTACAAACCCATAAACTTCAGAAGGTTTGGGGCCGTGCTCCCCGGAGACTCCAGACCCAGAGGTCTTGTCATCAGGGTCAAGAATGGATACAGTGGCCTTTCTCCTCTTTGAAAAATTAAGGGTTCTTCTTGGACTACTAACAGAATGTGGTTCTTCCACGATATTTTCTTCCAACATTCCACCCTTCATCACATCAAAAGCTGCAGAAAGCCCCAACACACTGAATTCCCATCATAAACGACGACCATTTGAATAAAATTATATAGATCGCTAAATCTCAGCTCTAGCATTACAAACTCTAGTGAATCATGCAGCAAATCGTAGATCATCTTCAGAGACGAAAACCACCAATTGAAACATGTAATCATCCATCGTTCACACAAAAACCAGATCGAGAGCCACAAACCAATTAATCAAAGCACCAAACACCATCCTATCCAACTCAGAGACCGAAAGAGTAGAAACATACCTCGAAGAAAGAGACGAAAATCGCAGAGCTGTACAAAGAGTAGGAGATGCAAAGCGAATCAAGCCAATCCACAAGGCCGGCCTGGCTGTTGTTCGGTCGTTCCTTTCTCTGGGTATGTGGCCGTAGCAGCGATGAAGCATGCGTTTCAGAGATCTTGGCCCGTTGGCCGTCCGATCTTCACTGTTGGCCTCTGTGACTCATGCGACGCCGTTTTCGCTTTTGGGGTTCGGACTATGTTCGAGTTTTGTGACTTTTGTCGTCTAACTGTCTCGAATTTAATGCTTGTTCTAGGGTTAATATAACACGTTATCATCCAGAGATATATGCCGTTTTGAATTTTCTGTCATCAAATATTAAAGGTGACTTAAAATCTAAAATTAAAAAAATTTGTTCCAGTTAGATGATTAATTTGGAACTTTTGAACATTCGGACGAAAATAGAACCCGAACTATGATTCGATGATGCCATGTTATATTAATCTAATTATTATATTCATTGATGAAAATAGAATACGATCTATCTTTCACTAACGAAATATGTTATATTAATCCGCTTATTTCATCCTTTGTTTTTGCTTTGCATAAAATTTACCTTTAATTTAATCCAAAATAAATTTTAAAATAAATTATGTATATTTTTTTTAAGAACTGAATTAATTTAATCAACTTATTCACATGCTGGACACTAGGAAATTATTTGATTATTTTTCTTAATTTTTTTAAGAACTGAATTAATCTCCCCATTATTTTTTTGAACTACATATATGGATTGTTCATTTGTGCCTTAGGGCTCTTGCTCTTACTGTTGAAGTCGAATCAATCTAATCAACTCAGGCCATCAGTCTGCACGCACTTAAATTTCTCATCTGACGACATGCATGTGAGCTCCTCCTCCCTCTCCCTCTTCCTAGCTAGTAGAAGTATTGGCCATGCAACATTTTCATGAACTAACAGCCAGATAGGAAAATTGATGAAGGTGGCTCTGCTATATACTGATTGCAGGTGGTGTTGGAACGGCAAAGTCATCGTCTGTCCAATTAGTCTCGCCCCAGTGTCGTAACATGCTCTTCCAGGAGCATAAATTGTCGATGCATTTCTTCAAACGCGGATCCTCAACTTTGATTTTCCAATGTCCATCGGAGTAGTTTGCTTTCTCGGCTTCCCTTCTGTCATATTCTAGTTGTGCCTTTTGTTTTGATTTCAACATGCAGAACTGATGCAACTGCGAAGGCATTGCATCATGCAGTCTCCACCACCTCTCGTGAGCTACATCGCTAGCAAATTCCTGAAATATATCCACATTCCAGTTACAATCATAGTCTTTGAAGCACAGCCATGGCTTCACACCCAGATAGTGAAGCACATAGAGGATTGGAGGCTCCGCGCCAAAAAGCCGAGTTTTCTTCTGTTTTATCTCTTCCTCGTCACCAAACCAGAAATGTTTCAAGAAGTTCATGTGTTTAGGAATCCGATGCCACCACGTAAAGATTTCATTCAAGTATCCTTGATCTCCTCCATTGTATGACTCAATCTCGTTTATGTGATCCATCAGAAGCTGGAATGTGCAATTCGAAGGCTCGATAACCATCACTCCAGAGTTAAAAAGTGTGCCATTGTTTCCAGTTGCAGATATTTCTGGCATTCCGAATAAGAAATCAATGTTCCTAAGTATAAGCAAATCTGCATCGATGAAAATGATCTTGTCGTAATCTGTCAGCTGCCATAGCCTAAACTTGCTGTAGTTCCATTCATTGTAGGCATCTTTCTCAGCTTTTGGGTTCCGGATTCTTTGGATTGTTCTGATTTTCCATCCCGCAGCCTCTAGTCCACTCCTGTGATAAACACTTATTGATTCATCGACAAGTATTACAAGGTCACGCGTCGATCCTGCCTGGCGAATGCTTTGTGCAGCAGCTATTGCTCCGCAGACATAAACATGTGCAGAATGCAGGATAGTTGCATATGCTTCTCGCTGCGGATTACCTGAGTAGATTGTTTCTGCTTGGCCAAATTAAATCCTTGGTATCAGAAACTTGAACTAATACTTTCATGGAACCAAAATTAATCCAGGACAGAATCGAAAATGCAGGCAGAACTCACCTTTGGATTTAAGAGGAAGTGCAAGTTCACAAGACCCAACTGGAAGCTGTAGCTTCTCTCTTAAAACATTCAGGTCTGGTTTGTATAACCAGACATTCCCTTGACGGACGACAAGCTCCTTGCATGTGAATAGGTTAGGTATTGGGAAGCAACGGGTGACGAAAAGCAAATGGACATGGTAAAAGCCTTTGGCAGAAGCTGCAAGAGCCGCAGCTGAGAGCTGCAAGTGCAACCGAGCAACATCTCTAGACCAGTTTCCTTCATTTCTGCAAGGAAGCTTAACAGCAACAAGATCAATTCGTTTTCTAGGAACTTCAATCTTTGGTAGAGATGGACAAACTGGAACCTCAGTTTCTTGCTCCTCATCAATCCATTCTGGGTATAAGGAATCCCAGGTCACATTTCTTGCAGCATAGTCCAGTTCCAGAACAATGTGAGTAGCATCAGGAATAAGATGCTTCCAGTAAGTTACTTCACTGTTTTTGAAGTTTAAAAGGCCGATTCCTTGATAATCACTTTCTCCACTCAACTTCTCAATAGCCTTAATCACATCATCCCAATTGGTATCCAGATCGCATGCATATCGAGGGTCTGTTCCTCCCCATATCCACCTGTTCACAAAATTCAGAACCCATTTCAATTAATCACTAGATACATGCGGGACTAACTTTTCTGTTTTTGTCACTTATGCTTCCATTAATCCTACGATGACTTGAAATTGGAAAGCAGTAACACAGGCATCTCAGAGGAACAAACTTACCGCGATCCAGAATGTGCTAGATGGTTGCTGCTATAAACATCTGGAGAGTACAAAAATGTAACAAAAGTACCACAAATAACGATAACAAGGAAAAGCTTCAATAGGGGAAACTTGCAGCATGAGTTCCTATCCTGAATATGGAATGGCTTCTCAGAAGCTTTGATTTTGACTCTCTGCAACCTCCTTTTGCAAATGTCTTCACTGCTTCAAGTAACAATATTCAATGAACTGAATAATTTGAACGTTCAGTATGCACGAACGAAGCACGGCATCTGCATCCACTAATGGAGACATGTACTAGCATAACACAAGTTCCTATCAGCTTTAAGAAACCTACTTCTTTTACTTTTCTTTCCTTGTCTTCTTTAAATTCAAATTTTTGATTGCTATCACTAGCAAGGTCTTAATCTGCGTTCTGCAGATCTTAGAACTATAAGCCTTCAAGATCTTATTTTTGTACAAAAAAACATAACCGCGGAAGCTTTTAGCTCAACTTCTGTGTAGTAAGGCTCCGGCCTTTAGTACAGCTTAAATTGCTAAACACAGATGATTATTCAACCATTGTGGCTCAGTGACTTCAAATTAGGCAATATATGTAGATGACAGACTAAGAAGAAACTCACATTGATGCAGACAATCGATGCCTTGCCTCAACAGAACCGGGGGAATTTCCCATTGCTCCTCTCATTCTTGTCTTTTATCAAACATCTGTGCTACAAAGAATGGAGAAAACAAAATGACTGTAAGAAACCGAAGCATCTCATGCAAGCTATACTGTAAAATGGTCAAGAAAATCTTTAAATGACTGGGAAAAAATTAAATGAAACAACATTCATAGTTACGAATAACCAATGATTTTAAGATGAATGAACAAGTCATGAAGCAATAACACAACAAACCCAAAAAGAAACCAGGAACCAAAAGCAATGCAGCTATGGCCAATGGATTGGAGAAAGAGAGAGACAGTAATAGCAGACCTATAATGGGTTGGAGGTCTATTCTATCTGTGATGCAATGGTAGTGAAGGCAGAGAGGATACGAGACATTGAAAAGCAGGGGAAGTCAATATAGACAAGTAAGCGGGTAACGTCCGTTTCAATTTTCATATTTTCGGTATCTCTGTTCCATTTTCGGTTCTTCTTGTCACCTACTTTTGTTTCTTTTTTGTTTCCAATAAATATATTTACAGGTGCACATAAAATGTGTTTGTCCAAAATAATTTTAAATTTAAAATAATTGTATTTGTGTTTGTCTATTTTATGAATCTAACCATATATTTTTTGTCAAAAACAAAAATCAAATACAATTTAAAAAGTGTATGAATATTTTGTATTTTATATTCAACAATTTAGAATTATCTTACACTTTTTATGTTGAATTTTATTTTTGTTTTGAACAAAAAACAAATCGTTAGAATTTTTAAAACCAATCATACTACAAATAAATTTTTTCTCAATTTCTTTTAAAATTTCTTCGATCACAAAAGTTATGTCCACATTTTATGTGCACATCAAAGAAAAAATGTGTGTCTATATATTAAAACGTGTATGTGTTAACTCTTCATTGTAAAACCTACCCTTTTAGTTAAGTTTATTTTTTGAAGATTCATTTTATTGGTAAAATTAAGAAATATTTTTTAGGAAGGAAAGGTAGATTAGGAAACTAAAATGTCTTTATTAAGCAAAACTGTTGACAGATTAGGTTAATGAAAACAACAGTTTGGTTAAACTGGATGTGAAGTGTAGATTAGGAGTAAAGCTGACCAAAAGTACCATCTCACTTGCCCCCATTTATTCTTCCTAATTAATGATTAAAAACATGTCCTACTATAACAGAAGCAATTAAGCTGCCTATCATTGTTAATTTCAATCGATTAGAAGACTTGACCTACTAACAAAAATATGGATTGTAAATGGGTTGTACTTCTTTCTGTGTTCTTTAATGGAGATGTAAAAGTAGGTATTCACACCCTATACATCTAATGAATATAGTTAAAAGGCAAAACCTAATCCACAACGATTGATAAGAACGTCTACTGTTGTTTTAAGTATTCTCCCAAATTTTCTTGATGCACAAGTGACGTTTGTGATGGGAAAAATGAGAGAGGTTTAAGAGTTCTTTCAAGAACCATCTCACCAAACACACCACGTCAAGACTAGTCAAATGCTATAATCATTATTTTATTGGAATCAAAAATTTAATTTTAGGATAACTTCGGTGATTGTCTAGTTGGTGAGAAATCTCGCGCATATGAATTGAACTGTCAAAGTTTAGGTCCATGTCAGCTATCAAATGAACAAATTTCGACCCAAGTTTATGCTCATGTCAACTATTCAATAGACAAACTTATCTGATATCGTTATCGATTTTTTTTCCTTTTTAATAAAATACTAACTTTAGTTTCACTTAGCAATTGATATCACTAAAACCAAATAAGTAACCAAATTAATCTGGCTTTTTGATTCGATAATTGGATTATTTTTAGCTCAATCCTTTGCTTCAAAGCAAAGGAGATTAGTAAAAAGAAAACCAAAAATATTTAGGTGTTGATGCAATGTTGTCTAGAAGGGTCGAAGTGTCGTACACAATCATGTGAACTAATTAGAATATTAAGTTTAAAGCTTGTACAAGATCTTGACCCATCAAAAGGAAGACAAGTGGCAAGTTGACAACTAGACCAAGCTGTTGAATGGGGAAGGTGGGACTTCTTTGTAGCTACTGAAGCCTTGAACCCATCGCTACGTATCCCCCTGTTACTCCATCACTCTATGGATACTTGTATTATGAGTTATAGCATCAGTTATATTCAACTTCTGGGTATTAATTATAACCTACGGCATACAAAAAATATATACGCAGTGTACCTTAATAGGAAAGATAATATAAAGACGCCAGTGATGCAAATATTTTGAATTGAAAGCAAAGCAACTGACGCACTTTTGCCCCCCTTCACCAATGTACTTTGTCTGAAAGTAACTTACATATGGTATTTTGGACCAAAATTATCAAAATGTGGGCAGCAACTGTTTTATTCAATAAAGTCCGAACTCTGAAGAATGTCAAAAGGGGCAGGGAAAGAGATATTTGGCCAAGAGACCAAACCCAGATAAGACCAATATGTATTTTTCACTAATGACACCAGTATGAACAAGAAAAAGAACAGAATGCTGCACGTTTGAAAGAAAGCAAATGCCTTTGGCAGCCTTGCTCCGAGGAAGGACAAGGCAAGAGCCTTTCTTATCTATTACCTCGCAAAAACAATAGCATTTGCTGCTGGTGCTTGAAATTGAAAAACTGGAATTTTGTGTTTTTGGCAAAAACATAGGGCATCAGGAAAAAAACTGAGGTTGCATGCTAGGAGAAAATGGAGGACAAAATCGTCAGATGATAGTCGGAATGATCATTTTCTGACTACTCGGGCTCAGAGCCCTTCTCCTCTTTAGGGGGTGCGAAGGTCCTGGTAAGCCGGGATCTTGTCCACGGGTCCAATGAAGCTCTTTGTGGAGGTTGAGGAGTAGGCGGCTTTGACTGTCTAAGCTCATTTTCTCTATCAACAAACCTGCATGAATGTGCAAACATGCATTGAAAACATTAAAGAAGTCAACAAACCTACAAACTTGCCCATTGTCTCCACAAATGAGTCCTCAAAAAAACCCCACTTACATGGCTTGTTCTAATTAGAACAGAAAGTAGGAAACTAAACAAACAAGTTGCTGATCAAATGAAAGAGCTGCCTTACTCAATATAGGCCATCTCTGCAGCATCACCAACTCGTATGCGAGTTCGAAGCAATCTTGTGTAACCACCAGCTCTATCCCTGTAATATGATATGAGCACTTAACTGCAACAAAAAAAAAAGGAAAAAAAAAAGGTTCATGCAAAAGGCTTCAAATGTACTTGTAACGATAAGCCAATTCTGTAAATAGCTTATGAATGACGTCATCTCCTCGCACAAAGGCAGCAGCACGCCTTGCAGCACAAAGGGAACCCTGTAATATAATGGAGTAAAATACGGAAGCTCTAAAGTGCAATACATAATCAAAAGAAATTATTTCATGGACATAAGGCATATCTTGTACTGAATACTACAAATCTATGATGTTCGCAGGCATCAAATCACTAGTTTGCAGACTATAGTAAACATAGTCAAGTCATTATAAGCTGTATGAGCATCATGTAGAGTCGCCAAAAAAAGAAAAAATAAAAACACCAATGCAACACAAGTTCCTTTATAAGAAAATTGAAGAAGAAATCAACACAGTACTAGAATCACGGAAATTATACAATGAAAGTAAGTAAGTAACCAAAGGACCCGAATGCACTGCTGGAAAACACTGTCCTACTGTACTTCATATGCTGCAAAAAAAATTGTCCACTTAGTAAGCCATAATCTAATGGCTCTGTTTTCAAATATCCATACTTATAAAGACCAAATTCAGCCTCCCACAATCAAGCATTTAACTTTTAGTTTTGGCAGAACATTGACAAACATAATTCAGGTTAATCAAACAAATTACATTGCATGCGCATAAGCCAGCAAACGCCGTCTCCAATAAGTGGAGAGATGCTCACAAACAGAGTTGCAAGATAGTCTAGAGAAGACATCAGAATGAAAATCAGACAAGTTTCCGAAGGTCAATGTAACAAACACACAATAAGGGAGTATGCACAGAAACTAATAAGAAAATTTGAAACGCAAGCTTAACAGCGCTCGTTACATACAGAACGTTCCAGTCAGGCTGAAGGACATTCAAGATACATTCCATTATTTATGTATAGATCAACCACAAAAATAACATAAAAAAGACAGATGGATTGATTAAGAAACTAAGAATTGAAGGATCAAAATTTGATAATTGATAGAAAAAAAATATTAAGAGACCAGTGGATCTGCTCACAGGAAGATCTGTCAAGAAGCATAGACAAATATTTTATTGTCTGACCACATTGAATAACTTAACACTTGAGAAAGAAAAAAAAAAGGGTGTTACACAGACCTCTTTGCCAAGCTGCACCATATTATCAGCCAGCCGCCTGATCTCCTTTGCCTGTAAACAGGAGAACAGAGCACAAAAAATTAACATGACATGTAAAACAAGATGAAGCAAAGGAAATCAAACTCCTTTACAAATGGATTTGGATTTCAAATATTTAAACTGATTTCCTTATCTTACCCTCTAAAGAATACAATGCAGGATTAACCATCACTGGAGTGACTCTCATACAGTCATACTTACAGAAAAGAAATCAGTAAAAAACAAACAGAAACAGCACATTTCGAAATTTTCATAATAAACTACGCAATGTTTCATTAGGTTAGATAATTCGAAAAAAAGATTTAAAATTAAGAACCAATAATTATAATCACAGACGACAAAACCCTAGATGAAATGTAAAGGATATAGGAGAGTACCTTGGCAACAGTGGTTTCGATGCGCTCGTGCTTCACCAGCTGAGAAACTATTGTTCTACACACAACCAACCATAGCTTCAATAGATCAAAAATGGGCAAAATACTAATAAGATCAAATTAACACGAGATTCAAACCGAAAGACCGAAGAGGATGAGTATTTTCGGGAATTAATTTGAATACCTTAGCATGGACATACGGTGACCCGTCGGTCTTCCAAGCTTCCTGAACTTCGTCATCTCTACAGTGGCCTAGTAACAGAGAGAAACTCACAAAACTGGTAAAACCCTAGCCCCTACCTAAACACTGGTACGTTGGCGTCGTGTCTTCGTGTTTCTCTCTTGTGCTGTCTGTCGTATTATCTTGGATGGGCTCCTGTGGGCCGATAACTGGTCCTAGGTTGGGCTTCTTTTTACTCCTTCTGTAGGCTTTTGTCGAAGCATTGGGCAGCAGACCAGCAGTCACTTTGCCTCTAAATTGTTCTATATGGACCTGTGAAGTGTGAAGACACCCATCAAAAAAATATATCAAAAGTTGACCCAACGTATATCGGCGGAATTGGGCCTTCCACTATCAGTTTTCAAATTTTAGATGCAGTAGCCACTCGCCAGCACTTCATGAGTAAGAGCCACGCCCCCCATAAAATATTTGCGAGATGTTAGTGCTGTATGAGAAAAACTCACACCAGGGTACAATGTACATATAAATTACTCAATGATTCGGCTGCACAGATATTTCAAATTTAAGCAAATGTTTACTCAAGCAAACATTATGTCATTATCATTTAAACAAACTCATAGTTGCTTGCTTTCTTTAGCTTAGCCAGAGAAATTTGGATGGCTTGTTATTATTATGCATCCTATCTATGGACTAAAAGTATTGATTATGGGACCCTTTAATTCTATTCCTCTTTCCTCATCATATCTTTACCATAAATTTCATCATATTTTCCATTTTCAGTAGAACAAGTAGTCACGTATCCAGAAGCCGCCACACTGTAACCAAATACAGTCTATACAGATACCATTTCTTATCCTTAATAGGTCCCCTTGTCCCATGATCCTATTGATTGTGACACAAATTATTAACAATTGTATCGGTTCTGAGACTTGTCTTACTCTGCTTTGCTAGTCCAGCAGGACTGAAATGCCACCTATTGTTAGCCTTCACTCATCTTGTAATACAAACAGAGTCCTTCACCAGTCCTGGAAAACTGAAGGAAGCAAAACCATCAAATTTACTTTTAAACATTCATCAATCATGATTTAGCTCATAATTATAGCCTTTAGCATGTAGCCTATGAGAAAATCAACCGGACTCCACCACGTGTATCCATTTTCTTCATTCATTTCTTTCATGAATACTACATTCATCCACTCCTATTAAATGACGCACTGCTATATCTACGTTGAACGTGTTCATACCTCCTCATATTGCTGTCAATTTCAGTATTGTAGATCAGCTGATAAACACAAAACATTGTGGACTGTACTCATGTATTCACTATTCCCCCACCCCACCTGAGCAAACAATATCAACTCTTCCAATTTGTCTATGCAAAACTTCATGTTAGCAATCTGGAAGGCAACCTCTAGAGAAACTTCTCATACATGCTTCTCTGGAACAGCAGCATTAATCTGGAAACGAGGCAGGAGGCAGCTTATAGAGCAACCCAGTAAGGTGAATGGGGATGGATCTTAAACAAGACCAGATGCATTCACTTGATTATAAACAAGTTAAATCACGGAAGACTGTTCTCTTACATATGCTAATCTCAAGAGGACGAATCAGTCATAAGATCCTAATGCAAAGCAGGACTAAATGATGATAAGCATAGTGCCAAAAAAAGAAGCAGCAATTCAGCATATCTCACTTCTTCCTGTTGCATTTTTTACTCTGTCTGCCTCAAACATTGCCTTAAAATGGGTAGATTGATCATCCCAGATGATTTGAATCGCCCTCTTACAGACAAAACATAAGCTCTTCATGCAAGCCAGGGCTAGATTACAAGGATTGAAGAAATTCAGCATTTCGCATAACATCCCATTGTTTTTTTCATTAGGAAATGCTTTACTCATTGGCACACTGATCAATACATATAAATTTAAATCGAATGGCTGTTCTACAAGAAACTACAAAAAGGTGCAAAGACTACAAAATAACAAGCAAATAATAAAAGAACTGAGATCAAATACTTCCTGCAATAGCCAAATGTAAAAGAAATTTTAAGAAAATGACGATGTTTCTGGATCCTCATAGAAAACATTGAGATGACCACAGTATCAAAATAAATATATAAAAATAGAAAATTCCACCAAAATTAGTTCCACTGAAAATGGTATACATGAAAATGTTTCTCCTTGAATATAATCTATCATAGGACAACTTGCCTGCTCTATTTCTCCTATGGCCGCAAAATGGGGCTCGACTCTACATCATAAATAACAATAAATGGCTCGTTGATACAAATGGTATCGACTCTGCAACAACAATGAGTAAGCTGTGAAGATAAAATTTGGAAAGAAAAGGATATATCGGGATCCAAGATTGCATCCCATGTCTGTAGGATTGTTAGACATTCCTCTATATGGTTTTTCTAGAGAAAATGATGGGTAGGATATTCATGCTCATATCCATTATAATCATAGTATAATCTCTCCCCTCTAGCAATATCACGAGTAGCAACCAAAAAGACCCGGCATTCACCATTTACACTGTATCTCACACATTTACAATTCTGCTTCTTCTTACCATCCCTGCACAAAATTGGATATACTTTGAGCATACCAGCGATAAGAGTTGAATTTGCACAATACAGGAAGCTAAGGAATCAAAGAAACATATTTTTTCAACGTTCAGGCCAAAACAAAAGGTGAAGTTCACTGAAGACTATGTGGTACATTTTCTGTTTCTATGAACAAAGAATCCCCGCAACAGGCCCAAATAGTTGGAGGTACAAATAACTATGTGTCATTAATCATCAGTATACAACATTCGTTTGAAATATGGACAAGTGATGGGTCACACAAGCTTACGGAGTATGATTGTTGATGCCATTGATAAAGCGAGCAATGTTCCCACGTTTATCTGGACAGATGACAAGACTTTTAGACGGGTCTGTTGCTAGAAGCAGGGTCATCATACTATCGCAATCATCATTTTCACGGCTCTTAAGATAATCTACATCACCAGTGTATTCCGCAATCAAGGTCAAATCCTTTATTTGGCTATCTGCCTCAACTGTAAAACTGCACTCAAACTCAACAAAAACTATTCAAACGTAAGGTTCTCAAAGATAATTGCAAGGAATCAAACTTGAATTCAGGAAGTACCCTTCGCAAGAATCAAAAACTACAACTAGGGGAGGGCATTCACCCCTTCTGGACATGGCCCTGCATTGTTCCAAGGTTTCCGTGTCTTCTTTGGAAAAAACCTAAAAGCAAAAACAAATCCGATAAGTAACATGCAATACAAACAAAGCACGCATCTGATAAATAAATTCTAGAAAAGAGAAGATGTTAGAAGTTCACACCTGCATGCCACCATCTTCAAACATGGCCTGATTGGCGGATCTAGCAGCCATGCCAGTCATGTAGGTCAATTCATCACTGAATTCCATCTGCAATGCTGTCAAAGCGGAGGCAAGGGTACCCATTTGTTTCAGCCTTTGGCCACGATCTTCTGATGGGATAAATGGCAACAGTCTCCTCCTTTTCTTTTGCAGCACCAATGATCCACAGCGTCGCCGGCGCTTTCTTGAATCTAATGGGACGAGGGGAAAGGAAACAGTTTAAGTGTAAGATAAGCAACTATATGTGGGCAATTTAAATTGTTTAGGGAATCTAAGTTGCATAATTGTTTGAAGCATCATAAATCAATAACATGATCGGAAATTTGATGCTTTTGAAAGTATTGAGTAGTTTTACGAACAAATATGATATAGGTAAAGCACATTAGAGGAAGCAACAAAATATTGAGTGGGAATGAGATCCTCTGAATGAGATATTTCCACCGAATAAAATTTATTTATTCATTTTTACGAAGATAACTGTGATTATAGTAACAAACAGCAAAAGAAAAGATGTCACATGGATGGAAAGTACATAAACATAAAGAGTGCTGGGAAGCCTATTTCTAAATATAGTTAGTGATTTCATAAGCCCTAATTATGATATGTTGTAGTAGCACAAAGAATTCCCCAGCCAATCTAATATCTAAATGCATTTTACATCAAGCATTGGTGATATATTTTAGTGAGACCATATAGCACACTAGTTGTAGCCATTAAGGAAAATGCTAAATACAACGTAGAAACCGTCTTGACACATTAAGCATGCCCAAACTTCATGCACTTAGTAAAAACAGCTTTGGAGTTCAAGATCAAGAGTAAAAACAATTGGAAAAATTCTTTAAAACCTAATCAATGTATTCTGCAACTTAATCGTTTTACTAATCTCTTATAGGATGTTTTACATCAAGCATTGATCAAGTTTTTTGTCTAATTGTAATTTTGGACACGTTGCAATCCAAGGTATCCATGTGTGCTAATATCGATAGGTCTAGTGGCAAGATACTGACTTCATGCTTGTGGTAATCGGCTCCCTTTCACAGTGACAAGGCATTCCTGGACACCACATCACCATCAAGCCTTTGCCATAACACAAGTACACATTTTGATGCATTCAATCTGAGTCTTATTTGTATGACATCTATAATATCAATCTTCTATCACAATTTCTAATCACAAATTGCCTATCTTCTATCCTAGTGCCGCATTAACACCAGCTAGATCCAGTCAGCCCCCCTCCAATTGTTTTCTATATTTTTATATTTGTATTAATATTACTGTTTCTACAATGTTGTTGTTATGATTTCCTGCTAAGGTAGAATCAAACCAGAGAGACATAGTTTCTGGAATTGTCCCAAGCAACCTGAAACAAGTTCAATGCAAATGATCAATAAACTCCAAGGGGACTCAAAAACTACAGATTGATTATTAACAGCACAACATCAAGGAGAAATATCAATAATCAATAATAACAATCAAGACAACGATGTAAAGGGTACCAAAATCATACCTTCAGGAGAGGCACATTTCTTTTTCTCATTAGTACTCTTCTTAATCCCAAAGAAATTGATTATCTTCTTCTGCGAAAAACCTAAAACACATTCAAAAACCGGCATTGTCAAATTCTTCAAGCCAACAACACATGCCAATGAAAAAATAAAGAAACGCTGAAAAAGGATTCCCCTACTTCTTACTCGTCTCTGGCCAGAGCACTTCGGGCAGAGCCACGATCCGATAGGAACTCTAACCACTATCGGTCTCAGGCATTTCATGTGAAAACCCTTGTCGCATTTGTCACAGAGAAGCAGCTCGTCGTCTCGTTCGCCGGAGCCGCATTGCTCACAGCTCGCCTGGCTGTAATCGGCACCCTCAATCACGACACAGGGCGCCCGCGCCATTACTTCCGACAAAGGCTTCATCTTCTTCGGGCGCGGCATGGACGGAGGAGTCGATTGGCGGGGCGCCTGTGTTCTCCGGCGAGACCCGATTTGCCGACGAGTCGCCGCCTTAGAAATGTTAGCTGGAGTCATGGCGTGAGTGAGCAGACCTGAAATTAAGGTGATCAAAAAGGGTAAAATCGGAATTCGAGAGAATGTTGCAGAGAGACACCACGCCCGATACAATGGAAACGAAGAGAAGCGTTTTTATGGTCTCTTTGTTTCCTTCCGTCTCTCTCTCTCTCTCTCTCTCGCGGGGAAAGAGTGGGAGAAAATGGCAGCGTACTAACGTGCGCCGCGTGTGCGCACGGAATTTGATGTGCGCACTTTCTGAAGACTGAACCTTATATATGTCGGAGTCTTTTCCTTGGTTTTTCTAGCCGTTTGAGACTTGGAAAGACGACGGTAGCCTTCGTTTGTTAAATGTTTTGCGTGGTATTTCTGTAATTTAATCAAATCTGGTTCTTATTTTTCTTCCAAATATGATTTTTTTCTTTCATTTTTATGGTATTGAATGATCAATAATATTCTTAGATTGGGACGAGATTCAATAACCCGTCCTACCCCTACTCTGTCCTGAATCAAGAGGTAAAATGTATCTGTCTTGGATCAAGAGGTAAAATGCAAGATGCGGGTTATGCAGCCCAACAGAAAGAAGAGGGGGGTTTTCACGCTGCCCACAAAAGGGTAGTCTACCAGCATTGAGCATCAATGGCGTGTTGTTGGCGCGACTCGAATCCGAGCATCAAAGCACACTGACAGACACACTATTAATCTCACTTAAGGGCCACGCCCCCAGCTAACCGTTGGACCATATGCCCCGAGGGCATGATCAATAATATTCTTAATATTACATGATGGAGTATGTAAGGGATAAAAATTCCCTGACACATGTCCGTACCAAAGGATGTCGCGTGTCGGTTTTTAATCACCGAGTCGACTTGAACAACCATAGAGGACTAACATATAGCTGACCTCTTCGAAGACGGTCCGACCATCAACAAATCTCATTAGTAGCTGCAACAAATCTCATAGTTATAGGGATGCCACTAATTACATATTTTAATTGAATATCAATCAATTAGTAGAGATTGACTATCATTCTAGTTCCTAAAATCAAGGAATTGGATTGGGTTCGATTAGGAATACTCAATCAAATTGAAAGAGGAAACCTTAATTGAAGTATAATTGAATTGTAGAGCCAAAATCAAGCCTCATAGAGGATATGTTGGAATTTAAAAAAAATCAATATTTATTTTTTAAATTTATTTTAGAAATTAAGAAAAAATATTAATTAAATTTTATATTTCATATTAAATTTCAATTAATTTCATTGTTTCTTACGAAAAAATACAAGATTATATTCACAATGTTAAATACCACAGCCTTATACACACTAATAATATTGTCCGTTTTGGATTGTCCGGTTCTTGAGGATACATTGGGCCCGCACTGCTTTGTTTCTTCCCGAATTTAGCAAATGAGTTTATACCCAACTCACTGACCTTGGGGCCTATTTGGGTTGTCTGATTCCTGACGATACATTGAGTCTGCACGACTTTGTTTCTCCTCAAGTTTAGCAAGTAGACTTGGATCCAACTCTCTAACCTTGGAAAAATACATGTTTGGGTTGTCCGATTTCTAATACATTGGGTCCACACAGCTTTGTTAATTCTCAAGTTTAGCAAGTAGATTTGGACCCAACTTATTAACATTGAAATCAAGCATGTTTGGGTTGTCCGTTTCCTCAGAATACATGAGTTCGCACGACTTTGTTCTTTTTCAAATTTAGCAAATAAACTTAGGTTCAACTCACTAACCTTGGAAAAAAATCCTTGTTGATGTTGAGGGTAGACATTAAAACTTATTAAGTGTACTAAAGTTCCCACATCTTTTGATGTGGGGCTCTCTTACCTATCTTCCCCAATCTGATAGAAACCAAATTTTTGCATCTAGAATTCATCATACAGAGATGGATCAACTCTGAATACATTCTTCATTACAAACAGAAATTATTTTATTGAAAATTATAATTTTTTTTTTATATATATAATTGTTTTCATTAATTGATATCTTCCTATTGATTTCAGAAACTGGAGAAAATTTTCAGCAACATTCAAGCTTAAATTTCAAGAGTCAAATACACAAATGTGAGTGTTATTGGCACCCCACTTTTTCCTAGTGACACCCCTAAATACACCAAAAAGCCCTAGTCTTGTATAACCCCACTCGCCAACAATGTTTGAGATACATTATTTCCCTCCCACTCTCTGTTTCTACTCTTTCTCTTCTCTGTTTCTACTCTTTCTCTTCTAAATAAAGATTCTTGAAATCATCTTGGATAATGAGCAGTGAGGGAGATGAATCAGACTATGGGGACTTGACGGACTAAGCGATCTTCAACGATGAAGAATTTCAACAAACAGTATGAGATCAAACAACTGAAAACCCAGGTTTTACACAAGCAGGTACTGTAGATGTGGAGACCACTCCGATGCCGCAAAGACATACAGGATCTAGATGGGATGGTTTTGTTACCAGATCCAATGATAAAGCTTGTTGAAAAAATTACCGGATCTTTTCCTCAAATGTCAAAACCCTCGTGAGGAGGCCGAAGGGACAAAGCTCCAAAGTCAAATGTAGAAAAGAAAAAAAGGCATAAAAACGTAGTGAGATACATGGGTCTCTAATAGTTCAGTGATCGTCATTCTCCGATCCAACTTGTCTTAATTTTGTTTCTTTTACTCTGTTTTAATGCAACATACCTCTGTTTTTGTAACAAAAATTATGTATATTTCTTTTGGGGTATAATATGATATTTATGAAATATTAATGACATGGAGTGGTACATGAATTTTTGTAATTTTTTCTGGGGTTTTCTGAAAATGGGGTGTCACTAGAAAAAAATGGGGTGCCAATAGCACTCACCTACACAAATTCCAATTTGACCTTTTGCTTTTATGAAATGAAGGAGTGAATGTTTTGTCAATAAAAAATGAAAAAAAAATATAAATTTATATTTTATTAATGTAATTATATTGAAAAATATATTTTGATAATATAAATTGAGTATATGATTTAAATTTTGGTATACTTAATGGATCTAAAATTGATTTTAATGAAAAATGAGAAGTTGCTTTGGTGCAATTGCCCCCTCGCCGCTCTCCGTCTCTCGCTCTGTATAACTCCCGAGCTCAAGTGCCAATTCGTAGTCTTCCAATTTCATTGGTGTCGAACCAATCAAGTAAGCTCCTGTATTGCTCACGCTCCCTCTCTCTCCATTCGTGCTCTTCCGCGAGTTTAATTTGCCCATCAAGTTAGTTTATTATGCACAATTTATCGAACAAATGGGTAGTTTCTTGCAGAAAATATATTGAACCCATATGTGTGCATCAGTTCTGAAGTCAGTTTCTTGCAGACCATGTATCAAAGAAAAAAGCCTCGTAAGATCTTACTTGCTTTCAGGACTTGCGTGTTTGAATCCATCTTCGTCATATCAAGCTGTAGAGGAAGAAACCTCATGTACCCACTACAAAGCTTACTCAAATCACACTCTCTTTCAATTAGATACAGTCAAAGTTATAGAAAATTTGAATAGTTTGAGGAATGAACCCACTCATGCATTTTCATTCTTTTGCCAATTGGAAGAAAATGGGTTTTGCCACAACATCTATACGTACGCTGCTATTGTTAGAATATTGTGTTTATGGGGATTGCAGAAAAGGTTGGATTCTTTGTTGTTAAAATTAATTGGAAGAGAGAATGACTACCCAGGTTTTGAAATTATGAATTTGTTTGACGTCCTTGTACAGGAAAATGAGTCTTCTAACTTGTTCTCTAGAGCGCCTGATGCACTTATTAAGGCTTACGTCGGGGTTGGAATGTTTGACAAGGCTGTTGATGTTCTGTTCATCACCAAACGGCGTGGACTTGCTCCAAGTATCTTTTCCTGTAATTTTCTTATGAATCGGTTGGTTGGGTGTGGGAAGGTAGACATGGCTGTGGCTGTTTATCGGCAATTAAAGAGGCTTGGTTTGAACCCGAATGATTATAGCTATGTCATTGTAATTAAGGCACACTGTAAAAAGCGTGATTTTGAAGCAGCAGTTGATGTGTTTCAGGAGATGGAGAAAGGAGGGGTAACTCCAAGTGCTTTTGCTTATTCGTCTTATCTTGAAGGGCTATGTGCACATAGGCAGTCAGATGATGGTTTTGAACTACTCAAAGCATGGTTGCGTTCAAAGGTTCCTATAGATACATTTGCTTTTACTGTTGTGATTCGTGGGCTTTGCAATGAGATGAAACTGAATGAAGCTGAGAATGTCTTGCTTGACATGGAAAAACACGGGTTTATCCCATCAGTGTATGATTACGGTGCCTTGATGTGTGGATATTCCAAGAAGGGCCATTTACTTAAGGTGTTGGATCTTCATGATAAGATGTTGTCAAAAGGTATGAAAACAAATTGTGTTATTGTCAGCTCAATTCTTCATGGCTTGTGTCAGATGGGAATGGCCTTTGAAGCTATTAATCAATTTAAGGAATTTAAGAAGACGGGGATTTTCATTGATGAGGCTTGCTACAATATAATCCTGGATGCTTTATGCAAGATGGGGAAAGTGGAAGATGCTGTTGAATTGTTCAGTGAGATGAAGGTTAAGCATATGGTTCCAGATGTTACAAACTACACAACTTTAATCAGCGGATATTGTATTCAAGGTAAACCTGTTGATGCTTTCAAATTATTTAAAGAAATGAGGGATAATGGCCAGAAGCCTGACATTATTGCTTATAATGTTCTTGCGGGTGGATTTTCCAGGAATGGCCTCATTAAAGAGACATACAACCTTTTGGATTATATGGAGGCACAGGGTTTGAAACCTAACACTACTACACACAACAAGATCATTGAAGGTTTGTGTATTGGAGGCAAGGTTGAGGAAGCTGAAGTTTTTTTGGACAGTCTGGATGAAAAGCACTTGGAGAATTATGCTGCCATGCTTAATGGCTACTGCAAGGCCAACCACACAAAGAAGGCCTTTGAACTTTTTATTAGGCTCTCTAAGCAGGGATTTTTAGGTAGCAAAGCCTCCTGTAACAAATTGGTTGATAATTTTTGCAGAGAAGGTGAGTATGACAAAGTTCTCATGTTGCTGAAGACAATGCTGTCTTTGGATGTCAACCCTAGCCAAATCATGTGCAGTAAAATTATAGGCATCTTCTGTCAGGCTGGAGATATGACAAAGGCCAAATCATTATTTAATATATTGGATGACAAAGGATTAACTCCTGATCTGATTACCTACACAATGATGATAAACGGTTATTGCAGGTTGAATCGCCTGAAGGAAGCTTATGATCTTTTTAGCGATATGAAGAAGAGAGGGATTAAACCTGATGTTATAACTTACACAGTTTTGATTGGTAGTTGTTTTGCAATAGACCTTAGTAGGTCTCATTGTGTGCAGCATGCTGTGAAAAGAAAGGAAAACCGAATGAGACTTTCTGCATTATGGACTGAGATGAAGGATATGGATGTACAACCAGATGTTATCTGCTACACTGTTCTGATTGATAGGAGTTGTAAAACAAACAACATTGAAGATGCTAGAAACCTTTTAAGAGAGATGACTGAGAGAGGGCTGGAACCTGATACTGTGGCATACACAGCTCTTTTATCTGGCTATTTTAGAAAGCGAGATATAAATGGAGCTATACTTGTGGTCAATGAGATGGAGATGAATGGAATACAGTTTGATTTTCATACCAAGGCTGTGCTAAAGCATGGGATTTTGAAGGCCAGGAAAGTGCAGTTTCAATATTAAGCGTTATGGTGATTCTCTTTCAGAAAACCAACAATCTACGCCCAATCAGTTGTCCAAGTTACAACAGATTAAATTGCACAACTGAAGTCGGGTTATTGATTTCTCTGTGGGCCTGAGGAAGGGAAGTTTTTTGGCGTGCCTTGTTAAACTCATGTTTTCGCAGGTATAACAACTGTGTGCTTGACACTTTAGGATTTATTGGTACTTTTGAGGAATTTGAATGCAGATGAAAGGTCTGATGATTTAACTATTCCTATTGAGTTTTATGCCCCTACCAGTCTAATCTGAAACCACTTATTGTTGCAGGCTTGGTTCGCAAAAGAGCTGTCTGGTTCAAATTTCAGACCCTATTCCTGAAGATGCTGCAGGAATCACTTCAAGGCCACCACATTTGCCCTGGTAAAATGGTAGCAACTTCTCCATCTAACTCTTAATGTGGTCAATCACATTAAAATAAATGACATATTAATACCATATTTAGTTATGCAGTAGCTTCACCCTGATACTAATTTCTCTTATGGATAGCATGCTGCCAAATTCAAGGAAACGAACTTTTGACCAGGAAATAGCCAAAACTGTGAGTTGCCCCTGCAATCTGATGATGACGACTACTGCAGTTTTTCTGGCCATGAAGCCCAAACTCAGTTAATGGGAGGATTCAAAATCCACCAGAGACGAAATGCTTACAACTTCCACCAAGAAATTGCGAGGTAACTTAATTATCAGTGAGTACATCTGAGGGCAAGTTGCAAGACAAGCGGACTGGCAGGATTTCCCAAGGGGTTACGGTTACTGGGCTGACCAACCTTGATTTTCTAAAAGATGGTTATCTATGGCTGAGCAGGGCAAAGCGAGAGAAATTGCTCATAACTTACTGTGTCACAGGCTAGCAGAAGAATCGTTGGAGTATCAGCAATTTCAAAATATATTTGATTTTCTCAATGTGTTCTTTGATCATTACAGTATTGAGATAATGTCATTGTCCATAAAATATATGGACAGAATTTTCTTCCTTCTTATGAAGGAACTTTGATCGCTTTATTAAGTTGGAAGCCAAGAAGCCAAGAATATGTATAGGCTGCAGTTACAACTTATTTGAACATCTATATCATGCATGAAAGACTCTTCCATGAATACAAAAATATCAGAGCTTTTGCTTTTGAAGCTAATTTTCTTTATCTTCTTAATACTGAAAAATGGCATTTCCTATTGCCTGGGGCTGGGCTGGCAATTAACAAACAAGGCCATATTACCATACAATCATACAAGCATATTACCATACAATCATCCTCCCTCTCCAAGGTAACAACAAGAAAGAGAGAGAAAAAGGGATACATATCAAAATATGTGGAGCCAGGCTGTTCAGTTGAACCACTAGCTTCTCTTCATTTTTGCTGACATGAACCACCTCTTCTTTGGCTTATCAAAAATTCCAGGACCATAGGTCGACCAGAAAATTTCAACAAGGAGTGGGAATTGTAGCATTGCGAAAATGGTGACAGGAAGGCTACCAATCAAGATAATTGGAAAAGAAACCCAAGATACCCGTTCACGTAACATGATAACGAGGGTGATTCCGAAAGTGACCATCATAGTTGCTATAGAAATGAAAAGGGTGGAGAGACCTACGATTAATTTTGTAGGTAGAGATGAGAGGAAATCTTCTTCTCTATACCGGGTTGTGAGGATTCCCAAGAACATCAACAATGAAGTTGACGAAGTAAATAAAGACACTGCGTCGGATATTATGAAAAGCATGAAAGAATTTCGATACAAATATAGAGGATCACCATTGGCAGCATCATAACCCCCAGGAACGGTGAAGGCCACTGAAAACATTATGGTAGCAATGAGAGCAGCCACAACAGTGCTAGATTCTGCTGTCATCTTCATCCATGCTTCCCCCTCTTCCTTTAGCTTCTTGTGCTCATCTGTAAAAAGTGCTCGAGGTGTTTTGTCTTTTTGATTGGTCATATCCTTATACTTGGGTAGTACAATATGCTCCACCTCCTGCCAAGAAAGATGATTATTTAATTATCTAACGTAAAATCTATAAAGAAACTCATTTTTTTCTTCTCTCCTCTGTGTTTGTAAGTAGCATTGATGAAAGATATGAGATGATCTACCTTGAACCACTGAAGCTCCCTTTGCATCTGGAGGGCTGCACCCGAAACACGATCAAGCTGAGAAGATGGTGCTAATAGTGCAGCTTGATGTAAAATGTTATTGTCATCTTTGTCCCAAGGAGCAGCCAATGAGCTCTTCTTGGCACCCATACGATATATAAGGTTGAATATCTTTTCCTGACGACATGAAGTGGCATAGAGAAAGATACCTCGTCCATGTCTATCGTTGGTCCATATAATTTCAGGATAGTGCTTAATTATCTCTTCTATGAACTCAACAACGCCATGCTTAACAGCTTTGAATACAGCTTTGTGTACCCTAAGTTTCTCAAACTCTGTCTCACGCTTAGTTGGTATTACTTCACAAATACGGCACAGTAATTCCTGGGCTTGGGCATGAGTCCGCTTCAAGTCATAAAGGTACTTGATGCCTGGGACTGTATACAACACGAGGTTAAGACTTGAAGTCAGAAACAAAAAATTTATGTTGCTACTTACAAAAATCTTTTAGGTGCCTCCAAAGCATTTCCCATGGCTTGTGAAGTCCTGCATTCAACATGTCCAACATTCATACAAGAAATAATTCTACACTTTCCGACTTTTTGCTACAACGAAAGAGTATGATGACAGATTTATACTTCCTACAAATATTACAAGTTAATATTATGATTTGAAAATTTGTTCGAAATGGCATACGCTTTAAAATATATATATATATATATATATATATATATATATATATATTGCTCACGTCCTAACTTACCTTCTGCAATCATGTTCCTCCGCGTGGTTGATCCATTATGGAGCCTTTCAATGTCTCCATTAGTGTTGTGCAAAAATTGAGGTGAATAAATACATATGACTTCAAAAAAAAAAAAAAGGACATATAAGGTGAACAAATCATTCGGTAACACCAACTATGACAAATTAAACAAGTTGATTAGCTAAATGGCCTTTCATAAACAGTTGTTTCAAGGACAAGAGCTACCTACGTGAATATGTCCAACGCTGCCAATATCCAAGTGTACTTCCACTGGGAAATGCAGAAGGCTTTTGAGCCAACACATCCGGAGCTGTATCATTGTCATAATCTAGGGTGACAGCCAAACTTGGATGATGTTTCAGAAGATCCAAAGCAACATCTAGATGGTAAGAAAGAACGATCCAATATGAAAAAGCATAGGAAAATTGCAATTCATTTAATTAGAATAAAAAGAGTTCAATTGCTCTATACCAAATTGATCTCCCATGATACAAGTTGTGAGAAGCATAGCCCCATTCTTCCCTTTCTCTGGGCTTAACTCTTCTTTTGGTGTCTTGGAGTAAAGATACCGCACCATACGTTTATGACCATATAGAGAAGCCACAACAACTGGGATTTGATCACGTTTGTTGGGGATTGTAATCAACTTTGGATTCTTTCTGATCAAGTGCTCAGCAATTTCTGTGATACCTCCGGTGGCAGCAAAGCTTAGAGCTGTACTTTTGTTGTTGTTTGGCAGGGCCAAGTCTACTTCAGCTAACTGATTGAGCAACTCTGCAACAATATCCACATTTCCAGCTAGAACTGCAACATGAAGAGCTTTGTTCCCATCCAATGTAAGGTTGGCAGTTAGCGCCCCGTGGTTATGAGCAAGAAAGTCCTTGGCAGCCTCCCAGTCACCTTTATCAATAGCCTTGTAGAGGGGCAAATTATGGATGTACTCAGTGTCCTGTGTATCTGCCAAGTTCAAAATCTCTTAAGAAAACGGTTTTAGTTAAAAAGGTACCATCTGCCAAGAGAACAAAAATGAGAGACACTTTACCATGCCAAAGTAAATGTGATCACCTCAATGATGTGTCAAATTGGGGAGCGAATTTCCAAATATAAATTTTCTAAACAAATGGCTAGCAGCCAGTGACCTAAAAGAAATAAGAAAATCACCCTGTATAGGATCCTGCTAGCATTGCGCCTTGAATGGTCCAAGCCTAAAAGTTTGATATATGTCTTACTTTTACATTACAAAGAAACCATATGTCTGGTATGGATTTGTAATGCCTAGGAGGTAAGAATCATAAGCTTTTATCACAATGCCAAAGTTCGCCCTCCACACAATAATAACCTTGCTGAAGATTATACATGCCTAGCAGTATAACTGCAAGTGAAGTGGTACAAAAATATAACATGATTTTGTATCATGGAACAAAACCCCGACAACGCGTAAAACTGAATTTTTTTTTTCAGATCATTGGGTGCTCTTTTTTGTTGCTTCAAATAGATGACATGAACAAAGTTGCACTTACCTTGAACTGTGTCCATGTCTGGCCTTTCATGTGGCCCTGAAGTTGCTGCTTTCTCCTTGGAGGACATATCACTAGGAGTAGTCATTACAGACTAAATATTCATTTCATCAGAAGCATCAATGAAACTACATAGATACATTAGTTTGTACACATACAAGCTTAGGCTACTTACCTCTTCACCTTGAAGGTAATCCCACTGGAACCAGCCCTAGCTCCTTGATGTGTGAGCTAAGCCAATCACTTTGCTCAAATATTTATAGTGACTAAAAGAGCCAAGCAAGACTCACGTTGCACTGCCATATTCACTACCTAGTGATAGAAAGAAAAAAATAAAAAGAAGAGAGAATAAAGAAAGAAACAAAATTTACAGCTAACATTGCCTCCCACCAATTATAGAATGGTTCCTTCTCCTTTCTCTTTTTTTTATTTCTTTTTTGCCTTCTTTAATCAGCAGTTATTAACTTTAAACAGGAACAACTTTGAATCTAAGAATTCTTTACTTCTCTACCACCATAACTCTTGCTGCTTCAACTTTGGACAATGATAATAAAAGCTATTCCTGATAACATGTCAAATGTTTCATATTACATCACAACACTTAGATATGCAAAAATAATAATAAAAAAATAATTATCACTGTAACATTTTAACTCATGCACGCACGTATTACGTATATGAAAATGTGGGATATTTTTTCTTCTTTCATGGACTTAAATATCAATTTTTTTTATTCGCCAAACTCGCCATAAATGTGTTTTTTAAGTTATTTATCAACTAACCAAAATTTGCACTTACTATAGAAATTTGCAAGTCAAAAATCGAACACTTTATTTTCCCTACAATCCATCCATTCATGAACCGTCGATCGTAGTGTCGTAGCCCCGTTATTCATGAAGGCAGGGGCGGATGTATTGGTGGGCTTCAGCCCGGGTGAAAAAAACAAATTTTTTTTACCAAATATACTTCTCCAACTCACAGCCCACAGCCCAGCCCACTATGCTGTATTGTATCTATCAATTGGCACTCAACACTCTAGGTTAGCCGTTAGCTTCCCTCATCCATCCGCCCCTGCTTCCATCGTCGACTCCGTCTGCTACTCGGCTCGACTGCTCCGCCTTGACTGCCAACGCTCAACAAGGTTAGTGTGCCTTGCATGATGGTAATTATTGCGCATGATGTTGATCCAATTGTGCACAAGAAAACAGCTGCAGTTATGTGCCTTGCATCAGTGAAGAATGAAGATAATATGGAATTTAGCAGGATTGTGGAGGCAGTCGAGGTAATGCTTTATTGCTTTATGCTTCTGAAAGGTTGGATCAAATTCAATGATGCTTCATATGCTCTATCATGATAGAAGCCTAATCTTAGTTGTGAAACTAAACTTTCTAAAATGATTTTCCAATTGGATGACTCTGCTTCATACTTTATTTTTGCATCATAGACTTCATAGGGCACATTAGTACAAATATTTACATATCTTATTTTGTATAGATGCAACAATGTTGCCCATTGCATGGCTCAGAAAGCCCTCAAGTCTTACTGGTTGCTGCCTCTAGTGATATGTATCATGCAAGGTAACGAAATTGAAGAGTGAAGGAAGTGTAGTGTTGCTGCACGTTCTCATTAGTTTTCTGTCTAAATAAGTCTTGTATTTCATGTTATTAAGTCTTTGTGTAATAGGTCTGGGTTATGCAGATCATAATTTGTTGCAGCAACAACTAATTATGCGATTGCTATGACCTCGTGCCTGTGTGATTATATTTTGGAGATTGATGCTTTGTGGATCATTGGTATTGAATCCTTTTACTGAATTGAAGTTTATACTAATTTTGTAACCTTTTTATTGTATTTTTTACATGCTAAATAATCTATGAGTTTTATTTAATGTATGTCTGTTTGTTCATAACCAAAAATAATAATAATTTGGGGCGCTGCCCCAAACCTCGCCCCCTTTACAGTTCAACCGGGAGTAAATTAAAATCCTGGATCCGCCATTGCATGAAGGACTCTCAATTTCGCACCGCGCGGGAAACCCCACCATTGTCAGTTAAACGGCTATCCAAGGCCCTCAAATTTCACACATCAGTTCCACAGCAAGAGCAAGTCCAATGCCAGGAACCAATTATCATCTACGTCGTCTCCCCAATTTAAAATCCTGAAAACCACAATCGCAAGCTCAATGATCACAGTCCAACGCCTATGACGACTCTCCACGAGAGACTTTTCTCAAGCTCCCCTCCAAAACTAGCCTAATAGGTAGTTAATTAGGTTTTTCCTTTTTTGTTTAATTGGGGATTTGATCTTTTATTTTAGTCAGGTTTTGTTATGATGGGCTTCGGTGGGCCTTGTAAGTTGTAACATGGTCTTTTTTACTTTTGGTTTCAACGTACAACTCAAGAAAATTTAATCTAGCCTTTTAGAATTGGGCCCAAAATACAGATCTCGATATTCCAAGGCCCCAATAAGTACCTTTACCCTCTGTCTCCACTCTCCAGTGCAGAGCAGAGGACCAATTTAACATAATAAAACAAAAGGGAGAAAAGTGGAATTTTTTAAGGCGGTACAAGATTTGAAACTTATAGGTACATAGATGACACTAAAAATTTGTCTTATTCTTAGTCACCTAATATGCTATTTTACAAAGCTACCCCTGTATCACAAAAATTTAAATTCAAATTATATTTCATTGTCTTGTAAATCGTGATATCTATGTATCACAAAATTCAAATTTTATTTGATTACCTTGTAAATCGTAACACTTCTATATCACAAAATTTAAATTATATTTCACTGTCTCATGAATCGTGATACCATAACAGAAATGATACTCGAACCACGCTCACCAATCGCCACACCCGAAATGCTGTTGTGATTGGAATGTGATGCTTTTGTGATACCTTTCGGATTTTACTGAACATAATGGACCAAGTTGGACACAGAGTTTTCTGGTGATAATTTGCGATACCCCTATCATATTTGTGTGATACTAATAGGTATGAATATACTTATTGTTTTTAGTGATAATAACCCTCGATTATCTCATTGGTATTATCATTTCGGTACATTTATCTATTGTCTTGGATTTTGATAGGCAATTGATGGTGCAGAACAAAAAGGTGGCAAATATGGGCAAGATGAGAGCAAGACTAAGCTTGCAAATTATCCTAGGCGTGATTTATACACGCCTAGGCGGTACGAGCCACTCACGGAACAAGGGTTAATGGAAAAATTCAGGAAAACTGCTTTTTCTAGAGCAGCGCCTAGGCGCATTTCCTACACGCCTAGGCGCCCCTGCACAAAAAAATGAGAACTTTTATTTCTCGAAAGCCCTAAAAACGAAAAGTTTTGGACTTATCGAATGGCCGTTTCAGGGAGCGAAAAACAGAGGAAAGAAGGAAGATTCAAGGCTTGAAGGAGGGATTCTTCATCTTGGCTTGTGTTTCTTCCAATTTTGGGTTCTACCAATATGTTTCTCTCTCTTTGCTTGTCTCTTTCTCTCTCTATGAGTAGCTAAACTCTTTATCACCAAGGCTAGGATGAAGTCTTGGGTTGAATGATGATTGTATGAATTGATTTGTTTATATGTGAATCTTTTTGGGTATAAATCTTTGGTTTCTATGATTATTGTGGATTCTTCTTACTCTTTGTGCTTGATCACCACTTAGGGTTTTGAATGGATTTGTTTGATGGATTTTGTAGATGGTGAAATATCTATTTAATCATGCTTCTTGGGACCTTAGATTGCAATTGTTGTTTCCATTAGGTTTGGAACAAGTTTATATGAATCCTATTTCCATTAAGCTTTCATGAATTCTTATGCATGTCTAGACCAATAAGATGGCTAGAATGTTGATAGGAACATCCAACCTAGACCAATAAGATGACTAGTAATTTATATGAGGGAAATTGGCTTGAGTGCGCTAAAACCGACTTAGATACGGATTCGTTATACCCGGATTGATAAATGTGTGAGTGAATTGGTTGTGTTTGCACATCATTGACCCTTGGTGGATTTCAAAGTTTTGGTGCTTCATTCTTCTACTTGAATTCATTGCATTAGTATAACTTGCCTAGTGATAAATTGCATTAGCATTTGCATTCTTCAATATAAAATTTTCAAAAACACTTTACTTTTCTTGCTTGCATTCTTATTAAATTGTAAACCCAATCAACTTGAGCGAAACTTTAATTTCTTGCATTGTCAATAAATATATACAAATAAACATTTGGATCAATTATAACTCTGACTCTGTGGATACGATCTCTACTGACTACTTGTGATATCCCTTCGACTAGTGCACTTGCTAGTAGGGTATTTTTAAACCCAACAGATACCTATTTCAAACCCTTGTTCTGTAAAACTTTGAAAGTTGCGATGATTAGTCTTATATGATTGCACCATTATTTTTATCACCATGTCACATTTGATAATCTGTGATATATTTATGACTAATTTATGATACCCATCTAGACCATGTTTAATACCAAGATTTCATGTAAGAATGCTGCTTCAAATTGATGACAATCTATGATAGCCTGATTGCTTTGTGATACCGAGCTTAATATCTCTATGATATCCACCAATGTAACGTAAGGGTATCACAGAATCAATACTACCGAAACAAACTTCCTTGTAACCAAAAAACATAACATCAACAAAGCATAAAACTTCCCAAAAATATATGCATTACAGAAAAACTAAAAAACAAAGTATCTTAAGAACAATACGAAGAAGGAAAATAGAAAAAATTAGAAACCCAAACTCAACCTACTAAAAGCTTGAAACAAAGTTCTTTGATAATCCGTAATACCCATTTGATTTGTGTAGAATACCATTGATATGTCAAGCTCTAAAAATCCATGGTAAGTCTTCTGTGATGCACTATTATTTTTATGATTATAATATATGATACCTATACGAATATGTTATGATACATTTATGTTAATTAGTCTAAGAACGCCGAGAATCCCGATGAGAATAATGTTTGAAATTTATTATATTTCTTGAATCCATTATCGTAATATGTTTTACGTTGAATACTCGGTAATACATATGTGTCACCGCTATGATACCTATATGATTTTTCTGTGATACCAGGAAAAAAAGAAGGAAGAAGAGACTGTAAACATCCCACATTATAGGTCAAGTCTACAAGCGGTTGTTGGCTTGATAGAAGGTCTCTCTCTGAGTAAGAGCCGAATTGTAAAACTGAAAAAGACACCATTTATGCAGTTGATTGAAACTATATTGAGCAAAGATGTGAAAACGATAGACTATGCTTTTTCTAACCACAACATGTTCAACCTACTAAGGGCATTTAACAAAGAAACAGAATCATTCCTCATAGGAGGACAGACGAGGAAGTTCCTCTACAAGAATTTCAAGGGCATCTTCATGATAGAAGATGGTAAGAAAGTCGTATGAATGAATAACCAAGGTATCACAAGGGTATCACCAATGGAAAAAACTACTGGAACATACTTCCTCTGCAACAAAAAAAAACCTAACTTCAACAAATCAAGAACTTACCAAAAAACAAATTACAGTACACAAAGACTAAAAAGAAAAGAAAAACCTAAAAAACTAATGCAAGGAATGGAAAACCACACTAATAATCCTAAACCAAAACGCGACAATGTACCTGCTAAGACAACTGCATAATCAACAATAATGCGACGGCGATAACAATTTGATACCAACAGCCAACTAATACAGCAAAATCGCAAGCCAACAAACACAATGTTGCTTCGAAGACAACAAAAGAACGAACACTAACACCTCCTTCGGTAACCACACGATATCAACGGTCGAAGGGCACATAAAATTATGTTGTAGCCGTCGGTGCTCTCTTTCCCAAATATGATCTTTCTCTAACCTAGCCGTCCCTGCCTCCCGCCTAAAAAACCCTAAATATTTTGCTGCCAAGGTCACTTTTGTCATTAGTGAAAAATAATAACACTTAAAATTATACATTTAACCTTATTTTGACCTAATGTAAAATAAGTTTTGCCGCCTGCTTTTCTTTTCTGGCAATTTTCCCAAGAGAAAAATAAGAACAAGAACAGAACACAATGATTGTACATAGTAAGTTGAATTATTTCATTCCCATCGACCTCAATCTGATCTTACAATCGAAAAATGATAATGATGTGGCTAGTGTCCCTACTAATAATCCACTAACTACCTATCAACTCTGCTACCAGATACTTGGAGATCTCTAAGAAAAAGGGTCATGTGGTGTGTGTCTATCCTGACCTAATACAAATTAGGAGGGATGAAATTATGTTCGATCCGGATGCTAGATTTGTTTGTCTCCAATTAAATCAATTTGAATATAAATTTTATGCCCAAATTTTGGATCCAAGCAAAAAAATGTTGTCCAAATCTTAAAATAAATTGAATTATTGTTCATTTATTTATCCGGATTTAAACCAATTCGATTATAATCAATCAAGTATGTCCGAAAATTCAAAATAATCTGAGTCATGTAACTTTCTCGTCATCACCCTATATTGTCCGATTCATTCCCAAATTTTTGTCACCCTAGTACAAAAAATGGAATAATAGACATGGACATAAACATAGTCATAGTCCACCACCAATTGACAGTAAAAATACATAAAATAAAGAATAACAACAATAAAAAAGGAAAAAGTGTGATGAGGACCCCTCAATGTTTTCATATGTGTTCTTTAACCTCCCAAATACATAAATATCACACAATAACACTTTTATATATATACTTTTTGTCGGGAAGTTTCTGGGGTGGTAATTTGAAAGGCTTAGACCACTCACAATTGTTGATATTTATTAGGCCAGTTAATTCATATTTTGAGTCTCACTTATATTACACAAAATTCAAACCACACAAATCTCTCAAAATAACTTGATTTTCATACCAAGGCTTTGCTAAAGCATGGGATTTGAAGGCCAGGAAAGTGAAGTTTCGATATTAAGCGTTAGGGTGATTCTCTTTCAGAAACCAACAATTTACGCCTAATCAGTTGTCCAAGTCACAACAGATTAAATTGCACCACTGGCGTCGGTTTATTGATTTTTCTGTGGGCATGAGGAAGGGAAGTTTTTCGGCATGCCAGGTTGAACACATGTTTTCGCAGCTATAACATCTGTGTGCTAGATACTTTAGGATTTATTGATACTTTAGAGAAATTTGAATGCAGAGCCACAAAGGAAAGGTCTGATGATTTAACTATTCCTTTTGAGTTTTATGCCCCTACCAGCTAATCTGAAACCACTCATTATTGCAGGCTTGGTTCGCAAAAGAGTCGTCTGGTTCAAATTTCAGACCCTATTCCTGAAGATGCTGCAGGAATCACTTCAGCGCCACAACATCTGCCCTGGTAAAAAAGTAGCACCTTCTCCATCGAACACTTAACGTGGTCAATGACATTAAAATAAATGACATATTAATACCATATTTAGTTATGCATTACCTTCACCCTGTTTCTCTTATGGATAGCATGCTGCCAAGTCCAAGCGATAGCGATAGAATCTTGTCATCGGAAACGAACTTTTGACCAGGAAATAGCCAAAATTGTGAGTTGCCCCTGCAATCTGACGATGACGACGACTACAGTTTTTCTGTCCATGAAGCACAAACTGAGTTAATGGGAGGATTCGAAGTCCACCAGAGATGAAATGCTTACAACCTCCACCAAGAAATTGCGAGGTAATTAATTATCAGTGATTACATCCGAGGGTAAGGTGCAAGGAGAGCTGAATGGCAGGATTTCCCAAGGGATTACAGTTACTGGGCTGACCAATCTTGATTTTCTAAAAGATGGTTATCTAAGGCTGTGCGGGGCGAAGCGTGAGAAATTGCTCATAACTTACTGCGTACCAGGCTTGCAGCAGAATCATGGGAGTATCCGCAATTTCAAAATATATTTGATTTTCTCATCGTGTTCTTTGATCATTACAGTATTGAGATACTATCATTGTCCATAAAATATATGGACGGATTTTTCCTCCTTCTTATGAAGGAACTTTGATCGCTTTATTAAGTTAGAAGCCAAGAACCCAAGAATATGTATAGGCTGCAGTTACAAGTTATTTGAATATCTATATCATGCCTGAAAGATTCTTCCATGAATACAAAAATATCAGAGCTTTTGCTTATGAAGCTTATTTTCGTTATCTTCTTAATACTGGAAAAGGGTATTCCTATTGCCTGGGGCTGGGCCGGCAATTAACAAACAAGGCCTAAGAGAGGTATATTTCTTTTTCTTTTTTCTTTTCCCCAGTAAATACAACCATATTACCATACAATCATGCATCCTCCCTCTCCAAGATAACAACAAGAAAGAAGAAGAAAAAAAGGGATACATTTAACAAAATATGTAGAGTCAGTCTGTTCAGTTGAACCACTAGCTTCTCTTCATTTTTGCAGACATGAACCACCACCTCTTCTTTGGCTTATCAAAAATTCCAGGACCATATGTCGACCAGAAAATTTCAACAATGAGTGGGAATTGTAGCATTGCGAAAATGGTGACAGGAACGCCAATCAAGATGATTGGAACAGAAACCCAAGGTACCCGTTCACGTAACGTAATAACGAGGGTGATTCCAAAAGTGACCATCATAGTTGCTAT
Organism: Euonymus europaeus; assembly: GCA_963580455.1. Taxonomy (NCBI): domain Eukaryota; kingdom Viridiplantae; phylum Streptophyta; class Magnoliopsida; order Celastrales; family Celastraceae; genus Euonymus; species Euonymus europaeus. Next base: position 2,771,138 of record OY756968.1, on the reverse strand, counting down.
AGAAATGAAAAGAGTGGAGAGACCTACGATTAATTTTGTTGGTAAATATGAAAGGAAATCTTCTTCTCTATACCGGGTTGTGAGGATTCCCAAGAACATCAGCAATGAAGTAGACGAAGCCAATAGAGACACTGCGTCGGATATCATGAAAAGCATGAAAGAATTTCGATACAAATATAGAGGTTTACCAGTGGCATCATCATAACCCCCAGGAACGACGAAGGCCGCTGAAAACATTATAGCAGCAATGAGAGCAGCCACAACAGCGCTAGATTCTACTGTCTTCTTCATCCATGCTTCCCCCTCTTCCCTTAACTTCTTGTGCTCATCTGTAAAAAGTGCTCGAGGTGTTTTGTTTCTGACATTGATCATATCCTTATACTTGGGTAGTACAATATGTTCCACCTCCTGCCAAGAAAGATGGTTATTTAATTATTTTACGTAAAATCTATAAGGAACCTCATTTTTTTCTCTCTCCTGTGTTTGTAAGTAGCCTTGATGAAACATATGAGATGATTTACCTTGAACCACTGAAGCTCCCTTTGCATCTGGAGGGCTGCACCCGAAACACAATGAAGCTGAGAAGATGGTGATAATAGTGCAGCGTGATGTAAAATGTTATTGTGATCTCTGTCCCAATAAGCAGCCAATGAGCTCTTCTTGGCACCCATACGATATATAAGGTTGAATATCTTTTCCTGACGACATGAAGTGGCATAGAGAAAGATACCTCGTCCACGTATATCACTGGTCCATATAATTTCAGGATAGTGCTTAATTATCTCTTCTATGAACTCAACAATGCCATGCTCAACAGCGTTGAATACAGCTTCGTCTACCCTTTTCCCAAACGCTGTCTCATGCGTAGTTGATATTACTTCACAAGTACGGCACAGTAATTCCTGGGCTTGGGCATGAGTCCGCTTCAAGTCATAAACGTACTTGATCCCTGGGACTGTATACAACACAAGGTTAAGACTTGAAGTCAGAAACAAAAAAATTATGTTGCTATGTCTGGGAGCTAGCTACTTACAAAAATCTTTTAGGTGCCTCCAAAGCATTTCCCATAGCCTGTGAAGTCCTGCATTCAAACAAGAAATAATTCTATACTTTCCGACTTTTTGCTACAACGAAAGAGTATGATGACAGATTTATACTTACCTTCTGCAATCATGTTCCTCCGTGTGGTTGATCCATTATGGGGCCTTTCAATGTCTCCATCAGTGTTGCGGAAAAATTGAGGTGAATGAATACTTATGACTTCAAAAAAAAAAGACATATAAGGTGAAATGTGAACAAATCATTCAGTAACACCAACTGTGACAAATTAAACAAGTTGATTAGCTAAATGGCCTTTCATAAACAGTTGATTTATGCGAGTTCATAAAGTAATTACAATATCAATAAAGGTGTTCGAGGACAAGAGTTACCTACGTGAATATGTCCAACGCTGCCAATATCCAAGTGTACTTCCACTGGGAAATGCAGAAGGATTTTGAGCCAACACATTCGCAGCTGTATCATTGTCATAATCTAGGGTGACAGCCAAAATTGGAAAATGTTGAAGAAGATCCAAAGCAACATCTAGAAGGTCAGAAAGAACGATCAAATATGAAAAACTGAAAAAGCATAATTTCAATTCATTAAATTAGAATAAAAAGAATTCAATTGCTTTATACCAAATAGATCTCCCATGATACAACTTGTGAGAAGCATAGCCCCATTCTCCCCTTTCTCTGGGCTTAACTCTTCTTTTGGTGTCTTAGAGTAAAGGTACCGCACCATACGTTTATGACCATATAGAGAAGCCACAACAACTGCGATTTGACCACTTTCGTTGGGGATGGTAATCAACTTTGGATTCTTTCTGATCAAGTTCTCAGCAATTTCTGTGATACCTCCGGTGGCAGCAAAGCTTAGAGCTGTAGTTTTGTTTTTGTTTGGCAGTTCCAAGTCTACTTCAGCTAACTGATTGACCAACTCTGCAACAATATCTACATTTCCAGCTAGAACTGCAACATGAAGAGCTTTGTTCCCATCCAATGTAAGGTTGGCAGTTAGCGCCCCGTGGTTATGAGCAAGAAAGTCCTTGGCAGCCTCCCAGTCACCTCTATCTATAGCCTTGTAGAGGGGCAAATTATGGATGTACTTAGTGTCCGGTGTACCTGCCAAGTTCAAAATCTCTTAAGAAAAAGGCTTTAGTTAAAATGAGAGACACTTTACCATGCTCTTTTTTGTTGCTTCAAATAGATGACATGAACAAATTTGCACTTACCTTGAACTGTGTCCATGTTTGGGCTTTCACGTGGCCCTGAAGTTGCTGCTTTCTCCTTGTAGGACATATCACTAGGAGTAAGTAGCCATTACAGACTAAATATTCATTTCATCAGAAGCATCAATGAAACTACATAGATACATTAGTTTGTACACATACAAGCTTAGGCTACTTACCTCTTCACCTTGAAGGTAATCCCACTGGAACCAGCTCTAGCTCCTTGATGTGTGAGCTAAGCCAATCACTTTGCTCAAATATTTATAGTGACTAAAAGAGCCAAGCAAGACTCGCGTTGCACTGCCATTCACTATCTAGAGATAGAAAGAAAAAAATAAAAAGAAGAGAGAATAAAGAAAGAAACAAAATTTACAGCTAACATTGCCTCCCACCAATTATAGAATGGTTCCTTCTCCTTTCTCTTTTTTTTTTATTTCTTTTTTGCCTTCTTTAATCAGCAGTTATTAACTTTAAACAGGAACAACTTTGAATCTAAGAATTCTTTACTTCTCTACCACCATAACTCTTGCTGCTTCAACTTTGGACATTAATGATAATAAAAGCTATTCCTGATAACATGACAACTGTTTCATACTACATCACAACACTTAGATATGCAAAAATAATAATAAAAAAAATAATTATCACTGTAACATTCTAACTCATGCACGCACGTATATGAAAATTTGGGATCTTAATTCGCCATAAATGTGTTTTTAAGTTATTTATCAACCAACCAAAATTTGCATTTACTATAGAAATTTGCAAGTCAAAAGTCGAACACTTCATTTCCCCTACAATCCATCCATTCATGAACCGTCATAGCCCCGTTATTCATAATGGACTCTCAATTTCGCACCAGCGGGAAACCCTAACATTGTCAGATAAACAGTTATCCAAGGCCCTCAACCATCTCAACTCAAATTTCACAAACATTAGTTCCACAGCAACAACCAGTCCAATGCTGGGAATCGATGATCATCTACGCCGTGTCCCGGTCCACCATTGCAAGCTTCATGACCACAGTCCAACGTCTAAGACGACTGTACACCAGAGACTTCTCCTCCCAAGCTCCCCTCCCCTCCAAAACTAGCCTAATAGGTAGTTAATCGATATTACTAGGTATCCAAACAAAAGTGTTCCTAACATATCTCAATCTATGTGGCATGTCACATAGATTTGTTGAATAAGCAATTTTGAAATTCAAAAATAAATACAATCCTTTTTTTAAAAATGCTCACTCTCTCTCTCTCTCATCAATCACTCATTTTCACTCCCCCCCCTCTCTCTCTGTCTCTCTCACAGAGGCACGTGAATATTGACGTCCCCGAAATTCGGTGGTCGATTCAACCGGAAAATGGCTGAATCTGATGCGTATCATCACAAGAAGATGAACGGTGGTATCGATGCACGAAGATATTGTCGGATTTGGTCTGATCTACCACTTTTCTCTAGCAAAGGTCACCATTTTTAAGCATTTTTTCTACGATTTAAGTGACATTTGAGTACAAGAAGCAGCTAAATTAGCTTGTTTGAAGCTTGGGGGTTCAATTTATGGCGATGACAGTATGAACGGTGGCTAGACGACGATTCTTCGTTATTACATTGTTCGATCAGCGTGTTACATTGTTTAAGCATTTCATTAAATGGCTTTTTGCATATTACATTGTTTGATCCACGTTTTACATTGTGTGCATACATGTCTACATAGAATGTCACATCTCATTGTTTTGATTGGAAAATCAATGTAATTAACAATCTGGACAATGTGATTACGCATTGCCACAAGTTAAAATACATTACAATGTATTAAAGAACTTATAACACAAATATAGCAATGTAATTACCTTTAAACACGAGAACATAATTACATGTAAATCCATTTGAAATACATTGTTCACTATAATAATGACATTGTGAATTTATGTGCAGTTACATACTTACATTGTGTGCTTATGTCACATCTTCCAATATGTACCTTAGTTGAAGTAATCATGATAATATGTTGAGTCAAGAAGAGATAGAAGCAGGAAAAATCAAAATTTAGGAGGGAACTAGAGTTTCTTCTTGAAAAGTGTATCATTAATAAATATTTAATAATTTATGTGGCATGATGATGTGTCATGCCACATAGATTATGTATATTATGTATCAAATAGTATTGGGATGTGTAGCATTTTCCGTAGTTAATTAGGTTTTTCAAGTTTTCTAAAAAAAAGTTACTTTTTTTTTGTTTAATGTGGGATTTAATCTTTTATTTTTGTGAGAGACGCAGACCGGTCTACTTTTGTGGGTTTAATAGTCCATCCACTACAATTTTTGTTTTCTTTTTTATATATAAAAAATTAACGTTTTATCTATCAAAATATATGATAATTTTTTTTATAAAAAATTACATATTCGAACTTAACTTAACACGTAAAACTCTCTCTAACAAAATTTATTGTCCATAATTTTTAATGTACCTTTTAAATTATATTATTTTGCAAAAAATATTTACTTTTGATTTCAGTCTTTTCTAATATATTTTCAACGTACCAGTCAGGACTCAGGAGGATTTAACATAGCCTTTTAGAATTGGGCCCAAAATACAGATCACGACAGTCCAAGGCCCAATCAGTCAGTCCACCTTTACCACCGTCTCCACTCTCCAGTGCAGTGAAAGTTTAACAAGCCCAATTTAACATAATAAAGCAACGAAGAGAAAAACAAGAACAAGAACAAAACAATTGATGATTGTACATAGTAAGTTGAATTATTTCATTCCCATCGACCTCAATATGATCTTACAATCAAAAAATGATAATGATGTGGTTAGTGTCCCTACTAATATCCACTAACTGCCTATCAACTATGCTACCAGATACTAGGAGCGACGAAATTCTATTCGATCTAGATGATAGATTTGTTTATCTACAATTAAATCAAGTTTGAACATGAATTTTATGTCTAAATTTCAGATCTAAGCACAAAAATGTTGTCCGAACCCTAACATAATTGAATTATTGTTCATTTACTTATCCTGATTTAAACCAATCCGATTATAAATAATTAAATACGTTCGAAAATTGAAAATAATTTGAGTCATGTTATCCAACTCATACCCAAATTTTTGCCACCCAAATACAAATAATGGAATAACAGACATAGACATAGTCCACCAACAACAAAAACAATTTGACAAGAAAAATACATAAAATAAAGAATAAGAACAATAAAAAGGGGAAGGTGCGATGAGGTCCCCTCAATGTGCTTTGGGAACAATCATCTCCAGCTTTTCATGTGTTCTTTAAGGACCCAAATACATAAATATCACACAAACAAACGTTTTTATATTTTTTTTTGTCTGAAAGTTTCTGGGGTGGGGATTTGAAATGTTTATGGGTTCGTGTGAATTGTTTAAACAAAGATTGTGTGCATTTCTCTTGTGATATTGTTTATTAAGGATTGGAATGGTCAAACCTATATATACCTTTTGGACTGTGATTCCAATCCCTCTTTCTAAATTCCAACAAACAAAACCCATTTCAGCAATTACGGGCACTTTGCCTCTCTCTGTCTGTCGTCAAGGCAGAAAGAAAAAAACCCTTCGTTTGCTTTTACCTGTAATTAATATTATAATAGAAGATCAAGCATATGTTTGATTTGAAGTATGTCTGAAAAATCATAAGCTATTGTAAAAGGTATTATCTGACAGAATATAAATTATATAAACATTCAACCAAACAGACGGCAAAATGCGACCATGTAGCTCTTATTTACTTCCTGATACAGAGCTCTGGAATCTGGGTTTCTTTTGGTCTTTAAAACAAATATGATATACAAGATCTGTCAATAGTTTGATTATAAATGAAAAGAAATCTCTTTTTGTGTATTTGCTAACAAAATTTTCCTTCTGATTTACATTCTATTTCTCTCCATCTATTCAAGCAGAGAGAAACATAGATGGATCGCAAACAAAAATTAACCAACAAAGGCAAAGAAACATTTTCTGTCAAAACGGCATGATATGAGTAGTTTTAGTGTCGTAACTCGATAGGAAGGACTTTGAATTCACACGAAATAGCTTCAACAAATCGGCCGACATTTGCCTCACTGCATGGGAGCAATCGCTCTGCATCAGAAGCAACACCTTCGTCATTCCGTTACTCTTCGCCACAGCCTCACGCGCCGCCTTCTCATCGAAAAGATAGCACACGCTCCATAATATCGTCACCGCGTGCTCCGTCGCAACTCTCGAAACCTTCAACGACTTGTGTACGATCAATTTTATCAGGGAAGCGTCCCCTGATATCTCCACCCGCCCTTCTTTAAGCGCCGACATCATCTCCAGCAGTTTCAACGATTTCTCGGTTATCGAGACACTGGAATTCGGTGCCGCTAACAGTTTTTTCAGTTCTGCTATCAATCCGAGTTTCAGTAATCTTAACCTGACGCGTCTCGGCGTTGAAATTGCTATTTGGCACGATAAGCTCGCCTCGATCAAACCTGGATCCGTCTCTGTATTGATTAGTCTCAACAGGATCGTCACAATTCCGTCTCGTTCAGCGATCAGCATCTTCGATTCTACGTCGACGGCCACAGATTCTAAAATCTTTAGCGATACGATTCGTGAATCCGTGCTTCCTCGTTGCAATACGAGGAGCAGTGAAGACAATCGATCGCGATCGCTCTTTAACACCAGTCGCATTAATTCTTTTTTGTCACCAAATTTGTCGATTATCAATTCTAAAATCCTGGCAGTTTGCTCGAGAGTATTAACATATTTAATCGACGCATCATCGGCATTGTTGCTTAAAAGATCAACAACCATGGCTACGAATCCTGCTGTTGTAGCTAGAAAACTCCGGTTCCCGTCCGATTCCCCAGCAAAACGAACAATTCTCGATAAATATTCACTGATTTGATTTCCTCTGTCTGTTTCCATGGCTCTTATTATGTCTCTAATTTGTTCCGAAGATGGAACTGGAACCGACTCTAGCGAGTAGACTCTGTCACTGACCGAGTCAGACCAAATCTTAATGAGTCGCTGCAAGGTACGATTAGGAACAAACTCTTTACTGTCAAGGATCTGCATGGTGGCCGGACAAGTGTTGTTGCCGCCGTCAAGCCACCGCTGAATACTGGCACGGTCATAGGAGACACCTGTGGACAAGCTCACGGGAGATTTCATCACTTCTAGTGAGATTGGACACCTGAACAAGGTCGGAACCGTAACGCACAAGTCGTTCCTTACCATCTTGTCTGGTCTCTTCTCTGTTTGGATGGTGAGAAAGTGAGAGAATCGCGCAAAGAAAGTGAAAAGAAAATTAGCGTAAGAGAGAGGGTGAGTGGAGGAGAGGTGGGTTTAAAGAAGACAGAGAAAGAGTCAAACGTTCGCTTCGCTCACGTCGTTTTTAATTTTCATTTAATTTTTTTCGCTATAAGAAATCGTGGACTTTTGATCCATGTGAATCCACATACATCGCGTGGTCAATAGTCAAAGATGAAAGCTGTTCCTTCACTGGAGAGTATTGTTCGTGTGCCTCTCATACTTGACTTAACTCTACGTTAGTATATCGTATCCGTCAATATTGTTACGAACCTAGCTTGAGAGTGGAAAGCGTCGACGGCTGCGATGTGAGAAGGAGTGTACGTTTGATGGTCTAATATGAGCCACAATGAGGAGAGGACGTGGGGTGCGGGACCCACAATAGAGTAATAGGGATGGTGGTGGTGAATGGTGTAGGGCCCCATAGAGGGTTCAGTTGGTCGGGATTGATTGCGTCATCTCTTCTATTGGTTGGAGTTGGGTAGAACTAGAGAGAGAAAGAAGGTAAAGTGATTAACCAGTCTTATTCGTCATTTATTTTATTTTAAATTTGATGGTATCAAAATAATCCTACAAACAAATACACAACTAAATAAAAGATTAATCTTGAAGAGGGTCATATTCTCATTAGTAGAGAAGTTCATACAGAATCCAAACTTTTCATGAATTTATTCAAAGATGAACGATGCAGATGAGAGGAAGAGAGACTCTTAATCCTACTCAAGCTCAAGCTTGGACTTCTTATCTCCTGTATAAGGCATAACTCTCAAAGTCATGTATGAGATTTTATGAGCACAATTTTCACACATAAGTTTACAGAGAGAACTCAAGGCAATTAAGCCTCCTTGTTTTTGAGTGTAAACTGATTTTAACTTCGAAGCGCCTACTCCTATTTCAAAGGACAACCTCTAGTGGACCTTCTAGCTCGCATTTGCTTATTGTGCAGATAGTTCGTCCGAACACCTGATATGTCATCCAGATTAATCCCTCATTTTATGTCATCAAAATTATTTATGCTCTACTCTTCTATTTTAATTATTACATGCCTTTATTTAATTTGGGAAAACAAAGTGGTGCATAAATTCCAAACGGGGGGATTATAAATTATTTTCCATAACAGCGTTGTTGTTATTGGGGTTGCAAACAAAAATATATAAAAATGAAATCGATTAAAATCGACCAAAAATTGAAAGTAAAATTGACTAAATAGTTTAACCAAAATATGTCAAAAAAATCGACAATTAACACCCAAGTTGTTACGTTAGTTGAGAGTGATTGATTAAAGAGGCTTTGAACAATACTCAAAATAGACAATGCAAATCAATTGTAAGAGGCATTTTTTTGTTACTTCAATAATTGACATTGATATATATATATATATATATACTGAAGTATGATTGATTATGTTTGGTGCAAAATTTTGATGTCCGTGTGCGCACTAGCAAGGTTGATAAGTCCAGAAGGATCACAATATCTCCATATGATTGCAATATGAAAAGCACCGAAAGCATCAAATACAGCACTCATTCCCCTCTAAATAAATCTCATTATTATACAGCACTCACTCATGATATGAATATCCCCCGCCTCTCCCTGCCTCACATACGTGGGAGATTAAACAATCAATACATATAAAATATGGAAAATAAAAATAATTTATTTTATTAATAATCAATTATAATACTATGAACAATATATCATATATGTAGAATTGAAAGTGAGAACAATCGAAGTTACCAAAGACCGGATCGAAATGCTAACACGATATTGAAGTGAGGTATGCGAACCGCAAATCTCCTTAAGGTGAAAATGTCCTAGCCACAAGTGTCAATGCTGAAGTAGGCAAACATCTCCCAAGATACAACACTCCCTTTTACCGGTAGGTGACACAAGTATGCCGGTAGGCTCGTTCGAACCAATGATAGAATGCACTCTCAAGAAGAAGGAATTTCTACTGGAAGAAGGAATAGAGTTTCGGCTCTAGAGTTAAGCTTTGGAGATATGCTGTAATCTTTCCATACCATTTGAGCTACTATTTATAGTAGAACCCAAGGAAAACGTATTAAATCCAGTATTAAACCGAATTAATATTGTAACGGAAATATTTGAATTAATTCCGTAACGAAAATTTTGAATTTCGAATTTCGAATTTCGAATAAGCCTCATGTTCACATTCAACGAACCTGGGTAGTGGGCTAGTACAAAATATTAAATCCAGATGGGCTACATAAGCCCAAGCCCATGCGTGTACGTGTGTTTTAGTGAGCCAAAACCCTTTATGTAGAGCCTCTCTCCCTCACAAAAGCTTGGGTGCTATAGAGGCCAAGTCCTACATCCAACACTTGAGTTTATAAACCCAAGTCACACAATATAATTATGAAATGTGGGATTCCCACATTTCTATTATTTTACACTCAATATATCATGCTTAACATGACCACTTTGGAGTCAATTTCAATTCAACCAAAAAATGGTTTTGAACAACCTTTAACTCAAATATGTAGTCTTCATATTGAAGATTAAAACCCACTAAATTACATTCAACTAATACTCAAATAGCGGTTGACCACCATTTTTCCAACAACATATTCTCTACCATATACTTCTAACCCTTCACTTTTAAACAAATTCCCTTTTTTTTGGTCTTTAGATCACAAAGAATCGATGAATTGCTCCAAACCCTACCTTCGATAAGTGCCACCATTGTATGGATTTGTTCAGGAGGCATGTCACATGATCACATCGTACTTTTATTTTTACATTTTAAAATATTTTTCGGACTTTTTATCCACCTTTAAATATGAATCGTAGACTTTAGAAAATTACAGAGCACCCAAATCAGCATTTATATATCGAATATTTATCAGAGTGCTATATATCATCGGTACGTATAATGGTAAGGTGGCTAGGTATAAATACACAGTATCCAATATTACTATTTGACATGTATATCAATGATGAAAGTAAAAGAGGATCGATGTAGTGAGAATGTAAAATTGATGATGAGCCATGCATAATGGTAAATATATATTTATAGGCAGCAATAATTAACCTTTGGATGGGGTGCGGGTAATTTGGGCCCGCATCCATAACAAGTGCGATATTTCGTATAAAATATATGTGTGGGATCCCGCACCGGAGAATCGCATATCTATACGTGTATACTAAGATACGTAAATACTTAAGAGTACGTGGATTCTTGCATGACACAGACCCGAGTCTTTTGTCAAAGACAACGACTCCAGATAATAAACTTAATTTGACCAAAATTACTGATTTCTTCAACTTTCCAGCTTTTATTACACAACAATTGACTACACTCGTTGGCAACCAAATTCCAATTTGGTGATCACTCTCTCTCTATATATATATATGTAAGCATGTGAGACCAAATTTGTTTCAACAACTTCTAGAATAGGGCTAACCACCCTGCCTGACTGGGAAACTTGAGCTAAATATAAGATGCTTTTGCTGACCATCCTATAAAATAATTCAGTTCAAAAATGTTTGGTCATTATTGAGATAAATGGTATATATATATATGTATGTTTGTATGTATGTGTATGTGTGTGTGTAAAATATAATTTTTTGTAAGGAAATTTTCTTTTGTAAGGATTTTTATAATCTAATCACTTACTAGATGACAAGGACGAGCTTATAGAACATAAAAAAAATGATAAATTAAAATACACACACATATAGATATATAGATATAATAAAAAGTCAAATAGGGCGGTTGTATATTTTAAAACAAAGTTGCATTTCCCATTTTTTAAAAAGAGATTATAAAAAATTAACAACTATAATGGCGGTAGAAAAACCATAAGCATGTAATATTTGGAGAGCTCGGGCTCTATTGTAGATTATAGCAGATCCCCTAGTACAACAATTATATATGGACCTCGAAAAAAATAATAATTAAAAGTGCATGACAATTGCGGATCATTAAAATATAAATCAAAATACATTGTACAAGTTTTTGAAAATAAATCTAATTTTATTTCGAACAAAATAATGTGTTAGATTCGTAAAATCGGTCAAAATACAAATATAAATTTTCAAAATTAAAACAAAAAAATTCATTGGGAGCTATCTTACAACGAGCTTCCTGATAATAAAAGAATCATCAACAAAATCCAGGCACATTTAATACATTTTTCGCTTAATCGAATTGTTAGGGGACCATTTTCCTTTTAGTTCCTCCCCTCTTCTGTCCACTCCTTCGTGTTCGTCATATCATTTAATCTGAAAGAATTTAATAAAAAATTAAGGCCTTATTAAAAAAAATTAACATCACATTATCTCTTCTTCTCTACTCTCCAGTGTTCTGCCTCACAAAGAGAACTAATTTACCCATAGTGGGTAATATTCAACGAATTAAATGGGTTGACCAAATAAGCTTAATTAACAGAGAGATTTGAATATGAGTGATGAATACAAATATCATTAACTTGTGGGGTCGTTATCAAAACCCATTTGAATATGATTTTAGTGATGAATACAGATATTTTTGACTTGGTTTATTACTCAGTCATTGTTGTTGAATTTTAAGAAGATTTCGATCGAGAGAGTTTGACTTGAAATTAATGTGCTTATCGTGTTGGACCCAACTAGCTGTTCATCTCTCTCGTACCAATTTCAAACTCATTAGCTAAAAGGGTTTGAACTTTGAACTTTGAATGGAAAGAAAGATGCTTTGCTTTCACGGCCCTCATTTGTGTTGAAACATTTGTGAATTATATACCATGAATTGATCATTGATGTGTGTAGCTTGCAAGACACTATCAAAATATCATCATATATGTGATATTTTATTTTGTGTTTGAATGGATATCTATCGAATATGGATAGGGTGTATGACCTATTCGGATTTGAATACAAAAACATATTTTTTCCAATCTAGAATTCATAATTTTTCAATTCAATTCGGATATGTGTATGATTAAAATTCTGGTACAACCAATATGAAATTGATTTAATATATTCGGAATTGTTAGCCACTTGTGTGACAATTTAATGGTGAATTATTCTTGGACCAAACCGCATAGATTCATTGGGAAGAACTTCGGTTCATACGGTTGTGGCAACAAATTGTGCTTCGACACAATTTACTCTGTCGTCGAGTAAAAATTTTATATACACGCGGGCATAAAGGCTTGTGTTTTGATATGGTATATATCGAATGTCAAAAAGACAAGTTGATATGATTCTCGATTGTGAATACCCAAAAAAAAAAGTTGAGTAATTCAAATACATATGGGATAAGAATCACAGTTGTCGTGGATGTCATGCTATATAAATGTTACATAAAATAATTATGACTGCGTTGACCAACAACACTTAGGGACCTGAGGTGGGTAACTGGGCCTGATCGTCGAATTAAACTCAACTCCATATATATGGGCTTGAGAGCATCCTATATTTGCACGAACTCTGTTTACTTTTTTTTCTTTTTCCTTTTTCGATGAGTAGAAGGGATGAAATTCGACCTCGAAATTTAAGACTACATATAATCTATATCATCAACTAAACTACTTAGAATTCGTAATTCTATCTACTTCTGCAGTTCTACCGACCAATCCTCAGATAATAAATTTTAAATTTTTAAACAAATATAATTTTACAAGGAAAATCTCGTATAATGTTGCACCATATATAAGTATACATTCTTATTGAATAGATGTGGGTTTCCATTAAATAAGTTGTATTTAGTGGCGGATCCAGAAATTCCAATGTTTGGGGGCGGTACATTGGAGATTGTACATAATTTTATCGAGAGTCCGGCCTCCGGTGAAATGACACGTATTATCACATTATATGGGTTTTGAATAATTTATTTTTCAGATACATTTTACAACATTACTGAGTTTAATAATCGACTAGAGCAGAATCAGGTCCTACTTGTCTGTTTTCGATTATATATGGGGTTGTATTAATAAAATATCACAAACATAATAATATTTTCTGCTACCTTTTTTAAAGTTTCTTTCTTTTATTATTGTCTTAAAAGGTATGTCCTTCCAATGATATTTATATCCACTATCCTAAGAAAACTCTTTTTTTTTCCAATTAATTTTAAAACAATAATGAATAGCAATGTAAAAAAAATATTGAAAATTTATTTATTTATTTATTTACATTAGTCATTCTCATCTAATGAGGTACTTATTTTAAGTCCCTAAATCTTAAAATATTTTAGATTAGAGTTGATTAGAAAATTCTAAACCCTAAACATAAAATTGAAACTCTAAATACTAAAATCATAAATTTCAAATCGTGCACATCAAACATTAGTACCTAAACTCTAAAATTCCTAATATATTTTAAACCTTAACCCCCAAACAGCCATCTCGAGCATACAACGAGCCGCCAAGTTAGTATAGATCGAAGACACTGAGCCCATGCGCGAAGACTCGCTAGCTTAACCACAACCCATGAGCAAGCCGGCACACATAGCTAGGGCGAAAGTGCGAAACCCACACATATATGACCATAAAGAAATTACTCACGTTGGAGTTTGAATATTTGGCGCACACATTGAAGTGCCAAATTTGAAGAATTTACCGACTGAGTCACTTTTCCGTGGTTCCCTAAACTCTTAACGCTAACCTCTAAATCTTATATCAACATTAATTTTAGTCATTCGGTTAGATACAAGAGCTTAAAAATATAAATGTTTATATAAACTCTAATGAGTTAGTAAATTCATATACTTATACACACCACAACTTGTGACACAACTTGTGACACAACATGTTTCAAAGTCCAATCTTTCACAAGTGGGGCACAATAGTTTTGTAAAATTTGTTGGTGCATTAATAACTCAATCTAGTAAGTCAAGGTACTATACCGTCTCCTATGACTTACATTAAATTAAATGGACATAATAAATGTGTTCCATTGAAAATTAGAGGAATATGTTGATCACTTGATCTCCTCTTTGGATTAGATTTACTATTAGTCCAATATATATAACCTAAGTTGGGCCCATTGATTGGATGGTTTTTACCCAATGCCAAGAATATATACACATCAATTCATCAATCTTCTTTCATTCACACATTTTATTTATTTACTAGGTAAAATAAGATTCTTTTAAATGAATTTTTTATAGTATTGAGAGAACAATTTAACTTTGCCTTTGCTAAGTTTTTCACTGTTTAGATCATCCATTCCCTACGAACACCTTCATAATTTCTAGAGTATTAATATTTTAGAGTTAGAACTTAAATTTTTTTCCGGATAAGTTATTTGGACATCCAATATGTATCTAAACTCGATGTCGGACCTACTCACAATTTTTTTTTGTTTAAAAGGAAAAAAAAAAGGAGAGAAAATGAATGTACATAGGAAGAAGAAAGTGTAAGTATGCAAAAGTCTAAAAGGGAATTCAAAGTCCAAGTTACAATAAAAGAAATGAAGTATGTGAGAAACCGAGGGAACTGCCATTGCCAAATGCCAACACCATGAGGGACAAAGGTCATTTAATGAACAAGCTTAAAGCTTTGATTTCCACAACTACATACATATGATTGTGATACTGCATTAATTTAGAGATTGAGTGTCTATATATATATATTATATATAGAGCTGCATGTGTTTTTATTTTTCATAAAGAAAAAAAAAACTCGTCGAGTGAAAAATAAATCATCAATTAAGAGCTGTATGGTATAACTAAAAACTCATTCATAATTTTCATCATGGATTTCACACGTTGTGCCATTCAATTACCTAAAATAAGCACCTTTTTCATGTACTCTCACATCCAATCCATCTCTCTCACACGTAAATATATATATATAGAGAGAGAGAGACAGAGAGATCCAGTGGTCATTCTACGATGGACATAACCATGAAATCATGAAACTGACAGAGGCTCTCTCTTTTCTATTCCTTATAATCAAAACCCATCTCTCTATTATTGTTCATGGGATGAGAAAACATAGAAACTGTAGCCCTCAAAAGCTTGAAACAGTAGATAAAAAAAGAAAGTAGAGTCATATTAAAGGGCCACTGAAGCCATGTTGTACCGTACGCTGGCTGATACATCAAGACAAAAGAGAACCAGATTTGTTTTTTTACTTTACTGTTCGTGCGGGATTCACTGTCACGTCCCTTAAATTAGGGGAATGGGTAGAAGATAAAAAAAAGTAGAGACAGATCAAACCAGAGAGAGATTCAAAGTCTACTGCTAGTACTAGTACATGTCAGTGGAGGGAGTCAGTGAGTAAGGGACAGTTACATTACACACAAAGCATTTCCTTCTATGTATATATATGGATTGAATCTAGTGGGGATTAAAACAACAGTTGTCCTTTCATTGGAGTTGCACCTGATTAGCCATAAAAAGCAAGGTTTTCCAACCCAAACCAGAGAGAGAGAGAGAGAGAGTAGATGGCGTGAATTTTCCTTCCATTTTCCTTTGATTCTAATTTACCCATCTTCCTTAGTTGTGGTTTTTGGTAAAATAGTTTTCAGTTGGGTTTGATTAATTTTTAATTCAGTTTTGTTTTGAAAAAACAGAGCACGGACAGAATATAAATAAACCAAAAAACTATGGAATGATTTAATTTCCACATTCTCTCTTCAAACATAAAGTTCTCTCTCTCTATCTCTTCCTCCTTTTGCGTCTGTGAGCGAGGCCACTTGAGTGACTTCTCTCTCTTTCTCTGGACCCATCTCTTTCTGTATATCTCAAATCCATAAGACCAATTCAAAAGATAGCTTTTTTACTCACCAAAGCTTTTTCACACTTTCTGCTCTCAAACATTACTAGTAGAAGCATCTGATTTCTCTTTGACTGTCATTCTCTCTCTCTCTCTCTCTCTCATGCGAACACAACCCAGCTTTGGGTCAATCTAATTGACACACACCTCTGTTTTGCTTCCTTCATTCTCTGCCCTCGCATGTTTCCTTCTCTCAACTCATTCAATCATTCGAAAACAAGCCAACCCATTACTCCAAGACTCGAGCTCTCTCCATCTGCTTAATGGGTTTGTGTAGAAGACCTCCAAGTGTGTTACTTTTGTTGCTTTTACTTGTCATTTTCATTGTTGGTCATTGCCGTGGCTCAAGGGGCACCAATGTGTTTGACGTAAAGCCTAAGTCAGAATACAGAGGCCACTTTTTGGAGTTCTTGCCTAGGCATTTCCCAATACCCACCTCAGGTCCTTCAAGAAAACACAATGAGATTGGCTTACAAAGTTTTAGATCGCCATAAAGACTCGTTCAACTAAAAAGGTGACGGCCTCGTTTTTTTTTGGTTTTGTTTGGTATTAGTTTCGTCACCATGAAAATTATGCAGATAGGAGTTGGTGGGGGTACTGTACATTTGTTGTTAATTTTGGGGCGATCTAAGATTGACAAATCTCTTGTCCAGATAAGCCTGTAATGCAATGTTTTTGTTCCTCCTCTACAATCAAGGAGAAAGAATGGGTTGTCCTTATTATTTTTTAAAGATTTTACCTTTTTATTATGTATTCGTACAGGGAAAGAATGATACTAGTTGATATCGAGTTTATGGACGTATCAAAGTTTTTCTTGTTTTCTACTCTTAATTCATTACTTGTTCTTTAGTTGCTGAAGTGTTTGTTTGGCTGAATTTGATATGTACATATACATATATATGTATGTGTGTGTTTTATGATAGAAAAGCTTCTAACTTTATGGTTTTAAGTTTTAACAATCAACTTCAATAAAGTAATTAACCTGACTTTCTGATTTTGATTTAATACTAGTTGGGAAATTGAAGGGAAATTAAACTATAATAATGGGACACACACATAGATATATATATATATATATTCACTATTATTATGAATAAAAATATCACACGTACGTGGACCCTTCTTTTCCATAAACTACTGGCCTACTGGGTCTCTCCTCCCACTCCCTATCAATCTCTCCGTTGATGGAGATAGCAATCATATGAAATACACCCACAGACAGGCCCACGTACGATTTGATGATATAAAAACATAATGAAATCGATTTTGGTGCACCGTATTATACTACAACAGAAATCAAGAGAAGAGAATCCGAAAGCCTCAATCAACTCAAAAGGCCTGAACGTACGCAATCGATGAAGAGCACTAATAAGTGATGAGAGTTTTGGTATGATTTGAGGTTTCATTGGATTCCTTTGTCAAGAATGAGTCATTATGTATATCAATCAATAAACATGCACAATTGCGTGTATAGACATAGTGAGTGACTCTCTCTACGAAATTAAATACGGACTTGTCATTTGGATATCTGATATCGGCCAGCAACACTCGCACATACAAAAGTTTAGTTAGGTTGAACTCATCACCTTCAGAATCTATCACCTATGAATTATGAATTAACATTTATAAATTAATCAGATTCCAGATGATCTTGTGATACTCCTGTGTTTCTATCTAATTTAAAATCTAGCAGGAGCTCCTTCTTTTGGAGATCCTTTGACTTAAAGAATATTTGGGCTCAATTTGTTACCTGTTTTATGAAGAAGGGAAATAAAAATAACCCAAAAGTCAATTTACAAATAAACTTTTTTTTTTTTTGAAAAAGCTAGAATTCTAATGATATCTGGTATTGCACTAAATTAACAGGTCCAAGGTTTCTCTTTTTTCACCAATGAATTAAAATTAGAACTACTCTCCATGAAATAATGGTTTAATAAATAACAATCATGCTAATCAAAACCTAAAACCATAACTTTTGTCACGTTTTGTCTCTCAAAGAATCCCAATAATGAACACTTAATTATCATACCTTAATTAAAGATCAAACTAATTTTATGTAAAATCTTCTTTTTATCAACTTCAGGGGAAGATTAATGACTTCACTTTTCACTAATTTTTTTAACGGATGACAACGCTATACAAATTCATCATTTCAAGATCGGATATGGACACATATAAAACTTTCATATCCAGTGATTTGATAAGTTGGATCAAAATTTATCGGCTCTAATAAGAATCAAACTCAAAGTCAATAACTCCTTATTACATACAATTTAACCCCAAAGCGATTTATCAACTAGACTATCACCAATTTCACTACTCAAGTTTTGGTATTTCATAAAGATTATTTAACTTTCAAATTTTGTAAACCAAATAAAAATAAGTAGAAAATAGTAATTTCACAAAGCATAGCGGTACAAATTGATTAACATTCTTTCATAAGTATTCAATACATCAAAATTATGAAGTACCTTTTTCTTTTTCAGAATGTAATTACCAACAATAACAAGAACATGGAGAGTCATAATGTTATTGCAAAATGAAAAATGATGATGAGGAGTATTGGTTTACAGCCAGGATTTCCAATTACTGATTTTCATTTAGAAATAATTGAAATTAAAGAATAAAAATCAACATAATTTGTTGATAACATAACTTCAACCTCAAAAGCTTCATAATTATCATTGCAATTATTTATTTATTTATTATTATCTTGATCCAACGGAGACATACCTCTCCATGGGACTGGTCGGTGGCTAATAACTGTTTCTCGGCCTAGAACTTGGTTGAGACATCGCAATCGATCCGCAGCCACTTGAATGCCTTCAGGTATTCGCCTCTGTTCTTGAAGACGTTGCCGATAAAATTAGCCACCTCGCCTCCTCCTGCCGGTTCACCTCCACCTTAGCGCTTTGGCATGCAAGCGTCGCAGCGCATCATTGCTCAGCTTGCGCCGCAATGCACGGTTGGATTATTTAGGGATGTAAATAAAGGTTTGGATGAGGTTTATCACTCTAGACGTGTTGTTTGGGAAAATATTGGGCCGGGATTGAGGCCCAATAACCGGCATGCGAGTTCGCCGAATGCTTTGCTGGCTTATCCCTGGCTTAAGCTTGTTTGAGAAAATTCTTAAATTAAGGTTAGATATAAGTTTTTATATCCGAAATTGAGATTTAAACACAAAAAATTTGTCCAATTTAAATCGGGTTAGAATTGAAATACAAACATTTTGTCCGATTTAATTCTCCAAATCTCAACTCGAATTGAATTATTATCCTATTTAAACCAATTTGAATATGGTATATTAAGTACGTTTGAAAATACAAACAAATTTAGATTCAGACATACAAACATCTCGTAAAAATTTATGTTATCCAATACGGACCCAATTTTTTGCCACACAAACTCAAGCCTTACATTGGGATGTTCTTAACTTTCTTATTCTTGGAATTGGGCTGAATAGCCAACCTCAGTCTGATAAACCTACCCAGTGCCCACAAGTTCCATATTAAGCTCATTAATTTCTAATGGTGAATCATAAGACAATGGATATTTAAAAAATTTGTATGAACTCAAAAGGTTTTATAATCGATTCTTATTGAAAGAAATATTTCTATAGTCACATGCTAAATTTTAACTGAACATACCTTAACGTTGGGTAAAACTTCTGCACTCAGACTTGATGAGCGTCATTCTTGATTTAAAAACCAAAAAACTTGATCACAAGACTATTTCAACTCCTAAGTGATAAGCATTTGTTATGCAGGTATCTCATCACATTATAGACTCGTTCATGGAAGTAAATATTTTTCTCATTTTATTGTGCATTTCATTTTAAAATTCTCCAAATTAGTCGTCAAGCTTCATTTCTCCTGCAGAGGCAAAATATTTACAGTTGCTAGGGAAACCCCTGAGACTCCTAATAAAAGATGGAGAGGGAGAGAGGAAGAAATGAAGAAGCAACTATAAGAACTAGTACACTGACTCTATTCCTTTCTGTGACACCCTTCTTCTTGTCTCCATGATAGCTTCCTCCCGTCGCTTGGACAATTCATTCACTGCTTCCTGGTACTGAAGTTCAATCACTTCCAAATCCTTCGTCAACTCCTCGTCGTAGTCAGAATTAGGCAAAGAAACAGCATCGGTTGGTTCTGAGTTCTCAAGATTGTAAATACCAGAGTCTGTTGACTTGCTTTTTCCACCAGCAGAAGCACCTTTATTCCTCCCGCCACCTTCCAATACATTTCTGTCAAAGTTGGCATGCCCTGGTTCCGCAGACATATATGACATAACAGAATTGCAATCTTCCACCATTGATGTATTTTGATGACTGAAATCATCAGTAGTAGGCTCTCCTTTTGTTGTTTGAAAGGATCCTTCAGAAGATCTATAATTGGGATAAAACGAATTACCCGAATGATTGGCAGATTCCACTGTTTTTTGGGAAGACCCGATTAACCACTCTTCGTGGTCTTGTGAGCTGGAGTTCCTCCGATGGCCATTAGATGCCTGGATTCTGTTCGGAGGAACCAAATGATCAATAGGAAGACAAGATTTCCAACGAGGTATTAATGTCAGTAATAACACGTCAATCAACTCAGCTACGAAAGCAACAATCTGATCTTCTAGTTCCAGTTGCTCAACCATTTCATTTGAAACTGAGAGGGCCGTATCGCTGTCAAGGTAGAACAGGAAATGAATATTCCTCATACGACCTGCATGCAAGGAAGAAAACGTTGAGCAATAAAAAGGAACAGATGAGGAAGCAGACTAGTGACAACATAGAAACACGTTTACCATTCTGATCAACTATTCCCAGTATTAATGACACAGAATTTACGTCGTTCCATTCCCCTTTCAAAACAAAAGTGGTGCCTTCCTTTGCCCTTCTAACCTCCACACATTGACAATTGGATCCCGTTGCATCAACAAATTTATCAAAAGAAGTGATAATAGGAAGCTCTCCATCATAATCAAGACCCATGGAGGAGGGTCTACTCCTTGTAGTCACTGGTCCTTCAGACATCAGACAACGATCCCCAAATGCTCCTATTTTCGGCATAACAATATCAGGAAGGGGCAATGGACGATTCTTTGCTGATCCATTCGTTTGGAGGAAAGGGTCCAACAGAAGCTCCTTTGCTGACAGTCTTTGAGATGCTGGGACCAAACACTTTTCAATAAAAATTTTAACTTCTGGATCGTTGACCCTGGACAGGGAAGCAGGCTTTATTCCCTACAAAGATGAAAGAGTTACGTGACTGAAAAATATTTTCAATAACCAGTATACATAAACCTAATGGGAACAGATTATTTTTTGCAAAATACTTACAGATGAAACCTTTTTAAATATTTGAGCAGAGTTTTTGCATTCGCAATAAGGATATTCAAAAGTCGCCATCTCCAGCATGCACATTCCAAAGGAATATATATCAGCCAACTCATTATAGTTCTCGTCATACAGTTCAGGTGCCATAAACTCAGGGGTTCCTGCAAAGCCCATGTAAACAGATCAATATGCGAACTGTATCATTTGAAGAAGACAAAGGAAAAGGAAACATTGTACATATAACAATATATTACTGCAGCCATCAATGAAGCAATCAGAAAACAAATAGTGCAAGTCAACACAAAAAAATGCTATCTTTTCCAAAAAATTTCAGTTGCACATATATTAATAGGATATGAAGGCCATTATGAAATATTAGTAATGTTAAAGGAAGGAAACGAAAAAACACACCTATTACACTTTTTGCAGAAGGTTGTTCCATGACCACTGCCAAACCGAGATCTCCAATTTTGACTTCTCCTTGGTTACCGTTAATGAAAATGTTATCACACTTCAGATCCCTGTGTATAATGGGTGGGTCATGACTGTGAAGATAGCTCAAACCCATCAAAATCTGTCTAGCCCAACCCTTCACAGCCTTCAATTCAACCTTCCTGTGTTTCTTACGATACCTAAGTCACAGGTAACACCCACTAACAATGGGCATAATCCCACCATAAGACAAAAAAACAGGAACTTTTAACATGCTCAAGAAATAAACTGTACTTACTGTCTGAGACTACCGGAGTTGAATAACTCAGTTATGATATTAACAGTCTTCTTTTTATCATCTATCCATGAATTGTAAAACCTTACAATATTATTGTGCTTCAATGATTTCAACAGATGCACCTCAGAGTAAAGCCTCTCAAGGTCTTCTGGTGACTGTAATACATCACCTATCCTAACTTGACTCCATGCTACTTCTAACCCGTTAACCTCATCAAATGCCCTGTATCTAAGTGAGAAAAGAATTAAGGAACAGATTCAAACCCACGAACAAGATTGGCTCACTTGAAACACCATTGCTTCTATTTCATTTTCTTATTTTCTCTGACATAGTTCCAAGCAGTATAGGCGAACATGTGGCCACAAGAGTTTCAATTAGTGAGCTAGAGATCTGACAAGAAACACCCAAGAAAGGGGAGGTGGAAAGTTTTGTTCATGTAGCAGTATTGTCCACAAGTTCTTACGTCTTTTTTTTATATAACTTGATACTGGTGGTTTAGGGCCAGTATCCAGGGTTTACTCTGCAGGATAAGTCCAATAAAACATAATCTGGGAGGGGTTTCACATTCTCAAAAGAACACACAAATTTCTGTGACAAATGAAGGATACACTTTCTTGAAAGCACCTTTTCCAAGCACCTCTTTGTACTGTTAGAAGCAGAATTAGTTAGTGAGAATTTTAACAGAAACCAATAAAATTAAGCCCATTTCAGAGTACTGGGGAAAGGAGGGAAAATTAAAGAAATAACAGTATTAAAATTTCAAATTTGGGGCTCAAAAAATGAGAGAAGATCCACTGGACTGTCTCATACAGAAACTTCTTTGATTGGAAGACTGACTTTTTTATCTTCAATCCCTCTCCGCAGATTTTCACAGAAAGCAGGCCATAACCTTACCCGTACATAGCGGCGAGTTGGATCAACCTCAAGAACATCAGGGTCCGGAGGCTCAGCATGCCCATTAGCATCTTCAGAAATCTCCATCGGGATTGAGATGTAAAATCTAAACTTCCAGATGGAAAAGTAGGAAGAAAATCAAAGACACAACAAAAAAGGTCAATGACAATCCCACAAAATTCGCCACTTAAAACACATTTCAATAATAAAATAAAATAAACACGAATGTCGTGAAGAATGGCAGCAACAATCACCAGAAACAATCCATGTATAAGATTGAAAATGAAGATAACAAAAAACATGATAAACCCAAGGAATTTATTAAATTTTTTTAAAAAAATAAAAACTTTAGCTTCACATAAAATTAGAACTCTAACCTCGAATTTACCATCTCTCAATAGCACGGGTAACCTTTCCTCTAACAGAAATACATTCTCCCATTTAACCATCAAAGAATGTATAAATAAATTTGGCGACATAATAATCTTGATAATAATAATAAAAAATCATAAAAACTGAATCTGGACCTAATTGCAGATTTTGCCAAGAATGGATTCGGCAAGAATTTTCACATCTATTGGGCTTTTTTTTCTTCTTCAATAAACCAAACAATCTGCAAAACCTAAATTAAAATTTGGGACTCGAGCTTATACCTGCAAATAGTAGCTCCCCAATTACTTCTTCGTTCTAATAAACGATCCAAATAGTGAAGAGAGAATGCAAAAGGGGAAGAAAAAAAAGCAGAACAGAGATAAGCCCTCTAACCCTAATAAATCGATGAAGAGGTCAGAGAGAAATCGAAACAAGTGTCGTTTTTCAAAACAGGAAAAAATTTGTTAGGCGAGAAGCCGCATCTATTTATACTTTATCTGCAAAAACAGCTATAATTATCTGTTGCATCGTTTATTCACAGCTGCTTGCCCGCTGTCATCTATAAAGGCCCTACGCTGCTCACGTGGCTTCTGACTGATGGTTCTTTTTAAAACAGGTTTGCTGAGGTGGTCCTTGGTGATTGGGCGGTCACTGGTTTATTGTGACAGTAGGGGTTAGATTCACCGGACAAAATTGGGCGTCATTGTACGGCTGCACCGCCACATATTATGAAAGGGCAAAAATGGCTCCGGCGAAGAAGGGAAAAGCGAAGATCAACTCGAGCGACTCAATTCAGTCCACGTCAAAAGCTTTCCCTTCCTGTATTCGCTTCATACCTCCGTCATCCGTCGCCGTAACCATCCACGCCAAGCCCGGAGCCAAGTTATCTTCAATTACGGGTACGTAAACATCTCTACACATGAAGTTATGAACACACGAATATACTACATGAATGTATATGACTGTTTCGATTCAAGTTCTTTATGGTTTGATTCTGATTGTAGATTTCAGTGACGAGGCGGTTGGGGTACAGATAGATGCTCCTGCCAAGGATGGGGAGGCTAATGCAGCACTTGTTGAATACGTTAGCTCGGTGAGTTTCTTTTTTATTTGCCGATTCTGTGGCTTTGGAGAACCTGGATTAGAAATTTTGTTCTTGCTAGTGTGTGGATAGTTCTTCTGTCAGGCTTAGGCAGTACTAATTAGGTTATACAAAGACAGGCCATGGAGATTTTTCTCTCTCTAAAGAGTAGTATCTCTCTTCTATCAAACTAATGTGTTTTGATTTCGCGCGATTTTGGACGCTTACAGTTATAGAGGCAGGAGGCTTGATAAGTTTGATGAACGTCTGTAACATTAGCTACAGAGCTTTACTGTAAAAAAATGAGTTTGCAACGAGCTTTTGCCTCCTATATGTAGATCTTTTGATGTAGGTGCACCTACACTATGGAGTTCATATCTTAGACTTCTGATACCTTGGTCGACTCGTGTTGAGCAATATGTTGTCAGTTTTTCGGGGGATTGAACGCTTTGAAGACAAATAGCATGAGTGGGCTTATGGGATAGTGATCAACTTGTTTCAGGGAATGTGAAACCTAGATGTCACAGATTGAGTACATCTTGTTTTTCCCATTCCCAGCCTTCACCATGGGAGCATTATGCACGGCATTGTTCACCTTTTTATCTTGTATTTAGACAGTTTAAGGTCTAAGAACAAATTATGTGGAGCAAACTCGTGTCCTGTGGGATTGGAGGGTTTACTTCTTCTTTTTTTTGAAGGCAGTAAGAAATTTTTTTTCTTTTTCTGAATCGGAGTTTGCAGGAAGATGATATACCTTATTATGGTGCTGTCTACTTGTGTGCATATTAACAACAGTTTTTTTTTACTTTCGCATTTTATGATTGCTCACTGATTCAGTATACAATTTTTATCACAAGGGAAGTTGTACCCTTTGGGCATAGAAAACAGAAGAAAAATCAGCGGGTACTCCTAATAATTTTCAAGGAGAGGCTCGACTGAAAATGCTGCTAGGAAGTATGTACCCTTTGGGCATAGAAAATAGAAGCAAAATCGGCGGGTACTCCTAATAATTTTCAAAGAGAGGCTCGACTGAAAACGCTTCTAGGATGTGTACATGTGGATTGCTGGGGGGCGGGGGGGGGGGGGGGGGGGGGGGGGGGGGTTAACAACGATCCCTGTCGTATGGTTGTGATTTGAAATTTTGGTCAGCAGCTAAAAGTACAGTTTGTTTGATTTTTCTATGAATATTGTATTTCATTCGGTGAACTGATATTTGTATTCAACAATAGTTTCTTCAATGTGTATACTTTGTTCTAGCGAAAAGAAATGCTGTAGGCGTGGACAAAGTTAATGACCACCTTATTCTCAAATGACAGGTTTTAGGGGTGAAGAGAAGGCAGTTATCTATACGTTCTGGTTCTAAATCAAGAGACAAAGTCATAATCGTGGAGGAGGTGACTCTAGAAAGTGTTTTTGAAGCCCTGGATAGAGCTTGCAAGGGCAACTGAAGAAGAAGTGAGAGAATCAGTTCCTGTCTACGTCAATCTTGGCTCAGTGTTTCTCGCCTGATCAAACGGGTTTAGTATAATTTGGCATATGGAAGCCACCCAAAGTTATTACATTTTCTGCTTATTAAAGTTGTCATTAGACTACTATATATGTTTTCTTCTCTTCTTTCTTCCCTTTGTAGTGCTTTTACATTGTTAATAGCATCCATTCTATGATTTTATTTTGTTGCTGATCCATCCAATATCCTTGTTTATTCATCCATCTAAATTTGGGTTCTTCCATTTGTTCTGGAGTCCTGTTAGATCTTTTTGCAGCCGTACTATGATGGCTCACCTCCCATTGTAGTAGTGCCATTAAAGATTCAGATATATAGAAGCTTATCAATTCGATGGGGGCTTAAACTCAACCCGCCAGACCTGCATATACATGGACATAAAATTTTCCACCTAGCAGCCACGAGTAAATAAAGGTATTAAAGCTTTACGCTTGGCCACAAGGGTGGAAATCGAACTCTAACATGCCCCGAAAAGATTCACCACAAGACTACCGCCAAAGTGGTTGAGGAATATCGGGATGTTAATCCATAAGAGAATATAGGATTAGATAAGTTAGATCGACTACATAAGTCTACAATAGAAAAATCTTTGTTCCTGCAATGCCAAATTTGAGCTGCTGCTTTATTTAATTCCTCTAGAAAATATTTGTCCATTTACATCCAAACATCAGCATCTCAATAGCACAAAGAACCATGCAAAGAAAACAATACTGTTGACATTTAGAGAAGCAGAGAATTTGATGACCTCCGATTGCCTGCTTTCAAAACACAAACTTATCTTGATACTTTGATAGGAAATTCCATCCTGAAACTCGAAGAAACATTCATTTCCCAAGCCCACGATAAATTTCACTATTCAATTATTATTCTTCTCAAAAATCTATGTCGGTAGAACTCATCAAAGGACAAGCGGTCCACTGCAAGATGTAGGGAAATATTAGGTCTATGATCAACAGCTAATAAATCTATAATCCTATGGATTGGGGCATAGAGCATGTGCGAGAAGTTGATATCGACAATATGCAATACCTGGATTTGTAGAAAGTAGTCTAGTACAAATATCAACACAATCTGGATGCAATCCTGGAAGAATGAGCTGAGAGAATGGAAGGCATGTACATGACTTTATGTTCTGCAGCAACTGGGAACAACAAACTTTCTTCAAATTTGGAGTTAGAGCACTATTATCATATTATGTCTCGTACGTCAGGCTAAGGTTCTTACCTGAACATTACTCCTACCGTAAAATGGAGGGTAGCCGTTAAGAAGCTCAAAAAGAATCGCACCAATGCTCCACATGTCAACCTACCATCAACTTCAGAGCATCAGTACGATCCAACTTAATCCAAAGGAGAAGGATTTTTCTCATTTGATCCAAAAAGTGGAAGATAATGTTTTTCTTCTGACCTTTTCATCATATCTTTGGAATTGAAGTATTTCTGGAGCCATATACGATGGGGATCCACATACTGTCTCAGAATAGCTTCCTCGAAGTACAGTTCTGTTTCCAAATAAATGAAGGTGAAATATTGGATACTCTCCAGCAAATTTAACAAAATGTTATACTTGAAAAGAGAAATTCCAACACTTGTGCCCCTTCAACTTTTGGCAGTCTAACCAATACCATCATAATTCCTTCTAATAGATTTACCTTGAAAGGCCAAAATCAGCTATCTTAAGCACCAGATCATCCTCAGAGCCAGATAAAAGAATGTTCTGCGCCAATCATGAGCTGGTCAGAGGAAAAAGAATACCATGCTTATTTCAAAATAAACAATTATTCGAAGAGCAAAACAGATTTCAGAAGTTTCGCATTGACCACTGATGCCTTTCATGTTAAATAAATTGCCCATATGGCACCAGAAGAAATAAAATTTAAGAATGTCACTCCACCCTACTGCACAAAATATATACATAAAAACATCATGGGAAATAAGCCTATTTTACTAAATACTAACACCTTTCAAGAGTATAAATCAACAGATTACAACATGTCAAATTCTTGCATTAGAAGAGACTTTGCCTGTAAAAGGGAGGAGAAGGGGCAATTGCATAATGCAGTAGGTCATACACATAACAGAGATTCTAACAAGAAAGGAGATCAATCGTAAACAAATACAGGCCAAGGAAAAAAGAATCACCCAGAAGAAAGTATCCATCCATCAAGCGAACCAAGATAGATCTCACATGTATGATAGAGTAAACACAATCTCAAGCCAAGTGTAATACTCAACATACCTCTGGTTTCAAGTCCCTGTGGATGACGTGGTGGGAGTGTAAAATTTTCAACCCAGCTCCTGCACCACAGAAGCCCATTGACACAATTAGATCTACTGTAAAAAGAAACGCAAAGAGCCAACCTACTAGTTTAACAAAAAATTAAAGAGAAACCAAGTTGCTGCATGAATCTTCTGACTGTCAGCTCCTGAACTGGCCCATGGCAACGAATAAAAGAAGCTAGATTTCCGCCAGAGCATAACTCCAAGACCAAGAACATACAACTTTCAACCTGATTTCCAAGACAAATCAGCTTCTACTTTTGGGTTATCGTCTACAAATAGATGCAATTTTATGCAACCAACGAACAGTCACAACGAATTAAATTTTTTCAACTACTTAAAGAACTAAAAAAATAAAGTCAGTGGGACGCAATATGCCAATATCTTCTTTGAATTTCATTTTCCACAACGCTTGAGGAGATTAGTATCTCTCCCACCAGAACCAGAACCGGGACACTAAAAAATTACTCAAAACAGCGAAATTCTTTTGTGAAGACCAACCTGGAAGACGTCATAAAGGCGGATTATATGTGGGTGCTTGACAGAGGACAAGAAGTTCAGCTCACAATCCAAACAGCTTCGTAGGTGTTTGTTGAGTTTCGAAAGGTAAATTTGCTTCAATGCCAACTCCTTTCCTGTCACAATGTTCTCTGCCCTCCAGACTGTGGAGAGAGAACCCTCTCCAAGCTTTGATTTCAACAAGAAATCCCTAACCCTAACGGATTCGGATGGCTCGCGTGTAGTTTCCGGTTCCATTACTGCTTCGAAAGAGACATAGCCCTTAGATTCATCCTAACTTCACAAGTACAATAAGAGGGTTATAACTTGTGTCTTATTGGAAGACGAACAGCGAGAAAGATACTTCAGATTCCAGCCACTGATCCGACCAAAGGTAGTCGTCGGTTAGACTGCCGGTTGATATGGTTGGCACCGTGAGGTTAGAGACTTGAACTAGGTAAAGCTTCGGATCGCAATCAAATTCGCCATAGAGACTGGCATTCAGGGGACAGGACACCAATAGAGACAAGGCGATTTTTCTTTCACTGCTAGCTTATTGCTGATATGTCACATCTTTTGATCGTTCGATTAAATGAATGGCCAAGGTGATAGGAATTTATATAATTCACCGGGTGTCAATTGCAGTGGATCCTCGTCCTGGAGGACAAAATTTTCTTATTAGCTCAAACTTGAGGCCCAATAAGAATAATTGTAAAGTGGGCTCTACCCAATAAATACTGGCCATTGGGTAGGGGTGTAAACGAGCCGAGCCGCTCACGAGCGGCTCGGCGTTCGGCTCGAAAAAAACTCGTTCGTGATCGATTCGATTAATAAACGAGTCGAGCTTGAGCTTGATTTTGAGGCTCGATTTATAAACGAGCCGAGCTTGAGCAACATAAAGCTCGGCTCGTTAAGGCTCGTGAGCTAGCTCGATATAGGCTCGTGAGCTCGGCTCGATAGTAGGCTCGTGAGCTAGCTCGTATTTAAGTCATTTAAGTAACTCATGCTAATGTAACTATATATGTTATATAACACGATTGTGAATATGTGATAATGTAAGTTAACAAGTTATATCCCTAAACCCTAAACATATGTAAAAAATTCTAAAGGACTAAACCCTTATGTTATATAACATAATTCATGATAATATGAGTTATAAGCAAAAATCATAAACTCATTTGATTTATCCTTAAACCCTAAACTCATTTGATTTAACCTTATGATAATATAAGTTATAACACAATTCATGATAACTTATATTCTCTGAAAACTCTAAAGAACTAAACCCCTATGTTATATAACATAAATCATGATAATATGAGTTATAAGCCAAAACCATAAACTCATTTGATTTAACCTTATGATAATATAAGTTATAACACAATTCAT
This sequence comes from Euonymus europaeus, assembly GCA_963580455.1. NCBI lineage: Eukaryota > Viridiplantae > Streptophyta > Magnoliopsida > Celastrales > Celastraceae > Euonymus > Euonymus europaeus. The sequence continues at coordinate 2,740,753 of OY756968.1, read as the reverse complement.
GATAATTTATATTCCCTAAACCTTGATTTAAATTTATGATAATATAAGTTATAAACCTAAAGGACTAAACCCCTATGTTATAATTAAATTATATTATAAGTAATAATTAAAAATATTTATATTTTATAATACTCAGAATAAAATTAATATTTATTAAATTAAATATTTGTGTGTCTATATATATTATTTTTTATAAATTAAATTAATATATAAAAATACTATATATTTAAGAGAAATGATATATTAATTAATGTTTCACCTTAAGTCAACAAACTTGTGTAGCTTAGTTGGTCTAAAGACTTACCTATAGTTGGAGGTCATAGGTTCTAATCCAACCAAAAGCAACTTTTTTAGAGTTTTCAAAAAAATAAACGAGCAGCTTATCGAGCTCTATAACGAGCCCGAACTTGAGCAAATAATTAAGTTGTTTATCGAGCTCGGCTCGTTTATAGAATAATCGAGCATTTGGCGAGCCGAGCTCGAACAAAAATTCTAGCTCGAGCTTACCTTATTAGAACCGAGCCGAGCCTGAACATATCAAAGCTCGGCTCGGCTAGGCTCGATTACACCCCTACCATTGGGCTGAAATTAATTGACGAGAAGAAAAGTAAATTAATATAATTCATGACACATAGAACTTACATACATATAAAAGACACTCACATAAATATGTTATTTACAATATTAGAACATTGCTCAATGAACAATATTACACTTTCTTGCGCCAATTGAGCTAAGTACCGGGTGCTTCTATGGGCCTCTTGGCCTCTTAGCCATATGGCTATCTTGCCTTTCATATTGGTTACCCTAATGGTGGTTGTTTTTTTCTTTTTTGAGGAAAGAAGATTTCATTAACGAGCATCAGAGTTGGCAATTGCCATACAAACATCAGGAACAACACTTAACAATAAAGAAGAAGAGGAACAATTCATCCCTAAACTAGCCAAGGAATCTGCTAGTTGATTATTGGCTCGAGGAGTATGCACCACTTCGATCGAAAGGCCATGAGCAAGAGAAAGAGCCTCTTCAACAGCGAGACCATAGGGAGCGGAGGCCACTTTCTCAGGCTTAAAATCTAAAATAATTGTCAAAGAGTCACCTTCAAAAATGAAATATGAAATATGAAGAGATCTACCTAGCTCAATGCCAAAGATAAGAGTTGCCGCCTCTGCATAAAGAACTCCACCAGCAGGAGATATACACTTGCAACTTGAGGCAATAATCAGCCCATCAGAGTCTCTACTAACCGCCCTAACCTCAGCAGTGATTGAAAATTGAGACCATGCGGCATCCACATTAATTTTAAGCTTACCCGAAGGGGGTGGATCCACTTACTAATACTTGGCTGCACAACCCTAATGGTGGTTGTTGTCAAAGCCAAAATCTGCACTTCACATTCTGCACCCGATACCCACCACTGAATAGTCCTACTTAGAACTTGGCTTGTGAAATATTGCGAAAACTCATAGGGATTGGTTTAAACCCTTTCAATGAGGCAAACCTCTCTCCCCTCAAACAATCTCTCTTTCTCATCAAGAGGGAGGGAACTTCCTCGCACTATCCAAAATCCTTATCCACAAAAACTCATTTTCTATCAATTTTACCCATTTTGTGTGCACTAGATATACTACTTGACAGTGACTCAAAAACTGCAGTGTAATGGTGGATTGCCTCATTGAAGAACTCTGCAAAAGATAGATGGGGAGTTTGACAAAATTTAACAAATCTTCTTCTACTAAAGCAACAATCTTGGCTGATAATATGCTCATGCCACCCAAGAAAGTCTTGACAAGTAAAACGCTTTGTGTGATTGGGCATGCTGAGTTGATGGAGCATACAGTTTGCTATAACTGTGTGACCCACCCACTTCAATTTTTTCAAATCTTACATGAATGGCAAACTGGGAGACTATTTTGTTGATGTGAGTGAGTGTGTGATTTAATTTTTATATAATACATGTGAGAAATAATATATAGAGATTTGTATTTTACTGATATAATTATATCCATGGACGTATTTTGTACATCCAAGTAAATTTGGGACGACTTAATGACTTTTTTTATTTAGTTGAAGTTGAATTCAGTTTTAATTTTGGATGACTATTGTTGGAATTACTTATATATTTTTTTAATTATAAAAATATGGGCTGGGCTACAGCCTAGTGTATCCCAGGCTCCCAGCTATAGATACGCCCTTGACCGTAATTCTCTGTCAGGTTAATGGTTTGACCATTATTTAGACCGGGCACACCTTAATTAAGATAGGTATTTTAAATTTAAAAAATTAGGGAAGATAATTAACATGTGATGAATACGTATTAAGAGCATCTTCGATGGCGCTAGAAATTGATGCTGAAAATTTTAGAATGTGTAAAGAGGGTTATTTAAAAAAAATTTATTGAAAAATGTGTAAAATAATAAAAGAAAAGTGAAATATGATAGAAAAGTATGAAAAAATGATGTTGATGTTTGAAATTTAGACTGTTTGTGAATGAAAAGTGAAAAAAAATTTATTAAAATATGCATTATATTAATATAACTGTATTAAAAATTATATTTCCCTATAATAAAAATGAGACGAAGCTGAAAATTTTAAAAAGTATATGTACAGCCATTGGCCGTCATCATTAACCATTAAGAAATGATTCCTCCGCAACAATTTATTAATTTGATTTCCATTTCAAATCCCTCTCTATTGTCTGTCTGACTGTCTCTCTCCAACGCCGGGCTTTATTGCTCCTACGCCCACCTAACCAGAAAACCTCAGATAAAGGAACAACGGCTAGGCTGTCCTTGCAGATTGGCTTGGTTCGCTTCGGATCTCCTACTTTCTGTCTATATCTACGAATTTCGTCTCTCTCTTCGAGGTATGTTTATACTCTTAGGTCTCTGAGTTAGATTGGTATTTGGTGCTTTGATTTGTCGGTTTGTGGCTCTCGATCTGGTGTTCGTGTGAACGATGGATGATTATTTGTTTCGATTGGTGGTCTTCCTCTCTGTAGCTGATCTAAGATTTGCTTCATGATTTACTAGAGTTTGTACTGCTAGAGCTGAGATCCAGTGATCTAGATACGTTTGAAGCATGTCATTTATTGCGTCTGTTTTGGCGATCGGCGTAGGCGATGGCGATCTGTAACGAAGAGTTTGTGTTATTTGTTTTGTCAATAATTAGAAATAAACTTTGGCAGTTCTGCTACGATCGTGTGTTTAATTTTTGATCCAGTTATCCAGTCCCTGGATCTGTAATTTTTATTTTGCGGCGTGCGCTTAATAGATCTATGGATATGTAGTGTCATCTTAGGGTAGACTCAGTCCCTTCATGAGAAGGTAGTCGGAACGTATTCATTTGAATTTTTGTTTAAATTTACGTTAGTTATTGTATCGATGGTTGATAAATAAACTCAAATTGTTGTCGTGCTTGATAATTTATTGAGCCTGGGTGTGTGATTCAAGGTCTGTATGATGTGCATTGTGGGATTGGATCTGTTTCCTAGACTTATTTCAAAAACTATGGGATAAGTTCTGAATTGTGCTCAATGTTTTTAATAAATGAAAGCCATCACGAATTGGTATCAAGCTGACCAGGGATGTTTGGTCCCTCTTCTATATTTTACTCATTACTGAATGTCTTCTTGGATTGCAGTTTGTAAAAGATGGCTGATGCTGAAGATATTCAACCCCTTGTCTGTGACAATGGAACTGGAATGGTGAAGGTCAGTGTCACCTTTAGTCCTTTTTCCTTTGCAGTTTCTATTTCTTTTGCAGTAATTATTAGGTTGCATTTAGGTTGATGAACGTAATTTTATGGTTAAATGCAGGCTGGCTTTGCTGGTGATGATGCTCCTAGGGCAGTCTTTCCGAGTATTGTGGGACGGCCTAGACACACTGGTGTCATGGTTGGGATGGGTCAGAAGGATGCCTATGTGGGTGATGAAGCCCAATCAAAAAGGGGTATTCTTACGTTGAAGTATCCCATTGAACACGGTATAGTCAGCAACTGGGATGATATGGAAAAGATCTGGCATCACACCTTTTACAATGAGCTTCGTGTTGCTCCTGAAGAGCACCCCGTGCTTCTCACTGAGGCACCTCTCAACCCCAAGGCCAACAGAGAGAAGATGACCCAAATCATGTTCGAGACCTTTAATGTGCCTGCCATGTATGTGGCCATCCAGGCTGTTCTCTCACTCTATGCCAGTGGTCGTACAACTGGTTCGTATCAATTGCTCTATGTATCTAGTTCCTTAAGCTGATGCGATAATAGCGATATTATTGTGGCAATAAATAATTTTCTATTTTTCTCCTTTGAACAGGTATTGTGCTGGATTCTGGTGATGGTGTGAGTCATACTGTACCAATCTATGAAGGATATGCCCTCCCTCATGCCATCCTTCGTTTGGACCTTGCTGGTCGTGATCTGACAGATGCTTTGATGAAGATTCTCACAGAGAGAGGGTATATGTTCACCACCACAGCTGAGCGGGAAATTGTTCGTGACATTAAGGAGAAGCTTGCATACATTGCCGTTGACTATGAGCAGGAGCTTGAGACCGCAAAGAGTAGCTCCTCAGTTGAAAAGAACTACGAGTTACCTGATGGACAGGTTATCACCATTGGAGCTGAAAGATTCCGTTGCCCAGAGGTACTATTCCAGCCGTCTCTCATCGGAATGGAAGCTGCTGGAATCCACGAGACTACCTACAACTCTATCATGAAGTGTGATGTGGATATCAGGAAGGATCTTTATGGGAACATCGTTCTTAGTGGTGGTTCCACTATGTTCCCTGGTATTGCAGACCGTATGAGCAAGGAGATCACAGCTCTTGCTCCAAGCAGCATGAAGATTAAGGTTGTGGCACCACCAGAGAGAAAATACAGTGTCTGGATTGGAGGATCAATTCTTGCATCACTCAGCACTTTCCAGCAGGTAAAATATTTTCTTTGATGTTTCTTTTGTTTACATCGTCGTAGATATTATTTCCTGACTGACAATGTGGGCTTTGTCTCTATCAGATGTGGATTTCCAAGGGAGAGTACGATGAGTCGGGTCCATCCATTGTTCACAGGAAGTGCTTCTAAGTTCTTATGAGTGGTTTGATGGTGAGTTTTTTTTTTTAACTTTTAATTGGCTTTTCGTGTCTTGTCATTTGAACTCAAGTCCTGGTTGATGCGGGGAGGTGCTGAGGTGGGGGTGGTTTGGTTTGGTCATTGAAGGAGGGCATATTCAGATTTTGATGTATGATTACTGATTAGGCTCTCCATTCCATTATGATTTGCATTTTTCTTGCTCCTTTGTGGCTTTTCTCTGTAATGGCTCTCCTGGAAGTGGTGGGCAGACATTCTGCGGATCAATCATGTCTGTAGTAGGAAGCTTGTAGCTGGAGACTGATTGTGGTGCTTATTTTTTCTTTTCTTTCCTTTTTTATTTTATTTTTAACTTTCATGTTTGAAGGAATTATTTCCTACATTAATATTAATTGCTATTGTATGTGAAAGTTTATATTAGTGTCTGTTTGCCGTCATAAACTTGCCTTGGAAATTATTGTTGCCTATTGCAAAATTATTTGTTGTTTTCTCACTTTGGGTAATTTAACTTTGGAGTGGCAGCTACTTCACGCCAGTGACCTCTTTCTTGACTTGCTATAGTATGATGCAAATAGGAAGCCCAATTGTGATCCCAAAGCGTGTAAACCCTAACCCAATCCAAAATGCTTATGTTTCATGCTGTTTACTCATCAACAAGTCAGGCCCAACCCATGTAGTAGCCCATGTCAGTTGGGGCTCATTTATTTTGTGGTGTTTTTTGTGAAGGGAAGGTGGGTTTAACGGTGGCTGATTTGATGAATTTGCAAACCCAATGGTTGCTTTGTTGAGGAGAGGGAGATGCCTCTGTTTTGGTGTATTTTCAAGTATTGGATGTTCTACGAATTGAGAGTCTTCATGGCTCACACCCAGCCTTCAGTACTTATTTTATCTATTTTGATACCTTGGATCTATTGCTATTGCCTCTTGAGGTGTTCAGCAGGCCCGAAACAAAAGAAAAGGAACTTCTCCTCCTTTGGGTGCAATCTTCATTGTAGTAATTTTATATAAAAAAACCTTTAGAATTACAGCCTTTTGCAGGCATGACAAACTTTTAATTTGCCCTACACTATTTTACTAATTAGAAATACGGATTGGGATTGGGATTGGGCTCACGTGATATAGGTCTGACATATTGGGATTATGAAATGGTGGCCATTTTGATATGCCTCGGCTTATCAAGATTTTGATCCAAAAATCATGTCCTTAGGGGTGGGTAATTCTTCATGGGTTTAAACCACATATTCTCCTAATTTTTAGATGCGGGACCTACCTTGAGTGCGGGATGATCCAACAATTCTTTTACCTCTTGCACTCATTTAAGCATTATATCACTAAAAAAAGCATCACCGTAACTTTGCCAACTGCCTCTCATCAATCTCAAGAAAGAGAGCCTCTAAATGCACCCTTCTTATACTCTCTACCCACCAAATATCTCATATACTCTCTACACCCACCATGACTCAACTCATCATCTCTCTACATTTTAGTGTTCTTGATCAACTATTTTCTAATAGTTATTATTTTTGTATTTCATGTACAATAATTAAAAGATATTGAATGTGTGTGAATTCTTTTTTTCTTATGGGGCTGTTAAGCTTATAAAAATATTTTTTTATTGTCGTATTGTTGTTGTTATGGTGTTGTTGGACATATGGGCTAGACATATATAGTATTTACTGATGTGATTTTTTTTTTGTTACTTTCAATAATTTAAAAGAATGAATGATTTTTACCTTGAATTTTTAAGCTGGAAAGTTGAAGCTAAATGATGACACCAAAATCATTCAAAATATGAAACTAAAAATGCCATGGTTACATTTTATTTGCAGAAACAGAGTAATTACCTCCTCTCCAGAATTCTACGAATACTCAAATTTGGCCTGAAAGTTCGATTTTACCATGTATAAGGTAGGATTTATACACAGATAAATAACAGTCGGATATGAAACTGTTTCTACGTTTATGAATCACTGTAAATATAAAGAAACAAATTGAATCTTATTAGGTTTCATATTTTTTCTGATCTCTCCAGTATGAAGATATTGCCTTTATCGTCTCTCCCTATCTTCATTGTGTCGTCAACATATCTACAATGGTCAAGTCAAGCAACAACATGGTTTCTCTGCCACTTACTACCAAGCTCTAATGAGAATTATCTAACAAAAACCGCATTAGTAGAACTGAATCTGAAGAAAGGATACGATATCTCCAGCCAACCCTCTGGATTGAAGATACTGAGGAGCAGTTCGTGATTTTTCCTAAACAAGTTCATTAACTGCACTTCCCAATCCAGAAGAAAAAAAACCCCAATGAATTTGATAACTGGAAAGGTTAAAAACATTCAAGAATGTGCAGATCTGTTCATGTTCACAGGTAGAGAAAATATTGCTGCTCCATCAAATAAATCAAATACCTGTTCAGGAGTGATTGTTGAGTTCTCATAACTTATGTTAACTCTCTGAAAAGTTGGAAGAAAAACATTTTATATGAAAAACTTGCCAATATTTTCAAGTAAGAAAGAATGAGAAAAACAGTGTGAATAGTAATCAGAAAGTAGTGAAATCTTAACTGATTTGGACGCAATATTGAAGGAGGATTCAATTCTCAGCTGTCCATTCAACAAGTTTAAACCATTAACACTGAACTTGATCTCATTAACCGCTTTGCCCTGTACCAGAAAATTAATGTCAGGAAGCATCATGGAACAAATTGTATAACAAAACCAAAGCCTGTAGACTGTTGTTCTTTGGGCTTCAGTGGCTATCAGCTAATCAGAATTATTATAAAAGAAAAAATGAAAAATTGTTAAAAGAAAAGCAATCTCATTGTGTGGCTTAGATTGTTGTATACCTTATCAGCATGAATGGTCTGGCAAAAATCTCCCAAAACAACAAAGTCTCTCAACCCAAGCTTTGTTCTTTTTGAACCCAAAATAGTGATTGTACTGAAGACAAGCCTCCAACAGCCACCAACCTTCCAGTATTAGAGAAAGAAAGAAAGAAAAAAAAACCCTGTCAAATACCATTTCAAACAACTTTCCTTCAAAAGAAAATAGAAGATTGGAATTACCTTGTTAAGATTCGAAGTAGGTTCAGGGGTTGGATTCTGGGACTCCAACAATTCAACCAGACCTTCAATCTCATATTTCTTTGCAGATTGGACTCCAAAAATCCCTCTATTGATTCCTTGCAATACATATACCAGAATATCAATAGAGTAAAACAGAAAATGGAAGAGCAGAATTGAAGGGGACATACCTTGGAGTGCCTGGTAGAGGTCAGATTTTAACTGGTCAGGTGTCCTGTAATCTTGTATCCCCTTGTCAGCACCGACTAAGCTTGAACTTTGGTCTGCTACTCTGGCGAGGTAAATGTGCCTAAACCCAGATGGGGAGTCTCCAAATACTGTTCTTGGAATCAATGAATGAGTGACTGCAACTATCTTGTGAGCTTTTGGTAGAATTTTCAATCTGGGTATTGGAGGAACCGCTTGAGAGGTTGGGACTGGTGGGTAGAGAAGCTTGGGGGCCATAAAATACAATCAGGAAGAAGATAACTTCTGGGTTTTGTTTTAGACAGAAAATATGAGGTTAAAGAGTCATGGCTGGGAAGCTTAGAAATCAGTGCCGCACCGAATACTTTGTCTTCTCTTGCTGATAATCGACTTATCGCTTATTTATGGCCCTTCAACTATCGACACTACATGCGGGTGTGGTACATGAAATACATTTGTGTCTTTAATTTCTTCTGTTATTTACGATTTTGCATTGTGATTGATTTGTGATTCTGTACTGTAGGGTTGAGAATTCTCGTGTGCGTTCGTCCAATGAAAATCTTTGCCTTTCTGCACTTAAAACGTTTAGATGAACATCCTTGGGATGGTTAAATTTTATTTGACCCGACCACTATTCGCAGGGTAATTATTTATTTAAAACCCCAAAAATCAATCTTATGTGATTTGAAAACAGTTTTGATTTTAATTTCAAATCAATCATAATTTCGGGTGTATTTGTGACCGTTGTGACATGACCCAGATAAATTTAGCCATCTCCCTTAACAAGTAATCACTCTCATACTTATAGGGATGATAAAAATATTTGTATCTGATGGGTACTCGCATAACCCGTCCCAAATCATACTTATATGTCCTATTAATTAACGGGTCGGATAACGGGTACAAAGACGAATTTGTCGAAAATCAACCCGCGCCGTACCTGTATATATTGTTAATTATATATATGTATATTATTTATTATTTATAATATATATGCTATTACTTTTATTATTATTTATAAAATCAATAAAAAAACTAATGGAAATATATCATTTATGAATATTTAATTCTTTTAATAAAAGTATTTATTTATTTAGAGAGAAATATACATAATTATCAAACTCTTGAATTGATCATGGATAATTTCGTATATAATTTACTACAATTTAATTTATTATATTCTCTCAAATAATTAAAAGACATACATAATTTTTTTTTATTGATTTAGGTTTTAAAATTTACTGGGTTGGCAGGGATTCCCCGCCCCGACGGATATGAAAAAAAATTAAAATACTGACAAATATTTTTATAGGAATGGGTAAAAAAAATAACGAATAAGGGACGGACGAAGAAGTTCTCGCCTCAAAACCACCATCCTACAAGCAGTGTATTTGTGACCGTTGTGACACGAGTCTCAAACCGCAGCCGAGCCTTGAATACCACTGACAACATATTTGAGGTTCGAAGCCCACGAACTGTATATTCACCAAAAATTCCATTAGGTGCATTTTACCTACCACTGGACCACCACACTTTGCTGTCATTGCCGGCAAGTACTGGCATTCACTTTTTTGGTCAGTAATAATGAAAGTAAAATAGGTATACATACTTCACACTTGGGCACAAGTTTTTCACAATGCAGGGTCGAAAGAGCAAAAAAAAAAAAAAAATCTGCCATAAGTTAAGCAGATTGCAGATTAACAATATACAAGCCATTAAACCCAAATTCGACCATAAATTAATCCGCAAGAAGCAGTATAATAGAACTTTAAGCCTGTAGCTCACACCACTGTTCAACAGTTACAGAACATACAATGGCGATCTTAAAAGCAAGCCTTTAAGCAGCAGCAGGTTTAGATACTTCAGACGACTCCTGTTGTTGTTTCCACTGGTCTGGGGTCTGTGTTTTCTTTATTGAGAGAGCATGAATCTCTTTCATTTCTTCACCCAGAGCAGCATTCACCAAGCGATGCCTCTCTAGCAACCTTTTCCCCTCAAACTGTTCGGAGACTATCTCTAAAGCAAAACTTGTACCACACCTGAGGGTCGTATAAAATTTCGTAGACTGAATCAAAGGCATAATATACATGATAGAAAAGTAAAACACGGGAAAAAATAAGGCCATAATCTATTCGTGAATCAGTACTCACCCTCCAGATATATCTTCTACTACCTGAAACATGCAAGTATAAACATTATTAGTTCAGAAAGAAAAGAAAAAGTCATCGGATTTCACAGGTAGTACTAGGCACAAAGCAAAGAAGAGTTGTGACATAACAAAAAACTCAAGACTAAGCTAGATCATGACAATCATTAAAGAAAACCACATTATCTAGTCCACGAGCTAAGTACATGAAAGCATCTTGAAGCTTTGATGCTGAATGGATCCATTAGAGTCCAATCATGGCAGTTGGCACAGTTGAGTAACGAGTATCCTATTTTGATGATTTCTTAGCCAGGGTGGAAGGAATCATAAAGACAAAGGTAAATGAAATTGCTGCTTTGTTATCAGGGTGGGGAGGAGCAACATGTGGACTTCATGTTTGCTTGGAACATACGGACACAAAAAGAATACACAAACATGAAGTGGGAACTAATATATTTCCTCTTCTTTTCTGCATCCATGCGAGGAGACTAGAAGTGTGAGTTGATTACCACCTAGTATGTTTCAAAATTAGGAGAAAGAGAGGACGAGTAAGAGCATAAGCCAAAGCCACTGCCACTGTGACCTTGGGATGTCAAAACTTATCAAATGAGCTGATGTGTAACTTCAATATAAGGAATCAATTGAATAGATAACTTTCGAAAAAATAGTGCAGCAATGCAGGACATGAAGATGGTGGTTCACTTCCCCAAGAACAATCACAGATCTGTCGTGCACATAGAAATAGGCATCTTAGAAAGCTCCAATCTTCAACTTAATTTCCCACCCCAAATAGATTATTTTCTAAAAAACTCAGAAGGCTGAAAATTGTTGCCAGAGAGTTTAGATCCATTGAAGCGAAAATAATCAATGAATAAATCTACCAAATGACTCCCCAAAGTGCTGATTAAGCACAAATAAAAAGGTGACTAAGGACGGAGAAAAAATCTTTGTTATCATCTAAATAAGAAAAATGAAAAAATGTTCGGCCATACCCAACTTAACAACAAGATCACTGAAAATTCCCGAACTGACATCTCCTAGTTGACAGAATATGGCCACAACAAATCTTCTCATTCCACATCCCCTTACACTTGTGTCATTCATAGTTAGCCTCCAAATTCCAAAGTTAGAAACGTAACAAGGCTTCGCAATAATGTAGACAAAATCAGAAGTTAAAAAGAAAGAAATTTGTGAAATGCAGGGAACTGGACAAATCAATTCCTTCCGCGGTAAGGTGTAGCGAATCCAAAAGGATTAAACTATTTTGTATTGATGTCACAGTTAACAACTTACTTCTCCTATCTTCCAACGACACAACATTGCAACAGTTGGGTCGATCTCTAACATTATTTTACCGATATGAAATATTCAATAAGGCGAACTACAAAGAAATTGGTTCAATGACCTAAAGCCCTAACGAACACCAACCAAAAGTCATAACGCAACATAGCAGAATAACAAGACTGAATCAAAATCCGAACCAAGTAGCTGCAAATAATAAGTTACAATCAGTTGCTTCGAGTGGCAAACTGGCAATTAGGGCAAGGCCAATGTATAGCATACACAAGTAATCACAAAAAACACAGGCGCGCGCGCACACACACACACATACATACATATATATATATAAGAGAAATGGCTAAAGAAGAGAAGAAAAACTTACTAGATGTGAAGGACTCAACTTCGAAGTCAACGTCGATTCGACTTGCTCCTTTGTCACTCCCATCTTCCCCGACGCGCTCTTCAGAGTTCCGAGTTCAGAGTTCTTGGGTTTTAGGCGGTTTATGCTTTCTTTATAGGCAGGGAGGGGCCTTATTCTTTTTCTCTTTATCCGATGTTGGGCTGCGTTCGACTCACATATTCCTTTTGGGTGGAGCTCGATGAAGGGCCCAAAAGCTACAAAGGCCCACCAAAATATTCTATGCATTGAAAATGACCATTTTTCATGGTTAATTAGATTACCACAACATTAACTTTTTTAACTAAAATCGTACAAGTTTACCCTTTCGATGTCCCATATGAGCATAAACTCAGGTTATCAATTTTTCACGTGATGATATAAGTTGGGTCAAAGTTTAATACAGGATCACAAAACAAAAGTATATTACATTAAGCGAGAATTGAATTCAAAATCTTTCGAATTCATAGGATTTATCGGGACTGCAATAGTAACTCTCAAATAAGGGTAAAAAAAAAATAGTGTCAAATTAGGATAATCTCAGCACAAAAAGATGAAGATATTTTTTGAACAAAAACATTAGGGGCAAAAGGGTTTGATTGGATTGGTCTCAATCAGTTGGGCCCATTCACTTGCGTGAGATGCTTCAATACCACATTGCCACAACTTTAATCACATCCCCCTCAATTTGTGAAATTTGGACCCTTTTTGTGTTAGATTTTTTCCACCACTATCTTGCTATGGTAATGTGAAAACTGAAAAGTTCTCCCTAAAACAAATTCAATTCCGTAAACCATTTAAACACTTCACTATTTTGGTTTTAGTTTTGGTTTTGGTTTTGATTTTGAGTTATGAGATATGAGAATGGGGTCGAGAGACTCGAATTTAAGATCTATATGAGATGTGACACATATTAATATTATTTGAGCTACTCGTGGTTCTCTAAACATCATATGATGGTGAAGATAATTTGATGAATTTATCTAGGTATGAGCATCCACAATGGTGCATCTTGAAATCCATCTCTAAATTTTACTTTTGGGTTTCACTTATATTATAACAAAACATGACTCTCAATACAGTCATATCAATAAATCACATATTTCAATATAAATTTTTTCACTTTTTATTTTCAAACACTGCAAATATCAAATATCAAATATCAATATTATTTATCTCATAATTTTCTACCACTTTTCATTTTTTCCTAACATTCTATACATCTTTCAATACAAATTTTTTAAATTACTCCCTCTGCGCGCACTCTAAAATAAAATATGGAGCACTTCGGGGTCATTATGGTCACTTCGTTGACAAAGTCAAATATATTAAATGGGAAAAGGAGGGTAGACTAAAGCAAAGGTGGGCTTTGTGGGCCTGACTTTTTTTTACCAAGTTTACCCTTGAGGCCTTCAACAGTTTAACCCACAATCATTGACTAGAAGTCAACCAAAACCCAAAGTCAACAAAATTACAAGATACCAATCAATGCTTGACAAGTCAACAAAAACAGCTAGATTTACCCCCGCTTGATTGCAACTTACTTCTTCCTCTCTCTTAAGAAACCCTAATTCACTCCTCCATTCATATTTGACTTTCTTTGCCCAATCATTTTTTTTGGCAGTAGCGTGTATATAATATATATATATTTGTTGTAAAGAAAAAAGAGGAATTTAACCCATTTTCACTATAAAAAAACACCGCTTCAAATTCACCCCCAAATCTTATCAGGAGGTATTTTTCTGGGCTGTAACTTTCTGGAACAAGCTGTTATGGAAGTCTCGATTTTGCCGGAAAATCAGAGTGCCGCCGCGGGGAATAGGGAGAGTGGAGAGAGTGGTGGAGATGAGGAGAGACTGAGAGGGGAAGAGGGTGACGGGTACTCTGTTGGCAACCGGTGGCCTCGGCAAGAGACTTTGGCTTTGTTGAAGATAAGGTCTGAGATGGACGTTGCTTTTAGGGATTCTGGGCTCAAGGCTCCTCTCTGGGAAGAAGTTTCCAGGTCAGTTTTTTTTTTACTGTTCCAGGAATTGATTTCTTAGTTTCAGTGCAAAGCTTGTGAATTTTTTTATTCTGGAATAGTGGGTATTAAGATTTTTAAACATCTGTAGCAATTCACGTAGTTGTTCTTTTTTCTTCTTTTTTTGCAAACTTATTTATTTATCTCAGAAGCTATTAGATTGTAGAATTGAAAGTTGTGTGCTATGCATTGAAGTAGAACAATCAGTGTTTTTTGTTGAACCTGTGATGCTCAGGAAATTAGCTGAGCTTGGATACAACAGAAGTGGCAAGAAATGCAAGGAGAAGTTTGAGAACCTTTATAAGTACCATAGAAGGACCAAGGAAGGTCGATCAGGTCGTGCTAATGGCAAAAACTATCGGTTTTTTGAGCAATTAGAAGCATTAGAGCATCACTCCACGGTGGCTCCACCATCATCTCCACAAAAGATTAATGCTTCTATGGCTGCCTCAGTAAACCCAATTAGTTTTATCCAAAACTCTATTCCAAGTTCTATGCAAAACCTTAGTGCGAATTCCATTGACGCCTTATCTACACCAGCCACATCTTCAAGTAAAGAATCTGGAGGTACACATGGGAAAAAGAGAAAAATGAACGAGTTTTTTGAGAGATTGATGAAGGAGGTCCTAGAAAGGCAAGAGAATTTGCAAAGGAGCTTTATAGAGGCGTTGGAGAAGTGTGAACAGGATAGGATGTTGAGAGAGGAAGCATGGAAGTTGCAAGAAATGGAGAGAATTAAGAGAGAGCGCGAGCTTTTGGTTCAAGAACGATCTATTGCAGCTGCAAAAGATGCGGCTGTGCTTTCATTTTTGCAGAAGTTTGCCGAGCAAGCGACACATCAACCTGAGAACCAAACAACTCCCCCAGAGAAAGCTGGGGGGAGGCAGTTTACTTTTAATAGTGATGATTTTAGCCAAGGCAATAGTAATGTTGAGAATCTTAGGCAACTTAATGGTAATAGTGAGAGTTTCAGTCATATAGGTTCGTCTCGGTGGCCTAAAGATGAAGCTGAAGCTTTGATTAGGCTGAGGACTAATCTTGATACGCAGTATCACGATAATGGGCCTAAAGGGCCTCTATGGGAGGAGATATCCGCAGCCATGAAGAAGCTTGGTTATGATAGAAGTGCCAAGAGGTGCAAAGAGAAGTGGGAGAATATGAACAAATACTTCAAGAAGGTAAAAGAAAGCAATAGGAAGAGAGCTGTTGACGCGAAGACATGTCCATATTTTCATCAGCTTGATGCTTTATATAGAGAGAAGTCTCATCAGATTGATTATACAGAGAAGACTAAGAAGGTTGTCAATTCTGTTCATGCTGGTTATGAACTGAGGCCTGAGGAGCTTTTAATGCATATGATGGGAGCACAAGAAGAACAGCAACAGCAGGAGCCAGCAGGCGAGGACATAGAAAGTGAAAATGCTAACCAGAATCAGCAAGAAGACGATGGAGAAAATGAAGATGAAGGAGATGCTTATCAAGTTGTTGCCAATAATGCTAATTCAATGGCAATTATGAATTGATCAAATTAGAAGCTGAAAGTATTTTTGAGAGCTGAAGTGGGTTTGCCTGATCTGTGAAGCAGTCTTGGTTGCTGCGAGCTGCTTCATTGTTTTCTGGGTCACCAGGAGTTTTGATGAGTTCAGTTTTGACCCAAAAAAAGCCATCCACTTGAAGATGACTTCTATAGTAAAAGATAATCATTTGTTAAACAAACCTTTGTGTATGCGTGGGAGAGATTACAAGAAGGAGGCTGTATCATGTATGTATGTAAAATATAGAACACTGTTCTTTTCAGTTTTTGAAAGTGCACCTGCGTGTGTTAAAAGTTAAAAATCATCGTTGTTTTTTTGTAGTTATCGAGTCACTTGCATTAAGCATTAATGCTAATGATGCAATGAAGATCCTTATGCTTTTCTTTTAATATGATTCACGTAATAATAATGTCATGATTGCGAAGAACGGTATTTGAATTATCTCTCTTGTTCTTGTTCTATTTTTTTCCTCTTTGTTTTCCTTAAAATAGTGTCTAGGATGGGTTATTTGCTTCCATTAAACCATTTTTTACTTGTTGGGTTGGATCTACATTTTGGTCGCATAGAAATCATTAAAATGAGCTCACCTCTGAATATTTGATAGAGTATAAGTTGATGTGCAGAAGCTCTATCATTGTTCCAAAATTAACCATTAGTGTTGGGCTTCGTGGGCTGGAGGTGCCATGTTAGCCCGGCCCTAAAGGGGCCTAGTTTCTCTAACGGATAAATTTTCTGAGAGGTTACTATTTCAGGACTTCTCTGTTCAACTTCAACAGTCTCTTGCTTTAATGAGGAGTGAAGCGTGTAGCTTTCATCCTGACAAAAGACAAGCAGTCAAGATCGAAAAGTAACTTTTTTTCCCGTATAACGACTGTAAAATTTGTTCCTCGAGATCCTAGCTAAATCGAAATACTTTAGCTTCACAATCTCCTACAGAGCTCTCTTATCTCGCACAAACCCATCAATGGCAGACTATGAAACACACCACCGTCACCAAGCAATCCCAAAGGAGACAGCGCTGCAAGCCCTCAACACCATAATCCAGCTTCATTTCGAGAAAACCATTGAAAAGAAGAGAGCCATTGACCTTCAAAAGAAGGAACTTCACAAGCACTTCTTGATCTTCTTCATCTTCCTCTCTCTGGTTTTCTTGGGCCATTCTCAGTCTACTCGCCTTGAGTGCCGCCACTGCTGGATCCCCATTTCCCTCCTTTCACTTGCACACCTCATCTTCTATGTCTCGGTGGCTCAGACCCTCAGATGCATCAATGGGTTCAAGTATCAGAAGAGGTGTCACAAGCTAACTCTTGGATTGGTCACTGAGAGGCTGAGGGAGCTCAAAATGAGAGTGAGTGGTGGAGAATATGGTGATGGTGAGGTGGTGGTAGGTGATGAAAGTGAGCTTGAGATCCATTACTAGGAGCCCCCTGAAAGCTACTTTGGTAAGTTCAAGAGGAACTGGGCACTGCATTTTGGGTTCTTGATCTTGATCTATGGATTCATGGTGTCTTCCTCTGTTGTCCTCCTCTGCTTCTAGTCTGGGTTTTGGTCATTATGCTTGAAGCTTTGATGGGTTTGATTGATTACAGAGGCAGCTTTAGTTTGTTTGTTAGATTCAATGTAGCCAAAACATGAAGATGAAGAAATTGGTACTTCCATTTAGTGGATATTATTAGGTAGGATTAATTAGCACTTTATTACTCTTTTTGAGGAAAATCGACCTGTTCAACTTCGATGACTAATTTGTTGTGTTGCGAGAAGATAATGGAAATACAGTAATATATGGTTTTCAGAAGATTCAGAACTCACATGGCTCTGCTATGTCAGATTTGTCTTATATCTGCAATTCTCTATTGAAAATTTTGAAATGCAAAGACGTTGCTTGTGTGAGGAACTGAGGATCCTTATTCTATGTTTTGTCTTTTCAATAAAAAATAAAATAAAATTCATCCGTGATTGTGATTAATGAAGGATGAGGTTATATGTTGAATCCTGCATGTGTCTGCTTCAAAGCTCAAACTCCAGATATCAAATGAGTGGTCTGAAGTCACTCTTGACCCTATCTGGCCATGTCCATGCCCGAGGCTGGTTCGAATCTAATTGTCCCACCCACACCGGACCAGATCAACTTCACTGGGCCACTGGCTACATCCCTGCGTCACTTTAAGCATTCTCACCTTTGCATGTAGACAATGAATGGGATTATAGCGACTAAACCCGTTGAGCAATAAAACCATCAATATCAAATTCTATATGTATACATGAACACACACTTTCAAACTTCACTTCCGCCACTGCTGTAGTTCCGTTTACAAACTCCTGCAATGAGCAGGTCAGGACACGTAGGATGTACACAGAACTTGATCTCACATTATGACCGTTTTTCGAAATTGAACTTGTTTTAAGTTGCACCTCAGTAACTCTACTGTTAGCCACTGAGCCACCCACGTGTTTGCTTGTTGAGTTGATAAGTTCTTAAACACCGAGTAAAGATAATAAAATATAAGATGAAATCATTAGAGATTTTGTCGACTTTAAACTCTTCCGGGCAGCTACAAGACTTTCATTGATGGAAGAAAGATCTAACTAACGAGAAACCGTACGAAGATGATGATGTGCATTGTACAACAATTTACCAAATTTCAGAATTTTCATCGAATGGGTAGAAACCAAACTATCAGGAAAACACATCACAATCGACTGTGGAGAGGTTGACTCAGAGATTATAAGTTGGTGTATAAGCTGTCAAAATAAGTTACTTTATGTTGTGTACAAGTTTGGTAGTATTAGGGTATTAGTGTATTAAAATCGTATTTCATATAAATATTACCGATTAATAGTCTATTTACAACTAATCATTTAAAATGATTATTGATAATTATATTTGATTATTTATAAAGAGTGATCAAATTTTTGAATAGCATTTTTTATATAGTTAATATTATAACAATTTTATTTTTTAACAAATGAATATTAATATATATGGCATAGGCTATCAATTGATTAATAAATAAATTAATTGACTCATCGACATTTAAATTTATTATTTATTAATTAAACATTACACTTTCTCTATTCACTTTCTTCATCCCGTAACTCCACTAACAATATTTTCATTATTATGGCTGGGAAAAAGTGAAGAATCGATGGACCAAGGAAACCAAATCTGCTGAATTGCAGATGATTGAAGACATGCATACAAGAAAACCATATCGAAAGAAGAAGAATATCGCAGATCAATAGAAAATTGAAATCGAAGAAGCTTTGTTGCAGATCAAAGAAGAAGAACAAAAACCAAATCGACGACGAAGAAAATCGCAAAGATGTCTTTCATGAAGAAAGTCGCAGATTTAAGAAGAACAAAAACTAGATCTAAGAAGAAGATGACGAAAAGAAACCCATAACCATACCTTTGAGAAAAGACGAGAAGCGTAGCAAAGGCAAGAGATGAGAGGGGCAATGAAGGGTATTTGGTTTGGGCGGAAGAAAATAATCTCCCTCAGTGAGCGATGAAATAAACGATAGTTGCAGCTAGCTTTTACGACATCTCCAAAATGGTGTTTGGTGATGTTAGCGGGCATAGGCTTCTCACGCCAGCAGAATACTCTAACAACCTCTGTACCAAACGCAACTAGAGTTCAAATTAAATTTAAATTCATAAGCAACGTTTTTATTGTGACACTTTGAGATGTTTTTTGTTGTAACAGTTAACATTTTCGACTTCACAATGACCGGAAGTTGCTTTTAGAAGAAGAGTAATTAAATACTTAACCGTAGACAATATAATCATAAATTTACTAGATTTGCACGGTATTTATTAATTAATTATTTTAAATATGTGTTTTCTCTATCAACGTTAAAATATTTTGAATCAAAGATATAGTAAATAACATGATATAACAAAGTTTATGAACCAACAAAATATTTGTTAATCTCCTAAATTTGTATGATTTCTTCAGATATTATTAAATATATTCAAAATTTTGTGATGAACAACACTTAAAAATATATATATATATATATATAATATTGCATACAATTAAATCTTTCTAGCACAACACCGTCATCCATTTTTCAATATGTAATCGCACACAAGTTTACAGGATAACGCAGTGTCATTATTTCTCAAAAAAAAAAAAAAAAATCTTCATTTCAAATATGATAATATTTCTTTTAAATTGTCATTCATTAAACCCCTTCTCAATATCCCCAATATGTTTTTATTAGAAATATATTTCTCTTATTTATTTCCTTTTTATATTTATTATATGATTCGAATGGATTTAGGGTTTTACCATGAATATATATTGTCATTTTTATCGTTATTTATTTTTTAGTTAATTATTATTAGTACATATTTATATTTTTCTTTTTGTGCTAACATTTCTCCTTTTTTTTATCCACTTTCCTTTTATTATTGTATGACGTGATTAACTCTAAAATTTGAAATTCCTTTCTTTTTGGAATGAAGGTAGAATTCACCTTTTTATGAGAAATCACTTTCCTTAAAATTTCAAATTCTAAAAATTCCACCAACCACCCATAATAATCATTGACAATATAAAAAACTCATATTCCTAAAAAAACTAGATTCCGCAAACCAAAAGACATGTTAAGAATACAAATTAATGGAAGATTAAAAATGGCCAATTCAAGCCCTAAACATTACTAATTTGAATATCGTAACGATTTCAACGGTATTTTTTTATTTGAAACAAAAATCAAAATTATAGTGTTTTAAAACAGAATGTTTATATTTTAAATCCGACGATTTATAATTGCCACAAATTTTTTACAGTAATTATAATTTTTATTTAAAACAAAAAATATATACTCTTAAAATCATTACGATATATATTCCACAATTATCTGTCGGTTTTAAAAAAAAAATTAGTCTCCCAAATTGGGCACCGGACCACCCTGGATCCCTCTCCCTCTCCTCCACATACACATGTGTATTGACAGGCTTTGCCCTATAAACAAATATTAAAAACGCGCTAAAAATCTATTCTAATTTCTATCTGTTGTCGGTCTCTCTGTCTGTCTCTCCCTTTGACCCTAAAACGAATATCCCTCCTTAACTATAAAAACCTCCCTCTCTCTCTCTCTATATATATATATATATATAACCTCTCTTCTCTTGTACATCGATAAATTAATCAAAGAGACATGGGAGGCTGTGCGACCAAGCCCAAGGTATTGAAGGGTGACGGGGAGGGTGAGGCCCTGGCTCCGGCTGTGGCGGCTAAGGTGGAGGAAGCTGATGACGTGGAGTCAGAGAGAAAGGAGAAAGGTGCAGGGGTTGTGGAAGAGGAAAAGAAGGTCGTTGAAGGCGATAAAGTGAAGGAAATTGTTGGTAAACAGGAAGATAAGCCTCGATCTCTCAGCAACTTGTTCAAAGAGGTGATTAACAATTGTTCATGATATTATTATTTTTTTTTGAATCAAATAGAGGCAATAATGAATGGATTAATATATTTATGTTTCTTGATCTTGATTAAATCATTGATTACTAATCCCTGCATTTTTCGTACATTAATTCTTCCTTTTCATGAGAAATAATCAAATCATACAGAGCATTTTTTAGATCTAGTGATCGATTACGTTTATTTGGACATCACAATGTGGAATACAGAGCACTGGTTTTTCTTGTTGTTCTTGTTTATATTAATATTAATCAACCATGCTGGCTCTTGTATTTTTTTTTCTGATAAAAAAACTGACTCTTGTACATATGCTTGTCTTATGCAATGTCGATGTCCTTGTATTTACTCTCAGTTTTTTTTTTTTTTTTAACTTTGGATGATTAGACGATTAGGTGTAAGTCACCAATGTGATTTATAATCATTGAGGTTCTCTCTCAACCAAAATGATTTTTAAGGATAAAATCCCACGGGTCTTAGCTCACAGCAGCAGACAACAACTCTTCTGAGTTATTTGGGTTATATTTATAAAGTGCCCCCATAATGTATCCGATTAATCACACTTTTTATCTAAAACTTTATGAGTTTTTTTTTTCCTGCTCATAGTTGAATTTTATGCGGGTAGAGAACTAGTCCAACTGGAGAATAACTGAATCAGAATACGAGGTTATGCCATGAATATTCCATCACATCCTCAGTCTGTCATTCAAATATGACTGTCCAAACTGGTCATAGTTTTGAGGACCCACCACTTGGTCTGTTTCCTATTTCTTTTCTCCTTCATTGTTTTGTGGGCTTCAATCGTAAGTTCAACAAATGATTTGCATTTCCAATGTTTAATTTCTCCTGAATTTTGTGCTGAATACTTTGCAGAATGAAGGGAAAGAAGGTGAGGCAGGATCAGAGCCAGTGAAACAAGAAGTGTCCGAACCAGAGAAGCTTAAAGAGGAATCTGAAACCAAGCAACCAGAAGCTGTGCCAGAAAAACAAGAACCATTAGAGCTTGCAGAGAAGCCCAAAGAGGAACCTAAAACCGAGCTAGTACTAGAAGCACCAGTTAAGGTTGAGCAGACCACCATCCCAGCAGCTGCTGTTGATGCTCCTGCAAAGGCTGAAGTAGAGAAGCCTAAAGAAGAATCTGAAACTAAGCAGCCAGAAGCTGTGCCAGAAAAACAAGAACCATTAGAGCTTGCAGAGAAGCCCAAAGAGGAACCTGAAACCAGGGTAGTACTAGAAGCGCCAGTTGAGGTCGAGCAGACCACCATCCCAGCTGCCGCTGTTGATGTTCCTGAAAAGGCTGAGGTAGAGAAGCCTAAAGAAGAATCTGAAACTAAGCAGCAAGAAGCTGTGCCAGAAAAACAAGAACCGTCAGAGCCAGAGAAGCCCAAAGAGGAACCTGAAACCAGGGTAGTATTAGAAGCGCCAGTTGAGGTCGAGCAGACCACCATCCCAGCTGCCGCTGTTGATGTTCCTGCAAAGGCTGAGGTAGAGAAGCCTAAAGAAGAATCTGAAACTAAGCAGCAAGAAGCTGTGCCAGAAAAACAAGAATCATCAGAGCCAGAGAAGCCCAAAGAGGAACCTGAATCCAAAGTAGTATTAGAAGCGCCAATTGAGGTTGAGCAGACCACCAGCCCAGCTGTTCTTGTTGATGTTCCTGCAGAGGTTGAAGCAGAGAAAGTGGTTGATGGAACAACACCGGCTGCAGCAGCAGCAGATACCCAGACAACACATACAACTGAGGAGAAGAAAACTGAAGAATCAAAGTGAACAATTTCAGGCAATAATGTGTTGTTCGAGGAAGGCAGGGGATGTCATTCCATGCATTGGCCTGTACTACCCAAGGAAATACCTTGAGAAGATCATGAAGAGCTACCTTGGTTTTAGGAAATTAATGCTTATGGGTTGATTTGTTATCAAAAATTTCCTTTTAATTTGGGTTTGTTTAATATTCTACATTTCTACTTGTCTAAAGATCGAATTGTTAGATTAAACATACGATTATCAGTTTGTTCATATTTATCCACCAATTTTATGGATGTTTTATTATTCAGAACCTTTATGATTTAATACCTTTGGCCGTGTTTCTTCACGTGCTAAACGCACCTCGTTAAGACAAAACTCACCGCCGGTTGGTGCATTAGCTAGGGTTCCTAATCAATTAATTATTACATGGCCCATTGAGGGCACAAATAACTTCAAGGATGTCAGGGCGCTCAACTAACAACCCCGTCCCAGAACTGTAGTCCACAGAGCAATAGTCCTCTCTCAGACCTTTGCCTGTTGCGGTTTGCTACATACTTCAGGTGACTTCCCCACTATACATTATGTACTTCCCCACTATATACATATATGTTTCTTCAATTCTTCTTGCAACTGATACTCGTATCATTTATGTACATGCCAAGACAGGTGAAAGGTTTCCTTGCCAACAGGAGATTGTTTTGACAGATGATTTCATGGGGGAGGTGACAGAATTCTTGAACAGGATATGTGATATTAAATGAAAATTGAGGAGACGAACCGGGGGACGTAAACAGTCATACAATTGAGTGTATGAAATGAAATGGTTTGCATGTGTGACTGTACGTATATATTTAAACCCTCAATCTTGGTCTTGATTCTCTATGAATGTATCATCGTCGACAGTCGATCGGTTGTAAAGAAGAATCTATTGGGATATAATGACGGATGGGTTATATTCATATGTAAATTATTCAACAAGTTGTTATATTAAATAGCATGGAAGCAATCATACTCGTAAATTAAAGGATGCATGGAAGCAAAACATAAATCCAAGTCGCATAACCCTTTATTATAATCACAAAAACCAGCGACCCAACTCCTCTAATTTGAGTCAATTAATTGTGATACTGCGCAGCGGAGAGAGCAGCAGTAGGAGCCACAGCAGGAGCAGAGGATGCTGCATCACAGTAACCCCTCAATATGTTCCCTTCCTCTGCAGTGAAACCAAGTGAAGTAAGCATTGCAGGCCAGCAGTTTTTAGTTATGATCTCAATTGCACTGCAACAGTCAGGTCCTATATCAGTCTGCCCATTAAGGAAGAACAGCACAATCTCATTTGAACACGATTTCAGCTCCATCAGTGCATTCCAGCACTCAACTAGTCCACCACTCGCTTCAAGCCTTGCTTTCAGGTTGTCTCCTGGCTTAACATGCAGCTCCCTTGTTGCAATTGCATTTGAAATCAAGCAAACAAAGGCCAAGGCCAACACAATAAGCACATTCTTGATAGCCATAGTACGTAGTTTTTTGTAAGAAAATAATATTCTTAGGGAGGATGAGTTAGTGGGATCGATGGTTTGGGATGGAGGTTTTGGGTGGTATTTATAGGGCGGAGTATTGATTGTGAGGGAGATTAAAGGACTTTTTTGAATCAGGAATTAATTGATCGATCTAATGATTGTGGGGTTTAATTGATTGATCGATCGATTCATTGCTTAAAACAATAATAACGTTGAAAAAGAAGATGATGGGTTCTTCCAACTCCGATGGAAGAGAGAAATTAAGTGCAAGCCCGTGATTCAGCTTCCTCTAGCTGTAACTCAAGTCGTTCTGTAAGAGAGAGAGAAGAGTAACGGATTTGCCAAAGAAGGAGCCTAAGGGGCACGAAATTAAAGTGCAGTTTTAAGCTGCTAGATTCAATGGAAACGTACGGCTATTATTTGCAGAAAGGACCGTACCATCAGGTTATGGAATTTCCCCCTTAGGAATATTCTTAATAAGAGTCTTGCATGCAGTAGTAGTAAGTATTCAAATATAGTGCAGCCTCCATCCCTACGGCAAAGGGCAGCTCTGTGGACAGGCAGCTGCGTTGCCTCGAGTTGCTTGGATTCTAGTCTGCGTCTTGTAGACAGGTAAGTATCATACTTGTAAGTTGTAACTAGTAAAGAGTGCTATATTTTGTGCTTTTTATCAGCTTCTCCTGCCTCTTGACCAGCTCTCTTTACAGGCCACAACAGTCGAATTAATTGTTGCAAAATATAAGGCCATAGGTGTATGCATGGGTCCATCCACTCCCTACCTATCTATCATTGAACTCATTGCCGTATAGGTCAAATGAGCTAGGGCATGAGTACGCAGATGCTTGTCATCATGGTTCCTTGTCATCTTAGTCTGAAGTTGTTTTTATTGCATGCTTGTATGTAGTTTTTGACAATATATGCGTCTGGCACTAGTTCATGTCTCAGTCATCTGCACATTCTGATGTCTGAATTGTTGGAACATATATATCGATCTTAATTTCCTGGTTTTGAGCCAGAAGTATTTTGTAATGATAGAATGTTTTGGCTCATATTGTCGCTAACCTCCAAGGTTTGAGTACTTATGTTTATGTTCCGTTGTTCTGCATCAATCGTACAAACTGGATGGCTGCCACATGTCTCGGGGGGGTCTGAGGATGGCTATATTTATTGCTTCTGTTGATGGCTCCATCTAGGTTTGGAAGACATGAGTACAGAAGGATCCATCAAACACTGGCTACCTCGACCTAGTGATTCTTCCCTTATCTTTGCATTGTATAAATTTGAACATAGGGGGCTGGCTCGTTTAGAGATTCTCCAACCCTAACCCATCCCTTCCTCCAAATCCATTGTTTATTTGTAAGTTTCTCTCTTCTATTGAATGAACCAGAAAATCAAGATTCTAACATTATGGCTTTATGAAGTGGTTCACATTTCTAGAAATAGTAATGTTCTCGCTGATGCTTTAGCCTTAAAAGGCATGTTATCTAGTTCCCAGGTGCTCATCCTAGGAAATGTTCCTAGAGATTGTGCTAACTTTGTTCCTATTTTCCTTCCAGATTAATAGAAATTGTTGTTCTTCAAAAAAAAAAAAAGATGGTCTCAATCGAATACTTCAAATAGCAATTAAGGATCCCAACAATTTTTTTATCCATTTATCTTTAATATTGAAATGGACGCACATAATTTTATAATAATTAATCATGTGGGTTCACGACATTTATGATGTGTTTGGAAAGAGATATTAGAAAATAGGTTTTAGAGAGTTTTAAGAATTTTCACGAAACCTCATGAAAATCTTGTTTGCTGTTTAAAATAGAAATTTCATGAGATTTTTTAAATTGGACATAAATATATTTTTGTCTTTTTTTTATTGTAGAATAAAAAACTCCAAACTCTCAAATTGGGGGTTTCGTTTTTTACTTTAAGATTAAGGTTTCGCAAAACTTCCTACCAAATGGGCTACGAAACCTCCCCAATCCTCCTCCTTCCAAACACAACGTTAAGATATCAAGGACAGAAAGAAAAAAAATCCGGATCTTATAACCTCAAGATTGACCTGGGCTGGGCTTAATTTATACTTCCTCCGTCCTATAAAGATAATCATACTTTCTATATTTATCTGTTTCAAATTATAGTTTAGTTTCACTCTTTAGAATATAGCTAATTAATTAAATTCCTAAAATATTTCTATTTAATATGTTTCATTATTTTACAAATCTTTCTATATTTCTATGATTATTTGAGTTAAAAAAAATATATTCGCTATTAAAGGTATATTAAAAAGCATACAGATAAAATTTAATTTTTTTACTGTATTAATAAATTTTTTAAATCTGGATAAAAAATAAGATAATTTTTATTGGACGGAAGTAGGCCTCGTCGTCGGGTTGGGCTGGCCCAAAAGCCGGCCTTGGCTCAAGCCCAAAAGCCTTCTTCGAGCTTGGGCCGGGCCTAGAAGAATTTGGTAAGCCCAAGCCTGGCCTTGGCCCAAGTAATTTCGGGTCAATAAATCGGGCCTCGGGCTCGGGCTCGAGCCTAAGTATTAAATTAATATATATATTTATACACACACATAAATACATATATACACACATATAAATATATCTATACAATATATATATATATATCTATACATATTATATATATACACACGTCACAGTGTGCGTGTAATTTGCACACTATCACTGTCCCACACAAACACACACACATATATATTTATATGTACGTATAGATATATTTATGTATGTATATATATGTATGTATTTTATATTTCTCGGGCTCAGACTTCAAGCAGCCCCAAATGATCAACTTCGGGTCGGGATCTGCTCCAAAAATGAAGCTCAGGCCTGTCCGAGGCCTAGATGGGGCTGCCCAAGCCCGGGATCCCTTCGGACTAGGACTGGACTTTGGCCCGAACCCACGGGCCATTTGATGAGGCCTAGAGGGGAGGAGTGTATAGTTGAGCCTTGATTTTAGACTTGCGAGTTGTTTAAAAGATGACCCCAATCTTTTGTGGTTTTTGCATTGCCCACCTGCTATATTGGAAACTAACGGACAAAATTAAGCCACATGGTGCCTAGAATCCCAACAAAAGTGGAAAGATCCGTATTTCGACGCCCTTTTACGATCTAAATGAGTTTTTTCCTAATCGGTAGTGATTCGAATCTTAACACGTGGCTGATTTATTTGGATTCGCTTTTAATGGGTCCTCCCCAAACTGTACGGTCTGCTAGCCAAACGATCTTTTTGTCAAATCAAACATTTAGTTGACGCATTCATAATGGTAAAGAAAAGCTTGATTTGACACCATCTTTCTTCGTCAAATAAATAACAAAAATGAAATTATTATCTCCGTTTTACAAACTGC
Organism: Euonymus europaeus; assembly: GCA_963580455.1. Taxonomy (NCBI): domain Eukaryota; kingdom Viridiplantae; phylum Streptophyta; class Magnoliopsida; order Celastrales; family Celastraceae; genus Euonymus; species Euonymus europaeus. Next base: position 2,712,964 of record OY756968.1, on the reverse strand, counting down.
CACTTTAAAAATATTTGTTGTTTTATAATTTAAAAACATAATTAATATATTTTTTTAAAATTTATTTTTATTCTCTTTTTTCACTAAGAATTTAATAAATAATTACATTAATTAATTTTTCATCTTTTTAAAAATAATTAATAAGAATATTTTAATCAAAAATATTTATTTTTATTAATATCAAAACTATTTAATAACTTCCTTAATTTTTGTACAAAACACGTTAAACGTCAGTTATCCTAAAACGAAGGTAGTATATGATAGGTTAGTAGGGGAAGTTGTGGATAGAGGTATAGGGAAAGACGTTTATTTAACAATATCCTATAGATAAGTGGGTGGCTGTCATAATCAATTAATTAGTATTAGTGAGTCGTTTCTTAAAAACCAATGAGAGACAGACAAGTGTCGGTCAAATCTAACACCGACCTATTTTCTCTCTCATGAATTATGTTGTTCCTGCCAAATAGAAAAGACATTGGCCTCACTCGTGACTCCATCAATTTGGCTTCTTTTTTACACTAACCAAAAAACACGTGCTTCACGTTTGTGGGATAACTTTTTGGTACTTCTTTTAAGAAAATGAATTGAAACTGAACAAAAAATCGAATCGTTTGTTTGATTGAATTTTTTAAAATATGATCATGTCGTCAAATAATTTTACACCAAAATTAAGCTATTAAATAGTCCTAATATTAATAAAAATTAAATGTATTGGATTGAAATATCATCATTAAAAAGATAAAAAATTAATTAATGAGTGTAATTATTAAGCTTTTAGTGAAAAACGTGAATAAGGGTAAATTTAGAAGAAAAAAATAATTATATTTTGAATTTATAAACGACATATATTCAAAAACAAAAATAAAATTTTAAAATGACAATATTATTTAGAAACGAAGGGCGTATGTAGATATTAATTTATATTATACTCGATTGAAAATTTGATAAAAAAAAATTACAAAATCATCGTAACTGAATAAACGATTTGATCAAAAAATGTGGAAGAATCAGTCACACCTTTTTTTTTTTTTGAGTCTCTCCCACCCGTATGGGATGGCTCAGCTATTTTCTACAGTCTTCGAGACGATACGACATTTTCTGGACTATTCTCGAGGGTACATCTGTACGCAAATCAAAGACGAGACTATTGGTTGTGAAGTTCAATCTCCATGCGTTGGATTTGCATTTGAATTTTTTATTTTCTAATGGGTCTTTTTCATTTGATTCGTGTACCTCTGTAACTTTACTTCCTTTTAATAATAAAAAAATCTTTTACCTTATAAAGAAAGAAAACACATGATGGCCAACTACAATCTCACTTCACGAGAATGTTTTCTACTTTTCTTGTCTCGATATGTTTGGTTGCATCAGAGAATTGAAGAGAAAGCTCAGGTTTCTGTTATGATTTCAGTTAAGAATAAGTCCTAGTCTTTAGGATATTTGTTTAGTATTTCTTGACTTATTCTAGTTGCATGTATCATGTTGTTTAGTTGGCAACGTGAGCAGGTTTTTCTCTCTTTCTGTTAAGGTTGTAACAGGCTATTTATAAGCCCAGTTTATTCAATAAGATATGCAAGTCATTTTCCCAGAACTATTAAAGTTTTCGGTTCTTAACATTCTGGTATCGGAGCCGAAACTGAGTAACTCAAAGCCGCAGTCTTTGAAGTTCTTGCAGCAGCTACCAAAGATGACAACCGAAGGACATTTTGTGCAGCCCGCCATCCCTCGCTTCGATGGTCATTACGACCATTGGAGCATGTTGATGGAGAATTTCTTGCGATCTAAAGAATATTGGGGGCTGGTAGAGACTGGATATGTTGATCCAGAGATTGGCTCGATGCAGACTGAAGCACAACGGCAGAAGTTAGATGAACTAAAGCTGAAAGATCTTAAGGTGAAAAACTATCTCTTTCAGGCCATCGATCGAACAATCTTGGACACCATTCTCGTGAAGGATACTTCCAAGCAAATTTGGGAGTCCATGAAGAAGAAGTTTGAAGGGAGTGCAAGAGTAAAGAGGTCCCATTTGCAAGCTCTCCGCAGAGAGTTTGAAATCCTGGAGATGAAGGCTGGAGAAGGAGTCTCTGAGTATTTTTCCAGAGTGTTGTCAGTGGCCAACAAAATGAGGACATATGGAGAAAAGATGCAAGATGTCACAGTAGTGGAGAAAATTCTCAGATCACTTCATGAGAAGTTTAACTATGTTGTTTGCTCGATCGAGGAGTCCAAAGACATTGATCATCTCTCAATTGATGAACTGCAGAGTTCTCTGATTGTTCATGAGCAAAAATTTCAGCGACAACAACCTACAGGAGAAGAACAAGCACTAAAAATAACCTCTGAAATGAGTGCTAGAGGAAGGGGTCGAGGTGCATCTCGAGGCAGAGGACGCGGGAGAAGCCGTCAGTCTTACAACAAGGCAACAGTGGAATGCTATAAGTGCCATAAACTTGGACATTTTCAATCTGAATGTCCAAGTTGGAATAAGGAAGCCAACTACACTGCATTAGAAGAAGATGAAGAGTTGCTACTCATGGCTTATGTGGAGATGAACGATTCGAGAAGGGAAAATGTCTGGTTCCTGGATTCTGGATGTAGTAACCACATGTGTGGTGATAAGAGCTGGTTCTGTGATTTAAATGAGGACTTCAGAGAGACAGTAAAGCTGGGAAATAACACAAGGATGCTTGTGTTAGGAAAAGGCAATGTGCGATTGACAGTAAATGGCTTTACACATATTATTAGTGAAGTGTTTTTTGTGCCTGAACTAAAGAACAATCTTTTGAGCCTTGGTCAACTACAAGAAAGAAGGTTGGCAATTCTCATTCAAGATGGGATGCTCAAGATTTATCATCCAGAAAAAGGGCTCATAATGCACACCATGATGACAGCAAATAGGATGTTTGTGTTGCTCGCCAATGTGCTACCTCAGAAGGCAACTTGTCTATACACCTCCACACATGACTTGGCACACTTATGGCACTGTCGTTATGGACATTTAAGTCACAAGGGATTGCGAACTCTCCAATTAAAAAAAATGGTGCATGGATTACCTCAGTTCCAGACTCCACAAACAGTGTGTACTAATTGTATGGTTGGGAAGCAACATAGGGACCCAATTCCAAAAAGGAGCAATTGGAGGGCCACAGTGAAGCTCCAACTTGTTCATGCAGATCTTTGTGGACCAATCTCTCCCTTCTCCAATAGTAAAAAAAGGTACATTTTATGCTTTATTGATGACTTTACCAGAAAAGCATGGACTTATTTTTTAGCAGAGAAATCTGAAGCACTGAGCATGTTCAAACGCTTTAAAAGTTGTGTTGAGAAAGAAATAGGCGAATTTATAAAATGTTTGAGAACAGATCGGGGAGGAGAGTTCACATCACTTGAATTCAAGGAGTTTTGCATCGAACACGGCATCAAGAGACAATTGACAGCCGCGTATACTCCGCAGCAAAATGGAGTAGCGGAAAGGAAAAATCGAACGGTGATGAACATGGTTCGATGCATGCTCTCTGAAAGGATGATCCCCAAGACTTTCTGGCCCGAGGCTGTAAATTGGACAATATATGTTCTAAATCGGAGTCCTACATTTGCTGTCCAGAATCAAACACCCGAGGAAGCTTGGAGCGGACACAAACCATCTGTTGAGCACTTTAGGGTGTTCGGATGTGTGTCACATGTGCATGTACCTGATGTGAGAAGGACAAAGCTAGATGCAAAGAGCCTCACCTGTGTGTTATTGGGAGTAACTGAAGAGTCTAAGGCATATAGACTTTACGATCCAGTTGCAAAAAAGATTGTAATTAGTAGGGATGTGGTGTTTGAGGAAGCCAAGTCTTGGAATTGGGATAAGAGTTATGAAGAATCTATAGTGGCTGATCTGGAATGGGATGATGAGCTAGCCAATACAGAAACTGATGGAGCCGAAAGTGAAGAAGATGAAGAAGTTACTGCTGAGCCAGTTGATACTTTGCAAGCTGGTGAGGATAGAGGAGAATCATCCAATTCTAATGAAGGAAGAACTCGAGTAGCTCCGGGGTGGATGAGAGATTTTGTAAGTGGTGAAGGGCTCTCGGAGGAAGAAGACACAAATGTCAATCTGGCTCTATTTGCTGAAGAAGACCCTATACATTTTGAGGAGGCAGTAAAGCATGGCAAATGGAGGACAGCTATGGATATGGAGATAAAGTCAATAGAGAAGAACAACACGTGGGAACTCACTGATCTGCCTACAGGTGCAAAGAAGATTGGAGTGAAGTGGGTCTATAAGACCAAACTCAAAGAAAATGGAGAAATTGACAAATTCAAGGCTCGTTTGGTAGCAAAAGGGTATGTGCAACAACAAGGGATAGACTATACAGAAGTATATGCACCAGTTGCTAGACTGGATACAGTCAGAATGATTGTGGCATTAGCAGCTCAAAAAGGGTGGACTCTCTATCAACTTGACGTAAAATCAGCCTTCCTGCATGGGGAACTTAATGAGGAAGTATATGTGGAGCAGCCAAAAGGTTATGAGCTGAAGAACAATCCTCAAAAGGTATACAGGTTAAAGAAAGCTCTCTATGGACTGAAACAAGCTCCACGAGCCTGGTTCAGTCGTATTGAGACACATTTCAGAAATGAAGGGTTCGAGAAATGTTATAGTGAGCACACGTTGTTCATCAAAACAAATCAAGGAGGTAAAATTCTCATTGTTAGTTTATATGTAGATGATTTAATATTTACTGGCAATGACGAATTGATGTTTGTTGAGTTTAAGAATTCCATGTTGAGGGAGTTTGATATGACTGATTTGGGGAGAATGAGGTTTTTTCTTGGCATAGAAGTATTGCAGAGGTTGGATGGGATTTATATTTGTCAAAAAAAATATGCCTTGGAGGTGTTGAAGAGGTTCAAGATGGAGAACTGCAATTCGGTTCACAATCCCATTGTTCCAGGTTGTAAACTGTCTAAGGATGAGACTGGAGTACATATTGATGAGACATTGTTTAAACAAATGGTGGGTTGTCTTATGTACTTAACAACTACGAGGCCGGACTTGATGTTTGCAGTAAGTTTGATTAGCAGGTACATGGCTAAGCCAACTGAGTTACACTTGCTGGCAGCCAAGAGGATACTACGGTACTTGAAAGGAACTACTGATCTTGGAATTTTCTACAAGAAGGGAGGGGTTAAGAGTCTGGTTGGTTATGCAGATAGTGACTATGCAGGAGATGTAGAAGACAGGAAAAGCACATCAGGATATGTCTTCATGTTAGGGTCTGGAGCTGTTGCCTGGTCCTCAAGAAAACAACCTATAGTCACGCTTTCAACTACTGAGGCAGAGTTTGTGGCTGCAGCTGCTTGTGCTAGCCAAGCTATTTGGATGAAGAAGATATTTGAGAAACTAAGTCTGGAGGAAAGAAAGTGTACTACAATTCTTTGTGATAACAGTTCCACAATTAAACTATCAAAAAATCCTGTACTACATGGTCGAAGTAAGCACATTGATGTGCGCTTCCATTTCCTTCGTGATCTCACACGAGAAGGAGTGGTTGAGTTGGTTTACTGTGGAACACAAGATCAGCTGGCAGATGTGATGACAAAGCCTCTCATGTTGAATGCATTTCAAAGGCTTCGATGTCAGTTGGGAGTTTGTCAAGTTCCTGGATTAAACTAGTTGCAGTTGAGTACTAGTTTAAGGGAGGGAATGAAGAGAAAGCTCAGGTTTCTGTTATGATTTCAGTTAAGAATAAGTCCTAGTCTTTAGGATATTTGTTTAGTATTTCTTGACTTATTCTAGTTGCATGTATCATGTTGTTTAGTTGGCAACGTGAGCAGGTTTTTCTCTCTTTCTGTTAAGGTTGTAACAGGCTATTTATAAGCCCAGTTTATTCAATAAGATATGCAAGTCATTTTCCCAGAACTATTAAAGTTTTCGGTTCTTAACAAGAATGAGAATAATAATTAGAATTATAAGTATAATAAAAATGAAAATCTTTTATTATTTACTAGAATGAGCATGCCATATTTGTTATTTGAGGATTTTTTTTGTTTGTTAAATATTGATCTTTGTCTAGCTTAAGTGAATGTGCATACATATCAACCAACCGTCTTATTGGAAATCTTGACCATAATAAATCATTATAATCTTCCTTCTTATCCATCGAAGGGGATGTTGCAGTGTATAGGCACGACCCCAATTACCCAACAAATTTTTTGTTAATCTTAACGTTTGTTTGATAAAACGTATACATTAACTTATATACTGAACTTATAAGTTCGACTTCTCTCTATACATTAAAATTTTTACTCAATCGGCGATTGTTTCCCAAACAAATGAGCCCACCCAGAAATTTGCCCATCCACCTCCCCACCAGCCCTCATAAATTCATCCCGTCTAAAATGTCCTACTTAATTGCAGTAATAGTCGGCATCACAAATCGCTTTTCAGCTGACGTAACTGATGATTCAAAAACAGGAAATTAAATTAAATAACGAAAAAGATACACAGAGGACAATAGTCGAATTTCCATAAACTGTAGAGACGTGTGTGTGTACGCCTCTAACAGACACGCTATATATATCGCGCTCATCCCACACACTTCTGGCACTCGCACTAGCACAGGCGCAGAGAGAAGAAACTGAGAGAGGAATGGCGAAATCACCAGAGCACGAGCACCCACAGAAGGCTTTTGGCTGGGCTGCCTTAGATGGATCTGGAGTCCTCGCACCCTTCCATTTCTCGCGAAGGTCCTCCTGCTTTTACTTTTTACTTGAAATGTTATGGTTTTGTTTTTTCTTGATTTGTAAGGTTTTGTATTTTTCTTTCATTAACATTTAACATGCCTTGTTGCTCATAAAAATTCCAAATAATCAAGAAAAAGAGAGATATGGAGAAGAATCGCTGTGTCATTCTCAGTGGGACTGATATGAACAGATGGGTCGATTGGTATCGATGTCAGGTTCCTGGGTTATAGTCACTGTCTAATGAATGGTTTTTTCTCAGTTTTGGTCATGGGTTTGTGGTCCTAGAGGTCAATTTATTTGTACATACAAGTAGATACATTCATAATATTATTTTTGCAATGGTTCTTGTTATAATATTGTTCTTTATATTTGGATTTTGGCAGGGAAAATGGTGATGAGGATGTAACTGTCAAAATCCTTTACTGTGGAATTTGTCACTCAGACTTGCATGCTTCAAGGAATGAATGGGGAACTGCCAATTATCCTATGGTTCCAGGGTATTAATTATGCTTGTCTCTCAATATTTTGCGTTTCTGTGTTTCGCGAATGGAATTTAATGTTGGATCGATGATGATGTATATCTGCATAAGTATATGCATACATTAAAATGTTATCTTTCTAATGCTAGAGGAATTTTCTATTTTCAGCCATGAAATTATTGGAGTTGTGACCAGAATTGGGAAAGGCGTGAAGAAATTCAAAGTGGGGGAGAGGGTTGGAGTTGGGGTTTTGGTGGACTCGTGCAGGAGTTGCGAGCTCTGCCAACAGCACGCAGAGAATTATTGTCCTAAGATAGTCTTTACCTATAACTCTACCCACTTTGATGGGACAAGAACTTACGGTGGTTATTCTGATATTATTGTTGTGGCCGAACACTTTGTGATCCGCATCCCTGAAAGCCTGCCATCTGATGCTGCTGCACCATTGTTGTGTGCGGGGGTCACAATATTTAGCCCAATGAAATATTATGGAATGACTGAGGCTGGGAAGCACTTGGGGGTTTCAGGACTTGGTGGACTTGGTCACGTTGCCGTGAAAATTGCGAAGGCCTTTGGGTTGAAAGTCACTGTTATTAGCACCTCCCCAGCTAAGAAAAGTGAAGCAATAGATAGGCTTGGAGCTGATTCCTTCATTTCTATCAAAGACGCTGTGCAAGTGAAGGTATACAATAACTTCAATGCTGTTTCCAGCTAGTATCTTAAAACAACATTTAGGTTGTTAATGGGTGCTTCAGACAGACTTACTGACTGCTAATACATTCCTGAGTCTAGTATGTTATTAGATCTCAATGCATAATCTGTCCGGCTGCCACTGACCTGACTTCTAAAATCAAGTTACATTATACATATCTTAGAATTTATCCGATGTTAAACTCCGAAGAGATAAACTTAAAATATATGATTTTTTATTAATTGCAAATTATGTAAATTAAGCTATTCCTTAATAGTATTTTGTTATCTTGTGCTGCTATCTTGCAGGAAGCGGTTGGTACGATGGATTACATCATTGACACTGTGTCTGCTGTTCATGCCCTGTCTCCACTGCTTGATATGCTGAAGGTTAATGGAAAGCTAGTCACTTTAGGCTTGCCTGATAAGCCTTTGGATTTGTCCATCTTTCCCTTAGTTTTGGGTAAGAAACATAAACCTTATTGTTAAGCCGCATACATGAGTACCTCTAAAGTTTACTACTTCATACTATTCAGGAAATTTTATTTTGATTTGTTGTTGATGTTGCTTTACATAACAACGTGCTTATAGGGCGAAAGCTTGTCGGAGGAAGTGACATAGGAGGGCCAAAGGAGACCGAGGAGATGCTGGAGTTTTGTGCAGAGCATAATATCACTGCAGATATTGAACTTATCCGGATTCAAGACTTGAACACAGCCATGGATAGGCTTGCCAAATCCGATGTCAAGTACCGGTTTGTGATCGATGTGGGGAACTCCTTGACACAGTAGAGCTGCTTTTGAAGCTTGGATGGGATTTGGCTTTTCAGTTTGAGATTTGGAAATTAGAATAAGATTGTCCGTTACTACTGTCCTGGACTTGTGGTGTTATTTGTGTTCGTTTTGTTAATCCGAGACTACTGTTTAATATCTTGGTCATTTCTTTTCAGCCTTTTAATTTTATAATGTTGGACTGGATAATAATTCGCCACCCCACCTCCCCACGATGTCATGAAATTATTGTGACTCTGTCAATGAAAAATATTATAATGGATTGGACCGAATGGTAGAAAGCTCTGCATTCCAAACTGGCCATGGTAGAAGATAAAGAGTACAACATGAAATAGTAGGTGCGATCCAAGTATTCCGAAATGGGTAAGGGACAAATAATTCTCTTTGCAACTTATTTTATTTTATTTTTAATCACCTCGAATTTGGGCTAACGGAATTACTTATGATTCATAATTCCATATTTCTAATTATCAAACGCAAATACAAATTCAATATAATGTATTTATTGATTTATTACACGTGCAAAATTTAATAAAATATCGATTGTATAAATTAAGTTTGATGTCCTGTAGCACACAAAAAAACACCGTTTTTTGGATTTGAATTTGAATTTGAATTTTCTAATGGGGTCTTTTTCATTTGATTCGTGTACCTCTGTAAAAGTAACTTTACTTCTTGGATTAATAAAAAATCTTACTTTTATAACGGGAAGAAAAAGCAGTGATGGCCAACGTCTGAATATGTTTGGTTGCACAGAGAACGAGAATAATAATGAGAATTATTCGACCAAGAAAAATGAGAATTTTTTATTACATTATTAGTATTCAAAATATTTGTTTTAATAAAGTATTTATTGGAAAGAGGATGCGATATTTTGTTATTTGAGTATAATTTTTATGAGTAGTAATAAATCATTATAATCTTGGATCGGGTGAGATCCAAGAATCCGTCCTATTTCGATCATTGCTTGGCTTAAGGGGTAGAAGCGTAAGATGCGATTTATGTAGGCCAACAACAAAGAGAGGGGGTTCCAACAGCAAGGGGAGGAGATTTTCACGCTACCCACCAAATGTCGGCTCACCAGCACTGAGCATTAAGGGCGTGGTACTGACGTAACTCGAATCCGACCACAAAACACTCTGACATATACGCTACTACTCTTATTTAAGGCTCACGTCTCCCAACTCGGTGCTGGGGTGTGTCCCTTATCCATCAAAGGGGATGCTGCAGTCTATGGGCTAATGGGCACGACCCCAATGCCCAACAAATTTCCCGTTAATCTTAATATGAGCCCACTCATTAACTTTCCCCTTCCCCATCCCACCAGCCCTCATATATTCAACTCTACCGTGATCCAACAAACCTCATCCCCGTCTATTATGTATTGTTGTATTGTTTTGAGATATTATTGATTTGTTTTTGTGTTTACAATCTATATTTGCGAATACATGATAATATAAATAATCTCAAAAAATAAAATAAAATCCAAGACGTCTTGTACTACCCTTTTTCTTTTTTGCCAAAGCGATCAAAAATTTCTTGGTCTAACACTTATCAAAAGCATACAAAATATGCTATGAGAGTGTTTATTTGTGGGTGTAATTAGGGATGATAAAAAAATCACTCAGACATAATTTGCAGGATATCCGATTCGTTTAAAGCCAAAACTGCTCCTATAGAGTTTGAAACGGTTTTTTATTTTTTTTAACCCATCACGTTTTTGGATCGATTTTAGTATTTCATGTCGAGTTTAGAATACGGAACAAATTAATAAATTGTTATTTTATTCTTAATTACAAGTAAATTCTTAAAAATATTAATTAATATGTTAGAGAAATGATTTGAATCTTACACATGTATAAATAGCCACTAGTCCAATTGTTTTTTTATAGACTTTCATAGTTTTTAATATATTTTAATGCAAAATTTAATTTGGGTTTCGGGTTAGGATTTGGGTGTTTGGAAATGGTTGTCCAATCAATTATGAAATTAATTTGAAAAGTTAAACGATAAATGCGTACCCGACGGTAAATGATTATGAAAAAGTTATGATTTTGAAAATCTAAATGCTTTTAGAAAGGTTTTGGTACAGGGTAAATTAAATTATAACGATTTTGGTATTTCTTATTTGGAAGGGTACGCAACCCATTGACAGATGTGGGTGTAATGAATATATTAATTTATTATTATATACTGAATACGTAATAAACTTGTAAAAACTTTTCCTAAACTGTGGTTTATTCCATTTAAGGAAATAATTGTGACAATATGAATGCATTTAATCATTAAAAGCCTGCTGTTTGCTGTAATTTTTATAGTAGCGGACTCCATTGTATGAGCATTTTAGGGTATCAAAAATTTTATTTTATTTTTTAAAAATCATAAATGTGTCATGATCAGTATTACGAGTCTAACAGTGTATTATTTATGTCAAATGAAAATTAAATAAATAATGAAAATTGAGATAGAATATCCCTAAAGCGGAGTCCGATATAAAAAAAAAAAATTAAAGCAGATCCCGAACTTCCTTGACCATCTTATACAGACTTATCTGATTATACCACAAATTCAGATTCTCAGCATCCTCTGTCCTTCCTTCCTTCAACTACAAATGCTGCATAAATTCTCCGAATCGAAATTGTATTGTCGGCATCACAAATGAAGTAATTGATGATTTAAAAACAGGACATAAAAAGTAAATAACAAAAAAGATATATCGCGCTCATTTCCATAACTGTAGAGACTAGAGAGTGTATGGGTGCGCCTCTACGTACAGACCCGCTATATATATCGCGCTCATCCCACACACTCTTGCACTCGGACACGCACAGAGAGAAGAAACTGAGAGAGGAATGGCGAAATCACCAGAGCAAGAGCACCCACAGAAGGCTTTTGGCTGGGCTGCCTTAGATGGATCTGGAGTCCTCTCACCCTTCCATTTCTCTCGAAGGTGCTCTGGCTGCTACTTTTTCCTTGAATATATATGCTATGTTTTTTTATTATTATTATTTGTAAGGTTTTGTATTTTTCTTTCATTAACATTTAACCTGCCTTGTTGCTCATAAACATTCCAAATAATAAAGAAAAAGAGAGATATGGAGAAGAATCGCTGTGCCGTTCTCAGTGGGAGTGATCTTTTTTTTATATTAGAGTTCGTCTAGGAAGCACGGAAACTTGCATTGACAGCCGATGCAAGTGTCCAACACTTGTCGCACATCAACACTCGCATTGCATGCAATTATCGGACACACGATACATGCATGTCCGACACTTATTTTTGATTGATGAAGATCAACTTATTACTTTATATAAATTTGGAAAAAAAAACTATTTTATAAGAATATATATATATTTTTGTTAGACAAATAATTTTTTTTTGCCTTCTTAATGACAAAGTAAATAATATTTTTTGGCTTCTCACTTCCTTTTTAAACAAAGAATCAAAGGAGATTTTTTTAATTGGAAGCACGAATTGAAAATTGTTTTTTAAATATAAAGCACATGATGGTTATGAACAGATGAGTCGATTGGTGTCGATGTCAGGTTCCTGGGTTATAGTCACCGTCCATCTATTGAATGGCTTTTTCTCAGTTTTGGTCATGGGTTTGTGGTCCTAGAGGTCAATTTATTTGTACATACAAGTAGATTCATTCAAAATATTATTTTTGTAACGGTTCTTGTTATAATATTGTCCTTTATATTTGGATTTTGGCAGGGAAAATGGTGATGAGGATGTAACTGTCAAAATCCTTTACTGTGGAATTTGTCACTCAGACTTGCATGCTTCAAGGAATGAATGGGGAACTGCCAATTATCCTGTGGTTCCAGGGTATTATGCTTCTCTCTCAATATTTTGCGTTTCTGTGTCTCGATAATGGAATTTAATGTTTGATCGATGATGATGTATATCTGCATAAGTATATGCATATGCATACATTAAAATGTTCTCTTTCTAATGCTAAAGAGGAATTTTCTATCTGCAGCCATGAAATTATTGGAGTTGTGACCAGAATTGGGAAAGGTGTGAAGAAATTCAAAGTGGGGGAGAGGGTTGGAGTTGGGGTTATGGTGGACTCATGCAGGAGTTGCGAGCTCTGCCAACAGCACGCGGAGAATTATTGTCCTAAGATAGTCCTTACCTATAACGCTATCCACTTTGATGGGACAAAAACTTACGGTGGTTATTCTGATATTATTGTTGTGGCCGAACACTTTGTCATCCGCATCCCTGAAAGCCTGCCATCTGATGCTTCTGCACCACTGTTGTGTGCGGGGATCACAGTATATAGCCCAATGAAGTATTATGGAATGACTGATGCTGGGAAACACTTGGGGGTTTCGGGACTTGGTGGACTTGGTCATGTTGCTGTGAAAATTGCCAAGGCCTTTGGGTTGAAAGTTACTGTTATTAGCACCACCCCAGCTAAGAAGAGTGAAGCAATTGATAGGCTTGGAGCTGATTCCTTCATTGTTATCAAAGACCCTGTGCAAGTGAAGGTATACAATAACTTCAATGTTGTTTCCAACTAATATCTTGGAAAAAAAATTAGGTTGTTATTAGGTGCTTCAGACAGATTGACTGACTCCTAATACATTCCTCAGTCTAGTATTGTGGTAGATCTCAATGCATAACCTGACTAACTGCCACTGACTTCTTGTATGCAGTTGATGTTTTAAATCAATTTGCATTATACATATCTTAAAATTTATCCCATGTTAAATTCCCAAGAGATAAACTTGAAATATTCGATTTTTTATTAATGGTAAATTCTGCAAATTAAGCTGTTTCTTAATAGTGTTTTTTGTTATCTTGTGTTGTTATTTTGTAGGAAGCCGTGGGTACGATGGATTTCATTATTGACACTGTGTCTGCGGTTCATGCCCTGTCTCCACTGCTTGATATGCTGAAGGTTAATGGAAAGCTAGTCACTTTAGGCTTGCCTGATAGGCCTTTGGAATTGCCCATCTTTCCCTTAGTTTTGGGTAAGAAACATAAACCTTATTATTAAGCCCCATACATTAGTATCTCTGAAGTTTACTAATTCATACTATTCAAGAAATTTTCTAAATTTTCTAAATTAAGCATTAAACTGTTTTGGTTTTGCGCTATGCAGAGTATTCTTGATGTGAAATTGATTCGAATCAGACTTTAAATACTTATTTTGATTCCTTGCTGAAGTTACTTTAAATAACAATGTGCTTATAGGGCGAAAACTAGTCGGAGGAAGTGACATAGGAAGCCCCAAGGAGACTGAGGAGATGTTGGAGTTTTGTGCAAAGCACAATATCACTGCAGATATTGAACTAATCCGGATTCAAGACTTGAACACAGCCATGGATAGGCTTGCCAAGTCCGATGTCAAGTATCGGTTTGTGATCGATGTGGGGAACTCTTTGACACAGTAAAGCCGCTTTTGAAGCTTTGATGGGATTTGGCTTCTCAGTTTGAGAGATTTGGAGATTAAAATAAGATTGGCTGTTACTACTGTCCTGGGCTTGTGCTGTTATTTCTGTTAATCTGAGATACTATTGGGTAATTTCTGACAAGATTTTAGCCATTATCTTTTCTGTCAGAAGCTTTCAGTTAATAAACCTCCCTATTAATCATGGTAGACTAGTTTTACTTTGAATAATTCCTAGCATATCTACCATGTATTTAGTTGAATACGTTGGCTGCATAATTCTCTCTTTTCAGTTGTAAAGGCTATTATATAGCCAAACGAGTTTGAATCAATAAAAAGTTAAGTAATTCCCAATCTGCTTTTGAGTACTTTTGCTCTGTGAATTCATATTCATTGTCATTCATGCATAACAAATTGATATATCTCGATGCCCCCACTGGGCAAAGAAAAGTCGCAGACTTTGAATGACTTCCAAACCGGACAGAGAGAGATGACGAGTGAAGGGAGTTATGTTCAACCAGCAATTCCTCGTTTTGATGGTCATTATGACCATTGGAAAATGCTAATGGGTAATTTCCTGAGATCAAAAGAATATTGGCACTTGGTGGAGGGTGGTTATAAAGAACCAACGGCAGGAGCAGCTGTGACAGAAGCACAGCAGAGAAAACTCGATGAGTTGAAGTTGACAGACCCGAAAGTGAAGAACTATTTATTTTAGACAATAGCTAGGACGATCATGAAAACCATATTGACGAAGGACACTTGGAAGCATATCTGGGATTCTATGAGAAGGAAGTATGAAGGAAATGCAAGAGTGAAGCAGACACCGGACAATTTTTCAAGCTCTGCGCAGAGACTTCGAAACTCAAGAGATGAAAACGTGTGAAATCGTTACAAATTATTTTTCTAGAGTTATGTCAGTAGCAAATAAGATGTGTGTATGGAGAGGAGATGAAGGATGTGACTGTGGTAGAGAAGATCCTTAGGTCTTTGATTGAAAGATTTACTTATATAGTCTGTTCAATCGAAGAATCTAAGAATATCGATGGACTCTCAATCGAAGAATCTAAGGATGCTTGATTTTTAGATTCAGATTGTAGCAACCACATATGTGGTGATCGTGCATTTTTTCTGTGAATTGGATGAAGAGTTCAGAGAAGTAGCGAAGTTGGGGAATAATACAAGAATGTTCCGATGGAGGACCATGGTCCCGTTGTTGAGTGTTGGATTTGATTTGTGTGATAATTAAAATGTCGTTTCACTCTCTCTCTTTTTTGAAGGAGAAACTCATCACAATCAAACATACGAATTTCTTTTATCCCATGAGCATCAAAATATTACAAGTCTTTAGCTTATGGGGTGACTCTAATTGAGGTTCGAGTTGAATTTACGATCTCTAATATTTGATAAAAAATAATTACGACAACTTACCGCTCAGCAACCTCACTTCGAATTTAAATTACTCAAATTTATAGAAACATAAGTTTCACTCTTCATAATTTCATATTTACATTTATAATTTGTCAAGATGTCTCTAAAAATGGAGGATCAAGCACTACAACCACCACTTCAACGTCAATGTTTCTAAAGAGTCGGTAAATATACAAAAATTGTCGTTTTTGGCATTTTCTAGCACTTTTGGATCCCGTATACGATGTTGTAATATTGATATTCAATGTAAAAATTAATCATTGTATAAATTGATGTATAATTTAATCATATCGAATGTTTATAAGAAAAAAAATGATTTTAGACTTGTATATTATATTTTTTATGCGAAACAATATTTGGTTTGTTGTTAGACAAAATTATAGAATAAAATTTGTGTTTTTGTCATTTAAAATGTCAGCTCTTATTTTAAGCGCTTCGTATAAAATAAAAATGAGTTGTGAAAGTTTTAATATTTTACGACTTGCAACATATAAAAATCTGTTTGCATAAAGTTATATTATCGTGAGTTTTTTAAAAATCACCAAAACACCTAATAACATCATTAAATGATAAATACTATACATATTTTTATCCCCTCCTACAAACAGACCCTAACAAGCTTCGATAGTAGACAATGTAGTTAATGTATTAACGATTATACAAGACCAAAACATGGATATTTATTTACCTTATTTTGAGATGGGGTCTTTTTTAACATGTGCCCAACGACACATGCTAAGAAATTGTTCCACAAATGAAAATGTAGAAAATAGATTCATACATAATTTTTAACTACACAGAAAATTGTGTCAAAAATAAATATTGCGTTTTCATTTGCCAACACATTTTCTTAGCATGTACCGTTTGGATACATATTAAGAAAATCATTTGAGATATAATGAATTACTTGTAGGAATGACTCCCTTAAGAAACACTTGCAGGAATGATGTTTTCTTTACGTGGAATATCTTGTTGCATTACTCATTTAATCCATATCAAAAAATAATTATCTATAATAATTTGAGATTATGACCATGTTTACTAATAAATAAAAAATTAATGTAAATATTAGGTGAATTTACGCGATCATTAAAGTGATAAAAAAACATTTATTTTATGTGGAAGGCAAGCTTTCAGTAGAAGAAAAACTGTATTTTAGTGTTGTCTTGGCTCCACCGACACTGCAATACACACGTGGCATCAAAACAATAATCGTTCATTAAAGCAAGGTAAAAAAGTGAATACAAATGCGTGACGTGGCTCCCTACCCAAAAATTACTTATTAATGGCGTGCCCAAAATATAGCTGTATTTTTCTTGCCGACTAATACACGCCATGGCCAATCTACCAACCAAATCAAGGTCAAATTTGTTTGAGACCATCAACGAAACTTTCTGATGATGTCAAAATGGTGCGTCGGAACTAGACAACAACCAGTATGGTTAGATTTGTTATTGTTGAACTGGACGGTATGCATTATGAACAAACATAAATAACAATAAGTATGGTCAGACTTGTTGCGGCTGAGCTGGATGGCCTGCACTACGAACAAATGTAAACTAGAAGGGATCTCGAATTGTTTTAGAGGGCCTGCTCTGATACTAAAATCAGTACGATAGTTTGCAGTTGGGAGGGCTTAGTCTCAGAGAGCTCTCAACTTAAGCAAAAATAACGTAAGCTATGATTAAAATTTTATCTTGGGAATGGGTCCCCTTTTATAGGGACTTAGAAAGTCATAGTACTAGTAGGAGTTAAACTCTTCACTCTTTGAGCCTAAACATTTTTATCGGAGTTATAATCCTATTAGGTCTCTGCTCCTCGTGGGGGTAGGACTCTTTTGAGGAAGCTATCTTGATGGGATTAGGACTAAACTGGCCGAATGACTTGCATTTAGGCCGACCGAGGTATCCATTCATATGGGATGGATAGGATGGTCAAATGAGGTCTTGTGGGCGAGCAATACCATGTAGCTGAGCTATCCCGATCATACCATGATAAAAAGTATCTCATTTGTGGCTCTTGGACTAACCAAGGTGGATGACGTGGACTATCTGAGGTGAAATGTGATCCGTGTCATCTTTCGATTGGTCAGACTATTTTTGCCCTATCACTTTCTATTATATTTTTTTGTTCAAAATATGTCTTCGATGAGCTGTCTCTCTTCTACATATTTGGTAAAAACATGTATGCTCACCTCTGGAATTAAAACGGTATGAATTCAAAAACTTATGGGTTCGATTTTCATCGATAATAATTTTTTTTATCCGATTTATCATGTTCTTAGATATAAAAATTTATGCGCTTGCGAATTTGGCGATTCGAGTTTCTTCCTATATCGAATATTGAAACTTGAAATAAATTTGTATGATATTGTTTTCAATTAAAAAAAATGTGATTAAAATAAATTATCATCCCTTATTATAATTTTTCGAACTTTTACCCTTTAAAATTTATGAAATGAAATTTAATTTCAAATACAAATAGCAAATAATACTAATTTGAGTGTTATTTTTGCGCATGGAATCTATGTTTCAATATTCTCTGAATCTCCCGTATTATTATTTATTACAAGCCAGCATTTTTATTGTACTATTTGTACTGTATATCTAATAAAGCCATTATAAATTTATAATTTATTTTTTCCCAGGAAAAAAAATCACGATGAAGAAAATTAATGCCACTTTATTACAATCGAAATTTCTCAATCACAATCAATAAATCTCGAAGGAAAAAGAAAAAAATAGGTATATCCGAAAATCCAGAAAAAGGAGAGGAAAAAGAGGGGAAAAAATACAATAATAAAATGCTACTTTTATTAGTCAATAAATAACATCTAAGAATGTTGCAACTTTGCATCACTATCAAATAGAAGATGATAATAATAATAATAATAATAATAATAATAATAATAATAATAATAATAATAATAATAATAATAATAATAATAATAATAATAATAAGATAATAAAAATGATAATTTGTTTAAAAAAATGCTTTTGATTCCCTACTTTTGAGAATTACGCAACAAAAAAAGCAGAAGAAAAATATAAACTTTAAGGTCATACAGATTTTGTCATATTAAAAAGACCCTCCAGTATACAAGATTGAATTTTTTTTTCCATACAAATCACATCATTTGATTTTACCAAACTGATGTGGGACTTAACACGATTCCTCCCTCTAAATTATCGATGGCTTCACCATGAGCTCCTCCTAAAGCCGTCAGCTATTCTGGTTCTTCTCCTCCACCTCCTTCAATTACAAACACCCACCTTCAATTACATTTGAGAATCTTAAATTTTTTCCTTTAATTAATAATATCATTCTATTTTGGGTGTCTGATTTAATTCCCCTTTTTTGTTTATATAACGTATAGTGTTATTTGTAGATAATTCTTTTTTATTCAGAATTAAATAATATAAACTATGAATAATAAAAGAAGAAAAAAATTGATATTTTAATACTGTGTAGATACAGAATAGAGATCATGTTGGATATCTATATTATAAATTATCAAAAAATAGTATTTGAGTATCTAAAATAAATAATCTATTATGATGAGATACTAATCAAACATAGTCCGAGTAGTTCAGTTGGCGAATTAATTCAAATTTAGTTGATGAACATCTTAATTGCTTTGGTCTTCATCACCAATCTAGAACCCGAGTTCTTGCCCCATATTTCTTCCCTCATTTAAAATATATATTAAAAAAACTCTAATCACACAGCAAAAACAAATTGCAATTTGATAAATTAACAAAAAAAAAATTATCAATTTTCTCTGGATTTTTTGTTTGGGTTGCCACCAACTACGAGCCACCACCTACAGTCCGCGACTATGGTCACTAATTAGACACACACATTACCTTGCAATTTTTGTTCTCTCTCTCAACATCACAGTCTCTCGAGTATCCTCTGTTACCTTCTCTATAAGGGGGCAATCTTCAATGTCATTGCCATACATTATTAAGACTATCCAGCCAGGTTGGCTTGTTTTGGAATCTACAGCACAAAAGCAATCCCAGCAGTCCAGGCTTTCGTTTTCCTCCCTTGTTTCTGTTGTATTTCAGGAAACTCTTCGCTTTTTTTTCCCTTCCATTTACGCCTACGTGGGTTTGTCGGGTGTGGAATGCATTATTGGATCTTCTGAGAGCGAGTGGACTCGCTTCAGTGGGGAGATTGAGTTATTGAGTTGGGTCTTCTGATCTGAAGAAAAGGGAGCTCGCTTGGGTTTATTTTAATTGAATCGATTTGTGTCTTCACTCTTTTGAGGGAGTGAGCGAGGAGTCATGGACACTGGGGGTCGACTCATTGCTGGGTCTCACAACAGGAATGAGTTCGTGCTGATTAATGCAGATGAGAATTCCAGAGTAAGGGGCTCCAAAATCCTTTTTTTTCTTTCCTTTCAAAATTTCGCTCATTTTTTTTGTTACTTGATTTGAGTTTGCTTAGATTTCGTGTTAAACATTAATGTCTGAGGTCGTTTGACGCAATCTGGTAACCTTTATTCTGATTTAACTACCGAAATTTTGTTGTTACTGTTTCTGGGTTTGGCTCTCTATGTTCATTTATTCCTGATTTGTCATTTTTTCAAGTGATGTTTAGCTTGCCGACACTATTCATAGGTGACACATTTCTTCGAAAATATTGTTCTTGCGGTGGAATTCTTTGCCAATCTGGTTTGATTTTGTTATGTGTGGAAATTGCATTGTCTATCAGGTAGAACTGGTACCAGCCCTTTGTACTTGATTGCTTATCTTCTGGTCTTGTATAGGTTAAGCTCGAGCACTTATAATACTCTGCTCTGCTCTAGATTTTTGGTTTTGTACCATTTATGTAATGAGCTTTAAATTCGGACTCTGACAAACCTTTTTACCTTCTATTTATGCAAGTATTTACAAGGATCTGCAGTATTTCTGCAAGTTATAATATGTAACTTTTAATAAGCATAAAATTATGTTCAGTGGTGTTCGAGATTTTTTTGGTAAGCTCTGAGCATTCGTGCATGTATCACTTGGTCTGTTCGCTACTAGAATGGAAATTAAGTTTTTGACTGAGTGAATGAATTCCCGTTATTTTACTCTCTCACTAATATGAGTACAATGACTGCACTCCCCGCTGGAATATTGGATGTACTTTCAAGATGATTCCAGTAAATGCTTGAATGACATTTGGAATGTAGAGGAATTGAGATTTTATCTTTACTTAAACTGAAATGTTGGTTAATAAAGTGTAGCTTTTCCATTCAAATAAAAATTTATATTATAGACATGTACTATGTTCGCATTAGATTGACATCTGAAAAAACCTTCAGCGAATAGAAATGGTTGGATAATTAGAATTGTCTTGCTCAGTTTTGTTCGGCAGTTTGTTATTGTATATTTCTCTCTCTCTTTTTATTGCGACTGCAAGGAACAAATGTAATTATTAATGACTCGATCAAGTATTTCATTATTGTCGCTGTGAGCTTTCATAGTTGGTTCTTATAGTGTTTTTGAACAGATTAAGTCTGTTGAAGAATTGAGCGGCCAAGTATGTCAAATTTGTGGAGATGAGATAGAGATAACAGTTGTTGGAGAGCTCTTTGTTGCGTGCAATGAATGTGCCTTTCCTGTGTGCCGGCCTTGCTATGAGTATGAGAGAAGAGAGGGGAATCAGGCATGTCCTCAGTGCAAAACAAGATACAAGCGCATAAAAGGTTGGACTAGCTAGGCATTTTAGGAGTACTATCTTCTTTTTAATCCGTGTATCATTTTACAAGTTGCCCTAACTAGTTACGCGGATGCAGGTAGTCCCAGAGTTGATGGTGATGAGGAGGAGGATGACATTGATGATTTGGACAATGAGTTTGATTATGGTAATCTTGATTCTCTGGGCCCACAGTATGTTGCAGAGGCAATGCTCACTTTGCGCCTTAACACAGGACGTAATTCTAATGTTTCTGGAACGCCAGTTCAATCAGAAACAGAGTCCACTCCCCTTGGTTCTAAGATTCCTCTTCTGACATATGGTGAAGAAGTAAGGACAATAGCCATCCTGCTTGTATTTAGTTTTGTGTGTGTTCATAAGCACACTTGATGCTGGGACATGCGCATAATTGCCGTAATGCCATGAATTCATTATGATGACCTTTCTTATTGTTTTAGGACACTGAGATATCTTCTGATCGACATGCTCTTATTGTACCCCCTTATGTGGGTCATGTAAACAGAGTGCATCCAATGCCTTTTTCTGATCCATCTACACCTTGTAAGTTGTTTTGCATTTTTTTTCCTGGTTTCCTGGTTTATTGTGGTTTCCTCTCCCTTCAAGTTACTGGACTTATTGCTATTGTTATTTTAGTGCAACCCAGGCCTATGGTCCCTAAGAAAGACATTGCAGTGTATGGGTATGGGAGTGTGGCTTGGAAGGATAGAATGGAGGATTGGAAGAAAAGGCAGAATGATAAGCTTCAGGTGGTTAGGCATGAAGGAGGAAATGATGGTGGAAACTTTGATGGAGATGATCCTGATTTGCCAATGTAAGTGACACACTAAAAAACTTCCTCTTTGTTTATAATATGTTGTTTAGTTGCAGTTTTATGGTGGTTGTATCTTTATATTAACAATCAAAATGTAAAGTTCTAAGGATGATGAATAGATTTTTGTAAACGACCGAATAACTTGTACAAGTACATTAGATGCCCTATGATAAACTTAAAATCCCTTTGATTAGCCATTTTTTATGTACAGGCTTTAAGTGTTATGGTTTCTTGTATTTCAACATTCGTAACTCATAAGGTGTTTTGTGAATTGGCACGACTTATAAAAATGATGTATATATTATCTATGATTAAGTGTCGAGAATGTGTCATAATTATTTAGATTTTCTGGTTGTGTACCTCTGTATTTGATCTCTTTGGTTGGCCTCTTACTGGGTTGTCTTTTTCCTTTTTATAACTTCCATTAGGATGGATGAAGGCAGGCAGCCGCTCTCAAGGAAATTACCTATCTCTTCAAGCAAAATAAACCCATATAGAATGATAATTATTTTGCGTCTCGGGATTCTTGGATTGTTTTTTCATTATAGAATTCTCCATCCAGTGAAAGATGCATATGGTCTCTGGCTGACATCAGTCATATGTGAAATATGGTTTGCTCTGTCATGGATTCTGGATCAGTTCCCCAAATGGTGCCCTATTGTACGAGAAACATACCTTGATCGTCTATCACTGAGGTATATGATGGATGTTACTTGCATCAATTTTGTTATTTTATCATAATTATTGCGATTCTTAAATCTTTGTTGTCACGGTTCACTTTTGTCTTTTCTACCTTGTAACTTGGTTTATGTTCTCTTAGATGGTAAGTGTACCTCTGTTTTTAGGTATGAAAAGGAAGGGAAACCATCTGAGTTGGCATGTATGGACATCTTTGTAAGTACAGTCGATCCTCAGAAAGAACCTCCACTAATCACTGCAAATACTGTTCTCTCCATCCTTGCGGTTGATTATCCTGTGGATAAAGTTGCATGTTATGTGTCAGACGATGGTGCTGCAATGCTTACTTTCGAAGCACTTTCTGAGACGTCAGAATTTGCTAGGAAATGGGTTCCTTTTTGTAAAAAATTTAATATTGAACCTAGAGCCCCTGAATGGTATTTTTCTCAGAAGATCGACTACTTGAGGAACAAAGTTCATCCAGCTTTTGTCAGGGAAAGACGTGCAATAAAGGTTTGTAATATCTTGCCGTAAATCAGTATAAAACAGATACGGTTTGAGTTCCAGTTGTATCATGATTTTCATGATATTATATCTATTATGTCAGTGGTTGATAACTCTTTATTTTGTGATTTGTCAATGGTCATCAAATACCCTGATATTTTCACATGATATACTGATTTTAAATTTCGTCGCTTTCTTCTTTCTATTTATTGGATTGGCACAGAGAGAGTACGAGGAGTTCAAAATTAGGATAAATGGTCTGGTTGCCACAGCACAAAAGGTTCCGGAGGATGGGTGGACAATGCAGGACGGCACTCCATGGCCTGGGAACAATGTGAGGGACCATCCTGGCATGATTCAGGTGATGCAATTTTTCTTGCATCCGCATTATTAGTGTTTTCTTCGTTATCTATTTCTAACGGGGATGAGCTTTTGGAGATTTGATACCCCTTTCTGTCCATGAAATGATTTGTGAAGTGCAAAATGAAAGCGTTGACTGTTGCTACAACTTGTGGTTTTGCATATTGTATTAAAGCATCCTTGCTTTTACAGGTCTTCCTTGGTCATAGTGGTGTTCGTGATTTGGATGGGAATGAGTTGCCGTGTCTGGTTTATGTTTCTCGTGAAAAGAGACCAGGGTTTGAGCACCATAAAAAGGCTGGGGCCATGAATGCCTTGGTAAGGCACTTTTTTAGTACTGTTATATCTTCATCTTATCTCTTTATATTTCTTCTGCTTTCTGGTTGATACCTGTTTTTACACGACTTGTACTCCAAAGTTGATGTTTATTTACTCTGATTTGCGAAGATGCGGGTCTCAGGAGTTCTTTCAAATGCTCCTTACCTTTTGAACGTTGATTGTGATCATTATATTAACAATAGCAAAGCCCTTAGAGAAGCAATGTGTTTCATGATGGACCCAACTTCAGGGAAGAAAGTCTGTTATGTGCAATTCCCTCAAAGGTTTGATGGGATTGATCGTCACGATAGATACTCAAATCGAAATGTTGTATTTTTCGACGTATGTATACTAAATTCCAATGTCCCTTTTTCTTCTGTTTACCTTTTTATAATTATTTTTTTGGTCAGAAATCTTAGCTGTATATTTGATACAGATCAATATGAAAGGGCTAGATGGTATACAAGGGCCAATATATGTTGGAACTGGGTGTGTTTTCCGAAGACAAGCGCTTTATGGCTATGATGCACCTATTAAGAAGAAGCCTCCTGGCAAGACCTGCAACTGTTTGCCCAAATTGTGCTGCCTGTGCTGTGGGTCTCGAAAGAACAAGAAGGGAAAGTCAAAGATTGAGAAGAAAAAGAAGCTAACAAACAGAGAGGCATCAAAGCAGATACATGCTCTTGAAAATATTGAAGAAGGGATTGAAGGTATGTATTCACCTCTTAGAGGTAAACTTGCTTTGCTGCTGAGTATGCAGAGTGCATTCATCCTTAAGTATTCGTAAAAGGTCTCAAACAATAAATATTTGACTACTACTGCAGAGCCAAAGATTAACAAATCATGCAATATGTCCCAAGTGAAATTGGAGAAGAAGTTCGGACAATCTCCTGTCTTTGTAGCCTCCACACTTGTGAAAAATGGCGGAGTTCCTCGAAATGCTAGCCCTGCAGCATTGTTGAGAGAGGCAATCCAAGTCATTAGCTGTGGTTATGAAGACAAAGCAGAATGGGGAAAGGAAGTAAGTACAAATAATGATATTAAAAAAAATGTTGTTCTACAATTAGCAATACCAATTTTTGATGCTGTGAAAATCTGAAATTTTAAATGCCAAACCAGGTTGGCTGGATATATGGTTCTGTGACTGAGGATATTCTGACAGGATTTAAGATGCACTGCCATGGCTGGCGGTCTGTTTACTGCATACCTAAGCGTCCTGCATTCAAGGGGTCTGCTCCTATCAATCTGTCAGATCGTCTGCACCAGGTTCTTCGGTGGGCCCTTGGATCTGTTGAGATTTTATTGAGCAGACACTGTCCAATTTGGTATGGGTACGGTGGCGGGTTGAAGTGGTTGGAACGATTTAACTACATTAACTCGGTTGTTTACCCTTTGACCTCGATTCCGTTGCTTGTTTACTGTACCCTACCTGCAATCTGCCTTCTCACTGGAAAATTCATCGTTCCTGAGGTAATACTTTTTTTTTTGGGTCTCTCCTTGTGGTTATCGCTGTTGAAACTGTGGTTCTGTCAAATGATTTAGAACTTCTTGTTGGGCATATTCAATCTGGCAAAATCTTCATTGCCTAAAATACCCCAATAGGTTTAGATCCCTGTTACCTATAATGTATTTAATGCTTCACTTGCCACTGTTATATTTTTGTGTGGCTCTTACAGATTAACATGTTTGTGCATACCCGTGAAGGAAAGATTAAGAAATGAGCATGTCTCGCTAACTTCTTTCTCCAGTCTGCATGGGTTAATTGTAGTTTATTCTTCCATTTGACCTTCACTTTCATATTTAGATGAATGGAAAGTACTGTACTTGGAATGTCGTCCTTTGATATCTATTTTAGCTTGATGACTAGGCTTTTATCTAACTCATGATTCTTATTTTTGCAGATAAGCAATTATGCCAGTCTTGTGTTCATGGGGCTTTTCATATCTATTGCTGTAACTGGTATCCTTGAGATGCAGTGGGGTGGAGTTGGAATAGATGATTGGTGGAGAAATGAGCAGTTTTGGGTGATTGGAGGCGCTTCATCACATCTTTTCGCTCTCTTCCAAGGTTTACTTAAGGTCTTGGCAGGTGTCAACACAAACTTCACTGTTACCTCAAAAGCAGCAGATGATGGGGAATTTTCAGAACTTTATCTGTTCAAGTGGACGTCATTGTTGATTCCACCCATGACCTTGTTACTCCTAAATGTGGTTGGGGTGGTGGTAGGATTCTCAGATGCCATCAACAACGGCTACGATTCATGGGGTCCTCTATTTGGCAGGCTATTTTTCGCCTTATGGGTCATTCTTCATCTCTATCCCTTCCTCAAGGGTCTCCTCGGAAAACAGGATCGGGTACCCACAATTATCGTGGTATGGTCTATTCTACTGGCCTCCATCCTAACTCTTTTATGGGTTCGAATAAACCCATTTGTCTCAAGGGATGGCCCTGTGTTAGAAGTTTGTGGATTGAATTGTGACTAATATACTCCATAAATACCAGATGGTTTTTAATTACTCTGCAAAGTGAAAGTGACCACTCACCGAGAAGCATCAGTCAATTATAGTTGTGCAATTGTGCACAAGTTGATTTTTTTTTTTTTTTTTGGAGGAAGAGCTCTGTACTTTTGGTGGTGGTGGTGGTGGTGGTGGTGTGGACTGTAGATGCAAAGGCCAAGGACATTGTTCTTTCTGTTTTTTTCATGGTTTTCCGCTAATTCTTTTATTTAAATTCTGTAGGGGGTTTTAGGGGTACTTTGTTTTCTTGTGAGTTTGTATTTCTAAGAGAGAACATTGAAGTATAAATGATCGGAAATGCTAAATATTCATAAGAAATGAGGTCCATAATTTACATAATCTATGTGGCATGCTGACTTTGCATGCCACATAGATTTTCTAGAGAAACACAAACTTTTGTTTTATTATTTCAAAACCTAATTCCCGTCCAAAATATTTATCATTCCCGCTTCTCTCTCTTTGCACATTTTTCAAGACTTCCTATCTCATAATTTGGTCATATCAACCATTATTATCTCATCTTAGTTTTGTTTTTCAAATTAGAGATAACAATTTTCATGCGTATGAAAGAACCAAACCTTATTAAACTGTGTTTTTAATTTAGCAGTGTCTTATTATCTTGTGTTTTTAGTTTTACAGTGTCTTACTAAATTATGTTTTAGATTGACAGTGTATATTTACATTGTGTTGGCTATTAGACAATGTCTTATTATTTTATGTTTCAGTTTGGCAGTGTCTTATTACATTGTGTTTCAATTTGATTGTTTTTTTTTTTTGCATTATTACATGATAGTTTTATTCTTATCAATGAAGTCTGAACATTATTACATTGAGAGCTAGTAAAGTTTATCAATGAAGTCTGAACATTATTACATTGAGAGCTAGTAAAGTTGATAATGCAGTACAACAATAACCCATTTGATTGAACAATGTAATATGACAAAAACACAATGTATTACAATTTATATTCCCATATTACAATGTAATACAATATTGGTTAAAATCTAATCCATTATATTCATAAAAAATGTAATAGCACTTGCCACAATGTAATGCAATCATTTATTCCGTGTAAATAAGATACTAACAATTGTCCACAATGTAATACAATTCATCAATTTAAAAAATAATGACAGTGCCACAATGTATCTGAATCTGCCACCCATATCTCACAATGCATTTTCAACTATCAATGTAGTTCCAAATTGTACTTCAATCCACAAGCTCCATGCCACAGTGTATTTAACCTGCAATTTTTAATCACAATGTATTAAGGCTTCAAACTAGGGCTCTCATTACTCTTAATTATATTGCCACATATTGATTACCACTAAGATTATAGTGTAAGTTTATAGTATAATTTCAGACACAGTGTAATAACGAATAAAATAAAAAATATCACAAATACTATGAATCTTAGTGCGAGTTCAATGTTAAAATGAATGGAATAAAAATTCCAAAGTAATTAAGAAAAAAAAACCCATCGAAGAATGTAATTGAAAAAAAAATCAACAAAAACCCAAAATTACAAGATCTACCTCAGTAATTAGACATAACTCATGAGTTTTTTCAATAATCATCAAAGTAAGCCTCATATATGTTCAAATGTAATTTGCAAGTAAAGAGAGTGAGACTGACCACTCCTTGTCCAGCTCTAGCGCACCACCCGTTCGGCACGTGACTCAAAGACCGAAACTTGTACCACTAGCTAAGACTCGCTTTCCCCAAAATCACGGCCCCTGCCTTCCTGAGCTGCTCCACCACCGTCGCATCCCGAGTCACCACTGAGCCTAGCAAGTGAAATACAGTGATCGGAGTTTCAACGGAATCAAGTCAAGGTCATCGGGAGAAGGTCGGAGCCAACATGGAGAGAAAAAGATCGAAGAGAGAGAGAGAGAGAGATGTGATGAATGAGAGAGAGAAAGTAGAAACATGTTACTTTATTTTAAATTTTTCAATTTTTTACCATGGTTTATTTTAACCATGTCAGTTGGTTACATTTCAAAAATCAAATTTGTTTTGCTTTCAAAATTTGTCCTCTTGCTAAGTCATCATCCTACAAAGCATGCCACATCACTTATGGACATTATGGAATGAACAGTCTATGTACCTTTAGTATTACCGATAAACGATTCCGATGTTAAGTTGGGGATTTGTTAATTGTCTGAAAACTACTACTCTTGTCCTTGTTCTTTGTTAATTGTTCGCTCTCTGTGGACCTGGGCATGCCATGTATGTAATCCTCCGCTAGCAATAAATGCAAACCCTTTTTCGTCTGTTCTCCCCGTATTCGGTGGACATTGAAGCCATACAATTCGGTTTGATATATTGGTTTCTAAATCGTTCCGTCATTCAGATTACATATTTAAACATCATATGAAAGAACTTTTAACGTTTTAACTGCATTTACTTCCTCGTATGCAAGTAAATTCCAGGCAGTATTGACATCCATTTGGCATCAAGATCCGTTGTCTATGTTCAACTATTATAAACATTCAGCACATGATCATCCGATGTTATGATATCCAAGGAAAAGACCGACAATTCCTTCTATTTTTCTACCCCACACCAAATCTTAAAAAAGGGGCACAGCACAATGTAATAAACCTCCAGATCATGTACCTATATACATGCAAAAAGATGACCAAGTCCAGTCCAAGATATAGAGTAGACAAATCTTTTGCATTCACCAACTATTTCTAAAAAAGTGCGAGGAAAGCAAATAGCAGGCCTTTCCAAATTTAACTAGGTCTTCTAAACATATGTTATTAAAAAAATAAAGATTCCAAAACTACATTACAAATGCATGATTGCAAAAACAGATTACAAATAACCGACAAAGGGTTAAAACAAATATAATCACTACCACATGACCCATTATGTCTAAATGCAAAATATATAAAATTAGAACATGGTAGTACACTCCAACTAGATGAACTCCCCAACAGAAATTAGGAGCAACCCTGATCATGACTTGATCAGGTTCCACCCTTGAACCTAAATTCGTATTCATGAGATAGCTGCATGCAATAAATGTTCACTAAGAGGAATTCTCTAGACTGAACAACGAAATAAGAAGGAAGACCTGCACAGTAGTATAATGTGCCCAATAGTGATTTTCTCATATGAAAGGTATTCCCACCATAAAATATCGCAAGGAACCTGTGGCTAGTGACAAATTGTTCAAATTTAATCTCTGAACTTCGCTTCATATTCATGAGGTGGCTGCATACAAGAAAGGAATGTTCATCAATAAAATCACTACTAGACCGAACAGAGAAAATACAGACAAATAGATTATGATCCCTTACAATTTATAGTACCTCCAATTCCTTCCATTTTCACATGAAGGTTTGAATATTTTCACGCTCTGAATTCAAAATTCATATACTTGCATGGTTAACATCCAAACCTTTGGATGTTGAAGTGTAAGGAATTGGAGGAATCAAAAATTGTAGGGATCATAATCCAAGTGAAATACATCCTGTGGCAATAACCCACTTAAGAATACTACTCAGCTCTTTTAGTCATCTTCTAAGTTTTCTGGAAAAAATAAGCAGCAGGTTGGGTACGTCATACAAAAAGGGCAGAGCCAGGTTGCCAAGCAATAAAAATGCAAAAAATTACTCTCAATTGCCCCAAGGACAGTTCTTCCTGTGCAAAACTGGTGAGAGGATAAAATATATTACCATGAAAATAGCTGAAATCAACCTGCGTGCAAACCATCTCATATGCATTGCATGTTGAGCATTTGCTGAAGCTTCAACAGTTTCAAACCGTAAATACACAAAACCAGCACTATTCCTGCAGGAAAGCCAACATACGCAGAATCAATCATTACTATCACATCATTGCTAACCATCAAAACAAGATATCTTAAAGCAGCATTTATAAGAACATTATAAAAAAATGCCAAGAGTTGTTGAAAGGTCAAAGACTGAAGTGTTGTGAACACATCAAAAGGTTGCAAAAAATTTACAAACGTACAATCTCATGAAATTTATATTTGAAGAAGAAAAGTAAGTAAAAAAAGGCCAAGTTTAGTATAAAGATAGGCCTTCTTCCACGAAACAGCACGAAAGACGTTCTAACGCCTCCACAGTCAAATAAGAATAACGAGAGAAAAAATGTAAAAGATTTGCAGACTTAATATGAAGTAAGAAGGAGAAGGGAGAGAGAAATCTTTCTTGAAGAAAAGGATTGCAATTTACAATGATACAAATACCGCGAAAGCCAAAATGAAATGAACTCTAAATGTAAATCAAGAACCCCACACAACAACTCTCACAAAGAGGTACATTCAGCCAAAAGAGCGAGGCACAAATGCTTACTTGTCCACATAGATATGTTTTACTCGCCCATACTTTGAACATTCTTCTTCAACATCATCTTTGATGTCCAAGTCAAAATCTGGCTCAGTCTGGTGAAATAAGATGAGAAAATCAGCACTTCATAGAAACTCACACCATACAAAACAAGTAATCACATACCTCAGTTGCTGGATCAAACATATTTTTTAACAACAAACACTCGCTAGGAAGTCCAATAGGTTCAGAGGCCGGAGATGGGAAAACTTGAGCCGGAAGAACTGGTGTTGCAGCCTGCCCATTAATAGGTAAGCCAAATGCTGGCTGACTTGAAGCAGGTCCATTTAATCCTGGTACTCCAAGAGACCCCGCAATACTGGAAAAATAATTGCACCTCAAGTTAAAATCATGGCAATCATAAACACTTACTAAATTATGGAATAATTCAGACCTCGAGGCAACACCAGTCCGGTCCAGCTTCTGCATTAACATAGCTCTTGACTGAGCATTCAAAGACTGCATGAAACAGCAGCATACATCAGCTCAATATAGCCCTGGGCAGAAAAACCTATGCAGCAAGCAAATTACAAAATGAAATCCTTGTCTCCATGATAGTTGATACCACTTACAATGAACCCACATATTCCGGCATCAAAGGTTTTAGACTGGACACAGCATTTTTAATAACTTAGAGCAACATTAGTACCACACCATAAATTTTGATGTTACTAATAGAAATTGGCGAGAAGGGAGCAAAAGGAAGGGGAATCCTATAATGCAACAGGTACAAGAACCCAGTCCCATCAACAAGGATAGATCCCAGTCAGCAGCCTGCTCAAGTCCAATGCAAGGGCAACATATATGACTATGCTGAGATTTTCAAGCTGTTTGACACTGTTTCATAGCTCAAATTGGCTTATGTTCAGCTTCAGCAAGTCCACGTTCCCTGTAACCCAGAATAGATTATAGCTACCGATGAAATTTTTGTGAGCTTGAGACTCTTTGCAAGATTAAACGTGCTTAGGTCAACCCTTATGAAACTGACCTGACTCGACCATAACAAAATAAGGTCAGTTAAGGGTTGAAGAAACTTTAATCCAAAAATGTGTAGTATATTGGTCCAAAACCCACCCAAGTTCAGCCCTACCCAAGAGCCAAAATCCTCCGTGTTGAAACACATTACTGGACTTACTATCATCTTCTGGGCACAGTACACGTCATGGCTTTGCACCATCATCAAACAGCCAGGGCCTTCAGAAACAAATATGAAGAATGTTTTACTTACAAAATCCCTGGAACTCTGTTCGTCCATTCTCTTGTAGACACAATAACAGAAACTTTAACGGCTTTAAATAAACAATCAGCCTAAAAGAACTAATTAGCATAGCCATAACAGCACTGCCATGCAATGACACAAAAAACATCAAATGAACACATAATACTGAAACACCACTTAAAGATCTATATGTAATAGAATTGATGACAATGCAATATAAGACTCACAAGTCCACCCCCGTCATCATCATCAAAGTCTGCAGATTTCGGCGCAATATCTTGCGTTCCAACATGATCAGTAACAGATGAAACCTGTATGCACATAACATAATTATTCAAAGAGATTCAACATTCACTTCCAAATATTGTAAATAATGACATTTGATGCTTACCCACACACATTACTAAGTAAAACATCATGATCCATGTTTAAGAATCAAGGATTTAAGAATCAGGGATATACAATGTCACGAGACACATGACTTGACAACATTTAAACCTACCTTGATTACTCGACCAGCAATCTCCAATTGCCCATTCAAAGCACTCTGAGCAGACTTTGCACTTTCAAGTTGAGCAAACTATACGACAACAAAAACAAAAAGAACACATAATTTCCAATTGAAAGAAAGTACTTATTTCAATTTAAAGGATTCTTAACCACCATTATAATTTCCACTTGAACGGTTAAACAACAAAATAAATAAACACACAGATGCCATAAACAATATTTTAAGACTAGAGTCAAACTAACTTGAACAAACCCAAATCCTTTGCAGTGTCCAGTCTCAAGGTCAAGCGGCAGCTGCACAAGCTCGACAGTGCCGAATGGTTCAAAAATCTGAGGAAACAGCATGAAAGATATGCAAATGTTACAAAAGAATAGCTACTGCCTCAATAACTGAAACATATGAAAAATATAATACCAAAAAGAACACTAATTTGTCTTTGAACAGACACTGGTAATACCAAAAAAATCCTAGTAGGATCACCTGTCTAAGCTGAATCTCTGTCATGTTAAAGTGCAAATTTCCAACATAGAGTTTTCTGTCAACAGCTCCATAAGGTCCAGTAGCAGCACCTGTGCCGCCAACAGAAGTATTAGATTGAACAAGGTTCTTTTCAGCCTCGGAAGGTTTAACCATTACAGGTTGTCCGCGAAGCAACTGGCCAGAGAGAGCTATCGCCATCGGAACAGACATTGCATCATAAAATTCGATATACCTGCAAATTCGCCAAGGCATTGCAGTTTCTTGTCAGGTCTTAAGAAGAAAAAAAACAATCAAAATGAAAACTTACAAAGCATATAGGAAGAAATGTCTGTAACAAAAACTCTAGAGCAGAGAGCTAAAGCTAGTCTCTTTTGGTGAATCTGAAGCCTATGTAATAGAAAATGTCAGCTCATCATGGCAAAAATGTAAGGCTACAAACAGTAAATGAAAAGGGGTCAAGAAGATCTGGCAATATAAAATGATCCAGAAAGAGCAATAGCCGTTTTTTTCACAGTACTTGCACGTGTTTCGGTATGTAAAAAACAAGCCAAAGAAACAGACGAAAATGATCTCAACTTAAAGCATGAATCACCTTTTGATACAGAAACTCCTAAAAAATATTAATACCCCCAAAAGAAATCTAGAAACATAGTCAAGGATGGTTAAAGGTAGTAACTAGCTTAGGCATCTTAGGCATTCAAGAAGAAGTCTCTCAAAGTTCTTCACTCTTCCTAGTTGCGCAACTTAAATGAAATAAATGATAATAAAAATGAATCATACATACCCACGCCTCATGGATTGGAATCTTTATATTATAAGATATGAAGCAGAAGCAATAGGGGGAAAGAAAAGAACTCGGATACATGCCATCTACCTTGAGTGAGCAGCATGAATTGATTAAACATGAGTGCAAGGTATTCCCATCATCCCTCATCAATATCGCTTTTCTAAGGGTCATTTAAGAATACAGTTAAACTTAATTCTTGAAAGCAATTATACTAAAGTTACAATACAAGAGTATGTTTGCATATCTAGAGCACCATTTAAAATAGAGGCACATACCCAACTCCTTTTGAACGGTTTGAATTTCTGTCCATGATCAATTTAACATCCCTCACCTGAAAATTTAACATAATGAAAAATGCAGGTCAAATTGGATACTTGAAGAAACTTGCAAGAAGAGAGAGAGTAATAAAAAACAATCCTAGATGTTCAAAACACATGAAAAAACATCTAGAGAAGGTTTGGTTTCCAAAAGATCATTTTGTAAGATGTATATCACTCACATTATGTTGAGACGGAAGAGAGTCAGTAGTACTCTAATTAAGCACATACTGCATGATGAAACAAATGTATTTCAACAACATGCATTCAATTCTGGTCATCCGGTGTAAGAAGAATGACACAACTATATTTAAATTTTCAGATGAATGTCAGGAAAGTTAACAAATTTGAACAAAGAATTTGAAAATTGATTTTTTTAAAATTATTGTTCACCATGTGTGGGAATTCATAACTCATGCCTTTAGGGCTGATTGGTGAGAAGGTTAAGCACTTGAAGGCATTACAAACCAATTGCATACTCCATAAAATAATTAATAATAGAAGGTTATCTATGAGCAAAAAAGAGACAATAGTTCGGGCGATTTATGCAATAAGTGTGTTAGTGGTCAGACTAACCTTGCCTGCTTTCGAGAAGAACTCATAAACATCCCTGTCGGTTGCCTTCAGAGGCATCTGCGATTATCATATACATGACAAAGTAAGCAAAACTTGTTACCAACAAGGCAACAATGCTGAGATCAAAAGATGAAAAACAATAGAAAGTCCTTCAACAAAGATGACAGACTACATTGACAACATATTTTACCTGGTAGGCAAAAACAGTTCTCTGGTCCCTTTCAGGATCAGCTTCAGGCTCCCCGATTTCTTTCTTGTCTCTAAATCTCCTACCACCCAAAGCAATTTTGATACTATTAAACAAAAGGTGAAGCTAATAAAATTTTCATAAAAAATGGGATTGTAAAAACAGTAACACATAACAACAAAACAAAAATAAAACTTCATCATAGTCATAAATGTGCATGAAAATTTAGATGTTTGATATAACAAGTACGAAAGACACCAGATAGAGTAGGGCATATTTCTGAAATTCCAAGATATATAGTTCCTTAAAAATCCATTGTAGTTGCTTGAAACTAGACAACAATATCACTCTAACCCAAATTATCGTTGGTGTTGGAAAATTATAGTGACAACTAAATGCTAAGCAAGAGAAAATCAGTTAATAGAACAAGGGAACTACGCAAGTAAAGCAGGATCTGCTCACTCAGTTTCAGAAAACAAACAGAATTGAAGTTCACGAAACCAAGCACTACCTGTGCTCTCTCATCTCTATTTCACGTTCACCCTCTCTAAGCTCTCTCTCTCTCCCCCTTTCCTTCTCAACACTGCCATGTCTCCTTGACGAGCGGCTTCTGCTTCTCCTCGACCTCTCTCTCTCTTCCTCTCTCTCCCTCTCCTTCTCACCACTTTCATGTCTCCTTGACGAGCGGCTTCTGCTTCTCCTCGACCTCTCTCTCTCATCCTCTCTCCCCCTCTCTCTTTCCTTCTCCCTCTCCCTACTGGACTTCTCTAGCGTCTCCCTCTCCCGTTCTCTCCTCTCCTTCTCCTTCTCCTTCTCCTTCTCCCCCTCCCGGCTACCCCTTTCCCTCTCCCTCTCCTTCTCTCTCTCCCTATCCTTCTCCCGGCTATCCCTCTCCCTCTCTCTCTCCCTATCCTTCTCCCGGCTACCCCTCTCCCTATCTCTGTCCCTCTCAGATTCTCTTTCTCTGTCTCTATCTCGGCTGCTCTTATGACGATCCTTCTGGCGCCTCTCATCGTCATCGTCTCTGGATTTCTTGCTCCTCTTGCGCTCCTCGTCTCCGTTATCGATATCTTCATCTGCGTCTCTCTTTCGGTAACTCTTCTCGCTCTTCTCACCTGTACCGTCACGCTTCTTCTTCTTAGAGCCATCTCGATCCTCCGTATCTTCCACAGTTTTCTCCAGATATTCGTACTCGTCGAAATCCATAGCTCTTATTCACCTTGTAGGATGCGAGATTCGGAAGAGTTTCGTTGGAAAACCCTAGATTTGGATATTTGTAAATTTAGTTAGGGCTTTTGTTGGGGTTTCGAAAGTACGTTAATGCCAGCCTAATTCTAAAATGCAGTGATCGATCGATGAATTCGTTTGGTTGTCAACTTGCTGACGTTCTCTTTTCTCCTCATTTGGCAAATATTTATTAACTGTCCCTTTGAACGAGCCAATGTTGATAGAATATAAGGTTTTGTATAATGTAAAAGTTGAGAGTTAATTTATACTCTGAAATAAACGGAGGATAAATTAATCTTCGAATAAAAAGTAAGGGCAACCACAATAGTGAGCACATATAATGGTTGTAATTTGTTATCCCCTTAAAATTATTTGTGGACTCCACTTTTATCACACAAAAATTCAAACCACACACATCTCCCAATACAGTCACATCATCAAAACACATATTTCAATACAGCCACATCAGCAAAACACATCTCCTAATACAATTATTCATTTCTCCATTATTCAAACCAACTATTTTCATTTCCTATATCTTTTCCACAACAAAACTACACAAAAATCAAGATTGGTCTCACCAAAACGCATCTTTCAATACAACTATATCAACAAAATACATCTTTCAATACAACTATATCAACAAAACACATCTTCAAATATAGCCACATCAATAAAAATACACATTCTAATAACATCTAATGTCCCCATTAAACACACATCATTGCTGTGTAAGTTGTTGGGCCATTAATTGCTGATGTGGCTATGTTGAAAAATGTGTTTTGCTGATGTAGCTGTATGGGAATATGTATTTTGCTGATGTAGATGAGTATGTGACTTGACTTTTAAGTAATAAAGGTGAGACACAGTTAAGGGGCTGAAATCCCTTTTACCTGAAATTCTTGAAATCTTTTTAATCTCAGTCCTTTATTTGATCTAGTGGTCCACATCTATTGCCACATCATCTGACATCTGCTTCGCAATTTACTCCAAACTTTTTTGATTCGTAGCTGTGTTCCGCCTTCATCACACAAATAAAAGCAACTCACGAATTCAATTAACTCAATTCAAGTAACTCAATTGATGGATTAAATCATATATGATTTTCAACTTCAAGTTCAATCTCCCGCTCCTTCCTCTTATAAAGAAAAACAAATGAAAACAACTCAATAGCCGAGCCAAAGAACAGTAACAAGAGTCTTGCCTTTATCGTGCTATCCACAACATTCCTCGCCGACATTTTACCGGTTTGATTGAGCTAAGATAGCTTCAAGACTTTCTAGTTTTCAATTGGATAGCAATCCAAAACAAATTGAAGTTTACTCAAAATATCAGCTTATTCAGAATGCAATCCAAGATCTAGTATTTATGTTACAAATGCATGGTTCTTTGATTGAATGAGAGTGAAGTATTGTGTTCATAGTATTAGTGATGGGAGAAGGAAGCCCTCTTTTCACCATTAGATGAAACAGGTGATTAAGACAAAAACAATTTCAGGGAATTTCAAGATTAAAATTTCAACCCATCCCCAAGCTCTTATGTATGACAAAGTGCTTAATGTAAACGATAACACAACATGGTGGACTTGTCTAATTTTCTTTGATTATGCTGTAATCAAAGATACAGTAGATAATTTTTCCAATGAAAAAATCTAAATTCGATTATGATAATCTAGTGATTTACTAAGATACACAGAAAGGGTGAAAAAAATTAGATATCCAGAATTTACGTAGGCCAAAAGTCCATAGTTTCTTACCCCACCCCAAAAAAAAAAGACAATATCAAAGCTTATGTTTGGTAGAAAGTATGTGCGATAGAGTATAAGCTATCGTAAAACGTAAAAATTGAGAGTGTCTGAGACTATGTCTGACAGTGTCAAGTTGCAGGCACATTGTTTTTAATAAGAAAAAAAACTAGAACATTACAAGATTTAGAGGAAAAAACAAACAAATACATGGACAAACCATCGTAGGGGCCTGTAGGCAACGACAGGCGGTACTCACAATATTGAAATGGAAACATCAGTTCCCACATCCGGTAGAATCCACCCTAAACCAACCAAGTATTCAATCTTCAAGATTCCTGATAACGAGAATCAGCTTTCACACTACTATCATTGTACTATAATGAACGTAATTACAGATCTTCCTGCTTTTCCTCTGTTCATTGATGTCATCACATCATTCTGTTCAAAGGGATTCTTTCGTTCTGCCGAACAACTCTTTCAATAGGAGAAATCATTTGGGGCATTGTCATTCCTCCAGAAACAATAATCTCTGCATTAGTACCAAAATGTCAGAAAGGAGAACAAAAGCAATGTTTGAAAGCATTAATTAGAATGAAACCTAACATTCACATATTCCTCCTAATCACAGTTGGCATTTTCTGCAAAGCAAGGCAAAGTTTCCAATAGAAAGTCAAAATCCAATCATCCTGCTATTAGCATTACGATATATATCTAACAGCAATATAAAAGCTTATCTAAATGAGAACTGAAGGGTCAGTAGCTCAGGTGGCACTGCCCCATGTAAACCTCCTTGGAAGTCCCTAGATGGAATTCCACCATCCCAGCCACATGACTCGCACAAAAGACAAATGTAATTATAACCAAGAGCAAGTTTAGGATTGTTGATTATTCACATTCCACCAGGTTAAAGCTATTTCGATTATTTTCTTAACGCCGGGCTCTGATTAAGATCCAAAGGCTTCTCTGTTTGGGGATTTCCAAGTCCAGGAGCGGTTCTAATACAGAGAGTTTAATTCAATTTATTTAAATTAAAAACTTTGATTAGTTTATAAATATATGTGGTGTGTGCAAGTATGTAAACTTTTTCTTCCATATGTAAAGTTTAAGGAGGAAAAATGAATGCTGCTAGTAATCAGAAGCAGCAAAAGAACTGACATTTCTTCTGATGCTAATATGATCGATGACAAGGCAAGTGACAGCTACTGCAGACAGAAAACATACCTATGCCTTCCCGGATGGACAGATTTGGTCTTATAACATCTTTAGAGTTAACAAGAAGTATATCACCGATGTAGAGATGGTTTGTTGGGACAAAAACACTACACAACTCCTCATCTTCATTATCTCTCTGCCATAACAAACAAAAAATAAAAGTGTAGAACTTGTGAAATGAAGGAAACAGGACACCACAACGTGTTTTGATGCAACCCTGTGACAAAAACCTCATATGAAACTCACATAAAGCGTCTTAAAAGTTAAAATCAACCCACAAAGGTTCGAAAAACTAAACAAGTAAATGATCAACTTATTGTTGTTTAAGCTTAGTAAATCGTTGCACCATGACATTTTTTTTTTCCTTTTAGGGTGGAAACAATTTCATTAAAGAAAAGTGTGAGGGGATTACCTCAAGCACAAAAAAAGTACACAAGACAGACCCCAAAAGCCAAAAAGAAAAAAGATACAAGCAACAGACAACAGATATATGTGGCAACAATTTCAGTGAAGAAAAATGTGAGGGATCACCTCAAGAACACAAAAAAGTACACAAGACAGACCCCAAAAGCCAAAAGAAAAAAGACACAAGCAAATAATAAACCGACAACATAAAAGAGAAAACAAACTGGGTAGGTGGAGGTGGATCCAAAGCAAAAGCCCATTAGTAAGAGCATCAGTTCCTTTTGAGCTTAAATAACGAATAGTGAATATAACAAAGGACCAAGGATTTTCTACATCAAGTCGGCCAGAGACCTAGTCTATTCATTGATGTTCACTGAAGCCTCTGGTGTCTAAAATGAGAATAAACATGAAGCCCAAAAGTACTAAAAAATTACAACAAAATCATTAAAAAGGATCACAATTAATTTGGAGGAGACGCATAATGAACACCTAATTATTTTTCAGTACAGACACAATATAAAACCACACTTACCTGAAGGATAACCGTGGATGTGATAAATCCAAATGCATATTCGCCGACACGTGGGTGACGGATGATTGCTACCTCTTTGAAGGCTGTAGTATTTTGATCTGCGGATAAAGAAAGAATAAAATTACTGGTAAAACAGCCTTACCCTGCCGTCAAAACCAGAAAGGTATAAATTGAAATCAACATGGAAATCAATCCCAAGTTGATAGGATTCACCATGTTTTCAAGTAGATTAGTTGGTACAATATGGAAATGCTCAAAAGCTTAGAAAAGCACAAAAGTGTATTCATTTAAGTGAATACGCATGTGCCAATGCTAAATTAGCTATCTCCCTTCTTTTCAGACTATCAAAGTCTATTCAAAATGCACTTACCCGCATTAATTATTTATACATTCGACACCTGAAAAAAGTCTAATAACCAGTTGTGCATTTTAGTTAGCTTTTACATATATATAAAGCAAAACTCCAACCATCACTAGTTTTTACCGCAAAGTGAATAAAGCATACAAACATCCCAGCAGGTCCATAGAAATAAACCTAACAAACATGCTAATACAGAGACTCATCCATGACACGTTAATCACTAATACTCAAGCAACTCCATAATCCTATCAAGGATGACGTGTTGAACAATTTCTACAATACTGCCACGCCACACCCCACCCCCCACCCACCCCAAATAATTAAATTTACTTTCAGTACCCAGTAATTGCAGAAATAACTAATCACTTAACCTGGAGAAATTGCAGCGCTGATTTGTTTAGATGCTGAGTATATGTGCCTAACAAAGGGCATCCGCTTTATGAACCATTCACCAATCCAAAATACAGTAGCTCCAGTCCATGACGAAACGAAAATGCCCACAAAGAAGACAAATAGTAAAGATGTGACAAATCCAAGACCTGCATCATAACAAAGTACTTAAGAGACATATTACAAGCAATAAACAAAAAGAGCAGATCGAACTCTTGAAGGTTTGAGTCATGATTGAACCTAGATTTGAGACTTCTAATGGTGGGTGACTTATGCAATTGCTGTTGCTAATTCTAACAACGTCGGCATTGAATTGAAGTTACCACTTACCAGGCATCTTACCACATCTAGAAGGAAATTAACAAACAAGAGAAACTATACTACCATCTGTGCAAAAGATAAAATCCAGGGTAAAAAATATCAAAAGCACTGAATTGAAACTATACTACCAGAAACCGACAAATTAGACAACCTCGGGAATGCTTCCGACGAGCCATGCAAGAGGCCACTAGTTACAAACATGAAACTTACCGAATATGTCAACACCAAGTCGCTCATATAATGGGCTGAAGAAACCGTCAAAAAACT
Organism: Euonymus europaeus; assembly: GCA_963580455.1. Lineage (NCBI taxonomy): Eukaryota > Viridiplantae > Streptophyta > Magnoliopsida > Celastrales > Celastraceae > Euonymus > Euonymus europaeus. The sequence goes on along the minus strand of OY756968.1, from coordinate 2,671,637 downwards.
GTACGAACCACCACGTTACAAAGAATGTAACTGCTACAGGAAAAAGTACTACACTGCATATTCATATTGCACCGTTATATATATAAGGCTTCCAAGTTCAAAGTAATTGAGTAAATATTTAAGATAACGCATGAATTAGTTGTAACTTACCACCCGGTCATAAACTTCTTGGAGACCCAACTCTGAAGGAAATAGCAGCAGGCCTGGAGAAATTAGTGAAATGGAAAATCAGAAATGAAAACAGAAATTGCTACATTTCTTTCACGCACCAATAAATTCTAAATAAATGAAAGCATACACGAACCACTTGCAGCATTAGCGTTCTTCACATAAAGAGGCAATAAGCATAAACAAGGACTGTTTATGCCTGTAAGGCAATGACTTATATATGTGTGATAAAAATGTTTATATGCTTTCAAGAAAGTTTGAAGTCATTAGTATTAGGCTGGTCTAAGTATTCTTGGTGATAATTAAGGGCCTAATACAAAACTGGCCGAGTTTTTCTGGCTCTTTTTATATCAAGAGCATCATGGCAATTTTCAATATTGTACAACGGGAATTAGTTTTGGTTGGCTCAATTTAAATCTCATTGGGTAATTGAATCGTAATGAGTGGCATTTGGATAGGCATCATATGTCAGAAGATCCTCGTATTAGTTTGTTATGAGGTCTTATAGCCCTCCTTCAATAAGGTAAACTCATGAGCCCAGTACGCACCATATCTGGATTATGGAGTAGGGAATCTTGGCCCCATATATGCCGTGTAACTCTAGCTAATTAACTTGTGTTTTTAGGGTTTTTTAACCACAAGCTAGTCTTTAAGATGGAGTACAACAGGCATCAAACTGACCACCGTGAGAAGTAGTGTCAAAGACACCAAATTCATGCCACAGTCTACACTAGACAGCCCAAGGGCAAGCAGGATGATACAGTGTATAGCATCAATGATAGAGAGTATGATCTCCAAATATGTTAGGCCTTTTTATTGTTACTACGAGGCTGTGACAGCAAGTAAATCAAGATTCTAAAGTTAGCCAATTAAGTGTTCAAAAAGTTATTCCCGTAATGTCTCGTGGCCATCTAAGTTATGTAATTCTCTACAATCATATTTACGTTAGCCAGTAAAAGTTATCAATAATCAGCTCCCCTTAAATCACTGCTATTGCGAAATCTAAACAATGACTCGAATCTCTTGGAGTTGCCGCAATGCCTACCACAACTAAATCCAAGTGCTAAATTACACGAACTGAATCACAATTCACAAATCATCCAAACACTGTGATACAGTAACTCTCAAGCATTCTTAAAAAATGACACACTAATTTACGGTTGATCTAATCTACGACTACTAACACTGAAATGAGCGCACAATACCGTACAAACCATCAAGAATCCAACGATTTGAAACTCGGTCAAAAGATCCAAGAAGTTGAAGAAGAAAAAAATCAGTAAAAAAAGCATAAACGTGTGCATCTGCCTACATGTGTAATGATTTGAAGTGAAGATAAAGAGGCGGACCTTGCGAGTGGAAGAATTGGGGGAAGATGGAGGGGACTTTGCGGGATCCTCTGGATCATCTGCAACATTTTCGGCCTGGCTTAGTGGAATTGACGTTGATTCTTTCTCTTCCGCCATTCTCTCTCACTGACAAATGGAGAGACGATGTAGAGTATGAGTATGATAGGTCCGGGGCTGATTATGAATCTATAAATCACGGCCTTTGATGGAAGTGTCTTTAGATTGACGGAAGAGAGAAAGGGGCAGAAATTTATTTATTAAAAAAACAGAGCTTGAAGATGAGACAAGAGAAGGTTTTTTTTTTTTCCTGTGTGTTTAATAAGTTAAAATATTATATATAAAAGTAAAATAGATTTTTCACTCGTAAATAATTTTATTTTTCTTTTCTTTCAAATGACTCCATTTTAGAAGATGAAATATTTTAATAACAAATTAGATAATTTTTTCTCTAATTCTCTTCAAATCATCCTCTTTTTTTTTGCATATCCAAACAAAGAAATCGAGAGGAAATTAATTTCCTTTCTCTTTCACTCCCCTTAAATCTCACTATTCAAACAATCTAAACATGGCCTAAGCAATCCCATTGGCTCGATTAGTGGGCTTAATCACGACTTAGAAGACTTCCAGTACTTAACCATCATCTTTGAGCACCTTTGCAAAAAAAAGAGCGTCAATCACATCTTGCGTTCAATCGAACTAAAGTTTGGAAAACAAATAACTCAAAATCACCATGCAAATGATCAATCATCAAAAGCAGTTATTTAATTAATTGGTTTTTAGAGGTGACAAAAAAAATGGCTTCAAGACGACCAACATAATCTGTTCATTAAATATTTGTATGTCGTGGAATCTGATTGATTTAGATTGTTGAACGTACTTAATTAATCATATCCAGAATTGTTTAAATTCGGACAACTGTTCAATATGGATTAGAATTTAGACAACTAAATAGAACAAAATTTATGTGTTTGGGCTCGATCCTAAATCAAGTTTTGAAATAGACAAACTGTTGTGTTTGGTCGGATTTCGGACATATAACTTGTCTCAAAACTTGGTTTAACTCGAGTCGGGCAAATTTGGTCATCCAAACTTGACACGGTTTTGTCATCCCTAATTCTAATATTATAATATAGTTGTTTTTGAAAGAAAAAAAAAATACCAAAATTATTTTTTCCCTCTCTCCCCTTCGTCACTCCACCCAATAATTTGTGGAGACATCACATTGCCTACGACGGATCTTCACCGTTTGACAATCATTCGCAATATGGTTGGTGTTAAAGAACCACAATACGACAAACAAGAAAACTCAACTAGCATCGACTCATTTCGTTAGTCGTAGCCGCTGCAATCTCGCTTAAAAGAGTGTGGACACCTCGGAGGAAAACAACCTGATTTGACCACCACGGTCAACACTGATGACATCTACCACCCCAATTGAATTTGCCGGGCTGAGGAGCACCTATCCCAATCCTTGGCTAGTCATGTCAGCCACCGGAAGACCTTTCCCGATGTTGACCTGATTTGGACGAATTTCAGTTGAATTTCATGTTTTTTTGTTTCAAAACGTAGGCAAATAGCAAAATTCAAATGAATTTTTTAGCACATTATTGTTTTGAAAATCTAAACTCAAAATCATTTTTAAATACTAAAGAATAAAACAATTTCCAAACACATGCCCCAAATCTTATTTCCTAATATTTAAACCCCAAAATATAAATCCAAAACCTTCACATGTCAATGAAAAATCTATAACATGCCCATTATGCAGTTAAACTAGATCTAAATTTTGACATGTCAAAGCGGCCCACAATATCTTGATAAGCGGTTGATTCTAGACCAAAATACAAATGGAAAGGGACCCGGGGGAGGACCTGTTCACTTGCTGGACCGTCCGATTTTTAGACACACATCGGACGGTCCAAAAACAGGTCACCCCTTTTAATGTGTTTAAACCAATTAAAAAAAAGAAAAAACCTATATACATGTACCAAATACCATAGTTCTACAATAGAATCGATTTTCTCCCTCCCCGTCCCTCTCTCTTACTCACTAAACGACGATTCGGCTCTCTTCTTCTTCTTCGTTGGATTTCTACCAGTCGCTGGCGGTTTGCAGGAATAGATGGTGGCTCAATCGTCCTTTGTTGGGATCTGGCACAGATTGGCAAGGCTACAACTATACTTACCTACAAAGTACAAATACACCTTTTCGCCCTAAAATCCCAAAATGAGTACGATCCTTCTTGACAGGAGTCGATCTCTTCTTCAACGGCGCCCTCAAATCGGGTCGGGTCTTGAGTTCATCAAGGAAGCTACGTAAGCAACGTCGAAGCGATGAGATTCAGATGGCTTGGAGACCGCGATGGAGAAGGCAACGGCATATCTCAATGATATGAGAAGAGAGTGTTAGATTCCGATTTGAGAAGGGACAAGGCGGCTCATGACTTTTGCTTGGAAGAGAGTGGGGTTAGATTCTGATTTGAGAAGAGAGTGAGGTTTAGAAATTCAATCCGATTTTAGAAGAGAGTGTGCAATTGGAAACTCAATCTTGTGTTTTTCTTCTGCTTTGATGAATTAGGGAGATTCTCTGCTACTTTGCTTAATGTTGTTATTTCATTTTTTTCCCTTGTTTGTGGAGAGAAGATGTACTTTGCTTGAGTTTATTGAATCTTATGCCCATGCCTACAAGAAAGGAGAAGCCGAAATAGATCTCCTCTTAATTGTGCATAAGTACTCGTGTAACCATGATAACACTGTATCTTTTTCCTTTTATGAACACTGTATCTAGGTCTTGTATCTGGTGGAAGAAGAAGAGAAGTGGATCCGTATTTTATTTGCTTTTGTTAATTTAAAATAATATATAAAGCTTTGCTTTTGTTAGTTTAAAATATTAGATAAAGCCTTACCTGTTTTGGACCGTCCGATCTTGTGCCTCGAGATCGGACGGTCCAGCTACTGAACAGGTCATTGACCTGTTCAGTAGCTGAACATGTCGTACCCCCAATCCAATGGAAAGAACGCCTCTCATTGGCCTTTGGTCCACATAAGGACCATCAACATTGACAATGAGTTACCAAAATTAACCTCACCCTTCCAATTAAAACTATTTTTTTCATAAACACTTTAAGTTAACTCCTAAATCTGGTGGCACTGAGCTTTGTGATTCGGAGTAGCACTACAGAAGTCCACAGGCTGTTAACACGTTGACCGGAGTTGTGGACATATTAACATTGAACTATTTGATATTTTAAACAAATTAAAAAATTATTTATAAATGAATATATCTATCTATCTATTACTTTAATTAAAGCGGAGCCTCAAGAATGCTCACATGAGGCCATGTCATCTTGAGTTTTGTAGTTGAGTGCCACGTAGGATTTTGATTATATGACACAAATGATGAATTAGTTTTGAATGAATAATTAAATAACAATTGTGTGACAATTCATTCATTGTCAAAGTTGAACGAATTCATGGACTTGGGAGTAGTTTTGGTATGATAATTAATGATGAATTACTTTACCATTCATTCATTGTACTTGAACGAATTCTTGCACTTGTGAGTAGTTTTGGTATGATAATTAATGATGAATTATTTACCATTCATTCATTGTCAAACCTGCGTATTTAACATGGGAATAAGGACAATGTATGCTTGATTGATGAATCATGAGTGAAATGCCTTCATATAATAGTCATTAATAAAACACGCCTCATCATTTACCTAATACGTTTAACTTGACCATTAAATTATTCAATGATTTCATTTATGTTTGAGTGATAATAATTTATGTTATTTATCTTATTCATGAATCCATCACATTCACACGCTATTCAATGATTTCATTTATGTTTAAGTGATAAAAATTTATGTTATTTATCTGATTCATGAAATTCCATGAATCCATCACATTCACACGCCTCATCCTTTACTTGATATACATTTAACTTGGACATTAAGTTATTAAATGATTTCATTTATGTTTTTGTGATAAGAATTAAGGTTATTTATGTTATTAATGAAATCCCATGAATTCATCACATTCCCTTCCCTTTATATATAATCGACCACCCATACAAGTTTGTAAAATTTTGTACAAAATTGCAGCCACAATGCTTGCAAATCTCCAAACAAATAGAGTTCAATGGAGGATTAACGTGCGGATCACACTTATGTGGGATGCAATTAATTTAAGCAACGATGATGAACTCATTGGTATTGATATGATTCTAATCGACGAATAGGTAAATATGTTTGGATTGTTTATCACCTTCTAAGAGTATATCTTTATGTTGTTATCAATCAAGAAAGTTGTACTGCTTGTCATTTTTTAGGGATTCACAATGCACGCAACAATAGGCCAACGTCATGTCGATGTATTTAGGAGGCAATTGGAAGAGGGCAAAATATATCGTATCACTACTTTCCGAGTGGTAGAGAGCAAACCTTACTATAGGCCGATCGATCAATTTTACATTCATAAAATATGATTGAATTTTTCGTTTATTTGGAGATTTCAATAAATGATAAATTAGTGTAAGCACGATTAGAAGAATGATTGACTATGCTACTGTTTCAATCCTGTCATGAAAATTTTAGAATTTAAATATATTCTCATAAATTTTTATTAAAATTATTACCATTAAACCTAGCACCTCTATTACACTTGTTTAACATGACAACTTCATAGTACATTTTTACTCTCCGACTCCAGCGCACAACTGCACAAGTTCGGATTCAACGGGCCAAGCCTCAAGTTTATCGGTTCCGTGAGTCCATCCCAACTTCCCAAGAAAAGTAGAACTATTCCCTATGTCCGGCCATTGGCAAAGTATATTTGCCCAAGCCCGTAATAAATAAGGGCCAGGCAAGCCGGGCCTGTCAGGCCCTTCGGCACCCCGGCAATTTAATTTTCACAAAAATGGGGTCCCACATCGGCGCTCTTTTAATGTGAATGCCAGCTCTCGCCCACTACTCTACCCGCCACACAAACCCTAATCTAGTCAAAACCAGAGAAGCGTCTCAAAGGAGTTGGCGGGAACTTTTCGATTTTTAGAATCGCGTAGAGGGAAACCTTAAACAAATCCCAAATTTCCAAAATTTGAGACAACCATACGAAGGAACTTCTTCTCCCTTTATTTATAGCTCTGCTGCGCTCTGTCATTCTTGTCTGCTCGCGCATCAAACCTGTTTGATAGAATTCCGGAGCGTCAGAGGGAGGTAGTTGAAGATGTATGTGATTAAGAGAGATGGTAGGCAAGAGACGGTTCATTTTGACAAAATTACGGCGAGGCTAAAGAAGTTGAGTTATGGACTGAGCACCGAGCACTGCGATCCGGTGCTCGTGTCGCAGAAGGTGTGTGCGGGGGTCTACAAGGGTGTCACTACCAGCCAGCTTGATGAACTGGCTGCTGAGACTGCCGCTGCCATGACCGCTAACCACCCTGACTACGCATCTGTGAGTTTTTTTTTTTGTCTTGATTCTTCTGATCTGTTTGTTGAGCAGCGACAATATTTTTTCATGCCGATTTTGCATCTGAATTTTATGATGTATATTTTCTCCGTCATGTGATGGGATAATTTGCGAGATCAAACGTTTGGAGTTTGTGTAGTATTATAATTTTATAATATTCTATATCTTGCCTGATTCTTTTTAAAGGTTGTGGTGATTAGTATGTGTTTTTTATATGCAACATAATTATTTTTAGGAATACATATGTTTGTTTTATTATTTGTTTTCATGTTCTCTAATTTTGATATGGTATATTACTTGAATTTTTCGTTGTAAATCTTAAGAAACAGCTTGATGCGCTTGATCTTTCTTGGTTTTGCGCCCTTTTTTGTTAATGCAAATTTTGCTTGAAACAGTTGGCTGCTAGGATTGTTGTTTCAAATCTCCACAAGAACACTATGAAATCATTTTCTGAAACGTAAGACCTTTCATCTTTTATTCAGTCATGTCTCATTATTTAAATAGTTTTTGTTTCCTCATTGGAAACTCGTCTGTCTTTTGGTGGGCATTACAGGATCAAAGTCATGTACACTCATGTCAATGATGGGTCTGGCCTGAAATCTCCTCTGGTTGCTGATGATGTATACAAGATAATCATGAAGGTATTTTCCCTTGTAAAATCATCACATTAATAGTTGAATTGTGGATTGTGGTTTCTCTCTTAACTTGACAAGAGCGTTGATACTTAAAATATCTTATGTATATGTTGGCGGTGATGATATTGATGGGACTTATATATTAGAAAACAGTAAAAGCACTTTGTAATGTTAAATACGAAGGCTACACTTTTAACTTGTAGGTTTAACTTTTGCATTCTAGAAGCACAAGTTGGGGTCAAGTAATAGGTACTATTGTTGTAGTTTTGTTTAACTTTGTTGTATTGATTTCTCAAATTTCTTCTTATGTATTATTTGGTCATTGTGAATGTACATTTTTCCTGTTTCAGAATGCTGCTCGTTTGGACAGTGAGATTATCTATGATAGGGACTTTGATTATGACTATTTTGGCTTCAAAACCCTTGAAAGGTCATACCTGTTAAAGGTTCAGGGCAAGGTAGTAGAAAGGCCACAACACATGTTGATGAGAGTTGCAGTTGGAATTCACAAGGATGATATTGACTCTGCCATCAAAACATACCATTTGATGTCTCAGCGATGGTTTACTCACGCTTCTCCCACCCTTTTCAATGCAGGAACACCAAGACCGCAAGTATGTCCCTTTCATATGCAATGGTTTTGGCCTTTTGTTTCTTTGCTGCTATTGAAGATAACATAATGACTTGTGTTATGATTTTTTTTTAAAACATTACTTGACTTTGCAGCTTAGTAGCTGCTTTTTGGTCTGCATGAAAGAAGATAGTATTGAAGGAATATATGACACTTTGAAAGAATGTGCGGTTATCAGTAAGTCTGCTGGCGGAATTGGGTTATCTGTTCATAACATCCGTGCAACTGGCAGTTATATCCGTGGAACAAATGGGCAATCAAATGGTATTGTTCCAATGCTGAGGGTTTTCAATGATACTGCACGTTATGTTGATCAAGGAGGAGGCAAGAGGAAGGGTATGCCTATCTTGTTGCCATGAACTTTATTCATGTAATGAGATTTTTGGTTGCATTTGCATTGACATGTGGCATTGCTTCTAGGTGCTTTTGCTGTATATTTGGAGCCATGGCATGCTGACATATTTGAGTTTCTGGATCTTAGGAAAAACCATGGAAAGGTGGGATTTGAGAGTTTCCAATTTTGGAGCTCACAGAATGTTTGAAAATCTTTTTCAGTTTCTGCAGGAGTGTTATAGCTTTGTTTTCTTGTGGTCCTTTTGCTGCCACTAAATTTATTTTCCCTCTATAGTACAAGCAGTTCTTTCTACTTCCTATAGTAACAAGACTTGGAGTTGATATTCTTTTTTGTTGCAGGAAGAACATCGAGCTCGGGATTTATTCTTTGCTCTTTGGGTGCCTGATCTTTTTATGGAAAGGGTGCAAAGTAATGGGGAGTGGTCATTGTTTTGTCCCAATGAGGCTCCAGGTTTAGCAGATTGCTGGGGTGCAGAATTTGAAAGGCTCTATACACATTATGAAAGAGAGGTAACTTTCCCTGTTCAATTGTTTTGGGTTAGACTTTTTGTTTTTGTTTTTGTTGCTTTACTAATTGATCATGAATTTTCTTGTTTATGCTGCTTTTGATTATCGGTGGTGTTTATTGTTTGTATTTCAGGGCAAGGCTAAGAAGGTGGTCCAGGCACAGAACCTATGGTTTGAAGTTTTGAAGTCACAGATAGAAACTGGGACACCTTACATGCTCTTCAAGGTGATTATTCAACATCTTTTAACTTACAAAGCATTTATGTATTCCCAAGTCTGTTAGATTAATATGCAGTTTCCTTACTATTTTATTTCCCAGGATTCTTGTAATAGAAAAAGTAACCAGCAAAATTTGGGTACGATTAAATCTTCCAATCTTTGCACAGAGATAATTGAGTATACAAGTCCAACAGAAACAGCTGTTTGCAATCTAGCATCCATTGCTTTACCACGTTTTGTTAGAGAGGAGGTTGGTGAAGTGTCATCCTTTTGTTTGATTTCATTTTAAGATTTTCCTCCATGATATTTATATTGTATATTTTTTTATAGGGGTTGCCAATTGAATCTCAGCCATCAAAGCTTGCCGGCAGTCGAGGTTCTAAGAATCGATATTTTGACTTTGATAAACTTGCTGAGGTTTGAGTCTATCTATTAGAAAATTACTCCTAATGTTTCAATGTATGCATTCCTATTCATGTATTAACAGGAGTTGGTTTTTTATGTTAGATAACTGCGGTTGCCACTACAAATCTTAACAAGATCATTGATGTTAATTACTACCCGGTTGAGAATGCAAAGAGGTCAAATTTCCGGCACAGACCCATTGGTATTGGAGTTCAGGGTCTTGCAGATACCTTCATCTTACTTGGCATGGCATTTGATTCGCTTGAGGTGCATGTGTTTCCCAACTAAGCTACTTAAATTTGGTCCATGCTGGTTTTTTCTTTTCATTAGCATTGGATTGTGAATTTCAGGCACAACAACTGAACAAGGACATATTTGAAACAATATACTATCATGCTCTCAAAGCTTCTGCTGAATTAGCCGCAAAAGAAGAGCCTTATGAAACATATAATGGATGTCCTGTGAGCAAGGTAATTCCTATCTGACTTGTGTAGCTACTAGTTAGAAGCTAATTTGATCATATGGTTTTTTCTATTAGTCACATTTATCAGAACAGGTCAATCATTACAGTAGTATGTTCTTATGAAACATAACTATTTACTTGCTATTAGTCATTTCATGGTTTCCATCTAGTTTGTTTTCATCAGTAAGGCATTAATTTGATTGATTGAATCAGAATAACTGCATAAGTGCTTGATAGTTTGTTTTTGCTTACTAATTTGATCGAGAGTTGACGTACAACATTATTGGGTGCTCTACATTGGACAAGAATGTTTGGTATTGTCAATGTTACAACAATTCAGTAGCTTGATACTTAATCCTTTGGACCAGTTCCTAATTAGGAATTTATCACTGACTCAATGTATTGTACAGGGAATTCTGCAGCCTGATATGTGGGGTGTGACACCTTCAGATCGCTGGGACTGGGCTGCTTTAAGAGAGACTATTTCCAATGATGGGATTAGAAATTCACTTCTTGTGGCTCCAATGCCAACTGCTTCAACAAGCCAGATTCTTGGAAATAATGAGTGTTTTGAGCCTTACACTTCTAACATCTACAGTCGCAGAGTGCTAAGGTTACTCTGCCATCCTTATGTGTCTTTTAAGACTTTTGATTCTCTACTAGGATCTAATACTTGGTATCTCTTGGCAGTGGTGAATTTGTTGTGGTAAACAAACATCTACTTCATGACTTGACTGAAATGGGTCTCTGGTCTCCTGCTATTAAAAACTCGATAATACATGAGAATGGTTCTATCCAAAGCATTCCTGAAATACCTGATGAATTGAAAGACATATACAAGTATGGATGTGCAGATTTCTTCTCCTCCCTTTGTCATTCTAAGCCAAATTAACAATATATTTTCTTGCTCTGGCAAACCAGGACTGTTTGGGAGATCAAGCAAAAGACTTTGGTGGATATGGCTGTTGATCGAGGCTGCTACATAGATCAGAGTCAGAGCCTAAACATACATATGGACCAACCAAATTTTGGAAAATTGACTTCCTTACACTTCTATGCGTGGTCTAAGGTATTACCTTTGTGCTATGGTCTTGATTTACAAATTTAGGATATTATTACAGTAAAATGTGTACTGATTTCTTTCTCGACTTTTGTATGGAGGGCCTAAAAACAGGAATGTATTATCTACGAACACGCGCTGCAGCTGATGCCATCAAGTTCACTGTTGATACTTCCATTCTTAAAGTAATCGCTGTTTATGATTTTCAATTCCATATGGTTCTGAAGATCCATCACTTCTCATTTTCCTTACAATTTTCTTAATACAAAATGAGTGCAGGAAAAGAAGCCTAAGGTGGTTGATGATGATACCAAAATGGCTCAGATGGTTTGCTCCCTAACGAACCGTGATGAGTGCTTGGCTTGTGGAAGTTAGAAACTTAAATACAAGTGGCTTGAGACCTATGCTTTTCCTGAAAACTCTTCAAGGCATGAAGATAGGCACAGGAAGCGTACCATGTGGAAAGGTCTGAGGTTTTAGACATATATCAGGAAACGCAAGTCCAATTAAATTAAGATTTGAAGCTTCAAGCTTGTCTGACATAGATGAAATATAGTCATGGGCTCTTATATAGTTAATATGTATGGACTTGTTTTTATAATGGTACGCTATTTCATTGCCAATTCCATACGCACTAAACCAGGAGGTTTCTGGGTTGGCTATATAGAAATGCTGCATGGAACAAATATTCTTTCAAGGCATATGATAAAGGACCATTTGTGATTTGATAATGCCCTCAACATTTCCACACACAAACGCAAAGACATATATGTATGTGTTATACATGTGTATTGATTAGAGCATCTTAACAAATCGAAAGAGCAGTGTCTCACAGTTTCTTTCAATTATGCACACATTTTTTTTTTGTTATTAGTATAAAAAAGACGGACAAGCTGAGCAATTGCAATAATTTCATTCTGTTAATATTGGATGGGAAGGGCATACTCAGCTTAAGCTTTGTCTCGTCTTGTTGTCATTGCTCATTAGATTTCACTTCTATTACATAAATAGTTAAGTTATATATTTTCTATCTTATTTTAGTTGTCTATTATTCATTTTTAGGATGTCTCAAATTGCACCCATTTCAATTAATTAAAACTAATTTTATTCATTTTTTTTATCTTCTTCTTATTTATTCTTAAATTAAAATGCTCAATAACTATGTACATTAATTATTTGTTACTATAAATGAGGTTATACATATCAAATTAAATGAGAATTATACAATTTTTTAAACTTTGTAAAACTGAAGGGTACAATTAAAATGAAATGAAGAGAGTATTTATTTACATAAGCAAAACATATTTCTTAATACAATCTATTAACAAAACACGAATTTCTATATATATATTTTTTTATTCTAGTCAAATCAACAATTCTTTATTATTTCATATATTCTTCAACAAAAATAACTCACTAAACTATACAACTATACCAAATACCAAAATCAAAAAGTAAAGTTATATCAACAAAATAAGTCTTTCAATATAGTCACATTAACAAAATACATATGTTTATAATTAGGAGTAGTTTTTGCTCACTTGGATGGATGCCTCATGAATCTGGTTGGTGGAAGATAAACATTGATGGGTCGTGGAAGGAAAATGAGCAGTGGGCGGGGATTGATGTTATTGTACGAGATGTAGGCGGATATGTTCAATTGGCGCTGTATAATTGGTTTCTAGCGGCAGGAGGACCTTTGATCATTGAATCCTTGGCTTTTCATTTGGGAGTTCAAATTGCAAAGGATTACAATCTTTCTCATTGCCAAATTGAAGGAGATGCTGCAGTGGTGGTTTCCTCCCTTCAACAAAAATTGGTGGCTAACTTGGCTCTAGGACATATTTTCGACAATATTTAGTTGCTCTTGAATCACTTCACTCATCGTTTGAATCATTGTGCTCACTCCCAAAACAAAATAGCTGACTCACTTGCGAAACTAGGTCGTCAATTAGAGCATGATCAAGTCTGTATTTATATTGATGACATTCCTGAGGACATACGCTCAGTATATGTCACTGTACCCTTCTTTGTTTTAATAATATCAGGCTTTATCTTCAAAAAAAAAGAGGCACAATTGCAATTGCTCCATACAGTCTTTTCTCTACAGCAAACTCGCGAGAGAAATCGGCCCAATCTAGCTTGGGGTATCTGTTTGAGAGCCCAATGCAACACTGGCCCTCCATCCCTATTCCCGAGTTAGAGTTGAGGCCCGTGGTTTTCCAGAGTGACATTTTAGGCCCAATCGAACAATTCATTCTTGTAGTCACCGGCCCATTTGGTTTGCGCCGTCTAGATTGTTCTGGAGAATCCGGACCCCATCTCTGCAGCAAATCCTAGCCCTTCATCTAAGGAAATCCCGAGTTCTGAAAAACCCTAAACGTACAATCATTCCTTGTATAAATTCCCTCTTCTCCGAACCCTAATTTTGTCGATTACCCTGCCTTTTTTCTTCGGGTTTTGTGTCTGCAGTCTATATGTTTGTTGCTTTGACTTGAGCGATCGTTATGAATTCATTTGTGTGTTATTGGGTCTGTGTGCTTGATGTTGAGATGAGAAGTCACTGATGACAAATCCGAAGGCTTGTTTCTCAGAAAACATTCGCAGTGGCCGCCTGAGAGCTTTCGCCTTCGCCGGGCTTGAGAGCTTATGCTGCTTCTATCCTTCCTTGGATGTCTGAGACTATTATCTCCTTATACAGTTATACTACGATTCACTCAGTCGATGTCTAGCATTACATTGCGAGTTCCCTCTCTAGCGCAATTTTGTTTCCTCAGATGGTTGATAAGTTTTTTGATCATCAAAGCCCATTATTGGTTCATATTTGAGAAAATTGATCTGTATTTGTATTTAGATTTTATTTTACCTCATCGTTTCGTACTGCCTGTGTTTGTTTTTCCTAGATCTATGGTCGTTGTATAGATTTGTAATCGTTTGAATTTGTGTTTACATGCGTTTGCTGCATTGTTGAGTGAATGTCTCTGATGACAAATCCAAAGGCTTGTTTCTCATAACATTCGCAGTGGCCGCCTGAAAGCTTTCGCCTTCGCCGGGCTCGAGATCTTATGCTGTTTATATCCTTCCTTGGATGTCTGAGACTATCCTGGATTCATGTGTCGTCGTGCTATGAATATTGATATTTTTACTCCGTCAATAGTTTTGATTGTTCAGAGTCTGCAGTAGGTTGATTATTCAAGCCCATTTCTCCTTACATTTATGCGACACTTGTTCTACTTGTGTGATACGTGGTTTCTGTCTGATATATGCTAATGTTAATGGAAATTTCAGAAGATGAAGGATTGTTTGTTTAACCTCTTTGAGGGACCAGACATCTGCCCCTCTAGCAGAAATTGATTGCTTCAGGGATGAATAATGTCCCTTAAAGTTACCCATCTGATTCACTTTGTCAGCAATCTATGTTACTGGTTTCTTGCTGATCATTAGATGATGGGATATGCTTAGTCAGTTAGTTTCTTTGTCATGATGATGCTTTCTGTTGTTGCATCTTGGAGCTTTTCTAGATCATATTGGTGCTGTTTTCTTGGAATTTATTGGTTAAATAGAAATAGAAGAACGCTTGTGTTTTGTTATATGATTTTAGTCTATGGCTGTTGTTTTTATGTATTGATGATGACAAATCCGAAGGCTTGTTTCTCAAAACATTCGCAGTGGCCGCCTAAGAGCTTTCGCCCTTTTGCGGGGCTTGAGAGCTTGTGCTGCTTTAATTCTTCCTTGGATGTCTGAAATTTTTTCCTACCCGTTGGTGTTTCGAGATTTTAATTATTGTTGCAAGTGCTTGACCATAAAAAGTAATTTTGTCTGTTTTGCTTTATTGGGCTTAATTGTCGGGTTCTATAGTACGTCTCAAATAGAAACATATTGGGCCTTACGGGTAAGAACTGTTTGTTTGTATAGAAAAGAAATCGTTTTATTTTCAATTTATATGTTTCAAATGAAAAATATTTAATCACTCCTTAAACAATTAAAAATTAATATATTTATAAAATAAAAAAGGAAAACATAATCAATGAGGATTTGAACGGTGGCCAATGTCGTTGTTTGTGTCGTTGACACTTTGACGAAATGTTTTATTTTTCGTAATTCATCAGTACACGCACTTTGTGAAACTTCGCCGCCATTGCTAGGGGTTTTTACAGTTTGTTTTGAACGAGTTTTTTATATATTTTATTCAAGTTGTTTTATCGGTGACTTTCGATCAATTTTTATTTAAAATATTTAGTTCTTTAAAAAAAAGTGATCAAACCATTGAATTTCGAATGTTTTATAAAACTTTTTTTACTGCCCACATGGCCCTAATGATGGAATTTAGGAGGTTATCCAAGGATTTTTTTGAAAAATAGTCCTTTTAAATAACAAATTGTAATTTTTGCTCTTTTTTTTATAATTTCATAATTAATTCTTTTGATTTGTGAAAAAAATTCATTTCTCTTAAATATCATTTAACAAATAAGAAAATCAATTTTTCATCCCTCATTTCTGATTCTTTTTATTTTTCATTTTCATCTATTGCAATTCACTCTCTCTCTAAAAAAAAAGAAGGAAGAGGAAGAAGAATGTCGAGCACTTTTTCACTCTCTCTTCCTTCTTCCTTTTCCTCTTCCTTTGATTGAGAAAGTGAGTTGTAATAGACAAAAATGTAAAATGAGAAGAATCAGGAGTGAGGCGTGAAGAAATATTTCTTAAGTTTATTTTCTTATTTTTAAGTTTTTTTATTTATTAAATAATTTTCAAGGAAATGAAATTTGCGGACACGTTAATTTTTTCACTGGACAAAATAATTAATTATGAAATTATAAAAAATTGGAATTAAAATTAAAATTTGATGTTAAAAAATAATATTTTTTAAAAAACCCTTATCTCCAATGACGCCAAAAGATGGAACTTGAAAAGATCACCCAACCCATTAAACTCTAGTGGGCTGCGTCATCCCTGTGTCTTAAATGGTGGGGGGACCGATAAACGCATATAGCTATATGTCTATTTATGTAAGCAAGCAAAGATGGGAAAGAAAGAGACGCATCCTAAAACCATGCCCACCTATATTCCTCTAAGGTGCCATCCGACGCAATATAGCTCGCGTGACATCCATATAACAAGATATTTATGAAACCAAAACCCACCGTATAAAATTTTAATGAGATAGATAATATATATAATTTTATATTTTATTAATGCAATTGTATTTAAAAACGTGTTTTTATTGTTGTGACAATATATGTGACTTGATTTTTTATAATTCGAGTGAACCCATTTCATTGGAGAAGAATGAAATCGAATAATATTGTTATCTTATTTTTTTCTGTCAATATTAATTTTGATGAAAAAATGATAATTACACCGTATTGTTATTGCTCCATATATTGATTCTAGATTTATGAATGAGAAGTGTAGCCCCTCATGGCCTACGCAGACCGCACTAACATCCACAACCAATATTCTGAACACATCAACAATTAAAACCACACCCTCTTCAATCCGTATTTAATAGAAGGGGAGGCCAATACTCTGCTATTACTGCTCTTTCATCATGGAGAAGAGCAAGTCATTTTCCGGATACTCCACTTCCTACTCGGAGCTCCGGATGGGGTTCGAGGACCGATCCAAGTCGTACAGTTTCAATGGTCCGAATGACAGTGCAGGGAATCCGGAGCTGGAGAGGAGGAGAAGAGTTGCATCATATAATATGTACAGCATGGAAGGTAAACTCAAATCATCACTAAGAAACAGCTTCAAATGGATCAAGAGCAAGTTCTCAGATAGCTATTTCAACGACTAAATTGGTGTGCTGTGGTGTGTATTGTCTGTATCCTTGTTTTGTTCATTCATTTCTTGATGTGTGAGGAACCAAAATATATATATTAATACCGTGATGTATAATATTTGTTTAATATGGGGATGCTACAAGTTCTTGTCCTTCCAAACACTACAGTGAAAAAGTAGGAAATGAAATTCCATGATATGCATACAATGAAAGGCTTAGCATGAACCTTCTGGCACCAAAAGTCTTACACGATCAAACTGGTAGTAAAAGGAAGTACCTTAAGATCAATTGGTGCGTAGGAAGACTTTTTCTCGGCCATAGTTGCAAGTGCTGCTCCATTTTCAATATTTTGTTCAGACCCTGTTGCTACCTCAAGTTGTTTCTCTTCATCATATTTTTTTCACATTTATACAGAAAGTTATTTTATGGCATTCTTTACCTTTAGATATCATATCCAACCCTCCATTTCTATTTGTAGATCCATCAATTTCAGCGAAAACTGAAAATCATGTTATGCTTTATAGAAGCTTCAACTTCTTTGGCTTTCTAGCAGTTTTCTTCGCACTTCAGCTTTCCTGCAAATCAAGACCACAGTCAACCACCATTCCCAAATCTATCAAACCAAACAAAGAGGGTTTCTCTGTTTTTTTTCCTTCCCTGTTATGTCCCCTTGGAAAAGAGAGATAGAGAGCACACTCTGTGTGGTGGATCCTAGGCCTAGATAAAGGACGAGGGTAAACGAGATTGACTACTAGTGTAAAATTTTCCCCAATTCAATGACATGAACACGAAAATCCACCTTGTTATGGATTCATGTAGCCAACACCACCAAGGATGATGAATGACAATGATTATGAAATAAACAATACGAAAGTAAGACAACCTTCCTTGGCTTATATAAACTTACAAAAAGGCAAACTTAATCCAATATGAGATTTTTCTGGGAGTGGAATCCTTCTCTCCTGGTGATGCAAACTGAAGTTAAGTACTATAAAACCATTTTCGGGCCGTTTTTCTGCCAATATTGACTCGAAGGGGGAAAAAAGAAATTCTGATACTACCAACACAACCAAAAACCAAACTGCTTATTGATCTCTAGTCTTATGAGGTACCAGAACTAACCCAACTTCCTTGATTTTCTTTTGTGACGATTATAGAAATACTACCACAATCAAAAGATGGGGTAATTTGCAATTAGGTGACTAGCTTCAAAACTGCACTTTCTTCAATAATATGGGTTAAGTTTAACAAGTGGATATTTTATCAGTAATTATTCCCAATATATGGAATTCCGAAAAGAGAAATGGACCAAGCAAAAAGATTGAAAAAATAAGCTAAAGATGTCAATTTGAAGTCCAATATTCAAACCCTAGTTTTGCTAAATTGGAGACTGCTCAAATTAAAGTGAAATACGAGCTGAACTGCAATCATTAATTAGGGTTTTTCTTATTATACACAAGAAGCTGGATGCTGTGTGAAACAAAAAAATACACACCAGATCATAAACCACAGTAAAATCTACAAAATTCAGACACAAAATCGTGGAAAACAAGGAAGAAAAAACTAGGATCGTAAAGCCTGAGAAACCAGCCCGAGTTAGACGATTCATCAGAAGGAAGAAAGCAAACTTACCCCAACTAGAATTAAAGAGTTCGGAAAACAAGCGTAATAGTCGAGAAATCTCGTATGAAACATCAATGTAGAAACGTGAATCGAGAAAGGCAAAAGAGACGAAGCCTCAAGCCAGAGTCGAGACTCGAGAAAACCAGCGTTTCTACTTTCTATTGTTGGCGGGAATGATTTTTCACAAAATAAATTTGGGGTTTGTGTAGTGCTGGACCGCCGGTGACTATGAGGAACCGGGGGGCGGGTGCCGGTGCCGGTGCCGCCTTGTTAAAAGGCATTGTTTAGCAACTTGTGTCCAATAAATTTTGGGCTGGGCCCATTTTCAAAATACGAACTACAAACGGACGAAATCTGGGCCTTGCGAGCCCAACTGGTCACGTAGGATTGCCACCTCTACGTGGCAGAATCTCCAGAGGTACTATTTTTACATTCGTACTCACTCTCGAGACCTTCCCTCCTTCCTTGCCTTTCTCCACAATGAAGTCTGGCCGTTCCCTTCAAACACTCGCAAATACTACTACAAACAAAACTTTTTAGAGAGAAGAAAAAAGTCTCTCTCTCTCATAGGGTTTTGGGGTCATTAACGTTTCCTTCCATGGCGAAGAAGAGAAAATCCGATGCCACGCGCCTGGACGAGGTGGATCGGAGCATGTACACTACCTTCTGCAGCGCTGCCAACGCCCTCTCTCAGCTCCACACGCAGGCCATGAATCAGCAGCGTCTGTCATTTCAGGCGGGGGAACGACATTCACTGGTCCCATCCCTCTCTCACTCACTCAATTCTCCATGTGTGTGCGCGCGTGTTTCTTTTCTTTCTAGTTTGATTTTTTAGTGGATGAAATCTGATGGAATTGTCGATTCCTTCATTGGAATTTTCTGTTTAACGATGGATTGGAAAATAAAGGACGGAAATCGATGTGAATTATGGCTATTCAGCTTCTCAATTTAGTTGTATAGTTGTAAACGGGCACGACATAGCAGACTTCTACTTACGGTATGCCTTTCAATCAATCTACTATCTGTTTATATATCTATTCAACAAAGCAGACTTCTACTCACTGTATGCCTGTCAATCAATCTACTATCTTTCTGTATGTATATTCTAGGAAATGGGGGACGCTTAAAACTTGTTGCTTAAGCAGTTTTAGATAATTGCTTAATTGACCAGACTCTAGAGTGATCTAATCTTTCTTATATGAACTTTTCGCTCACCCGCTTCTTCTGTTCGATTTTAAATCAAGCGAGTTGGCATTTTGTTTCTCTATTGTCCAGTAAAATTTGATCTTTATGTTGTCTATTCTGAGGATCTTCTGGTTATCGTATACCCATAGATAGACTGCAAATGGATTGAATTTTAGTGGTCCTTTGTGTGGGACTGGGTGTCCTTGTTTCTTTGTTTTCCGTGGAACAACGTTTATCATGTAGGATATGAAGTTCTGGGGCAAACTTTATCCCCTCTGTTGGGTAGAACTGGCATTGTATCTGCATAGAATTTTCCTAGGGGCTTTATATACCCATGTGTATATCCTCTGAGGGTTGGGAAAATATTATGTAGCCACTAATTTTTTGGCACCCACGATGATTTCTTCTTTTGCTTGCTGGAGCGCGTGATCTAATCCGGTGGCTGTCTTCTGAAATCTTTTTTTACCTCTCTAAGTCTCTATATATCACCATGTCCAGATGTCCTCTTTGGAATTGCTTCTTCTTTGCAAATGAGGTATTGATAACAAGACAGGTAAGGTGCACGCATGCTTATACCAACACAATGTGGCTTATAACTTAGTTTTATGAGTATATTCCACAATATGAATTTCTTTAGACAACGATGAGATTCATGGTATTGATTTTGTTTTAAAGGTGGCTTTGTAATTTATAAGCAATCACTCTCTTATTTGACAGTGTCTCATTGCCCTTAAGTAAGCGGCTTGTGCTTAGTTTATTGGAGTGCTTCAACTTTGTTTGCTTGGCCTACTTGTGTTTCTTCCAGAGATGTTCTTCATTTCTTTGGGAGTTTTTGAATTTATAGTTTTGTTGCAGGGCGCCAGGACCTTAGTATGTTCGAAATGCTTGCTTATTGTCTTCTTGAACTGGCATTCTTATTTTCCCTAGCTGTTTTTATCTGTTGCTTTTCATACTTGTTTCTTTGTTGTATATTTTGCCTTTAAGAGAATGAAAGAATGTATCCTGGCTAACATGGTCCTGTGGTGTACTGCTTTTTTCTATGTTGCTTGACCACTTAAGCTGTTACTCTCCAATTTTCTGTGTTGGTGTAGACTTTCTGTTTTTCTTCATTTCTTTCTCAAGGCTTTAAGAAATTGGATGGTTCTCATTGTTAATACTTTTCTGGTCAGCATCAACTGTCAGCTGCTTTTAAGCATATGGCTGCTTGGATGTTGGTGGCATTTATTGTATAGCATTTATGCTTTAGTAACATAAAGTTCCCTTTTTATTTGCAGGATAACCTTTACCAACGGATATTGACGCTGCAGGAAAAGGGATCAGGAGTATCAACAACTGATATAGTTGCTTATTTGCAGGTTTCTTGGTTTACCATCTTTAGATTGTTCTTTTGGTGGTACATTACTCATGCTGACTTGATGTATTTGTGGCACTGCAAGTCTTACTCATTGCTTGGCTCTGATTGCGTTGGTTGTCTTATGGCATTTTGCATTTGTATGCCCTGTTGGATTTTTGAGTGTAATATGGCCATGTTTCTTTTACTGATTGATGTTAGAGTACTTTTTGATTTTGATAGGGTTTCTGTATAAAAAATAATAGTTTTTGTAGGCATGAGTGACTTGGAAATTCACTCATGAATTGACTGGCATAGCTTAAAGTTGGAATAAATACCCCCTGTGTCTTTCCTGCATCGTTTGGTAACATATGAAGTGGTACTTTCTTTTTGACAGCTGCTGCAAAATTGTTGCCCTCGTGATTTTTCTGCATGTGAGCTGCATGCGCCGTGCAAACAATGGTTACCAACCCATGTTTACTTGTTTCTGTTCATTTCACTTTGTTTTTCTATTTCTGTTTTTGCAACCAAAGAAAAAGGCCATTGATTTCTGGGAAGGATATTTGTCGAAAAAATTATTGTAGTACTTTTATGTTCTGTGCTTTGCTACATTAAGCTTGTCTACTGATTTTATGCCGTGGAAATTGGATTAATATGCCTGCAAATATTTTTCCCCTGATGTTTCTGTAGAATGAGCTTGAATATGCTGCAGAGGTATCCCCAATGGCCACCCGTTTGCCATTTCAGCATCAACCCTCCCAGGCGTCAATGCATTTTGCAAATGCAGTTCTTCCTTTTTCTTCCAACGGGTTTGTACCACAAAGTGCTGGGCATGGGCTTCGTTCAAGTTCCGGGCAACCTGATCATCAAGCGAAGAACTCTGTTTTCTCAAACGCTCTATCCAGCCCCATTCGGCAAAGCCTTCAGCACTATCATCTGGCACAGGATGGCTACCATTCAACTAATCCCATGCCATCTGGTAACGGAACTCGAGGTAATGAAAATAGCTTGGCCATTAACCAAACCAGAGAAGATGTTCCCCCCAGCTCCACCGATTGCATGGACATGCATGCCTAGAATCCAAGTCACGAATTTCCTCACTGAAGTTTCAATATGTGTTCTAATGTCTTTCATTATTTATGGTGGTTAAATTTGTGCATATACAAACCTTGAAAATTCATCGCTTGTGTAGTGTATTTATTTCCTGCCACACCGTTAATTGGTGTCTTAGCTTGGTGGCAGACTGCAAAAAGAAAGGAAAATTATACAGCACTATCAACCCATGATTAATAACCATAATAAATCTTAAGAACTCTAGCATACATGCCTGGTTGATAGATACTAGTCCTGGTTGATATCAAATGTCATTAGGTTTTAGGTTGGTTTTATTATTGTATATTTCCAGAAGAGTGAAAGACTGGTCTATATGGCACTTTTATAGTATTCATCTACAATAATAATTTAGAACTAATCAGCTATAGTCGAAGAAAAGGACAAACTAAGCAACGTCAAATCAATTCAATAAGCAAAAATAAGGGCCGGACGACCGCTAGCGGTTAAGCTGCTGAATTGCTGACATGCCATAAGCTTCTCACCCTCAGCTATATTTATTAGGATAGTATAATTTTTTTGGATATTTATTTATATTATTTTATCTGATAATTTAAGCTATTATTTTTAAAAAAAATTACAAATAAGATGGACTTTTTATAACTTATAAACTAACGTTAGATATAAGATTCATCAAATCATTAATGATATATTTTGCAGTTTATTTCCACTACTAAATTATTATTTATAATTTAGCATTGTGAGTAAAATCATTCTATCAAACGATCTCATAATGTTGTGTTTCTATATCTAGAAGAAAAACTTCTAATTAATAAATTAAAAAAATGATGATTAAAATAGGAATAAAGAAGAACAAAGAGTACGAGAAATATTAATCATGTAATTTCAAATTGGATGGTATATGAGTATGTCTCATAGAGTATAAGCTCTCATAAAGCGTAAAAGCTGAGAGTGTCTGAGAGTATGAGTGATAAATATAAGCTAACTTATACTCCGAAACAAACGGAGGGCATGATCTCGAGGTCGGAATTCAAACCCTTGTTCATTTTCATACTTAAAAAAGAGAGTTAAAGACATAAAAATTGTCAATTTTCGTTGTGATTTTTTGGTTATATTATTAATTAATCACTCTCCTTTTACTAGTAAATTTCGAGATCAGCATCCGCTCTCTCGTAAGGCGTAAATTTTGAGAGAGAGACTCTTCGAATGCATAACTGCCAAAGTATAATTTCCCAAACATTCTCTACTAACGGCGCGAATCCCCGAGCCATTTTGCTTGAGTTCGATTCAATTTATTTACTCATCTGTTGTTTGCCGGGAAACGGCTCTGCTTTCCCCGAGAAAAAGATCGAAGCTACATCCAAGGTTGAACTCCGTCACACTGTTATTACAATTATTTGTTTGTTATTAGGTCTTCTGTTCGATCACTATTGTTATTGCCGATCTCCTTTTGTGCCTGGACTTTGATTTGTTCAATTTTGATTGCTTTCTGCTTCTTTTGGGTTATTTCCTGTTTGAATTCAATCGGGCTTGTGTTTAGAAATTTGAGATTCGATGATAGTATTTTTGTTGGGGATCTATAGTAACCGTTGATGAGTAAGCAAATTCGATTTTGAACAGCGGGAAATGTTGAAGTTCTATTTTATGGGTATCTGTATAAAACTATAAATCATGAAAGAGCACTTGTAAAGCCAGTTTTGTACCCGAAATCACAAGGCAATATGGAACAGGGAGGGTTTTGATTGGTGTGATGTGTGGATCAAAAGAAGTTGTTTCTAACGTGCAAGTCATGCCAGTATTGCGGAAAAATATGGTTAATGATGTTACATTATCCCGGTGACTGATAATTTATACCCTAGTGTTTTTGGAAGCAGTGAACAAATTGTCCCAGATGGTTTTCATTTGAAATTCTGCAACATCGCCATAGCCTATAGCCTTTTAGTTTCTCACTGCCATGACAGTGGAAATGCTCGCTAAGGATTTTCTTTTAACTTGACCCTGTTTTGATTGTTCTTTACTTATTTTTTTGGTCTCTGACTCACTCTTCCCTTTTCTTTGTCTTTTAGTTATTTAGACTTTTTCTTAATGATGTACATTTTTTGGAAGATAAAAAAGGCACCAAGAGAGAGCCGACATTTTTCGAGAGAGCATAAGACCTGGAACCCAACCTTATTGAGTTATTGTTATTATACCTTAGGCTTGTGCATGGCCTATTTCGAACTTGCATTAACCTTAGTGTTCAATATTTCCAGTGAATTTTTCTAGCTATACTGCATGTGAGGAGGAGTTGCTTCCTTTTCCATTGTTCCAATCTCTGTCTCATTCATGCTTTGAATTAGCATTTCATGGATTTCCTTTTTATTTTTCTATAAATATATATAATAATCCTTTTGAAAAAATTTCCGTTTATATTGGATCAGAGTTCTGTATTCATGTTGTTAACCTGCAAAGGGGAACTTTGTTGCAATACGGTCTAATATTGTTATAATTTCTAAATACAGGCTCATCTTTTGGATCTTGACATTTAAAGCACGTTATATTCTATCATGAGAAGTTGCTGGTGAAGATTCTGCTGGTAAATTGAGAACTATCAGTAAAAATGTCTTCCTCAAGCAAGGCCGATAGGAAGGCAACTATTGATGCAGCCTCATGGATGTTCAATGTCGTCACTTCTGTCGGAATAATTATTGTTAATAAAGCTTTGATGGCTACATACGGTTTCACTTTTGGTATGTCCCATGCTATATTTTAATTATCATTTAGTGGTTTCTTTGTTGACATTGATTTCCTGGTTTATGTGAAATAAGTCGATCTTTGTGGTTTATTTTTCTGTTCCATTGATTTCCCATTTTATGTGAAATAATCAATCTTCTGAATGTTATTGACAGCTGAAGAGGCAATTTTATCTGAACTAAGAACCTCGGGGATTTTTGATGATATTTAGATCTGAATGCCCTTGAAGTAACATAACTGTTTAAACTATAAATTTTGACTTCGTTTTTGTTTTCCGTAGCTTGTTGATACAGTTAGTTCGTTAAGACAATCTTTCTTGATGAACTGTGACATTTTTGGCAACTCATACCTGAAAGCAGTTATTTGGTTTTTCCTAATGCTATGCTGTAATATAATGCCCACCTTGCAGCTACAACATTAACTGGCCTCCACTTTGCCACCACAACCTTGTTGACTGCCTTGCTTAGGTGGCTGGGATATATACAGGCTTCTCATCTACCGTTTTCAGAGCTACTAAAATTCGTTCTCTTTGCGAACTTCTCTATTGTTGGAATGAATGTGAGCTTGATGTGGAACTCTGTGGGGTTTTATCAGGTCTGTTTTATTGGACTGTAATCCTTTTTTTTTTTTTTTGAAATATTGGAATTTACAGATTGAACTTTCCAAATGCATCATCAGATTGCAAAGCTGACTATGATACCAGTATCTTGTCTTCTGGAAGTTGTATTGGACAAGGTGCGATACTCAAGGGACACAAAGCTTAGCATAGCATTAGTTCTCCTTGGTGTTGTAGTGTGTACTGTTACAGATGTGAGTGTCAATTTCAAAGGTTTCATGGCTGCTGTAGTGGCGGTTTGGAGCACTTCCTTGCAGCAATATGTGAGCAATTCTTTTCCAAACCTTGATCTACGTACTAAATTTGATTTTTCCAAGCAAAGTGACTGGATGCTACAAAACTCAAATAGAAGAGATTTTGACCTCGGACTAGTGATGATTCCATTAGAAGAGTTTTTGTATGAAATAGGTGAAAAGGTTAAGAAATATGCGTTCTTTGGACTTGATCACAAATAACCTGGGACCTTAATTGATGCCCCATCTCAAAGCGATGGATGCCATGAAGTGGCTAGCTTATATAGCTGGACAGTGACCCTGTCCCTGACTCCAACCCAATCCCTTACTCTAAAAGGGGGAGAGGGTTTGAGTTTTACTTTTTTTTCGTGTGTGTGTGTGTGAGAGAGAGAGAGAGATAGAGAGAGAGAAAAAAGGAATATGTTATGGGGCACCAAGGGCATGTTACCCTGACAGTACAAAAAGGAAAAAATGATACAAAACTATGATGTGTCTAGGTATTCTATGATTTCAAAGTGCCCCAAGCCATTCGTCCAAAGCTTTTTTAACCGAGTCTCGGAACCATCAGATATTCTCTTATTTCTTTCCAAACATATTTTCCAGCATGTAACAAAATTAACCCTGGAGATGTTCATTATTTTTTCTTATGACCCAATTTTTTTTTCTGAAGTTTACTGATAAATTCTTAAATAGATACATTTGACATACAATTTAACATTTAGATTGATCGGGTAATCTCACGTGGGCATAGATTAAACATTATGAAAGCTATGATTGGTCTTGGTTAGTTTTATTTATAGATTTGATTCATTATAAAGCTCAGATATTTGCAATTTCTGATTTGTATGTGTTTTTTTTCCTTGCTTTGCAGTATGTGCATTTTCTTCAACGGAAGTATTCTTTAGGATCCTTCAATTTGTTGGGGCACACTGCTCCTGCACAAGCTGCATCTCTTCTGATAGTAGGTCCCTTTCTGGACTACTGGTTAACTAATCAAAGAGTCTATGCGTATGGTTATAGTCTTACATCACTGGTAAGTAGTCTTACAAAAATGTGATGCGCTTAAAAGTTTCATTTGGCATGAGTGCATGACTGGTGTAGTTTTTGTTCTCCATGTATTTGATGTGTTATAGATCGTGCAAACATTACTCTGAGCATGTACGTGCCTATGTAAATTGTAACCTGCCCGTGCCCGACCCCGACCCCTACCCCGACCCCACTTCGGGAGCCTAATGCACGGTGTTGTTTACATTTTTATGTGCTTATGATATTTGCTTGTAGTGAAGTTTTTTCCTAGTTATGACCTATGTTCATGAATAATTTGCATTTTATCTGCAGTTATTCATGGTTCTATCTTGTTCCATTGCGGTGGGAACAAATCTTAGCCAGTTCATATGCATTGGAAGGTTTACAGCTGTGTCATTCCAAGTGCTTGGCCACATGAAGACTATTCTTGTCCTGATCTTGGGATTCATATTCTTTGGGAAAGAGGGTCTCAATCTGCGTGTAGTTTTAGGTATGATGATTGCAGTGGCAGGAATGATTTGGTATGGTAATGCTTCATCCAAACCAGGAGGGAAGGAACGCCGCAGTCTTTCGATTTCTAACAGTAAGTCACAAAAACATGCTGGATTATCAGAATCCAGTGATGCAGATGAGAAGGTGTAGAATCCAGTGAAAGATAGGAAGATAAATCACACAGATATCAACAAATCACTCAAATATGCTTTTCCGGTAATTACTCTGAACTTAGGTCAGAATTCTTGATTATCATGAATTTTTTCTTTTACAGAATATAGTTTTCCTTTGAGAGTACAAGATACTATTGGATCCTGGGGTGCAAGATCCATTAAAGTTGCATTATTTCACAGTGATCATTTCCTGCAGTAATTTATTTGCTAATTGAATTCAAAGATGATTGTTATGATTCCTTGTTCTCTTACTTATTGGACCTCTTCATGGATCAGCTGAACTGGTTCCAATGATTAGAAATCTGCATTCATTAATTAGTATGGTTTGACAATCGACTGAATCTCCCATCTTTGTACTAGATTTGGTTTCGCAATGACCATGATGGTTATCTCGGAATTGCCTTCGAGACAATATTCTGCAAGCTCAGCCTTTTTGGTACTCTTAACCAGATTAACAGCAAATAGAATCTCTGATACAAATGTCTTTTCTTTTCTCCTTTTCCTTTGCCCACCTGAAATCTCTCATATGGAACCGTCTATGGCTTTGCAGACATTTTTTGGAATCTGAAAAGTAGACAGCATATGTGGGGATAGAGGCAATAACATGCTTCAACAAACTGCTGCTTGAGATAATTGCTGGAGTTTTTTTTTTTTTTGAGATAATTGCTGGAGTTTCCACCCATTTAACTTCCCTTGGACTCTTTCTATGATTGAGTTCCACCATGATTCATCATTCATGAACCATCTCTTCCTTTCATGTTTAAAGGAAGCCCCAAGCGTTTGGCTTTTGGAGGGCATTCTTTTTGTTTTCTGCTTGGAGAAGGATCCGAGAGACAGCTTCTGAGCAAATTAAAAACGAGTAGGGTGATAATGTATCACCTTTGCGAATCCCCCGTGTTGGAATGAATCTCAGAATCTGCCCTTGGGGCATCCATTTTTTGACTTTTTGTTGGAGTGAGTCAACGGCATGTCGGCTATGTCATTTCACAAGCACTTTGGTCTATTCACTTCCGAAATGTTGGAGCGATGATTATATGGGAAAAGCCGAGTCAGCACTAGGTAATTTCACAAGCACTTTGATCTACTCCAATCACTTCCAAAATGTCGGAGCAATGCTTATGTGGAAAAAGTCGGGGTCTATTGATGTGTTTTGATCGTAATTAAGAATTTTTGTGCCAAACAAAAATTGAATGGATACTGGAACACAAACTGTGTTGAAATCCCACAGAAAATGAGCACCCTTTTTCCTTTCTTCTTTTGCCTCTCTCTTTCCTTTCTTTCTCTTCCTTACAGTCTTTTCATATTTATACAAATGACCTTTATGGTGAGTTTCCTATTGATACTGTACTGGAGATGAGTAGCTTTAAGCATCTTGATTTATCTTTCAATGGTTTCATTGGTCAATTGCCGGATTCTCTGTCCAAGCTCACCAAGTTAGAGTCTTTGCATCTGAGTTCAAGCAGTTTTTCTAGTTCAGTTTCAGGTGGAATCTGTGAAGATCTCGAAAACAGATTGCAGGAGCTGTATCTTCAAAATAATCTGCTTATGGGATCAATCCTTGCGAGTCTCAGTAACTGTTTGTAGCTTGTTTCACTCCATTTAAGCTTAAGCTTTAATTACCTTACTGGAACCATTCCTTCAAGTTTGGGATATCTGTCTAAGCTTCATTTGAAGCTTTGGTTGAACCAATTCCATGGAGAAATTTCACCAGAGTTGGGGAACAGTCAGACATTGGAGACTAATACTAGACTTTAATGAATTGACTGGTCCAATACTTTCCAGCCTGAGCAACTGCACCAGTTTGAATTGGATCTCATTGTCCAAAAAGCACATGACTGTGAGATTCCTAGCTTGATTGGGACGCTTGAGAATCTCGCAGCTCTGAAGCTGAGCCACAACTCATTCTACGGTAGAATCCCTCCAGAGCTTGGAGACTGTAGGAGCTTGATATGGTTGGATTTCAATACCAACTTGAAATGGATCTATTCCTTCAACTCTTTTCAAGCAGTCGGGCAATATTTTCGCACTGGAAACAATTATGTTTATATCAATAATGATGAAAGCAAGGACTGTCATTGTTCAGGGAACTTACGTGAGTTTGAGGGAATTAGATCAAAGCAGTTGAGCAGAATATCCAGCAGAAACCCCTGCAACTTTAGTAGTGTATAGAGGTCTTACCCATCCGACATTTAATCATAATGGATCTATGATATTTCTTGATATTTCACACAATAGGTTGTCAAGAAACATACCCAAGGATATTGGAAGTGTGGAATATCTCTACATTTTTGGAAGTGTGGAATATCTCTACATTTTGAATTTGGGACACAACCATATATCTTACTCTATACCAGAAAAGTCTGGTGATTTGAAGGATCTTAACATTCTTGATCTCTCTGACAATAGGCTTGAAGGGAAAATTTCACAATCCATGTCTGTCTATGCTCATGGAAATCAATCTCTCAAACGACTTACTTATTAGAATCAATCAATTAATCTCTCATCCGGGACAAGCCTCTCTTACCGTGAGTGTGGCAATTCTTCTCTCTTCTGAATCTTTGGTTTCATTATATTTGTAGTTAAAATGAAGAAACTAATCCCACGTTTGGTTGGGACGGAGCTTGGAATTAGCTTAAGATGAGATGAACATAAGTTTACTAAGAGAGAGAATAAAGAAGGATGAATGAGTTTAAATACGAAATTTTGCATATTTGGTTGAAAGTAAAAAGGAACATGAGTTTTAGTTTAAATGAATTGCAATATACATAATAAATTATTATCAATTTTATATTAAAGCTAAATTTGTCATTTAAAAAAAATGTTATTCTCATCATGGGAAGAATAGAACTCATGAATTCACATTTTCATGAGATTCGCTATTCTGCTCATGGGAATGATAGAACTCATTAGTTCATGATCAATATATATTTTATATAAATAAAATAAGAAAATGAGATTTGAGAAAGTTCATTCTATTATTTATCTTCTCAATCAAATGTGGGGTAAGGAATAAAAAATATTAAGGATATATATACACACACATTTTTTTTGTTTGGTATTTTGGAATTAGTAAAGCTCACGTGCTCGTTTTTTCCTTAAGAAACCATCCTTTCTCTCTATTTAATCTTAATTTAGTGCAATATGTCTGTCTCGTGCATTGTGGGGTAAACTAAATGAAATTTCATTTTCCTATTTTAAATCATACTTAATGGTTAATGCACATATGCCATATGGGTTTAGGCATGGTGACGGGGCGGATCGGGGACATAATTCAGCTGCTCCATACCCGCCCCGAACTTAAAAATGATTGTCCCGCCCCATCCTTTGGGACAATCTTTTTTACCCGTCCTGAATCAATATAAATATATATTTTAAAGAAGGTTTTAATTGAATTAGGATTAAGGTTTATAATTTAGGATTTATGATTTAAGGACTTTAGGGTTTAGATAATTAGATTTAAGGTTTAGATAAATTAGGTTTAATGTTTAGACTTTATAGGCTTAGAGCTTAAACTTAAGGAGTTTTCTTTTATTTTAAAAAAAGGTTAACAAGTTGAGACTTTAGGATTAATTTTTAGGTGAATTAGGATTAGTGTTCATAATTTAGGGTTTAGGATTGAGAACTTTAGGGTTTAGATTTAAGAGCTCAAGGTTAACGAGTTGAGACTTTAGGTGAATTATGATTAATGTTTATAATTTAGGGTTTAGGATCGAGAAGTTTAGGGTTTAGATATACGCTTTAAATAAATTAGATTTAATGTTTAGACATTAGACTTTAGAGCTTAGGGTTGACGAATTAAATTTAGTATTCATACTTTAAAGTTTATATATATATGGTTTATACATTTATACATAGATTTAATATTTATAGGGTTTATAATCTGGATGGAAAAAATCCGCTTGAGGCTGGGCAGGCAAATTTTGACACCCATAGGTTTTTCTTTGTTGATATCTACGTAAGGGCGTCTACTACAATCAAGCCGTTGACTTGGGAGGCCTAATCAATTGTCTTAAAGTCTGATAATGGGCCTAGCTTTATCTGGACAGGAAATGTATCAGAAATTTTGCGTTATGTATGGAACTATGGATCGCTGCTGACTGGTTGGGCCTGAGCCGTTCTTTGCAGTTCAACGAGGACCGCTTGAATGCACCAGCACTGCCCCAAATTCTGAACAGCGAAAGGGCGAGGTAGGAAGGCCCATAAGAGGCTACACTTATATCAGTAGTCACTAGTGTCTCGAACTTGAAATACAATATGATGACTTCACATTTAATTTTTTTTAATGGATAGATAAAAAAAAATTGTATAATAATTTATGTTTTATTGATATGAATATATTGAAAAACGTGTTTTAATGATGAAGATGTATGTGACTTAACTTTTTGTATAATAAAAGTGAAATTCAATTGGGAAGTATGTTATCGTTGGAGTTGCTCTCATATAGGGACGTAAATGAGCCGAACTTTTAACAAGTTTCAAAATTGTTGTTGGAGCTCAGCTCGATTAATTCCCTGACCTGTTCTTCACTGTACATTGCACACGGAGAAAAATAATGGGTTTTTTCCTAAAATAACCCTTTTTAACAACCAAATTATAACTCTAACCCCACCTTTTTTAAAATATCTAAAATAACCCTTTTGCCCTATGAAATGTCCTAGATACCCTCAAATACCATTTCCCCCCAAAATCATTTACCAAAATAAAAAAAACTTAAAAAATATCAAAATTAGGTCAAAACTTTCACTTTAGAATCACTCCTCACGTTGGAACTTCTCCTGGGCTACATTTCTTGTCTTCTGCAACTCTCTCTCTCTATGCTGGGAAGGAAGAGGAAGAAGGTTGCCTTGCTCTCCGTGATTATCTCTCTCTACCGTGCTCTCTCATACACTCTCTCTCTACTATGCTCTTTCACTCTCTCTCTACCGTGCTCTCTAACTTTGTGTCTACTAAGGTACTCTCTCTAATGTGCTCTCTCACTTTGTTTCTCTCTCTTAATTTTTTGAGAAATGTATGTTTTGAGTGGTTGAGAACTTAGTGTATTCACTTGGTTGAGAAATTACTATTTTGGCTGTGTTGAGAAATGCATGTTTTGAGTGGTTGAGAACAGTCTGTTTCATTTGGTTGAGAAATGTCTGTTTATACTAGGTTGAGAAATGTCTGTTTTGATTGGTTGAGAACTTAGTGTATTGACTTGCTTGAGAAATGATTATTTTGATTATGTTGAGAAATAGATGTTTTGAGTGGTTGAGAACTGAGTGTATTGACTTGATTGAGAACAGTTTATTTTCATTTGGTTGAGAACTGCCTCTTTTGATTGGTTGAGAAATGCCTATGTTGACTTGGTTGAGAAATGATTATTTTGGCTATGTTGAGAAATGCATGTTTTGAGTGGTTGAGAACAGTCTGTTTCATTTGGTTGAGAAATGACTATTTATACTAGGTTGAGAAATGTTTGTTTTGAGTGGTTGAGAACTGAGTGTATTGACTTGGTTGAGAAATGACTCTTTTGATTATGTTGAGAAATGCATGTTTTGAGTGGTTGAGAATAACTTGTGTTTCATTTGGTTGAGAACTGCCTCTTTCACTTGGTTGAGAAATGCATGTTTTGATTGGTTGAGAAATGACTATTTTGATTATGTTGAGAAATGCATGTTTTTAGTGGTTGAGAACAGTCTGTTTCATTTGGTTGAGAAATGTCTGTTTATACTAGGTTGAGAAATGTCTGTTTTGATTGGTTGAGAACTGAGTTTATTGACTTGGTTGAGAAATGATTGTTTATACTAGGTTGAGAAATGTTTGTTTTGAGTGGTTGAGAATTGAGTGTATTGACTTGGTTTGAGACCTGGTTGAGAAATGATTGTTTTGATTATGTTGAGAAATGCATGTTTTGAGTGGTTGAGAATAACTTGTTTTCATTTGGTTGAGAACTGCCTCTTTTGATTGGTTGACAAATGCCTATGTTGACTTGGTTGAGAAATGATTATTTTGGCTATGTTGAGAAATGCATGTTTTGAGTGGTTGAGAACAGTCTGTTTCATTTTGTTGAGAAATGACTGTTTATACTAGGTTGAGAAATGTTTGTTTTGAGTGGTTGAGAACTGAGTGTATTGACTTGGTTGAGAAATGACTCTTTTGATTATGTTGAGAAATGCATGTTTTGAGTGGTTGAGAATAACTTATTTTCATTTGGTTGAGAACTGCCTCTTTCACTTGGTTGAGAACTGCCTCTTTCACTTGGTTGAGAAATGCATGTTTTGATTGGTTGAGAAATGACTATTTTGATTATGTTGAGAAATGCATATTTTTAGTGGTTGAGAACAGTCTGTTTATACTAGGTTGAGAAATGTCTGTTTATACTAGGTTGAGAAATGTCTGTTTTGATTGGTTGAGAACTGAATTTATTGACTTGGTTGAGAAATGACTGTTTATACTAGGTTGAGAAATGTTTGTTTTGAGTGGTTGAGAACTGAGTGTATTGACTTGGTTTGAGACCTGGTTGAGAAATGATTGTTTTGATTATGTTGAGAAATGCATGTTTGGGGTGGTTGAGAATAACTTGTTTTCATTTGGTTGAGAATTGCCTCTTTTGATTGGTTGAGAAATGCCTATGTTGACTTGGTTGAGAAATGATTATTTTGGCTATGTTGAGAAATGCATGTTTTGAGTGGTTGAGAACAGTCTGTTTCATTTTGTTGAGAAATTACTGTTTATACTAGGTTGAGAAATGTTTGTTTTGAGTGGTTGAGAACTGAGTGTATTGACTTGGTTGAGAAATGACTCTTTTTGATTATGTTGAGAAATGCATGTTTTGAGTGGTTGAGAATAACTTGTTTTCATTTGGTTGAGAACTGCCTCTTTTACTTGGTTGAGAAATGCATATTTTGAGTGGTTGAGAAATGACTATTTTGAATATGTTGAGAAATGCATGTTTTTAGTGGTTAAGAACAACCTGTTTTCACTTGGTTGAGAAATGCATGTTTTGATTGGTTGAGTACTTTATGTTTTGAGTAGGTTGAGAATTGTCTGTTTAGACTCGATTGAGAATTGTATGTGTTGAGTGGTTGAGAACCGTATATTTTTTTATTTTTTGTTGGTAAATGTTGTCATTTATAGGATGGTTCAACCAGTCAAAAAACGTAATGTTGATGAGATAATGAATATGATGGTGCGACCGATAATAAAATGTAACTTTGAAGACATAATGCTTAAGTTCGTATGTTCAATCGATAAATTTAAAGTCATAATTCACTGTTATGGGCTCCTGCAATTCATTCCAGGAAAATCCCCTCGTATGAAGTACGTTGAAGGATTCATAAATGAGATGAAGTGTGATCCTTCTTTGATGGCATTGTTCGACATTGAATTCTGTATTGAGCAGGATTTAGGGTATGAAAAATATGCATGCTACTACCAGGTACCAAAAACGATGGATTTAGAGTATGGACTCCGTATTTTGAAGAATGTAAGCGATATGAGAGATATGATTGAAGCGGTTCGTGGATACGAATGTATACACATCTATGTTACGCCTGATTTTACAAATGATGATGGGCCAAATTCAAATATGGTAGAAGATGTCATAGATGCCGAGCAAAAAGCAATCAATCTCGAGGAAGACTAGCAATTTTATGTTTATCATATCACTTTGTAATCTAGTTTGTTTATTAGGTTGAGAATGTAGGCTAAGACTATGACCGGTTAAGAACCTTGTATTATTTTCTCAACATTGTATTATTTTGTTAATAAATGAGAAATGCATTATAGTACTTGGTGTTTTTACTTGGTTGATAACTATCTATTTTCACTTGGTTGAGAACTGTCTATTTTGACTGGTTGATAACTCACTGTTTTGACTTGGTTGAGAATTGTCTATTTTCACTTGGTTGGGAACTGCCTGTTTACACTTGGTTGGGAAATGTAAGTTTTCATTGATTAAAAACTTATGTTCTGAATTGGTTGAGAACTGTCTGTTTTCATTGGTTGAGAACTGTTATGAAACAGGTTGAGAACTGTTAAAAACAGGTTGAGAATATAACAAACAAGTTGAGATGATTTATTGAACAAGTTGAGAAAAATTATTGAGCAGGAAAATGATATAACAAACAGGTTAACAATAATTATAGTTTTAACTTGGTTGAGAATATAAGCAACAAGTTGAGAACAACTGGAAAACAAGTTGAGAATATAACTAAGAGGTTGAGAACAACTATTGAGCAGGATGATAATATAAAAAACAGGTTGAGAATAGTTGTGATTTTAACTTGGTAGAGAATAGTTGAAAGAGGTTGAGAAAAGTTGAAAGAGGTTGAGAACAATTACTGAACAGGTTGAGAAAAGTTGAAAACAGGTTGAGAATAAAACCAAATGGTTGAGAACAGTTATTGAACAGGTTGAGAATAACTGGAAAATAGGTTGAGAATATAACTAAGAGGTTGAGAACAACTATTGAGCATGATGATAATATAACAAACAGGTTGAGAATATAATCAACAGGTTGAGAACAATTGTTGAACAGGTTGAGAATAGTGTTGACCACGTCGAGAATAACTATTATCCAAGTTGAGAATGTAACAAACAGGTTAATCATTGTTATAAAATTTGACTTGGTTGAGAATATAACCCATAGGTTGAGAACAATTATTGAACAGGTTGAGAACAGTGTTGAACAGGTTGAGAATAACTTTTGTGCAGGTTGAGAATGTAACACAGGTTAATAATTGTTATGGTTTTGACTTGGTTGAGAATATAACCAACAAGTTGAGAACAGTTATTGAACAGTTTGAGAACAGTGTTGAACAAGTCGAGAATACACAACAATCATATGTAGGCCTCAGGCCATCAAAACAATATCAAAACCACAAATCCTAGACAGGGCCTCAGGTCATCTATTAACATGCAATAAAACCATAAAAGTTACATACATATATCATGTTTTCATAGTTAGTTAAAAACAAAATGTACCACAGTATACAAGCAATCAAATTCTAAATTCTTATTTGAAACACTCAATCGCAAATTTTTTCCTATAAAAAGGCATCTCCTGTATCTTCAACTCTGAGAGTGGGACATCTGAACTAAGCATTTCGATAAACTTTATGCAAAACATCCCACAATCTGACCTGCATATATATGGAAAACAATAGTAAGAAATTTACATACTAAGTTCTAAGTTGCTTAAACTTTCACAATTTGTTAGAAAACATACTCACTCATTATAATGTCCAATACCCCACATAATGTCCAATAACACCTTTGCTCTTTCCATCTTTGGACATATAATTGACGTCCAATTTCTCTCAATCTCCGCAGTAACGTACCATTATACTCACATCATGAATCCTGCATAATGCAACATCATAACAAAAGTTTAGATATTCTGTTCTCAACCAAACGTCAAACAATTCTTAATCTATTATAATGCATTTCTCAACCTACATATATTGCCCACATGAATTCTCAACTGAGAAAAAACACTCAATCAATTCTCAACCACTCCCAACACAGGCAGTTCTCAACCAAGTCTAAACAGACAGTTCTCAACGAAGTCTAAATAGACAGTTCTCAACCAATTCAAAATAGGCAGTTCTCAATCAAGTGAAAATAGACAGTTCTCAACCAAGTCAAAATAGGCAGTTCTCAACCATGTCAATTGTCAAAACATATAGTTCTCAACCAATGAAAACAAACAGTTCTCAACCAATGAAAACAGACATTTCTCAACCCAGTTTAAATAGGCAGTTCTCAACCAAGTGAAAACATGCAGTTCTCAACAAAGTCAAAACAGTGAGTTCTCAACCAATAAAAAACAAGCAGTTCTCAACCACAACTAAACAGTTAGTTCTCAACCAACAAAAACAGGCAGTTCTCAACCACATCAAAACATTCAGTTCTCACACGTCTAAACATGTAGTTCTCAACCAATCAAAGAGGCAGTTCTTAACCACTCAACACAGATAGTTCTCAACCAATCAAAAGAGGCAGTTCTCAACCACTCAACACATGCAGTTCTCAACCAATCAAAACAGCAAGTTCTCAACCAAGTCTAAAAACGAAATTCTCAACCTAATCAAAACATAAAGTACTCAACCAATCAAAACATCCATTTCTCAACCAAGTGAAAACAGGTTATTCTCAACCACTAAAAATATGCATTTCTCAACCAAGTCAAAACAATCATTTCTCAACCAAGTGAAATAGGCTGTTCTCAACATAATCAATAGTCATTTCTTAACCAAGTCAACATAGGCAGTTATCAAACAATCAAAAGAGGCAGTTCTCAACCAAATGAAAACAAGCTGTTCTCAACCACTCAAAACATGCATTTCTCAACATAATCAAAATATTTATTTCTCAACCAAGTCAATACACTCAGTTCTCAACCACGTAAAACATGCATTTCTCAACATAATCAAAATAGTCATTTCTCAACCAAGTCAATACACTCAGTTCTCAACCAATCAAAACAGACATTTCTCAACCAAATAAAACAGACTGTTCTCAACCACTAAAAATATACATTTCTCAACATAGTCAAAATAGTCATTTCTCAATCAATCAAAACATGCATTTCTCAACCAAGTGAAAGAGGCAGTTCTCAACCAAATGAAAACAAGTTATTCTCAACCAGTCAAAACATGCATTTATCAACATAATCAAAAGAGTCATTTCTCAACCAAGTCAATACATTCAGTTCTCAACCACTCAAAACAAACATTTCTTAACCTAGTATAAACAGTCATTTCTCAACCAAGTCAATACACTCAGTTCTCAACCAATCAAAACAGACATTTCTCAACCTAGTATAAACAGACATTTCTCAACAAAATGAAACAGACTGTTCTCAACCACTAAAAACATGCATTTCTCAACATAATCAAAATAGTCATTTCTCAACCAATCAAAACATGCATTTCTCAACCAATCAAAAGAGGCAGTTCTCAACCAAATGAAAACAAGCTGTTCTCAACCACTCAATACATGCATTTCTCAACATAATCAAAAATAGTCATTTCTCAACCAAGTCAATACACTCAGTTCTCAACATAATCAAAATAATCATTTCTCAACCAAGTCAATACACTAAGTTCTCAACCAATCAAAACAGACATTTCTCAACCTAGTATAAACAGAAATTTCTCAACCAAATGAAACAGACTGTTCTCAACCACTCAAAACATACATTTCTCAACACAGCCAAAATAGTCATTTCTCAACCAAGTGAATACACTCAGTTCTCAACCACTCAAAACATATATTTCTCTAAAAATTAAGAGAGAGAAACAAAGTGAGAGAGCACATTAGAGAGAGTACCTTAGTAGACACAAAGTGAGAGAGGCACGGTAGAGAGAGAGTGAAAGAGCATAGTAGAGAGAGAGTGTATGAGAGAGCACGGTAGAGAGAGATAATCACGGAGAGCAAGGCAACCTTCTTCCTCTTCCTTCTTTCTTCCTCTTTCTTCCAAGCTTAGAGAGAGAGAGTTGTAGAAGACAAGAAATGTAGCCCAGGAGAAGTTCCAACGTGAGGAGTGATTCTAAAGTGAAGGTTTTGACCTAATTTTGATATTTTTTAAGTTTTTTTTATTTTGGTAAATGATTTTGGGGGGAAATGGTATTTGAGGGTATGTAGGATATTTCATAGGACAAAAGAGTTATTTTAGAGATTTTAAAAAAGATGAGATTAGAGTTATAATT
The DNA here is from genome assembly GCA_963580455.1 of Euonymus europaeus. Taxonomy (NCBI): domain Eukaryota; kingdom Viridiplantae; phylum Streptophyta; class Magnoliopsida; order Celastrales; family Celastraceae; genus Euonymus; species Euonymus europaeus. The sequence continues at coordinate 2,632,419 of OY756968.1, read as the reverse complement.
TGATTCTTAAAAAGGATTATTTTAAGAAAAAACCCAAAAATAATATCAAGCCAAGGCAAAAAAAGCTAAGACTCATGCAATGATAGCACTGCGTGATTTTATAATGGAAAAGGCTAATAACACAATCAACCACGTGAATGAAATAGCAAATATAGCATAGACAATGTATTTTGTTATCACGTAATTAGCATCAAAATGATTTCAAACTATGAGTATGTCCTATTGTACAGTTTTGAAATAATATTTTGTTATCCACTTAACCGCTTGACTAAATTGCTCAATGTTGAATCTTTACGGGATCAAATCGTATGAATTTGAGAAGTGTTAAATTTCAATTAGTAACAATACTTTTATTATTATGCGTGATATTTGATCAAATTTATAAAAAATTTCACATCATTAATTAAAAATACAATTGACACTCTATAAATTCATAAATATTTTTAATATAATAAGATACCTTTTAAAAACGTTAGCATTTTTGGTTTAGTTTGGATGTTATCGTACTTGATGTGCATGTTATTAAAAAATTCTAAAGCTTATGACCAATTTATATATATAAAGAAAACATTTGCTGTCGATTTTTTTTTTATAAAAAAATCTAGATAATAATGAAATATTTGAACTTGTTATCCTATTGGGGCTAAATGGTAAAAATACACGACAACGGTCTCTCATGCGCTGTCGTGCTATAGCAAAGTCCCCAGAAGGAAATTCTCGAAGAAACTTGCGTATTAGCTCCCGAGCAAGGACATAACGAAATGACCAAACTGCCCCTTTTCCCAACTGCTTCGCACTGTCTTCATCGGAGCGCCTAAAGACCGCGAGTTCGAATCATCATCGACTGAAAATTTGGTTCCATGGCTTCATTAGCCTTGTCACAGCCTTCAGAGGAGAGCTTCTAGACTCTGTACTGAAAAACTTGAAGTGAGGGAATTCAAGATCGTTACGGTTTGCCGAGAAGGCGTTGTTTATCGAGTAAACTGATCTTACTACTGTTACAGGCGAGGATTCGAAACTTCTATATCTTATCTGGATTTGGAATTCATCTTTTATCTATTTCGTTATCCTTTACGGGTTTTGAATTTATGTTTTGGTTGTGTTTTTACTAATCTGTCTGTTATCTCGATTGTCAGACACCATCCTCTTCGTTATTTCAAATATTAATTGCGTCTAGAGATTTTGTATGCATTAACGTTGATTAATTAGGGCTCTTGGACTGCTAGGCAGTGATCAGGAGATCATATATCTGTTCTGTTGATGTTTTCCGTCCTTTTTCAACTGTTGCCTATGGTAATTAGTTACTTCTTTTACGTACTTACGTACATGAATCTGAATATTTGGTGGGAAGCAAATGATTTATATTCTAAATCTTTTTTTGCTTCATCTGAACCTATTTGCTGCTGTTTATTAGTTGAGGTGCTGGCTGTTGCCAAGAATCTGTAGAAACAAAAAATGAAAAATACTTCTGAAAACCTTAACGTATTTGCCTTTCTACTTGAATTCGTATTTTCGGTGTTTGGTTTGTTTATGCTTAATTTGTAGTCAAAGAGAGAAATGCTTCATTCTGGTCGTTTGTTTATCGTACGCATTTAAAATTCACTGGTCGTTTGTTTATCATATGCATTTAAAGTTACTTGAGTATGGACGCATCACACACATTTTTTCATGGAAGCATGTGTTGATGCGACTGAACCCTTTGAAAATTTTACTGGTTAATTGGCTATCCGTTCCTAATGGGTGTAACTGGCATCGTGCGGAACGGAAGGAACAGAATGCCATGGGTTGTTTTAAGGGGTTGATTTCCAATCACATCAGGGCTGCATGGTATTTAACTCAAATACAAAGCAGCTGGGAAATTCTACCTTCAGGATGCTAGAACACAGCTCTTGATCAAATCTTAATCTTTCTAAGCATGGTACACTGGATCTTGGTTTTTTTTTTGTCTCACCAAAAGTTTCTTGGCTAGTCGAGCCTTTATGAAGGAAAAAAGAAAAAAAAAACAAGCAAACGGGAAGCCCACTGATTTTTTTTTTCTTTCTGGAAACTTCATACCCTAGAAAATTCTAGGACTCTTGAGGGCTACTTGACAGCTCCAGTCTGTGCAGAACTTAAGGAATGTCGCATCTGAGCCTGACTTGGAGAAACCGGATATCCTAAACTTCTAATTCGTGGAAAAGAGTGACCATTTCCTTCGTTCTGCATCGGATAAGTTCAGGCCTGGGTATTGCCTATTAGTTTCCAACAACTCAAGTTCTAGATTTTACTTCAGTGCACAGAACTTGACTCATAGTCATCTTCATTTATTTTTCTTTAGGGAGAGATTGAATTTTCTTGAATGCATCATTGATATTCTTCAGTGATGATCTTATTTTATTCTGTTTTATCTTTTCTTATTTATCTTTTTTTTTTCATTCATAGGATCGAAGATGGATTCCACTTTTAGTGGTGAAGGTCTTGCTATACTGCAATTGGACAAATGGGACCCTTCTTGCTTGCAACTCAACCTATCAGAATTTCGGGAAGCCTTCATTTCTCCAACGAGGGAGCTGTTGTTATTGATGTCATATAATTGTGAAGCATTGCTACTTCCTCTTATAAGAGGTCAGTATTATATTCTCTCCTTATTTTCCTTTTTCAAAGTCATGCTTTAGCCTTTTAAGCTCCTCAACTTCCAATTTTGCGGGCAGGCGTTTGCATGTGTCTGTGTCTACAATTAAATATTCTTAGATCTCTGGTATTGGTGTGACTGGGGGTTAGTTATCTAATGCCAACTTTTGATTTCGTCCTTTTTCTTCTTCTTGTTATTTTTTTCTTCTTTGTTCTTATTCTTGTTAATTTTTATGTGAATTGCAGGCGACTCTTCAAATAGTAGCTTCTTACAAAGCTCCCAAGGCAAGAGTCTTCAAACTTCATGTCCATTGGAACAACATGTAGCAACGTCAAATTTACCTAGTAGGTCAGATTTGAAGGATGATTTTCAATGCAGTTCTGGATCAGCTAAAGATTTTGATTATGGGGTTCCTCTTGAATCTAAATTTCCAAAATCTCATAGTTACCCTTTTGTTTTTGATGTAAAGTCCTCGGCTTGGGGTGTATGTGGGGATATATATAATCAACACAGCGATGTGTTGTTTAGAGAATTTCTATTTGTGTGTAGCAGCCAAGGTGTAATTGTTCATGCCTTTTGTCTTTCTGATCAAACAAGCGCTTTGGAGGGCACAGTGGAGGGTGATTTTCAACAAGGGAGATGGATGGATTGGGGTCCTACTGAATCTGGTCCAAGCATTGGGGAAGTGGTGTCTTCCACTTCATGTTCTGAATACTCTGTAATTGGTGGGAATTTTCCAAATGGTCAAGGGAAAACGCCGAAAGGAGAAGATGGATATGACGAGTTGTCAAGAATTAGTGCTCCAAAAAGGTGGCTACGTTCCTTTTTCACGAAGGCTGAGACTGTTGAATCTGGTGGTAACATTTGGACTAAATTTCCGGGGAAACTAGCTTTTCCTCCTTCTGCAAAGGTTGTTTCGTTTAGCATTTTTGATAGTGATTCACCACTTGTAGACTTCCCTTCTCATGGTGCTTCGTCAAATAAGGATGAGTGCCCACAGGAAGCTGTTCTGGATATTGAAAATGATATGCCTATGAATTCAAGTCCGTCTTCATCTGTCTTGAATCACAAGTACACCGTTTCACCTGATTTTTTTCGTGTTGGTGGAAATGACTTATCCAAATGCTTCAGAGTGTTCTCTAGTAATTCACACCGTGTGATTGGTTTTGTTTTTAATTTGGTAGATACACTGTCTGTCAATATTAGCAATGATAGTGAAGCGAGGAGGGTGGGGAAGTTACTTATTCTTATTGCTAGGTTAGATGGTTGGGGAATTCGGTGGGTTTCATCAGTGAAGCTTGAGGAACATGTACACAACTGCCCTGTGGTTGAGTGGACAGACTTCTGCTTTTCTGAAAATCTTCTTGTTTGTCTGAATGCTTCTGGGTTTATCTTTTTCTATGATGCAATGTCTGGTAACTATGTTGCACATCTGGATATTCTTCAGAGTTGTGGGTTAAGCCCTCAATCCAAATTGCAGGAGAGGCAGCCTGTAGCTGCTGATATGGAAATTAAACAAGTTGATGAAGTGCATGATAATTCAACTTCTAGACTTGTTGATTTTGTTCGGAAAAAAACATTTAGGAGGTTGATTGTTGCTTCTTATACTTCTCTCTTAGCTGCAGTTGATGAATATGGTGTAATATATGTAATACGTGCTGCTGACTATGTGCCAGACAGGTACTATTCGTTTGATAAACTTATTCCGAATTTACATCGTTTAGGACTTGGAAGATTGGTTAGTTGGGAGGTTGCCGGTTCTGATATTGGTCACCAAAATTTACAATGCAACTTCTCATGTTCCTCTCGTGTAAATGATTCATCTACATGGAATAGAAACAGTAATTTCTTGGATAATCCAGGTAGTTTTTTATCGGAAGAATTGCATAATTGCAAGTATCATGGAAAAGATGAGCATTGTGATTTCTGTTTGAGTGGTTTCTCTAGTGCATCAAAGATACTGCGCCAAAGGTCTGTCTATTCTGTGTTGCAGTCTCCTCTAATGAGAAAAATCTTCCTTCCTACAGATGGGCATGATGACAATGATTGTATCTTTTTTTCACCCCTGGGGATTACTCGGCTCATCAGGAAGCATGGCGTGAGGGATCACAACAGTAAACGGATTGTTCACTCTGATCTGCATACAGTCTTGGGGATTATTGGCGACAGATGCTTGGATATTGGGGGACAAAGCCCTTTTCTTCAAGGGAAGGAGGAATCTCATGTTGGAGAAGCAATTGGTTGTACTTTCCAGGGATGTTTCTATTTGGTTACTCAAACTGGTCTTTCAGTTGTTCTTCCCTCTGTTTCAGTTTCCTCAAACTTCCTCCCCCTTGAAACCCTTGGATATCGTCAGACATGTATTAATACATGTATCCAGCATCAAGGTAAAAGTGATACGGTGATAACCCATTTAAAACAACCCTTGACACCCTGGAAGGTTGAAGTCTTGGACAGAGTTCTTCTATATGAAGGCCCCGAAGAGGCAGACCGCTTATGTTTAGAAAATGGTGAGAAAAAATTATTAATCTTGTGTTTAAATCCTAGCCTGGTTTACATGATATTTTTTTCAATATGTATCCACATTTATTGTCTGTACTAGTTACTTGTTTGGATAATTATAGTTAAAGCTGAAGTTAGCATATTCATTACTCTTAATCAACATTTATTTTCTTCCTATTAGTAATGTTTTGTTGGTAATTTTTAGCGAAGTTACCTATAAAAACAATGCCTTCTTGTAGCTGTCCATCTAAACCTTAGCAGCAAATTTGATCTTAAAATTGGGGGTGTGGCTTACAAGTTGAATGGCTTGTGAAGAAGTTTGGTAAGGGTTTGTTATGTTTGTTTATTAGGAGAATTGATCATATTTTGAACACCCCTAGTTTATGTAATAAATTAGCTGAGTGCAAGCATAAGTGAGCTTGATTTTGACCGGCTCTTCTGATACGCATTTATATATTCTTCAGGACTTGATTTGGAATGTTTTGATTTTCATATATTAATCCCTTAGAATTATCTTCTGAGAGTTACGTGGCTAGTGTATATTCATAATGTTTTGGGGGGATTTAGGAAGTTGAAATCCATTCTAACTGGATTTTATGGTTTATTGATCTTTACTACTAAACATTTGAAAACTGAACTGTGTTACAGGCAGGAATGTATTTACGACTTTACATCTGTGGTGAAAATTTAAGTACTCTTTTGATGCATTGGAATTGTGGAAGGGTGAACATATTTAAGTTTTATATTTTGTTTAAGATCAAAATCTGTATCCTCTCATTTGGTTGACTGTACCAGGCTCGAGTTGCAAAACATAAATGAGTTTATCACTTTAGCTCAAGCAAGATCTTTTGAACCTGATTGAAACAATATTTTTTGAGTTTGGTTCGTCATCTGACTTTGCTCATGCTTGATAATATCTTGAATAAACATGCTTGAATAAGATATCCCGACCGTGTTTTGACTTTGTTCTCACCGATTAGACGAACAAGCTTTAATATATATTGTCTTTTTACATTCTTCAGGCAGAGGGTATGAAGAGCCCTGAGGATAGGGGACGAAATGAATTTAGTTTATATTGCTTGAGTCAATACTAGTCTCGAGTGTTAGGGGCTTCTATTTATATCATAATTGATTTTCTATACTTCCTCATAAATACTGGGTTATTGTTCTTGGTATCTAACTAGCTGATAGACCCACTTATGGAGCAGTTTTACTGTGCTAGCTCAGCAGCGATTTCCTCCCCTCCCCCTTCTTGCTCTTATGTTACACCTTTCAAAATATGATGACCACATGCCTTAGCTGATTAAATTACCTAGAGTATAACTTACGTTTCTTAAGGCAGAAGACCTCTTGTGTTGGCACTCAACTTTTCATTCGAACTACACTATCAGTTTTACAATACGCGCTGTAGACTTGATTGTCTTCACTCTCAACTGGTGCCTTTTCAGTTAATACTGAATAGTTTTACAGATTTGCAAGTCATTTATTATCTTTCTTTCTTCGGTTTTTTTCCTCTGAGTTTGAACTGCTTTTCCTTTTCTGTCTCTATTTATGTATTTTCATGTTCTTTGTGTACCCCCAATGCTATACCATAAGTCTTATTTTTACTGAAAGTAAAATTTGCCCATTCATTTTACTGAGTTTGCCTGACGTGTTATTTGTTTCTCGAACGTCAGGTTGGAACCTTAAGATTTCGCGGATACGTAGGCTGCAGCTAGCACTCCACTATTTAGACTTTGATGAAGTAGCACGGTCAGATTCTATGTAATACTGTGTGTGATTATTTATTATTCTCTTTTACTTGCTGCTTGACCTTTAAAATTGACATTTTTATTTCATAGCATTGTCCATATGCTTATATTAGGGTTTTCCAAGTAAAACTTCGCGTATTGATGTGTAGGATTACTCACAGTTTGACCAGTTTAATGATGTTTTCTTTTACTTTTTTTAGCTGTTTTCTTTCATCTTTTGTCTGTTCTCCCTCTTTATCCTGTTACAGATCATGTTCTCTCTCCCTCTCACTGGGCCCTCACGTGAAGAGTTAAATGTAGTGAATCTGGCTCAGGCATTATTCAATTTCAATGAATAAATCTCTTGCTATCTTCAAAGTAGGGGTCAGACTCTAGTATCATAACCATTGGGGATGAAAGCTCATTTGCTTTCGTTATAAATTATTCTCCCTGTGCTCTAGGAGCTTTTCTTTTCTGAACATTGACATAAACATTTTGCTTCAGAATTTTGTCTTTGGAGAATGAAAGTTCTATCTGCTTCTTCTTATTGAAAAGAATCATAAGTTAATATATTTGTATCACGTTTTGATGGAGACACAGATCTCTTGAAATGCTCGTGGATGTGAATCTAGCAGAAGAAGGCATTCTGAGATTGCTCTTTGCTGCAGTGTTTCTGATGGTTCATAAAAGTAGCAATGATATGGAGGTTTCTGCAGCATCCAGGTAACATTTTTTTAATCAATTTTCTTATACTGTTGTCACTTGTACTTAGGCTAAGGGTTTATGTGCTTACTGTATGTGAAGCAATTCATCAGAAAGTTATATTTTGCTGAAATAAATTCTCAAAGGGACTGCATAATTTGGCAAAGATTTATCTTGATGCTATTTTAGAATTCTCACGAGTTCGACAAGATTTGTGGATATTGATATTGCATTATTAAAAATTACATCAATTTATATTTCTAAAGCAAAAGAAGGTTTGATATCAAACTTTATGCTATAATTAGTATTAATAAACTATTAAAGGAATACATTTGTAAGGTTTATTATGGACTTTTTGTCCCTAATATGTGCTAGTATATCATCTGAAGCTGCATGGTTGGAGTTCTTTTCTAATATCTGTTTAATTTGATTGATAATTTTTTTTAAGATTCTACTGAATGAGAAAGAAAGTACATTGAACTCATCTTTTCGAACCCACAAATAATGTATATCTCACTCATCGAACAATGTTGTACTGTTAACCATAAAATTAAGTGCTAAATCATCTTTAACCCAGAAAGTGGAAATTCCTCTACTTACAAATTATCCAAAAAAGGTGAAAGGGATGAGAACTATATAACTCTGAGCCTATCCTTGAACTGGCTGTACTATACCAAGATATGTCAAATGACCCAAAGCTTTTGTCTTAAGAACGGCAGGACAAGAGTTGTAGAATGGAACCATGAATTTTTACATAGATAATGTCTATTAACCCACCACTTCTTCACCTCAAAGTGCAATGATAATTCCTTATAATTCCATGGGTTGCATGCCTTGGTGCTTTAATGAAATTAAAGCCATTGAAAAGGATGAAAATAAGTCTGAAGATAGAAAAAATCTTCTTCAAGGTTGCCCCGCAGGCAAAAAAAGCAATCTCAATGGGAGCACAAGTTTTCCATAAGGCCTTTCGTGGATAATTGTCCTTTCATTCTCATATTACCCTGACAAGATCCATTTTAATCCTCCATTACTACCCTAGTATAATCTTGTAACGGTCCCTTTTTGTTGAACTTGCTTTTATAGATGTAAGGAGTTTTTAAGTTCTCACTAAACCCAATCTTTGAGCATTCTGCCGCAACGGGAGTTGCAGCTCCATTTGCACCAATCCTTTTGTCATGCCAGACCAAATTATCATAGTACATTCTGTCCAAGTTATTTTGTTTTTCCTTTTCTGGAATTTCATATATGCATCAGCTGTGCTTGAATGTGCTACTCTCTTGATGTTTTTGGACAAAAAACCTTTTAAATTTGAACTTATTAAAGAAAGAACTGTAAATGGGTTGGTGTGTGACTCATCACTGTGTCACATTTGGAATTCACAAGTTGATGAATAATTTTTTTTTGCCTCAAAGCTGTAGAAGTTGGAGCAAGTTACTGATCATAAGATCGAGATTAGCTGCTTACAATGATGGATTTAGGTGTTGGCTGAATATGTATTAACTTCGGTTAACTTATAATAACTTTAATTTGAAATAAGTTTAATCACTGTATATGCTTTATGTTTTCCCTTCAATTTTATTACAAGCTTCTTTTAGGATGCTGTTCTGATTCTCACTTCTTTCAGTTATATATCGCAGACTTCTCTCGTTGGCCACCTCTTTTGCAACCAAAATGATTCGTAATTATGGCTCACAACAACTGAAGAAAGATGGATACAATTTGCAAAATTTTGGGGGGTCTCATCTTCTCTCTCTTCCCCCAGTTTCAATGGAAAAGGACCATGATGACTCAGGGATTTCAGGGAAGCTTCATGAGATGGCACACTTCTTGGAGATCATTAGAAATATGCAATGCCGACTTTGTGCACAATATAAAAAGCCTGGCCAGGGATCGGTATGTTGGTTTTGTAATCATGTTATCTTGCAAATTAATAATGCTACTATGTCATCGATAAATTTTAAATTAAAACCTTTGCCCATTGCTACTGTGCAACAGGTGGATAGTGCTGATGTGTTAAGTGTGGTGGATACAAACGCATCACAAGATGAATCTCAGCTTTCTATTGTTACATCAGATTCTGTACTGTTGGAGATGTATAATGGACAAGAACTTTCATTCCCTGTATCTACAATGGGTTCCAACAGTGCAGAGAAGCTTGCTTTGACATCCAAGAATGCCTTGGATTCTATTAAAGATGATTCTGACAGTGTCTCCACTCTTGTGCTACACGCCAATATATTAGGAAAGAACGTTCTCCCCGTGGAAAATCCAAAGGACATGATGGCACGATGGAAACTAAATAATTTGGACCTGAAAACGGTGGTCAAAGATGCACTTCTTTCTGGGCGTCTCCCTCTCGCTGTCCTGCAATTGCATCTTCATCATTCAAAAGATGTTGTTGCTGACAAAGAGTCTCCTGATACTTTCACTGAAGTTCGTGACATCGGAAGAGCAATTGCTTATGACTTGTTTTTGAAGGTTGATTATTGATAATCCTTTTAAATGAGTAGAATTATGTAATATTTGTACTGATCAAACTTGATACTCAGGGTGAAACTGGACTAGCTGTTTTGATGTTGCAAAGGCTTGGAGAGGACATTGAAACTTGCCTCAAGCAGTTGTTATTCGGCACAGTAAGGAGATCTCTTCGACTACAAGTTGCAGAAGAGATGAGAAGATTTGGTTACCTGGGACCATATGAGTGGAAGATGTTGGAGAGGATATTGCTTGTTGAGGTATGTGAAATTTATAGTCTTTGGTTCTATATTCTAGTTATGCGCACAAGTGGTGCCATTTTAATTCCAAAATCCAAACTGTGCATATTTATGTCAAGCTGATTGCCCTTTATTGCTCTCTTTGGGGTAAAGAGGCTGTACCCTAGTGGTAGTTTCTGGAAAACATTTTTTGCCCGGCAGAAAGAATTGAGGATATTTACATCATCAAGTTCACCTGGAGGAGTCAATTTGTGCTTATTGCATCCACATTTATTCAACGATCTCTTGATTGAGTGTGGTGAGATTGATGGAGTTGTCCTAGGTTCATGGACAAGTTTCAGTGAGGATTGTTCTGATCATCTGGTTGACGAAGATGGTGCTCGTGCTGGGTATTGGTCTGCTGCTGCAGTGTGGTCTAATGCCTGGGATCAGAAAACCATTGACCGTGTAAGTTACCTCTTTTATCCTTTTGGTACAATTTTGTGAGATATAATTGGAAATTTCTCAAATTTGGTAGCCACAGTTTTGCCTATCTTACACTATGGCTTCCAACAAAGCCGATGGAAACTAGAAATCGAGGGTACAGAATAAATTTGTCTGCTTGTCCATGGACTTTTCATACTCCAACTGGCCGCACTACAAGCCAAAAGCAGGATCACTAATGACTCCTGACATCAAATTTGAACAAATTTAATTTGACAGTTAATGTTTTAGGCTTTATCGCTTTTATCGAGTTCCTTTTGATAATTTTCCAATTTCTTATCTTAGCTCTTGAATTAGGTTTCTATCCATCTGTCAAAAAAAGAAAGAAAAAATCCCTCCGGACCAAATGTTTGAGTTTGAACCGGCTAATACATTTTGGCATAATTTTCTGTGTCTGAAACACATGCAAATAAACAAGCTGCTGTTGTAGATTGATTCTAGACCCTTTTATTGGCTGTCTTTTTTTCCTTCTTGAAAGCTTAATAATATTTATTGATTTGAGGTTGTTGGTTCTCTCTGTGAATAATTAGTTTAGAGGTTCTGTCGTTTTGGAGTGTGTATTTTATGGTTCTTATTAACATTATTGCTCATGCAGATAGCATTGGATCAACCTTTTCTCATGGGTGTCCATGTATTATGGGAATCAAAATTGGAGTACTACGTATGTCATAATGACTGGGAGGAGGTTTTTAAACTCTTGGACCTGATTCCAACATCTGCTTTGTTGAATGGAAGTCTTCAAGTTGCTTTGGATGGTTTGCAGCCCACTTCAGTTGTTGAAGGCGATGCTGATTTTCCAAACAATGGCAGATACATATGCTCGGTTGACGAATTAGATGCTATGTGCATGGACATTCCTGGCATCAGAATTTTCAGGTTTTCAGGCAACACTGCAAGCTCCATGTGGTTAAGGAGGATTATGGAGCAGAAACTTGCAAGGAATTTAATTTTTCTGAAGGAATATTGGGAAGACACTGCCGAGATTGTATCTCTTATGGCTCGTTCAGGCTTTCTAACTAGAATAAATAATATTCCAGCGGTGGAGGAGGATGTTGCTGGGAGTCCATCCAGTGTTAGAAGACATCATGTTGACACTGTACAAGCTCTTCATAAATTGGTTGTGCATCATTGCGTGCGACAAAACATGCCAAACCTTCTGGATCTTTATCTTGACAATCATTTTGTGGTTCTTGATAATGCTTCGCTTTGTTCATTACTGGAAGCTGCAGTAAGTTTCCTCATATCTAGTGAGTGTTACTGTTCTTTGTATAATATCACTTTGTTTTACAGATAACTTTTCCTTAGTGCTGTTTATTGGTTGCATCTAGTTTGCCCTTTTTATGTTTTCTTGTTTATTTTATTTTGCTTTCAGTCCTTTCAAAGTTCTCAAAGGGTTTTGTTGGATTTGGATAATTTAAAATGATAATTCTAATATACTGATCTTAGGATGGTTAGTCGGCCTAGCTATATGCACTATGATGATTTTGTCAGCATCTTTCATCATTTAACGAAAAGATTAATGTAGAGGTCTCAAAGATTAAAAATTCGGAAGAAATAACTAAATTTATTTGTCTTTGGAGTTCTTGTAATATTTTTGCAAAAGGTGAGTTGTGTGAATTTCAAATTCTATTTTGCATTACAAAAATTGAATTTTAAATAATGATTTTACTTTACATTAAAACATTTAGTTGAGTAATTTATTCACAATACTATTCAAATTAATTATTGGGCCTGGTTTAGAAATCCTGAATGAGAAAAAGGACTGGAGGGCTCTCTAACTGTTGCAGATTTTATGAGTTGCTTTCATCTAACTGATAGAAGCGCCATTATAGGAGTTTTGGTCTTCCCAATTAATTGCATGCTCAAGGTCATAGTACTGTTAGAAGAGGGAGATGCGAAATTTGTTTAATCTTTTTTTAAAAATGATATGATTCAACTGTTTAAATCGCATATGAATTTCTAGAGGGTGAAATGCTGCAGTATATGCAACCGAAACAGTGCCTGCCAACTACAATTTGACTTTGGCAAATTTTTTTGTTCTTGCCTTTTAAAATAATAAACTTAATTTTTATACTAACCTTTGTAGTGTTACTGTTGACCAGAGCACTTCGTTCTTCCTCCAAAAAAGTATATTAGGCTTTTACCCTTCTATCTTAATAAGAAAAATTGTCTTCTCGAACTTTATCCTTCTCATTTGTTAATCATTTCATGAATCTTCTAAAAGAAACCTGTGTCCGCAAAAAACTAGTGCTGTTTTGATTCTGCTTGAAGCTATTAAAATGACAAGGTTATATTGATGATTCTTATCAAATGGAGAGATGAACAACTTGATCCAACTCGATCTAGCTCGAAAAGAGTGTTATTGATTGGTAGTCCATATCCGAGGGAAGCGAAAAAAGAAGATATTTGTGGAAGTGATTGGAACAGACTTGGACTATATCAAGCTAGTCATTAGTGTTAGATGGTAATGGATGACTGGAGAATTTAGGACATCTGATTTCTCCAATGAATGCATGTAGCTTGCCCCTAACCTTTTGGGATAAGGCTCTAATGATGATATTGCTCTCTCTATGTATCTAGGGGGAGTTGCTGAAATTTTTGATTCTCCAATTATTGTATTCTGGAGCCATGAGGGAACTTTTCTATTTTATGTTTCGTGTTTTTGGTGTCAGTTGAGAAAACCATAGTCGTGAGTGACTAAGATGCGTTTTTATCTGAAGGAGTGTATTGCAAAACAATGGAGCGTGGTTAGTGCCCCTTTTGTTTGATGTGGAGTAGTGGTACTATCGAGGGGACTGCTTTGCTTGTGGTCTTTCTGAACTTGCATATCTCCGGCTCCTGTCCATTTGTCCTGTTCCCCAGTTGTCCATGACTCCTCATTTTATTTTATTTTACTTGTTTTTACATGTTTTCCCATAGTGGTGACTCTTATATGGGTTCTGTCTGCTTGGATAGCACTCTTGGCACATTTCTTTAGTAGATTTTTACTCTTAAGAACTAAAAAGTGAAAAGTATTTTTGGAAATGACAGCTGGAAATTTTTTCCCCCTTGTTTGTAGTTTTTTAATGTGGTTTGTTCGCTAAGTTCTTCATTATAGAAATTTTAAAAATGCAGGATGTTATCATATTGTAAGCAATAACATAAAGCATAAAAAGGATTAATTTTCAATGCAAGGGCACTGCTTCATTTTTTTCTCTCTTAAGATTTGGACAATATATACTATGGCAGTACATCACGGAATTATCTGGCTGTCTTCATATGCCAAAAGTCTCATTCAGTTATGCTATACATGCCGCTATGATGCTTAGATTAGGTTACATTAGTCCTCAATGTTTAGTGTTATTTTGCATTTTCGAAATGCAGTCAATAATTTGTGGATGAAGTTATATTTTGTCATTTGCTTTATGGCAGGGAGATTGTCAGTGGGCAAGATGGTTGCTTTTATCTAGGATCAAGGGGTGTGAATATGATGCATCATTCTCTAATGCTCGGACAATAATGTCTCGTGCTTTAGCACCCGATAACAGCCTCCTAAGTGTCCGGGACGTTGATGAAATTATTTGTAATGTTGATGACATTGCAGAAGGAGGGGGAGAAATGGCGGCTTTAGCAACTCTGATGTATGCCCCCGCTCCTGTTCAAAATTGTCTAAGCAGTGGTAGTGTAAAGAGGCATAGCGGCTCCTCAGCCCAGTGCACCTTAGAGAACCTTAGGTCCACCTTACAGCGCTTCCCGACAGTGTGGCGAACACTTGTAGCAGCTTGTTTGGGACCGGATAAAGCTTGCAATTTTGTGGCCACCAAAACAAACAATGGTTAGCCCTTTCCTCTGATTTTTTTAATTCCCTGCTCATGGGCAGAATAAATAAATTTTTTATTAGTCATGGAAGAATCTTCTGACTGCATATTTACTGTATTTGAAAATCCAGTTTTAGCAAATTATCTAAATTGGCGTGACAACATCTTCTTTTCTGCTACACGTGATACTTCACTCCTACAAATGCTTCCATGCTGGTTTCCTAAAGCTGTTCGGAGATTGATTCAGCTCTATGTTCAGGTCCATTTTGTTCTCCATTACATGTCACTGAATAATTTATGCCACAGCATTTTGAAAATTTTCCTTTTGTTAAATACTGAAGTTTTTATAGTTTGGTGCTGAATTTTAAAGTTCTTCCTCTTATATCAGTGAGGTTTTAATATCATAGTTACCATTTATTAACCAATTTCTTGTGTATGTGCTTGTGCTATATTATCTGAAAGTAGTGCTTTGTCTAAATGATTGACAATGTTTAGTTTTCATGATATCACAGGGCCCTCTTGGATGGCAATCAGTTTCATGTCTGCCTACAGGAGAATCTCTGCTTGATAGAGATGTCGATTTTTATATCAATGCTGAAGAACACACTGAAATCAATGCAATCTCTTGGGAGGCTAGTATACAAAAGCATGTTGAGGAAGAACTCTATGATTCTTCAATTGAGGTATAAATGTCCTTTTTCCCCTCATGGCAGTTTATTTCTCATGTTACATCCTATACAACCTTAAGCCATATGACAACTTGTTTGGGAAGATTTTTTCTGTCTCACTTCTGTCAATTACCTTAGGAAACTGGCATTGGGCTAGAGCACCACTTGCATCGTGGACGTGCACTGGCTGCTTTCAATCATATTCTTGGCATTAGAGTTCAGAAATTGAAATCTGAGGGACAACCCAACACTTCAACTCTTGGACAGGCTAACGTTCAGTCAGATGTGCAGACACTTCTTGCGCCAATTGTTCCAAGTGAAGAATCTCTTATTTCATTTGTAAGGCTTGGGGTCTCCTTCTCTCCATCTCTCTGCATAGCAACTTAAAAATAAATTTGTTAGCTTTTAAGTTTTAAATGGTGTTTTCAACGTAGAACTTGAATTTTCAGGCAATTCCACTTGCCATTACACATTTCGAGGATTCTGTTCTGGTGGCATCATGTTCTTTTCTCTTGGAGCTCTGTGGTTTATCTGCCAGTATGCTGCGTGTGGATATTGCTGCATTGAGACGGATTTCTTTGTATTACAAAACTACTGAAAATAGTGAGAACTACATTAAACTTTCAAACGGTTCTGCATTTCATGCGGTATCTCATGAAGGTGATCCACTTGAATCCTTAGCTCGTGCATTGGCAGAAGAATATCTGCATCAGCATAGTGCAAAAAGTACTAAGGCAAATCCAAATTCACCTTTGAGCAAACAACCTTCACGAGCTCTCATGCTCGTCCTCCAGCACTTGGAAAATGCAAGTCTTCCATTGATGGTACACGGGAAAACTTGTGGATCTTGGTTATCCACTGGTGATGGTGATGGAAATGAATTAAGATCTCAACAAAAGGTTGCGAGTCAACACTGGAATTTGGTCACAGCATTTTGCCAGATGCATCAACTTCCCTTAAGTACTAAATACCTTGTTGTATTAGCAAGGGACATCGACTGGGTATGCTTGTAACTGTATTCCTTACGGACTAAGTTCCTATTTCTCTGTAAATCTAACACTTCCATTGTTTCTCTTAAGGTTGGATTCTTGTCTGAAGCTCAAATAGGAGGATACACTTTTGACACAGTGGTCCAAGTAGTAAGCCTCGCTTGCTTTCTCATTGTTCATAGTCTTTTGATTAATAAAATAACAGCTGTACAAATTACCAGCTAAATGATTTGCCCTTATGATTCTGTCTGTCAGGCATCGAAGGAGTTTGGTGATCCACGTCTCAAAATTCACATTTTAACAGTTTTGAAAGCTATGCAGTCAAGAAAGAAAACTAGTTTATCATCTTACTCGGATGCTGCGGAAGAACATGAAACTTTATTCTCAGATGAAAATATATATATCCATGCAGAACTTTTTAGGATCTTAGCAGACTGTGAGAAGCAGAAAAATCCTGGAGAGGCCCTTCTGAAAAAAGCAAAGGAATTGTCCTGGTCAGTTTTGGCCATGATTGCATCATGCTTTCCAGATGTTTCTCCATTGTACTGTCTAACAGTTTGGCTGGAAATTACTGCTGCAAGGTATTATTAGTTATTTCATATATTTTTTAATATTTTAATGCCTTTTAAGTTTGAGATATTTGAGAACTGTGCTGCATTGATCTGTCATTACTTTTAGCACATAAATGCTTTCCAGGATTTGTATTGCCTATATTTGTGTCATTTTTGCATCCTAAGGTCAATATCAAATTATGGTTTATTGTTTACCAGGGAAACTTCTTCCATAAAGGTGAATGATATCGCTTCCCAGATTTCAGATAATGTTGGAGCAGCTGTGGAAGCTACAAATATCCAGCCATCAGGCAGTAAGATTCTTACCTTGCATTACAACCGGCAGAATCCAAAACGTAGGAGACTTATGGAGCCTATAGCTGTGGATGCCTCATCTGATATTTTGAGTGCTTACACTGGTGCAAAATTTTCTCCTCACCAAGGTCTTATGGTGGAAGAAAAGAGTAAACTGGAAATTGGTGAAAAAATTAACGTCTCAAGTGATTCTGACGAAGGGCCAGCTTCTCTGTCCAAGATGGTTGCAGTACTTTGTGAGCAACGCTTGTTTGTGGCTTTGCTTAGGGCATTTGATATGTTCCTTCCGTCATGTTCATTGTTACCTTTTATCCGTGCTCTTCAGGTTGGCAGGCCTCCCAACTTTTGTTTTTCCCTCCTCAAGAACCATTTTTTCTGTCATGCCATTTTTGCTAGTTGAAAAACAACTCTGCCTTGTATCCTTTCTGAGGCTCTGATCTTTTCATGAGCCAAATGTCTATGGTCTATTGGACTGGTGGAAATTGGTTTAAGAACTGGTAGCATTATGTTTTCAGATGCAGTATCCTTGTTGACTTGGTTGAGTCATAATAGATTTCTGAAACCGTCTAAACTGTCTTTTGTGTTCAAATTATTTTTATTTTTGTATTCTGACATCTGTTCTTGAACCTTTCAAGGCATTTTCACAAATGCGTCTCTCTGAAGCTTCAGCACATCTGGGTTCCTTCTCTGCTAGAATCAAGGAAGAACCATTCCATGTAGTGCCAAATACAGGCAGGGAAGGAAATATCGGAAAGTCATGGATTTGCTCTACTGCTCTAAACGCTGCTGATGCTATGCTTTCAACTTGTCCATCTCCTTATGAAAAAAGATGCCTACTACAACTTCTTGCTGCTACTGACTTTGGGGATGGAGGATCTGCAGCTGCACATTACCGGCGATTGTATTGGAAAATTAATTTAGCAGAGCCTTCGCTACGGAAAGACAGTGGCCTCCATCTTGGGAATGGAACATTGGATGATGGTTCACTTTTAACAGCATTAGTAAAGAGTGGGTATTGGGAGCAAGCACGTAACTGGGCCAGACAGCTGGAGGCGAGTGGTGGGCCTTGGAAATCTGCTATTCACCATGTCACTGAAAGTCAGGTACCACCTTCCCAATGCATATTGCTGCTTTTTAAAAGCATGATAACTCAGTGGCAAATGTGATATTTGGAACTGCTTTGCCAACAAAATTTTATGGTCTGTAATTTCGCATTCTTGTGTAATTATACGTAGACTTGTAGTTGTAGGCCTCTTAGGGAGAAAATTTTGGGGTGAAATCCTATCATAGGATTCTTTTTGAAGTCTTCAAAAGTAACGGAGTGACTTTCTGAGGCAAATAATTTAAAGCCAAAGATCCATCTAAGAACTTCAAATATAATTGCATGTGCAAGAAATCTATAGTTAGGAAGTGATGTTGAAGACATTGAAATGTTTATGCAGGGGCTGGTTGATTAACATGTTAATCCTCATGTCATTTGTATCTAATAACATCCAATTGTATAGGCTGAATCTATGGTAGCTGAGTGGAAAGAATTTCTTTGGGATGTCCCCGAAGAGAGAGTTGCTTTATGGGGCCACTGTCAGATGCTGTTCATAAGATATTCCTTCCCTGCTCTACAGGTACATTTTTTTGTCACTCTCAGCATCATAAGCGATTTTTTCCCCTTTTTTGGGGTGGCGGTGGGGTGAAGCACTTTTTTTTATTATTTTTTTTACTTGGGTGGACCTACCATTATTTGTATTTGCAGGCTGGGTTGTTTTTTCTTAGGCATGCAGAAGCGGTGGAGAAAGATCTTCCAGCAAGAGAGCTCCATGAGTTGTTGCTGCTTTCACTTCAATGGTTAAGTGGGATGATAACTCTGTCCAATCCGTGAGTATTGTTCTCTTAATTATTTTCTCCTTCATATATTGGTACGTTATCATATTCCTAAGGGGTATCATATCATGTTTGCATCAGAGTGTATCCGTTGCATCTTCTACGAGAAATTGAGACTAGAGTATGGCTCTTGGCTGTTGAGTCAGAGGCTCAGATGAAAAATGAAGGGGAATTCACTTTAAATAGTTCCTGCAGAAGCCCTTTGATTGGAAATACTGCCAATATCATTGACCGGACTGCAACTATAATAACAAAAATGGATAATCATATAAACACGATGCAGAATAGAACATCAGACAAACAGGATGCTAGGGAATATAACATTGCTCATCACAGAAACCAAGCAGCAGATGCCAGTTCTTCGACTTCAGGAGGGAATATGAAGACAAAGCGGAGAGCCAAAGGTTATACTTCATCAAGACGGCCATTGGTGGACTCAGTCGATAAAAACACTGATCCTGAAGATGGTTCAACTCCTCCCAATTATAGAAATGATGTGCCCTTGCTAGATGAAAATGTGAAGATAGAATTGTCTTTCTCAAAGTGGGAAGAAAGAGTTGGTCCTGCAGAGCTGGAAAGAGCTATTCTTTCTTTGCTAGAGTTTGGACAAATAACAGCTGCCAGGCAACTACAACAGAAGCTATCTCCAGGGCGTGTACCTTCTGAATTTATGCTCGTGGATGTGGCTTTAAAGCTTGCAGATCTCTCAACTCCTCGTAGAGAAGTACCCATATTGATGCTCGATGAGGAAGTGCGTACAGCTATTCAGTCGTGTAATTTATCGAGTGAACATCATCTGATTAACCCACTGCAGGTTAATTGTCACGTCTTCATCTTTTTTTCACAGATTTTCCTTATGGAGTTGACATGTTTATTGATTAGTAAAACTGAATTAGATTACCCCTTTTGTGCATAAAGATTGGTCAACTCCTTTTTCTCTAATGTTTGTCTCATGTTGTTTGTTTTTATGCGAATATAGGTCTTGGAGAGTTTACCTGAAATTTTAACTGAAGGGAGTGGACGTGGACTTTGCCGAAGAATAATTGCTGTTGTAAAGGCTGCAGATATTTTGGGTCTTTCATTTTCTGAGGCATTTGATAAGAAGCCAGTTGAGTTACTTCAACTTCTTTCCCTCAAGGCACAAGAGTCATTCCAGGAAGCATGCCTCCTTGTGCAAACTCATCCCATGCCACCTTCAAGTATTGCTCAGATTCTTGCAGAATCTTTTTTGAAGGTGTGGATCTGTGTGCATACATGATTGTCATTTCATTGGGCTTATCTATTGTTTACCTGATAATATATACTTTTGGCAATTGTATTGTGGCCTTGTGGGCAGATAAGTAGATCTCCATCACTTGAATGAGTGGTAGATGATCAGTAATAGTCTCGTGGGTTCAATTCACATCTGTCCACCCATAACCTTTTTTATTTTTGGTGTCACCCACTTGGCTAGTACTCGAGAATCTGAAAAAATCAGTTTTGCTCTACACTTTGCCCATTTTTCTTGTGAAATACAATAACCTTAAATTTTTGTCTGGATCCTGAATCCAGATCTTCCCCAAGTTAATGAAGTCATCAGAGAAAAAGTTGATCCTTATTCTCCCTGATATTATTGATATTCCATTTCAATGTAGGGGTTATTGGCTGCTCATCGTGGGGGATATATGGATTCTCAGAAGGATGAAGGACCTGCTCCTCTTTTGTGGAGATTTTCAGATTTCCTGAAATGGGCAGAGCTTTGCCCATCAGAACCAGAAATTGGTCATGCTTTGATGCGTTTGGTTATTACTGGACAGGAGATACCACATGCATGTGAGGTAATACTATTATACAATTCAAATTTTTGAGCAGTCCACAAGAGATACCAGAAATTTTGGTTGTACTTGTGTTTATTACCAAGATTGTCGTGGTGGTTATCATCATCATGCAATAACAGAACCCATGTTTATTGAGGTGGAGTATTAGGATCTGGTTTTGAGGTTTGGTTGAATTGGGTTGCCTGCAGTATAGTGAGCATTGTGATATATAGATCTGATCAGGCCTGCCACCATGCCCAGTAAAAGCTGGACTTGAGAAAGTTTTTTATTCATGGACTGTGGCTGTGTGTGAAATATATTAGGCTTTGAGTCCGGCCCGGCCCTCTTGGCCATTTTTTTGAACATAGAATAGTACGTATTTTATTTTGGGCCAGGCTTGGGAAGATGTTCTGGCCTGATGCTTTAGGAGGGCCGAGCCGGTGGGATCAGGAAAAAAATTCCAAGCCCAGCCCATGATCAGCTCCATAATTATACTGCATAATATATATTTTACTTAGGCCTTGGGCAAGAATAAAAAAAAAAAACCTGAGCACTGGCAGGTTAAATTCCTTAGACGAGGAATCATCCAGTGTTCCATGTCATATCCTGTTCTACTGGTTTCTTGGCAAACACCTTTAAGAATGGTCACTGATACAACATTTCCTTTCTGTGTTGGATTGATGGCTCTGACTTTTCATCTGGTTTGCCATGTGAGCTGGGTTGACCTTGTCATCGGCATCTTGTCTTGACGGTCTTCGGTAGAATCATTGAAGTGTTAATTTCTTAGAGAGATGAAAGTTTTGTGCACCACTTTTAAGATGTTTTTCCCTTTTCAGACCTTGCCTTGTATTTGGATTCACACTTGTTCTGATAATTTCACCTTTTCAAAGTCTTCTTTCTTTATCACTAGTTTTTAATTTGGACATTTTAGTTAGCTCTGACTATGAAATCACATGGTCGATTCACCTACATGACCTTTATCAGACAAGTGACCCTGGATCCAGTGTACTTTTGGTGGATACGAGAGTCGTTACGTGTATAACTTTTATGTCCTGATTTATTCTATCTGGTGAATTCGATGCTTTACATAACAAAGGAACAGGACAATGAGAAACTACTTATTTTTGGTGGCGCTTTTTCCCCAATCATGATGATAGAATCTTTTCATTTACTGATATTTGTGGTTCACAGGTGGAGCTTCTTATTCTGTCCCATCACTTCTACAAGTCATCAGCTTGCCTTGATGGTGTTGATGTTCTTGTGTCCCTTGCTGCAACCAGGGTGGAGGCTTATGTTTCTGAGGGTGATTTCCCATGTTTGGCCCGCCTGATCACTGGAGTTGGAAACTTCCATACTCTTAATTTCATTCTTGGCATTCTCATAGAAAATGGTCAGTTAGATCTGCTTCTTCAGAAGTATTCAACAGCTACAGATACAAATACGGGCACTGCCGAGGCTGTCAGAGGATTTAGGATGGCTGTTCTCACATCACTGCAGCATTTTAATCCCAATGATCTTGATGCATTTGCAATGGTTTGTATATTTATGCATGAGTCTAACACGTCAATTAGTACATTTCTGTAATATTAAATCAATATGCAGGACATTTGGTTATGTTTTGATTATTGCATTCATTTATTCTTTGACCATAGGCATTGGTCATTCTTGGCATCTTATTTCTTCTGGAAATTGTGAGCTAGGTAATTTTGACATGAGTTAGATGTTAGGATAGCGAAACATTATGGTGCAACTGCTCGGTAAGAAAGTTGTGAACTGAAGGGACAATTGTTTTGCATGATTTTAAGAGGCATATATCGGCTACTGAAAAGCAGGAAGCTTTGATTTGGTCCCTTTATGGGGGTGAACACTATATTATGCCTTTTTTCTTTTCCTTTCGTTATGTAGATGCTGGCAGATATTACTTGAGAAATCTATGTTTTAACACACCACATGGTTTTTGCTGCTATAAGAAAACTATAAAATTTAAGAAAGATGTTTTATTTAATTCTGATACATATTGTTGTCCTTCACAGGTCTATAATCACTTTGACATGAAGCATGAAACAGCTGCTCTTCTAGAGTCACGAGCAGAACATTCTTGTCAGCAATGGTTTCACCTTTACAATAAGGATCAGAATGAAGACCTACTTGAGTCTATGCGCTATTTCATTGAAGCAGCTGAAGTTCACTCTTCAATTGATGCTGGCAATAAAACACGCGGAGCCTGTGCTCAGGCTTCACTAGTTTCCCTTCAAATTCGAATGCCAGATTTCAACTGGCTCAATCTATCTGAAACTAATGCCAGGAGAGTACTAGTTGAACAATCCCGTTTCCTGGAGGCATTGATTGTTGCGGAAGCATATGGCCTTAACCAACCCACTGAGTGGGTACTGGTGCTTTGGAATCAGATGCTTAAACCTGAGCTAACAGAACAGTTTGTAGCAGAATTTGTGGCCGTTCTTCCTCTTCAAGGTTCTATGCTTGTAGAACTGGCAAGATTTTATAGGGCTGAAGTAGCAGCCAGAGGTGATCAATCCCAATTCTCTGTCTGGCTGACGGGGGGAGGGCTGCCTGCAGAATGGGCCAAATATCTGGGAAGATCTTTCAGATGCTTGTTGAAGAGGACTAGGGATTTGCGATTAAGATTACAGCTGGCTACAATAGCTACTGGTTTTACTGATGTGATTGATGCATGTACAAAAGTGTTAGATAGAGTCCCTGAGACTGCTGGGCCACTTGTGCTGAGGAAAGGCCACGGCGGGGCCTATCTTCCGTTGATGTGAACCTGATGTGTTTGTATGAAGATGGTCATATCATGCAATTGCTGGTTGTTACAATGATGGTGATGACCTGCAAGATGGCAATACAGAATGATTTTCAATTATGGTCGTTATTTATTGATATGGATCGGCTGCAGCATTATTTGCTCTTGAACATTGGAGAAGCCAAACAAGCAAAAGGGTTTTGAATATATACAAATCAGATAATCCACTCATGGTCTCTGCAAATTAATTGGTTTTTTTTTTTGTTTTTGTTTTTGTTTCTGTTCATATTGGAGCAGCTTGTGAACCTGCCAATGAATCAGCTTAGTGTCACGTGTGGTCATGGACAATGTTTGCCTCCTTTTCCTTACCCATTCTTTTGATTGGCAATTTGTGTTGTATCCGTCATTGAATAGGTCAATTACCATTTTGTGTAAGCAATTCACAATAACTTCATTAGGCCTTCTGAAGACAAAACTAATTTTAAGGTCTTCGGCTATCTTGCTTTGGTTCATAGCCACAAACAATTCATACGCAATAGTTGGTTCCCAGGCCATAACTGTAGACCC
Source organism: Euonymus europaeus (assembly GCA_963580455.1). Lineage (NCBI taxonomy): Eukaryota > Viridiplantae > Streptophyta > Magnoliopsida > Celastrales > Celastraceae > Euonymus > Euonymus europaeus. The sequence continues at coordinate 2,608,352 of OY756968.1, read as the reverse complement.
ATATATATGGTTTTCACATGGATATTGCAGCCCACTGCACTTTTTGATATCGCTAAATCCACTAAAAATATAAAACGAATTTCAAGAAGTGGATCTACGATTCACCGGGTCTGATAGCAAGGGTACATACAACTACAGAGTGCATTATTCTTTAAATATGGATGTAAGCAACTAAGCATGGAAGTAGATGCACTCAAAGTACTATAGACCAATATATTCATATTCAGATATCTTCCCCAGAGGCCCAAATGTACAGAAACCCTATGGTCACTTTTATACTATATCTGATAGGGCAAGTCCACAACAAGGCAACAGATATCCGGACACTCTGTAATCACCAACTGAACCACGCCTTAAGCTCCATCATCTTCAAGGTTGTTAACCCGCTCACATTCATCAATCCATTCACTATATCTGCAGTCAAACAATGTTATGTCAGGTGTGCGAATCTCGACAAGAATAACTAAAATTTGGAAAGAAAAAAAATAGACATCAACTTACACGTCGATGGGTTCTGTTAAAGCTGCAAGACCACAACAGAGAGAAATGACATTAGTGAATTTCTAATTCAATGTGAACCCCGAAATTGAAGGCGAAAGAAACAATTAATCATTTAAAGACCCCCCATCTAATGATTGGAGAAAGTCAGAAAAAGAAAAGAGCTTTACAGAAAAATAGTTTTTGTAAGTAAAGTAAACATAAAGGGACTCCCATTCTATCTTTTATGAGTTTGAGGAGGACTATAAAAGGTGGAACCATACTTCTCTCACATTTTTGAAATTCATAAGGTCATGCCATAAACAGGTCATACCTGTGACGGTTGTGCTAAAGTTCTCTTGGCATATATTGCATATAGCCTCACCAATCAAATTCTTCATATCACTGAAACCCAACAAGTACATTAAATAAGAACGTAAAAGTCAGAAAACCGAAAACCGAAAACCTACTTAAAATAAACAAAGTTCAACCAGAAAGGAAAAGACAATAGCAAACAAAAGGTAAATATATGCATAAGGATAATCAAAGTGCCCTGATTTCTCTCTGACTGTTTATTACAGGATGAACATAAAGGAACCACTTGCCAGCCCCTTGCATTTTTACTCCAACAGTAACACCCTTCCCAATGACACGTATCAAAATAAGATGCAACATGACTCTAAAGAAGTACTCAAATAACTAAAGAGTGCAAAAGCAAGGAGTTACTTGCTTGGTTGCTTCCCATCCTTCTAGCATGCATACAGCACAATGGAAATACAATTTTTTGCTCGACTAAAAAATTGCAACTTCTTCCAATCTTCTTGGTTCAATACCAATAAAAATCAATGGGGAAAGCAGATAATTGAGAACTTACATGCGACATTCAACACTAGTACCATGGTTGCAGAAGGGGCAACTGAAAACAGTATCAAGTTTGTCCATCCGCTTCTTAGGTGGTGGCTTCGCCTTTGATTTCCTTTTCCCCATTTGTCCACCTGAGTCTGCACCCACATCCTCAAGTAACAATTACATGAAATTGTAAGCAATCAAGTATGGACCACCTGGGCACCATATTAAGCTGTAAAGCCCATCACATCACAACCAAAAAAATAATGTAAAATGCCAGAGTAAAGACTCTCGCCAAGTTTACTAATCATTCAATGCATAAAACCAAACATAAAAATCACATATCGACACGAGCATCATAGGTACCAATTCTGCAAGAAAAACACACCTAGCAGATACCATTCATAAATTATTAGAAGTAAAGCCATCCTTTTATTATAAAAAATTTCAACTAGCCCTCTTCGAAAAGCAACTTCGGTGCTTCATAGAAAGAAAATTGTTCAATCGAAGAATCTCTCAAAATCTGAACGGAAAATTAGCACCTCGAACAAACTTCACTTCGAAACTAAGTAAAAAAAAAAGGAAAAAAAATACTATGCATGAATATCTAGACAACCCCGTCAGCTTCTTGGAGAGAGGAGAAGAAGAAAAAGAAAAATAGGGCAAGAAAAATACAAGAACTAGACTCAGTTACTGTCATTTTGCTACAATCCCCGGCCTAGTTAAGCGATAAAAGAAATAAATCAAAAAGAAAATCAAGGAAACACAAACTTCACGCGGATGAACTCGACGCGTCGACGGAATAACCAGCAAGATTTAAAAAAGAACCAAGACAATCACCAAACGTTCTTCCAAAAGAAAAAGGAAAACCCTAATCGAGCACCATAAAAATTCGAAGAGTAAATCGAGTAGGCACGGAAATTGAAAGAACGGAGATGAGGGAAGAACACCTGAATGGAATCAGTTAATTGCAGAGAAAGGACAATAATGATATCCCTTCGTAATCTAAAATTCTTGCTTGAAGACTTCCAATTTATTTGTCAGCAGAAGGAAATAATGCCAGCCCAATTGACCGATCGGCCCACTTTGCAAGCCCATGAGCCAAACTCTTTGCTTGTCGATTTTGTTCACTTTCAAGTTCGACTGGGTCGTCCAAAAAAAAAAAAAAAATCAACTGGCTCAGCCATCTACAAATATATATATATATATATCTACTAGAGTAGAACCCGGGCGCTTGCAATTATTTGATTAGAATGCTTCAATTTGTTTCTTTCCAATAGCCTGACTTTCAAGCTTCGGGAAAAACCGAAACAAAGTAACTGGTATTAGAATCTCGTATTAAAGTCTAAAAACACAGCAAAGAACAAGAGATTCGTGAACCAAAAATAGCACTCGTAGCATTGAACTAACTTGTCAATTTCTTTCACAACTTAAGCAACCTATTTATATATATAACTAATTCGCAATAGGGGAGATGACCTTCCTAATTTTGCTTTCATTAGGGAAAAAAAATTACAATGAAAAAAATAACTAATGCTACAGATCAAATAAAGAAAAAGAAATCAGCAAGAAGTTTATGCATTCCAAATATAGCTAAGAAATTTCCAAATTTTCCTTATGTCCAACAACCAGTAATTTAAGTTTCTCTTATTTTCACCAACCAATAATGGGCTCTAAGACCAAGTGTCTACATAACCGGGAACTCTGCCATTGGCAGTTCAACTTCAAACAATCTCAGTTTAGAACAATACAGAATCTGGTAATACAACAAATTATAAATAATTTCAAAAATACTAACTACTTTTGAAGAATAGTTGAAACAACAAAAAACCCACTGAAATATTTTTGAAACCCAGGAACAAATTCAAGCAAAAGAAGCACCAAAATCAATTAAAACCCTATCTCTGCAAAAAGCTAATTATGCTCCAACCTATGTAAATTGGAGGCAATGGAAGCAGACAAATCTCCACAGACAGAGTCAAACCTTGTGCAAGGTGTTTCTGATGAATGAAAAATACCAAACTATAAATAATTTTTTAAAAAAAAATTGACTCTTTCTAAATATTACCAACAACATTAAAGACAAATTCAAAGAGGGAAACTTTTTTAATGAAATCAACTTTAGAACGCATAATAATAGAGTTGTGCCATCCCTAACCTAGGGGAAGGAATATAAGGTAAAGTCTTTAGTCTGAAACATAATGAAGTTTAATTGCAAGAACCGCAAAGACCGTTAAAAATCACAACTGTGTAGAGTTTTTTTTTTTACTAACCTTGACAATTTGAAGATGTTCGCACCAGGAAAATGTCCATACGTTGTGGCCAAGCTTGTGCAGGGTAAATAAAATTCAGAATTACTGATAAATGAGAACAACAAATTATAAATAATTTCAAATATAGTAACCACTTTTGAAGAATGGTTACAACATCAAAAAAACGTCTGTAAATATTTTTCAAATACACCAAAAAATTCCAACAAAACAAGCGCTAAAAACAATTAAAATTCTATCTCTGGAAAGTTAAATATGCACCAACCTTAGTAAATTGGAGAAGATGGAAACAGCCAAATCTCCACATGCAGAGTGTAACCTTTTGCAGGGTGTTTCTGATTAATTAAACACCAATCTATACATTATTTGAAGAAATTAAAACTGGTTCAAAAAATTACCAGCAACATTAAAGACAAATTCAAAGAGGAAAAAATGATTAAATGAATCAAAATATAATTAAAACCAACAAAACAACATTATCCATGGCTCCAACAAATCAAAAAATGATGCAAAATAATCTTTGTCGTCGAAAGATTATTTTATCCAACGTATGCCCGGTATGTAAAGCTGGTCCTGAATCATTGATGCATGCTTTGTTTTATTGTTCCCATGCTTTTGAGGCAATGTGTCACAGTTCAAAAATTATTCACAAATTGCCAATGGGGGGATTGGAATTTTATGAAGTTTGGTGCCATTTTTCGGAACATCTTGAGCCTTCTTGCTTGGCTGCTTTGGCAATGATGCTAAGAATGGTGTGGCATCGGCGGAATAGTATTTTTTACGGTAGTAAACCTCTACCCGTATCTCAATTTTTTAATTCTGCAGTGCTTTCGGTCCAGCAACTTGTTGCTGTGAATTCAAGTGACCGAACATATCATAATCCATCTCAGCAGGTTTTGATAGGTAGCTGGTGTTTTCCAAGTTCTGGGTTCGTTAAAATTAATTTTGATGCAGCTGTTAGTATTGGTAGAAGAATATCTGCTTTTGGATGTGTTTTTCGTGATGATTGTGGTCTGCCTTTGTATGCTGCCTATGATTGTTATCATGTGGCTCTTTCGCCAGCATTGGCTGAGGTAAATGCTGCCCTACATGCAGTTCGCCTTGCTCTTCATTTGGGTTTTTGTCTTATTCATTTGGAAGGTGATTCTAGTATTATCATTAAGGCAATTGGTGATTATGATGCATCCTGCAATTTATCTGATTGGGGTGCTCTATCAAGGGAGGTCAATCTTCTTCTACAGATGACATCATGTTGGAAGGTTTCCCATGTAGGCAGAGATTTTAATAAAGTGGCTCAAATTGGATTGTCCCAGCAACCCAATCTCTTATGTGGTGCTCTTATTTCTCCAGAGATTAAGGTTCTAATTGCGGCAGATCGAGCTCATGTGGCTGGAGCTTCTTAATTCTGTGTATTTTATATGTCTTGCTGTAATTAGCTAGTTCTATGTATTTCTTTTTGTTATGGATGTTTACTTCGTCCTCTTCCGGAGGAGAAGAATGTTATCCTTGATGGTTGATTATAATCAATGACATGCTGATCTTTTGATCTTTCAAAAAAAAATGATGCAAAAAGAAAATTTGACCAAAGAAGAAATACGTGAAAAGCTGATCAAAGAGAGAAAGTAATAAAGAGAGAGATTAAATAATAGAAACTCATGACATCTAATGCGAAGGGTTATCACATGATGCCAGAAACAACACGCATAGCAATAGGCCTCTAGGAAGGCACGCATGCAAGAGGTAATATGCTAAACTAAGTTGTCTATTGAAAATGAATCAATTTGGAGTGGCGATTAAAAAAGGGCAGATACTCCAAGAATAAAAAAAATAATGATGTTCCTCGTGAGTTGGTCATGCCAAGATGTGGGTTCTGGAAGACCATGGTTGCTTAGGCATGAGCCATTTTGTTTTAGTAGCTTTTGAATCTCCACCAAAACTATGTTTTTTCCCTCCTTTTCAGTTATTTGCATTTGTGATATTCCCAGCACATGTCTCAATCTGAAATTAATGTCGTCTTGCATGGATTCCAGATTTTTGTCAAATAATTTCTTCGGATCTGCGACTTCGCAAAATAATAACAATGTAACAAACAAATTACAAAGTTGGGCTGATGTAGCCCAAATTGAAGCCTCTTCCATTGCATATTCCCACTCTTGATCATTTCCAATTAGGGCCAATGCATTACATGCTTCCTTGAAAGTATTATGTAGTAGGCCATTAATGGTTCTGACATCAGTAAAGTTTTTTGGGCCCTTCACATGAGAGAGCAAGACTCTTAGATAATAAACCTCTCCCGAAGATAGGTGAATATGGTTGATTCGACCAATGCAATCGCCTCTTTGTCTTCTAAAACAAACTTTATTGGCACCATCCCATCTCTAGAATGAAGGGAATTCAGCATATGTAAGCTCTCTAGCATCTGGATAAATATTGTTGGTGAACATCCACTCAATCGACATAGTTTTCTCGACTCCTGGACGTCGTAAAACATCATTTACATCGACATCACCGCTAAACACCACGTTGTTCATTGAAGGCATATGAATGAATAGGCTTTCAACATTTGGGATCTTGAAATGGATTTAGAATTCAAAGATTCTCCATGATGATTCGTATGGGCTTACATATCTACAATCAAAATATATTTTAATCTCATCAACTACTGTCTGCTGAGAGGTTGAAGCATCATTATTACTGCCTTTGATGTCTTGCAAGAAGGCTTTTGTTCTATCTGACCCTTGATTCACATACTTCAATAGATATTTGATAGCTCTTGAGCAATTGCACCACTCCACATTAACATGGGCGTCATATTTGATAAGCAGCCCTCTATTGTATGGTACTATGAACCGGTTGTCAAGTTCAACTCCAGCCTTTATAATAGATCTATCATTATCGCTCCTCCGATAGACGGCGAAGCCATCGTCACCAATAACCGTCGCTGGAAGATTCTTCATTGGAAAATGTTTGATACATTTGCAATTTTTCATGCATGGTGCCTTTGGATTTGAGTTTCCACAGGGTCCATGGACCATAAACTTTGTGACTATAGAGTGCAATATAGGATCTGCTGTTTGGTCTGGAATTTCAGCACAGATAATCCTATCTATGTCATTTGTTGTTGAAAATTTGTCAGATTCATGCAACCAAACAATGATGTGGACATGCGGTAAACCCCTCTTTTGAAACTCCAGTGTAAATTGCACCAGTCACTCTGCCAAAGTATTTCCCCTTCTTTATATCATCAATGAATTCATTAAACTTCAAATGAAAGACACGAGAAATGATGTCTGGCCTATCTTCTGGTTTCTGACCAGGGATTAGAGCTAATGCATTGCGTATTTCAGGCCACTATACATTGCATGTGAAAGTTATGAATAAATCTAGATTTCCACAAGATCGACAAACTAGTCAAAACCCATTACCTTATTTGTGCAAAGTACAATTCACTCCAGCCAACAAAAATTAGTTTGATTTGCTACACTGACACAATGGTGGGTGCTCTAATAGAAGGAAAAGAACAAACTAGTTTGATGTTAATCCTTTGTTACGGCTAAAAAGATTGACATTGATACTGCAATAAGTTGTCTTCTCGTGTTCAAAGTAAAATCTGGGCAGACATAAGAAATGCTGCTCGCCCCGCCTGTATTGATCTTTGTAAGTAAATTAGCATGAGCCCGCCATGATTGAATGCTTTGTGGCAGGTTGCTCCTCCATTTCTTCCAAAACAAGTATTTTTTTTTTCTTCCACAAGGGGTTCACTGCCTGAAGCAGTGCATCACTCTTCCCTTGATATAAAGTCCTTCCACATCATTGACCATCTTCTATAAAAAAAAGTGAGGACATTCTTCAGTGCAGTTGGCTCAAGGCCTTCAAGATGGGGACCAACATCTTCAATGGTGGACGTAATTCCTGGACAGACAAGATTCATGTAATGAGTATGTGAGAAGGTGCAAGAACAAAATGGTAAACTTTCTGAATTCTCTTCCCTAAGAGTTTCCATTATATCACTGTTGACATGATATTGGGACCAACAATCTGCAGTTTTATCAGATTGATATCTTATGAATCTGAGTCAATGTTAAAATTCATTGTGCAAGTGTTCGATATATTGAAATGCATAAGATCGCTTCACCTTGAATACCAACAACATTTCCTCTTCCCCGCGCATAATAAGAGCCAAGCTCCAGTAACAAGTTGTCGGGGTCAAGCATTCTAGCAGCACAGGTTTCAGAATCTTTTCAATGGGAATAAAGTGGCGGAAAACCTTTCCACTAAAACAAAAATCAAATCATTAGGGAAACCAAAAGTATTTAAGCATCTATCAATGCATGTACGTTTGGAGAGGTAGTACATGAGGAAAACTTGATGTGCCATTCTAGATTGTAGTCATTTTACTTCAAGAACTGAGGTGACTCAGTTTATGGACAATAACAAAAGCTAAGTTTAAGGACATTAAATAAAAAGCAAGGATATTTATATAGTACAAGAGCATGAGCTCCAAATATCGACAACCTGTAACCATCAATCTCTAATTAAATGAATGTGACTATCCTAATTCCTAGCCTCAAAAGCCCTAAGATTTCTCTCAGAGCAGTAAATTAAGGAACCAATAATATATAATTTTGATTGTGCAAGCTTTGCATCTGAACGCCTTGGTCTCAAGACAAGATGGCAAAGGCAATTTATATTGCTCTGACTTCAAGAGAAATTATTTCAAGTTTTAAACTGGTTATATCAATAGCATATGCACAAGAAAAAGTATAGCCAAAATTCGTAAAAGTTTAAAGCAAAAGGTTCAATAGATGAGGATAAAGAACGTCTTTAACAGCTAAATGCCTCTTTCACAGCTAAATGCCTCAAACTAATAAGTAGGATAGGGGGTGGAATCGAGACTAAGATCGCCTACTCTCACTCCAACAAACCATTCAAGAGAAAGGAGAAAAAAAGCTATTCCTCCAGTTGGAACACGATTTTAGAGCAAAAAATTGATACATGAACAATATCCAACTACTACGTAGAGGAGGAGAAAATATACCTTAAATAATGAGTCTCCAGTTGAACTCCAAAAGCTGGCAGGATTGCAATAGACTCTGAATATGTAACAATATCCAACTACTACGTAGAGGAGGAGAAAATATACCTTAAATAATGAGTCTCCAGTTGAACTCCAAAAGCTGGCAGGATTACAATAGACTCTGAATATGTAAGTGCAACTGATTAAAGAAACTCTGATTATGCAAGCACAAAACTAAGTAAGAAAAACCTAAAATAATTGTCTTGCATATATTTGAATGAAAAGTGAGGAAAAATAAAAAATGCAAGCTGTTGTGATTTTCCGTTAGAGAAAAAATATTTGATGATGGATATCCGAGTGGTGAGAGGATGGATTTTCTAAGTTGCTCACCTTTCTCGACTGGCTTCCGAATCAACAATATGACAATGAATGAAAAGAGAAGGCAGCTCCAAAATAGAATACTGAGTGATTCGTCCTGTAAGCATAATTTTAGATATCAAGTTATCAACTATTATTAAACCTGCAAATATTTTCAAAATTTAGTACCAAATCTAAAGAGCCTGCCATCAATAAAACAAGTACAAGTATCAGACACTCGCATTTCTTCTCCATATTCTGATATTCACAGAATCACAGTAAGACAAGACATTAAAACAGTAGACTATCAGCCAATGATGCGACAATAGCAGGCAAAACCACGGGCGTTGAGAAGATCAAATTTGACTCAAGCAGTAATTGTAGAAAGACATAACGGGAACTCAAACGGTATTTCATCAAATTGGAGCAAAAAATGCAAACCTAACTTCCTAAAAAGAAAAGTAGCATACAATCAGTGGGGTGGGAGTGGGTATTACCTTGAGCAGGAAGAGATTCAAGGCATATGGTAGCAGAAGAAGTGGACACAACATTACAAGAAGCCCACGTCTAGCCCCAACATCAGTCCTCCTCCCAACTTGAACATGGTGAACGTCAATTACATCACGATTCTCCTGGGAGTAACTATATCTCCGGCTAACAATCATAATTCACAACCCTGTCCTCCGACTGAAATCAACAACACTATTGATTAAGCCAGCCCTCGACCTTGATTCTGTAAATCAAGAGTAAAGAGACGGAGATCATCGAAGAAAGACAACGTCCATTTACACTACTGTTTAGTGAATTTCGACTACGAACTAGCTTTTGGCCCGCGCTTTGCGATCGGGTGCGCTATTTTGCTTGTATTTTGCAGTCCTACAAAAGCATATACAAAAATATTCATCCATCACTTTTTGCATGTTTAATGCAATAATGCAAGTCATACAAAGGGACAACGAATTATAGTTAACGTGCAAGACATAATGGACATAGACCAAGTGTGTCCAACAAATGACACAATTAATTGATCTCGGTCCAACAAATGACACAATTAATTGATCTCGGTCCAACAAATGTGGAATCTCAAAGATCTTTGCCTCAAGCTGCGCTTCCATCTCAGTCTCCAAGACAATATCCCCATGATTTTCTACCTTAATCCAATATGTGATTGGCTTGATGGCTTGATTTGGCTTTAATTCAATATGTGTAAACAAATGATTATGTGCCATTACAACTGAATAATAAACCAAAGTTAGCAAGCTGTAGCCCACTGTTTAACAAGGCATGCCACATCAACCCTCAAACCACATCAACCCTCAAACAAAGAAACAGACAAAGATACTTGCATGTATTGTGTTCATTCACAATTAAATATACAAAGTAAAGCACCATCGGCATTATAAGTCACGTTAACACAAAGTAAATAACGTATTCAGCTGGAGGAGAGACCAAGTGGACATATAATATTTGAATACATTGACAAAAGTACAACTATGAGAAAATAAATCTTATATCCAATGCCATTAACCTTAGAGAGTTCGTTAATCATCAACAGAAAGCTGAGCGACATGGCAAGTGACAAAGGATAGCGGCCAAAGCTGAGTAAACACGATACAAAACAAATTAAAATTTATTGAACACAACACTAACAACAGAGGATAGACAATGAGACAATGCAAAGGCATTTGTCTAAGTAGATAAATTAAGAAACCTCCAATAACCCACATACATTCTTTTTTATAATGGCATGCACACAGAGAGGCAAGAACAATGAAAAAGGGAGATTTCTACCTGTTTGGTTCATTGGTTGGCAATTATAATTTTTCTTGCCAACCCATAAAGGATAATAGATGCAGAGATCATATATAGCTGCAACTTTCACGCTTAAACTACTTTATTTAGACATACTGAAAATATGAGAGGATTAGAAAGATCACTCAGTTCTCCATTAATCCATTAATCTGGTGCTCATCAGGACAATGCCAGTGCATTTGCTTCAAGGTTGAATTTTTACCATCTACCAGTAACACTCCCACATTTTGTTAATAGAGTGCATCTGCGTTAAACATTCATAAGCGATAGGCATACTTCCAAATTACCCCATTTCAGCACCCCAATCAATCTCTTAGCTTACAAATTGATACTCGAAGCAAGGAAACTATTTATCTAAACAACCAACTTCATATTTTAACCAAATAGGATAACAAAATGCCAGCAAAACTTAACGTGAAAATTATCAAATGCCCCGGAAGGGATTATCATGCCCATCTCCAAATTCAACCAAAACTATAGACAAAGTGTATTTCATTGCATGAAATAGGCATCATATAACAATGTGACTGTATTGTCCTATACCTATAGGTGTGCAAAGAAAATCCTCAAATTATTGTGAATTTGGTCACTTGTTGATCTATGTACACCATCACAAAAACTCAAAGTCCACTCATAATTTATAAAAAAATAATTTAAAATGAATTCTAACTATGAGTGACTTAAGAGTCCACTCATCATTATCCTAACTCCTGAAAGACTTGAGAGTCTACCAAATCAACAATTGGTGTTAGCAAGAACTAAGGTCAATTTGCCATCTATCTTTAATGGAGGCAAATGGAGTGTCTTTCCCCTCAAAGGCTCTTCTTTCCCTCTCTTCACTTTTCCACCAATGGCCAAAGTAGAACTGATGAGTCTTGTGCCTCCTTTTCCTTTTACGTTATATCTTCCTGTTTCAAGTTCTTCTCTCACCAAGTTAGCAATTACTTAGTTAGTCCTATAAGTGGCCCTCATGCAGTTATTATCAGTGGCCCTCATGCAGTTATTATCAGTGGCCCTCATGCAGTTATTATCAGTGGCCCTCATGCAGTGGAGGATTAATGCAAAATCAAATTATCTTTTATGTTTTAATATTTTCAATGGCTTCAATCTATCTTTTCGGAAAAAACTCCATATTATCATCTTTTTTAGGGGGACTGTCATGCACCATACATACAGCCTGCAAATGCATGAACAAATCAAGCCCCAAGATAAAAATATCAACTATAACAACCTTAGGCATAACACATGCTAAATCCACAACTGAAATGCATTATATGCTTCTCGTTTGTGGTTAAGAAATAGAAGATATGAAAGAATGGGCAAGGGAAATCACCATCACAAACTCAACCAAAGCAATGTGAGTATAATGGTCATAGCCTCCAAGCAGCCTCAAGAGATAAACCTGCGTCAGGCCATATCAATGCAGCATTCAGGAAAAAATGCATAATACTCAAAAAAGTAAATACTAATGAAAGCAAGGGTGAGCAACAATGACTAAAGAATGTAAAAATATGATCCTTATTCAGCTCCTCCCCACTTTGGGGCTTGGAAAGCTCCCGCGCTTGATCTTCAGTGAAGCAATTCAATTGAATCAGGGTAAATCACAACACCAATAATATGTTGGCACCATAGAAAACTTAAAAACCCCATTAAAGACAGCTGGAGAAATATTCAAAAGAGAAGTAACCTTGGAATATATAAGCATTTCAGCTGATAATTTTTATATAGAGCTCATTAAACACCAATTTCAATCCATTGACTTGCCTAAGTGACTTGAGTCGAACCTTCAATCACCCACCTGCAACAATTCAAAATCAAAGAATGCACTAACCAAATGAAAAATATAAGAGCACTAATAATCAAAAAAGGTCATAATAAAACAGGACACGCAAACATGAAAGAGCTCTAAAATAGAATGAAATGAAATAGTTGCCCCAACATAGAATGAAAATAATAAACTCAACAACAGTGTAGTAATAAGAAAAATAAGAACGGTCAAAGAAATACCAAAAGAAAAGAATACATATCAAAAGAAAAGCTCCGCAAAAAAACTTACAACTTCCACGGACATCGTTGCCAAGGAATCTGGAATCAATGAGAGACCCACAAACCACTTTAGAGCTACTGAATTAAAATAATTAGCTCATAGCAAACAATAAGAAACATAAAATATGAAGTCCATCCTCGGTTGAACTAATATATATATGGAAGTGTCCATTCAGCAATGACCAACTAAGGTTTAATATGTAAAACAGCTAAAGGCAGGCAGAAGAAAGCGAAGCCTGTTTCTTGATTAGGCAATACACGTACCTAACCAGTTGAGGACAATAATCATAATGCAGTCCATACCATTCAAGGGATTGTGAAGTGAAATTATATATCCAATCCCAATATATACGATACTTTTCCACATCCATCATATTATTAAAAATGTGGTACAACTTTAACCAATCAGATCAAAGGATAATGGCTAATCTTTCACTATGTAAGCATGAATTAAAGCATATAGTTGGAAAGTAAATTTTAATAACAGACTAACAGGGAGTAGAGTGGAGGTTAGATGCCAATTAAATCCATATTCCCCACACATGTGCTTAAGAAACTTCATCCCTTCTCCTCCAGTAAGCATTGAATAGCCGAACACATTAGTTATTACCATTAAATTTTGCAACTCGAAATCAAACTCTCAATCGTTTTCTAATATTAGCAGTCAATCTTAGCATAATCTGGTCGTTCTCTGACATAAAATCAGATCATATAATTTGTCTATAAATTTTTACAAGCAATAAAGATTAATTTCGAAGAATATTATGATGTAAACCCAGTTCAATCTCACATTCAAAATCAATTAAAACCGTATAAAAGTGAGAACATTTCAAAATCAATCAACATATATATGGTCTAAGAATACCTTGGCAGATATCATGTCGTTCCTCTTGGCAGCCTCTCTAATCGCCTTCTGTACACTCTTATCTTCGCTTTGTATATCTGATCAAAACCCATAATCCCAAAACGGCCAATAAAAACATCAACGATCAACCACAGAAAGCACCCAACACGACAAAGCTGCGACATTGAAGACGGAGAAAAATTGGCGGCGAGTGAATTTGCGAAATTGATACCTTTGAAGAGTTAGAGGCAGACGTAGATGATGATCGTAGGAAGCAGAAGAAAGCAGTGGCCTAATTTGTTTGGACGAAGCGAAAAGCAAGTCGAGTGGAGTTGTAGGGCAAAGCAATTTGAGGGGTTTAGGTCAAAGCAACAGCTGGCGCATGTGGAGTTCAATCGAGAGGTAAGATGGAGAACAAGGTACTCGCGAGGAGGAGGGTGGGACGGACTGGAGGGCGAGAATAGTGGGGAAACTTGAAACTTCCCCGCAGAACGGTGTCGTTTTGCACACCCAGGTATGGAGCAAACTCGCAGCGTTTTTGTGAACAGTGGGTAGTCGCGTGGGGTGCTCGGTGTAGGCCCGGAATCTTACGAGTTGATATAGTTGTATTGATTATTATTATATAATAAGAACTAGGATAGAGGCCCGAGCGTTGCCCCGGGTCTCAGAAGCCCTCCCCTTCAGCATTATATTTCTCTCCCACTTGCAACTGTGAATATTGATTACTAACTACGACATCAATAACAAAAATTTCTTAGAGGAAGTTCATATAAAACAATGAATTGCGAGTTAGAAAAGTGATATAAGGAGAATGATATTGTCTTACAAATCGTTAGAGAAGGCTATTAAAGTTACCACAATTGCCTGTATTTGTGAAGTACTAAAGGTAGCAGGAAGGACATTAACTCAACTCTCCAAAGGAGCTTCCAAAAACAGTTTGCATGACAGATTATCTAATGTAACACAGAAAATACCAATTTGGACAGTAAAGATACCTGAGCATCACAAATACAAGAACCGCATCTAAATATTATGCTCATATTGTATGAAGATATAAATCAAAATATAATCATTGAATAGTATAAGAGTCAAAATAGAACAAATGTGACCAGTAATACTAACGTCAAGAGAACAAAATGTTAAGTGTATTATTGCCTAATTTAATGAAAAATTTAAATCAAAAATGGAATATTGACCTTTTAAGTGCTCATCCTCAAATAATATCTTCAGTAATAACTAATATTATTCAGATAAAATAAAAATAAAAATGAAACTAATAAATAGTGAATGTAGCTAACTAAGACATTATGCCATCAACAATCATTACCATACACCAGCACTTATAAAAACAGGACCACAAGAGCTCCGAGGACCATGAGCAAGAGCACCATGAGGGGTTTCACAGAGGGTCTTTGAACATCAAAACCCTTTAACAAATTTAAAGTAGATAATTTGGCATCTGTTCACCAACAAAATTAGTTTAGTCACAGTAATCGAAATACTCACACTATTTGGATCACTTATTATTGTATTGCAATCCTTTGGTTTCACATACTCTCCAACCTGTTCATTAGGAGATACAAAAGATATTCCAAGAGAAACAATATTTTTATATATATGTAAGAAAAAGATTAAGAACCTTAAGAAAAGCCTGTTGTTTTGAGAGAATTCATAATGAAGACTCTTAAAGATTAAAATTAGCAATGCCTTAGCTTAAAACGCAAGATGCAAGTATATTTACTGTTCAAAAAGATACAAACTGGGCAAGCCCAATAATACCAACTCATGGGGACATGCCCCCAAGAGTACAAACCAAAGCACGTCAGTGAGAAAAAATTTAGAGCCCAATTTTAGCCCAACATAGCACTAACGTACATCATGAGTAGGCCAAGTAATTCAGCCCAAATATCCATTCAGCCCAACTTAATCCCACTTGATCTGCAAGCCCAACTAAATTCCATGTAGGAATTAAACAAAGTCCAGTATCCTTATAAAGACCCATGTAGCACTTGTATGGACCATGGATAAATTTAATATCCAAGACCCAATTACAAAGCCCAAGTGCAGTCACTCAATTGTAACTACATTTGTTCTTTGCTGCTTTGTCAACGCAGGATCACCTGAAGCTCTCCTGAAGCAAGCATTTAGCAAGCCCGTAGCATCCTCCAAGCAACCTGTGTGCATAACAGCTACAAGAGTTGCATCTCTATTAAATTACAACTGAAAACCCACCCAAGCCTAGTAAACATTTTAGGCAATAGCACATAATTGTATTTGACACGTTTACAATACAATTTGTACTATCTGTATGTTAATAGCTTTGTATCCGTAACAATTTTCAACAGCAAGAGAAACATTCTATATGTTCTTTCCATCAAGGGTACTGCCACCATTAACCACCAGCAGCACTCAGGATATGAGAGTTGACATCAATCAACATTTAGCAACCAGCAGCTCCAGCGGTCATCAAGTGGCAACCAAACCTGCAAGACAACAAAAGATTAGTAAATAATCCTCTCACCCCTCCCAGTGTTTATTTTTGTGTCCCATAACCTCACAAATCACTCGTGTTTCCCATATTTCCCTCCCTTGATTGTCATTTACAGCACACACTCTCACTCGTGTTTCACTCTCATCCACTCTATTATAGTGGCACTGCCCACCTTACAGCAGCCTCCCATTCTGCCCAATTTTCCGCATCAATTTGCTACCCTAAACACCAGGCCAGCAGCGGAAAAATCAGCATTCTTCAGCAGGTTACCTCCCACCACTTCAACAGAGGTTAAACAATGTGTAAAGTAGTGAACATCAGCATTTTGTCAGTCAAAATAACTACTGTTTCCAGTAGAGATTGAAGCATCTTAGAATATAAATTTCACTCACCCCATTGAGATTCTAATGGCAATATCTTTATCTTTATGGTGGAAGCAAGACTTCAATCCGAATTTATACTGAAAGAAATAGATTAGCAGCAAGTGTTAGCGAACTCTCAGCTTGAGTTCTCCAATAAGCAAATTCAAAACCCAGAGATTGTTTAATGCTTACCCAACTAAAGGCGAAGAAGGCAAGTTTGAATGCATTCTGCAGAAAGCAAATGTATACACAAGACATAAGCACAAACACTTGACAGTAGTTATTGATTTTTGTTATTTGAAGGAAAGTACAGAATAGAGAAAACTGTATCTGCGGTACCTGAAATAGAACCACATGGATGAGCAAGAGAAGAAAGCGAGGACGACCGAACCAGAAAAGGTCGTCGCCTGGCTCAACCAAAGGCGCACCCTTCACAACATCCCCTCTCTGTTGAATTTTCAATCCCATTTTGGTTATGATGACTTGTAGCTTTGCCCCCACCATGAGAATTACCTGCAAATCCCTAATCATTATTGCAATTTCCTTGCATCCTTTTCATGAAGAGGAAAAAAAAATACAAAGCAAAGAAAGAATGAAAGATTGTTCGTTCGTCTTTGTGCTTACAATTAATGGAAGAAATGGTAACCAAAGGGAAGCATTCCATCCTGTAGGAAAAGAATGAAACAGTTCTTAGTCAGCAAGGAAACAAGTATCATCTTTTTAAAATCTGGCCTTAGATATACATGCATATATATATTTTGATTAGACTACATGACATTGATTGTTGCAAGATCTCTGCCTCCTCATATTGCCTTGCCACAGCAGAGGTAAATTGATTAGACTACAGGTTCCCTAAGTCTATAAACAACAAGAGAAGGTCATCGCAGTTCATACCAAATGAGATCATTAATAGAAATCAAATGTTCACAACAACTTTTCGAATAATAACTTTGACTTTGCAGGTTAGGTCTAACTATTCACAGGAAGCCATTCATTGATGTATTTTCTGGAAAAATAAACCTAACTGTACTAAAATTCCTCAGCAAACAACATCCTATAACAAACAATAAAAAATTATCAAGAGAGCCGAAACTAAGCCTAGATTCGTTGGCCAGCTCTATCTAATTAATCAAAACTCTCACCCAGCCATTGAGCAACCAAAACTGTCATTGACCAAGCATGACAAAGGCGAAGGAGAGAGGATCCGGGAAATAAATCAAGATCTTGCTGTGTGAGGAGAAGATGACATTAGCAGTCATGAAAGTAGATACACTAAACTAAACGAAGACTTGCAAATTACATGAACAAACCGCAAAAGAGAACTCAAACCGCAAAACTAACCTTTCACAGAAGCCGTCGAAGCACATCGCCAAATCAAGAATCAGGGAAGAAGGAGAGAGGATCCGGGAAATAAATCAAGATCTTGCCGAAGCAGCTGCGAATCGAAGGCTCTAATGACAGAGTTAGAAGTGACCGACCTATGTGATCAAAAGGAGCATCCAACGAAAGGTGCGTGCACCTACTTTTGCTCTGTCAAGGTTGCGTCCGAGCATAGAGCATCGCGCGAGTGGATGGAGAGTCGAAGACGCGCTCCAGTAGACGGCCACGACGTCGAAGAACAGGGGATCGCACCTGAACGACGACGTTCGCAGGCCTGTGATACGCAGCGCATCGCATAGTACGACGTCGTTTTTCGGGACTGGTCGTCAACGCAAGTCGCGGAGAGAAGTGGTACTCGCCGGACTCGCCAGGAGAGCGCTGCAAATGCTGCAACTTTATATAATTACAAGCAAAAACCCAAAATCCTTATAAACGATAGAGGAAATTCCAACAGATATACTTGTTATAAGTTTTGGGAAATTTCTTTTGGAGACCATATTGGACAGAAAATTAATGATTGAAAACCATTCCAAGAAACAACTACACTTTTCAAGAGAAAGACTAAAAGATCAAGTAAGCTTACTAGCAGAGCTTGACCTCGAAGACCCCTATGAACATTTGGAGATTGCTGTTGAACAGATGGTGGCCACTGCACATTGAAAAAATCAATTGCATAAAGATAATGACTTCTTTAGAGTAATTAGTTTGCATATTCAATTGATCAATTACTCTGAAGAGTGTAAGCGTGCATATTGGTATAACAAAAATACATGCATAAACTTCCATTGTTAGCAGATGAATCATAAAGCAATGCATTTTCAAAAGTGCAAGTCAATTTTGATGTAGGAAAAGACAACATTTACATGCAGTGGAAAAATTCAAAAATCGAATCATGAAGAATTTACCTTTTATTTTTATAGTCATGGACCCTAGAAGCATTTGAAAAAATGTAAAAATGCTGCATAAATGAAGCCATAGCAATAGCTCAGTGTATACCTAAGAAAATCCACAGGTAACTGCTCAAGAGAGATTGGCATAGGAAAAACAATAAAGACTTGTTTTCATCCTGCAAACACACACTTAGGAGTTTACCTTTAATAAAGACTTGCTTTCATCCTACAAACACACACTTAGGAGTTTACCTTTCATTTTTATAGTCATGGACCCTAGAAGCAGTTGGAAAAATGTAAAAATGCTGCATAAATGAAGCCATAACAATAAGGGAAAAAGACGATAATATAGAGAGATTTAGCTAATGTAAATCTTAGAGCACAATTATGAAGATTAGGATTTTGGAATGCTCAAGTAAACAGTTAGACACAAAAATACAACTTTGTTTCTCTTTGAAGCAGCGCATGTTGCATTTGATAATCCTTAGTGGCTAAACTGATTATAATTCACAAATAGACTGATGAGTAAAATAAAGTGGGACAGGTTCTAGTTTTAAGGGAGTCTTAATCTAGAATTCCATCAGGGATCACAACTTTATTCCCCAAGGTTCCCTAAACAACCGATTTACAACAAAGGAGACAATTATCTTAGAAAAATCTCACCTCAATGCAAACTTCCTTATAAAGAAAGGACCAAAGCTTCACATATCCAATTCCACCTGCACGTGCAATAGAATAACGAAACTTAAGTATATTAGCAATAATTGTTAAAAATCAATTTATGTAAATAGAATAGATAAACAAACGACCTTAATTTGAGAACAGGCTAAGACAAAAGCAAGTATGATATATAGACAATTTGGCATCAATTACAGGACCATATATATATATAGACACACACACATACTTGAGTATTTTCAGGAGCGAAAGAAACCGGCGATTGTTTTAGTCTGACGTATGGTTGGTTTCTAGGTTAGATATTGTCCTCATAGCTTGGAACCATATGATTAGGAAGCACAGAAATTGCAAGCACATGAACCTTTTAAGGGAATTCAAGTTATGTGGTAAGAGCAGTGACAGGACACAAAAGAGTATATACAATCATATACAGTCACATCAGAGGAATCCGGCATATAAGCATATAGCCACCCTTTCTACAGAATCTACAAACAAGCTTCCTGGTACCTCAAATGAATAGGAACAGCCCGCATCTGTAAACTCCACAGTCCACAAATTAATTGATTCACTGAAGCTTTCATAAACACAGACAAAAAAAACTCAGTATCAAACAAAACAAAGCTTCAGTTCCCACAAAACAGGAATACTTGCTAAGAATAAAACAATAACCAGTTCATATAAGAAGCAACATAAACCCTTGACTTAAGAAATCCAGGAATCTTATTAAATTCAATGAGGCTTACCACTTACCATAACCCAGATCCAAGATAAGCTTCCAACTAAAGAAAAGGGTACCCACAAAATCAAATTTGTTGACTAAAATTTGGAAGCAAACAAACTATCAAATATTGGAGAAACAACATACGAGTCTAGAATGAATACCGGAGAAGAAGCTGCAAAAGGCACGGAAAGTACTCCTAATCGGGCAAATGGACCACACACTGCATTGACAGGGCTTTGAGAAGGAAACTTATTGCGTGAAGAAATTTGTGCGGACACAATCCGAAGACGGAAAAGCAATTCGAATGGAGGAGATACAACGTGATTAAAAAGCCATCCGACGGTACCTGAAGGCCTAAAATTAAGTGAGACAGACGGAGACGAAGGAAGGATCGACAGCGAGGCTCGCGAGTAGAGGTAGAGACGCCGGGGGTCGAAAGTAAAGCGAGTGGTGTGGCAGGTGTTTTAATAGTGGCAAAACACAAGATATGAGCAGGAAGGGTGGGGATGTTTTGATACAGTGTCGTTTTGCTGCACTGTTTTCCAATATAGCACGCGCATGTTAAGCGGTTTGTAGGGCACGGGTAGTGTCAGAAGGCTTGAAATCCTGCGGTTATAATACTTTTAGATAGCATAGATAGAACGCACCCTGTCGTTAGCGGTAGCGAAGGAAGTCGAAGACACCGGCGAGAAGACCAATTGCGCGAGTATAAACGAAGCTGTGACTCGCCGCCTAAGAGCTCGAATCCCACACGAACTTTAGAAGAGTAAAAGTAGAGATATAGATTACTATTAAGTAAAATCATGGAAATGTTGTTCTCTCATGCATCCACCTATATATTAGATTATGTTTTTATGTGGCACGGAGAATTATGTAAAGACACCATCTCCTCTCTTTCACAATAATTATACTACATTTAAGGGTTTTAATTTTAATTTCACTAAATATCTTATTAAATATGTGATCATGAAATGGTGACAGACGTAACTCTTCGACCATCTCCAATCAAATATTTTATCATTTTAGAGTTGATTAAATGTCAAATTAAGAAAAGCTAGGAAAATGGTGTGCTCTCATGCAATCAATCACCTAGGATTATATTGTGTCTTTGTGTGTCACGTAGGATTGTGCAAAAGACACCATCTCCTCTTTCACATTGTTTTTACTAAATTTAAGAGTCTTGATTTTATTTTATTGAATTAAATATATAGAGTTTTAGTTTCACTAAATATCTTATTAAATATTTGATCATGGAATGGTGGCAGACGTAACTCCTTGGCCATCTCTAATCAAATATTTTATCATTTTAGATTTGATTAAATGTCAAATTAGTTTAATTAACTTTAATTTACATTTAATTGACAACATTTAATGCTTTAGATTAATTTATAACCCAAAAAAAAGACTTTATCTCTTCATTTTTTTTCTTCACAAAGTTAAACATAACAAAACCGAATGACTTATACTATTTGTATTAATTAGGCAGCATGACCATATCTGCGAGAAAGCACATATATTCACCACCTTCTCATATAATCTTCATCTCGCATCATAACATCTGCAAATATTACAAAATAAATAAATTTAATTAATTAGGTGAAGAAAAGATTACTCAATGTAATAACATCTGCAATAATTTACAAAATAAATAAATTTAATTAAGTTGATTGTTGGGTTACACTTGACCTCATTTTGGATCGAATTCACAATTTTATCTCATTTTTAGTTTTAGTAAATTTATCATGCGACTTGTCTACTAAGAATTTTTACTTTTGAAAATATAACAGTTAAACTGGCAATTTATCTTAATAATGATAAAAATTGGAAGCCTCTTTAGAAGCGGTGAGTTACAGTTATATATCGAGAAATTACAATCGAGTCGCTTATACTCTAGTTAGAATATCTAGGAATTTCATTAATGGATATCGGATTTTGTTAAAAGAGTTTCCTAATTTTTTTTTTTATGGTTGATGAGATCGTAAACCAAATAATGTTCAAGATATTTGAATTTTATATGAATTAACAGCTATGATTAATATATTGAAAAAAACTACAAGGAACAACATTGAAGCGATTCCATAATGTCATAAAATCTGCCATAAAATAATAAATAATTGGTCTAATGGAAATCATATTATTAATTCCATAAAATCTACTACATCAAAAACTAAATAAAAATCTACTACAGCAAATACTAAATTAAACTTTAAATAAATAAAAAATCTACTACATAAACATAATATACTAATTAACTCGCCCTTTCAATCCAAATTGGAGTATATATCCAGCCAAAGTTCGGAGTATAAAACTGTCTACCACCGCGGATCAAACACCTGCTCTCAGGGTCATCCATGGCAACCACAATCTTCTTTTGCATTTAAGCCTGAGACAACACAACATCCATATGGACCAGAGAATATGCTCACATCCTCCTAAACCTCCTCCCAAGCAGAATTTACCGGTTTTTTATGAAATCAGTACGCGACAACAAATTGAAACAAATTTTATTTTTACCTGGCAAAGGGCAAATGATATAAACTTGTATGGAAAAGGGGACCTGAACTTATGTGCACACGAGTATGACTGTCCAATTATAAGCTTATATCGATGTTAGTTTATTGCCAGTAATTTAGTGTAATTAACTTACACATAGTATTAAACTAAATAGTGATGATATAACTTAAAATCATTACTATCATCTTACACATAGAATGACAATATCAAAAACAATTAAATTGTGCAATTGAAGATTTGAAATTGTAAACACAATTTGGCGGATTGAACAACAACAATGCAATATTTAGGGTCCGTTTGATTTGTTTTATGCTTTCTCTGTTTTCTGTGATTTCTATTTTTTCAGCCGTTCAACCCAAGTTGACATCATTTATGGTTGAGACTAGGCCATTACCTGATCGTTTTCAAGCCTTCAACTCTCGTTCTTGATTAATGAATTTTTTTTCACTGTTCTTTTTCAAGTGATTTTTTGTTGTTGTAATTTCCCATACTTTCCAAAATGGACAACCGAACGTCTGTTTTCCGAAAAATGAAAACAGAAAATGCATTGAAAATAAGCATACCAAGGACTAGCCAGTATCCTTTTAACCCAACATTCATAAGTATCATAGGATTCATATCCTATTTGACCAACATAAACTGATAAAAGGTCCAGCACTTTACTTTCTACCCGAAAATTCGTCTTTAAACTCCTTCTGAAGCTGCTCCTGAGATGTGGTCTTTGCAGACAATACAACATCATCGAGGAATCCTCTTTGTGGGAACTCGTCTGGTACGAGAGACTGATATAGCTCAAACTGTTCTTCAGCTTCCTTCTTTTTGTCCAGTAAGCTGTAGATTATTCCCTGAAAATGAATCACATAATTACATATTTTTGCTAAATAGTTCCTGAAAACAATATAAGTTAATGTTCCATTCATCTCTAAGATGCCAATTGACCAAAGTAAAAACTTACACTGGCTGTGTAATCCTGTGAGAAAAGCTGTATGTAAAACATGTTACTTCAAATATCTAGCCTACTTTATTTGCAGTCCGGAAATGGCCGAGATGGGAAGACAAGTGCATGAGACTGTCTTGTGAAACTAAGTTACTCCATCAAAAGTACCTAAATTATATTGTAGAATACCGTCTGATAAATCCTAGGTCATTCCATGAGCCATCCAAGTCTATGCAAATCAGACATATTTCAGGGGAATCTGATTCTAACAAAGGTGCGGAGAGCATGATCAAGTGAAAATAGACAGGAAACCACGGGCACATTAAATAAAAAAATGGAAAAACTCTTCATACCAGCAACTCGTATCGCTGAGATAATTCACAGAGAGAAGCTCATGTCAAGCAAACAAGCATCAATGTGCTGGTTATCAATGGCAGGAAAAAAAACCCTTACCTGACAAAGATAAGGCCGGAAATCCCGAGGGTTGTCATCAATCAGATCTTGAAATTTCAACAAGCCCTCTTCAAGCTCCCCCTTCAAGAAATAAATACATAAAACACTGATGAAGGAAAAAAGAGAGCATATGCATTTGGAAATCCAAATTTGAGAAGGATGGGTTGACAAACAATTTACCACAACAACATGCATTTGTGCAATTAGAATTCTTATGTTTCTCTCCTCAGTGACTCTCCTTTCACGACGTGAGATTTTCAGAGCCTTATGCAGCATTTCAAAGACAGCCGGTCCTTCACGGTTCTTGTGCATCACCAAAGCAAGACCCTAAACAAAAAGTAGGGCATAAATCCAGTAGATACCAGTGATAGAACAAGTAAATGCACAGATAAGGCAATGATTCCTAAACGAGAGTCAATTTTATTGAGACTATAATCCACTATTTGCTCACCAATAATTAAGAATGTCAATGAAAAGAGAAGATGGTATGTTACCAAACATGATAAATATCTTCCAACATTATTAAATCAGTAACAAGTCAATCAAATGCTGACATTACTTGGAAAAAGAGCTCATGCATCATCTTAAATTGCTGTAAAACAAGATTAAATT
The DNA here is from genome assembly GCA_963580455.1 of Euonymus europaeus. NCBI lineage: Eukaryota > Viridiplantae > Streptophyta > Magnoliopsida > Celastrales > Celastraceae > Euonymus > Euonymus europaeus. The sequence goes on along the minus strand of OY756968.1, from coordinate 2,583,645 downwards.
AGGACCGAAAAGGTGAGACTAAAATCTGAACCATCACTGTATCTGCATGTTCCCAGGATAAGTCACACAATGCAATACTTTTTTTTAGCAGACTGGTATCTAACTGATAGTTAGAAATGAAAGTACACAAAACTTCTGGATAATACAATAATTTATGGAAAGGACTACATATATGATTCTGCATTCTAATTTCATAAAAGCTTCTTGAACATATCAAACCTGAAAATAAAATTACCCTAAAAGGAACAAAAATACTAGGTATAAGACATAACAGTTGAAGTCAAATTATGGGAAGGATACACAACACAAGTTTTAATAAGTGCATGATAAGTATTGCGGAATCAAAATGCAAAAAAAATGAAACTAGAAAAACTACCTAAAAGTAAAAGTAACATAGACATACTATATAATTTGCATTCTACCGACTTCCCACGGGACATGCCTCTTTTTCCAGGAGCACATCATAATATATTCAGTAGCAATATGTATTCTAGGAACGCTTCACCTATGCCTTTTAGCCAGCCACAAATAAAGAATAATTCTATGATTTCATTATCATAAATCAGCTGTGGGTTGAGCGTGAATGCCACAATGAATTCTATATATCCATAATCCATAACAAACTTATATGCTATGCAACATATAGTAAACTACCGACCAGAATCAAATCGACCTAGCACTACAAGGTCGAGGACCGTACATACATGAAGAGCTCTCAGCAAAAGTGGTCTCTCCTTCAAGATTTCCTTGAACATTTTTTTAGCCTCGCTCAAATGCCCCATCATTTCATAACAAAGCGCCTGCAAAAGTCTCCATTCAACTTCCCCTGGCTCTATATCAATCAATCTCTCCACATACTTCAAAGCCTCATTCGTCCTTCCTCCTCTCATCTTACCGTACACCAACACCTTCAAGGCATCAACATTCTTGGGCTCCTTCTCCAATACCTCCTCATACTTCTCCTCCTCCTCACTTTTTTCCCTTTTTACATCTTCAAATCCCTCTGAATTTGCACCACTTATGCTCGTGTTTGCAGGAAGTGCTGCACAAGTCCTAGCATTGAAACACCCCAAAAGGAAGAAAAACCCAGCAAGGAAAAACACTATTTTCACTGATAAAATTTTGAGAAATGCCCTCTCTGTAGAGCCAAAACATGGATTTCTTAAGAAATTCGAAATGGGTATGTCGGGAATGGAAGGCCCCACACAGAAGAATTTTGGGGAGAAATAGAGCTGAGTGAGTTGAACTGAGTGCCGGTGTGGTGGCGGCTTGAAAGAATTGGATAACGAGAGGTTCTGGCTTAGATGTTTGGGATTGTGAACTGAGTATCCGGTGCGAGAGAGAGGGCATTGAATTTGAAAGAGGTCATTTGCTGAAGAAGACGAGGAACGGAACGACATTGCCCCGATTCCCCCAATACCAAGGTGGTCTCGTGCGTTGCGTTTTTAGCGGGCGAAAGCAGGGGAGGCATGTAAACGGCGTCGTTTGAAGCCAATAGTAAAAAAATCCACAATCTTGTATTGTTTGGTTGGGGCGGCCGCCTACCGGACCGTGCGTTCAGAATATCGACAGAATATTAGTCATATGTTATGAGACTCAATAGCAAGAAACAATTGATATGTTATGAGTCTCAATAGTAAGAAACAACTGATGTTGAGTAACATCTTAGAGGTGCTTCGAACTTATGACCTATCTATTTTTTTAGAAATGTTAGCCCATCGTAATTGACTGTTGAGGCATATGTCTGGTACGCCATCTTGTACTGTTAATTAACCGTAAACCGGACCTGGCTCACGAACCCTAACGCATTGTTTGGGAAGAAGGAGGGGAGGGGAAGAAAAATTTGAGTGGAATGGAAAATGAAGGGAGGGGAGGAAAATTCAATTTTATCTCCTCTTGTTTGGATAGTTAAAAAGTAGAGGAAAGAAAAGTGAAAAATTGTGTGAAATGTGAGGGACAAAGTTGGAAATTAGTGATTGGGACCCACTAATTTCCTTTGTGTCCTAGACTTTCCTTCCGGAAATGATAAGAAAAATAAACATCATGGACCCACCATAATTTTCTCTCAAAAGTTACCCTAAAATTTAACCTTCTCTTTCCAAACACCCAACTTTTTGATTTTCCCTCCATTTTGCCCCAAAATTTTACTCTCCCTCATATTCCCTCCCTTCCCAAACAATGGGTAAGTCCCTAACATGTAGACGACATCGTTTTTAAGATGGGCTTAGCAGTAAACTCGTCCCGAATACCCGATTGCGGTGAACCGATGGTTACTATTTTCTTGCCCTAAAGTACTGCCCGTGTAGAACCCTTCTAAACTCTCAAAAATTTTTTAGAGCAAAACGGCCAGAAATCTCTTGCACAAGTCCATTAAAATTGTAGAGCATCACTTCAACACGCCGAACCCTAAGCACTCATAAGACAGAACCGAAAGAGCAAGCTTGAATCAAAGCTTTGGAAGACTATATTGGCCTGTCAATAGAGAAGTTCGACACAGAAAATATGAGGAAGAAGGTGGACGAGCGAATCCGAACTCTCATCGAAAACGGGGTCAGACTGCGACACCGTTCCTTGTTTGTCATCGTCGGCGACAAGTCCCGTGACCAGGCACTCCATTCTATCACTTTTATTTTCTCTCGTATATGCATGCATGTAAAATTTACATTTTTGGTGGTCTGAAAATTATGAAACCCAGTAATGTACTTTTCCTTCCTTTGTTTTTTTTAAATGAAAGATTTTTACTATCGAATTGGAAAGCTTTTTCTAAATATAATTTGTATTGATACTTTTTGGTGTTATGTTGCAGATTGTGAATCTTCACTACATGCTAAGTAAGGCAGTGGTAAAATCCAGGCCAACTGTTTTGTGGTGCTACAAGGATAAACTTGAACTTAGCAGGTTCTTTAGTTGGCATTAATGGCACTTTTCTAATACATTATTTACTATTTTCCTGCTTGATTTGTATATGGGATCTTGGATTAGAATCTTTAACAAAAATTGGTATATGAGTTTTAGATTCTGTAATTCCTTAATCATTGCAATGCAAAAGTCGCGCTGTTCACTTTGCTGAGACCGTCCTACTGGACCTACTCTTTAACTTACTAGCGGCTGTTTTTAATTTTGAGGATTAATAAAAGTGTGAGGCATAAGCCTTATCTTTTCTTGTACTTTTCCTTATTTCATCACTTGCTGGAATTTGGAAGAGCTAATATAAGACACTATTTCATTCATTTTGGCGTATTTTCATTAAGAGACAGTGGATGAAGTTTTTTTTTTCCCGACTTCAAAAGATTTTTTTTTTTAAGTGGCACTACACTTATTACTTAACCAGTGCCTCTACAATCATAACTGGGTTGGTGACGTTTATGCAGTAACCAGAGAAAACGTAAAAAGCAGACTGAAAAGCTAATGAAAAGGGGACTGCTGGATCCTGAGAAAGTGAATCCATTTCAACTTTTTATGGAAACCGGAGGGTTAACTTATTGCTTGTACAAGGATTCTGAAAGGATTCTTGGGAATACTTTTGGCATGTGCATATTACAGGTAGCTAATTGTGGTTTGTGGGAATAGTTGCTCATTATCTCCTAGTCTTTTCTTGACATTATAATTACCTTGGTACAGTCTTGAAGTTTGTTGCATGCCATAATTCAGGATTTTGAGGCTTTGACACCAAATCTACTTGCCAGAACGATAGAAACGGTTGAGGGCGGTGGATTGATAATACTGTTGCTTCGTTCTCTTGCCTCACTGACGAGTCTGTACACCATGGTCATGGTATGAGAGTCAAGCTTTCCCTGCTAATATTTGTTGTTTGTGGGACATAGTTGGACTTTTAGAAGACATTAGAGTGATTTGAATTCTATCTTATGTTAAGGTTTTTATTTGGGCTTTTTTTCCCCGAGCTCTTTTGATCTGATGAGGCTCTCATTACTATGTTTGCTTTAGATTGAAGTGTTAAAAGGATACTATCTTAGTGTTATGCTACTTTTATTTAATGCGCTCTGGGCTATAAATTTTTTACTACTCCTTGAATTGCAATTTTTAATGTGCTTTGCTTCATGGATTAAAAATATATTGTAATTGCTTTGTAGTAGCATTTGTCTGAAGTGAGGGATGTAGTCTGATTTCAATTCAGGATCTAAACATCGCTTTGTAGGAGAATTCAGGATCTAAACATCGCTTTGTAGGAGGGAGTTTGCTCATAAAAGTATTACTTCCTTCTCATTTATGGCTTCTTCAACTGTATAGTTGTTCATCCCTTGCGATTTTCTCATGGTAAAATTTTACTGACACGTTTTTTTAATATTTCATTGGATTATGAGTTCCAGTTGAACTCAGGAAAAAGAGCAAAGTTATAGTACCGAAAAGCACAAGAATTGGCCTAACCCTGTCGAACTTTCAAGGCGATATCTGTAGTGGTGAAGAAAATGTTGTCTTGTCTTGTTCCTACTGAATTCCTTGCATTACGTTTCTGCCAAATAGACCTTAATAAACATGAAGTCATGTTCTTTTCCTGGAATCTCTTTCATTGTTTGACATCATTGACTACAATCCTAATCTCAGCCTCAAGGTAGCAATTATTACTAGACTACATTTTTTTGTTTTTTTTTTGGGTCTCAGTTGAGCAGTTTCACCACTTTGGCTTTCTTGTGTAAGAAATGTAAACAACTCCCGTGCACAAGGCTCCTGAAGTGGGCGGGGTGAGTGACAGATAAGGTGTATATAGACGTTACGCCACATAATATGTGGTGTGGGTGTTTCCGAAATTGAACTTGTGACCTTTGAACTTTCTTGTGTATCTTTTGAAATGCTTCAACTTAATTTCTGCCTTGAAAAGATTGTGGCGATAACCATCATACGTATGTAAATGCAGCACCCAGTCTTATGAGTCAATTGATTCTTCCTATTTGCTGAGTTCTTATCGTAAAAAATCTGATAGAAGTTCTTCTGATTTCAGGATGTTCATGAGAGATTCCGCACAGAATCCCATTCCGAGGCTGCTGGACGCTTCAATGAGCGTTTCTTGTTATCCCTTGCATCCTGCAAAGCCTGTGTGGTTATGGATGATGAGCTGAATATTTTACCAATCTCATCTCATTTAAGATCAATAACACATGTTCCAGTTAAAGAGGTTATTTATTAGTTTCTCTAACTCTGTTATTGGCTGTGGAACAATCTGCTGTCTTTTCTGCCTGTCATTTTTTTTTCTTTGTTAACTCATATTTATTATTATTAGCATGAGATGGGACTGTAGCCTTGCCCTGTTTCAAGCCCTGAAGAGTAGGCTATCATTATGTCAAAATATCCGTGTTTATATCAAACAAAATATTTTGTTGCTTTGTTTCCATAGCAGCGGTTGTTTCATCATGACTTCATGAGTAGTGGATAAATTAGTAATGCTTTGTATAACCTTTTTTGTGGCGTATTATTGGTGAAGGACTCTGAAGGGCTTTCGGAAACACAACGGGACCTGAAAAACCTGAAAGAAGAACTAAATGATGATTTCCCTGTTGGTCCTTTGATAAAAAAGTGTTGTACCTTAGATCAGGTGAACATTGCTTGATATGGCTGACTAATTTTCTCATTAGTTTGAAATGTTTGTGGGTGGATCACATTTTTATAATTAACAGGGAAAAGCCGTCATTACATTTCTCGATGCAATCTTGGATAAGACATTACGTAGTACAGTTGCCTTGCTTGCTGCCCGTGGTCGTGGGAAATCAGCTGCTCTTGGTTTAGCGGTGGCTGGGGCTATTGGTGCTGGGTAATATGCCTTGAATATCTCCATTTTATTCTTAGCTGCCGTCAATTGTTGTTTTTTTCTTCGCGCTGTCTCTTAGTTTGTTCTGAAAAGTTGAATTTATCTTGTCAGGTACTCAAATATCTTTGTTACTGCTCCTAGCCCTGAAAACTTAAGAACTTTGTTTGATTTTGTTTGCAAGGGTTTTGATGCACTAGAATATAAGGTACAGTTATTCTCTCTCCCTTTGGCTGCCGTATTTTCTCTCCTATTCTGATATCAGTAATTTGCTTGATAACAGGTTTTGTTATTGTTCTGATTGTGTTTATGTATCTCAAATTTTTATGGGTTGTTGATTTGTTCTCTTAAACTTTTTAATTTCAGTCAGTCATGTTCTCTTAAACTTTTTAATTTCGGTCAGTAGAATTCATGTAACAGGTTTGGTAACGATTCCACTGATGCTCATGGATTTCATATATGTTATCTGGCTCTGGGCAATAGCTACAGAGTATTGAATATAGCTTTAACAAATAAAATTTCTCCAGCTGTTAGGCTGTTGATGCATCAAAAATTAATCTTTGAATTGAATGTGTTTGTGCCTGTTACACAAACATAAACATGATGTGGGAGTTAAAGAGGTCTTGAAAGAATAAATTCAACAATGTACGCAACGTAGATTCATGGCTCATCCGCAAGCTTATAGATCTTACTTAGCTAGTATTAAGTCTCATTTTTATGTTTCCTTAAGCAACTTTAGATATGGATCAGTTTTAAGTGAGTTTCCTTTTAATTTTCATTCTAGAGGTATTATCGAAATTTTCAATTACGTTGGAATTTTGAATTTACTACTACTAAGTATTTCTATTAGAACCACTTGGCAATAGCCTAGCTAGTTATCTCTCCCAGCTTAGGGAGTAAAGAATCTCGCCCACAGTCGGGAGTTCGATTCTAAGCGAGCACAACTATTTCCTTGTGGTTTGTGCTGAGCCTCGACCAAACTAACCTATTGGACGGGTGCCTAGCCTGACCCTGGTTTGGGCTTAGTGGGCTGTTCGAAGGGCAAGTCTGCTGAGGAAAAGGAGAATTGCTCTATCTTTGAACTACACTTTTACATTTGAATGGAATTTCTTGAAGCACACAAATATTATCAGTGGTTGGTTATGACTGGAGCTTTTTTGCGCAGGAACATATAGATTATGATGTGGTGAAAAGTGTGAATCCTGAGTTTAAGAAATCAACGGTTCGCATCAATATTTACAAGCAACACAGGCAAACTATACAGGTTAAAGAATTTCCATGCTATTTCATTTAAAATGGCATCTCCCTTGGCTATGTGATATGCATGTGTTTTTTGAGTGCTGAGAATGATTCTACATCATCTTTTGATCAGTGTTGCTTATGCATCAATGTTGTGTAATTTTATGTATCCACAGTATATAGAGCCTCACAAACACGAGCAGCTCTCCCAGGTAGAGCTACTGGTTATAGATGAAGCAGCTGCTATCCCGCTGCCAATTGTTAAGTCCTTGCTTGGTCCTTATCTGGTCTTCCTTTCGTCCACTGTGAATGGGTATGACTCTTGAAATTTGCGGTTTTAGTGTATTGATTTTCCAATGGCATTGATACATACTGACAGTTGTGTAAAGCTTGTTTCCACTTTCCAATTGGCTGTCTCTTTTCCCATAATATTAATTTATGCTGGACAGCAAACATACTTGATTCAGCCTTCCAATTCATAAGGTGGATTATTTTGTATTGAATATCTGATTTTCTGTTACTTTTCCTCCTTTTGTTTTATACCCTTAAAAGCTACGAAGGTACTGGCCGGTCTTTATCGCTGAAACTTCTGCAGCAATTGGAGGAAAAATACCACATGCCTGCTAATAAAACAGAGGGCTCTCTTTCTGGTACGTTTCAGCCTCAGTCAGCTTCCTAGTTTGATGGCAGTATTTGAACGCAAACCCTCCATTAGCGGAGGCACTTTAGGATGATTGTGGGTTTTGTTGCTTGTTTATTTTTTCCAGTTTGGAGAGTCTTAAATTGTACTTGTCCATTTAGCATCTGTACATCTGAGGATGGAAATTTGTATCTGCATTGCTAGTTTTAACAATTTTTTCTGCACATCTTCCCGAGACTTGCATGGCGTGTCTGATCTGAATGAATATGATATAATCTTTATATCATTGTGTTGTTATTGGTTCAAGACTTGCATTTGACCTCTCTTCTTTCTACATGAACAATCTTCTGCTTTGGTTTTTCTGTTGTCTAGGGAATACTGATCTGAGCATATTTGGATCTTGAGTTGAGTTCTGTTTTTGTGCCTTTTTTCTTCTGTTTGTCTGTCAGAAAAATTATGAGTTTTTTTTTTATACAGGCCGTCTTTTTAAAAAGATAGAGCTGAATGAATCTGTCAGATATGGGACAGGAGATCCAATAGAATCCTGGCTTAATAACTTACTTTGCTTGGATGTTGCTAACAGCATACCTAATATCAACAGGTTAGAATTGAATTTTGACAATTGTTGGGAAACAAATACCTTGATTTTTCTTCACTTGCACCATTTTCTTAAGGCTCAAAATTTCCATTTTGTCTTAACTGATGACCTCTTTGCTATTAGGCTGCCTTCACCGGATGAGTGTGATCTTTATTATGTTAACCGGGACACACTTTTTTCCTACCACAAAGATAGTGAGTTATTTTTGCAGGTAATTGCTCGGTATTCTGAAAAGTGACAGTGGCCGAATGATATTATTTTTGAATTCAGGTGCTAATACGCATGTCTATGTATGTAGAGAATGATGGCCTTATATGTTGCTTCCCACTACAAAAATTCGCCCAATGACTTGCAACTAATGGCCGATGCTCCAGCACACCATTTATTTGTGTTACTTGGTACATTAACATTCCTTCAAATAGATGTTTTGTTCTGTTTCGGGCAAATGATAGACTTATTATTAAACATTGAATCTGCAGGGCCGGTTGATGAGTCGAAAAATCAGCTTCCTGATATCTTATGCGTTATCCAGGTTTGTCTTGTTTCTTTTGGGATACAATGTTTGTTTCTGTTCTTAACTCTATAGCTATAGCTTCTAGAGAGTTTATTTTTTTATTTTTATTTGCAAAGACTTTTACTTGGGCACTAGGGGATGCCATCTTGTATAGAGATTTATGTATTTCTGATCCCTGATGGTGTTTTTTATGTTTCAGTCTTTCCTTAGGGCTTCCATGATAATGTTTTACTAAATCTATGATAACTTGGAAAATCTGTTTTTGTATCTGATGTTCATTATCATGATTCTACTTTCTCATCTGCAGGTTAGTCTTGAAGGTCAAATTTCTCGTAACTCTGCAATTAAAAGTTTGAGTGATAGCCATCGACCCTCTGGGGACCAAATACCATGGAAATTCTGTGAACAATTTCGGGACACAGATTTCCCTAGCCTTTCTGGTGCTCGTATAGTGCGCATTGCTACCCATCCAAATGCTATGAAGGTAATGTGTCATCTAATGTGCAAACATGGGGTTAATTTACACATATTTGTTAAACATTTTGGACTTACATATTTTTTCCTTTTGGGGGCTTCCTGTAGCTTGGATATGGCTCAACTGCAGTCGAGCTCTTGGCAAGGTACATTCGGAATTCTACCTTGTAATCTATTTCAAGTTTTCAAGTGCATGTCACAGTAGTCTTTCATGTTATTGGAGCCTTGGAGGAGTGTTCACTACAGTGGTGTTGGCATGAGTTAAATCGACTAAAATAAAAGATAGCAAGGATGGATGGATTTTCAACTTCTTAACCTGGTTTCTTTTCCTGGATGAAAATCTCTACGTTGATGCACCGAACTCGATTTTTCCAGTCGATAAAATCTTTTAGTCTTAGACTGGGCCCCTTGGTGCCCTTTATCTTAATATAAATTCACTTTAATGTATTTGTCTTTCCCCCTAGAAAATTGAGACCCTTGTATTAGAATGCACTCCCAAATATCAATACCTTCACCTGCTCCCACTTGCACACGAGATTTAATCATCACATCAACATCATTATCAAAGAGTTTATCCCAAACAATATGAATCTATTCTCTCTGTGTGAGACAGTTAAAGTGCTATTGGTGCAGAAATGAAATTTAATAATAACCCTCTTTCTAAGAGCATCTGACTTGATCTTGATATTTTATCAATAATTCGTGCGCTAATGATCATACCATACCTCATTTACACCGCCTAGTTTTTGTGTTCTTATCGTTGTTCTTAATCTTAGTATTATCAGCATGAGATATCTAAGCATTTTGGTTCTATGATGTTTAGGTACTATGAAGGACTGTTGAGTTCAATTTCAGAATTGGATGTTGAAGATGCCGTGGAGACACCACGAGTCAGAGTTACAGAAGCTGCAGAGAAGGTTCACTTACACAATTAAGCTAACCTGTTGTGTACATTTTCCTCTGAATTAGTGCTTAAGTTTCCTGATTTCATGTTTTCCCAAGTCCTTGGGGGTTTGTGTTCTCTTTTTCCTTTTGTTCATGTGAAAATGCAGTGTCTTAATGGTCCATGTCCGGTTTCTTCATTCTGATGAGTGGCCTGTGGTTACCTATTTTCAAAAAATAAAATTCTTGAGTTGCACTGCCGCTGCAAATTTGATTAGATTTGTTTGAATTAGAGCAATCTTGTTGAATACATAACTTCAGGTACTCTGGGTTTTTTTTTCTCTGGAAAATAAAAGATATAGCAAGTATTGCTCCAGATGCGACACAGTTTTTCATACCATCCCTAACCTTCTTTTTTTCCTGCCAAGATATATATATATATATATATTTTTTTTTTGGTTCAAGGTTTTGAAAGATTTTGAATAATTGTTTTTCTTTGAAACATAATTGTTTTCAGGTTTCATTGCTAGAGGAAAATATTAAACCAAGAACAAACTTACCCCCTTTGCTGGTACATCTTCGTGAACGACAGCCAGAGAGGCTCCATTATATTGGTGTATCCTTTGGGCTCACCTTGGACCTTTTTCGTTTTTGGAGACGACATAAGTTTGCTCCATTCTATGTTGCCGCAAATCCAGTTAAGATGCTTTTCTTTTCTTTAGTTTTCTTGTGTTGTTACTTATTACCTCCATTTTATTAATTGGATAATTTGATGTGCTTGGAGGGTTAGCTTGCAAACTAAGATTTTGATTATTGTTTTCTATTCAATTAGAATACTGTTACAGGGGAGCACACATGTATGTTGCTGAGACCATTGAACAACGATGATGTCGTGGTCAGTGGATCGGATGAATGGGGTTTTTTTGGTCCATTTTACGAAGGTGAGTCCATAATAATGAATTATTTTCCTTTCCTTTTATGTTTTGACTCATTGACCTTGATTTGTTAATCTTCTCAGACTTCAAGAAAAGATTTATGAGACTTCTTGATTTTAATTTTCGTTCAATGGATTATAAGCTTGCTATGAGGTTAGTATTGAAAATGACGGTTTTCAAATAACAATTACCACTACGTACTCGTAACTTTCTTGATGTTTCATTCAGCATCCTGGAACCTAAGATTGACTTCACGGAGGCAGAACCTGTGATGCCCAACTCAGATGCATTTTGTAAATCACTTATTGATGATATATCACCATATGATATGGAACGGCTGAAAGCTTACACTAATAATCTAGCTGATCATCTGATGGTGAGTTTGCAAGTGCTGATTATTTTTGAAAACGCATCCTTTTTGGGCCATGTTTGTAAATGTGACAACAAACGTGTCTCTACTAAAGAGAACACAATGCCCAACTAGAATGCATCTGTCACAACCTTAGCAATAGGCAATCTGTGTTCTTTTTTCTGGCTCTGGCCTTGCGAATCTCCAAGCACCGCTCTTGAGCTACCAGCGATGCAATGCATTTGTATGCTCAGCTTTGGAATGTTTTATTTCCTGTGAAGGAAATTAAGACCACAAGATAATGATCTTGCAAATGACCAATAGATAATGTCATCGATACTAGTGCTAAAGACCCACACATGAGATTTTGAAAGAACCTATGGCATATCTAAGAGCTTTAGTTCTGGGTATACATGTTGTAACTGAAACTTCAGACTTTGTATGCTCAGCTTTGGAATGTTTTATTTCCTGTGAAGGAAATTAAGACCACAAGATAATGATCTTGCAAATGACCAATAGATAATGTCATCGATACTAGTGCTAAAGACCCACACATGAGATTTTGAAAGAACCTATGGCATATCTAAGAGCTTTAGTTCTGGGTGTACATGTTGTAACTGAAACTTCATACTTTGGGTTGGAGAATAGTGTGATAAACTAATTGTGTGCTGAATTCCAATGGGTATGGGTCCATATTTTTTAATTAAAAATAAGTACGTTGAGTTTTTAATTGGGTAAATTATGTAAAGTACGCTTCACGTTTAATGAAAAGACAAATATAAAATAAAGTTAATTTTTAGCTACGATAAGGGGATCTTTGCCTTCTTCTTCTTATAAACGTGAGGGGAGACATTTCTCTTAACTTGAGGGGTGCTACATTTACATGTTATTTTGTTTATTTGAGTGTTGGAAATAATAATAGAAAGGTCTAGTAATTGAGTTGCATGAGCTTATTGTTAGTCATAATAATACAAGGGTCTAGTAATTGAGTTGCATGAGCTTACTGTAGGCATCTCTGCTTGCTGCATGTATTAGGCTTGTCCTCCTAGAAGAAAAAAGGAGGATTCTATAAGTAAATGTCTTGGATGGAAATTTTTCATGCTTTATAAGCATCAATTTTTTAGTTTCAAAAATTGCATGCAAGATCTTGCACAATTTGACGGCAAATTGAATTAGAATGGCCAATACATGGTATTTTATGGTATAAAGTTTCTATTGTGGTTCATGAAAAGTTTCTATTAGGAGTGGAACTAAAGTGATGGTGGGAGCAGCTTGATATATTACATGCACTTTTGTGCAATATTCAATTAGTACCCATTCCTTTGATTATATTGTTTTTGGAGATGATAGATGTAGCTTGTTCGTCATATCATGGACAGTGTACAATATGTTCATTCAGATGAGAGGGACATGTCTTTCATTAAGAAACTATATTTATACTAATAAATAAATAAAAAGTAGAGCTAGAAGCATGGAAGATCCTTCCACATGAGCTAATTTCTGAAAATGACTCTATGATTTTTTTTTTCATTTTTTTTTATTGCTCAACAAATATGGGGATTCAAAAGCCCTTCCCTTAAACAGGGTGGTTAGGAGACTGACCATATGAACTGGGTGGTTGCATTTTTTTATTGTCCAGACTAGTGCCAATGACCTTTTATCGGCAGTCTTAAGTTGCACAGCATTTTTTTTCTCTCTCTACAAACTTTGAAGTTTACAAGATGCGAGTATTTGCCATGCTCTTTTCTTAACAAAATCCTGAATTTTGTCTGTGATTTCAGATAGCTGACCTCGTTCCCATCCTCGCACGTCTATATTTTCAAGGGAAGCTTCCAGTTAAACTTTCATATAGCCAAGCTTCAATTTTACTTTTTTTTGGTTTGCAGCGACAAAACATCGCTTATATCGAGGTATGTAAGAAATTTGTGGATAACCTTCCTCTCCCAGTCTCTGTAGTGCAGGGATGCACATACATGAAATCCAGAGTCCATTCTTGAACCTTCTTGAGCACCATACGTCTTGCATTTATTTTATATAGCAACAGTTGTTATAGCTTAAAGTTCCACATTTTGGTGCAAGTCCTGGCCATTAGATGCTTGTCCTTCTGATGTCCACCAGTATTGATGGTGTCTCTGTTTATTGACGTACTTTATGTTTAGAAGACATTTAAAAAGTCTTCTCCTGTTAAATTGTTAATTTACAGGGACAGATGAATCTAGAAAGATCACAAATTTTAGCGTACAATATGAAGATTATGAAGAAGTTATGTGCATATCTGGATGAAATTGCATCCAGAGAGATTGGTTCTACTCTTCCTCGGATAAGAGAAGTAAGTTGAATAATGATTCCCATCCTATTTCCAAATGTAGGCTTTTATTCAGAAACATGTCCATAAATATTTTTAATACATAGAGCGACTTGTCTTCTATTGGTGCACATTAAAATGCATCTTGTAGAAAAGTTGCTTCAATTTACAGCAACTGATGCAAATCCTGCAAGGCTGTAACCACATGTCATGGCCGTGTTATGATTTCCATGTTGAAATTTCCAGTTATGGCTGTCGATGAATGGAATTAATATCAATAATTCAATATCTAATATGAACTTGTGGCCCAGTGATTGATGATATTATATTTAGCTTCGATATTAAATAAAGATAAGTATGCCTTCCGATATGATTTAGCTTGGATATATCTGGGCATGTTGCCTCACTTACAATATTGCCTGCCGTTTTTAAATGATTCTGTCAGTATGGTACACACATTTTATCGCTTGATTGTGTATGCAGAGAGTGCTGGAACCTCACAGTATATCTTTGGAGGAGGATCTCAATGAAGGCGCAAAACAAGCTGAGGTGTGCTCCTTATCTTGGACCTTTGTTGCATTTTTTTTTTGACTAAATCATTCTATTTCTTATTTTTCAACAATGCTGAGCTCACACAAACTTGTTTTAGGATTCCATGAAACCCACGACAGAGGGTTCGTTGAATCCGGAGTTTCTCCAACAATATGCCATTGTTGACAGAGAAGTTGATTTTGAGAATGCCTTACAAAATGGTCGAAAGGTACCCTCAGGAGGTCTTGTCAGCCTAAAATCGAATAGAAAAAAACAAGATAAACATGACAAGCAAAAAGTGGTGGATCGTAAGAGTGGGAAAAAGAGAGGCAAAGATGGCGGTGGCTCGAAATCGAACAAAAAGAGTAAATATTGAATTGGTGCTTGTTAAGATCTTTGTATTTTGAATGAGTTATGCAACAGATTTATAGGTTGATATTGTTGCTTTGTGGATTAGAGATTTGGGCAGTTTTGAGGCTGTAGCCCACTAGCCCTTGAATTGACCGTGCTGTTGTTTTTCCTCGCTGTATTGTACTTCTAAAAGAATTGAGGTAAGCAGGATAAATTAGAGGAAGATTTTTTTTTCCTTTTTTTTTTTCCTTTTTTTTGATAGGCTATAAAGATAAGTCTTACAGAGATTAGGCAGAGACAAAATTCCATTGGTTTAAAAAGGATTGACAGGTGGAAGAAAAACAGGAAAAATGGTAGTTTTGAACGAGGGCAAAAGGGTGGGTTCAAACTCGGACATATGATCCAGCAAATAATAGTATAGTAGTTGTCGTTGTAATGAAAAATATAAATCGTTCAATTAAGAAAAAATTAATATTGCTTATATTTCTCAAATTCGGCACTATTACTATTTATCTCTGTCTGCATATTTAAAAACACGGAGACATTATATAAAATTATAAGAAAAATTGGCTCGCTAACATTTCAATAGCATCTATCAAATGATACGGCGTCGTACTCTCTTTTAAAGGGTAATTTTGACATTATGAAAAATTTATGGAGCATAATAATATTTTTGAGACTTTAGAGGGTCTTTTATCAAATTAGAGAAGGTAAAATATTTCGTTGTAATATGTATTTTTGAATTAGATAGCTGACAGAAGGAGAAAAAAGGAACGAACAGAAAATATTGCAAATTAAGAAAGAAACGGAAAACTCGTACCCGTTGATTTCAAATTCACTTCTTAGCTGATCCAACGGTGGATGAAATCGCAACCCCGATCACCTTGAACTGTGAAATGCACGCAAACCCTCACGTGGTGCTCAGTCTTCTGTAGCCTGTAGACGCGTCGAACCCTAAACAATTGATTGATCGAGAACAAAAAGCTGAAGGAGAAGTAGAAAACTTGGAGTTACCGATCATGGCCTTCTCGTCTCGTCTCTTATCCAAATCCAGACTGGTAATTCTTGATATCTCGGATCTAGCTATCCGCACGCGAAGCACATCTCTAATTATCATTTTTCTTCGAATTGAAATTGCATTTGTTGTTTTCTTTTTTTAATCGGTTTTTCTCAGTATCTGAACAGTGTATTTGGGTTCTCTGTTGGTTTTTGTTTTTTAGGTGATAGAGAATGATAACTTCATACGAATGTGCTTAAAAATAATGAATATGCACATTTGGTATGGATATGGGATTGGAACACACAAACATGCTATATTCTTAAGTTGAGAGTTATTTTCTCTTTATTGGAGAATTGTTGAAGTGAAGTGATCGGAGTGAATTTCATGTAGAACGAGTGAAAAATTGCCAATAGACAGAGGTCGTCGGAGGTTGATAAGTTGCGATGGGGAAACGTAACCAAACAATTCGGATTTTGAGGATGCATTTTTTACTACTGAGAACTTTTAGCAAACAGAATTAAGAATGCTGTTATAGTTTATTTCTTAATAGCTAAACACGAAACAAGTTTTCACAATACAAAGTGGAGGTTAAAAGATTATCTGCTATCAGTCAGAGATGACGAGTTGTTCAAAAAAAAATAAAAGGGATGCTAAGGGTGCAGTTAGAGGCTACAGGACGCGCATGATTAGTTTTCAGTCCTATCAACACCCTAAAATAAACATTGCTCTTGGTTACCCTCTAGAAGAACTGGACAGTACTTCATTGTTTGGATGACGCTTCTAATTTTTTTCTTCCCCTATGTCCAGTTGTATGGCAGTCAAGTCTTCTCCCAGCAGCAATGTGCCATTCCAGTTCGTTACTTTGCCAAGGAAGCTGCTCGTCCTCTTCTTAAGGGAGATGGTTAGTGGATATGTAGATGTAGATGTTTTTTATTTTTTTATTATGCAAACTAGACTGTTGCATTTGCATGTTTTGTTTGAAAGTCAAACTGTTATTTTGCTTTGTGGATTGCCTGTGTGGCCATTCACATGGGATGTGCGGGTGCTGCATTTGTGTGCGTTCTCATGATAGAGTTACATGAGGATGGAAAGTTTGGCTGATTGCCAAGCGTAGAGATATATTTGTCGACTCATACCTGATTTGATTTATTAAGTGTGTGAAAAAGATTGAATATATTTGTTTGACATTTTATTTTCTGAATAATTCCATTGTGTGCTTTTTCTAGGAGTATTTCATTATGTTTCACATGCTCTTTGGCTATCAATGAATATTTTGTTGGTTGTTTGGTTATTTACTGATAATTTACTCTCTATGATTCTAAAAGAAATGTTGAAGAACATCTTTTTGGAGGTTAAGAAGAAGTTTGAGACAGCTATGGGTGTACTTCGGAAGGAGAAGATCACCATAGATCCTGATGATCCAGCTGCAGTAGCTCAATATGCTAAGGTCATGAAGACCGTTAGAGAGAAGTAAGTTCTCAACTGGTTCTTTCTCTAATCTACCACCTTCCTGTTTAGCATCTTTTTGCAATCTTGGCTCAGTTGTTACTTGTTCTCCTTCCCCTTCTCGTATGGCACTTAAGATGGTGATGCAATCAATTAAGAATACCTGGGAATTACATATTTAAGCCATTTATTGATCATAATGATTTAGTGTCAACTGAGATTGAATCACTCATATCATAGAATTTAGCACATGCGGAGTTGCTCGGATGTTTCACTTCTCCTCAACTCAATACTTGAGACATTGATAGATCAGCCATGTTGGACAGTCCAAAAGAATGAAAAGCCATATAAGAGCAGATGAACTGGATGCTTGGTCATATACTTTCTAGCTAATCATATGGTGTTTATCGGCTTTGTAATTGGTACACTGTTGTGTTGCATGACTAATACATTTATGGTAGTTGGGTTTGGAGGGGAGGGGTTCCTTGATGTGTGATGCGATGTCCCACATCAGATTGTGAAGGGGTTCAAGACCGAGTTATAAATGTGGGCAAACTTAGCATTAGTTAACCAATTTTCTAGTGTTTAGTTAAGCTTGGGCTTAGGGTTTTCGCCCCTGCTCCATTTGGGCCCATGTATTCTTTGTGGATCACCACCCTCACTTGGGCCTTGCACTCTCATTTGGGCTCCCACCCATGTCTCATTCTGCATCAGGTGGTATCGAAGCCAGGTTCTTCCCATGGACTATAGGAAGTTGTGTCTGTGCGCAAACAACTTGTTGGCACTTGGCAGTGGTTGTGCAAGTTTCTAAGTGGTGGAGAATGATGCAGTGTCCCACATCGGATTGTGAAGGAGTTCAAGACCTAGTTATAAGTGTCGGCAAACCTAACATTAGTTAACCGATTTTCTAGTGCTTGGTTAGGCTTGAGCTTAGGCTAGGCTTGGACTTGGGATCCCTGTGCCATGTGGGTTCATGCGTTCTTTGCAATGTTGTAAAAATCGCTAGGCGGTTCACGGAGACTAAGGATTAATTGGATTAATCGGGGACTAGTCGGGGATTAATCGGATTAATCGTTTTGAGTTTTTTTAATTATATCTATTTTTTATTTTATATTTTGAGTATTTCTTTCTATTTTAAAGAATTTGAGTTCTGTTTAGGAAAATAAAGAATTTGAGGGACATAATTGTAATTTTCAAAAATTATATAAATATATTATATTTGTATATTTCTTCGCACGTGAATTTTTGAATAGACTTGAAAGAAAAGGCTACGTAGTTGGTACCATTCCTTTGAGTCCTGTCAGTCAGTTGTGTAGTTGAGATTAATCAAATGTTCAGTCTGTTCAAGTAAAAAAATAGTTTTATCTTTTAGTGACATGTGCCAATTGCCATTTAGTCTTCTTAAACTCTGCGTCTCTCGTCTCCCTCCCCCTCCCTCACACTCTCTCTCTATCTGCAAGAAACTTGTTTTCACATTAAAATCGTCGCTCACAACCACGACTAGTTGTCGACTGCGTCTTCCCCTCTGTCATCTGCGTCTTCTCCGATAACAAGTCCGGGTATCATAGGAGATTGACGAAGGTTGACCAAAGTTGACCAATTAATTACATGGATTACTGACTAATCGAAGCGGTGAGGGTCGACTAGCGCCTAGTCGGCCAATTAGTTGCCGACTAGGCCGCTTTTTACAACATTGGTTCTTTGTGGACCGCCACCCTCACTTGGGCATTGCACTCCCGTTTGGGCTCCCACCCGTGTCTCATCCTGCATCAATGTGACCGTAATAAGCCAAGTTTATGAAATGTTCTTTTATTTTGCCTTGTGTGAAATGTTTTATCTAGTCTCTTTGATGCGCATGATTTATCTTGTATTTTAGAATTGGTCCCGTAGCCATATTTGATAGTTAGGTGAGGTCAATAGTCTTTTCATAACCTTCACTTCTTCAGTAAGTAAATAAGACTTGACTAAGTCCTAACTTGCTAAACTAAAGAATATTGCTGGAAAATATGATATTGCATATCTTCATCTGAATGCAGATAAAGTAAAAATTAAACTTATGGACTGTTTTCAAGCTCTCATTCTGCAGTTACAGTTTTTCTCCCTATTTTTCATTGGCTGTTGTGCGATCATGTTGTTTATTTCTTTGAATCTTGGGTGGAGTTGTGAGCTGAATCTAACTTGTTGAACCCTTTGAGTTCCTTGAACTAGCTGCCAGCTGCAGAATGACATGGTGTGTAAATTTTTTTGTTCTTTTGTTCATTAGACTTTATTAGTTGTCTCCTTAGAACTCAAGGACACAGAAGCACAAACCTATAGCTGTGACTGTTAAGCATTCTCGTAGGCTTTTTTGTATGCCGTTAACTTCTTTTATCTTCTATGATGGTGACTTATTTTTGGGAGTTGTGACTTCTACAGAGTTCTCTCGGATGCATTAGGCGTTCCTTGTGTTTGACTGCATGAGTTGTTGATTTTTCTATCATGCTTTGTGCCTATTGCAGGGCAGATTTGTTCTCAGAATCTCAAAGAATCAAGTACACTATCGAAACTAGAACAGAAGGAATTCTTGATGCCCGAACATATTTGTTGACGCTGAAGGAAATACGTATCAAGTATGTGCTATACTGTTTTCTCGTGTACATTTGGTGTGTTGTCATATATTTAGTCGTGGCTGTCTCTTTTTCAATAGGCTATAGTTGGTGTGAATTTCTCTTTCCTACTATTGATGTTTAATTTTGAGTTACTCTGCATGCTTCTTTTACTGTTGGTGAACTGTTGTGGTGACATATGTTGAACCTTTCTTCTGTATCGTGTCATATTGTACTCATGTCATATATTTCACTCCTATTTGTTTGGATGCTTAAGTTTCTTTCTTTCTTTCCTTCCTTTTTGGTTCTGGCAGGAGAGGGCTCACTGATGAACTCGGTGCTGAAGCTATGATGTTTGATGCATTGGAGAAGGTTGAAAATGAAATAAAAAAACCACTCATGAGGAATGATAAGAAAGGAATGTCCATTCTTATTGCAGAATTTGATAAGATAAACAAGAAGTAAGCATTTTCATAAGATCTCAATTATTATTTGTGTGCTACAATTCGTACATAAGCAGTGTTCAGGGTTACTAAAGTTTGGTGAGCTTAAGCTCTTGAACAATGAACATATGATCATACCCCTTAATGATACCCAAGTAGGTGAAGAAAACGCTCTCTGGTTTTGGCTCAATTGTAAAGTCGATTCTTTTTGCTCTTCTCTGACAAGGGTTTATTCTGTGTGTCAGATTGTTTGATCATAAATTTATTGGTTGGAAATGGAATTCTTGGAGAATTAGAACATCAGTGTAGATCCCTGAGAGGTTCTTCTGGAATGATATTATTATTATTAGATAGGTGACATTTGGCATTTTGAAAATTGAATGGGTATTTATTTATTCATAGAATCCCTTTTACTTTGACCTCGTGGTTGTGGACGTGAAAGAAAAGCTTCTGTCATCTCCAAGTAGTGTATGATGATAATAGCTATCCTCATCTTGGTATTGGATCAAATTTGAAATCCCTTTTGTTTATTTACTGACATTATCTGTCTGCTTGTCTGGGAGTAGCTTGTGTGTGGAAAAGTTTTCCTCCATGGATCATTACCGTGAGCCTTTCAATGTCTCTGCTGTTATGAACTTGCTACTTAGAAGTCTTACATTTACAATGGAGATTTATATCTCAGCTTAATTATTTATCTTAATAGGCTTGGTATTCGGAAGGAGGATTTGCCAAAATATGAAGAACAGTTGGAACAGAAAATTGCCAAGGCACAATTGGAGGAGCTGAAGAAGGATGCTCTTGAGGCCATGGAAACCCAGAAAAAGCGGTATGCTATTTCAGCCTGCTTACCGTTACGATATATAAGCCCCTGCCTCTTTTTTTCTTGTCAGTGTTTCTGGACATCTAAACTCCTTAAAAGATAGGCCCTATACTTGGGCCAAGGCATGGAATTGAAGGAAATGGGATTTGGCTTTAGGTTTTATGTTTGTCTTGCTTGGGACAAGTAATATTAATCTGCATTGGTCATACTCTAGGAAATAATGACATCGTCAGTGGACTTTTCTTGTAGCCTAGTCTTGACCTGCACCTCTTCGTTTGTATTAGGTGCAAGGTTTGATCAATTCCTTAAAAAAAACTAATAATAAAATGACATATTAAAAAGTATCATTGGAACTTTTGTGTGATCCTTCTTAAATCGCCTTGGTTATGCTTGATATCGATTAACAATTGGCAACTGGAAAGAAAGGTGCTTACTTGGAAGATATAAGCTTCCATGGTTCTTTGTTTAACCACTGGCAACTGGATAGAAAGGTGCTTACTTGGATGCATGCACAAGTATTTACTATGTTCATTGATGTCATTTAAATCACTGTACCAGCTGTGATATAAATTATGTATTGTAACCCATATTTTGTCGTCTTTGGATTGATATATAAACAATATGACTTGCTCTAATTTGCAGGGAAGAATTCAAGGATGAGCATATGGTGGATGTCAAGTCTTTGGACATTCGGAACTTTCTTTGAGAGTTGGCAATGCTTGCAGTTTGCTTTTGGAGTGTTTCGCATTTTAAGGGAATGGGTGCCAACATTCAATGTTGAATGTGTTGGGAATACCTCTGTCTTGCTTTGAAAATAAATAGCCATTGATTTGGTAAATTCGAATCAATGGCACCCGAGAAGATTTTCTGTTTTGTTAATAACTAAACTATACATCGCTAGATGGTGACGAAACCGTTGTACTGCAAATGCCATTAATTATAATTGACCTGCAGTGTGCTGCTTGTTGACCAGTTTTCTTGTATTTAACCGTCAATTTTTACGTGGTTTCCTTTCAGACTTGAAAGATGCGTTTAACAAGTTTTATGAATGCATATTCTAATGTCTATCAACAGGGTCTGCACAAGTTTTCCACAAACAATCTGATCACGCCGGAAAATGGGGTAAGGGGGGTGGGTTGGTGTGGGACCTGTGGTTAGAGAGGAATCCAGTATACAGGGCTCATGGGTGGGGTCGGAAATATAGTCTACACATGTATGATATGTAGAGACTGTTTTCAAGAATTGGACCCACTTTGATATTGCACTTCACAATTTGAGAATATAGATGAAAAAAAAATCAAGAAATTATTTTTAAAATTCTCATACGAGTACTCTAGTCTCAATTTTATGAATACATTTCACTGACACCACACACGAAATGTCTGACTGATGCTCTACTAGTTCTGGATCTGCTGATACATGCACAGTACAGATTTGAAAGTAATTAAAATGGTGAAAGAATGCAGCCACTGACATCAATGCTCAAAGCATTGCCGAGGGTTACCAGACTTCCTTAAAGCAATCACCGTACAAAACTACGTTATAATGCTCATCAACATTCATCACATCACTCATTGAAACAGACGAGCAAAGGAGAAGATGTTCTGTTGTCCGATAGTCAAAACATGAACTAAAATTTTGTTAGCACTGGCATAGATTATCTAGCAAAAAGATATATTTCACCTTTTCCCCATGACCTGCTAAGAGGTTAAAATCAAAGGTTATTCTCATTCTGCTAAATGTTACCACTCAGAATGCAACCATATAAAAGTCTCATAAAATGCTAAAACAGACAAAAGTATAAAAAGCAGCATAAATATTACAAATCAAGTCAATAAAGATTATTGTTTTAAAGTTCATGTCATATATACAATAGCAAATGAATAGAAGCGAAAACGTCCCTTGTAGTTCCTTCAGCTATACTGTAATTGTATACATACTCCTACATCTCTGCTGCAAAGGATTTACCGCAACCACATGTTTGCGTAGCATTTGGGTTCTTGAAGGAGAAGCCTCCGCCAATGAGGGCGTCACTGTAATCCAATTGCATTCCGTATACGAAAAGGAGGCTTTTTGGATCACAAACTGCAAACAATATCAAGGAAAGTTTGTCAGGCAATTGCAATTGACTAACAAAACTCAAACGTAAGACCAAGTTTTACACCAAAATGAAACCAATATAGCTGTAGACTGTACTGTACACATGCTCTTACATGTCTAAAGTAAATAAATTTCAGCAAACAAAGTAAAATATCTGGTGTCTACTGTAAACACACTACTAGGCCCCCAACTACTCTTGCCACTATTGAGACCAAACTCTAACAAATCCTGAATTCAAAAGGAATGTCACCGTCATAATAGACTAAAAGATGTTGACAATTCCCTATTCATAATGCCACTTCCATTATGATCAAATGCACACTTTAACCTCAATATCTTGCATAGATTATCGTTAGTAGTTGAAAGTGTTCAAAAATGGAGGAACTAAAAGGATCAATTATATGAACAGTTCAAGTGCTAACAAGTTTAATCATAGAAGATTGATCTACGATAGAATTCATACACTAAACCATCTGTCAAACAACCTGATGAACTTCCACCATTCAGTAATTTACCAATGGATTCATTTGCAAGGATAACATTCAATGCCAAAACATGGCTAATGATGCCAGCTGCAAATGGTATGATCAACTAGAGTTTAGTTGGAGCATGTTTGTTTGTCTAAATCATATTGATATCTTCCCCTGCAGTTTATGAGAACCACACCGGGCATTAACCAATTTTGGTCCATAGAAGGCTAAGATGAATGTCATTTTTCTATAAAAATAACTTTATTATACCCATTTTTCTATATCTGTTCAAATAGTCAACGTGGTAACACTTGCCTGAATTGCATGCTTCACCATAATAACATCAAATAAAAGGAAAAAATCAAACTACCATATTATACGATCAACAATATCGATAACAACAGAGTATTATGAAATAAGAGTAATTAAAAGTGAACTAAGAAACTAACAAAAGAAGAGCAGGAAATATAAATGCCTACCAATAACAAAACCATTATATTCAATGAAGGAGTCATCAGATCTCGCATTTGCCTTATTCTCAAAGTCCATTGTGTATGACATACCGGAACATCCACCTTGTTTCACACCAATTCTTAGGCATAAATCCTCGTTACGCTCAGACCTCATCCTATTCAAGTGCTTCAGGGCATTATTGGTCAGGGAAATTGCAGGTTTAAGTCCTTCAGATGTAGGAGCAGCTGAAACATTCAAGAAACTTACATAAATTAGTTGATCAAAATTCTATATGCATCACAATTAGGCACGAGTTAGTATTTCAGATTACAAATCACATATATCACCCGAATAGTGATACCGAAGTTAAATTTTATGTGCCAAAGCAGAAATTCAAATAAAACTACACACTAATGGTCCCTCCTACTGCCTTAGCCACTAGCAAGAGTAATTACTTAACCTCGAGAACCGAATCAGAAACAACTCAAGCTCCGAACACAAATCATAAACTGACCGAGAAATTAAACAAAAAAACAGAGCAACGAAGAATCATCAGAAAATAAAACGAAGATGCATATATGTAATCAATCGGTACACAATAAAGCGTACCTGGAGCAGAAGTCGATCGGACAGAGAGAGGTTTTCTAGGGCAGAGATTTGACTTTGAGGATCGAAAGGAAACCGAATTTTGAGGTAAGCGAACCGATTTTGAGCTACTCCGGATGCAAAGGAGAGAGTGAGGAGGCCAATTCGTTGTCGCTGCAGAGAACGCCATTGCAAAGGAACTGAAGGGAAAATAAAATGAGTGTCGAATTTTTCGCCAAGAGCAGAAGACCGAACAGCGCCTTACTTTTTTCAATCGACGAATATTGTTTTTGGGTGATTGAATTGTGATTAGAAGATCTTGGCCGTTCAAAATTTCAGAGAAATTTATTGACAGAACTGCTGCAATTTAACAACGATTGATCCTACGGTCCAAAGGCAATATGAGTAATTTTATCAATTTTTTGAGGTGGACAGTGGACACTTTTTCGATGAGCACTATTTCCACCCCTCTAATTTCCAAGTTCACCCCAATCTTCCCCAAAACAGTGAATCTTACTACACCCCTCAACCATCTCTACTTGGTCGTCACTGTTCTCCACTTTTCCACTATCTAAAAACAGAGCATTGCGTCAACACTATTTCACTTCGTGAACGATCGCGTGATGGATGGCGACAATGATGATGTCGACTTTGACGATGAAGCCATGGATGTCGAGGAATCTAACTCGAACGGAGAAGAGTTATGTGAAGAGGAACAGGTAAGTTCTTACATGAACCAGGTCTAAAGTTTTTCAGTTGCAGCCATACTCTTGTGTTGAAACAACAATGCATGTGTCTCTGGATTGTATAGGGTTCTATTGTTGATGCACCTTCTCCATTGATGACTGAAGTAGACACTACAGAGGTTTTTCGTACTGATTTAGTATTAAACCCTATCTGTCTTGAAAATTTATTCATTTTAGCTTTTTGTTTTGGTAAATGTCGTTGAATTAGGAGCTGGTTTCATGATTTGTGTAGGTATTTGAGAGTAAAGAAGTTGTGCTTGATCATGTAAAGAGATGTGGCCGTAAGAATGGGGTTGTGGTTGTTGTCAATAGGTCGGATGTAAATGATTTGAAGAGAACTCCTAGGATACTATTAGGGTGTGAGAGAAGTGGTGAGTATAGGAAGAAAGCCATCACAAAGAGGAGAAGATCATCCACAAAAAAATGTGGATGCCCATTCTCCCTCAAAGCTTATGTGTCTAATGCAAGCAGTGGATCATGGAGCTTGGTTGTCTTGAATGGAGTGCATAACCATGCTCTAGTTAAGGCATTTGAAGGGCATTCTTATATTGGTAGATTAAGTAAAGAAGAGAAGGAGATTGTTGAGAGGCTAAGCATGACAGGATTGAAGACAAGGGATATTTTGAATCAAATCAAGTTGAAGGACCCTACGAATGCATCCACAATGAAGACTGTGTACAATGCAAGAACTGCTTTGAAGATTCATGAGACAGCTGGGAGGTCTCATATGCAGCAACTATTCAAGCTCCTCACTGAAAATGGATATGTTACAAGACATAGGTCTGAGGAAACAACTGAAATATTGAAGGACCTGTTTTGGTGCAGCTCTACCTCAATCCAGCTAGCAAGGAGTTTTCCTTTTGTGTTCATGTTAGATTGCACTTACAAGACCAACAAGTACAGGTTACCTTTATTGCAGATTGTTGGAGTGACAAGCACACAAAAGACATTTTCAGTTGCATTTTGTTACATGGATGCTGAGAAACAGGATAATTATGAGTGGGCTTTGACTTGTTTCAGAGGCATTTTTGAAACTGTTTTAGCTGGTGTTTTCATCACTGATCGAGACATTGCACTTATGAATGCTCTGAGGGTTATTTTTCCTGCTGCGAAGAATATGCTATGTCGAGTCCATATATCTAAAAATGTGCTCACTAACTGTGTTGGGGAATTCAAGATTAAAACAGATTTTGATGAGTTCATGGGCTGCTGGGGTACTGTGGTGCATGCTAAGACTGTGAGAGAGTATGAGGAAGCTGTTCAGTTTATGCAGGGAAGGTTCAAGGACCATCCTAAGGCCTTGAGCTATGTCACCACCTCATGGTTGAATAAGTACAAAGAGTATTTTGTAGCAGCATGGGTGGATGAATACTTTCATCTAGGAAATACGACAACAAACAGAGTGGAGAGCAGCCATTCAAAATTGAAAAAGTACTTGTCCACATCTGCTGCTGGGTTTGTCCAGTCATTTAGCAAGATAAATCTGTTATTGCAAGGACAGGTACTAGACATTAAAGCTTCATTTGAACAGAGTTTGACTAGAGTCCCAGTTAGGTTCAGGATTGATTTGTTCAAGGAGTTGGTTAACTTGGTATCTACTGCTGCGTTGGAGAAACTAGAAACTGAATTGGCTAGCATGGGTAATTCTGGTGTCAGTGAAGATAATTGTCTTCACACAAATGCAAAGAGCTATGGGCTGCCTTGTGCACATAAGCTCACTACTTATAGAAATGAAGGTAGGTGCATCCCACTATGTGATATTCATGGTTATTGGAAAAAATTATGTATCAAACCTTGGAGTGAAGAGGCAGCAGATGAGGTAACAATTGATGCTGAGATGGAAATTTTGTGGACCACATTTGCTGCTGCTACACGACCTCAAAAGATCGAATTGAAAAGGCAACTTCAGGCTTTGGGCAAGGCAAGCACCACAGGAATATTAGAACCAACACCAAAGGTGAATTTGAGGGGCAGGAAGAAGGTGCAGAGTGGGAAGGCAAGCTCTCAAACAGTGGATAAGACAACCAAACGTGAGCCTTCAGCTTTTGAGCATGCTCTTGAAAACCATGTCTTTGATGATGTGCAGCAGAGTCAGACTTCTAGATCTTCAACCCAGACCTCAAAACAAAGAGGTAAACTGAAAGTTTATCGCACTAGAAATGCAAAGCCAACCAGTTTCATAGCTATTTTTCCTGATTTTATACAACCTTATATATCCAATGTTGTTGATGTCCTTGGAGATGGACACTGTGGCTTCAGGGTTGTTGGTGATTATTATGGTTGGGAGGGTGACAGTGGGTGGAGAATAGTTTGACAGGATCTTGCAACTGAATTGCGCAAAAATGGAGAAGAATATGACAGGATGTTAGCTCCCTTATCAAGCACATTGGAGCTTTTGTCTAGTGTTGAATGTCAAGCCAAAGTTGCTTATACGAAGAATTGGATGATCATGCCTTATATGGGCAATGTCATCTCCAGTTGTTACAAAGTCGTGGTTGTGCTCATTTCAAATGAGCAATGCTTAACATTTTTCCCACTCAAGGATCCACTGCCTTTGGATTACAACCAAGCTTTAATGGTTTTCGGGTATATTAATGATTCACACTTCATCAGATTGGAACTTCAAGAGGATAGTCCGCTGCCTCCTGTGTCAAAGATGTGGTTAGATCATCATCATTCAAATTCAAGAGCTTGGCAAGTGAAATTCGCCAGTAGAATGAAAAAATTTGTGGAGTTGTCATCATCCAAGCATCGTAACATGGCCACTGTGGAGATCATAAATTGAAGATGGAGAATCTATTTTGTCAAGTATGAATTTAAGATGATGTAATATTTCTCTGTTTAATACTGTGTAATTGCTCTCTTTTGATACTGTTTTGATCAAATATTTGAATATATAGACTAATGGGGTGTCCTCTGAAATATTTAAAATAAATATATATTTCGGGTGAACTCAGAAATGTTATATTTTTTAATGGAGTTTTTTTAGAATGGGGTGAACTTGGAAATTAGAGGGGTGGAAATAGTGCTCATCCACTTTTTCTCTTGTACTGGACTTCAACTTAACGTGGGCCTCTGTTGCAAGGCCCAATACTAGTCCAAGAAACGTACTCGCATTGGGCCTGAAGAATATAGTCAATAAGAAAGTCAATTTAAAAAAAAAACTCTTTTTCTTGTCAACTCAATAATTCAGTCCCTCTGGTCACGAGCCAAAGATAGGTACATTTATCAATTTTTCATGAAAATGTTTTAAGTATATCTTCTTCTCTACTAGAGTCAAGCAAGTCAAAAATATAGGGATACTATATGTATAATCTAAATATCAAGTTTTGTATTCGTTATACTAAATACTATACATTTATGTTTTTCTCTTCAACCCCTTCACACTCACACACACCCAACTATCATTCATATCCCTCGGTGAGCATAAAAGCTGATACTTAGGGTACTTGGCAAGGGTATCCGCCAACCGGATTATCACTAATTATGAATGATCATCTATGAATAGTATGAAAATATGTGAGTTATTCGGGTCAATATAAATGGAATTTTAGATATTGGATTTAATTTTATTTTTTGAAAAAAAAATTACAAATATGTTTTGATCAAAATTAAAAGTTCAAAGATATTTTTATGTCAAACAAAAATAAAATGAATCGTAATAAAAAAAATAGAATGTTTCGGATTTATATTCGACGGTTCACACTTTTCATGTCTTTTTCACAGTTCATTTAATTTTTGTTTGGCAAAAAACATATATGTCGTTGGACTCATAACCTCTATCAAACTATATTAATAAAAAAATTACAGCAGCCCTTGAGATTTCATATATTGACTGATGAGGACAAGACAATTAAGGATATTATCATAATCTGCATGAGATATTTTAATTTCTATTGATCTGGTCTAAGGGTTGATCCTGTTTCCTAGCACTGTCTCGCACATATTATATGTGTATTTACTTTCAAGGGGATTTCCTAGTTATTTCCTGAAGATACCACACCCATCTTACCCGCACATCTTTATGCAAGTTTTGAAAATTAAAGTATATTGACCATATATATTGAACAGTAACTTATTTATAGAGTGTTAAAAGGGAGTGTTTGTTTGGATAAAAAGAAAGAGTAGTTGTGTTATTTAGAATATAATAGGAAACTTGATGAGATGGAGAAATAGTAGAATTGGTGATCATAAATAAATCATATGGAGTAAAAAATTATAAAATTATTTTTGCTTGTTTGAGCGTCTGTACAGCTTATATACATATTCAAACATTACTTTTTACAATAATTTATATTCTATCCGACATACCTTCTGATTCAAACAGACATGTAATTTAGGTTAATGTATTTTCAACAGACGCTAGCACATGTTGTAATTGGTAAAACAGTCTACGCGTCACAATTTGGCCCGATAGAGTGGTGACACACGTCGCACTCACAATGCACCTTCTTTTGTAGCTCCGGGAAAGTGTATACGAAGTAGCAAGTTTAGAAGAAATTGAACACAACATTAATTAAATAAATAAATAAATAATAGATAAAAAAGAGCTTCATTCTTCGCATTATAATGGTAGCATGTCTTGACATTAATTCCCCCTTTACACTTCCTACTTGTTTCACTAAATGGAATCTCCTCCTCAAAACCCTAACCCTAATTTCACTCACTTCAGAAGTCAATTCGTCGATCCATTATCTTCGTTGGACTTCGAGTTCTCGGAATATCTCGACGTCGAGGATGTCTTTGAGGATGATCATTCGAGTATGGTGTTGTCACAGAACATCGGTGGCAGCTCAACGGAGCATCGTGTTGCAACATCAAGAGATGCAACCATGCAAGTGACTATATATATGTTCTTATTTTGTTGATCGATGAATAACCGGGTTTCGATGTAAATTGTAATTATTATTTTTTTTCTCTTTGAAATTGCAGGAGGAGTAAAAATGGGGTGAAGAAGAACAAGACGGAAGTGAGACACAGGATTGCATTTAGGACGAAATCGCACCTGGAGGTCATGGATGATGGGTATAAATGGAGAAAGTATGGAAAGAAGTCTGTAAAGAACAGTCCCTACCCAAGGTAAGGATAAGCCTTTGATTTCTTTGATATTTTCATGCATATATTATAGTGAATGTTTAAGATACTGATGTTGGGAAATATATATTTATTTACTGTTGTTTTTCGTTTGAAAAATAGCAATGCTAGCTTATTTCTATTCGACTCGTGCGTACCATATATAGCCTATAGATTGGTGGAGAATTAGAAATAACGTAACTCACATTGATTTTTCTTGCACGAGAACTAGTCAAATATTCATCAATGATGAAGGTAGTACCCACTTCTGAATCGTGATAAAGTTTTTTTATATATATATAAAGAGGACGCCAAATGGTGATGTGTGTGTGTGTGAGAGTGTGTGTGATCTGGATCTCTACATTCTTATGAATAAAATAATAGAGTATGTAGGTTGGAGGCCAGTTATGTGAGTGTGTTTTGGTGTGATTGACTGATATGTACTGTGTATTATAAAGTTGGGTGTTATCCAACTTTCTTCAAAAAAACCTTATAAAAGAGGAGGATTTTCTATATATAATTGTATAGAGACATAATTCATCGATGTATAACATTCTTCACCTCTCTTGCATGTGTGTTGATCGTGTACTAGACTTGAGCTCTATACATCAGGCGCATTTGGAGTTTACAATCCTAACAACTTGCTCTTGCTGATATCATGTCATAAAATTGAAATTTATCCAACTTGTAGAAAAAAATCTTATAAAAGAGAGAGGAGGTTTATATAAGTGTACAGAGACATAATCCACCTATATGAAACATTCTTCACTATGTATTAGTGCATATATACGCATATGCATACACATACACATGCAATAATGACGTTTGATAGTTCTCAAAAAAAATAATGACGTTTGATTGATGTATGTATCTTACTTTGATGAAGCACCCGCTCTCGGATATATCCATATATAATTATACATGAATATGAATTTAGTGATAAGGTATTTTGTATATAAACTTCCAATTGAATGTGGAACTTTTAGTCATTCTTTCTTTTCTTTTTTTCATCTCATCATGGGATCGTGATACATGTGTTGATTTAAATATCACTCTTTACATGACCACGCATGCGCACACACACATACACACATAGGTATCTCCCTTTATTATCTCTATCTATTTATATACACACACAGAGACACTGATGGTCTGTTGCCTGTCAATCACTCTGTACGGATTCCACCAGCACCTATAAACTAAAAGTGCATACATTTGGGAATAGAATCGATGACTTTTGACTTTTCTGCTTAGTCTGCTATAGGATACTATGGTCTTCGAATCCCTCCAAAAGAACTAATGGCTGGTGTGACTGTGATGTTGTGAGCACAACGTTTGGTATTAAATTGGTTGGGTAGTCCTACAGAAAATATAGCTAACAAAAAGGTAAAAGCCATGTACATGCAAACCTTTGTGGTCTTACCTTTATCAAACGGACACAGAGTTTTATGTAAGTAGAGGTGTAAACGACTCGAGCCAGAGTATTATTAGGGTGTTTGTGTTCAATTAATTAAGTTTTTAATGATCCAACTCCAGCTAAACTTTTAACCACTGAAGAACATCTTAATTAATTAGTTTGTTCGCTAACGTAAGCAAGCCGAGCATATCCATGTTTGAGCTTGGCTAGTTTACTAGATGAGTTTGAAATAAATGTTTCGAACTCGGTTTGTTAATCTAATCGAACGATGAGTTGAGCCAAACTCGAAAAACGTTCGGATTGTTTACACCCTACTTATATATAGCATTATCAAGGTTGTTTGTTGCAATATTTAATGTTTTATGCAGCCGCCTCTCTAGCTAGCTGCCGAAATTAGAGGATATTTATAATGCATGGCAGTGTAAAATTAATGATACATCGTTAATTGTCCTAATCCTGACTGTTGGCAAGTGCGTCACCAAAGAATATGTCTATTTAATTAAAATTGTGTTGATTTAAATACAGCAATATATATATATATAGTTTATCATGGATATATCATGCATGGATGACATCTCTGATCTCTCTCTCTCTCTCTCCACATCTCTCTCCATATATATATATATATACATATCCCAAATCTAATTATATTATATATGCACATTAGAATTGCTTTGTAAAATATGTATCTTAATTTTTTTTATCTCACGCACACACATTATATATGCATGTTTATGCAAATTAACCCCACATCGGACTCGCTTGTGTGCTGTATAAATTCATTTTCCTCCTTTTCTAAGGCTGCTTCAGAGTTTTTCTTTAATATGAATTAATTTCATGAATTTGAGATTTTAATTAGTTAAATAATAGTTTTAACAAGCTAGCTGTATGCGCAGGAATTACTATAAATGTATAGCTGAAGGATGCTATGTGAAGAAGAGGGTGGAGAGGGACAGAGAAGACTCAAGTTATGTGATAACCACATATGAGGGAGTGCACAACCATGAATGCCCTGGTGTGGTCTACTACAACCAGAAAATCCCCCCTAATGCTTTGAATTTTCGAGCATCTCTTCAGTCTCCCTCTTGTTCTTGAATTTCTTGGCTTCCACATATGTTTTTAATCGATGCTTTGAAAAAAATTCCCGTGAGGGTTGAGGGATGCGTTGTATGTTATCAAAGATGCTGGTTTTTCACACTTCATGATGGAGTTGGAATGTAAGAATGTTGTGTCTACAGCTCTCATCACTTCTGATGTGTACAATGATTTTTATTTTGGTCATTTCATCCATGAAACCAAAGTGGTAATTATAATGCGAACCTTTGGAGTGTCGATCGATTACTTGCCACCGTCCTCGTCTCCAGAACCAAGCTCACAAATTAACTTGCAACAATGGCTCAGCATATATGGTGATAGTCTTTCTGTATGCATGGTTGGAGGAATGGTCTAGACCTTAGTTGATCACATTGTAGTTCGTGATTGTGCTGCTTTGTTTTCTCCTTGAGTTTCTAATGAAAGGCAAATAACGCCAGCAAACCAAGAGGACTCTAAGCACAAGATACCAAAAGGTTAGCTATAACACGAAGCACGACCAAGAAGCAAGGAAAAAATAAACAAACGCCACAAACATAGCCAAGACAACCAAGCTGAAAAAACAAACCAAGCAACAACCTAGACAGCCTGCCTACAAAACACCCGAGCGCAGAGAAGCGGCTCACCAAACCAAGACCAAGACAAGCAAGAAGACAGAACCCACACCCAATATATAGCAGCAAAGCGGGCAACTGGCAGACCTCCAAACAGCCAAGAAGAAAGGCAACCACCAAGTCACCAACACTGCACAGCCAATCAAAGCAACAGAGCCACACACACCCCAAAGAGAAAACATCCCAAAAATAGAAATGAAGCCAGTCAGCAAATTATGAAGCAGAGAAATGTGAACAAAACGCAGCTAGCTAGTCGTCATCTTTCAACCACGACACGAATAATTGACAACGCCCTGCTTTGCAAGAGCATCAGCGACTGAGTTTGATTCTCGCCATGTGTGATTGAAGGATAAAGAATAAGTTAGATTGGAAATTGCATTGAAAACTTGATACAGATGCCATGGGAAAGAGGAGTCCTTCACCAACCAGTTTCTCGCATTCAGCGAATCAAAAACAAATCATTGCAATTAAATTAAACTTACTAAAAAGTTTAACTACTAATTGTATATATTAAACTTTGATAATTTAATTATTAATTAAAAGGAGAAGAAAAAAATAAACAAATCATCAATGAATGTTAAGTATTAAAAATTGCGTTTCAGTTAAATTAAATTCTAACTCCTTCAGTTCCTATATTTAGTTAATTATTTTTTAAGAAACTAGCTTGAAGAAGTTTTGGACATGGGCTTATTCCTTTGGGTCTTATCTAGTTTTCATTTGGACCTGTTGTAAGGCCCACAACCGAGTCAGTGTCTTATCTATAAACACAACCACGTGTCCGCCATCTTGATCACAATTTCAAAGGTATAGATATGGCGTGGGGCCCTATGTATGGGTACTTTGTCTCAAATAATGAATGTATCTTTAATTTTTCTTCTGACCTAATTTTTTCCCTGACCCGGATTGATTGAGAAGAGTCGATGATATTAATTTCCAATCTGTCACTCATAATTCTTTTTTTTTTTTTTTTTTGTGTTCAAGAAATCATCTTTATTGAGCCAAAGAGAAATTTAGGTTCATTTTTAAATTTTATCAGTTTACACGTTTATCATTTTACGTTTCAATACTCACGTGACATATGTACTGTTTAATGTCTCTACGATTATTTTAAATACTCTTATTAATAATTTGATAATTGATACACTATCATAATTTTACTTACATCAAACATCAATAAATTATATGTTAGCTAATAAATTTATAATTTATACGCTATTCTAATATATACCCTACGAAAACACATGCAAATCGTTTGTAATTATTAGGTTTTGGTCTAAATGCCAGCTTGAGAGAGGTATTATCTGCTCTAGTATAGCAGATCAGCAATTTACTTTTCGAGGCCCACCAGAGCATCGATTCGGCCCAATATCTTTACTTATTCTTTATTTCTTTTTTAATGTCTCAAATTACACGTGCATCTCAATTAATGAAAGCTGTTTTTTTCATTTTTTCTCATTTTACCTTTATTTATACCCTGAACTTGAAAAACTCAACAATTAACTCAATAACCATGCACATTATAAATAAGGGTATAAATGTTAAATTGAAAAAAAATTAAATATTTTCTTAAATTGTGTGAAAAAGTGAAGGGGACAATTAAAATGAGACGTATGAAGTATTTCAATGCACATTTGCTGGCCATCAAAATTTTGCCATTTACAAACTTTGGACGTTGACCCACTAATTTGGGAAGTAAACCCTAGCATAATAAAATAGCTAGGAACATAATGCCCAACAATTTAATTGAGAGGTTCTCAAGGAATATAGGTTTTTTGAAAAAAGAAAGTTAAGATGGTCAATTGATTACATTTAATTTTTCATGAATAGAATTGTTAGTGCCGAATTGGCTGTAATGGTAATAACACTCTCATGACTTTGACGTCATGGGTTCAAATAGCCGCGGAGGAATATTAAAATTCACCGGACCTAATTTCAGGCTGGACAATACCTCATCGAGCTGGGCCTAGCTCACTCTGACACATTTATTTTCCTAGACACACGTGCGGGTGTTAGTGCCAAATTGGCGACATGCAGCACCCGGTCTCAATTTGTCTCTAACAATAATTATGTTATCGAACCTAAATTTTTGAAATAAAAACTCGAATGACGATGAAGATGATTACTTATATTAATTGGTTCACTTTATTTTTTAACGTGAATATAGATTACCAGAAATTCTAAAATAGCTATAGAAGAAGGAGGCTTCCACTTTTATTTATCATCAAAATATTATACAAATACACACATGCATGAAGCTGAATCACAAACGGCAAGAACTCGCATAGAACCAACCAACCAACACAGACAAAAACCCAAGTGAGCCTAACCAATACTGGCTCTTACATACATACGATGATCCATCGATATACACACACATACACATGTTCCATAAATAATTTAGGACTTCACAATGCCCTCAGACATACTCTTGGTAAGTCCAATGACGAAATCCATGTAGTCAGGGACTCTGACACTTTCATCGATTTTCTCATACACAATTATCAGTTTTGCCAGACAGCCTGTGCCCTTTGGGGTGAACTGAAAGATTGGCTCATAGTGCTTCAAATAAGTGAACGGATCTCCACCAATACCAACCAGTTTCACCATCATATTCGCATCATCTAATTCCACCCTCTCCTTGAAGGTCGTAGTTTTCCCTTCTATACATATATATATATATACATAAACATATACATATATATATATATACATAAACATATATAAACAAATCAATGTTGGTTTAACTTCACCATATATAAAAATGTAACTACATATATAGGTTGTGTTGCATTATATATACGTACCAAATGTGTAGGTCCAGACCTTAACAGAGCCATGTTTGTCCCAGTCACCTTCATGAACCTCAACGCCTTTGATGTGGTTAGGAGCATGGCCTGGAACATGGAAGGCTGTCTCTTTGAAGACATTATAGAACTTTTGAGCAGGTGCTTCTAATTCAAGCACTGTCTCCATCTTCCTTTTTGGGTATTTTGCGATGATTTCCACCATTGTTTCTCTCTCTCTCCTATATGTTTTGCAGAAAATATAAAAAATGAGGGACGACTTGATGGAGATGAATTAAGTTGGCTTGTGATTTATATAGAGGTCTGGGAGTAGCGATTCATGCACAAAGGTCCTACGTAATAAATAATTAAATATGAAAATTATTTTTATTTTTATTTTTATAATAAAAACGTCCTTATAGGGGGGATTTTGTGTATATGGTCACCATATCTTTTGGCATAGCTGTCACAGGTTTCTCCACATTAGGTAAACTCTTTAATAGTTGCTCAATAATGCAAATATTAAAGTGTAACATAATTACGAGATAAGATAAGCATGCCGTGCATTGAAGAAATTAAATGTAGTTTTTTATTACAATATTAAAGTAAGTAATTGATAGATCATTTAAAATATTACATAATCGACAAAAAAAATGATCATTTTGTCAAATGTTGCTACAGAAAAGGTAATTAATCGTGACTGAGCTAGAGAAAGATTCGAATTGGCCTTTTTTTAAATTAAGTTATTGATAGATCATTTAAAATAATTACAGTAAACGATCATACCATCGCCCAAAAATAAATAATACAATAATTAAACAAATAAATAAGTGACCTGGACGATGATGCCGTTTGGCTAGCCGTTTCTTTGTGCAGCCTTTTTCCCTGGCCTTCTTCCTGTACAGTATTTTATATGTTAATGAAGTATTTTCGATAATTTCATATCATTGAATAATTAAAAAGATAAATAACTCTCATGCACAAGATGGTGGAGACGATAGAGTTGGAGATGGATCGGGAAAAAATGTTTGTAAATTTTACTCTGCATAACATATAAATAGATTTTTTTCAAGAATGGACAGTAATCTTTAAAGTTGATGTAGAGCGTGTGGCGGAAGACTTTATGACTAAGTTGGATTGTTCGCATGAGAAAGCTGATCGGAAGAAAGTTGGTCGGAAGTTGCGTGAATTAGTGGGCTTTGAAGGGCCGTAACTTTCAGCTATGGTGGAGTTACGGGTCTCATAATATATTTTGAAGAGACATAACTTTGTCCTCATAACATATCATCTCGGATCCTAATTCCTTTGTTTTAGTTGTATACACGAACTTTCTATTTTCTTACACGTTAATTTACTTGTTTCCTAATTTGTTCTAATTCCGTTGTTCTAGTTTTGATATATAATATAAATATCATTCCGTACCTATGTTGGAAGGGACCTTTTGACTATTATTCTAAGTAATAACTTCCGCTTCGTCAAAAATTATATTCCTGCAATTCTACAACTATTTAACGATAATTATAACAAAAAATTATGTTAGGTGAGACGAGAAACATGTGATTGTCGATGTGAATTATACTGAGATTTGCCACGTCAAGGTAGATTTGGATTTAGATTTTTTTAGAACTTATGATTTGAATATATAATAATAGGCCCCGCTGATACATTTACGCCTGAAATTCTCCACGCCAAATGCCATTGAAAGGATTTCCTCTCAAACTGGTTCATGATTCATGACACCTCAATAACAACAGAAACAGTACATTGCATGGTTGTTGACAATTCATAATCTAAAGACCAAATCTGACTTAATTCATTATATAATCCTTTGTTCTCTAAATACATTATACATAGAATAATGAATTGACGCTAATGCCACTAAACTGGGCCTTGCTTTAGCTGCTGGGCCTGGGTTTGCGCCCCACTTATATGTCCAGCCCAGGCATCGGATTTTTATTTAGGACCAAGCCCATACATGAATGATTCATATAGAAAACTAGGCCCGCTGACACCATGTCCAAATCCAATATGAATAACAGACAACATTGGCATTTATAACTTGTGTATTTTAGAAGAATTTCCATCAATGTAACGTGTTTCACAATTTTATTTTTCATGGATTGTCTCACTTAATAATACGTAAACCGGTGAAAATGTTTTGTTGAAGAGTGGAGGGGGACTTGTCCTTGTAAATGATATTAATAAATCCTCGCATCTTTTCGACGTGAGATTCCCAACAAACCTGCTCATTATTTAGATTAGGCATTGATCCACTAATTTGAGATTTATATAGGTTAGCGACTCAAAATAAAGATAAAAAGTTGCATTAGAGTCTACAAAAATTAAATTAAAAATGTGTATTTTAGGTTTAAAAAATTAGAACGGTCATGAATTCTCATCTTGTGCTTTAAGAACACGTTATCGACTTATCATTGTCCATCCTTCGGGATGGCAAAAAAACTCGATCTGTGCACTATCCGTAGGGTATCCGATCCGTTTAAAATTCAAAAACCGATCCTATAGGATTTGGAAACGATTTTGGTTTTTATTTTCAAACTCGTCACTATTTTCGAGTATTTGATGCTGGATTTAGGGTACCTGAACCAATTAATAAATAATTAGGATACCCGAACTGAAATCATAACTGACCCAACCTGACCCTACCCCAATTACAAGTAAAATTTTAAAAATATCAGTAAATATGTTAGAGAAAGGTGCCGGATTTAGGGTACCTGAACCAATTAATAGATGGTTAGAATACCCGAACTGAAATCGTAACCGACCCAACCTGACCCTACCCTAATTACAAGTAAATTTTTAAAAATATTAGTAAATATGTTAGATAAATGATTTGAACCCCGTGTATAAAGAAGTAAGTTACTTAACCATCGGTCTAATTATTATTTTGTTGTTATAGACTTTCATAGTTTATAAATATATATTGAGAATGAAATTTGGATGAGCATAATAACGTCATAAATATTACATGGATTAATAGAGAATATAATTAAATTTATAAATAAATTAAATCACTAGTCCAAATATTTGTTTTTGTTAGATTCTTTATGTCTAAGGAGTAATATAATATTATCATGTAGCTCGTCTGAACATTGAACTCCTTTCTATTTCTATCTAAATGTAATATTTAATATCTTTCATTATTAATAAGTATCTTTGACTTCTAAAAAAAATGTGAATTCTATCTTTTAATATATTTTTAATGCACAATTTGAATTTCGGGTTAGGATATGTGTGTTTGGAAATGATTATCCAATTAATTATAAAAAAATTAAAAAAATTATGATAAACAATTACGAAATGGTTTCGGTTTGAAAATCTAAATGATTTTAAAACGGTTTTGAAATGATTTTTATATAGAATACATTAAATGATACGATTTTGATATTTTTCTTATTGAAATGGTAGGAGACCCATCCTATCCATACCCAACATGGAAAAGAATCTATCGTCCCTAGACCTCTTATTTCAGGGATCACCAAAAGAGAACAACGTGGCCCAATCATACTAACACGCCTGTCACGAATCACGATTCGAGCGAAGAATATCCGAACTGTCCGTGGAGGAAGATTCGTGAGTCACGCGCATATGCTGAGGGTCTCTCTTCTCTCTTCTCTCTTCTCTCTTCTCTTGTCCGAAACAACAAATCTAGCAATTCCAATTTCATCTCCAACAGAACTTAACCACCACACCTCCTTTTATATACATAAAAACACAATCCTTCGACTCCCTTGCTCGCTAAATTACTGGATTCGCCACACCATTTTCAGGTTCTTATTTTGAATCTTCTTTCTTCTAATTTAGTTTTCACTGTTTTTGTTGTATAACCGAGGACCACTGCAGATTTTACTTTTTGGATGCATTTATTGGGGTTGTAATTTGTTTAATTGATCTGTTATCTTTTTCTTCTTGCACGAAAGTTGTTCAACGGAACTAAGGAGATGTAGAAATTTTGCTTATCTGTTTGGTTCTGATAAAGAA
The DNA here is from genome assembly GCA_963580455.1 of Euonymus europaeus. NCBI lineage: Eukaryota > Viridiplantae > Streptophyta > Magnoliopsida > Celastrales > Celastraceae > Euonymus > Euonymus europaeus. The sequence continues at coordinate 2,543,443 of OY756968.1, read as the reverse complement.
TTTGTTTGGTAATGCTGGTTACGCCTTTGTCATAAATTTGGATTTATAGCTGTCCAACTTTGGTGGTCAATCTGACTTAAAAGCAAAGATGTTCTTGTTTTTGCCTTATGATATGATTTAGCTCGAGATTTGTAAACAGATTGTGCACTAAGCTAGATGAGTAGCTGGAATTCTCACCGTAGGAGGCGTCTTGCTAGATTGAGTCCAAATGCGTCATATATCATATATAAATTGACCACAAACTCCAACATGGTATTGAGACTCACTACTCAGCTTGTATTTCCCTTTATAGTTCTGTATGTGGAGAACAAGCCCTACTCCCTTCACCAGGTAACCTGGCAAATGTCTTTACTGGGGGAAAGTACTGTGAGAATTCATGGATAGCAGCACAGGAATTCTGTTGATAGTTTCAGATAATTGATGTATTTTAGTAAAACATTTGCACTTGTTTGAACTTTGAAGCATAGAGAATTGGTAGGACACTTTCTTTTGGAGCAATTTTTTTAAGACGGATTCTTTGTTAGAAGTATTGGTCACTGCTCTACTCTTCTTAAATTGCTGTTCTCTACTGGCACAGGGATTTTGCATAAAGCCAGCAAGCTCTTTCTGGCAATCGAATTGGCTTGCTGGTTTATAAATAGCATGAGTCCCCAGAGCACCTTGAATCCTAGTAAAGCCCTTGAGGGTTTGCATGGGGTGCAGGTGGTGCCACGCTCATCATCTTTATTAGAAGAGATTACTGAACATGGGGACTTTGCACAATCAACATGTGGAAGTTCAGGCACCGGAGTTAATCAGACGTTGTTGATGCAGTAAGTGAAAAGTAAACTTCTTGACTACCAACTTTTGAAGAAACGTTTTTAAAGTTGTGACCAATTTGTTCACTTTAATTCCATATCGCTCATTCTCCTGGTTTTGAAGTATAATAGCTATCCTTGGCTACAACTTAATAAAATGTGTGACACCGCCGCTGTCTTTAAATTTTCTTCAGGCGAGTATGGCAGCAAAGACCACCATGTTTGAGGCCAATCAATTGTTCTCTTCATGGTATTATGAGGAGAAATAATGTTCTTTGTTTCTTTTTTTCTTTATTTAGTTTTTCGGTTACTTGGCTGGGCTTTGACAGGAATTCCAATGACTTGTGCTTTTGCTGTAGGTGATCAAAATCTTGCAGAAAGATTTGTTAATGTGCTTACTTCTCTTCCTTTCATTGCTCTTGGAATCCAAGCCCCGAGGTAATATTGATCTTCAATCTTCAATTTTCTTGACGAAAATTATGAGGGTCAATGGTCGGTTTTTGACATATTTTAGTCAAACTGTTTAAATCGATTATCAGTCAATTTAAATCCAAAATGCGTTATTTTTTTTTTTTGAAAAAACTGACCAACCGGACTGATTACGAATTTTACCATGAATACAGGAAGGACTTGAATACTAAGCTGTATGCCAATTCCTTAATTGGAGTTGGAGTTACCTCAACTTTGTACCATCTTTCGCGAGGAGAAACGAGGAAATATTTGAGATGGGCTGACTATACAATGATAGCTACAGCCACAGTAGTAAGTTCAGAAATTTGTTGCGACGCTATTGTCTTTACTTTCAAGTAATTTGTGCTGCGCGATTGCGTATATTTTCAGCTGTCATCTTAGATGTAAGATTCAAAGCGGTTCTGCATTTTTGCAGTGTCTATCAAGGGCCATCAGAAATGAGAACCCGAAGTTGCTGATGGCTGCATCGGCATTGTGTTTACCATTCCAGCCTCTGATGGTTTCAGCAATTCACACTGGGATGATGGAGGTGACGAGTTGTTTCCTTACCTCTTTGTGTTGAGTTAATCATGCTGTAAAAAATGATCTCACCTCCCCATTTAAATCCATGACCTCGTGGAGGTGGAAAGGTGAGTATCCAAGTACCAAGTATACTAGATGATAATTAGATGCTCACTTTTCCATCTTCAAGAAGTCGTAAATTCAAGTGGGAGAGATGATCATTTTTCAAAATAAAATGCACAATACCTTAGTTGGGCCTAAGTTCATCGATATCCGCAGTTACTCCACTTCATATAAGTATTAGTAACCTACCATCTGAGTCAATATCATTATTATGTTTCGAAGAATGCTCGAAACCTGCAAAATATGGGGTCATTCACTCTCATTTGATTTGAGGTGTATTGGATGTGAAGTTAGTCCTACATGTGTGTTTGTTTTCCAGTGTAATTTATCTGGAATGTTTTTCACTTATTATAGGTTGCTTTTGCTAAAAGAGCATTGAAAGATCCGGACCTCAGGATGGCACACAATGTGCATAAGATGTCCTCATTGTTGGGTGGTGTTCTCTTCATAGCAGATGATGTCTTTCCCGAAACTCCTTTTCTTCATGCTGGTTGGCATCTTGCTGCAGCTGTTGGCGTTGGCACCTGTAACAAGCTTCTACTGTAGCATATGCAAATCAAATCAATACTTATTTATACATCCAAGGAATTTCCTCAGGAGGATCAAAACCTTTATGAACTCACAACCTCAGTAGATACTCACCAGAATCAGGTGAAGGCTCAATGTAGGACTTCAATGGCTCAAACTAGTTTAGGCTTCCTAGTAGCACATTCTTCCCATGAGTCTGCCGTATTCATTATATATGTTCTCCGGCATGCCTATGGTACTTTGACCCTTAAAGGGGGATAAGCAAAGCAAACCATAACTGTTTGCAATTGGTCCGGATCTCATGAAGGGCTAATGTAATTCTCAAGTTGTTGAATAATTTTGCACATTGAATAAACAGAGCTCCTGGATGCAAGTCCTTGGCAATGACACATCAATTACATAAAGAGTCGGCGCTTCTGAATCAACAATGCCCTGAAGAAAATTTAATATACAATCCTTTGTCGCAAGACACATGACAATATCTATGCATTTCGCTCTGAAGTCTGAACCACAAAATCACCTCCATTATTGTTGTTTAGGAGAACATCTAATTAAAGGTCCGAAGTAAGTAAGGCATTTCTTCCAAGAGTAAAAATCTCACAAGAGAGGGATTGATGGGTTCCAGAGAATATGTCATTCCTAGGATACTTACTAGTCTGGTTATTCAAAAACATTACTTGCTGGCATAATAAAGGACTAACTCAACTAAGACTTTCAGAATAATTTAACATAGAAATTCTAAAATTAAAATCTAGTTCATCTAACTATACTCAAATTATGCTGGATTTATTAAAGACCGGGGTATGAACGGGGATAATGATAAATTTGTTGAAGTATCACAAAAGAGTGAAGATTTGGCACTCTTAGTTGCACTTCTAACAGCATATTTCTCCGCCCACACACACATCATCTAATCTTTTAAAAAAAAATCCATCACGGATTCAAACAATTTCAGGCTCATCCAACATGATTTTTGCGCATCAGGGATTTTTCATTCAAAAATCAAAAATGAAGAAGAAATAATGCCTACCTCACAACACATCACATCACATCAACTCCAATCATTAATCTTTTAACATTTATAGAGAGATTTCCTAACAGGCTAGCATCCATGAGCAGCAACAAAAAAACCACATGAAAACCAATCAAAGCAAAACCATCTTTGCTAGAAAGCTCAAATTACTACTGCTGAAAACACAGAGGCCCCATTTATCTAGTCCTCCAATAAGTTACAGTTAGATTTTTTTGAGTAATCCATCCCCTGTTCTATCCTACGATAGTGATTTGGTTTTGTAAAACCTATATCTACTTCTCTACACGCAATCCAACTCCAGTTTCCACAAAATTACTCATCTTAACGTAACTGAAAAGAGATAAAGAAGCAATAACAAACATAATCGACAACGGCAAGTTATCACTGGTTTCCATAGAAGGAATAGAGCCCCTTGGAGATGAACTGCCTACTTTAGCACAATCACACAGTTCAACGTCAGGATATCTTCTATCTTTTTCTGTAAGATTTCAACTTCCAAAGATTGAAACATGCATATGAAATGAGCAGAAAAACAATTTCAATCTGTAATTCCATACTCAATAAAAGTAAAGAAGCACAACAAAGAAAAATTGGAGGGGAAATATAATATTTATTCCAAATAAACATTAACGTCAGGTATAAAGCAAGCATCATCGCAATCATTAATCTACAACATCTTCGTCCTTGATTCCAACCTAAAAACTCAACCATAACCCTCTAAAACAAAACCCAGTAGGCCATACCAATCAATGGCTTATTCAGTATTTCAATCATGCAGAGTGCCCAAAATGTCCTCGTCCCTAAACAACAGGTACCTGTAAAAAAAACCCAGCAGCCCATACACCAAATAGTAATTATATGCCTACAGAGTGAAATAAAACTGAAATGACAATAAATCACAATGAATGAAGCGAATAAGAAAAATACATACTCTTTTTCACCAAGCTTCACTTCAGTGCCACCATAATCGGGCAAAAGCACAGTGTCGCCCTCCTTAACAGCAACTGGAATAGCTTTCCCTTCTCGATCCCTTCCTCCGGGACCCACAGCCACCACTTTCCCAGAGTTCAACTGCATACCCATCAATTCAATCAGAACTGTCTGATCCATCAATACATCTACAAATACAAGCAAGTATAAAGATTTACCTTGGAGGACTTCTCAGGGAGGAGGATGCCGGCGTTGGTTTTGGCTGGAGGAGCGATCTTCTCGATCAGGACCCGGTTGAGGGTTGGGAGAAGGCGCTTCGCCATTGCTAAGATCAGGTTACTGCTTATGTTGGATGCAAAATGCAAATTAAGGGTTTTAGATATGTAACTTGGAAGTTTCTAGGCCCTGGGGTTTTGGCAGAGAGAGTTTAGGGTTTTGGAGAGATGTGAGCCTTGTTGTGGATGAGAGTTCGGGCCCATTTAGGAAGCTAAAAAGGCTAGGCTCAGTAAGAGAGAAGTAGAGTGGGCTTTGGGATGGGCTAGTAAGGCCCAAAAAATTTGAGGAGAAATAAAGGGAAAAGTGAAAAAATAAAATACGTGAGCGGCAGGATTCGAACCTGCGCGGGCGAAGCCCACATGATTTCTAGTCATGCCCGATAACCACTCCGGCACGCTCACCCTACATGCTGCACATTCCGTCAATTCAACATATAAAGGATAAACAATTCCTCATTGATTTTTTTTTTGATTTTTTTTTGTTATTTTCGTGCTTGGTCGAAATTTAAAGCTACTCCACATCTCTTTGTGCTTTGTTACAATACTCTTAGGAAACAAAAAAGATGATTTAGAAGAGGATATACTCAGTGCCCAGTGGCTTGACACTTTCCTCTTAGTCTCTATTCCTAAATATTATTTCCATTATGATTGTGATGACAAACAAAAAGAAAATGCGAGAACCGATCGTAGTTGGGTTGTGGGGATGAAACTTTTGCAAGGAATGATATAGTACATGAACAAGAATCCATGCATTGAAAGGTAATAGTGGGGTTAGGCACCACACCCACATGCAAATTAAATGTTTTGGAAAATAGAATTTGTGATGGTCCAAACAGCACAAAAACACAGGCGGCAGGCATATGTAGGTCAGAAACCCTTTTAACACAGGCCATATATATATATACATATATATATATATTTGGACGGCAAATTCTTGATGGAACTGACAATAAAATGTGGTTCTTCTAATGTTTCTAAAGTTGTAAAAGTCCTCTCATCCTCTGGTTCAATTCTGCCTACATTTTCCCTTTTTTTGTAATAACAAATAAACAGTGGAGAAGAAAAACATGTCTTTCATATGTCTCGAGTTCCAAAAAGTTGGTGCCATTATTTGCATGGTCTGGAGATCCTTTTTAACTTTTAAGAAAGAGTGAGTGACAAACCCCAAGATGATAAGGTTGATCCAGTACTTATGGTGAACGTTGCTAGCTAGCTAGCAAGTGGGCGTCCATTTCATGATCCTTTATGAATATTCATTGTGGATCAGTGACTGTTGAGAGACAATTTAGCCATACTCATAAAGTGCACTACTATTTTATGCGGTTGCTACATCAAGCTCGGTCATCATCAGTGACCCAATAGGAAAAGGCTTAATCAGCTGATTGAATCTTCTGTAGAAATCGAAGATAAGAACCCTCTAAGCTTCATCATTTGACGTTCATCTGTCTTTGCTTTGGTTTTATGTCTTATATGGACAATTGGACATTCTTTTGAATAACAAATCCTTACTTTTATTCCAATCCATTATTGAATTCACTGTGCACCGATAATTTTGGGAATATTATTAATCTCCCTCTGTCAATCAAAAGAAAACCTTACGAGAATCTATGGGTAAAAAGTTTTTTTAAAAGAAAAAAATCTTTAAAATTGAAGCCTATCTGGATCATAGATTCTACATGTTTAGATATGTTTGTGCTAACTCAATAGGATGTGGATATAAAATTGATAAGCAAACCTATTTGGAAATTGGAATCATGCAGACATCATCAATAATAGTTCCTATACGTACACATGTAAAGTGTGAGAAAATCTCATTTATGGGAAGCCTTAATTAATTAAGGGAAGGGAGATCTCTTAATTTGTAGTGCAGCCAGGCCAACTATACTACCTGTCTCTGAACAGTATTAATCATCTCCAACCATCCTCCTAAATTTCATATCCAGCTTGGGGAAGAGCACCATGCAAAAAACTTGAAGGACTGCCCTCGCTATCAAAAAAAACATGTCGTGCTAATTTAATCGAGAATGACATCGGAGAAATTGTCACATGGACAGTTAACATGGACCTAAATTCGTGTCGTCAAACTCTGAAGCACAAAAGTTTTTTGTGACGATAGAATAAGTTGGACAAAATAGGTTAACTGTTGGGTGAGACCGAATATAGTCAGATAACAAACATTTTAACACATCTTTTCTGCATAGTTCAGAAAAAAACCTAGTGGAGGGAGTCCGTTGCCATGTATATAATGATAAGGCTAGCAATTAATAAGCCTTGGTCTTGAATTAATCTGTTATCTCTTGATCTTTTTTGTTCTGTCGAAGATGAGGTCACCTTTGTTGTGTAGCGGTTCCCGAAGAGATTGATTGGTTGATGGGTGGAGACCAGAGATCACTCCTCCTCACTAGCATAAAAGAGAGAGAATTGCACTCAACCTAGAAGAGAGACGACCACATACCCAATGGAGGCAAATGCAAGCAACAATAACATGCAGCAGTCTCACAGTCACAGCTGCCTAGAAATAACTATGGAGGTTCACAAGGTTGTGCCACCACCACCTACAAGCACCTTAAAGAAACTCAAGAGCAGGCTCAAAGAGACCTTCTTCCCCGATGACCCTCTGCGCCAATTCAAAGGGCAATCTCTGAAGAATAAGTTGGTTCTTGGAGCTCAGTACGTATTCCCAGTCCTTCAATGGGGTCCTAATTACAACCTTAAACTCTTCAAATCTGATGTTGTTGCTGGCCTCACGATTGCTAGTTTGGCCATCCCCCAGGTCACTATCCATCTCTGTGTATTTATTCACAGTTCAACATGTCTATCTATCTATCTCTTTCTGCATTTGACCTTTCTATGTCTTAATTTTCAGGGCATCAGTTATGCTAAGCTTGCTAATTTACCTCCCATAGTTGGCCTCTGTGAGTATACATGTTTTCTTCTCCTTCTTCAACTCAGAAAATATTAGTTTCTTTGACATTTATGTGTGTGTGTGTGTGCAGACTCGAGCTTTGTGCCTCCTCTTGTGTACGCAGTTCTGGGGAGCTCCAGGGACCTTGCAGTAGGTCCTGTTTCCATTGCTTCTCTGATAATGGGATCAATGCTTAGGCAAGAAGTATCTCCAACCAAAGACCCTGTTTTGTTTCTTGAACTGGCCTTTTCTTCAACCTTCTTTGCTGGTCTGTTTCAAGCTTCTCTGGGGTTGTTAAGGTGACGATTCTTCTTTAGTTTCTTATAATTACTGTTACTCAGAAATGAAAAACAGGGACTGATGAGTTTAAGATTTTTGCAGGCTTGGATTTATTATTGATTTTCTTTCAAAAGCAATACTTATTGGATTCATGGCTGGAGCAGCCATTATAGTCTCATTACAGCAGCTTAAGGCTTTACTTGGGATCACTCACTTCACCAAACAAATGGGTTTGGTTCCTGTTTTGAGTTCTGTTTTCCATCACACTAATGAGGTAACTTTACTCTCCTAGTCCTAGACCTAGTCCAAACACAGGGAGAAGAAGGAAAAGTCCAATTATGATTAATTTAATCAATAGCTTTGTTACTGAAAATATCACTAAAGTATCTGGTCAAACTGTTGAAGCAGTTGCACAAGCAACCAAAATTGTTTTAAGTTTCCAAAGAGAACATTTATGAAGTCGTTTACTTCTTTTTTATAATTTATCCTTACATTTTTAGTGTTTTCTTGGCTCGCAGTGGTCATGGCAAACGATACTCATGGGCTTTTGCCTTCTGGTGTTTCTTCTGCTATCAAGACACATTGTACGTAATCTCTATGTTCTTGTGTTCCTGCTACACATGCGACTTTATTATACTCTATACAAGCAATAATTTTATGGTCACGTGTTGGACTTTGATCCAATTTATATATCATCAAATGAAAATTTACCTGCTGACGGTCCAAATTAAGAAAAATTTGTACAAAAAAAAATGTTTATTTTAGTATACTTAATATATTGATCATCTAACTGAGAAAAAAAATGATCAAATTCAATAACTATATGTCATATATGTGGTAATGTGTGCCATATATGTATATGCAGAGCATTAAAAAGCCAAAGCTGTTCTGGGTCTCAGCCGGTGCCCCTCTTGTCTCTGTGATTCTGTCCACTCTCTTGGTTTTTGCGTTCAAGGCTCAACATCATGGAATCAGTGTAGTAAGTTTATGGGTCCCAAGAATTCATGATCCATTTTTACTTCCATCTATGACAACCTGACCTCAACCTTCTTTGCTTCTAATCAGTGCTAATTGTTCTATTTAGATCGGAAAATTACCAGAAGGACTAAACCCTCCTTCGTGGAACATGTTACGCCTCCATGGAAGCCACTTAGGACTTGTAGTAAAGACTGGACTTGTCACTGGCATCATTTCCCTCACTGTAAGTCAACTTCATTTTCCTTTTCTTCAATATGTGAGAATGGAGTCTAGTTTAACTAGTTTATATTTATAGGTAATGTCGGGCCGGGCCGGGCCGACTCAAGGTTATTACGGGCCGGTATCTTGGCCCATTATCATGTCTTGTGTACATCTGTTTTCCCCAATTGAATTCAAGGTGTCTGACAACAATAATATTAACAGGAAGGGATTGCAGTAGGAAGAACTTTTGCTGCCTTAAAGAACTACAGAGTTGATGGTAACAAGGAAATGATGGCAATTGGGCTCATGAACATGGTTGGCTCCTCCACATCCTGCTATGTCACCACAGGTTATTAAACTTTTTCGATTGTATTTTCTAAAATGACAATCAAACGTGTTTTACAGAAGAAAAAAAAACAGAAAACGGATGAAAATTTTGAATGCCAAACATATTAGAGTGTTTCGATTTTCAGGTGCATTTTCTCGGTCAGCGGTGAATCACAACGCCGGAGCGAAAACAGCGGTGTCTAATGTAATAATGTCAGTTACAGTGATGCTGACACTTCTCTTCTTGATGCCTCTCTTCCAATACACACCAAATGTTGTATTGGGTGCCATAATAGTCACAGCAGTGATTGGCCTTATAGACATCCCTGCATCTTATCAGATTTGGAAGATCGACAAATTCGACTTCTTTGTTCTGTTATGTGCATTCTTGGGTGTCATTTTCATTTCTGTCCAAGACGGCCTCGCCATCGCAGTGGGAATATCTGTTCTCAAACTTCTCCTGCAAATCACAAGGCCGAAGATAGTCGTGCTGGGAAATATCCCCGGGACCGACATATATCGCAATCTACATCATTATAAGGAAGCAGTGAGAGTTCCAGGTTTCCTCATTTTGAGTGTTGAAGCTCCAATCAACTTTGCCAATACAACTTATCTCAATGAGAGGTTGGTACACATATATACACACACAAACATTCATTTTGTATTTTTGTGTTCAATCTTAATATGATTCTCTGAATATGTATGAAATTAAGGATTTTGAGATGGATAGAAGAAAATGAAGCCGAGGAGGACGGAAAGAAACAACTGAGCCTTCATTTTCTGGTGCTTGACATGTCAGGTGAGTTTTTAACACGGCACTTGGGTGTTTGGCTAAGGTTCTGGTACTATACGTGTGGATGCGTTTTTGCATTTAAGTATTGTTCACTCTAAACATTTACGAACGTTTTCAAAAAATCATTTCACTTTCTCACTCGTAACCTCTTTTAAGGTGAGAAATTGAGTACCTAAGTACCATTTGTACTTGAGTACTCAATTTCTCACCTTAAAGAGTTTATGAGTTTAAGTATGGTAGACAATATTATTTCTTCAAATAAAACTATGCGGGGAGGGTGGGAACGCCCGTAGAGATACTCTAGAGCGGACAATACTTTGAATACAAAAACGTAATTTTTTTGAAACAATGTCAATTCCATTAAGCAATGCCTTAATTAGTGACTGGTGAGAATTCTCCTTGTAATGTTTCAGTTGTGAGTTCTATAGACACAAGTGGAATTTCATTCCTCAAGGAATTGAAACACACACTGGAAAACAAAGATGTTGAGGTTAGCATATATACATAAACCTTGTTTTCCTCTCTGTTTGGACTTTGGACCTTAATTTCTTATTGCTGTTAATTAATTATATGTTAATTTTTGTGTCACAGCTTGTGGTGGTGAATCCTTTGGCAGAAGTGATAGAGAAATTACAAAGAGCAGATAATATTCGCGATTTCATGAGACCAGAAAGTCTGTACTTGACAGTCGCAGAAGCTGTATCTTCACTGTTGTTGACATTGAAGGGACAATCATCAAACAATGTATAATAATAATATTTTTCATAGTTAAATTAATCATTTCACAAATCAATAATAGGAACATAATAATAATACTATGTATTAATTTAGTCTTTTTTATTTTTAAGCTTTATATTTAGCAAATCATTGTGGACCCCGACGACTCACCATTTTAGTGTGTCAGTTTTTTTTAAAACAAAATTGAAGATTTTATAAATGTGTCGTATTTAACATGACGAATCTAATGGTATATCTTATGTTCAAAATAAAAATCAAATTTATTGTGATGTAAAATCAAATGTTTTGAGTTTATATTCGACGGTCTAAGCATTTTCAAGATAATTTTGATTTTTTATTTGTGAAAAATCGTTAGATTCGTCATACTGAATTTTGGAAAATCATAACGAGTGTCTTTAGGACATATGGTAAAAATGAAAAAGGTACATTGAAGGCTGAAAAAAATGAAATGAGATGTGTATTTTAAGTTTAAAAAATTAGGTGAGAATGTATTTATCACATATGTTATTAGGGGTGACAAAATTTATCCGCCCCAATTCTTTGATGGAGCAGGGAAGGACTTAAAATTTTGCCCCCCAAAGTGCAATGGGGCGGGAATAAGATTTCAAGTTGCCCCTTCCATTACCCCTTAAGAAATATATGTATGTATATACATATATATTTTTATTCATCTATGTTTATATATCTTTATAATATATATGATATATATGTTATGTATAATAGAAATATATATTAATGTACATTAGAAATATATTCATCTATGTTTGACTTGTGGGGGGCGGGGACGGACCACTGCCATCTTTACATGTCATGGACTCGTCAATACTTATCATGTGTCTTAAAAATACACATTATCATTACTTCTAAGTACTACACATTTATATTTTTTTAAAAAGAATTAATGCACTAAAATGGTGCACCCGTTAGTTCCAGATTTTTTCTTAACAACGAATCTTCTTCAATGCATTGTATAAACTCAAAAAGATTTTAGAGAGTATATGATATAATATAAACTTATGTGTATTGAGAAATTGGGAAATCGAGCTTATAAGTTCAGCGTATAAACCAGTTTATAATTTTTTTTTATGAATTAATTTTTATTTTGCAAAAAAAAAAAACTTGAAAACACAAATATATATTTAATTTTAAAATATTATAGTAGCAAACTGTACTGTAGCTTAAGCAGACCAATCACCAGTCGGTAAAAATAAACTTTGGTTAACGCGCTTTCACAATCACCACGCGAATTGCTTGAAATTTGACGCGATACCGCCAGCAGCAGCAGTTGTGATAGAGAAACAATGTGGAAGAGCAAAGGCCCGGATCCTCCGTGCTTGCAGAAGTACGGTGTCCCTTTTTTCGGAGCTGCTTTTATTCCTTACAAGGAAGTCAGATCCAAGCTCTCCAATCTTCAAGAGGATCACCGTGATTCATCCACCGATGATAATTCCGACGATAAATCAACCGCTCTTAATGGTACCTCCGATGACGGAAACTACGTTGTTCTGGCAGGTGGAGGCGGCGAAGGTCACAGCGGGATCCCTAACTCCATCCTCCTCGCCAGTTTCGACTTCGATTCCAATTCTCTCTCAGCAGAGCCGGTATACCTTCGGTACCCCCTCTGTTGCTCTGATTCATATTAGATTTTTTTTTGACGTTTTTAGTATTAAAAAGCGTTAGGTGCTTATGAAGCTGCATTAGCATATAAGTATTAGCGTTATTTATCTTCTCCTTGCTGACGATTGCCTAAGAGCTTAGATCCATGGCAGCTGCTGTTATAAATTTCCTTGATATTATGACATTATAGTTCAAAAATCCGTTCACATGTTGTTCTAGTTTCAGTGCCATCCAAATCAATTCTAAATGATCAATTGATCTCTTATATCATTTTTCTAGTTTATATCATAGTACAGCCATCAGTTTCTCGAAATAGGTAAACCAATATTGATCTCTGTGTATATAAATCGTGTTTCTTCAAGCACAGCTCACTTTTTATATCTTGATTTCTATATATGTCAAAAGTGAGACATGACAAATGACACTGTTGATGGGAATGTTACCTAACAAATTACTCTGTCGATATGAATGTTTTGATGATATCTTGAAATGATATCATCCTGTTAAAGCATTTCAGTTAGTATAATTGCTTTCATTTCTTCTGCATTTTTTTTTGCGATACAAGGATGTCTAATTAATATAACTGTTGCTACTGTCTGTAATTTCTATGTCTGCTAAATCATAAAGTAACATTAATAGAATTGCATATTAGAATTGATTTCTGCTTTAATTTGGGGCGTTTTTAGCTTACATGTTTAGGTATTTACTTTTTTGTTCTCGTGTCAATTACTTCTTCTCTTGTGCTTCATGTTTATCTCAGTTGGCGAAGGTTGGACTGGGTTCTGATTGTCCTTACAGAATGGTTGTTCACCCAAGAGGAGATGGTATTATTTGCGCACTGCCAAAAAGTTGCCGGTGTGTTCCTTATATAAGTCATAGTTTGCTTCTTACTTTATTATTAAGCCAAGATTTTAGGTGGAACATATGCTTATGGGTCAATGCGCTGTGGAATGAAGTGAAACCAACTATCAAAACGTTTGAAGAAAATATAAACCTTAGATATCATTTGGAGGGTATTGATGGACACCCTCACCGAAGTCTAGTATTTCTCTGATTGTTTTTTTCTCTTACATTTGTCAGAGGAAATGATAGTTGTTGAATTGCTTGATTCTGCATCATTTTATTCCTTTTGATTCTCTGAATATATTAGTGATTCTATTAATTGCTCCATAACAAGGCTGCCTTGCAAAACTTGGTAATCAGTAGGCGAAAACCATGATCACTCCTAGCTCCTAAGCATCCTTCTCACACATTTAAGAAGGTAATGAACCCTGCTGAAAAAAGCCGGTACTGAAATCATGGCACTCCAAATGAAAGGAACAAAATTGAATCTATAGTTTATTTATTCATCTCTCTCAAACAAGAAAATTTTCCTGACCTCGGAAGTCGGGGCTTGGCACTTCTTATCCATTGGAAAATACAGGAAACAACTAATGCTTCTTGTCCTTCAAGCCACCTGTTGGCTAATCCGGAAAGAACGAAACTCCTGAATATTCGAAGATAAAGAGTCTTCCAGCTTAGTTTTTGTGGATAGGTGGCTTTCAGGCTTTCCATAGTCAAGCTCTGCTTGAGTGGTTATTGTTCTAATTTATTATATCGTCTTAAGTTTTCAAACATGTAATTCTGATTTCCTGCAGGGTTGCACCCCCTTGGTGCTGTTAATAAAAATTTCTATTAAAAAAATAACCATGCATTTCATGGGCAGATTTTTTGAGTGGGATGAGGTCAAGAGTGCTGAAGACCACAAACTTTGCTTGAAAGCATCAAATAAAGTGCTCACCCCACTAGAAGACATTGATCAGCAGTTAGCATTGGCGTTTAATGCTGAGGGTTCCATATTTGCTGTCGGTGGAGAGGTGCAAATCAAATTTCATAATTTGCTATAAGTATGGATTCAAATGCTTTATGAATTTTCTGTCTAGTGTCTGTAGCTATACTATTGACTGAAAGGTGTGTGAGTTTGAGGTTCTGAACCATCTTTCATTTTTCCACATGAAATGTTATCAGTTTAGTGTTTATTTCAGATGTTAGGCGTGAATAGTATATTAAGCAGAATCAAGTCTCGGCTTATTAAGGTTATTATTCCAGAATGCAGTGAGGTTTTAGGATCTGCTTCTCAGATACACTCTCTCAATTGCAAGTCATGTTTCTGGAAAGCTGAAACGTTTCATTAAATATGATAGCTTAGGTTATTGTTGTTGAAAATTATTTTTTCCTGAATTTTTTTTATTCAAGGAACCAAGAAGGTGCAAACCGGAAATTTTAGAATATGATGATGATGAGCAAGAAATATATTATTTAAATCAGAAGAGCATGATGTGTGATATAATGATTTTGTGCAGTACAGGATGGAAATTTAAGGGTTTTTAACTGGCCCAGTATGGAAGTTCTTCTCCACGAGGCTCAAGCTCATTCTTCTGTGAAGGACTTGTCTTTCAGGTTCGCAACCCTTGTGAAATAAATATCTGTTTCTTCCTGATGCTAGATTCATGGAAATGAAAATGCAGTAATAACTTTGCTGATATTGGTCACTCCATGTATGTCTGGGTTGTTTTGCAGCACTGATGGAAAATTTCTCATCTCCTTGGGACGTGGTGGCCCTGGTAGAGTTTGGGATGTATCATCATCAACGATAGTGGCTTCTCTGCCAAAGGAAAATGTAAGCTTAATCAAATCATGATAGATTCTTGAAGCATTTGGTCTTTGCAAGTCATTTCAATTTCAGATGCTTCATGATGAGTTTTTAAGTCAATTAAATTATTTCTTTTGTCCAGGATGAAGTCTTTGCCTTTTGCAGATTTTCTCAGTGCTATGGTGAGCATCATGTTCTATACACTGCTGTAATAAAAGGTAAATATTTAATATTAAAAGCAATCTCCCTGTTTCAGGGGTGAAGCTGCCCTCTGCTGCATGGCTGTTGTATGAACAACAACCCATCACTGATGCTATTTAACATAGGACAACGTGGAAGTATTGTTTCTTGGAACACAACTTCATGGAAGAGAATAAGCTCAAAGCAAGTCGTTCGCGATCCCATATCCTCCTTCAATGTTTCGCCTGATGGAGGGCTCCTTTCAGTGTAGAAATCTTCGCTTAATTGTTTGAATTACTTGAACTTGTTTAGGAAATTAGGAGCACCAATATGCTTTCCTATTGACATTTTTCTCTTATTATTGCTTGACATGCAGTGGGACAATTGAAGGAGACGTCTTGTTAATCAAATCAAGGAACATGCAAGTTCAAAGGCTAATTCGAAAAGCGCATCTTGGGATGGTTACGACATTAGCATTTACTAAGGATTCAAGGTTAGATATTAATATAGCCCCTTTACATCCCCCAGTCTATTAACATTTAAAGCTATTGCGCTTTTGGGAATATCAACTAGTAGCTACCTTTGTTTTTGCTGAATTCAGGGCTTTGGTGTCTGCTTCTATGGACTCTAGTGCAAGAGTAACAGTGATAGAAGAAAAGAAAAGCGGTATATAGCTTTTGCATTCTCTGTCTTCTCATTTTCATCTGGATTTTTAGTTTATGGTCATGCTCTGCTCTTTTTGAGTCGATGGTTATGCATAGCCAGAACCCCACCACTAACGTAAATTTTGTTGGCCTCACATTCTGGCTAGAAGAGTGCTCAAGAATATGAGCAAGCAACCATCAGTTTAATTTCATCGCACTACCTGCTCATTCTATCTTACTCATCACGTCTTCATTTTATATGCAAATTAATTTGAACAAATGTGTTTTTTTCTTTCTAATTTTAGCAATAATAAATTGGGAGATTTGGTTAAGGACAGATGCTTCATACATGGAGTTTGATATATTACAATGACGGAGATGGAACAATTTCGAGTATGAAAGGAGTGTGAGGCATAGAGAGAGAACCTGAAAAATGAATATGTTATAATATTCCATGGGATATAACTTGTGCTCTGTGATAATATCTCTTGTAGTTTGCCTGATATTGTTCATGTTCATTCACCTGGCCTTGTTCGGTCGACTGCTTGGATCTTCTCTAAACCCTTTCCTCTTTTTTTCCTCGTTACAGGAGGTCTAAGCTTGTGGGTCATCATGTTCATCATTTTATTTGCAATTGCTGTGTATTTCCTGAAGCAAGAAGGAACCCTTCGTCAGCTGTCAGAGAAAACTGGCTTCATTAACCGAATGTGAAAAGCTTGCTCTTTTGTATCCATGACAATTGCATGAACACAGATGAGAAGTTGATACTTGATAATACTCGGAAGGTAAGAGTACTTTTTTGATGGAACACATTATATTGTTTTATTATGGACTCCCCTTAAGGCCGCTAAAGTTATCTGTGACCAAGGATCAGTTTAGAATAATGCCTCAGACTTCCCATTTCACCCCCAATCAAGAATGTGTAATGTTGGATGTTAAGTGGACCTACATAGTACATATATATGTTTATAATCCATGACTACTTTGACGTGCTGCAGAGATTGTGCGAATAATGCTCTATACTCCATTTGAAATTGTGGAGAATTGGATGTTAATTAAACATGCATGTGTTTATAATCCATGGTTATTTGACATACCATATAGATTTGACAGTAGAGCGAGTCATATATGGACTGTTGGCATGCCTTGTATTTATACGGTCGAATAAATAGATAGATATTAGCTGTTACCTCAACGCATTTAAAATATGTTCATCCTTCTCAATTGGATATTGCTACTGTTTATCAATTAACATTCTGGAGACGTTGAGTGAGGAAAAGTTTCAACTCCTCCCCACGAACCCTACTATGTAGCATTGCCTTAATTTCTGACAATTCACTATAAAAAAAAATTGAAAAGCCAAGGCGTTACCTTTTTTAAGGCCACTTGAACAACCATTTACATTATCTTACTGCTTCCGCTACAATTCTACTCCTACAGTCGTACCTCGCCGCATGAAAATTTGTGTGGTGTCAATCAAGTTAAATTGTGAGAAACTATCGTTTCGCAACTAATACATCTGGCAAGACGGTGATGTGCAGGTTCTCTCTGTCAACCGTTTCTTCACCCAGAGGAAAATTATTTGAAGGATTTTTTGTGGCCCGGCGTAAAACTTCACCGTATACAAAGTAGATTTTCGGTCCATTCCATGTAAAGCGTGGCTTCAGTCTACCCGTTACTCGAAGATTTTACATAGGAAGGGCCATGGTAGAGGAAATAGGTCAATAATTTGAATTTGAAGTCAAATGAGCTTATTAGATAGTTGGGGGCATTATTCAACTGTAATCTAAAACTACTTCAGCAAAATTTCACAGCTGTGGACCTTCTGCAAATTGGCATATTTAATGCCCACTTGAGAGTGTTTGGAATCTGATCTACTTATCATCGGCCCAATCAACAACAAAAAAACATAGCAATGTAAAAGGTAGATAACAATCGCATAAACTAACAAAAACAAAAAACAATTTACCTGTCTTTAGAAGTCCAGTGAAGATTAGCCGCTGCTTTTGCTCGACTTGAGTCGATCAAATTAATAGGTAAAATGTGTGGAGAATATACAAATAGATCAAAATTCTCATCAGCTACCAGAAATTACGAACATAAATTAAACGAAAAAGAGCAGATACCACCTTTGATATATACTACCTTTGATATCTTCGATTCTAATAATCGCCCTCTCCAAACCACCACCCCATAAAAATTAAGAATTCACAACTCGGAGCCACTGAGCAACTAAATTTTTTGCTTTGAGGTTAAAGTACCTCACTTTCATTCGCTCCTGGACTCTAAATTCCTGTAAACTGTGTCAAGAATCCAGGTAACCAGTTCATGAGAAATTCAAAGAGAGAACCTCTCTGACAAATCAAAATCCACTGGCTCGACAAGCCATAATCAGTATTATTGACGCTTTCTCTGGTAAAGTGAGTAACCAACTAGGGCAGACATCAGGAAAGTCCATAGTACCTGCCACAGAACGATAACACTTGAGTGGCTCTATCATGAATTCAATGGGATTAAAAATATTTTGGAAGGTGATCAAACCAAAGACACGAGCAGTCAATAAAACAACAGGCTTCATTTGGCGCATGGATTGGTTACTTTGGGTATCTCACCAAGTTCCATCATTTGCAATAATTATACTGGCCTTGGAACTGAACAACTCCTCTGGAACAATACTAAAGTAGAAAGCATAACAGAATGCTAAGCTATTAATCTAAATGAAGACAATTTAATACAGCAGCTTTAGTGGAAAGGGTTTTGCTACTACCGTGTTAATAGTATGCCATCGTTCAAGCCTTCTGATCCTGGACTGCATGTCTTCAATTACGCCTTCCAGAGGAGAAGCCTCCCTACTTTGTGAGGATTCTGAGGATGAACTGCTTCCCTGGTAGTTAGACAACAACATCGCAACTAATATTAGCATTTTCTCCTAAAGCCACAAAATATCCAAAGATCAGCTTTAAAGAGAAGTTTCATTGTATCCCATAAAAATTTCAGAGCTGCATACAGTGATGCATTTGTTTATCCATGATTATGTTCATATTACATACTACAGAATATATTAAAAAAAAAAGGTGCTGATTTGTTTTTACTCATCACAACTCTTCTAAATATCACAATTCGTTACAAAAAAAGGGGCAAATGTTATGGTATATTGGTATCTCTTCTGATCCTATGTCACAGTGATCAGATGAAACCAACATTCAGCTGACCAACCACATACATACGTCAACAGAAACTCAAGTTGAGTGAGATCTCTACCCTTTAACATTGATTGTTTTCACACCTTGTGTATTCTTACTGCACAGTCACCCATTTCCAGTTCAATTTAGAATTATGTTTTCCTACAGCTCATAAGCTGCTCATAGACATAATTCTCCATATACTTTCAGATAAATGGTAACTTCTCATCAAAGTATTATTTTCTGTGAGAGCAAAAAGGTCAACAAGTTTAATTTCACAGGACAAAAACATATCCCCAACAAAATTTCTATTTCATCCATTTTGATTAAGAGATGCATGCTCTCTGTTACAAAAAATAAAATAAACTGCAACATTATCCAGACAGTCTACGGCTCTACACCTCTACGGAACCTTACCATCTCAATACCTGTAGCACTATGGTGACTGCAGCTACAGAACAAAAAAAAAAGAGGTAAACAGCTCGTGCGTACAATATTCTTATAGTGGACGGGGTCGAGGACATACAAAATGTATGCAGAACTTACCCAACATAATATGTGGAGAAACTGTTTCCAAAAATTGAACATGTGACCTTTAGCTTGCACCACTGCAAGTCTGCAACTCTACCACCTCTAGGTTGCGACTCTACCACTAAATAACATGTTTGTTTGCAGAGATACTCTCACATGACAGGTAAAATTTCCTTTTTTGACTTAAAACTGAGATAAAACTTTAGTTTAAAAACTGATCCAAGAATCGTAAATATGCTAGTGAGAAGATGTGTCAAATTTTTTTTGACAATATGCACTGATGAATACAGGAAAACAGAGATAATGCCACCACTACCAAACATTAATATGTAAGCAAATCACAGTTCTCTCCTATTTACTTTTTGTGTGCTACTACTGGACACAGCATAGCATGGGAACAATCCCAAAACAAACAAAAAACTTCTGGTGCCGAATTTTCAACACCCTCAACAGTTGTCAAAGGCGACGTGCAAACATTTTTTTCTGGAAGATAACAACTTAAGCCAAAACCAAAGCAAAGAGTGCTTTGGTGATTTAGAACACGTGATTACAAATAAATACATTACTTCACCCAATAAGCATGTAGAAAAACACCTGATAAACTAGCAAAGATCAAAACTCCAACCTCACATCATGTAATGATAGTTAAATACCTGAGATTGTATATAGTCAACAAGTTCTTGCAACCTTGCAGCTTGCTGAGCGTGGATTCCGCTGGAACTCCTCTCAACGGGTGGTAATCTTTCCAAAATTATTTGAAGATAACTCTGAAAACAAATTACCAGTTCAGCGTCATGAAAAACACAGCTATAAAATACTCAATAACAGACCAGCACTAATTTAAGCAGAAAGTGACATTGGTACGCTGAAGATAAATGGAAAAAAAACCTTTGTTGTATAAGAAGCGTCCAGTTTAAGCATTGAACCAGCAGCAGCCACAGCCTCCCTGTCAACCCCTTTGATCTGAAGGTAAGGGCTAGGGGAATTTTGTAGATGATCAACCTCAATAAGAATCTAAAAGAGACCACCAAAATAAAATCATTAAGCAATCAAGCACTCGGTGAGAGATATAAGTATGATAAACACAAAGAAAAGAGAAAGCCACAGAAAATATGAAGGAACTTATAAAGGAAGTAATATGAAAGAAACCGAGAAGAAAACCAAATCATTACACACAAGTTTTCAAGTACCATTATCAGTACAAAAAAGTGCAGCAGTTTGAGTCTATTCTTAGTCTTTAGGCCCAGATCAAAATAGAAAAGCAAAAGAAAGCAGCCCTCAATCCTAACACATCCCACATTTACTAAAAAGTCTGGTATCCTCAATTTGGTAGACATTGTAAATAAATGTCAGATTTACTGAAATTTAGATAGAAGATGTAATCTATTTACTTTAAAATGTGATCACGACTCTATTGGCATTGAAGTAAAATTCAACAAGCTTGAACCATATGGCCATTTTCATATTATACACAGCATGCTTAAGAGTTAGCTGAAACATATAGTTCAGAAATAGTAGCTTTGAATAACGAAAAACTAAAAGAATTCATGATGAATGGAATTGAGATGGACAATGAAGTTGCTAAAGTGATAAATAAAGAGAGGATAGATCCTTAAAAGTGTGAAAACAATGAAATATAACCTTTCCATCCTGGTAGATGAATGCGGATGCTTCAATATATGCGACAGCTTGATACCTGACAATCAAAAGATAAAAATTACTTTTCAGCCATAGAACCGCAAATTATAGACCACCCATCCACAATTCAATTAGAATGTCCCAAAATGTTGGTCAGTTGAAAAAGTTAATTATTTATTTTGATTCCCTAACATACTGATGATTCTCAAATAGTTACAACTCAATCAAAATCAAGGGAAACAATTGTGTTATGCGTTGAGTAAATGTAGATGCAATTAATATAACTTTGTACTGAAACAAGCCTACAGAGCAACCCAAAGAGAAAAAGGGTTAAGTAAATGTAGATGCAATTACTCTAACTTTGTGCAGAAACAAGCTATAGAGCAAGCCAAAGAGAAAAAGGAGATGCATTTAAAGGTAATTGAGATTAGCAAAGGATTACCCACATCCTAGTAGTTAAAACTCATTTATTTCCTTCTCTTGCTGTCTATGGAAGTCAAATGCAATTAATTTAATAGAAGAAACAATATTCATCCTATTACAATACCAAAACAAAAAAGGTCATCTGTTACAAGCTATGAAAATGTGCATTAACATGGACGCAATGTGTTGAGAAGACTGTGGAGTATCATGCTGTGGACAACATAAGAGCGAGTTTTGTACGTCGTGTTTATGATGCTTAAAAAACTTGAAACAATACAAAAGTCAAAGAAAGAGAGAAGAATGATAAGATCCCACATCGGAAGATGTGGATATAAAGGTGCGGCTTATAAGGGTGCCGTTGCCTTCAATGGTTACCCAGGTTTTCTTGTGAAAGGGCTTAGGCCTTTGAGGGACCAAGGGGCTGCGGCCTCTGGGTATGGCTCTGGGCCCTGTTGGGCTTAGGGAACAGCTGGCCCATGTGTGCCTTAGGTAGGCCGTGGGATGTCAGTTGGGCTTGGGTGCCTTGGTGGTAGGCCTGGTCTTTATCAGTGGTATCAGAGCACTTCGTCCTCTGAGTGTGGGCTTGTCGTGCCTCACCTTCGGGCCAGCTCCTGCGGAGTGGTCAGCCTAGCGTGTTCGTGCCCGGAATGGGTTATCGGCCTAGGTGCTTGACCAACGTGGGCGTTGGTCTCGAAGGAGGGTGTATTGATAAGATCCCAGATCGGAAGATGTGGGTGTAAAGGTGCGGCTTATAAGGGTGCCGTTGCCTTCAATGGTTACCCAGGTTTTCTTGTGGAAGAGCTTAGGCCTTTGAGGGACCAAGGGGCTGCGGCCTCTGGGTATGGCTCTGGGCCCTGTTGGGCTTAGGGAACAGCTGGCCCATGTGTGCCTCAGGTAAGCCGTGGGATGTCAGTTGGACTTGGGTGCCTTGGTGGTAGGCTTGGTCTTTATCAAAGAACAAGAAACTTAAGCTCCCTGTTCCAGTCAAATACGCAATTAATGTCAAGTCTCCCTATTCCAGTCCAATACACAATTATTGTCAAGTCGTGAATGTAATGATAATATTAGTACAACAAAGATAGTCAAGAATCGATTGTGTATTACAATACAGACAAACTTAGAAGGCCCTAAGCAATCTTGGGTACAAATCAATTCGCAGCAAAACGTCCCGACCTCAGTGACCAAGATAGATAATTGGTATTGGTTATGAAGGACCACTCTAAGATTAGGGGAAAAATTGCCAGAAAATGAAGATTAAAAATTACAAAAAAATGAAGATTACTTGAAAATAAAGGGAAAAGGTATCAATCATTGACTTTTAAACCTTAAAATATCTTACCCAAGGTTAAGAAGGCCGGCCACTGTATTGATGCTAATATCAAAATCCACTTTGGGCTGAATGATGAAATTCCCCTCTCTTATAGGCTAAAAACAGAGTTTAGAGAAAAAGAAGTAATATTCAAATTAATTTCGGAGAAATTGAGAAAAAACATCTACATTTTATGAAGAAGAAAGATACATGCTATGCATGTACATCGATACAAACCTCTCGTATAAGCAACGCAAATCTACCCTCGCATATTCTGACACGTATGCAATCACTCTCTGTTAATTGCCCATTAGTCGGAATTCCTGGAAGCCTCAAGTATATATCAATGAAATTCTGAACGGAACTACAAAACTTTGCAGGATCTAGGACTTTTAAAATATCTTGGTAAGCCACCTGTCATTCATTGAAATGAGTCAAAGACTATTATTTTGTCAAGTGCAAACCTGACAAACCACCTTACTTTGGCACAATGACAATTATGTCTAGGGTGACCTTACTTGCTTGTTAGTCTTTAAAACAAACAATGAACTCTCGGGGGAAAGCACCGGATCAAAGTCATTTCGAATCTTTAGCTGCAAGAATGAAAAAAAATTCCAAAACATTTCATTGTTCATAAGATAGTCCCGAACATCAAGCATAGCAAGTAATAGACTAATAGGACATCAGGTGCCAATGGCAAAGACTGGTCAGCAATCAGAAAAGGGGGAACAAATGCATTTGCTTCTTCCTGCGTTCATGTATATGCAAACAAATAAAATCAAACAATCTGTGATGACCAACTCTCGGGGGAAAGCACTTGATCAAAGTCATTTCGAATCTTTATGCAAACTAAACATCAAGTGTATCAATAATAGGCATCAAGTACCAATGCCATAGACTCGGCCAGCAATAAAAGAGGTGGGGGGTGGGTGGGAGAACAAATGCATGTGCTTCTTTCTGCGTGCATGTATATGCAACAAATAAAATCAAACAATCTGCAATGACTGAATTCCTATAGATTCTTAATTGCTTTCCAGTATAATATTCACTTACTCAAATCTCACAATTAATGCACACAATTGTGTCCCATACTATTTAGGTGGCCACTGAGGCATCTTGTACGGAATGCACAGCGACAAATGGGACAACCCAAAATTCCACTTGATTTAACATTCAAAAAATGGTGTAGCATAAATTTCTGAGGGCAGTAACTAGTGGTCCAAATAATGACATGAATTTACACCCTAGATGCTACAAAGAATGTGGATGAGCAGGTTAAATTTTATTGAGACAAAAACCAGGCTTTGATCATGTTCTATACTAAAAAAATTGTAGAGGTCTTTAGAGGAATGATTTGACAATGCTGAAACCATTTATGACAAAAAATTGAAACTATGGTAGTTGATGGAATAGTCTTATACTAAAGCAAGAAATAAAATAATAGGTTCCAGATGTTTTCATCTTTACTAACATGTGCATGAACAAGATGAGGTTCAATGTGCTGCTGAAAAATTGGAAACACCGTCATCATGATCTCATTTTGAGATAAGAAACACCCCACTTTAGTCTTGTCCCTCTGAACTCGAGAAATCAGATGTGAATGAACACCTCCAACCTGTTTCGTAAAAACAAAATTACTCAATATACTTTTTCATCAGTGATGTTGGTTCCCATGTGTCTACAAGCAGATTCCCCAACAGACAGAGACACTTGACAGTTGTCAGTTGTCACAGACCAATAAATAATTGATACAACTATAAATATGCCCATAATATACATGAACATAGGAAGGAAACCCTCAATGAGCTGAGAAAGTCATCTTACAACAGCAATCCACAAGTCAAGTGACTTTCGGATCTCAGGATGCAGAGCATAAATGCCTTCAAAAATTATCTGGTCAAAGCAAACAAACAAAAGATAAGTGGATAAAAAACTTAAAACCAAGCCAACAATCATATCTAATTCATAATAGAATGACAAAGCAATATCATAGATGATTCTGATCATGAAAAAATTGAGGACATTAGAAGATTTACGCAAGTTTTAGATTTTTTTTCTGTTTTTCGACATTCTGAATGTTTGTCTGAAATCTGAACTGATTGAAATAGTTTTTCGATCATCTCAGACCATTGCTTGAATAGTATGACCAGAGAGAAATAGAAGAGTTTTAAACTGAATTAAAAATTGTTTGCAAGGAAAAACAGACAGTGGGTGACTTTCCACTTCCATCTCTCCCACACTCCCTTGTGATGCATGTTCTCAAGACATATTAAGACTACAATAAGCAGAGAAAAGCAATGTCTAGCAGCAAAAGAGAGTGAGTTTGAAAACAAACCACACCACAATCTTCAGAAACTTCAAGCTCCTTGAAGCCACTACGAGCACCAGTCTCCAAGTCAAAAATGGGTACTTTTGTTCTTCGACGGTTCAGGATGTCATCAATGTTCTGCAAATGAAAGAAAAAATTGATCATGGTGTCACAAATAGAGGTAAAGCAACTTACAGATGTTATATAAACTGAATGATATAACGGAAAGCTATAACCACCGTCATTTTACACCACTATCCAACTTTTTACTGAAATTTCAAAACCCGCTCTTATATTCATTGACTTAAACCCTAAACCCTCACACAAATCAACACCAATCATACACACACTTGCATACTCAAATATTATTTAATAAGCAAGTTTGTATGACAATTCAAAGTAATCATGGAAGAACTAAACAAAATGCAACCAGTGCTTGTCATCTTACCTTAGAAAGCAAAGACAGATCAAGAGAGCTAAAGTCATCATACTTAAAATCCTTCACTTGTTCAGATTTAAAATAGCTTTCAAGGGAAACTACTTCGCAACCAACAATATTTGCCATTTTATGAGCGAGACTAGTTTTCCCAGATCCACTTGGACCTCCTGCATATAAAAACAAAATCAACAAAAAGAGGGAAAATGTTTTAAGCAGTATAACCAGAAAAAATAGGAGAAATTCCAAAACTAGTTGCAGGATATTGAATCCTTTTATCCTAAAATAGATAATCATAATCTCACTGGTAGAAGGCTAGGAGCGAGCAATCCTAGAACAATTTCAAGTTTTCAACTAATTACCATATCAAGGCCTCCATCTAAACCATAACACAAATTGCTATGGTCATATGTTTTCAGCAACTAATTCATGGGTTGAAAGGATGGGCTTTGATTGCTATATTTTCAACTTCTTATGTTAGTCTTCCAAATAACCAAAACCCCTCATAAGCATCTATATTAACGATTGTGCACCATAAATTTCCAATTGAACTAACTACATGGCTATTCATGGTCACAGGAAGCATATGCAGGAAAAAAAAAGAACATGTAGATATGCCCAGTGACATTGTGTAAAAGTTATAGTATCAACATGTATATGGTTGTAGTGCATCTCCTCCATTATATAGCTTGAAGTTGGTGTACAGATAGTCATGTTACTCTTTCAGGCTTAATCCATATCTGCAAAGATAGTGTTAATAGGGCTTCTAATGTAAACATTACCTCACAATGCTTGCCACTCTTGCATCTAAATTTTACAAGAAATGATATAAGGCGGCGGCCAAAGAACTACACAGAGTGGAAGAATGCTGACAACACAGCTAAGTCTCCTATACCCTTTTAATAACAAAGTCTGAAAATGAGAACCTACTTGCCCTGTTTATTTAAGAACAGATGCATCGCCAGCAATTAATGTCACTTGGTTCTGGCTATTCCAGAACGTTGAATGTGGGTATAAAAAGTAGAAAACTATTAGTTATGACCATGAACCAAATTGCTTAATATTTACTTCAAGACTGCTAATAACCCAGCAGATATTTGAACAAGCAATTATTAATATCACTCTGAAAAATCACAAAAAAATAACAAGTTTGTAAAGTGTGCATTACCAATTCCAACCACGACAGGGAGACCTTTATTCTCCAACAAGGCCTGTAACAACAAACATAAACATATTAACTCAGAATCTGACTGTGTATCCTGATAATATCATGGATTAAGGTATTTTAACATGAAAGTTCATTAACTAATATCATACTCCTTACTTGTATGGCTTGAACTGAAAGAAGCAGTCCTCTATCTAGGTCATACGAATCAGGCATTGGAGCAAGTTTTATTGTATCCCTGAAAGAAGAAGAATCTGTGGTTGTTTCATGAGAGAAGCCTATACATAAAAATGATATCATAGTCCTCATGAGAAAATCTGCTGTTGATCCTTGATTAAAGCTGATGCATTCCCCAAGTGGGAAGACTTACCTATTACTGAGCTATCAGTATGCGATGGATCTGATGAGATGAAATGCCATGTTGCTAATACAGGTTCCATTTTAGATTTTGTTGGTGATCGTGTCCAAGGCTGAGATAGGTCTTCAATCCGAGTAACAAGGTTTGGAGTAGTACGAATTGGCCTTGGGGCAGCAATCACCCTTTCTTGATTAATAGCTATAGATGTACTGGAAATAGGAGGTGGTGTATTAAGACGTGGTACACCTGCACAATAAGTTTAACATTTTTTTGAAAGAGTAATAACTATGATCTGACACTGTAACAAAGCCACAAGGAGGATTTTTTTTCTTTTTCTAGACAAACTTAAATCCAGCTTGTCACCTTTTCTCTCAAGAATCATCTCCAGATATGATTTGGTGATCCATGGTCCATGGATAGCCATCTTTGATGCTTCAGCTCCAACTGTCTAGACACAATAAAACAACCAAGACAGAATGTGACCCCATAATCATATGCCAAGTTATATCCAGTTTGTTAATACCCACAGGCAGCATAGAAGTTAGCATTTACAAATATGAATAAGCCATGCATTATCTTTCTCCACTTTCATCCAAGAAAAATCTTAAAATCCCCTAGCAAATATCAAGAAAGGGGAGTGAAAGAAAAGATAAATATTACATCAGTAGAGATGAGAAAATAAGTTCGTACTTTCCTATCTGTGCCCCTCAGCACCAAGTATGTCTCATCAAGAGTATCAATGGTTTCACGTGACAATGAAAGACTGCCAATATTAACAGATATTGATGCCCGTTTATAGCTTACAACAACATTATACCCCAAAGCCAGCAATCCACCGAGTGTCATACGTCCAACCTGTTACCATATTAAACAATACAGGTATGTGAATCATTTAAATAAAATGTTCTGACAAAAGAGCTGTAGTCATTTTCTTTCTCAAATTAATAAATTTTCAGTCAAAAAATTCTCTCAGAAGCCTTTTCTACCAAGTTGTATAACACGATCAATGAAAAACATGTCTAAACATCCTCTATCAATACATGACATTACCCAAAACCTATAGATGCCAGGAAACAAGAAGGATGACAGCAAAGGTCTGGAAAGCTAAGACCTCATAACTGATTTATTGACCAAGAAGTCACTAAATGCGACCTGCTGCATAAAAAATTATTTAAATCAGGGGATCATGTCGGTATTCTTTAAGTCCGGTTGGAACTATGAAAAGTTACTATCGTTTATTTGGCATAAGGCAACTAAGACAAGTTACTGATAAACAAATTTATAGGTCGATCTGCAAGGAAAGGAATGGAAGAGATTTTAAAGACAAGAAACTGCTACTCGCATATTTCATTCCAATTGATTTCACACCTTGAACCTTTGGCTTCAGGATTATTCAACCTATTTTTAAGAGACTATTAGCCTAGTTGACTCTTCTGTAACTCTAGAGTTATTGTGATTTTTTATCACTATTACTGAGTATTTTCACTGTCATGCTATCTGTTTTTGAGCTCATTCCTCAGGTTGCATCCGCATGATGGTACTCCATTATTTAAAATTTTCCATTTTCAAACAAAGAAAACACTCAACTTTTTCCCACTCTAATGCTTCATGATGTTCATATCATATGATAGGTATGATCAGTGCAATTTAGCCTTCTTTTCTTTTTCTGAAAGATTCTATACTTATCTAAATGGGAAAATAGAGGTTATACAAGAAATACCAACTTCGAAAGCATGTCTCACCTCAAATTCAGCTTTTGGCCTGATAATGAAATTTTTTTCAACAATCCTCTGGTCCCCAAGTGATAGATAATACCTTATACCAGATTGCCGCACCTTAATCCAATCATTTATCCGCGCCTCTTCACTTGCCGATGGAGGCCTAAGATACATCTCAATAAAACTGAAAGCAAATGATCTTAGGCATAGTCATTTGCAACGAATGGTAAAAAAATAACCTAATCAGGCATCTTCAAATAAAAGTTACATTGCACTTAGAACTTGGAACAATCACTCACTTATTTTTTTGAGCTTCATTTTCTTGAAAGGCAAATGCAGAATGCCCGTCTGGTGTCTGTCAAAATGATGTAATGGATTTTTAACATCCTGATCACATACGCAGTGATAATTACCTAATTATAAACTAATTTAGTAATATTGTCTGAAATCCAGGGGGAAAATTATTTTTCGAAAGAGATAAACAACTCAATTCACTATGACAAGGCACCAGAGGAGATAAAAGCCAATGAAGTAATCAAAGAAAGGATGAAGACAAAGTCCATTCTACACAAAAATTAAAATTAAAATGCAAGTGATAACTGATATCATAACAAATTAAAAAGGAAAATTAAAAGATGTACCGGGTCAATGCATGAAGCATGCAGATCATATACCATAAGCACCTGTGGTGCATCAACAATTTTTTCTAATAAAAAACGAGATATAAACTTTTGTTTCTATGTATTACTTAATTGAAGATTTAACAGAAGAAAATGGTCTATCATCTATCAAGCACGTAACAAAAAACCAATTCATGCATTTTATAACCATATATCTGGCCATATCCTGTAACTGCAAATCATAATGTGTAAAACAAGATTCAGCAAGCTGCAAAATTGGTTGCTAAAACTTTTAAATATGCCTTCATAGGAAGAAGGTACTTTTATGTGACATTAAAAACTACAACTTCAGATACTCCTATCAAGTTTTAACTTTAGAAGACGTAATTAGTTTTCATCAAGGCTTTCAACATTAAGATCATCTTGCAATGCTTATGGTAGGATGACAGCAATGATGTGGAAAGAACACACACGGACCTCACTTCTACGCTTCAGCTTGTAGATTGCTTCTCTAAATGATGAAACAAAGCTGTTGTTTATTCTAATCTGCAGGGTACACTGCATATATAAGAGGTTTGCAGTCAAATTCGAACATAGAAAAAAAAACAAGAACAAACAAACCTGTGCATGATGGAGGTCTGGCTCAATGTGCTTTCTGAATAGTGGGAAAATGCTGTCAATAAGATAATCCAGCGAACAAGAATCCCCAATGTCATATCGGACTTTAGAAAGGAGACTAAAGTGAACACCACCAACCTGACCCATTCCGAAACATCTTATCAGTATCAGAAAACAATTTATGATTTAAAAACCTAAGACAAACCAAATTACAGATTCTAGAAACAAAAACAGTTACCACTGCAACCCGTATATCAAGCAAAGAGCGCAATCTTGCATTCAGAGCATAGGTACCATCAACTATTACCTAAACATAAAGTGAAACAAAATGAACCTCTAGTAACCATGATTAATCAGACTAACTATAGTTTACAAAAGCTTACCACCCCAGATAAAGAACTTTTTATTGCCTTTGAACCAACGCGTTTCTTTTGTTGGTAATCAAACATCGGTATCATAGTATCTTTGCCTCTTGTCAAGTCCTATTTTCAACATAAAAGACTGCTTCAAGATACATAAACACAAGAAAACCTCACAGATTCTGAAGGTGACAAACATCATCATTAGTTTTAAATGCAATGCATCTAAAACATTAAAAAAAATTTGGTCATGAAAAATTATGAGGACACATCAAATCACTCCGTAGTTATGCAGAAAACCATAAGTACGTAGATCTTCTGAAAATCTAAAGTAAACAGAAAAATAAACTGTATAATTCCAAAACTTGTACACACCACCAAACCAGCTTCAAAGTTAAAAAAAATATAAAGAAGTTGGCCCAGTGTTTCGATCAATTTCAATGAAAGTTGGTGCATAAGAGGAATCCCCATGTCAAAGAAATAATAAGTAGATGCTAACCTCAAGATTTTGTACCAAAGTATCAAAATCTATTGAGTCCAAAACATTCCCTTCATCAACACCATCACGATAGTTCTCCATTGATATAATAGTGCAACCAATTACCGATGCAACCTTCTCAGCTAAGCTTTATGAAAAACCAAATATAACACAATAAGTTAGAGCATCTCCGGGGGAAAAATTCGCTTCAAATTTCTTCTCAAGTTTTCTGTGGTAGAAATGAAAATTTGGAATAAAGATGCATACCTTGTTTTACCGGAACCGCTAGGACCGCCAATACCAACAGTAACAAGACCGTCTTTTTTCTGTCTGAGTTCTTGAATGGATTTTACTAACAAGTAATACCCATGATCAAAAGACTGTATCAATTCAATCCAAGGAATGATTAGGATTCTCAATGAAATTTCAGAGATCATGATTCAAATTACCTTATCATACTTCTATATGCAAAATATATAGATGTGTGTGTTTTTTCATTTTGATAACGTATTTCAAGTTAACAATAACTATATACTCCGCATGCAAAGCAGCGGAAAAAACGTATGCACAAAAGCACGCAAGGAAAAGTTTGACTCGAAATAAAAAATAATTAAAAAAAATCACCATCACTTATTGAAAAGAGATAAACTGAACATACGTAAACACCCATGCACCCACTTAACTATCAAGTAATTGTTGATGAAAAGACCTGAACAAAGAATGAACACCTCAAAAAATTTACATTCACTAAGTATGCACATCCACTGCCCTCAAACATACACAAATATAAAATAATATACTATCAACCATCAATTACACTCACGCAGTGATAGAAAAGGAGTTACTAAAATATAAACCAACTCAATTCTCATATAGTTCATGTAGCAACCCAAATGATTTGAAGATGATGATGGTAAAATATAAATACAAATTTGCAAATCCATTCATCTCTTTTTTTTACTCCGTCTTATTTTTCTTTTTTGCTTGGTTTTTCCAGTCGCTTTATTCTTTGCTTTTTATTTTACATTTTTTTAGTGAATTGCAGGCTACTTTCACCGTTACTCTATTCTGAAATGTACAATTTATCAGCATTACTCATAGCCCATTGCCCAATTAGAGCACATCCATAGAAACAGAGATTGGGAAACCAACACGTAAATCAGAACGAAGCATTAAAGCATGCACTAAGAATAACTCACTAGTCAGTTGAAAATATGAATCCACAATCCGATGATGCGGTAATAAGAAGTTACGTCAATTTGACGGAATTAGTTTGATTTTCACGAACGATATCTCATCAGAGAACTAAAACTAGTAAAACGGGCTATAAACAAACAGCATCTATAACGCAAACACTCCCCCCTTTCTAGGTAACCAAAACCGCACACTATATAGTGAATCAACAATCAATTACAACTAAAAAGAGCATCTGAACCTAATTCGGAAAAGACCAGAAGATTCAAGAAACAACCACACAAGTTCTTCTAAAACCTGAAACATGTACACATAAATGTAAAACAGTCCATATTACCGCATGGAGGGGGAGAGATTGGAGAATGGAAGGAGTTGAGGAGGTCTCGTAGTCTCGACCTCCTTCTTGAAAAACTCGCCGAACAACCCCGTCGTCCATCTTCCGAGCTTCGACAAGAACCCCAAACCCCAATCCGACACCTACACCTCTTGAATCGCTTATTTATTACGCAATTCGCGTGAGAGTAAGGATTGATTTTGGGCTTTATCGGTAATAAATTTGTTGGGGATTCTCCCTTTTATTGTTCAAGCAGGCCACACTTTTTTCTTTTTCTTTTTTATTTCCCTTCAAAGCGTCAGGCTCCCGCTTGTTTTTTCTTGGTGTCCATCTGATTCCTAATTATGTTTTCCCATCCATTTTGTATTTCTACACTTTGTATATAAATTTTACTTCCAATTTCAGTATTATATATTTCAATTTTAAGTAAAAAAAAAACTAATTTACTCCAAATGATCTTTATAATATATTTGATAAGAGGGTAATAAATAAAAATGTACCTCATGTGTAACAATTACACTTAAAATATGAGGAGAATTCCTTAAAAAATAACTCGAATAAATAATATATATGTTTACTAACTCATTTGTCTATTCATATATTTTTAATTATCCTTGTAATTATTTAATCCACTAAATTGTAAGACTCAACCAAATGATCCCACACTTTTAAGTATTTCTTGCACAATCAAATTTCTTAGAGCCCACCGGTGAAATTTGTTATGAAAAAATTAGTAAAAATTGTTGTAATTTGTGATAAAAGATGTACACTGTGCATTTTTATTACTTTGAAGTATTATGAATTTATAATTATATTTGGCATTTATATGCATTAACTGTGAACCCATGACATAAAGAACCCTAATAATATTTTCGGGACGATGCCTTCAGACCCCGCAACACTATTTTTGCATTCCAATGATCTCGAATCCTCGATTCGCCATTTCTATATATTTATGAAGAGATAAATGAATGAAATTGGTCCACATTCATAAGTTAATGTGGAATTAAAAGCATAATCCACCCCTAAACTATATATTTATAAAGAGATAAATGAATGAAATTGGTACACATTCATAATGTGGAGTCAAAAGCATAATCCACCTTTAGGGGTGGGAGGATGCTATAATTTTTTTACAATAGGTCTCACTGTAGGGGTATTTTGGCTTTGAGAAAAAAATATTTTATTATTTAAAAATTATGAATGTGTAGTAATCGAGATTACAAGTCCAACATTATATTATTTGAGTAAAACAAAAATCAAATGGACAGTGAAAATAGAGATAAAATGTTTCGAGTTTATATTTAACGGTTCAGAATTATCGGAACTTTTTTACGATCCATCAATGGAAAGATTTAACTCACTTAAGCAGCCAGATCAATGAAAAAGTACAACAAAAAGCAGGAAGAAAAAAAAAAGCGAAAATTGCTAGAGGTCAAGCACATTTAACCTGATGTACATTCAGTTCTATAAGTCAAGTCAAATAATAGGAGATAACTAAAGAGCCTTCTAACATACCGCCTAAGTTGATACTTTGCTGCAATATATTGTGCCATTGTAGAAACGTTCAATTTTGATGCCCTGAAAAAAATCCGCTCCATTGTGATGAAAACCTTCAACATTGTGATTCTCAATCTTTGACTAAGGCCATCCCTACAGTTTCCATCACAATTCCAACACAACTATGATGAATAACAAATTAACAACTATTAAGGGTTGGGTGGGGAGTAACAAGTCATTGACCTCTCCACCTCTTCCACCAGGAGGAAGGTATAGTGCTTTGGGGAGGGGTGAGGATGTCGAGCATCGTTTCCTTCTCTTTGGGTGTCAACGGAACCCCTCTTATAAGATTCAAAGCCATGATATGCACATTAGTCCTTTGCCTGTGCTTGTTGTAAGCCCATACTCCTGCAGCAGCACCTGCAACTAGAAGCTGTCCAAAGAGACAATGTTTTAGCATCACTTCAACTATATGAATTAGAGACTATTCTACGCGACTCAAATAGGCTCTTAAACTCACTGGTGATAGCCACAAAGCTGCAGTCTGCATATCGAACTTTGGGGCATAAAGAACAGTCTCCCCATAATCATCCTCAAGTTTCTTATAAATTTCTTTGTCAGACTTTCCAACTCGAATCTCATCACGAATTAACTGCATCAAATCACAGGGATTGATCAACAATGAAAGATCAGAAAAACATCAAGACAATATAGATGGCGAGTGCAGCCAAGGTGGCAGAAGATAAATGGCTTGAACCTAATAGGGAGGTAAAAGATTTACATTATTGACCCAAATAGGCCCAAGGAAACTGCATTTGGGAGCATCAGAAATTAAATGGCAATATGTGGATGTAATTAAACACGGAAAATAAAACACAAAGATACATACAAAACTATATTGGTGCGTTAAAGCAAAACACAAATACACTACCACTACAAAGCTTTCAAAAGTAACATCATTCCATGAGTACAGAAATAATATTTCCACAGGAAACTGAGCAATTACAAAAACTCAAAAGATTTTTTCTTCGCAATTTGTTTACATACAATCAGAATTAATCAAACATCAATGTGATGATAGTCATTACCAATCAATATCCTAATATTTTAATCGATGACATACCTTCCTAAGGAGAATGGCAATATCTGCTTGAGAATCTTCAATGGACTGACTTCCACACTCAGTGCAGCGAACATTATGGCTGATGTTTCTCGCCCTAGCATCCACCACCTGCCTCTGCTTCACCTCATCATCTGTGCTCTCCATTCTCAATAATGTTTATCCCCTCAGTCCCAAAGCAACTGCCATAAACATCAAAAAAAGAATATGTCACCGAATATTACACACAAGAAACAAAAAAACAACAAAAAAGGCCCAGCCCTCTCTTTGGCTTTTGGGTTTCTTTTCTAATTTTTTTTTAAGGAGAATCTGAATGGCCCCCTGTGCCGCATTTTATCGAGCACGTACTATGCGTACAAAAGCAAGACAAATGAGTTAAGAACCAAAAGGTGAAGGAATCGCTGGAAATTGAAGTGGAGCGAACTCAATGGGAGGTATGCCTTGACACGAAGATGCGAAGCGAGAAGATCGACGATGTGTGGAAGGACCAAAAATAAATTAAAAGCCTACTAAAAACGAGATGCAGAGAACTGCATCTGACAGGTGAAAGATCTATACCTGTAGCCGAAAAGTATAACTCCAGTAGAACGATCAACTGTGTCTCTCTCGCCGATTATGAAGGACAAGTCCGATTCAATCCTTGGACTAAGGAGTGAGCACTTCGCGGCCCAACTGTTTCGGCTGGAAGCAGCGGACGGGGTTCATGATTGGCTGGCATTCTATAATCTAGGAGACTAGGAGTCTAGGGCGGGGCCTTGGACCTCAGGAGAGTTGGGCCTGTTGGTCAAGCGGCCCATCACCTGCAAGTTAGAAAGCCCCATGCATATAACTAATTGGATGGCCCGTAGGCATGGACTTTAGTGGCACCGGGCACTAGGCATAGTTATTCGTGGCCCGTACGCATAGTTTTGTTAATTATACATGACGGTTTTTAGCTCATACACATTGGCTCACATGATATATATATATATATATATATACATATATACATACAGACATACTCTTTTATAGTTAAACATAAATAATCCTTTTTGAAGTAAAATCATATATACTCAGAAGGCTCTTAATTTGATTTTCGCTAAAAACAATATTCTTTTACATTACCAACGATGTACTTTAACCGAACTTATCGTATCGTTAGAAGAAAATTTCTATGTGTGCTAATCTAGCGACACAAATTTATACATTATCATATGTCTAAAACGTAAATTTGTATGAAATTTATTCTGGTGGTTAAGAAAAAATGTAAAACATAAACCCAAAAGTACAAATGAAATTGAAGAGTTCATGCTTCACATGCCTTGCCAATTAATTAATAATGCGACCCCGGCTCATATTAAATAATTTCAACATGGGCGGTTAGAGATGTGACACTCTTGAAAGTTAACAAGTCCAAATATATACATATTAATCTGGAGGGTATACCTACCTTACCTTAAGCCCCACCCCGTTTTTGTATTTATTGTCGTAACTTATGGTTGTAGAGCATCAAGTAGCAATTGATAATTTAGATCTCTCACCTAATATCATGGATGACCACTGGGGGAAGGCATGTCTGTCACATGGTTAGGGTCTTTTGGTCTGTGTTTGTCGTTGCTTGCAGTCTCTTATTAGTTATCTATTTATGCTATTCGTGCTTGCTGATCATGTTATGGCCAGAAGGAAAGGAAAAATGATTGTTAGCGAGTTTGAGTAATGATAAATATTAATTGGTACGTGTATGTAAAATTAATTAACCACCAAATAAAATAAAAATTTATTAATAATTGGAAATTAAGTTAATTAGATCATAATCATACCATTTTGTTTTTTTTATGACAAGGAATCATGGGACTTTACTCCATTTTAATCCCATATACATGGATTGTCACACTGTTCCAAGTAGTATCTAATAAGTGACAACGTGTTAATTAAATCTCGAGTGGTACTTATTTTTGTTTTATTGCAGTGAAAACAAAACAGCAACTCAAGTATAAGTAACTCGATGAGCCTGAGCCAATGATGGTGTGGCATAGTGGTTAGGAGTCATATACTCCTTGCCACAAGGGTTCAAATTCATCAAATGTATGAGTTCGAACACGAATTTTTTATTTATTTTTTCGGTCTCGTGATTTGTGGGCTATTGTATAAGTTTAATGGCTATTCAATGCACATCCAAAAGTTAATAGTTGCGGGTTTGAAAGGAAGAAAAAAAAACTTGATGAGCATGACCATGAGAGTTTCGTTAACTCGAGCCCAACGAGGGAGTCCGGCACCATCATGTGTCCTCCGTCTAACGTGAGACACGCCACGCCCATCGCACGCACGCACGCACATGTTAGTTACCAAAATGAGAAAACATCCACACTTTGGCATGCACCGATCCACGCGTGTGTATAGTTATAAAAAAAAGAAAACAATATATTGATTGGACCATAACTATGATCTAAAAGAGTCTTTACTCCACGATTTACATTAGTTGATTTCTTGGTTTAAGACTTTCTCATCTGCGTGCCAGCCAAGTCTATGTAATGATTGAATCCCAGTGAGAGAGTAAAGCATGACTAGCATGCATCTTACCATCAATTCAACATTATTAAAAAATGATACCACTTACTTCAAAACGTTAAGTAGCATGCACATGTTTCAAGCCAATCGTGCGTGAACTCCACAAATGCATATAAAAATATGTCCGTACGAAGATAATTGAGATAACTAATTGTTGGGATCCCTATCACTGCGGAACACTATTATTGGGAAATCCTCGAGTTTTTTGAATCGTCACTCTTCTTAAAGTCTAATATAATATTTGAATCTCTCAGTCCCAAATAGTAGATAATCTGTCTACTTCAAAAGCACTGTGAGGGC
Organism: Euonymus europaeus; assembly: GCA_963580455.1. NCBI lineage: Eukaryota > Viridiplantae > Streptophyta > Magnoliopsida > Celastrales > Celastraceae > Euonymus > Euonymus europaeus. The sequence continues at coordinate 2,505,353 of OY756968.1, read as the reverse complement.
AATTGCAATGGTATAATTTTGATGAGGCATCAAATGTGTATTGAATTATGTGTTTGTTGATGTTGTTATATTGAGAGACGTCTTTTGTTGATGTGAATAAATATATGATTTGATTTTTTATAGTAAAAGTGGGACCAATATTGAGTTTGGTGTAAGTTTAATGGGAACATTAGGGAGGAGAAAAAAAATTGTCGACTTGCCTAAAATAAGGGAGAGATAAACATATAGTCATATAGAGATTTATGTTTTATTAATGTGATTGTATGTATTTTGCTAATATAAATAATATATGAGATCACATATTGGATTGGGACGGGATTCAAGAACCTAGGGGTGTGCAAACCGGAAACCGGACCTGTCGGTCCGGTTTATTGACCAAATTTTGGTCAACGGTTTGAAAAATCGGACCGGATCAAGATATATAGTCCGGTCTCCGGTTTCATTTTCTTGAAACCGCGGTTAACCGGACATGACCGGTTAATTTTAAATGTTTTTGAAATTTAAATATATATATATATATAGGTGTGTATATATATAGATCTAATGGTATAAATATTTTTTAATTCCATGTCCATTACACATTATTTTATATAAATATTTTTTCTTTAATAATTCATTACTCATTACACTTTATTTTATAATTATATGTTCATTACACATTATTTTATAATTATTAATAATAAATAATTATATAATTGATTACAAAATCGTAGCCGGACCGTTAAAATCGGTTAACCGAAAATATGGTTCGATTTCGGTTTCAATTTTTTCAAAACCACCACTTTCGGTTTGGTTTCGGTTTGGGGTGCACGATCCGGTTAACCGGACCGTGCACACCCCTACAAGAACCTTTCCTACCCCAATCTTGTCCTGAGCCAAGAGGTAGAATGCAAAATGCGGATTATGCAACCCAACAACAAGGGAGTGAGGGTTTTCACGCTGCTCACCAAAGAGCGGTTTATCAACGCTGAGCATAAAGGACGTGTCACTGACACGACTCGACCCGAATACCAAAATACGCTGATAGACACACTACTTGCTCCCATCTAAAGAGTCACGCATCTTGCTCACATTACATAATACAGATATCTTGAAAACAAATTTAATGACAAATGTATCCATTGTGGTTGCCTGTGAGAATAGCTGTACCTCAGATTTACGGTGGACATTTACTGGATTCAACATATTAACAGCTGGCAAGTCAATAGTTTTACAAACTGACACCTGTACTATACATAAAAAAGACGCTGTTCGGCTAGTTTTATCCTCAAATCAGAACCGTTTATCAACCGGGACTGCCACGTTAGTGGATCTCCGTGACGCCGATTGAGGTAGCAATTCACTTGGTGGGGGTCCGTCTGATGAGAACAAGACAAGAAAAAAAAAATGTTGATCCAGATTTTAACCCATCTCATTAGATTCATAATACACTTTACGCTACACTGCACTGCACAGATTCATACACTTTACGCTAGACAGCACCGCACAGTGTCGCATTACACTACAATATTATAGCAACAAGAGCAAGTCTTCGTCATTGAAGAAAGATCCCGCAAGAGCAAAGTTTTCCGATTTGTTAATTTATACTATTGTTAATTCAACACGCTTACTTGAGATTCCTTGTGTTTGATTGCATCTCAAGCTTTGACGAGATCAAGGAGAGTTTCTCTGATTTATATGTGATTGCGACTGGAATCGGTGAATTCACTGTTTTGTCGGTCGGTTTTGGCTACGAAGTGTTTCTCATCAAAATGCTGGTTTAAGGTATTTCGTTAATCGTACTGAAGCCCTCCTTACTGCATCTCCTTCTCTGTGCGTTTTAATCTGTGACGACATTTCAACATTCGAAGGGCACTGGATGCTTTTTGTGCAATAATGGCTGGAGAGATCGAAGAGCCATTCAGCCTTAGCTTTCAGGTTTTTTTATTCTCTTTCTGTTTTTAGCAATTCACTATTTTAAATGACAGTTTTATTGCAGTAGTAGTATGAATATGCTTCCGTTCATTAACCTTCATACAATGTCTTCTTCTTATTAAACGATTTGATTATGATCATGAACTCTCTTACTATCTTCGAAGATAAGATTAATTTTCTATCTGATGTCTTTTTTCTTCTTGCAAGAGAGATGCGCATCATGATTAGTTTGTTTTGAAATTAACAGGTGAAAAATTACAGATTTAGATCTTTTGAAGGGAAGCCATAATCTTTTGGGGCTTATTATAAGCCAAATCTTTCCAAAAACCGCTTTAGAATTAAAGTAAAGAAAGACAACAGTCCTAGCATGTTAATTGCATTACTTAATTAGTAAAACGTAGAGATATTTAAGATGGAAAGCTTTCTTATCTTTCTCATTCATCAAAGTGATATATATACACAAGTAGTTAACGATAAGAAGAAGCCTAACTCTAGTCTATCAACATATTGGTTACAACAACTATAATAGATGAGGTAGCTGTTACAACAAAGTGAATAAACCAATGGATTGTTTGAAGTGGATAATTACGTGGGATTTATATCTCCTATATGCCCCCGCAAGATTGGGGTACCATCGGCAACACCAATCTTGGCTTTTAGTAATTGATGTCTTTGTCTGGATAGAGGCTTGGTTAGTGCATCTGCCAACTGGTCTTTTGTAGAGATATGAGAAACACGTAGTAAGCCCGCAGCAACTTTTTGACGGACAAAGTGGAAATCAAGTGCAATATGCTTCATGCGCGAGTGAAACACCGGATTAGCACAAACATAATTTGCACCGATATTGTCACAATATAGCACCGGAGAAGATAGTTGAATGCCAAGTTCATGAAGAAGAGATTGAACCCAAGCCAATTCAGCCGCAGTAGTTGCGATAGCGCGATATTCCGCTTCTGTTGATGATCGAGCAACAGTTCTTTGTTTCCGAGAGCTCCAAGAAATAGGATTGCCACCAAGATAAATAACATAGGCCGAAGTAGAGGTGCGATCATCAATGTTGCCGGCCCAATCGGCGTCTGAATAAGCATAAAGAGATAGAGGCCGATTGCGTCTTAATAAGAGACCATGAAATAGTGTACCTTTAAGGTAACGGAGAAGGCGCTTGACAGCAGCCCATTGCAATTCAGTTGGACGATGCATAAATTGAGAGAGTTTGTTCACGGCAAATGAGATGTCCGGTCTGGTAAGGTTGAGATATTGCAAGGCTCCCATAACACTTCGGTATTCTTTAGCATCAACAGGAGAAGAGCCATCATTGATTGTTAATGGCCCAGTGGTGGAGAGAGGAGTACTGACAACCTTGGCACCTTCCATGTGAGTTCGAGCAAGTAGATCCCTAATGTATTTATGTTGAGAAAGGAACAAGCCTTGTGTGGTAGGGATTACTTCAACTCCAAGAAAGTAATGCAAAGGACCCAAGTCTTTGACAGAGAATCGGTGTGAGAGAGCGGCAATAACGGCATTGACTTGAGTCGGATGGTTTCCTGTAACAATGAGATCATCCACATATACCAGAAAATATATCACAGTGCCATGGTCAGTATAAATAAATAAGGATGTGTCAGACTGAGAATTCATGAAACCATATTGGAGAAGAAATTGACTCAGTTCCTGGTACCATGCACGGGGGGCCTGCTTAAGTCCATAGAGAGCTCGACGAAGTTTGCACACATAGGATTTTTTTGTAGAGTCAATAAACCCTGGAGGTTGGGACATGTAGACTTCCTCAGATAAAGAACCATGCAGGAATGCATTATTCACATCAAGTTGGCGTATTGACCAATTTTGATGAATTGCAATACTGAGTACCGTGCGAATTGTAACTGGTTTCACAACTGGGCTAAACGTTTCGGCATAGTCAATACCGGGCCGTTGATGAAATCCCTTGGCCACTAGACGAGCCTTGTATCGCTCAATAGTACCATCTGATTTTCTCTTAACACGAAACACCCACTTGCAGCCAATAATATTTTGAGAAGGATTAGAAGGGACTAGGGTCCATGTACCATTGCGCATGAGAGCATCAAACTCAGCAGACATAGCACCACGCCACTTAGAATCTCGGAGTGCCTGAGTTACAGATGTTGGTTCAATCGGTTGAGCAAGGTCATGTGTGGTGGCAGTTTGGATGTATTTTGGATTGGGTTTGTGGATGTTGTTTTGGGCTCGAGTGGTCATAGGATGGACTCGTGGAGGACTGGACACATGATTGGGTGATAATGGTTGAGGTGGCTGGGTATTGGTGGAGGTAGGTGTTACTGGGTATGAGCTGGAGGTGACAGAGTCATCAACTGCATGTGAAAGTTGGTGATGAGAAGTACCTGGTTGTTGAAGAGATGAGGAGGATGACTGAGTCAATTGTGAGGAGTTGTCATGCGAAGGAGGCTGCTCAGTAGGAGTCCCGATGTGCGGATGGCCCAAGTCAGGAGACTGTACCGAGAACTTGTGCAAGACTGGTACAGAGATATGTGACGATGGGATTGGTGAAGTTGGCTGGTCGGATGATGAGGTAGGGGAACGAGAGTTGTATGGAAAAATATGTTCATCAAACACAACATGACGCGAGAGAAATAACCGATTTGTGGCTAGATCAAAGCACTTGTAAGCACTTTGAGTGATGGAGTATCCAAGAAAGAGACAAGGGCGGGAGCGATATTCAAGTTTTGTTTTGTTATAGGGACGTAACCAGGGGTAGCATAGACAGCCAAAGACACGGAGTTTAAGATAGTTCGGTGAGGTACCAAAGAGAGCTTCAAAGGGAGATTTGTGGTCGAGGAGTGGAGTAGGAAGACGATTGATCAAGTAGGTGGCTGTGAGCAAAGCATAGGTCCAAAAGGTTTGGGGCAGAGAGGAATGATGTAGGAGAGCTAGGCTGGTTTCAACAAGGTGTCGATGACGTCGTTCCGCAGTTCCGTTGTGTTGTGGGGTGTGAGGAGGAGTGGTTAGGTGTGAAATACCATGACGAGCAAAATGATGACGAAGGGATTGATACTCACCCCCACCATCGGAGTAGACAGTAGTAATTTTGGTTCGAAAGTACTTTTCAACAGTGGCTTGGAATGTTGGAAAAATGAGAGAGACATCAGATTTTTTCCGTAAAGGATAGAGCCAAATATATTTAGTAAAATGGTCAACAAAAATGACATAATATTGAAAATTATCAATTGATCGAATTGGAGATGGTCCCCATAAATCCGTATAGATGAGATCAAGTGGACCACGACTCCTGATTGAAGACTCATGAAAGGGTAACTTATGACTCTTAGAACAAGAACATGACGGACACAAATTAGAATTATTTGGCTGAAACTTGGATGACAAGGAAAGCTGAGGAACTAGCAGTTGAAGAATCCGAGGAGATGGGTGGCCAAGTCTCTTGTGCCAGTCTTGCAAAGGAGCTTTGACACTAATCATCGCAGCATTAGCACTTGGCTTGGGCCATTCGTACATATCGTTGTTATTCGGGCCTCTTGCTAGAGTCTCCCCCGTACGCAGATCCTTCACATCAAAGAATGAGGGAAAAAATTCAATGGATGTATTGTTTGTCTTACAAAATTGAGAAACGGAAATTAAATTTTTGTGAATAGATGGAACACAAAGAATATTTGACAAAGTAAAGGATTTGTTAGGAGATGGTAGAATACCACTACCAGAGTGAGTGATATTTAAACCTGATCCGTCACCAATGATAATATTGTCAGGGCCATCATACGGTGTGGAGAGGGAGAGATTTTGCAAGTCCGAGGTTACATGATTTGTGGCACCGGTATCAACTATCCAGGGCTGGGAAGATGAGTTGCCAACAGAAGCAAAATTGACCTGAGGAGCAGTTTGGGCATAGTGACCAATTTGCGAGCAGCGTTTAGCAGAATGTCCTTGCACTCCACACAACTGACAAAAACCCTTATAACCACGGCCGGAAGCAGTGGTATTACGTCGAGCAGGTTGCTGAGTTGAGGCAGCATTTGATGATGAACGATAGCCACGACCATTGCTATTGCCACGAGTGGAATAGGAATGATTGTTGTGTGTCCGAGCGGTGAGGTTAGCTGAGATGACTGAGGATTCAATCTGAGGTGCAGCCCGACGAAGATAAGCATCAAAATCAACAAGCTTATCATGCAAATCATCAAAGGCAATTGATGTTTCACGGGCACGAATACCAGCGGTTAATTCTTTGAAGTCATCCCCAACACCATTGAGAACATAGATGACCAGATCATCATCAGATAAGGGCGCATCAATGAGGGCTAATTCATCAGAAATAGCCTTGAGTTGTTGAAGATAATCAGCAATGGGAAGATCATTGCGGGGCCGTGACAGTCGTTCTTTGAGGCTCATGACACGCGAACGTGATTTGTTGGCATAGAGAGCCTTGAGCTTATCCCAAGCAGCCTTAGAGGTAGTGGTGGAGGCAATTAACGTGGCTATTGAATCTGATACAGAGATGCGAATAGCATGCAACAAAAGTTGGTCTTGTCGTCTCCATAGATTGGAGAGCTTGGGATCCTCAGTAGGACAAATGTTGGTGCCATCTACAAAACCAAGGAGATCGTATCCAAGTAGGAGGGAATTGAACTGAGCATACCAAGATGGATAATTGGTGGATGTCAGTTTGAGCGGAAGTTGAGTATTTGTAATTGAAATCAAAACTGGTGGTAAAGGAGAGGATGCACCAGCAACATCAGAGGTGGGAACAACAGAGGAGGCCATATGATAGAGATGGATCGACTCGTAAGAGTTGTATCCTCTGATACCATAAAACGTAGAGATATTTAAGATGGAAAGCTTTCTTATCTTTCTCATTCATCAAAGTGATATATATACACAAGTAGTTAACGATAAGAAGAAGCCTAACTCTAGTCTATCAACATATTGGTTACAACAACTATAATAGATGAGGTAGCTGTTACAACAAAGTGAATAAACCAATGGATTGTTTGAAGTGGATAATTACGTGGGATTTATATCTCCTATAATTAGCGCAGCCAGGGGGGCCTACCTTTAGTTGATTAATTTTTTTAACTTGATAGAAGTGAGTTGAATCACACGGTTTTTTAATTGCAAATTTCTAGCTTCTTAAATTACATTTTTTCCGTGATCATAAATTTACAATGCTTCCAAAGAAGAGTTCTTGAACTCAAATTTTCGAAATTATAAATGAGAATTGTTCTTGTTTTATTTCAGTAAATCTGTTGTGATTTCTTTACAACCGTGTTTTCTTTGATCGTTGTTTGTGTAATGCAAAGACATGTCCAATGAAACTGCTACACATACTCCCGGCAATTTCTGTAGTCTGTAATATCAACTGATACCTATGAAGAACCATGAATACATAACTCTACTTGCACTTTCTTTTCTGTAGTTCACAGTTCATCACTACAAAGTAATGTGTGTTGCCCTTCCTGGAAGGGCATTTGTTTTTACATCCTGACAGATAGATTCTATTTTCATTCTCCCTCTAAAATTCATTCCTTTTATTCGGCCAGGGAGACTCTTTCCGCTCTGGCTCTGTATCATTTGGGAGATATGAAAATGAGTCCTTATCTTGGGGAAGGAGGTCATCTTTCTCGCAAAACAGGTACCTGGAAGAGGTTGAGAAGTGCTCAAAGCCTGGCTCCGTTATTGAGAAGAAAGCTTATTTTGAAGCTCATTTCAAGAAGAAGGCTATGAGGCATCAGAATTCCTCTGAAAGCCAAAATGATAGAGAATATGACACCAGTGACATTGAAGTCCTGGAGAACATAAATTACAGGGAAGAATATGATAACGTTAATGAAGGGAGTGAATCCGCTTACACTAATGGAGGTTTCTTGGTGAATTCGAATAATTGGGAAGATATCAATGGAGAAGAAAGGAACCAATTAAATTATGTAGATGATGCCAGCCATTCTGTTCACTTGAAAGAGGAATTGGGAAATGTGGATTATGGTGAAGAATTTGATAGGGGAAATGGAGGGAGTCAATTTGGATATTTAGATGATAGTGGTACACACTGTGATTATGATGATGAGAGCCCCAAAGGACCAGAACACCGCAACGAATGTGAGGTAGCGGCGTGTGGAGTAGATGATCCAATTGTTTTTCCTTGTGGCCTTGAGATTGAGGCTTCTATGAGCAAGTCTAATAGTTTTATAGATGGTTTCGAGGAAGATGGTACACAAGAACCAAATCAAACTGAGATACTCTCAGACAAGTTACTTGCTGACGATGGTGAAACTGAGATGGAAGTAAACCGGAGGCCTGATGATATTAGCGTTAGTTTTGAATCATCTAGACCTTTTAACGCATTGCCAAAGAACAAAATTGGCAATAAAGTTAATAAATCTAGTCTTGAACATCATTGGACTCATTCTGCAAAGGTATGGATTTACAATTTAATAGTGGTTAAATATCACCCCCATAATGCATGCTTAAGAGCTTAAAGCCATTCCACGATAAGAAACCATAACATGGCGTGGTTATTTTTCTTGTGTGAAACTTACTCCATATGGGCACATGCTCTTGAATTTATGCACATTTCATAGAATCTTCATGTGGTTTATACACTGATGTTTTTTTTCTTCTAGTTGATGGCTGCTGCAGCAAGTAAATCAACTAAACCGAGACTAAAGTCTCTTGTCAGTACAGTTGCAAAAGGCTCTTCTAGTGATCCATCAAAAACATCTTCAAAGAATCGGAATATAATGGAAAAAGAGGGTCCGCATCCGCAGAGACCAAAAAAAGAAAAACAGCCATCGCAAGCTGCAATTTCTTCTAGACATTGGCTGAACAGAAATGCAAAGAAAGAAACTAGTGTTAGTCATGATGATTATTTTGAGTCAATAATGCAAAATTTTCATTTGTGCATTGTTTTTATATCACATCTTTTGAATCAAACATTTTTGATTTCTTTCCTTGTTCAGGATACTGAGATAACCAAAACTAAACAAAATATTGTTAGCAAAAGGTACTTACTAGTTGTGCGCATTGTATATCCTTTCATCCTTGGTAACGTTTTTTATGATGGTTACCTCTTATTATCTGTTGCAGTGAAAAGGTGATAAGGATGAAGAAAGTAATTGAACCACAATCTTATGCATCAAAAATTGAACCCAGGGCACATGATTCACCAAACAGGTCTTCGAGCAAAAGAAAAAATCTCTCACAAAATTTTATATTTATAAATTCTGATTTTTTATGTAGACTTATTCTTATGCAGACTTAAGCATACTGTTGCTTCGACTAAGTTGGACATAAGAACAAGTGCTGTAAGTTTTGATTTCAAAAGCTCTGAACGAGCAGAGAGGAGGAAAGAGGTAAGACATTGAACGGTTTTGTCATCTGAACTTTCTTTAGTTCAAGTAATCAAACTTGATTCGCTTATGCCTTTGTTCTTTTGGCTTTGTAATTCAGTTCTACAAGAAATTGGAGAAAGAAATGCATGCTAAAGAGGCTGAGATAAATCAGCTCCAAGCAATAACCCAGGTGCATAAAATCGTCACTTAGCTTTTGCTTTCTGAGTGAAAATGATGTTGGTGTCCCAGTTAGTAGAACAACAATTTTGGCATTTTTAATTGCCTAGACGCAGAATCATAAAATCAGTTATTCTATGAATGTGAAACTATCCTTGATTCCTCTATCTGATAATGCAACTGCTGCTAGAACTTTAAAGTACTTGACTATACCCTTTGCTGGCCGAAATTTTAAAGGCATGTTTGGTTCAATTGTTTGTTTTGTGATGTAATTTGAGTTCCACAATATGGTCTGATTAGCTGGTAATCAAACTTCACAAAATATTTAAAGAAAAAATCGAAGCAGCAGACTAACTGTTTAATTGAAATCCCTTAACTTCTTTAAGAGAGAAAAAAACTCCACCGAGTAAAGTACTTTCACTGTATATTAGTAAAACCTTATTAGATGATAGCCCTTATTACAGGAAGAATTGAATAACTAATTTTATTGTCTAATTATCTGGGGTGTGGTGGAATGTATTGAAATGTTTATTTGCATTCTCTTAAGAGGAATCCAACGAGGATCGTTTTTCTATTTTATTCTATATTTGTAAACCAAATGGCCTTGATTGTATCCAACTTCAGTTTGGTTTGTTGCGTTCATCAAACTTAATTTTGGTTAAAGCAATTTGCTTCAATTACTGTTTCTGCAGGAAAAGAAAGAGGTCGAGATTAAACAATTCAGGAAAAGCCTTAATTTTAAAGCAGCACCAATGCCTAGTTTTTATAGTGGTGGCTCAATTGGGAGCAAGGTAGCTTATCATTTCTGAATTTGCTTGGATTTCCTCTGGGTATTTTGCCTTAGCAGAGAGCAACTCAATTGTCTCTCTCTGGGAAGGTTCACATACTTGAATTCTTTCTCTATGAGGTGCTTTTATATATTGTTATATTGCTAAAAACAAAAGGTAAACTCTTATGCACAAGGCTCTTGCAGTGGGCAGTGTCAAGTACAGGCAGAAGATACATCATTGTTGTTATTTACTTCATTTGGTTTACGGATACGATTCTTTGTAGTATCTATAAACTTTGGAGTTTTCATTTTAGGGTGGCTCTAGTTTTGTGGAATTCTATGACATGTCTGTTTGCATTTGCAAAGTTCATAGATTTTTCTCTTCATTTCTTGTGTGTGGTCAGGACACTTTATCTGTTGTGATAAAAATTTAAAATATATGGAAATGAGAATGTTCCCAAGATATGCAGTTTTGAAAAAGGAGATAAATCTCCGATCTCTTAACCTCTAAGGGTTTAGAGTAATTTATTCTATAGATGTTCTATCAAAAGCAAGTTAATTTGTATCTTGGAGCATCAGCATCGGTAAGGCTACCTTGATCCTTTAGGAAGAAAAAGATTGAAGAAAAATTAAGAGGAAGAGAAGTCATGCATATTTGTCTGGGCCCCCCAATTGTTACCCTGTTTTATTAACAGTTTCACAATATATTTTTGTCATTTACTTGCATAAGGTTTAATCGTTCCCTTAAATATGATGGCGTTCTTTCATTTATGTATTGAACTTTCTCAGGCTGCATCATCCAAACACAAACAAGGCAAGGCACAAAATAAGTTGAATACTGGAGCTGCTGTAAGAACAACACCGCTTCTCAAGACAGGAAATAATTGGACTCTCCTTGCATCTGACTCTATTAGTCCAACTGATCACCTTGAATCATCAGAGGCTTCTATTTGTTCTGCAGAGCCATCTGAAATTCATGCACTACCATTGATTCCACCGACTAATACCAAGTCACCCAGAGCAATAACGAATGATGGGATAACCAGAAAGAAAGAACGGGGGAAAATGCAGAAGCATCAAGTTCCAGACAACAATAAAATGACAAAAGATCTGAAAGTCGGAGGGAAGCTGAAAGCTGGAGCTAGGAAAAACCACAATGAGGTAGCAAGTAAGCAGATGAGAGGCACTGAGATTGGCAACCGTTCTAGAATGGGACATTTAGCAGTTGGTGTGGCCTCCTGAGTCCTGAATAAGTTTGCTTAGTTTCCACACTCCGTTTCAAGGATATCAAACGGCTAAACCGCGCGGCTTGTTTGAAGCCTTTCTACTACATCTCTATTCAATGGAAAAGCAAAGCGAAATCTGGAGAGTCTGGGTTTTGTCCAACTGCTTCTCTCAGGTATGCAGATGGCAAATATCATGGCAGCCACTCACTCCGAGTAGTTCTCAGTAGTTGGTCATACTCACTTTGCTAAGATTGCACATATAAAGCAGGAATGTGAAATGAAGCTAGAAACTGTAAAACCGATGGCTGATTTGCTGATTTCATGTCACCATATTTATATTTATTAGGAATCAAAGCAAAAATACTCATAGAATATAATCTGTGTGAGTAAGATCTCTATCGAAACTCTAGAACTAAAATCACTAATAAACCATTTCAAGGTCTGTTTACAGCCTAGTAGTCCTCGTGGTGGAATATCGTTACCCACCACCAACTACCAAATCAATCATAATTTTCTCTTCAGTTTATTCAGACACTAAGCCTTACATCACTTTCTCAGTGCTCTAGCCAAAATATCGCGTGGTAATTTATGTTTTGTTAAAATAAATAAGTTAAAAAATTCTAGTCTCCATTGGCCACCCCAAAAAAGCCTCATGGGGGTAGTGAGTGTTTGTTATTTAATACAGGTCGTATATCGGGGTAGTGAGTGTTTGTTATTTAATACAGGTCTTATCCGATATGAGATGTTTTAACTTCTAACACTCCTCATGTGTGGACTGAATATTTATATCCAAGGCCAACTTGTGGAGTAGAAATTGTTACAAAGGTCAACACTTGCTCTGATATCGTAAACTGAATTTCGGGTTCCACTTATTAAAATATCTAATGAGAGGTAAACTAAACTCAAAACTTATATATAAGCAGATTAACTCATCACCAATCAATATGGGATAAATATATGAGGTACCTCTCACAAAAATATTTTAGCAAGCAAACAAAAAACAAAACAAACTTCCCTCAAGATAATCCAGGAAAAAGTACCCCCAAGACGAAAGAAACTCTAAAGCTGGCGTCCGTTTACAATAAAACATTTATTATTTGTTTAAAAAGAAGAAAAAGACCAAGACTTTAACAAGCAACGAGGGGAAATTAAAATGATAAGGAAAGCTACTTGAAGGTTCCTGGAGGCCCATTATTAAAAGCCTACTTGGGCCCACTTCATTCTCAGCCAAAATACTGAAATAGTTGATGTGATGAAGCAGATACCAGATCCCAATTAATAAAAGACATGATCACTGGGTTCTCTAACAAGTGACACAGTGACTATGGCACTAGGGAAGGAAAGCTTTTGATCTCATAAATTTCTTCTGCTCAATTAATTAATTAGCTGCATCATAATTAAATACACGAAATCCTAATAACTCTCTCATCAAACTTATTTACTGCCAATTGACATATATATATAATTATATATATATTCTTACATCAATGAAGCAACATACACAACAAAAACATTAAAGTCATAATCACGACCGTCGATCTTCCAACGGTGGCAGCAGAAGATTCATCATCAGTCTTATGAGGAGGTTTGTTGAAATAGAAGGGAAAGTAAGGCAAGATTGGGTCAGGAGGCGGAGGCACATAGTAAGTACCACTCCCACCACCAGTGGGTGGTGAAGGGTAATACGGTGAGTTCCCACTCGGAGGAGGGTAAGAGGAAGAAGACCCTGAAGGGGACGGCGGTGTCAGAGCCACTGGGGCCGGTGGTGTCAGAGCAACTGGGGCCGGCGGAGCTTCGGTGGTCGGTGTTCCGGAGCCGGTGGGTTGTGGATAGCAGGGGTAAGGGCATACTTCTTCGGAGGCGGCGAAGCTGAAAATTGAGGTGAAGAAGAGGAAGGAGAGAGAGATGTTGGAGAACTGTGGTGACATGTTTGTTTGGGTGATTAGAGAGAGAGAGAGAGAGAGGAGAAGTGACGTTAAAGGAAGTTTGAGTGAAGAAGTTGTTGAGCGAGATTTGTACCCATTAGAAGGTTGTGTTTGTTTAATTGTCTTCGACTCAAAAAAAGCCAATAAGAAAAAAGAGGAAAAAGAAGAAAAGTAAGTGTAGGCGTTAATTTGTGCTCCGTATATACAAGACTGACCTCCCCCAACAGTACACCTACTGTTATAGTAAACACAGAGAGGGAGTTTATGTGCATGTATCTGGACTACGTACAATTGTTATAATCTGAAGAATTTGATGGAGATGAGAAAAAAGAAAAGAGTAAGGATAATAAGAATGAGGTAACAGAAGTTAGGGCTTGTTTATCAAAAAAAACAGAAGTTAGGGCCAGTAAATCTCAAGTATTATCCCCGTTTTGAGCCCAAGTCTCGCGTGATTTGGTCCGATCCTTCAAAAGACTCTTCAAGTGTTTGAGGTCGATTTTATATTTATAAATCGTATTGTTGACTTATACTAAATCGACGTTATTTTTTTTTATAAATCTTCAACAATTATTGTCTTTATTTTTTAGAATAAAATTGTACAATTACTTATTTGTTTATGTTTGCACATCAAAATACTTATTAAAATAGGGTCTGAATCGCAACATTGAATAAAAGAGCTACATGATGACTTAGTTTGCTTGACTTTGTAAGTTTTTATTCAATCTTCACAGCTTAATTAGTTCCTCAAGCTATTAAAAAAAACACCAGCTGGAAAGTAAGGAGTTGAGACTTGAAAGTGATATCGAGGGGTATGCCACAACCAAACAAAAGTTCACATAAATATACATACATATATATATATATATATATATATCATATACGACCTTATTGGCTCATAGAGTCGGTGGAAAGCTCTTCCAAACTAAACAACTTGTTTTAGTTTTTGGTTAATTTCACGTATCTAATTATTCACTAACTGTATAAAATTAATTATCAACTGTGGGTACTTGAGTCGGTAAATTCTTTCTATGGGAAGACTCAAATTTTGATTCATCATATCAAAACTCCACGACTTAGCAACAAGTCTTTGAGGAGGAAGCCAATTCAAGTTTCCAAATTCAACAAATTCTCCATTAGCTTTAGTAAAATGAGCTTGTTGGCTTGTGTTTTGTAAATTTTGTTATTATTTAAATAATTCCAATTTTTTATATTTTATAATATTCACCTTTTTTGGGATAAAAAAAAGGAGAGAATCAAAGTGGCAAAGAAAGCTCTGAAAACCCAAATGATAAAAAGTGAGAAATAGAATTAATTCTTCATCTTGTCTTCTTTGATTTTCTTTTAGGTGGAGGACCATCTTTTTCTGCTTCAAAAATATTTGACATTTATGGGATTCTCTTGTCACCCAATTAACCAATAATATTGGAATTAGTTTTTGTACCTCTGTTTGTTTTAGCGTATACTCTGTCACTCATACTCTTAGACACTCTCAGCTTTTATATTTTACGAGAGCGTATATTCTATGAAACCTAATCCGTCTTTTATCTCATCTTTTGTGCTTGATTTATGTGTTAAGAGTAAAATTAGGAGTCAAAGATAAATATGATTACCTTTTGAATGTAATGAGAGACAATGCTAGGTAGTAGGTAGCTATGTGTTACATCAATATTATTGTCTAGAATTAACAATCCATTGGAATACAACGTGGATCAATGGCGAAAAGGAAAGAGGATGCCACTGATGTTTATACATTTTATCAACCCAGATTGGTCAACTTTTGGACAATTCAATCTTTTAGATATTTCACACTAGTGTTTATTGAGATGTCATAAATTCTCGAATCAGCGAACAAGTATATGTTAATATTTTGTTGTTTATATATTATTTATAATAATTATAATTTATTTATTAGTTAGGCTTTTATTTATATATATTAATATTAGTTTCTTTAATGTATTCCAATTTATCTATCGAAAAATATTACGACTTTACTTTCAATTTATGCATTTTTATATTTCCTAGAATTGTCATCATTACAATCGGCAGGATGGATAAAAAACGTTTATTTCTCGTCTCGATAGATACAGGGATAGGGTGAAAATTAAAATAATAATGAACATTTTAGTAATGACAAATAAATAAAGACTATATAACGGATATAGGGATAGATAGAGAATTTCTCCGCCCTGTTTATATTCCCAATTGCTTGTAACAAAAGTATAGTATTTTTCACTAAATATTTTTATTTTTATTTGAGATATAAAATATCCTATCAAAATATGATTAAAATTATAATAAACGGTCCGTTTGGATCAGAATATATTAATAGAGTATAAACTCTCGTAAAACGTAAAAGTTGAGAGTGTTATATTCTGCGACAAACGGAGGCAAACTTAAAAAATCAGTACATAGAGTTCGCGTATTTGATGTTGTATATCGACGGACTCAAAGACAAGTTTAATACGTCAAATGAGTTTGTTGTCTAGTCAAATTAAATGATCAGCATTAGGTTGCAATAATGTGTCCCCACTCCCCATGACCATGAGACATGAACGTTATTGCTGTCTTGGCGAGTGAAATGACCCACGAATCCATGACGTGTAAGCCATGTGACGTGTAGGACCCACGTTTGGTGAAACCGAAGTTGATCCTAAGAATGTACTGCCAAACTGACACGTCTTAGATAATTCAGAAGTACACAATTGGGAATGGATCAGTGCAAAGCCACCAGTGGACCCGACTCCAACCTTAAACAAGCGGGTAAATGGGTAATTGTGATCCTTTCATTTGGGTTGAAATCTGATCCGACCCAAACACAATCACAAGCGAAAAAGGTTTTGGGTACCCATAACGGACATTAACGGGTAATCCGGCCAATTAACCTGACAAATTAGTTTAAAATAAACCTTTCGAGTACAGGGGAATCAAACTCGAGACCTATAAAAGATATCATATATATGAGTGTCATTTGAATTACTCGTAATTCTCACCCTAATCATTTTTCATACATAGTTAGATTTGAATATCAACTACATATAACAATTCATTTTAGGAGGATTTAATCGACACCGTAATAAAAATTGATTAAATTCAACAATTACAAAACAAATCTCAAGACTATTTTATGTACCCAAAAAATATCGATATTATTATAATTATTATTATAATATATTTTTTTTACAAAAGATTACGATATCGTATCAATTTATTAAAAGTCTTCACTTTTACACTTGGATCATTAGTCCGGACCACATAATTTTCGTAGACTAGCCATGGTGGGCACATGTGGACTTGACTCGATTAAGGACATCATCAACAACCATTTGGGCCCCACAATCAAGACGGCAATTGAAGTGCTAAACGGTGGATGATCCATATATTACTATTACTATTAATATTAATATATATTAAAGGATAATATAATTATTATATCAATTAAATTAAATTAAATATGACCACGCACATATATATAAAATTTTATTGAGTACACATGGTAGTGGTGAAACAAAACAAGTAATTAACACAAACCTAATAAAAATTTTATTGATTGGAATTAAAGAAATTGTAGTTAGAATTACTGAACAATTAATATATTTCAGACAAACACAGCTAGCGATCGACGAAATTAGATGCTAAAAAACTTGCCTAATTCTAGGCCACAATAATTCACTTAACCTAATAATCTGGACACGAATATATATTAATTTCCAAATCTTACAACAATAAAATAAAATATAGGATGATTCACAAGAAACCCAATAATCCCCACCCGATGAAAACCGACAAACCCACCTTCAACTTCCCGTTCACGCCGCTGAAATCATTGTCAATTGGGTACAGATTTCCTGGTGGACCGGTAACGTAATTAAAAGGCGGCGGCGGATAGTAGCCCGATGGCGGCTTCTTGGGAGACGGAGGAGTCTGTGACGGTGGCGATGGATATGACGATGACGGTGGAGATGGATATGACGATGACGGTGGAGGTGGGCACGGAGATGGTGGTGGCAGTGACGGTGATGGTGGTGGAAGTGACGGTGGTGGTGGAGGAGGAGATGTTTGCCCACATGGTTCACAATTATTGTCAGTTGGCCTCGGCACAGCGGTTTCATCGAGCTTCCTTGAATCCGAGCCGTCGATTGCAGAGATCATGAGAAGTATTAACATGGTTAGAAACACAAAATCGTTGCGACTGTTCATTTTTCGGAGACCAATTTTGGCAGACAGAGAGTTGGTGGTGTTTAATTGTTTGGTTGATTTAGTGAGGGAGAGTTGAGTAATATAGTGGAGGAGAAAAATATGACTGAAGGCTGAGAGAGTGATCAGCTGTTGTTTTACGTTATTGTAAAAAGTGCATGGACAGTGTGAGAGAAGTGCTAGATAATAAAGGTAGTTGGATTTTGGAGCTAGCTAGGTGGTTTTGGTAATTCCTTTACTCAGTGGTCACTAGAAGGCAAAAGCAGTGATGAATTAGACCCTTGTTTACATGGACCACTTTTTCCCAATTGATGTTACCTAGCTAGTTCTCCTATAAGGAAATTGCACTGCATGTGGACACAGTCCTAGCTTATTTATGGGCTCCACCAGCTACATTTATAAATGAGGTAAATTAAACTTGCGGTCACCGAAATAGTTCATCAGTTTCAATTTGATCACTGTATAAACATTTCAAATAAAGAATCGAACTTTTGATTTTGTTTCAAATAAGGGTAGGTTTTAATTATTTGTTTGGTGTAATAAAGATAGAATAGTGCATGGGCATGTGAGGGAGGCATCTATAATTTTAGCCATCAAAAAGTTATTGTATAAGGGAATAGTAGGAAAAAAGTTTATTATAAGGAGAATATTAGACAACCTATACCAATTGTATTTCACTTCTTCGCATGTAGTCCAACTCATTTGATCGAGTCTTCTTCAATGAAAGCTTGCACATGTAGTTGGTCTCTAAAAGATTGGACCCACGATCATTAAAATTGCTGGTTTAATCTATTCGGGAGGTCATGTACAGTTTCTTGAGTTTGACAAAATTGAAGGCGATGAGTGTGAATGCCTAGGCGAAGCGGATTTAGACGAATTAGCCACACACCGACACTAACCATGAAGAACGACACTCACATTCAAAGTATTGTGGTGTGATATGAGACACTTGTTATTATAAATTTGAGTCCACTCATATTAAAGATGTCGTACATTTTGAGTTGTCCGATTTTTATGAATGCATCTGATTTACACAATGATGATTTTATTCTTCCTCGACTGTCTCACTCGATAATACTAGGGTTAGGAAAAGACGGCCTCTTTTGATTGTAAGAATTTGAGTATTCTTTATAAACCCACATCACTTGAATTATTTAAAAACGATGTGAAACTTATAATTTGTAATATGTCTGCAACCATTAAGGGTGCATTTGATAAGAACTTGAGTATTCTTCATAAATCCACATCACCGGGATTATTTAAAAACGATGTGAAACTTGTAATTTACAATGTCTACGTATTTTTAGTACCTTTTAATATTACATCTTTATCAAACACCCTAAATAAAAATTGCACGTTCGAAAATTACAAAGCTTCATATCCCTTCGTTATGACGACGTGCAGGAGACCATATACGAAGAACGCGAAATGGAGATGGAGAGAAAAAGGTCAGGAATAGGGAATCCAGCAATAATGGGCAAACCCACCGTCCCATTTACTTTTAAAGCATCGCAAAGTCAACATCCCACATGAATAATTGAATATGACGCTAATTCGTATTATGGATGGGATTCACCAATAATTATTCTGTCGACTTGAGGGCTGGGCTGGGCTTCGACTCACCTTTCTCAAACTGGGCCATGTCTTACAACAACTGATTATAACAAGCCCAGCCCATGTACCGAAATAAAACTCTAGAGTCTCCGGCCCATGGAAGCAGAACATAAACCGATAAACATACACATCAAATAAAAAAAAATCTTGCCTCAGAATCGCCTTCTTTAAATCATACAATTCTTGCCTCCTTGATCGCCAATTGCGCCGCTAGTGCAGATTTTTTTTGTCCCCACTCTCGTTCAAGAAATATTGGGGAGGGACTCACAAATTAAGGAGTGAAGCATGCATATATGCATATGTAATTAGATGTATGTTTATCATAATCATCCACTTTTAGAAATGAGAGAAAAGTAGAAAACACTAAACATATAGATAGGCAGCTTGTTCAGGAAAAGTAACAAAACAAGGGAGATCGATAGTTGAGAGAAGAAGTGATCAAACCTGGGATGCTGAGATCGATGAGAGAGCATTATTAGTCATGAACTGGACGGGGCTGCGTCAAACAACTGAATCTTACTATGTATGAGGTTTTAAATTCCATGCAAACCCTGGTCAAGTAAATAGTCCCTGCCTCGTCATACCTCAATTTCACTGTCATGTTCGACCTTGATAAACTTCTTTTCCTTTTAATTTGTGGGTTTGTGCGTTTGTGTGTAGAGAGTAGGATCGAGAGGATGAGGGTCGATGGTCGGGGTCTGTGATAGCACAAGTAGGTGCACCAAACCATGAAATTCCCGAACGAACGCCGAACATGTTACATAATGTTTTTGTATTGTCTAATCTTTAATATAATTACCAGCTCCATTGTGACTTGTGAGTGAAAGTTATATATACTATCATATTACTAGGGTTTATATATGTATATAATATATTATATTATACGTATGGAGCCAAAAAAGGGGTTCAGGGTCGAACAGACAATGAAACAAAGATTAATCGGCAAGGAACTGCTCACTTGACATGGATAGCATGGAATTCACTCACCTTTCCAAGCCAGAGCGAGCGATCAACATATATTTTTATATATTACCCAATCTGACACACCTTGATCGATCTCTAGCTATCTCCATTCTGACAAACTTCAATCTCTATATAGCTACCTCCATATATTGATCTTGGGACACCTGAAACCAATCGGGATATACACACACATATATGTGACTAAAATTCATAATAAATAACAAGATAATTAACTTTCTGTAATTTATAAAGCTAAAAAAGGACCTGAAAGGCTGAATCTCCTATAAAAGGACCTCGAAGTCTAGAAGGAATGAAAGAAGGAAAAAGATGAAGCTCAAAATGATCGAGCTAAGAGGAGATCTCGAAGTCTAAAAGGAATGAAAGAAGGAAGAAGATGAAGCTCAAAATGATCGAGCTAAGAGGAGACGACGTCAAACCTATATTTATTTAAATTTGGAAGAGCTAGCTGGCTGTTGCCTATTGGATGTTGGTTTATAAATTATCTTCAAAGTGTGATTCTAATTGGAAAGTTGAAGAGTCGGAATCTGTTGCGCCTGACACGTGACCTGCTTTGACTAACTGGTGCGTAATCATCCTATCCTGTAGCATTGCGTATCCTTCCAGTTACTTACTTACTTTCTATCTACACACGCAGTAGTACTTCTGTAGCATTGACTAAAGAGGTGGTCGAGTTGGCTGCCTGATGAGGATTTTTCACAATGTGTTATGATTTCCTGATAAGATTGGCGCGTGAATCCAACATTGTAGCGGACTACTCTTTGGCAAAGTAAGGTTACAATAGACCTTCGCGAGCTGTTTGTTACTTGGCTGTTAGATGTCTAAAGTTACTGATTTAAGGTGAGCCAGAAGTCTTCATGCATATGCAATGGTGGGAACTCAGGTGCCAAATAGAGAGGTTGGTTGAATGAGGCCAAAATTCTAATTAATTGGTCTGGGCTTTCTCATATTAGCTTCTTCTCCTTTTGTTGGGCCGGATCGGATTGAAGGGCATCAGGAATCTTTTCTGCTCTCAGTTTGTTCTTACTTTCTGAGATTGTGATTCAAGAGTCTTGGTTGGGAGAAAGTTTAGCAGGTTTTTTTCCTCTGTAGCAGGCCTTTTTTTTTATTTTTATGAAAGGGGTAGCCCGGATATTAGATTAAAGGACCCTACTAGGCGAGGGCAAGCACAAGACAAATGTAGCAGGCTCCTTAGTCAAGCAAGTTTGTGTTGCTCCTGCCTTCTCGGCTTCTTGTGGTTAGTTTTGGGTCTCGGTCCTTTCGCTTCTTTATCAAGTTTTCTCCTGCTGGTTTTCGTTGGTTATGGTTTGAAGCTGGGCATGATATTGGTTTTGGTGCGGCAGTTGATTGTGGTAGTGGTGTTGGGTTTATTTAGTTTGGGCATTCTGTATTTTTTTTTTCAGTTTTCTCTGCTGGTTTTTGCTGGTTGTGGTTCGATTTTTAGTGCTTTGACTAGGAGGGGAAGGCTAGCTTCTTTCATTCTCGGCAGTTTCTTTGCTTGGTTGTGCTACTCTCTGAATTTGGTTAAGGATCTGTGTCCTCAGTTTGTGGTAGCTTGGTTTCCTTCTTTGTGTCTTTTTGGTCTAGAATGTGCATAAGTTGTTCTGTCTTCTTTTCTTTTGTCCTGGTCCGGGTCTTGTAACCGTGATATTCCTTCCCCATAAGTGAGAGTTTTAATAAACTTATGAGGTATCACCATCTTTCATTAAAAAAGAAAAAATTCCACTTTTCCTTTTCTTTTCTTATACTGAATTCACAATATTCGCTCAGATTACTCTCTTTGGGGTGTTGTCCGTGTGTGCTAGGTTAACCTATAGGCCTGCCGTTATAATACACAGATCGCGCGCGATCAATGGGCTCATCAAATTAACAACACATGAGTAGATAAGTTATTAACAGTAATATGGACCAGTAATGTATGTCAAAACCATATGTCTGAAAGTGGGATGAGTTTACAAATATTGGGACTCCAACGTTGTATCGTATATCTATTCATAATATATTTGTCACTTTCGTACATACTAATATTAGCATACTAGTGGTGGGGATTCTAACCATCCTGCATATATTGAAATTCAAAGTGAGCTCGCGAAATTAAAATTAGATAAGTGGGTGTTTCTTTCATGTGTCCTATATATAATATGTACATATACATTTATATATATATATATATGTATATATAATTTTCACATTAGGACATTAGTGAGAACCATACCTAGGTTTTTATTATAGTATTGGTTATTTATCATAGTAATGATACCAAATATAGCTTGCAATAAAAAAGACATGTGACATAAAGTGGAACATGTGGCATGAGGATGTCAGGTCAATGCATTGCTCGTATACCGAACGTTACATATCGAAGATAAAGAGACCCAGACTGAGCTGTTATGCAAGGCAGTTCGGAGGGTCCTAGCCGAGTAGTACCATCTGGGTAGGGGTGTCAGTTCGGTTATGACTTTTTAAAATTTATTATCAAAAAATATATATCACATAATCAAACCGAATTTTTTAGGCTCGATTCGGATCGAATTTCGGTTTTGACGATTAAAAAATATTTCATCAATTTAGTATGATTAAAAAAAATCAAGATAATTAGAGAACTAAAATTATTAGAAATCCAAAAGTTAAAATAATATAAATACATAAATAATGTTATTTTCAGTGAAGTGAGTGGAATAGTGAGGGAGGAGGAGAAAAGTAGGGGAAGAGATGCTATTTTAAGCCCTAATGGATAAATTAGAAATTAAATTTGGGTCTAGTTCTTTAATTTTTTTAGCCTTAATTATTTAAATAAATATATAAAACAACCTTAATTATTTAAATAAGTAAATATATAAAACATAATAAAATTTTATTTGTTTTTTTTGGATAAATCCGAAACCGAATCCAAAATATTGAATAACCACGGTTCGGATCTGTTTCTCGATTTCGTATCGGATTTGGACACCCCTACATTCGAGAATGAGAGCCACCTCGGTGTAAAGCAATATGAGTAATCTCGATAACACTAGGTGATTGAACACCCATGGAAAAATATTCGAGGATCGAGAGATAATTAAGAGAATATTCATCTTCTGAACTATCATTTTGAAAATATTTTTCGAAGATCTCATTTCAACTCATATAACAGGGAGCCTCCAAATCGGGTGAATGACGTTCAAAAGCACTCAACTTTCCAATACTATCCAGTGAGAGCTCTCATACAGAGAATATCCCACTACTCCGAGATAGTCATTTGATTGACTTGAGCGTCAAAACGTTACCTGAAGATTCACCTCGGTAACCCCATAGCTCATGCTTTGTCTTCCCAGACCATCGATGAGTCTTTTGCTGATGCTAACCCAACCGATTGCTATATCATCGAGACCATCCAGCTTTGGACGTGATCATAAATCACATACAATTAGTCAATGAAACTATATATTGCAAAATGTAACACACACACATATATACATTGTATGTGTCCAAGCATAGGCATCTTCTGCACAACATAAGAGAGTAGACAGTGAGGGTGGGTGTTGATCTCCGTGTAAAAGCCATGTCAAATGACGAGTCCTTCGCTTTATACCTCACATTCGCTATCCTGTTCGACCTTGAAATTAATTGACCAACTTTTATTACATGCATGCATGTCTTGCCTTTTAAATTATTTTTCCATAAGAAAAAGCTTAGCCACACACACATTGCATGTTAACCCTATAAATCTAAAACTACAAAGAGAAATTAGGTTTCATCAATATGTCCAAAGTACTGTACAGACTTGAACTAATTTTCACTAAGAATACTGAGAGAGGGAGAGTGAGAAGATCATTGTCAAAGGATTGTTAAGATTCTTGTTTAACTGTCCAAACGTCATTTATTTTTTTCAGAGACAAAGGCGATATTTTGAGTATCGACTCCTAGAAGGAAAATATTGCCAAAAATAAGTAAATAACTGAAATATCAGTGAATCATAAGAGAAAGAAGTATGGAATATCAAGATATATATATATATATATATATATATATATATGAACTGTATATATAATAGATATATATATATATATATATATACATGTATAGGGCTTGGATACTTGGATATAATATGGGCTATAATGTATATATATTGTGAAAGTTCGTACATTTTATGAATCTAGACCATTTGAAATCACAGAGTACTTGATATGTAGTCAATTCTCCAGAAATGGAGTCTTGTACAAAAGGAGCTTATACTCTATTTTGAGCTCGTATAGTAAGTAAGACATGCTTAGCATGAAATCCCACCCTCTCTCGCTCGGCAAAAGGTTGCATTGAATCTTGGCAATGCTGTTACAAATATGTATATGTATATTTATATGTTTTCCTCTTTCTCTATTGACCTCCAAGAATAACTATAAAACTAATTAAGATTAATCAATCAAAATTCGGATTCTAAAATGATAAACAAATTAAAGATAGAAGTGATCTTTGGAGCAACAAGACATTAATTCTGGTATGAGCTATATCCTTGTGTGTCAAAGACAAAGTTAAATCCCCCTAAAATTAAAATTAATTAGATGGACCAACCTGCTGTTTTTACTATGTTTGCTTGAAACTGAAAGACTCATTGAAGCTGCATCATAAAACGAAAAATAATAAAATCAAAATAGAACATTGGCAGGGAGGGAGGGAGGGAGAGGTCACAAGCCTAATTGGTTACCATAGGAAGACTTTTATTTTTCTGGCAATAGTTATATATGGAACTTGATTAACCTAATCGATATAATTTCTCTGTATTTTCAAAACCATGCTTACTTTTTAGGGTTTTATGCATTCAAGGTCGAACAGACAACGAAAATAAGGGTTAATATGCAAAAGACTAATCACTTGGCAAAGCATAACATGGAATTCACTCACCCGTTTGGTTATGAAGATAAATCCAAAGTCCCAACTTGTTATTGCTTATTTGAGAGTCACTGAACTTCACTTTTTGGAAGAAAACTCTGAAAAGTTATTAAATAAGAAAGATGACGACGACGACGAAGAGGAAGAAGAAGAGAAGAAGGCAGTATATCATAAGTACACAAGAAACTAGAAAGTCTAGCTTCTATAGGTCAAAGAGGGAGAGGAGTCACGTGTAATTGGTGCTGGCTTGCGCAGCCTAATTTTATAGAGATAACAAGATCTCTAATGGAGATGATATTTGCAAAAGCATAGCGTACGTACGTGTGAGTGTGTGGGTATCTGCTACAAGTGACACGTGAGGAGGAGCTTTGACTCACAGATGATACATGTGCATTTTACCTTCCTTAGTGAGTTTGAGTTAGCAATAGAGAAGTTGAACATTAATGAATTGAAGCAATCAACAGTCAAAAACTGAAAGAGAACGGCGAGTAGATGAAATTAGGGCACGCAACAGAGATCAGGAGGAATTTAAAACCAGGGTTAGCTGCATGTGCTCGTGTGAATATCAAGTGTTGATGGAGTGAGAGTGCATTGTATGCATTCCTTGTGTCCGACGTCCCTCATTGTGAACCATCGGAGAAAGATTTTTCTTGTCTCATTATGATATAAAATTTATATTTTATTAAAAAAGAAAAAAAGCATTCCTTGTGTCCTGTCTCACCTGATTTCTCTACCCATGCATACATTTACCATCCAATTAAAATCACTTAAATCTCTAGGTTATTATCCTTTAAACTCGAGCATGTTATAAATCGGATAGTAGTAGTATATTATTCATAAATTCAACTCAAACAATTCAAATAAGTATCGTCTGTTTTGGGTTTAAGATTTACACGATTTTGTCCTTGAAAGAACGTTCTTAATTGTAAGGGATTTGATTTTTTGTTATAAATTATATTGATGATTTACACCTAATCGATTTGAGATACAAGTCTTAACATTCTCCGTACTTGTTGGTCTGATTATATGCAAGACTCAATAAGTGGATACGAGTAATTCTTTTTTAAGATCAAGTACTCGCTCTGATTCACATTATAAATCATAGACACGTACACCGCTTAAATTCACCTAAACAACTCAAAGTGATATTATATGCTCGGAGGTTAAGGCTTGTATGGTTTTGTTCTTATAACTTTTACACACACTTATATATCCTTGCACATCGGCATATTGTCCATCAATCTTTATAAGACTCGTATGAATAGCCCACTATATATGCGTTTGAGATGGAACAACACTCACAGTCACATAGTTAATACCGATGTATACTATTTATGCATGATAATTAACCAAAATAAAAATAAGATTTTTATTTTTTTTTCAAATGTTACTGGGGCCATCATATGTCAGGAAGGTCGTAAGCATGTACATTAATGAGACTCTTGAAAATGGTACTGGACAATGTATAAAAATGTTTTTTTATGAGATTATATTAATAGATGTGTTTTGGGGATCTAAATGAATACGTGATTTGACTTTTTATAAATTTTTCTTTTTTAAATTTTATTTTTATTTCTCTATGCTAGCAATCCCAGTACGGTTAAAAGTTAAAACTACCCCCAAAACGGATGCCGTATTTTGAAAACTTTTTCCTTCATTTATTTTTAAATAATATCCTTTCAGTCCTTTGTTGATGTCTCAAAATCCACATAATTGACTTTATAGCATTTTTTGGGTTAGTTTTCAACATTCTAGTCCTTGTTTAGTACTTTATTAGTTTTTAATTACAATTAAAAAATATGGCAATAGCCCACTCTATTCTCATGTCATTTTAGTCGGGACTATTTATTATTTTTTAAAAATATTGTGGTTTGGATTTGAAGAGATCCAAAAGCTCTAGCTAGGTTTGAGCTGCTGAAGAGATGGATCCATGCTAAAGTTGGAGTTGGTATATAATAGATTTTACCAACCCCCTTCACCACCAACTACCCTTGCAACTTAACAAACCTTTTGTAGTTGAGGCCTAAATCTCATGCTCTTTGATTAAGCTATGCATATTGGATTAAAAAGCTTATAAGGTTCTCCTGCATGTTGATATTCAGGAGTACTCATTATTTTGATGGAGAACTCGATCGTAAACCACCATCTTAAAAGTACACACCGGATAAACTCATCGGACCTACGCAATAATCCACACAGATCATGTATATGTATATGTATATCAGACAATCCATAAAATTCACAGAATTTTTTTTTATTGCAAGTGTTAATTAAGCAAAAGCAATTTTTACAACCTTGTCATTCCTTGGGGGGAATCCCATACAATTTGGATGGTGTTCTCTATTCATTTTGTAGGGTGGGATATGTAGTTATCATCTACTGCATGGGTGCGTACCGGATAAACTAATCGAACCGGCATAAATATCGAGTATCGAGGTTTTGATAAAATTATGGAGGTACCGTCCTCTTTTATATATATAAAAAAAACGAACGGGCTTATTCATCCACCAAACTACGTATAGAACCCTGATGATAATTGAACTCTGATGAGAGAGCATGACTAACATGCAGCTGACCACGAGGCAAGCACCATCATATCCTGAGGCTTAATACTAAATTAAATGTAGTCTCAAATGGTTAAAAGGGATAGTTGAGTTGAAAGTGACCATCATATGATGAGCTTAAAAGTAAATTACATGTGATATTTGAGTTGAAAGTTGAATGATTCTGTCCACCGTCCAAAAGGCGAGTCCAGACGGATGGGATCGCATGATGCTAACCCAGAAGAATCACACCCGAACCAACCAACCACTTAATTAGCCATCTCACATGGAAAGTGATTGACTGTAAATTAAACTTCTGTTTCCAACGTAGAGTCACTGTCACACGTTTGTTTGGATTATCATTTTATTCTACTACCCAGTAATCCTTTACTCTGACAACAAAAAAAAGCCTTTAAAATACGTCTTGTTAAGGAACAGATCATTTATATATATATATATATATATTGTTAGTTCAACATATCACAAGTTGGCAGCGAGGTTTCTCTTAAATATGTGAGTTTATCAGCAATATCTTATAAACTCAATTTTATCAGTCAACAATCACATCAGTCATATAAAAACTCTATTTATCATATTCTCTCACACATTTGTCCTTTTATTTATCAAAATATACGTTAGACTTTGAAAAAAATTACATATTCGAACTCAACGCGTAAAGCTTTTTTCAATAAGACATATATTAAATAGCTTTTATTTCGTTATTATACTATTTTATATGTCATAATAATAAATTGACAGCTAATAATCTATCAAAATTTCCGCTCTGCCGATCATACACTATGTGTGTGTCTATGTGTGTATATATATATATATAGTATATATACAGTAATTTGCGGGATCCCGCCTAGGAGCAAGGGCGTATATATATATATATAAGTGTTAGTTCAACTTCGCAAGTTGGCAGCGAGGTTTCTCTTTATTAAATATGGCAAAAGGCCTCTCTTATTGAAATTTATTTTTTAAATTAGATTTCGATAAATATAATTAAGGGTTTATTTATTTACCTAATCTAATCTCATCCCGAGATTTGTGGCGAAACTGATGATAATATTATTCTTATTTTTTAATAAATAAAGTAATTATTAAATATGTATTTAAACTCTGCATGTCATCTCTGATGGTCTGATCTCTCAACTGTTCTTAACTTTGCATATATATATATATAATAATAATAATAATAATATATTAATATGTCAACTCCTCCGTCTATGAATACTTATCCTTAAATATTTTAATTATTTTCTTCTAGTTATTTAAAAAATTCAATTTGCATTTTGCAAGATGATTAGATTCAAGGAACAAGGATTTTAAAAGTTAAAACCACTCCTCAATGGGACTGGATGTTTGGAATGATAAAGACTTAAATTATGGACTGTTTGGTTTGGTTTGAACCTTTGAAGTTAGACCTCAATGGAGCCCAATTTAATGGGCTGAGCTCAAGTTAACAAAATTTAATGGGCCTGTACTTTCACCAGTAATGGGCCTAGTGGTGCAACACTATTCGAAATTTCCAATCGTCTCAATTTTGATAAAAAATAATACTCGAGACCCCTAACTATGACACCTAATTAATATGATCACTATTTTATTTTATTTTATTTTATTTTGATAAACAGCAAATATATAGCAAGCAAATGAGAATTACAATAGGGCATCAAATATGATGGTCTAAGAACCAAGCATATAAAAAGTGGAGAAAGTAAACATGGAGAAATGACAATAACTAGACACAATTCCATACTCCATATAGCCAAATTAGAATCATAAAATAAGATATAAATCCCTATGAGTACCCTCCTTGATCAATATATCTGTAGTCATAATCTCCTCGCAAAATATATCTTAGTGAAATATTCGGGATCATGCCTCTGAGAAATCAAGATGAAATTTAACAATTAAGAGTGTTTCTAGGGAGGTTAACTGGACTTTATACGTGTGTTTATAATCAATGATTATTTCAAATGCTACATATATGTTGAAGTAAAATGTGAGTCATATTTTTTAGATCTACAACATTACTCATTCATATACTAAAGGGTCGATGGAGTATGACTAACAACACAACTAAGTAGGTCACCCTTTCAATCATATCAATTTCCCTATCGGTAACTTGGGAACAATTCCAACAAGGAAAAAGCCGTAGGAAGAATTAATATTTTTTCCATGGATCAGTACAAATTACAAGATCGAGAAAGAAAAAATATCAATTCTTCTAAGGCAAGAACGAGAAAGCTAGAAAAAAGAAGAAGATTGTGTCAACTTTATGGGCAAAGAACATAGTCAGTGGTATAATAAGAATGTTCATCAGTACCGTTATTAGGATTTAGCTGGTTATGGCACGCAGAAGGTCCAGAAGGAGGCACCGGAGCTCGTTGAAGCCGGGAATCAACCGCACCTGGTCCGATCGTCAGAGGTCGAATGCCTGCTCCGATTGATGCTGTTCCCAGAAGTAGCAAAGAAATTAGTACCATCGCAAATCTCAGTATTCTTTCTGCAGACATGATTGAGTTCTCTTATTGTTCTTGGGAATGGTAACATGTTACTAGCTGGGTTTTTTATATAAGGAAAAGTGTGAAAAGTTGAAACCGTATGCTTTCCATGAAGATTGGACAAGGACTAGTGTATATATTATTTAATTTTGAATAAGTGTAGTTTCTTATAGGAATTCATTGGTTCATTGAATGAAATATGGCATTACAAGCCCCGATAATCATTTGATCTTAGATTTTTCTGATTTTATCTGTGCAATCTAACCAACAAGAAGCCATCGACATCTTTGTTTTTCAAAAGCGGACTGGTTTTTCAACACGCTCCAAAACGTGCTGGAGGCCTAATTTGTCCTCCATATCTACAGTGTAGTGCAGAGGTCAAACACTTTGTATACGTCGACAAAATTTATTTATTTATTTTTTGAACAACTAATATGAATTTAAACTCGAGTCGTCGGTCTCATATACAGAAAATTCTCTTCTATAGGATAACTTGGGCCAAATCCTAACATATATAGTCACAAGAATATTACTCCCAATAAAAATCGAACTAGTAACTTTCAGAATCCATACAATTAGACTCACCAACTAGGCTATCACGTGAATATTATTCTGACACTGTTGGAATTGTAACGAACCTGTTTTTTCTTTATGTGAATATAATATGCTCTGATCAGCCAGTTAGGTTCCATAATTTGAATACAGATTATGGACATAACGCTTTAAGATGTCTTCTAGACTCTGCTCATTCAAAATCCTGACTGCATCCCAGTCCCTATGAACGAAAGCAAATTAATTGCATTCTGCAGTCTACATTACCCATAAAAATTACAAAAATTCTATCTAGTGGTGAGATTGAGAAATAGATTCAAAAGTCGGTGTGCTCAGCCGTAAGGCATGAACACAAGGACCTGGGAAAAAAAGCGTCCAATGAATTAGGAGGAGAAACTTATGCATATTCCTTCTTCCCTGTTCCTGCACAGGGAGCTTGACAAACCCAGTTTGGCTCACTAAGCGTAACAAAACAGGAATGCATTAATGTGCAACCGAGATAAAAGGGAACGGGAACCTGATTCTTTTCGCTACTCACAGAAGATTTAGATGCTGAATCAAATATTATCGAAATGCAATAAACAGTACATATATTATGAACTGCTTAGCTAGTAGCTACATAGGCATATTCAATGCATTAGAATAAATTAAGTTACCTACTATGTCATATTCATGGACATTAATTTTCTTTACCATGCTTGTGAAACCTCATTTCTTTGCCTTCGTAAACCTGAGGCACCGATACTTTTCACCGCTTACGGTTATTTCAAGTGCTCCATCTGGGTTATCTTGGTTTGATGCAGTTCCCATGAGGACACTTTTCTCTTTCTCGAGATTTTCTTTCTCCATCTTTAACCTTCCTTCTTGTCGGGCAATCTCTGCCTAAAAGATGAAAATGATGTTTCAAAATGTCAAATTGGGCGTAGTCGTGCATTAATGAAATACAAATATAAATCTTGGCTTATCAAAAACAATTGAGAACTCTGCAGCCAGAAGGAAGTAATTTTAAGCTAAAAATAAGTATTTATGTGAAACTGTTAAAGTATACACTAACTTCCACTTGTATAACGTGCATAATTTTTCTATTGGAGATCAAGCATCTATCCGCTCCAAAGTGCGCACAGACATTATTTTGAACTGTGAGGCACCTTGGAATCACTATTTCCCTGTTCAATATACATCCTTAAAATCTCCGCATAGAAGGCAATTAACAGACAGATCGCCACCACCATCAAATCCTTACTCCTATAAATGTATCCGCTTCTAGAATCCATATGGATGATTAGCCGAAATCCATAACGTGGAATTTCCAATGCCACTTTGTCCTATTGAAAATTGTCATGTATAAGTGATGAGATCTTTTTTGGGAATATAATATGAGATCTCACTCTCAAACAGATGGCAAATTGATGTTGGATGTGACGAAGAAACTTTTTCTACTCCATTAATTTTCTCAACCAAAAATTACTTGCATTAAAAATCAATTCATATTACCATAAGTAACGGAAAACAGACACGAAAGTAATGAAATAATCAAATAACTGTTCACAGATTACTGCAAGAGTAAACCGCTCAAAAGTCCAAAAAGCCACAAACAACCACAAGAGAATATCCTTTCCAGTTTCCACAAATTCAAGCCTTAGAACCCATGTTAGCTTCTCACACGTTCTTTCTTAATCACGTACCTTTTCACATATATTAAATCCCTAGAAGTACAAACTTTAGTCAAGTGTTAGCCACATTATCAAACTATCAGAGGCAGCTTTATTAGACTTCAGTCTTTTGTCTATTGTTTTCAACGTCATATCCTGCTCTCCAGAAACAAAACAATTCCTAGATGTATCAGTTGTCCATTAAAAATTATGAAAGCTGGGTTGGAAAGTATTCAACGGTAAGTACTTTTGGCCATTGTTTAAAAACCGGTCTGAGGTGCCGCCTTGCAGAGTAAACTGCACCGAATACCAGCCTCAGTTCGGCAAGATAACCATATCCGCCTCTTGAGATGAGGCAGTGAAGAAAGAACTAAAGAAAGAGAGAAGAAGAGAGATCTAATACAGAGAAGAAGAAAGAGTTAAAGACAAAGAGAAGAAAGATCTAAGACAGAGAGAAGAAAGGTTTGCCCCGTCCTCTGCCTTCTTCTCTCTATGCCCCATCTTCTGCCTTCTTCTCTCTGTGCCCTTCCTTTGCCTTCTTCTCTTTTGCTCCGTCATCGTGCCGATATGCTTTGCTTCGGTAGTTGGGTTTCTCCGCCTCAGCCTCTTCGTATTTCTTCATGTTGGTTACAACTTACGGATGAAGAGATGGGTCTTCTTATGGACCACTTGGATCAGTCATGTTATAAGGTCATTTTAACAACTTAAGTCTCATTTAGTTCAACAAAACAACACAACACTAACAATAGAGCATTGTATTTCTGAGTTTGGATTGAGGCTACTGCCTCACCTCAACGAAGCTTGCCCGCCTCGCACTGCCTTCCGCTTTTTAAAACCTTGCTTTTGGCAAATATCACATAGGATATTGAAGCAAACAAAAAGTAGAACATGACCATAACCATTACAAGAGAACCCCACAAATGCATACAGCAGGCTTAGCTAAGCAGGGACAAAAGACTTCATCACCTCTGAAATACCCTATGCAATGAGCATGAAATTCACATGAAAATTCATTTTTGGAAAAAATGTATGAGACCTTTCAGAAAGATAGGGAAATGTCAAGTGCAAGAATCCCATGGCATACAGAGATCAAAGAATTGAATGGCATATCCAGATTGGAAGGATATGTTCATATACATGACTTGTTGATCATAGTCTGATAGGGAAAGCCCTAACATGGAAAGAAACAGTGAGGGGGAATGTCTGGAACGAACAGACTTCATTAAAAAAATACAAGGGCCACAAGCTTTTTTACACAATAATCATCTAAGAAGACAAGCACTGACCTTAAACTATGAGAATGACTCCAAAATACAGTAACAAAGGCATGTGAGTTTGAGCTGACAGCACCAATACAAATCAACTGAAAAGGTAAGCACAAATTTGAAATCACCAAGCTCAGCCAAAAACTTTAAAATGGCAAATCTTGTAAAAAATAGGTATACTGGTCAAGCAGAAGCGACCGAGTGACACTCTAGCCTGTGAAATGGTGAAAACAATCATAACGATGATGATCATGCTGTTCGGTCCACAAATATGAGGAGAAGAAACCGGGAGCCAATAAAGCCTCTGCATCTTGGCTACAAGTACACAGCTTTGAGAAAAGACCCAATGATGGCCTAAAAAGTTCATGGAATATGTAATACCAAAAGGTAGAAAATAAACTCGACATTTGACGCAAAACAGACTCCAAAGACAGGTGGGGAATCTTAGCAAACTGCTGATTGAAGGTGTACAAGTAAGTAGAAGCTAAGCCAATACACTATCGGAAAAAAGTTTGAAGTCCTGTACAAATTTGATGAGATGTGGAACCAAATGAAGAAATGGATCCTTATTTGCGAGATTGAAAGCTAAGAAAACGCAATGTTTTTAAAATTTCTAACCCCATCACCATGACGAATTTTCATTAACCAATTTACATCTTGCAAGCTAAAAGCCTAAAACTAAACCTTTGCAGTCGAAATTTCTGACCTCATTACTACTTGTCATTAAGCAAACGCATGGATCCTTAATTTGACAGTAATTACAAAGAACTACTATGATAATTATGACCAAAAACTAAACCGTAATCTGTGATCCGCCTATGCTAACTCCTGCACATGAGATTTCATCCAAACAAAAAACTTACAGGCAGAAGAAGTTTCACGAGTGAAATTAGCGAACACAACATAATACAAAGCATACAAGAATTAATATAACGAAGTTGAAAAACTTCACTAAAACGATAGCAAACTCCAATTGAAGAAGAACCAAATCAAGAGAGGAGAGGAGGAGGACCTCGCGGCGAGAGAGCTCGGCTTTCCAGGCAGCCTCGCGTTCGGCGACTTCCCGCTCACGCTCTTCTATGTAACTCTGCATCTCCCTCTCCTTCATGATCCTGTCTTGAATGTCTGCGTCTAACCCTTCCTTCAGCTCCTGAACGAACTTGTCCACCACAGCCTTTATTCGCAGTGACATCTTGACCGTCGATTCCCAAGCCGATAATCTGATATCCGTCCACCACTTTTAAGAGCGACAAATGATCTGATTCTCAAACTCCATTCCTACTTACAACTCATCGTTGTTGTTCGAGAAAGCATAAACTGCTTGGTAAGGGAGAATCTGATTCCAGTTCCAAAACTTTCGTCGCGAATTGATTCAGGATGCGAATATACAGAGAGGAATTACAGTGAAATGGAGAGAGAACGGAACAGCGAAGGACGAAGGAGCATATGGTTTCAAATTTCGAAAGTTTGTGATGGACGGATCAGGAATGCGTGTACTTGGGTGTATCTGGTTTTCGCCTTTTCGGGACTGGTCATGGTGGGGTAGCAGAAAGACTGGACATTTAATTTTTTTCAAATAAAAGGAAACGGCGTCGTATGAGAACCGCGCCCTATTTCCCTTGGTGAGGAAACGGACCGTTCACAGTTCGCATCTCCGATCGACATAATTGAAATTGCTTTCGGCGTCGTCGTTTATGATCCCGGTGATAATTTGAAATGGAAGACTCACAGTCGTCGGAGGCTAACCCTAATCCAAACCCCAGCACCAACGTCAACCGAAATTCGATAATGTCGTCGACGCCGGTGTGGCCCACGATAGACGGTCCACTGGGGCTGACAGAGGAGGAATCACTGAGCTACTCGCGCAGGTTTTACAAGTATGGCTACGCGCTCTTGCCTTGGCTTTGGGCAGTTAATTGCTTCTACTTCTGGCCTGCTCTCCGCCATCCGGGCTCTTTCCCCCGCATCCGCCGCTGTAATCTCTCTCTCTCTTAGTCGCTGCTTCAAATTTTCTAGATTTACTTTTTTGGAGTTCCTTGATTGTTTTGTCATTGATGATAACCAGGGTCTGTATAATTCGGATTTAAAGGTTAAAATTTTCTAGTTTCAGTTTATTGATGCCAGTTATATTCTTCACTTTGATTGTTTGCTAGTTGCTATAATGTGTGGTTCAAATTCTTCTTATAATTCTTGTGTTTGGGGTTGTAAATGAGGGAAGTTGCTTGTCAGGTATTCATTGTGAAACAGGATTTTTGCTTTGGAAATGAGAGAGTTTAAGCCCAACTTAGTTCCTAAGCATTGGAATTTCATCCCTGAAGAATGATAAAGCTTGTAGTTGTGGACAATTTTTGTCTGATGAAGCTGGAAAGCCAATCTTTTTGTTTACCACTTTACCTGATCAAGAATGGAGTGCGCATGAGATATTATCCTTTAATCTGTTTCCTACTTTATGGATCTCCTGTCAGCAATGCTCTAATTACAGCGCAGTTGGTTGCAGTTTGTCTTTGAGAAATCTTTAGTTTTCCTTCTTTTTTTCATTTTATAACAGGAATTGTGTGTAATTCAGTTTACTCTGTTTTGTTCTTGTATTTATGCTATGTCGAAGAAATGGTTTATACTCTAGAGTTATTTGCACTATGAGTGTCAATGCATTACTCTTCTGTAGTTTGTTTCCAACGCTATATTGAAACCCACTTTTTCCTTGGCTGAGTTGAAGGATTTGTGAAATCATTTTTTGTTTGGATTGCATATTTCCTACAATTTTTTCTCCCTCCAATTCATTACAGTTCCATATCTAAAGGTTTGAATATT
The DNA here is from genome assembly GCA_963580455.1 of Euonymus europaeus. Classification (NCBI taxonomy): domain Eukaryota; kingdom Viridiplantae; phylum Streptophyta; class Magnoliopsida; order Celastrales; family Celastraceae; genus Euonymus; species Euonymus europaeus. The sequence goes on along the minus strand of OY756968.1, from coordinate 2,469,017 downwards.
AGTCATGTCAAACATTATAGTGGAATTGCAAAGTATTGGAGGGAGAATAATTGTAAGGGATCACAATCCTTTTGTTTAGCTGCTTAACTTATATAGCTTGCACTTTATGTTGAATTTATTGGTTTCCCCTCTAGTCATCACATCTTGAACCAATTCGATTGTTTGACAATTTTATTTTTGCATACTTATATTCAGTACTCTCAGGTATTGAGGAAAATGTTACTCTAGCATTCTGGTTTTGCTTAACCAAGTTCCAGTCATTGTCCTTTCTAACTAACGGGTGTTACAAACATTTCTTGTTGTAGATGTTATTAGCTCTGCGATTGGGTTCACAGTTTTCACAGCTCTTCTCAGTTCATGGGCCTTGACATTTGTCATTGGAGGGGAAGATCTCTTTGGCCCAGTCTGGGAGAAACTAGTAATGTACAATCTTGCTGATAGATTGGACCTGACAGGTTGGAGCTAGTCAGATTTCTTACTTCTCTGATATAACACTCCATTTGAAAGTGATCTTAAATGTACAAACTATGTTCTCTTTATTAAATCAAGAAATCTACATTTCAGCTTGAATTCCTTGTTCTCTCATCATTTATGGCATATTGGCATAGTTGCTTGTGCAGCACACTAGTCTACATATCCTGATGGAATTATTTGTGTGTGAAAGTTAGAGAATTTGAGGGAGCTGTAAAGGAAGTCAATGGGATTAATTAATATCAAGCCAATGACTAGATTCACACAAAGGGTTTGTGATTCTGCAATGTGTATGTCTGTGCTTATGATTCTTGTTATTATTTATATAATCACGTCCTATCTTTCATATTATAACAACAGTGATCTTTCATGTATAACCCTACTAACCAAACCATTTCCCTCGTGTTATTGAATACACACTAGCTACATTATATATTACATGCATGTGTGATGGAAAAATTTAGAGCTAGTAGCAGCAAAGGTGGCAAGGGTGATCAAAGAGAACACTAGAGACCAGATGAAGATGAGATATCATTCCAAACTGTTGATTAGCCCCAACAATTGAAATTTTATTGCAACAGCTTCTTGAAGGAAGATCAGGTAATTAATTAATGACAGGGTTAGTCAAATCCATCTTTTCTTAGATGTTTTGATCAAGTTTTAAGAAATGGATTTTGGTGATTATAGAGAAAAGTTGCTGACTGAGATGGTACAATCAATTGGCTCCCAATAGCAACAAAAACAAAACAAAAAATCATTTACAGAAGAGAAGGAAGAAAGGCTTCTGAAAGCTCATTGGATCGAAGGGAACAGATGAGCATTGATAGCAAAGCTGTTTCCGGGTAGGACTGACAATGCTGTAAAGAATCATTCCCATGTTACCATGGCAAGAAGAAAAGGAGAACCGTTTGATCATACAAGCAAGTATTCCCAGAAAAACATAGCTAGCGATTCTGATGGCGGACACTTTCTTGGACCTCGTGTGATTCAACACTTTCTGGGCATTCTAGAGGATCAAACATTTCATAGCATGATCATTTGTCAAGTTCTTCTTTGTGGGCTTAAGGGGAATGCCACTATCAATACATTCAATATTATCATCCTAGCTCCTCCAGTTCTGGTTTGTTTGCACCACAGATTCATCAATTTGAGAAGTTAGGGACATATATAGTTTTGAAATATAATGAAAAAAATAGAAAGAAGTTGAAAATGCAATGTATTTTTTCATGAATCGTGATATTGTTGAGGTTCTTGAGACTGATTATTATTAACCTCGAAAGTACTTTTCATGGAAAAATAGCTCCACTTTCCGTGAAAATTATGTGCCCATTTTTCGCTTATGTATATACAGAAATCAGAGGTTGATCACCGGACACAAACTTCAGATTTCCAACTGGGTCCTCACCACATAATGACATTAGCAAAAGTGGCCACTGAGAGTAAGATCTAGCGGTGTTTGGCAATAGGAGTGACGAAATCTCACCTCATCCACATTTCAACCACTAACCTTAGTAACATTCATATCTTCCAAGATCCATCATCACTCCTTATCAATTATCCACACCCACCAAAACCAACAGAGAGAAATTAGCAGTAGAAGTCTGTTCTAGTTTTGTTGTTAGATCACAATTACCAGCAAAAATGGCAGCTATGAACTCTAGTGTTTTGGCATGTAACTATGCCGTCTCAGGCACTGAACTTAACAACAAAGTTGCTTCCATGCCTTCAATTTCAACCACCACAGTTAAAGCAACAACCAAATTTCCTGTGATCAGAGCACAACAGACCAAAGAATCACAAGGCAGTGAAGGAAGAAGAGCTGCAATGTTTTACTTGGCAGCAACCCTTTTCACCACAGCTGCGGCTACTTCTTCTGCTAATACTGGGGTCATGGAAGACTACCTTGAGAAGAGCAAAGCTAATAAGGTATAGTTTGTCTAAATATTCCTATATATATATTTACTTATGTGATAAACTACATAAGCATCAGGTTTGTTCAATAGTGACAGTGCATTTTTTTTGTAGGAATTGAATGACAAGAAGAGGCTAGCGACAAGTGGCGCAAACTTTGCAAGGGCATTCACTGTTCAATTTGGATCCTGCAAGTTCCCTGAGAACTTCACCGGCTGCCAAGATCTTGCCAAGCAAAAGGTGTCGCTCCATTTTGATCATTCTCTTGAATAGTGTTTGCCAAAATCAATAGCAGCTTATTGGAGCTAGATGGTACTTTGGCATACTCAATCTCCCACCTTTACAAGGTCATGGGTTTGAGTGGGGAAGGCGGGATCATTTCCTGAAATAAATACACAGTACATTAACGTTGAGCGCCGGATTTGGCCCCAACACAGATTTTCATACACAGTTACCAAATATTTATTAATCTTACATGAACTTATCAAATCAGCTTTACAGACAGTTGCAGAATCAATGGCAAAATAGGCATTTTTAGTATTACTAATTAATTATATTTGGTTGATGCAGAAAGTACCATTTATTTCAGATGACTTGGAGTTGGAATGTGAAGGGAAAGACAAATACAAGTGTGGCTCCAATGTATTCTGGAAATAGTGAAGAGGGTAAACTCCTCCCTGTATTTCTCACTGTCTTTCTATCTGTCACGTATGTATCTAAAAAAAACTATGTATACATGTGATTCTGATGCGTTAGCAGTCATTTTACACAATAGAAAGGAACCAATCCAAGAAAATTAATCAAAGCATAAGTCCTGGCAAAATTTGGAACTGCAGCTGGCACCCAAAACCCGCCCCTGCCCGAAGCTCCAACTGCACAAACCCTATCATCTTTGCCAATCAATTAGGGGTTGGCATGCAGCCAGCACTTCATACCAAGGACTGTATTTCGAGCTCTAGTCGGTCCAGCAGTGCTTGCAAGTTAATTGGCACACCAGTTTCACATCTTGCCAGTGCAGAAACCAGATTCAAATGAGCTGGTGAAGTCACAACGCAGATGTTCCGTCAAAGCCATGCCTATTGCTCATGAATCCATGCTTCAAGTAAACTTTGTGTGATCACCGTCAATCCGTGATAATGAACCATTTTTCTGCAACTGGGGGCATGGCATTGGAAATACTTTGTCGGTGAAACCCGACACAAATTCACAATGCCATGATGCAGATGAAGGGAGGCCTAGTAAAGTAACATTCTTCATACATATCGATTCAAATGGTGAATCCTCAATTCCCAGCAATATAGGCGCCTTTGTCGAATTTAAACTCACTACATCACTAATAAAGATACCTTTTACTATCGGAACAGCTTTTGGATTCCATCCTTCATCAGGGTGATCATTTGAGCCTCGACTGAACCTTATTGGTATCTTGACTCTCTCCATTAGTATATGACTTATGGTTATATTTGCTATATATCCTCCTCTTCCCCAGTCGGTTTTGATACGAACACCAGCTGCTGAATTCCAAACGTGTAAATCTTTCACCGTTACGTTATAAATACCTCCAGACATCTCACTGCCTATTCCAACACCGGAACAGGTTGGGGTAGTGCCAGAAACCCTCCTCACTATAATGTTTGAGCTCGGACGCGCCATGGCGATGCCGTATTGGTCCCAACCACTCTTCACGGCAACAAGATCATCGCCACTCTCAATGTAACAGTCTTCAATGCAAACATTGGTGCTTGAGTCTGAATCATTTATTAACAAACACAATTCATTCAATATTTCTGTTTCTTTTTATTCCTTTTCTGGATAAGAAGAAAAATGATGATGTTGAATGGGTACTAAGAATGGAAATCTAGAAGCATACCAGGGTCGATGCCGTCGGTATTAGGGGCATTTAAGGGAGCCAAAATCGTCATGTTTCTCACCACAACGTTACTGAAACGAACATAGAACACTCTTGTTACTTTGATTACATAAGAACTACGTCCAGAGAAATTAAGAGAATAATTTACTTCTCACACAATGCATATTCCGGCCAACGAGCTTAGAAGGCAGGGATACCGTCCTAATCTTGATTGTCAGACAAGGCTTTTCATAGAAAAATCCCGTACTAAAAAGGTTCCATTCATGATGAAGATTTACAATTTTCAGTAGCATAAATAGAAGGTGATTAAGTTGTTTTTGGGAGCTTTAAACCAAAAGTACTTTAAGTAACAGCGAGAGAAAATTACATTTCAGTAATGTTGCCATTGCTAAAGTGCACTAAAGAATAAGCAAAAAAAATGAATTATTGGATGCGATATATGACAGGAGGGTGGAGCTATTGAACCTGCAGTAAACGGGATGGACGGTCCAAAAGGGAGAATTGAGGAAGGTAAGATTGGAGATTAAAATGTTATGCGAGTTGATGAGCTCAAGGAGGTGGCCTCTGGTGTGCTTCAGTGTTCTGTTCCACCACAGCTCCCACCACATCTTCCCTTGTCCATCAATAGTCCCATTTTTCCCTGAAAAACCAATCCATAAGCACTTTCACTAAACACCAGGTGCAGTGAGTGAATGAAAATGTTGGAGAGAAATAGAGAAACAATAACTTAAATAGATACTTGAAAATAGATTATAGACATTAGAAGGTTTTTCCAGCCTAAGAATGTGGCCACAGGTGAGGTGAAGCCTAGTCAATATGAAATGGTATAAAAGAAATCAAAAAGTTTTGAAATCAAAGAAATAGCCTGCTCTGGAATACTGGGTTCGCACTATCATGGCTGGTTCACTTTAGGACAAAAGAAACTCTTTTTCTCGTTTATTTAACTCTGGCATTATTACCAAAGCACTTTTGCCATGATTACAGAAGTTAAGCACCGGAAGAAGAAATTGTGTATGCTTTGACTGTTACTTTGGATACCTGTAATGACAACGTTGTTGAGGTCATTTCCATGAATGAGGCTTATATGTCTTCCTCCTAATCTCTCTCTTCCTCTCCCATAAGAAGGCAATGGTTCTATAATAGGCCATTCATCCGGATCCTGTTCAAAGCACATAACAAATTGTATCATTATAACTCTCTATGAGGAGGGGATCTTCCAATGCTCAAAACTGTTAAGGATCTCAATGTTTTTTGTTCGAATTATCCCAAATGACGAGATAAATGCACATCACGTGTCCCACATGCCCCACATGAAATCATGTCTGTCCATTACAGCATTTGGAATAATTGGGACAAAAACACCAGCATCCTTAATCCGTATGATACTGTGGTTGGGACAGTTTGAACATAACATTCTCAGTCAAAACACATCATTTACAAGGTCGGGCACCAACCTGTACTCCAAAAAGCAACAATATAATGAATTCTATTACGTGGGTCCCCATTGTTGCTGCTTGCACGTTAGTAATTGATGCCATATTTCTTCCTTCTTTGAAGAAAAAGGCATAGAAAAGGAGACACAGAACACGACAAGTATGATCTTCCTAATTTGTTTCTGCCTCTAATATCTACCCAAATTTCAACAAAGCATTATTCTTTTGAATACTTGAAACAAGTCATGGAGCCACCCAACAAAACCCAAAACCCTTCCATTACCACAGCAGATCTATAACACATCATCAAAACACATATAAGAAAGATGAAAGAGTACTAGAGATTGCATCTAATAATCTCGTTTCCGATTGATTATTATTAAAGTAGAAAATTGAAGAAAACATTATGGTAAGACCAGAATATAAGGTTTAAGAGATTGCATCTTTGGATTTGCAATAATAAAATTCCATTTCTCGAATATATGATCATATATTATTATACCTGAGAGCCCAAAATGAGAGCACCTTGTTCGAGGAAGAGAGTGAAATTACTGGTGAGATTAAAACTTCCGGTAAGCCATGTCCCCTTGGGCACATTCAACTGGGACCCACCTTTCTCAACGAAACCTTTCATGTATCGGACGGCTTTCCGGAACGCTTCGGTGTTTGAGGTCTTCCCGTCTCCGACTCCTCCGAAATCCTTTATGGACATCACTACCTTTCTCGGCGGCACGTCCCGGAAAAACCCGGCGCAGCTCTCCCGATCCTCGTAAACATCGGGATTAGCCAGTTCCAACGATTTCATTGCTGGGAAAACTGAATCAGTCGGGAGTTGCACGGACAGAATTGCCACAAAAACGAACAGGAAAAGCAGAACCGCCCATGATGGCCTGCTAATTCTACCCATGATCGCACCAAAACTTGGTTTCTCGGCATCCATTTTTTTGCGATCAGATTTTCAGATGCATCAGCAGAAATCCTAATTCAATCCAGACCCAAAAAACCGTTTGAATTAACGACAACTAGATATTGGAATTGAAAATATTATTGACTCGTTGGGGTACAGAATTCAGAGTATCTTCCGGATATTTCTGAAGGAAGAAAAGTTTTTTTCCCCATGATCAGAGAGACGAGCGCACACGACAGGGTATTGCTGAGATAATCCGCTGGAAGGGAAGATGAAGATGAACAAGAGCGTGTTGCGCGCAAAATGACGAAGTTTCCGTTTCACCGAAAGAACCAAAGTACGACGAATTTTGTAACCTCTTTGTGTACTCCGTGTGGGCCAGGGTTCACGCATGAGCGGCCATAAATATTAATATTATTGCGCGCAAACTAGTATGACCTCATTTTACGACCACATATCTTATGAATTAAAAGTATAGTCTCAGCGTTGTCTGGATCGATTTTTTTATGAAATCGTTTAATAAATTATCGATTAATTATTTCGATTTTTTATCTAATTCTCAATCAATTTTAATGAAAAATATATAATTTTATTACAATCAATTGGGTTTCGATCGATTTTTTATTTTGTAATTTTTTTAACAACCGCAATTGAAGTTTTATAGCATCGCTGATGGATGTAATTTGGAAATACTAGTATTGTTTTGGATGATCGCCTTACCCATTTATTTTTAAATATCAGTCAAGGTAATGTTATGTTAGGTAAGCTAATTACTACTGTTTTAAGTAAAGGGAACAATTAACTTTAGGGAAATGGTTAAATACACCATAATTTTTGTTAAATACATCTGTTAAATACACCACAACATCAATTTAAAATATATGTTTTTTATAAATACACTATCCCAATTTAACTATTATACCCTTTACTTGTATTTTTGATAAAAACACCCACATACAAAAATACAACCCAACACATTTTTCTCAAATGTTCAAGTTCACGTAACCGAACCTAGAATTGCATTTATTATTATACTAAATCCATAATTTGATATCAATTCATTTCCAACACTTCCAAAATTCTTCCATAAAGGGGAAAAAATAGTTGATCATCAAAATAAATGCTACAATCCAAACTGCAGGATGCAATGTTTTGAAAAGCTCTAACAAGGGTGCTGACATGAAACAGCTTCAGGTTGATTATACCACCAGAATGTATGATTTCACCTCATGGTCCATAAATCGGCGGCATGGGATCACCACCAAGTCATAATCCTGGCATATATGATCATACAAGTAAAGGGTCTAATAGTGAAATTATGGTAGTGTATTTATAAAAAAAAACATATATTTTAAATTGGTGTTATGGTGTATTTAACCTTGGAGGTGTATTTAACAAAAATTACTGTGTATTTAACCGCTCCCTTAATTTTAGCCCTTTGAAATATTCTCGATGATTTTCCGGATTTAATTTTACTCAAAAATAATCAAAATAATCGTATGAAAAACATGGATCGGATTGACATCCATTTTAAAGACCCTTGTAAATAAAAATAGGATTAAAATTAAAGATTGGTAAAAACAAAAGCCCAAGTCCAATAAACCAATAGTCTAGCCCACGACCTCTGAAAATGGGCCAAGAGGTCCACTGGGCTTCAACATCCAGCATCAATAATCGATATTTGTAGCTAGGAAACACTCACTGAACTGCCGAGTGCTGAGTCGTTGTAGAGGGGAAAGACTTGGGAGGTGGGCTTTCCTTACGCTCTCATGCGTTCACTCAATTATTATTTATCCCCAAACATAATTAGAAAGTATCTAACATTCGAAATAGCCAAAAAAATTCACATATTTATGAAATACACCACAAAAATAAAATATAGCAAACAATAATCTCAACAGTATTTCAAGTAGCGAGAGACAATACTTATTAATTGTCTTGTATGTGTATTCAAACATGTACACAAGCTAGAGAATCTTTTGGCAAACGAATTGAAGAATTATGTCCGAAATAAATCCAGCACAACATTCGTCGTAGGCTCACTATGGTACTTTGTGACATACCCAAGTTCTATCAACATCTTAAAAAATTGTTGCATATGTGTCCCACCAAAGTAGTTAAAGCAATAGCCAATAGACAAGTCAATAATAAATTTACTAAGATAATTCACAATAAATTACAAATCACTTCAAAGAAAGAAAAAAAAAAGTGTATCGTAAATTCAAAAATTCATCATTGTGTTAACCTCACTTGTCAGTAAGGGTTTCGTCGGGCCGGGAGAGCGTGATCGGGGAACATGTTGGTGATGATGTTGTCAAGTAATGAAAACAACAGCAATTTAACTGAGTATGTTTATCGCTCATATTTTCGCGAGATTAAGATATTTTGGGACTATTGTTATCGTTGTTAAAGTTAATAAATACAATTTGTGCTTTGGTTTGATACCGCGTTTTTAATATCTCTCGCTTTTTAAAATTCTTTAATTAGCATCCGTTTGTTTTTGTTTTCTATTTACTATAAAATGGAAAATATAAACGTATATTATTCATTTTATAATTTCAAGTCATTTTAACTATTTATCTTTTTTGAAGAAACAAATATATCAATATCAAACAGATTCGTAGGTCTTTTGAGATCAAGACATGCAGGGTTGATAAATATATTAAATTATAAACGTATGTGTTTCATTGTATTTCAAGTCATGATATGAAGACCATGTGGTCCGTGTCGTGTACTCCGATTTGATCGTCACCCGGGTACCTACCCTGCGGTTCTGGCACGCCATCTTCGTCAGGTTGGAGTGCCTGGGTCCCGTTGTAGAACAATTTTAAGGCTGCAAAATTTTTTGTTTTAATTTTTAAAGCAGTATAATTATATTTTGATTGAGTTTAGCAACAGAATAATATATTTTTTGATCGAAACAAAATCATAAAAAATATATAGAATATCTTTTTGTTTAAATTCAATTGTCATTAATGATTAATTCAATTTTTATTTTGAACAAAAAATATATAATTAGTTTCGTAAAATTGATTAATATATAATTATAATTTTTAAAAATTAAAACAAATTTTTTTACAACCCTAAAGTTTTGCTACAGCGGATCTAGAGCCCGGGCTTCCTCCCTTATTTGTACTGTAGGTGGCCGTTTGGTAAAACGTAAATTTTAATAGCTTATAAATCATCAAATAAACTATGTGGTGTTTAGTGGAGTATAAGTTATGATATCATATAAACTGTCAATTTATTATTAGGGGTATGTAAGGTAGTTTAATGATGAAATAAAAGATATCGAATATTGGTCTTATTGAAAAGAGTTTCACATGTTGGGTTTGAATATATATTTTTTTTTGAAATATAATATATTTTTTTAAAGACGAGGACAAAAAAAAACAATGACTGAAAAATTGAGGAAATTTTTGATGTAGATATTAACATGATTAGATAGAACATGTTAGCTCAAACAAATGAACTCATAATTTGTTACCACGCTACCAGGACGATCTCCACATATTTTTTCTAGTTTAGAAATATCGCAAGGTACTGGGCTGGGCCTTCGATCCAATTTCACCTTGAATGCTGACTCCATTTATCCAACTGAAACGCGTTGACTCCAGGTCTAACTAAGTAAAGTGGTCAAGCTTTGATTGATCTGAGTGGGAACTTTCCTACTTGACCAGTTGCATTTTAAACTACTATTATAACCTTATTCATTATTCATTGAATTGAAGAAGATGAAGGGTCATGAAGTAAATTTACCAAACACTATCGTCGTCTCCGCCCCATAAAAACCACAGGGAATTTTGGAGAAATGACCACTTACACACAAATTTTTGGAAAAATGACCTTGTCTCAAAAAAATCGCATTTATGACCTCTTTTACTTTTTTATTGACTAGAATACCCTTATGTGGCAGAATAAAATTTATTACTCTGGGTTTATTTATTACTTTGAGTTTTGAGCTCTGCGATTCATTTTTCGTTTTCGATCCATACATAGATCAAAACAGCCGCCCTGCATTTATTTTTGTGCAGAGTTTGTCTTCCAAGTAAGTTCATTTGCTAGCTGGAATGTGTTGTATATCTACTTATTATTACGCATCTGTGCAATCGTTTGTGGCTAGCTGAATGTGTTGTATATCTGCTTATTACACGCATGAGCTGTTTCCTGTGAAATCGTCTGTGGATGCTCGACATATTCTGGGCGAGAATGATTCGTAAATAGTATCTGTCATGAAGTAGATTGTATCCATGTTATAAGTTTGGTCGTGCCATTTTTAAAGTCGGTAGAACTTTAATTTTTGTGGTCGTGCCAGTGATAATGTGGTCGTGCCAATGTATAATGAGGTCGTGCCAGTGATAATGTGGTCGTGCCAGTGATTATGTGGTCGTGCCAGTGATTATGTGGTCGTGCCAGTGTATTATGTGGTCGTTCCATTGATTATTTGGTCGTGCCAATGTATTATGTGGTCGTGCCATTGATTATTTGGTCGTGCCAATGTATTATGTGGTCGTGCCATTGATTATTTGGTCGTGCCAATGTATTATGTGGTCGTGCCATTGATTATTTGGTCGTGCCAACAATGTTTGTGGTCGTGCTTTTTTGTTTCTCCATTGAATTTATTAATTTTATTATGATATCTTATTATATGTGCAGGAATGGCTTCTGAGATCGATTTTGTTTTGTTATATGGTGGAGAGTGGGAAAATTGTAGGGGCATGCACACTTTTAAAGGCGGAAGAAGTCAGGGTGTAATCGTGTCTAATGCAATAACACATGCAGAATTTGTAGAACTCATATACCAGTTGATTGAAGTCGATTTTAATTCCTTCGATTTGGTGATGAAGTTTGTCTATAATACACATTTCAAAATGGAACCGATGGAGCTTCAGAATGAACGTGACATGCAATTTTTCCTAAGGCAAAATGATCATCCAGTAAAACCTGGTACTCCACTGTGCGTAACAACGAAGCAGAGAGCGACTTGTCAGTTTGTCTCACAAGATGTTAGCTATGGTCCAATGATGCATAAAACATTTGTTGCACCAAATGTTGGTTCTGTTTCTCCTGAGTTACCACAATTTGCAAGTAAATTTGTACCACATGACGATGGTGATGACGAGCGGGTTAATAACTACAGCGATTTTCGCTTCTCTGATTTTGACTTTCCCAATACTGGTAACGATGATATTGATGGGGTTAATGATGAGGATGATAGTCAAGGTCTTCATGGTGAAGAGTGGGAAAATCCATTTGATGACGGGGAACCACAGTCACATAATCAATCCACCTTTGCAGCAGAAGATGGAAGGAATCATTGCTCAAATTCTATTGGGCCTTCAGGTGTTGTTGCGAGCAACAGTATTAGTAGCTCATCCGGTGGTCATGTTGCAGTAGGTCAGATTTATATGGACAAGAAAGAATTACAGAAAAATATAGCTGTGTATGCTATGAAAGAGAACAGAATGTTTCATGTATTGAAATCAACGAAAACTCTATATGCGGTCAAATGTGTTGACATGGGATGTGATTGGCGCTTGCGAGCAATAAAATTGAAAGATTCGGAGTTGTTTAAGGTAACAAGGTTTAATGGCAAGCATGACTGTTCTCTGGACCTTATCAATCGAAGTCATAGACAAGCATCTAGAAAGGTCATTGGAGAATGCATTAAGTCTAAATTTGAAGGGGTTGGTCGTACGTATCGGCCGAAAGATATAGTCGACGACGTGCGGACAGATTTTGGTGTGAATATAAGCTACGACAAAGCTTGGAGGGCTAGGGAGTTTGCTTTGGAAGTGGTTAGAGGATCACCAGAATTATCATTCTCGTATTTGCCGCATTACTGTGCAGTGTTAGAGAAAAATAACCCTGGTACAGTAACTCATATAGAGTTCGATAATGATTTCAAGTTTAAATATTTTTTCCTTGCTCTTGGGCTAGTATTGAGAGGGTTTCGTAGTTCAATGAGACGTGTCATTGCTGTTGATGGTACTCACCTCAAGGGAAAATACATGGGTACACTCTTTGTGGCTGCTGCTTTAGACGGTAACAACAAAATTTATCCAGTTGCTTTTGGAATGGGAGATTCAGAAAATAATGCATCTTGGGAATGGTTCATGGGAAAACTTAGATCAGCTATTGATCTTGAAGATTTCTCAGAGTTGGCAATAATATCAGATAGACATAACAGTATTGAGAGAGCAGTCGCTTTGGTTTTTCCAGAGTCATACCATGGGCACTGTATACACCACATCAAGCAAAACATGAAAGCAAAAAATATTGATGATAGTGTCTTCCCTATTTTTTTTAAGGCAGCGAAGGTATATCGTGTTTCACAATTTGAGCATCTAATGACACAGTTGCGTGGGTTTCAAGATGGCAGGGCACATCGTTATTTAGTTGATGCTGGATTTGAAAAGTGGTCTCGTGCACATTTCCCAGGTAGGAGATACAGTATACTAACCACTAATATTGCTGAGAGTTTGAATGCTGTATTGAGGGAAGCACGGTGTCTTCCAATTACAACATTGGTTGACCATCTAAGATCTTTACTTCAAAGATGGTTCCATGAGCGTCGCACTAAAGCAGCTTCCATTACAACCCAACTTTGTAAGAAAATTGATAAGAAGTTGAGAAAGCGGATTGACAAGGCGCAACGTATGTCTGTTGAACCAATTAGTCATATTCAGTTTTATGTGAGGGATGGACTTGGTGGTGGGGAGGTGAATCTGCACAACAGAACATGCACCTGCAGGAAATTTGAGATGCAACAATTGCCTTGTGTTCATGCGTTGGCGGCGTGTAGAACACGCAACATTGATCCACAATCCATGTGTTCACGCTACTATACTAATGAGGCAATTATGTTAGCTTATGCTGAACCGATTAACACAGTACCAATTGAAGACCATCGGCATGCAAGCGAAGATCAAAGGTTATTGCCACCTGATACGAGAAGACCTGGAGGGAGGCCAAAACAAAGAAGAATACCATCCGCTGGTGAATCTGTAGCAATTAGAAAGTGCGGAAGATGTAAAAAAATTGGTCATAACCGACAGACTTGTAAGGAGCCAGTAGCCTTGACTGGTAGGGTATAATACCAGTCATTGACGATTCTAATTGCTAAACATTTACTTTATAATGTGAACTGTTAAACGTTACCATTAACATTGCTGCTTTTAATGAGAACTGTCAGTTTCTATATCAGTCTATGATTTTATTTAATATATATGTAAAAATATGTAATGTTAATGTTTATATAATCTGGCATGACCAGTAAAGTTGCAGGCAGGCACGACCACTTAAGTTGCAGGAAGGCACGACCAGTTTAAAAAATCAGGCACGACCATATAAAAATACCAGGCACGACCATCTAAATAAAAGGAGGCACGACCATGTAAAAATACCAGGCACGACCATATAAAAATACCAGGCACGACCATCTAAATAAAAGCAGGCACGACCATATAAAAATATCAGGCACGACCATCTAAATAAAAGCAGGCACGACCATATAAAAATACCAGGCACGACCATCTAAATAAAAGGAGGCACGACCAGTTTAAAAAAGCAGGCACGACCATATAAAAATATCAGGCACGACCATCTAAATAAAAGCAGGCACGACCATATAAAAATACCAGGCACGACCATCTAAATAAAAGGAGGCACGACCATATAAAAATACCAGGCACGACCATCTAAATAAAAGCAGGCACGACCATATATATAAAAGGAGGCACGACCATATATATAACAGGAGGAACGACCAGTTAAATTCTGGCACGACCAGTTAAATTCCGGCACGACCAGCTAAAAAAATTAAGGCACGATTAGATATTTATATATAATTTACAGTTGACATTTAAATAAGATATTCACATTATAAACTCCTGTCCCCAAGCCTCTGAACAAAACTTTTGTCTATAGAATTTCATGTCCCCTTGTTGGATAATGTTTACTGGCAAATCAGCCGTCAATGCTTCAATGAATTTGAAGGCAAACATGCCACAATCTCCTCTGCAATGGAAACATTAAAAAGTATCAGCATATATAATATGTAATTGAATAATTGCTAAATATTTTTTTTATAGGAACTTACCCTCCAGTTTGTCTAGGGCATGAAGGTATCCGTTGCAATCTCCATGGAGCAAACAATTCATCCCCCAAACCAGTGGATTGAAGAATACGGGGAAGCATTGTTGTCAAGGGATCAAAAAGTGTCTTCAATGCAGCACCATTTGTCAGGCTGGGCAGTGAGTCGTAGACATGAACAGTCTTCTTTTCCATTACCAATTCCACAGCAACCCAGTGTTTATTGTTGAAGTTTGCAGGAAAGTAAACAAACTTGGCCCTTTCCCACGCAACAGAATCAATTGGAAGTATCCCCACAATATAATCCAAAAAAATGCTGTCCTCGTCCCAAAAGGCAACATCATCCGGCTTTGACTTGAACAACTCAAACTTCTCCTGTACCCTGGTCTGAAATCATAGGAACATATATATAAAGAAGAATACAAATAAAATGTATTTATGCAAATAAATTTCGAACAATGACAGTGTGCAACTTACAAAGAACAGACAATCTAGGACAACACAGTCCCTCTTAAAACTATCTGGGAACTTTGTCATTCTTTTTCGAATCAGGTGCATGGCTACATCAAGGTGCTGTATGAAAATTACATGTTAAGACACATATTAAAAAAAAGTATCCACGACCAGATAAAAAAAAGGAGGCACGACCAGTTAAATAAAATGAGGCACGACTAGTTAAATAAAATGAGGCACGACCAGTTAAAAAAAGGAGGAACGACCAGTTAAAAATATCAGGCGCGACCAGTTAAACATAGCAGGCACGACCAGTTTAAAAAAGCAGGCACGACCAGTTAAAAAGCAGGCACGACCAGTTTAAAAAATCAGGCACGACCATTTAAAAAGCAGGCACGACCAGTTTAAAAAATCAGGCACGACCATTTAAAAAGCAGGCACGACCAGTTTAAAAAAATGAGGCACGACCAGTTAAATTGATATATAAAAATGTATTGTTTTACCTGGTCTGTTAACCATCCATCTAACTTCATAGCATCCATAAACCACTGCTTGTTTACTGCACATGTTGGCCAACTTATGCTTTCTCCATCCTTGGACCTGTCTTGCATGAATGCAAGACAATCATCTGCCCATTGATCTGGCCACTTCCTCTTCAAGTCCAATTTTATAATTTCTTTACTTGACACATCCTTATCATCAATTGTTTTCCTTCTCTTCAAGGATGGAGATGTAAATGGAGTCCTTTTGAGAGGTCCAGGCCTAACTGCACGCTTCTGTTTGTTCCTGACATAGGGTTTAATACCCCCTTCTGAGGCTTTAGGGAACTTTGATGGTGTCACCACCTCGACCCCAGAAATATTTTTACTCTCTTCAGCTGGGGTAAAGGAAGCCATGGAGCTCATACTAGTATACAACAAACCAGGGTCTCTATGCTCTTTTGTATCATCAACATTTACCCCCGCAACATCTACATTGTCTGCCTTATCATCGACCCCCAACTCCTCCCCCATTTCCAATCCCACTACAACTACACTCTCATCCTCCACACCTTCTACATTGCTCCCTCCGACCACACCACCCTCAGAATCATCCACATCAGTCATCACACCCACATCAACAAAAGAAACAGTAACCCCACCCTTTACAGTACTTCCCCCCACCACATCGGCTTCAGTCTGCACCCCCACATCAACAACAGAAACCTTAACCCCACCCTTTACAGTACTTCCCCCAACCACATCAACATCAACCTCATCGGCTTCAGTCTGCACCCCCATATCAACAACTACAACAGGAACTGGGAATTTCACCGCTTCACCCTTGTCAGTAAAGGTTTTCAGTGCCAACAAAGCATCCTCAACGCACTTATTCACCACTGTCATAGTAGATAAAAAATCTGATTTAACTGCACCTATGAAGCTTCCCTCATGAACCTGCTTCTTCAAATTATCAAGCTTGACAATCACATCATGAACAACCTCAAAATCTGCATCAAAAGATTGCTCCACAGGTTCAGTGTCACCATGTGAATCAGAATATTGCTCCACAGGAGCTGTGTGATCACTCGAATCATCAGCAGATTCTTTAATTGCTCCCTCCCCCACCCTGTTGCTCACGTCGATCCAGTACTCCTGCTCCATCTCAATCCCATTTGCAGATAGAATAGCGTGTACTTGCAGCTATTGCAACATAGACTATCAATCATTAGCACCTCAATATTTTGTCCAAAAGAATCATCATAAATATGAAAACAGTAAGCTTATTTGCATATTTAAGTTTTTACCTTGTCTTGTTGGAATACATTTTGTAAGAGTTCTTTAGAATTTGGAGTTTGATAGCTACTCCAATTGAGTAATCGAGGAATCACATCCTTGATTTTTGAGGCGTACAATGAACCAATGACAGGTATAGCTTCATATGACCAAACCTAAGATAAATAACAACAGAATTTAGATTAAAATAATTTAATATTGGATGAAAAAGAAATCAGGCACGACCAGTTAAAAAACTAAGGCACGACCAGTTAAAAACTAAGGCACGACCATTAAAAGAAATCAGGCACGACCATTTAAAAGAAATCAGGCACGACCAGTTAAAAACTAAGGCACGACCAGTTAAAAACTAAGGCACGACCATTAAAAGAAATCAGGCACGACCAATTTAGAAATCAGGCACGACCAGATAAATAGCAGGCACGACCAGTTAAAGCAAATCAATACCTGGAACACCATAGGGAAACCATAAATGCAGTATTGCTCCTTCTTCGTTTGTCTGCTCTTTCGTCTATCTAAACGGTTGACCATTATTCCTCCAAGAGAGGCAACAGTACGTTGGTAGCTCACAGCCCCCCATGGGAATTTGTTGAATACATCCAAATTGTCCACCAATTGGAGCCACCGATTATCAATAGGCCTATGTCGTTCCTTAGCTACTAGCACAAACTCAAGAAAATAAATCAAGGCTAGTTTCACCACCTCCTCATCCACCTGCTTCTCTTTCTTTCTTCTGCACAAACGATCGAAACAAAGCTCTAAATGATGTCTCTGAATAATCTTCATATCATCAAACCACATATCCCTCAGCCTATGTACACTAGTATCAACTAATGCAGAGATATCAGGCACATCCCTACACACTAAACCGGTAATGAGAGCGAAGTCTGTAATACCAAAAGATGTCATCCTGTTGGCGAATTTAAATGTCAATCTGTTTCCAATATCTTCAAAATCAACATCTTGGGATTCAACTTGTCGTAGAAGAAGCTGATGCATTAACTGTCCTGATACAGAGAGCTCACCTACATCCAGAAAAATGCCGAAGCATGTCTTCCTAAACATCTCGAGTTGATTCTCACTCAAAGAACCTCTTATTTGCCCAATAACATGTGAGATGTTTGAAAAAATTGTAACCTTCGCAGGAAAATGATCCTTCTCCTTAATGAGGTAATCCATTGTTTGTAAATCTGCATTAATAACATAAGGTAAATTATAAGGAAACATCAGAGGCACGACCAATTAAATTATAAGGCACGACCTGTTAAAATCATGCAAACCAGTTAAACTCACAGGAACGACCAACTAAATTACTGGCACGACCAAATAAAAACTGGCACGACCAACTAAATTACTGGCACGACCAAATAAAAACTGGCACGACCAACTAAAAACTGGCACGACCAACTAAATTACTGGCACGACCAAATAAAAACTGGCACGACCAACTAAATTACTGGCACGACCAAATAAAAACTGGCACGACCAACTAAAAACTGGAACGACCAACTAAATTACTGGAACGACCAAATAAAAACTAGCACGACCAACTAAATTACTGGCACGACCAAATAAAAACTGGCACGACCAACTAAATTACTGGCACGACCAAATAAAAACTGGCACGACCAATAAAGCAGACGCCTCCTCAGGTACACTCACAGGCACGACCAGTCAGAATATAGGCACGACCAAATAAAAACTGGCACGACAAACACATTCACAGGCACGACCAGTCAGAGTATAGGCACGACCAACTAAATTGCATGAAAATCATAAAAAAAAACATGCAAAACCTCGCCAAAAACATGCACGAACATCTAAAAAGAAACAACAAGAAAAATATATAAGAAAATCAATGAAACGCTGAAACGAAGGCACGACCAATTAAACGCTGGCGCGACCAATAATGAACAACTCTCAACAGTTTATAACAGACACAACAAATTATTCTGGGGCCTCAAACTCACCTCGTTGGTAGTCGGAAATACTTGCCGATTGCAATCTGGGAGTTCTTCCGCTTTCTAGCCTCCAAAATTTGAAGAGTTTCAACAAAGGTCTTGCAGGTGTCTTTTGGGTTTTTGTTTCAAATTAAATAAACCAGTGGGAAAAGACGTGTCCTTAGTATAAGGGCATTTCGGTACTTTAACGCATTAAAAAGGTCATAATTGCTGAAATTTTTGGACAGGGTCATTTCTCCAAAAATCTTTACGGATGGGATCATTTCTCCAAAATTCCCAAAACCACACAATCTCAAAATTCTTAACAAGGAAGAAGACAGAGAAGAATTCCATGGACAGAGAGCAGCAAGAGCTCCAGTTTCTGGGTTTCTTTGGAATCTTCAAACAATCCTTCAAGACCGTCTTCTTATGGAGAAGAATCTTCAGTCAGATCACTCTGACTTTAATCCTCCCACTCTGCTTCGTCTTCCTCTTTCACTTCCAAGTCTCACACATCATCTTCGACAAGGCAATGAAAGACCAACAAGACCTCAATCGTTACACGAATTCAACCATCAGCCGTGAAAAGCTCTCTCACATGGTCTCCGCCGATTGGGCTGGATTTTGGCTCTTCAAAGCCGCCTATTTCATTGTATTTCTCATACTCTCTCTGCTCTCGACCGCTGCAGTCGTATACACCATCGCCTGCATTTACACTGCCAAGCAAATCACCTTCAAGAAGGTCATGAGTGTGGTCCCCAGGGTCTGGAAGCGACTCGTGATTACATTCGTATGTAGTTTCGCAGTCGCTCTGGTTTACAACGCTGTTGCAGTAGGGGTTTTCGTTTTGTGGGCTGTTGTTACGGGGTTTTCTCCGATTGGGATTGCGATCTTTGTTGTCCTCTTGATCTTGTATGTTGCTGGTTTTTTGTATATCACAATCTTGTGGAATCTAGCGAGCGTGGTTTCGGTGTTGGAGGACATTTATGGGTGGAAAGCCATGGTGAAGAGCAGGTGTTTGATAAAAGGCAAGCTGGGTGTTTCAGTCGGTTTGTTTGTTGTGGTTGGTTTTTGTTTTGGGGTGATTGAATCGGTGTTCGAGATGTTTGTGGTGCTTGGGTATGTGCCTATTTTGGCAATTCGGGTTGTGATTGGAATCATCTGCCTCTTGGCTCTACTCAAGGTTATGTTGCTTGGGCTTGTGATCCAAACAGTGCTCTACTTTGTGTGCAAGTCTTATCACCATGAAAGCATTGACAAGTCCGCCTTATCTGGTCATCTAGAGGTTTTTCTAGGAAATTACGTCCAGCTGAGGGACAAGAATGTGCAGTTAGAAGAATCTCATGTGTAGGTCTTCTCATGGTCTCCATGTAGACAATACATGAAGAGTTCTATCTATGCTATTGTCTGTGAATATATGGAATCTAAGCTTATCTCTTTCTTTATAGATAAGAAAGAAATAAAAATGCTTTTTTCCCATGCATTTTTCATTTCACATAGTAAACGTTGTGTTTGATAGAAAGAATTGCCGGCAACATGACTACGTTGATAAATCCAAGAGAATTATTCGTGTTTTGATAACCACTGAGTGAAATGTTCGCGAAGCATTCTAATGCCTGTTTTTTTTTACAGGAAAACAAAGGTTCAGGTCGCGATTAGCCCACACATGTTTTTATTTTATTTTATAAAAGTAACATATTTCGTTAAAATGCAAACCAGCAAGTACACGCACAAGAGCAGATAATTAGGGTATTCAACCTGTTACAGAGGATACAACACACATCATAAAAACTTAAAAACAGCCCAAAAGATAATCGGCACATTGACCTACAAAGAGATAGGTGCTGGAAATAAAATTCAAGCAACCCAGGAACTTGTGTGCACCAAGTAAAATGAGACATTGAGAGAAGGGGTGACCACCAGGTAAGCTGGGGCACTAATAACACCGCACACAGCAAGCACTTGGCGGGAGGGCAGTCCAGATATGGAAATTGGTAGCCAACTAGAGGGTCGATAAAAGCCTGAGAACCCATATCAACTAGATCTGTGAAGAAATAAACAAATCTGCAAACCAGATCTGTCATATCCACTCCATAGAATCCAGATCTACAAGTCCACCAGGCCTCAAAATCCCTGCAAAATAAAATAAAAAACACAAGAGAAAATAGCATAGGAAGACACTGGTTAAGCAAAATGAAGAAAAAGTATGGTGAATAGAAAGATGGAGACAAGAAAGAGAAAAAGTGTTGATAAAAGAAGACAAATGAGTGGAATAGGGGTAGAAAAGAGAACGGAAAAGGGGGGAGGGAGGCGGAGGAGGAGGAGATCATCTCCTCCTCTCCCAACCGGCTGTTGTTGGGTGAAACTAGAGAAAAGAGAGAAGAGGAGTTAATCTATATCTTTTAAAAATTAGCCCAAACATGTTGAAACTTTATCCCACAAATGGATCGGATTGACTCTGTCACACTGCCCTTTAGCCAAAAGCGAATAATATTGGTCTGAGTTAAATTTCCACTTAGTATTGAAGCTAAGATTGCGTATATTTAGACATAATATCTATCTATTCACTTGTAGGATCTGACATAATGCAGTTTTGTAAAGAATTGTTAAGATTTTATTCCACATAGGATTAGATTGTCATAACTCAATCGAGTAACATATAAACAAATGCTCAGTCTCCCACACGACTAACGGGTTTTCTATGTCTAAAGGACCAATACGATTGTTTAAGAATGGCAAAATCGTATATGGCTTTGACAACAATATTAATTTGAGGTGTTTTGAGCTGAATTGTTTAACAAATAACAACCCTAAATCCCTACCGGGCTTTATTATCTCATACATTAGTGTATCGTTTAAATTTAGTAATCCTATTTTAATTTTTTACCCTTTGGCACATAAACAATAAAAATAAATGAAGAGGACCAGCTCCAGCGATAGGGTTGGTGTGGGGCCAAAATTATAATTAGGTGGGTCTACTACATCATGAAGCCACCATTGAAGTTCATTAGGGAAGGGATTGGAAATTCTATCGATAAGTCATCAACCTATCAAAAACTATCTATTTGGTTAATATATCAGCACGAGCATTTAATTGCTGTGAATTTTCTCAGCCCGCCATTCCACTAAAACTCTGACAAAGTGCTTTATCAATGGTAGGTTAGATAGACCATTCTAAATATCAATACAAAATGAGATTTTTTTTGGTGAGCTAATAGCAATTGATGTTGATGGATGAGGTTGACAATAATCAACGCATCATGCAGTGCACCCTCTAGAATTAGATCTTTTGAACAGGAAATTAGGAAGCTGTTGAACACCGCGTAACTCTAAAATTAGATTATGAACAGAATTAAGTGTGAGCTCGTGATATTGGATTTAACATATTAGTGGTATGATGGTTAGGGTGGCAAAATTTTGGTTCAGATCAATTCGAGTCGAACAACATAAAAATATAAAGTATTTATAAGATGGAAAATATATGAAATATAACCCATATTTTGAGAACCCGTGGTAGTGCATATATAGTTATTCTATTAATTTTTCTGTTATTTTAATCAATATATTGAACATTTATTTGATTTTATTATTTTAATCTAATTAATTATTAGCTCGTTAGGGTTTAACGAATCCGTTTCCCTTAGGGTTTAACATTTATTGTTTGAGTATAACATGAAAATATAATACACGAGCCTATTATGATTTAACGAATCTGTTTACATTAGTTTTTAATATTTATTGTTTAAGTTATAACATAAAAATCATATACACGAGCCTTTTTGAATTTAACGAATCCGCTTTTCTTAATAATTAACACTTATTATTTACAGATGAATTACGACGAGCTTTTAAAATATGAATTACTTATCACTATTTTTTAAGATATTTATACGTTCGAATCTGAATTGATTTAGATTTTTTAGGTATTTAATTTTGGCGGTTTGCATATCATGCGCGCTTTTGCAGTGATAGCCTGACCCAGATCCTTATTCGGTATGCCCCAGATCCGGATTGGACAATAATGAAATATGAGCCCAGGCCCAGTCTTATCCACTACGTTACGTGGGTCTGCGGTCCAAAAGCTCATCGAATTGAAGCCCAATCAACTTAATAATATACTGAAGAAGAGTTATAAACTCGTAGGCCCGACAAAAATAGGGATCCGAGTCTTTGCCACCAAAAGAAATCTTTTACAGAGCCAGGAAGATGAGTATTGCATGTAAGGCGCCCATTCATCGTCTCCTTCAGAAATCCACAGTTCATAACCCTAATAAAACCCTAAAAAGCTCAATCAAGGCATCAGCGCGAAATGGCAGCATCAGCAGGCGCTTCTTTTTCCTATCTCTTCCCATATCTACTCTTCTTCTTGGTAGTAACAATCAGGATATGATTCAATCCAGTTTATATATAGCTCTAGCCGACCTTGTGAGTCCCTCCGAGCGAGAGAGCAGCGCCGCCATTTCGCGGAGAGTGTCGGAGGCAGTGGAGTTGCTGGAAAAGGGGAGGGAATTGCAGGCTATGGGTGATTTCAGTGAAGCTCTTCGTTATTTCACATTGGTAAATTCTTCACTCCCTTCTGTGCGTGTAGAATTTTAGTTAAGTTCTCAGTAAAGACACGAACATGCAGAGATTGCTCTGTTTTTATTCACTGTTTAGGCCACATAAGATGTTGTCTATCAATCCTTTTCATTGATTTGATGCAACTGTGCATGTGCCTCAATCTAGAGTAACCGTTATTGTGTGGCCAGGTTCACCTGCCCAAAGCCAATGAGTCCTTTTAGTCTGAGGTTAGGATTGAGACTACTATCTCCAGTCTCTACTCTGACTAAGCTACCTTCTCCCTCTCTTCTTCGATTTGGTCGCTACACTTTGTGTTTTGTTGGCACCTTGGTGGTGGAAAGGGTGCTGCTAAGAACTGTATTTCGAGACTGTAAATCATCTCCTCCATTATTATTTATTAAGGTAAGGTTATTGTTTGTTTACAAGTGGTGCTATGGAATTAGGTTAACCAGTGAGGCAGTGACGCCTGCCCCAGGCGACCAATGCTAAAGCTAGATTTTAACTCATAACCAAACTGATACCAATTAGTTTCCAAATTACCTCCCAAATCTTACTGGTCCAGGTGCAATAAAGAAGAGTTTGTCTGAAAGGTTTTACACAAGCAGCATCTGTTGGCAATAGAAGAGCATAAGTTGAATTTTAAGTAGAATTTTTGGTGGTGAGTTTATAAACACTTTGACTTGTTGGTTACCATTTTTAAATTTGTTCTGTATTATTTGTAATTGAATCCTCAACAACCTCGAAACACTTGAGAACTAAACACAAATGAAGGATTTCACAACTACAATTCTCAATGTTTTTGGAAGCAGAAATATGTTTTCAAACTATGCAAGGCACTCATTATGTCTGATGTTCTGCAGCACCGAATATGTTGCTTTCTATCAGCCAATGCGTTATTGTATAATGATTTAAAAAATGACTCTTGCATCAAACTATGTTCGATTCGTTAGATGGATCATGATTATGTACATGCTGACAAACCCCATCCCTGCCATTTGTCCACTGGAAATTTCAAAAGAGTGAAATCATATTTGTCTATGGCTTCAGGTGGTAGAAAATTACAAAGACTTGGCATTCTCGGACTATGCAAGAGTTGGGAGAGCATTAGCCCTATATGAGGTTGGAGACAGAGAAGAGGCAATTACAGAACTGGAGGATGTTTCTGTATCTTTGAGAGGGTATCCAGGTATCTGTGGAGTTTTTGTTTTTCATCACACCAAGGAGATTTTTGTTGTTGTTGAATTGTATGTCTTATTGGCTATTGTTTGTTGGGGTTTTCAACAGAAGTGCATGCAGCCCTTGCAGCAGCCTTGTATGCGGATAAGCATGCCTCACTACTGGCAGAAAACCAGTTCGCAATTGCAACTGTGCTTGATCCTCACTATACGGACCTCTCATATGTGAAAGACACAAAGCACTGGCCCCCAAGTTTGGTTAGTTCTTTGCAACACTTCATCACACTTACGTAGAAGTTGTAATATATTGCAGATCCATATTTTATTACACGACCAAGAAGTTTGACTTGTGAAATTGTAATATTTCATTATAGCAAGGCAGTGGATGATCGATAGAGATATGTGCAATTTTGCTGAATCTCTCCACTTACTGCTTATCACACTTAGTTTTTGTAATATATTACAAATCAATGTATTATTTACATGACCAAGAAGTTGGTATTCTTGTGAAATTGTAATATTTCATTATAGCAATGCATTGAATGATCGATAGAGATATCTGCAATTTTACTGAATCTCCCCACTGGCTGCCTTTCTGTGTTTTCATTTTGACTCATACTTTTGGTTTTTGACTCTGTTTTTTTTCTTTGTAATCCTTGCCATTTATCACCACTATTAGATTCTCCTGGATTATATGTAAATTATCAGAAAGAACTTTTACATTTGGAAATGGTGATGTAGAAAGTCCTGGCAACATTCAAACGTGTTTATGTTATGGAATTCAGCCACCTGTGCATCATCGTCATCATCAAATCCTTTCTTTAGTACTTCTATGCGTTTCTTTTAAGGTCTCCCTCTTCTCTTTTTAGTACTCTTCATGAGTGTTTTCTACTCTTCTCCTTGCTTAAACCCCTACACTAGACTGAATATTCCCAGTTCATGGATACTCTTTGTTTTACCGCAGATCAGGTGCAACACTCTCGTTTCTTCTACAGTAGTTCTTTGGCATGTTGTCCGTTAAAAGTCTACATTTTGTATGGTGCATTATCGTGGAGCTTACAACAGACTTCAAAGATTTCTCTTTTAAGTTAAAAGGGAATTCTTCGGTTGTACAAACCCCAGCATGCACTTTTGTTACTTCATCCTGCCAATTTTAACCCTATTCGTTGCATAATCCTGCTTTGTCATTCTGAATGATTAATCCAAGTTTCTTTGCTTCAAGTGTTTCTTTCCCGCTGTTGAGCCAGCTGTGAATGATGCTGAACTTCGGAAATTGGATTACTTTAAAATCTTAAAAAAAATTCTATTTTAGTAGTCCTGGGAAGCCATTGGAGAAGATTGAGAGCTGTAAATTTGTGTAATTTGACATGGTGTGCGAAATTTAGTTCCAAAAGCATTATGTCCTGCCGTTGATTATTGATAAATTGACGATTAGATTTTCTGGGAAATTTCTTTGCGTCCTGCCAGGGTGGAAAGTAGATATCCTTGTGTTATAACGTCTTTATCTAGAGAGAAGTTTGAGTAAGAAGTCTTTTACTTTGTCTATTTGAGACTTCTCCGGTGCAAGTTGTGATAAAGTTGTTTTTGTTTCAACTTAAGTGACGTGTCACATGATTCTCCCTCGCAAAAGCATTTGAGACTAATGTTCCTTTGGTTGTCTTGTTCTGGACTGATAGAAATAAAAAGATACGTAATTCATCCGACATAAAAATAAAGACAAGCAATTATCCCTCATACATGTTAGTAATATTGTTATTTTTAGGTTTGTCGGCTCTCACACACATATATATATATATATATATTTCGGACTGACACGACTTTGTTCTTATTTATATCATCAATAGTCTCACTTGATGCTTTTAAAATAAAAGAAAATGTCTTGTTGCATAGGGTTGATTTTACTTATATCACTCGATTGAGATTTACATAACTGATGTTCTAACAGAAACTAGAGGGGAAAATATATTAAAAGAGGGTACAACTACACTACTAGTCCATGTTCCTTAAATCTGGTATTGGATCTTCACCCAACTCATCCTACCTCCACTAATACATACGCTAGAACGCTATCAGCCTTTCCTATGGCGTGGCAAACCCAAAGGTCTAACTCTCCCCCCTCCACTATATCACCATCCACTTACCCAAACTTTCAATTACCAACCCACATGATACACCCATCACCATAAAACATCAGTGTCCAGTGAATTGAATAGCACAGTCTTCTTTTTCTCCTTTTGGGAAATCATTAACATATTATAGTCGTAAAGCAGGGAAGTGACATGATCATGTAGTTTGTACAGTTAGGTAGCCTACTAATAGATAGATGATCATTTATGATTATTTTATCATAGACTAAAGAGAAGTTGTCGAGTTGTCTTGTCTACTAGTGTTCAAACTTCAACCTTCAAGCTGAGACTTTGGTTGGGGAAGAGATGGGGATGGATTACGTATGAGAGAAGGCTCTCCTATATTGCATTCTCCATTAATTATGTGTGCACATATAGATTTACTTAATTTGACTTTCCAGAAGCACATATATTGCATGCGTGTGTGTGTAAACGTACAACAGTATATGCGACATAACATAAATGGATTGCGTGCTGGTGCTGTCCTGGCCACTTAGAAAATTATGTCAAGTTCTAATTTTTAGAAGTTGTGAGGTGACCCATCAACTTATGATCGTAAGCATCATCGGTAAATCTGTTTTGTAGTGGAAGTTGAATTGTTCAAATGGTAGACAAGATGATGCTCAAGGCCAAATTTTCTTCTAATTAATCCTGTTTTTTTTTTTTTTTTTTGGACTTGATTTGTCTTTTGCTTTTTTTTTTTTCCTGTCACCTGATCACTCGCACATGTGCATCACCTTTCATCTTCCTCTTGCCCATTTTAGCTATTACGGGGGGAATATTGATGTTCTATTTTCTAAATGGCAGATAGTATTTGCACAATTTCAAACGAAGAATCAGTAAGACTGCGTACATCTGATCATCTGAGACCCCGCAGCGATGCGGAGCCTTCTATGCGGTGTCTGAACTAGGAGGGGGTAAAGTGATGAAATTGTTCTAGGCATCACAGTTATAGTTTCTCCACCATGTGAGGATACAACTATGTTCTATTTCATATACACTGCTGCTGCATTTTCATCATGATCCGAACTGATAACACCCCCCTAACTGTGTATCTGACTGTGTGTATATTATATAGGATCACAATCAGATGGCAGGAGAAAACTAGAATCTGACCGCTGTTATGGATTGAGTCGATTGACTATCAAAGGAGTTTGGTCAGAGTTGGCTACTGAATCAAATGGACAAGAGCCACCACATGTAAATAGATTCTACTATTGTTTCAAGAATTAGCTTAAGATTGGCTCTGATGCATGAACATGTTTATCCTGAATGCATTGAATTTCAACTTTGCATCTGGGTTTGAACCTATGACTGGTTAGTCTGCAATTAATGGATCAATTTTATCACTGCTCAAAGACTTACCATTGCCCTTTGATGGGTGTATTAGTGAGGAGCAAAACTAGTTAGAAAAGTCATTGCAAACTTTGCCAGAAATTAGGGTATTATTTCTACAAAACCTGAAGTACATCTTTACAGTTATATTTTTTTTTTCCATCCCAGGATTTCATTATTTTAGAAAAGAAGGTGTTTGACATGGTGGAGACAAATTTTATATGAATTTAATTTTAAAAAATATTTTGCTGAAAATCCGGTTAGGTGTTGGGGTGTCCAACCATTCTAGATTCTAGTAGAACGCCGGCTTTAAATATATAATATCATTGAAGCAAAGATTTTCAAGATTGTGGTGTTGATTAAACTCATACATTAGAATGCAATTATATTGTGCTAAAAGCAGCTATTGAAAGAGAATATTTTATTTTTACTGTGATGAATATTGAGTTGTTCATTAGTCACTTTCTTCAATTCCTTCAATAGATACTGAATCCTTCTGCTTGTTTGGACGATGTTACTTGAAATGAATGATCACTGTGCACTTTTTTACAATGGATGGTTTATGTTATTTGGTGTTCTTTGTGCAAATTGGCATCAAATCTTTGCTTAGCCAAAGATGTCAAAGATGCCATGCTGTGTCTGCCAAGAGTACCTAATTCAACAAATGACCCATTAACATATAAACCTTTGACTGATACTTCTTAACCATCACGACATGACACAAGTTGGGAAAAGAAAATATACAGTTCTCTCAGACAATTTAGATCTGTTCATGCACATTAGGTTAACCTGTTTGTCCTGCTGCTGCTTTTTTTGGTGGTTTCCCACATTAATTGTCTTTATCAAACCAAATGCTTAAATCCCATCACCACCACTATGGTCTATGGGTCTAGAAAGAACATATGCACATAACCTTTAGGCTTTACTCCCATGTTTGTTCAAAGAAGTTATTTCCTTATTTTGAACCTTTGACACAGATGAAACAACTTTATCATGAACTGAGGGACTATTATTTATCTCTTGAGCCACACAAGTTTTAATTTTCAAAGAATTTGGGGTGAGATTCAAAGTTTCAAACTTCAAAAGACATTAAAAAATCTCTCTGCAGGTTGGGTCAGTTTGACTGCATTGATAGATACAGAAAACAGATAGGAAAGGTTGTGTGGGGACCAAACTCTCAATTATTCTATATTATTAGTTTTATCTGTGCACTCTTTTCACTTGGATAAGCTTCCAATTTTTGGGCTTCTCTGGAGTTTGTATTCTGGTGCCTCTCCTCTGATTCCTCCAACTAAGATTGCACTTCACTGCTTCTCTCTCCCTTTCTCCTCTTCCTCTCTCAATGTCAGTGTAACACTGCAGCCTTCATAAGGTTTATGAGCTATTGAAAGTCAGTTTCAAGTTTCAACTGCCCCATCAATAGTCTTTTTTGCTTGTTTGTGTAGTGTGTACTTACTATATCTATGTCCTCGTGATGTCCTGTTAACTTTATGTGACATCGTTTAACACCCACTACTCGGATTCTCACATCAAATATGCTTTCTTCTTGAATCTTTGGTTTTTCTTCCATGAAAGAAGCAGAAATGAGCATACCCCACTTGTTCAGGTGCCCAATTACTCTGGATTTGTTCAAAGATCCAGTGACTCTGTGCACAGGCCAAACCTATGACAGATCAAGCATAGGAAAATGGCTTTCAGCAGGTAATCTCACATGTCCTGTTACAATGCAGAAGCTTAATGATCCAACTATTGTTCCTAATCACACTCTTCGTCATTTGATCGATCAATGGCTTCACATGGGTCCTCTGCATTTTGATTCTGATTATTTGATGAAGATTGATTCTTTAGCTTCACTGAAAAAGAACCTTGATTCTCATGAAGCTAAACTAGAAACCAAGCTCCAGTCACTTGAATTCATTCAGGTATTAACTGAAGAGTCACCATCACAGGTAGGATCTTTGCTCCATTTTGGCTTCTTAGATTCACTGCTGGAGTTAATTTTCGCAGAAGTCGAATCTGACCTCTCTCAAGAATATAAAAATTTGGTAGAGCAGGCACTTTGTTGTGTTAAAAGGATGCTGCCCTTTTGTGAATTGGAGTCCCTAAATATGCTCAAAGAAAAGTCCAGACTGGAATCTTTTTTAGCCTTGTTTGAGAATTGTAGTGGCATGATCAAGAAGAGTTTGTGTCAACTTATAGAGGCAATATCATCATCTTTAGATACAAGAGAGCTTTGTGCAATCCTTGGCAAAACAGAGAAACTATTGCAAGGACTTGTTCTTCTGCTTCACCAAAACTGCGAGGAGTCCGATTCTGGAATCATAGCCATATCGGCATTGTGTTGTTTGGAACTGAATAGAGAGTATTTGGTTCAAGAGGGTGTGGTAGATGGACTCATAGCATACATTTCAGATGCCGAAAGACGCGAAAGAAGCTTGGCACCAAGGGCAATGGCAACACTTGAGCTGCTTTTAGGACTAGAAAGTGCAAAAGAGGCAATGATCAATAGCAAGGATGGTATTCAAATGATTGTTAAGATGGTTTTCAAGGTATCAGATCATGAAAGCAGTGAAAGTGCAGTGAAATCGCTTACAATCATATGTAATGACTCATTAAAAGCAAGAGAAGCAGCAATGGCAGCTGGAGTACTAACTCAGTTGCTATTGCTCCTTCAGAGCCAGTGCAGTGGTAGGACTAAAATAAAAGCAAGAATGCTATTGAAGCTTCTCAGATCAAAATGGGCAGAGGATACAAAGCATTTGTAAGGATCATGGTTTCTCTGTGGGTCTATTGGACTTTCCTGTAACGTGGGTTCTTTTGTTTTCGTGCCTGTTGTATTGTGCCAACATTCATTCATCATAGCAATTGCAATGGGTAAATTACTCATCCGGTTAATTGAGTCTCACTATTATTATAAAAAAAATCAAGTTATACATTCATCAATATCATCAAAATACATATTTCAATACAATTAAAACACGAATTGCTAAACTACTCTCTATTAACAAAATGTTTATTCATTTATTTCTTAACAAAATTACATCAAAATCAATAATTATAAAAAAAATCAAGTTATACATTCATCAATATCATCAAAATACATATTTCAATACAGTTAAAACACGAATTGCTAAACTACTCTCTATTAACAAAATGTTTATTCATTTATTTCTTAACAAAATTACATCAAAATCAATAATGTATCCCGCATTTTTTATAAAAAAATTCATGTCACATACTCATTTATATCATCAAAACACATCTTTCAATATAATCATATCAATAAAAATATTTTCATATATTATTCATTTTACTTAAAAGCACATCATTGCAATTGCCATATTACATGACATCTTAACATCTAACCGAGACTATCGCATGTTTGCACATGTATAATATAATAAGACTTGTAGTACTAATAATTAAAGGCAGATGTGTAATGACCCACACACCCAAGTTGTTCAAACAATAAACAGCAACTTTTGTCAGATAGTTGCTAGTTTGGATATGATTGATGACACTGTGTGGTTAGCTGAATATAGTGTCGAGACAATGGATCTCACATCGGTTGGAGAGAATTCCAAGTGATGGTGATGTGCATATTTTCTTTCTTGAACAAGCTGAGTAGAAAGAAATTGTTCAAGAAAGAAAATAATGCACCACCTCCTCGCTTACTCGCACCGCCCATGCTTTTAGACTAAAAAAAGTTCGGTTTCCTCCTGCGTTCTTCTGCGGTCAAGATCACTTCTTGCAGGCATATCTTGCTGCGGTGAAGTTCTGGAGTTCTTTATAGTTCAAGGGATCATATATGGGCCTTTTTGGGCTAATGCTAGGTGGTGCCTTGGTGGTTTATGTGCCGACTGCTGAACAGACTTTTAGTCCTGGGCTGTCATTTGGTCCAATTATTCAATGCCGCGTTTGTAGTTTGGGCTGGCAATGAGGGCGTAAACTGCTTTAGGTTGTCATTTATTCATTTTATTGGGACAAAATTTTGAGCTGTTTTGGCTGCGGGCTTCTTTTGGACTATGTTTGCGTGAGGATTTGGGCTCAATCAAGGCTCTTGTTGTTCAAGTAATGAAGTAAGTGGGTCGTAAATATGGGCTTATATCTGGTTGGGAACTTTTTTTTTAGGTTTCTCTATTTTGAGCTATTGGGTTTTGCTAAGCCCAGTAGTTAGATGGGCTTATGGGTTGCTAATAGGGGCCCAAGTTTTTGGGAGTGACAGGCCATGTTCGTTTATTGGGTTGTGGGTGTGGAATTTTCGGTTGTGGGGCTGTTGGGTTCTTGCTAATTGCTATGGCCAACTCAACATGAGCACCGCCCAAGCGTCTAACCGACTGCTAGCAACTAGCAAGACTATCCGAAACCCCCCATTAGAGTGGCTCCAAACTAGCCCACATGTAGGAGCCGGAGCCTCAAACCACAAACAACCCAGGCCCCCCCAAGCAAAACACAGCCCCGGCTGGATGACCACTCTCTGATTTTATTTAAGCAGCGACCAGGTGATGTTCTGGCCCTTTTAGGTTACGCATTGGGCTGGTTGTTAGGCTATCATACCGGCCCATTTCTTGTTAGCTAGGTATGGGCTTGTGGGCTTGTGTGAGTTGGGCCTATGCTATGGCCGTGTGTCTTGTTTTGCGGACGTGATGCTTGATGGCTGGAAGGGTGTCTCGCGTTTGCTTGGATTGATTAGCTCTGTTGGAGTGACTGAAAATGATTTTTTCTATTATTTTAGCTCGGATCTTTGGACTATGACCATGTAGAGTTTCCTTTTCAAGAATTACTCACTTACCCTAAAAAAATAAAGGTTAAAAGTTTAAAGAAGAACAATTTAATAATTTAATTTACGCGAGGGATATACGTACGTTGAGGGGTAAATATCTTTTACCCTTTGATGGATAAAAGGTAAAAGACATGTTTTTTTTAATACATCCATATTTGAGCCTGCCAAAGCCCATCAAAAAAAAAAAACCCATAATTAATTTGAGAAACTTATATCATCAAGATCATCATCTAGAGACAAGAACATTTCGTCCAGGCATGAAAGTTCAGTTCCATCGTCATCGTCGTTGTTGTAGCAGAAGCTCTGTGAATCGTTATTCCTCTCATAAACTCGGCATAGAACCAAGTTATTAACTTCCTACAAACATATAATTAGAAAAATAATAATAATTAAATCAGGAAATCAGAAACATATACAATAAAGATCAAACCAAACACCAAATCACATCTTACCGATTTTCGCATTTTTCTTTTGTTGTAAAGTGGATTACTTGATCCATGGTTGCAAAGTCGATATTCCTGCATAACCCAATTGGTTGCCATGCCTCCTTGAGCTCCATCATTGATGTAAAACACAAGATCTCTCTTCATACCAACTGTCCTATTAGTTGTACTAGTGAGTACAGGTTCTTCAATGTCTAGTTGCTTCCAAAACCCATTTGTAGTTGTTTCTTGATTTTGCATCATTTGGCTAAAGAAATACCATTGGTTTCCACTTGCAAATACCTTCCCTATATATGGACATCATCCAACAAGAAGAAAAAAAAATTATTTAAAAAACAACTAATAACAATTTAATAATAATAAACATCAATATCTACATGTGTATACACAGAAGAAAATCCAAATTAGCTATGTATAACTGTGTATGCAGAAAAGAGTCGCACGAATATTTAAATAGAATCACCAGACGTAATTCTTGTGTGTACAAAATATTTAAAAACTAAGTACAAGTTGTGTGTTTATCTATATTGGGGAATATGAATTTATATATATACATATACAAATACCATCAAGTTCCCATGGATCAAGAGGATAAGAATCAAGAACAGGAATGAAATCCGGGTAGCACGACAAGCGCGAGGCCATGGGATGGAGAAAGTGAAGGACTAATTCTTCATCGGTAGGGCAGAACTGAAAACCAGGAGGGAGGTTGACCTTGCTATGATCTCCCATGTTTTAGCTAGATGCTTATGCAAGCAAGTATTATAAATGTGTTTTGACATGTCTCTATGAGTGTGTGTACGTATATATAAAAGAAGGAGAGAGATATTTTGGTTGGTTCTAGTTGCAGAATGAATAGCGCCTTTAGATGGATGACAATGAAAGTAGGCAAGTAGTGGTGTGAATAGATATTTTAGGAGTTCCTAAATTTAACTTTTAAGGCAACTTTACTAACAATGCAAGTTTAATTTGATGTTTAATTATGTTAAATGGGATTAGGATAAGAATTTTTTATTAGTTCAAAACTGAGGATTAGGTTTGAATTAAAAAATTAAATAAAAAAGAAGAAGGGGCATCACTTTTTTAAGAGAAAGAAGAGACATCACTTTATCATGTCTTTTTGCATGCAAAGAATGCCAGTACATCATCCTTATGTAATCAAAACATTCAAGCGCAATATTGCATGACAAATTATTGTTCCTACACATCTAGCAATTATCACACTGCCCTTTCACCAAACTGTTGCTGTGACAGAGGTGCAGGGAGAAAAAGAAGAAATATTACCAAAAGTGAAAGTCAAAAGCAATCCAAAGTCCAAACATGTAGAAAAAGACAAGTTAATTTCATAATTATGAAAATCCAATCAGACAAGATGATCAATAATCCGCTAAAAATGATACTTATCTTCTGGTTCAACAGAAATCTTTATCACAAAATAAACAATCATTTCAATTTAACCACATAGCCTCTCCATGTACACACATGTTTTAGCTTAAACTTGATGGCAACACCTACATGCTTATCTCTCCATGTACAGACATGTTATAGCTTAAACTTGATGGCAACACCTATATGCTTATCTAATTAATAGAATTTGAAGTGGTTGAGATGATTTTTTCTTTTCTTTTCTTCCCCTTCTTTCATCGTGTCAAGTTTTGATGTGATATGAGATTCTCTTTCCCAGTCCTATATGTAATGATTTGTGAGAATACCCTTTTGTCTATTTTTTCTTTTTTGTTACCAACTAAACTGGTAACTTTTGGTGGGTTGTGCCGTTGTGGTTTTGGCTATCAATCTGTGCTGACCCACTTCATGGTGAGGGTGGGCTCTAACTCACTCTAATTTTTTTAATATTTTTTACGAAGTAGATATCTTAAATTAAATTAAGTCAATATAAGCCAATAAAACTCATCTACTCAAGTTTAAAACAAATAAAAACAATAAAATAAATCTTAAATTGCTAAATGCCTCCAACTTAATAATCAAATGCATTTTAGCTTAAATATAAAAGATTAAAAAATTGAAACTAGGCTAAATTTTGACCCAAATATTTAATATCATTTGCGTCAAAAGTGAAGTGATATGATATTGAATAATTCATTAAAAAGTTTATAAACCTAAAATACAAATCTTATGGTATATAAGAAAGATAGCACTTGCTAATGTTACTAATAATGGATTGTAACTGCAAGGCTTAGATATTACCAAATATGTGAGTTAAAGTTTGATGAATATATAGAAATGTTGAAGAACCATGTATAAATAAGTCCAAAAAAAATTTGGGGGCGCTATTGCCAAACCCCTGAAAAACATTTTCATAAAACACAGCATCAATACACAAACAAAGCCTCCCCTAACATAAATTCCTGGGGCTGTTATCATCTTTGGTGTTGAAATCAGGACAATTGAGCTGTTAAGGGTGAAGTGTCACAAGTGTTGGGTTCATGTGACAGCAACGCATATTTAAAAGTTAAGTGCTCAAGGCCAGGAAATAATATTGAAATATGTCTAGTGGCAAAATGAACGCAATAGGCAGACAGTCTTGTTAGGACATGACGCCTGTCATTCTGAAGTTTTGAAAATACTTAATTTATGGCTTTGCTTATATAGTGTTTTTGGGGAAAAAAGAAATAGTAAAAGAAAATCTGGGCAGTTGTTTTTAGTACATCAGAATATTTTCTTGTCTTTTTTTACTTTCGGACAATAATGTCACTTTAAGAAAAGTAATGAATCCAAATCTTACATACAAAATTTATGGCTTTCCTCAGCTTCGGTGGTCAAAAATAACCAAAAAAAAAAAAAAAAAAATTCAATGAATACAAATCTTGGTGGGTGTCACTTACTACTGCACACGAGAATTGCTTTCTAAATTTCATTTCCCTCCTAGGGATTGCCAGGATTTCATATTAATAGTGGTCAAGTAATAGATATATAATAGATCAACGTTTATTCTCAAGTAATGAAACCGAACCACCTTTAAAATCATTGTCAAGACTTAGACAAGATGAAGAAATTAAGTTCATACAAGAGACAAATGTTAGATCACATCTCAAAAGACAATTGTTTGTAAAATCATAGTCATTGCTTATCAATTAAACATAGAGATATCATATGCAAGGTAAACACAGTCAGAAAATTCATGCAAGCGCATCCATGCAATTATAATATAGACAACATCCAGAGTCATAGAAGAATTGTAAGAAAACCGAAGCACATTCAGCGAAATGTTCGTGAGGTACCTCGGGCTTCATAGAACTTTACTTGCATCTCCGTGTATAAACTTCGTGGAAGTATCATGTACGAGCATAAATCTTCACAGGGAATGTACGTGTTTTGCTTTTTGAATAGCTTGCTTCATCTTAGCGGAAGGTTCTTCATACAAGATAGCTGGATAGTCAAATTTGGCTGCCAAGCTTGGGTCCCCAAGAAAATCATGGAAGGAGTCGCGCACGGAATATGACAGAATCAGAGTTGTATCCTCCCTCCAAGAAAAACACACAGCGACCCCACACAATTCATCAGCTAGTCATTTCATGGTAGAAGCAAGCATGTAGTATGTTCATGTTGTAAATTCTAGACTGGCAAGTGGATCCAGTACATGAGCATCATACCTGGCCCAAAATGAAGTTGCAATCCCCGTTAAGTCAAGCTACCCTTTTGAATAGACAAAAAATAACAAACACATTTTGAGCTAAAAATGGTGATGACTTGCTGAGTTGATAAGAAAAAAAAAATCTGGATTCATCATTTGTTCCATTCCCACGGTGAACATCAAAATCAATTATAAACACCTTCTTTAGTCCATGTACTCATTGAATATGACGCGCTGCAATCGCCACTTACCAAAAATGCAAAAGTCCATAGGCTCCTTCAAAATAGCATGATGTCCTGGAAGTCTTATCAAAGCGAATCCTGTAGGTGGATTCTCAGTGTTACGTGGTGGTGCAACCTGATATAGAACACAAAGGATTTTGGTTGACAGCTTCTCATGAGTCATGACAACAAGTTTACTACTCTCAACTGATCCAGCATTTTTAGGGTACACCGGGTATTAAAAGAAAAGGTTTAGTTCAGTGGTTAGGGGACTGACATCTCAGGTTGAAACAGCACCACTGAATCAACTAGAGCTAACCCTGCTCCATCAGCAACAAGTAACTCCGGGAAAGTCTGCACCATTAAAGTAACAAGAAAACAAATAATTGCATTATATATGCCCAACATGTAAGGATGCGGCAACAATGGCTACACTGGTAATAAAATAAAAATATCATACACAGAAAATTACACTTCTATCACCCAGAAAGAAACAGGTACCCTTTCTCAGCCAGTTAGAAATTTGGTTCATACTTACACATGATACTGAAACCGATGGAAAACAAAAATATTATTAGAATACACGTTGACCACAGGTTTTCCTTAATGATTTTTATCTTAGCTTTGTCTCCCAACCTTCACTTTATTCTTTCCACATATGCACATCAATGATAATAATATATAAATATGACAATGCAAATTCGTAAAGAAATCATTCAGTCTCCCAGATTTTTTATGCATAAAGTAAAATGAGTGTTCCATCGTTGGGGAGTTGAAGTTGATCTTCTTTCATAGCAGCTTAGAATACAATAAAGTTCAAACACAGCTGTGACCATCAATATCAGAGTAAATACACTTCATGTAAGAATCGGAAAGATATTGTTTAGCCTGGGAAGTTTGGCAGGTAAAATGAAAACAATAAACTATGATTCAAATGTGGAATTCAACTAATAATAACAATTTATATCAGCCAGCAATAATTCTTCCATATGAAAGCAAGAAAGTAAACAAAATTACCTGGTTGAGACCCAAGGCAGGAGCTGCAGTATAAATAACTTTTACATCAATTAGCTCCAGATAAGATGGTACATTTGCAATGTTCTCTGATATATGTCCTTGATACTGCATGCTTCTAAAAAAACATCCATGTTCATTGTTCAACGATAACAGAATTTGAGAAGTATTAAACAATACTCTGTCGTTTTGTAATTTTATTGATTTATTCTTTATTATTTTTCTTGTACTGTAGATTTGTATATAAAACTTTGGTCTCACCTTTTAGGGTTAATGAGAAAATCTGGGCAGCCGCTGGTCTTCCCTTCAATATCTTCTCTCCCTGGTTTTACTTGTATATTTGGCGCTTGAATCTTGTTAAGAAGCCTGTCACGATCCTTCCACTTGCATTGCTGATGACATGACATCGATAAAGTATTACCTATAAGGGCACGAACAGCTGCTCTGTTTAGATGAAACACCAGAGGCAAAGACTCGCAACCAGTTTGAATTACACAACATTATTATACGTTCCGCAATTGTAGCAGCGTTCTTCACAAGGCATCCATTGCGATCGGAATTTTAAAATTGAACCAAGGTAATTTTACAGGAAATGACAGAACAACAGTTTTGAGAATTTTTTTTCATAATTGATTAGCATGTCAATTGAAGATCAAAATTAAGATTCCAACATTGTGTTCCAGATATCAGTTTAAATGATAAGTCCTACAGTAGAACTGATAATGGAGAACAGAAGCTAATGAAATCTCAATACAGGAAAGCGACATTGCTAAGCCCTAGCTAAGAAATTAAAATTTCATCATCCACAAAACAAAAGAGACGTAAATTAGAAACCCTAACGAATTAAGTAAAACTCAAAGGGAGTTGCTGGCACATCCACACAATTTCATTAACATCCTTAGCTTGTCCATCTACTCCGAATCCAACATTCATACTATCATCACATAGATGTATATAACACACAAAGAAGCACTGTGACAGTACCTGCAACAGATGGAGGACCGCAAGTCGAGAGCTCCATCGCTAGCCGTTGGCGCTACACAACTCTAGGATTGTCTAGACAGTCTGTAAAACTGGACTCTGATTTCCGATCCTGGAAAGCAAGATTTGGGCTGTGATTTTGAATAAAGAACTCATTAAAGTTTAACGATGAGGCTAGGCTCGGCTCGGTCCAATAAATCAGGCTTTAGCTTTTGGACCAAGCCTGATGTCGAATAAATCCATTAAAAGAAACTAATTAGAATGCCCCAGGGCCCAGGCCCAGAATCTGAATTTTTAATATTAGAATTACAAGAAAAATATTATTTTGGGGGAAAAACCTAAAAACACTTCTCTTGCGAGTTCAGCTATTTGTGTATTGCTCGTTTAAACCCCTCGCCTTTCGATGATCAAGCTCAATGGCCATGCTTCCTGTTGAACTCATCTCAGCCGTTGAACACTGCTTGTCTCTAATTTCGAAATGCATCACAACGAGAAATCTCAATCTAGGGTTGCTCCTTCATGCACACTTGATAAAAAACCGCACTCACTCTGCAACCCTTAATTTCCAATGGTCTCTTAGGCATGTACTCGAAGTTCAATGCAGTGGAGAGCGCCCATAAGGTATTTGATGATCTTCATATCAAGAACACTCGTTCTTGGGACAGCATCATTTATGCGTACTGTCATAATGGTCTTTTTTGCGAAGCCCATGTCTTGCTCGATGAAATGCCTGAACCAAACCTTGTTACCTATAAGTCAGTCATTTCTGGTGGGTCTCACAAAGACTTGATAAATTTGTTTCGAAGAATGCAAATGGGCTGTATTTTTTTGTTGAATGATGTAGATTCGTTAAATCCTAATTGATTCGTGTATCGAATTTTCATGTTATAATTTAAATAAGTCTTGTTTGGAAGAGGTGTTCGGAGGAGTTCGTGAACAAGCGAATCTATCCGAACCCTGCTTGGCGCGAACACCTCAAGGTGTTCGGAGGGGTTCACTAACCCCTCCCAACACCCCCTTTCCCAACCCCCCTCCCAACACCCCCTCATTTTGAGGGGTTGGGATGTGTTCACTCACATTAAAGGCTCCCAACGCCTCTCATACCAATCAAGGGTTCATTTTTATGAACCCCTCCTAACCTAACACCTCCCAACTCTACCCCTCTCAACTCAACACCTCCCAACTCATCTCCCAAGCATAGCCTAAGGCCTTGCTTGGGAGAGGTGTTCAAGGTGTTCGGAGGGGTTCACGAACCCCTCCCAACAACCCTTTTCCCAACCCCTCATTTTGAGGGGTTGGGAGGTGTTCACTCACATTAAAGGCTCCCAACCCCTCTCATACCAATCAAGGGTTCACTTTTATGAACCCCTCCCAACCCAACACCTCCCAACCCATCTCCCAAGCATAGCCTAACAAGTGTTAAACCCTAAAGAAAATGAATTCTCTGAATCCTAACGGAGTTGTGTATCGAATTTTCACACCGTAATCTTGACAATGAATGTAAACTTTTAAGATAACAGATTCATTAAATCTTAACAAATTAATAAAAAAAACGAATAATTAATGCCGAACATATAACATATTGATTAAAATATTAGAATAATAAATTAAATAATAATAAATTCTCAAAATATGGGTTAGAAATCATTTTCCATTTATTATGTGAGAAAGCGCACTGTGGCTGGATTACAGCACACACCGACTAAAAGAAAATATTTTACAGCTGATAAATAATTAAAATATTGAAAAATAAATTAAAATGGTCAAGGAGGACGGGCCCGCATGTAGTAGACTATCACAAAGCAATCACGGCCGTTGACACGACACGACACGACCATCATGTTTATTTTTATCGATTATCAAAACGCGCCGGCCTGCCTTCCCGAAAATCTCCATGAAAAAAGACGCGTAGAAGATAGTTCTAATATACAACTTTAGAAAATTAACCATTTTTTAGTTGGCTTACAAAGATACCATACGTTTCATATAATTCACCTAATATTGGCTTTATGGATGATCGAGTTGGTTGAGTTGACCAGGACCGAAAAGAAGTATTTTAAAATTTAAACTGAAGTTTAATTTCCCACAATCTACATTTTCCCACAATCATTTGAAGAGAATCTAATCTAATTACTCGGAGACTAACAATATATCTAAGTATTTAGAGAGAATTACATTTACTTGGATACTCGACTTTAGGTGTGAACGAGTTATTTAAAAAAAAAAAATAATAATAGAAATGGATGAGATTCAAATTTGGAGTTCTAAATTACAGACGACTTAACTTGTCAATTGAAAAACTCAAAATTTGTGATCGAGTTGATGGATTGGCCAAAACCGGCTTAATTGAAAATAAGTAGCTAATTAAAAAACTCAAGTTAAACTTTCCACAATCTACAGTTTTACAATATGCAAAATATTTGCAGAGAATCAAAGTATTCGAATGTTTAAGGTTTGCATGAAAATTTTGAATATAAAATAGGAAATCACAATTATTTGAATATTTGGTAATTAAATGATCTACCATATGCCAGAGTTTTGTGGTTATAATTGCAACGCTTCACGTGTTTATTGTAACTACCCTTAAATTAAACGAGTTTGAACACAAGTTATAGTCGAAAATTTGAGTCCGAACATAAATTTTTTATCCATACTCTAACCCAAATTAAGTTATTGTATGTTTTACTTATTCATATTTAAATCAATCAGTATTCAGTCAATGTACTAAAATTTAATTCAAACTAGAATCCAAACATGTAAATATTTGAGTAACGTACATGTATCACCTCTCACGTTTAATGAAAAAATAAATATCTTCCCTCACTTACGTAAAAAGATAAATACTTTCCTTATCGTAACTAAAAATTAATTTTATTTCATATTATAATAATTTATTTTAGATTATCAATATTTTAAAATTATATCATGAATTATTAAACGTGAAAGTTATTATATCATAAAAACAATATCTATCTCTTCATTAAACGTGATAGTTCCTATATATACCATAGCAATATTCCATAGATACATGGTACTGTAAAATTTAGACCGATTTTTCTTCACCCCTGCCAAATGCGGCCGCACATGTTTGTCACGCAGTTTCACGGCCCGTCCTTTTCTAGGAGTATCAAATTAACATTCTAATATCAAATTTTTAAAAAACAGGAAAAAAAAAACAGCTACCGATGGCTTCTTCCTCCGCTTAGTATATGCCCTTCCCGGCTCTATCTCCATCCTCTCTCTTGCCCACTGGAGCGAACCATCACTTCGCTTCTCTCTCTCTCTAAAATTATCTATCTAGAAGTAGCAGAGAATTAACGATTAACGTTCTTCGATTTGCTGGAATTGCTTTTGACATTGAGGTATGTATGTGAGTTCTCTCATGATTATGCTGGTTTAATCATCAGATCCACTCTTAAATGTTTCTTTATATCTTTAGATGTTCATGTATATGTGTGAATCTAATGTGATTCGATGAGATGAATTTGCCGTTTGCGCATATGTTTGTTGTTTCAGGCATGTGTTCTGTATCTCCTTTGAAACCGAAGTTATATCGGCACTTTTATGGCGCGTCTGTGATCATATTTCTGTTGAATGGCTTGTGTGTAGATCTGAATGATATATGTCTGATTCCATTCCGTGTATGAATGTGTTTGTGCGCATTTATTTTGCTTGTTTTTATAAATGTTGGAATACTGCGTGCATTATTTCTTCATGATGGAGCATGATGCAGCCGAATTTCTCAAACTCTCTTTGAATCTTCATCCTATGATATATTTAACCTCTGTTTCTTATCTCCTAATTGTCCATTGTTTGTGTTATTCTTTGTCATTGATTGAATACTGCCTGAATATATTGTTTTTAACACTTTGTTATTGTGTTTTTGCTGTCAACAAGTTGGACTTGACTATTTTAGCTTAGTTATATAGAGTAGCTTCCACTGTGCTCTGAATTATATTGTTGGAGATCGATCTAATATTCATGTTTTCCATCCAGGCGTGATAGATTTTTTTTGGATCCATAGAGAAAATAGACCATGGCGTTAGGGAAATACTCTAGAATAGACAACAATAGAAGATCATCCTGGAGCTATTGTTTGACAGTGACGGTAGTGGCATTTGTGGCTTTCTGCTTGGTTGGGTTATGGATGATGACAGCATCCTCCATGGTTCCTGGTCAAAATGATGTGCCTGCTCAGGAAAACAAAAATGAGGTGAAGGAACAAGTGATTGATAGCATGGCTAGCAATACTAGGCAGACTGATAGCACAGAGAGCAATGCCAGGCAGTTTGAAGATAGTCCTGGTGACTTGCCTGAGGACGCAACAAAAGGAGATAGTAGTGAGAATACTAATAATAATAATAATAGTGCTCCAGAAAACCAAGAGGAGAAGTCCAATGAGGAGACTAATCAAGAAGTACTGCAAATACAAGATAGTAAGACAGAGGGTGGGAATTCTGAGACACAAAATGCAGAGTTGGAAGCTGGTGGAACAAAATCAGGTGACGGTGAGAGTGATTCAGGTAGACAAGGAGTTTCTGAAGATAATTCAACTGAGAAAAAAACTGATTCAGATGACACTGAGAAGAAATCTGATTCGGATGAGAGCAACCTGAAGTCTGATGACGAAGGTGACAAAAAATCCAATCCTGGTAACTTGGACGAGGATGAGAAAAAATCTGATGCAGACAATAATGAGACGAAATCAGAGAACTCAGGCGAAACAAATGATGGAGAGAAAGCGGATGGTCAAATTGAGGAGAAGGTGGATGAGACTGATAAAAAAGAGTCAGATAATAGCT
Source organism: Euonymus europaeus (assembly GCA_963580455.1). Lineage (NCBI taxonomy): Eukaryota > Viridiplantae > Streptophyta > Magnoliopsida > Celastrales > Celastraceae > Euonymus > Euonymus europaeus. The sequence goes on along the minus strand of OY756968.1, from coordinate 2,425,131 downwards.
CAGATAAACAGAAGGATGGTGGAAAGGCCAGTAACCAGAGTTCAAATGAGGTATTTCCTTCAGGGGCTCAATCGGACCTTTTGAATGAAACCACTACTCAGAATGGCTCATGGTTAACTCAGGCAGCAGAATCGAAGAATGAAAAGGAAGCTCAGCGGTCTTCTAAGCCACGATCTGAGTACACTTGGAAACTCTGCAATGCTACTGCTGGGCCTGATTTCATCCCTTGTCTTGACAATTGGCAAGCAATTAAGAGTCTTCGAAGTACCAAGCACTATCAACATCGAGAGAGGCACTGCCCTGAAGAGTCCCCCACCTGCCTTGTCCCACTCCCTCAACGATACAAACGATCGATTAAGTGGCCTAAAAGCAGGGAAAAGGTATGGTTAGTTAATATATGGAATATGATGTCCACTCAAAGTTTCGTACAACTAATACATTAAAAATTTATCCAGATATGGTATTACAATGTTCCTCACGCCAAGCTTGCGCAAGTCAAAGGGCATCAAAACTGGGTCAAAGTCACTGGTGAATATCTCACTTTCCCTGGTGGTGGAACACAATTTAAGCATGGTGCTCTTCATTACATTGATTTCATAAATGAGGTGAAGACGGAACTCTTTTTTTTTAAACTTCAGAACCACAGAATTTCTGTAATTATCTGCATTTCAATGCTAGTGTTATCAAATTCGCTTGAATTCTATGCTCTTTTATCACTTGAGTCGTTCAATTCCCAATAGCCTTGTGGCATGTATGCTTTTTCTTCTTGTAGACCATAAAGTTCTTAGTCCAGTCAGTGCCCAAATAAACTCCGTTAAGTCTTAATCTCTATTCCAAATTTCTTGCATAAGAATAAAACTTAATACATTGTTTTTCTTACTTGGAAAATGTGTTTGTACTGTTAATCTACTTTAGTTAAATATTATCTTTTTTTTTTGTCTTTGGCTTTTTGCTTGAAATTGTGTTCCAAGTCATGGTTAATGTGGAGATGTCTGTAATGCAGTCTGTGCCAGATATTGCATGGGGTAAACGTACTCGTGTGATTTTGGATGTTGGATGTGGGGTTGCTAGCTTCGGAGGCTATCTCTTTGATAGAGATGTTCTTGCTATTTCATTTGCCCCTAAAGATGAACATGAAGCCCAAGTGCAATTTGCTCTGGAAAGGGGAATCCCTGCCATATCTGCTGTAATGGGCACAATGAGACTTCCATTCCCGGGCAGAGTCTTTGATATCGTTCATTGTGCACGTTGTAGAGTCCCATGGCATATTGAAGGTATTTTGAAATTTACTTTCTCTGGGAACTGGGAAGGGATGGTTGAGTGGAATCTCAATCAAGCCTTCATAGTTCTTGAAAATGATTCAATATTTAACACAGAATTTCCATGTCTCAATGTAAAAGTACTCTTCCTTTGATTTTTAATGTTTTGATCTGACCTCTTTCGACAACTATTATGGATATAGCAGGATTTTTTCTTCTGATTGTTTGTTTAAAATTTAAATACAGCATATTTTAGTTTTGCGTTGGGTATTCTCTTATTGTTACAAGCTGCAGGTGGTAAACTTCTTCTGGAACTGAATCGTTTACTTAGACCTGGCGGATTCTTTGTGTGGTCTGCTACTCCTGTTTATCAGAAGCTTGCTGAAGATGTTGAAATTTGGAAAGGTAGATTATATGTTGACCTCATATTTTTATTTTTATTGAGAGTTAGATTGATTCTAATAACTTGCGGTTTTTGTGGAAATCTTTTGCAGCCATGAGTGAACTAACCAAATCCATATGCTGGGAACTTATATCCATTAATAAGGATACGTTGAATGGGGTGGGTGTAGCGATATATAAAAAACCTACTTCAAATGATTGCTATGAGAAAAGATTACAACAAGATCCTCCAATCTGCTCACAGTCTGATGATCCAAATGCAGCCTGGTAAGTTTCTGAGCCTTTGTCTTCTGTTTATTTTTTCTTGTTAGAAAACGTATTCTAGGTATGAGAACATGATTATTACAGGTCAGTGACTTCACGAGTTTTCTCTGTTACTAAATTTATATGAAGTAAAGAAATATATCTTAGTTACTACAAATTTTGTTGCCTTTTTTCCTTGAGAACTTGTTTGCTAACCGCTTTCATACACGTACAATTTTTTAACTCTTATGTTAACGCTGATAGGAATGTGCCTCTACAAGCATGCATGCACAAGGTGCCTACAGATTCGTCAGAACGTGGCTCTCAATGGCCAGAGCAATGGCCTGCAAGGTTGGAGAGGACTCCTTACTGGTTATTGAATACGCAGACTGGAGTTTATGGTAAACCAGCTCCAGAAGATTTCACTGCAGACTATGGGCACTGGAAACGTGTGGTGTCGAAGTCATATCTAAATGGAATGGGAATAAACTGGTCTTTGGTGAGGAATGTCATGGACATGAGAGCTGTCTATGGAGGGTAAGAAAATACATTTTCAAGTAGAAAGTGTGAAATCTTTTGGCAGTTAGTTGTGAGGGTTCTTTATCTTGCATATATACAAGCTGTTTGTTCATTACTTCGTTGTTGCTGTAACATAGACTGCCATTATTCTTGTTGTCTTAGGTTGATGCCTTGGCCAGATAAAGGGTTAACACCAATAACTTGTAAAATAGGAATGGGGTTCTTTTACTGGATTTCTAATTTGAATTATCTTTCGTTTTCTCATCTTTATGTCTTTTCTATATCTGTTGTTTTGTTTGCAGATTTGCTGCTGCTTTGAAAGATCTGAATGTGTGGGTCATGAATGTGATCTCAGTAGACTCTCCGGATACACTACATATAATTTATGAACGAGGCCTGTTTGGTATTTATCATGACTGGTGTGAATCATTTAGTACCTATCCTCGATCCTATGATCTTCTCCATGCAGACCATCTCTTTTCCAAGATTAAAATGAGGTGTGCACGGTTCTTCCATTGCTCTTCTTTTCCCGACAAAAAGGCTTCTTCATCTTCCTTTGATCTGTATTGATTTCATTTGTGGTTGTGAATCACAGGTGCAGTATGGCTGCTGTGATGGCAGAGGCTGACCGGATCCTTCGGCCAGAAGGAAAACTTATTGTAAGGGATAATGTCGAGATTATTACCGAGCTGGAGAAAATGACAAGGTTGATGCAGTGGGAGGTTCGAATGACTTATTCCAACGACAAGGAGGGCTTGCTGTGTGTCCAGAAGTCCATTTGGCGGCCCAAAGAGGTTGAGACACTCACATATGCTATTTCTTCTTAGTCGCACTTACCCATAATCTCTACAAATTCTCGAGATTATATTGCTCACATAATTAGGTATTCTTTTGTTCGAGTTGCCAATCACGATTCTTGGTTTCTGAACCTCCATGTTAGCTGATGTTTCATGTTTTGTTAGTCTTTCAGGTCCAACGTTTTACATTTTTACATAGAGTTAATATATTCTAATCCAAATTTACTCTGTAATATTATACGCCATACTGCTGCAAAATTGCAGTTATTGGAAGTGTTAAATTTCATTTTTATGGGCAGAAAGCAGTTTCTGAAAGCTATGGTGTTTTGTGGATGCCATTTTTGTTGGGGATTGCACGATATTTGATAGCTCTCATCCGTCTAGTCAACTATTACTGGTTATTAGTGTGTGATCTTGATTGTTAATTAACATTACTATCCTTTAATTAGAAGTAACAATCTGATACGAAGATACTCTTTGGATGATCAACTGTTGCAATATGTACCTGTGCCATCCTCGATCAGGTTTTGGGTTAACTGTGGTATTATGCACCACTTCTATCTTCAATTACATTTGGGTCTACCGGACTCCTGCTCAATTCTACTACTGTATTATAACTTCACGGTATTCAAAACATTATGGTCACTCAATATAACATTATATGAACATCCCTCACTGCCTCCTGCCAATTCTACTTCTACTTTAGCTTCAGGAGATTCACAACTTTTTCATTTTAAGTTTTAACATTGTCCAATGGATAAGGTCTGCAAGCAGGATTTTACCCTTGAAGTGGCCCAAATATCATAATTGGCTCCCACATTTGCAAATTTGATTTTCTATTTCTCAAGGTACGTGAACACAAAGCTTGGAGGTGAGCCTGCTGTCCAAGCAGCTTTGCTACTTGGGCCTTAACGGGCTAGACATCATTTTTGGGCCTTTGAACCATCTCTTGAAGGCCCAATGTTTTTCGGCCCAATGTTTCGTTAGTGGGATATTATTGAACATTGAATCCAGGGTCCTCTCTCTCTCTCTCTCTGTCTCAGTCTCTGTCGTCTCTTGTTTTTGACACATACCATGTTTTACGTGAAACAATCGCATGTGTCCACTCTGTGAAGATCCCCACCGATCCAGGCCTTCTGCGGCGCGGAACACAACCAACCCCAAAGCACAAACAATCTCTCATGGACGGCATTTCAATGCAGACTCAATGAACAGACAAGATATATAGACGATGACAAAGAAGAAATCTTGGTTCACATTAGATCCCCTTCACCTACACAACAAATGCCTGCACCCGAACCTAAAACCGGACGCGCATTCATATGGCTCGTCTCTTGCTTTCTATTAATCTCTATAGCTGCTGGAGGCACATTTCTCATCGTGTACATGATCCTCCCTGAATCTCAATCGACATCTTGGCTTCCTATTGCTGGGGTCTTCTTTGTTTCCTTGCCTTGGATGTTTTGGTTCCTCACATGCTTCTACAGAGTCCTTTCACGAGCCTGTGGATTCAGGGTTGCCATCGGCAGCGGTGGGGTTGGTGAAAATGTGACGACAACAGGCGAGCCAGAGGTGACCGTAGAAGCTGATTCGTTGGAAAATGATGGTAGACACGTTCAGTTCGGGCCTCCTGTGGTGTTGGGAGGGCAAGATCATGAAGCTGGACGACAAGGGAATGATAGAAAGATGCTTCATTCATTGAGCAATTCAAGCGACTCCTCCATTTCTTCTCATGAAAATGAAATTCCATTGGCTTCATCCATGGCTTCTTGAATTTGCCTAAAAGTGGGGATTGTGGATTCTTATTTAGTGCATCAAACCCTGAAATGATCAGATAATATTTTTTTGATAATCAAGAACGACACTAGACAAACTAGCTCTTTTGGCCTTTCGCACTACATTGTCTCTCTGCAATGCTGGATAAAGCTGCCTCCCTCTACTCTACTCCATGGATTTGAGCTTTTCTTTGTCATTTCTTGACGCAGTGCACAAATTTGTTTGACATGAACCTCTATAGATTTAGATCGCACGGATCCTGCCTTCAGATCACCCTTCAAGCCTGTGAATATAAATTTTTGCCCTGCCATCTTTTCATCTTTTAGAATGGCGTGGTTGTCTTGATAAAGGCAATGTTGGTCAATATGAACTGTCCAACTCAATTTTCTATTAGAAACAGTAGAATATACTCACGTTTTGAATTTAAAATAAGTTTTTTTTTTATTTATTGTTTTTAAAGAACAAAAAAGAAAGTAACGAAGAGAGGGATTAATTGGGTCGTTTACTTGCAAACTTTGGTTGAAACTGATGTATTTTGGTTTCTCTGCTTAGCAGAGATCAGTGTTGTGATGGGAAGTGTTGGTCACCAAACCTCCATTGGCAGGCAACTATTTTGTGAACCCAAAATGAGGAGCTGAGCTCGAGCAAAATCGTAAGATCTGAATCTCAAAAATAGAATTCGGAGATTGATCAGTGAACTTGAATTGATTGTAGTGGTTGGCATCTCATCATCTAGAGAGGATATGGGTTCAAAATTTCAAATGTTCAATTCCCCTTTCTCGTGCAATTCTGGGTTAAGAGTGAATCAAGACGACTCTGCACAAGTCAAGGTTTGACACGATTTATTGATGTAGTCGTACTGATTTTCTTTTTTGTGTAACCATTTATTGGGTCAGATGAAAAGAGTGTGAAGAAAAGAATACAAAATAAAGTTCTGGTCGACTGGTTGGTTTGGAGGAGAATCACATGATTGGTAGATAAGACCCGCTTCTCCATCTACCTTTCTTTACTTCTCTGTCTGTCCATTGCCATTACAATCGCTTTCTATTTCTATATCAAATTATCATTGCCAGTTTGGATCCTGTACCACGTTGGCAATAATTGCGTGCATAGCTTTATATCTATGCAGTCATTGTACGTAGTGTTCTCACTTGTTTCTATGTCAATACCTGGATAATGCCGTCGATCATACTGTTTATTTTTCTCTTTTCAATACGTAATTAATCTGTTTCCTATTCTTCTAGCAGAAGCTGCAAATTATTGTATGTCAGCTAAGAAGGGAAAAGAAAAGACAGAGGTACTCAATTGACTGCTCTTCTTGAAGAATGACAATATATTTTGTTTCTTTGAGTGGTTGCATTCATAAGAAAGGTAGTTTTTCTTTTTGGATATTCTCCAAAATGGGTTTTATTTACTGTATGTAGATATCCTCTAGTGAACAGTGGTAACATATGGAACAAGAAAACTGTGTAAATCGTGGGGATAGAGATGGGCATGACATTGAAGACGAAGGGCTGTTAGATGCAAAGGGAATTGAGTCATACAGAGAACCACTGGTGATGAAGCCGGTGAACACCACCTCCCAGATTGCCATTGTTGGAGCAAATCTTTGCCCCATCGAAAGCCTCGACTACGAGTAAGGCAGATTGACGGGTTTTATACTTATCAATGACTGTATAAACCACAAATGAGTTTACTGAGTTTTCCGTGTCGTTTCAGGATTATAGAGAATGAATTGTTTAAGCAGGACTGGCGATCAAGAAAGAAAATTGAGATATTTCAGTATCTTGTACTCAAGTGGGGATTCGCACTTATTATAGGTCTGTTTACTGGACTTGTTGGCTTCTTCAATAATATTGCCGTCGAGAATATTGCTGGTTTCAAGCTGCTGCTGACAGCAAAACTGATGGCCCAGCACAAGTATTTAAGCTTAGCTCCCATTACCTCAATGATTCAGCTTTTATTTTATTGTTTTTGGGGCTATATGCCTGGACTGGATGTATGCTTTTTTAGTTCCCTCCAAATGTCTATTAGAATGTCATGGCAGTTGGATTGCATGGAACTTATGCAGTGATTTGCAAAAGAAAGCTAGAAGATTCTATTGAGGAAACTTTGTAGTTGAAACACTCTTGACAGGTGGTTTTTGTCGTCAATAAGTATCTGTCCAGTAAAAGCGGACATTAAAGGATATTTCCATTTTTTAATAAGAAGTGTTAATCATGCTCAGTCAGTTTTATAATGTTAGATGAGTCTTGCCATGCATAAGAGAAATTGTAAAGTAATGCTTGTTCTCTATTTATTTGCTTTTCCTTCTTTAGCTTCATTTTGTTGGATAGAGTTGATACATGTGATGCTACTATTCCTCAGTTATAAATTGGCTATGAATTTGTACCAGTAAATTCACATGACAATGGTTCCAGTGCAGGTATTACAAGGCTTTTGCAGCATATACCGGTTGCAATATAGGCTTGGCAGCTGCTGGAGGAGCACTTTGTGCAGTCATTGCTCCAGCCGCAGCAGGATCTGGTATTCCTGAGGTGAAAGCTTACCTAAATGGTGTAGATTCTCATTCAATTCTGGCTCCAAGTACCCTTTTCGTAAAGGTGAATTAGCAAACCCGCAACCAAAACAACCCCACCCCCTCCCCCCCTTTCTCTCCTCCTTTTCCCCCTCCTGCTGCCCCAAGAAAAAGTCAGACTTGTAGAAAAGATGGAAACAATTCAAAGTGTCTGTGATTTTTTTTTTCAAGTACCAAGTGTTTTTCATTGTTACAATATGCAATTGGGGATATGGATAATATGGTAAATGTAAGAGAGTCTCCATTACTTGTTTTGCTATATCCATAGATGAACAATTCTTGTGCACAAGGTTTTTGGAGTGAAGGCAAGGCAAGGGAAGGGAAGATGCATGCAACCTTACTCCCACAATGTCGTAGTGTTGTTTTTTGGATTTGACTCTAAAACCTCCAGGTTGCGCCGTTGCGGTGAAGCAACCTTAGTACTTTACCACTATGAATTATGATAAGTGAAAATTAGTGGGTTTGCAATGGATTTAGAGGCCAATAAGTTTAGAAAGGTTATCATTCATTTCCATAGTTAGTGATTTTAGACTTCACCAGGCAGGGCAGGGGCCATGACCCCTACTAGCAAATTGCCATTGCTATTATTCTTTGTCTACGAGGAAACACTAAATTTTTTGCAATGGCGCTGTTATTTTCTGTTTTTGCTACGCAAACATCCAGATAGAGATAAATACACTCATTTAATTTTTATCATGAAGCTATCAAATATTATTGTACTTCCGATGTCTGGGATTTTGGAACTTGAACACATGACAAACTTCAATAAAACTACTTGTGCTTTTATGTTCATGAGTGCTGCATTTTAATACGTTTTGCTCTGGGAGACTTCATAGATTATGAGGTATGAATAAAATTTCCTTGATTACGAATGTTGTCCAGATTCTTTTCGCCCAGTTTTCCTTCTCCTCTCTTCTGTGTTTTATGAGAACATTTAAGAAATTCTTTGCATGTATGTTTTTTGCCTTTTCTGGAAGATTTTTGGTTCCATTCTGGGAGTGTCTGCTGGACTCGTCATGGGTAAAGAAGGGCCCATGGTTCACACAGGTGCTTGTGTAGCCTCTATTCTTGGGCAGGGGGGTTCTCACAAGTACCATTTGACTTGGAAATGCCTAAGATATTTCAAAAATGATCGGGACCGACGAGACTTAATTACTTGTGGAGCGGCTGCTGGTGTGACTGCTGCTTTTCGTGCTCCAGTTGGCGGTGTCCTATTTGCCCTTGAGGAAGCAGCTTCCTGGTACCTTTCTCTTTGTTCACCATTTTCTTTTACCAGTCTTTCCTGGGCCTGTGAGATTTTGTTGCATAGCTGACATGAATTTGTTAGTTTCTCGAAGGTTGGAATTTTCCTAAGTTAATTGTGCTCACTGATGGCAACTGTTTACAAATGAAAGTGCACAACATTTAGAACATTACTAAAATAGTAAACTGAGCTCAGTCTTAGTACCTTTTAATGGCTATTAAAATCTAGATAATTGTCTAGCCTTATAGTGGAGGAAAGACCTGATGTAGTCACTAACTTTTTTCAGTATCTTGCTTTCCCTCATTTGTTGTAATGTTTTCACGTATCAATCAATTCCTTCTTTCTTTTGGCATGGTTCAGGTGGCGAAGTGCTCTTCTTTGGCGGACTTTTTTCACCACGGCGGTCGTCGCAATAGTTTTACAAGCTTTTGCAGAGTATTGCTCCGCAGGAAAATGTGGACTGTTTGCGGAAGGCAGCCTAATAATGTATGATGTCAGCTCAACAAAGGCTATGTATGGTGTCCAAGATATATTAGCTGCATTGCTCCTAGGACTTGTTGGGGGTGTCTTTGGAAGCCTGTACAACTATCTTGTGGGCAAGGTCTTGCGTACCTATAGCATCATTAATGAGTTCGTACTCCTATTAATGTTGACCCTTCACCTTATGCTTTCTGATTATCATTATCATGTTTTTTTGGGTGCGAGTGGCCAGTAAATAGCTTGCAGTTAATAGATTAGAAACAATGTAACGTGCTACAAATATTTGTCCATAATCTGGATAATTGTTAACGTTATTGCTCTACTCATGGAGAAAACAATCAAACATGCAATTATACAGATATTATTTACATTGACGCTGTGACTGTATACTGATTGGTAATAATACCTTGTAAGTGATCTTGATGATATATCAGAAGTTCTTCTTATACTAATTGTTTCCTTTCCTCGTATCATCTTGTTGCTGCAGAAAGGGAGCTGTTTCCAAAATCTTTCTTGTCATCAGTGTTGCACTCTTGACATCTTGTTGTTCTTATGGCCTGCCTTGGCTTGGAAGGTGCATCCCCTGTCCTGCCGATCTGACATCAAGCTGCCTCACTACTGATGGATCTGGCAACTATGAACGCTTCCAATGCCCACCAGGTTACTACAATGACCTTGCATCACTCTTTATGAGTACCAGAGACGATGCCATCCGCAACCTATTTAGCTCCCGTACCAAAGGAGAATTCCATATTTCCTCCCTTTTCATTTTCTTTGCTGCTGTTTACTTTCTTGGCATTATCACTTACGGGATTGCTGTTCCCTCTGGACTCTTCATCCCTGTCATACTAGCTGGGGCTTCCTATGGCCGTCTTGTTGGAAGAATTTTTGCTTCTATCTCTAAACTCGACACTAGTCTCTTTGCGCTCCTTGGAGCAGCTTCCTTACTTGGTGGTACCATGAGAATGACAGTTTCTTTATGTGTTATACTTCTTGAACTAACTAATGATTTATTATTGCTCCCCCTTGTGATGTTAGTTCTCCTTATCTCCAAAACTCTGGCTGATACCTTCAACAAGGGTGTCTATGATCAAATAGTGAAAATAAAGGGATTACCTTACATGGAGGCTCATGCAGAACCTTACATGCGGCAACTGGTTGCCTGCGATGTTATCACTGGCCCACTAATCTACTTTAACGGTGTTGAAAAGGTGGGGAACATATTGCATGCTTTGAAGACTACCGGGCATAATGGATTCCCTGTGATTGATGAACCTCCATTTTGTGATGCGTCAGAGTTGTGTGGACTTGTTTTGAGGTCCCATTTGCTTGTTTTGCTTAAGGGAAAAGTTTTTTCAAGAGAGAGAGTACTTGCCAGAGAAGAAATATTATGTAGATTCGCAGCATTTGATTTCGCCAAAGCTGGATCAGGGAAGGGAATCAATCTAGGGGATGTAGATATTGAAGAGGAAGAGATGGAAATGTTTGTAGATCTCCATCCTATCACAAATGCATCTCCATACACAGTTGTAGAGACAATGTCACTAGCCAAAGCTGCCATTCTCTTCCGTCAACTTGGTCTCAGGCATATGTGCGTGGTGCCAAAGAGTCAAGGGGTAAGATACCTAGTCACTCCCTCAGTCATACTGTCATAGTAGTTGAAAATGGTTTCGAAACTTATTTCATCAACTCTGTCTCGGTCATGTTATTTCCTGCAATTCCTCTTCCTGTCATCATCTTAAATAGCCAGAAATCTTTAGGAAAAGCTCACAGGCATGCTTTAGCGCCGACTTTAATGCTGACTTGTCTGTTCTTTGCAGAGGCCTCCTATTGTTGGAGTTTTGACACGGCACGACTTCATGCCAGAGCACATTTTAGGACTTTATCCGCATGTCAATCCTTACAGGTAGAGCAGGCTACTGTACCTGAGTGACTTTTACTAGGCTGTTCAATTTTTCAATGTTATGCTTTTTTTGGGCTCTGGATGATTTAAGTTGGTTTTGGTAATCTGAAAATGGCTTGGAGTGCTGAAGTTTGTTGGTGGAGAGTCTCCATACAACTCAGTTTGTAAATCTCATTTTGATTCATCAATAACATCGAAAATGTCGACATTCTCAATGTCTTCGAATAGAAAGTTCATGATTTTGGACATGAATTGTTTGGTTTCCTTTTGGTGATATTCATGTTGGGCAAGATTTGCTGTTGTTCTGGTGTATAGTTTTTTTGCTCCTTTTCTTTTGAGAATCCTTTGTGACTATGATCGAAAAATTTTATCAGCTGTGCAAGTATTGTAAATTTTGGGTTTACTACAGCAGTTAGGGCATAGAGCCATAGACATTGTGGATTGTTTCCTTCTATCTCTCTCTCTCACTTTGGAATTGAGATCTCAACAAAAATCAGTTGAGATGTCCAAGTGACGCAAAGTCACGAGCAAATATCCAATACCAATTTTTAAACCAATAACAGATAACCTTGTAGCCACAACCTATGTTCTGGCCAACGTATCCCGTAATTATATGAGAATTTTTTTACTCGTGGGTTTAAAAACTTGAATTTAAACTCATATCGGATGTTTAAAAGAAAAATTTACATAGTTATTTTTGATTGCCAAACAAAATGTGTATATATCGAATTTAATGGTAATGATTTAAAATATTTTAGAGAATAAAAATTCATATGTTAGGTTCTCAAGTTCATATGACAGCTATTGATAGTGTCTTTAAATTGAATGGCTCTATCATCTTTGTTAAGAACCTGAGGTTTAATTTAATTTTTTGATTTTTTAAATCAATATAAATAGTTAAAGAAAACCATGAAAAGTACTCAACATTAGCCATTCTTTTATTTTCAAAGCAAATTATATTAGCTATATATAATCTCGTTTTTCGAGTTCGAGCCCCACTCTACACCTCCCTTTCCTTATTAAAAAAATCTCAACTTTAATTTTTCAGGATGTCTTGCACAATTGAATATCTTGATTTTTTTTCTCAACTATTTTTTTTTTGTGGGCTATTTTGAATATCTTGGGTTGGGTTGGGTGGCGTTAGGATCATTATACAGAAGCCCATAAAAAGCCGGACCAGAATTCCTCTTTTCGTAATTAGATGCGGCGCGCCAAGCGTGACGAAAACAGCCCAAACCCTAGTAACTCTCGAACAAGCCAGACTTCGCTCTCTAGGAGATTCACCCACACCTTAGAAGAGAAGCTACTTTTCGTTTTTTTTGCAACTATTCATCACTTCTCAACACCTGGTGTTCCGCCCACGCTTCGCTTCTTCGTTCGATCTTCGCTTCGGCCTTTCGGATTTGTTTTAGGGTTTGCATTGCAGAGTTTGTAAGATCGCAAATATGCATGCGCCGGTACTTGTTCTCAGTAAGTTATCTTTCTTTCTGGCTCAGAACCCTAATTCGCCAGGCTGCTTATGATCTACTAGTGTGTGTTGGTGATACAAATTTGGTGTTAGAATTACTTGTTTATGCACGGACTCTTTGATTTTCTTTTACATAAGAGGATTTGAGCATTTACTCTTAAAATTACTTGCTATGATCAGAGGATTCGTTGAAACGTGAATCTGGAAGCAAGGTCCAACATGCTAATATCCAGGCTTCAAAGGTAATATTTATTTATGCCTCATTCCGTTTTTTTTCATTTCGAAAAGGTCTTTGTGTTGCTGCATTATTTCATTGTTCTTGATTTTCTGCCGAGCTGCAATTATTTCTCCATAACTGTGCTAAACACTGCTCTGCATCTAATGCTCTTTTTAACGTTAAGAGAAAAGAGAAAGAAGGATGACAAATGGAGGATAGATGATGTTCTTTTGTTCAAACTTTTTTGTGTAATTTTACCTTCTTTATTTGGTTTTTACTACCATCTCTTGTAGTGGGTTTCCTCAATGCTATGTTCGTTTGGCATTTTTGCTGATTTTTATTTGTTTCCGCTTGTTAATTATTTGGTTAGCATGGCCTTTGCATTTATACCTTTTGTGATGACTTGTAGATTCTATACCTAGAAAAGACCAATATATTTTCTTTCAAAAGTACTTACCTATATATTTAAACTGGTGTTAGCATATGTTTTTTAGTCTCGATGCTGTTTGACTTCATAGATCTAACATTTAACCTTTCAATTAATATTAACAGGCTGTTGCTGATATAATTCGTACAACCTTGGGTCCACGATCTATGTTGAAGATGCTTCTTGATGCTGCTGGAGGTGACCACCTTGCTCATACAATCAGATTAAGCACATCTGATACGATGATGATAGGATATTATTATTTGCATCTTTACTGCTTAACATGATTTGGTCTCCTGTTTCCCAAGGAGACTGTGAAACATGAAAAGTGTTTTATGGATTCATTATGTGTTATTCCCTTTCTCCAGTTGTCTTTTTGAGTTCGACTCTAATAAAAAAGTTTATTTTATTTTATTGTTGACTTGTTGAACAATGATTTGGGTGTTTGGAATTGCAATAATGACTATTATACTCTCTCTCAGCTGATATTTTTCCCTAAACATCTCCCAATATGCATGCGTTTTGATGACCTTTCCAAACTCCGAGCTTGCATTTCTTGCTTAATTATCTATTGCCATATCTGAATGTTTTAACCTTTTTGGGGTGACTATACTGAATTTTTTACAGGGATTGTCGTTACTAATGATGGGAATGCTATTTTACGTGAGCTAGATCTTGCACACCCAGCTGCAAAGGCATGGACTGTTTCGTTTGCTTGCCCCGTTTGACTTTTTTCTGTATTAATAGTGTTTTCTTACCTGCTCCCATTTGTAATTTTACTCACTTTTAAGTTGATAATGCTTTCTAAACTTCTATTATTGTTGTTTTGTTTGATGGTTGATAAATAGTCAATGATTGAATTAAGTCGCACACAAGATGAAGAAGTTGGAGATGGGACAACATCTGTTATTGTTTTAGGTATGGTTTAGGACTTTAAGTTACTGAATCAAACTAATTTGACTGGATATTTATCAACTTTATTTGGGTGGCTGTTGCCTGTTGGTTTTATTCAAGATCAGTGCTGTTTATACTGAATGGACAGTCGATGTTCTCTTATTTTTTGGATAGTGGCTAATTGTTTTGTCTGATTAAACTATATGATTTTTATCATCTTAATGTTCTAAATTATGAATGATATGTGCCACAGCGGGTGAAATGCTCCATGTTGCGGAAGCCTTCATTGACAAGAACTATCATCCCACGGTCATTTGTCGAGGTATTGATTTTGATTGCTTGTTTGCAGTTTTTGTTTCTGCTTGTGTATTGGTAATTGGACATCTGATGAAGTGTTTTCTCTCACTTTTTTGGTACCTTTTAATTGTAGCCTACAACAAAGCTTTGGAGGATGCTATTGCTGTACTTGACAGAATTGCAATGTCCATTGATGTAAACGATCGTGAGTCTCATACTGCACTTGTTGTTTTTTTTTTTTTTTTTTTTGTGCATTTCATTATTTTCCCAGTTGGGTGAGCCAAGCTGGTATGTGTATTATGATGGCATATGAGTTTATAGACTTGTTCAAGCAGACTTAGCATGAATAAGAAGTCTGACATCTTTTGAGCTGATACTAAATCCTGAGCATTTTCCATACTGGAAACAGCAAATGCGATACAGATAATTGAATTATTTGCTGGATTTTGAATACATTTCTTTGAGAAACATAGGCATGAAACACTTTTGAATAATTGGCCTGTTCTCGTTTTATGCTTGGTATATGCAGTTTTTAATTGAAGAATCTATGTTATAGGGGCGATGATGTTGGGCATGGTAAAAAGCTGTATTGGCACAAAGTTCACTAGTCAATTTGGTGATTTGATTGCTGTAAGTGATCCTCTTCTGTTAAGGATATGTATGTGTTGCAGGAATTTTTCTTCAATTCTTTTACTTGATTGATTTGTGCATCATCTTTCAGCTGGCACTTCCGGCACTTTAATTTGTTGAACACTTAAAATGTTTTGAGGAATTACAAAGGCATACTCAGATGTTGAGGTCATTTTAGGAGTACAGTGTCTGAATGCTTACTGGAATCTAATGAATAATTAAGAGGTGTGCTGATACTAAATTGGATAAGTATTACTATTTTCTTTGTATATCTGGATGGTATTCTTTCTTCTTTCTGCTTAGTTTTATTTATGTGTTCACGGTCCATTCTCACGGAGGCAAGGCTAGTACAATTACTCTGCACGAGGTTTCTTGCATAATGAGAGAATATAATCTGATGACACCGAGGGAGTAATTGGGCACTGTGATTTTTTTTTGCCTTGTGTCTTCCCCCTCTCCACCACTTGTTTCTGTCTCCCTCTCTCTTTTTCTCTCGTTCTATATATGTAGAGAGAGAAAGTGTGTGTATTTACTTATATAATTATATAAATATAACTTCAGAATTTTATTTTATATATCATGTCCCAATACTTCTGTTTAACTGCCAGGATTTAGCAATCGATGCCACGACGACAATTGGTGTTGACCTTGGCCAAGGAATGCGCGAAGTGGATATTAAAAAGTACATTAAGGTTGAGAAGGTTCCTGGTGGCCAGTTGGAAGATTCAAGAGTTCTCAAAGGGGTTATGTTTAACAAAGACATAGTTGCCCCTGGTAAAATGAGGAGAAAGATTGTAAACCCACGTATCATTATTCTTGATTGCCCCCTTGAGTACAAGAAAGGTGAAAACCAAACAAATGCAGAATTGGTTAAAGAGGAAGATTGGGGAGTCCTTTTGAAAATGGAAGAAGAATACATTGAGAACCTCTGTATGCAGATCTTGAAATTCAAACCGGATTTGGTAATTACAGAAAAGGGTCTCAGTGATCTGGCTTGCCATTATCTGAGCAAAGCAGGCGTCAGTGCAATAAGGAGGTTGAGGAAAACAGACAATAACAGAATTGCCAAAGCATGTGGTGCCGTTATCGTGAACAGACCAGAAGAACTGCAGGAGTCCGATGTTGGTACTGGGGCTGGGCTGTTTGAGGTTAAGAAAATTGGGGATGAATTTTTTGCTTTTATTGTTGATTGCAAAGATCCAAAAGCCTGTACCATACTATTAAGAGGAGCCAGTAAGGATCTCCTAAATGAAGTAGAGAGAAACTTGCAGGTATTTTAATTTATTCTTGGTTTGAATTCTACTACCTTGATGATTGATACCATGTTCTGATGTTTGTTTGCAAATGCAGGATGCTATGTCTGTAGCAAGGAACATACTTAAGAATCCAAAGCTAGTTCCGGGAGGTGGCGGTACAGAGTTAACTGTATCTGCTACTTTGAAGCAAAAGAGTTCATCTATTGAAGGCATAGAAAAGGTGAATGTTGCTACTCACTTGAATCTCTGCAAACAATTCCATATCTTTTGATTTGAAGGCCATAAATGTCCTGAAGGCCTGAAAATCCTTGAATGTGAAATTAGGAAGTGATTTATGACTTGTATTGTTCGTTTTTTTCCTCAAGACTTTTTTTCATTTCCTTATTCTTTATGATTGCAAAACAGTGGCCTTATGAAGCTGCGGCAATAGCTTTTGAGTCTATACCACGAACTTTGGCACAAAATTGTGGTGTTAATGTGATCCGGACTATGACTGCCCTACAAGGACAGGTATGAATTTTAAGATGTTCTATTCCATGCCTTTTCTTTTATACTGCTGCTGATATAGTTATGGATTAGTATTTCAATCCATTTTCTGTCTGATTGGTCTAAACTGTTGATGCAGCATGCCAATGGTGAAAATGCATGGATTGGAATTGATGGAAATACTGGATTGATCGCTGACATGCACGAGCGGCAGGTACTGTCTTGAATTCATATTGCATATTGGTCTCATTATTTTTGTTTTTTTTTCCTGGCTAATATTGCTTGTCCTTGTTGGTACTAAGTTCTTGGAGATTACATCTGAGGATTTCACTCTGAGCCCTTAAATACTCATTTACATGTTCCCCGTGTTTTCCCCAACTATGTTTGATAAATTGGACGGAGTCTTTCAAAAGTTTTTTTTATATAAACATTCTGGTAATCAGGGTCCATTTATGTAAAAATCTCATTATGAAAAGTTGTTCCATCTGTTGCACTGCCATGCATTCTGATCCGTCATATGTTCCTGTATGCGTGTTTTCCTGATTGTCTCCAGTTGATTCTGGCAAACTGAGTTGAGTTGTGCTGGCTCAATGATTCAAGTAAAACTTTCTTGCCGTGAATGAATCGTGCTGTTTTTCTATTTCTAGATATGGGATGCCTATAACGTAAAGGCGCAAACCTTCAAGACAGCAATAGAAGCTGCTTGCATGATTCTCAGGATTGATGACATTGTTAGTGGGATCAAGAAGAAGCAGGCCCCTGGAGCGGGGCAAGCACCAAAGCCCAAGGTTGAGACAGAGGCAGATGCTGATGGCGAGCAAATACTTCCGGACTGAGGATGTTGTTGAACTCGGACTAACACGGCTTTCAGATAATGGCCAGAAATGTTTTGTTTGCATTCTCGGCCTGTTCAAGGGTTTTGTTGGGCTTTTAATCGCACAATACTTCAAATTTTGGAATCTTGGCCAGTTCACAGTTTTGTTGCTTGCTTAGAATTACCTTTATATAATGGTTTCAGTTGTATACTTTGTGCAGTTGGGATGCTTGAAAGCTCTGTTAGTTCGTGGACTCCAAGGAAGTAATAGCAGCTTTTGTTCTCAGCAGTAGAGACATATTTACACACTAACTGCTGTTTCATGTGAATTTCTAATTTTTACAGTCTAGTAAATACTCTCACTTGCACATAGGAATGGCTAAATTTTTAATCAATTCAATAAAGGTTAGATGATAGAGATGCTAGAAAAAGAAAAGGGTTAAATTAGTAAATTAAATAGATAACCATAAAGGAGCAGAAGGGAAATCTAATCCAACATGGTGTTTACCATTTTTTGATTGTAAACATGCCTCCCATAGGTTAGTGGGTTTTCTTCAGAAAATAGCAGTTAGATTCTCCGAAGTTTGGGACCGGCCTTGAAAGAATAGCCGTTAGACCAAAGAAGTGTTTTTAGAAGAAAGATTAGGCATGTGTAGAAAGGAATAGAACAGGAGAGATGAAACCTATGGGGTTTAGTCATTTTTCTCCATCCAGCATCTTCTTTGGTTGCCCTGTAACCCTTCATGTCGTCCAGTTCTCTGTGGACACCAGACATGAAAACAACTAGTTTACCAAAATCCCTGTTGTGCAGTTTATTTCCATGATAAAAGACACTCAAAAGCATTTCAATTTCAAAGCATTAAGATGCAAAAGATAATAATATGAATGCAGACCGAAAGGCCGAGGATGTTCTGATCAACATAAAGTAATAGGCACGATGAAGGAGTAGAACCATAAGATTTCAAGGTAGTACAGCTTCTTGATTTGAATGAATAATTGTGCATAAATAAAAAGATAGAATGCAGCCCCAGAACAGACTGAATCCATTCCCAACTGCAAGTAAAAAATGATTTATTGTTACCAAAAAATAGAGGTCAAATCATCTACCAAGATTCCTGAAAAAGAAACTCTATTCTAAATGATTTGAGTACTTCAAAAACTTTTGGCAAAACTTCGTAACCTCTCCATGACAGTTCGAATTCTGTCCGAGATAGCTGCGTAAAGACATCTCTGTGCTGCTTCATCTAGTCCATGGGGGTTAGTGCTGGGCCATCCCATAGTAGGAAATGATAATTTACGAGACATAGATATCGCCACCTCTTTCATTTTGGGAAGGTCCAATTCTACTGGCTCGCCAACGATTATATTGATTTTCTTTTTCCACAACGGGAAAGGTGGTCTTCTGCCCAAGAAAAAGTTTTCAGGCATCACCTGAAAAATGTTATGGAACCCAGGGGAAATGAGAACCAGAAAAGCAAATTAATATTAGTTCAGGTCAAATCAACCAATTTCTACTAATCCAATAACATATAACCATTTATTTTTAAGTCCATCTGCACACAAACAAAAAAAATAAAAATAAAGGGTTAAAGGTATTATAGTACGCAATAGGAGGATTCACATTTTTTTAATGGATTGTGTCATCTAATTACAGAAAGGGGCAATATTAAAAGTACACTTTCGTTTACATCAATGTGCCAACCATGCAAAAAAATAACACTATTTTTGACATATTTTCAATGCAATAGGGACCATTTTTAATCATCTGCCCCAGATAATCTCTAACAAAGATTCTTCTTCAATCTTCATCAAGTATGTCTCAATTTATTTTCTGCTAAATGATCTAATAAATAATAATAAAGCTACAAGGACAAGACTACCAACTCCTTATTTTTGCGCAATTATTAATTCAAGAGAAATCCTTGGACCCTAAACATCATTTCCCTTTCAAACACCAAATTAATCCCTCAAAGGAGTGCAAAGTAAGAAGTGTCACTGCTGCTGTTGTATGCCAGAAGCACTAGTCTCTCGTGAACAAAAATTGCAAGGGAATTATTAGCTTCACCCTAATCGGCATAAATTTTTATATAGAGGAAGGGTCTGACAAAAGATTTATTCAGTACTAGATGTCCATATAAGAAATATAATAGGAAACAAAGAACTACCTTTTCAAAACCTTGATGAACAATTGGCAAAACTATCGGCGTTATTGGTGAACGAACGATAAGACTAGCAGTTCCCCATTTTAATTGTCTAATAGGTGCGTCTTCTTGAGTTACCTTTCCTTCGGGAAATGAATGTAGCTGTCAATTGAAAATAAGATAAGTATTAGAATAACAAGAGAAACAGTTGGCATACTGCATACGCCCTTTATTTGGGAATGCAAAAGTGGAATTTCATCAAGGGTACCAAAGATGCCCCCATATTTTACATGGATTGCAAGAGGAAATATAAAAACACCACTGAAGCAGTGCAAATATCAGGATTGCAGTTGCAGCAAATTCAAAAATTAATTGTGAAAATGGATCATATCTAACAGAGTCTCCTTAGCTCTTTCTTCCTCTTAAACCAAATTCTTCAAAACGTTTCCATTTGGGAATACATTTTCTTTCATCCATCAATGTTATCATCCAGAGAATGAAGCTTTTAAGTACCTCCTCCAAGGATTGGATTAATCACATGCTACTTC
Organism: Euonymus europaeus; assembly: GCA_963580455.1. Lineage (NCBI taxonomy): Eukaryota > Viridiplantae > Streptophyta > Magnoliopsida > Celastrales > Celastraceae > Euonymus > Euonymus europaeus. The sequence goes on along the minus strand of OY756968.1, from coordinate 2,404,753 downwards.
ATTTCCTTGCAAAGAAAACATCTATTTGTCAAGTTCCAAGTTCCAACCAAACCACTTAAATTCTAAGGCAAAAATTGGGAGGATCCTCCCCCAAGATGATTCCATTCAAATAAAAAAGAATTCCTAAAAGGAGATTTTGTTTTTCTAACTCTTTCAGTAGCACCTTTTGATAGAAATTGACATCAAAGTTCCTTTTTTGGAGGCCTTACAAACAATACAATCCTATGTTAGAAGATTTATATCACTACCATAACAAGCTTCGAAGGCTGCATGAAAGAATATATTCCCTAATCCATGTATTACTAGTGTAAGTGTGTAAATGATCTGCCAAGTCCAATGTGTACTGGTCACATTCCATAATCTTTTACCCTAGCCTCCATGTTAAAATCAATTCTCTGAACCTCCAAAAATTAGGTCTAAGAAGTGGAATCAGCTAAAACTCATCCAAAAATTAACCATTTTCTAATCACCCACATTGAAGGAAGCATTACAGTAAGAAGGTGCCAACCATTTCACAATGACTTATACATGGCCACGCCATAAGGCTAACATATTTAGTCAACTAACCCAATTGCATCACACACTTTAGAATGCATATCATTTGTAGTGCAACTGACTGCAACAGTCTAACAAATAGTATCACTGTAGTTTAAAAGCATAAACCACCCAGAAACTTGCAGTCAAAACTCAAAAGAGTCCATTAAATGAGCTTTGAAGGCTGCATGAAAGAATATATTCCCCAATCCATGTATTACTAGTGTAAGTGTGTAACTGATCTGCCAAATTCACTTTGTACTGGTCACATTCCATAATCTTTTACCTTAGCCTCCATGTTAAAATCAATTCTCTGAACCTCCAAAAATTAGGTCTTAGATGTTGAATCAGCTAAAACTCATCCAAAAATTAACCATTTTCTAATCCCCCACATTGAAGGAATCATTGCAGCAATAAACCATATAGAAGAAAAGCCACAAAATATTAAGTTAAATACCCATGATCCTTCACTTAAGCGGTCAATAGCCTCATTCATGTGTTCTTGATAAATTCCACCACCTCGTGTAATAGGTATGCATTTCCCTGCCCAATTTCCCATTTCAGAACCAAAAGCTTAGACAGAAGCATAAACAATCTAGCAAAGCCCAATTTGACACTGAAAACAAAACATTGGGCAAATGCAGGCAGTAAGAAGCATAACTATAATTATGACAATGATGCTTCATTAAACTAATGTTAAAATTATTCCACGATTTTCAGAAACGTTAATCAAGCATGAGAAAATCAATCAGCATTGAACTTCTCCGTCAAGAAATAAAAAGTACCAAAAGCAGAACTTGGTGAATCGAAAACAAGACCAGTGATACAAATAACAAGAATAGCATATAAATCACGCACTGACCGAGCCTGAAGAAGTAAGAATATATAGCATTCTTGAAACAAATGTCTTCAGCAGCAAGCACCCATCGACCCAGATCAGGATTCGTGATCGGGAAGCCCTTGAAGCCCCACATGAGTGGATCGTCCAAGGTGGACATGTGATTGCTGACCGTGATGAGTGGCACACCGGGGGGTCTGGACCGCACGAGACGAATTAGTGTCTCGGAGTTTTGGACGGAGCTTGTGTTAAGCAGATTAACCGCAGCTTTGGCGCAGGCACCCACCGCCATGAAAACCATCTTTCGAGGTATTCCTCCCATGTGTTTCGCTCGGCCCGCCCATTCCAATGTGCGCCCCATTCCGCCACACTCACGGATATACGTCGCCCCTGTAGGTATCTAACATGCCATTTCTAGGCTTTTTGTGTATGGTGGGGGTGGGGGTGGGGGCGGGGGTGGGGCGGGGATGTTTGTTTGGCCGTACAGGGGGTGTGTTGTATTAGTGGTGGCCAAGAAAATAATTATTTACGAAATAAATATTTCTATTACGCAATTTGGATTGGTTATGATTTTTGAACCTATTTGACTTAAACATTAGAGTACAAACAAATAAATCAAACAAAATTTTTATATTTATATCCCAAATATGTCAAAGATATGTGTATTTATATTTGGGAGGGTTCAATCTATTTCATTTATACCTGAGCATCTTTGATGACAAACACTGATTGAGACTGAAATGTCATCATTCAGGTCAGTCCCCTTTAAGGTTGAGTGTCCTTTAAGAAGAACGACTTAGGTCACCCTTGAGATATATAGTCAGCTATCCGGAGAGGGGATCATCGAGATAGATGCCTTGATTGGTACTTGTAAGAACGCTTTAATGTCGATCGAGGTGGTTCAAACTTTGCCGAACTAGGTCATTGAGTGACACGTCTCACATTTTAGTTGGTAAAATGATTTTGATAATATTAAAAATATTTATAATAAACCCAAATTTTAAACAAATAATTTATAATTTTTATGTTTAAAATTAATTTAATTCAAATTGAATAAATTTGCTCATTTAAACTGTTTTTCCACCCCATGTTGGCCCTGGGCAACCACAATGGTTGCACTTTTAATGGCCCAACAATTTTGTTTTTAGGTTCCACATTTATCTCACAAAAATACAACTCTCAATACAATCAAATCAGCATAACACATATTTCAATACTGCCACATTAGCAAAACACATCTCTCAATACAAAACCATTATCCAACCCAACTACTTTCCTATCCTTCATACTATCCCATCAAATTTACACCAAAATTAAGGCTGGATCCCACCTTTATTACAAAAAGTCAAGTCACATCATCATGTACATCACCAAAATACATATCTCAATACAACAAAATCAACAAAACATATTTTTCAATACAGTCACATCAACAAAATACATTAACTTTGTTGGCTCATTAACTTGACATCATTGCAATTGGTAACAGTTTTCTTCTTTCTACCACCAGTCCACCACAACCCTAGAGCCTGGTCATATTTTGACTTTTGCGTTGAAAAATTGCCTGTTTTAATTTCCAATACCGCCCATCCCATTACAGCTATCGCGGAATTAAGGATAAACGTCGGCAAGGGACCATATCGTAATTGCATATCGTCGCGTTTCCCTTGACCTTCCTTTAACCTACATATCTCCAAATTCCAATCATTATCCTCAGGAAAGAAGAAGAAGCAATTCTGATATTCTATAGCTTCGAACGAAAAACAGGAGTAAGATCATATATATGGATCTGAGATGCAGAGCCCTTTTATCCTCTGTATTCGTTCTTGGAGTTGGTGGACAGAAATTTAATCTTGCTGCTTCTTTTCCGTTGATATCTCAATCTCAGCTTTTCGATCGCTTAACTCCTTGGTTTGGATTTCTTCCTTGATGAAACTTGAGACCACGCCCTCTCTTATTTAATCAATACAAAAGGTATTACTTTTTTCTTCCCGACAATACGTGTTCAATGATATTTCTGAAAGATGAATGTTTAAGAAGACGTTTTTTAGTTGAAGAATTGGTATTCTTAAAATTTAAAGATAATCTAGGAGATAATTTTGAAAAGCTTTGTCAATCAATCTGATTTGCCTTTTTTTTTGTCTGTGTTCAATTTCATTTATTTTTGAGTAAACTATGGAAGCAAAATTTGCATATCCTTCATGGAAGAATATGTTCTTATGATTGTTACTTCAATGGCCTTAGCTAGTAGTTGTCCTGATTGCAAGTCTTCTTCATGAGTGTCTTCATATGTGGCATGAAACTATGAATTATGCAAAAAAAATCTTAATGATTAATGATTATATTCTATTGCAGGCATTTTTTTTGGGGGGGTTTATTCCAGTTTCGGTTTCATCAGTCCTAGTGCACTCATTAAAACGGTATCAAGTGATTGCATCTTGTGGGGTGAGCGCTGGGGTTCAAATTTGACTAAGTGACATGAGTGTTTATGGTGGTGAATTGGGAATGAAGACTCCAAAGGCGAAGGGGAAGTTGCCTGGATGGGCTGCATTTGATCGTATGCAGCGGCAGAAACAAGATATTGGACCTGAAGTAGCTGAGGATCCATACCCACCCATGCCAACCACTCAAGGTCCTATCCGCCCCCGCAAAAACTCATTGAAGAATAGTGATTTTTCAGCAAGGCCTTTCGCTTCAGTGTTGCTACCATCTGTTGAGTTTCCGGCTTTAACAGAGGATAAAAAATTAACAGTAGTTGGCGATTCTAGTGCCGCACAAAGAAATAAGGCTGCTGAGGAAAGGAATCAAGATTCAATGTTTGAGAAGCTAAAAGAGCTTCACGGCTGGGCCGATGATAGTTTGATTGGTGATGTTATGATAGCAGTGGAAAATGATTTTGACAAGGCCTCAACTTTACTGAAAGGAATGGTTTCTACTGCTAACGTTGGAGAGAGTGCGGAAACAAATCGTTCTAAGAAGCAACTCACTTCTGATCACATATTATCTGGAGAAAAGACAGATGAAACTCATAAAAGGGTTCGCTTTGGAGAGACAGTTGACCTTGCTGATCTGAGTTCTGTTCTTGAGGGTCTTGGAAACTACTGTGAAGATTTGGGTTATGTAGATGCTTCTTGCAGGGACAGGCTCTCTGATGCTGCTGCTGCTGGTGATGTTTTGGAATCAATTAAGTGGTACTTGAATTCTATACCTGTTGAGCCCGAGTGGACTGAGGATGATGTTTACTTGAGGCATCGGAAAGATGCACTCGGAATGATGAGGTATGTCAAGTGTTTTGGTTACGATATGCCAATATTAAATTGCAGGCAGTTAGCATTCTTTCTCCAGCCTTGACTTCTTTCCATGTTGCATGTCTTGGCATTATTTTCTTGTACCAACTGCCTCAGATGGATATCACAAACTAAATTTATTTTTTTATGGTGTTTAGCAACATGCACTGAGATTTTCAATTTCTTCTGCGGAGACAGGTCAGCTTCTCACCATTCTAGAGCAGCCACTAATGCTTTTACAAGAGGTGACCATGTTGCTGCTCAACAGCACTCATCAAAGGCTCAAGAGAAATGGTCTGCTGCTGAAAAACTTAATGCTGAGGCAGCCAAGCAAATTTTAAGCATAAGAAATAGCGAAAACGATATGTGGAAATTGGACTTACATGGTCTCTATGCAACGGAAGCTGTTCAAGCTTTGAAAGAGCGTCTCCAAAAAATTGAGATGAATATGTCAACGAATCGTTTAATATTGCCGGATAGAGCCAAGTCAAAGACTAGTTTTGAACATGCTTCATCACTCGAGTCATTTAGATATACGGCTGCAGAGATCTTGGATGAACAGCATACAACAATTAGAAAGAGACCGATATATTTACAAGTTATAACAGGTAATTTGTTCTGTTAATAATAATTTATGGTGGTTTGATGTATTACTGTATCATCTGCTGCATTTATGTTTCTTTTAGCTGCATGTGACAGCGAAATTTATCATTGTTAATGGAAATGGATGGAGAACATCACTATCGACTCAAGCAAACAGTTCTGTACTTCTGTGAGACATCTAAGTTTATATTACTTATATGAATTTCGCGAGCCACTCTTGTTTAATTGGTTGTCACTGTACCTGCTTTTCTCATTGACTCACTGTAAATTTCTGGATTCCTCCATTTGCTGTGTACATGTCTGCATTTGAATTCCCATTCAAAATGAATGAACCAATACCATACATTTAGCACAAGCACTTGACGAGACCAAAGAGCTTTCTTTACGTACGAAAGGAGTTAGGATACTCCGAATGCTTTTTCACTCATGACCTAACTAACTATCGGTTATTGAGTTCTGAAATTAATTTGATTACATGAACTTTATCATGTAGGAATTCTGGCATTTTCCTCTACAATGACAATGATATGTATTTCCTGGATTTGGCGATGGCCGCTGGTTGAATATGTTTTAGTCGCTGTTTGAATAATCAGACCTCCGATTGAGGATCAGTTAAACGTACTGGATTACTGATTTATTATATTTCCACTTGCAGGTGTAGGCAACCATAGCCGGGGTGAGGCTGCACTCCCTTCTGCGGTTAGAAATTTCCTTAACGAGAATGGGTAAGGCATTTAGCCATCTGGCCTCGTCTCTCCCACTTGCTCTTAGAGTAGCAATTGAAATTCCTTTATTTGTTCATATATTTCAGTGTATCAACAGACTTGACATTAATCCATGATATGCATCTACTGATCAGCAACATAATATTGCAGATATCGATCTGATGAGCCCAGACCAGGGGTTATTTCAGTTTGGCCCAAGTTCCGGCACGGGTGACCATCATCTTCCGCTTTGTTTGTACGTCATAAACTATGTAGAAGGCCATGGTGATAGCTGGGTGGAGCTTTACATGGATGATTGTTTGTTAAAACCACAAACTAGGAGCATGAGAATTCTTTTAAAAATAAGATTATTGTAACATAATAGATTCAGCTATTGTAATGAACTAATGATAGATTTCATGTGCAGAAACTAGCATGAATTTTTTTCAATAAGATCGTTGTTACATAGTCGATTCTGCTCTTGTAATGATAGATAACAAAGATTTGTTTTTATCATAATAGTTACAAATCTTACAATGCGCGGACAACTGAAGTCCTGAGTATTGAAGGAAGGTAGTACAGGATGATTTTTTTTTTACGAAAACACTGAAGGCGTGTATTCACGACGATGATAGACCACTGGGAATAGAATAAATTTCTTTCAAACTTTTTTTGGGGTAATGTATAGAATCGAAAGATTCTTAATTTAATACGATAATTGTTAGAGGTGAACTTTTTTAAGACTTCTTTTGAGCCAAATTGTAGAGGCTTTTGACTCAAAAGATTCTTAATTCAATGTCGTTCTCAGTTAAAAATAATAATTTTGATGATAAATATGTTTTGTGTAAAGTGAAAGAAAACTATTAACTATTCAATATCTATAGATTATTCATATGACAAAAGTATTAAAATTTTCATGTTAATCTAACATATTTTTAAATCTCGAAGTTGATCATCTAGTAGACCCAGCCCAAAATCATGATCGGGCGGGTCGTGACCGGTATCAAGTCCAGTAATTGTTATTTGTTTAGTGTATTTCTGTAATTACGGTTACACGTCAAGGACTGAAGTGTCATTTGAGAGGAGCCTCGTTTTAGAGGAGAAGATATGGGTATGGCCCACGCAAGCGTTACTCCTTTGTAGTTTGCACTCTTATTTTTTTTTTGGGTGAACAAATGCAAAGAAAACTACAACTAGGGTTTTGAATCTAATCTTCCCGTTCTTCGAGCTTGAGGTTTGAATTCAATCTCTAATATATGTGATTAACATATAATTTAATTTTCTCATGTTACTTCAATTTGTTGCTGAATTTTCATGAACTTATTGGTTCCCTAATCGCGAGTTTTGGAGATTTTTTCTTTGTTTTTCTCAGCTGCTCTAATGGCTTCCAATCCCAACAAGGATACTCCCGCTGGTAATGATTACATCGATATTCATTTCTCGGTTTCCTCCTTGTTTTGGTTGAATATTTTATTTTAGTTCTGCTTCTTTGCGTGTCTTTTCGTGTTATTTTTGGGGAATGATTTGTCCGTGGTGGTTAATACTTTCTTGAATTGGATTAGCGTGTTTTTTGTGGATTCTTTGTTTGGGAATTTGGTATATCAATTCCAATCAGATCAGTTCGGTTTTTACTATTTGTTCATGTTTGTTGCTTTTCATTTTTCCTCTGATTCTTGACTTGATTAGTCAACTGCATTTGAATATGCACCGAAGTGATTATCGTCTTTGTTTGTGGTTTATGCCACGGAAGCAAAGTTCTCTATGGACTCGTTATGTTTGGCTACTGTAGATTATGTTGGAACTAGATATAAATCTATAATTAACTTAGTTGCATACGAATCATCTGGATTTCATGGTAATCTGTACATTAGCCATAACTTCAAATTATGCATGTTGGTTATGTTTATAGATTCTACTTGTTTGTCTTTTCTTTAAAAGTGCAAATTCATGCATTTAGCTTCAACTTTGTTTGGAGACGTAAGATAACTGAATTATTTTTACGTCATCTTAATCTTCTAGATGAAAAATCAAGTCCAAAGGAGAGCAAGGGTACCTCAAAAGTGGGCTCTGCTGAGTCACAGGCTGGACAAACAAGATCTGCCTCTTCAATGGAAGCTGGATTTCTTCCCAATCCTTTTGATTTTTCAGCCATGACTGGGCTTTTAAATGTATTCTCTTATCCATTTTGTTTTGATTTTGGAAATTAACTGAGGGACCTTTTGAAGTTTTAAAATCAGAATGCAAAATTGATCTTGTTGATTTTTTTGTTTTATAGTAGTTAGGTCATTATTCACTTTGTATATAAATGCACTACCCCATAAGGTTGACTAATCAAACAGATGCTTTATAACACATTCTGAACATGGTAATTTGTGATGAAGCTTTTTAATTTACTGAGGACAGAAGATCTTGGTTTTGGACATCAAGCCATAAGGTTGACTAATCAAACAGATGCTCTATAACAGACTCTAGACATGGTAGTTTGTGATGAATATTTTTAATTACTGAGAACAGAAGATCTTGGTTTTGGATTGATGTATCATTCTAAGTATGAATGTCACTTATTTTTCTCCATCTTCTGTAGAGATTCAAAGTAAAAAAATTAACAAGCACTATGCCCCGTACCAGTTACTTGAGACATGAAATTGACGTAGGTGTGGGGCTCTGCATGGGGGTTCTTCTAGAGGGTGGGTGCAGCATTTGCAGGTCAATTGAAGGGTATGCTGTGGATGCAATATGGATATCACTTTTAGAGTAAGCTATATATGGTTGGGGAAACTGCTGTATCGTTGTCTTCAGACGTTGTGGCCATTTGTGGTAGGATGTTTTAAGGAAGCAGAGTTTGGCAGTGTTGTACTTGTAGCCAAGGTGATAGCTTAGGTTCAGGGAAAGGCTGAAGTTGGTAATTGGAGAACTCAAGGTGGAGTTTCATCTTTAGCTAAACCGGTTAATGATGCAATTATGGACTGAGGATTTTTTTTCCCCCATTGAGTCAACTTTGGCGTATAGATCTCCTTTGCTGTAAGCGACTGTATTTGAATTGCATCCCCTGGGATGCTGTTTGCGATTGGTTTTTCTCTTTGAAAACGAAAGTCAACAAATGGACAAATTTTTTGATATTGTAAATAGTGAGAAGGATCAATTTGGTGATCTGTTGAGATGGCCAAATTGATGAGCTGGGTTGTAGGATTTTTAAAGGCTGCTCCACTAGTAGATGTTGGTGTCTTGGTGATTTGGTATTTGTTTGCTTCTCCCCACCCCCTTTCCCTGTGTTTTTTGGCATGTTTACATATTATCCAAAAAATTAATCTTGGTTGGCCACTAATATTCTTAATTGGCTCATCGAATATTTTCTTACCTCGTCTGCTTAGTTGTGGTGGAAAAGTTGAAGACTAAATTGTCCATCATGGATGTATTTTGAATTCTGCGTATAATGATAATCTATTTGTATAAGTTTCCATTTGCGTGAATAACTGATGATTCATCTTTTTTCTCTCTCCTATTTTCCCCCAACCATTTTTTGGTTTTTTGGCAGTTTTTATGTTTTAGGTTTCGGGTTCAGGTCTCATATTTAATTGCTCAATATCCAGGACCCTTCCATTAAGGACTTAGCTGAACAGATAGCAAATGATCCCTCATTCAACCAGATGGCAGAACAGCTTCAGAAATCAGTTCAAAATGCAGGAACTGGTGGTGTTCCAGAGCTTGATCCACAGGACTATATGTCCACCATGCAGCAGGTTATGCAGAATCCTCAATTTATGACAATGGCTGAGCGCCTTGGCAATGCATTAATGCAGGTATACACAGTCACTTTCCATTGTTGAAGCAAGATATATGTGTGTGGCCATGGATTATGAAAAGAAGTGTGAAGTATTTGTTCACATTTCTGCAGGACCCATCAATGTCTCAGATGCTTAACAGTTTGACAAATCCAACGAATAAAGACCAAATGGAGGAACGAATGGTCCGAATAAAAGAAGATGCTGCATTGAAGCCTATTTTAGAAGAGATAGAAACTGGGGGTCCGGCTGCCATGATGAGGTTGGTATTTAATAAATGCTATGACATTAACAATTATGCTAGTGTTTTATAAATTGAGATGTAATGTGCTTGCTCTTTAGTTTCCAACTTTCATTTACTTGGAAGTTACATTTCTTTTTTTATTATTTTTGCATAGGTACTGGAATGATAAGGACGTTCTGCAGAAGTTGGGAGCAGCAATGGGTCTCGAAGTTCCAGAAGATGCAGCCTCCTCTTTTGAAAATTCAGGTGCAGATGAAGCAGAAGAAGCAGGAAATGAAGATGAGTCAATTGTTCATAACTGTGCAAGTGTTGGGGATGTTGAGGTGTGTCTATCTGTATCATTTTCTAAATCTTTTTCTCTTCTCATTTTATTGTTTATAGCATTTTTGCAGACCTGAAAACAGTGATTATTTTAGGGGTCCGTTAGACTAATTCAAATCTTATATTATAATTGTAGCTCTAGGTGTTTCGTCTTTGGATTTAATTTTGGATGTGTTTGATTTATAATTGCTTACATTTAGATTAAGGTTTTCACTTTGATTTGCAACTAGGGTTTGAACGCAGCACTATCTGCTGGCGCTGACAAGGATGAACAAGATTCAGAGGGAAGGACGGCTTTGCATTTTGCATGTGGATATGGTGAGGTATGATAAGTTCTAAACCTGATTACCTGACTTCCTTTCGAGTATTGCACTCAATAATGTTGAAATGTTTATGAATGTAATCTGATCCGAAACTAAGAATTTCATCATCCATCATGGTATGATAAGTTCTAAACCTGACTTCCTTTCCAGTATTGTGCTCAATAATGTTGAAATGTTTACAAATGTGATCTGATCCGCAACTAAGAATTTCATCATACATCATGGATACGTGATGCAAGAGAAAGCATAGTTGTCAAAAGCGCTCGCTCAGGCGAAGCCTCTGCGCCTGGATCATACGCAAGGAAGAGACCTTGCATCTAAGCGTCATCTGTCATCAGGTGCTAGGTGCAGCGCCTGATGAATTTAGGAGTATATACCAGTTTTCCGACAAAGAATGCATGGGTATGGGCCATTTTTTGACTGGGCTATGTTATTTATGGGCTATTTAAACTGGGGTTTACACTTAGGCTTTAATAACATCCTTTTATAGAGATAGGCTAGGGCAGATCGCATTCGCGTTTCCGTACTCAGTTCGGCGATCTCTTCTCTGCGACTGCATGCTCTCCTTCTCTCCTGTGCAATTGCTTGCTCCCCTTCTCTGCGTGTTCTCCTTCTCTTCTATTTATGTATTCTGTGGTGACTTTGAATTACTGATTCAAGAAATTTGTCTAATTAATGTCTTTTTTATTTTTCATATAGTTATGATTTCTCAGTCAGTGTTAGTGCTTGAATTTTTCTGCTATTATGTTAGGCCTGTTAGGTCCTTTTTTAAATTTTAATTTCTCAGTTTGAAATATGCTTGAAATATGCAAAATCGATTATATTTAATTATTTACTTGTTGCTGTCAATTTATTCTCTTATTATTCTTATTGTCCTTTTATATAGAACTTAAGATTATATGATGTTATGAGTTATGAATTGATTATGAATTTATGAGTTGAGTTTATTTTTGGACTTTTTGTAGTGTGATTTATGTCATGACTTTGAATTTGTTATGTTGAATTTCTCTAGTTATTAGAATTATTTTTATTTTTAATTTTTCGCACCTAGGCGATAGAAGACATTTTGCGCCTTGTCAACTATGAGAGAGGCAGCGTACATCTACTTTTTCATTGGTTTATTGGGAAATCATTGGGACTCAGGGTTTGGATGAGCGATTGTGGGCAGATTAAAGGACCTTCCCTTGTTTATTGCTGGAAATGTTCTGCTGAGTTATCTATTAACTAGAGTTATATCTATTAAGTCTCCATTTCCGGGTTACAGTGGATCGTAAGAACTTTTGTATGTGTTGTTTTTTAGTTACAACTGGGACAATTTAGTGGGATTTTTTTTCAGGTGAAGTAGCCTTTGGGTTTGTTCACAAGCAAGTACAAAATACGTCTATATGGGTAATTTTATTCTCATTTAGTTATTTATAGTATAACAGAGTATTTCATTGCTTTTTTATTCCCAAAGTTCATAACTGCTCCTTTTTTCTATTTGATTGCCTCCTCCTTGGTCAGTTCCATCTGCCTTTTTTCGACTTGTCATGAAATTCAATTCCCGTATGTTTTGCAAGAAATTTTCTGAAAAATCCACGTTCTTTATTTTTTCAATTGAATATTTCAGGTGAAATGTGCGCAAATCCTTCTCGAGGCTGGAGCAACAGTGGATCCTTTAGATAAGAACAAAAACACTGCGCTTCATTATGCTGCTGGGTATGGCAGGAAGGAATGTGTAGCACTGTTGTTGGAGAATGGTGCAGCTGTGTAAGTCTGATATTTGTTTCTCCTTCCACAAACTCAAGTTACATTCGTCATTTTGATGCAATTTCTTTCTTGCCTGTATTGATTGATTGATTGCAGCACTCTTCAAAACATGGACGGCTGGACTCCTATCAATGTCGCAAAGTTCAACAGCCAGAATGAGGTTTTAAAGTTACTTGAGAAGGATGCCTTCCTGTAGCTTCACACATGTCTCCAGAGAGTATAATGGGCACATCTAAGTGTGAGTGTGACCAATTTGTTTTGAATAAAAAATGAGGATTGGATTTCATTACTTCTCGACTATACCCTTTATAACTGTCGTCTGATTTTGGAGATAAATTCTCTATTATGTGGGATGCATAGCATATGCATGCCACATCCCTTTTTGTATTTATTAATTAATAATTTAACTGGTTTATGAAAATGTTCATCAATGCAGCACAGCAGCGGACTACCTCTGCCTAGCACGTGTCTTTTTTAAAAAAAATATGAGAAAAAGAAGAAAAACTACGGAGGTTGAAACGTTTTAACATCCTTATGATACGTTGAAGCACTGGAGTTTCTTATGTTGATAATAAAATACCTTACAGCTGCTGGAGCGTGAGGTCTGGCCATTTTTGGGCCATTGGCAGAGTCGGGTAACGGCTGTCGGCTCTATGATTGTATAATGGGCTCAAACGCTGGCAAGCCCAAATCCTAATAGGCCCATCTAGGCTCACGGACCACTTCCGTCTATGGTTTATTATCGATTATTTTAAATCTTAGCCGTGGAATGCAAGTTAAACAAATCATACGGCTAATATACTTTTCACAAAGAGAATAATTTTGACTAATATCATATTGTAAAAAAAAAATTTCCTCCGCACAGGAGTTTGATGAATTGATAATACATATTAAAGTCTAAAAGGAAATATTAATAAAAAACCATTCTAGAGTTTGAGCTTTTCAGCTGGATAAAAACCGTTAACTCGACCTTTTTGTTCCTTCTGCGATGAGAAACTACCACAATTAGTCTTCTGCATCTGATTAGATTGCATACTGTTGTCACCCTTCTTATCTCTACCATTTTTCCTGTCATGCAAGTGAGAAAAATTATGAAGTCTATGTAAGCGATTGTAGTTTAGAAACCATGTTCAGAAAGTTTTAGAATCATTACGAATCTTAAGTAGCTCAACTGGTGAGCTGGATCGTATTCCCCTACTAAAAAAAAAAGTTTTGAGAACAATTTGTTCAACACAGTGAACCAACCTGTAGCCAAGCAAAAGAAACACCATGCCAACAACTGCTGTTCCCCCTGCTACAGATTTCAGCACTGACCATCTCTTGGGATTATGGTTTCCTTGATACACTTTTTTATTTGAGTTTGCTATTATTAATGTGTCGATATTTTCATTTTTTCTATCACCCTGCATGAGAAGGTAACTAGAGTCACAAGTGCGTGGAAGACTATTATGAGAAAAAGTGACAGGAGGTATGAAGAAAATCTACTTACTCGACTGTGCCTCCTTTCCACAGTTTCTGCAGTAAAGAGATACTCCCCGTCATGGGTATATACTAGATGACCGTTCTCGCGCGTATCTTCTGAACATTTCGTAGTCATGCAAGAATGTAGTACTGGCATTGGCTCACTTAGATGAGGAGACAAAGAACTCCTGTGGACATCAGTATTAACCTTGGCAACTGTTTGTGATATATCTCTAACAGTTGCGATGCTTCTAGTTTCTGGATAATCTATTCTCTCTTCGACTTGCGCACAATTGTTGGAAGTGGGATGAGGGTTAGTAACAACATACTTCAAGGCACCTCCTGTGTGATCACCTTCATCGGGCAAACCACTGGGCAGTCTACATTCAGAAGAAGCGACATGACAGCCATTTCTATTTGTTGCAACTGCACATTTTCCTTCGTGATCCAACTGATCACAATGAACATTTTCAGAAGCATTCATTTCTATTTTACATATTATGCCTCCACCAAATACCGCCTTTAAATCTGCCTGGGGCATGCAGATGCGACTGTCATATGAACGAGAATTATTACTGCAGGATGGATAATGTGTATACAGTTGGGAAATCTGAGTAGGGAAGACAACTACTTGATTTCGTGATTCAGGAAACTGGAGGGTTTTGAAACTGTCTTCTTCACCTACTTGATCGTCAAAATTCGATTTCAGCAAAGCACCTGACACAGAGCTCATGCTGGAAGTAGACGATAGCTCCACATCATTAACATCAAAATCGTCATTTTCAAATCCATTGCCAAATGTAGATGCAGTTGATCTATCAGAATCAGTTTGTGTGTATGACTCAGAAATTCTTTCGCCATCAAATAGATTGGGATTACTAATATCAATTCCATAACAAATTACTTCCGAGATTTCCAGCTGATCAATCATATAACTTCTTTCTGGAACACTGTGATCCATAAAATCTTCAACATCAGAAGCACAATTGAAATCCAAGCTGTCATTCTCAAGGATATATTTTAATGTGCCATTTTTGGGGAGAGAGAACTTATCGTTTAGGTGAATTTGAGAAACAGTGCTGGAAGGAGATGACAAGCTATCCAGCTGATTATCACACTCCACAAGCTCAGAGCAAACTGACTCCGACGATTCACTCAGGGACTTTGATTCAAATTGATATGTTCCATACTTGTGTTTCTCTTGCTCTAACTCTAGCGGGTTTTGTTGCAAATACGATCTCTTGTGGTCCGATGATATTTCAGGAGAACTTTCAAGATCATAATTTATCTGGGATAAAGCATAATGAGATCCATGGCTAGATGAGCTATCAGACTGAATTGTAAGATTGCTATCAACCTCATCACAATCATCAGAAAATGAATCGCAATATCTGGCAGATGATTCGACCAAACTTCTCTACAATTAAGATGATAAGGATTAGAAACACTACAAAAAGAATATCTATACATGTAAAGTCTCTATGCAGAATGGAAACTTCACGTTCCAAAGCAACAAGCTGTACGCCTGTACCTGCCTCCCTTTTATCCTTCCATATTGGTAGGAATTGCAACCACCAATTCCAAGCTCCAAACTTCTCCGAATGCATCCAACCATATTAGTAGGCATTGATACAGTACAAGTGACCATATCAAAGTCCGGAACCTACCACCATAATTGCCTCTTATCAGTTGGCTAATATCAATCAAATTGTATTAAGATTTCAAAAGGGGGCGCATGCACAATCACAAATTGTTAAAAGAAACATGTTTTAGTCAAGCTCCTTACATTCAACCGCTTCAACCTTGCTCTTTTGGCAAGTGTGCCTATACATATGCAAACTTTTCGAGTATCTTTCTTCTCAACAACGTCCGAAGGCGAGAAAAGATCAACGCCAGTCAATCCCAAGATTTTGCAAATCTAAAAACAAGAGAGAACACTAAGTGAAACCAAGAGAATGCAAGGAAAGAGAATAGGAAACTCATAGAGATAAAACCCTTAAACAAATTGTTGAATGATTTTGGCTGAAAGGAACAAAGAATTTATGCATTGAAAGAAATATGTTTTGGATTGGAAAAATCATCGCACAATTGCATTAACTTTGGATTATCCAATATTTGTAATTGTCAGAATGTTGGAGGTGAAGGAATATATGATATAGAGCAAACATGACACCAGGACAAAAGCCAAAAAGCAAGTTTTGAATAAAAAATAAAGTTAGAGAAAGAGCTCCCAGGTTACGTGAATATTGGATAGCAAACCTTACCTTCAAAAAAGAATCTACATGGGAATAAGGCATATATCTTCCGCCAGACTTTCTAGAAGTAAATGGTTCATATTTATATGGCTTTATATGTTCTAGCTCCATAGGCTTTGTCAATAACATTTTCCATACAACTCTTGACACTTCAAACCTACAAGCAAACATCACATAAATGTGAGAAAACTGTAAACTTTTATATATGATATACAACAAACTATATAAGATTAATTCATTGCACATTGCCTAAGAAGCACAGAAATGAAAATGGAGACAGATTTAAAATTAAAAAATAAGTAACATAACATTCTACTCATACCACCATTAAGTGATACTTATCAAGATAATACCTTTCCAGAACCAGGGACAGGTTAAGAGTTTAACACGAATTTTGTATTTCAAAGAACCATGAAAGCATTTCCAAAACTACAAAAACTATCTTGTTCTCCTCCATGTCTTAAAGTTGTAAGTCTTTAGTCTACATTTAGTCGACACACTTCGTAAATACCACCTAAAAAGCTATTGCATGCTCCAAGTTGTGATCCGTTTGTTTCACGTGACCAGAGAGGGAATTTTATTTTTGTCTAGCTTAGATGCAGCTATTAGAAAACAGTGTGGAAAATGTCGTGTCCACAATATATGCACTAGTAGGAGGGAAATAATAACATACAGCACTTCCCCATCAGCTAATATATCAGAAACATTCAAGTGCTCATCGAATCTTCTGTGAAGTACTTCTCCAAGCCATATTCTGGTTTGAGTCTGCATGAAAAAGAACAACATTAAACCTCATTGGAAAGGAAATAAAAGTAACAAAGAATTAAAGAAACATGAGAAAAAAAACGATCATTAAAATTCAAATAAATCATTCTGGAATTTGGAAATGTAGTTTTTTCCTCTTTTTTCTCAATGCTTGTCTGATTAAACACCCCAAAATTTTGACAGTTGAGATCAAGATTTCACAACGATTGTTTGACATAGCTCTTTCCGTAATTTGCAGCAGAACAAGAAAAACAACCTTACTAACCATCAGTGGGGTTGTTCTTGAAAACAATTGCAATCAAAGAACATATCCACTGTGGGAGATCTCCTTATTGTGGCTGGTTGTTTTGACTTTCTTGTTTTCATCTCATTATTAATAAATCCTAATCAGTCTTATAAAAAAAAAAGAGAACATATCCTCTGCTATCTGCGAAGGAATTAACACTTGAATGAACTGAAAGTAGACCGGAAAAGAAAAGCAATCACATAATTTCACAGAGTTAACCTCCTAACCAGTTTAGTTCCCAAAAATGATACGTTGTAGATATTATAAAGAATCAAATGAATATTCCCTTGCACAGAATCAGAAACCAATTTACTTTGGAACCAACCAGTGAATTACTCCTCGAATGAACTGAAAACTAATTCAATCCAGACATTACAGAAAAGTCAACTCTCCAATTTTCAACATGCATGTGTAGTCATGTGCATCAAATGGAAGGAAGAAAAAAAAAAGACGCACGATTTCAAACTCAAGATCAACCAGTTAAAAAAAGAAGAAGAAAACGAACAGAAGGGCTGTAGGGGATCCATTGTCGATACAGAATTACCTGCAAGAAGACGTCATCAAGTTCCCGAAAGCCCCACTCTGAAGAAGAAGAAGGAGACAACTCGCCGCCGCCGAAAACGCTCACTATTTCCAGAGACTCAACACTCCGCCCCATCTCTCGCCGTTTGCCTCACTCCTCCGCCCCTCACTTCCGGACAAACTACATATACATTTATATACAATCGATTCACTTTTTCATTGGCGGGGAAGTTGCAATCGAAAGCAAGCAAGTGTGAATGTTGAGTATTTGTTTGTATTTATGTAAGGATTGGATTTGATGTATTTTTCTTTTGGATTATACCGCGACCTTTTTGTTGTTATTCAGTCTTTAAAGCGACGACTGTGCGTTTGTGGTTCGTCAAATTGCCTTTACTTACGAAAGTACGTAAACCGAGTCTTCTGGTCCTCCTCCTTGGACTTTTCGGCCTCACCGCTTTGGTGGTTTGATTGTTTAAGAGGGAAGAGTGGATTCACAACTTTGAAATTGGAATCGTCAACCTTGCATGGATTGTATATTAATGATATTCAATATTACATGATAGTCTAATTGGTGTATTTTTTTAGAGTCAAATTGTGTGGATTTGAAATGGTCTAAGTTCGATTTTTATCAGAAGCAATATCTAAATCGTGTGGACTCGGAATGGTCTAAACTCGATTTTTATTGGAAGCAATATCTATATGGCACACATTGACATTTGACTCGAACTTTTTCGGTTGTCATGAGTGCTCAGATTTGACGGCCCAAGTTTAGTTACTATCCAAGGACAAGTTTGATTGTAAATCAAATGGAAATAGAAAAATGGTTAATTGAATTGGACAAAAGTAAGGGGAATTATGCGAACAATTTAAAGTTGGCAAACACCCTGCTTCCAAGTGCTAAACAAACAGTGTCATACTATTCTGCTACAAAATTCCAATGTTCCATTTCCACATTCTCATTTCTCGGCTACAAAAAACAGCTTATTAAAGGTTGAAAGCTAAAACAATTCAATTACATAATGGACTTGTGACCAAAAATACAAATTTGATTGTGAGCAAGAAACACGATGCAATCACATATCAGGCAGAACAACTGGAGGCTGCATCATATTTGTCACTAAAAAATAAAATAGGTTTCGTCGGAGCAGGCAAGCGACCAATGCTATCAACTTTATCTCTCTGTTTTGGTGGTGGTCGGGAAGCTCTTGGCAACAATCTGCCCTTCTTTTCAAACCACTCAGGCGTCAGCAATGCCCGGAACCCCAACTTGTTGTAATAAACTCTTCTAACAGAACCACCCGCTGCCTCAACAGCTTCCCTTGCCCTAACAGTCACCCTGGAGACCTGGAATTTTCGCTGTTAGATACCCATATTCTTCAAATCATATATTATGCAGTTTAGTGCTAAATATCAAAATTTATCTTATTCAATATCTTAATCAGTATGTATCTTCTCGACAAGTAATTTGCAGTCATATGGGTAGTTCTATGACACTGGTTAAAAACTACAGCTGAGTACTCAATTACTGAAAGATCATCTCCATAGAAATAATTTCACACAAAAAAGAAATGAAATGAATAAAGAGGCAGACTTCTTTGCTAATTTGGATTACAAAATCTAATGACAAAGATGTGCTCCTTTGGAAGGTAACAAGCCCAAAGTTCCAAGAGAGATCTATCATTTTGTTGGAGGGGCCACATTAAGAGAAGATAATCACATCTCAAAATAGAGAATCTTAAAATGCGAGGCATAATTCTAGTTGATAGTTGTTTCCTTTGCCAAAAAAGAGGCTTCCTCTTCATTGCAACTGGACAATTAAGGAACAAGGGGGCTTTGGCTATTCGTTGGATGGTGTGGCAGGGGAAAAAAAACAAAAGGGCTTTCAGTTTCAGATGATAAGAAACATCCACGAATGAATCATACGATGCATTGCTCAAAAATTAGTACAGTTATAAAAAAAAGGTAATTCTGTAAAAGGCCAGCACCCCTGCGATGCCTTATTTCTGTATGCCTTCTCTTAGATAACAATTATACTTCTCCCTTTTGAAGAGAAAAGGATGCCTCAAAATATACCAAATAGTAGTTGCTCTTTGCCACTTCTCTTTTGGGGATGCGAGTTTTCTTTTCATTCGGATGGGTTGACTGTAATAATTATAATCAGTAACTTTTTTTGATTTTTTTTTTATCGGAAACAGACACATATATTAGATTGATAATTGAATATCTTGTGTTACAAGATAAGATACTTCATGAGGACACTCCTCCAGAAGAAAATAATCACAACTCTTCCCTAAGGCTAATCTTGCCAACCCATGTGCCACCGCGTTGGCAGATCTCCGGATATGGCGTATTTCTGAATGAGAAAAATAAGGAAGAAGTGATTTTATGGCATCCACTATGACACCATATGGTAAAAAATTCAGCTCAGGATCCATGACATGTCGTACTACAATTTGTGAATCCGATTCCACACAGACATTCCTGAATCCACAATCCAAGGCAAATTGCAAACCAGCTAGTATAGCCATGGCCTCCCCTTGACACACATTCGTACACCGTTGCCCTCGCATCATAGCTGACCCAAGAACCTTACCCTCCTCATCCCGTATCACAACACCCATCGCCAAATAGCCATCCCGAAATGCTGCATCTACATTCACCTTCTTTAGATCAGCAGGAGGCCTATGCCAAATTGTTTCCAGATGGGAATTGTGTAGTCCATTGGGAGAAGAGCCATTGATCACTCTAGATTGTATGATAGCATCACTATAACCAGTAACCATATTATTCGCACTTTGAGCAATTACACTAGGCCTGGAACAAACCCCTTCATGTACAGCCTTATTACGATTAAACCACAAAAGCCATATTGCCGCATATGTCAACCACTGGATATTGGGCTCCACCCTCTCCAGATAACCATCTAGCCAATCCATGAAGCTTGTCCCTTCCATGTAATTTATTGAACTAGAAAAACCAAGATCTTGCCACACCATTCGTGCTAATGGACATGCAAAGAAGATATGAGAACAACCCTCCACCGACTCACCACACACTGGACACTCGGTTGAAACATTGAGCCCCCGTCTAACTTGATTCACTCTTGTCGGGAGAGATTGTCTACAAGCTCGCCACAATAAATGCTTAATCTTTGGTATAGTTTGAATAGCCCATAGTCGCTTCCACACTCGTTGAGAATCATGAACAACTGGAATAATTCCACTCGACTCAACATTAGCTAAAGAATGCGCTAAATGGTATCCCATCTTTACCGAATACCTTCCCGTCGAACAACCATCCCAAATAATTTTATCTGGCGGCCACCTCAGACTTATTGGGATAGCCAAAATCATATCGGCAATATCAGCAGTAAAGGAAACTCTAACAGCATCCTCATACCAGCCATGGGAAGAATGAGACAATAATTCGGCTACATTTGATGTTGGTAGAAGAGGAGATCCTACCATATAATTAATCTTACTACCATTGGGCAGCCAACAATCCTCATAAATCTTAATTGATCTTCCGTCTCCTACCCGCCATCGAACCCCTTTTGACAACACCTCTCGTCCCGCCATCAAACTAGCCCATAAATACGATGAGTGAGGTGGCTTTGTTGCACTCCAAAAATCCCCATGGGGATAATACCTCCCTTTAAGTACTCTTGCCGCCAACGAGGAAGGATTATTGATTAAACGCCAACCTTGCTTAGCTAGCAAGGCTAGATTAAAAGAAGCAAGATCCCTGAACCCCATTCCACCATCACCTTTTGCCACACACATTTGATGCCAATTAACCCAATGCATTGCCTTGGAAGGTCCACTTCCCCACCAAAATCTTCTAATCATCCGGTTTATCTCCTCACACACCGAAAGAGGAACTTTAAAACAATTCATCATAAATGTAGGAATGGCTTGAAGAACAGACTTGATCATAACTTCTTTGCCGGCACGTGATAAGCATTTGGTCCACCATCCTTTTATTCGATCCCAGATTCGGTCCTTTATGACATCAAAATGAACAGCTTTTGCCCGCCCCATCATAATAGGCACTCCCAATACCTGCTGAATCGGCCTTCGGACTGCTGTTGGTATATTAGCACTGAAAAAAATAGAAGATTTTGGGCGACTAACACGCTGCCCAAAACTCTTCTCATAAAGATGCAGAATGTCCATTAAAACCTTACACTCTGGGACCGAAGCACCACAAAACACAAGACAGTCATCAGCAAAAAGTAAACTAGAAATAATAGGTGCCGAACGACTTACAGCAACCCCACTTAAACGCCCCTGTTGAGTAGCTCTGTTAAGTAAATGGGTCAATCCTTCCGTACATAGCAGAAATAAATAAGGCGACAGTGGGTCGCCTTGCCTCACTCCCCTGGAAGGAATAATATGCCCCTTCGGCACCCCATTAATCATAATGGAGTATTGGACAGATGTAACAAACTGCATAATTAGTCCAATCCACTGAGTACTAAACCCCAACGCCACCATGACCGCCTCTAGAAAATTCCACTCTATTCTGTCGTAAGCCTTCATCATGTCAAGTTTTAAAGCAATATAGCCTGACTGCCCCACCCTCTTGTTCTTGAGGAAATGCATTGTTTCATGCGCCACCATAATATTGTCGAATATTTGCCTGCCAGGAACAAAGGCACTTTGAGTTTCCGAGATAATTGAAGGAAGAACATTCCTTAATCGATTAGCCAGAACCTTTGAAATTAACTTGAAGATCACATTGCACAGACTAATTGGTCTATACTGTGCAATAGACGAAGGATTCTTGACCTTCGGGATCAGCACAATGTTTGTCTTATTAATACACGTTAAATCTCCACCATGGTTCAAAAAACCCAAGACAGCAGTAGTAACATCATTTCCCACTATGTGCCAATATTTTTGGAAAAAGAAAGCACTCATTCCATCAGGACCAGGAGCCTTACTCGGATTCATCTCCTTAAACGCCCTCGACACCTCTTCAGAATTAAAATTGGAAATGAGAGAGGAATTCATAGACTCTGAAACTTTTTTAGGCATCCCCTCAATAACCATATTTATATCATTTGATCCCTCTGTGGAGAACAATTCAGAATAAAATTGGAGGATGGCATTTTCCACTGCACCAATTGAAGAGTGGACCACATTATTCATATCTTTTATAACTGAGATAACATTCTTCCCTTTCCTATAAGACGCGAATCTGTGGAAGAATTTGGTATTTAAATCACCATCTTGCAGCCATAATTGCTTGGACCGTTGTCTCCAAAGGATCTCTTCTCTCTTAAGCAATTCCCCAATTTCAGTTTTAACCTCTCGAATGATACTAGGATCAGCCCTACGACCTTGCTTCAACAACCAATCTAATTGCTTTTGTTTATTTTGTAAAAGATTCTGAACATGACCAAACACTGATCGGTTCCAACTAGTCAGATTAGAAGTAACTAAAGAAATACCATTCAATACTCTTCCCCATCCCACATCCAAAGCCGAAGCTTGCCAAGAATCACCAATTAGCTGCTCACACCCCTCATGCCTAGCCCATATCTCCTCAAACCAAAAATTAGGACGATGTCGTACACTCTCATTTCGAAACAGAGTATTAAGAATCAATACCGAATGGTCAGATACCGCTGTAGATTGTGAGAAAGCTTTAAATTGTACGAATTTGGTATGCCAAAGATCATTTGCAAAAAAACGATCTAACCTCTCACGCACCAAACCATGATGTGCAACATTTTTCCGCCATGTAAACCTATCACCCTCCACAGCCAGCTCAACCAGATTACAATGCGAAATACACTCCTGAAAATCTCTCATTTGTCTCACTGAACGTCTACATCCCCCATCTTTATCTGAGTGACATAGAATTTCATTAAAGTCACCCAGGACTAACCAAGGAAGATTGTTAACACTAGACAAATGATTCAGCAAAGACCAACTATGGTGATGCATATGAGCTTGAGGATATCCATAGAAACCTGACACACGCCATTCCCCCAAAGAACCAGCATCCACCACTACATCATTATGATTAGAAGAAAAAGAAGAAACACTAATATCAATCGAACCACCCCACAACATGAGAAGACCACCACCACGCCCCACACTATCCACCGCCAATCCATTAGGAAATCCCAATGTTCTTTTCAACCTCCCAAATTCACTCCCTCGAAGCTTAGTTTCAATTAAAAACACCACGTCGGGAACATAGCGACGGATCAACCGTCGCAATTCTTGAACTGTGGAGGGGTTCCCGATCCCCCGACAGTTCCATCCCATGATGATCATTCTAACCGGCGAGACTGCTCCTTCGCAGCCTCCGCCGATATCTCATATGGTAACATATCCTCCCCAATTATCAGAGATGTACATTGTCGTTTCCCAGTTTGAATCTGTAAATCAGAAACATCCAATTTCCTCTTATTATCAGAAGACGACACCACCTCCACCTCCATATCCCCCACCCCAACCTTCCTCTTGCCATTCAGAATTTTGCGAGTCCTTTTTGAGGGGGCTAAAGACTCTTCAAGAACACCAGGTTGCTTATTAAGATTCGGTTCACACCCATCACCGGTAGTGGAAGACACTTGAGCATGAAGAAACTTTGCTGAATCCACCAATTCTGCTACCTGAGCAATATTGGGAATTTCCACCTCAGATTGTGCTATATCTACATGGTTTCCCATCCTTGGTAGGGAAATCTCCTCCACTTCAGCATATTTATCAGGCCCACTATGAATTTCATTAACCAAGATTGGAGAACCAGATTTGGACTGGGTCATGCCCACCTCTGGTGCACTCTGTTCAGCACCCTTCATAGCTCCTTGCCATGAAACTGATGCTCGTCCGCCCATTCCCCAAGCTCTAAGCCAGCTACCATATTCTTTCTGCACCTTCCCCAACTCACGCTTCTGCCGCATCACCTCCTTACAATTTCCTTCCCCATGACCCATCCGCCCACAGACATAGCAGAAATCACCAAGTCTCTCATACTGAAAAGATGTCCACTGGTCTTCATAACCCTCCAAAGAGATCATTCTACCCCTCGGAAGAGGTTGAGTAATATCAATCCGAACACGAACCCTCAGGCATCTGCCCAACGCCGTCCCATCCTCTGCAGTGTCAACCTCCTCTACAGTACCCACGCCATTCCCAATTCTTTCCCCTACCTTCCTTGTCATAGCACAAAAAGGAAGTCCATGGATCTGGATCCAAAACAGAGCAGTGTTCAGATCCATATTTGATACATTTTTCAACCCATCAACCACATCCATCACCACCAACGAACGCTCAAAGTTCCAAGGACCTTTCTCAAGAACCCAATCTCGGTCATCAATAGAAGCAAAAAGGAACAAAAATAAATTATCGCCCACATCTTGGATCTCAACACTACCACATGCTTTCCAAGCCCCACGCATAGTAGACTTGAAAGCTTCACGATTAAAAGTACGATTTGTTACAATACGACCAAGTAGACTCTTTGCAAGCTTAGTTGGTAAAGCATCTTCCAGATCCGCATCTAGAGACACACGATCTCTTTCACTATCCGATAGATGGAAACGGGACCACATCGCTGCTAATTCATCGGACATTGGACACACCAGCCGCTAGTTGTTATGATTCAGAAGATATAGTGAGGTAATATGACAAAAAGCTTGTACAGAGACAAGGGGAAGCTCCTACTAGTAAGATCTAGAGAGAGAGTACCAGTGTTTTTTAATCACCTAACACTGGTACCAGTGGTGTTTTTTAACTTTTTTTGATTTTAAATCACAATCATTCAGCAACTACTATTGTTTTGTTTACTCTCTCACTTGAACAATCAAATTGCCAGTAAAACCAACAATTTATTTATTTATATAACAACAGAAATTGAAATCGGAAAAATCTTAGAACATAAAGTATCAAGACACGATTTACACAGATGATACAATGTCACCTTCTAGGGCAAATAATTTTTTTTAATATTTCCCTCCAGACTGGACAAAAAAAAAGAGAAGGAAGGAGAAAAAGAAATGAAGTATTTTCAAAAATTTCTGTAAAACTTTCTTTTCTCCAAAACATAAATAGAAGTCCAATTAAAAGCAAAAAAATAATTTCGATGATAACCAAAAATTAATATAAAATATTTGATTTACATATTTTATAACTGACATTAATAACCAAAACTCTTGCACCCTTTGTAACAGTAAAATATTGATCTCAATTTAATGATTCAAAAATAAAAATAAAAAAATACAACAGTTAACACATAAATTACACTCAAGCAATTCTCTCCATGACACTACTATAAAATTGGACAAAATATACCAAATCCAACAAAAAACAAAATAATCTAGTCAAAATCTTTGGTTCACATAATTTGTGATACAGCAGAGAACATTTGGTTGGGCCAGGTAGGCCAACTTCGCTGAGAGAGGCTTTCAGGACTCACTTAATCCTGACCATGCATTGCTGAGGATCAGGGTCCGATGCACTCAAGAAATCCTGTACAATAACAAGCCCTCATGCGAAGAAAGGATTGACTCTTCAATCTGTATCAAGAACTCTTCATGTCCGTAACTAAAAAGAAATCAATTAGTGGAATTTACCCGAATCACGAACTCATTGGTAACATAAGTTTTACGTTGAACCCAATAGAAAAGCACACTTCTAAACCACATGAAGATCGGAGGATGCTGAAGGAATTTAGAAAGGGCACGTTATTGTGCAAAACAAAAGAAACTGGTTTTAATATTCAATTTGTTGAAAGATAAATGCAGAAACCAACGAGGGGAAGAAAAAAAAAATTAAGCAAAGCTACTAAAGATAAGTTGAGCTAACCTTTCTTCCGAAGACAAATCCAAGGAAACTGGAAAGTTCATACCGACACCTAACCAGATTGGAGTTTCATCTTCACCTCTTCAAGGCAAGCTTGGATGTCCCTGAATTCTTGTGTATTTGAAAAATTGTCAGCCTGCACTTGACACAAGTGTTGCAAATCAATCATCATTATCCCCATCAAAGGCCCTTATCCATATAGTGGATTCAAACCAATTTCTCCGATGGGTACAACAAAACGAGACTCCCAATCTAGGATGGTAGAACCATCAATATAATAGAGATATCAATGTTGTAGTGCATAGAGTAGAAGAAATGCAAGTAGGCAATACTAAAAAGAGAAAGGGAGACCATGAAAGACATGAAGAGGAGAGAACAAAAAAATATGGACTCCATAGGATTGATGGAGAATGTAGCTTTTGATAGGCATGAATGACAAAGGAGAATGTATGTGACCGATTCTCACCAACTCCTCATAAGGATCATGTAGCAGAACCCAACACTGTTTTACGATTAAGGTCTTGATGATTATGATGATTCATACAGCCGATCGCAACAGTGTGGGACATGCTTTGATGACGATCACTCTTTCTTTAAAAGATAAAGAACATGATAAAATATAAAGAATTTCCACTAACATTGACAAGAAAGAATGACAATTATACAACAGCTTCAATGTTTGGCCACAACAAGTGAAGAACAGATATTCAAAGCACACTGTTCCTGGTAAATGATATTGACTATTAAAAGTATATATCTTGCCTGTTTAATTATATTCTTCAGGTGCATCTGAGCGGTCGAGAGTTCACGGGGGCTACCAGTAGAGGAAGATATTTCCATGTATGCTTTACAAAGTTCCAAGGATGCACGAGCATACCTCTTAAACCGTCCTCCATCATTCCATAAATCAGATCCCTGAGGAGAAAAGGAGGGGACAATACGGGACGTTAATCAAATTCACGATCAAAAGACAAATCTTGGTAATTAAAAAAGCATTATGACATAATTTAAGGTCCAAAGAAGAAAAACTACAAAAGGATTCGGGATTATGCTGTAATAAATGAGGAAACGTCAAAGGACAGCAGTCCCAGAAAAAAAGAGAAATCACGAACATGGGACATAAGAGATGAAAAACTTATTTTACATTACAACATTGTAGAAACTTGTCATTACATCATAGTAGACCCTAAGTTTGAGTTTTCCATGCTGGCTGTGCTCTCTGACACACAATTATGGCAAGAGGAGATGGGGGCCACGGTGCCTCATAAAGAATTGTAGTTGGACGCAAAGCTAATAATTTAAAAATTGAGTTAGGGTCCTGTTAAGGCACAACAGGTCCTTATGAAAGCATATTTAGTCAGAGTGCTGAATGAAATGAAAAACTATAAGGTAAACTCTTGTAAAGTCTAAAGATCAAGTGGCTGATTTTTCTATAAAAGGACCTAGTAGTAAATGTTTCGGTATGAATGAGCGGATGAGAAAAACCTGTGGACCATCATTAGGGGCAGTCTTGAATTGTGTCGATGTGAGAAACAGGTGTCAAATAGTATGTTTTACATTTGAGAAAGCATTGTAGTATTGTACATGTTGAGAGTATTGCGTCCTTAGATGTAATCACAATTTGTTTACTTTATCCAAGCATCCCGACAATGACATGAGGCAGCCTTCTTCATCATTTCCCTTCTATATTCTCTTAATCTCGATTTTATATGCAACACTTCTTTCAACTGTCTTCTGATTGCTATAAATGCTGAGATATGAGAAAGCATCAACCCACTACGATTGCTGTGTTTAGCTTTGCAGTACAGAGAAGAAACGCATGGATATGCACTTAAATGCTTACTACACATGTTAACAAAAACCACGTAAATAAAGTTCAATTTCTCAATATTAATGACGAAAAACTTTGATTATTATTAAGAGGATGAACAAATTTCCTTCTCATATAAAGCAAGCCAACTGAAAAAACATTTGCAAATTCTAGGTGAACCTGAATAAGAAAATGCTATAGAAGCAATAAAATAGAACAAAAGTAGCAGCACAAGATGAATTACACGTATATGTATGTACCTGATATGACCTAACTTGTTTTAAGAGGGCTTCAGAGTACATTGTCAAATCCCCTCTGGTTTTATACCACCTTGCATATAAGCCCCATATATCTGCTGTACTTGTGTTTTTAACTATCTGTATCAGCAAAAGAAGAAAACAAAAAAGAGAATTGTAGAATAAATTCAAATTCATATAACTGTTCTAATACATATTCCCATCTCTCTAAGTGCAAAAGTCTATAGTTGCCCTGTAAAGCAGGATAATTATACATAAATGACCCAAAAAGCACTGCAAGGAAGGAAATCTCTATGATTTCTCTAATGTAAGTAGCCGGTTTGCTGGACAAGCTGAAAGTAACATGCCAAGGTATAGATACATCTTGGTCAGGTCTAAAACGAACAGGGTTTTTTAGGCTTGAGCATGATAGAGTCTCACATCGGTTAGGAACCCTGGGGAAGTGCAATAGATAAAGCCCAGGGGTCCCTTTCCCAAATAACCAGCCTTTTCCTAGAAAAGGGGCTGGCCACAACCCTCGTTGGGCCTTGGGCTGCATGGTCTGGGCCAGGCTCAATGGCCTGGCGAGTGGTTGAGAGGTTGGTTATTGGGTGAAGGCCCTGAGTCTCTATCAAAGGAGGAAGTGCAATAGATAAGGCCCAGGGGTCCCTTTCCCAAATAACCAGCCTTTTCCTAGAAAAGGGGCTGGCCACAACCCTCGTTGGGCCTTGGGCTGCATGGTCTGGGTCAGGCCCAATGGATTGGCGAGTGGCTTGGGAGGTGGGTTGGTCTTTATCAGTGGTATCATCGACAAGTCCTCTGATACCACTGATAAAGACCAACCCACCTCCCAAGCCACCCAAGCCCAACCCCGGCCCATGCGCGCATGGGCTGAGCTGTTCCCATGGGCCAGCAGGCCCACGAGCCATACCCAGAGGCCGCAGCCCCTTGGTCCAACGGAGACCCATGACTACCAATCAAAACCTGGGTAACAAGGGAAGGTGGTGGCACCCTTATAAACAACACCAGAGTCCCCACATCTTTCGATATGGGACAATCTTATCAGAGCACTTGATAGAACCAAGGGACTGATTTCAATAGAGGTAGCCAGGCACATCATATTTCTAAATGAATATTGTACACAAAAATAAATAAACATAGTTTAGACTAATAAGGATACTTGTAAAACGAGAAGAGTAGCATTTTTTTTTTTGGAAGGTTCTACTTTTTTCTCTTTCCTGTTCTTTTAAGTTTTAATAATACTATCATAATCAAGAGTGGTGCCTAGGCACAGGTCAGTCAGGTTCTCAAATGCCGCATATGGCACACATAAAAAAAAAATAGTTCATAAGAATAAGCATACCATAGAGATAGAAGCGGAGAACAAAATAATAATCCTATGATGAAGAAAAAGTCAACAAACCTGCTGTAGAACTTTGCCAAGAAACTCCAACAAGTTCTCAGTTTCCCTTGAACTTCCAACCGCAAATTCTACATTGACAGACTCATTTCCAGAATCGACATGAGGATCCACCAGAGGACCTTGACTGCATCCATTTAGATCATTTGTTGGCGCACTGGACACATAATGTCTATTAACAGACCTCTTCTCCATCTCCAGTGTGATTTTCTCTAACAATTCAGTATCAATCCTTTTATTGCCGGTCATATTCAAGATCATCTGCACACCTTCCAAAGCCTGCCAGCAGATAGATACATGTGGTACCATGTCACGTACAATG
Source organism: Euonymus europaeus (assembly GCA_963580455.1). Classification (NCBI taxonomy): domain Eukaryota; kingdom Viridiplantae; phylum Streptophyta; class Magnoliopsida; order Celastrales; family Celastraceae; genus Euonymus; species Euonymus europaeus. The sequence goes on along the minus strand of OY756968.1, from coordinate 2,374,469 downwards.
ATAATATGTTGATTCATCCACCAAGTGGACTTGAAACATAATTAATAATTTAAAACTCAAACTATAAGTTTGGAGGGGAGGAGAAAGAAAAGAGCATGCAAGATTCATTTTTAGAAAGTATCATTTGTATGTTTCCATCAAGACATTTTCAACTAGCCATAGTATTTGTCCTCTAAGATTTTCAAAATACATACTTGGGATTGTTTAGTGCTGCAAAAAAAAAAAAAATTTAAAAACTCAAACCTAAGTCGCTGTAAGGACATTTTGCAATGGTCTCCCCTAACCACTTTAACAAATTTGATAATACATGTGAATCCGAGGAACTACATAAGGTGCGGTTTATAAATTTACATATTTTATTTGAAACAAAAAAAAATGTTGCATGCTATGTTGAACCATGCTCTTCAATATCTTTTATTCCCATCTCAGCAAATTTGACACCATTATGCTATTACTATCCCAACTAAACCATCTTCCCAAACTTCACAGTTCACACCATTGACAACACCATAAATACCATCACTACCAACATGATGATCTAAAACACTATCATCGTTACAACGATTGCAGATATCACTGCCATTATGAGGATTATTAGTTTATTACTGCCCTTGTATAGCCATAACTATCAATTGTTAAAATTAATATCAACTTTATTTTCAAGACCACTATAACTGCTGAAACTGCACCATCTTTTATTGTAACATGTTAACACATGAATATTATCATTGGCTTGAAAATTAGATGTCTCATAACACTTATTCCTTGCAATATTTAGCGGCTATAATAAAAAAAATTACATTGTTTTCACAACCATCTTTTGTTCTAAAATTTTGGTAGTTGTAATTGAGACTCTTTTAATTTTCAGCAAAAGCACTTGATATTCATTTTCATCTACCGTCCCCTACCTAACAACATATCACTTCAACATTTCACCAAACACAGTGCCAAAATTAGCTGCTAAGAATTTGATGGTGCTCGCAGCCAGCATGCTTCTCATAACAATACCAATGCAAACTCAAGGAATTGTACCAAAAACAATCCACCAAATTAATTGAAGATAGCCCAAATATAAATTTTGAAATGATAATTAAATCACAACTCAAACAGCCAGAGGGATTGAAAACACAGTGAACCTACACTACGTACTGGTGACACACATGCACATGTGGACACATACCTACATTTGCAAATATACATTACAAATGACTATCATGTGCAGATATGCATGTAAACATATGTTAAAAATGTATGCTGAAACCAAACAACTTTCAGAAAATTTGAAAGGAGAAGTTTTTATCACTAACTGAGCATGACCTAAAGCAAACAGATTGAACACATGAAAAGAATACTGAAAATCATAATAGCATGCGCACGAGCCTGCTGATCTAATTGCCCCATCTCCATTATATATTTCCATAGAATAAAAATTACCTGACCAATATTCCCCACATCCATCGCAACATGACTGTAGTTCTCCCACAACTGCCAGCTGTCTCGTCTGTCACCAAGTCATTTTCAGTTATTTTATATCCCACCATTTCCAACAACAACAATAATAATCATAATCATAAATGGGGTATGATCTTGCATTTCTGTGAAATATGCATGCTAGTTGTTGACGGAAAATGAAAGCATTTGAGCAAAGGGGGCAAACAGAACTTGAATTTCAGGGCTTCTTTAAATGCAATGAAAGCCTCTTTGTTCCGTTTCTTGATCATATGCCTGCATTGCATGGATGATGAAGTAATTATAATTTTTTGAAGTACAATAGATTATAATGTAATTTACATGTCATCTTTCCGGCAAAAATGAAACATCAATGGTATGTGACAAAGGTTGATTTTTCAGCTTGATCAGTGACCCATACTCTTTTTTGTTTGTTTGTTTTGAATGGTAACAATTTATTAAGGAACCAAGATGTTGCAAACACAAACAACACAGATGCAAAACGAGGGGCCTCAACAAAGAACAATTGATAACAGAAGTAAGATCACATAGATGCAATTAAAATGATAACAGAAGAGTCAAAGGAACAATAGCAGTCAATTCTTAGCCATTACTGAAACCTAGCTCATCCATTATAAGTCAAGAAGCAGTACTGCTGCAAATTTAAAACCATTCTCCATACTATAAAGCAAAAAAGTCAAGGCAAAAGTAACTAAATACGAAAAAAGACCCCATTCAAAATAGTAAAAACAAAGAGATGTGATTTCAAATGAAAAGGTAAGTTAAACTCTTCTGTTAATTAAACAAGAATAACTTGACATAGCATTGAGGAGAAGGATAGTAGTTTATGCAGATTTCAGATGGTGAGATGACAAAAAATATCGAGAGGGCATACAAACAAGCAATATTATTCCAGGCCTCCCCATTTTCAGGATCAAGCTGAACAGCACGAGTAAAAGCATCCAAAGCCTTTTCTACATCCCTGGCCTGAATCATAATTTGAGAAACAAAATTACAAATCCATGATACTAACAAAAGCCTCATACACCAATACCTCCCATCTCATCTCCGCCTCTCACGATTGTGCAAAAATCTAGGAAAACAAGGAATTAATAATTACCTTCAAGGAAGCAGCACCTAGAGCAAACCAACCGTTCGAATACAAAGAATTCAAGGCCATTGCAGATTCCCTGAGATTTAATTAAGAGCCCTCAAGTATGAAAATGAGACTAACAGCTTCAGCAGAGAAATATGAGTGCCAGAATGGTTTTAGAATAACATACCAAAGGAGTTTAGATTTCTCATAGTCCCCTCTATCGTATGCACTACGAGCAAGAGAGCGCTAAAAAGGGGAAGAGGTAAATATTACTTAAGTTTGGTGAGCAATATATGCTACTTTTTCAATAATTAGGCGAATAAGGAAATCACCATAGCCCGAGCTGACCGATTATTTGAAACTTCCAGCGCTTTTTCATAGCAAGCATCATTATTTGTAACATCACCCAATGAGCACCTAGAAAATGAATTGTTGAAAACTCATACATTTTGTCAACACTGCTAATTATTTTGTTTTCCATTTGAAGTGGCATTTTCAGAAAAAAGAAGAAAAAAAACTGATACAAAACCCATTACTCACATGCCAAATGCATTGGTGCAGGTATAAAGAAAGTAACATTGATGACAATAAAAGAAGCCTAGAGCTCAATAAAACATCAAAATGATAAAAGTGGATATAGCCCAATTAGCATCGTATTAATAAGAACTATAAGTGACGGTGTTAAGAAGTACAAGCCACTGAAGTTACTTAAAGTTGTGCCGGAAACCTGACCCAATCAAAATAATGAGAACTTTTGTGAGAAACAAAACATGATGGATTCACAAAACAGACATCCTAAATAGAAGCTAGGAAAGATAAGGAATTCAATCCACATATAATTATACTGGGAGAACATAGATCGCATTAGAGGATACTTGTCAATAATTCATGAAAATTTGAAACTTCAAAAACAAGCACACCAGGACATTGTCACGCAGATGACAATAAAGTAGCTTTCACGGAGTTGCTAATCTGAAATCAACATGGAGGACAAAGTAATATCAGATAAGAAGAAAATTAAGAACACTAGTTTACCATAATCTTGGGTCATTGGGCATTTCAGACAGCCTTGTTTTAATTAGTTCAACTGCTGCGGATTTCTTTCCCAAAAGGCTGAATTAGGAATCAAATCACAAATAAGCCTTCCAGTCGCAACAACAGATACATTAAATAAATTAGCAAATTTCACTTAACCCACTTGTGACTGTAGGCGGACCAAACATATCAATTAAGAAGAGTGACTTGGGCCCATAACAAGGCAGATTCATATCCCTTAATGTGAAATTTTAGATGATCAGTTTTCTTTCTCTCTCTTGATTATTTTTTATTGACATTCTACAATTATTTAAATTTAGGTGAATAGAGTAGATTTATAAAATTAAAATTAGATTCGAACATCTTTTGAAATGTAAAAAAAGTATAGATAATACTAAACTAGACATAAGATGAATTATATTGCAAAAAAACCATTGTTTTCAGTCCCTTGTGTGGTCGAAGAATCATCAAATCCTTCATAAATACGACACGTGTTCAACCTGGCAGTCTCAATTCAATCTGCTGCTCATGGCTAACAACTCAGAATGGTGTTTAAGAGACTTTATAAAACCAAACTAAGTTAAAGAAAGAAATAGACAGAGAGGAGTCAAGGATCAATTATTTAAATTTAGGTGAATAGAGTAGATTTATAAAATTAAAATTAGATTCGAACATCTTTTGAAATGTAAAAAAAGTATAGATAATACTAAACTAGACATAAGATGAATTATATTGCAAAAAAACCATTGTTTTCAGTCCCTTGTGTGGTCGAAGAATCATCAAATCCTTCATAAATACGACACGTGTTCAACCTGGCAGTCTCAATTCAATCTGCTGCTCATGGCTAACAACTCAGAATGGTGTTTAAGAGACTTTATAAAACCAAACTAAGTTAAAGAAAGAAATAGACAGAGAGGAGTCAAGGATACCAGTTACAGTAGATTAAGTTGTCCCACAGCTCTAAACCCTCAAAAACTGTGATCGCCTCTCCTATCAAACCACAGCTCACCAGAGTTTCACCATATTCCCTAAAATCAAGCGAGTAGAAAGGCAAAAATAATTATTCACATATATATGCTAACCAAAAGAAATCAATAGGGGAATATACAGGAAAAAAATAATAAACAATGACAAAGCACGTTGTTGTTTTACTTTTGCAATGCTGGAACAACAGGGAGATAAACAGAGTAAATAAATGGAATTCTCTCTGCAACGCCAGGAGAAGGCCCCTGAACGCCCTTGACCTGAGAAATGATAAAGATTTACAAGACTAATGAACAGCCAAGATAGAACTAATTAGGCTTCTTAATAAAAACTGATAGATCACATAAGCATAGAGACTTTTAAAAGAAAAAAAGGTAAAAAGCACATAAAGCTACAGTACACACGAAGAGAATAAGATACCAATTTTTCCATCAATTCCAAAGCACGCCACTTCGTGCGACTGCGGGTTAACTCCCAGCGTATGCGCAATATGTCACAAAAAGAACGTAACTGAAAAAGAAAAGAAAACGCTAGATGTCATCAAAGCAAAGGACCTGTGCTACAATGATTAAACAAAAACACACATACACACAAGTTAGATATAACCAATTAAACAGCTTTCACCTCATGGCCATGGAGTGATCCTCGTCATCTAAACCCAATGCTTAAGGTCCAGTGGAATTCATGCATTCTTAATTGCTAGTGTAGTCCAAAAAGAAAGTAAAAGATGCACTGAATAAAGCAGTGATCATCCACTTACAGTAAAATAGGACGACTGCTGTGAATCAATTGCCTCTATGTACGGAGCCATATCCCATCCTGTAAGGAGAGGGTTGGTAACACGGAGTGAATCAGCCAGTGTAGAGTGATAAAATATAGCAACGGAATTTCAAGTCCTTCCAGAAGACTACTACTTAATCAATCAGTGAAGTAAGATAATAAAGTGCATTGCCTACAGGCACAAAACAGAACATAAACCCAGTGGCAACAAGTGTCAATTTCAACCCAACATCATTCACCAGAAACTTTATGGAAGCCTCCGCTCTCATTTTAAAAAAAACCGCACCAATGTGACGAATGCCACGCAAGCCTCCTGAAATGGACCTATACAGAAAGAAAAGAAGAGAACACTCCCCGAAAGCATCTTGTTGATGAGAACAGGAAGAAAAAGAAAAAAAAGGCTTGCCAGACTTCCCATTTGCTTAATGAAATGAAAGCGAAGGAACACCCTTCAAAGGGATAAAAAAAAAATATTGAGATTTTTTAATATGAATCGAAAAGAATTACAAGTAGGTTTGGAACATTTATGACTTTCCTCCTCCAAAGTCCAAACAAAAAAAAGAAGCACAATATGCTTTTTCTAGAGAAGCAAACAGAATTTCCTCCAATGTATGGCACTAAAGAGCGCTTCCCATGTACAGAGAAAACTATGTTAATGATGCATACACACCTATCTCCTCATCCCTTCCCCCAACCAAAAGAAAGATGTCAAGATATGGGACTCCACAGGTGCATTTGATAGGCTATTTCCATAAAAATGATACACAGAAATTTGCAAAATACTAATTCCAGGCTTCCAGGAATAACATATGGCCAATGTCCACCAGTGCTGAAACATAATGTTCAAATATAGAAGATTATTTTCATGTTCTCTCCTCTTTAACCAAAATATAAAAAATCACTTCCTTGAATTTGACAGAGCAAGCTAGAACCACAGACCACAAAAGTCTTAAATGTATTTAGCCAAAAGAAGCCAAAACATTCCACTTAGCAAAGATGATTATTTTCCGCCATTAGAACAAATGTATTTAGCCATAAGAAGTCAAAACATTCCACTTAGCAAAGATGATCACTCCAAGACATTTGTTGTCAATCCAAGGGGACAAACAAGAGAATTATAAAATTACAATGAGATCTGGGTCAAAATAAAAGTTTTAAGAAGTTTTTGGAGCAAAAACTAGCCAAATAATAGCATAAACATCAGAAGAGAAATCCTGAATGATTGGATCCTCTCAAGATAATTCATGAACGATGCCATAGTACTAGTAGAGAGAGAAGACTCTTTTCTTTCTTTGTTGCTAAAAAAAAAGTGAGATGGATGGCTCTTTCTCCCAGCTTAAATTGGTGCTAACAAATTGTGAAGAAACATTTTGGATCCGTACAACAGCATGTGTTATAATGTCAACTTGATGCAATGGATTAAAAGAGCATGATCATGAAGATTTAAGAACAAGTAATATCAGTTTTTGGGTGTAGAAAAACAAATGAACAAGCTTACTTTGCAATTCATCTTGTCGACTGCTTTTTTCAATAAGAAGGCAATGCGCTAGAATCACTGCTTGTTGTATTTCTGTTAGAGGGGCAGCAGCATGACCAGCATTTTGAATACCTTGTATGTTAATTTCAGATTCACTACCCTTCTCAAGCAACTTTGGCGTCATATATATATCACAGGTTTCATCGGTTTCATTTTGAAGATGGTGCGAGTTATTTTTGTCAACAGTATAATCATGTGTCTGAATGTCAGTGATTACAGCAGGGGTAGTGTCGGCACCATTCAATGGTACTCTCTTCGTGATAAGTACCCTCTGTGCCTTTGGATCTACCTACAGCAATATTGGCACTTCGCACTTTGGAAAGAGGAAAATTTCAGATATCCACAAAGATAAAACCATAACATATTTACCTGATGAACTGTACGAAAGCCCAGAGCCCCAGTAACAGAAAGTTGGATCCCAGCTGCCTCTTCAGCAGATTCAAAGTGCTTCCTGATAGATCATAAGTTTCAGAAAATAAATATAAGCCAGGATCTTTCCAAATATTAAAAGAAAATAGCATACATGATACACTTGACATGAAAATAAAGCTATCTCACAGACTTAGAACTTAATAACCCAGTAGAAGCAACTGTAGTGCATTTCACGTCCAAATAGGTTTCATTATCCACTGCTTTCTTGGGAGTTGGCAGTCATTCTAGCCATTACCTACAACAATTTGCCAAACAACAGGTCTGATTTTTATCAACACGATGACACAAAGCCCTTTTTGCAACCCCACGAGCTATTCTCTCCATAAATGATAACGATAGCTCTTATTGTTCACGTGTTGCAATAACAACAAAAACGGTTAAAAACTCATATAGAGGTCATATTATCAATTGAACCATACTCCTTAACAATCGCAAGAGTCTATTTCATATCAAAGCAAACTCTAATTGCTATCATAATATAAAAATATGCAAAATTTGACTCTTATTTTCATCATACAATGATGAATGGGAATTTTTTTATTTTCAACCCACAAAAGCAAGTAAGAACCATCATCATTGCTCATAGATCAACATTTTATCAATTGATTAAAAGAAAAGGTAACAGAAACTATCACAAGAAATAATGGAACTTCTTGATTTTCAGAAAACAAAAGTAGATAATGTACATAAAATAGAAAGCTATCTCGAAATAGTGCATGCTCCAAACAATCAAAATGGGCATTAATTAACTGCAAAAAAAAAGTTCAACATGAGAAGTCACCTGCATGAATCAACTCGCCCATAGATGTAATTGTTTATTCCTGCTTCTAGGTGGACCACTGATGCAATAGCAGAAGCTTCTCCATCATGCAACTCCATGCCCCAGTAACCATGTACTTTTTTGAAAGTGCCAAAATGATGTAAAGTTTCCCCCATGGTAACTTGCAATAAATCAAACAAGGAAGAAGAACGCTCATCCAAAATTCTTTGTTGTATTAGTAGAAGCCTAGCAAGCCACCATGAAATGCTTCGAATTCCATATGTTGATGAAAGGCTTCCTTCAAATAAGAAATCTCTCATCCTCATGAGCAACTTCTTAGCAAGAACCAGATACTACCCCCAACAACAACAAAAATGAAGATATGGAGAATTATACACATAAAAAACATTAAAAAAAATAAAGATTTCCCATGAAAATAAATATAGGAACAATAAATCCAGCAATACTAGACCCCTGGAATAGAAAATATTAAAACAATTAAATTCATCTTTAAATCATAACAAAAACATTTTCTCCTCATGATAACATTTGGGCGAGTTTTCTCTTCCCCCACGGTGACTTCTCAATAATATGTAACCATTCAAAAAAGAAACATTTTAGACATAACAACACTTTTTAAGGGAAATTTTTTTATTAAGGCCCCAAGAGAATGTAACCCAAGGATTAGAAGGAGAAGATATTGATATCATCAAGTACATTCCTAGAAGAAAAAGGACACCAAAACTCACGACAATTAATTTCAGCAAGAACAACATATTACAAACCAATAAGAGAGTGTCCAACGATTCAAGAAGATAAAAGGAACGCACTTAACCAAAAAACAGCATGTACACCAATACCAAAATTTAATTACTTTTTTACAAAAACGAAAAATTGAGGAGCATGACAGAAATTTCCAAAAAAAGACAGAAAGAAATCTGTTAAAACATATTGCCCAGTGTATGTGCTTGAGTTCGAAGCAAACATTCAATCTATACAATACATTCTAGGGATGTCCTATGGTCAACAAGCTACTACAGTTATTTTGTGAATATAATTCATAGTAGCCCAAGATGGCTCAAAGTGGCCCATTGTCAGTAAACACTGGAAGAATGTGAATACGAAATTGTCAGACATTTCAGTTAATTGAAAGAAAAAGAAAAAAAGAATACATACTACATTCAAATTCTTTAAACAATAACAAAGTTAAGTTGGCTACCCAGGATTATATAATATAACAATCAGCCACAGAGTTACTGAAAATTATTAGCAAATATATATATATGAATCCATAGAAATTAAATTTCGCCGTAAAATCCATCTCAAATGAGAAAACTCAGAGCAATTTAGTTAGGAAAAATATTTTACTCTATCACTCAAAACTGAAGGACAAAATACTTCTACAAAAGTAAATTGAAAGAAAGAAAACTCTAGTCGGCAATTAGGACCTATGACTGCATGCCCAATTGAAGTGGACGAAGAAATAAGTCAATACCTGACAATTAGAAAACTTTCCAATTAAGTCAGACCCTGCAGATATAAGCTGATTACGCGCCCAATTCTCCCACTCCACGAATTGAATATTATCAACGTTCTCCAATGGCAGAGGACATCTGGACAAGTCGTCCGGTGGGCTACAATATCATTTAGAACAATTTAAAAACAATTCTCAAAGAATCATTAAAGTCTGAGTTAACTGATTTAATTGGTTTCATCATTGAAGAGTTCATCAAAAGCAGAATTTGTTGAGAAGGTATCGAACCAAAAACGATTTCATGTTATTGTAAAAGAGCAACAATAATAAGCAATAAACAAAGCTTAAAAACTATGTAATATTAAACTATTCCTCTTATGTCTTAACAGGTGATTGAACCAAAGTATAACCAAAAAGAACCGCAAAACTCAAAGTTGATGTTCAACTCACCCGGTCATGTTCCACTGAGTGAACCCAAAAAGAGCTGCAACCGCAACGCACATCACCAGAATAACTCTACAGGCACTCGCATACTCATCCTCCGGTTCATTCAACATAAACGATTCGACTCGGTCAATCAACTCAGAGTAGAAACCCTCGGCAGACTCAATTGAGTGGAAGGTGGAAGAGGAGCCGAGAACAATCCTCGCAGCGTCGGAGGAAAGTGCTCCAACATAGTCACCGGTCTCGAGAAAAAAGAGGATATGATGGAGATGGATATGCAGAGAATCAATTGGTTCGGGTTGAGAATTGGTGTGCGAGGGAAGAGAGAGGGTGCAACGGAGGAGTCGAAGCTCATAGACACGAAGGATTTGAACGTCCTGGTTGTTGCGTTCAATTTCAGTTTCAGACGCCATGTTTATTCAGGCGGCTTCAAAAGGGAGAACAGACGAGATAGAGGAAGGGGAGGTTTTGGGCTTCTGAACGAGATAGAGGAAGGGGAGGTTTTAGTCAATAGACTCAATACCCTAAACCGAAGGAAAAAGGTTCCAAAAAATAGCCGTTTTTTCATATGACCAAAAAATAGCCGTTTGAACATGGAGCAACCTAGAATCGTCGGCCCAAGCCCACCTACTGATCACAACTTTGACGAATTGTCGGCCCGAGCGGCCGAGCCCACTCATATCTTCGCTTACTGTTCTTTCCCGTTTTGTGTACGAAGCCCACTCCGAACGGGAAAAAGTGCCGGAAAAGAGCCAAGGACAGGATATAGGCAGAATGAGGGTTTCATTGGAATCGGCATAGAAGCACATACTCTACCACTGTTCAAAATGTATTATTGGGTGAGTATTTTGCATGTTGGATGAAGATTGAATACTCAACCTTCTAATTACATTTTAATCTCAAGTCGTTGATTAAATTAGACGATTGAGAAACTAATGATTCTTAATCAGAATTCAGTAGTTCGAAAATTTAAAATCATGGCCTCATGGGTGTCTTTACCTAAGAACCATTATATATATAATTCTCCTATGAATTTCTAAAATGAAATGAAGTATTAAAATAAGGACATACCTTTTGGGATCCAAAATAAGAAATTTAAATCTGAAAAAATTATTATAATATTTTAATCAGTCTTATAAATCAAATGATATATCTCTCGTTCAAAACAAAAATCAAATTTATCATGATTGAAATATACAATATTTTGAAGTTATATCTGATGATCTGAAACTGTCATGTATTTCATGTTCAATTTGATTTTTATTTCTTCTTCCATAACTGCAAAATCTAGGCCCAGTACCTGTCCCTTCGAAGTTCATCATAAATGGGATTTTCTCGGCTCAAAGACTCGCATTGGTGTATCATAAATGCAGATGGATTTTCTTTTATTAAATATCAAAATTATAAGAGTTAGAAGATACGTATGAGAGGGAAGAAATAGAAGAGGCATCCATGCCACTCAGACTCAGCTTATCATATTACTTTGGACAAATGACTTGCGTAGGAAACTCGTGTATTTTCAGAGATGGATGCAAATATTTCCTATGTATTCTTTCTACCTGGTAAAGATTTTCGACATCTTTGTGACGTCCAAATATGAATGAAAAAATAATATGGAGGAAAAAAATTGAAGAGTTAAGTCAAAATTTCAATTGGCAGAGACCTGACCAAAGATATCAGGGCATGATTCCCAGTTGCCCTTTTCTCTGGCTTCCCAGTACCCACCAATGTATTGATACGAACCCGAGCCTTTCTCCTTGGCAAACCATCTTGGTTTCCATCCCATCTCTTGCATCTTCCTTGCCTGCAGTCATTTTGAAACAGTTCCATTATTCTACTACCCTTGCCATAATTCATGACATTTAAACAACCATGAATATGAGCAGAGCCTACCTGCCGCTGCCTTTGTTCTAGTCTTAATTTCTCCGAATTTGCCTTTTCGTATTCTCCATTCTCCAAGCACCTCTGATCAGGCCTTAGTCTCGAATCTGTTGGTGGCAGCTTCTCCTGGTTATAAGAGAATTCGTCAGGGGATAGCATCAATATCAAATTCAACATCGCTCATTCATTAGGAAGTGTTATACAAGTGGAAATGATTTGCTACCTTGAGTCCAGGTGTAACCTCATTCAACGTGATGCCAAAGCGCGTCAGATTACATCTAGTCTGGTATTTTGAAGGTCTGCTCCTTTTCCAGAGCAACTGGGGCTCTGAACCTTTACCCTTACCATCCCCGCTTAAATAATGCATGCTCTCATCCCACTTCCCAAATAAGGTTGCAACTGTTTTACCATTTGTATCAAAAACAACACCTTGTACCTGCAAAACGACTTGAATCATGCAGTCAACAACAGTTCATAATTTTTTTACAAAAGAAACAAGGTGGTGTAATCCAGACCCCAATTAATACCCTGACTAGGAGATTTTTATATCTTATCACAACACAAAGAGCTCCATTGAACTCGTCAGTCATTTACATGGTCTTAAAAGTTCATTTGGATTATTTGAAGTACTTACGTTAGGGAGAAGCACTGAGGCTTGCTGTCATCTTAAAAAAAGAAATGTAACAGATTACATCCCATTGCAGAGTTTCATAATTGACATGAATTAAACAAAAAACTGTGAATTGTATAGAGACTTAATGCACATATGACAGGAGTTAACTTCTTCAAGGACATAAAAGTCTAAATCTTACAGGCATGGGTGTCCTCAAATGAGATATGGCATAACAATTACTTTAAAAAAAAACATTACTCGCAGTCAAGACTGTCAGAGAATATGCTCTTAGTGTGCAATTTCTTGGTCAAACTCGACACCCACATTTCCCATCAAAATAAAATTTAACATGTGATTTTCAGCATTTCTATAAGTTGCTTTTTTAGACAAAAGTAAAACTACAAACTGTTATCTTACATATTTATGTTTTTCATTTCTTATTTCTATGGGCTGCATACTAAACCCATAATCTCTTGAGTTGGGAAAGTGACATTCTCGCAATGCAGCAGAAATGATATAGAAAAAGGGGGTACCTGGTGAGGATTTCTATCAATGATCGACTGCTCCTTGAATTTCAATTTACATGAGTATTCATGATTGCCCTCTACTCGCATTGTACCATAATGATCACAGTAGAGTTTTCCTAAGATGAGGTTGTAAATGGATGTCGTCACCTGATATAAAACCATCGGCAGATCAGCAGTTACCCACAAAGATTGGAAACTCCTATAGAAGTTTAAAAAAAAAATTTAAAAAAATACCTTGCTCCATTGAAAAACTTCTCCGTCATCGAACTCAAGTGTCAAAGTACCAACAGGATCAAGCTGAATTGATCGACCCCAAAATTTACTCTTTAAATTGCTGTCACCCCAGAACTTCCAACCCTGCCCCTCACAGTGACATGCGAGGGTCATTGGGTGATGACTAACCTGTTATGCAATAAATGGCGTTAAATTAGATCCTCTTCATATATGACTATAGATCCAACCAAGAAGGCAAGGATTATAATTTTGCATCAAAAGAAGCCTAATAGCATATTCAAAAAGATAAAACGACAAGTCCTCCATTAGACAAAATAATCCTATCAGATTTAATGTAAAATATCATACATTCAAATTCATGCGTAAAATAAAATTTGACAGCAGCTCATATTTTCCCACCAAAACAAATAGATTATTCTAAAAATAAAATATGAAATAAAAACTAACTACATTAAACCATAAACTAGGGATGTCTTTCTTTGGAATTATTAACATTTCAAGTAGTGAGAAGAACACCTTCTCAGAAAAAAACCGAAGTCCTTTATCTGGATAGTCAGCCTCATAAGTCTCTCCTAACAGTGGATTGAATGGCTTACAAATTCTTCCTTCGGTAGAAGCATACCCCGATACTGCAAATGCTGCTACATTTAGAATCCGCATAAGGCTATTTCCCTAGAAATTAACCAAAGGTGGGTAAGAACACCAAAGATTTAGATTGACTCCACAAATAAAAAGGCCATAATCTCGTCTCCACATTGAATGCTTTAAATGATAACAGCCACATAATACAAAACACTGCAAATCTAATCACACATACATAGTGGTACTGACATTCAAAGAAATATAGAATTCAGTTCTTTGGTTAAGGTTGCGTTGAACCAAGAACGAATACCTATAAACTAGAACATGCATTTCACATTTTAACAATAAGGCTAATATAGAATAGTTTAAAACAAAATAAAAGGCACTAGTCTGACCAGGTGACTTCATTTTACCAAGATTCTAATATACTTTGGAACTAGAATATTTTATCAACATAAACTCACTATTTCAACACGTATCAAGGTTCCTTGGTCGGAATCCACTGTATTAGAAGTTTAGAACTCAATGCATTAAAGTCTGAAGGACCAAAGACAAGTCCCATTTCCTGTAGTATCTAACTCATGGATCGCACATAGGCAAGATACTGGGCATTAGGAGACAACTCATCAGGTATTCAATATCACAATACATAATTGATATTTCACTTATAAACATCAAATTCACTGTGCTGAAGCAGATCAACAAGCATCATCAAGGTTCCTATTTGACAATCCACTACAACATAATTCCTTTCAGTATATATCTTCTGGCAACTGAAGTTGTACCAGAGAGAATATAATAAATCCAAATAAGTTGTCTACATGAGATAAACAGCAACATGTAATCAAAAAGGCAAAACAGCAATATTACACCAGCAAGTTCTTGAGACCTACCATTTTACCCCATTCATAGGCTCGGTCTAGAAGGTATGAGTACTCCAGATCTTCAAAACATTTTTGCAAAGAAGAGATGGGCTCATTAAAATATACTGGAAGGCAAACTCTGGTGAGATCCTTCCCAATGTTGTCTTTGATCATTGACCAAAGACTAACCCCCTTCTCATTCTCAACTGGGTCTGGTAATTTTTTACGTCGCCTAACATATGGATAGTTAGATCCGACAGCTCTAATGCAAGAATCAATAACATCTTTAGATTCAAAAGACTCTTCATCATCAGAGTCGAACGATGATCTCCAAAAGTCTGAGCCACTACTTTTAAATGAACCAGATGAAAGAACATCATGGGTGTCAAAAAATTCATTATCATCATCAGTTTCTTCCTCGGCAGCATCATGTCTGTCATGGTCATCATCAGACACGCTTGGACTTCCTTCTGATACTTATTCACAAGAATTACAAAACAAAAGAGAAACGTAGATCAGACTTAATGATGATGATAATTTGAAAATCATAAACCAAATATCCATAGTGGCTCTCATGTCCTTGAGAAAAATCAATTGGGAGAAAGCTGTTCAGGTGAATAGTTGATCACTTTGAGAAGTAACAAAAGTCTTAACACCTGTATTCCAGAGAACTGACGTAGGTGATTTACCAATCAACCAGAGCAGGAAAATAAACATTAAAAAAGATAGCAAACGGAACAAAGTAAGGTAAAAATAATATAACGTCAAGAGGAAGTAGAAATAAATTTCTTATAGAGCAAAAAAGAAAAGAAAAATTGTAATCCTGAAAACAGTAAGGATGTACCAATTCAACCATGTGGAACCTGATTATAAAACGTGCCTCAATTGATCCTTTTGACAAAAAAATATCTATATAGGAGGGAGTAACCCAAAATTTAAAATGCTGGATATGAATTGTATACATAAGTATCGAAATCCAAGAGGACTAGTCATTCAAGAGCTGTGCCTTTTTTTTTAATGGAAAATAAATTCTATTACAGGGCGTCATCAAAACAGGAAAAAAAATACATAAGAAAAAACTAAAAAACCAAGAGAAGAACTAGGATACATCAAGACATTCAAGAAAATGAAGATGTTCTGAGTTGAGCTTTTAAACCAAAAATTTCAATATCAAAGATCCAACTACAATCCAAAATATCAATACATACAAAAATAAAAGAACAACACATTCGTAATAAAACCAAGAATCTAATGCATAATACTATAATTGGGCGAACGAAATGAAACTTCAACTGCAAGAAACAAGGAAATGAGCTTTTTATCAGATGTTTACCACTGAATTTTCCTTCCCTTGATGCGAACGAGTCTCCTTGTTCCTTCAATTGCCTCTGGCTTTCATCAACAACTGTGTTCTCCAAGTCAACTTTTTCTGTCTAGAAAATGCAGTCATAGAAGAATAATTCAGCATGTCATGAAAGGAATAAATCACCAATGTTTCCCAAGGTAGTAGGACATACACACAATGTTGGCAAGGAACTATACAGTTCCCAAAAGACCTTCAGCAACGAGGAGCATCACATGCAAGGTTAAACTTCAAATCACAAGCTACAAACTTATAAATCATTTATAATTAAAATATTTTTCACTATGCTACAAATCTATCTTATGCTAAGACACATGATTAGATTTCACAACCATGCAAGACATCTACATCCAACAGAAAAAGTTGAGAACTGCAAGTCAGAATACACATCTGTACTATGGAGAGGGTAGCAGGAGCATTTCAACTGAATTAGGCATCGAAGCATTAAAATGTTGGCAAATTACACCAGATAAGCATATGCATTAACTGACAGAACTCCGACTATTTTAGTTTTGCTACTTCAAATCTCACTCATAACATAAACAAAAAAATGTAAGACAAGACACATCAATCTTCATGGTCAAATCCCCAATGTTAACCAGAGACCAAAAACATGCACTACTTTTGTACATGCGTGGAAATGTACCTCCAAGTGCCGCAAAGTGTCAAAGAGTAGCAACTGTTGATGCCTGAGGACCACAAGATGGCTATGGAGAGTCGAGAATTCAGTCCTCATGATGTTCTCACTGTCCTGGATGGCAGCCTCATTCACACCCTCCTCTAACAGCCGCTGCCTCAACTTCTCTGTGGAAATCACCTCCACAGGACCAACTGCCGCCATTAGCTCTCCATTCGATAACCGCGGGAACATATCTTTAACCACTTGCAATGCCTCCATCCAGGTCACTCTGTCCTCCCTGCTCTCCGCCCTCAAATGCAATCTCTTAGTCCCCGTAAATATGGAGAACCTTTTGTCGTCGGATTTACTCTCCCGAATTGAAGACACCTAAGACAAAACAATCAAGCAAAACAACCAAATTCATTTGATTTGATATGACTCCGCAATCGACAATAAACAACAGAATCAATGCGTCAATAACAATAATGAGGAGCACCTTAAGATGGATTTCGCCGACAGGGATGCGGCGGCGTGAGGGGATGTTAGGGTGCCGCCGGGATACGCGGCGGAAGGATTCTTCGCCGATAAGTCTTGATCCCTTCTCAGTCTCATGATTGACCGTGATCTTGTCAGGACCATGGATCTTGTAATACGACAACACTCCATCCTGCAGCACGAACCACCGGGGACGCCATCCTCGTCCATAATTCACCCACTTGTACATAATGCCGGAGGTGATCCCGTGCGCGTCGCTGATCGAAGTCAGCCGAGACAGAGACTCCACCCTCGTCAACGCTCGCTCCATCGAAAGCGCGTTGTTACTGTGAGCACGTAAACCGTTCTGATTCAACGATTCAGGAATGCCGGTGCTGGATGATACCGAGAGCGACCGAAACGACCCCGTTGACGACGACGGCATATTCAACGATCAAGAAATTATCGGTGTGGTGTTGATTGTTTCAAGTGTTCAACGAAAATAATAAGATTAATGAATGGTTTGAACTTTGAACGAATCTAAATTTATCGTGTGAGGGAAAAAATTCAATTGAATATAAGTTTAAACTAATCAAGGAAAAAAAACTATATAAATATGGGGATTCTATAAACAGTGGCGCATCGGAATACCCGTCCCGGGACGGACCGACGGAACGCCACGAGGAATCGGCGGCCAAAACAAGAGGGCATCAACCAATCAGTAGAGAAACCGAACGATGTACAAATAATAGCCAATAGGAGAGTGTGTGCTGCGGGGCAGATATAACGCGGGCGCCCTCACAAGGTGTGAAACTTCAAAGATTTGCCTTCACGCGACGCGTGGGGCCAAATACGATTTCATGGATGTCCCAACGGCAATATATCCATTATAATACTCATAACTAGTGGCGAAAGTTTGAAGTGCAATTTTTTTTAATGTATCTTAATTTTTTTTCCCTAAATTATATTTTTTATTAAATTTTTAAATATAAATTTACGTTGGTGCATAAGTTGTTCATATTATATTTATGAAATTTCTTTATCATGATGTTCATTTATATTTTTTATAAATATATAATTTCAGTTTAGATTATACATTTTATATTTATTAGTATTTTTTGACTTATATTTTATGAATTGTCATGAATTTTTATTTTTTTAGATAATTATCACCTCAATGGTATTTATTTTTCTATCATATTGAATTGTAAATTCTCTCTTTTGAATTCTGCGCGCGTGAATCGTAGATACATAGATATAGAAAGATTCGTTTTCCTTTTAGATTTTTTAAAAACATTATTGTTAATTCTCTTATCCTTTTAACTTTCTAGACCCTTATACATATTGAAGATACTAAAAAATACCTTCCAATTAGACACCAACACGTGTCATCTAAAGATATTTCCTAACATCGAATCTCGACCAAATGTAGAGTTCAAACATAAATAGAAAATAATCATCCTCCAACTCGAATACCAAAGAGAATTTGTTTCATTTCTAAAATAAAACTTCAGTCAATCAAGAAACTACTTTTAATAAGTAAGACTCATCTCTTCTTCTCATATTAAAAGAAGAAGATCTCATAATGTCAATATACACTCTCTTTTTTTTATTTTTCATAGAGATGCCAATATATGTCAAATCCAATTGAAAATAAATACTTTAATTTATACAAATTATGGGGCACTTTACTTGATGCCCATGATCATAAGTGGGGTGCATGTAAGTATGTACGAACAAAACGAGTATGTTATGGTGGACCATGATCTTGCTTCGTCAATCGAGGTTGTTAACACCATCAACGGCTCGTCTTACCCTGCATTGGCTTTCTAGAAGTTCATCAATATTGTTCTACGAATTTGGTGTTGTAACTCCTATCGCTTAAAAAACATTCTACTTCTTGTAGAAAATAAATAGAAGCAATGTGGCGCGGTAATTCTATAGTGGAAGGAAATTTGTCAGTGTTGATCTGACTTTGACCAGCCAATCGGGCCTGGCCTAGTATCCTTGACTTCTTCCCATGGGCTTGCGTCCAAGTCAGAAGGACTAAATCTGGGCTGACTAAATGGACGTAAAACGCGCAGTCTTGTGCAGTGATAAGCACATGGGCCCGACCTCATAGGCTGACCAAATGTTTCCCCATTTAATGGTCCGGTCGTTTCAGGCTCATTCGATTTAGAACAATGTCTTCAAAATCGGATCGGACCGAACTGTATGGTTAAATCGAAAATCGATGACCTGTCCAGTCCGTTTGGCACTAAAAAAGACTCAGGTTTAGAAGAGAACAAAAAAAACCTTCTTTTATTCTAACCTAGCGCCTCCACTCTCTCGTGCGTCAAACAGAACCGTCAGCACCTCAATTTCTCCGCCAATTGTGTCTTGACACCTGCTCCTCTCCCTCTGAAGTGCATGGTTTATTTTTTCTTTCTGAATCTGTTGGGTAAGGAAAATTTACCTAAGTAGGGAACAAACTCAATCACCACACTTCTCTCCCCATCTCCACTCTCCTATGCGTCTCCTTTGACGTCAATCTGTAGTGACGGGACCTAGTCTCTGCAACCGTTCTGTCGTTACAGATCTTCCCTCTGGCTGGAGATGACAAGATCTTTATAGATTATTTCAGGAGAAGACAAAGGGTGCGACCTGGAGAGTGGAGGAAAGCTCCCGAACATTCCGCTCCCTCTTAGAGTCACTTGGCGAGATCTAAGGGATTGCTTGGATAAAAAAAAAAAAGGAGGATTAACTGAAATAGTGTAAGAGATAATTAAGTGAGATAAAGTATAGCAGAATAATTAAATGAAATTCTATATTTATTGTACAGAGTTAGAGTTAATTAAAATATAAATAGTTAATTAAAATATAAATTATTATCTTTCTTTGGATATGAGGTAGAGTGAGATAGATTAAATAATTTAAACATTTAAAATAACTTATTCCCTGCTTTACTCTGAGTTACAATTATTACTTAATATGAGAGTAGAGTAGGAGATAATTTATCCTCTACACTACCCTCCTCACTTAAAATCAAGCAATGTATACAATGACTTCTACTTAATCCTCTCTACTTAACTTTTCAATACTCTAATCCAAGCAGGTCCTGAGAAAATTAAAGGATGCTGGATTTGTTCCACACAGAGAATCTGTTTTGTATAATCCGAATGAAGAAAGGTGCTGGTCGTGCTGGATCTGAATGAATGATCTGATGAATGGGTTAAATTAAAATCGTAAAAAAATTTTAATAATAAATTATGTTGTGCCGCTGATCCAACCGGAAACTGGTGATCACACCGGTTCGTTGGCTGATCCAGATTTAAAAACATTGATTCAGAACCAAATGCCCCATTATGGCTCAGCATTTTGAGTCATTGCAGCTGCTAGAGACGGCCAGGAAAAGGAAAAAAAAATCTTACAAAATCATGCAGTACTCGTGTTATGAACCACAACACAAAATTATACAAGGTTGGAGAAAGAATATGCAATATTATTGACATACGGCCACACTCAGTCCTAATTTAAACAAAAGGATTTCAAATTCATTCGGCCGTAAAACATCAAGAAGTTCAATGAATTAATCTGACCTTTTATTGAGAGGTGGAACGAGGGTCCCCAACACCTAAATAGCGGTTTTTATACACATAATCTACAGCCTTTTAATCAGCAAAAAAAATGATTGACAAAGTGACCAAAATATTGTCTTGCTACCCTACTTCCCACGAACAGCTTCCTAATGCACTCCAATCGGTTAGCATACAATAACAGAAGTAAGAAATATATCCGTACGTTATAAACAGTGTAGACACGCTTGAGCAAATGTCCATCTTCCAACAGCAGTAAGTACCTCAAAGCCGCCTGTACAAAAAAACCAAACAGAACTACATCAAATCCTCCCATAAAGTCTCCATTGACAATAAGGGAGCAAGATCACACAATCATGGGCAAGGAATTTCACTGTTGGCAACAATAACTAGGTAGTTTGGGCAAATAATAAAAGTCAATGTAAAAAAGTTAATTGTTAAAAGCAAAAGTTGGGGGATTAGGTCAGAGCTGACCTTGACAAATCAGCTATCCCGCGATGTTTCACTTTTACAATGGATTTCCTCACCATGCTCATTCACAAATGGCCCCGCAGTTCTCTGCTTCCTTTTCAATTTCTTTTTGTTGCTGCAAGCATTCTTTGAGCTGTTGTAAGCATTAAGAGAAGCTTGTGAAATTTACAATTGCTCTGACATGTCTTTGCATATCATGGCTTAGTTTGAATCAGTGTTAATCAAAGACACCAAGTACCAAGGCAAATTTGGATTAAGTTCTCCAGACAATCAGCAAAAATGGAATAAAGATATCGAACCGTCACCTTTCGTTCAATTATTAAATCGAAAGCTCTGTGATTAACTAAACGGGGATATGCTTTCATAACCATCCACACCTTATAACAGGAAAATAACAAATTAACATAAGAATATTTCAGATAAGTTTCGTGAAGTATTTACCTGGAAGACATAACCCATTTCCCATCAATCCAATCCTGGTGCGGCCTTAAATCAGAGTGCTTACATACCAACTCTTCGTCTAAGGTAAATGATACCCTATACTTCGAGTCATAAAGAACCTTCAAAACCTTACCCTCCCACCACCCCTCATTGACATATGCATCAACTACTTCACAAGGACTATAACCATCAACTAGCAAAACTTCTGGTGGCACCGGCCTTATTTGACACATGTTGAACTCCTCTATCAAATAATCTGCATTATCATCATTTCTCAGAGTTCGATATTTGATAAGGAACTTGCGATCCCCCAATTCCTCAAGGACAGTTCCCGCATACCAAGAACCTTTAAATCCAGACTCATCAATGCTAACCTCAACGGGCATCCCTTTGGTGAAATTTGCCATCCCCTTGGATGTGGACTGAGTAAGACAATTTGCCCAACGAATATTTGATAAATTTTCTTTTAAGGAATGAAATAATAAACTGTTGCTGATTATAAAGATTTGCCCGGAACAATATTAGAGCCATGCATTCAAGCTAGAAAAATGTGAAACAAGTGACAACTGCATTGAAATCTGACAAAAAATTTCAGCACCCGATTTAAAAGTGAAATACATGCAAAATTATCACAATTGCTTGTGTCGCCATGAATATGCAAAGGAACACCAAGCCTAAGAAGGTAAACTCACACTCCAGTAAACACACATCTCATTTAAACAATTGATTCCCATCACCCAGTAGAAATGGTTATCTCAATTTTCTCACTATTAGTTTGACCATTTTTAGCATCTATGAGATATTGATATAAATTTGGAATTGAAGCCATAAAATTAATATTGATTGAAAAAATGGTTATCCCATTATCTGTGAGAAGATAAATCAACTGAGAACACAAAATCAACTGACTTTCAGAAGGAGTACTGACCCTTGCCACCTTGCCGTAAATCCCCATTGCTGTTGAATGATACAAAAAAAAAAAAAAAACCTGTTTTAAAAAAGTGCTCTTTCTGGTGAGATGATCACCTTTCTTTCCCAAAGACCAACACTAAGCATATTAAGTGGCTCGAAAATTCTCGTAAAAAAAGGAAATTCTGCAAGATTGCTTGATTCCAGAACTGCCAAAGACATTCATTGGCAAAAAAAATGAAGTAAGAATTACCCTGTTATAAGAAACTAAAAATCTAATGATTGCCATGAAATAGTCTTTTCTACTCCATTCATAAATATCTGAAACATTCTCCATATATAGGCTATTATAACTTGGTTTCACTTTTTTATGGTCAAACTAATAACAAAATCCTACCAAATAAGAAGAAGCTCCAATCCAGCAATTAAATCGCAATAGCTTAACAATAGAAAGCAAAATCTAGACAGCAAACAAAACTCTAATAAATGGTTTATCGAAGTCAAAAACTTCATCTAAACAAAGCACAACATCGATTTACAGAATCTCATGAACAACTTGAAGCTTCCTAACATCAAATCTAAGAGGTTCAAAATAGATCGCAAATTCACAGCAAATTCCTCAGTTCATGACTATTTCTGCCAAAGGAAATATATCCTGATATTGATAAAACCATTTACATTCCAATCCCAGTTAATCAGTGATGCATATTATAGCATTCACATGCTCACGAACTGATCTTAATCAGATTTTCATGTATTATTTATTTTTCAAAATTAACTTAGTCACCACTCTCCATCCTCAAAGAACCTAAAACTTGAAACAAGATGCAATATTTTTTTAAACACATTCAGCAAAATACTCTGTTTCTCCTCTTCTGTCATAACTTTTAGACTAAAATAGCAACAAAATCATGAATAACCAAGTACAAACTAACAGAAACTAAGTACAATAGTACATTACCTCTTGTGTGCGAGGGATAACCCACGTTCCGTCAATCCAGTCACGGTGGAGCCTGATGTCGCTGCGGGGAAACTTATACTGCTGCTCACCAGAATTCAAGCATACCATGTAAGTTTTCTTCTCCGGGACCCCAGTGATCACTCCCCTGAACCAGCCGTGTCCATCCTTCACGTCCACCTCTGCGCCCATATCGAGACGGCAATCTCCATCGTCAGGCGGCAAGGGCCTCAGCGAATTCAGTGGCACTTCCTGGTTTTTTTTTGATTGGGTTAGATTGTGAACCCACAGCTTCGACTTATACATCCATGTGATTTTGACGAGATCAATGGCGTCTGAACGGGCGATCTCGGCATTGTCTCCGATTTCGAAGGTGTGATGCATGATTTCACAGTTTACGGATTTAGGGTTTTCAGGGGTTTCTTCAAGCATGCACAGTGAAGGAGTTAAGATCGGAGTTCGGAGACGTAAATACGGCCAACTGGCGGGAGGGTCCGTGAGAAATATTTCCTATGTGTCAGACTTTTCAACTATATAGTTTCTGAAAAACAAAATTTCTCGAAATATTTAATAGGTAATAAATTTTTTTAACATAATATATGTAATAACTTTTTAAAATTAAGGTTGATTGGTTAACGTTCAAACGTTTCATAGACGCGCTGAGTGAGTGGGTGGACTTGTACATCTAAACCAACTACAACCGTCACTCCCATGCAAATTTTCTCATTAAATTTATTTTTGAATTTCATCTCTATTTTATAAAATCTTGTTTCACATGCTTATCCATATAAATCATATCAACAAAACAAGTGTTTTATTACAGTTATATCACTAAAACACATCTATCGATGCAGTTTTTACTCTCTACATTAGACAAGTCACTAACATTTTATTCTTCCATTATTTTTCCACTAAATATAAGTATCGCCTTTATCATTCAAAAGTCAAACAATATACTCAACAATGAGATGAGAATGAGACGGTCTGGAATGATTTCACCATTAATAGTCTAGGATAGAGTCCGTATGAATGGTTAAGAATCAAATAAATGATTTTTCATTGTGAAATCATTTCAGTCCCCTCTCATCCCCAACCACGTCAACAAAATGCATCTACACATCTCTTAATACAATCACGTCAATAAAAACACACATTCTCATACATTATCTTCCGTCCATTATATATTACGATTGCATTTGCCTTAGCTGGGGAATGAGGTGATTTTTGTTATAGTTCTCATCCCTGCGCGGAACACCACAAGCCAAGGAGTAGCTGCCCCTTCAAAAAAAAACTGTTAAAATAATATATATTAAAAATTAAAATATTGGACAAATGTCATCCTCCCCCCAAGTCCTATATAATCTATCAAACCATAAACCATCGATCGCAGGAAGTCAGGTCCAGGATTCATCCTCACGATGTCATCCGATTTTGTGCTATGCGAACGACCTTGTATATCTTGTTATGTACGTTTGTGTATAAACTAATAACATTATCATTGACTTTACCTATGGCAAGTACAATTGTAGGGAGCATATTTTTAGTCATGAAGATTGTAAAGTAGCAATTGCAAAATTGAATTAGAGATTAATCAGTAATTATCTAGATACATACATTGCGAAAAAAAATATTTGATCGAATTTGTAATTAGTTTATTATCCAATATTACCAAAACATTAAAACTCGAAAAAAAAAACAAATCGTTTTATCAAATTTGTGAGTATGATTTTTACTGCTGTAATAATTTTAATTAGTGATATTGTTATATATAAATTTTAAATATACAAAATGCCACGTAGAATAATACCGATTAAAACGGTCAAAGATAAAATGTTAAGTCAAATACCGGAATGAATGGTAAGCCTGAACAAGAGATACGATCAATAGCTCAACATTGAACGAACGAGAAACCTGAACAAAAGAAGAAGGAAATCATCAATCACGCATTCCCCCAAAATCAAGTAAGAAAAGTGGCTGACTTGGAGAAATGATCGAGACGTGGAGTCAATTGCCCATAAACATCAAGCAATTGCTCAATCATGGGAGGTTTGGCGCCAAAATAGCGGATAATTGTAAACAACGTATGAGCAATTTTGTAGACATATATAAGTCTAGATTTTAGAAATCCCGATCAATCAAAAACTTGAATTGAGCATGCAATTTCAGTTTGTCAGTATTTTAATCAATCATCCTTTTATATTTCAGTTTCTTGTGTTTGTGTCATTTGGAGGCCATTGTCTTTCTTGTGATTGCACTCATTTTTGGGATTTTGTTCCAAGAGATTTGTTCCTGCACACATCATTTGATCTCATTTGTTCGTGACAATCAAATTCGAGTGCAAAGAGATATGTATATATATAATGAAAGAAAATTATGGGATCATTGCTCCCAAACTCCCACACAAAATGTCATCCCCTATTCAATTTTGGTTCCGCTCATAAACTTATTAGACACCCAGTGGGTGAGTGGCTCAAGGTCCTCTTGTGAACTTATCCTCTTGATTGAAGAATAAATTGACTATTGACGCAACACACTGGGTGAGTGACTAAATGTCGTGTTGGAGACTCAATCTTCCAATCGGTGAATACTGCAAATCTGTTTGGAGTTTGTAGGCTTGGCCTACATAGCATGTAATGAGTCCATGCGCTCCTTTGACATCTAACATGAGTTTAAATTAAGGTCTTCTAGTACGAGTGCACATAACTTTTTGACATAATGAAAGAGTAAGTCGAGGCAAAACCTAACATATGCTTATAAAACTATTATTTTTGGTGAAAATCAAATTCAAACATTTCAAATACATATGATTTGACTTCAAAAATATTCACTACTATACTATCACCCAAATAGTTGTCAAGATTCGACCCGTGGGATCGATTTTTTAAAATGAATCATGTTACAGACCTTATGATTATCAATGCACTTATAGGGTGTTCTTAACATTTCATATTTGACGTTAATGGGGATCAAATGAGATCATATTTTGAGTGTTTTAGACATTTCTTTTGAAATATAATTAGTTAAGGTGGAATAAAAAAATGAAATCCTTACAAAAAATAAAAATAAAATGAAACTACCAATACCGTGGGCCAATTAGAAACGTACATTACGAAGATGGTCATTCTTATAATTATGCAGTTATCAAGGATCGCGGTGCAAAATTAAATAATTACTCCTCTCCGAATAAATTTGGCCTCCTACGTGAGGGACGAAAGAAAAGTGGCAGTGAGACAGAGAAAACGTGAGAACTTCTCCTCTTCGAATAAAAATCGGGAAAAAAGAGGAAAATCTCAAGACGTAAAGGAGCTGTTTCCATCGTCTCTCACGTTCGACGAATCCTTCACTGTAAGAGATCTCTCTCATTTTATGCTGATTAGTTAGCTTTACTTCTTTGGTATTTGTATATTTTAATTTCATTTTCTTTGGTTCTGGCGGGAACGTGAGTTTTGCACTGCTTTCGGTGATTTTAGTGTTTCCCCTTCCCACTTTGTCGATCTCTTCCGTTATGGGTTGATGTGATCGAGGATTCATTGAGCCAATACTCATGTCGATGCTATCTGAACGATTTTCTATATGCTTACGTTTTTTGGCGATTTTGTGCATTTATTTAATTATTGGGATGACGGTGTGGGAAATTAGGGTTTTGGTTTTTGGGTTCTCACTTGAAATTCTATTTTTGGTTAATTATTTATTTTTCCTTGCCTGGTTGGAGAGTGAACAATTTAAAACTGATACGGGAAAGTAATTTTTTTTGGAAAGCCCTCATTTAAATTGCAGGGTTCTGTTGTTTGGCTGTTGCGGCTGGCATTGCCAGAGACAATGATTTTATTTTTGGATTAATGCCGTGAATTCAGTCTACTGATTCAGTCCTTTTTGGCATATGTTTTCTGAATCTGCTACATTGTATTCATATGTTTTTGGGATTTTGGATTTAGATTAATGAAAGCTACACGAGGGGTTTGCTGCATTGATTTATAATGGGTCTTTTTTTTAAGCAAAAAATGTTGTTGGGTTGGAGAGTGACCGAGGAAGGGAAGTGAATTTCTCTTATCCTTTTGCTTTGAAGGTTGATGTTGTTGGGCTATTTCTGTTTGTATTGATAGAGAGTTGCAGACATTGTTTTCACTTTTGGATAAAAGCTAAATTTTATTGGTAGTTCTTTTGTTGGGCTTGTGTCTTTTGAATCTTCTACATTGCGTCCGTCTTTGTTGGGGGCTTTGCCTATTGGGTTTATGTTCTGCAATTGATTTTGAAAAAAAGAGAGAGAGAGGAATGGTTCTGCAATAGTCTATCATGGGTTTGACTTGGAAGGATGTGACATGTACGCAGATTTGCATTTTAAGTTTTAACACTTGTTATTTGGATCTGAAGATGACTTTGGCTTCTGCATTACCACACTTATGTGATTATGATCATACTTTATGGTCTATGTGCTGCCACATCGATTTAATTGTTTCAGATATTTTTCATTTTGAACTTACTTTCACAAACTTGTGACACTTCAGAAAGATTTTTCAGGTTCTTGATTTGTATGCCCAAGGTAGCTACTTTCTGCAATTTTGTGGGCTGTAATTACTGCAGTAATAGAGGTTTGCTTGAGCTCAAAAAATGCCTATGTTCAAAAGGAAGCCCTTTGAGTTGTCGGAACTGCCCAGTGATTTGGAGCCAGATGAGCTTGTGTACCAGATTCGGTTTACGAAGGAGATATTTCGGGATTATCCGTATCCTTAGTTACACTCATGAAAATCATTTATTTCTGTTTCATTGAGGGACGTGAGGCAACATGAGATGAAAAAGTTTGACAATAAAGTTTATGGTTTCCGAAAAATGGACTTATTTTACCATACTGAAGATTTTTTGAATGGTGATCTTTTAGTTCTGAATGATGCCGATCTTAATGATTTGGTTCATTAAAACTTTATATCTTATTTGTGTGTGACAAAACTTGTTTTCTTAGAAACAAAAGGTTCCTTGTAATTGGTTGATTGTTTTCCTTAGTTTTGATTAGATCATATTTGAATAGGATAAACCTATATCGGCAAAGACTTTGGTCTTGTAAATTCACAGGAAAAGCAAACCTGACATATGAAGAGGCTCTGGTGTCAGAAAAGTGTGCTACTGAAAAGGTGCTAGAGTTACCAATGGAGCTAGTGGCCCCTGCCCTACGTATAATTCAATTTAGTAAGAGCTAATTACTTTCTCATCGAATCTGTTAGATTGACATGCTTGTTTGAAAGTGTAAACATTTTTTCAATACTTCAGGAACTAGGGAATTATGACAGGCTTGGTCTATAATAATTGGATATTATGTCAAGCTACTGGTATTGGCGCTTTTATGCATGTTGAATACACATCACAAACTTATGCTGCTGATGCTCCTTTTCTGCTATTCATTCTTGCAGATAATGTACATTGAAGTTCATATAGCAAACACATTTCCATGAAATTTTGAATTTTCTTATTGCAGCCATTGTTTTTATTTACATATTGTGACAGCTATATATTACAAAGAATTTTCATTTATTTTTCATATCACTATATCAATATTTTTTGAATGCATTGAAGGATTGTAACATATGGGGGTAGAATATGGCTTTAGTTTTTTTTTTTCCTTTCAACAGTGGCAGGTTGTAATTTGTTAATGACTATTTGGTCAAGGCTTGAATATAGGCATTAAATTATTCAAGTCTTAATTCTTAAAGTTTCCCTAAATATATTTGTGTAATTGATCTATTGATTTTTGAAAGTAAATTTCAATGGTTTTTTAACATTTTTCAGATTTCTGAAATCTATATGTAGATTTTCAAAAAAAAACCAGAGCATTTAAATCTTTAAATTAATCTTTGCTGCATGATTTGATGGAATAGTCAAACTTAGGTGCTATGTATGGATAATTTATTTCGGTACATGATTCATGATTGTATAATTTGATGTTTTGAATGTTTATTCCAAAAAAAAAACTCTTGAAGCTCTTGGGATTTTAATCATATCAAGCTATCTACATTTTTTCTGTTTGCATCCTGTTGTGTCTGGCGTTATTGCTTGGTTGCTTAGCATCATTTACCTTGTAGCTGGAATTTAGTTCGACTTTCTTGTGTTTCTCAATGATATTTTTTCTCTGTAGGTATGCTTTCATTGAAAGATCTTGCTGACACGATAGCTACAAAGTTGCAAGACTGTCCATTTGTTGGTGCTGAACTACTAGGAAGAAAGGACAGTGGTTTGTTTTTTTGCAAGATACTAAAGGTCGTGGAGGAGGGTGGTGATAATGTCCGATATGAGGTAGCCTGGCTTGACAGATATAAGAAAGTAGTGGAGAATACAATAGTGAATAGAGAGGACCTGGTATGCAAGAAGCTGCCATTTAGTAGACAAGTTTTGAGATCTTTTGTACGGGAGTCCACATATAGAAGTGCTCCTTGGGTGCTTCATGATAAATTGGCTCGTAAGCATGGAATCTCTACCAATCCTCCAGAGGAGTTAAGAAGTAAAGTTTTTGTTCAAGATGGACTTATAGTCTGCCATAAGAGGAGAAGGAAAACTGAGGAAGACGAGAATAACACTGGAGTTATTGCAGATGAGAATGGTAAGGCAAGCAGTCTATTAATTCAATCTATGCTGTCGGACCCTGAATATGGTTTTCTTTTCTCTTGTTCCTTGCAGTGTAATCAATTATGATTTTAATTGATTGCATTACTAAGGATGTTCAATTTTATTTTGTGGAATTTCCTACAGTGCTTGCTCAAAAGAGGCTTGTATGGTGACAAATATTTTTACAGTGAACTTTTATTTACCATACTTATTAATACTTTGATCTGCAGAAGGCGAAAACTCAAAGGATAATCATATCAAATATCCAATTGACGATTTGCTGGTGCAGCCTGGTTCAGATGATCCAGTTTTTACCGATCGTCCTGATCCAACAAAGGATTTTAAAGTTTCTATGGATTGTTTTGGTGATCTTCTGATGGTTTGGGATTTTTGTTCTTCATTTGGTAAACTGTTGCAATTATGGCCATTCTCTCTTGAAGATTTTGAAAATGCTATCTGCCATAAAGACAGTAATCTTGTTCTCATTATGGAACTACATTCAGCACTTCTTCGGTTACTTATAAAAGATGGTGGTAAATATCTTTCTGCTCTGGAGAACAAAGGCCGAAAATTAAAGGTATTATGTCCCAGATTTTTTTCTTCTCATTATAGTTCGTAGTTTTCCATAAACTTTCTTTCTTTTGAACTGGAGTTGTTGGGTTTTCCATCTTCTTATGCATAATTCCTTTGACTTGCGTCACTTACCCCAATAGAATGTTCCTTATAAATACATTTTGACTTCATCGCAGATTACTTTAATAAACTGGACAGAGTACTTGTGCATTTTTTTGGAAATGGCCAACATTCCTGAATTATGTACTCATGTTACACCTATCAAGCGGGGGCGCTATGGCTTTCTAGATGCACAAGCTAAATTGGCAATCTTACAAGAATTGGTAAATCATGCGCTCGAAACAGATATTTTTAAGGAGAAGTTGGGAAAATATATTGAAGAGCGACAGGCACTTGGGGCCACAAGAAGGGGGGAAGCATTAGAAGAAGCTAGAAAAAAAAGAGAAGAGAAGGAGCGGTTGAAGGCTCAATCTGGCGTCAATGGAGTAATTTGTGAGATTATTGCTGAGAATGGAGCAAGTGATCTACAGGTGGTGGTGAAAGACGATCACATTAAACATAATGGAGAGTTAGTGACTGAAACAAACGGGGAGGCCATGTCATTTCAAGATAACCATACATCAAGAAAAAGGTCTGGAATTCACTTATTGGTGATCTATATATGACATGTTGACATCATGCTGCTAAATGTTTGTGTTTGATGGTATTATTTTTCTCTTACATAAATGAAAGGCACAATTCAAAAACTGCGTCAAAGAAGATGGCGAAGCAGCAGATTATGCATCTGAAAACCCCAGCAAAAGATGCTGAAGATCCATCTGGCGAGGATGTACTGAAACAGTTGAAAGATGATAATAATGTAGCAACATATAAGAAGAGCAAAGATCAGAGGGTTTAATACATTCCATGCTCCCTCTTAAAGTGTTGTGGTTTGCTTGTTTGCATGCGTTTGTTTGGTTGTGCTTGTGTATGTTTGCTTTTCCATTTCTCTTTTAAAATGATCTTTTATTGACTGTGATTTGTCCTGCAGAAACAAATTTATGAACGGGAGATGGAAAAACGATTCATACGCACCAACCCTTTAGGTAAAGACAGAAATTACACTAGGTATTGGTGGTTCCGGCGTGATGGGAGGATATTTGTTGAGACTTCTGACTTTAAGCAGTGGGGCTACTATAGCACCAAAGAAGAGGTATTGATGCTGCACTTCAGCTATTATGAGTTCTCTACTTCCATTTTACTCTTGCATTTTTTTCCACCCGTCTCATTGGCAATTGACATGGTTGAACAGCTTGATGCATTGATTAATTCGTTAAATCCAAAGGGTGAGAGGGAAAGGGCTCTCAAGAAACAGCTGGAAACATGCTACGGAAAAATATGGTGAGCTAATCTTGAGTTGACAATTTGATTTTTTTCTTCTTCGAGTTTTGCTTCTCAACCATGCACCAGAAAAGTAATTCCCTCTATCACTGTTCCTTTTACTTCCTCCCAACCACCAAATATATTGGGTTTTAGTTGCCTTCCATTTTAGGGTCGTAGTTCCCTAAACCCAAAAACTAGTCTAAACTTCCATCATCGTACCCTTTCCTTCCAATCATCTAATGTTTTTTACAGAATTGTCTTTTTGAGTTTCTTTATACTAATCAAGTTTGACTTCTAGTTTGCTCACAGTGTTGTGTGTGGATTGTTGGCAGTAGATTATTGTAACAATCACACTCACAGGTGTCAAACCCAAACATATTATGTGAAAATCAATGAAAGAGCTTAGACATCTAATTTGTTTAGATCGATAAATAGGCATTGCTCGAGTGCAATTTTACAGCTACATATCCAAAACCAAGGGAGTGTGAATTTCTTTAAAACAATCAATACCGTTAATTTGAACTGCAAATTATTTTCTTTGGTCCAAATCCTGTGCACTTTGCCGTTATTGACTTAAAAAATGCTGCTTATCTGTGAATCTCTGCCTGTGACGAGTTTTTGTGATGGATGATAGTACTGTCTTAGAAGAATCTGACGTAGAAATTGACACTTATGCCTGAAGATAGCATTGATGTCAGTAGAAAGTATCCAGCTATGTGTTTTGTTTAATTTTTCTGGCCTCAGCTTTGAAGTTTTCCCCCTCCTAAATGCTCTTGCAGCTTGGAACTTCAAAAGAACTCCAAGGATTTTACTGGGAAGATTGCTTTGGAGGAAGAAGAAGAGGTTAGGAGATCTACCCGTGTTCGGGCACCACCTGGAGAAAACCCAGGTAATGCTTTCCTCAGGTATGTTAACAAGTGGAAAGAAACTACCCGGCTTGAGATGGCGCTGAAGGTGGCTCCGGATCAATCCAGTTGATGTTGGTCCTTGATTACTGATTACTCTGCAAAATGGAAGATAGAGAGTAGGATTTTTACGACGATTTAGTTACCTATTCATTGTTAATTCAGTGAGAATGCAGAGGCTTAGGATGTATTACTGTATTTTGTGGAGGTGGGGGGGGGGGGGGGGGAGGGAGGAGCTTTTTTCTGCCCCTTCATCTGACGATTGACAGCCACGTATCTACACTTGATCCTCCATTTTTCTTACTGTAGTCATGATTCATTGATTCTCACCTGAAAGTTGTTTAATTTATGTGTCCTTATTGACTTTCAATCATGGATATGGAAAGCCTAAATCATGAGTATCATTTACAGTAGATGGTGTATGTTCATTTGTAAGAGAAGTTGGGACCGCGACTTAGGCTCAAGTCTTGGACCTTTTTTTGGGATAAACAGGCTTATGCTTATATAGGCCTCCATGAGTCGATTATTATGGGCCTTAGGTTAGTGTCTAGGCCCATTGGTGTAGCACGTATTTATGCAATTTAAAAGCCCATTATGCTTTTGGATTGGTAATAAATGTGTTTGGTTGGTTGGGTGTGAGTCACCTTGTCGCTCAGCAGTTATAAGTTATTTTTCAATTTTATTAGTCCACAATCACATTAGTCATATATTAAAAGAAATTCTCTCAAATTTTTTTATTGTTTATTGTTGTCTCGCACATTTGGTATTTTATCTCTTAACTTATATGTTAGATTTCGAAAAAAATTATATATTCTAACTCAAAGCATAAAGTTATTTCTAACAAGATTCATATTCTATAATTTTTATTTCATTATTAAACTTAATTTATATATCTTAATAGTAAATTGACAATTTATACGCAATTAAAACTTAAGCTCTACCAAACAACAAATAATTTATTTGACAACTTATACGATATACAATTTATTCGTTAATTTATACACTATCATACATATTCTCAACCAAATGGATGCATTTTTTGGGTAATTGAAAAGGGAAGGGTTAAAGCAACCCCCATCCCTATGTCCTTTACCCAAACCCCCCACTCCCATCACATCATCCCCTCAAAATTTAATATTTTTCTCTTTCTCCTCTATAGATTTAAATACAAAAAGTTAACCTTCATATTTTGGCTTCAGTCTCTCTCCTCCTCCTCCCTCCGTTAGACTTCGCCGCCACCATCGATGACACCGACGCCATGTTAAAGCTTGCCTCCGCCCTCCCGCTTGCCCCCACAGGATGGTCCATGAAGCCTCCCCTAGGTTATTGAGATTGTAGAGGCGTCAAATCTGACTCCTCCAGTGTTACCGCCTCTCAAATCTGCCGGCAAAGTTGTCTATGATGTCCCAGCCTCTGTCGGTGCGAAACTCTCTCTCTCTGTCTAAGGTCTCACTTCGTTGAATGCTCTCAGCTTAGAAGAGAACTGAAGCAGAAGCTTCGATTTTTACCTAGCTTACAATCCAAAGGGGGGATTACAGTGAACTACAATCCAAGACCACCCATAGCTTTCGGATCTAAGGCTTTCTTCACGATTTTCATCAAATCGATCTCCTGATGGGACATGGTGTCGGTGCAGTGAGAATAGGCGAAAACATTGCTCGATGAATTGATAGAAAAGTACGGCGCTCCCAGCCATTAATCTTGTACAACTAGATAGAGAGGGAAGGTGACCAATGGGAGGAGATTTCCGCAGTGGCGAAGGTGACTGTCCTCTGGGTTTCACAGGCAAAGAGGACTGGCACAGGAAAGGAACAGAGAGACAATGAAAAAGAGAAGAGAGGTTTCATAGAAAATGAGACCCAATTGTATTTTTCAATAATATGATGGAATTAAAATAAAACAAAAAAAATTAAAAAAAAATGCTTGACATCTCCAAAAGCTCCAAAATAAATTAGAAAAAACTTGTCATAGTCATGGAGAGATAGGGGTTAAATGTAGGGGGTGTTCATTTATCATTAGCCAATTGAAAACCAGCAATTGATAAGTCTAAGCTTAAGTAAATGGAGTGAGATTTGTACATACAAAATTACAAAATTGTTGATGGAGTAAATTAAATTTAAGTTTAACACGTGTCATATTCCTGCATGAATGAATGTGTCAACGTCAGCTCGTTGTTCGACAAGAAACAAACATATATTTATACGTGGCGGTATTTCGTTGGAAAATTGTAAAATAAGAATTACCAGAGAACTATAGGAGAACCGAACCCAGTCGTTAAAAAGAATCAAAAGGTCGCACAGCCACATCATCATCGGCTAACTCCGTACATGCTGTCCCTCTCTCTCTTTTTCTCTTTTGTTTTTCTCGAGAAAATAGAACTCCTCAGCCCCACATGCGAGGTCATAGAATATCTGAACCGCTTCCTTGGTTCGCTGACACGTGTATAGATTCCGCTGAGCCCTGTTGATGTCCCAATTATTATTTTTATTTATTTTAAAAATATTATAAATATATTTTGATCGCACTTATCAATCTAACTAATAATATTTCTTTGTCCTAAATAAAAAATCTAATTGAATATAAAAAATATCAAAATTCTGCAATTGAAAATAAAAAATATCAAAATTCTGCACTGATAAACATAAACACAAAATATTCGATGTTTTTCTTGTGTTGAATTTATTTTTGTTAGAGATTAAAAAAAAGATTGAACTTATAAATTCGATCAAAACATATTAAAGTTTTAAAAAATTAAATTATGAGGGCCCTGAGCTACAGAGTCAGAGTATGAGATAGTTGATGTGTGATGAACTCGTTTTCCAAGTCATATGATGCCAATTTCGAATTTGAATGACAGTTTTAAATCATTTTTGAAAAAAAATAATGATAACGTTTGTTTTTATGACAAATTCTAATACAATTTTGAGATATTTAAAATATATTCCTTTATTTTTATCTATACTCTAAAAACGCACATTATTATTTTTCATTTTTATCATTATCTTGTGTCTTCGAACACATGCTATAGAATTATAATTTTCAATCATTACCATTTTTAATCAGCATTTTTGAGAAACAAAAAATATTAGATTTATTAGTGGATACCTTATATTAGTTTAAGATGGTTGGTAAAACCAACTAAATCAGAAGGTAGAAATATAATAGATTAGAAGATTGACGAAAAATCTATTTTAAAAAAGTATAAATCTACAGGTGGAGTTACTCGATCTGTTTGAGAGACTGAAAATGATGAATGATAAAAATCATGCTTATTTATATTTTAAAAACAATAATTTTGACAGAAATTGAGAAATTTTAAAAATATTCCGAATCAGACTATTTTTAAAACACTCTAAGAATCGATCATAATCGTTACTTTATTATTCTAAAATCGCTGCCCAAATCATTGCAAAGCAGAGCCCAAGACTCTTTGTTCGGGAAAGAACGATTTTGCCTTTATTGGTAGAGAGAGAAAGCTGAGACAGCCCTCTTTTATGGCGGTGGCCTCCTCTCTCATGTCTTTTAACAGTTAGGAGCTCAAATAACTGAAAGCCGACACCGCCTGTTTTTCTTCAGAGTCACGCAATTGAAGCTTTTCTGCTGTTACCACAATTTGAGCAATCACGATTTGAAGTTGTTACTTTTGATAGCTTCTAGTTTTATTTATGTGGAGTTTGAAATGCTGAAGCTAGTTAGGGTTTATTGCGCCTTCATCGATTTTCTGTTCTTAGTCTCTGTATTCCAGGTACGTCGTCTTTTTGGTGTTACCTTTTCTTTTACTTTATTCGTTTTATATGGATTGATAGTTTTTCGATCTCGATATCTCTTTATCTGTTTTCTGGTGCAAGATCTTTATTGAGTAGTTTTGTGATTCTAGGGGGATGAATTTCTTCGAGTTGAGAAGTTGCTTAAGCTTCTTTTTGGTTTGAGGAATTTCGAATTGGATGAGAAATTGTAGAGTAACAGAGTATAATTGAAATCGAAGCATTCAATCTTAGATCTGTTCGCTGGATTAAAGGTCTCTCTCATTGTTTTTTATTTTATTTTTAATGTGATGTTTTATTTATTTATTTGTTGTTGGAGGGGAATCGGACAAGCAATGTAAGGGTTCCAATTTAAAGTCACTCACGTGAATGTGTGGAAAGGTTTAATGAATGGGTATATCACTTTCTATGCTTCCATGATCTCCTACCTGACCCATTCCTCCCTATTAAATGTAGCCTCATTGTATCTAGAGTGGTCTGCAGTTTTGAAGTCTCCTCTTGTCTAGTTCATGGCTGTCCATTGTCTCTTATGACTTGGCCCTGTGGAAGAAATTATGCTGTGCTTGTACTTATGCATTTGTCTCCTCGGTATTCTCCTAATCAATAGTGGGTAATTTGTACATGCCTGCATTGCATTTCCATGTAAGTACACGCGTTTGTAATTGCTGCTCAGATTTCTCTCAAACATATAGCCCATAATGCATTCTATACTGATTCATCCTCCCTGCCCGTAAATTATGGTGATTATTTATTTCATTTCCTTTTGTAAATATTGATATCCTTGAAACCTTTTGTTTTCTTGCAGTATAGAGTATGAAATTTCAAAGCTTATGATATTCAACGCCGTCATTTGATCTGATTCAGCCATTCCTTCTGTACTTGTATGTGTTGATTTACTGGCAGTTTTCTCTCTTTTTAATCTCTATATTTCAAATTTTATTCTTCATGTTTTGGTGACGTAATATTTTACTTTTCCATAAAGTGGGTTTTGAGTTTAGGTAAGTTCAGAGATATGTAACCCCTCTCCCCATGCACACACAGAGGGTCAGTTTGGTGTTGTTTTCATAGGGATTAGGTCCTAAGCAGTGGCAGCCTGGCCAGTGCTTTGGTTGGGCATTCCCTTTTTCTCCTTCTTCCGATGCCAAGATATGTATCATTTTGTTTCTTTGATATGTAAATATATTGACTTTAAATTCCATTGGAGCAACCATATACATGGAAAACTGCATCGTAGCAGCTTGTATATCACTGTATCTGTGTGCTACAGTGTCCTGAGTCATTGTCATAGTCTGTATCAACATTTACTTGATTAATTTGGTTCTTTAGACTGTAGATTTAATCTTCAGTTCTTATTATCCTATTTACCTCCAGCGTCCACAAGCAGTATAACACGACCAAACTGGTGGCGAATTTATTAGCAGAACTATTCTGCATCAACATTTATGGACATGCAAATGGAATTATCGATGAGTCTATTATATTTTTTTTGGTTCCCTGGCCTCCTCAAAAATAAAGTAGATCAATTGTAATATTCAGGAGAAGTTGCCCTCTTGAGGCTTTGCAATTTTTTGATTAATTTGAGCTCAATGATGTAACATTGTTTACAATGTATGGGAAAAAAATACTCTGTGAATGGAAGTGCTGGTAAGTACGGAGCCATGGTTCTTGGAATGACTAGATTCAGAATTATGTTTAACTTTTTTGTATCTCTTGAGAGTGATTTTTTTTGAAGGACTTTTACATTATATGGTCTCTCCCTTTGATACTTTCAGACTCACGGCACTAATTTTATTTCTTTTGATTTGTTCTAGCAAAAATCCTTACTTCGTGCAAATTTTAATTTACCAGGCAAATTATGGCAGCTGAACTTGTAAGTTCTGCAACAAGTGGTAAATTGACTGAAGTGGATTGGACAAAAAACATTGAAATATGTGAATTAGTTTCACATGACCAAAGGTGTAACTCTCTTTTAATGCTCTTAGTTTTTTAAGTACTGTGAATTTTAAAGCAATGTTTGATTTGCATTCCAGTTCCACTCCTTGCTTTT
Organism: Euonymus europaeus; assembly: GCA_963580455.1. Classification (NCBI taxonomy): domain Eukaryota; kingdom Viridiplantae; phylum Streptophyta; class Magnoliopsida; order Celastrales; family Celastraceae; genus Euonymus; species Euonymus europaeus. Next base: position 2,335,726 of record OY756968.1, on the reverse strand, counting down.
GTTGGTGCTCCAGTATTTCTATCATCTTTTGATAATCTGTGGATTGAGAGTCAATATGCTTATAGTTTGATTTATGGTTATTATTTTTCATCCATCCCTATTTTTTCCATGCACAACTGCGTCTTTAAGTCTTCCAAAAAGTTTGTGCGGGTGAGAAATAAATGCAATTTCTTACTATGTCCTTGCCCATAAAAATTCCCATATTTCTGTGTCCATGTGCTACCTATCCTTGATTTGTTGAAGATTACAGGATTATGTGTAACTGAAAGCATTTGTCGTAGCCATTATAAATGTGATGGAGAGATTTAACAGTATTGTGGAATTGTCGTTGAACTACACATTTATTTTTATAATTATCGTCATTTTCTTTGGAACTCTGGACCTTTATATCTTTTTTCCCATAATGGAGGAGTGAGTTTCGTGGAGACAAATCTAGCTGAGAATAAGTTGTTTTTGACATCAAAGATCTGTTATCACATGGCATTGACATAAGATATGGATTAACTTCGCTTTCTGACCTACGGCATATCACCTGGTTCTCATTGATTCTTGTTGTCGGTACTGAGTAAATGTGACAATACATTCTAATAATTATTGCCTAGTGAAAAAGTTCCATTATTTCTCACCATGTGGTGTTATCTGGACTTCTTTGATCATTCTTCTTTTTGTGTTATTTCTATGGTGCAGACAAGCAAAAGATGTTGTTAAAGCTATTAAAAAACGTCTGGGAAGTAAAAACTCAAACACTCAACTTTATGCAGTTTTGGTGAGCTTGTTATCCTAATTTGATGTAAACTATTGGTTTCCTTTGATTCCTGTTTGTCATTTATGCTTCGTAACGGTGTCATATAACTCAATGGTTAGTCTTTCTTTGTCTAAAATATGACACCGAAGGTGCTTCAGTTATAGCCATAGTTGCTATCCTGTTGGCTGTTGCTGCTTTATACCTTGATTTTCAACCATCATCTATATCGCTTATTTCTGCAGTTGTTGGAGATGTTGATGAATAATATTGGAGATGATGTATACAAGCAGGTGATTGATGTGGGAATTCTCTCTATTCTAGTGAAGATAGTCAAGAAAAAGGTGAAAACTCATTCTACGCTGTTAGAACTGTTGCTCATGAGCAGTGTTTAAGTGTTTCTTTTTAGAAAATTTACTCTGTTATGTTGTTTCAGACTGACTGGCCTGTACGAGAAAAGATATTTCTTCTGTTGGATGCCACACAGACGTCCCTTGGTGGTGCAAAAGGAAAGTTCCCTCAGTTCTACGCTGCATATTATGACTTGGTGGTAGGTACAGAAATGGAATATTTTGGAGTTAGATGACATGAATATTTTTTTTGTAGAAAATATGATTGGTTTGATTCGTATGGGGTGGATCTCATAAGCTTGCAATAAGAAAAAAAGATTTTGCTGTCTGTTTTTTCTTGATTGGTATCATATACATTAGTTTTTTAATTCGGGGTCTGTATAGTAGTAATGTGCCTAGGATGGGAAGTTATAACATGTTTTCTGCATATAATCTGTTTTGTGCTTTAGGCTTCAATAGTTTTCATATCTAGCATAAAAATGGCATATGCAGTAAGAGAAGGCTGGCAATGAAATGCTATTGATTTTAACATACTTCAGTTTGATGTTAGTTGGTTTTAAATTCTTTGGAGAGAGATTCAATAAAGACTTTAATAGGTCCGTTATTTGTTGATGATTCTGAGTCAGTTGCACACTAAAAAGATACACCTGCTACACTAAAATAGTTGCAGATACAATGTTTTATGTCCTCCATTGTGTTTGAATTGCATCAGTTGGTAGCCTTGAGATGTTTTAATGTTCTTTCAAATCTAGGATGTCCAAGTGGATTTTTTGGGAGTGACATTTCAAAAGTTAATATAAGTGGTAAATTAGAACCTAGGAGGATTTGCTCTCCAGCTTTAGAAAAATGTTAAAGTCTATCCCAATTAAGTTTCTCGACTTTAATAGTAGACAAATGAAAGTTTGGTTTTTATTATTTGTTTTGTACTCAATTGTTTCTCCTCCTGATTCGTAGCTGCAATGGTTTTTTTGAAATTTGAACCATCAGCCTCGTTGTGGATGATATGCTTTCTTAATATGTAGTAAGATCATTGGAAATGTGTATATCTTGACCCGTCTCTACTGTGGGAGCTTTGTAGTTACGTGCTGCTTCTTTGCAAATCTATGGAAATGTGTGCACTATGTCCTGAAGAAGATGTTTATGCCATCCTTGTTGATGTTCTTATGATACTTTGTGGTCGAGTGTATAATTAACTCTGCAACAATTGTAACTTGCGGTCTATGGTTGTGTGTGTTTCTGTTTGTCTTTTTGGGTTTGTGTTAGATGATGGATGGTGTTTTTCTGTATCTGGTAACTTTCCAGAGTGCAGGAGTACAGTTTCCTCAAAGGCCTTCTTCTACAGCAAATCGTCCAGCTTCACAACCAAGGACAGATGGTACTCTCAATGGGGAACTTGCTGCAGCTAGACAAGAAGCTGCTGATGTACAAGCGGAGACTCGAATTATTCCAGATTCTAGGTAACTTCTAATCCGTTGGTCTTCTGGTTTTTGATTGTGCGGTCTAGTTATGCACTTTGTATCACACTGTACTTATTCTGCTTGAGGGGTTGAGACTCTAGAATCCATTATGGAAATCCTCAAATTCACGAGTGATTGTTAAATCCACATGGAAATGAAAGGGTGCTATGTCCACCATTTTAAGGTCTATTATTTTCTTATAAATGTGTCTTTTGAATTGAATTCATAGTAATCGTATTTATAAATGCTAAACAACGTAATAATCCCAGCATAAATTGGAAATTGGAAAATATAATGACAAAGAGGTTTCTCTGTGTGGGCCATGGAGTGAGGGCAGGAGATATTGAAACTTTTCTCAATGGAAAGTGTTTATAAGAAACCTCCCAGACTAACAACTTTACTGACAATAGGTATACGAGAATAGCATCAAAGTGCATCAAGTGTATAGTTGATTCCTTATGTTTTACTATCGTAGACACTTGAGGTTGAAAAAAATGACTCTCTAGTTTAATGAATTAGATTGAATCTATACAACTAAGATATGATATCAGTAATAAACACTTCACCTCGAATTCCCCCAGTTATCTACTTGCTATAAATAACTAGAAGATAACTGTAAAATTTCCTTTTTATTTTTTCCCTTTTTTGGCGTGTGCACAAAATTCCATTCTTCAGTTTATCTATTTTGTGCAGTATTATTCAGAAGGCTAATAACGCATTAGACGTATTGAAAGACGTCCTCGATGCTGTTGATCCTCAGCATCCTGAGGTGTGCTTCTGACCTGTTATTTAAGTCAAAATTTTGATTTCCTAGGTAATACATTCTATTGTATTCTTTTTTAGGGTGCAAGGGATGAATTCACTCTTGATCTCGTGGAACAGTGTTCATTCCAAAAGCAGCGTGTAATGCATTTTGTGCTGACTTCCAGGTAGGGCTGCTTTCTAGTTCCAGTTTTTGCCATGGTTGATTGACGATAGTTGATAAGACTGCTCTAAGATCTCTGTAGGTTTGATTTTGTCTGCACAATTTGGGTAAAGTTTTGAATAATCATCCAAGTTGCAAGCACCCTGTCAACTCCATGACACCCACAAATCATGACAAACATATTAAGTCTTTGTTTTGAATTGTCTAGGGCTTATGTAGGCAAATGGAGAAATTAGTGAAATAAGGGGTGGATGTGGGGGGTATGATCTCTTGGGTATAATCCTGGCACCCCCTTTGTGTCCCTTCATTAAATTTATTTTTTGTTTCCCTATGAGAAAGAAGAAAAAAAAGGATGTCATGTTGCACATGTAACGATACAAACATCACGTTTTAAATTCTTTTTATTTTCAATTAAAATTCCAGGGATGAGAAAGTGGTTTCGCGAGCAATTGAGTTGAACGATCAGCTCCAGAAAGTTCTTACTAGACACAATGAACTCCTCTCAGGCAAGTATACATTTTCAGATAGGCCTAGAACTACTAGAAATCATCTTAATCATGAAGAGGCTGAAGAAGAACAAGAAGAGGAGCCTGAGCAGCTTTTCCGGAGGTATATCTATGTCCTCATAGCCTTATATATTTGATCGAGATGTTTTTGTCCCTTGACTTTCTATTATTCCGTCTGCTTATTTCCATTCGATTTCTCTGTCCTCACATGTATAACTGCATAAACTTCAAGGTTTCTCACTTGATTTTCACCATCCTGCTTCTTATTTTTTCTGGGTTTAACGTGCTTTATCTCGACTCCTCAACTGGCAGAATGCGAAAAGGCAAAGCTTGTGCGGGGCCCGGTGATGAAGAGAACCCAATTGAACGGCCACCGATGGGTTTGTTTGCATCTTCAATTCCGGCAGAAAGGTTGAATCGTCCTCTTCGTTTGGAGCCATCAGATGGACCAAATGGTCATCCTCCACCACCACCTGTTGTAATACCTCCACCGCCCTCAAAACACATTGAAAGGGAGAGGTTCTTTCAGGAAAACAAGGCTGATGGTGCTGCTGTGGCTGGCCACATGAGAGGTCTCTCGTTACACAGTCGCAATGCCAGCAGTTCTCTCAGTGGAAGTTTTGATTTTAGCGATTGACTAAATTGAAAGATTGTTAACAATCCTGCTTGTGGTTGTGTTTTGATCCTGGTCAGTCAATATGTTTAGTGTGTTTTTTCTCTTAATTATGCATGGTCGTGTTTAGCCCCTACATCGGAAAGGGTCGGCGCCAGTCTACAATGTGGGCGGAAGGTGTGGTGGAGGGCTGGCTTTGTAAAGTTTATGTGGGTCTTTATATGTCTAATAGAATATCACACAATTTCAGTAATCGTAATAGTGAGACTAGGTCTTCATTTATGTATCAGTTTTTCATTCGTTATTGATTTTGTGACAGGAAAATATATAAAATATTTTGCAAACCCGCTGCTCCCTCTGGAAATGAAGACCTTGCCTTGGGCCAAATTGACTTTGAAAATCCTGGTTTGAGTGAATGGGTCCATGACGAACCCTAAATATTTGGCCAAAGCTATTTTCTTAAGCAGCTGATAGGCGGCGGTAAAAGCAAGTATGACATAGTATAAATTAATATAAAGAATAATATTTATACGAGGCTCAATCAAACACTAAACAAAATGTTTATGGGCTAACGGGGATCTTCGTACTCACAGAAGCACATAGAGGGAGGAATATTTAGTCCAACGTGGCCTTTTAATTTTGAGCTTTGATAGTTTGGTTTTATTCACCTTAAAACCCTCTCTTTTATAATCAACCCCTTCCCATCTCTCTCTCTCAAACGCTCATTAATCCATCACAATTCTCTCTTTTTTCATTCCAGCTTTGATTTTATCAACAAAAATTTAGTGCCCAAAAACAGTTATGGCCGAGCAAGTGTCAAAGACGGCAGCAGAGGAACCGGTTTCTAAAGTGGTGGAGGAGGAGGTGGTGGTGACTGATGTGAAACAGGCAGAGCAAATTGCAGCAGAGACTGTGGTGGACAAGGAAGAAGCAGTGCTGGAGACTGAGGAGGAAGAGGTGAAGCCAAAAGAAGCAGTGGAGGCTTTCGTGGAGAAACCCAGTTGTGATGACGTTGAGAATGTCCCTCTGCTTGGTTCTTATGAAGAAGAGAGCACTAAAGTTGCCGATCTTCTTGGTTCAGAGAAGAAAGTGCTTGATGAGCTTAAACAGTTTGTTCGAGATGCGCTTAATAAGCACGAATTCACCACTACAACACCACCACCGGAATCAGCACTCAAAGAAGAAGCCAAAACAGAGGAACCCACGAAGCCAGAGACAGCAGAAAATGGAGCAGAGAAGGAAGAGAAAATTGCAGTAGCAGAGGCGAAAACAGAGGTTATTGAAGAAAAAATGGCAACTGTTGATGATGATGGTGCAAAGACTGTCGAAGCAATCGAAGAAACAATCGTGGAAACCAAAGCTACTGTGGCAGCAGAGGAAGAGAAGAAAACAAAAGAAGACAAATCCGAGACCCAATTACTTCCAGAAGAGGTATCCATATTTGGGGTTCCACTGTTAGCAGACGAGAGAAGCGATGTGATTCTATTGAAGTTTCTAAGAGCACGAGATTTCAAAGTCAAAGATGCATTCACCATGCTCAAGAACACAATTCGTTGGAGGAAGGAGTTTGGGATTGACGAACTGCTTGAACAAAGCCTGGGTGTTGATGATTTGGGGAAAGTAGTGTTCATGTCTGGTTTTGACAGAGAAGGACACCCAGTTTGCTACAATGTTTATGGGGAGTTCCAGAACAAGGATCTTTATCAGAAAACATTCTCAGATGAAGAGAAGAGACAGAGATTCTTGAGATGGAGAATTCAGTTCCTTGAGAGAAGTACCAGGAAATTGGACTTCAGCACTCCTGGTGGGATTTCCACAATTGTTCAAGTCAATGATTTGAAGAATTCACCTGGACCTGCAAAGTGGGAGCTTAGACAAGCAACCAAACAAGCCCTCCAATTGCTCCAAGACAACTATCCTGAATTTGTAGCCAAACAGGTAACAAATATTTACATTCACTCAATCCCATAACCAAACAGCCTCGACTCTTGTAAATCCTTCAATCTTTATGTATTGGTCTCAGGTGTTCATCAATGTGCCATGGTGGTATCTTGCAGTCAACAAAATGATAAGTCCATTTTTGACAGAGAGGACCAAAAGCAAGTTTGTATTTGCAGGTCCTGCCAAATCTGCAGAGACCCTTTTCAGGTTTGTAACAAAATCTTGGTTCTTTCATTTTCAGTTTCTGACAGATTGGTTTTAACTTGGACTTATTCACACACACACATAAACACTTAATCAGGTATATTTCTGCTGAGCAAGTGCCTGTTAAGTATGGAGGACTAAACAAAGATGGTGAATTTGGAACATCTGATGCCGTCACTGAAATCACTCTGAAGCCAACCGCAAAACACACTGTAGAATTCCCAGTTATAGAGGTAGCAAGTTCTGCTTTTCTGTCATTGATTTGAGAATCCAAGAAAAAAAACCTTTTATCTCTGGACATCTAATATTGGGCTTAAACACGGCCGTCCGGTCTGCATATATATAGAATTTTCACATGACAATATAATAAGTTAACAAAACAGAGCATGTGATTATAAGAGTATTATTTCTAATAAAAAATGAACTAAGTACTCTCGAGTCCATACGATTTGGTCCGGGGAGTGACTTGGTCTAAAGCTAAACTAGTATATCTCTCACAATTTCTTGGATTCTCTGTAGACTTCTTCCATTTGTCTGCTATGTTTTTGGTAGTTGTTGTTAGAAATTGACTGGTCAAGGTCATCAAATTTTTGTCTTTTTTTGTATTTAATTCATTAGTTTTGCACTGACTGACGATTAAGACATGTGCAGACATGTTTGTTGAGTTGGGAAGTGAGAGTCGTGGGATGGGATGTGAGTTATGGAGCAGAATTTGTGCCGAGTTCACAAGAAAGCTACACTGTGATCATTCAAAAGACTAGAAAGTTTTCTTCAACTGAAGAGCCAGTGGTGTGCAGCAGTTTCAAGATTAGTGAGCCTGGAAAGGTACTTCTCACCATCAACAATCCAACTTCCAAGAAGAAGAAACTCCTCTATCGCCTGAAGACCAGGACTTTTTCAGATTGAAATCAAAATCTCTCTCTCATATGGTTAGAGGTTAAAATCAATGCCTCGTATTGCTTCTTTCACTTTACTTTCATGGGCTCTCAATTTGGTAGAAAAATGACAATTTGATTGGAGTTGTTACTTTAGGTTACTTGAGTTTATCCAAGTAATCATGCTTTATTGCTTAATACCAGGCCTGGGCCTAGACATTACTCTGATATAAAGAAAGAAGCCCACACAGGAATATCTATGCAGGCTCAACTATTGGGCCATCCCAGCCCAGAACAATACTTAGTCAAAGACTCGAAACCAAAACAGAACAGAACCATAGTCGTAAGTGCTTGCTAGATGTGCTATCGTTTTGGGTTTTGGGTTTTGGGTTTGATCTTGTTCTCGATTCTGATCATGAGTACCTTATGAGGATTTATATCTCAAGACCCGCCCAAAAGCACCTGTAAATTCGTGGGAAGTAATGGGCCGGGTACTGCTAAGAGTTGTCGAGTTGGCCCAATAATGACCGGTCGGACGAGAAACCCGGAACCGGTGTGCAAAACTTGGATCAACTTCTATTAATAAATATCCCGTCGGGCCGACCCGGACCGATAACCCTTCTTATCGTACAATCCTAAGATTAATAATGAAAGTAGTAGTCTAGTAGAAAGAGATGAAAAAAAGAAGAAAAAAAAATCCTAATTTTTTTTTTGTTTTTCATGGGTCTTTAAAGTTCTTGAACTTTTTTTTCTTCTAGATGTTCTGATCTGATCGATTGTGCATAATGTGGGCCCCAAATTGATATCTTACTAATAATAGTATGATATTGAGAGAGTCAACAAGAATCCTAAAGAAGGAGAAGATAAGAGGAGAATGGCTATGGTAGAAGGAGAATACAAAATAGGGGCCCCACATTAGATGGGTGTTGGGTCACCAACCTCAATAGATTCTATAAAACATTTCTTGCTTCTTTTTTTTAACTTCACTCAATTATTAGTCTCTCTTCATTTCTTTTTTTTTTTCTAGAAGGTTAGAACATATTCATGCAAGGATAAGCTAATATAAATGGCCAGCTATGGTGATATACTCAATATATATATATATATATATATATATAGAAGGTTGGCTGAATTTTGAAAATGACATCCATCTAAATATTGATCACTAATTAATTAAATTATTAATTATAACTGCTATGTATGCTAACATCACTTTATCTATTCCTTTATTTTATTTTATTTTTTTTATTAAAAAATAAGGTAGGTTTCTCTAACTATGGTATGACCGAAAAAAGGTTGAGTTGGTATAAGATTTATAGCTCACGATGTCATTTACAAAATGTCTACTAAAATATGGCCAAAATTAATTAGTTGTGATTGATTTCATGGTTGGTCATGTTTTTAATTTTGATTGTACTTAATGGTATGCTCAATGATGCTCGGAGCAAATACAATTGGAGAAATTTAGAGGGGAATGGATAATGTACGAGAATGTGTGTTTTTGATGATATGACTATATTGACAGATGTGTTTTAGCGATGTTGTTTAACCTTTAGTAAAATATATGGGACCCATTATGAATTTTAGGTTAGTTTTGTTCGAGAATGGATGAAAGAATGGAAGTGTAGATGGTTGGATAATGATTTTATATTGGGATACGTGTTTTATTGATGTGACAGTATTCAAATATGTGTTATGTTGATTTGATTGTATTGATAATTATATTTTTGCGAGATAAAAATCGGACCCAAAATTTATTATGCTTGGGCAAAAAAAAATGCATTACTACATTTGCTCACCCACGGAAAATTTACTATGCAAACGTTCGTATGTGAGCGTATACTATCACGATTAAGGATTGGGGGAGACCTATGAAGGCTAAAAGAAATTTAACAAATTTGAAAAAATCATAAAATTTTTAAGGAAATTGCAAAAAAAAAAAAATCCAATTTCTTGTGTCATAACAAATATACCAACGTATTTTTTATTCAAAATAAAAATTGAATCTATATCCAACCATATAAAATTGTCATATTTTTTTTTATATTGAATTTAATTTTTGTTTCGTATAATAAATATATATTTGAATTCGTTCTACTACATACTATACACTTTTTAGATTTACAAAACTGGTAACAAAAATTTGCGGTTAAAAACTTGTGGCTTTTGCAAATATCCTCTCCTAATCCCACGATTAGATGTCTTAATATCGATTATAACTGAAAATAAATATTTTTAATCGGAAATAATTGATTATTGTTTACGAAAATAATAATAACAATGGAAGGTAGGGGGAGCTAGCAGCTGTTCTATTCTCTATATGAAATTGACAACACTAGCAGTAGTGGAGTAAGTTGGAAGAGTCATATGTGTCTTCTGGAATATTATTTTTAAATAAAATGAATATTATTGTTAAAAACATAGTTTGTGGAAAGCAGAAAAACTATTATTTATTGTTATTTTCATTATTATAATTATTATTATCTAATTTGGAAGAGAATCAGTAGAAGAAAAAAAAGAGTGAGTGTGAATTTTTTGTGAACAACAACGTCCGGTGTGGGGCCTTTGTTTTTTGTTTTTGCTTTGAAAGGTCCTCAAAACTCTTTATTTCTACCATATATATATAATTTTATAATTCAAAAATAATTGAATATAAACCCAATCATATTTAAAATGGAATCAATGTTGGGCGGAATTTGGTGAATCTAAATTTTCATTTTATTTCCATCTCGAACCTACTTGATTATGAAAATTCTTAATTATCGTTTATCAGCTGCGACGAGAAGCGAGACAACTTATAGTAAAATTTAATCGAATTAATAATGTTTTGTTGAGTTTTGTAAATTTAGATTTTTCATTTTCTTTCCGTCTCAGCGTATCCAAAAAAGTGTCTCTATGACATTGTTGACAACAATATAATCCCATTTTTGTCAATAATGCCATTATGTTTTTAAAAAACATTAACGTTAATGATGTTGTTGTGAACAACGTCATCGCATCGCATTGCAAAAGTAGGTATAATATCGCTATTCGGAACAACGTCAAATGCTATTTCGATAAAAAAATACAAAAGTACTATTTTGGTATTTACACATGCGGTTGGTGCTAGTTTAGGAAAAAAAATCCAAATATTGAGAGTTTTAGAGAGGAAGGAGCAAAATGCAAAGTAAGAAAAAAATATATGCATGGAAAGAAATGAGGGAAAAAACAGCAAAAACGGAAAAACTCAATAAACATGAAAAGTAGAGCTACCTACCAAATCCAGCGCTAACTTAATTGCACCCACAACCACTCGTCTTTCTCACCAACTCGGTCAAAACCCCAATCCCTCCGATTCCATTGCATCTTCGCCACCTCCCATTTAAATACTCCTCTTCTTTTGTCCACACACACACACAAATCTCTCTCTCTCTCTCTCCGATCACCAACCACCCGAAAAATCATAATGGGCAGATCCCCTTGTTGTGAGAAGGAACACACGAACAAGGGTGCTTGGACCAAAGAAGAAGATGAGCGTCTTATTAACTACATCAAAGCCCATGGTGAAGGCTGTTGGAGATCTCTCCCCAAAGCAGCTGGTATTAGTTGATCCTGATTTGATTAACTCTTCTGGGTTTGATTTAATTTTGATTATCTCTGATGGGGTTTTTGTTTAATTTATTTTTTGTAGGTTTGCTTCGTTGTGGGAAGAGTTGTAGGCTTCGATGGATTAACTATTTGAGGCCTGATCTCAAGAGAGGAAATTTTACTGATGAGGAAGATGAACTGATAATAGATCTTCACAGTTTAGTTGGTAACAAGTATGTGTTCGATGAATTGTCTCAATGAGATTTCGGATTTTTTTGGTTCGAGTCTTTTCTGGGTGCTGATTGTTTTTTCTTTCATTTGATTTCTCTGCAGATGGTCTCTCATTGCTGCTCGCTTGCCTGGACGAACAGACAATGAGATTAAGAATTACTGGAACACCCACATCAAGAGAAAGCTCCACAACCGTGGAATAGACCCAAAGACTCACAAGCCACTCAACTCCTCCTCCTCCACCACCACCACCAGTAACAAGAGCAACAGCAGCGGCAGCAAAACCATGACTACCACCAAGTTTCAGTTAGATTCAAAAAATTCACTGACAAAAGTAAGGCAAATGTCTCAGACTGTGACTGGTACTATTTCTGGTGAAGAGTCTAATAGCAGTAGTGGAATCACAACAGAGGAAGTTTACCCTGTAGAGCTAAATCTTGACCTCTCTTTAGGCCTTTCAGTGCAACCTACACAACAACAACAACAAGTGGTAAACTTAAAGGTATGTCGTAATCAAAACCAAGGCGCTGTGTGTTTGTGCTACAATATAGGGTCTAAGGGTAAGCAGATTTGCAGATGTGGTGGTTCCATGGCAGCATCAATCACAGCTAAAGACAATCTCTACAGATTCTACAGGCCTTATTAGAAATCTTGAAGTGAAGCTTTAATTAGTCTAATTCGAGTTAATTATGTCTTAGAAATACGACTCAGTTCTTCAGTGTCTTGAGAAGTGTAGATGCATGAAGCTTTTGTTTTTCAGACAAACCAGAGATAGTTATAAAAATGATTCCGAACCCATCAAAACTTTTCTTCCAAATCAAGTTGATTTTGTGATTCAAATTTTGGATATGGTTCTGTTCAATTTTCAGTACAAAATTGATGAAAATATTATTTTAACCTGCCAAGTAGGGGCATGTCCTTTATTGCTGCTTTACTATTGCTTTTGAAGTCTTTGCTTGATAGCATTAGTTACTTGACCAGTTTTTGATGAATAATCACTTAACCTGTTAATTAATTTTATTAAAAAGCTGTTAATTAATCAAATTTGTTTTGACTTCATTCTTGGGAGTACTTAATTAAGAGCTAAATAATAATATATTTACAATTTTATTATTTTTTATTTTATGGCTCTCTTGTACAAGGAAAATTTGTTAATGTTTGTCAATTTTTGGAGTATCCGGTTATATATGAAAATATAATATTCCTTTAAAATATTATTTCTCTTAATAAACAATCTCGCTCTCTAAACCTTGAAAGAAGAATCAGAAAACTTTGTGCCAATAAATATGATAGGCAGGCAAATTGGGTTTAGACTACTATTGATCTACATAATTGGCTTATATATAATCAAAGAAATCAAAATTTGCCAAAATATTTTGAGGAGTCAATTATCTTTTAAAATTTAAAAGTTTTTGTTGTTGTCTGGTGTCGTTATTGATTAAAAAAAAAAAAAAGAAAGAAGGTAAGGTTGATGGATTTTTTTATCACAACCCTAAACCTATCAAAAACCGTCTTACAAATTTACTTCAGTACAACACACACACAGCTCAGAGACCAGACACGCCAGTACAAAAGGGCCAACTAATTGTAACGCGGAATCCAATATAAGCTAGGCACACACACGGAATACTTCCGATGTGGGACAAATGCCACTGACACTTAGCGAACCAATACAGGACTGACACCTAAGGATTTACACAGTATAGACACCTAACCCACCACTCACACCTAAGACACAAGCTTTTTTTCTTCAGTACAACACACACACACACAGCTCAGAGACCAGACACGCCAGTACAAAAGGGCCAACCAATTGTACCGCGGAATCCAATATAAGCTAGGCACACACACGGAATACTTCCGATGTGGGACAAATGCCACTGACACTTAGCGAACCAATACATGACTGACACCTAAGGATTTACACAGTATAGACACCTAACCCACCACTCACACCTAAGACACAAGCTTTTTTTCTTCAGTACGACACACACACACAGCTCAGAGACCAGACACGCCAGTACAACAAATTTACTTGAACACACTTTTTCATGCCTTTTGAATATTTCCATTAATTAATTCAAAAATACGTGGCCAACTCTGTTTTTTTTTTTTGGGGGGGGGGGTGTTTTAACATGAGAACCCAAACCTTGGATCTCAAACCTAACCCCAACAATAAAAAGAAAAAGGAAGGCAGAATGTGGGTCTCGCGTGATTGATTGTCATGGGTGGGTGGGGCCTGCTGTAAATTTTTTACAGCAGGCCCAGCTGTGAGGGCCTTTTGGCCCATGAAAAAATTTTCTTTTATTTTTTAAAAATTATACGTGTATTCTGATCGGGATTACGAGTCCAACGGTATATTATTTGTGGGAAACAAAAATCAAATGGACAGTGAAAATTGAGATTGAGTGTTTCGAGTTTATATTTAACGGTTCAAAATTATTCTAACTTTTTTACTATCCATTTGATTTTTGTTTCCCACAAATAATATACCGTTGGACTCGTAATCCCAATCAGAATACACGTATAATTTTTAAAAAATAAAAGAAAATTTTTTCATGAGCCAAAAGGCCCTCACAACTGGACCTGCTGTAAAAAATTTACAGCAGGCCCCGCCCACCCGATTGTCATGTGTGTTTATTGGTTGGAAAGAACACCAACGGTTTTGGTAGGTAAATAGGGTGAAGTCAGCAAATATACCTACCCTCCCCGTGTCTTTAACTTAAATAATAATAATAATAATAATATTATTAATCAAGCAGTACGATTTGGTTGGAGTGTGACTCTTCTAGAAGAGACTGATTTATAAAAAATGACCGCACGTTACTTCCTATCTAACTTTTGTTTTCTTCTCGTCCTCTCACATTTGATAGAGCCTTTTATCCTCTTATTAGGGATCAAAAGAAATTTAGGCACAATCTCTCATACGAATCAAACAAGAATTACTAGAAAAATTAAGCAAATAAAGGTCAAGGTTGACCGAAACCCAATTCATCCTGATACGGCTGTAGTTTAAAAATTAAACCCAACATCAATCACTAATTTTTTTTTTAAATCTTTGGACAACATGCCATTGATCTGTTATAAAATTTAGCCCAAACACTACAAATTAATATTGTGCTTTTTGGACCAAAGGTCTGCACAAATTTGTTCTTCTTGATTCGGCATCATTGGTTTCCCACAAAAACAAGATGATTGTGAGAGGAAAATTGAACATTTATTTATATGAAATTCAGTTGAATTATGACAATCGACCTTAGATAATTAGATAACATATTAACAAGTGTATTTATTTATTTTATTCAATGATAAAAAGAAAGAGAAAGTAATCGCCACAAGCTTCCACATGTCACGTTTTTATGAAGATGTATCTCTCACGATCTTACTTGGAATACCAACTTTATCCAACTCAAATTTTGACTGTCAAGAAAATAAAATTTGAATTCACGCATATACATGTGATAACGAAGTCAAGGTCAATCACTTCCATAAAAAACAGTAAAACAATATTTAAAAAATAATAAATAAATAAAACGGCATTGAGTTGGTTAGGTAAAAAAACACGGCATAAAACACGGGCCTTTTATAAGGGTACCGGCCCAACCTACTTCATGGGCCCACCACCACAAGCCCATTGTCCAATGCCCATTCATCACTGCTATTTTATTATTGTCGTTGTCAAGTCAAATAGGGAGCCACCAATCACCATTTTAACTGATAACTGTATCAACCAGGCACCAAATCGGTTCATAAAGCCTGTATCATAAGCCTGATGAATCCAATTAAGTACACGGCAAACTTCCAACCCTCTCTTGGTGGTCAAAAGGTGCAACATAAGATAAGCTGTAGCCTGTACTGCAATCCGATAAGCTAATCCAGGCCACAGTGAAATCAAAATCATAAGCACTAAAAGATGCATCAAAGGTGCACCATTAAAAGAGTCATGCTTCTGGGTTCTTTCTCTTCCGATCGGATGCTGAGGCAACATCAGATTGGGCCTGACCAAATACTGACCTGCGTAATACCCGCAGCCGATAAGTAAGATATTAGTACGAAAAGTAAAAAAAGAAGAAAAGGATGAAAGACACCTATTCCATATTACTTGGGAAACCAATCATCAAGTGTATTCGGGCAGCAGACTTACTGATCTAAAAGTGCAAAAGAATCCCAAGTCTAAAAATCAACTACAGCAAAAATCATCTCTATTATGACAATATAGTGGAGCAACACTGGTTAACAGGTTGGGATGGGGGGGCTGCAATTTAAATTCCATACATTGTGAAATCTGAGCTATACACTATACAGGTGAAGTGGATGGCTCAGATTTCACATCCGTACACATTGTATACCATGTAGATTGCACCCACCCCCCATCCCTAACTGGTTGGCTCTTCATTGGCCACCCTATCGTCAGGGCAGGGGGTTCAAACTGGCATTGAATAACCAAGTTCACAAAAGTTTCATCAGACCAACACTGAGGATGACAATCTTATCCATGGTCGTGCATGAATCATGGAAAATGTAGATTCTTAGCGTATTAAGGGCAGGTGTATCTCGTGTGGCCATTTTATCCATTGGGTACAGTATGTACAATACACAACTACCAGATGAGTACAGTCCTGGGTAAGGATATGCTCACCTGTAAAGGCACTTAGGACAGTTATATAGTTGCACACAAGTTTCATAAATTTTGTAATATATATATTTTATAGTTGAAAGTGAAAAAAATACTATGTATTAATGAGGTGTAAAAAATGTGATTCACAGTTATTCGATTTTTTTTCATTACATTGATGTAAGTAGGAAAACAGGCATGGTTATCTAACAGATATACCAATTAGGGGATGGGAAGGCTATTTATTTTCATTTGATATAGATGATGATGTCAGCAAATATGAAATGGGTGATGGTCCCCAACCCAATGGTTGCCATCCCAAAAGATAAAAACTTGGAAGTTTTTCACTTCCTATTAGCAATACAGTTCATTCACGAAATCTCATTGGAAAGTAATGAAGCTAAATGTCAAAATTGGAAAGGAATCATTTACTTACCCACAGGTTGAGCATTTCTTATGATGCTTACAGAATATAGACAAGCAAACAGAACATATGTAGCCCATGTCCATTGTGCTTTTATGGCAGAAACACCTGCAAAATGCATAACTTTGGCTAGTTGTATTGCAATTTACATTTAGAATAACTAAATTAGCACAAAAGCTTGGAAGCCTATAAAGTATGAAAAAAAGTAGATGTTACGACACCAAATAGGAAAAGTCTTATAAAAGTGTCTACTAGAAAAGTTCCACATGAATCCCCTACAAACTAAATGCTTACCACCCACATAGAGCGACAGTAGAAATTTTCTCCAAATGTAGAGGGGAGAGAGTCCGAGAACAAAAAAGAGACGAATGGACCCAGAAACTAGACTCATGGAAGCTAATTCACCCAACTCTGACACGTGATCTAATGATCATGGATTGGTGACACATTGGCTGTGTTTCTTTTAAGTGGTTGGCCAAAAGGTTTATGCAGTTACATAATTCACCTCAGCTGTAGTAGCTACATCATCCAAAACTCCTAAGCACCAACTCAAACTAAATTGGAAAGGTCAGTTACCCAAAAAATAGGACAGAAAATTCAACTACCCATCCAAAAAGGAACTTGCAGACAAGCCTTAAAGAACATGATAATGGTTCGGTCAACTTACGAGGCCCTGAAATCAACACCAACAGGTCTTGGAAGTTGTAAAAAGCAGCGTGAATGCAGATCCATAGCAAAAACTGTCTGTGTGTGACAATAAGATACGCTTGGAATCAACATTGTAGACTAGAAAGGGAAAGAGAGTGAATAACACACAAGGATTTAAGAAGATAGATAAAACATCTACATATAAACTGAATAAGAAAATTGTAAGTTATTTGTATTCAGAGCTTCTCCTAGAAATTTTAACCAGACCATTGATCAAATTCATTGAACAAAAATGCCAACCGTTCAGTTAAAACTTCAAAATTGATGCTTTAGAAGTAAATTTTGTTAGCTATGACTTGAATATCGAGCAATAGAAGGTCGGAGATTAAAAAAGACCTGTGGCCATCATTGGTTTCATAAGCGAAAAAAAGAGTTTTAGGGATGACTACATAAGCAAGAATAGTGAGCAATTGTGTAGCTTGTCTTCACAAATGGGTAAAAGTTCCATTTATCAAACATAAGAATCAATAATATTTCAATCAAAACCCAACATAATCTCCATATCCAAACTAATTTAAGAGCTTACCGATAAATATTGAAACAAACCATCCAAGTGTTGAGGCTTTACATATACACCACCCGTCATATAAGAAGCCTGACTTTTACACAACAAAACTGATCAGCAAAGATAGGTCTAGGAATCTAGGATTCATAATAACAAGTTAGAATTTGTGCAAGTAAACTTATGAGGATAGACCACCTGCTGCAGGAAGGCAGAATTATGAGCACCTACACAACAAGAATCCACAGCAATCTGCATTGTGGAGCAAATTAACAAGCCATATAAAAAGTTTTTAAGAAAAAAGAGTCTCTATACAGTAGTAACTCTCAAAAAAGCTCTTGAAGAAAATAGTACCCCTTTTTTTTTAAGAGACAAACTTCATAACCAAGCCAGTTTGCACCCAAAAGTCAAAACTAACTCGGCAAAATTTATCATATTAAATATACACTTGACTACTGAAATGTTCAAGTTGCTATGCTTAAATCGTCATTTTTCATAACACAATTTATACAAATACTCAGGATACTGAGTTCTAAACCATAAACTCAAGAAAGATCTAAAGGAAGAATAAGGAAGAGAGACATTCATGCAAATTGAAACAACTCAACAGTTTGAGAAACCCCCAACCCCCCGGCCAAAGTGTTGAATGCATCATAGTACCATAGAACGTTGTGCAGAGAATATTGCATTCATTATTGCCACATACCTGCAAAAAGAAACAAACCTTTTAAGAGTAAAATCCAAAAAAGAACTGTAGCTGCAAAAATGATCATAATGTACATACTGCTCCGGCCCATCAGGAGATCCCTGCAAACACAGAATCTGCACACTCACATGTAAACGACATCATTAATATAGTAATCCACAAAAGCAGCAAATTCTAAGATATAAGATCATGAATCAAAATACGTGAGAGAACGAAGAAAGAGGAAAGAACAAAGACAATACAAAATAGAGAGAAATAAACGCAGCAAAAGAAAGACGGAGACAGAACATGAAGTTTTGTTATATATATTTCATTTTTAGCTTATTTTTAAAAGGGAAGTAAAAAAGAAAAAATCAATGCAAACTGGAAGAATGTAACATAATCAATCCAACATGGCATATATGGTAAACAACTCCCGGGTACGAAGCTCCTGCAATGGACATGGTGTCGGGGACATTTAGAATGTCTACAAACCTTATCACCACATAATACGCGGAGAGACTATTACATTCAAATATTAATTCAATACTTACCCGAGGCTGTGGATGGAGTGGTCCAGAACGGAAAACTCTCTGAACATCTATTCATCAGGTTAAATCAAACATTCGTCAAGATAGAAACAAGAATGAAACTGCACATATGCATGTTGCATTTACCTACAAAACTACATTCATACGTGGTCCAACATCACATAGTACATACATAGTGCTATGTAAAGGCAGCATTTTATGCAACTTCCAAATACTATGAATAAAATTTTGTAGATTAACCATTCTAGAAAATGATACAACACCTTTAATAGGGAAAAATAAACAAAGCAAAAACATTCAATCTCCACGAGACCACAGCCAATTAATTAAACCACACATGGTCAAGATCACCACTAAAATCATAGAAGTGACCAACATGAGGTTTTCAAGGATACAACAAAGAGCTAATGAAAGTGACCCAGACAACAGGGAAGATGCGATCTTTCCCTCAGGCTCTCTCTCGCTCAATTTCTCATCTTTGTTCAGAAACTCTTCCAAACTCCACAACAAACTGGAATAGAGGTCCGGAATTCCTCCATTTTCATTGCTCATATTTGTTGCTGAAGATGAGTCATAGATATAACCACAGGAGCTGTACCCCGTGGCAATAACTACCACTTGGTTAAGTTGATTTAGGAACAAGATCGAGTTCAGAAATGCAAGAACCTGCATAAATTTAGATGTGACAATTGAGACCTACAGGATGAACCCCTTTCTGTCTTCGACAATAATAATAATAATAATAATAATAACAACAACAAATAATGAGGAATAAAAAAGAATTAAACATTTTTAAGTATTTCCGACTATTTGACTCGGAGGTTTAAATGATGGAAGGCTTGAGTTCAGATACCTACATAAATTTATTATTCTCATTATTTCTTGGGAACCAACGGAAGCATTATAGTGTTTTGTAGAGAGAAGAGAAAATTAGGATTTTACATGAGAGAGAAACTGAGAGAAAGCAAGAGATGATGTAGTCCAGAAGAATGGATTTGTGTCTAATAGAACCATTAAGAGGCTAGCATCATCTGCAATAAGAACAACATAAGGTGAGACAATAAACCAGTGAAAATAGAATAAGATGCAAAAATAATCATATATTACAAGGTACTGGTAGAAACCTGCATTAAGCTTTGATGGGGCTGAAGCCATTAATTGCAGTTGGATTTCGTCCAAGTAGGGGTTGAGATTTGAAAGTGCTATCTTAGAATGTGCCTGCAATGCGCTGTTTCTTCAGCAGGAAGATTTTTGGACGATACAAGTTGAACAAAGTAAAGCATCTCAACGATCCAAAATAACAAACCAGTATTGAGGCTTCAAAGGGTCCAAAGTATTAAAAACTCAGAGCAGTCGCATAGAAAGGAAACTAGACCATTATATAAAAAGAAAAACTCAGAATGGACTACTATTCACATAACTAAACATAAAATACGCAATGCATATGCAAGAGCTCGAGAGCTAGCGATATAGATATTAGGCTCTTGTGCTTCTTACATCTTTTGCAAGTCGATTCGTATAGTATTTAGTGGAATAGATCAATGGAGAATTCTTCAAGAACAACGAACCATCCCGGCTTCAAATCCGATACTTTAGATAATTGATTGATTTTTGTAGAAAGGATTAGTAATCGGACCGCGTCCCCTTGATCAGAACTTACTCCGATGTCGAATAACTGGTGCAACTCCGTCGCTCAAATCCTCGGACACAAGCAAAATGAGAAAAAACGGAGGGAGGAGACTGGAAGAGGGTTTCCTGATAAATAATTTTAATTTTAGATGGAATAACGGAAGCAAACGGTCAAATTTTCTTGTTTGGACTTTGGACACCGGATAAATTTAATCTGATTAAGTGTGAGCTTTTTTTATTTTATTTTTTATGACGAGAAACTATTTAACATAACACTAGAATATAGTAATAAATAATAATTATAAAGAAAAAGAAAAAAAAAAGAGCTGGTCGGCCACTGTGCTACACACAGTTCTCTTTTCGTCGCCCGATCTGGACTTCTCTGGGCGATCTCCCCGCTTGTCACTTTCTCAAATTCGCCCGTCGGTACGCAGTTGCTCTGCAACATTTGAAATAGCACGGCATATATTTACGTGTGCGTGTTTTGTCTGTCTGTAATTTCGATCATTAACCCTAGCACTTACAAAACCCTAAACTGTTAGTTTTACGATAATCTTAAATTTTATCTGTAATGATTTTTTATGATCAGGAGATAAAGAGATAATTGAATTGAGAGCAAGAGAGTGAGATGTCGCTGTTCCATGTTGGAGGGAAGGTGGTGGATACGGTTGATTTGTTGAAGAAGAAGCACTGGGCTTGGCGTTTGGATGTTTGGCCTTTTGCCATACTCTATGGTCTCTGGCTGGTCATCATTGTTCCTAGCATCGACTTTGTTGACGCCGCCATAGTTCTTGGCGGCTTCTTTGCTCTACATGTCTTGGTCTGGCTCTTCACTGCTTGGTCTGTTGATTTCAAATGCGTCGCCCACTACTCTAAGGTACATCTATTTTTATCCTTCTACAATATTGGCTTAGAATTTTTGTTTTTTATTTTTCAAGGGAGAGTGGATGATTGCATTTTTTGTTCATGGTGAGCAGGTTAACGATATTCATCAGGCGGATACCTGCAAGATAACTCCGGCGAAATTTTCTGGCTCGAAAGAAGTTGTCCCACTGCATGTCCGTAAACAAGTAGGTCCCTTCTTTTATGCAATTTTTTTGCCCTTCTGGCTATGGGAAATTTGGAATAAAATTTTTGCTGCTCTTGAGGAATTTCTTGAATAAGGTTTTCATGGTTGTTGCTTAAGATTGAAACTGAAATACTCTAACTGAAAACTTGATTCATTTAATTGAAGATAGCACTGAACACAAACACCTATAATGAATTCATTTGGCTGTGGATTCCCTATTTTGAGGTAGTAAAAATACATAATTATTTGTAGCCATTATTTATTTGAGTAAGAATTGTTAATTGGGTGCAATATATCTTGTGCAGTTATTGCTGACTGATTGTTCAGGCATTCAATTTATTCCTTATTGTTCTTCCCCTTGGTTTGCCTGATGACGTAAATATGTTTTGCATAGCTGGCAGGATCTTCAACGCTGGATGATGCGGAGGAGATCTTCTTTGATTTTAGAAAGCAACACTTCATTTATTCAAAGAATAGGGAGACCTTTTGCAAGCGCCCGTATCCTACTAAGGAAACCATTGGTTACTATCTTAAAATTACTGGCCATGGCTCGGAAGCGAAAGTCGTTTCTGCTTTTGAAAAATGGGGACGAAATGTGTAAGTTATGTTTTTGAAATTTCACTACTACATCAGACCTATTGTAAAATCATGATTGTTGTGAAACTTCGATGGATTTCTTGTTTGGGGACGCCTATGTACTTGAGGATTTTTTAAATCCAATGAAGCCTACTTTTTCATTCTATTTTAATGTTTCAGAAACTTGCTTTTGTAGTCTATAACTCTATATGCAACTTGGAAATTTAAAACATTCCCATTGTTGGAAGGGAATGACGCACTTTACATTCAAAAATTCATTTATGTAATACCTCTAATGGTTCTTTCTGCTGACTTGTCGATTTTTTTTGTGTGTTGTAGTATTTTATCACAGATGACAGATATCGAATAATGTGGGCATCAGCTAACTTTATTTGTTTGTTTCTGCTTCTATTTTGGATGTTTTCTTGGAAATTTAGATTTGAATATCCCCAGCCGACGTTCCAAAAATTAATGAAAGAGCAATGCATGGAACCCTTCTTTGTATTTCAGGTTTGCCTTGATTGTAGCCTTTTTTCTTTTAGCCCTTGTTTTTTGCCTTTTTTTACTGATCTTCGGTTATTCCATTTATATATGTATATGTACAAACACAACTTTGAATGTTTCTGCATTGACTACATGCAGGTTTTCTGCGTGGGTCTTTGGTGTTTGGATGAGTATTGGTATTACAGCTTGTTCACCCTATGTATGCTATTCATGTTCGAGTCAACTATGGCAAAAACACGATTGAAAACTCTAACTGAGCTGAGGCGTGTCAGAGTGGATAGCCAGACATTAATGGTTCATCGCTGTGGGAAGTATGCCGTCTTTTTTGAAAATTAAGCTGTTTTTGTTGCTCTGTGTGGGTTCTCTTTTTTAGTTTATTAATGATGTGAATTATAGGTGGGTGAAGCTGTCTGGGACCGATCTTTTACCTGGGGATGTTGTCTCCATTGGTCGTTCTTCTGGTCAGAATGGGGACGATAAGGCAGTGCCGGCTGACATGCTTTTATTAGCTGGTAGTGCCATTGTCAATGAGGCCATTCTCACTGGCGAGTCTACTCCACAGTGGAAGGTATGTTCTCCTTATTTGATTCACTTCATCGTTTTTTCTGATCCATCGGGGGCATAGTCCTGGAAGTTAATGCTTTTTGGATACTGATTGTATATTTGTATCTCCTGATTTGAAATGAACTTGTATGATCATATTATTTGCTCAGGTTTCAATCATGGGTAGGGGAATTGAGGATAAGTTGTCAGTTAGGCGTGATAAAACTCATGTTTTATATGGTGGTACTAAAGTGTTGCAGCATACTCCAGATAAGGTGGGCTGTGATAGTTTCCCCCCATTTTACCCCAAGTATTCCGGGTAATATTAATATTGGTGCATTGCTCGTCTCTTTATCTGTGTTTTTCTGGCTCAGACCTTTCCACTTAGAACTCCAGATGGTGGCTGCCTGGCTGTTGTTCTGCGAACTGGCTTTGAGACAAGTCAAGGGAAGCTGATGAGGACTATTTTATTCTCCACAGAGAGGGTAATTGACTTGATCCTTATTTTGCTATTACTTTTGGATGATCTACTGTCCTCTGTGATTCAGATATATTTCTTTTTATTTTCAACTTCTTATGTTGCAGGTTACTGCTAACAACTGGGAAAGTGGGTTGTTCATTCTATTTTTGGTCATATTTGCATTGATTGCAGCTGGTTATGTACTTGTAAAGGTACATCTCGTTATAGGCACTTAATGGAGTTTCATATGGTCTGTTTGCTGTCTATGTTTCATTATATGGTAAGATACTTTTTTCTTGCTGTAGGGGCTGGAGGATCCCACTAGGAGCAAGTACAAGCTTTTTCTAAGTTGTTCACTAATCATTACTTCAGTGATCCCCCCTGAGCTGCCAATGGAATTGTCAATGGCTGTTAATACATCTCTGATTGCTCTTGCACGACGAGGAATCTTTTGTACAGAACCTTTTCGGATTCCATTCGCTGGAAAGGTGAGTGGACTTCTTTTATGTTGGTAATTTCTGGGGTTGATGCTTGATAGTTCGTATATGGTTGAGCAATGAATTTTGTCAGATTATCTTAGATATTCTTCCTGCCTGTTTAATATATGTGTGTGTGTGTATGCTTGGGTTGTGATTTTCTGCTTGTATAATGTACAATGGCGTTTTGGGAGGGTGTAGAGGTTTTTTTTCTTCCTTGCTAGTATTCAAGAGAGAATGTGTTCTAATGATTTTTTTATTATGCATTTAGTTTTTCCTTCTATGTTTTATGACTGGGTTCTGGTCTATTTAGCCATTTGATAATGCTATTTTTTCCCTGCGGCAGCTCAAACTTTATTTACTTGCATTTGAGTGTTACTTTTTTTTTTGTCCTTTCTCACTGCAGGTCGACATATGTTGTTTTGATAAAACTGGGACCCTCACATCAGATGACATGGTATACCTGTCTAAGGACTGGGACTCTCTTTGTTTTTGTTGATGAATATTGTTTCTATTAAGTTTTTTTTTCTAAACTCTTTTCCTCTCTTTTGCAGGAGTTTTCTGGAGTGGTGGGTTTGAATGGAAGTTTCGCTTTGGAATCTGATGTGACTAAGCTACCTGCGCGCACATTGGAAATTCTGGCTTCTTGTCATGCATTGGTGTTTGTTGACAACAAGCTGGTATGTGACATACAGAGTTGATGGACTGTGTTGAGAATGCGATTTTAGCCATTTCTTTACTGTATTGGAAGTTGTCTCTTATTGAAGTAGAAGGCTATTATGGAAGGACCATCACAATGAAATGTGATGTCCATATGATTAAAGCACAATCAATTTTTTAGTTCTCCTTCACCCACCCCTTTCTCCATCATCTAGATTGGTTCTCTGCAAAAGTACGAAAATTGTTTTAGTGTGGGCCATAATAATGTGTTTTTATTGACTTGGGTATAATTTTAGGCAGGGGCTACAAGGTCCTTGGAATTTTGTATTGAAGCTCTTGTTTTGATATGCTATGAAAGTTAGCTTTTGAATGGTTCCTTTAAGTGTACGTTATTGTCCGGATATTTTTTTCTTTATCCTCCGTTGTTATGTCATGTATGTTCACAATAAATGCTACTCACCCATAAGAGGTTACCTTTTAGCAGCTGCATCAACAATAACGTCTTAGCTACAAGGACATACCGACATAATAGATTCACACAGCACGAATTCTGTTCTAGTACATAACAGTTCAAGTCTATCAGTCTGTTCAAAATGCTTAAATGCACTTTTTGATAAAATTTCTGTAATTTGTTCACTTTGAACATTTCATGGGGACTACATCGCTGGAATCCTGGCTCTGTTTCTTATACTGATATGTAGGAGTTGGTTTTGTGTAGGTTGGTGATCCTCTTGAAAAAGCTGCACTTAAAGGAATAGACTGGAGTTATAAATCTGATGAGAAGGCTGTCCCAAAAAAGTAAGATGCAATTTCAGTTGATATTCAAATATAAATTTTATCTGACCTCCTTCCTTGTTCATTTGCTGTTCGATTTTTCCTGTAAAGAACCCTCTTTCTAAATGATCTGCTACATTCAATGATTTCAATCTGCTTCTTGTCTGTTTTGGCTCGCTTGTTTTGATTTAGTTACACTGGGTCAATTTTTTGGCATCAAATCTTGAAAGCTTTTCGGAGATGACTGGATTTCAAAACCGACCAACTCTCTAGTTCTTTTATTGGTCCAGTTCAGCCTTGTCTGCTCTTGGTATCATCGTTAAACAACTGTTTTCTGATGGTCTAAGCTCTGTTATTTTCAGATTCTTTGAGCTTGGACCCTAAAACTTGTGTCTGAAGATGAGACTCCCTGGGGATTCTGATTATCTAGTTTATGGCTTATATTTCTTGCATTATTTTAAGTGACCAGTACCAAATGAATCGTAAAACATCTGTGCCAGCATAACCTGAAATTGCTTGATAGAAGTCTTGTGGATTCTGGGGTTTTTATGCTCTAGGCTGCAAGGTGTCCTATCTTGATCAGGATATGCTCCTTTTTGCAATAATTTAAGATGTTATTGATTCTAACCCAAGCTGTAGACTAGTAACAATTGCAAATTTGTATGTCATATATGCATTTTTTTAAGTTATAGTTATGATGCTGGGTTTTTGCTTGAGACTTTAATTGCATACATGCTCTATAAATTGATTTTGATTGTGTATGTTCTTCCCAGGGGGAATGGCAATGTTGTACAGATTGTTCAGAGACATCATTTCGCATCCCACTTAAAAAGAATGGCTGTCGTTGTTCGTATTCAGGAGGAATTTTTTGCTTTTGTGAAGGTTTGTAGGTGGTATACTACTTAGTTGTGAGTTCTGTTATTTGAATACATTAATTTATAGTTTTAGATATTTGGAATTTGGGTTCGGAAACTTGTGCAAGTATGTAGCTTTGGACAAGGAAGTGAAAATATGTTTCTGTAGGTTTAAATGGAACAAGTGTTAAATGAACTGATAGTTTTGAAAGTTGTGTATAAAACATGGAGCAGGAAAGAGTGATATGAAACTTAACATCCATGGACCCGAATCTGGATTGAGAGGGGAAAAAAAAGAATAAGCATGGAAAATTTGAAACCTCTTGTCATGGGTTATTTGATTGATAAAACTTTGGGCAATAATATGCTTTGTTGCGTGATGATGTTTATAAGCTTTGTGGGGAAGGACTTGAGAAAACAAATAGTACTATTGAACATATGTATTCTCGAGTTTTCTATGCCTTTTGTACGGGTCTTCATATATGCCCTTACAACGTCAAAGGATTCTCCTTAGCAATGTATAGTCTAATTGGAAGAAATTCTGGAGGATGCATTAGCAGTTTCCTTTGTATTTACATTTTGATTAAGCTTCACTTCATCGTTGCTCCTAATCTTATTACAGGGTGCACCGGAGACCATCCAGGAACGGCTTAAAGATTTGCGATCATCGTATGTTGAGACGTACAAGAAATATACTCGTCAGGGGTCCCGTGTTTTGGCAGTTGCTTTTAAGTCCCTCCCTGACATGATGGTATAATAACATTTAATTTTTGTTACTGTACTTGTGTCAAATTACAGGGTTTTGTTTTGGGTACTTTGTTGTCAGATACTCAGAATCTGATGATATAAACTTTCTTGTTGGAGAAGTTGCTTATGTAATGACAAATGGAATTGTAGACTAGTATAATTGGCTCAGTGGAAATGACTCTTCGAGAGATTTGTGTTTTTTGATGTGATCAATCTTTTATTGAATTGTTGCATCCAATGGAATGCTTCCCTTTGACACTATTATCTAAATATAATGTGTCTGTTTACTGCTCATTATAATATCTTTGTTCTTATTTGATATTTTATGTTTTTTTCCCATGCGTAGTTGCTTTATTTTCCTTTTCCATGTCTCAGTTTCCCTTAACCATTATTATGTTGATGTTGGAGTATTATTTTTCTGTGGAGGTGGAAAACACTTTTAACACCCTTATACCCATTCTAGAAAGTATCTTTAACACTCACTTTGATTTCTTTGTTTAATCAAAGAAGTTTTGGAGAGAGAAACCGACATTGTCCTTTGTGTTCTTCATCTTAATACTGAAGATTTCATCTCTTTCTGTTGCTTTTGCTAACCAACACCGTTTTTTGATATACTTCATATTATTGGATCTGCATCTACACAGATAATTATTAATTAGTGTATACGCGTGTTGATTTGATTTTTTTTCCCCTTTTTATTACATGAAGGTTAGTGAGGCTAGAAGCTTGGATAGAGATGTAGTGGAGAGTGGCCTTACTTTTGCTGGTTTTGCGGTAAACATCAACTCATCTTTTTTCTTTGTGCAATATCTTCATGTGCATTAATCGTTTTCAAATGATTTAGTCATTTTTTTGAGTGACTGCTTAATGGTGGTTGCTTACATTGTTACTAAATGTTTGATATTATGATTTTCAGGTATTTAATTGTCCTATAAGAGCTGATTCGGCCTCTATTCTGTCAGAATTAAAAAATTCATCACATGACTTGGTAAGCAGCTTATTATCCTAAGACATCTTTCTATATTTTTCTTTGTGAGTCACCCTTTTTTATTGACTTAAAACATGAAATATTGGATTACTATACTCATAAATCTTTGAGGTTCTTATCTAACAAAAAAAATGTAGCATTCAATCAAAATAGCTATTAAACTCTTTTAGAAATCTCTTCATTGCACGACATATTAATCGCATTCTTATGTAAAAGATTAATCGTTGCCAAGCAGGTGCGAACCTAAACTTGAAACTGTTGAGCTCATTATAAAATTCTTTAACGTTTAAGCAAAACATGAACGGTCATATGCAGATGAATAATGGTAACATCTCTCAAAATATAATCCTATGTTTGGCTATTGTATATGTTGAGTTTTTTTTTTATAAAAAAAAACTGATGTAATAATATAATCCATGAGAAGAATCGGTTGAATCCACAATCGCTCTTTCTTGGACTCCCTCCTCTTTTTCACTGTCTCCTGATTTAATTTTCTTGTATTTTTGTGTTGTAGCACCAATATTGCTGGTAAAAGTAACTCCTTAGTCCTTAATCCTTAAAATGAATAAATGAGATGACAGTAGTTTATTGTTAATGAACCAGTCAATGGTTTTGCCTGTTCTATAATGTTATAGAAAGTTCCTTTTTAATTTTCATAATGTTCGCCTCTCTTCACCCTTTTACTCTTACAGCTTGGGTTGGATTGCTGAGCATGTCCTGAGTGCTGTCCCACCTCCTTTCAATATATTTTTTTAGCCAATTCTTCATATATGTGAAACTTAGTGAGAAGAGTTTATTAAGTCCTATGCTTTAAATTGCCAGGTGATGATCACCGGGGACCAAGCTTTGACAGCTTGCCATGTTGCTAGCCAAGTTCACATTGTATCAAAACCAGCATTGATTCTTAATTCATCAAAGAATAGTGAAGGTTATGAGTGGGTATCACCTGACGAGACCGACAGGATTCGCTACAGGTGAAGTATCTCTTGTTATTATCATTGACCACCCTTTTTGAGAATAGTTTTTTTTTTTTATCCTAGGCTGTCCTCGTTCTAATGCAATGAGGTTATATTACAGTAATGTTGATTTTTAAACCAGGGCGACTCGCTACTCCTGATAATATGCTCTTTTTCTCACCAGAGAGAGAGAGAGAGAGAGAGAGAGAGAGAGAGAGAGAGAGAGAGAGAGAACTATTAACTTTGATTTTGTTTTCCCTTAATCAACTGGAGAGACATGTGACTGATTTCAGTGATGAGGAGGTTGAAACTTTATCTGAGACCCATGATCTCTGCATTGGAGGCGACTGCATTGAAATGTTACAACAGACTTCTGGTGCTCTGCGAGTCATTCCGTATGCAAAGGTCCCTACTGTTAACATTTGCTTAGACTGTATTTTGAAGTTTTTTCAGCCTGACATGTTTTCATAATAATTGGCTAGGTTTTCGCAAGAGTTGCACCTGAGCAAAAGGAACTAATCATGACAACTTTAAAAACCATGGGAAGGATAACACTGATGTGTGGTGACGGGACCAACGATGTTGGTGCGCTAAAGCAGGTATACTTTTTTAAAATACACTGTGGATATCCTCATACTTCTGCCTCGCTTGTTTGACTTCTTTGTTTTATGCAAGAAGCTAAGTGTCCATCAATCATGTTGGTCTTTAGTTATTAATCGATCTGTGCTGAGCACATTTGCTGAATCATTTGGTTTGCTTTAATCAGAGATGAATTGTTTCTAATCAATTAATTAGTAACATACTTGATGAATCACGAGTCGTTGATGTAATTTTTGAATTTGATATACTTACTGCTTGCGATATGATAACTGCAGTAGAAATTTGAACTTTTCAATATGTCCCTTCAGGCCAACGTGGGAGTTGCTCTTCTGAATGCAGTGCCACCGACTCAAAGTTCTCAGACACCAAAAGGCGAGACTTCAAAGCCTGTCAAGTTGAAGAAATCAAAACCTGCATCAGATTCCACCAGCCATACTGCTGGCAATCGCCATCTGACGGCTGCAGAGATGCAAAAACAAAAACTAAAGAAGATGATGGATGAGATGAATGAGGAGGCCGATGGTCGCGCAGCTCCTATGGTCAAGCTCGGGGATGCCTCGATGGCATCACCATTCACTGCAAAGCATGCGTCAGTCGCCCCCACTACAGATATAATTCGTCAGGGTCGTAGTACTCTGGTGACTACTCTGCAGATGTTCAAGATACTTGGCCTTAACTGCCTGGCTACTGCTTATGTGTTGAGTGTTATGCATCTGGATGGTGTCAAGCTTGGTGATGTCCAGGCTACAATCAGTGGTATTTTTACAGCTGCATTTTTCTTGTTCATCTCCCATGCTCGCCCTCTTCCCACCCTCTCAGCTGAGCGGCCACATCCCAACATTTTTTGCGCCTTTGTCTTACTTTCTCTTCTGGGGCAGTTCGCAATCCACTTATTTTTCTTGGCTTCGTCTGTAAAAGAGGCTGAGAAGTACATGCCCGATGAATGTATTGAGCCGGACTCGGATTTTTATCCCAACTTGGTGAATACCGTTTCGTACATGGTGAACATGATGCTTCAGGTTGCCACCTTTGCTGTGAACTACATGGGCCATCCTTTCAACCAGAGCATCTCAGAAAACAAACCATTCTTCTATGCTCTCATGGGTGCTGTTGGTTTCTTCACGGTTATTACATCTGATATATTCAGGGACCTGAATGACTACTTAAAATTGGTGCCTTTGCCACCAGGATTGAGGAACAAGTTATTGTTTTGGGCTCTTCTGATGTTTCTGTGCTGCTATGCGTGGGAGAGATTCTTGAGATGGGCATTCCCTGGGAGAATTCCAGATTGGAAGAAACGTCAACGGCTGGCTTCTACTAATTTGGAAAAGAAACGGATCTGATGTTAAACTTCGACATGGATAGGTGTTTCGATTTGTAAAACATCGATTTGTATAATTGTTTCTTATTTATCACAATGTTCCTTCCCTTTGGCTGGTGGGAATTTTTGTTCTGCTACATATAGAAAAAATGCTCCTTTTTTTTTTAATTTTATTTTTATTGGATCCTGAGGCTTGGAACTTGGTTCAACCTGCAAAAGAAAACCCGATTTGAATGTACACCTAGGAATTTTGGAATTACAGATTGTTATTGTAAATTTGTAATACATCGATACGGGAAATTCTTTTTTTTTCTTTCTTCCTCCCCTGTAGCCTACTCTTCTACTTCATTTTTTGTTCCTGGCCTTTTTGAATTATATAATGATTTTGAGAATTAGCACTTCAGTGTTTCAGATGTGAAGAAAACTAGGCGTGTATATTGTAAGTACATAGGCTTTTCTGCCCAACTGTAGAGGTTAACG
Organism: Euonymus europaeus; assembly: GCA_963580455.1. Taxonomy (NCBI): domain Eukaryota; kingdom Viridiplantae; phylum Streptophyta; class Magnoliopsida; order Celastrales; family Celastraceae; genus Euonymus; species Euonymus europaeus. The sequence goes on along the minus strand of OY756968.1, from coordinate 2,304,193 downwards.
GATACCTTGAAACATCTCTCTATTGGATCTCCAGAGAATTCAGAGTTCAAATTTGCTCATACAAACCAGATATTACTTTTACTATGGACAAGTTTTGTTGCATTGCTAATGATCTATGTTATATATGTACTTCTTTTGCAAAGGAAGACAACTTACATCTATAGCCGAATAGGCTGTACGCATAATATATCGACAGATAAGTTGGGTCAAGGACTAAAGCGAAATCGAACGGAGAGGGATCCGAATAGGCTGTACGCATAATACGCCGACAGATAAGTTGCGTCAAGGCCTAGAATGAAACCGAACGGAGGGATCCGATTGGGGATCGAACCACAGAAACCCGTAGACATTCTCCTATGTATACTCGTTAGCTGCAATATCTGAGATCATGATGTGGAAGGTTGCTGCATCACAAGGAAGGATGATGTGGCTATGGTTACTGAAACCAAACTCCTCTGCAGCTCTCTCTAGTAGTTGCTTGAAAGTAGGGTTCTTCAAGTAAGATAATGGAACCCTAAATCTCTTCAGGTCATCACCCACATACACCACAAAGTGTCCCTTTGGAGCTACCTTGTTATGGTTGGCTTGTTTCTTTGACATGTATTGCATAGACAAAGGCAGTACTGAATGCAGAATTGAAGAGTCTACTTTTGCATCCATCTTCACAAGGATAATGATTTATATAGGACTCAGTCATCCAACACCTGGTTGATCAACAGTAATGAAACAGTGCTGAATCGGACACCTTGACAACGTGATAATTTGATGATTGTTCAAGAGTCTTGCAAGTCACGTGTTATAAGTAGTTCGGGATTTGACAAATCCTAAATTCACTGCGTGTTTGTGCTTGTGAGGAGTATTTGGCCTTATTTTGTCAGAAAATAATATCCAAACACATCAATGTGATATTATCCGTTATAGTTCAAATGTTCGTACGAATTTATTTTTCGGTGTCGTCTCCGAATTATTTAGACCTAGAAAATGCGTCATTATTTGTGTGAGATGAGCCGAATCTTTACTTTTATACCACTCATTTTAAGTTATGTCATTCCGATGTGAGATCATAAGTCTTGACACTTACCGACACTTATAAACTTAGTTATGCAAGATCCTATAAATGAAAATGTATATTAATTATTCTCTTCGACTGTTCATTAATGAATTAGGATTCATTTTCTAAACCCTAAAAAAGGAAGAAAAAAATGTATTTTGCATTCATTGACCTAGAATGTAATGTGGCGTGTGTATTTTAATTTGTTTAAAGTTTCTGGACTCATTTTGTCACATCCTCACCGAACAGTCGAGTGCAAAAAAATGAAATTCTTTTATGATCTTCCACGTGTAATCAAGGTGTGCTATTACGCGTAGAACATTAATTCAGTTGCATTTTCTAGATATGGTAACTACTCTCTCCGTTCAAAAAAATGGGTCGTTTAAGGTTTCGACACAAGAATTAAAAAAGTTATTGAATAACCTTAATATTAATAAAAAATAAATATGTTAGATAGAAATACTCTTATTAATTACTCTTATTAAGCTTTTAATGAAAAACGAGGATAAGAGTAAATTTGTCAAAAAATATATTAATTATACTTTAGATTCATAAAGCAACATATATTTTGAAACTAAACTAAATTTATAAAGCGAAAAATATTTTGAAACGGATGAAATATTTGAATGGCAGTAGGGGTGAATTTCTCCAGGATCAAATTGGATAGATTCGGAAGATTTTGAGTTCGATTTCCAACGAAAACAATACCTTTGTTGCTACATGCTGAGCCTTTATCCAACCTACCATGTTATTAAATGGAAAACCTATGTGCAAAAGCAAACTTACATGGTATTATTTTTGGTTAAGAAAAAAAAATTATGGGACGTCGTTCATATGCAATGAAGTTAATGAACATTCACCGGCCCACTGGATCTGATCGTGGGATATTGGATTATATCATTCGGGCCGCGTTTTGAAGCTTAGCTTTTACTTTTACTTTGTTTACAATGACTTAAGCCCAAGCAAAGGAATGTTTGGGCTTTCATTGTAGGGCCCAAGTTACTACAATATCCAAGCCCGTGATTTGAAGCTGGCATTCGAGTTTGTTTACTTCGACTTAAACCCAGTCTAATGACTCTGCCCGCCTTTTTTTCAAAGCCTAATTCCATTAATGGATCTTAGTCCGGTCCATTAATTACCACTCTGCACTCTGCCGGGCTAGCCATGAGGTCCTACCGTTCTACAAGGCTGATTCGAGTCGTTACACTTTCTTGCGTTTCAATTTTGAATCATGTTTTGCATTTTTTGTTTTCTGAATAAAGGGCAAGTTGAAGGAGTTCAAAGTCGAGATTCAAGATTACATATGATCCAACTTAATTATTTGAAATTCGTAATTAAATTTTACATTTTAAGTATAAAATGGCCGAGAAAATTATGCAGACAGTCACAAAAACTAAAGAGGTTGTTTTTAATAATCTTATTTCCCGGGCGGCATTGAGATTAGCTGCTTGGAAACGCATCGGTGACACCTGACGACTAGACCACCTATTGAAAAGCATTGACGGTCATGTTGCACCAGGCGATTTCAACTTCATTGAGTGGGGTGCAGGAACTAGAGCAATATTTCCTTATTCAGTTAGCTTTTTAGTGTTATGATGTGGATGTGTTTGCATACCTAAGTGGACTCGCATCTGACATTTCTCTTTGGACAGGACATGTATTGGGATCTCGCAGTGTGAAAAGATAGAATCGAGCAACATGTAACATGGTCTTCTTATACCCTACTGTAACTCCTTACTCTTCCGTTACTGCTAACTCGAAGACAGATCTGGGTACTTGATATCCTCTGTTTCAGGTGATGTGAAATAGCATAAGTTGGTACATGTTTTCTTTCCATTTAACGTTGTTGGGAATGTGTTTTGTAAAATATCTCACATCGAAAGATGCGGGATACAAAATCTCCTTCATAAGGAGAAGCCCACCTCTCACTACTAATAAGGTCTTTTCCCTTGTGTAGTGAGTTGGGCCCAAGCCCACTTGCTACACTTGAGGAGAAACAAAGCCGTGCGGGCCCGTTGTATCCAGTGAACCGGACAACCTAAAACGAACAATATTGTTAGTATGTGGAGGTGTGAAATTTATAACATGGTATCGGAGCCAGGTTGCATTTTGTATCCCACATCGAAAGATGTGGGATACAAAATCTCCTTCATAAAGAGAAGCCCACCTCTCACTACTAACAAGACATTTTCCCTTGTGTAGTAAGTTGGGCCCAAGCCCACTTGCTACACTTGAGGAGAAACAAAGCCGTGCGGGCCCGTTGTATCCAGTGAACCGGACAACCTAAAACGAACAATATTGTTAGTATGTGGAGGTGTGAAATTTATAACATGGTATCGGAGCCAGGTTGCATTTTGTATCCCACATCGAAAGATGTGGGATACAAAATCTCCTTCATAAAGAGAAGCCCACCTCTCACTACTAACAAGACATTTTCCCTTGTGTAGTAAGTTGGGCCCAAGCCCACTTGCTACACTTGAGGAGAAACAAAGCCGTGCGGGCCCGTTGTATCCTTGTGAACCGAACAACCCATATGTGGGCCCGATGTATCCAGTGAACCGGACAATCTAAAGCGGACAATATTGTTAGTATGTGAAGGTGTGGAATTCATAACATGTTTTGACAAAAAATGCTCAAGGAGCTAGTGAAATGGAAAGCTAACACGGCTAGTGGAGATTTAGAGTTCTGTTACTGCAATGCAAGCCTCAAATTACTGCACTGCACTGCTTGTTTATTGTTTAATCAAAGGTTGAAATGATAGGATAGGTAGGATGGTAGTTTAAATTTAGCTTTCTGGATATGTGGTTCGTCAGCTATAAACTAGTGGGATTTAGGTTTACAAATCCGAGTCATGATCGTCCATTTTGGAAGGGATGAAAAAGCAGGACTTCTGGCATTTTGGCCATCAGATGATGAACTTGTTATCGGGTGTCGTTGAGATGGTTGTGGTTTACTGGTTATGGCCTATGTCCAAAGCTGCATAGCCTTCTTGTGAGCCTTGTAGATCCTCTCTAGGAATGTGCTTCTGACAACATCTATATCCTATGAATATCTATAGATTGTTATATTTATTTTTTGTTTTTTGATGACCAAGAACACCCAAACCCATCATATGCTTTGTTGTGACAGCTGGATCGTATTCAAACTCGATGTGGATTTCCCGTTGTATACCCCAAGAGCGCACAAGTGAGATGTGCCATTTAGCCCTTCCCCATGAAACTTGAAAAATCTAAGGAAAATACAATTGTTTGTCTATCTTCTAGAGGCAATATTGTCCACTGTAACTTATTACCAACTATGTCGCTGAAGATTCCTTCAGGAGCCACTTCCCTCTTAGGCTCTGCTTGGATGACGATTTTTCAGTGGAAATGGGAGGTTTTATGGTTTTATCAACCCTTGCTTGGGTTGTATTTTACCTCACTAAAACCCCTCAAAACCAGTGTAATACAAATTTGGCTGGTTCAGAAAACACCCCAAATCGGGGTGTTTTCACTGGTTTTACAAATTGATGTCCTCCTTGCCCCTGAGCAATTTCTCTCAAGAAGTTCTCTCGCACAGCGTTCTCTTCTCTTTGTACATCAACGACAACTATGGAAACCTATTTGTTAAGGCCGATGTCGATCGATTGGTTGAGGAGGAGATGCGCAGGAGTTCCAAGAAGCCCACTGATTTCCCAAACAGGGTTAGAGTGCGAAGACGCGACAAGGCTGGTTCGCGATAGGAGATGCAGGGCAGTGTAGATCAACTGCGCAGTAGCAGGACTTGCCAGTTTGGGCTATATTGTCTTTGAAAAGAGAAATTTCTCATTATACAATTTGAAAAAAATGTTGAAAGCTGCTTTGGTTTTGTTAATTGTTTTTGGATTTCATTGATTAGTTTGATGATAGTCAGTTTCAATCTGGTTTTGAAGTTTTAAAGGTTGTTCTGTGGGGGGACTTACTCCCTAGCCATGCTTCAGAGGCAGCTGGATGTAGATATATTGGTGGCAGGACATACCCATCAGTTCACTGCTTACAAACATGAAGCAGGTGTTGTTATTAACCTAGGATCTACCACAAGAGCCTACAACGGCATCACTTATTATGTCTCATGGAGTTATCGAAGCTTTTGAAGAAGCTAGACAATGTTTGTGGTTTGTGTTTTGGTTCTTTCAAGAGTCAAAAGGGTAACATTGTAATTTAATATTTTTAAACACTTCTAAAACCGATGCTTTACTATCTTCCCAAGCATTGGAAATGACTGATTGAAAAACCGTTACTAAAAACATCTAAAACCGCTACCCTTATAACCAGTTAAAACCGCTGCTTTAAAAACACCCCATTTTCCCTACTGCCTATTTTCCCAAGCAGAGCCTTAGTGTCCACTCTTTATCTCCGTTGTTGATCATAATTTATATGTATTAAAATATTTTATTTTTTTCCTTCTTTAGACTATGTTTGGAAAGGCGTTGAGAATGGTTGATTTTTTCGCGAATGTTCCGAACTTTTGCTTAGTGTAAACACTTTAAGGTTTTCAAAGTTATTCACGAACTTCTCTCAACCACTCATAATATTAATAAATATCAAATAAGGGTTATTTTTATGAATCTTTTCCAACTCAATTTATTTTGAGCTTTTACATTAGTAAAAAAAAATCCACTTATTTAATTAATTTGGCAGCCTGGAGACTCGTCCATTTCCTATTTTCCTTTCCCTCGTTTTCGCTTCTTTACAAACAGTTAGCAGTGAATATGAAGGAAATGGAGGCGCTGTGGGAGGAAGTGCGGGAGCTGAGCCTTGGAAATGGGGGAGAGATAGAGCGGCTGGAGTCACCTCCAAGCCCACTCCGCTTCCTCAGAGACTTCGTCTCTCAAAACAAACCTTGCATCATCTCCAACGCCACCCTCCACTGGCCAGCTCTCTCTCTCTGGCCCGATCCCTCGTACCTCTCTGATGCCCTCTCCGACGCACCTCCTGTCTCCATCCACTTCACCCCTAACGGCTGTGCCGACGCACTTGAGCCTCTCCCTTCTGAATCGTTATGTTTTGCGTCTGCTCATGTGGAACGCATGCCTTTTCCCCAGGCTCTTCCTTTGGTCTCTGACTCAAATCTAGGGTTTGTGGCGTACTTACAGCAGCAGAATGACTGCTTTCGATCAGAGTATTCTGCGCTGTCCTCTGACTGCGACCAGCACATAGATTGGGCGACGGAGGCCCTTGGCGGCCTTCCTGAAGCGGTGAATCTATGGATTGGGGACGATCGATCGGAGACCTCTTTTCACAAGGACCATTACGAGAATCTATATGCAGTTGTCTCTGGCGAAAAGCATTTCCTTCTCCTTCCTCCGACCGACGTCCATCGCTTGTACATTCGGAATTACCCTGCTGGCCATTACTCTTATTCACATGTGACTCTCTGCACCAATGCCAATCACAACTTTTGTTCTTCTTATGTTGAAATCAAGTTGTAGATTGACTGATACAGTTTGTGTCCATTTGCAGGAGATTGGAGAGTTCAGGTTGGAACTTGACAAGCCAGTTAGATATGTGCCTTGGTGTAGCGTGAATCCATACCCTTCTGCTGAGAATAGAGAACAAGAAATGTCAAGATTCCCACTGTACTTCAATGGGCCCAAGCCATTTCACTGCACAGTCAAGGCAGGGGAGATTCTATACTTGTGTGTGCTCTCTAACACTTTTATAAGCAACTGCTTTTATTGAAATTAGTAGTAGAAGTGAGTTATTTAATCATTTTAAACTAATTAACCATTAGAATTAATCATTAAACCAAGTTTAAGTATATGATCTGCACTCTGCACCAATCTACAAGAATACAACAGGTAAAAGAGAGGTTTTAGAGGTTTTAGGTCTTGTAAGTTGTTTGAGAAGATAGTGTTAGTTGTATCAAGCTCTGTAAGTCACAAATGGCCTGTTGGAATATATTTGCATATCTGTTCACATATGCAAAATTGAAGTAAATTCAAGGTGCAACCCATAATATATCATGTTTTTGTCCTATGAAGTTATCTTTCTTTATTAATTTTGTGATCATACCAGTACTAATGTACTGGATCACATTAAAACTCTACGGTTAAACGTACTTGAGCTAGAATAAAAATGTTTGTGATAAATGCTTTGATGTAGTGAATAGAAGTGGCGGATAAGCCAAGATTCATGTCAAAATGAGTCTTTGTTGGTGCTGCAGCTAGAGTGGATTCATTAGAGGCTAATTTTCACAAGTTGTGCAGGCCAAGTATGTGGTTTCATCATGTTAAGCAGAGTTCAGATCGTGAAGGACACACTATTGCCATAAATTACTGTAAGGATGTAAATGGTGGTTATTATATTGATAAAACTCTGTGCATTAGTTAAATTCTATCTAAACAATAGAAGTTCATTTGGCAGGGTATGATATGCAGTTTGATATCAAGTACGCTTATTTCAACTTCTTGCAATCAATTCATTACCATTCGTCAGTGCCTGAGCCTGAATGTGAGGAGTCTGTTGACAATTCATCTGCAAGTGATAAACCTATCGTCAGAACAACTCAAGAAAGGCAAGATGATCGATGGTAACTTACTTGCTCGGGTGAATGGATCATTATTTTTAGTTAATTCATTTATTTGGAATAGAACTATCCCTCAAAGGGAGGGAAGCAAGCAAGCAATTCAGACAGGGTTCCATCCCCTGCATGTGATCAACGGTTGTGTTGAACAATTTCCCTGCAGTTTTTGTCCTCTCAAGACCTTGTGCACCAATATTTTTTACCATGACCCATGTATTTTTAGCTCTATAACAATGTAATACTTGACAGATACTTGAAATAGAAAGTTTTACGAGTACATTGGCAGATTGGCTAAAGTTGTCTGAAATTAAAATCATGACAGTACACTAAACCATTCCTGCTCATGATCTGCAACGCCCCAAGACAACCAGGGTAAGAGTAGCTCCGCAAGAAGGTAGCAGATGACAGTTTAAATAAAAAAGAGAAACCAGAGGTCAAGGTTGAATTATTTTACAATGGGTGTTTGGGTAAACTGTTGCAGCTGATGAACAACATGAGACATCCTAGGACGCATTGACGGAACATGCTGAGTGCAAGCATACACAAGATCCACAACTTTTTGTATCACACTGGCTTCTGGAACCATTCCAGAAGAAGATATAAGGGGATCTAGTAGCTCTGGGTATCGATGTGCCTGCACCAAAGGTGTCGCCCACTCAAATATACTATGCCAACCCACTGTGTCAACTGCTTGGGCAGGTCTACGCCCAGTTACTATCTCGAGCAGCAGCACACCAAAGCTGTAAACATCGCTCTTTGTTGTAAGCTCGTTTCTGTAGACGAATTCTGGAGCAAGGTACCCATATGTTCCTCCTGCCATCATTGTCCTCTCATGCATCACTTCCCATGGTACAAACTTAGAGAGACCAACCCCCATCAGATGGGCTCCAAAATCTTCATCAACCAATACATTACTGGCCCGAATATCCCGATGCACAACTTGTGGCTTGACCTTGTCATGCAAGAACCTGTAGGAAACAAAGAAGACAACGTTCCAAAGAGAAGAATCACAGCTAGGAAATCTGCACAAAGGATAGGAACAAAAAGAACACCTAGAATACAATTTCTCAAAATACTCGGTTCAAGGATTTCCACTTACGCGATTCCTTGAGCTAGAGTAGTGGCAATTTTCATTCTCATCTCCCAATCCAAGCTCCTACCACCCCTTGGCACATGATGCAGCCATCTGTCTAACAGTCCATTAACCACAAACTCGTATACTATGTAGCGATCACCATGATCATAGCAGCATCCCTTAATAGCTACCAAATTCGGATGATGAAGCCTAGCAACTCTTCCGATATCTGAATAGAACTCTTTCTTCCTCTGGAAACTAGACCTCTTCAACCTCTTAACTGCTACCCTTGATCCATCAGGTAAAAGGCCACTATATGTGCCGCCTGTCTTAGCATCTCCAGGGAGACGATTTCCTTCACTAAAGTTCTTCGTAAGTGACCTTAGTTCCTCATTGGTAAAAACTCTCCATGATGGGGGAACTAACTCAGAAGCCGCTGGATTAGATAATTTGCGAGATTTTCTACGCTTCTTGCTCCGCCTATTTAAAAGGAGCCAAATCACAACAGCTGAAGTTGTGCAGAGGATCAATCCACTGACGACTGCAAGTATAATAAGATACTCCCTATGGCAATGTATGTGGTGACATTTACTCCCTGAAGAGAGAGATTTTCTTAAAATGGGACAAAACTCAAAAGTCGATATCAAGCAATTAACCAAAATTTCATTAAGTTGCCTGTCTAGGCTGTGATAAAGCAGCATGGTCCGGCTATGAGAATTTGAAATCAAAATGCATGATATATGCCATATTACAGTAGGATTGTAGGAGAGGACATACCAATACCGAGCATGCAGATATAAGTATGTGACGAATTGCATTCCTTAGTAACGATAGATCTGGGTTCATCTGTCAGCAGTGTACAAGAATCAACAGAGATATTTGTGTAGCATGACGAACTTGAGCAATTGGAGGGAGAAAGCGCTCCATAACCGATTGATTCATTCCAATAGGATATATTGTCAGACCACCTCCACTGTAAACCAACAGTATAATTAACAACTCTTCCTCCAATCCAGCAGCCATGGACACCTTGACTACACAATTTCTGTGCAAAGCTTAAATCTTGAGATGATGTAAGTGCTGCTAAGTGTCCACCGTACCTTTTACAGGTGGTCTCCGATTTACCCCACGATAGGGAGCTATTTTCATATCTAAAGCATTTATCCATTTTAGGATTGAGTTCCCAGCCGAAAGGGCATAGTCCTGTCCATCAAACAGACAAAACAGTTCAACATAACAGGCAATGTATCTTTGACCATTAGAATTAATTTCATGAAATTGGTACGAGTACTATCACCTCAAATACGAAATCATATCAGAAATTAAGCAGGGGTGTAGTTCAAGAGAAGTTGATACAGCAGATAACAACAAATTGTATTCACAATGACTTTCTTCCCTTCTTGAAAATAGTGACCAGCATCCAAGAAAACCCAGGGAAAGTAACTAAATATTACACTTCTCATGCAGCCATCAAAACTTGTGAAATAGTCTAACCAACAAAATCAAAGAAGAAAACAAACAAAAACCCACACCTTTTGAGTAGCCATTCTTGGAAACAACCAGATCCCCGGAACTCGAATTTTCAGCGCTCTACAAACACAAAACCAACATTTCAAACACACACTCACAACGCACCAGAGCTGGAATCTCTAAATACCATTCACCACATAAACTTACAGTATCCAAAGCTGTGAGTTGTTGAAGCAGAATCTGAGCAATAAAAAGCAGAACAATAGGCACATGCCTCAGCTTCATTTTCGCTACACAACTTATCCCATGAACCCTAGAAGGGAAGAAAAAAAACCCATTTATGAAAAAGTAATCAGTTGTTTATCAAACCCCAGTCCCCCTAAGATTCACTATAAAATGAAGATAAAAGTCGGCTTCTTGGAATCCAAAACAAAGATAAACAAGAAAATTTAAAGATCTAAAGCAATTGTTTGGGCCGCATCCGCGTAATAACTGAGAATACAACTTACTCTACTTGAACCCAAAATTAAACCATCATCAGTCGGGTTATCACAGAAACCTCAAACACACGACGAAGAAGAAGTAGCGGTTGTAGAGAGCAATAAGACATTGCAATATTTGCTGAAATCAGAGGAGGAGCTCAAAGTAGAGGGACCATTGTTGCCTTGAACCCACAGTTGTCCTTTATTATTATTATTATTTTCATTTACATTTTTAAAAAAATGCATTTTCCCCAAATTTTAATTATCTTTAATTCACATTAATTTTATTATTTTACTTAAACAAATTCATTTGGTGAAATTAAAAAAGGGTTTCATGTAAAATTAACGATCGGTTTGACTGAAAGTGAGGTAAATTTGGTATTTTGTGATTAATGGAATGTTCTTTTTTAAATAATAATAATAATAATAATAATAATAAATGGGTCAGTTGGGCAGTTGGATTTTATTGTAGAGTATTAATAACAAGTCAAACTCGTTGATATCGAATTTTCAAACCAACAAGACTTTGACGTCGCTGCATAAAGTATTTCCCAAGTCAAGTGAACATGTTTAATAATATCTGGGCCTAAAGAGATGAACAATGAATTTTTACATGTCATATCATGGGCTTGATGGCCATTTCTCTGTTTTTGGTCAACGGAATTTAAAAGCCCAATTTAATGAAGCCCAGCCCAACTTAAAGAAAACATCCTAGGTATTGTAAATTTGCAAAAGACTGGACAGTATAACCATCGACCAGAACCACAAAGAGCCCAATAAGCCCAAATCATGGGATTCGTTCTAATTATTTTTCCTTTTAAAAAACCATAAAATAAAGTTCTTATGGTGTCAATTTTTCACAATTGTATAAGGGGGAAGTATCACTTCTTCCCTCCGAATAGGGCCAGCCCTCGCAATTTTGGTGTCCAAAACAATGCGGTAAAATGATGCTCGGAGAGGAAGAGGGGAATTGATTAGAGTTTTTTTTTGGCTGATTTCGGGATGGGCATGGGCAGCTGGACTAATGGGTTGAGGATTAAAAAAATAAAAAAAAATTTGTGTTGCCCTGAGCGGATATGGTGCCCAAAGCCCCTAGTTTGAGCTGCTTTAGGCAAGGGTCGGCCATGGTCCGCACCCGAGTCCATCTTTATCAAACTCAAGCTCAATTCGTTTATTAGCAAGTCTTATAGGTAGGCAACCATGAATGTAATCAATAGATCACTATTGCATACCAAATCTAAAGATATATATTATCAGTGCCTCATGCTTAGTGCATGAGTATTATGAAGACTAGTAATACTAGTAGTAGGGGCCATATATATATATATATATGCGCATGCCCTCTAGTCTTTACATGAATGTGCAAAATTATAAGATTTTCAGGCCACACAATGATTTTGAAAATTGACTACATATACATACATATATGATTGTATATAGGCTTTGTTTTGGCATTTTGTACTACTTGCTTACACTACATGTCATTCTCTTCCATATCATCCCCACTTTGATGATTTTGTATCAATCACATGGGCGTGCATGCATAATGTGTATCACACTAACTATAAAAAAGGCTAAAAGGGGTGAGCTCAATCAACCATATATGTATATTATCCACCTGCACCACTACCACTCAAGCAGGAGGAGATATATAGGGCAAATCCTTCTTGATCTATATATATATATATATACCCTATATGAAATGGCAGTATATATATGATTACTCTTTGTAATTATGATGATTATGATCATCACTACTTGTGCCCCCTCATCATGTGACCTCAATTTTATATTCCCATTCTTATAGGCGTGCCGGATTCTAATTGCATAGTTTAGATAGCATGTCTCGATATAGATATAATATATGGCAAGATTTTGATTAACTGTAACTCCCTAATTTTTTTTAATCGAGAACGATATTGTCTAAATTTTATATTTAGACATTCGATATAGGCTCAATTCTAGCTGTTATACGTTTAGAAATTTTCAGTCTAACAACATGTTAAGTTAAGACAAAACTCAACACGTGACCAAAAATGTATTGCTTCCAATAATATATATCTATCCTCGAATAGTACAAGGACCACATAAACAATGTTTATGTAATCCGACTCTATATGCCTTCCATGGAAACCCTTACTCCATATATTTTATGTGAATTCATGCTTTAATGGCTTACAAGCACATGAGTTAAGAGTACCAAAACGATGTTGATTAGAGAGTTTGCTAAGCCAACTTTGTAGTGAATATAATGTGCAAGTTAAGCAGTGGCAGATCTAGTGGCATTTAATTGGGGCAGCCCCCAGTGAAATTATGTACAACCCCCAATATACTAAGTCTCCAGTGTTGAACTTTTAGACGTATTATAATTGTCCTAAACACATTTAAGTCTCATTTAAAAAAAAATTAATCCAATAATGCTCACCCCATTACAACTTTAAAATCAAATAATTAACTCATTTAAGTCATTTTTTTTTTTTTGAGGACCCTCCATTTTAGAGTTCACGTCGGACCTCTCAAGATTTACGTACGCCATTGTTTGAGGTTTGGGGTTGTCTACATCAAACAAACAAAAGTGGTTTTTCAAGTACTGGACTAAATAGATCAACCTCATAAATGATTCCAGTTCCATGCGTATGTCAAAAAGCTGCGGTGGTGGTGAAACCATGATACATGAAGGCTCAAAATTGATGTCAATTGTCAATCTTTTTTTGGTTTCTTTTCACATGAAAATATTCTATCATAATTCATAAGTAGACAGACAGTGCATGAACAAACACAAACACATATATCTTTATCAAAGCGTCCTCTTGTTTATACAGAACAAAACTCCTGGTCCTTTGATGTTCTTTGTGCCACAATCACATTATTAGTGGAACCCAACACAATGGCCATTCAAAAAAGGATAGCCGACTTGATTGGAAATAAATACTGAATTCAGTTAAAAAAATTCAAGTTCTAACCTTTCACATTAACCTCATGGTACCAGGGTTTATATATACCAACACCTCATGGTTTCTTCATCATAAAAGTAAGTATTAAATGATACACTTGCATATGCGAATATGTGTCTCAATGGTAGAGTTGTGGGGATGCAATCTAGAAGTCACGAGTTCAATTTATGAACACATTCTTTTCACATATTATGGGGATGAAGTCTGCGTATACGTATATGTCTCCGATCACAAACAATCAAATAGAAAGATCATCGGCAATGAAAATGTGCTATTACTATTCATGGCAACTGGACTAGAAAAACAAACATATTAATTTGTACCAGAAATCAACTTATCCTACTTGAAAGAGCAAGAAATGTTTAATTACATAGGCATTGCATCTCAGCCTCTTCGGATGGTTAGGTTAGATGCAAAACCAAGTTTTTCAATTTAAAGAATTGAGATGAACTTGCTACACTAAAACCCAACAACTTAAAATTTACGTGGAACCAAAATACTCCTAGTTTTACGAATCCTGAATGGTTCAATTGATAAATTGGATTATATATAATCTTGAAAGTGAGTTCCAATCCCACCCCTCCCTTTATTAAAAAAAATAGTGTTTTCTGTTAAAAAAGGCATAACATCTCTAGTGGGTTTGATACCTAATAAGTAATAACAATTATTGAAGATATTAAGAGGTGGTCAAAAGCCTAATTGAGGTGGTGAAAAGTAAGTAACAATTATTAGAAGGAAGTGAAGTGAGACTGAGTCCACGAGACAATGAATAGTGGGGTCCCTCTCCTCAGCTTCGTGCCTCTCCCCTCAGTCGTATCACAAAAGGACACCGATATCTCCACTACAATCAGACGCAGTGCTCGCTACGTGTAAACTTCCCAACTCCAATCCACAAACTCACTCTACGACAACTATAGCAATGCTTCATTCCCTTAAACTAATGAGTTTCTCAATTTGACCATTAATTTCTCTCAAACGGGTCTCGTTAAATTTAGACATGGTCACATAAAATGGTAGAGTTATAGGGATGCAATCTAGAGGTTATAAATTTAATTTCTAAAAACAGTTTATGTTAAAAAAATTATCAGATTCTTATTGCAAAAATATTACACGACAATAAAAAAAAAATTGAAACAAATAAAGTGCTCACAACACAAGAATTTAACGTAAAAAACTTCAAATCCGGAGAAAAACCACGGATGCTATCAAAAGACAACAAATAGAAAAAATTTACTATATATAATCACACGATCCTAATTTTTCCTCACCAATAAATCTTTGTGCTCACTGCACCCTAGAACTCTAGAAGTCTTGCATCCACAACACCCATAAACCTTAGTAAATCACTAATATTTATAGAAGAGTCAAGTCTTCAAATTTTATTTTACATATTACATATATCTCAATATGTTTTCAATTATAAATATGATACTAATTACATTTCTAATCAGAGACCAACTTTGAAACGTGTTTCGTCAAAATAATGATTCATTTTGTTGCAAAAGAACTCGCCCAATTTTTTTATCGTATTCCTAACAGTCTATTCACTAAGGTCTACGTATATCTCATCTCTCACCAACCTAGCTCGCTATGGGAATCTTATGCACATAGGGTGTTGTTTACGGTAGCAATGTCAGGGATAGCTCAAAATCACAACTAAGGTCATACTTGACATTTTATAAATGTGGGGTTGAGAGGGGTTGGGTTGGAACCCCTCCCAACTCATCAAAATGAGGGGTTCAAATTTGAAGTGTAGGGAAAGGTTCACGAACCCCTCTGAATCCCACTCATAGTTTTTGCCAAACAAAGGTTGGGAGGGATTCGTTATGAACCTCTACCCCTCTCAACCCCACCCAATCTCCCATTTATAAAATGTTAAACAAGGCCTAAATTTGAACTACTTGTGAACAAAATGTAGCTAAGATAATCAAACAAGCGAATCACGCAAGTCACCGTCAACAAAACTCAAGATGAGAAACCTAGATATGGAATCGACATAGAACAAAGCTATATGTACTACAAATAAGATCCACCACTCTTTGCAAATGACACAATAGTGTCATGACCCAAAGTATTAGCCACAGACATTGCAGATATTCTTTTGGAAATCAAAATGGACTTATTTCAGGTCACAAACAGAATGAAAATAACTAATAAATAAGGGTAAGATGGCTCCATAAAGGGGAGGAATCCATGCAATACGGCATTAGAGATGATAGATTTGAAATGTGAAGAAGAATATGTTAGAAAAGCAAGGAAACTAGTGGAAGAAAAAAAGGAACTCTCGTGCTTAATTAATATATATGTACGTAAAGATTTTATATTTTATCTACGTTGCAGTAAAAATATATATGTTGCACATTAGCTTTCAAATACCTGAAGCCACCACAAGTCTCTTACACGGAAAAGGCTGCCTACATACGGACCCATCGTTCTCAGTGCTCTCTGCAGAAAAAGAAAAGAACAAATTACATGGAGAAGAAATGGAATCCAAGGGATGGGTTCTCCTTTAATCATTGCTCTCTCTTAGTCAGCTCAAATAATATAATCTAGAGAGGAAAAGATAAATAATATTATACAGAGCAACGTAATCTTCTGTTTAGCATCTAACTTCCCCACCTTCTATGAAAAAATATATATATATATATATATAATCATTTTCAGGTACGGGCGCCCCCTCATCACTGTACATATATGTGTGTGTATGTATAAAAATATATATGTTGCACATTAGCTTTCAAATACCTGAAGCCACCACAAGTCTCTTACACGGAAAAGGCTGCCTACATACGGACCCATCGTTCTCAGTGCTCTCTGCAGAAAAAGAAAAGAACAAATTACATGGAGAAGAAATGGAATCCAAGGGATGGGTTCTCCTTTAATCATTGCTCTCTCTTAGTCAGCTCAAATAATATAATCTAGAGAGGAAAAGATAAATAATATTATACAGAGCAACGTAATCTTCTGTTTAGCATCTAACTTCCCCACCTTCTATGAAAAAATATATATATATATATATATAATCATTTTCAGGTACGGGCGCCCCCTCATCACTGTACATATATGTGTGTGTATGTAATATATGCGCGCGCGTGTGTGCGTGTATAGATATGAATATTACTGATAACATGCAATGGTCATATCGAATTTCGTTGATACGAATGTTGAAGATTACAGTGAAAGAAATCAACACTACTAACAAATGAAAAAGGGGAATATAAGAATCAAAGAATAAGATGGCTTTAATAGGAAAAAGCAGCGTTCTTTAGCTTTATTAATTTCCCGTGTAGGAGTCTAAACTATATTTAGAGACAAAATCATTCACCCCCTGACTTTTTCTAGTAAACTTGTAAACTGCCTTTATCCTCTGCCTTTCTTTTTCATTGAGATTATTCTCATATGGAGATAACAAAAAGAAAAATTAAAAAAAATTCTCCCATTAGAAGCAAGTATATATCTTAAGCAGTTATGCTTCGTGAAAAAAACGCGACAACTATGATCGAGTTTTTTGACTTTGGAATGAAAAAATGAATCAGAAGGGAAAGGAGCGATAATGAAGGATATAAAAGATGAAATTGGAATATATAATCTGTTCAGTCAGGTCCAAATGACAACTATTAACTTTTAATTGGACAACCACACGTGAAACGAGGAGAATATTAAGAGATAGATACCTTTGGTTTTGTCTTCTCACAAGTTGCACTGCTTGATCTTGGACCCAGATGCACGGAACGGAGAGTTGTCGTGTCATTGTCCATAGAAATAGGGAAAAGCATCTCAAAATAACCAATCTTCTCCTCTTAATATTTCAGATGATGCTTTTCAATGCAAATTTTGTAAACAAGGCCAACCTAGGACAAACAAACCATAGAAGTTAAATATTAACGAAAGAGATGTAAATGGAAGAACAAATCATTAATTTTAACTGAATTAAACATAATGGAGTTTTTTTTTCTTCTTTCAATGTAGTAATATTAGGCTATTTGCAGGAAAAAAACATATATTAAAATGCCTGTTGGAAAGTACCACCCTTGTCTTCAAGCATTTTCTGATATACAAGGGGTATAAAGAAGTTTATGGACTGCAGCAAATACCTAAAAGGCAAACATATATACAACAACAAAAAATCACTTGATCCATAAAACTAAACGAGTTGCCTTAAAGTGGGGAGCACCATGCAATATCTACAGCAGAACTCATTTCTTATTTTTGATTTTAAAAATGAAAAAAAAAACATGTCAACGACTAAACAGTATGCCTAGGCATAGAAAGCACTTGGGAGCACAAACAAAAAATACGACAAAAAACTTCATGAAATATGAGGGGAAGAATTGATATATTAAACATTAACTATAAAGTATTATAGTCTTCCATGAACTAGGCTTAGGACTTAGGAGTGCATTATAGTCTTCTCAACAATATAAAGAAAGTGTAGCCCTTGAAATAATCTTCATCAGCAGCATTTATCATTCTGTGTGTCACCCATTAATATGTCTGCCACATGAAGATTTAAAATTCACTATTAATCACAATAAGATGAAAGCATGCGCGTGTGCACTATGTGCGCATGTACGAGGGGAAGGGACTAGGGAGAGAGATGCTGATAAAAGGAAAACTAGAGATGAGACTATTATAAATAACTATTAAGGGTTAGTGCCAGAATTTTATAAGAGAAGATGGTGGGGTCCAGCATCCTTCATAGAGCCTCGACAGAAGTAGAGTCCAACTTGTGCCCCTATATATGTGTGTGCTCTGCAATTCACTATGGGAGGACAAGTTAAAAGGAATACCTTGGCCACTTCTCCTTTCTCCTGACCATTAACACCACCTAAAACAGCAGCAAGATCACCTCACCTTGTAGTGGCGATGACCCTCAACTGCATAGCCTCAAAGCCAGAATACTGCAGCAGCAACTCGGTAGTAAGTCTCACAGAGACTTCTGAGCACCAAGGAGGGGCTGTTCTTGCCTACCCCATACAAGCTGATTCTCAACCTGTCCGCCCAGTGATCTTATATCCTATAACTTTGAAGGTCTGTCTCTCCTCTCTCACACACACAGAGTCACACACCACTGTAAAACAATGGACATAATTACACATAAAAAAACCATAGCCACGCTCGGGGAAAATACGAAAACTAAGTATATTTTCTGCATGTTTATATATAAGCACAATCATAGACATATTAAAATTCTATAATTCTAGCAATTAAAATTTTCAACAACGATTGATGATCTTCTCAATGTGTGGGATAACATTTTTTCACAATTTATCTCATCTTGCAGTTTGAGGAGGTAGTGTACAAAGTTAAATTGGAACAAAAAGGATGGTGTTGCAGTGGTACATGGGACAGCCAAGAAAAGACTATATTGAATGGCATGACGGGCATAGTTTTCCCTGGTGAGATACTAGCTATGCTTGGTCCTTCTGGTAGTGGAAAAACCACTCTCCTTACTGCTCTTGGAGGTCGTCTAACAGGTCAATTGGCTGGAAAGATTACATACAACGGCCAGCCCTTTTCTGGTACCACAAAGCGACGAACAGGATTTGTAGCACAGTATGACATTTTGTACCCACATCTCACAGTATTTGAAACCCTTTTATTTACGGCAATGTTAAGGCTACCTACTAGCGTGACCCAGGATGAGAAAGTCCAGCACGTGGACCAAGTTATAGCTGAATTGGGATTGACTCGGTGCCGGAACAGCATGATAGGTGGGCCACTCTTCAGAGGAATATCTGGAGGGGAGAAGAAGAGAGTAAGTATAGGTCAGGAGATGCTAATCAATCCAAGCTTATTATTACTAGATGAGCCCACATCAGGTCTGGACTCAACCACAGCTCAGAGAATCATGACTATAATCAAACGGCTCGCAAGTGGTGGTCGAACGGTGGTAACCACCATTCACCAGCCCTCAAGCCGGCTATACCACATGTTTGATAAGGTCATCTTACTCTCAGAGGGCTTCCCCATCTACAATGGCCCTGCATCAGCAGCCTTGGAATACTTCTCCTCCATTGGATTTTCAACATCAATGACTGTTAATCCAGCTGACCTTTTACTTGATCTTGCCAATGGTAATACAAAACTCTATTTTTAAATTTAAAGTGTCTAATTTATCATTTATCAAAACTCGTTCTATTTTTCCATCAAATACTAATGTAAACTAAAAGGTCATTGGAGCTGACAGCCTAACACCAACATCAATTTGGACAAAGGCTTTGATGATGATGAAACAACCATTGGAAGGAGAGGGTGTTCCCCCTTATTCATCATTTCTTCCATCCTCTCCACTGCTCACTTGCAAAGGAGCTTTTGGTCTTCCAATGTGGAGCTTAAACCTATTCCTATTATAAGACAGACTATAATGAGACTGCACCCTCCAAAGAGAAAAACTTGTCAACATTATTTCTTTATTGTTGTGGTAAATAGTCACCTTTTTCTCTCCCAACAAAACCATTAAATACATGAGGTCTTAATATTAGACTTTAAATCTGCAGAGGTATTAAAATATGGAACTTTGTGTCATCTTTTGGATTAACAGAAACATAGTTTGCTGTGGCAACTAAGCAATATCTTATAATTGCAGGAATTAGCCCTGATTCCAAGCAGGGATCTGAGCAAGGCGAGATCAGTGAGCAACAATATAAGTTGGTCAAGAAAACTCTCATTTCGGAGTATGAGAAAAACATTTCTACAAGACTGAAAGCTGAACTTTGCAATGTGGATGTCAATAATACAAAAGATTCTTCTAGAAGTATACCTTTTGCATACTCTCATTGATTTAATCATACTGTAGTAATAACAATTTAACAGTTCAATCACCATGGGCGTGAAGCAATCATCACCATAAGCTTTAAATTTCTCCCTATTTTTTTTCAAATTTTCTGAACTGCTATTCCAAAATGTACAGGTGTCAACATGAAGGATGAGCAATGGTGCACAAGTTGGCAAGATCAGATCAAGGTGCTACTTCAGAGAGGGCTAAGGGAGCGGAGGTATGAAGCCTTCAACAGGCTGAGGATATTCCAAGTCATTAGTGTTGCTATACTTGGTGGACTCCTATGGTGGCACACCCCAACTTCTCATATTGCTGACCGAGTAAGAATTTTCATAATGAGTAGACATCAAGATCACTAGCTCATAATCAAACTCAAGTAACAAAAATGAAAAAACTACAAAATTGCCCTCCCAAAATCTCATATGAATTTCAGCTACAAGAAAATCCTTACATTTATATATACATTACGTCCTGGACTATAGCCTATTCGCAATAATTTAGGGAACATGTTAAGGTATATGAGATCTGTTTCCATTTTATATGTGCTAAAGAAGGTATGTGTTTGCAATGCAGATTGCCATGCTATTCTTCTTCTCTGTTTTCTGGGGTTTCTATCCTCTCTACAATGCTGTTTTTACATTTCCTCAAGAGAGATCAATGCTCATCAAGGAAAGATCATCAGGGATGTACCGCTTATCTTCCTATTTCATAGCCAGAACAATTGGTGACCTGCCATTGGAGCTTGCACTACCAACTGCATTTGTTTTTATAATCTATTGGATGGGAGGGCTGAAACCAGATCCATTAACTTTCATTCTATCCCTACTCATTGTTCTTTACAGTGTTCTCGTCTCCCAAAGTTTAGGCCTGGCATTTGGTGCAATTCTCATGGACGTAAAACAAGCCACAACTTTAGCTTCAGTAACAAGTTTGGTTTTTCTCATTGCTGGAGGCTACTACATCCAACAAATTCCTCCCTTCATAGTCTGGCTAAAGTACTTGAGCTATAGTTACTACTGTTCCAAGCTTCTTCTGGGAGTTCAGTACAGTGAGAATGATTACTATCAGTGCTCAGAAGGAGTCTGGTGCCGGGTGGGAGATTTTCCTGCGGTCAAGTCTATGGGGTTGGAGCATTTGTGGCTGGATGTGTGCATCATGGCATTGATGTTGGTGGGTTATCGACTCATTGCTTATTTGGCACTACAACGAGTACGGTAGAGATTAGACTTTCCAGTTCAACGAACAAGACAGTTCGAATAGTTTTCTCCTTCTTCAACCGAGACATCACATTAGATTTAGATGGAAATAAGGTTGTGATTTTTTTTATCAGCCTCCCTTTTGAGTTTATGTTTTAGCCTTCTATACCATACCCTTGATGATGCTAAAGAAAATGTCCAATCTCGGAATAAAAATACTACATTTTGAATTCATACTTTACACACAAAAATTTGTGATAAATTGATTGAAAATGTTACATGATAGGGTGAATGGAAAATTAAGGCATGCATTTCTCTATAAGAAGAGAGAGGAGTGACCAAACTGTGAAAGTCATTGGTCTTTTGCGGAACCAATTGCAGATTTTCATGTGTCTGCTAAAATTAAACATGGCTGCATTTGTTTTGTTCCGTGCTTCTCATCTTTTACATTGGTTATGTGGTTGTATAAATCCACATCCAAATCCAACCAACCAGTTTGAAGTCAAAAGAAAGCATATCTTATCATCATAATACATGGACAGGATTAATATGCAAGAAAATGCTTGTCAAATCCTCAATATCCAGTCTCACGAAAGTTGTTTTCATATGCAAATGCATCAATCAAATTATCTAAGACAAACAAAACAAGTGCATTCTCTTTCAGGCCATCCATCGAACAGCTAACACGCAAAGCAGTAGTGTGGTATCTGTACTGCCTTAAAACCTCTTGCACGAAACAAAATAATACTGAGAATATCCGGCAGAGAAGTATCAAGTGTAGAATTGGTGTTTTCAGAACTCACCTTGATGAAGAAGCTCTCCTTGCTGCATCAAAGTTCACGGTTCACCCCTTCGTTTTCTCGGCTCTTCTTCCTCGTTTAACTTCTCGCACTAACATAGTACTGAATTACTGATACATCTGCTTATTGTGTATGTTTTTTAAAATTGTATTACAATGTTCTAGAAATTTCCATTTAAGTATATAAGAATTGAAAAAAGAAAAATTATATAAGAATTGAATAAGCATTATAATCATTTATTGTATTCAAAAACTATTAGCAACTTCATGAGATTGATCTTTAAAACAACAAAAACTTCATGAGATTGCTTTTTTATATTGTTTGAGATAACTTTAAACTCTTGAAAATTAATTTTTAATATTTTTATTTTCGGGTGTACTTAATTGATTATATCCAGATTGATTTAAATTCATATAAGTAAATCGAACAGTAATTCAATTTGAGTTAAGATGTAGACAATTAAATCGAATGAGATTTTTTCTATTAGAACTCAAGCCCGATTTTAAATCTGACAAAATATTTGTGTTTAGATTCAAATTTCATACATATAGTTTATGTCTAAATTTACTTTAATTCAGATTGGACAAATTCGGTCATTCGAATCTGACATAATTTATCAATCTTCTAATTTTTTTTATTTGAAATCATTTTGTTTTATTTATATAAAATATTGAAATAATCGATTTGATATATATTTACAAATCGAGACTTAATTATAAAGCAGCACGATTTAAAGAGCTCCAAGAGCGAGTGCCAACTATTCATCAACAATAGTGCGCTTGGTTTAGTCACCCAGACCCAAAAAACGACGCCGTTCTGAACGAAACACAGTGTCTCACCTATCCATGTGTCACCTCCCTCTTTAAAGTTGCAGGATTTCAGGCGTTTACTGGGCGAGTCTCCTCTGCTCAATAGAGCGTTGTATCGGTACCTTGACTCGAAAAACAACGACGTTCTCCACCTTCATCATCGCTTGTCCGCCATAAATTGATTTTTACTGGGGACGTGGGGGATGTTGGCCTTTCACACTTTTTTTTCACTCTACTCTCGAGCACCCCCATTTGATTATTGATGATGTTTTATCTGTCGTTCACTCTAACCGACTATATCTTGCTTTTCCCTCACATACACCTGCTTTTACAGATTCATGCACCTGTTCACTCTGATGTCATCTACACTCGATCTCTTACCGTGTACCTTGCTTTGTCTTCTTCCTTTATCATCCAGCCATACCTAATTCAGTGTTCTTCGTTCTATCAACTCTTACCACCACAATACGTTCTGACTCTTCACTCTTCAAGCTACACGATTGACACCCACAATCATGATCGCTTGTCTCTCTTCAGTCATTGATCTTCGATTCACAGCTATTTTGTCAACATCTTCGTCGTTAGTCTTGCAATATTTAACATCGTCGCCCTGTTCCTCATCTCTCGCTCGCCAACTCGAATGGCTTGGGTGAGTTTATTTGGGATCTTGCGAATCTTTTGTTCTTCCTCTCTAAAGAACTGAACATTGATCTTTGTTTTAGGGTATAATGCATTGGCCTAAAGGATAGTTAAAAATACTAACAATGGATAATCATGTTTTTGAAGGTGATGCTTCGGTCATTGTAAATGCCATTAGGTTTTACTAACGAACTAGAGGCAGTGGTGTTGGAAACCATAAGGATGTTATATTTCCTTTTGGAGACGTCGGTATCCCATGTTAGACGAGGCCTGAATGGGGCTGCTCATTGTCTAGACAAGCATTCTTGGATCCATGAGCCTTCTTTCGAGGTGTGGATAGAGGAAGTCTCAGCCATAGTATTACTATTTACATGCAGTGGATAAAGATCTTATGACTATGTTTGGTTCACAGCGGAAACAGAGATAGGAACGGGAATAAAATAGGACCAGGAATGAGAATGTAAACATAAATTATAAATAATTATTGTGTTTGGTTGGTAAATGAATTGTAAAGGAATAAAAATGAGAATAGTTGTCAAAATATCATATTGTCCTTCATCCACGACACTTGGATTTGCTAATAAGGATAAAAATGTAATTTGCATAACTTATAAATTTCAATTCATCACGGAATGTCAAATTCCTTGGATAGAGACGAAAATGTCAAATTCCTGAATACTCCGGAATTTGACATTTCATTCGGATTCAGTCAATGTACCAAACACTGAAATTCTTTCGGTAAAATGAATTATTCATTCCTTTTCGGGTAGACACATGCTACCAAACATAGTGTATAAACATGGTTGTGGGCAATTGAAAATTGATCGGAGGATGCCGGAGGGGTACATCGTTGATATTGTTCCTCTCACGGGATTTTTCTATGTCCTGTATAGAATTAAATTGATTAGTTGTTTTAAAAAAAATAAGATTTACTCAATCTTATGCTAATATCGACATAACTGACTAAACAATTAAAATGTACCAAAAATTCAATCAAAATTGACCGACACCCCTAATATGTATTGTTAATTTTGTGCTTTCAATTTGCAATTATAATAGTTTTTGATTTTGTCAGATTTGTATTCCATCATTTTGGGGTGGCGAGGGTGCCTTTCGATTCAGATTCTGTATCTTGGCGTTGGGTTTAGAAATATTATCGGGTATCTGACGTTAAAAAAAAACAGTAAAACCTTTATTACTAAGAAGGGATTATAACTTTTTTTTTTTTTTTTGTAAAAAAGAAGGGATTATAACTTAATAGAATTATAATTACAATTTAATAATTCTAATTGGAACTCAAATAATATATTATGCCACCCTACTGTATAAGCAAGTAACACTTCCAGTTTCGATTTATTTTCTCTCGGAGGAAGGGCCATCCAATCCGATTAGAGGGTAAAGATGGCGCCGCCGGCGGAAGGTGGTGGAGTAGGAGGAGATGGTGGAGGACGGGGAGGGCAGCAACAACCACAATCACCTAGTTTTGGGCAGACCATTACAGGAATCATAAGGATGTTCGTCTTTTTTTACTTCTTGTCCAAATTCTTTGGTACGAAGAAAACTACTGAACCATCTCAACTCATCTCCAATCTCTTCCAAAAGGGAGAGTCCATGGTGCGTATTTGGATGCCTATCTCTGTTTACGTATAACCATACCTGTAATAACTTGTTCCGAGATCTTGCCGTTGAAAACTATGTTGACTATTGAAGTAACTTTGTTTTGTGATCTGGTTACTCATATTTGTTTTTATTTTTTGCTTTTGTGCGACTGTGGATCAGTTCCTGAGTTCCTGTACTTCTCTTTGCTTCCACTAAGGAGAAGAATCACGGTGAATCAGAGGGCGTTTGGATAGCATAGAGAGGTGATTTTGTGAGGGTCAATATAATTGTATGATCCTGCTCGGGCAGAGGACTTGTTAGAATTTTATGCTCAATAATTTTTCAGACTAAACTAAAAACCAATATGAATACTGGAGAATTGTTCAGAGATAGACTCTCATTGTTTTGTATCCTAGAAAACATGTCAACCATTTCAAGAAGGGGCCATTAGAGCAGGACATTATCTGGTGCTAGGGTACAGTCTTTGGTATTTAAGGTCGGCCAGCTGATAGCATTCTGCTCACCACAAATGCACAGTAAAAGCCAGTAGAGGATTATACATATTTTTTATTTTCTTTGTGAGCTCTTGCTTGTGACGAGTTTGAGACTCATGAACTAGGGTATTCCTTGATATTCTTTGTTTGATTTCTTGTTCTGAACTCGCCTGTTGTAATCAAAATGTATTACCTGTTATAATCAGTGTTCTTTTTCCATTTTTAACAAAAATATTGTAGAAGTTCCTTAAACTGCACCATCAATTTGGCACTAGATCATGATACTTTTAGGGCCAAATCTCTCTTAAACAACTTATAACTGATGTTATATCCCGTTCAAATGGAGCCCAAATTCATATTAGAGTACCATGAGAGATGGTGGAGTTGTTCAGGATGCTTGCTTTTCCTTTTATGTAATTGTGGTTGGTGGATTCTAATTGTTTCTTTAGTAGTTTTGTTTAATATTTTAATTGTCGTTTTGTCTGATTTCAGGATATGTGGTTATACCTTTCTGACCATGAAAAGTTCAGTGATTTTAACAATGAAGATGCACTAATTTGGCATGAGACAGGTATTCCCTATGGCATTTGGTCTCCAGAGAGTACTAGGTCTCTTTCTCTGAAGTACCATCCCTCCGAGGTAAATTATTAGTGCTTCTATATTACTTTTATTCTCTGTTGATTGCATGGCCATGGCTCTTTGGATTCACATCTTTGACTTTCATGTAGATATGCAGGATGATATCTTTAGTTATATGTATTAATTTCGCTTTCTTATGCTTTTAGCATTTATGGTTAGTTTTTTTATTTTGAGAGTTAATAGGAAATGTTTCTTTTTTCAGGCTTTAAAGCATAATGGAAGTCTTTATGCTCACA
This sequence comes from Euonymus europaeus, assembly GCA_963580455.1. Classification (NCBI taxonomy): domain Eukaryota; kingdom Viridiplantae; phylum Streptophyta; class Magnoliopsida; order Celastrales; family Celastraceae; genus Euonymus; species Euonymus europaeus. The sequence continues at coordinate 2,277,425 of OY756968.1, read as the reverse complement.
TTTTCTTTGCACGGTCTGGCTATCCTCCAGACCCTACTGATCCTGAGTACCATCCAACGGCTGCCTTTGGGAGGATACACCGTAAGATTGTGTTGCTAACTTTGTCAGGGGATGTGTTTTGATGTTAGTAGTGTACATATTGAAATCACTCTCGTTCTTAAGAATACTCCTCTTCATTAAATTCAGCTGTTGTGACATACCTGCCCAAGTCAAAAGCAGATACAAGGAGGAGGCTTTTAAGTAACTCCAAGGATGCTCAGGAAGGTGAAACAGCATCTCAGGTCGGTCCTTGGCTTATCCCAAATACTTGAAGATGAGCTTGTTACTTTTGGTTTCATTCTTTTCATTTATCCCTCGTTGGTATTTTTAAATGCAACATGAATGTCCTAAATAAAATTAATTTTTGCTGTTTCAGGTAGTTGATGATGGTCAAGTCGATCTTAAAGATGTTGGCCCTGTCGAATGGATATCATATTGGAAACCAAACATCACAATTAATCTGGTGGATGATTTTACACGGTATAAAAAACTCCCTTTGTGCCACAATCAATATGTATTCTTATTTTGCTACTCAAAACGTAAAAGTGAAAGAATAAGAATTTTTTTTGTGATACTGTTGCAAACTCTTAAATTTATTGTACTTCCATTCCATTTTGAATGCACATACTTCTTTGCTCTTATATCTGTTACTTCCTCTTGTTTATGAGTTGGTTTGTTAGTGATTGTGCTAATTCTTGGCTTCTTTTCCTCATTTATTAAAGTGATTTCTTTTGCAAGCAGGTACCCTCACAATGCTGTACCACCCAATATTGCTCCTCGTATCCTTCAGTTCGATTTTGGTTTGCCTAATTACAAATGTGTCTGTGTTTTAAAAAATTGTGTTTAAAGAACATACTCGAATATCTAAAAGATAACATATTATTTAGTGTTTAGAGAAACAGTGATTGAATTGCTTCAAGCATGATGTGCCGTTTGGGACTTGTTGCAATTAATTCTCCATTTAAAAAAATTTCTGAGGAGAAAGCAACTTAATGGTTAATAAGTAAAGTCCTAATATAATATGAAAATTGACTCTGATAATGTAAAAGTATAAGGCAAATTGTTATGACCGCATTTGCTTAGCCCAGCAGAAGAATGCTAGCTTTGGCCTTTAAACGTAACTTGTATACTTTGATGTAAACACTTAGTTGTATTTCAATTTTCGTCATACTTCTGTTGATCTATTGTAAACTCTTTCATAGCATTTGCTGTCACACACTCACACTCACAGCAAGTTTGTTGACACTACATGCTGTGAAGATGATTCTGCATTAGAGTTCCTTGACATTAGATCTGCAGACTTGTATGTGGAGCCTAGTACGGGAAATTACCATCCCACTGTATTTTTCAATGAGTTTTGGCTGCTTAGAGATAAGTTGATCCCAATTAATGAGTCAGTGACAGAATTGCCCTTGAATTTGGAGGTGGGTCCCATAAGCATGACAAAGTGGCAGCTATTCTTGCAGATTGAACAATCATTTCAGATGCAGCGTAGTTATGGGAGCATGCTTGAAGGCGAGGCTGATGAAATTAAGGTATTGTTTGAAGGCGAGGCTGTTGGAAAATTCCTTCTGTAATAACTATTTAACCATACTGTCATCTGAGGGTGGGCTCATAAGAAAAATTTAGGATGCCATTGTATTATTTAGAATCTTTTTTTTTTAATAAAATATTATTTAGAGTCTTAGATAAGCTTTTCTGGGATTTTCCCTGCAATTTTTTCTCTCCCTATTTAGCATCATCATATGAATCTGGTGTCTTTAAAAGACTTGCTTTGTCAGTCTGTGGATGAAATTAGCTATATCTGTTATTGCTTCCTGATAGGATCATAGGGCCAATTCTTGTTTTAAGATGTGAATTCCAATTTCAATTTCCTTGAAAATAATAGGGTGTGGAATGGGATGAGAAGAAGAGATTAAACTTCTAAATTATTTGAATCTATGTAACATTGGAAGGATCGAGCATAACAGTGAGATCATGAGTGCGAAGAACGATTTATTTGATTAGAAAAATCTCTTATGCAGGTATTTTATAGTTGATACTCATTTCCAACTTCCTGAGCCTTGGGGCAAAATAAGTTAAAATTATTTTTGGGATATAAGATCGTTTAGTGGGTGTGAAAAGTGATCCATTCGCTTAAAATACTTGCCATTATGTATGTTTCAAAGCAACTAAATAGTTAGTTAAGTTCGGTGATATATTGCACAAGAACTTCTAGTTGGTTCTGAAAAATTGAGTTAACAACCAATCGTTTAATGAATGTTCAACTTTAGATACTTGATGATTGTTCTTACTTTATGTTTATGATTTGATTGGATTTGGTGATCTAGATTTTGTTGAACAGAGCATACCTAAGTATAATAATCTGAAGAGAACTTGTGTAGCATATTTTAGTCTGGCCAGTGGCTTGGTTCTTTTGGAATTTAATTATAATTTTATGTTACTTCAGATGTCTGGACACCATCTTCTCAAATGCATATTGATTGTTAATTTTTCAGAGGGTTTTTGTGGAAGGAAATCCTTACTTCCTGGCGATCACAATGGTTGTTACGGTCCTTCATTCAATATTTGACTTCTTAGCGTTCAAGAATGGTAATATCACAATTGCTGTATTACATCAGTATTTCTATTTTGCTTCTCGAAGATCATTGTGAATCCTGTGATGATTTTATGGGATATTTTTATTGTTTTATTTTCTTTGCAGACATCCAGTTCTGGAACAAAAATAAGTCTATGGAAGGATTGTCCGCAAAGTCTGTTGTTGTGAACTTCATCTCTCAGCTCATTGTTTTCCTCTATCTGCTTGACAATGAAACTTCGTGGATGATACTTGCAAGCTCTGGAATTGGTTGCTGTATTGAATTCTGGAAAATAGGGAAAGCGATGCACATAGAGGTACTTTCCATTGATTAAACTCTGATATGAATAGTGTTTTGTGTTTATTACTGTTCGTTGCCAGACAAGTATTATTTATGACATCGTTTTCAGTAGCTCTCAAATATGTCCAAATCTAGGTTTTATAGCAGTCAATATTCTGTCTACGGAGTAATGTTATGCTTTGATGCATAGTTTGGCGTCTTCATATGGCTGGAGAGCGGAGGTGAAACATGTGAAAACAATATTAGTAGTCTTGGATTATGAAATTATATGAGAAGTTATGTTCCCATCTCTCAACCAATTCTATTTCCTCACTTTTCTTTTTTTTTCTTTCTCAAATCCCATCTCAAATTTCTTCCCCTTCCCCCGCTGTTTCTTTTCCCTATTGCTACTGTGTATATATTTGTTTGCTGTAGCTCTACACCAGTGCATTATATGGATAACCATATAGATGGAACCTGTGCTTGTATTCTTATATAATTTCATCTTCTCCTATTTGAATATGCATTTTTATAGATATCATTTAATGCTGGAACTGCTTACACAAATGCACCTCATTGTGGGTTTTGTTTGCAGATTGATAGAAGTAGATCTATTCCTATGTTGAGATTCCGAGACCGTGAATCGTATGCAAATAATAAAACAAAGGAATATGATGATCTTGCAATGAAGTATTTGTCCTATGTGCTATTTTTCCTTGCCGCATGCTTTTCTATTTATTCGCTCATGTATGAGCCCCAAAAGGGCTGGTATTCCTGGATTCTTTCTTCACTCACAAGCTGCGTATACATGTTTGGTAAGTGGCCTGTTCCTTCAGTTGTGTTACTTTTCAGATATACTTTTTTGTCATTTTTTCTTGCCAAAAAAGTTGAAATGTATTACCTCATGGCATAGGGTGCACACACTATTGTCATTCTCGATGAAGAGAGTAGCTTTCAGAAACTCAAGACTTATTCTTAGAATCTCTTGACTTGCTCAAATGTTTGCTTTAGAAGATTAACTGGGAAATAGGTTGACCAGCAAGCATATATATGGCTTAAATGTTTCGGTGAGAATCTGGTAATGGTCATTCTTTTACACCATACTGCTTTCCTTTCCATTGCAGGCTTTATCATGATGTGTCCGCAATTGTTTATAAATTACAAGCTGAAGTCTGTGGCTCATATGCCTTGGAGGCAGATGACTTACAAATTCCTCAACACCATCATAGATGATCTCTTTGCCTTCGTGATCAAAATGCCAATGCTGCATCGACTCTCTGTCTTCCGGGATGGTATGACCACGCCTTCCTTTCTATACATGCCGTTGCTTCTGTCATCTAGCAGCTTCATTTGTGTGATTTTCTCGATTACTCTGCCCTTTCATGCAGATCTTATATTCTTGATATACGTATACCAGAGGTATATTTATCCGGTGGATAGGTCGCGTGTTAATGAATTTGGTTTTGGTGGTGAGGATGATAAGCCCTCTGATGGTGCACAAGCAATTGCAGACAAGGAGGAAGACAAGAAAACCAAATGAGGGAGGTTTCTTCGTTATGCTTTTTGCAACTAGGTTTACGACGTGTTTCTGTAAAATTCAAGTAGAATTATGTTTATTTATTTCTTTTTCATATTCTGATAAGGTTTTTTATATAGTGTCGTCATTTCTCTTTTTTGGAAAGAATTTGTCTCCTATGGTTCTTTTCGATTTTACTTCTGGAAATACAGTAATTTGAAAATTTTGGTGGTGGGTTACAACTCACTTGATGAAAGAGAGTGGACGTAGAAGTAAAATAAGCAGCACAGGGATTTGTCAATGGGTTTGCAGTTTGCTTAAAAATGGCTGAACAGGCCGCGAAGGCCCAATGAACCAGCTGCATTCCCATTGTTCTTATTGTGGGCCCATTAGGCATGTTCTGAGTTCTGACTCCTGAGTCCTGTCATCCCGCGGACTCGCATTTGTAATGTGTTTTTGGAGGAAATTGGGTCTAGGCAAAATTGGGCTTCAGATGTGATTTGATTAGGCCCAAAAGCATAACAAAAATCAAAAGGAATCCAGTCCAGCCCAATGCAAACTGGAGACATTGCCCAAGTAGCACTAGCATGCGTATGGATAGTAAATTAAAAATATTTCACTAGCTTTTGCTGTTTTGCATCATAATCCTCATGTAGGAATCAGATTCATCATGATAAAAATAAATAGCACCAGTCCTGTTCCGAACAAAATGCTGAAAATTGAAAAAAAGAACCAACCGATGACAATAATTCAGGGGCATCGATGTCGGTCGATCACCAGAAATAGAAGAGCCATCACTTCTAATTGTCTGCCTTGAATGAAAGTTGCCTCCATCTACTCTAAGTAAGAAGATAATTCACAAGAGTCTGATTGTCGCTGTCATTGATGAAATCGCCTATAGTTTTGAATCAAACAGCGTAATACCCGGCAGATCATATTTGTGAATTCACAAGGAACAAGCATATCATAGTGAAACACATAAAAGATGATATTTAACCCAAGAAGTTTGTGTTCACCTTCGCTTTAATCTCTTCCTCTTGGATGCCACTTTAGCAGATCTAGATGACCGAATAGCAGAAGCAGCATAAGTCCTAAGCCTGTCCAGGATTCTCCTCTCGCACACACGCAACATCATAGAATGATACAACTTTCTCTCTCTAATACAGCAACACCTCTTCAGAGCTTCAATTTCTTCATCTAATGAGATCAACCCGTAAAAACTCTCACGTATATCTGCAAGCGACTTAAGAGCTTGACCAACACTTTCTGTCAGCAACAATTCCTTGCTCATTTCAAAAGATCTATTCAGAATACCGTCACAGGTTTCTGAAAGAATTCCATTACAGTCACTCCCAGTTGACACCGCAAAATCCAACTCACAGAATGCATTCCCTGGTAATAGCATTATGTACAATAAAACCAGTAGCTCAATCTGTGGTTCCCCATCAGATGAGACCTCAAAATATTCAGAGCTCTGACTAATACATCCAGAGTAATCTAACCTTCTCCACAGTGATAGCCTCGCCCTACTATAGCGGCTTGAAAATAAAGACGAACTCCACTGCAGAACAAGTTCCAAGTCAATGTTGATAATGTTGAATGTATTATCTGGCTCTGTAAATCCGTATCTGTGAAGTAAGGCAGCATTACCCATTGAACCATATGTATTAAAAACCTGGGAAACAATAAAGAAAAACTGTAAGGTGAAAGCAGAGTTTAAAAAGCCCTATGAATTCCTAGATGATCCTTAAAATATAAGTCAATGAGATAATCTATGAATACATAAATGATCCTGATGAAGTAGAAAATCATGTTGCCCATGTGCATGAGTGCAACATCATTCAATAAAACCTTCAACTGCCTTGATTCAAGCAAGAAATGCATCGGTATGTCCAAGTCTATTGATTTCACTAGGTGCAAACCTGATTCCAACTAGGGGTGTAAACGAGCCGAGCCGCTCACGAGCGGCTCGGCGTTCGGCTCGAAAAAAGCTCGTTCGTGATCGATTCGATTAATAAACGAGTAGAGCTTGAGCTTGATTTTGAGGCTCGATTTATAAACGAGCCGAGCTTGAGCAACATAAAGCTCGGCTCGTGAGCTCGGCTCGATAGTAGGCTCGTGAGTTAGCTCGTATTTAAGTCATTTAAGTAACTCATGCTAATGTAACTATATATGTTATATAACACGATTGTGAATATGTGATAATATAAGTTAACAAGTTATATCCCTAAACCCTAAACATATGTAAAAAATCCTAAAGGACTAAACCCTTATGTTATATAACATAATTCATGATAATATGAGTTATAAGCAAAAACCATAAACTCATTTGATTTAACCTTATGATAATATAAGTTATAACACAATTCATGATAACTTATATTCCCTGAAAACTCTAGAGAACTAAACCCCTATGTTATATAACATAAATCATGATAATATGAGTTATAAGCCAAAACCATAAACTCATTTGATTTAACCTTATGATAATATAAGTTATAACACAATTCATGATAACTTATATTCCCTAAACCTATGATTTAAATTTATGATAATATAAGTTATAACCCTAAAGGACTAAACCCCTATGTTATAATTAAATTATATTATAAGTAATAATTAAAAATATTTATATTTTATAATACTCAGAATAAAATTAATTTTTATTAAATTAAATATTTGTGTGTCTATATATATTATTTTTTATAAATTAAATTAATATATAAAAATACTATATATTTAAGAGAAATGATATATTAATTAATGTTTCACCTTAAGTCAACAAACTTGTGTAGCTTAGTTGGTCTAAAAACTTACCTTTAGTTGGAGGTCATAGGTTCTAATCCAACCAAAAGCAACTTTTTCAGAGTTTTCAAAAAAATAAACGAGCAGCTTATCGAGCTCTATAACGAGCCCGAACTTGAGCAAATAATCAAGTTGTTTATCGAGCTTGGCTCGAGCTCGGCTCGTTTATAGAATAATCGAGCATTTGGCGAGCCGAGCTCGAGCCCTTTGGAATACTAATCGAGCCGAGCTCGAACAAAAATTCTAGCTCGAGTCGAGCTCGAGCTTACCTTATTAGAACCGAGCCGAGCCTGAACATATCAAAGCTCGGCTCGGCTCGATTACACCCCTAATTCCAACTTGCTCTTCGGAAATGTTAGAACAGGTCAAAATGTCTACGTGTAGGCCCATCAAACAGAAAATATTTCATTTTCAAAAACATCTTTTACACGAATGTTGGCCAATTCAATGATAACAGTGTTTAAATAAAATCAAATTAATCAACCAAAATATTTGAAACTACAAACCACATCCTCCCATTCTCACTTTCTTTACATTTGACATGAATGATCGCTCACTTTATTAAAAGTTTAAAACCACTGATTGAAATAATAAGTTGATAATTTACAGAACAACAATATCTGAATCAGAACAGAGACAAACCTCAGCTCCAGCATTGACATTTTTCACCATTATCATTTCCAATACCATGGGATTATCCGATGAAACTGATGATTCTTCCAAGACAATAGCACTTTCAGAATTTGTACTCATAGCACTCATAAATTTCTGATCCTGCTGAAAATTTTCAGTTGGTGATTCAACTTCACTAGCTGTGGCTGACACATTGTCGCTGTAGTCGTTAATGTTGTTGCAGTTTTTAGTGTTGTCAGCATCATTGTCAGACTCACCGTGATAGTCAGTGAAGTGTACATCCTCAGCCCCAGTCTTGTGATTAAAGCTTTATTATATGAAGGAAAAAAAAATCAAGCTGAAGGTTTACAGATTTTTAACGGGTACAAATATTTTCTTCAAATATACTCTTGATACAAATCCAACCCAATAGTGCATTTAGCCATATGTATAATGTGTAGCACACTCAAAAATCAAAATTACACAAGCACAATGTCTATAAAAACTAAAAAGTAACTTGATTGTCACGGCCAGTGCCAAAGAGAAGACAACAGAACTTGGCATTTTTTCAACATAAGCCAAGAAATTACAAATGTTGCAGATAAGAGACTATTCATACAAATAAAAGTCCCAAAAGACATGCAAAAATCATAAATTGCAGCAGCGCAAGAATTGATTGCCATGAATGAGGCATACTTACAGGTCAGCCAAAGGAACCATTCCAGAGCCATGGAAGTCATCTATCTCAAAAGATCGAGAAGCAATAAGACTCTTCGCAAAAAAGTATTGTTCAATGCCAAAAGATTTTCGATCAAGCTTTGAAGGTACAGAATCTACAAGAGGCAGTATATTCTCCTTCCAATCGTCATAAATAAGAGCTTTATCTTCTTTCACTATCTGCCTACAACGACAAGAAAATTATCAATACTTTCAGGATAATGGTGGATGATTGCGATTATGCTTAAACAACTTCGAATCATCTGACAGAGATGTAAAAACATAAATACAATACTGCAAATCTAAGCACAACTAATTACTAAACATAATGAGTCAAGCAAAAAATTCATTCTTCAACTGCACATGGATGAGATACCTTGTGGAGCTCCGTCCCACCAAGAAGAGAATCTACTTCGTCAAGAGTCCAAACCAAGGGCATACATTCTCTTTCAGGCAATAGCTGAAGGTAGCCTGCCCATGGAGACTTCTCGCCGAGGCTCTTCTCATACATGAGAGCCACTGCCAGACCCAAAAGGCCGCCAAAGCCGGCAGATTCAATCAATTCACGCGCCCCGCTGGTCTTTACAGTGAGGCACGAGGTTTTGGGAATTGTGGCAACCACATCGCCTTCCTTCAGATCACAGAGCGCTTTCACAGCGATGCCTTGTAATGGATCTTCGGTGAAATTGAGGGCATCACTGAAATCGATTCCCTGGGACTTCATCCACCGCTTGAATGCCCTCAATCTCCTGCGTCATTAAATTTTAAACAGGTTATTACAATTCATGCAAGAAATCATAATTCGTTTTGAAGCTGAGAAATCACAATGAGTCTCTTTACTTAGTCAGCAAATGAGCATTCAGAGTTGGCGTACCTGGTAGCGGAAGCCATGAGTGCAGCGTACGGAGCACCTTCAGGTAGGGTTTTGATGGGGTATTCCTCAATCTTTATGGACTTTTAACTGGGCGATATCTGGAATGTACTTCAGCCCATTTATTTTTAGCTAAAGGGCCGCCGAGCCCAAGTTTTTGAGGGCCGTTGTCTTAAGTTGGACTTTTACTGGGCTTTCTGGAATGCACTTCAGCCCATTTATATCTTAGCTAAAAGGCCGCCTAGCCCACGTTTGGACTTTCCATTAACTTTTGTTGTTTTCCCTTTTTTACGCTAGCGAGCGCAATTCGATTCGCCGTACTGAAATTATGATACTTACGTTGGAATTAGGTCATCAATCGACGGGGTCACGGAGCTGCGGTCGGATCCGCCTTAGAAGACGGAGAGGCATTATTCCGATCTTACTCAGGTATGGAACCTATCGCTATCCTTTCATTTTGTCGTAATTCTTTTGGTTTCTGGTTTTTGTTGTGGTGAATGGAGAAGCTTGCGACGGCGATGAATGAATACTGATGATGAATAGAATCATTCGTTGTTATCATCAATTGATAGAATTCGTATTGCTTTCTGCAGATCATTTCATGATGGAATGCACGAACTTTTTTAATAAAAAAAATTGGCTGCTTGATTTATTGCGGTTTGATTATGTAATTGAATGAATACCTAATTTGAAGTACTCTGAAGTTTGATTCATTTCGCATAATTGTGCATTCCATATTTGTTTTTATTTTTTATTTTGTTAGATTGAGACATAAAAATCTTGTTTTCAATTCTCGTCTCGATCTTTATTAGCAGAATTTGAGCTCTCTTGTTCTCTCTTGTTCTCTCTTATAAAACTAGATGCTTTTTCAGATGGAAAACATTCACATTGTTGAGAAAAATAAAATCACAAGCACGCAATCCGTTCATGTGCACAAGGCTCCCCACAGATCAGAAACACACAATAACAGATGCACAAGTAATTAAGCTTCCCAATATTGCAGTATCAGTATCACTCATATTTTAGCACATTTTCCAGGAACTAATGATACGGTCTCCCTCGCAAGATCATGAATCACCAATATGTTCTGCTGTTGAAAATTGCCAAATATTGATATACCCAGTGCAGGAACCATGGCCAAGCACATCACATCAGTCCATTCCTTGTATCTACAATCATATAATCTGCTGGCAATTTCAAATCTGCTCCATCAAAATGCAATATCATCTCAGGAACTTCATCTTCATTTGTCATCTCGGGAACTTGAAATTCATTTGATTCCTTCCCCAATTTGAAGCAGAGAGGGAGCCCTAACGTGCCAGACTTGTCGACGGTGAGCTTTATTTTGTCTATGAATAATTTTGCTACCAAATAAAAAACTCTTTTCCAAAAATGTGACTGTTGTGCCAGAGTCTATGATTAGGCCACCTTTGCCATCGGCTAGTGCGACAGCTTTCTCGATGGATAATTTAGTGCCTCCAATTGTGATTCCTTTAAGTGAGAGATAATAAAAAGATGCTGGTGATGGGTTTCTGATCAAAGGTGTTGTCTTAGTTTCATGTGGGTTTGGATTCCGATTTGCTAGTGAGCCCATCAGAAGTGTACCACTTTTGGTATCATCTGTGCAAGATGCACAATAAGCGAACTTATGTTCCTTAAGTTGTGAAACAAGTGATAATGGTCCACGCCCGAGACCAACAAGAGCAGATCCTGGATCGAACCCATCATCTTTCTCATCTTCTCCACAGCCCATCCCGACTTTTTGAACAGAGACAGCACCAAATGTGAAGGTTTCAAAGGCCATAATTCCTTTTGTGAAAAAGCCATCACCATATGGGTACTTATACCCACAACCACCACGACCACATGTTGCTAGCTGCAATGCTTCACAAAGTTCGCTTGCGCATGGCAGCTGGGAGAAACACGATGAATTATCTGGATTGAAAAGTGGCATAGTCTGTTCCCTTTTATTGAGAAGTCGTTCAGTTGCTTTTTGATTGTAGCACTGAGTCCATATCAAGTCGCTGCCAGTGTCCACAATAGCAGAGATATTCTTTGGTGGTGTGCCGATCTTGAAATAGGCGGAGAACTCGCCGATACCGCCCCCACTACGAACTCGACTTGAAATATCTTCAGATTTTGCGTCCAAAGCCATGGCATTCATATTTTGTAGCCTGTCTTCCTCGCTCAATCCCATGCAGTATTTGCTCAAACTTGGTCAAGATATTGCCTGAATCAACATGCTTGAGCTCAACCCGAAAACCTATATTATTGTTACGCGAGTGCTCTACTTCTTTTGGAGATGTTGAACATGCTGGAGAAGCTAAAAAGGCTGCTGCTGCTGCTAGTAGTACAACTAGTGAGACTGGAGGGAAATTATGGATTAGAGCCATTGCTAAACGAGTGATGATCAAAAGAGAGACAATGGCAGCTGTTTTTATAGTGCTTGCAAACATAGATGCGAGGGCTTAATTAGAGAATGTGATACATATTTCTTGCTAGTTGTCATGGTAGACTTTTGTTCTTTTACACTGCTCTTTGTTTCCGATTATTGCCAGGTTGACTACTTGTCTTCTGGCAATAGGCTGCTTTGATTTATAGTATGATCAGGCACAATTTGTAGTTAAGTGATCATATTGCCCCTCAGCAAATATTATATTATAATAATATCCGCCAATTTCAGTCCTTTTCTGTCTCCATATAGATATAGAAAAAGATTATCAGGTGTCAATGTCCATAAATATTGGTTCGACCCCAATGCTTCCAAAAAAAAGAAAGATTAATGGACATGTGTTCACAAAGATTATTCATGTTTTATTTTGGTCACTCAAAGATTAAATGTTTCAATTTGATTAATGAGCTTTCATTTTTTTACTTCAATTTCGTCACCCGGACAGATTTTGCCCATAACGGACAATAACCTGAGCACTGACGTGTATATATATATATAGACACATAGTTGTTCTCTCTTACGAACTTTACTTCCAGACCTAATTTACGGACTTAATTCTCAATCGTTGGATTGCACAACAGTTGAGATTTCAACATCTATTATCACCTCCAATAAGATTCAATTCTTCTTCCTCACCATATCAAATCTATAAAATCATATCAAAAGCCCCCACATCAAGAACTTACTAAATCAAGAGATCACTAAATCTCATATGCCTAGCTATGGAGTCTCTATCATATGGGTTTCTCTCTTTTGCATTTGGAGTATTATTGTTGTCAACAGTAGTGCCATAAAAAATGTCGTCAGGTGAGTTGAGTGAAACGAAAGTACCCTTTAGAAGTGTCATTAGATGAGATGAGTGAAATGGAAGTGCCGATCAGACGTTCGTCTGAGATTAGTGAAATGGAGTAGTGAAGTTTGAGGGATTGAAATCTCAACCATTGGACACCACTGGCTGAGATTTTAGTCCGTAATTGAAGATCGGATGAGAGAATTTTCTTGAATATATATATATATATATAGTTTGTGTAAATGGTTGGTTTGATTGAACGGTTGATTATCGATGACTATTTTGATTATTGGTTAATTACGTTGATTCTATTAAATAAATATATAATTTTTTTTTTAAAAAAAAAGAGAGAGTAACCGACCAATCGGTTCAGTTATTTAGAACATTTTTACACGAAACCCAAAATTTCAACTATCTGATCGCCACAACTCTATCACCATCATGAGTTTTCTGCATTCATTAAAATATATACCTGTGATGGTTGAGATCTGACATGTTGAGGCATGATAGATATTCATCAACATTTTTAAGGAAAATTGATTAATAAGTCTTTATCATTGAAATGTGCAATTTATTAAGAATAATTATCTAAGAAATCATCATAACCACACAATTAAGAACATATAATCACTCTCTCTATATTGCCCTATCACTCACAATTGATCACACTGTGTAGGAACAAACGATAGTGTCTTCTTCTCAAGGTCATGGTGCACCAACAAATTCTGCTGCTGAATATTTCCAAATATAGACATACCATTAGAAGAACCCATGGCCAAGCACAACTCTCCACTACTTGAATCTGCAATCATGTAATTCTCTCCTGGCAAATCCAAATCTGCTCCTTCAAAATGGAATATCAATTTGGGCACCTTCACTTCATCTGTTCCTTTTGGCAACGTGAAGCAGAGGTCGAGCCCGCTCGAGCTAGACCGCTCCAGAGGTAGGTGGATTTGATCTGTGAAACCCTTTTTTACCAAATCAAAAGCACTCTCTTCTAAGTAAGTGATTGTTGTGCCAGAGTCAATGATTAGGCCACCAGACCCATCATCTTGGAGTGCAAAAGTGGATTTGTCTATGGCTAATTTAGTGTCACCAACTGTGATTCCTTGCAGTGAAAGATAATAAAAAGATGGCTGTGATGGGTTTTTGATCAAAGGTGTTGTTTTGACTTCAGTTTTTGTACTATTCAAGCTTGCTAGTGATCCCATCAAGAGTGAGCCAGTCTGGGTGGTTTCAATGGAGGTTAAGCAATAAGAGAACTTAGGCTCCTTAAGCTGCGAAACAAGCGATAACTGGCCACGACCGAGACCAACTAGACCGGCTGCTTGTGTGAACCCATCTCCTACATTCTCATCTCCACAACCAAATCCAACATTTGGGACAGAAACATCACCAAATTTGAATGTTTCAGAGGCCAGAATCCCTTGTGTTGAAGAGTAATCGCCATACGAGTAGTAATACTCACACCCATTTTTACATGTTGGTTGAGGCAATGCTTTGCACAGTGCACTTGAGCAAGACAATTTGGAGAAACTCGAAGACGATTTCGGATTGAAAATCGGTGTAGGTTGATTGTAACATTGAGTGCAAGGCTTACATTGAGTCCAAATCAAGTCACTACCAGTGTCAATAATCGCTGAGTAAGCTTCCGGTGGCGTCCCGATCGATAGTTGCATCAAGAACTCACCATTTCCAGCAAGAATTGGACTTGAAATCTTCGATGTATCTGTAATACTGGCATCCAAAACCATTGCATTCAGCTTTTGTAGCCTGTGTTGCCCCCTCTTAATCCCATGTTGAATCCTCTCAAACTTGGTCAAGTTCTTCCCCGAATCGACGTGTTGGAGCGTAACCCGAAACCCGATTTCATGCAGCTTTTGGTGCTCCAGAATTCCCCTAGGTGTTGAACATGCTGTATTAGCAAAAATGGATAGTGTCACTAGTAGTACAAATGAAACAGTTGAAGCGAAATCAAGCAATGAAGCCATGGAAGAGTGAATGAGTGAGCGTGAGATCAAAATGTTGTGTGTGTGTGTGTGTGTGTGTATATATATATATATATATATATATAGAGAGAGAGAGAGAGAGTAAATTGATTAGATGGTAATGAGAGAGAGATATAGAGAGCAAAAATGGAGGGATTTGATATAGGTGAGGTATGGAGAACAAAAACAAAGACGTGCCAACTTGAATTGGCCGGGTCTTGCGTGGTTGTTGGGGATAGTGAGAGAGAAAGCCAAGACATTAACACATTCTCATATGTTTTGTTCCATTAAAAAGAAAAATATGGTGTGATTTTTACTAAATATAATCTCAATTTTTATTTATTTTTTACTGAAAACGACATTATACATACATATATATATATATATATGTGTGTGTGTGTGTGTCTATATATATATTGCATTTGATTGTTGCTTGGAACTCACATTAGTTATAAGTAATTTCATCACTTTCCTACATTATTATAGTACCAAGAAAGAAATTATCCACATTATGATTATTTCGTTCCTCTATTTTCTTCTTATTTTTTTTGATATAATTTATGTTTATACAAGTTGATGGGATTGTGATTGAGGTGGGTGGCCAAACAGGATTATTAAATATTAATTACTTAATCAATGACCAAAAAAAAAAAAACAATTTAGGTTATCGTTAGGTTTGATTTTTTTTCAAATCTCTTATTTTATACATTTTTGTATTTCTAGGGTTCGGTTAGAAAAGAAAAACATACATTTTTGTTTGTCACTATATATAAATTGAAACCCTAAACGATTCACTCTCTACTATAGTTTATATCCAAGCGTCTTTGTTTGATATTAAAACTTAAAAGTCGATTATAAAATAAAAAAAGATCTCCTAAGAAAAATAAAGATTCAATAAGCTTTAATTTTTTAGATGCATTTTGGTATGCCTTTTTTTTCTTTTTTTTCCCAAAAAAATATAAAACCACCTCAAAAATACATTGGGTTGTTCGTTAAATGTTAAATGAAAGAAGAAGAAGAAGAAGAAAAACTCGTTTTTGAAAAATAGAAAACAGGAGAAAAAGAAACAACCCAAAACGACTATTTAAAAACAAAAAAAAAACTAAAAATATAATGTGTTAATTAGGATTTAACAATGTGTACTTAGCCACAAATTTTGGATCCTTGACTAACACGTTACCCTTTTTGATTGGTAATAAGTTTGGATATGTGATGAACCGAACCGAACCGAACCAAGTATCATCTGAATGTTTTGGAGTCCCAAGTCACAAGGGTTGCTTGTTATTTGAAACCTAGCAAATAAATAGCAGTTTTTATTTGGATGTTGATATGAAACCTAACTCTTATCGTAAAGGGTTCATTAGAAAAATATACCATGAAACAGTGTCGATGCAAAAAGCTGCAATAATCTCGTAAATTCAACCTCGGGGCTCGGGTTGAGAAGTGATGTAGGGAGAATATCCAACATCGATAAATCATGGGCTCGCGTATAAGGTGGGCAATCCTCATACTAACAAGCTAGTTTTCTAGTAATGAGTAGGCTCATTCCTTTGTGATTAGACTTGCATGAGCCCATACACAAAAACCCTCTTGGGCGTGTGCCTCTTGCTGCATCAACAAGGCACTAATGGAGTCCATAATGAAAACTGTTTTAAATCAAATGCCATAAAGTTGGGCTGCAAGAACTGGGGTCGGAATTATCAGATGACAAAATGCATCACACCCCAAAGAAAGGAGACAATAAACTGGAGTTCTGGTCTCATAGGTGCAGCTCCTAGATCTTAGGATCTCTATCCACATCCTCAGATGGCAGAAAATCAGTGACAGCCCATTGCTCATCATCCCAATCAGGCATCCGAACAAATACTAAACAACATGATATTCCAGGACCACAATCTAACAGTAATTACTTATGAGTAGTACAAATAATTTTTAAAAAAAAGGAGAGATTCCCTTGATGTTACCATTGTAATCCAACTCCATAAGGAGAAGATTTCTGCCGAGATCTGTTTTTACCAAATATCTGTATCTGGTTTGCAAATTCTTCCTCCTCTTCAAGCTTCTTCCTCCGAGCAGCTTCTTCTTTTTGCCTTTGAATCAGCTCCAACTCTCGATACCGCTCCTCCTCTTTTCGCTGCAGCTCTAAAGCTAAATTTCTCTGTGCCTCTTCCACCCTTCTCCTATTCTCTTCGAGCATCTTATCTAATTCCTCTCTCTCTTTTCGAGCTTGTTCCTGGATCAGAAGGACCAAGTAAAGGAAAATGTCCCGTTATTTTGTAACTTCCTCTAAAAGTGGATTTCATTAGTAAGAAGCAGAAGATTCAACAACTCATACAATTGCAAACTGTGTTATGATAATGCAGCCTACTGTCCAGGAAAGGTTAAAAGGGCGTGGTTTCTATATGTAACCAGAACAGGATGAGATAGAAGTAAGATGGGTAACGCAAAGAACAAGTAATTTGGATTGTTAGATCTTCTATATGTTCATATAGTGACAAACTTTAACTTCAAGAGCGTACATCCTCCAAGCCATCAAGTCAATCTTGAACGTGTAAAGTTTTACATTATACCAAAGCCCATAACACTGTTTTGTTGACAGTCAGTACTATGCTACCCAGTAGATCATCAATTTTTCCTACCATTGCCTATTCCCACCATAAGAGGCAACTGGAATTGCGTCAAGTGGATTCCAACCTCTATCATCAGGAATGCGAGGAAGCAAGGTAACACAGGTTATGAATTCCAGCCACCCTGGCGCTTCAGGGTAGCGTTGAATAGGTTGACCTGGAACGCCAGGGCATTTAGGTTTCTAGAATTTTGTGAACATCCAGAATTGAAAATGTGACTAGATTGATTGAACAGTGTTGGACAATTCTTGTAGTCGTATATAAAAGGGTGTTATGGACTGATCAAGACACTATTGACACTTGACAGCATACAAGAAACTGTAGGGTCTGAAAGGGGTCACAAGAGAGTAAGATTTTGGAATTATAATATGACTGGAAAGTTGAGATTGCAGGGTCGAGATTGGGATGTGAACTAATCAGACTCTTGTAGCTCGTGTCAAGCGAAACAAACTGAGCTAAAAGCCATGCTGACACTCCATTTCTTTAACAAATTTACCAAGCCAATCAAAGCACTATCTCATGCCTGGATTATCCTCTCGCACTATCAATTTTATCAAGCCAAGACAAATAAAACTACAATACTTACTTCTTTTTGTCTTGCCTCAGCAAGAGCAGCTTCCTTCTCTTTTGCCAATTGAGCTACAACATCATCAAACAACCTCTTTCGACCTTCTTCTATTTGGTGCTCAATTTCTAACCTAACTTCCTCTGAGCCTAACCTTTCCTCGACATTTTTTCGAATAGCTTCCTCCAATCTCCTTGCGGTCTCTTCCTCCAAAAGTTTTAATTCTGCCTCCTTTTGACGCCTGATAGCCAATACAATAGGTTAGATTGACAAAGAGTCATTGAATAGAAAGTGAAATTAGCAAGCGGGGAGATGATAGAATCATATGGTTACATATGCAGGCATATAACATTTCATTTACCATAAGTTACAATGGCTCTTCCATCTAACAAACCAATAAACTACATAAACGAAATCTATGCACCCCCCACTCCTGCAAGTATCAGATCCATAACAAATATCTCAGAAAGAACAGAAATTAAAAGAATGATAGATGACAAGTTGACGAGAAGTATGCACTATGGAATAACACCTTTGAGACAAGAATGAGGAGAAAATATAAAATCACCTAATGGAAAACTAAATTTGGAAAACTTTTAGAAAAAAAAATTGGAAAAGATTTTTCATATTTGCCTCTACGGCTCTAACTAAATGTGTGGAAGAAAAATCTAGAGAGATTAAAAATACATATTTTAGCCAACCCCAAAATTCTGGGATAGAGACTACGATTTTGATAATGCCTCTACGGCACTAACTCATGAACCACTAACCAAACTCTTCGAAAACCACCACCATTTTACAGTTTACGAGAAGATACTGGCAGTGTTTCTTTGACCATCAACAGATCTGTTTATTATAAACCAAAGCACAACATTGGCAACAAGGTTAGAGAAAGAGCAAGCTAGCCCATAAAGCAATAACAAACATGATGTATTTCCTAGACAGCATTAGACATAACTGAGCCTTTTTAATGCAATCCATATTTAGGTCAACATAACTGGCCTCAGCAAGAACATAGACAACGACAATATGACCTACTTACAGTCAAATCCCAGAAAAAGTGAGTGAATAATTATTCTCAAAAGGGTTTTGGAAATATGCAAATTTCCTGTTAAATGACAAGCACAAATTTAGACAAACCTTAAAATCAATTTTCACACGTAGTCAAAATATAGTGTAACAATATATTTTTTAAGTTACGCAGCAGATGAGGGAAAAAAAATAGAAAATTACCTTTTCTCTTCTTTTTCCTTCCCTTCCTTAATTTTCTCATTGGCACTTTTTTGCTCGGACGATGGAAGGCTTGGACTTGGAGACTTGGGTGAAGGAGACAAGGAGTAGCTCCTACTTCTCCTTCTTCTATGACGCCGAGGTGTTCGAGACCTACTTTTACGACGCCTATAACTTGGCGAACGACTTCTATGGCGGGAATTGGAACGACTTCTTCTCCTGCACTAAAATTGCAATGCATTATAAGTTTATAACCAAAACTACTACTCCCTTACCTCTCTCTCTCATGCACACTACACATGCAAATCAATAGAACTCTCAGTAAAGTTCCACATTACAGGCACCAAATACAAGCCACCGGAGAAAAAAGTCATTTGAAACAAATAATTTTAACAGCACAGTAGCTGATCTTATGAATTAATTGTAATCAAACCACTTCATAGGAGCCACAAAGAATAAAACACCAACAGCATCAAGACTACTAATGCATGAAGCATATGAAGCACTAACACTCATGTTTTTCCTCCGAAAAAAAAAGGAATTAAAAAGCAACAACAAGATCAACCACCTATGGAACACAACAATGCCAAAATAGTTACATGATTATCGTTCCGACGCCCGATGTAAAACACCTAGATTAAAAAAATCAACTTCAAATCGAAGACAATCCAATTAAGATCAAATTGTCTCTCTTTTAGCTCAAAGCATTCATATACGAACTGTTAATAAGATACAGAAGAGTAAGTGAGGGGACCTGAAATAAGGAGATCGGCTGCGGTCTCTTCTGCTACGGCGATGACCGACCGGCGACGGAGAATACCTTCTCCGATATGACGGAGAGCGAGATAAGCTTCTGGGCATCCTTGTTTGTCCTTTTTATTTTTTCGTCTTATAACAATCCAACAGCACAATCAAACCACATCTGCGAATTCCCAACCTCTCACCCACGAAGCGAACGAGAGCGGCTGAGCGAGAATCCCTCTGACATCTCTCTAGGACGGCTCAGTTTCACAAGCAACTTGCGTAAGACTTCAATCCACCGCCAAGTCCAACGAATGTGTTAGCCCACGACGAGAGTAGGTGGGCCGCATCGGACTTATGGGCTTGTTGCATACCCGATCCAATAGCCCAGATTTTTCTGTCATTAAAGAATCTAAAACTATTTAAACCCTATGATTGTCAGGAAAAATAGGGCTGTAAAAAAATAAACGAAATCGAACAGTTTCTGTTTTTTTTTCAATAATTTTTTTACATATCTTCTACTAAAATCGAATCGAAAATTGACATATCGGTTGAAAATATACTAAACAGTTTGACTAAGGTATGTCAAAAATTACCAAAACTGACCATTAGCACCACTAAAAAAAAGATAAATATAGTAATTATTACCAAGGAGAAAATTTAACCGTACAATTTTGTCTGTACTATTTGGGCTATTTGGAATAACATAAATAATTTTTTATATACCAAAAAAAAAGAGGAATACATGAGAGGTGGTAGCCTTCGCCCAAAGTTACATGGTTGAATTTTCTTAAGAAAATGCATTACAAATAATGATTTCCACCCCAACCTTTTCTTCAACGCTTAAGCCTTTGTCCGAAGTTGCATGGTTGTTATTTGGAGTCAACAAATTTATAGTGAATCTAATTTTCTGTTGAAACAGACTCATATATTATTGTGTCTGAGTGACTACGTTTACATTTGATTTTTATCAATTATCACATTTTGAACATATCATGAATGTCGTAAAGAAGGTTGCACTTGCTTTGAATTTTGTGACTTTTAGCGATGTAACCAGAAAGTACAACAAAGTTGCTCACATTCTTGCTAAGAATTTCAACATTTTGGGAGGTTTTCGCATTTGGTTGAAAGATCTTCCTTCTAGTGTCGACTCTATTATTATTGAAGATTGTGTAACTCGTTTGGAGCAATTGGTTTTGGGAAAAAAAAAGGTAATCACAATCATTGCACTCACAAAAGGTAATTTCTTTATCAAACAATACAATTTTTACAACCTTCATACTAGTGCACTGTGTTGCTAATAAGATACACATAAAGCTTTCTCTATTACTCTATATATCTAAGGTATCCATTTTCCTTGTTCGCTATGCCACAACATTCTCTAAGAACAAATCCATCCATGATTACTTCAAAGGGTGTCACAAAATTGCTTTCATGTAAGAAATATGTTTATCTTGCTTTGGACAACTGCATAGCTTCTTGGTCAACACTGAACTCTTCTGCCCAAATGAATTGGTGAGACATGAGTGAGAATTCCTGGTTCCTCACAACTTCAAGCTGCTCCCACTCAGCCCATCTCTCAGACAAACCCACTCCTTGCAACATTTTAACCACTTCAGCCATTGTTGGGCGGTCTTCGGGTGAGTTTTGAGTGCAAAGCAATGCAACCTGAACAATAGTCTCGACTTGTTTACAATCGTAAGTGTTCAAGTTTCCATCCACAATGTCATCAAGTCTATTTTCTCTCTGTAGCTTCTTGATCTGTAGATATCACGCTCGTGTCATTCGACATCTCACTAGAAGATATCAACAGATTAAAGGACAATATGAAAGAATAACGGAACAAAAGCAAAGAAGAAAAATAGACCTCTCAAGATCATAGATGATTTGAAAAACCTTTTTAAGAAATGGGTGAATCAGTTATGATGATTCCAGACAGCATTAGATACAAATGAAGTAAAATGAAAAACTTACATGATCAAGCAGTATAACATCCTCTTCCTCTTCTAGGCGAGAGAAATCTATTGCGCGCTGACCCGTAACAAGTTCGAGAAGTGTTATACCATATCCAAAAACATCTGTCTTCTCTGATGATTTTCCCGTGGATATATATTCCGGAGGAATGTGACCCATGGTGCCACGCACTTGGGTGGTAACATGAGTCAATTCTGTATCAACCAACTTTGCCAGCCCAAAATCTCCAAGAACAGGCTCAAAATTGTCATCCAATAAGATATTCGCAGCCTTTAAATCACGATGTATAATCTTCGGATTACAATGGTCATGAAGATACTCCAACCCATGGGCTGCACCAAAAGCCACCTGCATCCTTGTAGGCCAATCAAGACCTTTTTCTCCAGGTTTTAAGTCTGAAAGACAGATAAAAATAAAATAATTATACTGAAATTACATTAACACAAGGTCACAAGAGATCTGGAAGAATAGATAATGAGAAAGGATATGAATATGGGTCGCTTCTTTCAGATTTTTAGGATTGAATTTCAAGAAGACTACTAAAAGAGAACCGTAAGATATCAACATATGATACAAAGAAACAGCATGTTGCAAGTCTTCATACAGGATCTATATGGTCAGTATCCGAAACTAGATTGAGTTACTAGAGAACACTATAAATAAATATAAATCGCAGTCAAAAGCAGTAGCTGATATGCAGACATGCAATGTCAGTTTCTGCTACTGAATTGAAAAATTAAAGCACGCATTGAAGAACAAATACCTCGCAAGCGATATGCAACACTAAGATTTGGCATAAATGGATAAATGAGGATTTTCTCCGATGAGGTTGTGCAAAAACCAATCAATCGTAAAAGATTCTTATGAACAGCTACACTTATAAGTTCAACTTCTCTCTGAAATGCTGCTTCTCCACCACGACTGTAACAATCCGCAAGGCGTTTCACAGCAATTTTTGTGTTGTCTGAGAGGACACCTCGGTAAACTTTTCCAAACCCTCCTTGTCCGATGATATTGTCTTCATTGAAATTGGCAGTTGCAAGTTGGAGCTCACGCCAAGAAAATCTTCTAAGTTGACCAAAGGAAATTTGGCGCGCATCTTCACCTGAAATTGTAAGGATTCAAAAGTTTTCCCAGGAATGATTCAGATAATTAGAGAGAGAATGCTATATCAGGATGTGAACCATAAATCCAAGAAACTAAACGTAAAACTAAGACAAATTTCTATGCATGTGCTTAAATGACATGAATTATGTCATTAGTTTACTGGGGATTTTTAACTATGAATTTGTTATATGTTTCTATTTCTTCTGGTTCACATTTGGTGTCAATGTACTCCAACTCTCTTTTGGCATTTTCCGTTAACTTAATTAATTATATAAGATCTGAATATATATATAATATGACATGATTGTAAATAGAAGGAGAAATATGAAATTACCATCAACATCAACAAACACGTCATGTTTGAGTTTGTGCAGTTGATGGCATCGGTAGGCAAAGATAGCCCCAACTAGCAAAAGGATGAAAGCACCACAACTTGCCGAAGTAATAACGACTTTGAGTTTTGACTTCCTGGTTGGAACTGTAAGATTACCTAAAATTTAAGCTCCACAAAGAAAAACCAGGATCTAAATAGGACAAAGCAGTCCAGTAATAATTTAACGGGAAACCTGAAACAGGAGATCCTGAAATGCAAGGTTCCTCCAAGTTGGAGCCACAAGTAAGATGCGTTGCTGTAAAACTGAAAGAATAGTACAGTCAATGAGAAGCCCTTGAGTAATATCAAATTACAAAGAGATGTATTATAAATGCATTTTACTTGAATGTTGGGACCGTGTAGAATTGCCTTGGTATCTGTCCCATTAAATCATTTGATGAAAGATCCCTGCCATAGAAAGTGATCATAAGGAATTCAGAAACACAGTGGAACAAAAATTGAAAATAGGAAACAAATATCTTTGAGAACAATAGTTTATTTTTGTTCGGCACAAGAAGAAGAGAACTACAGTAGATGCACTAAGTGGAACATTGACTGCATGAACTTATGCAATATGATTATGTAATGAATTCTATAAACTTAGATGGTTCTCTTATTTCCCTGAACCATAAGCGATTTCACTGGTTCTTCATTTGTCATATTGTTGGCTGCATGAAACTTTTGAGTGAAATATGCAGAGTTAAATAAGCACACCAAAAACTTGTCTAAACGATGCAGCTAGAAGGCCTGACTGTCATAACTCATAAATTTTAAAAAAAACCTCACACTTTGTAACAGGAAAAACAGCCTTACAAATGCTTTAAATTGGATAGGTGGACCCAAGCAATAGGTATAGAGCCACTGAATTTATTATTTGCAAGATTCAGATTCTGTAGACGCACCATGCTGCCAATGTAATCAGGTAAATGACCAGACAGATTATTGCCCTGTAATTCCCTGCAGGGGGCGAACAAGTTTTTGAAGAAAGGAAGCAATTTACCACAAAGAAAAAAGCATAGCTAATAGCCTAATACACAAGTTTGGGATATCCGGGAGAGCAAAAGTCTTTTCCAAATGCCAAGTGGAAATTGCCGAAGGAAAGAAGAAAAAAAGAGAGAGCATACAACACAGATGTCATTAAAGAACTTATTGTTAATGTAACCATATCCAGACAAGGAGGTAGAGAGGGAGGTTGGGGGACAGGGGCTATGAGCAGCCACTTACAGGGATCCATTGATTTACCGAAAGCCATTATATGATGCAGAGGAAACTTAAGAGATCACCTACATATTTTTATCATCTTGTTCCTTAAGTCAGACATTCTACTCATACCAAAAGCATTCTCCTGATGCATAAAATAAATGGTTACAGAGATTTGCTTTATCATGGTTTTGAGAACGGAAAGCTTTAGCACCTAGATGATAACTTACAAGCTCTCAAGAAACTTCAGTTTGGTAATCGAATGCGAAAGAGTTCCTGAAAGTCCAATTGCAGCAAGGCTCCTGCAAATAGGTACATCACTACCGAGTAACTATAATGCAGAAGAAAAATCAACTATCTAAGATATCTTCAAAATAAGACACTCACAAAGCTATGACATTTCCATTTCTACAAGTGACATGAGACCAACTAAAGCACGGGCTCACAAAAAAGTCATTCCAATCTGCTACCAGTCCATTAGAGTCATTAAGCGCAGTCCGAAACTCTATCAAAGCTTCGCCTGAATATTTTCAGAAAGTGGAACAGTTATTAAAACTATTATTGACAAAGGCAAAAATATAAGGATCAAATATGTATTTTCTATTTATCTTGTTCAACCCAGAAATATCTAAACATTGATTGAGTTAGATACTAAGGTTGTGCAATATATCATAAACAAGGTACCATAACAGTGAATGCGACACAATCCAATACGAATTTCTAAATATCGAATCTTTGTATCAAACTACACTGAACTTTAATTGCCTACATGATGATAATCTCAATAAGATTGATGGAAATATTTGACTTAACAATACCTTCAAGGTCAGGCTCCTTGGATGAATAACCATACTTCAAAAGGAGGATGAGTATGAGAAACTTTAAGACTAGCTTTGCAGAATGCCAGAACCCGCGAGCAACAAACTGGCAACCATACGCAATATGCAGGGAAGAGTCACCAGTCCGCTTGCAACCTTGGGCAAAAATAAAGTTACGTTAAACCGCACAACAGGTGCTTGTTAAAATGCGACAGTGGAAGAAAGCAATAAAATAGTAAAATATGTGGAAACCATTCAAACTAAAGAACTCCTCATCCCAAATTTGGAAGTACTTGCATGAAAAACAAGGCCAACCTTTGAAAACTACACGAGCATGCAAAAGACCCACAAACAAAACAACAGATTGAATAAGTTAAACATGAAAGAATAAGAAAATCAATAGAAGAAAAGACAAAAGTTACCTGTTTTGGCCATGGCAGGCGAAACCCAACATGAATCAAGATAAGGTGACACCAGAAGATGGAGAAGCAGAAAATGTAGGAGTTGAAGCATCGTATAATGATTAAACTCACTATTATACTAATAATTGGAGGATGATGATAAGAAAGTGTAACGGACCCACAAAGCATTTTGGAAAGGCAAACAGAGGAAAAGGAAATGCTGGCAAGACCAATGGAATAGGACATGGAATGGAAGCCCTGATTGAGGTTTTGTGGTGGTGTTAAGTGGGGTGGAATGAGAATAAGAAACCCACTAATTAAATTGGGGTCGTCTTTGCTTTACAATTGGATAGATCAAAGGATTAAAGATAAGTAATTTGTTGACCATGTCAGGTGTTGTGTTGTGTTGCTTTATGAAAAGATGCTGATGCACATGCACCAAAATATTGCAAGATTTTTATGCCAATGAGAAGCTAGTTGCAAGTTGTTACTGCTTGCATTGATTCATATTCTCCGCAGCACACCCAGTTGAAGAACTATTATTGGATTCTATTGTAAAAGTAATCAATTTTAAAGTTGAACAATCAATATATAGTTGTAATACTGATCGCCGGAGATGGGATTCTGTTGGGCTTCCGGTCGACAAGTTGAGAATTTTTATAGAGTGGGCCCGACTAAGTGGCCCATTTCAACGAAGAATACGATGATTCCATTGCCACGATTGCAGTTTGCAGACATGTTGGATTATGGATAGCAGCAGTGCGGGGTTGGGCTGATCATGGCCGCCTCATCCCCGCCCCGCTCTTCTGTAGTCTCGAATACGTCTCGTACTCTCGTCCTGTATATTGGAGTGAGTCTTCTGTCTCATATGCGTTCCGAAGCAATCCACATTGTTCTGAATTAAAAATCTATTCAAGCAATACAACTATACA
Source organism: Euonymus europaeus (assembly GCA_963580455.1). Classification (NCBI taxonomy): domain Eukaryota; kingdom Viridiplantae; phylum Streptophyta; class Magnoliopsida; order Celastrales; family Celastraceae; genus Euonymus; species Euonymus europaeus. The sequence continues at coordinate 2,250,809 of OY756968.1, read as the reverse complement.
TACAAACATTATAATCACGCAACATCAATATAAATAGATAATTTTTTTAACACAATCAGAGGCCTAAACTTTCAATTCTCTATTGTAATAATATGAATAAATTAAGTCAATTAAATTTAGGGTTTAGGGTTTACTAATATCAATTCAAATAAAAGCATTCTGTAATTTATATATATATATATATGAGTATTAAATATTATCCGAGTTGGTTACGAGACAGATTCTGCCTCGCCATGCATGTGGGTTGAATTTATTTGCCCAATCCTGCTCCGTCCCAATATCGAATCGGGGAAAATCTACACAAGTCAGGGGAAGGCAAAATTGTCATCCCTATACTCGATTGTGCCTCACTGGCCGAGCTCGGGGAAGGATAAACTACAATCTTTTTTGGACTCTTTCTTGGTCCAACATCTTGAGCCTCCAAAGACATTTTCCGGGTGTTATTTTTTGAAGGATAATGAGAATATATAAGCTTGTTGCATTTATATGGATTTGAACTTTAAACCCGCACATCAAGTAAGCCTACGGTTGAACGACAATCACTATGCATGTAAGGATTGACTCTTCTGATAAAGAGTGGATTCTAATCCCTCCATCCCCAATTCCCTTGACTCAAAAAAACTTTAAACTCGCACAAATTTTTCATCTAATTACAGGATAAATCAGCCCAAAACCCAACATTATTTCCCACCTAATGACAAGATTAGTAAGGCCAAATGTCATCGTGTATTCATAACAATATTGCTCGGAACCTTCATAGTCCATACGATTTTGACTCATATAGATTCACCACTAAACTATAATCCGAAGAGTTGATGCTTATATTACCAGCATTTACATTTGTTCTACTGAGAGTGGAGGCAACTTCATTCTAAATAACTTGTCAACGATTATTAGAAATATCTTCCAACAATGTATCTTGGAATGTAAGGTACTGCAAAAACTAGTATTACAAGGATCACCCGATCGGCACTGTTCATCGGTCGTTGCTCTTGCTGTTTGGCAGCTGCATACCATGACCTGCACATAAACACATTTGTTAGCTCGTGGACCGGTATTTGGATGAGTATCGGCGTTAATATCTCTGTATTTAGCTCTTCCCAAGGACAGACAATGCTATCTGAAACCTGCCTGCGAAATCCCTTGATGTTCATCTCTCTTGTGGTTCTCTATGTTGGCTAGCTATCTTGTCTTCTCCTTCAGTAGGAATGGAGTCGCAGGCCTTAAATGGAGCCTAACAACTCTTTCATTTTTTCCCATTGCAGATAAATACAATTAATAATGATTTTGAATAATGAGAAATCACCTTCAGAAATATATATATATAGCAGCAAAAAAAGAAAGAATCCATGTCAATACAAAACTCTCATATACTCACTTTAGAGCAAGTCCCATGGCTATCGTCTCAGAGAACGCTAGGAGCAAAAGCTTCGACAGCTTTTATCCACCCAAATCACAACGAAAATTGTCCACGGCAGAGTTTGCTCATATATGTTTATATGCAACCTATATAAGCATAGAAGACTCCAGGATGAACCCAACTGGAATTATAGGTCGATGTCGTGAATGTTGAGTCTTGTAGTTTATCTGGGCACAGCTCCTCTGTCAATGACATCTAATGCTTTCTGCTTGTCCGCAAGGATGATGGGAACACCGGAAGGAAGCCTTTGAATAGTGGCTGATTCCTTCTTTTCCCTATCCAGGGAGTAGCTACCACTCTTGCTCAGTCTCTCTCTATTCCTCAACTTTTTCTCTTCAGTGTCAAAGTCCACACTCTTACTAGTTCGTGGCCGTGAGGTCCATTCTCTCTTACTTGAATCCTGCAATAATTGTTGTTCTTCAGAGCTTGCGGGAGGTACATACGTAGACTTCTCTTTCCGCTGCTGATTTGATTTTGAAACAGCCATCTGGACTGGAGACTTGATAGGTGACTTGACAGCAATAGTTTTGGCATTTTCTTTGGAACGACTAGCAAGATGGTGAAGCCATAATACTAGTTCAAAAATATAAGCTTCTGTTTTTTCCTTATCTGCGTGGTAAAGAGTTTCAATCTGAATCACATCCATTGGCCCAGCAGAAGGCTTCCGGTTCACCTCAGTCCTGTTTACATTCATACGTCTTTTACTCTAGTGGTTTGCTAGATCTTACAAGTTAAAAAACAATAGGAAGGAAAAAAAGGCTGCAATAACCAGTATGTCGTTACTCACCTTGTATTTGCCCACTCCCCGACCCAGCCAAATCCATGATGGGCTCTGATTTAGATAATTTGTAACAAAATAGTTACAGAAATATGGCAAGATTAGGGATATCAAACAAATCATCTACAAAAACTTAGCTATTATTTGCAAGAGCACGCCATATTACTTGGCTGTGTTGGTAGAAGCAGGAACAAGCCACCGCAAAGTCTTCTCCATCTCATCTTTGATCTCTTCAACAGTGAGCTGCAAAATGCAAATCAATATAACGAGAAAGGGCAATGGAATGAAAGTAATTCTCTTTGTAATGCTTCTTTAAGCTGTAGAAAAGACAGATGAAATCTTATTGTTAAATTCTTTTACGGAAAAGTGCAAAACAATTCATTAGTTACATCTTTCTTACGGAAAGTGGCCAAGTGCACCACTAGGTTGCGTTTTCAAATGAAAATAAAAAAAAAATTATTTTAAAAGAAAAAACCCTTGTATAATTTTCTCTTTTATCCCATTTGGGTGGCACCCCCTTGGTTTCTTCTAATGAAATTCCATAATGATTCCAGAGAAGGAAAAATCCTATAAATTTCATGCCTTTCGTATTCCCGGCGTTCTTTGGAGCAAGAAAGAGCTACCTGTTAATTCCACAGGGATAATTAAAATTTTGACAAAATACCTCTTCTTTCACATGAAAAGATTGTATTTTGGAGCGTACGGCTTGTATTATATTAGGCGGCAAGCTCTGATACAACACATCTCGTGTATTTGAGGGCATATTACTTGAACGAGCTACCTGGTTCCACCGAACAAGTTGTTTTGTCAAAGTTTCGGACGTAAAAAGATAGTCATAAGTAGTCACTCTATCTCATATGATATTATATGTCCCAGCAAGAAGTAAATGTTACTATAGTTCATGAAAATGAAAATCGGAGGACACAGAATAGGATATAAAGCAATGACCAAAGATGCTATACTTACAAGAGTGTCAATTTGCATAACTATATTTGCATAATGCAAGGCGAGGCCAGCAGGTCCCAGTCTTTCACGATAGTTCATAGATTCTTTAACTGGTGTAGAACTATCTGCAAGACACAGGAACATCATTAGGATCACCGATATTAATTTATGTGCCCCATTTATTGACAAACAACAGAAGCAGATGGTATAAAGGATCATGGGAATTTTGTGGGTGGTAGCTGGATCAACAGAATGTTAAGTTGTTAACTATATAGCTAGGAACAACAATAGCAAAAGAAAAGAGTTGAAGGGGTTGACTCGTGATTATTTAAAGGAAAATGGAGGGAGGGAGGGAAGGGAAGGGAAGGGGAATGGTTAATGTTTCAATATTTGGAAGTTTCATTCGAGGGAAGTAGAGGAATGTGCATATTATGACTCCATTCGAACAAAAATGAAAAGAAAAGAATATCATGAACAGGATACACTAGAGATATGGACGCCCAAATGGGTGTCCCAAAATCTGCTACCTTGAAATGAAAGGGAAGAAAGAAAACTTGAGAAACAGAGACTCATGACAAAAATTCCATTACAATTCTGACAACAAGTTCTCTTTTATTGGGGAAAGTGCAAACGCAATTTGATTGGCGTGGATTCCTTGGTCTCTTTTCCCCTCTAGAATTTTGGGACTTGGAGGGGGGCAATTACCTTCCAATCCCCTGCTCTTCCTAATTAAAATAATAATAAAATAAAGAGGAAAACTTTTTCCCTCTTCTTTTTCATACAACCTCTTGGATCTCCTCCTCCAAAACAAGGCATTAGTTCTTGTGAAGAGGCAACAATTCCTTGGTTCCCATTTCACTGAAGTTCTATTGCCGTTCCAAAAGAAAAGGAAAAGGAAAAAAAAGCAAGTATAAAATATCAATTCCCGGACAGAGCAAATATAGTTCATGCATAATTCTAAGCTTGAAAAGAAAATTTGTAGATGATTTATGGTGAAAATTCCCCAACTAGAAGTAATGTTTATATATGATTGGCAAGAATAGATACCAGCACTGCCAAAGGTATTGTGTATCTCCCATAGTATATAGTGTACAATATCAACGAGCTTCTCCATCACCTGGAACCAAAAGAACGGATTACTTAACTGGAATCGCCAACTTCTTTTAATTATCACCAGGAGTAGCGAGTTGCAACATTGAAGAATGAAGATGCATGTAACACACAAGCAGATGAACATTCTGTTTCAAAGCATGGTCACCAAGAAATTAAGTGGATAGTCTGCATAAAGGCTGAGGAATTTATCAATTCAATGGAAAACCGTCACTAGAGAAATTCAAGAGAAGTGACATTTAGCAACCTACCTCTTCAAAACTTCTTGACCAAAGCGATTTTTTCTTTAAATTTTTTACTTCCTTTTTTTGTCTCTTTAGTCCAGCTTTTATGATTACAAGGTTGTCACCTACATTTCAAGGGTACAATTCAAAAAGAAAGATAGTATTAAGTAAAGAGAGAAGCGTAAAATCGATCAAGTTAAATGAATTGGAGAATAACTATCAAAATCAACCTTCCCGAAAAAATAAATATTTATTTATTCATTTTAAAAAAATATGTCAAAGACCTATCACTTGGGATAAGTAAACTGTTTACACCAAAAACGACTAGGAGGCTATTTTCTATTAACAAGTCACCATTCACGTTGTACGTCTGGATTAGTAAAGCATAATTATATATAAATTCATGTCGAATGCCTCTGGATCACTAAAGATGCCAATTGGCTAGGCCATCAAGAAAAATTCTGAATAATACAGTTTCAATTGCAACTAATTGACACAATACGAATAGCTCCATCTTTAATTAGAGGCTTGTTTCCTTAATATGCAAAATTGCAAATGAAATAAAGGATAAAGGAGATGGAGTAATCACGTTTTTGAGTGGCACCTGAACTATCTTCCAGCCTCTTATAATTATAATGTTGTTCAATTCTGTCCAGCACTTGCAACTCGTGGTAAAGCTCCTGCAATCAAGAGAAAAAGAGCTTTTTATTATTGAGAATAAGGCATAAAAGTTGAAACATTGCCAAGTGCAGCCTACATGTGTTTAAATAAAAAACGATGGTTTACAAAGAGGTGCTTCCTATTGTTCCTTTTTACAGAGTAGAACTTAATTTATACGCAATTGATGAGATGCATATCTTAATGTTAGTTTAATAATTTAAGTTGCAGCTCACAGCGCAGCAATGCCTCGCTTCCCTGAGGAAGATTACTCTTTGCAATCGAAAAATGATTAGAGATGATAAAATAAATATACTGTTGTGGTTCTTCCATAAATTTTTTATGAAGACTCTCAAGTCTTAAACATCATATCACCACTTAACGGCTTGCCTGAGCAAATGGAAAACATATTAATTAGAAGTTTCTTCACCGAAATCCATTTAACAGCATCTTTTGACAAAAAACGAAAACTAATAACTTGTGTATCATAGTAAAATTAAGGATGACACTTACAGCCGTATGCTGAACCAAATTCATCAGAAGCTCCATAACAGATTCTGCCTGGTCTTTTAATTGCCTCCGAGGAGTAAGATCTCTACTAACTCTGGAAAGGAAATAATAAAAATCCCTAATTAAAAAATATACCGAAAAAAGACACATACATGTAGTAAACTCACTAGCAGAATTCAATAAAGCTTTATTCATTATACTTCTCAAAATAGCGGTCCAAGTTGTGCCATTGAGGATCTTTACAACAGTTTCCGAAACGAATTACTTCTCCTGAAAAGATTTTCAACTCCTCTCTGCAAAAATAAGTCGGTCAATTCTTGAGGATACCATGGAGAAACACTACAGCCATTTTACACGGTATTCACCTCTTATCATCTTCAACAATCCTAAGAAGTTCATCCATATCTTTTGATACAAGATTTTGCACACCTTCAGAAGGAAGTACCACTTCTCTCAAATTCCCTATACTTCTTCTTGAAAGAGACTGCATGAGACTGGAACCTTTAACAATTGTATTTGCTACTTCAAAAGATAGAATCTCCAGTTCATTGCCTTTAGTCGCCACGCCAGAAACAAATCCACTGTTAGGGTTTAAATTCGTCATGCTACTTCCCAGTGTATCCAAAACCTCCACTGCTTTTCCCAGTCCAACAGTACCAGCTCTTCCCAAACGTGAACTCACCTCTGAAACCTGCAACATGATGGCATATTATTAGTCAAGGTTACCACGTTCTTAAAATGGAGAGAAGTATGTTTTACCGTAGGTTAAGTTCTAGAATTTCACTCTTCCAAGAGTTCACAGTAATTATTAGTGAAGGTTAGTACCAGGGTACAAATCCAAGCATAGGCAACTAAGAACCTCCCCAGATTAGATATTAGACTCTTGGCCGGCCAACAAAAGTTATATCCATTCTCTCAAATCAGTTACGAAATCCAGTGCCTTGCCGCCGGCAACTTTGTCTATCTCAGGAGGGGTGTAAGTGTCACTATAATTTTGCCACTCTCATGAAACCAAAAAAGATTCCCTGCTGGAATTTTTTTCCATTGAGCAAGAGCATATAAGAAGTTCATTTTCCACTCGCCCCTCCTCAATTCCTACCATCTAATACTGAAACCATTTTCCTAAATTGGCAATGAATGCCAAAAAACAAAAGACAATACTTACTGCAAATATAAGCACTAAGACACTCCTATAAGATTACAGAATCTTTCAGCATAAGTAAGGTATGGCGAACATATAAACCCTTTCATTGATTCTACTAATTGAGATTTTCACAGAACTTAAAGAAAAAGCACAATGAACACGCTTGAGACAAAAATACACAAAGTGCCAACCAGGGGACTCTTACCTTAGCCACTGCTGCCGGCTTAGACCTAACTGATCGAGACTTGAGGCTTTGAAAGCGAGGAATACCATCGTAGAAATCTTCAGCGTTAGTACCATACTGAGCTGTGCCCACATCAGGATATGAAAGGATTTCCTTTACTTGCTTCGTCTCCTCCAGGTGCTTCTCCTGCAAGGGCAAGGGAGGAGCCGATTTGCTTTCCACGTCTGACCGGCGACCTGAAGCTGCCTTGTGAGTCTCATCATGGCCATTCCTTTTGCCACTCACCTTCTGATGCTCGTTACCTCTACTTGAACTCTTAGAACAAAGCCCTCCCATGCCGTTTCACACCACTACAGGCAGGAAAGCAAGCAAGCATGGCTCAAACGGTAGAATTGCACAAAATTCTCCAATACCCAATAAAAAATAGTTAAAGAGAAATCAAATAAACGGCTAGGAACACAAAATTGAAGGAAAACTGATTGACTCTATATCCAAAAATCAACTACTTGTGATCGAAGTCAATACACCAAACCCGCACAAACAGCCAATCAAAACCAAACAAAGGAACTACTGTAACTAAAAAATATTGAAATTAACAAAAGTGGGTTCGTGGGTCATACCATCAAAGAGAATGATGGAGAGGAGAGTCGTTAGAAAGCCGAATATGTTCTTCCAAAACAGAAAAAGAAGAATGAGACAAATGGGAGAAAGTCCACACCATCCAACGCCAAATAATAAATAAGTAAAGACAAGGGAGAGGAAAATGCATGTAATAAATGGGGGGTTTGGATTGTGTGAGATGGCGTTGTGTCCATGACTCTGCTCTGGTAGGTAGAAGGTCTGCGATCTCTCTCAGGCTACAGGCTTGGACTTTTGGAGATCTGGTCAAGTTTCATAGTCCAACCCACTATGTTTGACTCTTCTTCAATATTTTTTCTTCTTTATCCAATTTCCTAGGATAAAAGAAAGCTAACTTCGCAAGTAGATGGCCTGCCTGATTCGCACAAAGAGGAGTATGCTACTTTCCATATTCCATAATGTTTGCAAAATTCTCCGGATATCTGCGATGATACCATCACCCAATAAATCTTGGTTCTCCTCCTCCTCACAATGAAATGCTTTTATCACTGTGAGGGAATCTCCCTCTAATTCCGCTTTTTTAATACTCATTTCATAAAAAACTTTGAAGCTTCATATACTCCCAACGCCGGACTTTCCCAACGTAGGATCCAAGATAATTTCTTTATGTGCAATACTAGCACATACATGTATGATTTGCCTGTTCCAAAATTCAAAAACACCACCATGCATTATATTGATCTAAACATCGATGCTAGGATTGCCTTGTTCCAAAGAAGTTGGAATATTGAAAGCATGTTTCCAAAGCTCTGTAAAATCTGAAAAACTGAAATGCATAGTGGCCACAGAGCATGAATAATATCGTCTGAAGTCTGAACTTAGTTTGCATGTTTGATTGAAGGAGATGAGAGATGTTTTTGGAACATTTTCATCCAAACAATGATTATACTTTTCGGCATTTCATCCCTATTTCATATCTTTCAGCCAAGGAATATGAAACCTTTTTTCCTATTACATGAATCTAATTTTCATTTCACGGGAAAAACCATCTTTTTCTATACACTTCGTCATTTGATCTAATATGGTTCGATTCGAGCAGATAGGAACATATTTGATAAAGGAAAATATGTAAACATCTCAACCCTAAACATCTCATATAGTTCATTCCATTATAATATTATATTTCATTGTATATGATATTCAATTGTACAATTATAATGGAATATCATATTCTACTGTAAAATTTCATTGCAACATCATATTTCATTGTACATTTACAATGAAATATCAATTACGATATTACAATGAAACGAGACGATGTTACAATGGAATGTGATGTTTAGGCTTAGGATATCTATGACCACTGTTTGATAAAATTAAGCTAGGTTCCAGCATAAATATAGGATACAAATGACTGGCAGGGACGATGCACATTCATAATAACTGGATTGGGATGGGTTTAATTTTGGTTCTAATCTTTAGCTCCAACTCTTTCTGAAAATCACGTTAAATCATAAGTTTTAGTATTAGTGTCTAGTTAAGGTTTAGATTTTAGTATTCAGGGTTTATGATTTATGATTGTTTTAGGGTTTATAATTTAGGAGCAAAAAATTTTTAATTGGAATGATGAAATTGATTATGATAATATAACTCTCACATCAAATAATTTCAGTGTTATTTTCTTCAATTACGGACCCATGAGATGGGATATATTATCTCTATATGGGCTTTTGCCTAGTCTTAAATTTAATAGCTTGGAAAATTGAATTTTAATATAGCATAATTGTTAGGTGGGCACGTTGAGCCGAAGATTTCATACTAAAAATAAAATTTTAAATTTTAGATTTAGAGTTTGTTTCAAAATTTAGTACAATATAATATTATAAACTTTGAAAATACTCAGTAACACATTTTTTTACCATGATTTAACAAAATTTTGGGGAGAATTGAAGCAAAAAATTGGAGCCGAGACCCGAGATTGGTGGCCCACTACCCGGTCATCCTCTTTTCACATTCAAAACGGCATCGATTTGATGCAGATGATGCTCCATGCTTCCTCTTTTGCTCAACATTGTGGGCCCAGCATTCCTTTGCGTTTTCTTCGTTTTTTCTTTATTTTCACTCTGTAAGTGTAAACACCTCCTCCAAAAACGCCATCGTTTCGTTTTCCTCACAAAATTTTGGAAATAAATCAGTGTTTTCGGCATCCAGTTTCTGTGGCTTCACTGGGAAATCCAGATCAATCGAGTCAAAAGCCGAATCTGATTTGTGTAAATGCACTAAACCTTTGATTTCCGAAAGAAGAAGTTATTGTTTGTGAAGATTTCGCTGTATTTGATGTTATATGCGTTTGATTTGGTATCTTCTGTTTTATTTTCAACAATTTTGTTGGTTGCACATATTTGAGATTCGTCTGGATCCGCGATGAGCTAAGCAGATCTGTGTTTTGCGCTTCTTTTGTCTAGTTTTGTAGTCTTTTGCGCAGTAGTTTATAAGAAGAAAGCTATGGCAATGACAGCTTGTTTTATCATCGTAAGCCGGAATGATATCCCTATATATGAAGCTGAAGTTGGATCTGCTACTAAAGTATGGAATCTATAGCTTCATTGTTCATTTCTTGTCATTTGTTTTTGTTTTTCTGTTTTAAGTTTTATGTTAAGCGATTTTACTTTTGTGACATTCGCTGTGTATTTCATAACCACAGAGAGAAGATGCTGCTCAGCTGCATCAATTCGTATTACATGCAGCTCTAGATATTGTTCAGGACCTTGCTTGGACTACTAGTGCCATGTGAGTTTTGTGCCTGAAAACGTATCTTGTCAATACATTTTTGGTCTACTTTCTCTACTTGTTATTTTTCTCCTCTTATCTCTTATTTGTATTCTTGGCAGGTTTTTGAAAGCAATCGATAGGTTTAATGATCTGGTGGTGTCAGTCTATGTGACGGCAGGTCATATCCTCTATGATTGTTAATTTATGCTGCTACTATACAATGATTTTGTAGTCAATCATGGCCTAGTGCATTGACATAATAATAGTGGCTGCTTTTCTTGTTTAATGGCGTATGAGTTTTTAGAAGTAGATGCCGGTATGAGAATTGTGCAGGTTGAGAATATCATGTCATATCATTATGTTCTCTCCAGATCTGGTGTCATCGGATCATTTGTCTAATTGTCTGTGTGACTGTGATGTTGAAGCCAGATTTTGTCTCTTAAATTGAAATTGGTCCACAGACACTCACCCACACAAAAACAATTGGTGCGATGTTTAACCATAACATTGCATGACTGTTATGAATTGGTTCTTCTCTCTATTACCCTACTGCAAATGGTCATTTAAAGGGATGTTGATGACTCCATAAATCTCTGCACATCGCATAATTGTTTCCATTATGGCTGTCTATGTGTGACACGGGTTTATGCCTGCACTTGGCATTAAGAGTGTAAGCCTTTATTTTTTGCTCATAAACTGTCTGGTGGTTTGCTGTTTTTGTTTCTGGCTTTTCTTTGACTTGTCATACATACAAGATTTATGCTACTTCATGACTCACGCAATGATGATGGAATCAAGAGCTTTTTCCAAGAGGTTCATGAGCTTTATATGAAGGTAAGACTGTTGATTTTCTTCAAGACCTATTGTTCATTAATGCTTTAATTTTCGTATGTAGCATTTTATTTTAGGTATGTAATTGTAGATTAATATGAATGTAGAACTTTTTATAGATGTGAGGTAACAAAGGAACGTGGAGCAACACATTCCTTGTATTGTTAAACATACCATGCATTTTTGGATGGTTTTTGCTGCAGCATGTAAAGAAAGGATTTGTGTGTATGGAACTTTGGTCGATGGTTTTTTGGCTAATATGATAGGATCTGAATTAAAGAAGAAATGGTGGTTAGGATTTGGCAATCATATTGTGGATAGGTTCAATGTATATGATAAAAACTAATGTAGTACATGGAAGTCCAAATCACAATTTCCCTGGAACATAAACCTGTATTGATTCTTAAGACGTAAAATCCCTCAGAAAACTGATCTAGCCTTGATCCAGTTGTGATGTTGCCATTTTATTGAAGTTGCATATGGTTTTGTTTCCTTTCTATATGAAATCATGAAATACATTTAGAATTTCCGAGTGTTTTCCTATTGGTTGGGTTTTAAAATTAAAAGTTTTGGGTTTGAGAGTATTAAAGAATGAGTTTGGACATCAGCTTTGGTATAGGACCAAAATTTGGATTGGAGCTGGTGAAACATGGTTGCAGTTAGATCAAGATCATTGCTGCTGTTAGCATGTAAAGCAAAATTTATATGTGGCTTGTGATTAACAGAGAATTATCAAGGGAACATTTGAATATAAACTCAAGGAAAATCGATGGTTGTGCTGTGTACACTACTCAGCATTAATTATTTGTGTTGCATTCTAGATGCGTATTGCACTTTTTGGGTGTTTTAATTGATTTTCTACTGGTATATGAACATTAACGATGGGATCAACGTGACATTTCAAAAATGTGGATTTGCAGATTCTTCTCAATCCTCTCTATTTGCCTGGTTCACGCATTACATCATCACACTTTGATACAAAAGTCCGGGCACTAGCTAGAAAATATCTATAGAGGCTTCGCTGTTTGCGTATGCGTGCACTCTGCTGTTCCACCTTTCAAAGCTTCAAACATTTGGTTAGTATGGGATGGCGCTCTGCTGACTTTTTTTGGGACATTTTTTATAATTTTAAAAAACGGTTTAAAGTTTTTTTTTTATGATATCCCTTGATTGTAAAGATTTGTGTATAAATTCTATGCTGATTAGATGTCAGATATTGTGAATCATGCTGCAAAATGTTCTGAAGTCTACTGTAGGGTCCAATAGTTTATTCAATGGCGAATGGTCTTCTCTGTTCGTTCCCTCCGTTGAAGAAGAAAAATGGATTGGGAATTAGGGGTTTACCAAAAACCAAAAAAAAAAATCTGAAACGCTCAGGACTTCAATGACCAACAAAAAATACAAAATATTAAACTTTCATTTCTAAGGCTCCGTTTGTTTGACGGTACCGTTTGTTTGACGGAAAGTAATCATCTCATGAAAAAGGAAAAATATATCATGTAAAAACAATTAAGTTCTAGTGTTTAGACAAAAAAATTACTAATATTTTTCATTGTTTGTTTGTTTGGAATTAAAAATTTAAAATACAACACTTTTTATTATGTTGACCAACAAATGTGTGTATGTTTCGTGTGAATATACATGAATTCATATATATATATATATATATATAATATAATATAATATTAACAGTAATAAAAATTCTTTAAAACAAATTGTTTTTTATTGTTAAATGTCTTTTATTGTGTGTATACATACATATGTATATGTATATATATAATACGTTTATGTTTATATGTACGCAAAACACAATTTAAATTAACTTAGTTGAAGTATTACGGGTCATAAATATGCATTGGATTAAAAATATGTGACTCAATATGTTCACATCCATGTTCATAGTTTTGGAGAAAACAGCATCCCAAAGTAGGAAAGTTGTTTTCCATTTTTAAAGTCTTAAAATTGAGTTGATTATATAACATTTCAGCTTACTATTTTTATTTTCCATCCCGAAACACCATAAAGTGAGAAAGTAAGAAAAATATTTTCCAAAAATTGATTTTATGTCAAACAAACGGAGCATAAATGTACAAATAATACCCTTTTAACGAGTCAATTTTTTTTTTGAATATTTATCTCCCTCGATCAATATATATGGAATTACCCACAAAGAAAAATACAGGCAAAATAAAAATTAGTACCATAAATATCACAAGGTTACAAGTGCGGCTACAGCATCTCTTCCAGTCAAATATTCGTTTCTTCCTTAAACGACGTGATCCGCTCATCATCAAAATAAACATAAATATTCTCCATTTTTTTCACCTTCACATGTTCTTTGCACCCACAATTCGAGATTTTCAATTAGATACTACTATGTTGCCACTGGTGATTTCCAACTGTTTTAATTTTGGTTGGACAAACCGACAAAATATCACCAAAAGCTGGTTTATGGTCTAGGTTGGAATAATTACCATCCCAATTCCTAATTTCTTTCATATTAAGATGATGACAACGAGCTTACTCATCCTTTTGAGCGCTTCAAGTAGACAAGCACTCCAATGCACGTAATAGCTACTGCACCGGCAAAGACACCTGTGTGGAGAGATGTCCATCCAATACTCTGGACATTATCACTCAACTGAGTACTACCTGTTTGTTGGCTCGAATCTGAAAAATCTAGATGCAACCTTAAGACCTGAAACCAGACTACAGAAGTTGAACAACTACATAAATAGAACAATACCTCATTCACATCAAACCAACCAAATATGCAACTTAAGCATCCCAAAGGAAAATTCAAATCATACAAATAAATGCATGTATAAAACAGAAATTATTATTACCTTCAATCCAGCTGATCTAGCATGGCCAACAGCACCAATAAGATCGGCATCAGTAGAAAGTATAACTTTATCACCTTCTTCATCCTCATACTACAAAAAATCAAAGAACAAACCGTATTATCAAATCATCCAGCCATGAATGAAACAAAAATCACTTACATAACTCAAATTACCTACCAAAAACTGAGCGTGTTCCTGACCATTACCCGCACCAATCCTTTGCATCACAGCAGAGGTAAGCTCATCTAAACTTTCTGAACCTGCAATAAAAGAGCAAGGTAAGTATACTGCTTCTTTGATTTGTTCCATATCCTTCCTAAGCGCTTCCTTTACAGGTAAAAAATCGAATTTTTCAAAATATTTTTAGTGACCTAAAAGGCATAAGCTTCTTGCAATATAATTCCAACTTACAAGACAGGTTAATACAACTTTTTTTAAAAAAATAAAAAATAAATAAGATTCTCAACATGCAAGTAAAATCATCTCACAACATACTTTGTAAAAGTAGAGCAACAAAACGACAAACTCAGGTCATAATTGCATAAAGGCTTTGACAGTAGATCCCCACTCACTGCAATTGAACCGATGCACACGACCCTTAAGATCCTCAAATTTGAAGGCAAAAGAATTTCCAAGGCCAAGAGATGGATATTTTCCATATTCTGTAGCATCTGATGCCATTATTCCAGACATTTCACTGGGAACAAATTTAGCCAGATTAGTCACAAACCGACAGTCCGAAAGGTAATAGAAAATATATGGCAGCAAAAGTGACACCTATGGGTGTCCAAATCATCTGGTGGCTCCAAAGCTAGGGCTGAATCCCAGAACTTCTGCATCATTGTGTTTGTCATGTCATTGACAGCTCCGGAGCCATTTTCAACCTTAAACACAAAAGGAAGCTTATAATGCTTTATCATCCTCAACTAACAGAATCAGGTGAGTAATATTACAAAAATACCCATAATTTAACATTCTATTCATTTTTTTTTTCTTTCCTGGAAAAAGCAAAGAAATTTTTTATTGAGGGCACCAAGAAGGCAAGAAGGTACAACCAAAGATCAAATTCCGATAGAAATTTCAAAACTAAAGAACAAATTACAATAGAAGCTACAGGGTGTAAGCCAAGAGAAACAGCCTTTAGAAAAGACATATTTCAATATCAGACCTAAAAAAGCTGTGAAAAATATAAATCAATGTATCACATAATTAGGCCTCATTAGTTTTGCAAAGAGTTGTGTTAAGCTGTAGAATATCCTTCAAGTAAAATCAAACCCCCTTATGTATTTACATACATTATGTCAAAACTTGGCATATTATATTCAGCAAGTCAGCAACGTTACCATAGAAATTGCCGCATGAGTAATCTGCAGAACATCAATACAAGCAGCAAGAGATCCATCTGTACAAAGGTGAGGCAAATGAATAAACCAACACAAAGTTGAAAATAAAGATTTAATGAATCAATGCACACCTTTGTCCACAACAGGAAGATGCAAAAACTTCCCATCATGCATTATATGCAATGCATCAAGAATTGTTGTCTCTATTGTTGCACATTCAGGATTTGGTGTCATTACCTGCAGCATTAACCAATATTATCATTTTTACTTGTAAACATCAAAACATAATGTCATGCACTCAGTAGCAGCCTGGCAGGTAAAAGACTTCGACAACATAAAAATAACATATTTTACATCCATATGGTGAAAGCCTGAAAGGGGGAAAAGAGAAGAAAAAAATTTAGGGAGAGAGAGATGATAGTTTCAAGACCAACTTTAGTCGATCCAATACAGAATAATTGAATAAGCATATAAAACATGTCCCAAAGCAGGTCTTTCCGGGAAAAAAACAAATAGAACAATGCAAGCCGTAGTAGGAACAAGGAATAAGGTTTCACGGCAAACCTTTTCAACCAAAGTCAATTCAGGTGACAGATTTTGTGCCACAACTCGCATTAGTATATCTTTTGAACTGAAATGCAGAAGCAAAAGTTCATGTAAGCAAAAACCATAGATACAAAAAAGAAAATGAAAAACATTTGATGCATTTATATGTTTATAGAAAAAGCCATTCGAGAAAAGAATAATACGTGAGTATCCCTTGTATTTTGTTCCCAGTCACAACGACAACTGAATTAACACGCATCTCCCGCATCTTCTTTGCAGCAACATCCACAGGATCCGATGGCGAAGAAATCGCAGGCCTATAGCCACATAAAGCTACAAAAATTGGTAACATAAGACAAACACCAAACATATCACATGCAGACTGTATTCCTCAAAACCAGCCAAAAGGTAACAAAGCATAATATACTTAGTATGTTCAGCGATTATTGTTGACAATGAGGGCTTGAACATCCGCTCCCTCAGAGTTTCTATGAAAGCATAAGGAGCTGAAACAGAATGAGATGAAAAAATTAAACGGAAGTAAACACATGTAAGATAAAAAAAAAATTCAAAATTTGAAAGATTGAAACAAATTGTACAAAGAATGGCAGGGGTACTTCCCCTGAAGAAGTTGAATCAGTACAGGTTATTTGGTACTTCTTTGTATATTTTTTTGAATGCAGTTGGGGTATAATATATGAGGTAGTTAAATACTTCAATATTCCACATTTTCTTTTTCTTGAAACAAGGAAAACCCTATTCTTTGCACGGTTAAATGCTAGAAAATTGTAGTAGCTCCTCAGCCCAACTATCAGTAAAATCAAGGGTTTTCTTTCGTTAGGGCTATGGTGACTCAAAACAATCTCCTAGTTGGAAGCGTATAGCCCATGCCCACTAACTAGGTAGCACGGACACGGACACGGATACGGGACACGACACGACACGACACGGACACGCGGATACGTAATTTTTCAAAAAATTAGGATACGGATACGTTAGAGGACACGTTGAATATTTATTATAATATATATATATATATATATATTTATATGTTTCATTTCAATTTTACAATACAATCAACATAACATATATATTTAATATTTCAATCAACATTGTCCAATTTCATCATTTTAGAACAACAATCATTTAAATTAACATAGTTCAAACTCCAAACCAAGCAAAGACGAACCAGCAGCAACCCAAGCGAAGAAGAAACCAGCAGCAAGAAGTGCGAACCCAAACCAGCAGCAACCTAGGCGAACCCAAACCAGCAACCCAGTAGCCCAGGCGATGTCGCGAACCAGCAGCAGCAACGCACGCGAGAAACAGAGGCACGCGAAGAAGAACCAGCAGAGAGGCACGCAAAGCAGAACCAGCAGAAGGCACGCAAAGCAGAAACAGCAGAGAGGCACGCGAAGAGGAAGAAACAGATGCGCAAATTTGTTTTCTAGGTCACAATTTCTTTTTCGTATAAATTAATTTAATTAAATAACAAAATTTCTTTTACAAAAAAACGCATTACTAAGGGACACGCGTGTCATTTGCGTGTCCCTAACGTGTCCAATAAATTAAAAAAAAAATTCAGATACTCAAATTTGCGTATCAGACACTCTAGCCTAAATAGAGTGTCGGTGCTTCATAGCCCACTAATTGTACACAAGGGGGCACATAATGTTAGTAAAAGTAAACAACTCTCGTGCACAAGTCTCCCGCAGCTGGCAGAGTCAGGGACAAGCAACCAGTGTTTTTAAAGGCGATCAGGGCATACGCACGGAGGCGCTCCTCAAGGCAAGGCAGGGACCGGAAGCACTGAGGCTTCCGCCCTGTGAGGTGTCGCAAGAGGCTTCCGCCTCTGTACGCCTTTCGTCTCTTTCACAGAGGCGGAAGGCGAAACTTTTTTTTTAAAAAAAAAAATACAAAACCCAAAACGACGTCATTTTGGGTTTTGTTTAATTTTTTTAATACAGTTTACCCAAAACGACATCGTTTTGGGTTAACTGTCAAATTCTGAAACAAAACCCTCCTCCTTCGTTGTCCGTAACTTCGTATCAGCTTATACATTACATTCGTGGCATCTCACTCTGTCTTGAATTTTTGATTCAATCCGAGGCTTACGCCTTGCCTCAAAGAACGTGAGCGCCTCAAATCCCAAACCCGCCTTTTAAAACATTGCAAGCAACATATACACAGATCCCATAATACGTGGAGGGGCTGTCAGAATTACTCAGAAATTGAATCTGCGACCTTCATTCAAAATCCACTCTACCATTGGGGTACAAAATGTTACTATTATGTTAATATGTCTGTTGATTCATTCAGTAGATGATATCCACTTGCCCTCCAAAAACCATCATAATTTGGGAGGAAAGAAAAACCTCTGTTGACAAGCAAAAACTTCACAGATTTGATAAGTTTAAGAAAGCCTTTTTAAAATTCAACCAATGGAAAGATTCATTCAGTAGTTGATATCTAATGCATCAGGAATGTCAGTATCATGACAGCAGTAACAGAAACTTCTATACAAAGCAAGAACTAAACACTACTGAAGAAATAGTTGATATCTAATGCATCAGGAATGTCAGTATCATGACAGCAGTAACAGAAACTTCTATACAAAGCAAGAACTAAACACTACTGAAGAAATAATAGTTAGCTCTCTATAATATTTATAAAACAAATTTAAAAAAACGAACCAGAAAAATTGCTTCCCCATTGGCGTTCCACCCCTTCAACTGCAGCAGAAAGGGCACTACCCTGCTCAGCAGCCTTCTCCATTCTGGATATGGCATCATAGAGGCACTTTGTGATATCAAGCAAAGCAATAACTTCACCATTCTCCACCACAGGAAGATGCCTGAATTTACCTGTAAAAACAAAAAACAAGAAATAAGACACCATTCAATGCATGTTCCGAGAGGTGGCAACCAAGGGCCAAGCTATGAAAAACAATCTTTTAGAAATAATACAAACTAACCCTGGACCATCTTCTGGAGAGCTTCAATGGCTAAGGAATCTGCAGTGACGAAAATAGGATTTCGAGTCATGACTTTCGACACTATCGTCTGCTCTGGTCTCAACCCCTCAGCTATCACCCTAGTGGCAATGTCCTGCCCACGAGTAGCTCCAAAAGAACCAAATAAATAAAATGGAGAAGTGAACAGTTCCAAAAAAGTAGGAGATTAAGAGCCAAAAGCAAAAATAATAGCCAAAAACAAAGACAACAAAAGATAAACACCTTGTCAGTAAGAATTCCAGAGAGCAAAGCCCTGGCATCAGTCAACAAAACAGCATCCACACGACGAGATGCCATCCTGCGGCAAGCATCGGACACAGTTGTCCCCTCAGGAATCGTGAGGGCTTTGGACAACCTCAGCTTCTTCACCGTCCTCTCTCCACTCCCGGGCCTCAATAAATTCCAAAGAAAAACACATTCAATAAAATATTCCAAACAGCCGCCAGAATTCAATCAATTCCAACCCTAGAAACCACTTATAAACGGAAATTGACACTGGATAAATAGTTTCTCACATATGCCAAGTTATGTGAGAAATCAACAAATCACATCAATATAACGAAGGGGGTGAAAATTTCCAAGAAATTTCAAATAAAAAGGGGAAGGAAGAAGAAACTAACAATTGCGCAGGAGGAGAATTAGGTATAGAAACATTTCCATTGGCACCGTTCTCAGCGGCCGCCAATTTCTTGGTGGAAGGCCCACGTTTCTGGGTGACACTGCTCCTCCTCGGCGGATGAGCAACTTGGCTACTCATCTTATTCCACTATTGACCTTGGCTTTCGATTCCCTAAACAATTTGATCGCTAACAGCCACAAATTATGCGAGAGAGAGAGGAATTAGGGTTTGGAGGTTTACGTAACCCTCTCTCTGCGTTTCGCTTTGTTCCAGGGGGGGCATATCTTGCCCCAACTGAACCAGGACTCCTTGTAATGGGCTGAGACGTGGGCCTTCAGCCCATTAACATATCTAAATTGCCAAGTGAACTCCCTGTGAGATGGCTATAAATCCTTTTTTTTTTTGAAGGGTCATAGACCTGCAATAGATTGAACTGTCACTCCACAGTACAAAGGTGCTTAACGAAAGCCCAAGCCACCACTTGATGGAAGAAATTACAATTGGGAGAGAGGAAAACAAATACAAACATAATTTAGTTGGGGTTTCTACATGAAACTTTGTCCTTAAATACATCAGTAACCAATTCTGCAGGGCACTCTTCTATCCAAACAGTGAGATCTTTGAGAATCAAAGCCTCTATAAATCCTTAATTGTTAATACAAAACGTCTAATAAAGCAACGGATCTGATTCATCGCGTCAACACCACGCCATGGTCCGTCGCTCACCACAATAATTACCGCATATTCCGGATTAGAATTTAAATATACCATTATTAGTTTATTTTTTAAATTAGATTTTTGTTGGTGGGACCTACTGGGCAGAATGATTCGCTCTAGGGATGGAAAAAAAAAACCAATTACAAATTGTATTTATAAAATATTTGCACGCTCAAATCCGGATTGATTTGGTTTTCGAACGTACTTAATCGATCATATCAGATTAGTTTAAAATTGGACAAATAAATCGAACAATAATTTGATTCAAATTAGGATCTTGACAACTAAATCAGGTCAGATGTTTGTGTTTAAACTTGAACTCAATTTTAAACTAAACAAAATATTTGTATTTTGACTTGGATGTCGGACATATAACTTATGTGCAAACTTATTATAATCTGAATAGGACAAATCGATCATCTAGATCGGATATAATTTTACCATTATTAAATTGAACTATGAAGGCTTAAAATAAAATTTAACAAAAATGGTAAAGATATCGACAATTTGAGATCATAGTTTTTCCAATTATTAGTTTTTTACATAAAATCAATAAGAATGAGCAAATGAGCTTGCGGTTGAGTGATAATGACTTTACATATGTGCTCAACTAGGAGTTCTTAGATTCGAGTCATGGGGATGGGATTGTGGGGTTTTATTTGTGCCCCTGCGTGGGCTTTGTCTACTGCTATATGGATTTGATATGTGCCTTCTGTATGAGACCTATTGACACATGTACCATTATATGCTTGATCTAATGATACTTGTGCAATAAAAAAAATTGAGATGACTGGGAATTGTTACGTTGTATGTACATAATCCAATTGAAATGTGCGAATTGCACATGAAATCATTGCAAGAACAACGAGAAGGCATGGCCCCAGCTTTTGAGTTCTGTAATTCACAAGCTTTTTCAATAATGGATGTCAGGAAAACTTTCCCTTCACATTCTCTTTTCCTCTTTCTCTATGCGCAAATGATAACATATGACATGACCACTCCATGTATAGTTTGTTTTGTTCTTCCTTTTTATGGTAAACACAAAGCAATGAATAATTGAGAATGTTGGTATGGAAATCACATAATGATTGGCGGGACTAAAGCCATCAAAGTTTGCTATCAGACAAAAAACCAAAAAGGAACAAATTAGCAGAAGACCTTTGAGGTTTTAATTAATGGACAAGCTCTTTTCAGCTTAACCTCCACGTGCCATTGATGCCAATCACAAAACCCTAAGTTTTAATTTAAGTTAAAACAACATTGAATCCTTTTTAAAACTAATTGAAAATCCCCACAACTCCTGTTCCTGTAAATCCCTACATTCCCACTGACATTCCTCGTATCTCTGCTGGTTCTGCAGATTGGCTCGTACTCTGCACTGAACCTGTTACCTGTAATATTTTAGTCCAAAATCTGTCAAATTCAGTGTTGTTATTGTTACTTTTTTTGGAGTTTTGCTTTGATGGGTCTCTGATTTTGGAGATTTTTTGAGTTGGGTATTTGGTATTTATGAGTTTCATGTGATTCTTGAAGAGGGTTTTTGCTGTAATTCTATGCCGTATGAGATATTTTTGAAAAAGGGTATTGGGATGGGCCAAGTCACAGTCTTTTGTGGTCCTTTCTCTCTTTATCATTCTATCTTAGTGTATGGCGTGGAGTTTGCTGGAGCTCGGTAGGTGTCCAGTCGGTCAGTTCTGCAAGTAAGTGATTATCGATAAGCTTGAAAGCTCCCCATAGCTGTCCAATTCTTCATTCAATTATTATATGCATCTACTCTCTTTTTTCAGTTTATAGAAAAAGGTCAAGCGTTTCTTTATTGGAAGTTAGTTGGTTGGAGAGTGAATTCTAAGCAAAGCTGATAATCGCTGGACAACCCCCAGAATTTTTGTCTTTATTATCTGAATCGGTTGGATTTCCATCTTTTTTGGCTTGCTGACGATGTTTGCAAGCTTTGGATCATGGATTGTTTGAATTCTGCCTGAATCAAATTGTTTGATATTCATTTTTAAGTTTCCGCATTTGGTTATTTGTTTTGCAATTCTGCAATTCTCCTGTTGAGAAATGGGTTGACGGGAATTTGCAGATGGAGTCTATCAGAAGACTGATGGGGTACTGTTAGATAGTGAGGCGGAACTGGAGATGGATCGGAGAAGTTGGCTTTGGAGGAGGAAGTCTTCGGAGAAGTGTCCAGGGGAAACGGAGAGTTCTGGATCGTTATCTTCTCATTCTGAAAAATTCTCTGATGATCAGGTTGGTTACAAACAATTGATGATTTTGTTGTAGAGTAGAACATCTCTTGGCTTTAGTTTAGATTGCATTACTGAGAGGGTTATGATTTTGCATGTATGCGAGCCAAAGTGATTTGCTCCGCCCGGGGAATTCTGAAATTTGTTTTTGTTGTCAAAGGGATATCCAACTCATAATACCCAATCACCGGAGGTCACTTCTAAATCTGTATCGGCTGATGAAGAAGTTAATGATAACGTGAAGACTCTTACATACAAACTCTCTGCTGCTCTTCTGAATATTGGTGCCAAGGAAGAATTGGTAAAGCAGCATGCCAAAGTTGCAGAGGAAGCTGTCTCAGGTACTAATGCTTTCTGCCTTCTAAGTGCTACTTCGGTAGGGAATTGGTTGCCATTTCTTGGTTTTTGTCAATTTGTTTGCATAAATCGAATTGTTTTTCATACTAATTATCTGAAAATATCTAGGCTGGGAAAAAGCTGAGACTGGAATGTTGGTTTTAAAACAACGACTTGAGGCTGCTAATCAGAAAATCTCAGCGCTTGAAGATCGAGTTGGTCATCTAGATGGAGCTCTCAAGGAGTGCATGAGGCAGCTCCGGCAAGCAAGAGAAGAGCAAGAGCAGAAAATTCAAGAGGCTATTGGAAAGAAAATTCATGAATGGGAATCTACAAAGGCTGAGCTTGAACGCCAGCTTCTTGAGCTCCAAACCCAGCTTAAAACAACTGAAACTGAAACTGCTGCTGCTGTTGATTCTGGTCTTTATCGGAAGCTTGAGGCTGCAGAAAAAGAGAATTCACGTCTGAAGCTCGGGCTTCTTTCTCAAGCAGAGGAGATAAAATTTAGGAATCTTGAGAGGGACTTGAGCACCAAAGCAGCTGAAACAGCTAGCAAACAACATTTGGAGAGCATAAAGAAGGCGGCTAAGCTGGAAGCTGAGTGCCGCCGGCTAAAGGCTGTTGCTCACAAGGTGTCTCCAGCTAACAAGCACAAGTCTTTCTCTGTCTCCTCAATTTATGCTGAATCTTTCCCAGATAGCCAATCAGATAACTGGGAGAGTCTACTGGCTATTGAAACAGATATGCGAAAGGCAAGTAGCTTGGAGAAAAATGAAGGTGATCCAAGCCAATCCGACGCATGGGTATCTTCTATAGTTAATGAACCTGATCAATTTAGGAACAAAAAGACTCTTGCTGTCCATCCACCAGAAATAAATCTCATGGATGATTTTCTTGAAATGGAAAGGCTTGCAGGATTGCCGGATACATTAATTGGAAACTCTTATCTTGAGGCGGGACCTGAATCAGATCAAGCCGACAGTGGTGAAAGTGTATTAAAAGCTGAACTTGAAGCAGCGACTTATAGGACTTCTGAACTGGAGGAGAAATTAGAAAAGATTGAACAAGAAAAAGAAGAACTAGGTCTGGAATTGACCGAATGTCGAAGGCAGCTTGAGATATCAAGAGGTCAGCTAAAGGAAGCAGAGATGAAGTTAATAGAGCTAAATTCTCATTTAGCTCTTGCAAATGAATCAAAGCAGGCTGCAATGGAAGAGACGAAAGCCACTGAAGCACAGAGAAAAGTGGTAGAGTCACAACTCAGAGTTGCTGAAGATGAGATCAAAACCTTGGGTTTAAAAATTGGTTCATTAGAAGCAGATCTTGAGAAGGAGTGTGCTTTGTCTGCGGAACATATAGCTAACTGTCAGAAATTGGACGATGAGCTTTTGAGAATGAAAAATGAAGCTAAGTTCAGGCATGAAGCTGAGTTCCAGTCTGTGGCAAGTGTAAATGCAGAATTGAAGATGAAACAGGTCAGTTTCTCAAGCAATAAAAATTTGGAAGCAATCATCTGGACATTTATCAACTATTTTACTCTTTCATTGTCCATCTTTAATTTACTATTGATATCTTGCTGTTTATCTCAGGATAAAGAGCTGGCAGTGGCTGCGAGTAAACTCAGTGAGTGCCAGAAAACAATTTCATCTCTTGATCATCAGTTGAAATCTCTTGCAACACTAGAAGATTTCTTGATTGACTTTGACAAGCCATTGAATCCCACTATTGATGGTTCGCCATCTTCCAGAAATGCTGAGGCTTCCAGTGATTTGTGTTTTACCAGAGGTAATTCTGATTTTGGTGATTCAAAGAATGGCAGCACCAGAGAGTCTATACTGTCACAAAGTCGTAGCATTATGGATGAAAAGAGCCGAAATGGGATCGGAAAGTTTATACCAGAGATGGGATTAAGGACAATTTATTGAATCAGAATCAGTTGCTATAAAAGTACATACAGAAGGAAGTTTATCAACTGATACAAGTGACCTGATGCACTTTTCTCAGTGAGCACACTACAATGCTAAATACACCCTTGACTCTAATAAGATGACACTCATTTTTACAAGCAACAGAAGAGAAACAATAAGCCAAGCCGGAATCAAATACTGAGTTTCCGTCCGATGCCATACAAGATTTCCATTTCCACTTAATCCTTCTGGAGGAGATCAAAGAAAACTTGTGGCTTCCTGTACTCCCTGATGCGCAGGGCCTGAAACCAAATGGCTCTAGATGTCATCATTGTTTATAGATTGATATATCATTAGACAACAGACATACTGAAATTGGAGTCATTGACATGAATTGCTTCCGTTTTCAAGTTGGTTGCCAGAAAGCCATTAGGAGGGTAAAATAGCTAATTATATGATCAATTTAAATCAACCCAACACACAAAAGCAAACAAGTAATTAAAAACCTTTCATCAAAGAGAATGTATTCTTACCTGCATGGCATGTGCTATGTGGATCAATGTTGGTTCAGACCATGGCCTCCCTATGAACTGAAGACCAATAGGCAAACCATTTTTGTCGTATCCAACCTATCATTGATAGATTAGGTTAACAGAAGAAACTGCCAAAACAGAGATAACAGATAAAGAGGATGGTCAAGGTCATACGGGAACAGTCACTGCAGGCAACCCCAGAAAATTTCCAGCGATTTGATACCGAACAAGTGCAGCTGCAATGACAAACAACTGGAACTAAATGCTCAAGTTTTTCCTTTTCCAAGACCAGAAATGTTTAAACTGCTCACCACCCGATAGTCAATGATACTGAAGATACATGGGATTGAAACCATATTATTGGCATTTCTTACCTCCATTTATGTAGTCAAGTTCACCTGTCTTCAGAGCATCATCCAGAATTGGGTATGCAGTTACACTGTCATATACATCAGAGAATCATTAGCAAATTCTAGGATAAGTTTGAGGTAGAGAAACTTGAGAGTTTCTGATTTTATCTCTTTCATGTTATGTTAAATAGGCAAAACTGCAGACGGGCCAATACGAAAATCTAACTAGAGTATAAGCAGCTGGTCATGTTGTGCAGAAGTCCAAACAAATAGCAACTAAAGAAGGAAAGAGTACCCAGTCGTTGGTGCAACGATAACATCTGCCTTGGCAAATATATTATTATGAAATTGCATTTGCCGGTTCCTGCAGATATAAGGAATAAGTTGACATCATTTTAGGTTTTCCAAACCAGATAACCTAAGGTTTTACTACTGTGCTTTATCAGAAATTACATATGGAAATATTGGATTTTGTGTACCTGATCTTCTGGGCCTTTATATACTCTTGACTGCTGAAAGAACCATAGACGCATAGTGCTACCCTTGTATCCCAACCCGACTCTGAAATGTTCCTGTTTTAATCAGTATGTAATGTCAGCATCCAAATATTAAATATTGAAATTAGAAAGGTTGCAAGTACTTGTTGGAAGATAACATACAGCTTTTCTAGGTAAGAACTAAGTGAAGTGGTACATTCGGATCCAATGGTCAAGTAATGGGCCAAGCGCATCACTTCAATCTCTGGTATAGTAACTTCTACAGTCTTACACATTGAAGATGCTGCTGGTTAGAAAGAAATGATATATATGATATATCTCACAATTATCTTAAATTTTCTAGAAAAACTTCGTTCTTTTAAAAAAAAAAATATTTCAATGTTCTTGATGATTTAGTATTTCACAATATTATTTGTTTTTGTCAGAGATAAGTTGATATAAAACATTAGTAATTTCTGGCTGGCATAAGACAACCTCACAACTTGATAAGTAATCCTTACAACAAAAGTCATTGGACTGCTTTAATACCTTCCAACCGTAGTGATTGCATAGCTGGTCAACAGCAGCAGAACAACATATTTGGATCTCGTTGCTGCAATCATTAAACCACTAATTGACAAAGAGAGTGGGTAAGGGATCAGAATCAGATGAAAATCTTAATTTGGCAGAATGAAAATATTCTCACTTCATAAACAATAATTTACCAGCCACTAATTTTCGATAGATTCTTCATACATGAGAGCAAAATGGTCTGGAAAAGTTTACTAACCTCTCCATACCTTGCTAATCTGATGTCAGTAATTGGTTTCTTCGACCTCAAGAGAGGAAAATACGCTTTGGGCTGATTATTAGGGAAAAAGAAGTTAAAACTCAGATTATTATGAGATTTCCATGTGAAATGGAATGGTCATAAACACTATGCGGAAAAGTAGACAATGCCTATAGACTCTTATACTTTGTCTGGCAATATTCTGATGGGGAAAACAAGCATGGATCAAATCTCCTTATCGGCGAAAAAAAATGAAAACCAAAATTCAACAGCTGAACCATAAAATGTCTGTTATGCTTGGTCAGAAACCAGAATAAAAGAAAAACCGAAAACGGAAAACTACTTTGATAAAAAAAATATGGTGCACATGTTTTGAACCGCTGCTGATCTGCCAGCTTGGTCCAAACATATAATGTGAACCAACTAAACCTCCTACTTCTCCTTGTGATGGTTTTAAGTCGAGAATGAGGAAAAGAGTCAAAAAGTATAGTGCCTTAGCCAACTGCGTTTTATAGACTATTCAGATTACTATTCTCCTGTTTTTAAAAGAAACAATTGAAAGCTTGCAGGAACGATTTGGAGTTGAAACCTTGGTCCAGAGACCACACTTCCCAGGACTAATATAAATTTGGAGATGAAAACTTGGTCCAGATACCAATATACACAAACACTTCCCGAGTAATGATATACATTCTCCATAACCTATGACAATCTGGTCAAGGAAATCTTACCATTAAAGAACCGGACTGATGAGATGGAAGTTCACCGCTGATAGCTGCATAACTGAAGAGAGTATAGTGATTCAAACTAAGAAGACAAGTTCAATTGTGGATCCTAAAGTGAAAGAAATCTAATATACAAGAACAATTCTTTTTTGCTTCTTGTTTGATGAAATCTGCAAGAACAGCCAAAGAAAATAAACTTACACAATAAACGCATCTTCTATGGTGCCCGCTAGTACTCCAACCATCCCAACTGTCCAGTTCAGTGGAAGCACACTGAAAACAATGTCAAAAGAATCTCTTCAAGATTATTCTGTCCAAATTTCAAATAAAGATTTCTGGAATGAAGAGCTAACGGGAATGAGTAATCACCCTGAGTGAGGAACACGGCCAAAAGTTGGTTTTAAACCAACAACACCACAAAGAGCTGCAGGCATTCGGACAGATCCTGAACATGCACCACAAAGAAAAATGTTTAAATGTATGATGTTTAAGGTTATGCAAATGAGCATAACTGGCCAGAACCTCCTGTAAAATGTTAATGATCACAGGGCATCGAAAATCTATGCATGAATCTTTTAGAGAAATAACTCCCAACCAACTTTGTTACATATATGATATGTCATAGATGCAAAAACAGCTATGGCAAATGTGGTGTATATATAAAAGCAATAATGGGGGAAAAATGTTTCTGATTCCTTTGTTGTGAATGATAAAGTTTTAGTATGTGTAGTACAGTAGTAGTTGAATGAAAAAACCTCTCTTTTTTTCACTGCAAAAAATGAAAATTAAAGATCTTCCAGATGAAATAAAGTTTCTTGCCTCCACCATCAACACCGAGGGCAACAGGGCACAACCCTGCAGATACTACTGCTGCAGATCCACTAGAAGAACCTCCAGCAATCTTGCCAATATCATATGGATTTCTAGAAGCCCTACAGCATAAATAATATGGGTATGTTATTATATTTATATATTCTCGAAGTGTATGAAATGATTTTAAATGAAAGGACTACATAGAACACTAAAAGGAAGATGGAACTGAACCAGGATTGATAAATCAGTCTCCAAGGGTTTACATGACAAATGGTGATGTTATAGACATCAAATCATATAAAGAAATAGTATCTGGATTGTAGAATAACGGTAAGAAGCAGAGCATATTCTGACCCGTAATGAGGGTTTATCCCACTCGTTCCAGCCCCTAGCTCATGCATATTAGTTTTTCCAACAACGATAGCACCACATAGTCTGAGGCGCTTAACACAGCATGCATCTTCCTTACAAGATCTAAATTTGTGCAGCCACTTAGTACCTCCTAAAAGAACCAATATATGTTCAGAAACTATACAATATAGAACATTAATAATACATTATTGGAAATTTTGCATAACCCCGTCAATGGAAAGTAATGGCACGTTGAATTACCTGTAGTTGGATATGGAAGGCAGTCTATTTCATCCTTGATAGCAATAGGAACTCCATCTAGAGCTGATATTTTTTGTCCTGGAGCAGAAATGAATAATCAATATTTGAAGAATGATCTATGATGCGACAAAAATACGATGATTATTATGTATCTCAAAGAATTTGAATTGTGAATGCTAGCTTCAGACTAACACAATCCTAGGATTATATGATTTGAGAATAAACATGTGCATATGTGAGTACAAATGTAATTTTTTTATTGGATACGCACTTATTTATGTAAATCAACAGCTGTGTTATTCTGTGTGGCCCTAAGAGTGGAAAATAATTTTCCACAACTTCATAAGATATATACTGAATTCTGGGAGAAAATAAGTCAAACTAATAGCAGAAATTGCAAACTCAACTGCCCTGTGATCTAACTAGATAGATCATACTTCATAGGACAATTATCCCAGTGAGGAAATATCATAATACGAAGTTTGATCACTATACCATACACAAGTACCATTTTTGTATCGAAGAGTTGATTCTGTAGCTTGCTTTAGTATATCTTCAGAATAATAGTTGATAAAGAATGACATTTCCATTGGACGACTGGACGATTCCTTGATGGCAGCTATTAATCTCTCTGCGACCTGTACACGCGGCAGGAAAATAGAAATGAGAGTATGAGACGACCATGATTAATTGAAGTATTATATAGATGTCTTAAATGCGACCTCTCCAGAGCTGCAAAAAATTTTGTCACATTTAAGACGCCACAAATATGAACAGGGAAGCAATGTTATATCATTAACAAAAAGTTGACGAGGAAAGAATACCATGTAAGGAGTTATTCGTCCTGAGCTATAGGCCCTTGAATAATCCAAAATAGTCCAACGATGAAAGAAAGGCTGTAAACCATTTAATACATGTTCCGTTGTTGAATCCAGAAAATCAATTGCCAGCCGAACTTTTTCAGGTGGTGATAAGTTGGAATCTATGCATTTGACTTCTTGTTCGTTAAGCTCTGCAATTATGAACTGAAATTAGATATCTAATCGCAAACAATCCTACCTTTTAGCGTTCAACATATTTTTTACACTTCAATTATTATATAGGTGAAAATGATTGTTTACATCAACATATAACAGCAGTTCTCCGAAGACAAATTGGTTACCTCTGCATATAAGAGACACTTAACATATAAGAGACAAGAGTATGTTTTACATGTGCATCTCATGAGAATATCAGAAATTGATTAGGGCGGCTTCACAGCCATCTATGTTCAGATGCATATTATGATTACACTCCAAGTCTTTCAAGACATAATCTCAGGTTTTTCAAGGTATCATCCTAAAAGACCAAAACAAGCATATCAATTCTTAGCAATTTAATTGTAGAGTTGTAGCGTGATCTGGTTTAATCTGTCTATAACATAGAAACTAGGTATAGTATATGGCCAATTCTTGCTTTAGTTGTAGCAATCCAAAGCAACCAGGCTTCGCCAGTGGCAGAAAAAAGAACATGTTGCACTTTTTGTCTTAATCTATATAATGTAAAGGTATCTTCTCTGCCTAATTCATATACAATTCCATTAATCCGATGAACTAATTCATTCTGCAACTTGTAGTACAAACATCAGGAAATCAAAGAAGAAAGAGTTGGAAAAGACCTTCAAATGGATGTTGAGGAACATAGACAGGTGACTCCTCCAGCTCGGCATGGGAAATCAACTGCAAAAGTTGAAGATATTTTCAAAGGTTGAGGATGGATAATCCCACATAAAAGGAACCTAAAATAACATCTTAAGTTAATGAGAATATATAAAGCACTTACAATATAGAGAAAACAAAACTTCTACAAAAGACATTTGGCCTATGAGGGCTGCCTTAAACAAAGGTAACTAAACGTAAATCAAGCGAACATCATTAGAGCAAAGCTTAATTAACTAAATTCTATCCAGTCCACTAAGACTTGAAAAACACAATGTGCTTCATGTGGGTTGACCAAATAGTTTAGAGAGCTTCCGGCGATGGTAGTGCCATCAAGCTCACTAGGAATTTCATCTTGTTCATGTAAGCTCAATTTGGGGATTAACAAGAATGTCAAACTCTCCGGATGATTTATCCTAGCAATAATAATGTTACTTTCTATTAACTTTATGACAATTAACAGAAAACTGAGAAGCTTAATGAGTTGAAAAACAGAGGTTTTGGGAAAGTCAAATGTAATTCTAACTTGAATGAGTTGGCCAATTCACATGCAGATCTCATAAAAAAATCCAAGAGAATCTGAAGATTCTTGAGGGGCCATGATCAAAGATTCGAGGACTAGTAATAAATTTACAAATGGATGAATTTTGGAAAGACAATTATACTGAGATAAATTAACGGCTAAGACACCTCTTGGCAAGATATTTCTACTGTAAGAGAGATGCCTGATTGTGAAATCTAAACCACGGTAACAGTAAGGTGAGTACCAAGAATTTCTCAAACTATTTAAGGGATCGGGGATCGGGGCACTTTCAGATTTTGATTTAGGGAAGATGATTGAAAATGCAATAGATTGTGAATGTAGATCTTTTTCTTATTTTAGCCAAGACCACAAAATGAAGGGGGAAGCTTTTAAAGATTTTTTCCATCTCGTCTTCAAATCATATAAAGCCGTCCCTAGAAACTATTATGGCAACTCCACCAGGCGAGGGATACTGAATGCATCTTTACCGAATTGTTGAAAGTAAATATAGGACTTTATATTGGATAAAGATGCATCTCGATGATGACATCTCAACAAGATACAAACACTAATGGATGGTATTAATTTCTGAAATAAATAGAAAAAACTACCAAGCAACCTCAAATGAGATATAAACAGTGCAGTGAAAGGGCAGTATTGATTGCAGTCTGATGCCAACGACACATTATATGTGACAGTGCAGCAAAACAATGTTCAGTAACGAAACAATGTTCAGTAACAACCCAATGTGTTTTTTAATTAGTATGTAGAGTAAGCCACATAATTTAATTGCTTCACAGTGAAACACAGAGGAGGAGCTATGCCTATCTCCCTGCAAAGTCTTGCCGTCACAGCAGGATTTGCAGAGACATATCGGTGGAGCCTTAAGCTCAAAGGGAGATTGTTTGTGTAGTCTGTAGTATGAACCTGTAACGCCTATGTCGGAACAGTTTTAGCCTTTTATTTGATCTCGAAAATATCTATAGCCTGATGACTGATGAGTACTGATTTCGTCAAAACAGTTACCTTATGTTAGGTAGAAATACACCTCATGTGTATTGGTAGTCTTCTTTGGTAGGTGAAGAAATTCTTCTTATACCAATTTGTGGCTAGAAATTATTTCTACCAATTTTTTGTTGAAAATGTGGGCAAGGGTTGGTGTAATAGTTACATCCAAATCTCCTATAAATAGGAGAGAAATTTCATTGTGATAACAACTCAAGTGAAGAAGAAAGGAAACTTGAGAGAGTTTTGGAGAGTGCCTGCAAAGAGTAGTTTCTTGCAGAGGGTTGTTCCTGCATCGTGTTGTTGCAGAGAGTGAGAGTGAGTGATACACTAGGTGTATTTGGGGTTTGGGTGAGTGATTCCAAAATATTATTTCACTCTTGTATCCTGTAGTGGAGTGTACTACAGAAGATTGTTGTACCCATTATTTTAATAGTGGAAGTTTTTAGCTGGACTACGGTCCCGTGGTTTTTCCCTGTGAAGGGTTTTCCACGTAAAAATTCTGGTGCGGTTATTGTTGGTTCCTCGGTCTACTTATCGATCAAGTAAGTTGTTATGATATATTGTGCTATTAATTGCATGTCTAGGAAAATTCTGTCTAAGGAGATTGGTATTTAAGTGGACCAGTGTGTCCCTCCAATCTTTCCTGGGAATTTACCTGGTGTAATTAGTGGTATAATTATTCATATACTCTTCACTTGTATCGCTTCATTTCTCAACACCTTATGACATGGAACCATTTAACTTCCACAGAAAACCCAAGCACTCAACAGTAGCTTGATCATGCAAAACCAGTGAGCATGAAATTCTGAATGAAAAATCAACAAAAACCAAGTGCACGTACCATATGAATTAGATTGTTTCCCTTCAATATGTACACCAACAATTTCCCTAAGATCCTCGACTCCAAAAACCAGGCAAAAACCTTCACCAAAATTCCAGCCATCCGAGGAGCTTTAAAGCAAAAAATAGTGGGTTAGGCATTAACACAAACACCTGGTATTCATCAATATAACATGTTCATAGAAAGACAGAAACGATGAAGGATCGGAGAAAAACCTTTGACATTGGCCTTAAGATAGAATTCTTGGCTATCAGGGCCAAGATCAACATTCTTCGCTGCCTTGTAAACCACACCTTTAGCCATGAACAAACTCATGAAGAAAGGATACAAATGGTGCCAAATGCTAATACAAGCCCACCCAAATATATACTGTGAGTGGTAATATAGAGAGAGCAGGTGGAGATTACAAGAATATATTATTGTTGAACTTGACAAGTAAAGATAGAATCCAAAATCAGTCATTTTCAGCTAAGAAACTTCAGAGTTGGGTCGAGAAAATCAAAGAAGGCGGGTCTCACTCTCATATATAATCAATATAGTAAGGTGGATAATGAGAGAAGGTTATGCTTCCCGGGTAATTTTTCTCCAACTGCTTTAACGGCTTTTTATTGGAGGGTCCGCTTTCCTAAAGATTCCGGCACTACACTCTTCTGATTATAAAAGATTTTAAAATTATTATTATTATAAAATGATTATATTATATTTAGAATAGACACTTCGAAGCAGAACTAAGCTGGCCACGGGTACCTATCAAGCAACTACAGTGGTGACAATATCTCATTCTCGTTAAAATTTAAACGGGATCTCATCTCTATTATACAAAAAGTAAAGTCACGTATTCACTCATTTCATATAAGCAAAACACGTCTTTCAATGCCGTCACAATAGTAAAACATAAATTTTTATAAATTTTTCCCTCTCAATAATTTGTCAGGCATATACTCTTTCATTGGCTCATTCATTTACCAACAAAACTATATCAAAATCACTATTGATTCTCGCATCTTTTACAAAAATCAAGTCACATACTCATCCAGTCATAAAAATACATCTCTGAAGACAGACACATCAGCAAAACACATATCGCAATACAATTACATTAACAAAAACAAACATTTTCATATATTAATAAAAATACACGTGAGCTCTCAAAAAGTTCAACCCCACAGTAAAAGCCACTGTAGTTTATTAATAAACGTCCGGTCTATTTATCGGTGTAGTCGTGCAGATCTACACAATGTTTTGAATTTTGGTAAACATAACGAACATCTGCGACGGTCGTTGCAGTGACTTCTACTGTAGGTCCCTCGTCTGTCCTTGTTTCAAAGGGCAGAGTTGGAGTCGGAATTTTGTGGTGTAAAGTGATTGGATATGTCGCCTGTGATTGGATGTGTCTTTTGTGGTGGGTGAGTGTGTGGTGTGGACTTATTATGATTGGATTAACAAATTGATGTGAAGAGTGAAGACTTGGCCTTGGTATCTCCATTGGGAAATTCAAAGCTTACATAGCAAAGTTTACTAATAAAATCATAAAATGTGCCCATTTAAAATATCCTTCACTATTTTTATCTTTAACTTTTCTGTCAAAGTGAAGCTACTATTGAGTTGCATAATAATAATTATTATTATTATTTTAGTCTTGTTTGGCCTGCATCATCACTCCTTTGTTCCTATTTGATAAGCTCACTTGTTTTTTCATTCAGATTAATAAAACATAATTAATATCATTCAAATAATAAATTTAGTTAATTTTCTTTTAATATATCCTTCAATTATTTCACCCACACTTTATTATTGTTAGAAGTTGATGTCATTTGTTAATAAATATGCACAATAAATAAATTATGGGAGATTAGTAAACTAGTGATTTTTTATTTATTCTCGATAAGAAAAGAGAATATTATTTGAGATAAATTAAAATCGAAGGTGAGTCTATCAAATAGGGACGGATGAAGTATTTATTATTAAAAAAAAACTTTTCTCTCCATGGTGGGTACACCCAAAAGGCCAAAACTAATCAAGATTATTTGACTTTTAGCTATGGTAAGATTAGTTTTATTCGAAATTACAATGAAGAAGAAGTCAAACGAAGTTTCAAAACTAACCAAGAAAGAAGAAGATGAGTTCGGGTCTGTTGTAGAAAAACATGGAGATTGCAGTAGTTTTATTTTAATGCCCTCAAAATTTTATAAAAAACTATGCCTTAGTTATGATCGAATTTACGAATTCAATAATACATTTTTCTCTGAAATAAATATCAAATTTAACGTGAAAATAAGGAAATTCAGGATCATTATTGAATATAAATTTAAAACATTCTATGACTTTTTACGTCCATTTTTTTCAGTTTAAGACAAAAATTATATTATCAAACTTATAAACTCGATCGAAATATAAAAAAAATCTGTTGCGAACCCAAAAAAAAGTTTCAACTCCAGACTGAAAAATAATGGGAATTGTTGAAAGTAGTTAAATCTATCTTCAACTAACTTGCTGACTAAAAAGTTTCATGATTCTTCCCCTTTTTTCATGCCCAACGTATGTATATCTGCTTTATTTAGGTTCCATAGCCACATGGAATTGGTGTTCAAAGAGCTTCTGTGTCTACTTTTGTTGCCTAGACGTCGTCGTTTTATGGCAATTGCATTTATGCTTCATCAAAGAGAGCGACGTCGTAATTACTTTAAACACCTAATTTAGGTTCCCCCCTTAACCTATTAACAAAAACACAAGAACTCCATGATTTCTCTCCTCCATATAAAAAAAGAGGAAGTCAAATCAAAGTCGTTTTCTTATTTCCCCTTTTGGCAACAGAGAAACATGGTACTCAATGACGAAGCAGTAACCAATGCCCTATTGCACAGGCTACTTCGAGTTGGTTAGCAGTCCCATCCCCTATAAAACATTCACACCCATCATATTACAATGGAAGAAAGAGAGATGAATTTAAACCAAGGTTATTAAAACCGGCCCGATCTGATCAGATCTAGTATTTTCTTTGGTTCGGGAAACATATGCTTGAAACAACTTATTTTTCAATGGATCAGTTGAGTTTTTTAGTTTGGACCATTTCGGTTCATTTAGAAAATATTTATAAAATTTACTTTTGATAGGATTAAAACTCATGACCTCCCATTTGATCGAACCATTTCAGTTCATTTAGAAAATATTTATAAAATTTTCTTTTGATAGGATTAAAACTCATGACCTCCCATTTGATCGAACCATTTCGGTTCATTCAGAAAATATTTATAAAATTTACTTTTGATATGATTAAAACTCATGACGTCTATTTGATCGAACAATTTCAGTTCGTTTCGAACATATTTATAAAATTTGCTTTTGTAAGATTATAGAACTCATGACCTCTCGTTTGATTGACGAATGCACTAACCAACAAAGCTACGAGACTTGTTTTGTTTAAAATAATACATTTATTGAATATATGATATTTTGTAAAAATTTCATTATATTATAATGTATATAATGTTGAAATATATAATATTAACCTATAAATTTTCCATGAAACCTTATTATTTATATATTTATATATTACTATGAGTATTAAATTAAATAATTATATATAATAGTTTATTACATTGAACATAATTCAATCGGACTTGAACCGAACCAAAGAATTTTGTAGTACGATACTGGTCTAATTTTCAAAACCTTGATTCAAACTATTGGGTTCAACATTTACATAAAAATAAATAATATGATGTGAATGAAATTCAGAGTCGTGGAATGATTAGGAATGAAAATAGACTAAGCAACCACGAGTGGCACTTTAGAGGGTCAGTCCGAGCTCAACTCGCTTGATAAAGGAACCGAACTCGGAGCTCAGGTATATTTTGTAGCCCGTTTAACATAACCACTAGAAGAAGCTCGGCTCATAGGCCCTAGAATAAATATATGTGTGTCTGTATATACGTCATGGCCCATGATATGACTCATTCAAGGCCAAACGGGTTAGACGGCACAAGGAATGAGTCATATCATCTCTCCTTCAAGGCCAAACCATAAGACCACCTACACCAGTTACTGGATGTGGGTGGCATGCGTTAGTTTAGAGATGTATTTTTTTGTCTTGTAGCTCACTTTTTACCCACATCAGATACTGCACAGTCATCTTCAAAACCTCGTTTTGCTACAGTAACGAGCCAGGCCTCGCGCGGCACTGTTCATGCGCGCTTACTTATTTTCGATTAAAAAAATCAGCTTATCTTGTTTGATCATCTCTCAATCTATGCATAGATACTGGACTCTGAGCTCTCCACTGCCAAGCTCGCCCCGAAGTCCTGCTCAATCATCTTCCAGGTATTGCTCTATATTTCTGGGTTCTATTTTAGGGTTTCTGCAAATGCTATTAACTTGGAAGATGATGAGTTCTCGGGTTCGGTTTCTGTTGAAAGACCAATTGGCCGCAATGCTGAAAAAGAGGCTAGGAAAAAAGGCAAGGTCGATCACAGTGGGCTTGTTGAAGTTGTCAGCCAATTAACATTGGAACAGAAGAAAGCACATGACGATAGGATGGCACTTGCTGAATCTGAGAGAGTTAGAGTTGAAAAAGAATGGAATGAGCATTTGGCTATGGAAGCTAATAAATTAGAGGTTGAGAAAGTGAAGGCCGAAGCAGAGAGGCATTTGGCAGTTGCCAAGTTGGAGAAGGTAGAGCAACTGAGGATGGAGAGGGAGTTTCAAATAATGATGACAGATGTGAAGTCTCTGACTGATGTGCAACGCCAGTACATAGAGGGTTTGCAAGCTCAGATCCAGAGAGGCGTGGACGTTGAGAACTCGTTTATTTGGTTATTGTCGTATTATTATTATTGAATTATATTATGGTATTGACAATGTTTGAGACAACCACATATTCCATCAACTACATTCACAACCACAAATTTCAACAACCACATTCACAACCACATGTCACAACAACCTCAAATTATCCACATATTCAATAACCACATTTTCAACCACAAAATCCAACAACTCTATTTGTAACCATACAAATTAGCTACCAAATAAATTATTTATTAATGTCAACTACCAAACAAAAAAAATATATCATGTTATGATTATTAAAATGGTAAGGTTGGATCTTGATAACAATAGTAAAATAGATTGAGTTTAATTAAATAAAATGTTATTGTATAAATGAATATTTAGAGTATTGATTTAGAGTATTAATTTAGAGTAATCGATGTATGCTGTTACTGTTGCAAAAACTGTAAATTAGTGAAAATGTATATTTTTGCTGGAATTTAGAGAATCTGTTAAGAAATGCTGCTGTGAATAGTGACAGCACATGAAACTTCACTACTCTATATCTATTCAACAAAGCATTCATGATTGACGGTCACACAAATACACAATGCATTGACAAGCAAATCAGCCAAGCTTATCAGCCAAAACGGTGAGGCATAATCACATAAATAGCACAATCAATCATTTTAATCTAACCTTGTGGCCCTTACTAAGACCATACTGGCATTTGCGTAAACACAAATTGGTCTAGTTGATCATAATATTCAAAGGAGGTCACCATGAAGAGTTGTCTAGGAGAGGAAAATATAGCTGTCAAGCTCCACCCGGTGTCCATCCGTCACTGCCAAGCTTAATTACAAACCTAATCCAGATGGTCAAACTCAACTCTAAATA
Source organism: Euonymus europaeus (assembly GCA_963580455.1). Taxonomy (NCBI): domain Eukaryota; kingdom Viridiplantae; phylum Streptophyta; class Magnoliopsida; order Celastrales; family Celastraceae; genus Euonymus; species Euonymus europaeus. The sequence goes on along the minus strand of OY756968.1, from coordinate 2,212,050 downwards.
AATTGGATTCTCACACATATGAGGCACCGCTTCTTCAATAGCTGAAACAAAGCCGTGTCAATAAGTTCATGTGAGCCACTAGGACTCAGAAGGAACAACAGAACTGGCATTTTTTGCCTTAATTATTTTCCACTAAATTGTTTGATGTGCTCTTTGGTTTTCCTTTTTTTTTTCTTCCTCCGACGAAATCCATCCGTAGCTTAATGACAAGCATACAACGACAATTATCTGTGCTTTGTAAATAAACAAGGATGAACTACGGGCCTGAAAAGACCTTTGTGAGGGTGTTCTGTAGTGATGCAACAGAATCTACAGCAGATTTAGTGAACCAGCTGATACCTACTTTAAGCCGATGCTCATCTGTTGGTAGTCTGAGCAAGTATGCTATCTTCCTAGCTGCGATAATAAGAGCAATAGTTATAATTGAAGAACCATAAGAAACATCAAAGAAAAAGGAACGGTAAAAGGAGTTGGAACATGAAGAATGTTACCGGTATGACCAATGGGACCATCTAAGGTTAGCCCCTCAATAAAATTTGGTGACAAAGCGGCATCGTTTCTCCCCAGGGTCATCATCTCACCTAGATTCTGAAACCTGGCAGCAAATGAAGAAAGTTATATGCAACGGGAATTTCTGTAGAAGCTGTCATTTGAAGAAAATTTATCCATAAACATCATAAATGGACCACTTTTGAGCATAAATAAATGACAGAATTCATAAACCATGTTGACATGGTCCTCATTTTAGCTACAGACAAAAGAACATAGATAAGTTTATGCATTTGAGATGACATAAGCAAGATGATAAAGAACCTTTTCAAGTAGTTGTATGAACTTTAGAATCTAAATCATGCAAAAAAAAATCGGGGTGCTTGGTGCTCCACCTGCAAAATTCATAAGCAACGGGCACACATAACCAAGAATTGATGTTGAACATAAAAAACCAAAGTTTTAAATCAGTTGTTCTTAAGTGCACAAAAACAACCACGGGTGATTTGGAATAAAACAATGCACAAGGAAAAAAGTCCATCCAGTTCCTACACATTAGTAATGATAATTATTCTATTTGGTGGGTTCAGAATGCTTCTAGCTTTCAAATTCATTACTTTTTCAGAAAGGAGAAAAGTTGACTTGCTAGTATAAGACTGCAGAAGAAAATAGCAGGCATGCAACACTGGAGTTGGCTTCCCTGACAAAACAAGATCAAGGATAAAGAATGGGACCGCGGGGGCACTGATGCAGGAAATGACGATGACTTGCAAACTTCCACCATAAATGCATTATGCATTTCACAGAAAACCTGAGTCTTTTCAATGCAGTTTAAGACACAGAGTCAAGATGACAAGAAACAATTTATATTGGATGTTTTAAGTTATAGCAAAGTAGTGTTGAGGAAAATAAGTTATTTTTTGACCTGAAAGGCAGTAAGGGACGACCATTGATTGCTGCCCACAAATTCCAGCCAGTGAAGTCAGCTTGTTGAAAAGCAACCTAAAGAGCATGAAGCGAATAATTAGGTTATTGTTTCTAAGGCAATAGAGGAAGGGCAGGTACGAAGAACAGTGAGATACTGGTAAATTGTTCAATTGAATAAAAGTCGAAGCAGGAATAGGGCACCTGGGCAATCGCAGGTAAAAGCCTTCCATTTGAATCCCTTAAAGCAGACGAGTCACCCAGCGCAAATATGCGAGGATGGCCCTTGACGCGGAGAGTTTCATCTGTCTCTGCTTGTCCACGGGCATTCAGGGGAATTTCATGCAGTCTGCCACATGGTTCTAGTGTGGGAAGCATCGATTTAGACCCAACAGTCCACAACACAAGATCCGCTTCAAGAATTTGACTTCGTAGTCCCCTTTCTGCAGGCTGAAGTTCTAATATATATTTGTCAGAATTAAGTTCTGCCTCCGTGTCCTGAACTTCTTCACCTTCCGTCAGCCTTGTTGAAGCCTCCTCATCACCCACTCTGCGTATGCTGCGGACAAAGTAACCCAACAGAAGCTGAACTTTCCTGGACGTGAGAACCTAGAAATAATACAGAAAAGATATACGTTCAAGAGTCTCAGTAACAGAAGTCTTTTTAAGTAAAAGGCAAAAGAAACTTGAGACCAGATGATCTAAATTCCATATTCCTTCGAGAGAAGAAGTAGAAGATCAAAGCTTCCAACATGGCATCCCAAAAAATTTCAAAATCAAAATACAAACCAACACAAAGAAACTACATGTGCCAACACTGAGAGGAATTAATGGAGCTGTGATACTAAAAGAGGATAGTCGAATAACAAGATAATTCAACAGCATTCTACGAAGATTATATACTTCACCATATATTTAAGTTGGAATTTCAAATTTTTTTCTTCTTCTAATAATGATACATGAAACAAACAAACTTAAACTAAAAGGAATGGATATAAGAAAATGTACTAGTAGAACATGATTACAAGATCCAAAATTTAAATGCCGTACTTTAAGAGCAACTTCCCTATTGCCAGGTGGAGCAGTTGGGCAGATTGTAGTTTCCTTGTTAATAGCTTGTACTGTTCCTCTGTCTTGCAAGCGTTCTGCTATTGTGGCAGCTAACTCAACTCCTGCATAACCACAACCAACTACAGCCACACGAATTATAGAGTGCTGAGCAAAGTTCTTCCGTTCTAGCGCCTTCAACTTATTGTCAACCGTCTGTGCAAAAAGATCATCAACAAGCAAATTCTTTTCTTTCTAATAAAATAGATAGATAAAGTCCTTCAAATTCTTACACATGCATCTTTCAGGCTGGAGAAAGGCAAAGCAAACTCTAATGCACCTGGTACAACATCAAGTTTAGCTTCAGCTCCTAAAGCAAGAACCAACCTAGCTGCCCAAGACAAAAGGAAGTAAGATTAGCTCCACATTCAACATCTCCTTCCATTCTTGCTGAGAAGTGAGAAGTGACATGACTTGATATGGATTCGGGATGCAGCCTATCTGGAATAAGACAGAATGCTAAATCTGTGATAGCAAGCAGATTTTCAGACGATTGGAAAAAAGAGTTTATTAGTAGAAAAATAATAGTATGGAAACATTCTGGCACAACCGAAAAAGACAGAATGTATAAAACTGAAACTGTGGAAACATTCTGCCACAACCCAAGGACTATGCAAATTGGCCAAAATTACTATTCTGTCATTAACCACCTATTCAAGGCCATTCTAACAGAAAATTAATAAATTGCCAACAGAATAATAATTCAAACCCGGCGCTTGGTAACACCAACGAATCCTAGTTGACATCATAGTATCATACTCATCTTCGTTCCTTGCACGCTTTCATGGCTCAAATCATAGGAATGAATATAGAAAAAGCCAAAATTCAAGGTTTAAGAACATCCAGTGAAATAGGGAGAATATTGTTAAAAATACCAGTCATATTCAACATGTAAGCCACTTTCAAGAAGCACAGTTCCTCCACATGTACTTCCTGTCAACCCCTGCATTCCCAAATGATCAGATGGATGTAGACGTTTCACCCTGTCCTGGATAAATTGCACACCAGTGTTTGCAAGCAAATCTAAGAAACGAGGAGCTATTTCCCAAGCATCCACTTCTACAATTGAAAAGTTTGTGCCATTACTGGGCTTATGCTTCAATTATCAGAAAACAAGAAGAAAAAAAGTTGGACATCAAAAGATTAACATACCTCCTGATAGAAGTTCATACAGCAAGGGCTTAAATACAAAGCGCTCTGACTGATCAACAAGAAGCACCTGGTATCAAATTCAATGAATACCAAAGATATTACCAAATGACAGGAATGATAAATATACATCGACAAAAGTAAGCATTCTATCGATAAGAAAAGAAAGAAAAAAAGGCTAAAGAAAGCAGTACATTTGCATTCAAATTTTTATTTCTCTTGCATTCTCTAAGGAAAGAGTCGGAGATGATAAGAAATATTTTGACTTAGCAGCATCTAAAATATTGTGATTTGTCTTTAAGAGCTGAGATGCACATTTGTAATCAGTAAATGTATCACAAGTCTTAAACTAAGTGTTAGTAGGAGAATTTTTAAAATTTCCACATCCATTTTTCTAACAGAAATGGCATTTGAAGCCAATTATTCGGTATGAGAAATACATTGAGGCAATGCAAAACGGTTGATGAAAACTACTGACTATACTAGTTACAATTTATGTCAAAACATTGTGGCCAATAAATGAGCACTGCCAGTGGCCCAGCAGAAAACAATTTTTTTATTCATGAAATGGTTAGTAGGCCAAAACATTTTTCAACAAAGAAGCATCCCTTCTGATGCCGCATATCAGTCTGGACCATCAACTTGAAGCTTTCAAGTATAATGATCTAATATTGCATTTTGTACCACCTTACCTGAGGCTTCTTGTTAGCTGGCCAAACAAGCGAATCTAGCCTTAAAGCAGTGTATAAGCCTCCAAATCCACCACCTAGTATGCACACCCTTGGCTTCTGAAAAGGCACGGTTATTGAAAATAAAACTTCTCATTAGTATGGTTGTAGAAAGAATAATTACAGTAAAAATTACTCATTAACTTGTAAATACTTGTAGGTTCACTTACCCGAGCATCCGTATAATCAAACAGATGCTCATATGACAATGCGAAGAGTCAATCAGCAAATATGGAGAGGTGAAATCGAAATTATTTCAATACGTATTTCAATTCATTTGCTCCATCAGTCTAAAGAAAAATGACAGGAAAACTTGAAGAGGAATTGAAAAAAGAAGAAGAATGTTATTTCGAACAGAAACTCAATAAAAAAAAAAAAACAGTGATGAAATTAAACAAGCATTAACACGAATTCCGATTGCATTAAAAATATATCCTTAAATAAATGAAAAAAGAGACCAACAAAATTTCAGAACAGAACTCGACCTTCTTATCTGGCCATGTAAACATTCGCGGTGGCGTTTCACCTTCAGACATGGCCACGACACCTCCATTTCTTCCCGCAGTGCCAGAAGCAACAAATCGAAATCCATTCCTCCGAAACCTCGAGCATACCAATGAATTGGTCCCAAATCTTACAGAAGAACCTGGGAATAGCTTGCCCCAATGCTTTGGCCCACCTGAAATCCGTAGTCAGACGTAAAAATCCTTCCAATTCATGTATAATGAAGAATAAGATAGAGGAAGAGAGATTACAACATAAAGAAAGTAAGGTTGCTGAAGGAGACGACGCTAAGTACGCCATTCAGTGAGATTGCGAGTTCGAAATTACAATTCAGTGGGTAAAACTGGAGAATGAGAGAGCAGCGGCGAAGTAGCAATGTCTACTGTCGTGGCTCTTCACACTACGCTCGCTTGTTGGCAGGGGTGTGGTTTTGGGGCTTCTCTTATTATATATTTTGTTGTTTAATCAATTTTGAGAAGATTGATTATATTTATATTGGTTTAAATTTGAATAAATAAATTTGTCAATAATTCAATTCATGGTAGGACATGAACAATTAAATTAAATAAGATTTTTATATTTGAACTCAAAATCGGTTTTAAATAGAACATAATTTTTATGTTTGAATCTAAATTTTGAATTCATAATTTCTGTCCAAATATGATGTAATCTGGATCATATAAATTCGATCATCCGAATCGAACATGATTTTGTCACCTCTAAGAGCATCCACAATGGTGGATTTTTGCTAGGAATAGAATAATGTATGAAAATATGTATTTTTGTTGACGTGATTGCATTGAGATATGTGTTTTGTTGATGTAGTTGTATTGGAAGATATGTTTTGGTTATGTGAATGAGTATATGACTTGAGTTTTTATAAAAGATGTAGGATCTAGTATTGATTTTTGTTTAGTTTTGTTAGAAATGGGATGGAGAAATAGAAATGTAGATGGTTTACGTTTTTGAGAAGAAAAAATGTTTAAGAATTTATTATTTTGACGATATGGATGTATTGGGATACGTGTTTTATTGATATAAATAAATATGTGATTTGACTTTTTGTATAATAAATATAAGATCCAATACGTGATTTTACTAGGCCAGCAAAATTTGAGCCAGCTCTAATTGTTTAGACTCATGTTTTTTTGGACTAAATTTTCCCCTCTTTGAGGATTATATAAATTATTTTTAAGTATTTAATAATGTAACTATTTAATTAGATTTTGGCAGTAATGTTCGAGTGATAATGTTTAAAAATTTATGTTTTGGTGAAATGACAATATTAAGAGAAGTATTTTATTGATATAGTTTAATTTTTTACAATAGATGTTAAATTTAATATTAATTTTAGAATTATATAATTCAACTGGATCTATTTTGTTAGGAAATGAATCAATATTGTTACCCTTTTTTTCTTTATTTTTTGTAAGGTCAACTGACCACACACACTTTAAGTCACATATGAAGGACATGAATTTTACTACAACAGATGAAAAATTATTCAAATTTCAACCTCTGTTATAATAGAACCTTGAACCTTGAACCTCAAGACGAACAAGCTAACCAATCAAACTACCTCCTATTACAAAATAGAAACGGGTAATGTATATAGATTTGTGTTCTAGTAATGTTACTATGTGTGGAGAGATATTTTGTGACGTAATTAGTATATCACTTGATTTTTCACGTAATAGTAATTATACACAATATTATTAAGGGGAAAGTGAAGTTTTAACTATTCGTTGCAGTTGCTTTAAGCTTTGCCTGTAAAGCTAAAACGTCAAGACATGGAAAGACAAACTTAAAAAGAGTAAAATGTGTATTCTTTCTTTGTCCGGCTCACTCGAACACTCCAGCGAAAATTCACTAAGAGAGAAAAAAATTGCTATTTGCAATGAAAATTCCTTTTCACGATCTGGGTTAGTACCTGATGCCCACAGTTACTTCAACCCAAGTATCCTAAACTCAGGTCATCTTCAATCTTTCTTTCTCTTCGCTTGATCAGTGAATTCGGAACTGCGCATTTAGTGATCTGGAAATTTTCTGGGTCTCGTTGGGGGTGGGGGGGAGGGGTTATGTGGTGTGTGAGAATGGACTTTACTAGATTTTTTAATTTCTGAATCTTAGTACCATTGTGTATTTTGTGGCTCTTCATATTATTTCAACCCTATGAATCTGAAGTGTAAAATGTCGTATCGTCAATTTGGAGTTATATATCGAATTATTTGGACCTGTAAAAGTTAGTTTTCTGAGTATTTATGGTCTTTGCCTTGTTGGTTAGAAACGTTCATTTTGATTGAACCATGGAAGTTTGTTGCTTAATTTTGGAGAACTTGACAGTTGATGATGATATGAAGATTCTGACCAGGGTTTGGGACGTTTGGCATGGTATTAGACCACAAGTGCAGCATAATATTATAGTTGAGTTCTGTACTTTTATTTATTTTTTTGAACCGAATATGTTACTAATGTTATCATGAAAGTTTTTGTATTCTGGATAGTATCATTATTACATAAAAATGTCTTGTCGTGAAATCAGGAATGATAATTTACCACCCAGCTGAGTTGGATCTTAAGGATTGATCGCCATTTGTTGACTAGATAGCCTGCATTCTTTTAAAATGACCCGCTTGGCAGAAGTAAGCTGCTTGGGATGTTTGATGCAATCCAACTCAGCATTCAATTCTCTAGAACTTGATAAACTTTAATTTTCTATTGAAAAAAGTCTCTCTATTGTGGTGTGTGCATGCACATTCTTTCTTCGTATGGTATATTTGACATATGAGATTTTACTTTTACTATTCTTGGGGTCTTTTTTCTTTTCTTCTTTTTAAATATTTGTGACAACTACCTCTGTATATGTAGAAGTGGTACATTAAACAAAGGTTCCCCTGACAGCCTAATCACGTACTAGTGTTGCCTTGATTTTCAGTTGCCATAGCGCTGGAGCTTTTGGTGGTGAACAGGTAAAGGTACTTCCGGACCAGGGTCTTCGCATGATGAATAATGTTGCATATTTGCAGTCTTCTGCATGCCATGTTGCTTCTAGCTCCTTACACCAGCTTACAGCGAGGCCTTAGATTTTTCTAAGCTCATATGTTAAACTGATGTCCATTCACAAGAATTTCTCCGAAGTAGAAGTGTGTACTTGTCATTTGTCGACTTTGCATGGATTCCATTGTTTTTCTTTTGTTCCACAGAAGATTGCAATGGGGAGCTCGACTTTGAAGGCTGGAGTTAAATTATAAACTAACGTGGATTTATATAATGCTCCCGGAACCAAGGAATATATTTTGAATACACAACCTCAACTTTTGTGATGGGAAAGGAAATTTTATCACAAACCGACACTGCTGGAATTAGTAAGAAAGGTTGCTCGCCCGTTGATGGTGACACGGTCAATCAAGCACGTTACAGTCTTGACAAAGAGGCAGATTTAGCAACTTGTCGTGTGTGCCAATGTGCTGAATCTGAAAAAATAGGAGATGCAGCATTAGGATTTTTGGGCATCATTCCCCCAATACAAGAAGCAAGTAAAAGCGATGGAGAAGTGAAGTCTGAAAGCAAAGAAGTTCTAAAAGATGCTGAATGTGGTGACTCCATGATGAAAAACGTTGGAAAAGATTCTGGATTTATGGAGTTCATAAGCCCAGAAGGGGAGGTTTTTGTATGTCGTACTGATTTAGAAATGGGTCTGTTTCACCAGCAAGACATCTTAGTTGAACTCGGTTGTGCTTGCAAAAATGATCTTGCTTTGGTACACTATGCTTGTGCACTGAAATGGTTTTTTAATCATGGATCCACTGTTTGCGAAATTTGTGGGCGTGTTGCTAAAAATATCAGGACTGCTGACTTCAAAAGGGTAGTGGTTTCTCTGAAGGATTATGAAATACTAAGGGAAAGGACTGCCAGTGGGCATCCAAATCCTGTGCAGGTGAATACATGCTCAGGTGTAGACCCTGATGCTATTGCCGCTATTCGGAGGCAACGACTCAGTGAGATTGCATTGTGGTTTAATCCACACACTAATAATATTCATAACAACAATATTCCATCTGCAGTTTCAGAGGTGGTTTCTGAACTGCCTATGAATCAACCTGTCACTGAAGATGTTGTTCCTCCAGAAAACACTGCGACCAAATGGGCTGTGGAAGGCACAGGGATCTTGCTTGCTACAGGACTGCTCACTGTTACTCTTGCATGGCTCATAGCTCCTCGTGTTGGTAAGGTATGTTGGTTCGGGATCATAAGTATACATATATGTTGGGAATTTTTGCTTTGTAATGAAAATCTCTCCATATACTATATATACTATGTAGGTTGCTTGTCCCCGACCCCACCCATCACAGGAGCCTTGTGCACAGGAGTTGTTTACCTTTTTCTTTATAAAAGCTTCACCTATAACTTGATTATATGCCTAGAAATGCTCAACTTTATTGATTCCAAAGCATCCCTTATAAGTAAAAAATGGATTTATAAGACAAATTTGAGTAGACTTGTGTGTGTTTTACTCTGTATCTATCATGAATGTCTTTGTTGTGGTTCTAAACATTCTGTTTTTATTGCTCCATATATGCAGAATAAATAAGAAATGAGTTACATGAATCAGGTGTATGTTGCAGCCTCTCTTTTTTGGGACTCATTATGATCAGGCAGTAGAACTTTCTTTGTGAATCCCTCTCTTTGGGAGATAGGAATCCTATTGAGAAGAGAAGTTATACACGTGCAATCTAGCTGTTTGGCTGCATCTTTTTGAACTGATTTGGTCATAGCGAACCAGTTTTTTGTAGTCCTAGACTCCTAGTCACATCATTGGTCATGGCAAACTTGTGACTCTAAATTTTTGCATAATTTGAAATGTGCAGTAATAGAAGTTACCGAACTGTCGATCATCTGTTCATTTCCACCTTGAATTACTCCACCCAAGAGGAATGTATGATGCACTTTGATAATTTTGTCTAGTAACAGCCTTTTGCTCTTGTTGTTAACTACTTTGCCTCTTGAGTTTATTGCATGCTTGTTCATTGACCGGATCTTCTTTGATGCGCAGAAAACTGCAAAAAGCGGTCTTCACATTCTCCTCGGAGGTGTTTGTGCTTTAACAGTCGTGATCTTCTTTCGCTTTGTGAGTAATTTACATTTCCCACACATTCTGCATTTACTAGTCTCATGCAAACTAGGGTTTTTGTTCGCCACATTTTCCACAGCTTTGATCAGTAATATTTTTCTGTTTCATTAAATTTGCAGATTGTGCTTACCAGAATCAAATACGGGCCTGCACGCTACTGGGCAATCTTATTTGTGTTCTGGTTTCTCTTGTTTGGAATATGGGCGTCGCGAACACACGGTGCTCATACAACATGATTTCTGGCTATATTAGTGTTGCACATTGATTCAATATATTCTGTATGGTCCTTCCAAATAGAATTGAACTTAAAAAGTGAGGCATTTGTACAAGTTGGTTATGTTGCCAGTCAGGAAGTAAGTTTTTCATGTCTTCTATAACTTATTTCTTTACTGGCCTAGCATGTTATTAAGGATGAATGTTATCCAAGTTTGAGGCGAGCTTTGTTAATATGTTGTAGACATTTCTGATAAGGGATTTAGTGTTACAAATTCAGAGTTCTTGAACAATCTCTGTCAAGTAATTCCTAACTCGCTCCGTCGAGTTCGGCATTCGCAGTTTATCATATGGGTGACTTTCTATTGTTTGAGACAAAAATAATAATAATTAGACTCGTAAACCCGATCAAAACATTTTGTTTCTTGGTTGGGTTTGTGGTGTTGAAATCTTTATATAGATGGAAATGATGCACAGGGATTTTGCAGAATGGAAAGGGAAAAGAGGCCCAAGCGAAGAGCAGATGGTCAATTAGAAGTACTTACTTCAATAGGCTGTGTATATGGGCTTCAATTAACTGATGAATTGGGCTTTGTGGGCTGAAGGGTTTTGTCACCAGACTAATCTTTAGGTTCAACTTAGGCCCAAGTAGAGGCCTAAAGTTAAATAACCGAGATTTATTGTCATAGAACTTTCCCGGAAATTGGCACAAAACAGCTTTTGGGATTCTTGGTTTCATTTGTTTTTTTTCCATGATAAAGTTGGCTTCTTGACTTGTTTCACCATACAAAGTTCTGTCCCAAATCATCCGACAGTACTCTTCCAACATCCAAACTCCAAAGAGAAGGGAAAGAATAGGAACCCCAACTCTTCAGAAGAAATCTCAATATTGATTCTGTGTTAAACCCAATAGAGAAGCCTAGGTAATTCTAAGGAGAACTTTTAACAAACAAGTGATGCGATACCCATTCTCAGCTTCTCAGATTTCCAGCTATCAAGAACCAAGGCTTTATATTTAGCCCAAACAAGCCAATTTAACCCACAAAGGATTAATTAATACGGAATTGACCCGATTTTCTTTCATCGTGTCCTTTTCTCATACACATATTGAGAAGGATAAGACCGTTCGTTCGATTAAAAGCACGAAGAGAGATGGAAAAAGGAAAGTTGGGTTGGGGGTTGGGAGTGTTAGTGGTGTTAATGTTGATTTTGGAGTCATCAGCTTCAAGTGGCGGGGTTGGATGGAGGAAGGCGATGCAGCCTCCAGAAAGGGCGCCATTGATGGTGAACAATCGAGTTGGGGCATCATCCGTCGTGTTCCCGCTTCATGGGAATGTGTATCCTACTGGGTATGTGACGAACTGGTTGTTTTTTGTTATGTTTTTTAATAGAATTCATCAAGTATTGAGGATTAAGCTACTTATCTGGCATTTCTGTCAACTTTCTGCTATTTGGGGATAGTTTTGCTGGAGATGAAATTTTCTATTGATCAATTTGCCTGATAAACTTATCCCAAGTAAACCCCAGATTGGTGTAAGGACATGTACTTCCAATTGGGTTCTTGGGATAGCAAAGTAAATCTGTTCTCATATGCCATTGAAACAGTCATGGTTTCTGTAAAGATTTATAGTGCTTTTGCTCCACTCCTCAAAATTATACCGGGAGTTTGTTGATATTGTTCGTAAAACTTCAAGTTCCCTGAAATTGTGGGATTATTTTATGCAGGTACTATAACGTAACAATCCGAATAGGCCAACCACCAAAGCCTTACTTTCTTGATGTAGATACTGGAAGTGACCTCACATGGCTTCAGTGCGATGCTCCTTGCGTCCATTGCATGGAGGTATCTCATTTGCATCGAGCTCTTCATAGTATCTTCATCCGTATACTACGATTATGCATAACTCATGGTTTGTTTATAATCGTCAGATAGAATGACCAAAACAAATATTCATTGTTATTGATCAATGGTTATTTAGGGCATTCATGCTTTGATATTGACCCTAAAACCTTTTTTAATTTATATATGATGGGATCACAGACACTGCAATTTTTTCCAGATTTTGTAATTAATCTCATGGGGTTTCACATAGTTCCCTGATGCTATATAATTCTCAAATCTGCTATTTGTTAGTGTGACCTAATGTATTTACTTGATTTAATTTCACCCTTCTCTTTGCAGGCACCTCACCCATATTACAGACCAAACAATGACCTTGTAAGATGTAATGATCCGCTATGTAAGTCCTTACAATCAAATGGTGGAAACAGGTGTGATTCAGGGCAATGTGACTATGAGGTTGAGTACGCAGATGGTGGTTCATCCTTTGGGGTCCTAGTCAGGGATGTCTTTCATCTCAACTTTACAAATGGAGATCGGTCTAGCCCTCGTCTCGCCCTGGGGTAGTTATCTTTACCCTTTTCTCGATTTCAAAATACAATTCAATTGAGGGAATATGATGGAATAACCTCTAACGAATTTGTAAATCATGCCATTCTAGCTTGTCCAAGGAATTTTTTTTGCCAGTGGCTTCTAATGGTATATAGGATGATTAAACTGACAGAAATCAGAACATTTACACTGTTTTGGAGTGAGAACTTCTCTTTTGAGTTATCTTTACCTTTACAGGGATGTCATTCCCCTCAACTTTACAAACGGAGCCTGGTCCAGCCCGCATCTTGCCCTGGGGTTATTTTCTTCACCTTTTTTTCTTTCTTCAATCTAAAAGCCAGTAGTCAATGAAGAAAATCTGATGCAATAATATTTATACTGGATTCTAATGGTGTATGGGATGATTAGACTGGTTGTTGTACTACTTACTGCTCTATTGTTTTTTATTTCTGCAAAGGAGAGGTGCATATATGACAAAAATAAAAACATTTTCATTGTTTTTATTGATTGAAAACTCTGCTTTGAATCATCATAAATTGCCTGTCTCATACAAAGAAGAAATGTATCTGTGTCCTTGAAGTTTTTACTTATATTTTCTGATTATCTCATCTTAACTTTTTCAGATGCGGATATGATCAATCACCCCCTGTATCTAATCATCTTCATCATCCTCTGGATGGAATACTTGGCCTTGGTAGAGGAAAAGCCAGCATAATTTCTCAGCTTAGCAGTCAGGGTTTGGTTCGGAATGTCGTTGGCCACTGCTTAAGTGGGCGAGGTGGAGGATACCTCTTCTTTGGAGATGACATTTACGATTCTTCTCGTGTAACATGGACAGCCCTCTCAAAGGAGCACTCGTAATTATCTGTCTCGATTCTTCTCCATCTAAATAAAATCCATCTATGTTACAATTCATGCATTAATTTCATGGAAAAATTCTCTGTTTTTTTGTTTGCCCAGGAAACACTACTCTCCTGGTTATGCGGAACTTTATTTTGCTGGGAAGACTACTGGGTATAAGAATCTGTTTGTAACATTTGACAGTGGTAGCTCATACACTTACTTCAACTCCCAGGCATATCAAGGTTTAGTGTATTTGGTAAGTCATTAGCATTTTCTAACCGTTATCAACTCCCAGGCATTTTCAGTTGATAGAACTCTTGTTATCAATTTTGACCATCCCAATTTTCACATATTTATCCAATTCATTCTACCAGAACTGCTTACAGACAAGCATGTGACCCAATGGTAGAGTTATAGGATGCAAAGTAGAGGTCACATGCTCAATTTTTGGACTCCACATATTATGTGGGGTAAACTTCGCGTACATCCTACATGTTCCTGAGCCCTTCCCCATTGAGAGCTTTGTGTAGAAGAGTTGTTTATTTTTTTTCTTTTACTTATTCTACTGGAACTGCTTATTGTTTTCATAATGAAATTTAAGAAGGATCAAGATTGAAGCATTCTATCGGGGTCATGTGAATTCATAGGTGAAGAATGAATTACATGGAAAACCCTTGAAGGAGGCACTTGATGACCAGACACTCCCACTTTGTTGGAAAGGCCAAAGACCGTTTAAAAGCATACAGGATGTCAAAAAATATTTCAAGCCCTTTGCACTGAGCTTCACAAATGGTGGGAAATCGAAGAGCAGTCCGTTCGAATTCACTCCAGAAACTTATCTTATAATATCAGTAAGTGCTTTTCCTCTTCTTTACCCCCAATAAGTTTCTCCCTCGCATGTATGGAATGTCTAACTCTAACAGAAACATTTCTGCCAGTCGAAAGGAAATGTTTGCATGGGAGTTCTAAATGGTACAGAAGCCGGGCTCGGAAATCTGAATCTTATTGGAGGTAAGAGATCCTGATACCAACTTCTGGAGTTCAGAAGACTTAAATGTAGGATCACATCTTATTGTCACTGACCTTTGCAATCTTCTTTGTTCGTTTGTCACTGCATTAGATATATCAATGCAAGACAGAATGGTGATCTACGACAACGAAAAGCAAATGATAGGGTGGGTTCCTGCAAATTGTGATAGAATCCCCAAGTCCAAAAGCAGCTCATTTTGGTGATAACAAAGAATCCTACTACTCTCTTTGTTCCGATCATGCAGTTATCATCAGAGATTCCGACTCCTGTACAAATTCAGCTGTTAGAATATCAAGGGGAATGTTGTAGTGTATATATATGTGGAAGCGAAATATGGAAGACTAGATGGTACTTGGTACTCACTCAGTCACTCTCCTCCCACCTTTAAGAAGGAATCGGCTTCAGTGGGAGGTAGAATTATTTTCTACAACAAAACAAGTGCGTACCAAGGCTAAAATGTACAATATCTTAACTGAATCTGGCATACGTTGACATTTCATATTTTGCATATATATATACACACATTAAATATCAATGTTTCCTACATATGGGATGTTAGAACGGCACCACTATTATTGCTTGATTATATGTTGGCGAATTCTTCGCCATTAATTCTTTGATTAATGAAATTCTCTCTTCAAAAAAGAAAAATTATATATATATAACCGAATCAATTGATCGATTATTTTCGTAAAAAATAGTTCTTTAATGGATCAGGCCGTAATTGATTGATTACTGAAATAATAGCCAATAATTGACGGTTTGATAGCTTAAATTAATAATTGACCGATCGATAGCTTAAATTAAGGTCAAAGAACTATTTTTTCAAAAGCCTACCGTTATTAGAGGAACATTGCATTTTTTGACATATTTTTGGTGAAATTGTTTGGTGGATCTTTCGATTTTTTTGAAAAGGAAGTGTTCAAATGGTTCGATTCTTTTTAGTGCACTAACCTTCACTGTAACTGACTGTTTACACTCCTAATATTGAATAATTCATTCGGCTGCCTTATCCATGTTAATCCACATTTTCAAGGAAAAAAAAATGCTCTCTCAAGTCGAATTTTTAACTTTTCATAAATGGGAAATGGGAATTACAACATATCATTATCACCTGACCCTCCTAAAGAATCTGTTTCCTAGTGTGTACCGTGCACAAATAAATAAAGAATGACTGGGCCGACATAAAAATAAAAGTCCACTATTCACAAAAGATCAAAAAGTACGTTGGGCCTACAATTAGGGCCCACCATTTTTGACAAAAATTAATACGACTCGGGTAAATGCATGAACATGTCTTGCTGCTGGTCCACCAGGTAGCGGACTTGAGGAGCAAAATCGTCATATTGTAAGTAATCCATGTCGTTGAAGTTGAAATTGAAGTTCAATGCAGTCTCTAGCTCCTCCCATTTGGGCTCACTTTGGACTTCCTTCTCCCACGTGACTCCCGGAGACCACACGTGCTCCGAACTGCTCGAGTCCGTGTGCAGCCTCGGTACTGAATACGACGTGTCCATGTGTAATTGGTCATTCATCTGTGGTGGTAGCGCCAGAGTAGTCTGGTGTGAAATTCCAATATTGGGCTTCTGCTCCTCCTCTTGTTCCGGGAATTTCATCGGTTTCCGATCAACGGCGGAGTAATGCTTCTCTATTGTTCCTTTCTTGTTGTATATTCGACACAACACCCAATCATCGAGCTGCAATTAACAACCCAAATCCAAAGTCAATAACTCCATTACCACAAAATTAAATTAATTCTCTGTAAAAAAAAAGTAACTTTTAGTACCCTGAGATTCTTCTTCTTGCCGGCAGACCTATCGACATTAGCGAGGCGATATTCGTGCATGATCCAGTTGGTTTTGATTCCTTTTGGTGCTTTTCCAGCGTAGAACACTAGTGCTTTTTTTATGCCCAGCGGTTTGGGGCCGCCAATCGGTTTATCTGCACCGGTGGCCTTCCAATAACCCGTTCCGGCAGCCCGATTAGGCCTCGACCCGTTTGGATATTTTCTGTCCCTTGAAGAGAAAAAATACCACTCCTTATCACCGTACAATGCTATATCTGGTAATTGCCACGGATCGAAGTTGTACAGGTTGATCTCTGCTATAATCGGAACAGATATCGGTTGCCCTGCACATTTTCTGATCAAGTAATGATTTACCAATTCATCGTCAGTCGGGTGGAATCGGAAACCTGCCGGTAAATCTAGCTGTCGTGCCATCACTTTCAGATTCGCCAGTCTCTGTTGTTCTCTTTAACTCTCTGCTACTGCTGCTTCTTCTTCTCCTCCTCCTGAAGCTTTTACACACAACAACCATAAATGACGGGCGGAAGCATTTATAGGGAGTCGTTTAAAATAAATTAGTCACGTGGGATACACGTGGATTGAGTGTATGGACATTAGACAAGTGACAGCAACGATAACTGGTAGCCACGTGTACAAAAAAACTAATGAATGCTCGCCACGTGTTGTGACCTACTTTTTGTGTGCTTCCGTCACTGCTTCCGTCACACGGCTCGGCTGTATTTGTATTAACGAAGAGTCGGCTGAGTGCCTGTTGCAGATCGCTGACTGTTGGTCTTCAGTCAAAAGTAGAAATCTCTGGTACTCAGATAGTTCCCCATGTTAATCCACCCAATCAAGTACTGCCACGTAAAGAAAAATTGCTTGGGGCGGAAGGACTGAGTTGGCAGTGGCTGGGGGAAAAACGATGCAGGTCATCGCTGTTATGAACCCACGTATGGGAATGGCGTCATCTCTTACACAAGGTTTGAAGAAGACATGGGGAGACTATTGTGTGTCCATGCGCCGAATATATATATTAGTTTGAGTATTGACCGAAGATTGAAGAATCCCTTGATTTATGTAATTAAAAAAAGTCAAAATGTATTTGCCGGGTCTTTTTTCTTTTTTCATTTTTGTGACATCTTTATTTTAGGGATTGGCTACGTCTGTATTAAAAAATATTGAATCCAATCAAAGTATTATTTTTGATGCAAATGAATTTGCGGTTGAGCGATAAATATTATGCATATAATAATTGATACTTTTAATACGTAGTAGGTTCGAATCGCTTCATACTCAATACTCCTAAATAAAAAACAAAAACAAAAAATTGGGTGCGCTGAATTTTTTAAAAGAAATTGAAAGTTAAAATGTGTAGTAGTTAATATGATGAAATGAAATTTTAACCGTATATTTTTTGTTCAAATAAAAAAAATAGAATTCATCGTGAAAAAAAATGGACAATTTTATACTGTTGGATATTAACTCAAAATATTTAATTTTTGATTGCAATATATATTTTTATATATCATTAAATTTTTCATGATAAATATTATACATTTATGAATATTTCATACCATTTTTTTAATTAAAAAATGGTAAACCAAAATAGTGTATCGGGGACCCATGACCTATTAGTGGATCATTTGCAAATTTGGCATATATGTAATTGGTTTCTGTTGGAACCATATGATTACTGACCCAAGATAGAAGTCCAAGAGATCAGCCCATGAAGAAATAATGAATAAGATCAAATAAGAATAGTCCAAATCCAACAAGAAGTGTGTAACAAGTGATCCTAAAAATGTGGAGTAGTGGTTTATCAAGAGTTCATCAGACATGTGGCAACTCAAGAAGAAACGATTATTGCCAAGGTAATGATCAATCACGGTTTGAGAGTTCAGTTTGTGACCAAGGGGATAGGAGGTAGTGGCAGCAAAGTGGGACGAGAAAATAAGAGCAGGCGAAATGAGGACTTTAAAGAGGTGGTTATGAAAGGCCGAAGGAACAAGGGGCATGAGCACAAGACATCAAAGCACAAACAGAGACGAGACTCAATTTACGTGAATTCAGTATCAATTTGTATTCTCAGTATGTCATCTAACAGTATTCCTTTGTTTTTTAACTATCATTATCTAGTATTAATACTAATCATCGTTGTGTAAATTCATATTTGGTGTCATATTCTATTTTATTTTTTGCAATTTCAACAAAACGCACTTCAATTAGTTAGATAATGATTGTTATAATTTGAAAATTTTATAGTTAAAATATTTGCAATACAACACCATTATTCTGGGCCAACAGTTTCAATTTTATTTATTAAAATATATATCTTTATTTGTTTTCGTTCCTGGATACTTCTAGTATGTCTTCAATAGTAAGTATTTCAAAGTGTTAATGACTTAAAATTAATACTCCTTCCGTCTCATTTTAATTATCTTTTATTTCTTTTTGGGATGTCCCAAAATGCATGCTCATTTCAATTAATAAAAGCTATTTTTTCTCATTTTTTCCTTATTTACCCTTAATTTGAAAAGCTTAACAACCATGCACATTAATTATGGTGTCAAAGTATTTGTCATCATAAATAGGGGTATAAACGTCAAATTAAAAGGAAATTAAATATTTTTTTAAACTGTGTGAAAAAGTGAATGAGACAATTAAAATGGAACGGAGAGAGTATTAATTTAAATTGTGCGAAACAAGCTCCGCCAGGATAATAAAATATGAAAAAGAAATGTAAAATGTTGGTGGTGGATGGATATCGATAGAAAACATCACAATCACTAATCACAAGTTGGACGGCAAAGAGGGATCCAGGTGAAATGAACATTCAATTGTTCGTTTGGGTGGTGCAGCCACTTTTTTGGGTGATTTAACAGAGAAAGCGCTTCGAAGAAGGTTCTGCTCTGCTCTGCCAATCTTGACTAGACTGGTCAGCTTCCGTCTCTTTTAGGCTGGATCAATTGGGGTTGAACAATGTGCCTTATTTACGAGATGTTTATATGTCTGAATTCGGATTGAATTGAATTTTGGGACCTTTTTAATTAATTATATTTTGATTAGTTTAAATCTGAACAAGTAAATCTAATAATAATCTAATCCGGATTAAAATTTTGACAATAAAAATCGGACAATATGTTTATGTTTGGCCCCTAATTCGGACTTAAATGAAACAAAACTTTTATGTTTATATTCAAATTTGATTTAATCCGGATTGCACAAATAGATCATCAAAGTCGAACATAATTTTCCCAACCCTCATCACATGCCCATGGTGATGTCAAACAAGCTTACAGTCAATTTTGGACTTCCAGGTCTGTCGAGAGAGTTCTTGATGCCCAACTCAGTGAAGAGACTGTACTGGGCTTCGAATCAGAAGTAATGGGTCTGTTAGTGGTAGGTGCTAATGAACCTAAATTCATTGTTTTTAAAATCAATCTGCTCAAACCGTTCGATTGGAGATTTGAGGTTTTTGAAGGTCAATCGGTTTGATAAAAATTAAACCACTGATTTAAAATAAATATATTTACATAGTATATAATTATATATATTTATTTTATTATTTTGTATAGTTATATACTAGTCTCAGTCTCTAATATATGTAATATTTTACTATTTTGTTTATAATATATAAATATATTTAGGAGAATTGTACAAAAATTATAACATGTTTAATTGCGATTCAATCACACGATTTTCACGATTCAACTGCTATTCGAATGATTTCATTATACATTCGATATTTTATGGACAAAAAATCAGTCTAAGTGTCCGTTCGGTAGAGAGAAAGTTTTGATAGCGTATATATATAACGTATAAATTATCAAATAAGTCGTGTGTTATTCGGTAGAGCGAAACTTTTGATAGCGTATAAGCTGTCAATTTACTATTAGAGAGATGTAAAATAGTTTAATAATGAAATAAAAGTTATCGAACATAAGTCTTGTTGGGAAGAGCTTTAAGTGTTGAGTTCGAATATGTAATTTTTTTCGAAATCTAACATATATGTTGAGATATAAAATGACAAATGAGTGAAAAAAAATAGAATAAATTAAGAGAATTTTTTTGATATGTGACTGATGTGATTGTTGACTAGGGATGGCAAAAAAATTCGATCCGTGCACTATCCGCAGGGTATCCAATCCGTTTAAAATCCGAAAATCGATCCTATAGGGTTTGGAAATTATTTTAGTTTTTATTTTCAAATCCGTCACGGTTTCGAGTCAATTTTGGCATTTGATGTCGGATTTAGGATACCCAAACCGATTAATAAATGATTAGGGTACCCGAACCAAAACCAAACCCAAACCGCACTCATAACCATAACCGGCCCGGCTCGACCCAAACCTTAATTTCAAGTAAATTCTTAAAAATATAGTATATATGTTAGAGAGGGAATAAAATCTTACACATGTATACAAAACTAAATCACTTAACCACTAATCCAATTGTTTGATTTTTTGTTAGACTTTCATAGTTTATAAATATATATTGAGCTTTTGAAAATATTATTCAATCAATTATGAAAGAAATTAAAAAAGTAAACGGTAAATGGGTACCCGGCGATAAACGGTTATGAAAATGTTACGATTTTGGAAATCTAAACAATTTTTTAAACGGTTTTGGTATAAGGTACATTAAACGGTAACGATATTGATATTTCTTAAATGAAAGAGTATCCGACCTGTTGTCATCCCATTGTTCACGAATGAAATTGACCTTGTAAGCTATCAGACGCTCAACCAAACACCCGTTTGTGGTATTGACGATCAAACCTGCGGGACAGTTTGATTTTTAAAACTATGCCTAAATCTTCTGCTGGTTCAAGCATTTCTACCAAAAGATCAAATTTCTTCACAAACACGCTGTAGTCATCCCAATGACATGATTTTCCCCCTACAATGCTAAATCCAAGAATAGGACAAACATTTGAATGTTTATCCCTGTTTTTGTATATATAATTATATATACATTAATGAGTGCAACCTCTCTTTTTTTTGGTAATTTGAGTTTGCTGTCTATTAATTACTCTGAGTTAGTTTTTGCGTGTGGGTAGGTATGCAATCTGCATGCATCACATGTGTCTGAAATTGTTAGCAGCAATTAAGGCATACACAATTTATTGAAAAAATATATATATTCTTGAAAACTTCTCGGACTTTCAGTTTCTTGTGAAAACCTCTCTCTGTTCTCAATACAAAGATGAATGAGAACGAAGCAAAGCACCAAGACCAAACCCAAGTCTTTGAAATGACAACAGATGGGTTTTCTCAAAATGGTTCCAAATGTTTCGACGAAGATGGCCGACTCAAACGAACTGGTAATCGTCTCCCTGTTTTTGCTTTTGTTTTTCCCCATGTTTATGCTGGTCGTGAAGAGAAGTTGATGACTTTATTGATATGGTTATTCAGGGACTGTATGGACTGCTGGTGCTCATATAATAACAGCTGTGATTGGTTCTGGAGTGCTTTCCTTAGCATGGGCGATTGCACAATTGGGTTGGATTGCTGGTCCTGTAGTAATGTTATTGTTCTCCATTGTCACCTTATACACTTCTTCTCTCCTCTCCGATTGTTATAGAACAGGAGACTCTGTTTCAGGCACCAGAAACTATACTTACATGGATGCAGTACAGTCCATTCTGGGTAAGTACACCATCACCAGCAGCAGCAGCACAAATTACAGATGAAAGATTTGTTTTCTCATGTTCTGATTTTTTTTTTTTTTTGTGTTTTGTTA
Organism: Euonymus europaeus; assembly: GCA_963580455.1. NCBI lineage: Eukaryota > Viridiplantae > Streptophyta > Magnoliopsida > Celastrales > Celastraceae > Euonymus > Euonymus europaeus. Next base: position 2,190,009 of record OY756968.1, on the reverse strand, counting down.
GGTGGATTTAGGGTTAAGGCATGTGGGCTTATTCAGTATCTGAACCTTCTGGGGGTTGCAATTGGTTACACCATTGCAGCTTCCATAAGCATGATGTGAGTTTCATCACCAGGGAAAAAAATGCTTATAAATGTTTCAGTTTCTAGGTGTATTGTCCGCTCCGGGGTAACTCTCCGGGTGTTCCTACACTCCTTTCATGATTTTTATTTCAGGAAAAGATCTCGTCCTCGGATTCGAACCCATATCCTCTGTTGTTTGTTTCATTGTTTGGGAGTGTGAGTACCAAGTGATTAATGATTCTCTCTTTGGTTTGACAGGGCAATTAAAAGGTCTAATTGTTTTCATGAGAGTGGAGGGAAGAACCCGTGTCACATGTCAAGCAACCCATACATGATCATCTTTGGAGTGACAGAAATTTTTCTATCTCAAATTCCAGAATTTGATCAAATATGGTGGCTGTCAATTGTAGCTGCAATCATGTCTTTCACCTACTCATCGATTGGTCTCGCACTCGGAATCGCTAAAGTTGCAGGTCGACATTGCTCTTGAACTTTGTCATCAATTGAACATTCAAAATTGGAGATTTGACTTTCATTAATTTACAGCTAATGGACATTTTAGGGGAAGCATAACTGGGATTAAGATTGGAGCCGTAACACAAACCCAGAAGATATGGAAGAGTTTCCAGGCTCTTGGTGACATTGCATTTGCATATTCATACTCGATCGTACTTATTGAGATTGAGGTACAGACAATCAATGACTATGTTTTTAAGATTGACACTGAGTGGTGTATATGCAAAGTTCTTGCATCCGTCACACGATAAACGTGTTTTTGTGCCGACAAATCACGGAAACGGCAGATGAGAACGAATTAGTGCAGGCCTGGGCCAGAGCGGATAATATTTATTGATGTGTTTCGGCTTGGATTTCTAGATAAGTTGAGTTTCTTTTATGCAGGACACAATAAAAGCACCACCAGCAGAGTCAAAGACAATGAAGAAAGCCACAAAACTAAGTATTACAATAACAACAATTTTCTACATGTGCTGTGGATTTTTTGGTTATGCAGCTTTTGGGGACCTTGCACCTTCAAATCTACTTACAGGTTTTGGTTTCTACAACCCATTTTGGGTTCTGGATATCGGCAATGCAGCTATTGTGGTTCACCTGATAGGGGCATACCAAGTCTTTTCTCAACCCATTTTTGCCCTGGTAGAGAAAAATGCAAGGCAACAATGGCCAGAAAGCTACTTCATAAACAAGGAATTCAAAGTCCCAGTTCCGGGGTCAAGATCTTACAACCTCAATCTGTTTAGATTGGTTTGGAGGACAGTTTTTGTGGTCATGACTACTGTCATCTCGATGTTATTGCCCTTCTTCAATGACGTTGTGGGGATTCTTGGGGCATTGGGGTTTTGGCCTTTGACAGTGTATTTTCCCGTGGAGATGTATATTGCACAGAGAAAGATACAAAAGTGGAGCACAAGATGGGTCTGCCTCCAAATGCTGAGCATGACATGCCTTGCAATTTCAATTTTAGCTGGTGTCGGCTCGATTGCAGGTCTCCTGCTTGATCTCAAGACCTATAAGCCATTCAAGACAAGCTACTGAGTGTGTGGGTGTTTGGTGTGGTGTGGGTCAATTGTTGTTCATTTCATTTAAGGTTAAGGTTGTAATCAAGGTTTTGAAAATCGGATCGGTTATCGAATTTGAAAATTCTTCGGTTAAAGGTTCAAAGGATTGAAACCAAATAAAATAAAATAAAATATTATATATATTTACATGAAATAGATAATTATTTAATACTGTATAAATAGTATTTAGTGTTGAATAGTGTGTACAAATATTTTGCAAAAATACTGTATATTAAATTTGTATGTATTAATTAAACAAAAAATTTGTCATAGTTCAGTGGTAAGCTATTTGATTTGGTAAAATGAGGTTTTGTGTTCAAAAATCCATCACAAAAGACATATTTTTCAAATTTTCAAATATTAAAATTGATCGGCCCGGTTCCACCAGCTGAATCGGTTCAATACTGATTCATAAGGTGGCGTAACCGATTCATAAGGTGGCGACCAGACCAAATACGTGATCCGATTCGATTCTGACAACCCTAATTGTAATTTTGTTTGTCAGATCCAAAATATGGATCTCTAAAACTTCTCTTCTTTGCCATTTCTAGAACCCCCAGTACCTACATTGCTGTAGTATTCAATATTGGAGCAGGAAAACCCAAAGTAGAAAATTAGAAACCAAAATAAAACATTAGAGAGATTACCTGGCCATTGGATCTCCTAGCAGCTCACTGTAAGCTTAAAGACGACATGCAAATCGGACTGTCATCAAATGTTGGCTTACAATGGAAGGTTCACAACTCTCCCAAAAAAAAAAACTGCTAGTGACATAGCAGTTTACAATTACAAGAGTGGGTGTTGTGAATGGTTCATGGGTTCTATAAGATGGTAGACAATTTACCCATCAAGCTGGTCTTTAGGGTTTAAAACAAATTCACACGAGTATATGCTGTACGGCCGGAGGCTTAATCCGATACATTTCATTCGATGAGCCCATTGGACCAGACGTCTTCGGTCCAATATGTGCCCATGGGCTTTATCTTCAAATCATACATGATCTGTTATATTCTTGGGCCTCCTTCTAAACCTTATAAGTCCATCAGACGAACACAAGTGGATTTGGGTTTGAAGGACTTTTAGAGCAACTCCGGCGCCACATGATCTCTAAATTTGTAATTTTTTCAATTTGATCTCACTTTTATAACGTAAAATGTCAAGTTACATGTGTATTATATCATCAAAATACGTCTTTAAATACAATTATATTAACAAACACAAATTGTTATATAAATTTTCTTTTATTCGTTAACAAAATTTATAAATGTCGAGTGTCTCTCATTCATTCTTCAATAAAATTACACCAAAATTAATACCGAGTTTCACATTTTTTACAAAAAGTAAGTCATAGATTCACTCACATCATCAAAACACATATCTCAATACATTTGCATTAGCAAAAATATACATTCTCATATATTATTTAGTACTCATTTTGAAGACCAATTGTACATGCCCTTGGTTGGAATTATAAAAATAGAATTAAAATTTTCTCATCAAATATGATGCATATTAAAGTATCTATGCATTTACTTATTTAGTTTTTCTTTAAATAATTGGCAACATATTTATTACAATAATTATTTGTCACGATAAAATGATAGTGATGATCTTCAATCACACACAAACCACCACCGTCTGATTCATTGAGGTTGTATATTTTTATGATGATGATCGGTCAAAGTACGCACTTTGACTATGACCAAATCTATACCTCTAACCATCCTTTGACTTATAATTGATAGAGATACTAGCCTATAAGCCCATTTACTTTATACATAAGCTCATAAACTGATAAGTCCATTAAAGTAAGATCGATAGGATCGTTATAATCGAACACTGAAATCATGTTATCTTATCAAATTTACTACTTTAACACTATCCGAATAATGTGATTGATCTAAAATCGTAAGATCGTATGATCTCACCATCCATATGATATATAGCTCTTTTGACAATCATGATTGCCCCCACAAAACGCAAGTGCAATGTATTAACCCAACAATATGAACCCATTATAGACTCTACACTAGAGTTCGGCACATCAACGTGAATAATAACAAAACATAGGGATAGGGGTAGTACTACTATTTGTCCATAACCATGGCTTATTAGACTTAGCAATCACCCTCTCTAGAGAGTCTCTCCCATTTGTGACGCAAACGCGTTAAAAAAGACACCAAAACTACCCTACATGTGACCCGAACGATGCGTTTACGAAACAATCTCTCACGCAAACACGTTTTTTTTAATTCTATATTAATTAAATAAACAAGAAAGTCCAACTTGTCTACTAGAAAATTGACACGTCCAAATGAGTAGGGCCCACTCATGAATATATTAATTATTTTTAAATAATAAACCACTCACCCAAAAAAAAATTATCTATTCGAGTTGGGCACTTTGGTTCCATTTTCATTCAAAATTTCAAACTCAACGCAACTGCTGCGGTGCTGCTACCACCACCACGAAGACCAGCGCAAAGCCAAGTAAACAAGCCAGCAAAGAAAAAAATAATAGCAGAGACCAGTCTAACAATGGACGCCGAAACTTCACCGTAAGTAAACAAAAAATCTTGACCAATTCAAGATAAGAGAGATGACAATTCGATATAAATTCAAACCCACAAACCTTGTTTTTTGTTTTGCTTCTTCTTTGAATTGAATTTTGTATATATGGGTTGGGTGGTGCAGGTTTGAGAGCAGTGAAATGCTTGCCAGTTTTCTAGCATCGACGCCGCTGTTGGAGGAGTCATGGAGGCTATGCGATGCTGCCAACGCGAGTTCGGGACAAGCTTTTGTGATGGAACAAGTCGGGAGCAGAGTTTATGTTGCCTTTTCTGGTTTGCAGTACTTGATTCAGGGTTCAGATCCGAGTTTCGGGAACTTGGTTGCGCTGGATAGCGTGAGTGACGAATTTTTAGCTCCTTTGCATTACCGGAATGAAGGGGAGGAACCGGTGATGGTTCACGCTGGATTGTTGCATCTCTTCCTCTCCTCCTACCCAGCTTTCAAAAACCAGGTTAGTCTCACGATTATTTCTTTTGCCGTACTGAATTTGATTGATTGATTGATTGATGCATAATCGGTTGTGTTAGATGATGGAAGGTTGGATTGAGATTGAGTTTGTTTGTTGAAATCTGGTTATTATTGCTTGCATTGATGAAGATATTTATATTGCATACTGTATGTGTTTGATGAAATGAAACTTGTTTTCTTCTTGTGCTGAATTTCTCAATTTCAGCATTTGGAAGTCTGTGATCCCTTCAAATAACTGCAAATTCTATAAAAGGTTTGTTAATATATGTCATGATTTCGAACTCTTAAGTAATTAGCGCCTGGGTTTTGGGGTTTGATTAGATTAGTCCTGGTAAAAAGTTTAAATTGAGTGACTTCTGTTGCTTAGAACTAGTTACCTGAATTTGTCCCTGAAAGAAAAGCAACCGATTCAACAGTGTTATTTGGAAAAAGAATATACACGACTATGAAAATGATTCCGAAGGTCGTGAATTTCAAGATAATCACCCACCAACTTTGTTGATTTTTATCGGATTCTTGCTGACAAAGGGGAGAATGATGTAGCTGTGGAGATACCTTTTTGAAACACTGCCCTTTTCATCTGTAAAGGATAAAGTAGATATGCATAAATCTAAAATTCATAAGAGTTGGAGCAGAACAAGATTGATTCCCACATTTGTTCTCTAACTTCAAGGAAGATAATGGATTTGAAGGCACAAAAGGCCACTATCTTTCAGTCAACAAACGCGCAAGCTGCCACTAACTTTTTTTAGTAACTTAGATCCTATATATCTTTATTTAATCTAAGTCTTATCAAACACATGCGGAGTAGGTGGTGGTGGCAATGTGGCATATCATAGTTCTATCATTTCATAGGCAAGTGCCCGCATTTTTTTAATAAAGTGCACATAATAGTTTTGGGTCATATATATAATGATGATCTTTTTGTACCAGAAAAGAAAAAAAAGGGTTTCGATTTTTGATTTCTTTTAATGTCTCTATCATACTTGATACTTGTTAGGCAGAACCCATCCCATTAATGGGTCTGTATTGTTAAGCTATGTAGAATGATTTGTTTCAGCTGGAAGACCACGATGCTATTTTGAAAGTTTCAAACGTGAGCTATCGCTATCTAGTTAAAAAAGCTTTAGTCTTGACCAACCGATAAATTTTTAATGCCATTTAAGGTTATTTTTTTTCCCCTCTTATGAATGATCGATCACATGAGGAGTTTAGAGAGACCATTTAAAGACAATGACTTAGGAAGCTGCAGTTGTTGTAGTCAGCTTTATATATAGAGACAAAATAGGCTGTGTTTGTGTTTTCTCGTGAATTGGTTACCAGCATCTACGTGAAAATTTGAATTGACTATGACATCGACAGAACTGGACTCCAAGCATAGAATCCAATCCCTTAAGTAGCTTTTGCATTGTAGATGAGATGTGAAGCTTTCTGTCTCCTGTCTCCTGTCTCTTAGGCTCTGCTTGGCAACCAGGGAGTAGGGAGTAACGGTTTTTGGATGTTTTTAAAGTAGTGGTTATGACTGGTTTTTGGGTGTTTTTAAAACCCCTCAATTCCGGTCAAATTAACACTACATTGATTTTGAGGGGTTTAACTCTCAAAACCAGCATTCTTAAAATGTAAATAAGTAATGATTTTTAAAAACACTCATTTTCAATCACTTAAAACCCCCCTCATTTCCGGTCTCTCAAACAGAGCCTTAAGATTTTAATTTTATATTTGGGTCAAATAGGACATCAGATGTAGACCCCACTGAATGAGTCCCACACTGAAATCTCTTCAATGGCGTTCAAGTCTTCAATTCTTTGTCTCATCTCTTGCTTTCTTTTCTAAACATTTTTATTATGTTTTAGCTGAGTCAAAATTTTAGAACCGCCTTTTTGACAAAGAAAAAAGATACCCTTCAAACCTTGCCACGAAATCCATCCTTCTGTAATATATTTTGTCCTCCCATCTTTTTAATAGAAGGTTTGAGCATCATTATATGGAATCTTGGACCCAAATGGAAGCTGTTACTTTCTAACAACCCTTCTTGAATCTTGGATCCAGCTTTCCGTAATTTATCTATGCATCCATGTTTAATTAATAGTTAGCAAACTCACCAAAAAATTCCAAAAGAAACCATGGCATAGAGGAGATATGCGGTGTTAGGCTTCACAAATCATTGTAATCCTAGATTGATAAACATGAAGAATGTTGCCATCGCTTGTGAAGGTTTTTTCAATTGATTTTATCTAATTGTTCAAAATTTTCGGAAAGTGAACAGGGAATCAGACACTGTATCGATCTTTGGATCCATTAAAAAAATTGACTTCTGCTGAACATATCAATTATTTACTCGAAAAAGATCAGAACTTGTCTTTTTTTTTTACTAACAATGAAAGCTGATCTTAACATGATCATATGAATCCACAGATGTCGACCATACGGGATAAAAGCAAGTCCATTGTCATCACAGGCCATTCCATTGGAGGAGGAACAGCCTCTCTTGCTGCTCTATGGCTACTTTCATTGCTCCAATCAGAGTCTTCATCCCTCCCCGTATTATGCATCACCTTTGGCTCTCCACTTCTAGGTAATGAGTCTCTTTCTCGTGCCATTGCTCGAGAAAGATGGGGTGGAAACTTCTGTCATACTGTCTCAAAACATGACCTAATGCCGAGGCTTCTGTTTGCTCCATTAGCTTCTATCACATCTCAGTTACATTGCTTGTTACAATTCTGGCACTTGTCGATTCAATCTCCACGATATAGGCAACTTGCAGACCAACTAAACAGTGGAGTTGCTCCCCAAATTTTTGAATTTGTGTTGGCCTACTTGAGATGGTTAACACAGGATGGAGGATCAGCGAAAAGCTCGTTCTGGCCATTTGGGAACTTCCTTTTCTGTTCTGAAGAGGGTGCAATATGCATAGAAAATGCAACATCTGTAATTAAGATGATGCACTTGATGTTGGTCACAAGTTCTCCTAGTTGTAGCATTGCGAATCATCTTAAATATGGAGATTATGTCGGCAAAATTTCTTTGCAGGTCTTGAATAAGACAAACTTCATGCAAGGTGACCTCCCTAAATCGAGCTACGAAGCAGGGGTTGCATTGGCATTGCAGTCAGCAGGGATACTTAACCAGGTAGTGCTTTTAATCACTTGTAAACAATCATAAACTTACTTTTTGGCTACCCATATAAAAGGAAGTGAAGTCAATGACGAATAACTCTACAGGAAACAGTTGCAAGTCCAGCAAAGGATTGCCTGAAGATGGCGAGGCAAATGGGTCTCACACCAAGTCTGAACTGTGCAAAGTTAGCCATTAAATTGTCCAAAATAAATCCGTACCGCGCTCAGATAGAATGGTACAAAGCATGTTGTGATTCGTCCGACGATCAACTAGGTTACTACGATTCCTTCAAGCAAATGCGTGCCTCTAAAAGGGACTCAAAAGTTAATATGAACAGGCACAAGCTTGCTCAGTTTTGGGACCATATAATCCACATGTTGGATAATAATCAACTGCCTCATGATTTTCACAGGCTCCGGAAATGGGTAAATGCTTCTCAGTTCTATATGCTCCTGGTTGAGCCATTGGATATTGCAGAATATTATCGAAGGCAAATGCATCGTCAAAAGGGGCATTATATTGGACATGGAAGGGAGAGGAGGTATAAGATTTTCGAGAGTTGGTGGAAAAATCGAAAGGTGTCAGATGAAGAAAACAGTCAGAGGAGTCGGTTTGCCAGCGCTACTCAGGACACATGCTTCTGGGCTAAGGTGGAAGAAGCCAGAGACTGGCTTGACAATGTCAGAAGTGAGAGTGATCCAAGAAAGCTGGCTGTACTCTGGGATTCTATCAATCGCTTTGAAACGTATGCAAGGGGGTTGGTCGAAAGGATGGAGGTTTCTATAGACGTTCTGGCCAAGAATTCAAGCTACACTTTGTTGATGGAAGATTATAAAAGATTGAAATCCCAGATGCGTCAAATGCCTCCCCAGTTTCCAACTTTGATGGATGTGGAAGTAGTTCCTTTCTTGGAAGATAACAAGTAGGATGTGCACTGCTTGTAGCTTATGGTACAATACAAGACTTGTGATATATGTTAAGGATGAGTGTATATATCATCTGCAAGACCGCAAGAGCATTAGAAAGATAATCTTGGTCAGAGTTGAAGTAAGCTTCTATGGTTATGACCTAGGAATTGTTTCCTTGTACATATTATTTGAAAACAATTGCTGACCTTTTGCATCCACTTCAACTTTCTCTTCTTTTGAAGTATTTACATGTATCTTAATTTTGCCAAATTTACTATAAAGGACACTGTTAAGTGTCAGGGTTTAATGTGTTTTGTTTGGACAAAAATGTGAAAGCAAATTAAGAGAAGGAAAAACAAGAAGCTAATCTATAGCTTATTTTTGCGTTTGGCAATCTGTAACTATTTTCCAAAACCAAATGGTGTGAAATAAGCGGATGTCAAATGCTAATATTTGGCCCATATGGTAAATTTATTAGTCTTTTTGTCTCAAATGCCTCTAATAATTACAGGAATTTTGACTCCTGGTGTGGATCCAAATAGTTTGCTTCAAATGAGAGTTGAATAAAAAATCTCTTTCGCTGGATTTGCATTTTAAGGATCTGATTGACTTAATTATATTTATATCTTGTAAACGGGACGGTTTTGGGGTGAAGATTTCTTCGTTTGTCAACGTATCTGTTATATGAATCTATTATTTGTTCTCGTTAAAATATATATTTTAATCTTCATCCCATTCTTGTATGTGTTATAGTAAAATTTTTTTGTCTTTTTACATATCTCGTCATTTATAATTGTGGTGACTCTAATTAATATGAAAATGAATAATTTAAAAGTAAAATTGAATTTATGTGCATTCGGTATGAGTATCTATGTCATCCCTATCCTCAACCTTTAAAGTTTAAACTCAACTTAAACATTAATTAAAGTCTCCCTAATCCTCTTGGTATACTCGGGTCTGCGGGTCGCTCCCGCTCCATGAGAAGGCCAAAATGCCCAAAATAACCGTTACCTTCAAATACCCAGAGAAACGTACTGCTCGTTGCTCCGCCAAGCATCTCAGCTGGTCAGTCCCTGCAGGTAATGTCCCTTTTGTTTTTTCTTGTCTTTTTTTTCTTCTGTTTAGGTTGTTTGAAGAATTACTGAGAGACCAGATAGATTCTGATCGAAGGTGGTAAATCTCCTATCGGAGGCCCATGTCTTCGATTGGAGCTCTGGGTCTCAGATTTCATCATTTCGGAAATCTCTCCACGTGTTCTCGTGAAGAACCTTGGTTTCTTTTTTGATACTCTCAGCTTTGAACTTCTGCAGTGTGTTTTGCAATCTATTGCTGGTCTTGTTCATGCTATGTCTCAGCTAGGTGGGTCGGGTGGTTGACTCGGATCGGCTGGATACTAATATTGTAGCTATGGGTGTCCTATTTTTCTGTGTGTTTGATCTGTCTTTAGTTTGGAAATGGAACCCAATAATGCTCATGTAAAAACTACTAAATTGACTGATTCTTGACGAAACTAAACTGTTCTGCATGTTGAAGCCTTCATAGTTTACTGAAGAAAATGGAGATTTTATGCTTGATCAATGTTTATAACTAGAGTTCCAGATTATACGTCCTTTGGGCCGGAGAGAGAACCCATTATAGAAGTTAAACCATGAGATTATGCAACTATGCAGTCCCTCTGAACTAAGAATAGCACAGCAATAAGGTGGTCATTTGTTACTGTTTTAGTGTTTGGCATCCGTAGTTTAGGTTAAGGTTTCAGTCAGGATAACCTATGGGACAAATGGACAAATATCGTTGATGCGGTTCAAGGAGTAACTTATTAGTGCTGCTTGCAAATTGAGGTTTGGAATGCCCTTGGCTGAGATATATGTATATATATATATATATATATAAGCATTTTTTGTAGATATTGTTTTACTTGTCCATATTCAGTTGATGTAATTATTAAATGGAGCTTACTATGGCAAGTTATTTACGCTTCCATAAATGATTTTCTTCATAAATCCAGGTCAAATGCCTGCATTTTGAAATCATCAAGCCAAAATATACATCATGAATTGAATCATAATTCATAACCTATTTGAATCTTTCTTATTAGTTTGCCGATAAATGTAATGCACAGCTTTATGTAAACAATATTTCTGACTTTAAGCTTTTTTTTGGTTCAAATGAGAAAAATTGAATATATTTGTCAGTCTTACACTACTCAGCTAAAATTTTCAAAATAACCAAAACAAAATTAGAAAAGACGGATGATTATGTCTATTTCTTCAAAACTGAGCGTGCTCTTTGTTGTCTCTAGGTCAATTTTTCCTACTGCACCTAACCTGTGAAGCTTAAAACTGGAACAACTACACAGAGAATATATCAACTCTTTCAGAAGGCTCCTCTCCAACAGTGAATTCTGTTGCTCAGCTTCATCAGGCCGACTGTGTAATATTTTCCCCTAGCCATAATTATGACTTCTATGCAATGGATTCTAACTATAGTTTGCATTCAAGTTGCGATGCATTACTTTCTTTGAGGCTTTGAGCATGATTCTGTTGCTTCAGTTGGGGTTAGATATGATTGATGAGTGATGACTGTGTTTTCCTTTCAAATTATGCTTTTCATGAAATTGGATTAAAGGTAGCAGGTGCCCGTATTTGGTTCATTTCATTATTTATTCAATTATATTCAGTTTTCCCTGGGTGTTAGTCTGTGCATGCGTGCATCTTTGTGTTGGCTTGATCTGCTGCTTGTGGGATAAAATAGCTAGGTTTTGCAGAGTCTTTGGATGCATATAATGTTGTTTTGATTTTTGATTAATTGATTCATGATTCTGAGGCTCAATTTGTTTCATTGTTTCATATTTATATTGGCCGAATTTCATACTGGTTTGTGATTGATAGTCGACCTTGTGGTCTGGCTTGTGATATGATCATATATCTTTGTTCAGCGGCAGCATGTCCTTACAATTTTTGAGGACTCAAAATCAAAAGAGCCTAATCTTATTTTTTGTTTTCCTCTTTCTTCTTCAACCACTTGCACAGTTAACACATGCTGGAATTCATTCTCTGTTAAGTTTCATCGCTGATTGTGCTTTGTAAATTTGAGAAGTGGACTTGAGAAGCCAAGTCTAAAGAAATTGGCAGCATGGATGCACAAAATTATTATGGCCATCAACAATTGAAGCCAATTCAAATCTTATCTGGAACTGCAAAGGAAGGTAGCATTGGACCACAGATTGGTCTTACCGACATTGGCGACAGTGAAGATGCCTACCTTTTTGGGGTTGCGTTGCCGGGTCTCAAGAAGAACGAATGTAAGTTTTTCCTCTTTGAACTTGGATCATGATGCTTATTGTGCATATTAAGCAGCTGAAATGCTTAGAAAAATGCTTGTATTGAGCTAACATAGTTCAAGAGATAAGAAGTTGCAGTTCTGTACCATGTTACCATGTTATACATAAACAAACCCATTTGCACATTGAATGATTAAAATATAGATACAACTACTGCCCTGTATGTTGGATTTCCAGTTAGTTAATTTCAAGGAATTTATCTTATGGATTCAATTCATTTAGCCGATATGAAATTTGTTGCGATTAAGGTTTCAGTGATCTGGATGATGAATCAGTCGTTAAGTAACAGGAGCTTTGACCGTAAAAATTCAGTCATATAGAATGTAAATTAACATTGAATTTTTTTTTGGAACAAGCTTTTGCTAGAATGGCTAATATTTTCTTTAAGTACTATGAAAATATAATCTAGTTCTAGCATTGTGTGTGTATCTGTTCTTACTAATGTGCTGAAAAATCAAACCTTCTGATTCAGAGTATCATCAATGTTCCTAACAGGACCCTTGAACCATTTTCTTGCATCCAACACCCACCAGAGCATTATTAGACCCAAACCAACACCTATAGCCACTGGTGCATAATTGAAAGTATCCCAAGTAATTGGGTAATATGTAGGCAATAGAAACACTGAACAGGTATAGCAGATCCATAGAAAGGCGACGAAGCAAACCGGTCTTCTTGCTTTTCCCAAGTAAAATGGACCTGCTCTAAAGTCTTTCTCCTGCATCACCATTCTTGCAAAGATTGGAACAGCATACCCACCAACCCATCCAATCGTAGCTATGGAAGTTATGGCAGTGAAAACTACATTGACTTTCAAGATTGGGAGTCCAAGAAGAATGCATATTGCTGCGCAGAGCCACACTGCATTCGAGGGGACCTTGTGTTTCGGGTGTATTTTTCGCCATATGTTCGAAAATGGAATTCCTTTATCCCTTGAAAGAGCATATACCTGAGATGGTTGATACAGTGCAATGTCAGTCATTCAAGTTTTCTGAAATTTTACAGGGAGAACAAGATCAGCTTACTCACCACTCTGGCTGCACTGGTAGTGATCGATAGTCCGCCAAAGAAGAAGGAACCCCATATCACGAACAATAAAATGATTGCTCCAGTTGAATTGTTGTACCTTCCATGGAAAGCATCATAGAGAATTTGAGCCGGCACGAATGTCCCGGCAGTCTCATTAGTTGGATCATACAGGTAGCTAAAATCCTGATAAAATTTTCAAACACATGTTAGTGAGCTATTTGCATTGTGCCAACTGAGGATTCAAGCTAACGAATAATAGCATACCTGAATGCTGAAAGTAAGAGCCAAGATGTATGCCCATCCAAATACTGAAATGATACCAATGCTTGACAGAATAGCAATAGGACCATTCTTGTCTGCTCCTCTTGTTTCTTCAGTTAGATGTGCTGCAGCATCATACCCGTAGAGTGAATACTGACTGACGAGGAAGGACAGAACCACGGCGTAAGGTTTACTTGATATTCCTGTCGAATCAGGCGCCATTTCGAAATGTGTGAATACATATGAAGCAGATTTTGTCGTCTGAGAAACGAGAGGAAGCATTATAACAATAACCAACCCCCCGATTACCTATCAGAAGAAATTTTAATATCAGCATCTCATCACTTGAAAAGATAATACAGATAACTAGTGTAAAATCTTGATCATACCTGCCACCATATTGAAATTACATCGATGAAGGCGATCACTTCTAAAGCGAATGTGTTTAGAACTGCCCAAATGAGTGTAAGGCCAATGTACATACATAAGAATAACCATTTAGGAGCAAGGTACCCTCCATCTTTATTTGTACCAGTGGATAACAGAATGATACTCTGCAGTGTTTGTGATCCTGCATATGCCTTCAAACGAAACAAAGATAGTTAAAATGGCACGACGCGTTTTCGAGAATATTATTTGATGAAACTGATTTGATTAAAGAGCATAAGCACCTGAGTTCCTATGCCAGCAACAAGCCCTATTGTCTCAAGCCAAGCACAACACCATGATGCGAATGGACCCCATTTTGGTCCTGCTAAGTGGGCAGCCCAGAAATAAAGAGAACCAGTAGTCTGTAAATCACAAAACAAACAAAGATATATATGCCTCAATGGTCAATAGGCGTTCCAATTGGATAAATAGAAAATAGAATATGAAGGATTAGCACAACTAGAACAAGAAGGGAAGGTTAGAGATACAGAACTGGGAAGGAGGAACAGATCTCAGCCATTGCAATTCCAACAAACCAAGTGAAGAATGACACAACCACCCATCCCCAAACAAGACTAGCAGGACCTCCATAAAGAAGGCTCGAACCATAGAGGGGAGTGATCCCAGTGAAAAGGGTCATTGTTGAAAATGATATTGCTAGAGTCTTGAACAAAGTCTGCAGGATTTTATTAAAGACACAAATTAAAATCAGCAAGTACTTGAGATTAAAAACACACACAAAAAAAAAAACACAAGAATGAACCATGATCTTTAAATTAGAATTACTTACCATTTCTCTTCTAAGTTCCTGCTTGTATCCCAGCTCATTGAGCCGCTTCTCACCCGTATCCATTTCGCCGTTCTGTGACATCTCTCCAGTTCTGTTCTTGTTGCACACCAGGAGGCGATCAAGAGCACAACTGGTAAAATATGTCAAGAATCAAGATGATACTGACCAAGTCATATAATTTTGTCTTTGAAATGTCCCTGCACTAAATATCTATACTTTTAACTAGAATTTAAAACTAGAGAAAGAGAGATGTGGGCGTTGACTAATACACATGCTTAATATCGTATATACAGATACAGCTTGAAAGTCCATGCTTGCGGCAACTAAGTTTGAAACTTAGTTGCCGAGGTTGCTTCCAAACCGAATAAACTTCAGTTAACCCAAACGTATTCCATAATGTCTTCACACTTCTAAACTTTAGGAGGTTTACTCTTTCTTCGTTATTTATTATCGTACCAAAAGAATTCATAGAATAAGATAAAAATGACGGAAATAAATTTGAGAGGGAGTATGTTTGACAGAGTATTAATTGATGTGAAAAGAGAAATTGAGCTTATAAATTCAGCGTATAAGCTAATGTATACGCTTGCAAACAAAAGTTAGAAGGAGTGATTGAATCTTCTGTCCAAGTTATAGTTTGACCATTGACTTTGACATTTTGAATTTTCTGTTGGTGGCAGCAACTCAGGTTGTCATTTTCTTTGAAAATTTGATTTTACACGAGCAATTCATAAAGCTGAAACTTCCACCAAGACAATTTTCATACAGAACTACCAGTCTCTGTCGCCCATTTTTAATCCATGACTGAAACATTGAGGCAGACTGGCATTGATAATTAATGCTTTTTAAACATTTTTTGGTTCGTCCAGCGATGCATACTAATATCTCAAGGCTACATGTAAATAAATACATCATTTCAAGGCTACATGTACATGAAGTTAGTATGCATTTGATAAAAGAAAGATGTGCAGTTTACAAAAGCTGAATAGAGATCATGACAGAGTTAATACAGAAATGTTCCAAAACTTGATTTTCCTTAAAACAACCGAAACATACATGTCGGTTCCTTATGCTGAAACCTGCAATTCCATCATCCATGGTCCATGATAGCAGGAGCCAAGACCCCCCATCAGTGGTTTTTGTCCGACAACCCATCAGTGGGAAACAAGGATAAGAGAACAAGTAGGAAGTACAGCGCCAATTTTGGATGTTGAAAATCTGAACAAGTTGGTATATTTAGAAGAACCATAGTGTGAATCACCAAGGCTCTACCCAATGCAGCACATGTCCCCAATAAAGCCAGACATTCTTCCAGGTAGCCGCAAGGTGCAGTGAAACACTAGGTTATGGGGCAAAGACTGCTTAGAATACAAGCCTGAAAGATGGATATGAGAAAGTCTAAATATCAACCATCCATATTATAAGTTGTCTGCTTTCAATGCAGAACCAGGGACTTGCCAGAAATGAGCATGACCTGCACCTCAGATATTAGCTCAATTCGATTTGTCTGAGCTTTTTGGTGACTTCTACCATGGTTGGTCTTTCCTCCTTAGAAGCCGCCATGCAATTGAGAGCGAGTTCTTTCACAGCTTCCCATTGATGCTGCTACTCGGATCTTGCTCCCTCTACTAGAAATGCAGAGTCCACTGACTCTTCAATAGAATAGCAGCATGATCTAATGTGATCTGGTAAGCAAGTAAAATATGCACGACAAGGAGGACAAGAAACCCTTTGTCTTGCCAAATCATGAAATTCCATAGGCGTGATTCCTGTTAGAAGCTCAAGTAAAAGTGAACCAAAGCCATATACATCCAGTTTCTCATTTACTTCACCTCCGAACTCTGCCGACATATAACCCATGGTTCCTCCATATGCATCTATCCTGACTGTCTCACCCGCACGGATTGTCATTGAAGACGAAAAATTGGACAGTTTGACAACATAATTTTGGTCCACTAAAATATTACTGGGCCGTATTTGTCGATGAATGATAGGTTTTGCAAATGCAGTGTGGAGATATGCAACTGCATGAGCTATCTTCCTTGCAATCTCTAACCTACTTTTCCACGGCAATGGTTGTGAATTCGTTCTTCCGGTGGTGCGAATTCGATCATACAGAGTTCCATTCCCTACCGATTCATACACGATCATTGGAACAGTTGTCTCGAGACAGCATCCTAGGAGCTTCAAAACATTCTTGTGACCACTCAACATTGCAGAAATAGAGACATCAGTAACTGCATCGTTGCACCGTGGTTTCACCAACAATTCATAATGTTTGTCCCCTGGATGCTTGTTAGACAACCTATCCATCTTACATATGGAAACAACTCGACCTTCAATAGTACCCTTGTACCACTTTCCGAGGTAATTACAATTGAAAATGACACTAGGATCATAGTTGTTGGTTGCCTTCTTGAGATCTTCTTCTGAATAGATGCGGAATTGGTTGTATTTTCCATCACAGGAAGCAATCAACTTCTCCAACAACAAGCTTCCGTTCTGTAAAAATGATCTCTTTCTCTTTTTCTTAGTCGTTTCCAAGGACCTTGAAAAGAAACTAGGGCACAAATATGGCATCTCTGTCGTTGATTCCTCTGAAACCCCCTGCAAAACAGCTTCAGAGCAACTGCAAAATAGACCTACTAATTTCTATATTGATCCAACTCCAAATACCCCATTAAAATTGAAAGAGATGAAGATTTAAATTTCACAAAATTGAATTCGTCACAAGATTTTCAAGGAGCTATTTTGACTATTTTCAAGTTTCAACTCCGTGTGGTGGCCACATTGAAATTTGGCACCACTCGATGAACTAAGTTCAATAAAAGGGAATAGAATCTCCATTATCATCACCGCCAGGGAAAGCGCAGGAGAGGATGCCCTCCAAAATCAGTTTCCTTTCTCCCTCCTGCCTAGGCATTCCTTCTTTCTTCGCCTGGCATTCCTCCCATTTCCCGACGGCATAGGTGCACATCTGCTTCCCGACAGCATAGGCACATATCTGCTTCCTGCCTGGACCTTTTCCTCACGTTTCCACCTATCTTCGATACAAGAGAGACAGCGGCAGAGAATTCGAGAAAGAATACCGCCGGAAAGGGGCGATCAAGAACCCGGACCGGGCTAGAAAGGACTTAGATGCTGGTCGGGCGGAGATTTTAACCAATTGGTTTGGATGAGACTATGTTGATACAATATAAACTCTCGTAAAACGTAAAAATTGAGAATGTCAGAGAATATGAAGAAAGAATATACCTAAAATAAATGAAGGCCAAGCTTTTTTTTTGACAAATAAAAAGGCCAGGCCTTTGCCCAAGAAAAACATCACACAATAATCCAAAGCCAACCACATATTTTCTAGTTGACCATACAAGAACCCCACTTTCTTGCACCCTTTTTTTTTGGGGTCAAAATTAGACAGGTAAATGTAAAGAAATCAAAATTAGTAGTCAAACCCTAGGTTCCTCCTAATACCTTACTCAACTGTTTGAAATTATACCTCTAATGCTAATAGACACTGAAAAATCGTTTGGAAATTAAATGTAAAGAAACTAGAGTAGTCAATCACATGAAGAGAAACGAGGAATTAGTATTTTAGTTTAAGAAAGAAACTCAAAAAATAGTGGGATTTCCCGTCCAATGAGAACAAAGAAGGAATGAAAGATAGGTTTCTGCGAGAAATTATTTAATAGTTTGGGTGTTATTTTATGTGGCACACTCAATAATGTGATTGACTTCAATATGTGTTATCTCTCTTATTTTTTAATTGACATAATTCTTATCTGAAGACCATTTACACTCTTAAGTATATCATGTGAAAATATACCTGAACCACTGAATAATTACTCAAGTTTATGCTCCAAACTAGTCTTGTTGACATTCTTATTGATGTTGAACAACTTTTATTTGGATAAAGGATGTACCATATCTGTCATGTTGGGCTGGGCTATTGTATCTCAGTCGTTAAATACTCTTGCGTCCATGAACCATTGAACCTTCAATCAGCGCTTAAGTTTGTGGCAGACTTGACTGACTGAGCCCTTCAAATAATTTTCGATCTTGGGTCCAGAAGAGAATTGGGCTATAAACCCAAAAGAGGCTCAATAGTAGCTTAAGGGCTCCTTCTCAGGGCTCTCTTCTCATGTCACTCACCGGCCGAACTTTTGGGGTCGTTGGCGGTGACCAAAATACAGGTAGCATCAAATGTTAATCCTATAAACACATTTTGCAAGTCCACTACTAAACCATGTTTCGAGACATGATCGAAAAATGGAATTAACCCATTTTGCACCTTATCATATGTTGTGCTAATCAAGAATGTGTAGAACTTGCTGTGAGTGAGTAATTGTTGAGCAACTCTCCTGTGATTCCTCCACAAATCGCCAACAGCGTTGGAAAATCCGTTCCCAACCACATCGAAGATTTCTTTGAACTCTGGCCCTTTCGGGTAGTTTGAGAAGTTTGTGGACATGATTTTCCGGTTATTGGCAGCCTCTGCTGTGGTTAACATTTTAAACCAAGGAACTTTGAGAAAAAATTACCTCCACGTCGCTCTTGAATCTTTGTCAATCCATCGTGAAGTCTATCGATGTCGAGGACAATCTCCAATAATATTCCGATGATAGGCCAGTTTTTGAGCCTCCTCTTATTACTCTTCTCGTATCCAAGGCTCCTCCAGAGAATGATGAAGCCACATAGTGCAAGAAAAATCAAAGAAACTAACTATCAGAGACATATTGATTGCATGCATATGTGTTTTGTGCATGTAGAACTTAGATTGTACAACAATATATGGTGGATCGTTTTTTTGTTTTTTTTAACTGTAACGACGTTGTATAAATTTATGTTTTGAACAGTTGTCTATGCATTAAAAAAACGTAAATTTTTCATCTAACGACATGATAATAAGTTGGGTTAAGGTTTAATGTGTGATCACAAGGGTATTATCTTGAGTGATAATAGAACTTGAGACTTCTTAAATCCATTCGATTTGGTGTTGTAGAGATTCATCAACTGGATGGTCAAAAATGTTGTACAAAAAATTGTGGGGGTCTACAGCTTTAAACTGTATAAAATGTTGTGGGACGTTTGATTCATTTTTCTGTTAGATTAATTCTGTAGATAATTTTTTTTTAAAAAAGTATTACAATAAAAAATAATTGAAAACTTTTAACATATATAGAAACAATTATATAATGTAATTATAAATATTGTAGATCTCACAACGTTAAATTCTAAAAAATTATGAGATAATAATATTTTATTTTTACACAGCTTAAAACTGAAGGACCCACAACTTTAAACTGTAAACAAAATATAACATAACGGTGCCAAATACAAAAGAAACGCACAAATCATTCTGATTGCCTAAAAGTGCGTGAACCTAACTCTCTTTTTAGATGGATTGACAATCAGCCAGCTGTGAACGTGTGGATTGTAATTGTCACCGTAAAAAGAAGAAAAAGAAAACTCAATTTGGGCTTTTCTTTACAACAGTTAAGGTAGCCGCCCATAACATCGCTAAATGGGCCGGACTGGTCTAAATCTAATGGACCGGCTGCAGGTAGTTGTCTTTCTGAGAAACGAGCAATGGAGACAAATGGTATACAAGAGAGCCACGTGGAGAAACAAGAAATCTCAACTTCTCAGAGGACCGAATTTCAAATCTCCGGGAAGAAGAAAAAAAACAGGAAAAAAAGAAGAAGAAAGAGAAGTCTACTCAATTCTTCAGACCAATCAACGAAATACCCGCCAAGCTATCATTTGTAGCACCAAACAATCAGGAATGGCGTCCTCCCTGCTCATGCGTTTGCCTTTGAATCCACCGTTTCTATATGTAAGTTCTCTCTTCTGTCTCGTAATGTGCTATTGTATGTATGATAGATTTGATTGATGAAGAAAACTGTGATTTTGCAAAAAAGAAGAACTAGTGTTTTCGTTTCAATTCCAGTCGATTGGAGCAGATTTTTTTAGCGTGGACGTCTTCGATTTCGCTTCCGATAATCATTATGATGCCTTTGTCAATGCATTGACAAAGTATGACTATGACTGTTCAATTTTTATTTGCCCCGAATTGCATTGAAAATAAAAATATTGCTGACTGCCTGACTGGTATCACTTTTTGGTAGCTGCATTAGAAAATTTGAATACCAAATGTAATACTTTCAACTTTCAAGTTTGCAGAATTTCAAAAGTTCAAGGGAGTTACTGGGCGGTCTCATGAAAGGCAAGCACACCCTCATTTTTCTATGCTTTCTTTATCATCTTCTAATTTTTCTATTAAGTCAGGTATACAGAAATTATGTTTTCTGCTTGAAAATTGTTCTTTATTTTTCAGATTTTCTTCAATCAAGCAGGGGATCATTGGTGAGAGGGAGGGTTTTCATCCCTTTTCATGGCTCTTCAAAGTTTGTGCAGACGTTATGCCAAATATCAGTCCCCAGTGCATCATTAGCGAATGATGAAAAAGTTCCCTCAAACTATTTGAGGGACAAGAAGATGGTTCCTAATGCAGATCCCCCGAGCAAAACAGATGTCCACCTTCTGTACCAATTTTTTGATGAAAGGTCTATTTCAGATATGCTCTAGGCATCTTTTATTAAATTTAGAGCAATGCTGCATATTGAGTCTCTACGCTCGATAGAATTATATTTGATTATCAAGTATTATGTCGAATGCAAACATGCGGTCTAGTGGTAGAATTGCAAGTGCAACCTAGAGGTCACGTATTCAATTCATGTAAAGGAGTTGTTTACCTTATCAATTATCATGTTGAACTCTATTAGACGTGGTAGTTTTGTGATGGAATTATGTTTTATCAATCACTTTTCTACCATGCAGTACCAAGCTCGTTGTACTAACCGGAGCTGGAATTAGCACAGAGTGTGGGATTCCTGATTATCGAAGGTTCTCTCTGAAGTGGAAAACAAAAAGCATTTTCTTATTAATTAACTTATCTTGCTATTGGCGATTCTTATTTCTTAGTGATGCATAAAAATTTAGAATGTCCTAAGCTGTCACACTTATGGTTCTCCTTGTATCCTTATATAATTTATTTCCAACAGTGCAACAACCCACAATTGATGGTAATTAAGTACTTAGGCATCTCCTTCTCATTATTTATTTTCCTCCTGTTTGTTTGTTAGCCAGAACCAGTGATTCTTCTGTCACTACGGAATTATGTTGGTGTTTTCTCATAAATTTTCTTGGATTTTATCAAAACAGTCGATTATAATTTGTTGTTGACCTGTCAGTGCTGTCCTTTTTCTCTCTGTTTTTTTTTTGTGTGATCTTATTATGATGTAATTTGTGTCCAAAAAAGTTGTAATAAGTAAAAAGTTCTAACTCCTAAAGGTTCTTATGAATTGTTCATTTATAATTGCCAGTTATGTTGAATTGCATACTTCTACTTCTGCTTAGGTTGTTTTGCTGCCTTTCCATTTAATATGCAAATATGGTCAATACTCAATAGTATGTCTATTTGGTTCATTTGTGTAAGCAAAACGCTGTTTTGATTTACTGTTGACATTGTAGATTGAGTGTGTAAAAATGCATGTATTTTGCATTCCTACATTGATGATGATTTTCTTCTGTTCTTTTGGTTGTATAATGCTACTCATTTTCCTTCCCATTAGCAATATTGACCTGTATTTGTTTTTGCCACAGTCCAAATGGAGCATACAGTTCTGGCTTTAGACCAATTACCCATCAGGTGATCTGAAGGCATGTGCTATGATGTCTGTCTCTTTCAGAATTATCTCTGAAAGAAGTCTAATTAGGAGTGTGAGCATAAAAGATATACATACTAAATTAGCTACTAGGTGGGGAATTATTAGTATGCCAGTCTGGAAATTCATTTGTACTATAAAGAACTAACAGTGATTTTTTTAACTAACTTATGTTTTTCGGTCAGAGATATTCAGTGTCTTATTTTCGAGGTGCCTATTATCTGCACTTCTTATGGTATTTGAATATTACTGAACTCCAGCGAGTTTATCTAAATTGTCAAATAATGAACCTTATGTGCCTCTGTTGTTCATTCATTCTTTGGGAATCCTGTATTCTGTTTTGCATCATTGACTCTTTTAAATAGGAATTTTGTCGTTCAATTCGGGCTCGCAGACGGTACTGGGCCAGGAGCTTTGCTGGGTGGAGACGGTTTACTGCAGCACAGCCTGGAGCAGCTCATATTGTTTTGTCATCCTTAGAGAAAGCTGGTCGGATAAATTTCATGATCACGCAGAATGTTGAAAGGTGTTGTATATACCTTATTTGAGAACCTCCATAGTGCTTCAAACCATCCTAAATGCCTTAGCATCCCACGCATTTTTTCCCAGGTTGCACCATCGTGCTGGGAGCAACCCACTTGAATTACATGGAACTGTATATTCTGTAATTTGTTTAGATTGCGGCTTTTCCTTTTGTCGACATGTATTTCAAGACCAAGTGAAGGCCCTTAATCCAAAGGTTGGTGTTCTGCATTTTATAATTATTTAGTAGTTACTATCTAGACTTCTCTTTGAAACCACAACTAGTATGTTGTTTCCCAAAGGTATAAATTGCACGTAAGAACCGTGGAAGTTTTCAAAATAGTAACTTCTAGTTCTCTTTTAACTTTTTTATGGTTCATTCTATTCTATGGGTAGTTTGGTTGTATTATGCATTAAGTTCTGTTTTTGATGGCATATAGTGTCCAATGTTCATTGTGTTTTGTTCTCTTTGATTTTATTTTCTTCACCCTACCCCTCCGCACCTTACACATAACAGCAATTTTACAATGTTTTTTTCTTTCCATAAATTGTTAGTTAGGCTGGCCTATTTTTGATTTAGAAGTTCATGCCTTATTACAGTGGGCAGAAGCAATTGAAAGTTTGGATTATGGCAACCCTGGATCAGACAAAACCTTTGGCATGAAAGTAAGGCCTGATGGTGATATTGAAATCGATGAGAAATTTTGGGAGGAGGAATTCCTCATACCTACTTGCCAAAAATGCAATGGAGTGCTTAAACCTGATGTAAGAAAGTATATTCATGAGTTCACAGTTTTCTGTTTTTCAAAATGGTTAAATCAATAATTGAGTCATTGCTTTGTTATGCTGCCTGTTCAAGAGAGTCGCACAACGAAAATTTTGCACTTGAAATAACCATAGTTGTGGATTGGGATATAGTAGGTACATAATAGCTCGATGAGAACATCCTAAAAGAAAAGAATTATAGATTAAATGGCTTACTTTGATTGATATTGATCTATATCAAACAAATACTTTACATTTGATCATAAATGCAAGTTTCTGTTACCTGTGTTCTCTCTAACAAAACATTACATAGATTGCAGACAGTTTAATGATGTTCATAGTCTTTGGTTGGAAATTGTATGGAATTTTTTGTTATCTTTTACTTCAACTATGATTGGAAATGAAACTGCGGAGGCAATTTTTCAATTGTTTTTTTTTGTACATAATTATGTTGTAGGTTGTCTTCTTTGGGGATAATGTTCCCAAGAATACAGCTGAAAGGGCAATGGAAGCAGCAAAAGGATGCGATGCTTTTCTTGTATTAGGATCATCTCTGATGACTATGTCTGCTTTCCGTCTCGTCAGGTACACATTTTATTAGGCTTGCTTTAGTTCTTAAGAAAGGATGATGAACTCAGCAAACAATTCTTTCTCCGTGCTTATGGATTGATAGTTTGCTGTTGAGACTTCTTTTCTGAAATTGAATTTTGCAGAGCTGCTCATGAGGCAGGAGCTGTTACTGCGATTGTAAATGTTGGAAAGACACGAGCCGATGATCTTGTATCCCTCAAAATCAATGCTCTCGTGGGCGAGGTACATTCTTTTTCGATACTAACATGGCAGCTAGCTTTGCACAATGGTCACTAAAGATTCATTGACATCGACATCGAATGAGTTGTTGCAGATATTGCCAAGAGTGCTTGACATTGGGTCTCTCAGCATACCTGCTATCCTGTGATGTCACCAAAAGAGAAGGGTAACTGAGTTGTGAATTCTTTCCCCAGCTTGAATATGGGTAATTTTAGTTTGTTTTTAGATGTCTCGACGCATTTTTAGAGAAGACAAGGTGGAATTCTTCGATTTGGAAAGTGTTCGGAAAATCAGATGGCCCCCCTGGCTTGCCCTGTTGAAAAAATGTTGAAGATTATAAAGGACAGCCCAAAACTCTTGGGATTATATTGTTAGAACTGCATGTATAGACACTTCTTTTCTGTAACATCTTAGGATAATTTTATTTGAAGTTTTCAACAGTTAAAGAAATTTAAAGATAATATTTATTGATTAATTAAGTTTTTATTTATTGGTAAATCATTGGGATTTTCCTTGGCACAATAGCCTCTGGAACAGTTACCAGAATATACACATTCTTTGTTATTTTGCAGCATGAGACTTGCATCATATTTTCTACATCACAAGTAGATCTGTATCACAGACAATTCACTATACAACATGGAATGTGACACCAACCGACAAAATACTGGGGGAGCGACAATTTCCTCTTTAACATTATTAGTTTAACCTTAATCTCAAGCAACTTCACCCACACTTTGTAGACATAAATGCAAACTACAGATCCGAATGCAAATGCTTTTCACTATTAGGAAAGCTTGAGGTTGAAGAACTCAAGTACTGCTCACCGTATACTCTTGACAAGATAAGCCGTGCTATATTTTCACCTGCAACCGCGCTTGTCTCCATGGTACTAGCTGCGTTCTCAAAAGCATTCACATAGTACAAATGTTGACCATCCAAAACAAATGGAGCAAAAACTTCCGGAGCTTTGTAATGCGGGTAAGCACCCCAGTTTATTCGGATTGTCTCTTTCCTCTCACTGACAGAGCAAGCAATGCACACGGTCAGCATGTGAAGTGCAGTTATTTTATAGGATTACATAACAATCAGCAGCTAACGGCAAACATAACTTTGATAAGAAAAATTGTCTTGTTCCCAGTCCTCATACAAGTAGTAAGACATGGTTAGGGCTTGGTAGGAATACATTTCAGATCAGATCAGATCAAAAAGAATTTCCATCTATGGATTTCACCTGGTAAGGTTCTTTTACTTGCCTTCTAATGCATGAGCGGATAGAAAAAAAGAAAAATGAGAAGTGTGATATAATTAAAATATATGCATCAAACCAGAAACATCGAAGGTCCTGACAAAGGTCGGGAGTCTGGGTACTTCACCAAGTTTCTAGTTAGCTACCCTGGGGCTGCGTGTCTAATGAAGTATATAGGCTTCACCAAGAGGAATCCACTAACCATAGTGTAAAACTTCTCATGAAAAATTCACAGCATATTTAAATATTGTCTCATCCAGAAAATAAATAACCAATGCGGCTAGGCGTCGGCGAAAGAAAAAAAGAGGAATAATTGTTTTGGCTGTGGGTGAAAACATTACCTAAAGATGGTATCCAGTAGCGCATCAGCCATTGGTTGACGAGAGAATATCTTGTAAGTCACATCATTCTTATCATGTTGTTTGAGAACTGATATGCTTGAGAATGGAATATCAGGATCCTCTATAGTGCCCACCAGATCAGGAATTTCTGATACACCATTGAGGCCAAAATAAACCTGGTAACAAGTAGAGAACATTATTACTCCAATAATAGAGAGGAGAAAAAAGGATGGGAGATTAGAAAAAAAGTGGACGAAAGAGGTTCAGAAGCATTGAGTAATTTTCCGGTAGGTTAGTCCAACATAGGAAGGAAAATATCATTGGCTTGCATACATACAGGATTTAAGAGGCCCCTGACAAATGTCGCGTGCGTGTGCTGTAACTTTCTCTCAGGAATTGAAATAGGAGGTGCAAATTGAATTTCTGATTCATCTAGTGGGGTAGCAATCACTGCAACTTGAAATGCATAGCTGTTTCCTTTTGTAGAATTAAGCTCATAATAGTCTTCAAGATAAGAGACGGATTCTATTTCTTCATGGAGGTGCAACTCAACATTTGAAGAATTAATTAGCGCAGCAGCCATCTGCCAGTTTCCTCCTTCAACTGACCATAAATTTCCACCAGAGCCTGCCAAGGAAACTGCGCCAGCAAGTCCACTGATGCAGACACTTTGACCATAATTGATTCTCGTGATCACCTGCAAAATTTAACAATATTCTGAATTGAAGTGCATCAACAGAAACATTATTCAAAACTGTTCCAAAGCATTTGATATATTTCCAAACTTTAGAATTTACCATGAATTATACAAGCATTCTGGTTATCTTTTACTCAACATAGCAAAAGCAAACTATAGCTTCTGCAAAAGCATAGGCTCAAAAAAGACGGTTCAAATACTATATGATGAATTGTAAACACCACTAGTATAAGAAAAGTATATTAAATCACTTCTAAAGTATCAGCAAACCTTTAATTGAAACAGAATACACCCACTTCCGCGGCAAAATTCAAGCGCACATAATTAAATCACAACAGAAACTAAATAGTAAGTATAAGTGGATGAGTCAAAAAGCTTTCTTACAGTGACAAGCTCCTCTATCAAAAGGGTATTCAACCCAACATCAACTAATTTCTCTCTTAAAGGTTGACTTGTGATGTTATACAAGCCAGCCCATTTAAGCATCCCTTCCACTGTCTCGAAGACGGGCCTTGATTCAGTGCTTTCATAATACTTCAAGAACTTGTCCACTATACCCTTTTCCATAGACAGAACACCATTGTTTATCAGTACTAGTTAATGCTTCTCATAGTTATTGAGAAACTGCACCTCATGAAAATTGAAAAGCAAACAAATATTTCACCTCAACGAAGCTTTCCATCTTCAACAGCGAGAACCCGTATCGAACTAGCAAGTAAACCGAATTAGCAAAGGAGACTATCTTCTGCACAAAAGGAAACTTAGAGTCAACGCTTATGGTCTTCAACAAAAACCTCTTTCCATCCCAGATCCCTAACGCTAGCGAGCTCTCAGAAGCAGCAGGTTTCCTGATCTTCAATCCCAGACCTGTAGTGAAATTCAATGCGTGATAGTTCTTGGGATGGAGAATAGAGGCGCCGGCTTCAAATGTCTCGCCTGCGATGGTGACTGTGGCCATTCGTCCGCCCACGACGCCTCTACGCTCAAATATATGAATCCGGGATTCAGAATCGGAGTACAAACGGAGGAAGTGGGCGACGGACGAACCTCCGATGCCGCTGCCGATAATGCATACTGTTGGGGGAGATTGGAGTTCCGATTGAGAATTCTGCAGTAATAGCAGCAGTAGGAGAGTGAATAGAGAGAGCATTACTGTTGATTCCATCTACAAGAAGCTCAACTCAATCTGGTGAATGGTGAGACGACGAAAAGAGTGGTTTTGACCAGCAAAGCATTTTGGTGAGGGGAAAAAAAAGCATCTAAAAAACGACGTCGCATAAAGTTTAGAAATGCACTTCTTTGTTTTTACGGCAAAAATCTACGTTTTCTCCTTAAATTAAATTATACCCTGCGTTCATTTCCATTTCTAAAATTTTTTCTCTAAAAATCATCCCTTGACCTTAATCAAATATCTCTTTTGTCCCTAAATTTGGTTTGTCAACAAAAAAATCATGTGACAAATTCACGTGGATTTATTTTTTTACAATATGGCAAACATGTGATGTCCACGTGGCCAATAATTAATAGGTGACATAATTTGCCATAAATCTTCAAATATTTCTCTAATTCCCTCACTTCTTCTTGCCTTCCTCCATTTGCGATAATCCTGCTCACATCCTTCTTTCTCCTTTGTCGAGAACACTGCTCACCATAACTATGAGGATTTACAAGTTGCGTGTTCTCTCCTTTGGTAAAAATTGCCCGGTTGTTTACATCCCTTGATCGATTCATAGGTAAACCATAAATTTCTCAATTTTCTATTCTTATTCACAAAATCACTTATTTATGCCTTCGTTCTTCAATTTGTAAATCCTAAGATCACATTTGAGCTTCCTTGTTATTCAATTTGTGCCATTGAAATCCATTTTTAGTTGTTATGTTAGGCGGTTGTTCATTGTAATGAAATCACTGGAATGTAAGTGTGGTTTTTAATTGTAGGTTTGTACAACGGTGAAGACATGTCCGGGAAGACGCCAAGCTACTAATGTGCTCGAATTTGATGATGGTTTGGAGGTTGGCAGTGGTGAGAGCTATGAGGAGAGTGATAGTGTGATGAATGTTAGATTTGATGACAACGAGAATGATGAGGATATATTTATGAGATATAATGATGTTGGAGTTGAAGATGATAAGGGTGTGATAGAAGGGGGTATTTGGGACCAAATGATGCAACTATCTTTTGTAGACCATTGCATGATGATATGGGAGGGGGTTTACAGGAGGTTCAAGCTCTAGTTCTATTGTTAATCCTAACACACAAGAATTCATCAACAAGTAAAGGGAACAGAGGATCATATGGGAGGGTGTTGATGGTGGGAAGCATGTATTTATTCGTTTTTTTATTTAAAATTGTAATGTTTGAATTCTATGTTTTGTGATCGTAGGTGCTACATTAATTTTTAGATTTGGTGTAATATGCTCTTATATTGATGTTTGCAATTGGTACAATATTTTGGATTTGTAATATGGATAATACAAGCACTTTTGTTGTTAGATTTATTAGATTCGTGCAACTTTTTTTAAATTTAGTGATTAAAAGTTAACATTTTAAATAATTGAGGGAGTCATTGTTCAATTTTTTAATAGTTTGCCTTGCAAGAAGTTTTCGACATGTAAATATGTGCCATAAGATTTTTTCGATGACAAATCAATTTTAGGGATTAAACAAACCTAATAATAGTTGGGGATGATTTTAAGAGGGAAAATTTTAGGGATCAAAATCAAACTACGGGCGTAATTTAGGATTAAATTTATACTTTTGCCATATTTTACGATGAATGGTACTTCGCTAAACACTGAAGCAAAACGAAGTAAAACGGCGCCGCATCAAAAGGACAAAAATTAAGTACAGCCGAGTCTTGCCTCAATTCTCCCTATACATGGGCGTTCATCCCGAATTTCCTTCCTCATTCGGCAACGGTAACATTCGTTTCTCACAGAATAGGAGTGAGCGGTGAGCCTAATTAGGATAACTCGCTTTGGCGAAACACGACGACCCAGTTGCATTGGAAACTCCCTTAAACCAAGAAGTCTGCTGCAAAATCTTAGAACGAGAGAAGATAAGAAGCGAAGATGAGTTTTCGGCTCTGGCTTGACTGAAGGTAACCCCGTGATTCCCTTTGTGTTTTGTTTTGTTTTTTTTTACAAATATGACTAGTTGAGTTTCGATTTTGATTTCGCAAGTCTCAACAAGGGTTTGTTTTCGTTTTAGTTTCAATTTGGAGAATCAGTGGTTTCATTTGGGTGTCGAGTCTCGCAAGTCTCAACTGGGGCTTCGTTTTCTTGCATAAATAAGCCAAACCAATCACGGTGTTTGGTTTTTTTTGTTGTTTTTCTCCATTTTTTTGAATTTTGATAATCTTTTTTTCTTGAGTTTAGTTCGGTTTACTAAGATCATCATAGATTATTAATGCGTGCATTAAATTATCTCGGAAATATTTCCCTATGGCACACCCAGAATATGGGGCCAGAAATTGCAGAGGAGTATCTGAAGTAGTGGCTGCTACAAGAATAGAATATTCCAAAGCATTTGCTTTTGAAAGAATTTGAACTAATTGTGCCACAGTTGAGCGTTTCTGTCCAATAGCTACATAGACACAATACAATGTCTCACTCTCAGAGGTGGCCCTTGAGTTCATGTGCTTTTGGTTTAATATAGTAGTAGCTTGGCTTGATTTAGGCAAGGGTGGTTCCTTGCATGAATACAATTGAGAATTTTACTTTGATTCATGCAAATTTATATTCTTAGTTACATTTTTCTGAATTTAGTTCTCGTTTGACGTAAACTTATTATATATTGTTAACTGCTCTGTGAGGGGAAGAACAGCTAAGCAGCTGGTAAGGTTGGACAATTCGATGTCAGTCTGGTCTCTGTTTCAGTGTCAATCTGAATGGATAAGTTGAAGTCTGTTGTTCCAGACAGTCTGAAGCTGATGGTGGCAGCTAGCAGTCCTAATGATCTTCCTTCAACTTCTTCTTCACTTCTCAAATTCTTTAGTCATTTGACCCAATTCCATCAAGTGCGTCATTTTTTAAAATAGTATCTACATTTGATTTTTCATTGGCTAAGTTACTTTTGAGGAATGCCTTATTTCTTGACTTTTTTTATTCCCTTAGATGATTAGAGACTTGTCAGATCCTAAGAATGCTTTCTGTGCGAAGAATAAAGATGCTGCTTTGGCTTCAAAGAAAATGGGCAACCAGTGCTATCTTTGTGGAGATTACACCAAGGCTCTGAGTTGTTACTCCCAGGTATTATGAACTCACTCTCAACACTTACTTAGAGATACATTTTTTAGCTTTCTTACAAGCAGAACATGAAAGGTAATTTTTTTCACCCTTTATCCACATCATGATGATAGGCACTGCGTGTTGCTCCAATAGACGTTAATGACATGGGCAGAAATCTGGTTGCAACTTTATACATGAATCGAGCTTCTTTGTTTCAGGTGAGTTGTATAATCTTTTATTCCACAAAACTACTTGTTTGTTTTAAAAAGTCATATATGTTCAAAATATGAATTTTTGGTTGTTCAATATGTCAATATCGAATAAAAAACCCAAACTGTTTTGTTCCTTTGATCATCATATTAATGTTATGATTTATAATAAATTGGAAGCAATTTTATTATGTTGATAATAGTCCTTGATGAAAGTATTACAGACTGAGCAGAAGATAAGATCACGTAGCGAAAAGACGAATTGTAGAAGGAAGGTGGCCTAAGGGAGAATGAGTAAATATTATAAGAAAAGAAATTCAAAGAACTTAAGAGCATCTTGTTTGTTTATGTTATAATTCTAAATATGGTTTTTAATTTACTCATTGATGCGTTGTATGTGTTCATGTTCTACCAGAAAATAGGTCTTTTGCACGAGTGTCTACGTGATTGTAATCGGGCTCTTCAAATTTCTCCAAGGTATGCAAAGGTAAATATGGATTGTGATTTGTGATGTTGCTTAATTTGGATTTGCTTCCACAAACGGGAATGTATGATGTGTATTTGATATGGATTTCATTTGTTGATTGATTCCTGTGAGTCATTAGACAATGGAGTTTTCGGAAACTCTATCCAGGTTATTCCTGCGTAGTACTTAACTAAAGAAACTTAAAACTAATTACTGGTAAGTATAGTCGTTGAGTAAGAGTTGGTAGAAATTCCTCTAAAATCTAGAAGCAGCATTTTAATAGGGTGTTTTGACTGCTTTTTAGACAGGGGGAGGGTTGGTCAACATCATAATATGCGAGCTTAGATGTTATCAGGGGATTGAGAAATAATTTTCAGATAAATTCAAAAAGGTATGGTTTTAATGATTTCCATGATGTTTTTTTTTTTCTTTTTTTGTTTTGGTGTGAAACTCGGGGAGGGTTGGTCAACATCATAATATGCGAGCTTAGACGTTATGAGGGGATTGACAAAATAATTTTCAGGTAAATTCAAAAAGGTATGGTTTTAATGATTGCCGCCATGGTGTTCTATTTTGTTTGTTTTGGTGTGAAACTCTTCAATTTCTTTCTTGTGTTGGGTGGACAATTTCACCCTCTCAGTGTAAGGCGATTATGGTTTAAATATACCTACTTTACTATCCTGTCACCAACTTTCTCAGTAAATCCTTGTTCACTGCCCATGTGAGGCCAATTAATTATCTTGGGATGTATCTGTCAGCTAAGTTTCTAACTTGTGTATCATGGGTTCCTTGATATAGAAAAGTACAATGGTTTATAAGTGTACCATTATATTAATTCTCTCTTTTCATGGTTCCTTGATTCCTCCTTATTGCTTAATCATCTGATGCCTCATTCTCTTCTTTTCTGTTTTTCGCATTTTTTTGCAATTATTGGTTTGATGGTTCTATAATGAAAATTTTATTTGTAACAAGTTTCTTTATGCAGGCTTGGTATAGGAGGGGAAAGGCTAATGTTTCCTTGGGGAACTACAAAGAGGCATTCAATGACTTGAACATTGCTAAGGATGCTGAGGTCTCATCAGGTGTAAAAAGACATATAGAAAGTGAACTGAAGGAACTTGTTCACAAATGTCCGGAAATGAGCAATAAAACAGTTGCACATAATGACAACTTGATATTTCTTGGTGAGATAGTCATCGAGTGTTTAGTTGTACTATGTTCTTTACGGGAAAGAATGATCCTCGTTGTTGCCATTTTTGTGGTTTGTGATATGAACTTCATCTGTCTCTGTGTTTTTCTTTAATCAAGATGGGGAGATGTTGTTTGGTCAATTTGCTACTATTTCCTCTTTAGGTTACTTTCTATTTGTCATCTCATATAATGATGGACAATCATAGGTCTCCTTTGCTTTATTAGAGATTTTTAAAAAATTCAGCTTTAATACCTTCCCAACAATTGCATTTGGATATTGGGGATGATAAAATTTCCCACTTCTCATATAAAGGTAATTTCTTTTCAAAAGAATGCCTTGACCTAGATTCTTGTCTTTCTGTCGTTGAGCTATGCTAAATGGTTTAAAGAGTAACCTGTGAGATTTTTTACTGCAGTATTTCTACTTCCTCTTTTTTTGTTTAACTTGTGGTAAGGTGCCCAGGACTTCCTCAACATAGTAATGTACTTAGAAATACTATATTAGGATTTTTGTGTGAAATCTTTAACTTCTGATTCTTTAGTATAATACTTTAATGTTCTTTTATATTCTACATATGATTTCTGCCCCTGATTTGGTACTATCTTTTTTATCGATGGTTCTCATTCCCATATGATTACATGTTTTGCTAACTGAACTTCAGCGTAATTGTTTATATGTTTGCATTGATTTCTGGGAAAGTGTCTTTTACATTTACTAATTGCACTTTTTTCCAAACTCTTCTAAAGTTTTGTTTCTCAGAATTTAATTTACATTCAATGGTGCTCACTTATAAATTTTCATACAATTTGAGTGTCAGATCTGAATTTGTAACCCTATAGGTACTTTATTTTATTTAATTAAGATTTCATGGGATATAAATTTGTCAGGTGGATACTGATTATTGAATTTCTCGAATATTGTGCTGGTACTCATCATTTGCAACAGATGAAGCATGCCAAATGAAAGTAAAGTGTGTAACAACACCTGATAAAGGGAGGGGCATGGTTTCAGATTGTGAAATTCCTCAAGCGTTCTTGGTCCATAAGGAAGAACCATATGCCATGGTATGAACTGTCATGCAACTTTTTTACAACGTTTGAATTCCTTTTGGTTGTCTGATGGTCCATTTGCATCAAATTTTCTATGAGTAATTTTCTAGGACTCTTGTACTGCTATGGTGACAGTCCTAGCTTACGTTACATATTTGGTTTCAATAACTACATTATTAGTTCAAGTAGGTACTGGTTTATACATACACATGTTTTTTCTAATTACTCTCCTGTATGGAGTTTGCAATATATTTCTGTTAATTCCTTGAGTTCCTGTGTGCATAGGTTTCAAAATGTTCCTTGACCTTATTCTTGTGCACCTCAGAGCTTGGCAGATTCTACTCTCTCTTTATATTTCTGGTTTATAATCAAGTAACATTTTAACAATTTGTCTTTCTTTGTTTCTGATACTTTCTTCGAGTATTCTTTTCACCTAATGTTTCATACTTTCCTCTCCTTGGTGCATTTTTTGTGAATTTTAGTTATCTTGTATCTCTAGTTATTCAGTCACTTGGTCTTTTTTATGTTTGTACATGGTTTATATAAATATACCATTCTGTAGTAGCTAAGCTCTAAGGTGCACAAGAAATTTCAGATAATATCATTGTCCTCATATTTCTGTAGATAAGGAGTATGATTTACGTTAGGCTCTGTCAATTTCAGATAATATCCAAGGATTATCGAGAAACTCATTGCCATTACTGCCTCAATGAGCTACCTGCAGATACAGTGCCTTGTACATCATGTTCAATCGCATTGTACTGCTCTCAACGTTGCCAAGAACTGGCTTTAGGAAAAGCTCTCTGTGGTATTACGAAGGACCTTGGCAAATACAAAAATGATTCAGATGGTCTTGAAGGGATTGAAGACTATATTAGAGAAATTACTTTATGCAGTGATTCAGCACCAGATGTGGAGTACTTTCCTGAACATAAACATGAATGTAGAGGATTGAACTGGCCTACGGTATTACCATCAGATATAGTTTTGGCTGCTCGAGTTCTTGTGAAGTCTACATTGCAAGGAAGAGGTTATGTTGAGGTCTGTAATCCCTTGGAAATTCTTTGTATCTCATCGTTAATCTTGATTTGCCTTCCAGTTCATTCAAAAAATATCATGCCTTACAGTTCTGGATGCGTACAATTGTTTTAGGTTTGGATTTTATCTCTTCACTCTTATGATTCTCTTGTAGGAGCTTTCTCACAATTATTTACAAATTCCTCCGGAAAGCAAATTAGAGGTGTATATATTTTCTATTGTATTGTTATACTGTCTTCAGCACTCTGATGGTCTTGAACTTCCAATTAATGGGGCCTCCATATCGCAGGTTCTCTCTCTCTCTCTGTGTGTGTGTGTGTTGGGGGCTATTGAATGTGATATGCATGCATACGTGTGCAGAGCCACTTGCAGTGATACACATACGTAATGTGCATGCTACTTGGGTATTTGAAGCCATCTTAAAACTTGAGTGGGCAGACCTTGGAGCCCTTGTATGATATCTCAATTCCTTGGTATCGTGTGCACCGTGCAATCAGTTAGAGTTTCACTTATGTTGTTCTGATTTAATTATGAAGTTATCCTTTAAGTGGAAAATGAGGTGTTACATTAATTTTCATATCAGCATATAGGTGATCAAGTATTATGATTATTTAAATATGCTTGTTCTGTTTTGATATTCCATTCATGTTCACTGACTTCATGATGTGATGTACTCAAATTGCTATGAATATTCTGCTAGATATAATCTCTTTCTTTGTATTTATGTGTTTTTCAAACATTTAATGAGTCCACCAGTATATATTTAATCATAATTCCCTTATTGCATATGTTGCAGGTTATCGTAATTATTTCTCAGATCAGAGTGAATTCTATGGCAGTCGTTCGCATGAAATCTGTTGATAGTTATGGTCTGGCAGGCGAACTTGGAAAACATCCATCTAATGTAGGTGCTTTAACTAGCACGTTGGAACAGGTCTGTCTTCGTAGTATCCAAACTGTTTCCCCTTTATACTTTTCTTTGATCGCATTTCCTCGTAGTTTAGGGATTTTGTTGGCAATAACTAGTTGTTTCATATTTCTTTTTTCCTCTAGTTCTTTTCTCTATCTGTTTGAGATTTTTTTCTTTCTTATTAATAGGTTAGAGCTGGTCAAGCTATTTATGCAGCTGCCAGTTTGTTCAACCATTCTTGCAAGCCAAATGTCCATGCTTATTTCCTTTCACGAACATTATTTATAAGAACAACTGAATTTGTTGCTGCTGGTTGTCCGCTGGAGTTGTCCTATGGTCCACAGGTATCACTCTGTCAACACGAAAATCCTTCATCTCTTTTGTGGACTGGTTATAGAAATTGGAATTTTGATTTTAAACTTAACTTTGAGTCTCAATTTAATTCTTTTGGGAAACAGTTTATCTTCTCATTTTGGGTGTAAAATGTGATGCAAAAGT
The DNA here is from genome assembly GCA_963580455.1 of Euonymus europaeus. Taxonomy (NCBI): domain Eukaryota; kingdom Viridiplantae; phylum Streptophyta; class Magnoliopsida; order Celastrales; family Celastraceae; genus Euonymus; species Euonymus europaeus. The sequence goes on along the minus strand of OY756968.1, from coordinate 2,153,755 downwards.
TCAAAATCATTAACAAGCTACTATTTCACATGCTAACATCGTGTTACATTTGTGCAGATTGGGCAGTTTCAGTGTAATGATCGTCTTAAAATTTTGGCTGAGAAGTACTCTTTCCAATGTCAATGCCGCGGCTGCTCAGCAGTCAACATTTCTGACCTTATTATAGATGCTTTTCATTGTACAAATCTTAGTTGTCCCGGTGTAGTTTTAGACAGTTGTGTGCTCGACTGCGAAAAACAGAAACTGAAGAAATTCTGGAAACTCGACAGTAAAAGCTGCTTGGATATGCATTTGCAGGTATTATTTGAATATTCTTGAGTTGATGGTTAACTTTCCACTTATCTTGGCACAAGTGCTAGAAAACAGGGTGCACTTTTTCAAATGTAACATGGTTTCAGTTTCTGGAACCTAATGGCATTATATCTAAACTGTTACCATGCTAATTGTCTGTTGCTCTTTAACTTCTCTCCTCTTTTCGTGTTTTCCAGGTTGGTGAAACCAAAGATGTTGATATCAATGAAGTGGCACATTTTGGTCCTGACCTAGGCAATAACTTCCTTTGTATAGATCCTGGATGTTGTTTGACGTGTGGCTGTCATCTTGATATTGAATCTTCATGTGCAGCATCAAACCTAGCTTGGAAATACATTAGAAGGTTTAAAGTTCATGTTCTTCCACCTTTGCATTTGCGCTTGGTGTGTTCTACAGTTCTACTGTTCTGCTTAAGGCATAAACCACAAGCTGGTCTATCATATAGTAACTTGAAAATAAAAGTAAATCGTGGCAATTTACTCGTGACTTTCATCTAGATAGTATCGAACTGAGTTGTATCTGCACTTCCATTTGGAAATCTGTTTCTCAAATGTAATTCTTCATGTAAACATTTTAATGGCTGCGTATTAATATTTTTTCGCTGCACTTTTGGATTCTTGACAGCTTGCAGGATGCAGTTGTATCTAGAGAAATTTCACATACTACACTTGCTGATGCCTCAAAGTCTCTTGTTAAGTTGAGATCAATATTGCATGCATATAATAAGGGCATTGCAGAAGTGAGTTTTAACTTCTCCAATTCTTTGTTCCCTTCCAAAAATAACTCCGTCCCCATATCTAGACGATTGCAGTTTGGAATGTTCTGTGAATGGCTGTTAAAATATTTTTTAGATGCTTTTCATTGTCAGGCAGAGATACTTTTAGGTATAGCAAGTTTTATCGGGGAATATCTGTAACTCATTAGTGACTTTGAATGATGTGACTTTGCAGGCAGAGGACATGCTTGCGCAAGCATTTTGTTTGCTAGGCGACTTACAATCTGCGAATGAGCATTGCAAAGCATCAATTAAGGTAATATATATATATATAGATATATATATATGTATGTATGTATAGGATCCTGGAACTTCATTGTAGTTGCGATGTAATAGTGCAACGACAAACCTTCAATGTTCCCTGTTTATTCGGGTAAACAAGTCAATAAGTGTTTTTTGTGGTAGAAATAAACAATAATGTCTCTCAATTTTTTTTGGGTTTTGACTTAATTTTTTTATATATATTCGAATGTAGTACATGAATAATCTAACTTTTAGTATTTTCAACAAGCATACCTATTTTTAAATGAATGTGCTAAGATTCTGATAAGATCCCACATCGGAAGATGTGGGTGTGAAGGTGCGGCTTATAAGGGTGCCGCTGCCTTCAATGGTTACCCAGGTTTTGATTGGTAGGCGTGGGCCTCCGTTGGACCAAGGGGCTGCGGCCTCTGGGTATGGCTCTGGGCCCTGTTGGGCTTGGGGAACAGCTGGCCCATGTGTGCCTCAGGTAGGCCGTGGGATGTCAGTTGGCCTGGGTGGCCTTGTGGGAAGGCCTGGTCCTTATCAAATACGATAGAGCGTGGGAACCCATGGAGTTTAATCACCTCCTGAGCAAAGAGCTTAGCAACATACGGAGCTGTAAACGGATGGCCTAATGGAATAAAATGACTATACTTCGTCAAACGATCTACCACAACCAAAATAGTATCCAATCGTTTAATCCGCGGAAGCCCCGTAATGAAATCCATAGTGATATCCTCCCAAGCTTGGTGAGGAATGGGAAGAGGCTGTAATAATCCGGCCACACGGGAGTTTGATGTTTTGTTCTGTAAACAGGTAGAACAAGCTGCCACAAATTTCTCCACATCCTTTTTCATGCCCTCCCAAAATAGAACACTGGACAACCGCTTATAAGTTTTGAGAACACCTGCATGACCGCCAAGAGGGGAACTATGAAACTCCTAAAGGAGAAGACTCACCCGAGGAGAGGATTTGGGTATGACCAGCCTGTCATTAAAAAAAAGAACTCCTTGCCGCACTTGAAAACCGGGATGGCTGGCCACGTCGACTAACAAGTCCTGCAGAATAGTGCGTAAATGGGGATCGGAAGAAGTCTCGTTAGCTAACTGAGAAAAATCAGCACCATGCAACGAGGAAAGGGCCTGTAGCTGTAAAGAGAGTGAAGTCAAACACACATCTGCAGGCAAAGGGACGGAAGGCTCCTCCAGAAAATGGTCAGCAAAAGTTTGAGTTTTCCGGGAAAGGGCATCAGCAACTCTGTTTTCAGCCCCTGGTTTATACTGAATGTCAAAAGAGAAACCTAACAATTTAGCAAGCCACTTTTGTTGCTCCACAGTCAAGATGCGCTGCTCCATCAAATACTGGATACTTCGCTGATCGGTCCGAATGATAAAGCGCTGACCCAATAAATAATGACGCCATTTCTTCACCGCAAAAACGACCGCCATCAACTCCCTCTCATAGACCGATTTTAATTGGGCCTTGTCCGAAAACGCTTGACTAAGGAAAGCCACCGGACGCCCCTCCTGTTGCAATACCGCGCCAAAACCTTTCTCGGAAGCATCAGTCTCCAACACAAAAATCTTGGAAAAATCTGGGATGGTTAACACAGGTGGAGTGATCATAGCTTGCTTAAGAGTTTCGAAGGCCTGCTGGGCGATCGATGTCCAGTGAAAAGAATTCTTCTTGAGTAAAGAAGTGAGAGGTTTAGCCAACAACCCATAATTTCGGACAAATCGCCGGTAATAACCGGTCAACCCCAGGAAGCCCCTGAGTTCCTTGACATTCTGAGGCGGGGGCCAAGATGAAATATCAGAAAGTTTGCGCGGGTCAGCAGCCACTCCAGCAGCAGAGATGATATGCCCGAGATACTCAAGTTCTTGGTGACCAAAGACAAATTTTTTTCGATTAGCCACCAATTTATGCTCTCGCAGCACAGATAAAACAGCTTGTAAATGTTGACAGTGCTCCTGCATATCTCGACTGTAGACAAGGATATCATCAAAAAAAACCAGTACAAATTTACGAAGGAAGGGTCGAAATACCTCATTCATAAGGGATTGAAACGTGGCAGGAGCGTTTGTCAATCCGAAAGGCATCACAATAAATTCATAGTGACCTTCATGCGTACGAAAAGCCGTCTTGGGCACATCCTCCGCCCGAACTCTAATTTGATGATACCCAGACTTTAGGTCCAGCTTACTGAAAACGGTAGCCCCCGCAAGTTCATCAAGGAGCTCATCAATTACCGGAATAGGGAACTTATCCGGGATAGTCAGTTTATTGAGTGCTCGGTAATCCACACAGAAACGCCATCCACCATCCTTCTTGCGAACCAACAGAACAGGGCTCGAAAACGGACTGCGACTAGGCTGGATGATGCCAGCAGCCAACATTTCGCGCACTAATTTTTCAATCTCGTCTTTCTGATGGTACGGGTAACGGTAAGGACGCACATTGGGAGGAACAGCTCCTTCTTGCAAAATAATAACATGATCATGGGAACGTGGAGGGGGCAATTCTAGCCGCTGCTCAAAAACCTCAGCAAAAGGGGCCAAAACAGCAGTCAATTCTAGCAGCAAATCCGATTCCTGTGAAGGGGAATTCAATTGTAATTCGTGAAGCTCAACCCAATATACACGAGATGCGCCGCGGAGTGATTTAAACAAAGTCTTGAGAGATACGCGGGCACGAGGAAGAGAGGGATCACCCCGCAGTGTGAAAGGTAGCCCGCTAACCATAAAATTCATGGTGAGCTTATGATAATTTGAAGTGAAATCTCCGAGAGTCTGCAGCCAAGAAACACCCAACACAATATCGGCACAACCCAATTCGAAAGGGTAAAAATCCTGAACAGTGCGGTACCCCTGCATTTCGACACACACTCCTCGACAGATTCCCTCCCCCTTAATAGATCGGCCATCCCCAATTTGGACCCCAAAACTACGAGTAGGATCCGGCTGAAGATGTAATTCGGCCACCAACGAAACAGAAATAAAGTTGTGGGAGGCCCCACTGTCAATGAGGATCACACAGACACGCCCCAAAACTGTTCCCTTCAACATCATGGTTTTATTGCCATAAACACCGGCAAGGGAATCCAAGGACAATTCCAAAGCCTGAAAAGTCAAATCCGGTTCTGGCGAGCAGTCTTCCCACACTTCTTCGTCTGTCTGGCCCTCGGTCTCCGGGTATGGCTCTGGGCCCTGTTGGGCTTGGGGAACAGCTGGCCCATGTGTGCCTCAGGTAGGCCGTGGGATGTCAGTTGGGCCTGGGTGGCCTTGTGGGAAGGCCTGGTCCTTATCAGATTCCCTTGTATCAGTTGTATGCATGGTTGTATTTTTAGGGAAATAATTAGAAAAAAAAATTTAAACTACTAGAAAAGGTGATGAGTGTGTGTGTGTGTGTGAGAGAGGGGGAGAGAGAGAGAAGAGAGAGGAATGTCAATCCCAATTTTAAGCTTTTATCTGCAAAGGATTGCCATTACTGTTGTAATTTTTGAATGTAGTTTTTAGAGCATTGATAATTGGCTTTGCATCGCATTAATGTGGTTTTTTCTTGTTCAAATGGCAGATACTCGAAGCATTGTATGGTACTCATCACATTGTCATTGGATATGAACTGGTGAAGCTGGTGTCCATTCAGCTTTCAGTGAATGATAATTCAACCCTGGATAGTATAAACCGGATGAATGTCATATTTTCGCAGCATTATGGCTTACATGCTGACATAATGTTCCCGTACCTGCAATCACTCAAGGGAGATGCTCGCAACCTCTTGCAGTAAAAGGACTACATTTTATTAATCAATACAAAAACTGTAAAAATAAAGTGCAGTCGTGCTGAGTTCCTCAAGGATGTGTGTGCATCTGTTCAAGACTAAAAGCTCTCCTTTTTTTTTTTTAATAAGAGCTATCTGTTTATGTTCAATTAAGATGTTTCTCACTTTCTCCCTAGTTTAATGTGCATAAAAATGTATTCTTTCATTTAAATGTGAAAATCGGTTGTTTTCAAACCACTAGTTAAAATTGGAGGGTGTGTCAATCCCTACAGTCCCGATTGATTGAAATGTAAGAAGACTTGGAAAGGATTCTGAATCCTCTGTTTAGTGTTGGGTACATACAGGGGATGATACACGTATTGATGGAAAACTTGCGTATACGTGGATGGATTGCGGACTTGACGGTTCGAATTTAAGCCCATTCTATACAAAAGACGGGCTTCCCTGGTTTCGTTCTCAATTAAAAAATAAGATGAATGTACCGATGGATGCAAACAAATTCAATTCCTTGATGTGATAGAATGTGAGCATTGTATTCTTTTCTTACTTTGGTAGTGTAATGTGTGGATTGGCTTGGAAAGGGACAAATTGCATGGGATTTGGCGGTGAAGAATGCAGGACTAGTTGCTGTTAGCCCCATCACCCCACTCAGAAAAGGCAGAGTAGCCATTTGCATGACACAGAGAGAGTGGAAGTCAGGAGTTGTCAGAATAGCTAAAGCTTGGACGGCAGGTTTGTGATCCCCAATGGCCAATGTGGGAGGATTGGATGTCTTAAAAGCTCAAGTCAGTGTCCCCCACTTGATAGTTGCGTTACTTATATTTGCAGGTCATATGGGTGCCCTTAAAATTTTCAAATAGGGCACCAATCTAGAGCTTGATTATGAATGCTTTAGGAGGTAAAAAATGCACCTCATTGGATATTGTAACACTTGTTTACATCATACAAATTTATTCTTTATACATTTGATATGAGTTTAAATTTGTTCGTTCGTACATATTTTTTCACCTATTTGATAATAGTGTGAGTTGGGTCAAGATCTAGTGTATAATCACATAAGTATTGGACCCATAGGATCAAACTCAAGACCGTCTTAGTCCATATGGATTGAAGCCAAAGATTTTCAACACTTGGGTTGGGTATTTTAACACAATAGATTACAGGAAGGAAGAGCAGTTCAAGTATATAAACTACAAAATTAAAAGAAAAAAGAACCCATTTGATCATGAAGCTGGTTATTGTCAGAAGAACAGAGACAGATTCCTTTTCCCAATCCTGTCATCCTCCTACTCACCAGTCACCAGTGAGTTTCCAAAGCCCATACCAGTCTCTTTGTTCTGAAGCATTGCGGTTAATAATTGCACTCACAGACACTCCACATTTTCCAACACTTGAGCTTCTGAACTCCTCTCTACAACATATTGGTACTTCAGCAAGCAGTGCATAACCTCTCTCCCTCCCTCTCCCTCCCTCCCTCCCTCCCTCTCCCTCTCTACCTACTTTTGCTCCAACTATCATTCTTTCTTTATTACAGACAAACATGGAAGATCATAAGGAAGCCAGTAATGTTGATGATCAATCAAGGAGAGTTTTTCCTTGCTTGTTCTGTTCAAGAAAGTTTTACAGCTCTCAAGCACTTGGAGGCCATCAAAATGCTCACAAGAAGGAAAGAACAGCTGCAAGAAAGGCTAAAAGAGCATCTGAATATGCACCACCACTTGTTTTTGCTCCAAACCATCTTCTACAGCCTTCAATGTGTATAACTGCACATGCAGCTAACCTCAATCGCTTCCCTAATCCTCTTGTTGGACCCAATGGTGCAGCCAGGTTTGACAATGTAGTGTTCTATGGAGGTCCAAGCTGCAGTTGGTATAACCAGTTTGATCATCGAGACCAGCAAAGTTTCTTGAATTGGCAGAGGGGAAGAAGATGCAGCAGTGGCTTCAATGGTGGAGAACATTTAGAAGTGATGAATAATCAGAATGAAAAGAATAAAGATCCAAAGCTTGATCTGTCTCTCCATTTATGAATTGCTTAGGGAATTAATTTATTTTTTTCTTTCTGAGTTGATCATGTTCTTAAGTTTGTCATCATTACAACCTTAACCCAAAAGATTTAGGTCTTATTGTGTAATAAAAATCTCTGTTGGATTCTTGTCGATAGGATTTGGGAAACTTTCACGCTGGTTGCCGACGTATCACAACTCTCCTTCCAATAAGCACTTATCAAATTTACTACGATAAAAAATCAAATGTTTCAGAGTTTTTATCTAGAATTGTTATGTATTTTTTATGATGATTTTAATTTTTATTTCGAACAAAAAAATTGAGTTTATGTCAAATACTTGTGCCCGTTTGGTAAACAATTTTCACTAGCATATAATTCAGCATTCAGCATATATGTTATATATAAAAAGCTACTTAATCAAACACCAAATAATAATTTTAGCATATATGTTAAAATTTTCAAATGCTACATAAAAAATCATTTTCAACAACATTTACCTTCTATCAAAAATGAAAAGTCTAAACTACCCCTTATATTTCTGCCAAATGACCAAAATAGCCTTAATGTTAAAATCTATTATTTATTTTATTTAATAATATATTCATTTTTATTTAATAATAAATTTTTATTTATTTTTATTTAATAATAAATTGTTATTTATTTATATTTAATAATTTATTTATTTTATTTAATAATAAATTGTTATTTATTTATATTTAATAATATATTAACATTTTTACTAATATTTTTAATTATTTATTTTTAATAATATATTTATTTTAAATAATATATTCAATTATATTTAATAATTTACTTATTTATATTTACTAATCTATTATTTACTTTTATTTAATAAAATATTCATTTATATTTAATAATATATTAACATTTTTACTAATATATTTAATTATTTATATTGAATAATATATTTATTTGTAAATAATATATTCAATTATATTTAATAATTTATTTATTTATATTTACTAATATATTATTTATTTTTATTTAATAATATATTCATTTATATTTAATAATAATTTTTATTTATTTTTACTTAATAATATATTAACAATTTTACTAATATATTAAATTATTTATTTTTAATAATATATTTATTTTAAAATAATTTATTCAATTATATTTAATAAATTTTTATTTATATTTAATAATCTATTATTTATTTATATTTCATAATATATTCATTTATATTTAATAATGAATTTTTATTTATTTATATTTAATGATATATTTATTTTAAAATAATATATTCAATTATATTTAGTAATTTATTTATTTAATAATTTATTATATATTTTTGAAAAATATTTTTTAATTTGTGCTACTGCCCCTGTATGTAATTAGCCACAACATTTGAAATAGCATATATGTTTTTCCTACATTAATGAACCAAACACCACAACATTTGAAACAACACATATATATCAGCATTTGAAACAACACATATACTACCAGCATATAAGCTAAATTATATGTTAACTGCAAAATTATTTACCAAACGCACCCATATATATCTGAAGATTTAGGCCTAGGCCCGATCTAACAAATATTAGGCTGGGCTATTGAAGCTAATTATTTTGGAGCCCGGTCTCTGCTCATCGGGCTCAATCCATAGATGGCCCATTAAAATTATCACTTTTAGAAAATAGAAAGTAATCAGATTCTGTGGGCTGACTCTGGATTCAAATGGGACGCTACTAAGGATGTATCCGTAATTTAAATGCTGATCTTTCCTACTGCTTTGGGCTGCGGCCCACTACTCTGTGTCTTGTTTTTTCCTCTGGTTCTTGTATTACTTGCTGGAAGGAAAAAATGAAAGTTTTTAAATATTATGAAAATTAAATTAGCTAGCTTTCAACAATACTTTTTGGAAATTAGTTGATAATTTTCTTAATGGAAATCCACAAATCTTCAGTTTTCAACAATTTTATTGCTTATTAAATGTTAAATTTAGAAGAAAAAAGGGAAAAAAGAATTATTAGGGAATAAAAAATGTTTTCCTTTGCAAATTTGTAATATATATAACAGAAATGATGATTACTTGTTTCTTTTTCTTGTCGTCGTTGTCGATCAACGATTATCCAATAAACCTAATTTTGGGGGTCAAAAAAGCAAATTGCATCAATACCCTGTCGTTCTAATTACTAAATCCAAACAGTTAGGTTGATGGGGAATTTGTTCGTGAAGAAGCCAAAGATCACTGAGGTGGATCGAGCCATTCTCTCCCTCAAGACCCAGAAACGCAAGCTCGCTCTGCATCAGCAACAGGTTCCTTACCTATTTCCGTGTACAAGTTCGTGTTTGAGATTTTTGCACTTGAAATTTTGAATTTGATCTTCAATTGGGATTGGTTCATGTAATTATGTGTTCAGAAACGATGAATTTGATGTAATCATTTGATTATTCAGAGAGAAAATGTAGTCTGGAGTACTTATTTTTATTTTAGGACTGAATTGAAACTCTTGGTTTCTAGCCGTTTAGGGTTTATAATTAGCTGCTTTTAGGTCAATGTGGGTCGGAGAGAGGGTTTGCAGGAGATGAGAGAGCGGCGGTGAAAGAAGAAGGTAACCAGTTTAGGGCCTTTAACATTGATTAGGGAATGGATTTGTTAGTACAGGAGTAATGATCCATCCGACACTGGATCTATTATTCAGCACAGGAGAGTTGCTGTGAGAAGTTTTAGGTCGATTGCAGGATTTCAGCATTAAAAGACTAGTTGATCAGAATTTTCCACTTTTCCAAAGAAGAATTACTGACTTTTGTACAGTCGTTTTCTGAATGAAGCTAGTTATAAGAAAATGCAATCAGTTTTCTGTCATGTAGTTTTTTTTTTTTTTTTACTTTTTTTATCCTTCTGGTTCAGCTTGAAGTTGTCATTGAAGCAGAAAAACAAGCTGCAAGGGATCTGATTCGTGAGAACAGGAAGGATCGGGCATTATTGGCATTGAAGAAGAAGAAAACACAAGAAGAATTATTGAAGCAAGTCGATTCATGGCTCATTAACGTCGAACAACAAGTCAGTAATGATATGAAGTACATTGCATCTGATCTTTCTCTGCTCCAATTGCCTTTGCCTTTGGCTTTCTGGTTCAGTTAAGTTTTGTATAAGCTTATTGCTCACAACATTCCTGTATGAGTTAATGTGCTTTCTGGTTCAGTTGGCAGATATTGAGCTTGCAAGCAAGCAGAAAGCAGTGTTTGAGAGTATGAAGGCAGGTAATGATGCTATTAAGGCAATACAAAGTGAGATCAACCTCGAGGATGTTCAGAAGCTAATGGATGATAGCGCTGAAGCTAAAGCTTACCAAGATGTAAGTTTGACTTTTGAGCTCCTTTTTTATCTTTGTTCCTTCTCAGCATCTTGTTTGGATGTGGTGTTTCCGTGATCCTTTTATATGGGTTTCTTCTCTCTCTCTCTCGGCGACTTCCTAGTAAAAGCTTTCAACTCTACTGCCTTGTGCAGGAAATCAACGCAATCTTGGGTGAGAAACTGTCAGCAGAAGATGAAGAGGAGATTCTGGCAGAATTTGAAAATTTGGAAGCTCAGGTATGTGTAATTTCACAACTCAATTGGTCTCTTGGGCTTTATTGTATGTAAGGGAAGAAACATGTTCTTTCTTCCTTCATTACTGAAGCTGTTAGCATCTCGACTTATATCATTCATCTCTTATCAGATCACCGTTCAAGATATGCCAAATGTACCCGCTTCTGTCCTATCTGCTGCGGAAGATGAGGAAATGGATCTGCCCGCTGTACCAAGCAAAGCACCCATTGCTTCCAATGTGATTGCTAATGATACTGAAACTGCTTCAGCTGAAGTTTCTACCAAGAGAAGAGGTTCCACTTTCTTCACTCTCTATCTGTCTCTTGGCTTTCTGTCTTTATATCACACATGGAAGCTTAAAAAATTGTCGACTTTTGAAAATGCAGTTTTGGAGGAACCATTGCCAGCTTGATTGGGAAAGAAACATCAAATGGCATCGCCTTCACCCATGCAAGCGGCAAAGATTAATTCTTTGTTATTTGGGATTTTTGCAATTGCATGAATTAGGGTTTTTCTGTGACTATCATGCTGATGTCTTGTACATAATTTGTAAAATTCAATATCTGCATCATATCATGATTTGTTCATACTTCATACTTTTAATCAACTTGTTCACTCAGAGATGTTTATTTATTAATGTGATAAATTATATCAGTTGCATACTTTTATTTCTTTGCATGATAAATCAGCGGAGAGCCTGAGAGAGACATGTGATTGATAGGATATTAACCATGTTTCAGCTTCCACTGCTCTATGCAATCGTCGGTGTTTTCCAAGTTGAAGGGCTTCTTCATACCATCAATAGGGATGTATTTGCTTTATAGTTTTTCATACTTACGTACTATTTTGTAGCGATCCCAAAGGCCCAATTAGCCTCCTACACCAGCTTCAGGCATCGCATGAAAGGTAAGTCGCCATCGCATAAAAGGTAAGTCGGAAGATGTCCAGCGCAGAGTCAGGAATCGGATCCATGCTCGCCCTTTGCCACTACCCCTGTGGGATGTTACTGTGCTGTTTACGAGTGTTGGGGTTGGGCCTATCGACAGTTTGAGATGCATGTTCATGCAGACGTGTGGGCTTAGGTGGGGTGATGCTGGCTCTTTATAAGTGTCTTGAGTTCTTCTCACCGATGGGTTTTGGTATATTTTTACGTCGTCAGTGTATTTATTTTATTCTACATTTTATTAAAATAATAATTTTTTATTTTTGATTATTTTTAAAATGTAAGTTATATTCTATTAATACAAATTATTTTACTAATACAAAATATATTATTGGAAAGTGCTATCTCTCTCCTCTCCCTCTCCCTCAAGCAACATCTGTTGGTGAGCTTCTTAAATAGTTAATCTCTCTGATAAAGGTAGTGGTCGGAGAAGAGACTCAACTCAAATTTGCGAAGGGTCACCGCAACCAATTTGGACTATGGGTGGTTGATGGGATTAGAGAGGGACAGAATTGTTGTGGAACCACCGGCCTAGCACCTAAGAAATTATCAAATGACATAGAGAAAGAGAAGATTTGACAAATAACATTATTTTACTTTTAAATATAAAAAAACATTATTTTACTTTTAGGTAATAAAATAGTGGTACCCTGTACCCAAATATAGAGGACCGCTGTAGTAATTCAGTGCATTTGGTGAATAATTTGGAAATTAACACATATATATATATAGGGGTTTGCTCACATGAGGGTTCCGCACCAGCATTTTTGTGCGGGATCCCTCTTACGACCGTCGGATTAATCCGACGATCATATTTATTTTTTTTTTAAAAAATGTCTACTGTTCGCACAAACCCTCCCTTACAGCTCCTCTTCATTGTTTGAACAGATCTTCCTCCTTGTTCATGTTCTTGGATAGTTCGATTCGAGTTCGTATATGCTCCTTCAAATCCTGATCGATCTTCTTCTCGAACCCAAGGAAAACCCATTTCCGACCTGATCTATCTTTTCAACTCGCTTGAAAACAAGGAATCATGATTACGATTCAGCCCAAAAATTGATCTATCTTCTCCATCTCGTATAGTATACGGAATGGCGATTTCGATTCATCCCCGAAACCTGTTCTATCTTCTCCATCTCGTACAGTACATAGAATCACGATTCCAATTTCATCTCAAAATCCAATCTATCTTCTCCATCAAATGTTGCTAATAGTTGGTTTTTAGATACGCGGCTGCCGCCTTAGCTTTTTTTTATGTTGATAATTACTTGGCTGATGGGATAGGTCAATTGTTGGTGATAGTGGGTTTTTAGATACGCCGTTGCCGCCTTAGCTTTTTTTTATGTTGGTAATTGCTTTGCTGATGGGGATTACATGTGTTGCTGCTGAGAGGGTTGTGAAGAAGAAGGGGAAATAGAGTGAACTGAGATTGCATGAGACAATTTTTTTTAAAAAAAAATAAGATTTGACCGTCGGATAATCCGACAGTCATGAGAGAGATCCCGCACCAAAATGTTGGTACGGGATCCCTCATGTTGCGACTGTTTAATTTTATTTTTTTGATGATAACACATATGTCAGTCGAAATACGGGCCAAATTATGCATAGTAATATTTTGAATTTTATCTTAATATTTTACATTAATATTAAAGAATATGGAATTATTTTTGAATTGCCATAAAAAGATGACGGTATTTTCGTATAAAAAATGAAATGGTCTTGAAAATAGTATTTGAGTGTCTTCAAAGTATTTGAGAATGTTGATTCAAATGCCACATAATTGTCCTTGAAATTTGTGTACCAAAAATGTGCGTGTGAATGCTCATATGATACCAAGCATGAAAACCTGCTCTAGTGTGAGAATGACTGAACAAAAGCCAATCGGATCGGATCGGTGGAGGCAAACTAGATAAATATTATTCATGTACGTGTTGAAACAAAAGGGGTGTATTTGCAACTATGTAACAATTTGTGGTTTTATTTGAAATTAATACAAAGTTAAACGGTATCTGCATATTTTCCCATAAAATGAAGGCGGCTAACGTGAAATGGGCAAAATAAACACTGAAGAGGCAGAGAAAGAAGAAGAGAGACTGAAAAGCTTCCATAGTAAGAGAACAAGAGCTTCTACTCAGCTTCGCTTGGATGGAGTACTCTCTTAGACTTGCGTCTTCACCACTGACAGCCATAGCCACCTCTATAACCGACACTTGCAGGTCCAGAAACAATAAATCTCGAACCCTTCAAGCCTGTGCAGTCTCTTACAAGAAATTCATCAACTTTGCTATCCAAGAAACCAAAAGCAACACCGTTTTGGTGCCTTCTCCTCTCCAGGTACTTCACTCTACTCCATCTTGTTTATATATTCAACAAATTTTTGGAAAATATGTTTGTAGTGCGAGTTGTACTGTTCATGTGATTATGGTTTGTTCACAGAATTGTTGTTTGGTTTGCGACTCTTTTGTTCTCTAATTCAGATTTCTAAGTTCTTGAGTGAGTGGAATCATTTGAGAAAGTTCTTGTTTCTTTGATCATTGGTATTTTGTTGAACGAGCTGTTGTAGAGTAAGATACTTTTTAGATAAATATCTGGGTTTTGATTTCCTTTATCCGTACTGGGTATGATGTTGACAAAAAATCGAGTACCAATTCTTATAAATGCATTAGTGGGACTGGATTTCTCAAAATAATTAGTGGGTGAGTTTTGGCTCATTGTGGTGCTTCTTTGTTATGTATTTTCATGAAAACATCATCTTCTGCTTGATTGTGTCACCAGGAAAAATACAGGTCAGTTATTGCCTTGGACGGGGAAACAGAGCTTCAAATGATATCATTCCAAGCTCCCAATATTAGACTTCTTCGTAGTTTGAGCATTGAGAATGAAAGAATGCAGGTCTGCTTTTAGTGCTTCTTTATTTATTATTATTATTGTAATTCACATTCTAAGTTAACAAACGGTTCAGAACCATTATGCATTAATGCTACTGTGATGCTTTCCTCTGTCACATGAAAAATGTCTGTTAGAACTTGTCATGATTTGGAGTTCTAATAAGCATATGAACAACTTCCGGACTTAATGTGAATTACTGGAACTTATGGGTTATAAACTGCTGTTTTTTTCTTCTTCTTAAAGACAACAAATATGAAGTTGTCTCTTTGAGGGGGTTTTCTCATGAATGTATGAACAACATTCTTACATATAATTCCAATTATGTTCAGAAACAGTTTCGCTATATTGATGCATCTACCGTATCTGCATTGCGATGATGAGAAGCGAACTAGTTCTATGCATACCCTTGCCTCAAGCCGGATACATTTCTGCTTCTAATTTTAACTTCTGATTAGTCTATGATGAACATGGACTTGCCATATGTGATTGCTTCGTTTTTCAGTGATCTTCAATTATATAGAAAGTATAGTAGTTTTTAAATTTTTGGTAATTTGATGGGTAAAACACTTTGTAAAATAGTCAAAATATATCACAGTATATGAACTTCAAGCGAACAAAAAAGGAATAGAGGGAAACAAATGCTTATTGGCTGTAGAAAGACAATCGGTTTGTACTCACTAATAGCCTATAGTAATAGCTTTGGTGTTTGACACTGAAATTTAGGCAAAGAAATATACGGCATATAGGAAGAGATAAACAATAATATACATATAAGCGTAGTAACGCAATTAAAAATGAAAAGTCTGATGTTTAGAGATTTTGATGCACAAACTATTGAATGCTCTTTTGGCTGACATTTGTGCAGGTTTTGGATTTTGGTGTCTTTCCTAAACCAGAATTTGATGTGCCCATATTTTGTGCCAACTTTTTCACCACTGCTAGCATGAACATAATTGTATTGTAAGCTTTCTTTCTTTCTTCTTCTTCTTCTTCTAATTTCAATTGAGAATCGAACTGTACACCTTATGCAAGTGTAAGGAGTTGGGCATCACTAGGTCACAAGAGCTCCTTTCTTCACTTTCTGCACTTGAGTCTTGAGATGCTGCTGCTAGTAACTCAGCTTAAATTTTTCCGTCCTGAAATTAATTATATTACTGTATTTCTCTCTTATAAGCTTGATCTGGATAGTACAGTACAAAAGAGTGAGCACTTACCCTTTGTCAATTATTTATAGGGACATTAACCCTCTGCATGATGTCACAATGCAAAGAGATTACAAGGAAAAGTACTACAAAAGCTTAATGCCTCTGGCTGTCAAGTATGCTGAGGTAGTCCCATTGTTTGGATTGGTATCCTATAAAATCCCAATTACTTGGCTCTTCATCCTTTGTAAAACTTACCATGTGGTGACTGAACACAGATTTCATGCAGGTTTTACCATGGGGAGGAAAGCTTACAAGCGAGTCTTTAAAATTCTTTTCACCAATAGTCATATGGACCAAGTTTACTTCAAGTCAGTACAAACATGATATTCTATATTCTGCATTCGTGGATTATTACAAGGTAGAAGTTTCTTAGTTCTAAAAGCCTGTTTTGTTTATCGCTGAGATATATAGTAAATGAATGTTATGAATCTGAATATGGGTTATACACAGTGGAATAACGGGACGGCTGCTGAAATTTAAGTTGGTTATTAAGACTTTTAGTTTCTTTTTTAGGCATGGCTGAAGCTGATTGACCATGCGGTGGAGGAGACAGATGATACTAAAATTATGAGCAATCGTGAAGCACAACATAGATATTTGACATGGCGAACGGAAAAGGTGATTGCTTCATCTTTCTTTCTTTCTTTCTTTTTCCGCACTTTTTTTCCTTCATGATTCCTACCATGCCTGTCAAGTCCTTAAGTATTTTGGTTGAATATTCTATTGCAATATTTGACTTTGTTTGGAATTTCGCCTCTGATATAAATAGTTGGTAAGGTAATGTAAATGCAAATCATTCAATTTCATGGGGAAAACAAAAATAGTTTAGTGGCGTATGTATTTTATGCCTTCTCACTGCGAATCCTTGTTAACAATACACTGCCACTTAAATTATTGAAATCTATAGTTTTTCTTGCATTTTTATTCTTTCAATCGCTGCGTATATTTCAGTCTGTGCCTACTGATGTGATTCTGGGAAGCAGGATCCGGGTCACAATGTTCTGAAAAAGCTTGTTGGGGAGAAGCGTGCAAAGGTATCATGCTTTAACTTCTATTTCATCAAATATGCTTATAAACTAGCAGGGATTTTCTTACTTAATATCTAATCAATCCACAGAGGCTCTTGAGGGACTTTCTCTTTCATGGAATAGATGAACTTGGAACCAAAACATTTTTGGATTACTTTCCAGAGTATCGCTGTGAGGATGGGAACATAAACGAGAAGCGTAGTATCATCGGCAAGTCCTTTGAAAATCGACCTTGGGATAATGCAGGGGAATTCATTGGCAGCGTTTAAAATGTCCTAGGAAATTATCCTTGGTTTTGCGTAGTTCTTTTGTTTTCGAATTCACAAATTGCCACGGCCTTTCTGGGTTTAGTAGACATGAGTTGCCAACTATTCTGTACTTAAGCTATGATATACTATATATATATATGTATTAAAGCAAAGTTTTACTGGGCATTTTATTGGCATTTAGAGAAGGGGAATGAGTTTATATGAGGAGGAGAATCACCTGTTTTCCTGTTTGGTTGAGTTTGAGAGGGTGTGATTTCAAATTCATCTCATCCTGTTCCCCCTACTGTAGATTGGTCAAGCTTAGCAAAATGGTGATATTAACTAATGGTATAATGAGTATTGATGTTTAAAAAACTATTTTATCGCTTGGTCATTTTTTTTTTCATGCACAAAAAATTAGGGTAATTGTAAATTATACAATTAAAATTCTAACATTCATATCTACTCTTCATTTTATAGAAAACATGGTAATCCTTGTTTCATACTTATCTCCTGCTCACGCTCATTTCATTAGCAACCAAGTGTCTTCTAAAAGTTTTCGGGTGGTTTAGTTTGCGTCCAATTTCCCTTTTTTTATAGCACATTTAAACTCACACACATGCAACACATTCACACAAATATGCTGCTCGTAGGTTTCGAACCACATACACTGAACATAAATATACTTTCATGTGCTAGCTGAACTGAGCACGAGATGTATGTTGTCCAATTTACCTACTAATAGGATGGTAATGAGACTTCCATTAATATTTATCCCATTCATTCAATACTTCATAGTCTTATGTGTGACTGGAAAATGTGAACTACATGAGAGTGGCAAAAATATACATATTGACATCAAGGTTTGTTAAAGTTGTTACAATGACATATTCTTATAGGACAAAATCAAGACACACAAGATTCGTATCATCAAAAATTAAAACTAGCATTTACACAATAACTTTGAAAATTTGTTTCTTTGTCCATTTTAGAAAACACAGGAAATAAAAAAAAACGTATTAAAAATTGAAAACGAAAAAAGGCATCTTTTGAAGAAATAGAAAACTTGAAAAACAGAGGAAATAAAAAACGAAACCTTTTTATTTTTATTTTTAAAACCAATGGAGTGTTGGTTGAAATGATGAGATTCATTAAATTAATTACTTGCGAATATGGGAGGTGGTAAGTTCAACTCCTACACCCAACAACTTTATGTATTATTTGCTACTTATGCATACTCAGCGGTGGCCAAGCACTTAGCTTATTGGCCGGTGAGAACTGTTTGTGCGTGCAGGCCTAAGTGTTTCAAAATATAAGAGCACATGCAATGGTGATTGTACGATGGAGAGGGGGTAATGTATTGTAATGTGTGTTTTTTGTTGATGTGACTATATTAACAGATGAGTTTTGCTGATTTGTCTGTATTGAAAAATGTGTTTTGGTGGGACTAATCTTGATATTTGTGTAGTCTTGTTGAGAAATGAATGGAGGAAATGAGAATGATTGGTTTGAATAATGGTGAAATGAATAATTATATTGAGATATTATTTTGATGACGTGACTATATTAAAAAATATTTATAATTTGAATTTTTATACAATAAAAGTGAGATTCATAAATATTTTTAATGAGAATATTATCTTAGCACCATTCACCGTTGCATTGCATTTGCTCTAAGCTCGGGATGAGTCTGGCCTATTTTGAACCGACAATAGTTCAAAATAGTTGGGCTCTTTTTCTACCAGGCTCGGCCCATTGGAAATTCAGTTGTTGGATTTGGACCCAGGACTCATCTTCCAATTAATCGACCTTCTCCCGTAAACCCTCGCCACGAGGACTCAGTTTCATTGGCTTCCACGTAACTCGTGAGTTGAAATTGTAAAGAGAAAAATTATATTTATAAAATAATTAAAATCGAAATAGATCCAGTGATCCACTTGAATAAAAGTTTCCCTAAACTAGCATCCCTAGACCCTAAAGCAATCGAACCCAAAAAAAAAAGAAGTTTTTCCTAAATCAAAATTAAAACCCCAAAATCATCTTATTATTTCGTCTGATAATAACCTCTCTCTCTCTCTCTCTCTCTCTCTCTGTGTCAAACACTTCTATCGCCCCCCCCCCCTCTCTCTCTCTCTCAAGGACGCATTCGACGGTTAATCGCAGAATCGTCCTCTAGTATCGGAAGTCCAATCGGCGAATCATATATAAATCGCCGCCGATACACTACTCCTGAACCCCGACCGGGAAAACGACGGTGTTTTGAAAATTATTGTTTTAGCCGCCGGCGACCGGTGTGCCGGTGTCGATTCAGGTGCGCACCATTATTAAACTGCGCACCTCTCCCGCCTAGCTTCCTAAACCTAATCATCCGTACTCTGTTTGTGGTTTTCTTTTTTATATACAGAGATGAGCGCATTTTGCAATTTTTGAATCATCGCTTTCTGTATTCACGTAGAATTTTCAGTGTAGGGGTAATTTCTTTTGCTTTGAGGTTCGGGATTGTTAAATTTTGTCTCGTTTTGGCGGTTTAGGGTTTGTAGATTGGAGTTCATATGGGGGGTTAACGGTTCAATTTGATTAGATTTCATCTACGCGATTATGGATCTGCTGTTTGCTCTGTTTGATTTGTTGGAATACCTTTTTCGGTTACTGATGAATATTTTTATTCACCGGCATCCGGTTTTGGACCAAGGAGCGATGGTCTTCAAATTCAGTGTCGTTCTTATGGCCTTAGCTCTTTTGAGTTTGTTGAGGCTGGTAGTCACTATAAATTGCATTTCCCCCTCCATTTAGTCCTTGAAGTTTCATTTTGTTATCTCTGATTTGATATTTGAATTGAAGTTGAAACACTCCTCAATTTCTGCTTTCTTTTCTGGAACACTTGTGCTGGCTTGCTTGGATGCATACTGTAATGGAAGAAGCATACCTGTTGGGACTTGAGGAGGACAGAAACCTTTGCTATATGATTTTATTTTTTCTTGCTTAGAATGAAACCTAGGTTGAAGTTAGGTTTCTCCCAACGTGAAAACAATGTAGAACTTAATGATACTTGTTCTATACTGTAAAAAGTTCACCCAATATTAAATCAGTTTCTTAACTAGTACTTTGAGCCTTCCATATTTTTTTTATTTGGAGCATTTTCATGATCAATGACATTCACTTACAACCTGATTAATATATCCAACAGGTCTTCTGGAGAGATCATAGACTTCTTTCAACTTGGATAAATTGTTTCTTGTGGTTATGTTTGAGAAACCATCTTCCTAGAGTTTTGATGTGAGAAGATGGCTTTTTTTGGGAACTATTCTAGTGGTACAGTTGTAACAGAAGACAAAGACCAGGGACACGGCCTTGGTGGAATTCGCAGCTCTGTAGGGCATGTGTATGTAGATGCAACTTCTAGTGATAAAGAATATGATATGAATATGGATCTTCGGTACCACAGTGATGGCGAACCAGATGATCTCGGTGCCCTTCAAAGTGAGGCAACTGCTGAAAATGATGGTGCCGTTGTGAGTAGCTCAAATTTGCAGCCTTCGGGCAGGAGGTCAGCTCTGTCTGGAAAATGGGGTTCGACTTTTTGGAAGGACTGCCAACCTATGGGGCCTAGGGGTGGATTTGATTCTGGGCAGGATTCAAAATCTGACTGTAAAAAAGCAGAAGGGTCAGATGATAACTCATCAGATGATAGGGATGATGGATTAGAGTTAGAGGAGGGTAATGGGAAGACGGATGTGGGAAAGAGTCATAGGGACCACTTTGATGTCCCTGCAAACGAGATGTTTTCTGATGAATGCTATGTGCAAGATGGGGAACATCAAAATGAATCAATGCATCACAGGGGTCTCAGTAATTCTATTGGGGTGAATTCTCGACTGCAGTCAAGGCCTGTCTTTGGTAACAATTTGTCCGGGGGTTCAAGATCTTTAAATAAACATTATGATGAAGATGATGATGACGACAAAAGAAATCATGATGATGATGCTGACTACGAAGACGAGGATGATCAAGATGGTAACGAATTTAACAATGTTGAGTTTTATGTTGGAAGTATTGTTAGAACATGTTTATATGTCTCTTTTCCCCTTATATTTACACTTTACAGCAAGAAATAACACTATCTTATACTATGCTGTAGTTTTTTTTTTTTTTTTGCTTCATTCTGGAAATTTGTGGTTCGAAGTTTTGTATCGTTATTGCTTGCAGAAGATGACCCAGCTGATGCAGATTTTGAACCTGATTATGGTGTCACGAGTGGGCGTGTAGAGAACAAGGTTAGCATCTTTGCATTACAGTAATCAAATTGCTCTTTCATGTCCTTCCAAATCTCTCAGATGCAATCTGCCAAACTGCCTGATGCACATATTGAACCTCTTCATGTGTTGTTTGTGGGATAATATGTTTGTGGCTCCTCATAGATATGTAGTATGGTGCATTCCTAATCCTTCACATTGACTAAGTGCTTCTCAACTATTCCAGGATAAGGATTGGGGTGGTGAAGAATCTGATGAAGACAATGGCAGTGATGATGATGATGATGATGATTTGGATGTCTCAGATGATGATGATTCTTATTACATGAAGAAACCCAAGGGTAGGCAACAAGTTAAAAGTGGATCCAATGTTCAATCTTTTAGAGAACGCAAATCCCTTCATCCATCCACTCAACCAAAAAAAGCAAAGAAATCATGGGCAGGAGATGAGTATTCCGCAGAGGACTCTGGTAGTGACAGCGACAATGATTTTAAAAGTTTGACAAGAAAGGGTACACAGCTGCGAAAAGGTACTGGTCGGTCCACTGCATACATGAACATTGGTGCTCACAACAGTGAGGTTCGCACTTCTGGTAGGTCAGTTCGCAAGGTATCATATGTTGAAAGCGAAGAGAGTGAAGATATTGATGAAGGCAAAAGGAAAAGATCCCAAAAGGTGCGGTTTACTTTTCTCAAAAATCAAATGCATGGAATTCTGAGTTAAATGGCAGTTATTTGATTACTATTTTATTTATTGATATATTTCTAAATTTGATGCTTACATGTCATGAATTAGGTGTTCAATTTTTTTTGAATTTTTTAGGTAAAATGAGATGATTTTAGAAAGCTGATTTCTTTGGCATTTGAGAGAGCACATAGAATGAGCCTGGGGGAACATCTTCTTCCAATTTTCCTTATGCATTCTTGAAGTTTTCTGCTATTTTGTTGTGCCCTGACTTTTGCCTCTGATTCTTTTAATAGGAAGAAAATGAAGAGGAAGATGGAGACTACATAGAAAAGGTGCTTTGGCATCAGCCTAAGGGCACAGCTGAAGATGCTTTGAGGAACAATAGATCAACAGAACCTATTCTGTTAAACCAGTTGTTTGATACTGAACCAGACTGGAATGAGATGGAGTTCTTGATCAAATGGAAGGGCCAGTCACATTTGCATTGTCAGTGGAAATCGTATTCTGAACTTCAAAATGTATGCTCTCAATCTCTGTTGCTTAGGCGTAATGCTTTTAGGGATTCACTAGTTTTGTGATGTTATATTCTTAGCAGGTTTTATTCTTGTTATTCAACTTCATTTTGTGTGGATTCCTTCCTTGTTTTCCGTTTGCAGCTAAGTGGTTTTAAGAAGGTCTTAAATTATACCAAAAAAGTGATGGAGGATGTCAGGTACAGGAAGGCTTTCTCACGTGAGGAGGTATTATTTGCCTCTTGCTACTATACAATATTTTCTTTAGGTGTAATTCTTCATTATGTCATAGATGTAGACAGTGACCTGCTTGTGCAGATGTTCAGTGGAGGTATTTTTCATTTGTTTGCTAGGGCTTATTTGGAATGTGAGTTGTATTTTTTTGCCTGAAATGTACAGTAACATGGATGTGCTGACGTGTTATGAAAAACATTGATCATTTTTTTCTGTGTTTCCTGGCTTATATGGAAGAAGTATGTACTTATATGAGCATGTGTGCTGTGTGTCAGAAATGTAATAGCTAGTTCTTTATCGCAGCATGTTTATACTTCACTCTGAAGGATTATTTATTGTTGGATTTGTGAGTAGTGATATTCTTTTCATTTGAATAGGTTTATTACTTGAACCTCTATCTATTTATTTATTCTTGATTTCTTGGTCTTTTAATTTAGCTTGAAGTCAACGATGTAAGCAAGGAAATGGATTTAGATTTAATTAAGCAAAATAGTCAGGTTTGTTTTCTTCTTTGCCTCTCTGCCCTTTCCAGTATTGCTGTCTGTTGCATATTTACTTGTTATTTTTCAATTTATTCAGTTTGCCTTGTCACACTGTTTGACTTGTTTGCCATTTGCATCTTCAGGTGGAGAGGATAATTTCTGATCGAGTCTCTACAGATAGCTCTGGTAATGTGTTGCCTGAGTATTTAGTAAAGTGGCAAGGTTTATCTTATGCTGAAGCAACATGGTACGTTAAACAATGTCATCTCTCTGTCTGCATTTGCACACATGTATGGCGTGGCTGCAATTGTTAGTTTATCTGTGAAGTATGATTCAAGTCAATTTTATTATGGATATGATGCTAGGTTAATAATCTTAACTTATCCCAGAGTAGTCTAGTTTTCCCTAGTTCTGAACTGTTTTGATGCATTTCGAATTGGGCCGTGTATGATAGCGTTTATTGACTTCTGGTCAGGGAGAAGGACATTGATATTGCATTTGCTCAAGATGCTATAGATGAGTACAAGGTATATTATTTAATTAATTCTATTGGGGTTATTTTACTTATTTTTTCTTGGCATGCATGATGGAGTATTCAGTATGTTGTTCTTTGTGCCTGAATTTTTTTCCATATTTCTTTTGGGTGTAATTTTTTTCACAATCTATTACTGTTTATTGGACAATGGGATGTATTCTGTAACATGGAGACAGAAGTTTACTAAAGTTTTCTTTCTGGTACAAATGAGAATTGGTCGTTAATTATTGAGCCACAGATTATTAGACCCACAGAATTACTGTCGGCTTTTAGTGGTCTACAAAAAATTACGTGAACCTTTAACATTTGGCTACAGAATTTACACTTTGGATTTCGCCTTAAGGACAGGTATATGGGAAATTATTTGAGTCCCATGCATTTCTAGCATGGTTGAAAACATCCTATTACAAGATAAGAGAGTCCTGTTTTCCTATAACTTTTTGAATCTTAAGAAGAGATCCTATAGCTTCCTCATGGATTCTACAACTTCTATTTCATTATAGAATGCCTTTGGCTTGGCATAAAGTCGTGCTTTGTGTTGGCTGACTTTGTATTTTTCAAACTGAAGTTGCTCTAAGCTTTTATTCTTGAGTTTTGCTTTCAAATTTTGGTGTATTTTGCTGAAGTGTCCTTCCATCTGTTGTTTACACTTGTATGTTATGTTTATGTGTGCAAATAAATTGTTTTTGCCTTTGTCTTTTGTCTTCTGTCTTTTGTTTTTCTCTTTCCTTAGGCTATGCTTGGGAGAGGGGTTGGGAGGAGTTGGGTCGGGAGGGGTTTATAAAAATGAACCCTTGCTTGGTATGGGAGGGGTTGAGAGGGGTTGGGAACCTTTAGTATGAGTGAACACCTCCCAACCCCTCATTTTGAGGGGTTGAGAAAAGGGGTGTTGAGAGGTGTTCACGCCAAGCAAGGGTTTGGAGGGGTTCGCGAACCCCTTCCAACCCCTCTCCCAAGCAAGGCCTTAGATTAGTTTTTTCCTTTGTAGAATTGTGTCCATTCATACCTTCACCAGAGAGTAAAATATGAAGTTACACTAGTGAGGCTCATATTTTGCATCATTGCTTATTCTCATTGGCCATTGCATTGAAATGATTGTTCTGCCTGTTATCTCATTACATGTTTCATGTATCTGGAGCAATGTAGAAAGAGAGTAACGATTTCATGTTTATAATTTTTGGTTTTGTGGGAGCAGGCTCGTGAGGCTGCCATGGTGACACAAGGGAAAATGGTGGATCTCCAGCGCAAGAAGGGAAAAGGTATGTCCTTGTGTCCCTTTGTTAAGATACTTTTGTCTTCTGCAACATTGTCGGTTGAAGATCTCTTTCTACAATTCTGCCCAGTTCTGATTCTCATTGTGATACAAGTTGTCTAATGTTATATGATGCATCTAGGGATGGTAGTTTCAATATTTTGATAGAGTCCCATATCGAAAGATGTGGTGGAGCTGGTGCAGTTGATAAGGTGGGGTATGGGCCTCACCTATTGCCCAAGGTTTTAGGGGCAGTGGCCGGCCCGTGAGCGGGTGCTCGACCAGCCTCTGGGCCTTGGGAACAGCTCGGTCCATGTGAGCATGGGCTGGAGTTGGGCCTTGGGGAGTGGGTTCTTATCAATGGTATCGGAGCCCTGTCGATCCTAACTCTTGGCCCAGCCCCTGCGGAGTGGCCGGCCATGGAAGTGCCTGCCTGGAATAGGTAGAAGGTCCATGGTGCTCGACCAACGTGGGCGTTGGTGTTCAAGGGGAGGGTATTGATAGAGTCCCACATCGAAAGATGTGGTGGAGCTGGTGCAGTTGATAAGGTGGGGTATGGGCCTCACCTATTGCCCAAGGTTTTAGGGGCAGTGGCCGGCCCGTGAGCGGGTGCTCGACCAACCTCTAGGCCTTGGGAACAGCTCGGTCCATGTGAGCATGGGCTGGAGTTGGGCCTTGGGGAGTGGGTTCTTATCATATTCATATGACCTTTACTTAAACTTGACCTGCTTGGCAATCTAGGCAGTGCAGGTACAGACGTACAGTCACAGCTTAAGTAGTGGTTCCATGAATTAAATCACTTGCTTTTTAACACGAGTGTTGACTTGGTAGGAAAAACACAATGAAGGTGCTTCAGTCATTGCTCATGTTTATTTTTGTAAAAAAGTTGGAGCAAATTGTGGTCAAATTTTTTTCTTCTGCTGCAACATTTCTTCCTCTCCCTCCAATTTTTGATCCCCCAACTTTTACATATGAATTTGAGATGTTGTATTTTGCAAATAAACTATCTGAGTTGGACTTTTCTTTTGTTGTTTAGCAAGTTTACGAAAGCTTGATGAACAGCCTGAATGGTTGCGGGGAGGAAAACTTCGTGATTATCAGCTTGAGGGTTTGAATTTTCTTGTTAATAGGTATGCTTCTTGTTACTGCTGTTGTTATTTGCTATAAAGAGAGTTACTGAAGATACAAAGTGTAATCCCAGTTGGAGAAACGATACAAATGTCATTTTAGCTGATGAAATGGGTCTTGGTAAGACCGTGCAGTCGGTGTCCATGCTTGGCTTTTTACAGGTAAATTTTTATCCTTCTTTTCCCTAAGTTCTTTTGAACTTTGCTGTCCCTAGTTATTTTTTGGTAAAATTTTTTGTTCTTCTTCCCACAGAATGCTCAACAGATCCCTGGGCCGTTTCTTGTTGTTGTACCATTGTCCACGCTGTCTAACTGGGCTAAAGAGTTTCAGAAGTGGCTTCCTGATATGAATGTGATTGTATATGTTGGTACACGAGCAAGTCGCGAGGTGAGTACCACTTCACTTTTTCTTTAAGAAAAAATAAAGCAGTTATTGATTTTTTGTGCTATGTTTTATCCTTTTTTCGCTTTCAGGTTTGCGAGCAATATGAATTTTATAATGATAAGAAAGGTGGTCGGCCTATAAAATTTAATACCCTATTGACTACTTATGAAGTAGTTCTGAAGGACAAAGCTGTTTTATCCAAGATCAAGTGGAATTATTTGATGGTTGATGAAGCTCATAGGTTAAAAAATAGTGAGGCACAATTGTACACAACTTTGTCGGTATGTTAATTTTTACAGATTATTGTACTTTTTAGTATAAGATATCACTGGCCGTATTTGGTAATTAGCAGATTATGGCTCTCTCTTTCTGCAGGAATTTAGCACCAAGAACAAACTGCTTATCACCGGCACTCCTCTGCAAAATAGTGTGGAAGAGCTTTGGTAATAACTTCTCTTGCTAGCATTATCTATTCTAGTCTTCTGAGCTTTAGAATTTAATTGTCAATTGTGCTTCGATGACAAAGGTTTACAAAGTCTTGCTTTCTTTCGAATCTAGCTTCTCGGGTTGCACCCTCTTGCTCTTGGTGCCTTTTAATAAATTTCTTTTTGCATTTGAAAAGTAAAGATTTCTATTTAATACGGTCTGTCTCCTGATGAGGTTGCTATAGCATTCCATTTATCAAAATTCAAATTACTAGCAACACTCTGCACTCGCTTAAGAGACTAATTGTCAGGTCAAACATTGTCGGACTATCTCCATAGATCGTATTAATTCTTCAAAATATCTTCCAATTTGTTCCTCCTCTTCAACTTTTACTTCTTTGGCTGTAAATGTTTTTTGCTTTTATTGACAGTGTTGTGTTTATTTGGATGTTTCAAAAAAGGAGGGGCACCAAGGTGGGCTGTGGTTGCCAGCCATGTACAAGAACTAAAATATCAAAATTGAATAGCTCCCAATTTCCTAACACAACATTTATATTAAAATTACTGCTACCCTTGCTCCAAAAGCTGATGGCATTAAACCAGTTTTCAATGATACTTTCCAGGTGAAATTCAATGCTCTTGAAAACCTCTTGTTACTCTCCTTCCAGAATTTCCGGGAGGTTGCCATTGGAATT
This sequence comes from Euonymus europaeus, assembly GCA_963580455.1. Lineage (NCBI taxonomy): Eukaryota > Viridiplantae > Streptophyta > Magnoliopsida > Celastrales > Celastraceae > Euonymus > Euonymus europaeus. The sequence continues at coordinate 2,126,175 of OY756968.1, read as the reverse complement.
ATGGCTAAATCTTTCTTTCCCTTTTTGCCACTGCTGAAGTTTGAGCACCTTGTTTCAAGCTCCTCAAGACTTCGAACAGATACCCTGCAAATACCCAATATGCTTGAGCACCTTCCCAAATTTGATTTTTGTTTCTTCTCTCAATAAGCAAACAACTTAAATAAAAGAATTGCCTTATGACACCGTAGTTTGGCTCATATGTTGGGGATCTTGAATTTTTTTATTTTTTCATTTCTCTTTATATAAGATTTATCGGCAATTTGCATTTGTTGGTTGATGATTGGACTGGAAAGGAAAAAAAAGAATGGAGTGATTGCTGGTTTCCTGGCTCTTTTCGATGCCGTTTACCATAATTTTAGAGTGGTTTTAGGTTTCTCAAGTCTCTTTTTTTGTATTTGTGTGTGTTCGCACGGTAGTCATTTCTCATCTTGTGTGTCTGTTTCTTTTGTACTTATATTTTTACAGGGCTCTACTTCACTTTCTTGATCCTGACAAGTTCAAGAGTAAGGATGATTTTGTTCAAAATTACAAGAATCTTAGCTCATTCAATGAAAATGAGGTATCATTACCCTCATTTGCATTGTCACTTTACCATATCTGGCATATATCCACACCTTTACCCATATTTTTTTTATTATAGAATGCTGAAATATTTGACTTTAATGTACCATCTGTGTCGGATTTGCTGTAGCTTGCTAACCTTCACATGGAATTGAGGCCTCATATTCTCCGAAGAATTATAAAGGATGTAGAGAAGTCATTGCCTCCTAAAATCGAACGGATACTTAGGGTCGAAATGTCCCCTCTTCAGAAGCAGTAAGAACTATAATCAGCACCTGAGAAAGTTGTATTCTGTTTATCATCCTAATGAATTTAATTTTTGACACGTTCCACTGTCTGCTGCATAGGTATTATAAGTGGATTTTGGAACGCAACTTTCATGACTTGAATAAAGGAGTTCGTGGGAATCAGGTTTGCATTTATATCAGATATTGGCAATTTGTTTTTTGGGATAATTTTTTTATGAGTGTTATTTTTGTGAGATTTGATTGTTAATTTTTTGAGGGAGGGGGGAATCTAACCTTGCATCACGTGCAAGTGACGAAGAGCAGGCCTTCACTAGACAACGGGAGCTCTTCTGGCGATGTGTAGACTTTTGAATCTATTTCATACCTTTTGGCAATGCCTAGTGTTTCTTTTTCCTCTTTTATTGATAATAACTTACTGCTGTGGTCGATGGTGCTTCTTTTTGTTTTCTATTTTATATCTATCATCTGTAAGCTTTGATTATAATATCATGAGGTAGTCTTCTTCCGTTGAGAGCAAGTAGAAACTTTTGTTGAGAAGAATTTAACAAAATGTTGGGGCTCACACGAGATCTTAGGTTGTTGAAGACTTGAAAAATGTGTACCCAGAACTGGTCATTGGACACGATTTTTATTTATTTTAATGTGCCCGTTTAGCCCTTGCTATACCGTTATTCTGTAAATAATTAAAACTAGGGATGTTTGTTAATGCTTTCTAATTTTCAGGTCTCCCTTTTAAATATTGTCGTAGAGTTGAAGAAGTGTTGCAACCATCCATTCCTATTTGAAAGCGCTGACCATGGCTATGGCGGGGACATCACCACTACAGAGAGCAGTAAACTAGAAAGAATTATCTGGAGCAGTGGGAAGCTAGTTATTCTTGATAAGCTTCTTGTCAGATTACATGAGACAAAGCACAGAGTCCTGATTTTCTCACAGGTCTGTTTTAAAAGCCATTGCTCGTATGCTCGTCCAGATTGTGCACACTTGAGGCTGTTAGGTGGATGCTCAAAAACTATTAATTGTTGACATTTTTTATAAGGCAATTCATAGTCATTGAGATTAAGTTTCCTGCAATCTTGCTTGACTTTCTTTTTGATGAATTTATATCAACATGCTCAAATTGTTTTTTAGTAGACTGATGTAAGAGCAGATGGTTCTTGAATGAGCCTGTCAGATTGACGACAATTTGTGGACTGATTTCTCCTTCATGTGTTCTTTCATCCTTAGTTGACACAAATTTTATTTTATGACAATAAAACATACCAAGGTAGTTTTTAATCTATAGGCTTCCCATTGGACTGCCTTCGGAAATATTTGCTGACATATCATGGTTTTAAAGAAAGCGCCTCATATGATTTTCTTTATTAGCAGTGCTATTTATTGATGGGATTTCGATAAAGTATGGTGTGCATGGTGGGTGTTTGATCATGTAGGGTATTGACAATATATTCTCCTATCCCAATCGCAGACTGACTAGACTCGTAGAAATTGATTGGCATGTCAATGCTCTTTTAATATTCATTTGTGCGACATCCCGAATATGAAAGAATTTTTTGGAACGAGATGAAATGTTTATTTGAAAACACGTCTGATCTATGTTACCTCTTGCAAAGTAAAGTGTTAAGGTGTAGGCCACCTATGTTTCTTACTGTTAATGTATGTTACAAGTAGGATTATTTTTAAAAAATTTGGACTTTGATTAACTTTTCTATTGTTGACTGTTATCATATCGATAGAAACTACTCTGATTAACTTATGAATCTTCCTCATTCCAGATGGTTAGAATGTTAGACATACTAGCTAACTATATGTCGCTTAGAGGCTTCCAATATCAGAGACTTGATGGTAGCACCAAGGCTGAGATGCGCCAGCAGGCTATGGATCACTTTAATGCTCCTGGTAGTGAGGATTTCTGTTTTCTTCTTTCAACTCGAGCTGGTGGTCTCGGTATTAACCTTGCGACAGCTGACACTGTCATAATATTTGATTCCGATTGGAATCCACAAAATGATTTGCAGGTTTGGAGCATAACACATCTTCTTCTTTGAAAGAATTGTCCTTTTGATACGTTTCCCAATTTCTAATTTATGTCAAAGGGAAAGAAAATGAATCCTTTTTGTAGTAAATGTTTCATAATTTTCAGGCAATGAGTAGAGCTCATAGAATTGGACAACAAGAAGTTGTTAACATCTATAGATTTGTTACAAGCAAAAGTGTTGAGGAAGATATCTTGGAAAGAGCTAAGAAAAAGATGGTAAAGTACACAAATTCTTCTTTATGTTTTTTCATTCCTCTATGCATTTACCTGCATGCTTATGAATATGCATATTATCTGTGCTTGCTGTCTGTATTTTGGTTCTCTTTGCCAAATATTTACACGGTCTTCATGTTGTTCTGGTTCTTATAGGTTCTTGACCATTTGGTGATCCAAAAATTAAATGCAGAGGGCAGATTGGAGAAGAAAGAAGCGAAAAAAGGGAGTTATTTTGACAAAGTAAGGACTAATTATTTTCATTCCTACCTTGTTCTGTAAGCTTTGATAATAACTTGTAAGCTTATCTAAGGTTTCAGATATTGAATTTTTTTTTTATTCCTTTGATTTTATTGTGTGGCTTGAGCATTTTCCACGAGTAGTTAGTCCAATATTTACTTCTTTTTAATTGCAGAATGAGCTTTCAGCAATCTTAAGATTTGGGGCAGAGGAACTTTTTAAGGAGGACAAAAATGATGAAGAAAGTAAGAAAAGGCTCCTAAGTATGGACATCAATGAAATCCTTGAAAGGGCTGAAAAGGTTGAAGAGAAGGTAGAAGCTGAAGCGGATCAAGGAAGTGAACTATTGAGCGCTTTCAAGGCAAGCAAATACTTCAATGTGTGCTTGATGGAATCTTTTCTTCTTCCTAAGTTGAAGAAGGCAGAATGTTTTTATTCTTTACTCTGTTTTCCCTCCTTTTGGGGTTGGGGGCTTTCTTGGGCTTTGGTTCTGCTTGCTGTGGCAATTGATCAAGCAAATTTACTCTCCTTTTCTTCATAATTCTAGGTTGCCAATTTCAGTAGTGCTGAAGGTGATGGAAGTTTTTGGAGTCGTTGGATAAAACCAGAAGCTGTAGCTCAAGCTGAGGTATGTAATGTTTTTTGTTTCAATACTCCAATATCATTGAGTTTTTAAAGCTGTCTCTTTTTAAATTAATTTTCCAGTTGGTGTGATATGTACGAGATCATTTTATTTTTTTAGGAGGCTCTTGTTCCTCGAGCTGCTAGGAACACGAAAAGCTATGCAGAGTCTAACCAACCAGAGAAAAGTAAAAGGAAGAAGAAAGGATCTGAACCCCAGGAGCCTCATGAGAGAGTCCAGAAGCGTCGTAAAGTAGATTATTCTGTCCCGTCGGTACCAATGATCGGGGGAGCAGTTGCCCAAGTAAGAGTATGGTCTTATGGGAATTTGTCGAAGAGAGATGCATTGCGCTTTTCTCGTGTGGTATGCCTTTAATTCTTATTGAAAAGTTTATTCAGCTTTGGTTTTTGGCATTCCTTCTATTCCCTATTATTGATAGGCATAAATGGATAATAAAAAGAGCAAGAAAAATAAAAATTGAAGGCAAGAGGATTAGAGTTATGGTTATAACTTATAATTGATTTAAATATTCGATTTTGATGCAGAATTTTCGAATTAGTTTCCGTCTTATTCTATGCTTCTTTAGGTTGGATAGCTACTGGTCTTATTTTTGAGGGCAAAGGAGGATTTATTAAAAGATTTTGCCTGGGGGGTGTCTCCCACACACAGACAGCCATTTGTGGGATATTAAATCAAACCTGTGCAGAAAGAAAGAAAAAAAAGGACATTGGATCAACAAATATATCGTGGCATTTGATTAATCTGGGTCAAGATTGCTTTGTAGCACGACATTTATCGTTATAGGGTTGCGGGATTGCTTTTGTCAGGTACATGAACAGCTGTTGTAGTTAGCTAACACAATAACTAAATCTGGCCGAACTCTGGAATTTCTGGAATATCAAGTTAATTTTTCGTTGTCTAGGGTACATCAAATGGATCATGAAAGTTTTGACGTGCCTCTAAAAAGCTCAAGGGGGTTGTAATTAAACCACAAACAAGAATCTTCTTGGTTAGCCTGGATAAAACATGAGCATAGCACTTGTCCCTATATGGCTATATCTAACGGAGCACTTGGCTTCATAAGAGCATCTCCAATGGTGTCCTCTCCAAATTTTCCAGCGCGGTCCCACTTCTATTACAGCAAAACACGATTTTCAATACAGTCAAATCAACAAAACACATATTTCAATACAATTTTTTCGAATTTTCATTCACAAACACTCTAAATATCAAGTATCAACATCATTTCTCTCATACTTTTCTACCATATTTCACTTTTTCTACCATTTTACATTTTTTTCAATACAATTTTTTAAAATCACTCTCTCTGCACACTCCAAAATTTCCAGCTTCATTTTCAACTGCCCCATTAAAGTTGCTCTAAGGATTTTTCTTTAGGTAGTTTAGACAGTGAAAGAACTGGTCCTAATGGACTTTTAATCTACTAGCACTATCTACTTGTTTGTGAGTGCTTAATTTACCATGTCACTGACATTGGAGTTTAATGTACATCAGTTTTGTACTTTCATCTTTATCGTTGTTCTTCCTGTATTGTTTGTGTATGTCTTTGAATATGGGAGAATTGAAGCAACCTACATCTAAGATACACATCAAATTAACTGTGTATCGAAGGGATGGAATGTTATTATGTTGTCATAACTGTTTCTTATACCAATTTCTGATTATAGAATTGCGTCTTAACTTTATTTTTTTCCCTTTAAAAATTAGGTAATGAAATTTGGGAATGAGAGGCAGATAAGTTCCATTGTTGCAGAGGTTGGTGGCGCAGTTGCTGCAGCTCCTCCTGATGCACAGATTGAGCTCTTTGACGCTTTAATTGATGGCTGTAGGGAGGCTGTTACAGTAGAAAATCTGGACCCAAAGGTTGGCCTTGAAATTTTCTTCAAATGCTTCGTGTTGATTCTATGACATTAATCTTTAGTTTCCACTGGGATGCTCTAAATTTCTTTCAAAATGACATTACATTTAATCAATATATAGGGTTCTGTGTTGGATTTTTTCGGTGTTCCTGTGAAGGCCAATGAACTGCTCACACGTGTTCAAGAACTTCAGCTCCTAGCCAAGCGCATAAGTCGGTATGCAGATCCAATTGCACAGTTTCGAGCTTTGTCATACCTTAAGCCTTCAAATTGGTCCAAAGGCTGTGGTTGGAATCAAAGTATGCTTTTTCCTTCTTTATCTCTGCAATAATACATTTTTGTATGTTTTTGTTCAACTTTGTTGATATACCTGATTGTTTTCTATTTTCTCTTATGATAAGTTGATGATGCAAGACTTCTATTGGGAATACACTACCATGGATTTGGCAATTGGGAAAAGATAAGATTAGATGAAAGCCTTGGTCTTACAAAGAAGATTGCTCCTGTTGAACTTCAACACCATGAGACATTTCTACCACGTGCTCCAAATTTGAAGGACCGGGCAAATGCACTTCTCGAAATGGTAAAAGATTACTCAGAGTCTAGTCTGCACACATCTGGAAAAAAGTTTCTGAAAATTTCATGCATATATTTTACTTTTTGTTGATAGATTTCTTCTCTGTTTTCCATTTGGCTTTTTCCATCAATTGTGATTTCTTATTGTGGGTTGTATTCGTATACTTGTTGTCTTGGCTTTTAGCAAGGAATATCTCATTTTTCATGGCTTTTGTAATAAAATATTCATTTTTTAAAGTACCTTTTCTCATTCAGGTTAATACTTAATAGTGGATATAGTGATAACTTCTTTTTCTTTTATGCTGACCACCTCTTTCTCGCATATTTGACACTTGTTTTGGGGGATTTTAATGGAGACAAGGAAAGTAACTCAGGTTCAGTGTATCCTTATTATGCAAGTAAATTATTATTTTCTTGACAATTAGGTCTCTTAAACCAAAGCAGACAATACCATGCAACTATTGGGCCTGGTTGTTTGAAATGGTCCAAATTCCGGCCTTGGATGTGGCCATACTATGTATGGAAGGTTTAGACTTGATCCTGTAGCGCATTTTGAGGGCGAAACCATGAGACCCACTTTACCATAGCTTACATTTATGTCGCACATATTGGGTCTGGTTCCTGTAATCCTCATGCATAAGTACATGTTGAAGTTGGCCAATTCATTTTCCTCTCCCCCTAGACTGACTGGTCAAAAAATTATGCAATTTTGTTTAGGTTGCAATCACCTGTGTTTCTTTGTGTACTTGTATGCTTGCGTGCTTTTTTCTTTCAGACACGTCTACCGTACTTCATGATCTAAGTTGATACTCAACATATAGGCAAGTCAGCAGTTTATTTTTGACATGCCAGTGATTTTTATCTGTTATAGACTGCCCAAACCTGTTCTAAAAACAGCATTTTCCCAGGAGCTAGTTGCTATTGGTGGAAAGGGAACAAATGCTAAAGCTGGTCGTAAGTCTTCGAAGAAGCAGAATGAGAAGATTTTTAACAAATCAATGCCTCGGAGGGAGAAAAAAGGTACTTCTAATTCTCCTATGGTTGTCCAAAATAAAGACAGACCAAAGAAAACCCAGAAACTTGAACCTTTAGTGAAAGAGGAGGGTGAAATGTCAGACAATGAGGAAGTATATGAGCAGTTTAAGGAAGTGAAATGGAGGGAGTGGTGTGAAGATGTCATGGTTGATGAAACTAGAACTCTGAATCGTCTTCATAAGTTGCAGACCACCAGTGCCAATCTTCCAAAAGAAAAGGTTTGTCTTCCTTCTTTCACATTTGATTTTTATTTTTCTATAGAACTATATATTTCAAATTTATATTTTCTTTCAGGTACTTTCAAAAATTCGGAATTACTTACAGCTTATTGGACGAAGGATAGATCAAATTGTTGCAGATCATGAAGACGAACTTTATAGACAAGATAGTATGTTTTTCTTTTTCTTTTTGTCTTTTCATCTGTGTGATTCATTTTCAATCATTTGTTTGTGCATTATTTCGTGTTTCTCTAATTCTTATGTTACCTCAAATGTATTTCTTTACTTTTCTTTGTCTACTTCGTCAATTCCAATTGATGTCTTTTAACGTTGAAATTTAGAGCTGATTTTATTATGTGCACTTTTTAATCTCAATTGACTTGAGGCCCCTGCCTCTCCCAAAGTCAAATAAGTCAAGTAGTGGAGTGTATTTGAACTTGCCTGTTAGCTATTTCCTTTTCTATATTTGCATGCTTTGCACAGGCATTTGCTAATTTGCATGTTCTTTTACAGGGATGACCATGCGATTATGGAACTATGTTTCAACATTTTCAAATCTCTCTGGGGAGAGGCTTCAACAGATCTATTCCAAACTCAAACAAGAAAGGGAAGAGGGGCTAGGAGTTGGACCATCTCATGTCAATTTTATTGACAGAGATGGCGATGCTAATCCTTTCGTGCGGCCAAGAGGGTATAAAACCATCTATCAAACGGCAGAACCATTTCACAGGGGTCGTGATACTGGGAATTTCGAAGGTTGGAAACAAAGAAGAATGGAAGCTGACATCCATTCTCTTGTTCAGCATCCTCCTCAGGGACATTTGAGTAATAATGCCTCTCGTTTGGCTGATCCAAACTCACTAGGGATTCTTGGAGCGGCACCTTCTGACAGTAGAAGACGACTGCATCAATCTAACTTTCCCCCTCGACATAATTTCTCATCAGGTATCAAGTAGTGATTTTGTATGAAAAGGAGAGCTCTACTGATTCAGGTGATTGCACTATCTGCTTTCACCATGTGGCTTTACTACTTCAGCCACTGAATGCTCAAATAGAATTCTTTTTTGAGCAATGGAAATAATAACAGCTGCATAGCCTAATTTGGTTTTGAGTAGCTGATCTCAATGCACTGTTGGGTGGGAATTGCAACATTATAAGAAAACTGCCTACTAAGAACGCGGGAATCGGTTAACAAGACAAGACTACAGCACAGTTCAGTTTCGCGCCGTCTTTGGTTGATGAGTCATACAAATTGTTTTAGTAGACAGTGTTATGACGGGTAGAATCAACTCAAAAGTATACGTGTATCAGGGGCACATATTACTTGTAAGAAAATTTTGTACATTATCAGTTTTGCATATTCTTTAATAGCAGTGAGTTATCTCCGGCCAATTCTTATACCACTAACTGACAATTTCTTAAATTATATGTGAAAAAGAAAAGAGTGTGCTCGAGTTGTGACCAAGGTCTCATCAAGTATTTGTTGCTAATTTATGCCTCGTGGTTACTGTATTGCTACCAGGAACTTTTTCTCCACAAGGAACTATGTATTTTTCCCTCTTTTATTAACCATAGTTCTTTAGGTAAACCCAAATGAGAGAATGGAACCAAGAAAGAGTCACCGTCTCTTTGGGGCTAATGGACAAATAGAACAGAATGAACTGAGGCCTCAAAATAGGAGATAAAGGAAACTGATTATCTACCGAGAAAAATAGAAGCAGGGAGCTGTGTGGTCATGGTTGTCACAACTCACAAGAGAGGGAGTGGCTCTTAGCGCTCTCTCACGTTATCTTTCATGTTGTTTTTCAACCTCATACTTAAAATCACATTTCTAATCAAGTGTTTCGTCTGATTGTTGTTTGTCTTTTTCTACGTTTCCATTAGTTTCCTATACTGATTTGTTCCTTGATTACTTCTCTAGGGTAGAATTGTTGTTACCCATAATTTATTAGTCATAACGCAATTCCTACTGAAGTAAACCACCATGAGTTGGCAACTCTCATTCTGATTGGTTAATTGTCAGTAAGTAGGGGCTATAACGAACCCCCAAATCCCTCAAATCATGTTTTTTATAGTGTTATTAGGATTTAAGGTTTATGATGTATAATTTCGGGTTTATGGTTTAGAATTTAGATTTTATAATTCTTTTTTCAAAATTACTCAATAATACAATTTCTTTTAAAAAAAATGCGAATTGGGGAGGTATTTGAAGAGTAATTAGAGCCCCTATCCCATTAATTATTTCAGATGAACTTTACGGAGAGCCCTAAATAGTTCAAAGTTCTCTAATAAAAAAAAGTTCAAAGTTCTCACAGGGAAATTCAACAAGTTTGGGAAGACGGAATTTTTTTAATCAATCAAACATTTACTAAGCAGAGTACAGGGGCATTGATGGAAATTGAGAAAAAGAAAACAATACAAAATGTTTAAGTGGGTAAAATTAGCGCAAAATCGATGTTGAGTTATTCCTGACCGCAGGATTCAAAACCAAACCAATTCTTATCCGCCACGTGATATGGAAGTGGGTCCCATAACAGACATGGTTGTGTGCCCGCGCGCTCTTATAAAATGCGATTATTCTGTTTTGCCTCTTTCTTCACTCTGAGAGGCCTTCAACCTCTACTGCTGAAGCCGATATTCTTTCAGGTAACACTGAATACGTCATAATCCTCTTTTCCTCTTCCAGATTCTATGAAATTTTACTTTTGACCATTCGTGTATATGTAGTTTGTTATTTTCCTTTCTATGGACTGGTTTTTCAGCTTATAATGTGTGTTTGGTTGTTCATACGGATTCCTGTAATGTAATCTGACCGTAAAGTTGCAGGTGATGATTTTGATGATGAAATTGTTTCTGGTTTCTTGATATTTATCTCTGTGGCGAAATTGTGTATCATACAATCATGTTTCTTATTTGCTAGAAATTTTTATTGGTCCTGATAGCGCAGCCTACCATATGGTAGGGAGCAATAATAAATTAGTGAACATAAGATTATATTTTTTATATTTAGGAAGTTTTATTCTCTGGTATTTTCGTCAATCTTAGGTTTAATTTCCCTAAAAATCCACTGTGGTACGAAACGATGTTAGCAAAGCAAGTTTTCAAAAAACTGGTATTGTTCTGCAAATTATGGCACTCAAATGGAATCTTATGCTCGGTTTGTTTCAAGGAAAATGTAACTTTTGAAAAAGTCTAAATTTTCCGGTTTTTGTTTCATGGAGTTTTTTTTTTACATATTGAAAAACTATAGCTATTTTCCCTCAGGAAAATTATGGAGTTTCCAAAAGCTTGATTTTTCTTGATACAAAGGGAGCCTTATTATTCCTTCATTTAGGTTACCTACTTATCTACCTTTAGTTATCTACTATGGCATATGAAGGTAGTTCTTTGCCTTTTCTATTCCTTCTTAGTACAGACTACAGATTACAGATTACTTACCAAGTTGAATGGCTGTGAAACACACATATCGTTTGAACTATTACCAATTAATTAAACGCTTGTTTAAGTAAGTTTCTTTTTTGTATTACTAAGTATTGCCCGCATTGAGTCTCCTAAATCCTAATAATTCTAATAACAGAAGAAAGCTACAGAACGACATTAGCTGGATTTCCTCAATGGTTTTTAATGAAATTTTTTTCCTCACGTATTCTGGAAAATGTTTTCTTTCATTTTTCTATATAGAATAAAGTCAAGAAGGAATTTTATGATTGATTTTTTTGCGAGTTTTTTTATGGCAGAGCTGTTCTAACACTGAATCATCAAGAGTAAGTGAAATTCATATTATTTGGAGGCGGCAATATGGACTATGTTTATGGACCAGGAAGGAACCATCTATTTGTTCCTGGGCCAGTTAATATCCCAGAGCCAGTCATCCGGGCAATGAACAGGAACAATGAGGATTATCGTTCTCCTGCAGTTCCTGCACTGACAAAAACTCTGCTCGAAGATGTGAAAAAGATCTTTAAGACAACCAGTGGCACTCCATTTATGATCCCGACAACAGGTACTTGTTCTTTTGGGAAATCAAAAACTGTGAAGGCAGATGATGGAATTCTGGATTATCCTAAAAGCATCAAAGAAAAATAAATTCAAATGCGTAAAATAATGCATGGAAAAGAACATATAATAATATCATACTTATATGATGCCCAGGTGTGCTTAGATTGACTGATGGATTTTGTTTTTATTAGTACCATGAATGACATACAGTATAGTTTTTCTTTCCTGGTTATCTAATTTCACACCAACAGAAGAATCCTAGCAAATTTTATGCGTTTGAGTTATTCTGACTCTCGTATTAGCTAACATATCTGTTTTTGTCAGGAACTGGTGCGTGGGAGAGTGCACTTACAAATACACTGTCACCAGGAGATCGAATTGTATCTTTCCTGATTGGTCAATTCAGTTTGCTTTGGATTGATCAACAGCAGCGTCTTGGCTTCAAGGTCGATGTTGTAGAAAGTGACTGGGGTGAAGGTGCCAAACTTGACATTCTGGCATCAAAGCTTGCGGCAGATACCGCACACACCATTAAGGCCATTTGCATTGTTCATAATGAGACAGCAACTGGAGTTACCAACAACTTGGCTTCGGTCAGAAAAATACTTGGTGAGTGCACGATCCTATGCTTTGGTAGTGGGCTTGCCTCACAATGTGAACACCTAAGTCTGATTTAAGAACTCAAAGTCTCAAACAGATAATGTATGGTCTCTTTGCATGTTTCCTTAGTGGATATGCACTGTACATTACTTGAAAATGAGTATTTGGAGAAACCCACAAATGTTTCTTAGTTTCTTTGATGTCTTATTTATGTAGTTTTAGGTAGTTACCACTTACCGTGAAGATCATCTCATACATGGTTACTTTCAGATCACTATCAGCATCCGGCCCTCTTTCTCGTTGATGGAGTGTCATCAATTTGTGCTATTGATTTCCGTATGGATGAATGGGGAGTAGATGTGGCTCTAACTGGCTCTCAGAAAGCTCTCTCTCTTCCAACTGGGATGGGCATTGTTTGTGCAAGTCCCAAAGCTTTAGAAGCTTCTAAAACTGCAAAGTCTGTGAGAGTTTTCTTTGACTGGAATGACTACTTGAAGTTCTACAAGATGGGAACATTTTGGCCATACACCCCGTCCATCCAACTATTGTATGGACTCAGAGCAGCTCTTGACTTGATTTTTGAGGAAGGACTTGATAATGTAATTGCGAGACACACCCGTCTTGGCAAAGCAACGAGGTGAGACATTTTTCATTTTGCAGGAGGTGTCTGACTCTTTGAATATTGTATTGTCCATTATATGCCTTTGCATTTTTTGAAGCCTTATATGGATGAATTTCTTTGGTGGAGCAAATTGATAAGATTTTAATTCATTGAAAATGTAGACTGGCTGTGGAAGCTTGGGGCCTGAAGAACTGCACTCAGAAGGAAGAATGGTACAGTGACACAGTAACTGCAGTAATGGTTCCCCCATATATTGATAGTTCAGAAATTGTCAGAAGAGCGTGGAAGAGATACAATTTAAGCTTGGGTTTGGGCCTTAACAAAGTTGCTGGGAAGGTATTCAGAATAGGGCATCTTGGAAACTTGAATGAGGTAATTTCATTTCTCTCGTAGAAGATAATATTTCAACTCACAATTATTAAGAAACTCCACATATATTTATGCTCTTTTTAGTGGTAGAGGCTGCTAGCAAAACTATTTAAAGAATGCAGAATTGATTTAAGGGACTCCTTTATGAGAACGTTGATTAGAACTCATTTTCTAGTAGTTTTTAGCTCAATGCATTGATTACTGTGTACTGACACAAATAACATCACCAAAATTTCAAGAAAATCTTAAATTGCTTTCTGTACACGGGAAGATAGGTAGTTTATTCCTAAACACAACTTCTTGCTTTCCTAGTCACATTCAGCTTTATTAGTGCTTCAATTGTCTCTGGGTGATTTTCAAATGATGATTTCTTCTGTTTTTTGTTTCTGAGTTTTATATGGCATGGTCTAGTCATACCTAATTCATCTAATATTGTTTAGTACTGAAATTTTTTCTCACCAGAATGTTTTGAAGGTTATAACTCAGTAAACTAAATCGCTGAGGAAGGTTATTGCTATTACTTTACTGGTGCTCTCTCTCAAAGTTGTTTTTTGAATTTTTAGCTGCAACTATTGGGTTGTCTTGCTGGGGTCGAGATGGTACTTAAAGATGTGGGATACCCAGTAAAGCTGGGAAGCGGAGTTGCAGCTGCCTCTGCTTACCTACAGAACACCACTCCTATGATCCCTTCCAGGATTTAACAGCCCTGCCATCTTGTAATTACTCTCTCCTATGCCAATTGCTTCATGTTACTCCGTATAAAATCCACGAATTTGTCTCGCACACTTCTGAGGCTTTGCCAAATCTGTACTCACTATATTGTTATTTGTACTATTTTGCACTTGAAGTCTCCAAATCTAACTAGTTTCTCAATTTCTTGCTGATTTCTTGTGTGCCAAAAGTGTGTGAAATGATGAAAAAGATGACTATGGTGTTAGACATATTGTAAACCAGGCAAGGATTGATACTTTTTGTTCAATACATCAATGAACTTCACAAGTTTATGGAAATATTCTACATTCGTACATTGCTCAACAAAGCATTGCATAAATGTAGAACAGCATCCTAACATCTATAAATTGATAACAGTAAATGCATAATTAATTTGAAAGGCATGTGTTACCACCCTGAATATGCTAGATTGGCTAGAATCTAATGTAGACCTGAATTTTTTTACATGTAAGATAACTTAATTGGATTTTAATCTTCTTCTCTTCATAGATTTAGTAGACAGGTACCTTGCCATAGAAAAACGTGTTTTTGTAGTAGAATTATCGTTTTTTACAGAAGTGAGAGTGAATGTAAACTACAATGTAAAATTAAGAACCTGCACATATTCCTTCAAAAAGTTGTCTAGAATAAATAATTGGCTCGGATGACGGTCGATAGATTAGATCTTAGGGATTCACAGTTAGGTTTTCATGTTTTGTTTCGTTTTTTTGACCTTCAGGTTTTAACAACTCTCATAGTTGTAGTTCAATAACCAAATGAGTTTCAACTTTCAAGGAAGAACTTTTGCCAAATTGCCTGTCAAAAGTCTCAATAGTATCAGAAACTAGTGAAGATGCAGGATTTAAATTATAAAATTCATAAGATTCCAACAGAGATTTTCACAGGCCATATGTCAAAAGTACTAATGTTTGAAAGCCAAGAACAACCACATGAACAATCAAACAATAGATACAACAAAAATCAATACCCTTCAACAAAAACTCACAGATCCCTAGACTTAGGGTCTTGAGTAATATCATCATTTTTTAGTTACAGTTAGCGTCCATTAATTGGATGGGGAAGAAACATATTTTTCTTCTTTGGTTTGTTCTTTTTGGTCATCCATGACAAGCATCCACCCTGTGTGCTGCACCTCCATCTCTCCTCCTCCTTTTCTTTTCTTTCTTTCTCTTCTCGTTTCCCATCATTTCTGCCTTTATTTTCAATAACCTGCACTTAAACTTTTCTTATTTGAGTCAAGCAGGAATCTCTATAATATCCTGGACTGCTAGTGATCTTTTTTAGCAGACTGTACACGTGTTTTAGTACATATATATCTTGAACAGTGTAAATTTGAAAATTTTAACAGACAAGACAAAAAAAAATCTTCGTACAAAATATCTGCTGAAATTTCTAACAGTCAATTAATTTGGTGCTGTATCTCTGCACATTTAGTTAGGTTGTAATTAAGCATACCTTTTTCTCATTTTTCATATTTTCATTAGAGTTAGGTGAACCTCTGCCTTCTGCTTCAGATTGATTCGGCAAGCTCTCGATGATTTTTGGGAAAGAAATAGGGCTAGAACTGTATGATTGAAGCTCAGGTGGTGTGCTTTGAGTGCCAACATCCTTAGTAACGCTCTTGCCATCCTTTGCTTCTGAAATTTAATAAATAACTTCAAAATTGGGCAAATAACACTTCAAGAACACAACAAAAGTAAGAGAAGAGAAGCATGATGTGTGTTTAGGACCTCGAATTGGAAAGTGGATAACACTAGAAACACAAGGCTTTGTGTGGATTTGCTTTGATTGAAAAGAGTAAACAAGAGGTGCAGACATAGAAGTCCTGTTTGCATAGTTGCGAAATGATCTCGCGCTAAGTGTTTTAGCTGATAAACACTCCAGTGGAACTTCCCCTGAGTGTGGATTGCATATATACTTCTCTGCTTCATTCCACTTGGAGTTTAAAGCAAACCCATCTGGTGATAAGCAATGCCAATTGCTGTATCTATACCTTGCCTGCAAAGCTGAAGAACAAAAAACTTCTGCATTACTCAAAACATAGTCAACATTATATGTTCCTACCAACCAGGAAGTTCATATTTTTGAGTAGTTTTATTACCTTGGAGAGCAGTAGTGAAGGAGTAAGTTGATGGGTCTATCTCCTCTGCTAGCATAAACAGGATTTGTTTGAGAGATACATGTATACGAACATGTAAGCAAAACATAGAGTGGTATATATGTACCTCTCAAATTGTAGCCTGGAGATGAGGCAGTGCTAGAGATGGTTTTATTTGATCTGAATGACCTTGATTCTTCCCTGACTCTTTCAATGTACGACGCAGAAAACCGTCTTGAATTCGTGTTTCCTCGAGCAACTTGAGCTTTCAAAGCCCATTGTCCCAGATTGAACTCTTGTTGGACACTAGAAGGGGATTGTTTCATTAGAATGAGAGAATAGTTTTATGAGTCTCTGCTTCCTTTTGTTTCTGCTAGCCTTAATTATAAGCCAAAAATTCTAACTTTAGAAAGTATAACCAACTCTGTCAAACAGATTGGACACTTTCTCTCATGAAAATGAAAAGTGAGGTTGTGTAAACAAAGAAATTTCCAAAATAAGGGATGAAAGTTGCAGTGTGGATTGAAAGTTGTATGAGTTGGATGTTGGAACTGTTATTATATGTCACATAATAAGAAAACTGTATAATAGCCTAGCATATGGAAGAAAAAAAATAGAGAGATCAGTATACGTACATGTGAGACAGAGTTACAGTTCAAACCAGAGAGAGAGAGGGAGAGAGAGGAGAGAGAGATCCATGTTGGGTCATTCTCAAAATGGGTTGTTTGGATAGATGGATTGGGAAGGGGGAAAAAAGGGTGTCAGGTCCCAGAAATTGTGCTATAGTTTGGGCACATGTGTGCTTATGCATGTGAATGTCATAGTCCACTAGAACTTGAGTGATCCTCCTCCTCCATCCCTAAATACTGTACCAGTAGGTGGTCCCCAACTATGAAATTTGAGACTCAACATTGCCCTAACTTTTTTGTCTGATTTTATGCATTTTAAGTTTTCATCGAAAGGGATAGATTCTCTTGCCACTATTTTTTTTGGTCCATCTACTTGGTTTACTCTCCAAAACTTGTCAGTGAAATCTTTTTAAAATCTACTACTTTCATGTAACTTGTATCATCTTTTTATCTAAGAGAAATGAACGAATGTGCTGTGCATGACTGAGCAAATCATTATGTTTCAAGTTTAGCGGGAATTGCCAAAATTCTGTATAGACTATGAAGATGAGTTCGAGTCTCGTTGAGAGTACTACACTTATAATCACACGTTGAATTTTGACTCAATTTAGATTGTCATCATCATCAGTTTTTTTTCTTTTTCTTTAAAGTTGTCATCATCCGTTGAGAAGTTTCTTTGCATGTGAATGTGATGACCTGAGCTTAGAGTTTGAATACCTAAACTTATATAACGTGTTGATTATAAAGAAGAAAAAAAATTGGCGCCATAGAGCAAATTGGATTGAAGTAGTGGGAAATGCCAAAATAATGGTCCAAGGTCCTTCGATCATTATATCAGTCCAAGTGCCATTTAAGATGGGCCTGAAACATGAGAAAACAATAGCCCAACATTGTTCATAAAGAAGCCCAGCCCAATATCTATTCAAATTTCTAACAACAGAACCTTTACGTGCTCGAACAATCCAGGATTTTGTTACGTTAACTCCACCATATGATTAAGACTCCAATTTATGGCAACTCCACAGTAGGAATTGTTGATTCGACTTTGATCGTTATGGACTAGTAGTCCCACGAGCTTGATCGTGTTGGACATGCAGAGAAGATGATGATTCCCGGATTTGTCTAGGAAACATCTATGTCAGCAGAACGCAGAGGGTAGTGTTCGGGTTAGTACTCTGGAGATTAGGGTTTGCGGGGAAGGAGAAGGAGAAGGAAAAGAGATGAGAGAGAGAGAGAGAGAGAGAGACAGGGAAGGGATATAGAGATGGAGGAATCGGAGTGGATGAGAGCAAGGGACAGATAATACGAATAAGATTGAAGTGATTTTGTGGAGAAGGGGGGTTTGTGAAGCTGAAGCTTGAACAACCAACATTGTTGTTATGGTTGTATTGATTGCAACCAAGGACATAAAACAGAAAAGACAACATGTTTCTCAGATTTCGTATGTTAAAAAAGATGTCTCCATTCTTCCTTCTCGGAGGCCAAGTTGGATTCGGATTGCGGATCCGACGATTAGTCTTACTACTTGAACATGCATCAAAGGTCAGACAGCCGATTTCAAAAAAAAAAAATCAGACAGCCCTGCCGATCCAGTCCGATTGGTTTGAAAAACTCAGCATGGGTTGATTATGGGCTGCCCTCCAGCTATTTTTTGCGACAGTTGATAAAGTGGGCTCTGGACGTAGCACTATTAAAACTTCAGAGAGAATCCTCATTGCATATCAGAATCATAACTACGAGGCTGCGATCAGAAAAATTTAGACACAAATCCTTGCCAGAAAATCGCTACCGGTCATGAAGAGAATCATTGACACCCAATGAAAAAAGCTACCAGTAGACAACCTAAAACGTTTCTTAATCTCAAAAAACTAGAAGTCCAAAACGTTTATTCATTACATTCCAGGCATTAGTGTTCCTATCTACCGAAAACCACCCACGTATCACTGCTTTCCAGCATCCAGTGGCAGCACAAGTACAACAGGATAGGAGAACATTAGAAGCCTCCATTAAAAATTTCATCAGCCAACAACAATCAATTTCAATCATGCAGAATGAAATTCGATCTAGATTTCCTCCCTCCTGTTTTGACAGGATTATCTTCCTAAAGTAAAGAATAAACCTCATTAAAACCTAGCTTAGCAAGAACATGGCATCAGGGGAGACATTGGGTGCGCCCTACCTTAACCCGAGTTGGTGCATAGCCACAGGTGTCTCAGATATTGGTGACAAACAAAATAATGAGCTGAAAATAAAGTAAAAAAGTACTAATAGGAGGAAAATTTGGAGGGGTGGGGGGTGGGAAGAACTGAAAAAAGTCAATAGGATGCATGAACTGTCAACTCTAATTGACCCTAGTTTCCAGTTTGTCCAGATGCAATCATATCGTCACTAACGTTACTAGGAGCTACATCAGGCTTCTCGTCCTCCATTTGGCTCTCTCGGTTTGGATCTAGCTTCTGCCTTTTAAACTCACGAACTTCACGATCCTTCTCTTCTAGCTTTTCTTGCAAGATAAGAACCTGCAATAGAAATGCCAAATAATAAAGATCTTTGAACAGGTATCATGATGCAAAAGAAATAATCGGAAAATATCATCCACTCGTGGCACAACAACTCATGTTTCACAATGTTCAGCTTAAAGGAAGGGTTAGTCTGGCAATCATTGTTATTACCTGCTTTGGCAATTTCATGATAAAAATAGATGTATTAGGAACTAACAAGCAGAAGCACATAAAACTGACTAAAACCCCTCCTAGAAGTCCCGTTGGAGTTGCATGCCTCTTGTCCAAATGGAGTTGAACCAAGGCATTAGATCCCATCGACAAAATAACTATCGTTAGAAACTTAGAATACAATCTATGTCATAAATGCAAGTACTAGAGTTAAAATAAACGCAAGCATATAGCACAAAACATCAACTACAATTTGTTATCTCCCACAAATTAGTTATATTTATCACATGATCTTGGTGAGAATATGCTGCAGTCTGACTACTCATGGTAAATACGTCCACAGCAATCATGTTGTAATTTTGAAGATCTTGAGCTTCACAAGCTAATACCTCACCATAACAATGATATTAGTTGGTTTGCTCTTTGAGCCGCTATTGTAGTTATGTTCTTTAGTTTATTCTTAACACTCAGTCAATGAGTAGAAAAAAAGTGAGAGAAAGGAAACCATTTCATGCGACTTCTCCACATCATTTGAGAGCCCTTCCATATGCTTGCACAGCCCTGTAGGCAACAACACATAAGAATTAAAAATATATAGAAATGTACTTTATCCAATATAACACCATATTAAAAAAAAATCAAAATGCCAGACTGGTTACTAGACACTAGACAGTTGAACCAACCACCATCATAAAAAAAATGTGGTGCTGCGTAGCCTAAGTGCCAAACTCATTGCACAAAAGCGAAATGTTTATATAAAACTAGCAATGAAATAGAATCCTATCAAACCATGCTAAAGCGTCTACAATATAACTAACCTTCAAATTGAGTTCTGAGTTCTGCATTTTGAGATTTCTGCAAAGCAAGTTTCAGTGCTAATTCATGCATCTGCAACCAAACAAAAATTTACAGAAAAACATCAATTACCTTTAGCATTACAGCAGAATGAAAAACAACTGATGAATTTCAATATATTTTCATAATCTGATCAATCATACTTGAAAAATAAATTTCAGGTCTATTAAAAAATTCACCATTAACATCGCCCCACCGCCCGCCCCCCCGGCCCCCCCCCCCCATCATTTCTTTGGATACAAGCAAACGTCCCCCCATTTCTTTGGATACAAGCAAACGTGAATATGAAACCCCATTCACAGTATCCCAAACATGAAAATTGTTCATCAATTTTCTAAAAGAATCAAACTAGGTATTGAGACACAAACTTAAACTAGATTTTTTGAAGAGAAACAAGAATAGTACAGACATTATATTCAAGACATTCATAATTAGTGCAAGTTCCAAAGTGAAGCTGAATCACCTTTCCCTCAGAAGCCTGTTTGCCTATCTCCTCATTTTCCTCCTGCAGTGTCCGACATTTGGCCATCAGCATCTTCCCATTCTTGTTATATGGAGTAAAACTCGAAGCGATATTGTGATCCTCCATTTCCTTCATCTTTTTGTCCTTCTCCTCAATCAAATTCTACAGTAGTTATCCAAGAAAAATAAAAATAAGCAATCCATAAACAAAGAGCACAACACAATTCTCTAATACAACTTGGATTTCTAATTCGACATGTGAATTTATTTATTTTTAATTTTAATGGAAAAAGCTTTTATTGAAGCACCAAAAGGGGGTGCCAACCCAACAAGGATTACAAGTGGGAGATATGCAAATGTTCGAAAATATTCCCAGAAAAGGAGCAGTCCCAGAATTTAAGGCAGTCCAGCCACTTAAATAAGAATGTATCTATGGAGGATTCCTTGTTTTCGAAGACCCTGTTATTCCTTTCAATCCAGAGCAGCCACAACATAGATATAGGAATCAACTGGATGAAGCTCTTTTGCAGTTTGTCCCTGCCAATGGCCTTCCAAGCCAACAATTCCTTGTACCCAACATCGCAAGAACATTTTCCCAAATTTTTGTGGACCACGGACAATGCAAGAAGAAAGGAAAAAACAGAAGAAGCACAAGAGCAACTGTAAGCAGCTACATCAGACCCTTATTGCAGTCCTAATTCATCAACCTATGATTCAAATCTACGACTTTCCATAAGGAAATTACCACGGTAAAAAATGGCAACCTATTACATTTATCCATATAGATTATGGGAGGTGATTCAATATTTCAATGTGTCCCATTTAATAAAATATGGCCAAAAATCAAGACACTTGCGAACAAACCTTTAATCGAGTAAACTCTTCATGAATTGCTGGATCTAGTAATAGCCGCCGTACCTGTCCCGTTAACCACAATAGCTAATTAAGTAAGTAACAGAATTTGAGCATATTAATTTAGCATCAAATCACATTGGTATCCTTGATAATCAATCTAAAGCCTGGACAGTTTCGACCAACACAAGCTTAAAAATGCTAAACTCTGACAAATCAATAAAACCAGTTACAAAGTGAAATCTGGATTCATCAAGTCCATACTTCAAAAATGTATAAGAACATGTAGATCTTACAAACACAATAACGCAACATTGAATGCAGCAGATCGAAGAGAAGGAAAGGTGAAAAAATCACTGCATTCTTGCTGAAAAAAATACTGCCAGACAGAAAAGATATTCTGGAGCAATCAAATTTACAAAAAAAAATAAAAATCAATCCTATAGAAAAGAAAGGAAAAGAACCAGAATTGACAAGACATTAGGTCGTTTTTTCTTTCTCACTATGCCATGACCTTTCACATAACTTTCACAACTGTACAGGCAAAAAACCAAAAATAAAAAACCTGAACATTCAGAAGAAAGCCAGAAATAATGGTACACATTTATAAATACCTGCACCGATGGTGGCTTGAGTTGCGCTTTCAAATCACGAACGGCAGACTGGAAAGTTAAAAACCAGTCTTAGAGGGGAATGGCTTCAAAAATGACAGTTGGCATAACAAAATTACTCGAAGGATAGCTGTTCTAAAATCATAACAGTTCAAAAGATGTTGGAACCTTAAAAATAAGAATTTTTTTAGAGCCACCATGATAGGTGAATAATACTCCTAAACATGGAAAAAATTGATATATATGACATACAAAAAAGAATGGAAAAGGTTAGTACCAGCTATGGCTGACAATCAACTTTCATTTTTTTTTCTTTTTGAATGGAAAATTTTATTAAGAGCACCAAGGGGTGCAAACCCAAGAGTTACAAAGTTGAAAGGGAGATGTTATCGAAAACATTCCCAGAATAAGACATGCTCCAAAATTTAACACAATCAAACCATTTATCTATAAAGCTAAAAAGGGATATAATGAAAAAGTAAAATGAAGAGCAGCCCATCCAAGTTATTCCCCATCATCGAGCTTAACTATGGTGAAAGATAATTGCATCCACTGTACCAGCTGAATTCTGAACCCCCACCCCATCCAAAATGCAGAAACAAGGAAAAAAATTATTCACACGCTTATTTTTATCAAGTCATCTCTGACATCACAGTATCTTTCGAAACAAAGAATTTTATAAATTACACAGTAACACAGGCTCCTGTTTGCCTATCCTAAACTTTTCCAGATGCCAGGACAGCAGTACAGAAGCACCTTACTCAAGTTCAACAGGAGATTCATATGACGTTTAGCAGGATATTCATGCAATTCAAAATTTCAAAGTTTCCTTATTCTCCTAAAGACTATTCCTTCTTCTTTTTTAATGTATTTCTTCGTAATAATTCATGCATCTAATAGTTCAAATTATCCATTAGAATACATGTATAAGAAATATCATGTATCTGCAACACATTATGAGGAAAAGACATCCCTCGACCACCAAAAGGACGAACAGAACTCCTCACCTTCAATTCCACTATCTCTTGCTCCCGTTTCGCAAATGTTACAATAAATGCAGCTTCCTTTTTCTTTGCTTTCTCAAGCTGCAAAAAGAAATTTAAAATACAAATGAGCCACAAACAGGAGTAGAATTTCTATGATGCTAAAAAATAGTTGCATAAAGCACTGAACCTGTTCTCTTAATGACTCCTCAGAGTATCTCAGAGACCGAAGATAATTCATCACTAGTATAGGTTCTACATATAATAATAAAAAATTGCATTAAAATGATTGGACGGTGTGGCAAGACTTGAAATAGTCCTCAAAAAACATATAAATGCCAGAAAACTCTTAATGGCTAACCAGGAGTTGCACCAGCGGGTATGAAGGACTCATTCTGAAATAAAGAGTGCCATTTTCGAATTTCTGACTTCGCAGCTTCAAGTTCGTCCTGAAGCCGATATGATCATATATGAGGATTCATGTATGTTTCAGATAAAGAATCAAGTATGTTTTAATCAGCATGCAGCACTGAGTAGTATGCAATCACCAGAAAAGAGAATTCAAAAACTACATAACACCCCTTTCAATCAAACAACTGAACAAGTAACGATTTGAAATACAGGACATAGCTGCAAGACTTCACATGCCAAAAAATGGTAGAAAACAAAGAAAATTTTAAAAAACTATAACTATCAACGTACAAATAGAAACCTTGAAATATTTGAAGGACAAAAAACATTCACCCATAAAATGAACAAACAAGAATATGTTTAACCAACAAATTCTAAAAATTAGCTTCACGAAAAAAATATCATTGACTGAACCACTGATTGACCAGATATTGGAGGAAAACAGCCCATCAAATCTCAGGTAGGTTGCAAAGAGCAGGACAACCATCAAATTCTAGTTTCGTTGCACACATAGGAAAACCAGCATTCATTATTTCAGCAGTCAACATTTTTTTAGCCTTCTTTCGGTTGGTGGATATTGGATAAATAGCATTAGTTTCGGAGGATGAAATCGGACAAATTATCTTCTCTCAAGCCCAATAAATCTCCTAGGCCAGATGGCTTTAATAGCCATATCTTTATAAGAGTGATCTTCAGCTTGAACTTTTACTGCAAAATTGCCTTGTTCTGTAACCTTGGCCTACCTTTCTTTCCAGTTTATATTATATATTTATATGACTCGCACACGCAATTCCAAAGAGGAGAGAAATTAGGAGCCATCCCAGCCCAATAGATGTTATTGACATTTATGAGTTAGCTGTTGACCACGTAGTAGTCTAGTGCAACAACATTTTCACTGTCAGGATGATTTATGGCTTAACTACCAAAGTATTGAAGAAAATATCAAAATATATCAGTAAGTAAAAACGGTTACAGCTTGGTCTAAGTGACAAAATATTAGCCCAAATATCGTTGGTTTGTTTACTAAGAAATTAAACAAACCAACGCTAAACATAGTTATCAAACATATGTCTAAGAAATCTGCATTTTGGTACAAACTATTCATCATTTCAACACTATTCGGCATCATAACAATTTGTGTCGATTGAGCGCTTCAGAGATTGAGGTATTTAGAGTCGCATAAGAATTTAATCAAGCTCGTAAACTCTATTCTTTGGTAAACATCAAACTCGTAAACCCTAGAGCTAGTTCCTTCTAGAGTTCAATTCCTCGGAAATGCTCTGAGCAAAATAAATCAAACAAATATAGCCAGTGAAAGAATACATACTTGGCATGTTGCGAGGTTATCCTTACACTCCTGAAGACTGCAACCGAAAACAACAAAATTACAAGTTAGGGCAAAGTAAACAAGTATTCGTAGCATATATCTCTGGTAAGGGAGAGTCATTACCTTTCTCGAAGATTCAAAATAATTCCAGTCGTGGCGCCAGGAGTTTCTGGTTTTGAACTTCCCTGGAAGAATACAGAACAAAAAAAGTCTAAACCTAAGTGAAAGTTGCAGATAATAGTTTATGGCGATAGGTTCTGATTTCTACCTCGAAAGAAGAAAGGACATTGACGAAGCCAATGTCTTGGTCTTGTTCTTGGTCTTGGTGGTCGGACGGCATGCCAAGAGGGATCGGAGATCGGAGAGAGATTTGCAAAGATGTGAGTCGAAGACGAAAGGAAAACACAGCACAGAGAGGAAGAGAGAGATGTTAATACGACGTCGGACGATTAGACGATTGGAACGGCTGAGATGTTTATGAATAATCGAACGGTTAGTAAAGAATTACGTAGGAAAGAATTTGGTTAATACAACATTACATCAAAATAAAATTGGTCATATTTAATTTTCTATCACCCAAAATTCAATTATTTCAAGTTAATTATCATACTTTTGTTTTTGTTCCATTTAGATCTGGGCACAGTTTGACTATTAAATAGTTTTGACACATTGCATTTTTTTTTCATATGAAAATATGTAATTTTTTTTAAAAAAATAATAGTTGAAAAAATCATATCACGCCACATGAAGTTACTGTTAAATAAAACGTGATACATTTGTTTTAAAATAGTCACTAAAAGATAATATTTGAATCTAAACAAAGCAGAATCATTTTTCAGTGAATCCAAACAGATGTAGTTCACTATACCTGCACAAAACATTATCTAATAATATACCATATGTCCAAAATGTGATCCCACGTGATCAAAATACATCATTATAAGCTCTAAAACAAAATGGAGTCTATCTCCTACCTAGCTATGTTCACAGTGAATCTAAATGCAAATATTATCTTTCAGTGACTATTTTAAAACAAATGTGATTATATCTTATTTAACGGTAACTTCATGTGGTATAATCTGATTTGTTCAATTATTATTATTATTTTAAAAAACATACTTCCACGTGGAAAAAAAATGTCACATGGCAAAACTACTTAATAGTTAAATTGCATGCCCGATTTTGGGCAAATTTGTTTGGGTGATCCGAATGAAACAAAATCGAAAGTATGGTGATTAACTTATAACATTTGAACATTGGGTGATGAAAATAAAACATGACTAATCTTTCGACAATATCATGTTGTATTAACCCAAAGAATAACACTACGGGCTGAATTACAAAACAATCTATCTATATAACGGTACAAAAATAGTTCACCTATCTATTATTAAATTAAATGTTATAATCTCCACCATTAAAAAAGTAAAAAATTTGCATAAATGTATATTTTGCCTTAATTAATAATTGGACATCATTTATCTCAATACAAGAAATTCACAAATTATCTACACAATTTTTTGTCTGTAATATTGATTACTGACAACAAAAATTTGTTGTTAAAATATCGTAGCTAATCTAAACACTGATACCAAAAATCGTCAGTAATTACATATGGATTTTTATCAGTAATTCATCGACAAAAAAACTAAAAAATACGTTTCCGTCAGTAATCCGCCGACCAAACAAATTATTACCATCCCTCTGTTAAGTTTTCCATTAATAATAAATTAAATCTTCGTGCCCATTTTTGTCATATCCTTTTAATAATAAAATTTTGAAAAAAAAATGAAAATCATTTATGAATGTTGACCAAATCAACGTTCATGTGTCGTCCATTTTAATGAACGGTACGACGTCCAGTCTTTTGACCGGACTAAATGCAAATAAAATCCTAACAGTATATATAACACGTGTTTTGAAAGGTGCTAAATATAAGCAAGGATTTTTGACGAGAGGTCTTTTTTAGCTTTCATTCGGCGTCATTTAGCATCTCCAATAGTGACTCGAAACTCAAACTTCATTTCAAATATAGAGTTTTTGGATGATTTTGGACAAAAAATTAGTCAACATCAGTGATGGGAGAAAAACGGCAAACATTCGTTTTGCTTATCAGTTCTATCATAAGACGCTGAGAGTATGGAGTTTTACCATAGACAGTGAATAATTATTTTATTAATATTACAAGCATGATCTCTTGATTATTTGATTAGTAGTACATGCATGTTCCATTGCATTTAAATAGTTATACATAATAAAGTACATATCATTACATGATATGTTTTAATTATATTAAAAATAAAAATAATTATTATAATTATTAATATTAATATCAATTATTTAATATGGTATTAATTTGATATGTAATAATAACGATAAAAATGTATTGACTTTAAATTAATAAAAAATGATTGTGAAAATGAACCTTTAAATGATTTAAAAAACGATATAGAGTGTCTTATGTGTGAATATGCTATTTGAGAAATTGCAACTTTTTAAAAAGTGTGTAAAATTTGAGATTTAGAGTTTTTGTGAAGATTTTCTGATGCGGTCCATCTTGCACTTTACATTATACTATATCGAAACAACTCACCTCTCACACCAATGAGCCAACAACTATCTATATGTATATGGGAAAGTAAATTATTAGAGACATCAAAACAATTTTTTTATGCAAAAGAGAATATGGTCTCCAATAGTCACCAGGCCACTGGCCATCCTCATATTGGATTGTTGAGAAAAATAAATTCTTAATGCCCTTTTGTAAGCATTTTTTCACTATTTCTTCAATCATCTCTTCTTGTCACAGCACCTTTATTTGGGCAAATTCTGTCACCTTAACACTCTCTTTAACAAATTGTCAAACACAAAATGAGAAACAAAAAGTAAATACTCTGCTTCAATTATATATCACATCAAATATTAAATTTTATCGAAAGCTGAATAAGAAAGAGAGAAAATACTTGTATAGTCATCCACATTATAAAAACATATATTTCACATTATTCGATACTCATTTTCAAGAACCTATTGTACCAGACGACTCATATACTATACGACGACTCATATACTATACAAGTGCTTGAGTCCACTACATTTTTTTTAAACAGCAAAATCTACTGTAAAAAGCTTTAGGATCATTAAAAAATTATTTTAACTTTTAAAATTTATAAATATATTTAAACAAAATTATGAGTCTAATAATATATTTTTGTATCAAATAAAATTTAAATAGACCAATAAAAAATTAAACATACGTGAAAAATATATAAAATATTTTAAATTTATACAGTGTTTGTATTGCTGATCAGATCACACAAATTTCCTGGATTTTCCTTCTGTTTCTCGCCATCGGTTCTCTCCAATACCGTACCTTTCCTCGAGCTGGCAATCGTCTCAAATACTTTTGCAGTTTATTTGTTAGCTTGATGTTTGTTGTTTCCTTTTCAAAGCTCAGAGGATTTTACTCCATGAGCTTTTAATTTAGCTCTTCAATTTGAAGAAGCGGGGACTGAGGTGCTGCAGTTGGAAGTGATGGCGGAGTTTGGTTTGTGTGAAGGTTTGGAGCGGGTGGATTTAGGGTTCATAAGGTGAATGGAAGGGTTTGGTTTTGAGAACGGGTGAGCCAAGACATTGTTAATTCTTGGATTCTTCTGGAGGGGATCCTTTCAACTGAGGGAGAGTCTGATTTTTGTTCTCTTCTTTCTAGATGTCGCGGGCCAACGGGATGGCTTCGGATCTCAGCAGGTCTAGTGCCGTTGAAAGGGATACTGAGCAGGTATTTAAGTGTATTTTGCTTATTGATTTATTCGTTCCACACTTTTTAGGGTATTTATTTTGTTGTTAGATGATTCCTTGTACTGGCAAATTGAACTCTCTTGGATTAAAAGCTTAAGAGGGTGCTACTTGATGAGTTGATGTCTTCCCATACACAATGAGCACATTACTCATATATTCAGAGAGTAATTAAGTGGTGGTTTTGGTTGATTGTATAGTTCTTAAGTTGAGATGGATGAAAATGCTTGATACAGTTAGATTTCAAATTCAGAATTAGCTAAGGCAGGGCTGACTACTAGACTGTATATCAGCGTAGCATGCCATTCATGGATGTCGATTGTGGCAGTGTTAAATAATATCTAGTTACAAGTGTTGGTTCTCAGTTTGTGATAAGATAAGTTCGAGAAGAAAGAAGTCCCAATCATTTTGATAAGTGTGGTGATACACATAGAGAGTGGAACAAGAAACAATCTATAAGAAGATTTTTCATCACATTATATTTACATCAAGAATTGGCATTGAGCGCATGTTAATTTTCTATAGTGAATGAGATTTAGGCATTTCCATTTAGAAAATGAAGATGAATGTATTAGATATGAGAGTGTTGTCGTGAGTATGCAGCAACACAAGTATGGGATAGGAGATTAGGCATTCACTCTAAAATAGAGGTAGCTCTGATTGAGAACAAGCTCCTATTGAGGATGAGATGAGAAAATCATCTAGGATAGTTTAGATGTGAAAATTGTCTCATATAGGACCTTTTCATCAATTTGTTTCAGAATATTGCTATAGTGCTATAGTTGCTTTATGATTTTTGGTAGTTGGTATAAGACATGCTGATAAGCAATTAACGGATTTTCCCTTCCACCCTTTCTGTCCCAACTATTTTTTTCTCTAGAATATCTACAACCTTTCATTATTTTCCTTCATTATTTCGATAATAACTTAATCTTCAGCTCTATGATTGTTATGTTATTCTTAATTTAATTTGTAATCTATAATTTTAAGTCTGCCCGCTAATACGTTGAGTATCCTCTAGTGAGGTTTTTAAATGATTTTCTACAACAGGCTATTACTGCTCTAAAAAAAGGTGCATACTTGCTCAAGTATGGAAGAAGGGGGAAGCCCAAGTTTTGTCCCTTTCGGCTTTCAAATGTAAGTTTACCCAACTATTGTCTTATTGTTCTTACTATAACCTTTTAATTACCTTAACAGGTTCTGCAACAGAAGATATTTGCCTCTGACTATTGTGATAATTCTTAACCTTTATGAATATTATTGATCTTATATTATTTTAGCAGGAATTCTCCAGTCGGGATCCTTTGCTTTTAAGCCGTTGGATATAACCAAATGGCTGGGATTAAATTTGGTTTAGGGTTTAGGTTTTATGATCTAGCGTTTAGGATTTAGGATTTTAGGGTTTAGGGTTTTAGAGTTCAGGATTGTTTAGGGAGCTTCAACTCAGCCATTGGTTAGATCCAACAGTTTAAAAGGAAGGGCCATGGTCAGATCCAACTACGTAACATATATATATTTGACTAATCCTCTATTATGGACACCTCACTTTTACAAGTAGCTTAAATCATGATGAATGTGCCAAGACTCTGATCAATATTATCTACCCTGACAGTAGTGATACTCTATTATCTACTAAAAACAAGAAACTGATAAACAAACAATCAAGCAGTATTGTTTTAGATGTTGAAATGCATCTCATCTCAGGAATGTTAAAATATGTTAGTACATGAAGCCATCCAACTATGCAACTATGTTCTCCATTACATTTCGTAAATCTGGGCATATCGTAATAATTGATTTATACTAATTTAACCATGATTGTGGTTCAAAAAATGGAATCTAACTTTCAGAATATTTAAATTGTTATTATGGTATACACAGACTCCAAGTTCGTAAGCTGCTATTGATCTGTGGCTCTCTATTCCTTGCAATTTTACTTGCTTAAATATTTAGGAGTCGTCTAACTGTGGCCACTAATATCTGTTATCTTGAAATGGTTTCCTCTAGTCTGATACAGATTGCAATTGTTTCTGTTATTTGAAATGGTTTCCTCTAGTCTGATACAGATTGCAATTGTATCTGTTATTTGAAATGGTTTCCTTTAGTCTGATACAGATTGCAATTGTGGATTCTTCCTGGAAATTCTAAATATGGAACGTGTCATTGCTTTCAGGATGGGTCAGTTTTGATATGGTTTTCTGGGAAAGAGGAGAAACATCTTAGATTAAGCCATGTGTCCAGAATCATATCTGGGCAGCGTACAGTAAGTGTATCTCTGTCAAGTTAATATAGCTGTACTACTATTTTACACAATTTACAATAACTTGTCTGAAACTTTTAGTATTTTTGTGAAATTAATGTGTTTCATTCGATCTTCTGATATTGTCTAACTTATTTTTGAGAATGCAGTTTCATGTTTATGGCTTATGATAATTATGAGATATGCTCCTCTACTCTCTTTTTTCTATCTCTTATTGAGAACCTGCCACTGCTTCTCTATGCCAGACAGCTCCATATAGTGGTCCGATATAAATCATCATGCAAAAGTTCTGCTTGCTTACTACATTTTAGCTGTCAGGATCTTTTCTTGTTGAATCACCCATGGGCCATGGCAATGGCAGCACCATAAATGATAACTGTACCTTTTGGAGTGCCTTTTCCTATAAACCTCTTTCTATGGCTTTCTCTATTTTTTCCTCCTCCTTTTTTTTCTGGAAGCAAGGGGGTGAGATTTGGGTCTGCATTTTGCGAGTCTATGTCAACCATTCAGCTTCTGCACTGACTATGATTTTTGCTTCCAATCTTCCATTATGTCTAAAACACGACTAATCTTTTTCAGCCAATCTTTCAAAGGTATCCACGGCCTGAAAAGGAGTACCAGTCATTTTCTCTTGTATATAATGACAGGTCACTGGATTTGGTAAGACTTTCCTTGACTGTAGCCATTCACTTTCATCGTTGTTAGAATCAACATTGCATCCCATTCCATCTGTATCATATGTAATGGCATGTTTAACTCTGTTTCTGTTACAACGGCATCAACCTGGAGATCTTTTCCTTGTTCACTAGATCTGCAAGGATAAAGACGAAGCTGAAGTTTGGTTTTCTGGTCTAAAGGCATTGATTTCACGGAGTCATCACCGAAAATGGAGAACAGAATCAAGGAGTGATGGTATTCCATCTGAAGTGATTAATACTAGAACTTACACACAGAGAAACTCTCCTTTGAATTCTCCATTTGGCAGTAATGGGAGCTTGCAAAAGGTATAGTTATCTCTTTCTTTTATAATTTGTATGAGTATATGGTAGACATCAATTGCAGTTGTATAAATATTAACTTTGTATTATGTGAATATCTAAATTAAGGGACTGCTTTTCTATACTTCAATCCAGGACAGTGGTGATCAGCTGCGCCTTCATAGTCCATATGACAGTTCCCCCAAGAATGGTTTAGATAAGGCATTTTCCGATGTGATCTTCTATTCTGTTCCTCCAAAAGTTTTCTTTCCATCAGATTCTGCTACTGTTTCAGTTCATTCTTTGTCATCTGGAGGCTCAGATAATGTACATGGTAACATGAAGGCAATGGTGATGGATGCTTTTAGGGTGAGCCTATCAAGTGCTGTTAGTTCATCGAGTCAAGGTTCTGGCCACGATGATGGTGATGCCCTGGGGGATGTTTTCCTTTGGGGAGAAGGCACTGGCGATGGTGTTATGGGCAGTGGGACTCATACAATTGGAAGCTGTTTCAGTGTCAAAATGGATTCTTTGCTTCCCAAAGCCTTAGAATCTGCAGTTGTGCTAGATGTTCAGAACATTGCTTGTGGCAATCGACATGCAGCCTTAGTAACCAAGCAAGGAGAAGTTTTCTCTTGGGGGGAGGAATCAGGAGGTAGGCTGGGCCATGGTGTAGACTCTGATGTTATGCATCCAAAGCTGATTGAGGCCCTCTGTGACACTAATACAAATATTGAGCTTGTGGCATGTGGTGAGTATCATACATGTGCTGTAACACTTTCTGGTGAGCTTTACACCTGGGGAGATGGTACA
Source organism: Euonymus europaeus (assembly GCA_963580455.1). NCBI lineage: Eukaryota > Viridiplantae > Streptophyta > Magnoliopsida > Celastrales > Celastraceae > Euonymus > Euonymus europaeus. The sequence continues at coordinate 2,093,477 of OY756968.1, read as the reverse complement.
CATAATTATGGTCTTCTAGGTCATGGAAACGAAGTAAGTCACTGGGTTCCTAAGAGAGTTAATGGCCCCCTGGAGGGCATACATGTCTCGTCTATCTCTTGTGGACCGTGGCACACAGCTGTTGTAACATCTGCTGGGCAATTATTTACATTTGGTGATGGAGTATTTGGTGCTCTGGGACATGGGGACCGGAAAAGTGTTTCAATGCCGAGGGAAGTGGATTCTCTCAAGGGGCTCCGTGTTGTGCGCGCTGCTTGTGGTGTTTGGCACACTGCTGCAGTTGTCGAGGTCATGGTTGGGAATTCAAGTTCCAGCAACTGTTCCTCGGGGAAGCTTTTTACTTGGGGAGATGGTGATAAGGGTCGACTCGGGCATGGTGACAAGGAATTAAAACTTGTGCCTACATGTGTTGCTGCCCTTGTGGAACCCAACTTTTGTCAAGTTGCTTGTGGACATAGTCTAACAGTTGCACTTAGCACCTCTGGCCATGTCTACACGATGGGCAGCCCAGTTTATGGCCAGCTAGGAAATCCTCAAGCTGATGGGAAGCACCCCACTTGTGTTGAAGGGAAGCTTTCCAGGAGCTTTGTTGAGGAGATTGCTTGCGGTGCTTATCATGTTGCAGTTTTAACTTCAAAATCTGAGGTCTACACATGGGGTAAAGGGGCAAATGGTCGTTTAGGTCACGGAGACACGGATGACAGAAATTCCCCTACATTAGTAGAAGCCCTGACAGATAAACAAGTCAAAAGTATTGCATGTGGCACAAATTTTACTGCAGCTATCTGTCTTCATAAATGGGTCTCAGGTGTTGATCAGTCAATGTGTTCTGGCTGCCATCTGCCTTTCAATTTCAAAAAAAAACGTCACAATTGTTATAATTGTGGACTTGTCTTTTGCCATTCATGCAGCAGCAAGAAGTCTCTCAAGGCGTCAATGGCACCAAATCCAAATAAACCTTATCGTATCTGTGATACTTGCTTCAATAAACTAAAGAAAGTAAATGAAACGGAGTCTTCATCTCAGTCTTATACAAGTAGAAGATCTGGTATCAATCAGGAGTCCAATGAGTTCATTGACAAGAACGAGAACCTAGATTCTAGATCTCATTCATTGCTTGCTAGGCTCTCATCAATGGAATCCTTGACACAAGAGGAAAGCCGGTCGAAGAGAAACAAGAAACTTGAATTTAATAGCAGCAGAGTCTCACCTGTTCCAAATGGAGGCTCCCAGTGGGGGGCACTTAATATTTCTAAATCTTTCAATCCAGTATTTGGGCCATCCAAGAAGTTTTTCTCAGCTTCTGTTCCTGGATCAAGAATTGTTTCTCGAGCGACATCACCGATATCAAGAAGACCTAGTCCTCCACGTTCAACTACACCCACTCCGACTCTGGTGGGACTTACGTCACCTAAAATATTTGTGGATGATGCAAAAAGGACCAATGATAGCCTTGGCGAAGAGGTCATTAAATTAAGAGCACAGGTACATGATCTCCTTTTTCCTTACACCACCATTCTGTCTAATTTTCTCGCTTATTTTATGCTTTCACCTCTTTCCCTGAGGTAAATTTGGCAATTAAATGAGGGAGACTTTCTACTATTAAAAGGTATATCAAGGACGATAATATGAAGTTCCAATATGACCTACTAGTGTTTAGATCTGAAAATGGTTGCTTGGCATCGTTATCAAAGTTTACATCATTGTGTTCCAAAAATTTCTTGTTCCTGGTGAGAGAACACTGAGAGCCCCCTTTTTTAATGTTTTCTCCTTGTTGACAGATAGACAATCAAACACGAAATGTTGATTTATAGTCTTTAATAGCCTCAAGCTATGTTTGATGGACAGCATATTCAATTTTCTTTTTCCTGGAAATATTGACGATGGAGAATACAATTTTGTTGTTATCTAAGCAAGAACATCTGTTCATTTGATTCTGAAATTAAATCTGAACACCCAAAAATAATAAAATTTGGTTTTTTGAATAGGGGCTTTGGAAGCTCATTTCATGAAAAACTTTCCGTGACTGTATTCCCAAACGAGGTTACTTTTGGTTTTTTAATTTCTTCTTCTTTTGAGAATGGGAGACAGAGAGGAACCTGACTTTGTGGTGAGTTAATTTTTGGAATATCATACAAAAATACGAGTTACTTTAGAACTAATTTTTAATCTTTAACTTGGATGTAAAACCATATTCAAACTGTCTGGAGCATGATGGCTTAAGTATTCTTTTTAAGAGCCCAATTAGATTTTTTCTGTTGTCGTCTTTATGATGCATTGTGCTTCACCAATCCTTGCCTCTCAGGTTGAAAATCTCACTTGCAAGGCCCAGCTTCAAGTAGTTGAGCTTGAAAGAACAACTAAACAACTTAAAGAGGCAATAAAAATTGCAGGGGAAGAGACTGCTAAATGCAAAGCGGCAAAGGAAGTGATCAAGTCACTCACTGCTCAAGTAAGATGCCATTTAACACTTACTAGTACAGTAACTCATTCTGCGCATGCGTTGATATTACCATGTTAAATTTTGCGCACTTCATATGATTTCTAATATATTTAGCAGTTAAGGAAATTCTGCATTGTACCCTTGCAGTGAAGCAGCTTAAGTGGTTTAAAGATTGAAAATTTGCTTTATCTGCTATCCGACTCAATATTTTTTATATGAATCTTAATTTTATTAAGAGTGCTATCTGACTGTGTTATGGATATGACTTTCTCATTCAAATAGTTAAAGGACATGGCTGAAAGGCTTCCCGTGGGAGTACCTTGGAACTTCAAAGCACCTTCCTTTACTTCCTTCAGTTCCAGTCCTGTGTCTCGTGATGTTTCCAATCTTTCTATTAACCGATTGAATGGTCAGATATTCCAAGAACCTGAATCAAATACAACAAACAGCCCATTGCTTTCTAATGGATCTAGCACCGTCAATACTCGCAGTTCAGGCTACAATAAACAAGGCATATCAGAAGCAACTGTTCGAAATGGAAGCAGAACGAAAGATGATAAATCTCGACATGACGATGAATGGGTTGAGCAAGATGAGCTGGGTGTTTATATAACACTTAGCTCTCTTCCAGGTGGTGGCAAGGATATTAAGCGAGTTCGCTTCAGGTGTGTCAATTCCTCCCGGTTAAAAACCTTTCAAATCATGCATATCCTAGGAATAGTAGTAGAAGTAGAAGAATGTAGTATAGATGTTAGTATGTTTGGAAAACACAAGGCTGACTGACAGTAATAATATTTTCTCTCTTGTTCCTGCTAAATTTCTGGATAGTGATTTCGGTATGAACTGTCCGTTCTTGCCTTTCTAAGATTAGAATGTGGAATTTTGTTTTGGCAAGTACCTTCTCAACTATGGGGCTTATTTTGTGTTCAATACTAGAAATGCAATTGCAGTGGGGCTACTGGAAGCCCAATTTCATAGTTGTCTGCGCTTCATTGGCTCAGCGGGATTGATTATTGTTTTGATTGAGTTCTTGAAATGAATATTCTTTTTATCATTTTTATTTTTACTGCAAATTTCAAGTGCTTTGTACTTTTTGAATGCAGTCGAAAGCGGTTTAGTGAGAAACAAGCAGAACAGTGGTGGGCAGAGAACAGAGCAAGAGTATATGAGCAATACAATGTGCGAACAGTTGACAAGTCAAGTGTTGGTGTTGGTGGCAAGGACTTGTCTCATTAACATAACAATAGCAATTTACATATTTTACATGTGAATTAATTGGAGTCAGTTTCCATTTCTTGTTAATGGTTTAGGGAAGCAAGGATTGGTAAACAGGGGAGATCTTGGCCTTTTTTATTGTGTTTTCGGTTTTCTTTCTTTGATTTCCCCCCATGATTTTCCTTTCTATTTCTTGCCCTGTATGGACCATGTGTTTGGGTGGGTGTGGGTTGAAAGTGAGAAATGTATATTCCTAGTATGTTGCTGTCTACTGTTGGAAATAGCAGCTGCCTTGTAAATTCATAAGGAAATCAGTTACAGGTCTTTCTTCTCGCATGATTATAAATTGAGAGCAGGTTCTGTAAAAGCAGCGGCCATCTAATTCATTAGCCAATGCATCTTCAGATTCTTCTCATTCAATCTTTAAGATTAGAGTTGCTGTAAATCAGTTTTAGGTTTTCACTACAGATCTCTGGTTGTAATAAAATTATTCTCTGACATTTCTTTCCGGGACCAAAACTTGCACTTCTCGCTGACTGTCCCTGCAGGTCCTTTTTTTTTTTTTGCCTCACTGGGTGAGACATTTTAATTTTAATGTCAGGGGCAAGCTTGCTTTATCTGGATTTGGCAATACAGCATCTCCAATTCATGATTATAATGGTGGAGCAGACTGTTACACTGAACAGGATAATCCAGAATTCTGATTTTTATTTTTGTAGAGCAACTTTACATTTTGACCTTCATCCTTGACTTTTTTACTTCAAGTCAGTTAAAGGATAGCAGTGGAGTATTTACAACTTACAATTGTAGTAACGTTTTATTTTTGTCCGAGTAAAAAATGTTGTATGAAATTGACAGTATATACTGATGGAGTAATTGCAGGAGTTATTTTGAAGTTGAGTTATTGAAGTACTGCTGTTCAAGAGATTAAACGGTTCCATTTCAGTTAAGTTTGAAGTCTCTTCTCATAAATGTTATGAGAATGGTTCATAAATTGGGAATCTATTTCCTTTTAGGGAGGCTGATTCAGAAACTGTTATATATTAGAGCAGTATGTATGCTATTCTTTAGAAGTGGAGCATAACATTGCGTCATAGCTTCAACAACAAAAGCATGGCAACCCTTATTGCTCCGGAGGACTTCTCTCCAGGTGAAGATGCTCAAGACATCAAGAAGGCTTGTCTAGGTTTGGACTTTCTTTTCGCAGTTATATTACATCTTATATCTATTTTGACTTTCTTTCAGTATTGCTTCATATATTATAATTTATCATGTTAATTAGAATTCATCTTACCATAATCTTTGTCAGGACTGGGAACGGATGAGAAGGTTATAATTTCGATATTAGGACATCGAAATTCATTTCAAAGGAAGCTTATAAGGGAAGCTTACCAAGAGATTTATCAAGAGGATCTCATCACGCAACTTAAGTCTGAGCTTTCTGGGCACTTCGAGGTTTTCTACCGAACTGAATTTACAATAACTACAACGTTGTGTGTGTATATATATATAACCATGCAATTGTTCTGTAATGGAATTGAACTCATTGTTATAGGAAGCTATGTGCCATTGGACTCTGGATCCTAATGATCGAGACGCTACTTTAGCACATATTGCATTGCATAGAAAACCACCTGATTGTAGGGTACTCATTGAAATTGCATGCATTAAATCTCCAGAAGATCTGCTGACAGTGAAGCGTGCTTACCACTCTCTTTACAAGCATTCCCTTGAAGAAGATGTTGCCTCTCACACAACCGGAGACATCCGAAAAGTACATTACGTTTCACCCACCTTAAAATTTTCTTCTTGATATATGATTGAGTTTTTATCAATGTCGGTTGCAGCTTTTGGTTGGACTGGTAAGTTGTTATAGGTATGATGGTGAAGAAATTGACGAGGGAGTGTCAGTTTCAGAAGCCAATATTCTTCATGATGAAATCAAAGAAAAGGCTTATAACCAGGAAGAGGTGATCAGAATATTGAGTACAAGGAGCAAGGCACAACTCAATGCTACTTTCAAATGGTACCGATATATTTACAGCACATCCATAAGCAAGGTATTATGATGATATGGAATATATTATGAATTTATCCCAAGCCTGCTTTTCTTAGCAATCTGATACATCATAAATGCAAATGTACATACTTTAACTTACGGCGATCAATATAAGAATGTTGTGTATTTTGATTCTAATACATATGGAATTTTGGATTTAGGCGATAATGTGTAATCCAACCGACGAGTACCTAACTGCATTGCGTACTGTTATTGGATGCATTCAAGACCCTAGAAAACATTTTGTCAAGGTAGATTAGAGAAATATGTGAATCTGAATTTGCAGCTTACTCCTCATCCTCTGATTTAGTTGTTTTTTTTTTTTTTTTTTCTTTTTTTCATGACATCCACAGGTGTTGTGCAATGCAACGGACACTGCACAAGGAATTGATGAAGATGCTCTCAGCCATGTGATCCTTACTCATGCAGAAAAAGACCTGAAAGATATCATGGAACTCTACCTTAAGAAAAACAGGGTGTCTTTGGATCATGTAGTGGCAAGGACCACATTAGGAGATTACAAGTCATTTCTTCTGGCCTTGTTAGGCAATGAAGAGAATTAGACTTGCAACAAATAGGCTATAATACAAATGTCCTGGACATTGTAGGATAGCGTACTTAGATTAGTAAGTTTTTTTTGTTCTTAATATTCAGGAAATAAGGAGGAAGCAAAGAATGGATGCGCGTCTAGAGAAAGGACTGTAGAGAGATTTCAAGGGAGAAAATTTTAAACCATAGGAAAAAAGTCATATAATATGAATCAAAATTTATAAATTTAACGTCAGATATTCAGGGCTACTGGCCGCAAAACCCTTTCTGGATTTTGTTATAATTCTGAATAATTTGTAGTGATATTGTTTGTTTTTGGCAAGAGCCCAAGAGTTGAGCTCAAGCTTTTACACCGCCCGAAGTCACTGAGGCCGTAAGCAGCCTTAAGCTTTGTCATATCCATCAAAAATTTCATAGCAACAACCAGAAAATCATAACCTTCAAGCAAATGCTCATATACATCGATAAAAAAGGAGAATCTCATCCTCTCATGAGGGCATGGAACCTTTAATGGTACCTCAAAGATCGGACTTCAGAAAATCTACAGAACTCAACTCGACCCTCTTTCACATTCAGATAAGAAGGGATTCAGTAAGGAAAACAACTTGATTTCAGAGATGTAGAGACGTAACAAAATGAAATCCATGCCAAAGAAAAAAATGAATGGTGGAAAGACCTACTAAGGTTAACAACACTTGCAACAATTGTGCTTGTGTCAATCATATTGAAGAATACTCAAGTGAGCTTCACAATGTCTTTCAAAATACCAAGAAAAAAGGAGCAATCCTGTGAATCAATATGAATTATACACAGGATTGAGAGCATAACAAACAATGCCTAGAAAGGTTGGAATGTGTAACAAAAAAAGAGAAAATATAACACACCTAGCAAGATCCCTAGGAATAATTATGCTTCTGCATTCAAAAATCCGTTCTGACTAATTTCCAATTTGACAGTCGCACAGTTTTAAACAACTAGAATCACATATCTTGTTAATGAATCATGTGAGAGTTTGGAAATGTTTGAAGATCAATTATATCAACTAAACCACAATGCAAAGATAATTCGGTGTCGAATTCATCTCTTCTATTTTTATGATGCTGACCATGACATTTGACATGCCACCAATAGGAATCAAACCATGCCAGCAGCAAAACACAAGTGCCAAACATTAAAACCCATATATTCAAATTCTTGTGAAAATCAACCACAAAAGAAGCAAATATGGTTTCATATCAAAGGATATTTCGTAGTTTCAGATCTGATTACAATTTATTAACGAAAATATTAATGAAAAACTAAAGTAAGATGACCGGAACAGCGACTCCAGAACAACGGTAGGCGACAATTAATTCCTTGAGGCCTGGACAAACATCAGGGTAGAGGCAGATGGTTGGCTTCCACGTTCCATTGAGCCCTGATATAATTGGTTTCAGACGATCCCAAGCTTTCTAATTATGGACGAGAAAGTGTGAATGCCGGAGAAGACTCATTCTGTTATAATTATGGGGCCCAAACATCTCACATATGCTCCGATACCATGCTATAATTATGGGGCCCAAACACCTCACCTGGAACCAACGCCCAACTGCACTCCCACGTACGTGAGCACGTGGGCCGGCTGTGGCCAGCGCTCAATGAGCTTACCCATCGGAAAACGCTGGTTACAAGGTAGGGCAAAGCCTTACTCTTATAAATGGGTCGGGGAACCCTTGAGTCCCCGATGTGGGATTTTATTCCCTGACACTCCCCCGCACTCGTGGTCTGGGTATCTCTGCCCAAGGCCCAACAAGTGGACTTTTTATCGGGGACGAATGCATATCTGCTCCGATACCATGTTATAATTATGGGGCCCAAACACTTCACCTGAAACCAACGCCCAACCGGACTCCCACGTACGTGAGAAATTTCTTGTTAAAGATATAAAAAAATTGTGTCCCAATCAATAATGTAGAAGAAGCACATTTAAATTTCTATAACAAAAACTAAGGAAGAAGAAGAATGGAAGAAGAGTAGAAGTTCAGCATTACCAAGTCAGCAAATCCAAGAGCTCAAAACCAGCAGAGTTGCAGAACACCAGAAACCAGCAACCAGCTCGCAACTCGCGCAGCAGACGAGCAGCACCCTCGCAGTCGCAGGCGAGCACTACTGGCAGTTGCAGGCACGCGAAGACATAGAACGCTGAAGGCCAGAACAAAGGAAGCAAATTTTTCGTATTTTTAGCATTATTTATAATATGGGCTGCGTAATTGGGCTAAAAGCATTTTGGGCTGGGCCGATAAATAACCCAGGATCGATCCAGGGGTAGATCCCTACCCCACTGTCAATTTATTCAAGACCAATGGATTGGGTCCAAAAATTAGCAACTCCACTGTCATTTTTTGTCAATTTATTCAGGACGAGCCCGGCTGGTAGTCTCATCCTGGTTTTTCCTAATCATGATTAAAAAAAATTCAAAACGAAAATAAATACTAATCCACATAACTAGACCTTGATGTGCAGGGAACAAAATCATAGAAAATATGAGAATTTAAGGGAAACAGATGCTCTTAGTGAAGAGAACAGTATCCAGGTCCAAAGATTACCAGTATGAATAAGTCGACCGGGTCTACGAATCTATTCTAACTATCAACAAATTCCTAGAATTTTAGGCGGCCCAACCGGACTCCCACGTACGTGAACACGTGGGCCGGCTGTGGCCAACGCCCAATGAGCTTACCCATCGGAAAACGCTGGTTACAAGGTATGGCAAAGCCTTGCTCTTATAAATGGGTCGGGGAACCCTTGAGTCCCCCATGTGGGATTTTATTCCCCAACACTCCCCCCGCACTCGTGGACTGGGTATCTCTGCCCAAGGCCCAACAAGTGAACTTTTTATTAGGGACGAATGCACATCTGCTCCGATACCATGTTATAATTATGGGGCCCGAACACCTCACCTGCAACCAATGCCCAACCGGACTCCCACGTACGTGAGCACGTGGGTCGGCTGTGGCCAGCGCCCAATGGTTACCCATCGGAAAACGCTGGTTACAAGGTAAGGCAAAGCCTTGCTCTTATAAATAGGTTGGGGTACCCTTGAGTCCCCGATGTGGGATTTTATTCCCTAACACTCCCCTGCACTCGTGGACTGGGTATCTCTGCCCAAGGCCCAACGAGTGAACTTTTTATCGGGGACGAATGCACATCTGCTCCGATACCATGTTATAATTATAGGGCCCAAACACCTCACCTGCAACCAACGCCCAACCAGACTCCCACGTACATGAGCACGTGGGCCGGCTGTGGCCAGCGCCCAATGGGCTTACCCATCGAAAAATGCTGGTTACAAGGTAAGACAAAGCCTTGCTCTTATAAATGGGTCGGGGAACCCTTGAGTCCCCGATGTGGGATTTTATTCCCTAACACATTCTCCGCTGATCACGAACCACAGAGGCAGCAGTGCGCCTATTGTCCAGGGCTTCTCTCTCCTCCGGAGTGAATTGGTTGTACTCATCCGACTTCCTAGATGCTAAGCGCTCGACACTTATTTTCTCCCACTCCCTGTAGGCCCTGCGATAAGCCTTCAACGCTCTATTTCCGCGCTTAACAAGCCTTCTAGAATCCATGATTTTTGTGGTGTGGGTTACTGTGCTAGGTTAGGTATCTATAGGATGGGTTGGGTATAT